>CM060597.1:55714717-58220551 GCA_030578255.1 Tiaroga cobitis
ATCTGGTTTGCCTACAGTCTAAAAATAGCCTTAGATCATACAGTTTTCATTTTCTTAGAGAGGATCGCTGTTTCCACTACACGAAAATGACTATTATCCCCCCCCCCAAAAGCTTTAACACTTATCCTGTGAAACCGTTTTGAAATTGGACATTGCCTTACCATGGAAACGGTACTTCAAAACCATTCATAGATAGGGCTCAATTTTTGTTTTATCAACTTCAAATTTGGAACGCAAAAACACATTTTGTTTAAAATAGAAAATGTTTAGTACATTTGCTTTACAGAATGAACTTACACTTCTTTAACTTTTTTACACTTTCACTTCTCTAATAATCTGCTGAGTGTCTTCTTTAAAAGAGACCAGGGTGGGGAGTGAGAACAGGTTAATAATATGTATTTACATATTTGGGGGGTGTTCATAATACTGTTATTCATTTGTAAAACCCTGAATATTGTTGCAATGTGTAAATTGTTGCATTGAAAATGGTTTTACAAACAATTTACGCTCTGAGGTGCGTTTCCCAAAAGAATGGTTGGCCAACTATGGTCACAAGTTCTGTCGTTATCAACAGTTTCCCGAAACCATAGTTCCAACGAACATTCCCAAACAGCATCGCAAAGTGTGTGGTTGGAACGACAGCTCTCGACCTGTGGTTACAAGCATAGTTTCTTGTTTGCATGACATGTGGACTTAAAGGGACACTAAGTAACTTTTTAGTTAATTTATAATCTAAAATCAATATTTTTATTCATAAATATGTCCTCAATGGTGCACAAATACCTCTGCCAATTATCTGATTTATCCTCGTAAACAAAGAATTTATTATATTTATATACATGGGACGGGTAAGTCCACGGAGGCTTCCATGTAGTTCCGCCATCTTGAAAAACTATAATAGCAGAGAGGGACAAAAAGTACTAGGCCAACGCGTTTCCACAACACGTTTTCATTCAGAGCCGGCGTGCCGCGTGACGTGACTGAATGCAGCAGAAGCGGAGGAGCAGAGCAGTGAGAGGCGCTTGTCACTGCCCCGGCAAGTTTAAAAGGCTGCATTGCAAATCCTCGTCGCCAGAAAAGTCCAAAATAGATCGTAAAAGGAAACGTGACCGGAGATTACAAAAAACACAAGTTAATGTCGGGATAGCTTTTTCCAGGTGGATAGAGCTAATGCAGGAGAAAGATTTCAAAAGAGACGCTGAAGTCCTGCTTTCTTCTCGACAGGCAAGTCAGTGTTACAGTCTTAATTACAAGCTTTTTTCATTGTTTGCTTGTGTACTTTATTTTATAGACAGATGAACATGTATAGTTAAAAGTTGATGATGATATCTAACAATGCACGTAGGCTACTTCAGAAAATATAACGAATAAAGAAGGCATAACTACTAATTACAATAGTTCATGTTTTTGACACTCATTATTTCATACTGTAACATTCATTTGTTCGTTGTGTCAATTTGAAGTTTGTTTGAAATAACAAACCTGTTCACCCGAAGGAAAACTCGACGAAGTGCTATTAGAAGACATCCTGTCATAGCTTTTTGGTACATAACGGCTACCGTAGATGCAACACGCATTTGAAAACGCGAGGCGCTGGAGAGCACAATTCGTTTGAATGCAAAATACAATTTCACCGCTAGATGGGAGTAATTCTTACTTAGTGTCCCTTTAATAAATCCTTATCTTGAGCAAAATAAGCAAGCTGACATTCAGTACAATCTATATCTTTTATTTCGAATACACAAATATCGTTTACGTCTTTTAGTTTTTCAAGAGATTTAAAGCACCTTTTTTGAGGAGTTCACATGTGCGTACTATGAGCCTATGATTGAATGTGGACATAAAGCAAAATAACTGAGATGCCATGTCCTTCATTTATTTCAAAAATTGTCACTTTGAAAACAATCTTATGGGCTGTGCTATCTCATGCAATGTTTTCATGTGTGGACAGATACATTTTTGCTGGAAACGTATTAGCTTAGAACAAGTCTTATGTTTATAAATCAGACAGGTGTGTTTAGAGTGCCACTACCTTTACGTCCACATGAGCCATGAGCACAGCAAAGTTGGTCAGGTGTGTGCAGGAGCAGGTGGTGTGTGTTCGGTTAGTTCCCAGCAGCCGGCAGTCCTGCGTGGACCAGAAGCCCATCATACTGCGCTTTGAGTAGCTCCAGAATGAACAGTTGGGGTTGAAATTCTCCTCGGACTGCTGAAGAAGGAAGAACAGCAAACTGCATTAGAGAGCAGAACACACAACATGAGCAATAACAAGAGTTACACTCAGGGGCCAAAATGAACCTTTTTTTTACTGATCATGAAACTGCAGGATGGTTGATGATGAAACTGGATTAACCGCATAAACACACACATCCTACACTATACTTTTTTTTTTTAGAGAAATGAATGCAAGGATGCATAAAATTGACTATAAACATCAGTAAATGGACTTATAATGTTACAAAATATTTATATTTCAAATAAATGCTGAACTTTTTAACTTTCTATTTATCAAAGAATCCTGAAAAAAGTATCAAGGTTGCCACAAAAATATGATCAGTAGAACTGTTTTCAACATTGCTTAGTAATGATTTCTGAAAGATCATGTGACACTGAAGACTGAAAATAATGATATATATATGAATATATATACATATATATATATACATATACTGTATTTACTGTATTTCAATCAAACAAATTCAACCTTCTGTTGAATCAATTATGATGCATTCAATTTGACTACGTACATTTTCAAAACATACAAATTCAAATTTTACAATGAGATAAGTTTTAGGGAACATCCAGCGGGGGTTTAATGTTTTTCATTTGATCCGGTCAATTAGCACATGTGAAATGATTATTGTGTTTTATGCAATTCATGAAAAAATTACCAGGAAACTGCATGTTATTTATTTTTATTTAGTTGCATTTGATGCATGATGGGGATTGCATTTGGACCCTGTTAACACTGGAAATGACTAAAGTTTTATCTCATATGTTTATCATCACACACGGTAAACCCATGAGAGAAAACATCCTCATATCCAAGTCTGGTCAGATACGTTCAAACAATTCATTTGCTTCCTTTGAGCAATTTTGATGCCAGTTCCAGACATCCTTCAGACCAGAGGCTCTGGGTAAAAGGGATGTTTCTTCACTGAGGATATGAGCTCGCTGATCTTCACCCACGCTGAAATTATACTAATCTAGATGTGGGCCATCAGGCGCTCAGTGGAAGGAAGATTTTAATATCGCAAAGCCATTCTCTCACACACACACACACACACACACACACCAGGAGAACCTTGATTAAACAGATCAAAACCATTGCCCAACTAATGTGAGTTTGCAGTGGATTGTGTAGAGAACTAATGGTTGACATTAGTTCTGTCATCAAGGGTTTGATCATTTGGTTTTAGAGGGGGTGCAAGTCATTATATTTTGAAAAGACTATAGTGATGATTGTTGTTTTTATCTTTCTTTTGGAATAACATGAATCAATGTGTGCTTAATTGTACTGAATGTGCACTTGAAGTGTTATTCAAATCTTTAAAAAAAAATATTGCACTTGCAGATAATATCATATTGATGAAATTAAAGGATGCTTAAGTGTACTTGAAGAGAATACATACCTCACATACCTCAGGTCGTTTAGTGACCCGGGACATCATTCACTACCCTCCCCCTCATTCATTTTTTTAAAGCTAGACATCAACCTTCTTAGTATTCCTCAATGAGTTCATTATAAACAATATAACAAGAAAAAAAATATAAAACAATGCCTGTTTTCCCATTTATTTTTTTTGTAAAAATTGTATAGGGTCGCTAACGTCCCGAAGTGCGTAACAGTGTAAGTATATATTTTTTTCTATAAGTGAATCTTTGATGTGCAATTCGCATTTATTCCACAAGGTGGTAAAGGCTGATGCACAATGATCAAAAAGCCCTCTAAAGTTCAGCTAATTCCATATAATATAAATTTAAATTTCAGCATTTTGGGGGAAAAATCTGTGCAATGGATTTAAACTTTGTAAAATGTGTTAAAAGGTGCAAAGAGTGATTCGCTCTTAATGGTGGCTGAAAGCATGATCGAATATGCCAAAATCTATAATAAACAGAGATACAGGCCGTTGGGACATGCAGAGATCCAGACGTTTTGATTCTGCGGATATCGCTCTCCCGTGAACGTCCTCCCACACACACAAACACGAAACCAAGTTCCCCGGTCTCTCAACCTGTTTAATCACAGCTGGAGGCAGAGTATCTGTGTGTGTAATTTTTTGGGTACGTTTCAATAAAGTGGTTGGATGAAAAATAATTCAGGCATAAATGCTGGTGGTGTGACTGAGGGACCCGCTGTTATAGCAACCATTTATTCATCACCTCTTGATCTGAGTTACCCAAACAATCACACACACACACACACACAGTCCAGCACTCGTGGAATTTCTTTCGAAAAGGGATGTTTCTATTCTGACAACAAATCTCACAGTGAACACAACACAAACCGCATGTCTTACAGCCTTGTACCTGAATATGTCGGACTGTGAATATGACGGGGTCGGACAGGTAAACTTTGTTACTGTCTTTGTTGATGGCCGCTGTTATAATGGGAGAGTTGACGATGACAGAGTAGTTGGTGTTTAATGTCTCGCTGCTGAACTTCATGCTGGCGTTTTCTGTGGACAGGTATGAACCCAGATGCTTATACAGGACAAACGCCATCCGGATCTCACCTGAGAGAGACAGACAGAAAGAGAGTGGCTGTTAGTTTTATTACAAATTATTCATTATTATGACAAAGTTCACACGAGTCGTTTCAGTGATTCGGTGAAATCAGAAGTATTATTTTGCTACTGAAAATAAGCTAAAGAAAAAACCCTCAAATTTGAGGGACTAAAATAAATTGGTCAATCATATTTATATATATATTTTTTTTTATTTAATCATATCATACAAGCAAGAGTGCTGTTTTTTTTTTCCATCGCCACAATTGTTCAGTATTCACTTTAATAACATGATATGAAAATTAAGTATATTCATATTTTAGACACAACACTGTTTGAATATTTGGAAAACAAAAAACAGTTCCAAGCCACATGAAATGTTTTCATTACTGAATGTATCTGCGTTTTTTAACAAACTGGCTGAGTCAATGATTCAATGACCCATTCATAAAGAAAGCTTTGTTTCTGAACAATCAGCTGTTTTAAATGAATCGGTTGAATGAATGACTCAATAAAGCACTCATTAAGTCACTTGTTTCATATTTAAAAGTATCATTTCATATTTCTATATATAAAAAATGTTTCCTTAAAACATGAATCTCATGACATTATGTAGGCTAATTGTAATTACAGTGTAATTGCAAATCATCTCACCAGAGCTTCATTAAACTGTTCAAAACTTTGGGGTCTGTGAAAACTTTATAATGTTTTTGAAAGAAGTATTTTATGTTCACTAAGGCAGCATTTATCTGATCAAAAATTATTACAATTTAAACTAATATTCTATTGTAATACATTTTAAAATGTATTTTTTTCCTGTGATACAATGCTGAACTTTCAGCATCATTACTCCAGTCTTCAGTGTCACATGATCCTTCAGAAATCATTCTAATATGCTGATTTGCTGCTCAAGAAACGTGTCTTATTATTAACAATGTCAAAAACAGTTGTGCTGCTTCATATTTTTGTGGAAAATACCTTTTTAAACAATGTAAATGTGTTTACTGTCACTTTTGATCAATTCAAAATGATTTCATTTAATTGGTAAAAATGCCCTTGGAAATCAATTTAAGTGGGCAAATATCAGCCCTTAATGGAAAAGTTCATTTCTTTCACTGCGTGAGAGATTCGAGGGGAGCTCGTTCAGGAGATCAGCCTCCTGCTAAAGCTTTTAAAAGCCAAAGCGACAGCATAACAAAGCAAAACTTGTTAAATCTGCTGTTGAACACGTCCTGATGGGGCGTACTGGGGTTCTGCGGCACGTTTCTTTACGTCTTCATTACCACATCATAGAGAGCAAGCAGACACGGTCTCAAGCTGATCGAAATACTGTTTTAGTCGTTATATTAGAGGAAAAGAGCAGATTAGATGGGTTTCAGTAGATCATGTAATGAATACATAACACCCATAATGCTTTGTTCCTTTCGGCAGCCTTTAGTGAAAGTCACAAAGGTTTCGAGTGAGCGAGAGAAAAAAAGGGAGGGAAAAAAAAGTCGATTTGATTCAGCTTTATTGAAATGTTATTAGCGCTTTACTGCCTCCTTTGACAGAGCAACAGTTCTGCTCGTTATTTTCGTTTCTCTCACTTGCTTTTTCATGAAAAGAAATGAAAAAACACCCCCCGCCGCCTCCCCGCAGAGTCTGGGATCACTGACTCAAGAACAGACAACAATTTTATCCAATTCCTGTTGATGGGCCGTTCAGTAACAAGCGTTTGGTGATGGGAGGAAAACCTCTGATGAAGGAAACCAGTTTTATGGCAACTTGTTCATAAAAAAGGGAATAAGCACTGAGGATCTAAACTTATTAGCCCCCTATTGTATTTTGGAAAGGATATTGGAAATTCAGAGTTGGCACTAGTGTTCAGTTCAATTTTAAAATCATTTAAGTAGCCTACTAATTATTGTTTTTGTTAATGTTTTGAATTAAATGTTCTTTTCATATTCTCTCTTTTCATTTTCATTTTAGTTAAAGTTCTGTTGTGTCTTTTTGTCATTTTTTAAAAAGTTTGTTTTTTTTTTACTTTATTTCAGTTAATTCTCATGGGTTGTTTTTTCCCTAATGGTTTTATTTATTTATTTATTTATTTATTTTATTTTAGTTATTTTAGTACTTTAACTTAAAATAAATGAAAATGAGAAATTTTGCCTTAGCAATTTTTTTTATATATTTTATCGTCAGTATTTGTTTTATGGTTTTAGTTTTAGTTAAATACAATAACCCTGTTAGCGTTACATATTACCACCCCATAATGCTGTGAGCGTACCGTTTCTGCCGTGTTGTTTGAGAGTGTTGGCTGACAGGTGGATGGCGTTCCCTTGGCCTCCTGTCTGTGGAAACTTCAGATCGGGCAGATTTCCATCTGTGCTCATCCTCGCCACCTCCAGCTCTGAACAAAAACACACACATGACAGAAAGTGAATGAGGACTGGGGAAAGAAACATAATATACTTGGTCCATCCCACTTGTGTGCTACTTTCAAAGTCTTTTGATGTCATACATGTGATGAATAAGTCGACATTAAAATCACTGAAAATCTTGACATCCGCTTAAGATCTCTATTTGGAGTTTATAAGAACTGTAGCAATTTCAAATACATTACTTAAATGTAGTCATTTTAAATAAATTATATGTGCTTTTATCTGAATTAAAATGAGAACACCCAAATTTTTTTAAACTGTGTCCAATTTAATATACTATTATTTAGGCGATTGAAAATATTTAAAACGAATGCATCTCTCTATCTATAAATGTGTTTATATGATGATATTTTTTAATTATATGATTGTCTTGATGCCAGCCAATTGCTGCACTGCAATTTTGAGTATCAATATATCCGCCTTTTCCAAAAAACAAAAAAACGCGCTGCAATCTACGGCCTCAAAGCGAGCCTTGGAGACAAATCTTTGAAGTGACTGCTAGTGCAAAATTTGGACGAATGTTGATCTAGACTAGAGTGATATAAAAGTCGCACAAATTCTGTTTGACTGTTCAGACTGAGGTCGCATTGCAAAACTGTATTAGATTTAGTACCAAAATTATATACATTTTCTTTTATGACAAAAATCATTAGGATATTAAGTAAAGATCATGTTCCATCATGAAGATATTTAGTACATTTCCAACAGTAAACGTCTATATAAAAAAATATTTTTGTGAGTGGATGCAGCAAAATCACAACCATAAATGGACAACTTTAAATGTGATTTTCTCAATGTTTAGATTTTGTTGCACCCTCAGATTCCAGATTTTCAAATAGTTGTATCTCGGCCAAATATTGTCATATCCTAACAAACTATACATCAATGGAAAGCGTATTTATTCAGCCTCAATATGATGTATACATCTCAATTTCATAAAAATGTACCCTTGTGACTGGTTTTGTGGTCCAGGGTCACATTTGATCAATATCAAAATGATCAATGCTTTTATACTTTTACTTTTATACAGCAGTAGATGACAATGAATGCAACACGTGTTATGAATTGTGTTCATACACATTTTAAAACGCAACGCATATGACATCAAGCTTGCATAGAAGCATCTGAGTCACTTATAAAAAAAAAGTTCAAATGGAGAACTCATGCTGTGCTGTTTGCACAAATTAAAGCATCATGTGCTGTTTGAGATTCCAACTCTGATTCAGCACAGCTCTCTAATTAAAGTATGAATGCACTGACTCGCTGCATCACCACCAGGCCTGGGTTTTGCAGCTGCCTTTTTGGGCAACATCCTTTCACAGAACCTGAAAAGAAGTCAGCCGCAAAATCCCAGAGCATTTACACAAACACTTATCGCACCAAAATTAACATTAAAAATCCCAACGGAGACGTGGATTCGGTGGCGGGGTGGCGCTTACCACCGCCTCAGGTATTTGCCGCCAACAGGACAAAAGAGAGCGATAAAGAGCTGTGGGCAGAAAGGGACGACTATTATTGCAGGCCGGAAACATTTTTTTCATTCCTCCACCGTTGCTGTGAAAAGCTTAAGACGGCAAACAGCGGGCTGAGACGCTGTTGTGCCTCAAGAGAAATCAAAAGCCGGTTTAAATAACGTTAATCACACAAAATCTGCTCGCCAGATTATGAGCATGAGGACAGACTCCAACAAACAAACACACTCTCCATCAAAAAGGAAAATCTAAATAGAACGGCGCACTGTTTTTAAAGCGCATTATATTAAACCGAAAGAGGAGGATAACAACCACTTCAGGGTAAGTTGGCAAAAGATGAGCATCCATTCTCACACACAAACAGGTTTTTATTTCCCTGAACAACTGTGTCATCAACACTAACATCAGATGGCAACGCCGCTAATCTTCTCCCGATTCTCCACATGGCGCGACGCTGGCGCTCTGTGTCGCCTTAAAGGGATAGTTCGCTCAAAAATGAAAACGCTGTCATCGGTCTCACTCTCATGTTATTTGTGAGATGCAAACATTAAAATGCATTAGTTTACAAATCATGCACTAAGGTGAAAATGTTTTGAGGTCATAACAGAGTATTGAACAAGGAACCACACAAAAATAAACCTTTATTTATCGATATGTTCGCATTTTTTAGGCTAATCATAATTTGTGTGAAAGGTGATGCAAGTTGTTTTACTGACACTTGTGTTCTTAAACTGCAGTCAATTATATATAGGTAGGTTTTTTGGGGTTGCAAACAGAACACCTTTAGACACATAAATCTTACATTTCAGTATATTCCTCATAAAATGTCTTCAGAAGGCTTGGAAAAGAGTGCAAAACTTGCATGGACGACACATTGGAGAATATACGACTGCTTTTTGGAGCTTGACTGCACACTTGTGTAAAGATCCTGGAATAAGTTTTACAAGAGAATACGGTTTCAGTCTTTCTACTTTCAAATTCAATGTGTTATTTGTAGGGGTGTAACGATACCCTCATGTCACAATTCGATACAAATGTTGATAGCCTACTGAACTCACGATACGATATTATTGCGATACTCCAAGACATATGATAAGAGGTTAACAAAAAATGCACTGTTGATTCAAATGCAAAATTTGGTATTACATTGGGGGTTGAAATGAATAGGCTTTGACTTGGTGCTGATAACCCAATGCACAGCACAATGGTGACAACGGAATAAAAATATTCATGATTCTGAAGCTGAAAATACAGAACTATTTTAGACGAATATGGTTGCACTCTGTCACTAGATATATTTAAAATAATGTAGGCCACTTTTTACACATATAATCCCTCATTGCATTATTATACATTATATTCAACATTATAGTAGTTTAATGACACTAAAACTGAAAACTTCTCACACAGTATGTTTTATTTTGGGTGAACTATCCACGATACATATTGTCAGTATCCACAATATTGTTGCATTGTTATATTGTGATATATTGTGACATGATATTGTTACACCACTGGTTACTTGCTGTTTCTTTGTAATTAATTGTGAAAATAGTGTTTTCTGAGTGAAAACTGATTCTACACCAATTTAGTTTTTTCAATGTTTGGCATCTCCTTGTGTGTTCCACCAAATAAAGTGACATGAGAGTGCGTAAAAGACTGAATTTTCAATTTCGGGTGATCAATTCCTTTAACTGAAGGCTGCTATTCAGCCCTTCAGAGCCAATGACGGACTCAGCGGCCCCGTGGGCCAAACAAACCTTATAACGCCGCAAACTAACCCCATCAAACAGGGCCTGAAGGTCTGCTAAAGGTGTCACAGCCCGCAGATTAATCTCCGTGCAGCGCGAAGGATATAAAATAACCCTCGTAAAAAGTTTGTCGGGAGAGTCTCTCTCGCCCCACAGAGCCAAGCTCCGGATCCCTTAATATCAGGATAAATCACATGCCAGACACGATAAATTCTGTTTTATTAATTCCCAAAATGCGACCATCTCCACAGAGAGGCGGCAGACCTAAATTCTGGAGTTTCCATGGCAGCCAGATTGTCTTAAATCCCCGTCTTTAGGAACGGGAGATACATCCGCTTTTATCCCGGAGGAATACGCACGCACACAACACCATGATCTGGGGAATGCTGACATTCACACTGTGATATTCGCAAACAGATGCAAGCGGCACAGGAAAACGTGGGCGTCCTCAAGAACGTCTCGTCCGATTCCTCCCCGGGCTGAGAAACGCATCGTAAACGACACTAAATTATCGCTCGTGGCATATGCTCACTCAGCTTTTCATTTAAAAATGCTTAATTATGCCTCCCAGTAAAGAAAATGAAACGATTTACAAACGTAAAGTAGTCAAATCCATCTGTTAATGGTGTATTCAGAGAGTGGTATGAGATTATCTCTGAGGAAAACAGGTTTATCGGTGTGTATCAGGGCTGACGGGGTCCATGATTTCTGGTACTGCCAACCTCGATCACAATCAAAAACAGACGCTCTGCATGTTCCATGGATAAGGCCCGCTTTGGTGTCACGTTGGTACAAATCCTTTTCTTTTTCTTTTTTTTTTTTGCAACACCCTGTAAGTGAGCATTTCAAAGCTCAACCATTTAATAATGATGATTAAGAAAATAGATATTTTTAATAGTTTATGAGACGTATACATGACAAAATCATCAAGGAAATGTATTTCCTCATAATGTATGAGAAATATACATGACAAAATGATCAAGCAAATATATTTTTTTGTAATTTATAAGAAATATAATTGACAAAATGATCAAGATTTTCTTTCTCTGTAATTTATGAAAAACAACTGAAAACATGATCAAGCAAAATTTTTTTTTCTGTAATTTATGAGAGATGTAAATGACAAAATGTTCAGGCAAATATTTTTCCTGTAATTTATGTGTAATATAAACGACAAAATTATCAAGCAAATACTTTTCTTTCAGTAATTTGAGAAATGACAAAATGATCGAGCAAATATTGTTTTCTTCTTTAATTTATTGGAAATATATATGTAAAAGAGTGCTTATAATCTTTAGTTTGACCTACTGATGTTGACAATTAACATGTTCTGAAGGTTAAAATAAAAACAAAACCAGTTTCAGACCTTTCTTTGTACCCTTCTCTTGCAAAGCGCCACCTACAGACCACAAAACATCCTCGCTCCAACAGAATTAATTAAAGAGGTAAGTCTGTCATTTGTATGATTATGGCATTCTAGAGATACTGAATCCTGATTTACATTCATGTAGCTCAAACAGCAAAGCATGACATTAGCAGTTGGATTCCCAGTGAATGCATGAACTGATCCAAACCCTGAATGCACTATAAGTAAAATCATCTGCCAAATGCATAAACGTAAATGACTTACGGATGTTTTCTGTGTTTTCCTGCACAACGTCAGTTTTGAGCAGGTTGTCAGCGAGCACAAAAGCGCCCTGCTCTACGGTGTCCAGGAGCATGGTGGCGGCCCGGAGCTGTTCGGCTGTTGAGAGCCCCATCCACGCCGCTCGCGCCTGCGGCTGCAGAAGGTTGTTCACCGTTTCCACCATTGCCTGCAGTGGCAAAACAACATTAGCAGTCAGATGCAGCTAGAACATTGTTAAACCTGTCAACATCCTAAAAACTACTGACAAAAATAATATTTAGAAAGGTATTTTGCTGGCTAATCAGCATTATTCGGCTAGCCAATTCAATATGAGGTCTGTCAGGACCAGTGTTGGGGGTAAAGCATTGCAAGTAACACGAGTTATGTAATCGGATTACTTATGGAAGTAATGCATTACTTTTACATTTACAATAAAATATCTGAGTTACTTTTTCAAAAAAGTAACACAAGTTACTTTTTTTTCACATGTATTGACTGACAGCTCTCCTGTCTAAGTCCAGAGGTGATGTGTGAACATGATGGACATTGTAGTTCTAGACTAAATGTGAGCATGCATTTACTCATATCGCATGCACAAAAACAGATTCAATATTCCTCAAAATTAATAAAAACGGTAATATGCGAACTCAGAATATTACACAATCCTACAAGAAATAAATGATACATTGCACAAATATACCTCACTTTATTCAATCTCACTTTCTTAACCAAGGTCTTTGCTGCTGACCTTTGATGGTCCAATTCAACCACACTATAAGCAAAATGACTTTAGGTAAACAAACCATTTGTGTTTTATTTTTCTTATTTTATGTTTGTTTTATTTTAATTGCTGAAGCAAGAGTGTACTTTTTTCCTCCTGCGACCAATTCTTCTGCAATCCAGAATGGCAGCACAGCTAAAAAGCTTTGTTTAAGCTGCGCCCTCTACTGTACAGGAGTGAATTTGCATTTCCTTCAGCCTGAGGATTATTCATTTCACTTTTGGTCACCAGATTACAGTAGGTTCTCAGACATTCCAAGACCCAACATCTTCAGAAGGTGATAACAAGAGCTGACCCATTCCGACAGATGCCGAGAGGGGGAAAAGTAGGCCTACTGCTCCAACAAAACCCAACAAAGTGTATGTTGTCATCTGTCGGTGCAGTGGCCTTTAAATATGCACTCAATTAACTGAAAAAAACAAAGTGTAGAATGTTGGACATTTCATGCACTCAACTGTCTCAGCTTTAATTACATCAGTGGGAATGGCTATCAGGCTTCAATATTGAATGACAAAATAACCTTACACCACATAGTGCATAGTATACTGTATATGCACAGTGTATGGGACGGTATTGAGACACAACTAATATAATTTTTTGTCATCTGACACATGACAATGTTAATGAGGTAAATGTTCCTGAGAAGATAAAAAAAAAAAAAAAAAAAAAAACTTCAGTAATGATTGGTCCTGTCATTGAGATAGATGAGAATGTTAACAGATAACTCTCTCCAGGTATTATTACTATATTATTATGTAGTAGATTTCCTTGGTTTTTGGAAAACCATTTGCTATTCATTACAATGGGTTTCATTCACTATAATGATTGCATGGATTATAGGCACTTCTCATGAAAAATGTCTGCCTAATTCACGACACATGCAAACACTCATGAATTTGTTCTTAACCTTGTTGTAATGTTAATGAATTTGGAGCATTCAAAACGAGCAACCACATGGCCGAGGTTTGTAATTTGCATAAATATGCCCAAACATCTCCATATAAGGGCTTTCCGCATAAACTTTTACAGACCCAACAGATTACAGACCAGCTGTACATATGCTTATGTGCATTTTTACGCAGAGGAACCTCACAGCTTGAGCTATAATGCATATTTTATCACTTTTTTCCTGTATATGATGACATACAGTATAATATAAAGATACAATATCTCCGTATAAATTTTCATCTTAACACGGTAATAACGCCACCCAGTATGTGATTTTGTGTATGTCTGGTTTCCGTAGTTCCTACATTTTTTTCATAAATTCAGAACTAAATGTAATATGAAATGTATAGATGAATCATGTAGTGCATATGCACAATTAGTGAATGACTTGAAAAATTGAATTGATCGAAAGATGTGAACCTTCATTCCCATTGTACCATGTCCAAAACACTGGTAATAACATGACAGATGGTACAAAACACACACACACACAGTCATTTAACACCTGCCTCTGAATTTCTGCAACGCCGGATATCAAGTTGTTGAAATCACTAACCAATCCGACACTTCAGCAACTGCTGCCTGTGAGTTTCGCAAGAAGTGGACGCTCTACAGAGAAAGAGCTCTTCGCTAAAAGCTACAAATTCGGATGAGAAGACGGTGCTACAGCTGTGGCCGATCATTCAGCCCTTTAATAATATTTAACCCCCATCATCAAAACCTCATCACTCGGCTCAACAGCACTACCGCCATTTAAACATTTAAAATGCTACGGACGAAAACTGCAACTGGAATGCTAATAAGGCAAAGCCTAAACATGTGCAGCGAATGACAGCTGGGATTGGAAACTTCAGTTTTTCCAGAATGACTGAAATCTATTGAAGGGGAAGGATAGAAAAGATGAAACAGAAGCTGAGGTTCACGGAACCACTCGCATCTTTTACCTCAAACTTTCAAGAGATGCTGATTTGCGCTCACTTCAAAGAAGCTCCCCGGCCAAGGCTAAAAGTCGACATCTGTGGAATTTTCAAGACATTTCATTTTCAATGCGCTCGAGTGAACAGATAAGACAAAGCTCTTTATGGGAGGAGAGGTCCGGTATAATGCAGTATACCGCAGAAGGACCGAGTGAACCCTTCGGCTCTCTGGGCTTTTGATCAATGGAGTATGAAAGAGAATATTCCGATGCAGAGAAGGTAAACTTACAGGCAGAGCAGAAGGTGAATCGAGGCTTTTGTAGTACGGGAATTGAGTGTGCATATGTGTGTTTATGTAATCAAGACATCAATGTCACAGTCCGGAGAGTCAACATTCACACATACTAGTGCTAATGCTGAGAGAATGTGTCACCCAAACAACATGACACTTGTTGTTTTCTCACTCCAAACCTGAATCTTTTTTCTCCCCTCACACAAAAGATGTTTTGAAGAATGTTTATGCTTAAATTGAACGCATTATTCACTGAAAATGTTGTGCTATGCTGCAGCTCTCAAATCTGTCAAATTATTAAACATGCCTTGTTGCAATATGTGGCAAAAAAAAAACCCACCAACAACAAAAACCCGAGAGAACTAATTAGTGTTGTCACAATAGAGTGGAGCAGGTATGACATCAGTTTGTAGGCCAAAACGCAGAAGCGAGTTAGCATTTTAGCACTTCCGGTTCCAGTCAATGGGTTTTTTGAATGGGGTTTTGGTTAAATGGATGAAATGAAATGAGGTCTGTGGTGAACTACAAGCTCAAGACACTTTCACGTTTTATTCTACGACATAAAACACATCATTATTACCCCATTTGTGATTTTTTGAAGCGGTTACGTGTTTTGAAAAAGGCGGTTGCTAATAAGTGGCTAAATGGGAATACAGAGGCCGTCGGGGAGATTAAACATCATCACGCCGAAAAGGTAAACTCAGTCCGCTTTTACAGCATCGTAATGGTCATAATTGTGCTATTATAAACTATTCTAACGTTCTGGGAAACTGTTTTTAGATAAATACTGAGGGAGTGGTCGGAAGCTTAGTGGTGGTGACGTTGATGTCGAGCGAGTAGTTCGTTTATAGCCTCCTTTAGCTTTTTACTTCTGACGACTGCATTTAGGCTTCAAAATTCATAAAACTTGATGTTTGATAAAACGTGCAAGTACCATAAACTTTTGATGATCAAAGAGCTTGTTTTTAGCGATAATTTAAAAGCCTATGGGAACATTTTGTTGAGGCAACCAGCGCGATGCTAACTGCCGGTTGGCCTACAAAGTGCCGTCATACCCGCACCACTCTATCCCAAAATTTCAGTAGTCGGTACCAATTCAAACCCACCCCCTTTAACTATTTCAGTATTTTATCGACTTTTGACAACACTATTGGTGTTTGGTGTCATTAATGTACTGGTGCAAACGTCTCATTATGTTCTTCAAGCTTTTGCGTTGCTCAGAAGAAAAAAGTTCTGGGTCTTTTTTTCCCCTGAAAGTTAGCATTATGATGGAAATGACAACGAGGGAATTTTTTTTTGTTATTTTAGCATTATTTTGAATTAGCATTTTTAAATTTTAGTTACATTTTTTGTAATTTTGTCATTATTACTAATTAATGAATCATTATCATTATAATTTTTTATATTACTATTTAGGTTTCTGTCATGTTTATGGACATTCAGTTTGTTGTCATCGGTTTTCTTTGTTCTTAGTTTGTCTGTCTTGACCTCATTTCTCAGTTCGTTTGATTAGTCAGTTCGTAGTCATTATGTTCACCTGTTGTCATAGCTTAGCTATTTGTTTGGTTCAGTTCAGTTCAGTGTCGATGAACTGACATTGTCAATGTAAGTTGTGTTTATGTTACTTGCTACCTTCATGAGTATTCGGGTGTCCTATTAAATGACTATTTTGTGAGATTTCCTGTTTCAACTCGTGACAGTTTCATTTATTTTTATTTCAGTTTAAGTTCTTATTTCCAGTTAGAAATTTAACTTGAACTAAAACTAAAATTTTAAATTGAATAATTGATTATTATTTTTGTAATTATTATTTTTCCCATCCAATTAATCTGAGAAATAATCGACAGATTAATCGATTATTGAAATAATCATTCGTTGCAGCCCTACAAAAAAGTTTGGTAACATTTTGTTTTACAGTGTCCTTGTTACACATGTTGCACTTAAAACTGTTCATAATTACAAGCAACCAATCACAAACCAAATCCTATTCATAACCATATAGTAAGTACATGTAGTTAATTTATATTACTCAGCACTTAACTTAACAACTTAACTTAACTTAACAATGTTGTAACTTAACATTGTTAAGTTGTTTTGATTGATACTGTGAAGCAGCTTTGATACAATCTGTATTGTGAAAAGCGCTATATAAATATATTTGACTTGACTTGACTTGACTTAAATATATAATTACACTGTAACACAGACACCTTAAAATAAAGTGTAACCAAATGTTTTATTAGTTCTAGTTAACAACAATGACCTTGCGACAGAAATAATATCTTAAAGATTTCTGGGGGGAAATGGCCAATGGTTAATGTGCTAGCATTAAACTGTATGTATCTTAAAGACACAATTAAATCAGAATTTTCACACTTTTTATGACCAAGTCACAGCTTCATTGAGTAAAAGAAGACAGAATGTTCATTGGCTGAACTAATCCCGCAGAGTCACATGTTTCGGTGGCATGAGAAGTTTGAGCCGTAAACGCATCTTTGTCATTACCGCACTAATCTACTGTTGCTCTCCGGGTATAAAGTCAAAAAATGTCCCGTCAGTGCACCAGTGCTGATCTCTGTAATCCGTCGCAGCGCTGAACCGGCTCAGGCTATGAGTCCGGGCCGAACTGAAGCGCTCTATCTCATGGCTTACACAGGTTGGACCAGCCAATGTGAGCAGCTTACCACCTGACCCCTGATCATCAACAAACCCCCGGCGAGAACACACGCAGATTACTCACTGATCTCAGGTCAGGCTGCCTGAGCTCAGGGGGAATGTTATCGGGCCAGGACACAAAACGCCAAACGCTCTCTAATTCCAATTTTTGAATCTTCATGAATCACATTGTGCAGAAGACAATCAATATTCATATAGCAAACATTTGATGCTGATTGCAGGCTCACAATTAACTTAAACGTCTCAACTTCGAGAGCTCTCTGCTAATGAGATGAATACATACGGATTGAGAGGGGTGAGAGAGATGTATTTGTGATGCAGATGAGCCTTTTAGCGGATTCTGGGAGGTAAATGTGTTAGCAGAACATTAGAAACAACCGTTAAACTGAGACCTTGATCTAACACGACACAGATCATTTAAATGAAAATGTTTGTTCTATGAGCTGCCAAACATAATAAAAAAATACATTTAAAAAAGCAGATTAACACAGAGAAAACAAAAACTATACCTACTAAAAAAAATCACATTACAGTAACTATGTTTTTCACATACTGAGAATTTAAAGGGGAAATGTGCTTAAGTGTCATGAAAAAGATGTGACAATATAAGAGATCTTAATAGTCCTAAAAATAAGCTGGATATAGGATATTATTTTTGTTCATTTTGACATTTCTTGACAGTTTTCCTGACAGGTTCACCCTTACATGTTCAGCAGCACACGTGTTTCTAAGGTCAGACATACTGAAGCATCTCAGCAGCAGAGCAGAAGAAACCCTGCAAACTCCAACAACTCCTGAAGAGTGTGTGTGTGTGTGTGTGTGTGTGTGTGCGTGTGTGTGTGTGTATGTGCGTGTTTCAAAATCTGCTTGTGCTAATCTGGTGATTCTTCTCATAATAACTGCATGTGTGTGTGTGTGGCTGATCACTCTGATAGTTATTAAAGGAAGAAAACTCATATTGTGTAATACAAGTTCTAACTTTAAAACAAATATTGCATGCTGCCTTTTATGAGCATATAGATACCAGCCAGACTTATATTGCAATGTTTAAAAAAAAAAAGGAAAATGTGTGTGTGTGTGTGTGTGTGTGTGTGTGTGTGTGTGTGTGGCCTTTACAAGAAAATTCAGTGTTTTTAATACATGTTCTCTATTTTATTCAGCTTTTATGTTGTGCATATAGACACTAGACCGACCCATAATGCCCCTTTTAAAGGCCTTAGGAAATAAACTCCTTTAGTTTCTGCAGTGTGTGTCTGTATGCATTTGCAATTGATCCTGGCATACAGACAACACTGATCTTAGCAGCCTATAAAACAAGTGTGTCTGTCTCTCATACAGCATCACATTGGGATCAAGTAAGGTCACATTCATCTTTAAAACATCACATGCTGTTAAACACTGATTCTCCATTAAAGTCCATTTAATAATGACCGTGTGTCAAACCACAGCAGTAAGTTAAGTTGGATTTTCCAAGGCACTGCAAAAAAAGGACTTTCCTTCTTAGTGTGTTTTGTCTTGCTTCAAGCACAAAAACCTAAACCTTATTAAATCAAGATACATTTACTTGAGAAGCAAAACTACTTAAGATATGAAGTCTTGTTTTCTGGGGGAAAAAAATCAATTACGCGATGTTTATGCTTAAAACAATAAATAAATTCAACAATTAAAAGTGAAAAGATTATTTTTCTGACCCCATTGTCAGATATTTTTCTTGTTTAACTTAAGCCTAAATTTGCTTAATTGTGCGAATTTTGTGAATGACTTATCCGAGCACTTTCTTTTTATTCATATGCCCTCATAATCTTTAAATAAAACGCTAATTGCCCCTCCTCCTTCAAACGACATCTGTTCTTTTCGGAGGGTGGGACTAAATACCCTCCACATTTAACTGCAAACTCCATTTAGCTAACATTGCCCAACTTCCTACGATCGAAATCAAGCCCTACATTTTTTCTCATTTCTGAAGCCGTTTTACTCAGATATACGATATACGCAATAGAGGAAAAAAGCCTATCGCAACTTCCATTGCATGCCGATTTTAACACCTAACAGCAAGCTGTTGGGGCTCATGAATATTAATCACGTTGTCACATTCGTCCACGGTGATTTGCTGAAACGCAAATAATGAAAGGTGAGCACTAGCCAATAGGATTACAGCTTGTGCATTAGTATCAGTCTAAGGGCCCTATTTTAACGATCTACGCGCATGGTCTAAAGCGCACAGCGCAAGTGCACTTAGGTCGTGTCCGAATCCACTTTTGCTAGTTTAACGACGGGACAAATGGTCGGCGCACCCGGCGTATGGTCTAAAATGGTTGTCCCTATTCTCTTAATGAGTAATGGGTGTGTTTTGGGCGCAACGTGCAAAAAACCAATCCGAGTCTCATCTACCATTCCCTTTAAAGGCCAGTTCTGCTCGAGCCATGACGGATTCGCTATTTACATGGCGGAATTCGCAAGAGGAAAGACCTGTGTTCGTGCACGAGGTTAAAGCGAGCAAGCAGACCATCTACATGACAAGCCGGATTCCACCATATCTTTATGTACACAATAATAATCTTGTACATTGTAATCCTTTTATTTTTAATATTTGGCATGTTTGTGGATGCTGCTATAATTATTTTCATTGTGATGAGAGCTTTAATCATGTTGTGCATGAGATCTGAAACACACATATACGTATTGTCAATGTAAGTTGTGTTTATGTTACTTGCTACCTTCATGAGTATTCGGGTGTCCTATTAAATGACTATTTTGTGAGATTTCCTGTTTCAACTCGTGACAGTTTCATTTATTTTTATTTCAGTTTAAGTTCTTATTTCCAGTTAGAAATTTAACTTGAACTAAAACTAAAATTTTTAATTTAATAATTGATTATTATGTTTGTAATTATTATGTTTCCCATCCAATTAATCTGAGAAATAATCGACAGATTAATCGATTATTGAAATAATCATTCGTTGCAGCCCTACAAAAATGTTTGGTAACATTTTGTTTTACAGTGTCCTTGTTACACATGTTGCACTTAAAACTGTTCATAATTACAAGCAACCAATCACAAACCAAATCCTATTCGTAACCATATAGCAATAACCATATATATATATATATATACATATTCTGACCATTGTAACAGAGGTGGCCAACAGGCTGGTCAAGGTTCAGTCCATCAATGTCAGGCTTACATGAGAGCCTGCAGACACTTCACATGTTCACATTGTGGTTAAATCCCTCTCTGCACTGACGGTTACGTGTCAAAAATATTAGAGCTGTGTTATGATGTATTTTTGATCATGTTTTTTCAGCACAGTCTAACACAGACATTCACTCATTCCCACAAGTCAAGTAATGACTTTATTAATAGCAGCAGAGAAAAGCACCTGCTTTACAGGTATGGCCAATTTCTTATTATAGCACATATGCACAATGGCAATTCAAAGTGCTTTACTGGCATATAGAAAAGTCATGAAGAAAAAAGTCAGCTCACACAATAATGCCTACATAATACATTTTCACTGATTTGTTTTTTCTTCAAGACATTTCGAATAATCTGCAAGCAGCTCTTTTTATTTCTCCATACAATGACTACTCCAAAATTTTGACTACTTTACATTTCAATTGCAAAAGGAGAAATTGGTCTCCTTATAATTGCTTGGGAAAACATTATTCAACATTTCTCCTTTTGCAATCCTTATCATATGTGTATCATAATTTGGGTATCATATCATAAAATCATATGGGTTTAGAACAAAGTTTCTACATGATGAACATTTCCATTTGAGCAGCTATTTAAAGGACAATACCGGCGCAAAATGAACCTAGGGGTTAATAACACATGGGTACCGAGTCGACCGTTCTCTGGGATGTGTTTTCATGATAATCGGATGTACCCAGTTTTAGCTCGAACCACAGATTAGCTTATAACGCTAGGGCATAGAGTAAGTAAAAATAAAAGTAAGTTTAAGTGCAACAGAAAATAGTTAATATGTACATATAAAAGTTTATAAATATATTTAGCAGACGCTTTTATCCAAAGCATAAGATATTCATCACATGGCCAACAATATTCACAGCATACAATTCCACATTTATTAGAAAGCCAAATAATGGTGAAAAAATTGAGAAATCTGTTCAGAACTACATTTTTATATAATAATAACAATCCCATATTCTAAATAGTAATACTACGAATAATAACTTTTTTGAAATTGAAAAAGAAGGCTGTTGTTTGGGAACATACACACTGAGAAATATATAGAATAACCTTTAATACAATTTTCATCTTGACAGGCCGCAGTGCCTGCAAGAGCTTTCCAAGTGAATAAACATCTCTTTCCATCAGAACAACATCTGATGCAGCTCAGTTTGTTGTGGGTCGTTTATTGATCGTGAAAGGGCATCAATAGTTTAAACATCAAACCCATTTCCCCTTAGAAAAACACACTCTGTACCCGTGATGTACACAGAGCTCGGTGGAGGGCTTTGGTTTCTGAACACCGGGCAAGAAATCTATTCTTAACTTCGGATCAGGTCGGTTATTGATCCATCCCTTTTATTTTATAAGTCAAACACTGCGCTGGTGCACGAAACAAATATAATAAAGAAAAAATAAAACTTCTCAGCTCTCAGTGGGAATACACTGGTCTTCTTGTCCAGAATTACCGTACTTTCTCTTCTACTGAGCAGTGAAAGCAAATCCGTTGATTTATACTCGGTTATAGTACTTAAATAAAAGCCTTTCTGATTTGTATGTAAGATGTTTTCTGACATAAATAACATGCACTATGTATCGTGCAGAATTCACGCTTGTGTGATGTTTTCAAACTTGGTTGGCTTGCTTGAACAAAACTTGAATTCAATTTCCATCAGTAATTAAAATGTAAAAAAAGGCAACCCTCTACAATGCGAGTAAATCACTCGCATATGCGACTAAATCTTCACTTTGGACGACTGAATAATGTCTATCATCATTAGCCATTGGCTAGTACATTCTTAGATTCTACTAGCCAGTGGTTTAAGTTTAGCATAGATATATTTTCACTCGATGAACAATCTTGACTGAGTATGAAAGCTTGTTTCCACCACAGAAAAAATAAAATAAAAAAGGTAGTTGCGACTTTTCTCTCACAATTGTGAGTTTACATCTCGCAATTCTAACTTTTTATCAGTTAAAAAGTCAAAGTTTCCTTAGAATGGGACTTTATGGGCCCTATTTTAACGATCTAAGTGCACGGTCAAAAGCGCACGGCGCAAGTTCAGTTTGGTCGTGTCCGTATTCACTTTTGCTAGTTTAATGATGGGAAAAATGGTCGGCGTGCCCGGCGCATGGTCTAAAAGGGTTGTCTCTATTCTCTTAATGAGTAATGGGTGTGTTTGGGGCGCAACGTGCAAAAAAACAATCAGAGTCTCATCTCCCATTCCCTTTTAATGCCAGTTCCGCTCGCGCCATGGCGGATTTGCTATTTACATGGCAGAATTTGATAATGGAGAATTCCAGAGAGGAAACGGATCTGCTCGTGCGTGAGGTTAAAGCGAGCGAGCAGACCATTAAGGGGACAAGCCGGATTCCACCATATCTTTATGTACACATAAATAATCTTTTACATTGCTTTCGTCTTGGTGTGCGCAGAGATTTCACACGGACAAGCACTTGTTACTATGGCGTCGTGGGTATAGTGTTCCCACAGCGTCTCGACGCAGCTCGAGTTCCCTTGAAAGGGAACGTCTCAGGTTACGGGCTCAAGGGTCAAGGGTCACCAGGTTTACAGTCGTAACCTGAGACGTTTTGTTTATTTGAAATAGAAATATTTTGTAACATCATAATTAAATGACTTTGACCAATTGAATGTGTCCTTGCTGAGTAAAAGTATTAATTTCTTCTTATTACTCTCCACAAACTTTTGGACAGCATATGTACAACTAAACAATGCAGTAGATGTGACTTTTTGTCACTATTTTGCTAAATACTTTACAAAAAAAAAAAAAACTGAGTTCAAGTTAAATGATCCTCACAGAGTGCCATGGCATACTGACTTTGCTAAAAACATTGTATATTTCCAGGTCACGCTTGCACACACATTGGCAAATGAGATTGGAAAGGTCTTACCTGCACATTATTGGCTTGAAAATGCTTGAAAATAACAGTCCACCATACAGATTTGGATTTAAAATACAAGCTCTAATGTGAACGCAGCATTACTAAGTCACAAAGAAGAAGTGAGTAAGCCGCATCTTCAGTAGCATCATGATCTCTGACATCTGAACTAACACACAAAAAAGCATCGCCTGCACTCGCCTCACACGTCACATTCAGGGTAGACTTCATCAATGTCATAAGCTGAAGGCAGAAACCGCAACCTCTGATGGGTCAAGATACCTGCTCAACAAGTCAAGTGCATGCTGGGAAAATTGACAATCACATGACCTGACGGGGGTGCAGGCAGCAGCAGAGCACAAGCAAAAGCTGCAGGCGACTTGATCAGAGACCAGCTGTGCTTTCTGAAACCTTAATTTCTGTACAATATAAAATAACTTTTTTTTTCTATATTGTAATATATTTACAAATTTAATTAAGCTGAATTTCCAGCATCATTACTTCAGTCGTCAGTGTCACATGATCCTTCAGAAATCATTATAATGCTAATTAGCTGCTCAAGAAACAATTATAATTATTATTATTATTAATGTTAAAAACAGTTAATTCTAAGCTATAGCTTAAAAGTGACCTAGCGCTAAAACTAATTTACTTTAAAAGACAGTAAGCACAGCTGCTCTCGTTGATGCAAAAAAAAAAAAAAAAAAATTACAAATAAAACCCATAAAACTATGGGTAATAATGAGGCCGTGAACAAAAGTAGATCTTACTACAGCATTCAGGTTAGTAGTTGACTGATAATTGTTGATTAAGTTTCCTTAATCGTATTGAATGTGCACTTGTAGGTTACTTCAAATTTTAAAAGCACATTAAAAACTGTACTTGCAGATAATATAATATTAAGGAAATAAAAGGCCACTTAAGTGTACTTAAAGAGAGCCCACTTTCATGACTGTGTTTTTATAACGATAGTTCACCCAAAAATGAAAGATCTGTCAAGTTGTTCCAAACCTGTATGAATTTCTTTCTTCTGCTGAACACAAAGGACGATATATTGAAGAATGTCGGTAACCACACAGTTGAAGGGCCCCATTGACTTCCATAGTATGGAGGGGGAAAAATACTACTAAGTCAATGGGGCCCTTCAAAATATCTTCTTTTGTTTTCAGTAAGAAAGAAACTCATACAGGTTTGCAACAACTTGAGGGTGAGTAAATGATGACAGTATTTTCATTTTTTTTTGGGTGAACTATCCCTTTAATTACCATGGTGAAAAATAAATTTGCTAAACTTGCAGCCAGACTAATTATCAGTAAACTTGAAGTGTGCTATTTTGAAACAACTCATTTTGTACTAAGTATTTTAGTTGTACTTAATTTGTAGTAAAGCATAACTTTTAGTGTATTTTTAGTGTACTTTTGTGTACTAAATTGGACCAACTTCAAGTATACTTGAAGTATATGCCTGTGTAGGGACTAATTACATGCTTGATTAGTGATATTAAAGTGTACTTTATTTGTGTTACAAGTACATACAAATTAATCATTTGTAACTGCATTTCATATAAAATACATTTTCATGTAATTGCAATTAACATGCAATTAAGTGTCAGACTGTTAAGTATATTAATTTAGAGTATACTATTACCATAATAATTAAAAGTATGCTACAGTGTACTTCTTTTTTCTCAAATAGAAGTGTTTAAGAGCGTGTGGATTATTATGGGTAATTTGCAGAGGTGAAGTTGAAAATATGTCAAGGCCTCATTTGACAACAATATGACCTTACAAAAACATGGGGAACATGGCTTAAGTGCAAATGAAGAGAAATGCATGAGCTCAAACACACACACACACACACACAGTGGGACGGAAGCCACGGCAGATGTGATGAAAGTGGTATAAATATATAGAGGAAAAGTACCTGGACAAAATATCGACATGAACGCTCCCTTTTCTGCAGCTGAAAACCCAAAGAAAACGAGTTGGTTTAGTATCAAGCAGAACATTTGAATCTCTCAAGGACTTTCATACCAAATACAACAAACCATCTTCAAGCAAATAATCACTGGGTAGAACAAAAGCAAATTCTGTTCCATGGTTGATGCAAATCCAATGCACCTTTCTGTATTATTTAAAGTGCATTTAATTATTGCAGAATCTGTGTTGATGTGCAAGTGAAATGTACAAAGTGAATGTCGGTTCCCCATTGTGAATGGATCCACGGGAATCTGTAGTTTCTATTCTGTTCTATTTAAAGTGTCATTTGCGTTTGGTGTGAGAGAGGCTTTGGAAGCGCATCATTTACATAAATCACATCCTACTGAGCCCAGAGGAAAGGTTAATCCACTTCTGCATGTATGAGACAGATCCAAAAACTTTCAATGTGTCAGAAATGGCCTGCTCAAAAGAGTGTCGTACACTGTGAAAAAAAAAAAAAAAAAATCTGTAGAGACATTTACAGGAAAAACACTGTGAAAAATCAATATGGAAACATCCTTCATATTCTATTAACATTGAACACTGAACCCTATTTTCACAGACTTTTGAGTGTTGAGCAGTTTCTGGGCTGGTTTTGTTGGAGTTTAACCAGGCTGTTTCCCGGTAGATGACCATGGTAGTCTTGCTGGTTAAAGTCAACACCAAATGGCATTTGCAACGCATCTTACTTTCATAATGTGACATTTTCATTTTGATGCATTCTATATACATTATGCATCAGAGATACGGTGCAACCGCACGTTTACAGTTCTCAACTATATTTATGCAACATAGCGGCTGACAGATCAAATCATTTATAATACTATTAAAATGGTTTAATGTGAATATGAATATCATTTGAAATGACACATATTGACACATGATACAATTCATCTTCAGAACGTTTTTAACAAAATAAGTGTATTGCATGACAAAGATTGCATCAGTCACTGAATATGTATTTTGAGTCATTTTAAAATGATTTTTCCCCCCATTTGATTATGTACTTGTCCATACGAGTCAGTTGTTCGCTTGCAGAAAGAGCCCGCCCACACTCTCTTCTGATTGGCTGAGATTTGTGGTTGTAGTGTGGCGTCTGGCGTGGACAGAGAAATCGCTTGTTATTAAAATCGTAACGCAACGTTTTTTTATTTTTTATTATTATAAATAATTCTTTCTTCAGCAAGTTCTAAAAGAAAGAAATAAAAAATAAATGATCACCAATTGAATTAGCTTTTATAACATTTTATTACATTTATAAATATTTATTTCACCAGATTATCAAAAATACATATTACTCTAAGGTTATGTAACACATTTCCGTTCAAAAGTCTGGAGTCCTTTTTATTCATGCAATAAATTGATCAAAAGTGACAGTAAAGAAACTTACAATATTACAAAAGATTTCAAATAAATGCTTTTCTTTTGAACTTTTTATTCATTTTTATTAAATGTATTTAAAAAAAATGATTTATTAATTAATTTTTTATTTTTATTAAATAATCCTTATAAAAAAAGTATTGCAGTTTACACGGAAATATGAAGCAGTACAACTGCTGAACAACATTGATAATAATCAGTTTCTTGAGCAGCTAATCAGCATATTAGAATGATTTCTGAAGGATCATGTGACACTGAAGTCTTTAGAGTAATGATGATAAAAATGCAGCTTTAAATCACAGGAAAAAATGACATTAAAATATATTCACATAAAAAAAAGTCATTTTAAATTGTAATACTATTTCACAATATCAATGTTTTCACTGTATATTTGATCAAATCAATTCAGACTTCTTTCAAAAATATTAACAGATCTTACAGACCCCAAACTTTTGAACGGCAGTGAATAAAAAAAAAATTGGGATGAATTTTTCATTATTATTATTATTATTATTCAACACTGACATAATATATTTCCCTCATGCCATGACACCCCCGCTGTCACCAATGAGATCAAGACTCAAGGAAACCAAGCTCATTCCCAATCCCAACATTCCATGTTTTTACATTTAGACAGGGTAAAAGGTTTTTAATCTGGTTTAGGCCGTCTTGAAGAACCGGGCCTTCAGTTTGACAGCTTCTGATTGTAGTTGTGATTGCGCACCAACTCTTCTCGTATGAGTAAAGAGCAGCGAGGCCTGAGATGAACGTGTGTGTGTGTGTGTCTATTTGTAGTCCATGAATTATTGAGTCTCACAGAGGAAGAGCGAGGGATGGGAACAGATAAAAATAAATAGCAGGCAGGTTTGTCGTCCCATCTCTGCTGGTGCCCGAATGTTAATGCGGGATGATTCTGTGTGACGGCAGCCATCTTTAGCAGCACCTGTCTGAGATCACAGCTCTCCTGCAGATCAGCACATTACTTTCAGTCTTTAGCGAACCTCCTCTTCAGGTTCCCTACTCTGTAAAGCATCTTGATCTTGCCTTTATTGTTTCAAAGCTCTTTGGCTCGGCCCAATGTCGCAAAATCATCAAGGGATTCTCGACTGACAGCGTCTCAAAACATTTAGGCACAGCGTTGCCGACTGTACGTCTGTGTCTTTACAATCTGAGAAGCACATGAAAGTAATGGATACCTGCCTGCACTGTTCTCATATGATAATTACAGTAATCCAGTGAGTGACATACAGTTAGCATTTTGGAAATAAATATGTTTATGTGTTGGCAGGACAAACAAATAACGAGTCAAGGAGATGCGTGTCGCATGAAAAGGTCAAGTCAAACGCATTGCAATAATATTTTTGGCAGTGTCTTTCGCTAATTTAGTAGTTAAACAAATATTTGGCATGTTTTGAATCGCTTACTGCAGAAATAGCAAGAGTAGAATGTTAGTATGTTATTTTGAACATGGAGAATGATTATAAATGCATGTGTCATTTGAATCAGTGTTGTGATTGTTAACTCAAACTATGAAAAATCCTTTTGAAATAAATCTGAAATAAATATTAGATGAAGAAATTACAATTGCCTTGGTAACTAACTGAAATAAAAAAAATTGAAATGCTAAAGTTACTAAATGCATTAAATTGCTAAAACTGAAACTGAAATAAAAATAAGTTAACTAAATATAAATGATAATAAATAATAATACAACTGACACAATCATATAACTGATTTCAACACTGAATAGTTTCAATAAAAAATAAAAAATAAACATTTTAATGACATTCCATGTCAATAAAACTTAAAATTTAAAAAAAGAAAATGAAGTTTAAGTACTAAAATTACTAAAACTAAAACCAAAATAAAATAAATAAATGCTATATAACAATATAAAAAACAAATAAAAAATGACAATCATACAACAAAAATGACCAAAACAAACTCAAACTCAAATGAAAATTGAAAATCTAAAAATAAAAGCTAATTTAAAATATTAATAAACACTGTAATAATGTATAAAAAATTAACACTGAATTCAACACTGAAAAGGATCAATAGATGCATGTAATTAAAATGGCACCATTTAATATTTGTTTGTATCGTATTGTTAGCTAAGTCTCAGAGTCTCTAGTGTCCTTTTGTTCAATATTTTGCACAAGCCACTGCTAATGTTGCACATTTCCCTCACTTATGCGGTTGGATTTTTTAAAGACGTAGTGCCAATAGGCTCACTAGATTTTGAAGAGAGCTGATATGTTTTAAAGCAACACTAAGTAAAATTGTTGACCTTAAAATAATGTTTTCAAAATCGTTTCAGTGGTTTATCAAGTCGTGACATGGTGAAATGCACTTATACCACCGCTTTAAGGTCCTTTATCTGATATATCCACACTATGTAAGACTGCCAGATCGGGTCGCGTTTCTGTAGTCCGAATGAGACATAAGAAAACTACAAATTTGACTTGCTTTACGCCAAGTATTGCCGATAGGTGGAGCGTACTCGACAGTAGACTACAACTAGCAGCCGGGTAGCTTTTGAATTGTCATCATGATTCCAAAGCCGGTGCTGGATAAACAGTGAGCATGTGCATGTGTGCGCGTGCGACAGTAGGATGCGGTAGGCTAAACTATTTACGACAGCAGTAATGGACAATTCCGCTTCCAACCTGTAGGGCGACCGCAGAGGAAAAGTTACTTGGTGTTGCTTTAAATCAGTGATCTCTGCATTGAAGCATGTTGGTTGAGTCTGAAGCTCTAACTCTGCATTCACAGCAGCTTAAATCAACCAGCTGTGAAATTCAAAGGCAGATTGGGTTTAAAATTACCGCTTCGATTAATTAGCATGAAGGCGAGGGGAGTGTGACGGCCTCCGTCAAAAGGTGTGAGTGTGACGCTCACTGATCACTGCTGCTGTGGAAAGTGAAGTTTGCAGAAATGTGGGTGGAAAGAAAGTGTGAATTTCGCAGAGGATGCGATAAAACAGGTGTTTGTGTTCCACGGTTGGGCTTCCCAATCTGAAAATTACAGTCTTAAAAGCCAAGTTAATTAATTTTGAGCGTTCCTGTAGCGCAGACACAGCCTGCCGCTAGAAGCACCAATGTCTTGGGTTTGATTCCCAGGAAATGCATGGACTGATCAATGCATTTAGTGCAACCTAGTCACTTGTCTGACCTAGATAAAAGTGTCTGAAAAAAGCAAACAATTGAAATAATTATGTAATTTTACAGAAAACAATCACAATTCTGAGGATAGGGGCCTGGTCACTTCATGTGTTTTAAGACCAGGGGCCCTATCATACACTGTTTTTTTTTTTTAAGAGTACTGTATATTTTTATATTTTTAAATATATATTTTGGTCTTTTTTTTTTTTTTTAGTTTGAGTTGGTCTTTTGTAACTTGAGCACTTGCTTGCATAAAGGGTCTCTAAAGTTTGTCTGAATATAATATGTTTAGGGTTGGAATATTTTCATTAATTGCATGGTTTGCGAATGTTGCAATTCCTAAAGTTATCGCCTTATATTTTATTTTCTCACTGAAACCAAATTTGATTTCCACTTGGATTGTTAATTTAGGACCCTGTGTAATATTAGTACACACCTGCCCTCGCACACAATGTCTAAATAAATCGTCTTTGTTCACTGAGTGTCTGATCTAGACGTCAGCGTGTGACGACAAACAGCACGCATGTCTGGAGAAAATAACGTCAAAGCGAACCTCTTTAACTCCACGGAAACTTTAATAACGGCGGTGATTATTCATGCCGCATAATGTCCTCAGAGCGATTGGAGGCTCGGGATGGTGAGAGTTTTTCTTCGCCCGAGTAAAACCTATTTTTAAACGGACGGCTGACTGCGAGGAGAAACACAGGGGATCATTCATCCTGACAAACACGGACATCATTAAAAAACACCCACTGCTCTCCTCCTCCTGCTCTCCATACTGACTGCATCAAAGAGGAAGTTTCTCATTCATGCTTTATCTTGCTCACTCTTTCAGTCAATTTCGCTTTTTTCTTTGTCTTCTGGTAAAGTAAAAAAAATAATAACAATAAGTTATGATCAGCTTTTCCAAACCATTGTCAGACACTGACTCAGTATCACGTCTAAACTGGTCAAGACTATGTGTCATGACGTCCAATGGAGTCTGGATACATCAAACTAGTTTGATTTTCAGCCTCAGGCGGCACGTCTAAGAACAGTTTGATGCATTTTGCATGTAAAATGCACAAACTCCACCAGCTCTAATCTGATTGGCTGGCTTTTACCCATTGTATTCAAGGTAAAGTTGTTTTATGTCCACCTGGACGCAATATACAAGTTGCCATGTTGAATTCAATGTACATTTCTGAGTAAGAGAAAAGTACTGTATTTGACAACGCTTGTGAGATTTGGCATTGAGTCTTTGAAAGTCATTCAAATGCAGTTAATGGCAAGTTTTCAAGGATATTCTGCTAAATTAGCAGCACTTTGGCTGGATATGCTAGAGAACACCTGGATTTTCATTCAATTCTGTAAACTATTGATTAAAATGGACAATTTTAGAGATGGTCCTCACTGCAGAACACGAAATCCAGGGGGAGGAGTTGGATCCAGATCCAACTCCTCCCACCTTATATATACCTAAACCTACCCATCTCCACCCCCTGATCCCTAACCCCACCCCTAATCCTACCCATCTCCACCCCCTGATCCCTAACCCCACCCCTAATCCTACCAATCTCCACCCCCTGATCCCTAACCCCACCCCTAATCCTACCCATCTCCACCCCCTGATCCCTAACCCCACCCCTAATCCTACCCATCTCCACCCCTGATCCCTAACCCCACCCCTAATCCTACCCATCTCCACCCCTTAGATCTGGATCCAACTCCGCCCCCTGGATCTCGTGTACTGCAATGAGGTGCTACTGCAATTTTATGCAATATTTGCTAAGTGCATTGTGTTATTAGCTTAGAAACATGCTAACATCACCATTTAGGTGTTGTGATGAGGTTTTTGCGGGCGGAGCCTACCTGGTGGCAGAAAATGATCGTTCTGCAGTGGCAGTCTATAGAAGCCACAGAATGAAAGAATAAAAAAGGTCATTCCGAGATTATACCTCACATTTTTGAGAAGAAAAATCAGGATTACGAGATATAAACTCATTATTCTATCTTCTTTCCTCAGAGTTGCGAGGAATGTCCTGTAATTGTGATTTTTTTTTGTTTCGGAACCGTATAAACTCGCAATTGCAAGTTACGGTATAAAGTCCAAGTCAGAACTGTGATATAAAAATGTTATTAAATGTTAGGGCTAATACATTATGTCCCCTATGAACTGCATATGTGAATATAATGTAGACCTATTGTTTACAACAAATTAATGATTTAATAGTAGACTAATCGTCACAGGTTCCATCATGCTGTGGCTTGCAACCACACACGTCTGTGTTTAGCTTCAAAGGGTGTCTTCCACGACGCTTATGAGATTCATAAGCTAGTTATTTTAGCTTATAAAGTTTTAAATATGGATATTTTCCTTACACAAACGCATTGCTTCGAGAAGGCCTTTATTAACCCACTGGAGTCGTGTGGAGAACTTTTATGATGGATGGATATGCTTTTTTGGGCTTCAAAATCTCATCCTCCATTCACTGCCATTATAAAGCTTGGAAGAGCCAAGACATTGTTTAATATATCTCCAATTGTATTCGTCTGAAAGAAGAAAGTCATATACACCATATACGTCATATACAGATCGGATATGACCCACAAAAGTGGAAGCAGGAAAAAAACACACACATGGATTCCGATATTTTCAGATCAGTTTCTGGCCTCGTTCATATGTGGAAATAAATCTGATATGGACCAGATACGTGCATTTGCGTCTGCCATGTAAGAGGACAGATCAGATTCCCGTCAAAGCGAGTTAATACGTCATTGGAAAAGCGACAGTGGAGAATGATGTCAACTCAGGTGGACACCAACAGCCATCACATGACTCTTTTTCAATGCCGCAATGAAGGACGAAGGCTCAACCCAGTAGATTTATGCTGAAGTTTTATCTTTTGAGCCTTTGGGGCAATGAGACAGTGACCTTTAAAGATGGTGTGGAAAGGAAAAAGCTTTTATTATCATTTCATCTGCGTCTATTGTAGATCACGCCGTTTTACTTCTTTTTCGGCCTAAGCTTATCCGGGTCAGACGACTACCTTGGGTTGTTTCGCCAAGTGTATAGTGTAAATGCAGACATCGGATATGGATCACTTTGAAAAGAAGATGTAAGCTGGTCTTCAAAAAAATCGGATATAGTCAACAAATTGGAATTGGGCATCTGCAGTGTAAACGCATTCTCAGAGTTTTGAATGTTTTCTCTGTTTTACAAATAAGAGAACCAAAGTTGCTTCCTTCACTAATGAGAAAAAAAAATATCTGAGTGCACCTTTAAGTAGCCGTGTAATAAGCAGGATAATGCAAGTCATAAATACTGACAGATTGATCAGGACTCCAACATGAAGCAGAGATTGTATTCATTGGTACTGCACACTCTGAGCTCTCTTTCTTCTCACATAACAGAATAATTTCAACTCAGATCAATATTTCATGCCCTTTATTTATTTATCTGGTAAGTAGCTGTGTAATGAGTTTGCACCAGGGTCTCGATCATCCAGTCAGGGTTTATTTTTGTGATAATGTACTGACTAACTGTACATCCATTACTATTCTGCTTTGAAATAATCAGTCCGGAATGGACAGATGTTCTGACCTCAAAGACTACACACATTTTACACAACCATTTTTTAGAAACCACCACTTTGTTGAACGGCACTGTATTGTTGTGTTATCCTCAATTACTATATGCCTCATTAAACCAAAATAAGCAATGTTTAATTGTTGTCCAGACTTTCTCTTTCTATACGTTACATTTCATATGCTATGCCTATAATCAATAATCTGGACCAGAAAGACTAGTGTTCATGTTGAATCCAAATGAACATTTCTATTTATAAATGACTAATCATTGCAAAAATGTAAACTGTATTATTGCTCAGCTCTATATATAAAGTTGTATATTATATTCAACTTTATCCACATACATATAGCATACTCACGATATATACAGTACTATACAGCAAAACTGCTTGATTTTTTTTATTTTATCACAAAATGTAAAACTATTACCTCTGTTTAGCCTTCCAATTTTCACTCAAACCACTGTTTGTTGCTGCTTCTGATTGCTTTTAGAGGGCAAATCTGCCCATAGCTGGTGGTTTAGGATCGGTTTTCTCTGTAATAATATCTTATTGGCTAAACAAATTTGGCAAACGATGCAGTGCGTATCATGTTTGCGCTTTGGAGAGTGTCACAGGTTTTCTTTTTACAGCGTGTTTTGCAGTGTTGAGAAACGTAGCCAATCACAAGCATATCTGTTGATTTCTTGAAAGCAATGGCCAATCAGAGGGTTTAAGTTAGCACTGAACAAAAACTCAGGTGTTTTTGAGGGGGCCCTGCACGCTAACAAATCCTCTCATTATAACAAAGTTTACATTTGTTATATATAACGACGCTTTGCGCTGGTGTCCTCATCACCCTGTCGGGGGTTTATTCTGAGATAACAACAGGCTGGATGTACATTATCCCTTACATCAACATCACCAAGATTTTCTGTAAAGCTGCTTTGGAACATTTGTGAAAAGTGTGATAGAAATAAATTTGACTTGACTTGACATTTGACTGATAAATGTTGAGTTTATTTGATATTTTATTGTTGTGTGATACACACAGTACCTTGTTGAGGCTCCGGGCGGCGCTGTCTTTTCCCCCAGGGGTGAGATTCCGGAGCTGGATGTCCAGCAGGTCGATGAGGTGACCCATGGCCCGTACGGTGTAGGTGATGTCCCCCGCATGCATGTGGCCCTTGGTCTGCTCGGAAAGCTCACGGGAGATTATGGCAGCAGGTTCACCAGCTCTGATCTACAACACACACAGTGAACATTGAGTCAACTCTCATCACACAAACTGGAGTGAATGTTTGTGTGTGTGCGTGTGTGACACATTGTAATACTTTTCAGGGGGTTCAACCAACAATTTGCTTAGTCACTATTGTCTTTTTGTATTAAGCTGGCATACTGTAAGAGAACGTGTTTAACATAGGACAAATTGCGCACATTGGGTCTCATTCATGAAACACGAGCAGAACAAATTTTTGTGTAAATCGTGTGTAAAGTGGTTCTGGCGTAAATTTTCGGATTCATTAAAATGTTTGTGTGGCAGGGGAGGCGTGGTTTAGCGAGGTCTGCGACGAGAGAGAGAGTGGAGAGACGAGCGGCGGTAAGTAGGTCAAGTGTAAAATGACTGACACCTGTGTCTCGTTGCAGTAATTGGCGTGGGGAGACCGTATAAAGCAGACTGGAACCAGCGATCGAGGAGAGAGAAGGGCTGAGGTCTCGTGGGAAATGGGAAGAGGTCTTTGTGGAAGACAAACCTGATCGACTATTTTTGAAACTGTGACTAAGATTTATGTTCGACGTGCGCATGTGGCGCCAGAGCTTTGAGTTGTTAAATAAAATACCCACGAGTCTCAGCCAGCTGACCCCGGTCTCCTTCCTTCACACTCACACGACAAGGGCTTTTATTACACTGGTGCCGAAACCCGGGAAGGAAGGAGAACGCCGCCGCCAGGATGCAAACTCCGTCAGCAACATCGGGGACGCCGTTTGCGGACATCATTTCATCGCTCGCGGGACTGCATCAAGAGAACCACCAAGCCCTGCTGGACTTGCGGGCGGATCAGGAAGGTCGGTTCCAAGCCCTGATGCAAGCCCAGCAGGCGGACCGTGAGCTGTTCCGGAGCTTGCTGGACCGGGAGGATCGGACGGAGCGGGCTTCCCCCAGCTCCAACCCAGCCGCTCACATGTCTCTGACGAAGATGGGAACCTCCGATGATCCCGAGGCCTTCTTGGACCTGTTCGAGAAAACGGCCGAGGCATGTGAGTGGCCATCATCCAGCTGGCCGGTTCGGCTCATTCCGCTGCTGTCGGGGGAAGCCCAGAAGGCTGCTCAACAACTGCCCGTCCAGAACCTCCTGGTATACGCCGATTTAAAAAGAGCCATTCTCCAAAGGGTCAGCCTCAACCCTGAGCAACATAGTCAACGCTTCCGTTCGCTGGAACTGGCGGAAGCAGACCGACCCTTTGTCTTGGCGCAGCAGCTCCGGGACTCGTGCCGCAAATGGCTGTTGGCCGGAGGAAGCGACGCCAAGGCCATCATCGACCAGGTGGTGCTGGAGCAGTTCGTCTCCAGGTTGCCGAAGAGGACTGGCCAGTGGGTCCAGTGCCACCGGCCGGCGTCGCTGGATCTGGCCATCCAACTGGCGAAGGATCAACTGGCGGCGTGTTCCGGGGTCGGTGAACCCCTGCCATCTGTCTCTCTCTCTCTCCCCCTGTCTCTCTCTCTCTCCATTCCCCTAAACCCGTTCCTTTCCCCAGGACCCGCTCCAATGGTCCTCCGAGGGCACCTCCCCGCTGGAAGGCTGGAGCCGAGGGCCCAGCTGGGTCGCGAGGATCCGTCAGGGGAGGGGGTCGGGACACCCGGAAGGGCTCGACGCGGTTCCTGCGCTCTCCCCACGCCAATTCCTTGACCCGCTTCCTGCCACTAGAGCGGCGGGGAAGCCTGGGCCGGCCTGTTGGCGTTGCGGGGATCCGGGCCATTTTGTGGACCGCTGCCCGGTCATGGAGGTTGGGACACTGGTCCGGATCCCGGACGTTCCGCAGGCCGCCCCCGATCAAGCCGGGTTGTACCAGATACCTGTGAGTATTAAGGGGGGTACCTATCAGGCCTTGGTGGATTCAGGTTGTAACCAGACCTCCATCCATCAAAGCCTGATACAGTCCGGGGCATTGGATATGGGCCGCATGGTTAATGTGAGGTGTGTGCACGGGGTGTTAAAAGGAATCATGACAGAAGAAAACAGGTATGCTATGGAAATATACTCAGCTGTATTTCGAGACACAGAGACAGAAATGCATTCACAAAACCTAAACAAATGCCAAAGCATGAGACGGTGAACAACACAAACTGCCGCCACTTTCGGAGCTAACGCTGTGTTGCGTGATAGCGTCACTGGACTGACACGTGATATTCCGACATGTTAGTGTTTTGCGTATCTATGGCAACAACAGACTTTTATAACGTGAATCCAGGATCGCTGTCGTGAAACACTTAAATGTTTCCCTTACCTAAGAGAACCGTTTAAGATATTATATGCAACCCCCTTAAGTTATTCTCTTAGGTAAGGGTAAATCGCCCCTTAGGTATCATACTTAAGGGAAAAACTTAAGGTGCTTTATGCAACCGGGCACTGATGTTTACGAAGTATTTGTGTATCAGGAGATGAGTTTTCGCCTAATCTCACATGAACCATCTGAATGAACTGATCTACTAAAATGATAATGCTGCATGAAAATGTAGCTTTCTGACAGTCAGCAAAACTGAAGGTGTTAGAAGGTGTTAGTATTCCTGTAGCTCAAACAGTAGAGCCTGACGATAAACAATACCAAGGTCATGGGTCACTTGATTCCCAGTAAATCCATGAGCGATACTATGTACAGTGTACCATGAAAGTCATTTTGGATAAAAGTTTCTCAGGGATGTAAACATCAAGGCTATAAGCTTAAAAAGTGTATCTACAGTCAATTTAACCATAAGGATATTGGGACGTAGTTTTAGGGATACAAAATCACTAAGATAAAAACTCTAGCCCCGATATAGCTTAAAAAAATATAAATAATAATAACAGTTATTAATAATATTACTAATAATTGTTATTATTATATTGTGTGTGTGTGTGTGTGTGTGTGTGTGTTTCTTAAACCTTCTGGTTGATGATGTTGACCCATGTGGAGGTGCAGTTGCTGAGGTCGGGCCCCTGCTGGTCCCACAGTCCCTCAGGCCCCTGGCAGGCAAACATGGTCGTCCCTGCAAAGAAAAATGAGCCATTTCAGCCTATTACTGTTGTGTGTTCATATCATGCTTTGTTATAGGAACGTAAACACATGCAGATTAACATTAAAAGAGTCCCGTCCTTCACTGCTTTATCGAGAGATGACAAGAAACACTGTGATCAAACGTCTGTGATCATAAAAGAATGTGTAATTATTACTTCCTCTGATGGAGATAAAATCACTGCAGCATTGTGTGTGTGTGTGTGTGTGTGTGTGTGTGTGTGTTCCCTAGACTGCAGTGGTAAAGGTCAATTAATGCTCGTGGAGGGAGACATCTCATTCTCAGCTCTAATTAGAAGGACAGAACTGGGGGAAAAAATGTCATATTCTTCCACTCGGGTGACTCTATCAGCACTCAGGTGCGATCACTCACAGACACACACAATCACACACTCCAGATGTCCTGCTGCTGCCAGACCCAACAAAAACACTGACAACAGAAATTTGATTAAATACACCAATGCTCAATAAAGAAATACATGCATTATTAATATGATAACAATAAAAAAATATCTCTGCCAAATCATAAAGCCCATAAGTCTACATATAGGGGAATGTTTATTATAAAAGTAACATTGCATTCATGTAGTAATCCTTATAAAAATAGCAAATTATTGTAGGGTACATACATTTCTTTTTTAGTTAATGAATTTTCCTTTATGCACTGACTTTAAGATTTGTGCAATATACAGCAATTTATGCTAATTGTTTTACATTACATTTTTGCCTTTATATTATTTTAATTAATTTATTTGACTATAAATACGAATGTTTTTACATTTACATGTTTTTTTACGTAACTTTTTTGCTTTTAATTGTATTACAATATATGAATGTATGTATTTACATTTATGCATATACTTTTAGATTCGTGCAATATACAGTAATATATGCAAATTGTGTTACATAATTTTGTTTATGATTTTTATTTAATAATTTTTTTCACATTTACATTTATGGATTTGCTTTTACATTTACAATAATTTAGTAGAAGCTTTTATTAAGAGATTTACAAGAGAGGAACAAAAGCAAATGAAATGTTCAATATAAAAGTTTTTACTCTCACTTTTGATTCATTTAAATCATCCTTGCTGAATAAAAGTATTAATTTCACAAACTTTTGAACGGTAGTGTATTGTTGTTGTTGTTTTTTAAAGATCAATAAAATGCCAGTATTTTTGTTGCAGTTGTTTTGATTAATGAGTTACGAAAAATGAGAATGTGACACGTGTTACTCTGAGAAATGTCCAGAGGACCAATCCTCCAACTGCAGCTCCAGTCTGGCGCTTTGAAAACTTCAAGAACAAACAACTAATCATGAAGAAACTGCCAATCACCCAAAACCATGGAAACCAGCCAGTCTGCAGTCGGGAGGACTGGAAATGTTTGGATGTGAGCAGAATGCAGCAAGAGAAATGAGGGGAAATATAATTTAGGGAAAGAAAACCAGAGGAAACAGAGTGTCAGACAGAGGTGAAAGAAGATGACAAAAAGAAAGAGAATGAGAGAGAGTGAAGGGAGGATGTTTCTCGGCGAGCTGTGGCGTGTTTGATGCATGTGCTGCGTTTGTGTTATTTGTGCTCACGCTGTGTGTCTGCTGCACATCCAGAGATTGACTAATAACCACTGAGAGAAAAAAATACAATCCAAACACACCCGGGTTACCAAAACAAGGTGTTAAACATGTAGTAACGCGGGTTTATTTGCCTTGTAAAAACTGGTCAAGGAGTCACTATATGATTGCTAGCACGTTCTTGGTTAAGGTGAGCAGATTTCTGAAATGGAAACCTAGTTCAGAGGTCAAAATATTATTATTATAGTCTAATATTTTGTGATGGTGTGGCGTGGTGAGAGATTTATAGCTGTTTTTTTGTAGCTCGGATTCTGATCAGGAACACCACAAGTGTAACAAGGTGGAGGAAAAAATAAAATCCTAAAAAATTTACACAAATTACACTCCACAATTTTGGGTAGTAGTTATACCCTGTGTGAGCGAAGTCAGTATTTTTTAATCCATTATAATAATATTAACTAACATTTTCAGGAAAAAGAAAATTATTTCCGGGTCAAAATGACCTGAACACAACATAAGGGTTAAAAATAAATACATAAATAAATGAAAACGTCTCAGGTTACGTATGTAACCCTGGTTCCCTGAGAGGGAACGAGACGCTGCGTTTGAGACGCGGTGGGAACGCTCTGCGTGATTGCGTCATGAAGCACGTGTAAAATCAGTCCAATGGAAGCCCGATACGTCATGGGTGACGTCATAGACCAGGAAACTATAAAGCACCCTTGAAAACAGACCGCGACAGCTTCTGAAAAAGTCTGAAGCAAGTCGATCAGGGCATGCAGGAAGTATGGCAGGCAAACGCAGCGTCTCGTTCCCTCTCAGGGAACCAGGGTTACATACGTAACCTGAGACGTTCCCTTTCAAGGGAACTTCGAGCTGCGTTTGAGACGCGGTGGGAACCCCATACCCACTACGCCATAGTGACAAATGCCCGTTCTGTGTGAAGTCCTTGCGCACACTAGAAGCAAGCAACCTCGCCCCAGGAGTGGAGAGGTCAAGGTCATAAAACCTGACAAATGTATGTGGAGAGGACCAACCTGCCGCATTACAAATGTCAAGAAGGGAAACACCCGAAATTAAGGCCGTAGAGGCCGCCATACTCCTTGTAGAAAGGGCCCGTACAGCCATAGGTGAAGGCTGACCGGCCGCTTCATAAGCTAGTGAAATAGCCTCGACTATCCACTTGCTCATAACCTGTTTAGATGCAGGGCACCCTCTTCTGAGTGACCCAAAACATACAAATAATTGCTCTGACTTACGCCACAGGGCAGCTCTGTGAACGTAGGCATCCAATGCCCGAACTGGACATAACAGGTTTAATTGTTCCTGATCTGGGATATTAAAAGGTGGAGGAAAAAGGCCTGCAGCACTATTGGGCCCCCAACATTGAATGGGACCTTAGGAATATAACCTGGTCTAGGGTATAGAAATGCTTTCACCATACCAGGTGCAAATTCCAAACATGACGGAGCAACCGACAGGGCGTGTAAATCTCCAATTCTCTTGATAGATGAAATAGCAAGGAGAAATAAAGCTTTCAAAGTGAGGAATTTTTCTGAAACCTCTTCAATGGGCTCGAATGGAGCCAGAGCCAGACCCTCAAGTACAATGGCTAAATCCCAAGCCGGTGCTCTGGAGTGCAGTGCAGGTCTCAACCTCAATGTACCACGGAGAAAACGAGTAATCAGAGGATCTCTCCCAATAGAAGTACCCCCCAGAGGGGTAGGAGATAATCCAGCAGAGAAACGGTCTTGCAGAAAATCGAGAACTGAACCAACAGGGCAGTTAACAGGATCTAACTGACGCTCACCACACCAGGTGGAGAATAATTTCCATTTCAGCGCATACAGTTTTCTCGTGGAAGGGGCTCTGGAATGGAGAATGGTCTCAACGACCTCAGTCGAGAGACCGGATTCTATGAGCCTGGCCCCCTCAGAGGCCAGGCCCACAGTTTCCACAACTCCGGTCGAGGGTGAAATATCGTGCCCTCTACCTGGGACAGCAGGTCCCTCCTGATTGGAATCTCATAGGAGAGCCGCTCAGAAGAGACACCAAGTCCGAGAACCAAACTCGAGTCGGCCAGAAAGGGGCTACTAGTAACAGACGGGCCCCTTCCCGGCGAACCCTTTCCAGAACCTCCGGGAGCATAGATATCGGGGGAAATGCGTACAGGTGCAGCCTCGGCCACACCTGCATCATCGCATCCAGTCCGCGAAGAGCTGGCTGCGTGAGGGGGAACCATATAGAGCAATGCGTTGTACAAACGATGTGAAAGGTCGACTTGACTTTAGTTAGACCAAAGTTCTCCCTAAGAAGCTCCACCACCTCGGGGTGAAGTCTCCAATCCCCTGGGCCTCAGCCCCTGCCTCAGCAGGATATCTGCTCTGATATACGAGACCATCAGTGTGTTGTCCGCCATTCGCCGAGCAACCACTCATGATTGCCCCCACTTGTGAGGGAAGCATCCGTCGATAGCAATATGCGTCGACAAGAAGCCCCCAACACTGGGCCTGGGCGAGGAACCAAGGTTCTTCCACATGACCGAAGCACGAAGGCATAGCCGCGTGACCTTGATCATGCGAAAATGTATTTCCCCTCGGAGAAAACCCCTTGGTCCTGAGCCACCACTGCAGGGGTCTCATGAACAGAAGGCCAAAAGTAAAACGTTGGACGCAACCGCCATGAGGCCCACCCGTCTGAAACTGTTTCACAGTGAGTGACTGGCCTAGATATACCCCATTACGTTTGCTGTAGAATTGCTACACCTAGAAAAGTGGTCCTCAGAGCACACTCTTCTTGGCGTTGAGAGGCAACCCCAACATCCTTAATGAGACAGAACGACATCTCGATGCCGAACTGCCATAAACTCAGATTGAGCTAGGAACAACCAATCATTGATGTAGTATAATACGCGAATGCCCTGGAGTCTCAGAAGAGCCAGAGCTGCATCCACGCATACTGTAAAGGTGTGGGGTAATAAACCTAGGCCGAATGGAAGAACCCAATAATGGTATGCTTCGCCCCCGAAAGCAAACCTCGGGAACCACCTCATCCTCTTTCGGAAACAATGAAGTAATGGCTGTCTGCTGGGAGGAGGAACCCCTTCTACAGCTCCTTTTGCAGAAGTGATAGTACTTCCTGCTCCATAACCAAAGCCTGCTCGGGGTCCACCAATGAAAGGAGGACCCCTAGAAATCTGGGCGAACGAGAACCGAACTGAATTCTGAAACCCTTTTCTATAGTGTGCAGGACCCACTAAGAAATATGTGGCAGTAGTTTCCACGCTGCCAGAAATTTACTAGGGGAACCAGTCTCTCAAGACTGGCCTCTGGATTTATTTGAACAGTCACTACGGCGCCCTGAAGCGGCGAACCGGCAGGGAACAACCGAACTGACCATTCTACGACCCGTATGGGGATGCTGACACCTCGGTGCCCTGAACGGCGAACCGGCAGGGAACAACCGAACTGGCAGCGCTGCAACCCTCCTCAGAGAGTTGCACCCCAGAGGAAAAACGATTTCTCAAAACCGTCCCTTGGTTGAACAGTCACTACGGTGCCCTGAAGCGGCGAACCGGCAGGGAACAACCGAACTGACCGCTCTACGATCCTCCTCGGAGGATCGTATGGGGACGCTGACACCTCGGTGCCCTGAACGGCGAACCGGCAGGGAACAACCGAACTGGCAGCGCTGCGACCCTCCTCAGAGAGTCGCACCCCAGAGGTCGCCGAGGAGAAACGATTTCTCAAAACCGTCCCTGCCCCGGAGGAGCCCTCAGAAGCCTGATAGCCTCGTTTTCATGCGACAGGACTTCTTGTCTAAGCTTTATTAGAGATGATGACAGTCTTCAGATCTTGCCTACCTCTAACTAGCTTAGTTCCTACGACCCTCCTCGGAGGATCGTTGAAAAAAGCAGGCACTTCGGCGCCCTGAAACGGCGAACCGGCAGGGAAACCGAACTGACTGCTCTTCTTTTTTTCTTATTTGAAGGCTCGTTTGGGGACACTGACACCTTGGTGCCCTGAAACGGCGAACCGGCAGGGAAACCGAACTGGCAGTACTGCGACCCTCCTCAGAGAGTCGCACCCCAAAGGGCGCTGAGGAGAAACGATTTCTCAAAACCGTCCCTACCCCAGAGGGGACCACCCTTAGAAGCCTGATCGCCTCGGCGTCAGGGCTTCTTCTTTGTCAAAGCTATTTTAGAGATAAAACAGTCCTCAGATCTTGCATGTCTCTAACTGGCTAGACTGCGACCGCCACCCAGGTACCCCTCAATTGCGGAGGAGCCCGAATGGCGACGCTCTGTTTTGCACTTTGTGCTGAGAGGAGCTTAATATCTCAGGAACATTAGATTGGTGAGGAAGAATGATGAAAGGTTTATATCTCAGTTTTCTTGAAAGCGGAGCGTCCAGAAGAACAGACATAATTATATCTTTATTTTCCTTTATCTTTATATCAGAAAAACTTATATATATATATATACATACATATATCACTCTGTGGCCACCAGCAGGAAACAACCGAACTGGCAGCGCTGCGACCCTCCTCAGAGAGTCGCCCCTCACATTCATCCATGTCCTTACATACTTTACCCACCAGCGCTGCCTAATAAAAAATGTATTCATTATTTAAGATGGCTGGTGGGTAACGTCGGGGTTAATAAAGATGACGCCGACTCGGGAGAGAGAAAGCTCGTAAGCGTCTCTTTAACCCGAGGCAATGTCATACTATGATACTTAATACCCAAACATTACTATAGTCAGACATCTGGGGATTAAACACATAAAATACAAACCGGTTTATTCCACGATCTCGACACCTCAGTGTGGAGATAGGGAAAAACCACAGTCCCCGACGAGGAGGCTGAGATACAGAGTTTTCTCTGTTTAAGATACAGTTCATCTTTAACAAACTCTTCTTTATTTTCAATCTCATAATGTTCAGCTGGCCAGTAAATATTGAACTGGCAACAGCACTAGATAAAACCTCCTTTTTTCTTTAAAAAAGCTCCTCTTTATTCAACAGAGTTATGAGCTGGAAAATGTATTCATTGAAAACTCAAACATCTGCCTTTTTATAAAGATTTGTATTTGTTTTGTTCTCCTTTTAAAACAAAACACTAACGATACCAATTCCTCGGAACTGGAAATCGCAGCACACTAGATCTGGCATGTGAAAGCTGAGAAAGGGCGGAGCCCGTCCCAACCCCCGCTGTCAGATCCGTTTACGAACCCCGAAATACGAGCCGTCTCCGAGCCTCGGCAACAGAGAGACCCGCTCGGGGAACGCGAACCGAACCGTCCTCCTCGAAGAACGCCCGGCGGGAGCGGAGCGTCCTCACGGACAGCTTCTCGCAATGCACAGTCAGATCCCTCGAGAAATGACTGTTGCATACTCCACTCCCAAACAGCAACAAAAAGCTGATGTGTGTCCCCACCCGTGATGTAACGAGGGCAGGGAACAACACAACGTCTATAATATTGCTTTGCTCGCCATAATGATAGATAGTGATATATATATTGGGCTTGACAAACAACAATAAATAGACAAGGACAGAATCACAGAGAGCGCTTGCTGAAGACTACAGAAGCTGTCGCGGTCTGTTTTCAAGGGTGCTTTATAGTTTCCTGGTCTATGACGTCACCCATGACGTATCGGGCTTCCATTGGACTGATTTTACACGTGCTTCATGACGCAATCACGCAGAGCGTTCCCACCGCGTCTCAAACGCAGCTCGAAGTTCCCTTGAAAGGGAACCTTGCTACATGTACTGTGCTACTGTTGGTCCCCTATTGTTGGTTTGATTGCTTCTGTTGTTCTCATCATTAGTAATTCACTTTGGATAAAAGCATCTACTAAATGATTAAATGTAAATGCATATCTATGCATTAAAAAACAGGGTACAATATAGACTGTTTTTGTGAAATAATAATAACAACAATTATCATTAATTATTACAATTGCAGGTCAAACACCCGCTAATGGTTTTCAATGCAATTCACCAAAAATAACACTATATATAATGTAGAAAACGGCAACCATTGCAAAAAGGAAACAGATCAAAGCAGTATAATATTATAACAACATTTAGAATCAAACCAAAATTGGATACACAAAGAATCGGATTTGGACTGACAGTGTGAACGTAGCCTAATTTGCATATTCATTGATGTGGAGTTACATTTAAGCTATTTTAAGTCAAGAAAAAAATATGAACATTTAAAATGATGTGCAGAAACAGGATTGTTGCTAGGTGATTCCTTGAAAAGCAACTTACCGATGGTTCCAGGCGGGCACGGTTGCTTGGCAACCTGACCCTGTCGTGTTTTGGGCCAGGTGAGGGTGGAGTCGGTGATGGGGCTGCAGAACTCCACAGCGATATTGGGCAGGACAGAGGAAGGGACGGAGCGCATGGAGGCCTCGGGAAGAGGCCGGCGGTCTGTCGTTGTGCTCCGTGTGACCGGCGGCGTTGTCGTCGTGCCGGGTGATTTGGTTGTGGTGGTGGTTGTGGTGGTAGTGGAGGAGGAAGTGGTCGTCATGGTGACGGTAACAGGGCGAGTCGTGGTGCGTGTTGTTGTTGTGTCCATTAAGACGTTTCCCGAAGAGGAAGATTCTGGAATCAGGAAAAATTTGAGTGAGAACACAATAAATGAGATTTAAATAAGAAAAGTACACTTTTTCTTTAATTATGATCAGAAATAAATATTTAATCAGTAATATTTATCTAGCAGCAAACTGTTTAAATGAAATCAAGCAAGCAGTGTCCCACAGATACAAAATCACACAGTTATATTCTGCTGCAGACATTTATTTGTACCAGATGGTGACACATTTTAGTATAACCTTAGATACTGAAAAGAAACCTTCTCCAGAAGCATTATTAGAAATTCAAACATGAAGCCTTACTGGTTGTGTCAGTATTATTAGGGGTTTAATGAATATTTTTTGTTATTCTTATTGTATAAAAAGTGCAAGAAACACTAATGTTTTGTCGCAGTTAGTATTATTATTGTAAGGGTTTATCTGTGTTCTTTGTATGTTTGGGTGGGTTTGCACTAGTTTAGTTCAGTTTCCTGTGTTTTCACTGAGGGTACGTTTACACGAAAACGATATGCTTAAAACTGAGAAGTTTTCCTTTCAGTTTTCCGCGTACAGACGACACCATTGTCAAAACAATCCCCATTCACACGGATCTGCGAAAACGACAAAAAAAAAACCTGTGTTCTGCTGCTTGGCCATTAGATGGCGATGAAACACTATATACTGAACACGTAGTATGCATGTGCATGACATCATCGTCTTCCGAGAGTGTTTTTCTTGTTTACACAGAGATCATTTTCAAATACTTGCACTTTGAAACCCGTTTTCAAAACTTTGCATTTTCAGGCACCCAAAACACCGGTGCCGTGTAAACCAACAGCCAAAACACACAAAAAGTTGTACGTTTTTAGTTGAAAACTGTGTCGTGTAAGCAGCCCCTTAGTTATCTTGGTTATTCATTGTTTGATTAATTTGCACACCTGTTTTTCATTTCGTTGATTGGTTTGGTTTAATGGTATAGTTCACCCAAAAATGAAAATGATCCCACAATTTACTCATCTTCAAGCCATAGGTACATATACTGAATAACTTTCTTCTATTAGCCGAACACAACCCGGGTCATATTAAATAATATCCTGGTTCTTCCCAGCTTTGTAATGGCATTGAATAGTGCCCGAATTTTTGAAGCTCCACGAAGTGCGTGCGTGCGTTCGTTCGTTCGTTCGTTCGTTCGTTCGTTCGTTCATTCATTCATTCATTCATCAATCCATCCATCCATCCATCATAAAAGTAATCAAACTAATCTAGTGGGTTAATAAATGCCTTCTGAAGAAAAGCAATGACTTTGTAAGAATAATATCCATATTTAAAACTATAATCACTGGCTTCCAGCACCGGCTGTATGCGTGTTCAAGAGAGAGTTGAGTTCCGGTGGAACAGTGACCTCTGACCCGACGTATGATGTAGGATGTTGCTCCTCTTCTCTTTTATTAAAATCCTCCGCAATTTTCTTGATAATGTCTCGTTTTAGACTTCTAATTTGTCTTAACCCAATGGAGTCGTATGGATTACTTTTATGATGGATGGATGCGCTTTTCGGAGCTTCAAAAACTCAGGCACTATTCAATGTCATTACAAAGATGGGAAGAGCCAGATTATTATTCAAAATAACTCCGATTGTGTTCAGCTGAAAGAAGAAAGTCATATACACCTATGGCTTGAGGGTGAGTAAACTATGGGATCATTTTTATTTTTGGGTGAACTATTGCTTTAAACTCTGTTTTATTCATTTCATGGTCAGATCTCATTGCGCTATACCCGGTTGTTTTGTTCTTGTTTGACAGTGAAGAGTGTTTTGTTTCTAGTTCTTTCTAAATAAACCTTTAAACGGCTGCAAATAGATCCTTTTTTCACCTAAATTGCTACCGGTTGTGACAATTATTATTAGAGGTTCAAGCGCAAAAAAATATGATATTACTGTCTACTGCTATTATACCAGATATGTTGCTATGGTAACCACACCTTCCAATCTACATCTGTGAAAGAAATAAACAACCACAAATGTCTATAGTAACAACAACCCACACTTTACGTCTGTGCAATATGCAGAAACATCCACATTAGAGTTATTTTAGAATCACTGAGATACTATAATATTTTGTATTAATATTTTTTATTATTTTGTTGTGCTTTAAAATATGTAAATACATTTTTATTTAAGTTATTTTAGTTACTAAATTATTTTTTCCCCTTTTTTTTCTTTCAGTTGACACTTTTTTTTTTTAAGTAACGGAAGTGTTTTTATGGTGTTTTTAGTATTAGTTTACCAGAGTTTACCATGAAAAATACAAACATCTGAAAAATATGCATATTAAAAATATTAATAGGGTACATTTTGAGATTCATTTAAATTATACATAAAACATATCCAAAAAAATCTTTCATTCCCACGGCCATTACTATACTGAACAACCATAGATAGAACACATCACATTTTTGTATTTTGCACATGTCTGTACAGCTAATGTGGCTAAATGGTCTTGAGTGTATCTATGTTCTTGTATGTGTTTTTATGTTATCTGAGCCGGCCTTGTCAAAGACAAATTTCTGTCACTTGTGACAGACAATAAAGTTTTTCTTATCTTATCTTAAATTGTAATAATAAAGTAAATTTTGTGATACTTTTAAATGTATATATACGTTTAGTCTCTATGAAGCCCCTCCCTCCTTGCTCTGATTGGCCGGCGGATCAGTGTGTTTTTTTAGCAGAACTTTTTCATCATCATACAGCAACATTACACACTAAAGATAGTTGAACATGTCAAAAAAACAAAAAACAAACAAAAAAAAAACAGCATAATAGATCCTCTTTAAAATGGTGAAATGAAAGGGTTGCATTATAAAGTACAGATCCACACCATCCTGAGGAAAAAAAGTGACATCACTACATCAAACTGTTTTCATTCCAGTGATTGCTCATCCATAAATCCAGAAACAGAATTGGTTTGCAATTATCAAAGATGAAAGCAAGCAAATAATTAATAAAGTAAATACATTTTGATGCTACGAAGTCGAGCTGCCGCACAATCAATAAAATCAAAAACTGTATTCAACTGCAAAAAGTTGCAATTAGATTGCATACATATACCCCATGCACCCATGACAGGCTCCAAAGTGCATGCATACTCAGTATTTCTGTATATTTCAACATGCATGCAGTCAGTAAACAGACAGAATGATCTGCCGATGCAACTGCTGTCAGTCCTCCAAACACAAATAAAGGGCTAAAATGATCTGACTGGGCTGTGGGAGTCTGTGGTACACAGAGCCTCCAAGGGAGATAATGTGCTAATAAACACAGAAATGAGAGAGAGAGAGAGAGAGAGAGAGAGAGAGAGAGAGAGAGAGAGAGAGGAGAAGGGGGGTTGGGGGGGACAAAGCAATAAGCAAACTGAAGAGACACTGGAGAAATTATGAGAAAGGCCCACAACCCGGGAAATAACAGACACACACACACGCACGCACGTTCTTGTTCTGCAGGGTGATGTGAACCTAATGGCTCTGTGTTTGTGTGGGCAGAACATCTACTACAATCTATAATTGTTTACATTACAGATAATTACATTTCCTGCCGTTTTCAAGAACTGACCGCGTAAAGCCACCAGCACTAGAGTGAACTTTACTGGTAATATAGTCTCCTGCAGTCAGACTTTTAAATTGACCATTCTGGCAAAGAACTGCCCATTTAGACAGGGAGACACTGCCTGCCCTACATGTAAAACCACAGCTTGGAATCGGTTTAATGCAGCATTTAGAGGCACAAAAACCTGACATCAATGATCCCATATTAATAGGCATGAACAAAAAACAATTCACCTAATGGTACAGCAGCCACAGATCGATCGGTTGCAGATCGGTATCGGCCGATAATCACATTCTATGACTCGATCAGTAGTCACTAAATCCGGCCGATCTCATGAGCTGATCCCAATTTGATGCCGTAAAACCGTAAATAGCTGCTGCCAATGCGAATGTATCGCCTACTGATGAGGCTTTTGTGAATCTTTGAGAATCTTTTGTTTCTAAACTGTGATTCGGATATGTAGCATTTGTAGCTCCATGACGTCATAATGTTTAGAAATGTCAATGGTTTGCTGCTAGGGGCGATTAACCAAATGAACCAGAGTCCATATAGTTTTTACCTGATCTCTGATTAATTTTATTCCTTTTTTTGTAGACATTTTTGTTGACACATTTGAAGAAAAAAAGGAATAGTTGTGCTTAATAGTCTCTTATTGGCCTGATTAACAAAGCTCTCCATAAAAAAAAACAAGAACAATTTAATAACAACAATGGCATAAAATAACACATACAGTATTATAATGAGACTTCATTTTATGTTACATTATATGTTAATTGCATTTAAAAGGGCGGTTGATTATGATTTCACTCTTCTAACTTTAGTAAGTGTGTAGTGTTGCTTTTTGAGCATAAACAACATCTGCAAAGTTACGACGCTCAAAGTTCATGCAAAGGCAGATGTTTTCTTTTAAAGAAATTGCTTTTTAAGGACTACAACAAACGGTTGTAGGGACAACACAAGCTTCCTCCTGGGTTAGTGACACCACTAACCCTAAAATGTACATAAACCCCGCCCCCGGGAACACGAATTATAGATTATCAAGACAGAATATGCTATTCTGAAATTAATTAATAATTACATACTATACAATAAATAAATAAATAATACACAAAATACATATATTAATAAGTTCATGAATAAATATATATAATGAAGACCAAGTCAAGGCCCATGAAGAGATAACTCACTACTAAGTGTTGAATGAATTAATGAATTAATTAAAGAAATACTAAATCATGGCCCATGAAGACATAACTTACTACTAAGCGCCTCAAACAAAACTCTGAAATAAATGAATAAATGAATCAATAAAAATATATAATATTCACACATATAATCATGCATAAACAGTGCTTTCCTGTACATCGTTTAATAGTTTTAATAATAATTAATGGTTAGTAATAGTGTTTTTTTTTTTTTTTTTTATGATGCAACAATAATGAAGCAAACTATACCATGTTTGAAAAATATGCCTGGGCTTGATTCAAGTTTTATGTGCAGTGACCATCACTTTCTATTCAATTGATATAACTGAATTCAGATTTATATTTTAGCAGTTAATACCTACACTTTTGAGTTTATCTCAACCCATGATACATTCATGTTGATAATTGTTTGAGTGTCTGGTAGCATGAAAAGCAGATCTACATGTAAAAAAATGTATAACGTTCTCTAATATCAATCAATTATTTCAGTAACTAATCTTGTTTATCAATTTTAAAAACCCTGCACTCGCCCACTGTTATGAGCAATTAAAAGTTCAGCATCACCTGCTGCATGAGTTAATTCTGTTTTAAAACTTTAATAAGTCGTGCCCAGAGGGCTGCTATACTTCAAAAAGAGCAAATTAACCTGATTATTAATTTTTCTTTCTATTTTTGGCCTTTGCTAGTTTAAAGATAAGGATAGTGATGACAGTGAGAAGAGAGGCTAATGGGATCAGCTAAAGTCACACACTGTCCGTCAGCCCACATCGCTGATTCGTTTTAAACTAAATCCACACACATTATGCATATCTCATATCTGTTTTTATCTGACAATTTGTATTGTATAGGAGAATCTATTAGTTAACACACTTCGGCATTGCCATGAATATGTAGAAGGAACCCTTTTAACGACAACAAAAATGTCAATAATAATAAAAATACAATAGATATAATTTCATTAATAAGGATATATTAATACATAATAATAGTAATGATAATAAAAATTAAAAAAAACATTAAACGCCTTTGTTATAACCTACCATATGGCAACAACCACACATGCAAACACACTGATCTTGTGACTCCATAATAAACATCCGCAGCTTGTGAATCAATGACAGCCATGAGCGCAGCTTCCAGCATCTCTGCATCATTAAACACAAACGCATAGAGACGCATCATCAGGCACTGTGGGTGGAAAACGCTTACTCCAGCATCTCAACATAAACTCTCCCTCCACACACTCACACACACTCAGCAGCTCTGGATGACAGAAAGACTAGATGCCGCCCGATTCCTCCCAAAACCGCCTGACCATGACTAGATAAAACCTCCAGAACACGTTTGATATCTGCTGATATCTGGGATGTCTAAAGATGATTACATACATTGCAAGTTAATGGTTTTTGTTCAATTTCAATCATATTAATTAGTCACATTTCAACTGATTATAATTTTAACAAGCAGCTTAAAATGAACAAAGAGTATTTATAATGGTACAAACTGCTGTCAGGCTAAAAGTCTTCTTTTCATTTAAATCGTTTCAAATGTACTGCACTGGAGTGACATTCCATCATGGCTCCAGCACTACTCATTAAAAGTCTTTCACAGAAATATGGTTTCCCCTAGACAATTAAATGTCAGTCTGCCTGTCTGTCTGTCTATCTATCCGCAAAATCATAGCAACCGCCAAGAACACTCTGGCAACTTAAAGGCAGGGGCGGTTTCTTCATTAGGGCGATTGGGCGACGCACCACCAAAGTGTGAAAGTGATTTTTTTCAATCACATTCACAATCTCATTCAACAACAGAGTTACGCTAGCCGTCACTATAGTCCAATCAGCGTCATGTCACGTTCTGTGGAGTACCGCCTCTTTTTGGGCGATTTCACTCTGGCTGAGAATCGCCCCGAGTGTTCCCATAGACTTCCATTCAAAGATGTTTTTTTTCGAACTGGAGGCACTGCAATGCATTCTCTATGGGTTCCGGGAGGGCTCGCACTAACGTGCTTACGTCATCATACGTATCCTTAACTTGTGCAGCGATTGGTGGGAACAAACATACACTATTAAATATCTTTAAGATTAAGTGACAAATAATATTTAAAAACAATTTGAATTTGAATAACAAGAAAAAATGAAACACTACAATAATATCTTTATCAAATGTGATTAAAAAAAAAATAAAATAAAAAAGAATGAGAGCGAGAGCTTGAGAAACTGTTGGGATAGGGATCTCGCGACTCGCGCGTTGAGGCCAGCTGAACTTGAACAACGTCATGGCAAACGCAGTCATTTATCGTGCCATTAAAATAAATACCAGTCAGCCCGTCGTAGTAATCAGCATACATTGAGCAGGAGCAAGTAGCAACAGGAACAACAAAATCTAGGCGGGCCTTGGGAGAAGAAGACAAGCGGAGGCTGTCTAAAGAGGTATATTGCTGAACATTTTAATACTCGAGTGTTGAAAAATCTCACTTTGTTTTTACAATCAGTTGAGGAAAGGATGGTAGCAGTCTTTTTTACTCCTAGCATTTTACTTTGAAATTTGTACATTTCCATTCGAACACCAACACAATCTTGTATGTCCAAAACTGTTACTTTTCAGGAAACGAAAGAAAACCTTTTTTTTCCCCAAAATAATTTCCAAGCTCTTTTAATGCTTTCCATTGGTAAAATATTTGTAAAACACATTGACAGATGTAAAGGGTGACCAATAGCATTAATTTTTGAAAAAATAGGGAGATAATACAATATGGATTCTGCCTGATACATTGCTGCTGTTGGGATGGAAACCTTGTATCTCTATATTTATATTATAATAAATAAATTATTTTATAACTAAAATAAATGTATTTATTTTGTCAGGTCTGCGACACAATCTTAAAGTAGTGAAGTTGCCTTTACATGCTTAAGCTGTTAATTTATCCATTGCATGGGTGGACCTTATCCTTATCAATCATCCAAACATTTGCCCCCCCTGAGAGATTTTGCAGGAGCCGCCACTGCTTAAAGGGATACTTCAGGATTTAGCATTAAGCTTTGTATTAGTAGAACACCTGTAGTATTTTCGAATTACCGTGCTTTCCACCCTCATATCCCCCTGAGACGAGATATTTATGTATTTTTTATTTGGAAAAAAATCCTCCGATGACGCAAAAATCATCATTTTGCTTCATCTGAGGATTTTTTGGCCAGAGGCTAAAGACTACAGTCAGTAGTAGGGGCTGTCCCGCATGTTCTCAACCCGCCCATAGAGGGTGGGATCTCACTCACAGAATGTACACATAGTGTCAGCCATCTTTTTTTCGAAGCTAAGCTAGGAGGCTCTTGTTCTGTGGAGAAAGCTGAGTAGTAGGGGAAACCATCCTCTTTTTCCTGGACATGTAAGGCCGTCGATGTCCGGGATTCAGCTTTTGCTTTCTGCAGTCGCCATTCATTGTTTACATGCACAATTTTGTTTCAATCCAACTGGATTCATTCCGATTGGTGAATCTGAATGTAGTGTTTACATGAACGCTAAACAAGTGACCGGTTGATGTGCGTTTTAACACTGCTAAGAGAATTCCCGCTCCTCCGTGAGAGATACGAGACCGGTGCGTCTCACAGGCGTCGCTCATCGGTAATCACGCCACCGGCCTAGCGCCGTTCTCCCGCGGCCCTAGCCTCGTCCTGCTCGCCACAGTAAACATAATGAATGGCGACTGTAGAACGCAAAAGCCGAATCCCGGACATTTTGGGGCGATCTCGAAACACATTTTTGGGCAGACTCATCACGGAGACTTACTAGTAGCCTAGACTTGTTGTTTAACTACTGCACTCTGTTACCGGTAGGCGTGGGCTCCTAGGGCAGCGAAGCAAGTGCATTCTGGGAGTTGTTGTCTTTCATCCACATAAGCCAAAAATACATTTTCTGGCTTTTCTCAGTCTAGAAAGCTCCAAATTGAAAAATAATTTCACATTTCTTCTACATGTCAAGTCAAGTCATCTTCATTTATATAGCGCTTTTAACAATGGATTGTTTCAAAGCAGCTTTACAGAGATAAACATATAATTTAAGGTAACAGATTGTTTTGGCATTATAGCGGTTCTTGAATAATGTTATTTCCAGCTAAAGTTAACTTTGATTGATTCACCTCCGTCGAAATGATCAGACTTTTAAACGCGAACCTGTGATTAACGCTGACGGCGTTCACATGCTCATTCAGAATTGATTCTATAGTTATGTGCTTTTTAAAATATGTGCGCAGGTTTATAATTCATACAACCCAGCCTAAACAAACTACTTTTCTTGCCTATAAATTTTGATACAGAATTTTGTTTTATTTTATCACTTCGGGGTACGCGAGCCGGAAGTCACAACGCTTTATCTGTAGAGTGGGAAAGGGATCCTCCATAGGGAGAGGATAGTGGACACTTCAGCACTGCATTGTCATCGGGTCCAGGTGGATCTCCTTCGTCAGATCTGGACACGGCCTGGATCCGGCAGGCTGCGGGAAAACCTCGGGATAAACAAAGACACTAATATTAGCGTAGATGCCATTCTTCTTATGATGTAGCGAGTACATCAAGATTTAACGGAAGTGTTCCCAGTTCCGGCTGACCTAATCTATGCAGCCTAACATTGAATTTATAGAAGTCTATAGTGCGTTATGTGTATGCTAGGTCAAAGAGATGTGTTTTTAGTCTAGCTTTGAACTGACAGAGTGTGTCTGCTTCCCGGACAATGGTAGGAAGACTGTTCCAAAGTTTTGGTGCTAAATAGGAAAAGGATCTACCGCCTGCAGTCGATTTAGATATTCTAGGTATTATCAACTGACCGGAATTTTGAGATCGCAATGGACGTGAAGGACTATAATACGTTAAGAGCTCGCTCAAGTACTACTACATAAATGACCCATTTTAATTCATCTTTCCGGAGGTGAAGTATCCCTTTAAAACTTTAAACTTCAAATTTTTCTTTTTATTTCAAACTTTCTGGCTTGGCTTTTTTCCGGCCAACTTCATTGTATCATTTTTATTTGAAGTGTGTAACTCTTCTAGCAGCCTATATGTTTATTTTATTTTGCGACGTCAAATGCGGTCAAGCAGAGCATTTCTATGGAATCTTGTTTCCGCCACAGAATAAAAAAATGTGATTGCTACTTTTTATCACACAACTCGCAATTGCGACTTTATATCTCGCAATTCTGAGAAATAAAGTCAGAATTGCAAGACGTAAACTCGCAATTGTGAGATAAAAAGTTGCAATTATTAATATACAACTTTTAAAATGTTTTATTCTGTGGCGGAAACAAGCTTCCATACATTTCTGTTATGGGGAGATTTCTAGATTTAGATTTTTCAATTAGGAAATTATGCTTATACAGTAAGTGGCAGATCCAGGGGGGTGGGCGGCCCAAAATTTAGTTTGCTACTTCCATTTCACCTCCTGATAAAAGAAGCCTTTATTTTGACGTGCGGCGCCGCTCCACATTAGTTGACATGTAGTTGCAACATTACTTATAATAATTCGTTGAATGTCTGAAGTGGACCATCGAAATAAAGTGTTTCCAAATTAATCATAGTTTCCACAAAACTATTAAGCAGCTGTTTTCAACATTGATAATAATAAGAACTTCCCTAACTTCTGATTTTACAAAAATTTGCTAATGGGTCATAGGGAATTAATTGTAATTTTATTACATTATTATTTTTTATTGCATTTTTATTAAATAAATGCGTTAAATTGGGTAGCCTATTGTTACATGTATGTCCTGTGTTTCCCCCTCTATTATGTTTTTGGTTCAGTCCTGTGACCTAGTTTTCCCCAGTCAGTTTAATTAGGCAATCCATTCACCTATGTGATGTTCATTACCCGATTATGTTCCTTTGTTTGCCTTTGCATTTATACCCTGTGTCCTCCCTCATTCTTGGTCCGTTCTCGTTTATTGTATAGCGTGTTTTGTGGTTTCTGAGTTCTGTTGAATAAATTCCTGTTTCCTGTTCATTGTCGTCTTCCTCGTGATTCCTACCACCACGTATAGTATCACCTATTTGATAGTGATTATTTGTTTTTCAGAAGTGTTCATTGTATCTTGTGGAGCAGTTAAACAGAGAGGCTGCTCACTGCAGAGCCAATGGGTGGAGCTTAATGCAATGGTGGCGCTGGGTGGTCCAATCACACCCATAACCTTACCATTAACCCTATAAAGGGTATGCGCTTGACATCACCGTCGGCCGGAGTGACTGCGGTTACGCCCACTGAGTGTCAGAAAGACTGAGCGGCAGCATTGGTTTTCAGCGTGAATGCCGCAAAAAACACACAAAACACAACTAAAACGGGAAAGAGCTTTGCGATTGACTGTACAACTAGATTTGACAAGAAATCTGAGTTATATTTTTACAGACTACCGAAAGCTAAAGAACAGAGAAGCAATTCATAGAAACAACTGGACTCCAGGCAGCGAAAGGTGGATTTGTGTCAATACACTGGATTTAGGGGTAAAATCATACCCTATATAATGTATTGTTATATATTGTATTGACAACTCATCAGTTAAATATTTACCATCGCATATTCTGCAGAATTGGATGTTTTTAAATAAACACTGACAAAAAACTTTTCCAAGTTTATAATATGAATATGACATTGATATAAGTGATCACCCGGATTTAGACATACCTATTGTTTTTATATAAAGCATTCACAGGAAAATTTGCTTTATGTATTTCCCCGGCGTCGAAATCAGGCACATATAAATGATGTGGCTGGCTGCATATCAATATCCACGGATCACTGGATCTTTGGGAAGTTGTAAGGATCACTATATCGAGTCCAACCTTTAGTTTAAACTGATAATTGTTTGTTTTACTTGTGTTTTCACAGTTTCCCCTATTAAATTCAGTCACACAGCAGGCTCTTTTGCCACTCAGTCCACCTGAGGACGCGTATTACGGCGGGAAAATGACGTCAATGCATACCCTCTCTACTCCTAAACAACTCCACTACGTAAAGCTCCACCCATTACGTCCAGAGAAGGGGAGCTGGACGTCATTTGACTCTGCAGTGAGCACCACTTGGATGAACACCTGACTGCATAAAAATTGCCTCTTAATCAGGAAATCTAATCGGAGCTTGATCTTTTCACAAGTTTTTTTTTTCAGCTGAGTGTGCAATATGCTTTAGATGGTCAGTGGGCACGAGACAAGAATGGACCATTTTATATCTCACAGGAAACTCAATTAAATGGTCAATCTGTAAATCTGTCTCGTTCAGCCTCTCAGTAATTTCCTATCCATGCAAGAAACATTTTGAAACATTCAGTCCATTATCAGGATTGACGGCAGATGCAACGCGTTCCGCGGCAACGGTTCGCGTTTTAGCCGACGTGCTATTACACTTAATTTGAAGTGCTCTTCTTGTCATAATTATCTCTCGTTCCTCTTCTCAGCACCAAAGAAAATGAAGAGAAGTTTCTCTCCCTGTCAGAAATAGCTCATTACTTTGAATTGTCACTCTATTCTGGTGTCTTATCAGTCTGAGTGAGAACTGGCTCGGCTCATTCACGTCTGGCAGAAAGATGAAGCATCTCTATCATTGCTCAGTCACAGCCATTTTTTTAATTAACATTTGCACCGTTTTCACAGTTCCCATCATGGCTGGTTATGATATTCCAGGGTAAGGTGCAGACACACATTGACACACACACACACACACAAACACACACTCTGCTTTGTTTTATACTCTCTGATTCCCAACACATGGGACAAAAACTCTCACTTTTTACCTTATGTTTCCAACATTTACACTTTGATATTAAAACAATAATGCATTTAATAGTAAATGAAAATGTCTCTGATATCTTAAAACTGTTACTAGTACATCATAGGTCAAAGAACATCCAGACAATGCCAAAACCTTCAGCATACGCTGAAGAACACACTTCATTAACAATCAAAATGCATTTATTGAATACAGAGCACACTGAAAGCATGCGCAAGGTTTGGCATTTGTTTGGGATTTTTAGATAATCTGCCTCCTTTTTAGATCATACAATTAAAGTAGATCATATTAGTAGCTAGCAACACCAGAAGAAGAAAAATGGCTATTGCATTCAATGCAATTCTCATTAAAGTCAACATTAAATCAAAATTGTTGATATATATTTTCTCAATGCTTGTTACTGTTCTTATTGTGAAAGATTCATCCTTGCATGCATTTCTTTTATTCTTTATCTGTCTTTCTGTTTGTCTATCTATATCAGCAAAATCCTAGGAATCATCCAGAACACAGAACAGCCTTGCAACCACCTAGCAACACACTCACGACCACAGATAACACCCTAGCAACCACATAGCAACCACCTAGAACACCCTAGCAACCTCCTCAGAAAGAGTTGCATCTTCTGTTTAATGCCAACTTTGAACAGAACAGGAGATTGATCAACACATATTATGTTTACCCGATTAAAGGTCCAATGAAGTGCCTTGGAATGCACAGCTTTGTATGATTCTTGACCAACGTGCAGTTGGAAAACGGAATAAAAACTCGAGCGTTTGAACAACCGAACACACATCTCCAACCCATATTGCTCCGTTACGTGTCAACGGTTGCTTTGGCCAGGTGTTATTTATAGCATAGGGGTGGGAAGCTTTAGATTCTAGAGAGCATTTAATTGGACAGAATATGTGATGAGAAGCTGAAGTCCGTGGTGATGACATAAAACATCCATTTTAGCGGAAGTGAGAGACTGTAAGTTTCGAATGCTCATATCTCCTAAATGTGAATTTTGTCATTGTTTTGCAACACACCAGCTTATTCATAACCTTAAGCCTAACATATTCATACTAAAAGCTAAAAAAAAAGTTGATTTCAGGGGGCCTCTAAATAAAAAGTCCTCTGTGTGTATACTTTTATTTTTCCACTTCTGAGGCCTGTTTTGTGAGTGAGCTACAGTTCACCTCATCTGCCCAGGAGTCTGCAGGTCTTGACTCCGCATCGAACAATGTATTATATTATACCGAATGCCGGTTCGAGTCAAAAGATCTTGAGTAGTCATGGCACAATGCAGCGCTCCTCTGAGGTCACGGCTTAACATATTCCACTCTGCATATGGGCCAGATTAGGTCAATTTCCATCTGCCTGAAGGGCCCTGCAGAGCAGAGCATTTCGGTGAGGCTAGGCAACACTTCAGTTCCCATAACGCGTACCGTACCAGCTCCAAACATCACTGCGCTTGACGTTCCCTCACATGAATATAATCTGAATACCATCAGATGGGGGATGCGAGAGCTATAAGGGAGAGAGCTGCTTTTCCACACAGCGGGTCAAAACTGGAGATCGGTATCTCACACGGCACCGTCCATCACAACAGCTCAAGAAGGACGCCTCAGACATGTCAGGTTTCAAAGAAAAACAAGGTCATGTTCAATGGCATTCACTATTTTGAGACTCCATAACTAGAGCGTAATCCGCTTTAGTAAAAAAGAGTGTGCCACAAAAATAAACAGTTATTTTGAGGGAAATTTCATTTCATGTTCATATTGGTATGAAACTGTCATCTGGAACAAATACAGACCAACGGAAATGTTCTGCACCTCATGGGGTTCTCTTTATGTCAATTGTGTTATCTAACGCTGATTTGAGATTAAGGTGATTCTGTAATGTGGTGCTTCTTTTGGATTTTATCATCTGAATTAGTTGTTCTCGGATTCTCATTTTGAAGATTATATTCCAGTTTTGTATTCTGAATTCCAAACGCAGATCTGATGATGATTTCATGATTAGACACCGATTTCATGACCCAGTGCTGACTCTTCGCGGATGCTGATTTGGGATATTTCAAGGTAATTCTATTATTTGATGCTGAATTTGGAAAAAATCAGTGTGATTTTGTTATCTGATGCTAATTTTGGAAATTGTTATTGTTCATGTTATCTGATACAGATTTTGTTCATGCTGATTCTTCTGAGAGTTCATGCTGATTCTTTTTTTTCCTAGGCATTTTTGTAAAAAAAAAAAAAAGATGCTGATTCTGCTATATGAAGTTGAGTTCAGAGATTGAATGCGGATTGTTAACTGATGCTTATATTGAACATTCCACATCGATTAGAGAAGCTGTTGTTGTCTGGTGGTATTTGAAGATTATATTCCAGATTATATTCCAGTTTTGTCAATTGAGGTGTCAAATTTTTTCTCATGTGTCAAAATTTGTGGAGTCTTCTATCTTATGCTGATTCTTCGAGATTCCATGGTGAATGTGTTATTTGATGCTGAATTTGAAAACTGTTTATTCCAACGCTATCTCTAATTCTTACGAATTCGTAAGAGTGAGTACGAGGTGACTAACTGGTACGAATTCGTTCGACCTCACTCGTTATACTGATTTTTGAAGATTAAACTGAAACTTATGAGACAGTGAACACACATACACAAACAAACACATGCACAAGGCCACAGGAGCAGGGCATGAGGACAGATGTTGTAAGCACAGTGTTCATCACTCTTTTGACTGCCTCTATAGAGGAACTAAAGCTGGAGAGGGAACGCGGGGAGGGGGGTGATAAAGTGTGACACACTTGTGCCCGTGAGCCAGGGGATTTTCAACAGTGAGTAATGGAGCAGTGTGCAGTGATAAAACCAGCCTCCAGCCAAATGCTCCCTGAAACCTAAAACATATAGAGGAGCTAAAAATAAAAGTACAATACTGTATGAATTAAATAGGCGAGGCGAGATCCTGTCCAAGTCATATTTCACCCGAAAATCAACAGAGTGTCACGGTTCAGGGGGCTCATTTATAACCGTTGCGTACGCATAAAATAAGCCTTGAAAGAGGCGTACGCCACTTCCGACGCATAAATTGTGATTTATGAAAACGAACTTGACGGGAAAATTTTGCGCGCCTGCACGCAAACTCTGACCCATGCGTACGAATGTTTTGGAGACGGAGCAGTTTGACGACACCGATGGTGAGCTGAGGGACTGAAGGCAAATGAAGAAAAAACCTTTTAAAGATGCTGTGGGACATCTGGGAAAATGCTAACTTTAGCCTGATAGCACTAAAAAAAGTGTACATCCCACCCTCCCTGCAAATCGCCGTCCAGAGCCACGCCTGCTGAAAGCATGAACGCACACAGCCAAGAAGACCGGAGACAACGTTACTGCAATACATCAAGTGTCATTCACCGGTGAGAAAACTTTACAGTACAGTGAGTAACAGTACTACAATACCAAACGTAAACAAATTCTTAAAAACAGAATTAGATGCAGCAAGTTTTAGTTTTTTTTTTTTTGCTAGCAAAACTTGTCAGTGTGTAATATTATTTCTTGCATGACAGGGTTTCCACGATGAGAGTCTGCTTGGCTCCGATGAAGATATATAGATCGTAGATCCTTTGCTAGTGACACTTGTTGTCGGTTCAGAAGGGAAGTTAGGTTGTTGCTGCTTGCCTGCCATTCTCGCTCTGTCTGCACAGCGTACATGAAACATGGTTTCATGTAGATGAACATGCATATGCAAATTTTATGGAGATGAGGATATGCATAGTAAAACTAGGCGTCGTACGCTCCATATATGGTTATTTCGGGGAGGAGATGCATGTGCGCACAATCTTCCGCTGACTGGGATTTATGAAGGGAATTTAGATCAGGTTCTGGCGTACACACGGTTTTATAAGTCTAAATATTTTTTGGCCTACACCATTTTTGGCTTTTAGGCGCATGTACATTTTTAGTAGGGATCCTACGCACAGTTTTATAAATGAGACCCCAGGTCTGTATTTTCACTTCTGTTGTCTTCCTATCGTGTCTTTCAGATTTGGGAGTGACTGACTCATTCAGCAGCCATAGCAACTGATCATATGATGAGGTTAGTCAAGCCTCTTCTCACCTGTTGATGATTTGGTTCCTCTATACACCTCAGTGTTTGCGTCATTCCCTGTCAGATCGTTGTGCTTGTCTGACAGTGTTGTTTTTCTCATCTAGAATTTATATCCGTTCTTCCCTTCTCTTCGTGATTCGATTCATTCCTCGTTGGATTTCCAGTCATTCACAACCTGCCTGGATTATACAGATTGGACTGTCTGACTGATTCTCCCTGCTCAAGTTCATCTGTCATTTGGAAATGTCTTCATCCTTCAGGCCTTTGTGAAATATTTCTCAGTGGACTAAATAATATTCATTGCACTCTGCGTTTTGGTTCTGTCTGTTTACGGGTATGACACAGAGGCTTTTTCAGGACCATTAAGATTTTCTGCATTATTTTCAATACATTTAAGCTAATTTCCCCCAAAATTTGCATAACCACAATGTATCTGTTTTTTTTCTCAATTTGATTCTCATGACTGTAATTCAGTTTTTAACAATAGCTTTCACTATTTCATAAAAAATAAACATTTATTTATAGGCTCTTTTCATAAATGGCACACTATGCACTTGTGGTCCTGCGACGATTCTAAAGGCGACTCACAGGCGACCTCTTTATGGCTGCTATGTCCAAGCATTGAGACTTTTCATTGTTTGTCAGTCTGTGCATTGCTGGTGGAAATTTTTCAGTGACTCTTTCTGAACTTTATCGTGTTTTACTGAGCTACATGAATGCTTTATAAGCAAGTTTACTCAACCAGTTCCATTTAAAGATGGCATGAAAATGAAGTTGTGATTCAAGTTGACTTTTCTTCCTATTGTGACGTATATTCGAGTGAAACGGGTTCTTGAACAAGACAAATTGTAGGATAGGATTTGATTTTATCCATGGGGAAGGGATTGGATGGTTGGGTGGTTGTGGTTTGCTATTGGTTAATCTCATGTCAGTAAATGTGAGGGAAAGTTATTTTCTTTAAATATTACGAGGCACATGAATTAAAAAAAAAAAGATGTGCACAGATCAATAATTTATAATAAATACTGCAATATTCCATAAAAAAATTTGGAATTGTCCATTTTGATTTTATAGTCATTTTAAAACACTGATTTATCCAAGAAATTAAATATAGTAATGTTTCTCAGAGATGCAATGATTGATCTTTGTTTGCAACTATTTTCACTGCAGCACTTTGGCAAAAATGTAAACTTTTTGTTTAATGTTGTTCTACAGCAATATTACGATTGCAAGTGTGTTGTTCTGAATATCAGCACTGCTGTAATTCAGCCACAGGTATTAGCTGTGCTGATATTCAGAACAACAACACTGTTGCTTGTGCCATTTTGATTAATTATGTCACTAAGGCTAAAACCTTAAATATCTTAAAAACCTTATAAAGAAATGCATCTTATAATTCAGTTTCTGGAACATCTTTGCATTTGGGGAGCTTCTATGAATACAGTATGTTCGGTCTTGAAACAGTAATAGTGAACAGAAGCACATCAAAAGAGTCACCTTCAGATGAAGGTTTCAAGGTTAATTTCAGGAGAATCATGCCACAGGTTTTGTGTGTTCAGAGGAGAGAGCGCACACATACGTGCACACACACACACACACACACTGCTGCTCTCTCTCTGCATGTGTAAATTGAGAATGTTCTGAGTGTCTGACTGCTTGTAAGAGTGTCTCATATCACACAATAATTTAATACGATCAACACAAGCCACAGCAACACACACAACATAATCTATGCAAGGGTTCGAATGCAGTGCAAGCATTTCTGTGCCATTAAACTGAATGTGTTATCATTCAAATGTAAACAGTTTCTAAACTTGGTCAGCAAGAATCTCTTCAAGCTATGAAAGCTTATTTCCACCATGGAATAAAAAATAAAAAAGGTAATTGCATCTTTTTATCTCACAATTCTGCTTTTTTCCACCTCAATTTTGAGTCTATAACTCAGAATTCTGACTCTGAAAACGCAATTACCTTTTTATTTTTTTATTTGTATTACTCCATGGTAGAACAAAGCTTCCAAATCAAACTGTTGCTCTACAGAAAACTGACTGTAGAAGATGACAGTTCACACTATAGGCAATGACAACTAATTTAGATTGTAAAACTAGCCTACTGATGAATTATGTACAATTTAAACTATATGCTGTCTAATGTTATAATGTGTAACGGTGTGATAAAACAAGGAAGTGAAGACCATCTCTTTCTGAAGGCAGTCAGTAAAGAGCAGAAGCTTGAGTGATGATGGTTCATGACAGGCTGAGAGTGTGTATGTTGTGTGGCCGCAACAGCTTCCTCACTGTCAAAAACACTTTCATTCAACTGTGTCCGATATTTTGGCATACAAACCAAATGCAACAAGGACGTAAAATGCAATGCATGCCCTCCAAACCTCTGCAGTCGTCAGGGAAACATAATTGTGACTTTGAACATGATTTGTCTGTCATATAACAAGGCTTTCATATAAATATAATCTAAAATATAATCATATAAAATAATCTTCTTGTTAGAGCTTACTACTACTTCTCACAATAAACGCTGGTCTTTTGATAATATATATATAAAATTGATATATATATATATATATATATATATATATATATAATATTTTTAATATATATATATATATATATATATATATATATATATATATATATATATATATATATATATATATATATAAAATTATGTATTTATTAGAAAATTTTTAAATGTCTTCATTGTCACTTTTGATCTGAATGGGGTGGTGATGGCGCAGTGGATAAGACACATGTCCTTGGTGTGAGAGACCCGGGTTCGAATCCACTGTGAGACACCAGTGTGTCCCTGAGCAAGACACTTAACCCCTAGTTGCTCCAGAGGCGTGCGACCTCTGACATATATAGCCATTGTAAGTCGCTTTGGATAAAAGCGTCAGCTAAATGAATAAATGTAAATGTAAATGTAAATGTGATCTATTTAAGGCTTAAAAAAAATCTTACCGACACCAAACTTCATTTAAAACCTTAATTTGATTTTACAAAACAGTAAAGTATTTGTCAAATAAAAAAATTAAAAATGTGGTGGTAATTATGATACTTTGCCTGAAAAAGAGGGTGACTGAGAAAAAAAAAGGGCGGAATGCAATTAGCACATTTTGTAAGCTATTTGACTTGTTTTCCTTTAGTGACCACCTAATGCATCTTCTGCCTAATACTGTGCAGAAGTCAAGGTGTTTCCCACGGTCTTAGCGAAGATGTTTATGAAAGTTTTCTTTCTTTAAAAAGCCTTTAATTAAATGGCGAAAGGAATGTCACACATTGAGTACCATTCGCTCTGTAATTACCGCCAGCCCAACGGCGACTACATTCTTACTTTCAGTAAGAAGCCATGAACTTCCCCTCCACTAACTTCACTAGATGCTTTCCAATTAAAGAGGACATTCCAAACTTTCTGGTCTAACCAATAACTCAAGCAAACACCATTGAAGCTTATTCTATCTGTGTGTCTCCCTCAGACACTAAACAACTCGAACTAAATCAAAGGCAATGTTTCCAACTGCAGCACTAAAATGTTTCACTAAAATGTCATTAGTAACTGTGCTAGTTTAAAGAAGGAGGGGTGAATCTCATGAAAACGTCCTATATCTCACCCTAAAATCAAAAGAAATGAAGTATCATATTTTGCATAACAAAAATAAATACATTTATTGTTTTGCATTGTGACATTATGCTACATTTAAACTGTATACAGTACATTAATATGTTGATTCTCATTAGGTTTTTGTTTATAATTTGTATAGTTACATTTTAATTGAAATACAGTATAAATTAAGAAAGTAACAACAAATAATATGATGTACTGAATAAATACTTTACTATTTACTTTATATCTACTCTAGAATTGAACATGTAAAAATGTAATTCCTTTACATTATATAGTAATGAGAGTTTTTACATTTTTACATTATGGAAATGAAATGTCAAAATGCAAAACAATCTTTGTCCTAAAAATAGGCTTCATTTCCTTTAAAGGCGCCATTAAAACACTGATAAGTGCAGTGTTTTTCTCCTGCTCTGGCTCATTTCCTGTAGAAACAGGAAGTTGGGGCAGAACACATACATGTATGAAAAGGTTTTATTCCTTTATATGGAAGGGTTTTATAACATTTTGTTTACGTTAAAGCTGTGATGACCATCATGAATGCTTCAACTTCTAGGAGTACGCTAGCAAGTTGAACATAATAATTGAACTACAAGCCACAACACGTAAACAACCCCAGACAGCAACATGTCCATTCAGAATCCATGTGTACCTAGTCTCAGCCTCAGACGTCACGCCCACGGAACGTTGGCTAAACGTCTGATGCATGTGGTACAATTAACTGGAAACACTTCAGGAATGTCGAAGTCGTCATCTGATTGGTTGAATTTTATCGGATTTCCGGGGGGCGCGAGTGTCGCGTTTATTTTCGGTCCGCCGGGAAACAAAGCGCAGACGTGTGATTGCGGAAGAAAAACTGTTGTGTTTACATGAGTGACAATGAGCATTTATCAAGATCAGCTAAACGTAGAATTCTCAAAAGTATGGGAGGTTCACGGGAAAGACTCTTGAAGTTTTCTTCTCCTTCTTTGATTTTCTATGCTGACTGACTTGTTGCACGCAGGTCTGTTGTTGTGGGGACATTTCCACGCATCGAAACGTGACGCTGAACGAAACGAACTGTAATTGGTTGTTTTACATGTCGGTCAAACGGCCTTATGGGCGGGCCTTGGCCAAAGAAAGCTGCTATGAATTCCAGACCTTCAGCCGTTAGGCTGAAGGTCTGGCTACGCGAGACTAATGTGTACCAGATGTGGGCCGGATCTCGGCCGACACTATGTTGCTGTCTGGGACATTGATTCGATAGGGTCTTCTGGTTATTTTCTTTTAATTTTGCTGTGCAATCAATTTTTTTTGGCAATTAATTCCGAGAAAAAGAGTTTGAAAATAAATAACAAAAATTCATGCAAACGTTCCAGCTCTTACCTAGCCTGTTGTCCAGTACTCCAAAATCCAGGGAATATTTGACCACGTGGTAGTTATTCCACACATAAAGCAGATTATCTCTGGGATTATAATCCACGGCGGCGATGTACTGGTACGAGTTTGGGAAAAAGATGTCCAGATAGCCATCTTTGCTCAGCTCCGTGTTGTAGATGTAGTCGATTTTATTCCCAGTGGATTCGCTATCGTCGTCTTCGTAGACGCTCTTGACCACGTACAAGATTCCACAGATCATGAAAGCGTTGGAAGCGGAGCGTTTGTCGTAGGCCGTATCCCATGTTCCCTCCACCCGCAGAGTGTACGGGTTCAGCTGGCTGATCACAATCCGTCCGTTGTTTTGCTCTGTGGCATAAATCACCCAAAGTCCGTTCTCGTCCACTGCCAAATCGATATCTGACTTGCCGCCCCAACGGTATGGAGACGTATCGTGGTAGTTCGCGCTGGCAATGATGGCCTCGCCGCTCTTGATGCGAGTGCGCAGATCGAACTTGACGATATTCCGCGTGCGCTCCTTGTTGAAGAACAGCGCGCCGTCGTAGACGACAAACCCGGTGCCGTCCACCCGATGGGGAAGTTTGTAGGTGGTCGTGGGTCGGCCTGCAACGAAGTCCTCTTTACTGGAGTATTCGGTGAGGGTGTCTGTGCGATACGGCGTCCAGGGCATGTAATAGATCTTATCCGAGGCCTGAAGGGGGTCTTTACACCAAGCTCCCGACTGGTGGTCCGATTCAAACAGATGCTCGCTCTGATAAACGCCACGCAAGAGCCCTGGGCACAAGAAAACTACAAACAAACAGAGAGAGAAAGACAAGTGAGTGTGGGTTTGAAAGCATCAAGCCTCTTCACTTCATGACCATTTTCATTTATCTGGATGGATAAGATGGATAACATCTCACTGCCGTGTACACAATGGCATGACAAGTTAGAAATGAGTTGTTAAGTAGACACATTTGGGCTCCTTTTAATGATCCATTACATTATATAAAAGGAACCCGATAAACAGATTATGCCAAGTTACGAGAATGACAATCCTTCACAGTTCTTAAACATAAACCGCTGATACTCTCTTGTGTTTCTGCTCGACTAGATTGCGCCATATCACTTTCACTAGACATTGACTGGTACTCTCACAATGTGACGCATTACATCTGCTGCATATTGTATAATTGTATCTTATTCTAGCCAAGAAGCGTTCATTTAGATAAGATGCTGTTTGACTGACTGACTGATGTTAAAATAACTGGGTTATAGACTTTCAAGAGAGCAGTATCATATTTGTTGCTATATGAATTTGAATTTGTAACATGCTTTTTAGTTAAATTTAGATTCTGCTAATATATCCCAGGGGTTGTTTTTTAGTAAAACAATAAAAAAAAAACCACACTAAAACGGTGTTGTTATGATTTACCTTTAGTTACAAATGTCTTTTATGTAGATTTTATTGCTTTGCCCTTTACTTTTTAAATGCTAAACTATTAATAAAAAAAACACAATAAAGATACAATAAATGTGTCAATCAATAATACATACGAATAAACAGAGTAAAATATTCAATTTCAATATTTATTGGTTGGAGATAAATCATAATTTACTTCTATTTATTTATCTTTTTTTTTACACCAAATTAAGCAAGAGGGGTGATCATATATTTTAAATCTAACATATGAACTCAATTGTGTAAAATAAATCATTCCAATATATAAAAATGTTCTGTGAGAAGATAATGTATTATAATTATTATTAAATATATAACAATTATTTAAAATTGTAATAATATCTCACAATATTTCTGTTTCCACTGTATTTCTGATCAAGTAAACTAAAGGAGCCTTGGTGAGCAGATACGACATATTTCTATATATCATGTAAACTTTAAGTAAGAAATTCAAGTAATGAATGAAAAGCTGCTGTATGAAGACTTGGAATACAGCTTCATATTGATGATGTTTTGTAATATTTTATGTTTTTTTTTCTGTTATTTTTTACGCTTGCTATTTTTTAAGCTTTTTAAGCTTGCCCTTCATGACGATATCACTGTAAAAAAATGGTTGTTTCAACTAAAATAAATAAGTGTTCGTGCTGCCTTTTAAGTCAACTCAAATATCCAAGTTGTCACTTAGTACAGATTTCAATTTGACTAAACTAAAAATTGTAAGGGAGCACAAACACAAATTTTATTTTGGTATTAGAGCTGTGTGATCATTCTTCAGAATTTCTCCTTTTGTTCCACAGGAAGCAAGAAATTCACAAGGGTTTGAAAATGATTTTCCTTTATTGGTGAACTAAACTTTAGGGTACGTTTACATGACAATGATGTACTAAAAAAGGAAACACTTTTCATTTGCGTTTCTATCCCTTACCATTTTTTTCTTTTAACGTTGTCTAACGAAAATGATCCCCATTCACACAGATCGACTAAACACGTAATACGCATGTGCACGACGTCAACGGTTTCACAAATTTGCGTTTTTGTAGTTTACACGACGACAATGACGGTATTGTTTTCAAAAACGTACACTTTGAAACCAGTTTTCACAAGTTTGCATTTTCAGGCCCCCAAAACGCCATTGTCATGTAAATAAACGGCCAAAATGCATAAGACGTTTTCCGTTTTTAGTTAAAACCGGTGTCGTGTAAACGGCCCTTGCCCCTGGAGGTCCACTATCCCAGCTCTAGATCTAAGGCCTCGTTCACACTGCAGGGGCTTAATGCTCAATTCCGATTTTTTGAAAAAAATCGATTTTTTGAAAAAAATCGATTTTTTTGCAAGGCCCTTCACTTTCCAATTAAATGCGACCTTTTGTGATCTCCTGTGTGAACGTGACATGACCCAGAAATGACCCGCATGCGCAGAAGAGTACTCAACTGTCAACGACGTCACTTGTGGTTTGCGGAAGTAGCTAAACATGGATGTCAACAGTGGAGCTCGTTCAGTGAAGGGTCGGATACATGCGACCTGGCCGTTCAGATTGAAGTCTCATTTCAAAAGATCGGATACATATCGGATTTGGACCACATACCCAAGTGGCCTGGGTCGCATTTGAAAAGATCAGATCTGTGTCGTTCAGACTGTCATGAAAAGATCATATACAGGTCGCATAGGGGCAAAAAAAAATCGGAATTGGGTCGTTTCAGCCTGCAGTGTGAACGTAGCCTAAGTAAACACACCTGAAGCAGCTAATCAAGGTCTTCAGGGTTACTAGAATCTTCCAGACAGGTGTGCTGGAGCAGGTTGGCTCTAAACTCTCTCCCTCAAGCAGCAGGATTGTGCACATGCAGAAAGATTTCATTTAAACTTGGAGTTGGCATTTCAAATTTTGATAAATAAGAGCGAGCTCATTGATGACCGCTGGTCAAAGGGGCCAGAGGCCACTGAGACATAATAATGAGCTTATTCTTATTACAATCTGAACGGATTCCATCCCGATGCTAAGATATTGTCAATTTGTGTCATCTTGATTTATTGCGTCTGCGCGCACAAAACTAATAATAAGAGTATTTTCCTCCATTTGGCTCCGCTCTAACCAGCCATGCAGCATCAGGACAGAAATATTGTGTTTCTTTCCAGGGCTTCAGCCCCGGAGAAATTGATTAAACCCAAGGCCTGACTGCGGCAATCCATACACTTAACCAGATTAGGTTAGAAATATATAAACTCATTCCAATTAATTTCCTGCGAGGGGTCAAATCTGTTGATACCCAAAGACAGTGTAATCTACAGAGACAGCGGTAACTGAGCAGCAGGTTCGGGCCGTGTGCGTCTGTGATTGCATTACTAAATCTATGATATTTACGATAGCAGAAAAGCTCAGAACGGTCAATAAATTAAAGCTAAACTGCGCTCTGCCTACAGCTGGAAGCTCTCGGCATGTGTGGGAGTTTCTACGACTGTGGGCACTTTCATGTCCCAGGGGTTGATTTTTATGAAAACAATAAAAATTACTTGTTAAATGTTTTACCTTTAGTTCCCATTGTTTTACTTCAAATGCCTTTCATGCAGATTTTATTTCTTCACCTTTACTTTCAAAGCTAAACTACGAAAATTCATCGTGAAAAAGTAATATATGTGCGAGTAAAAAAATACATAGTAAAGTAAACCATTTCAACATTTATGGCATGATAATTCATATTTTATTATAATTATAAACATAATTTATTCCCTTTATAAAGTTTATATGAAGTTACTTTTATACCAAATTATGAAAGAAGAGTGAAAATGGATTTCAAATATGTATATAAGATTTAAACAAAACAGAGAACCAGTGTAATATTTATTGAATGAAAGATTTGTGAAGATAATCATTTCTTGTAATTATTATAATAATTTATTCCCTGATAAAGCTTTATCTAAAGTTGCTTCTTACTAGTTTTACCAAAATATCCCAAAAGAGTGAAAAATGAAATATATAATATATATATAATGTATAAACTTAACATAGTAAAATAAACCATTTCAATATGTATCGTGTAGAAATTATTTGTGTGAAGATAATAAAAAATGTGTTGTAACTATTAGAATATTTTTTTTCTTTAATAAATATTTATCTAAAATTAGCCTACTTCTAACATGTTCTTACATCAAATTATGCAAGTAGAGTGAAAATATATTTAAAAGAGTATATAACGTATAATCTAAACAGAGTCAAATAAAACATTTTGGTAACACTTTGCAATAAGGTTCATTATTTAACATTAGTTAATGTATTAACTAACATGAGCTAACAATGATCAATACATTTGTTTTAGTTAATCTTTGTTAACGTTAGTTAATAAAAAATACAGCTGTTCATCGTTTGTTCATGTTAGTTCACAGTGCATTAAGTAATATTAACAAATACAACTTTTGATTTTAATAATGTATTAGTAAATGTTGGAATTGATATTAACTAAGATTAATAAATGCTGTACAATTATTGTTCATTCTTAGTTCATGTTAAGTAAGGAAGTTAACTAATGTTACCTTATTGTAAAGTGTTACCAACATTTTAATATGTATTGTGTTCAAATTATTTGTGTGAAGATAATTAATTTTATAATAACGTAGTCCTTAATAAAGCTTTCAAAGTTACTTCTTACTATGTTTTATCAACTAATTATGCAAGAAAAGTGAAAATATATTTAAAACTACATTGAGTAAAATAAACCTTTTCTTTTCAACATGGTGTGAATATTATTTGTGTGCAGATAAGTCATAATCATTTTTAATTAGTATATTCATTATTATTATTATCAACATTAATTCCCAAATAACGCTTCATCTAAAGTAAGATCTTACCTTTTTTTAACCAAATTATGCAAGAAAAGTGCAAATATACTTAAGTAGGGCCTAAATAAGAAATGTATTTCCCAAACGTCCAAAATTGGCCATAGTTGAGGAAACCTCATTTTGTTCCTTGTTATTGTGAAAAAAAAACCTTCCTTTGCCTCTGCGATTGAGTCTATCAGCTCCACTAGGAAGTCTGAGCATCTCCGAGCGAGAAAATGATACAGCGCTGAACGCTTACACAGGTATTCTAAAGGTTAATGAAGTGGGTCGTTCAGCTCTAGCGTCAGCCCCATTATAAGGCTGCCAAAACCTGTATCATATCTGAAACACACACAAACCGTGCAGCACTGAACAACACATACACAACTCTCTGATTGTCCATCTAGAGGATTACAGTGATGTACAGTGAACATGTGCGCTAGTCTGCACTGTAAAAAATAAAATGCCATTTTTACGGTAAAATACCGGCAGCTGTGGTTGCCAGAACTTTACCGTCAAAAATATGGTACAGACATTACTGGTTTTACAGACTTAACTTAAAATTTACAGTAATAAACCATATTTCATTATCTGATATAATGTTAATTTACCAACTTATGTATGTATTAATATCTGTTTTGTACCATTGTAATACACTGACAAACAATAAATCCCAACAATCATCTCAGCAGTGATGAAAGTCACATGATAAATCAAAGCTTATCACAAGTAGTTCTTCCACAAGAGACTTAATACTACTATATAGAAGCTGCACAGTGTCATTCGCACAAACACTAAACAGCATCATGGTAACACATGGAAAAATGCAATAAACATTAATTTAACATTAAATGTAACATAAAACTGTAATGTACATAACTGATAAGAAAAGAACTAAGCAAAGTAAGAAGAAACATAGTTATTTCAACAAAAAAAATACATCAAATGTGAAGTGTCACGCAGGGAATTGTGGGAATGTCAATTTACGTTTTTTCACTGTAAATTATACAATGAGTTGTTCTTTTTCACTTTCAAAAACTGTCAATTTAACGGTATTTTACAGTAAAATTACATTAAATGTACCGTTAGATCTATCACAGTTATTTACCGTATCTAGTAAGGAAACTTTCTGTTAACCAATTAACAGTTTTTCACTGTAGCATTTTTACCGTTAAAATCAGTGTGTGTGTCTTAAACCTGCATTTAAAGTGAAGCCCCACTGTTATCAACATTGATGCTGACCAGAGCACAACTACACACAGATTTAAGTCTTTCTAGAAAGTGTTAAAGCGACAGACGCTGCTCCAGATGGGCTGCAGGTGCGCGAGACCAAGGATTCTGAATGGGTAAAAAAAGCTGAAGAAAAGGTTGTCAGGGAATAGTCCGTTTGAATTTACTCACTGAAAATGTCAGGGTCTTTTTTAATCAGTGGAAACACTAAATGAGATGTTTTTTTACAGAATGTTCACGCTTCTTTTTTGTCATATTGTGGAATGAAACATTGCGCAATTGGTTAACAAGTCTATTAGGTCTGAAACGACTGGATCAAAATGATCAGTATTTTTGTCTTATTGTCATATTTTCCAGCTACATGTTTGAATATTCTTAAATGCACTTTACAAAACTGCAAGATACTAAGACATGTTTTCAGAGAATATAACTTGAATTAAATAGATTTTGTCATAATAATTTGGTTTTAGTTTAAAACATTACAGCAGAGAGGTAAGAAAAATAAATGATTATTACAAAATATATTATACAAAAACAAGTTTAACATTTTGTTTATTGTGAACTTTTAGTAAATTGCTTTAGTGAATTTACCTTGTTTAAATGATTTTTAAGTTTTTTTTTCATAATATAATTTATTTATTATATTTACTGGTTAACTTATTAGGTCTGTCACTCTTGCAAGACAAAATCTTAAGCAATGTCTTTTAACCCTCCTATTATCCTTGGGGTCAATTTGACCCCATTCAATGTTTAACGTCTGTAAATACATCATTTTATTTTATTTATTTTTTGCTTCAGATTTAATGACTTTTCCTAATGTAATGGGGACAACTATGTAAACATAAAATTAACCTGCTAATATTTTTTCAAAGTCCTGTACACATTTTGTTGCATCGGTGTTCCTTGGGGTCAATTTGACCCCAGGCTCTTTTAGTTGTATAATAAAACAGAAGAAATATAAAAATTTCACACACATTTGTTTTGGTTGTTTTATTGAGGTCACTATAACATGTTATAATTTGAATTCATAATGTTCATTGTAATTTTACATATTCAATTTCATGTTCAAAAAACTTCCCTCTGTTTTAGGGCTCTTATAACCATATCTGTAGTATTGCGAGAACCACTAGTAGTTCACATGACATGTGATATAATTCTCATCAGAACTAATAATTCTTTCCTGTGCCATGGGGAGTGGAAAACATCATTTTTGCGAGAACTTTGATGTTTCCCGTGCCACGGGGGAGGGGAAAACATAATTTTTGCGAGATTGACCCCAAACATAACTCGTGTTACTATCCTTGATAAAATAAATAGTTTTTCTTTCCAAATGTTATAGATTACAAAAATCTATACTTAGAAAGATTATAAAACAAATAAAACACCAAATATATTCATACTTTTCCAATCTTAGGTCAATCAGTCAGATTTTATGTTGATTTCTAAATTTGTCCACAGTTGTGGAATGGGTATTTTGGATGTATAAGGGGTTAGGTGGGGTGGGGTGGGGAGGGGGGTGGTGGGTGGATGTCAACTTAAAAGGTTACTTAAGTAGTCAACAAATACATAAATTACCTGAGACAAACCTTTGTAAAAAAAAAAAAATATATTGTGGAGGTTTAAATTACTGGGGTCAAATTGACCCCAGTAGGTAACATTTTTTATCAGATTTGAGGGTAACAGGAGGGTTAAGTCGGCAGTAACTGGTGAGACACTTGAATATCAGTCTGTTACTTATGAAAAGCTTCCGTTTGGCTTGTGTACAACAATGTGTGTAATTCATGGACCCCTTGTATGAAGTTGTGTTGTTTTTGGAGCTTGGAGCCTCAGTGCTTGCATTCTATGGGAAAGCACAACATGCATATTCTGCAAAATGTGTTTCACGGAAGAAACGTCACTTGGGGAGTAAAAGAGGCTTTATTATTTGGTGAACTATTGCTTTTAATATGAATACAGGCAGAGTAGGCCATGGAAAACATCAGAAAGAGATGAGGATGAGGAAAAGAAGAAGAAGGACAAGAGGAACATACACCATCAACCGAGTCGCTCAGTGTTTTAATGCTCATCTCTGCTGCTCATCTCTCGTTTCCAAGTCATCCCGAACCTCTGATCTCATGAACTAAAGCATCGTTAGCCAACTATGGTCACAAGTTCTGTCGTCATCAACAGTTCAACGAGTCAGTGTTTCCCGAAACATTTAGAATACAGTATATACATTATGTCATGTACTGTACGTCTTTTAGTTTGTCAAGAGATTTAAAGCGCCGTTTTTTGAAGAGTGTGCATGCGCATACGTGTTCTAGTACGGAAAAAAAAAAAGAATCTGGGAATAAAGCAAAATATTTGAGAAAAAATGAGAATTATTCCTCACATGCCATGTCCGTAATTTATAGCAAAAAAAAAAAAATGTGACATTAATTCGGTTTCAAACGGATTAGTTAGTAATAAGTTATTACTCACCTGTGTGACATCACACTGTAAATAATTATATGATCTATATGATATATGAAGTTATGACAACATATGTTTTTAGATTGCTTTAACTCATCAAAATAAGTTAAGCAATTTTCAACTTTTTTATGTTATACAAGATTCAACTTGTTTTTAAAAAGCTAGTTTAATGTACCGGTAAATTAAGTTGAAATGACTTCAACATCCAAGTTGATTGTACTTAAAAATTGAAGACAGCAACTTGCGACAATACGGTCGTGACTAGCTAGTTGATGGCATCGCACTACGGTTACACTATGTAATGTTTCACCACTAGAGGTCGTTTATTGAAAACAAAGGCCTAGTTTGATGACGCCTTGATTTCGCGGAATCATGGGAGTTGTTTATTATGCTGTTCTCTTACCGTAAAACTTCAAATAATAGCCGAGTCTCAAATAGACGCCTGTCTCTTTTACACGCCTGGTGTGGCTGCAGGTTTGGGTAAATAAAGGCCGATCCCAAATCGAGGCCGACAGGGCGCATAACGACCAGAGAGAGAGAGAGAGAGAGAGAGAGAGAGAGAGAGAGAGAGAGAGAGAGAGAGCGAGCCCCAGCCGCACGCGCGCACTCTCACGTCTTCAAACAACACGAGCGCTGTCTTGCTCTCTCTCCCTCGCGCATATTAATCAAAATCAATTGACAAGATAGTAAAAGGTCAGAAGACCACAGTTTCACGCGGAGCATTTGGAGAATTTTAGAGATTAGAGACTCTAGGCTTACATTCAATGAACAACATCTCAACACTAAATTATAAAGACCTGTCTCATATAGACGCCTGTCTCAAATACAAGCCGGTTCAGTTCAACGATTTGGGAAAATAAAAGCTATTATTTGAAGTTTTACGGTATTTTATTTTACAGTATTTTATTATACTGTTCTCTAGTGACCTCTAGTGGCTTCCGCTTCTTCCGGTCATGCGTGTATGGGGTAAGGCAGCGCTGTATTTTGTTTTATCATATTAGATTCATTTTAGTGTGATGAAAGTTGTTATAATGCTACTCTGTGCGTTTGCTCGGCGGCTGCTATATGAGACACTTGTTACACACTGCAGTGAGCTAGATCGATATTAGGAATGGTGAATATGGTACTCACGGTAAATCAAGAAAACAAGATTTAAACAAAAAGACTAAGTGTGTTGAGCTGTATAACAATGATTAGTTTTCTGTCAATGAATGTATCCAAACAGTGGCTGACCTGTCTAATAAAAGACATGATATTAAAGCGTGTTTGGTGTTTCCATGGTTTCTACAGAAAAAAACTGTAAATCGAGGGTAACGCGGGTATGATGTCATTGATAGGCGACGCACGGACACGATCCGTGTCCTGGTAAAAACTGCTTATTTCCCTTCTTTTAAAATCTTACATGGTGCGCCTTTAATGTAAATGATATACCAATTTCTTTAAAAAAAAAAGTGTGTGTATAGGTTCATATTTTGGTTTATATTCATCTGCCACTTGGTAGAAGCAGGTCAAATTTGACAGATGCCAACATGGATGGGATGTGTGATGTGCTACAGAAATAATCATGACCCAGTGTGTTTTGTGTGATGATTCAATAACTGCTGAGAACACGAAATGATCAAAATTCAAGAGGCCGTTGGAAGCAAAAATGGTCACATTTCCAATTCAGCCTGCCAAGTTAATGTTTTGGAATATTTCATGCATGTGCAGTTCATGGTGATATTAATAAGTTTGTTTTTAAGGGCTTTTTTTTTTTTTTTTGGCACTTGATTTTTGAGTCCTGAAGCAGTCGTGAAACACTGAATCCGACCAAATGCAAAACTGCCTAAGATCTACACTGGAAACCTGTAACTCAGTGTGTGTGTGTTATAGCAGTTCTTATGTTCTGTCTCTCATCTGATGGTGTCACCCTGAAGGTTAGCAGCACTATCATCATAATGATGTCATTTAAAATGCTGACAGCTCATTGGCTGGGTTATTGATTGGGCTTCACTGGATGTTTTAAATGGGAATTAGATTATGAATATCATTACTGTTAAAGTGCTAACGGGGGTTTGCGAGCACTTAGCCGATACACTGATGCTATAAGATCTAATTACCTGGCAGATGAAAAAGAATACATAATATGTATAGGCCTGAACAGACAAACTCAACGTACGCGTGAAGCATGTTTGAATGCCGAGGCGAATTCAACAACAAATGCTTCAAAGAACAATTTTTCTTTTCTTGTGTTTTCTCTTTTTTACCTGATTGGACTTTATTTTATCTTTATCGGTATTTTTATACACTGAGTACAAACATCTAATTTACTACATTTTCAATAGTGTGACAGTAACGCAGCACTTTTCAAAACAGTGTAGCTTTTCCAGTAATAATACTTTTTTCAATGGATCTCACACATTATCGCGATCTGAAGCAATAATGAAACATCTCTCTCTCTCTCAAGTCACATTAGAAGTCTGATTATTTTGAGTGAATCAGTTCCCTTGGACTGTTCATTTAAATTGCTTTTAAATGGTTTCAAAAACGAGTCATCTTTAGTTTCCCAAGAGGTCCCTTCAAAGCATGTTATGATTTTTTTTTAGCTGAATAAATATTTAATGAAATAAACATGCTGATCATTTCTAATATCTATTCAGTTATGTAAATTAGGGTGTTTGTTTGTTTTATTACTATTTACTATCATTTCAAGTGTTAGCTCATTTGCATGTGTTTGCAAGTTTGATGCTGTCTGCCTAATTGAGTTTTTGCGTGCCTGATAAACGCAGCTTTGAATTTTATTGTAGATATAATGCTAGGGCAAACAAACATATAAATAAATACAATAAAAATAAATCAATTATATAAAAAAAAAAAAAAAAAAAAATCTCTTCTTTAAAAACACAAACATTAATTCATAGCATCACGTTGCACTCATTTTCATCCAATAAAATGCTTTGTAAAATATGAATGTCACATGATGACACAACCGTTTTTTGTTTTGTTTTTCTACGGTTTCAGCAGCACCAGAAGAGCATTATAACACACATGAACTGAAATGAGGGTGAACACTACGAGAAAACATGAGCCCACCACAGCACCATCTCCGCCACATACATAACATTTCCTCCAATAACATATAACATTACCAAACACACAGTGTGTTTGACATTTAAATATCACTGTAACATAGAGCCAGTGTCAAAAATAACCTCTCTAGTAATGAATAAATGTATGAGAAAATGTTAAACATGTTGCGAGGGAACCGACATACACGGGGTGAAAGAAACACGTCTTTACCTTTCTGTTCCACCTCTATTTTTAGGCATGGAGGAGACAAAAACAGAGACAAAGAGAGAATATCAGAGCAATAAAATAATGATTGGACTTTTTCTTCTTTTCCAGAACAACCTGAGGATAAAAGAAACCATAAGCATCAGTTCTTGTGTTACAACGAAGTCGGTGCAAACTGTGTGATTCTTGCTTGTCAGATTGTGTGACATCAGACTGTCAGACTCTATGATACACATCTCTGTCACGATTGACAGTGTCAGACTCAAGCAAGATTCCCCAAATTTTCCTCAGATTTGTCTCAGAATTCATATTGTCTGCACCAGACAAAACACAAGAAATAAAACATATTTGCGTACCAGCAAACCATTCAGCAGAGTCCTGTGGAGAAAGAAAATCTTGAATTATAGTGTGTGTGCGTGCGTGCGTGTGTCTAAGGAAGGAGTACTGTAAATGAATAAAACATTGAGTTATAAAAGAGAATTCAGCAATGAAATCAAACAGTGAGACACACACTGACATGTCACATCATTAATCACATAAATCTGTTTATGAAACAACATTCATACAGTAATTTGTTGATGTGTATGTGAGGTTTACTTAAATAAAGTTTAAGGACAAACAATAGCTTAGAAGTAAGAGAAATCTCACAAAAACTCTGTTTTCAACCTCTGTTTCTATTTCAAATAAATGCTTTTCTTAACCTTCTGTTCGTCAAAGAATCCTGAATGTATCCGTGTATCAGTCTCGGCTTCCACACAACGAAGCAGCACAACTGTTTTCAACATTAATAATAATAAGAAATGTTTGTTGAGCAGCACTTAGGATGCTATTAGGATGATTTCTGAAGGATCATGTGACACTGAAGACTGAAAATGCAGTGTGCATCACAGGGGGGAAAAATAAATTTTACAATATATTCAAATATAAAACAGTTATTTTAAATTGTAATTATACAAAATGCAGTTAATATGCAATATAAAAAATGAAAAAATAAAAACATTGTTCAGTATGTTTTGGTTTACGAGGACACAGGAAGGACAGTGGAGGAAAGGGGAAGGACAACCATCTTAACGTTGTAATCACATATGCCAGATCTCTCTCTCACACGCACACACACACACACACACACACACACACACACAAACACACATACACACACACACGTGCGCACACACAATGGCTAAACGTGTGTTTATGTGCAAGTATGCATGATCTGTTCTATAATCCTTTATTTTGATAAAACAGGATTAACCAGATTACCATCCAAACAGTCAAAAAAAAAAAAAGAAAAAAGCGAGATAGAGAGAACTCTTTTATAAATCCTAATGAGCTGCCTTGTTGTCCACATTGGTAGCCACCTTTTAATGGTTTCCATAAGAACCTTAGCATTCTTGACTCCATTGTAATGGACATGATTGCATAACAGTTTCATGTTTAATGGGTTATTTGATTTTTTTTCTGTTTAACCTGCTGTTTAGTTCAGAAAATTTATTTTAAAGTCCACCTGTGGTGAAAATCAAGATTTTCATGTTGTTTATATGTCTATGTGGTGTTTTTAATATTCTTTGAGACAAACCATGTGCAAATTCATGAATCAACACGACTGCAGTGAAAGAAAAACATTTTGAAATCGCCAGAATTCTTCCGTCACAAACTAACCAATCACGTCACGAGGGGGGCGGGCTTTAGCATATCATTAACTATGACCGCTCTGAAGCAGGGGAGTCTCAAGAGAAGCCAGGTTATCCCGGTATATTTTTCTGTTGATATGAAAAATTGGGTACATTTAGCAATATAGCGGGTGAATTATGTATATGATGTATACTATGATGATGAACTATATGCCTGACCTTCTATGATGTTCAAAGCATTTCTAAGGATGCTGATGTTTAAAAGGTAGACTGAGATGGCGAACGGGAACATGGTTTGTGTAACATTAGCAGCACATTATTAGCTGTTTGATAACGTAGTCAAGCAAAACGCTAATCATAATAATTACCGGTATGTGTCCGACGTTGTAAAGAGCGATACCATTGTGCAGCGTTTATTACAGTTGACAGAGTGGATCTCTGAGCTGGTGTGTGTGAGTGGAGGCGGGGCTAATTAGCATATCCATAGATCCACGTATACTAAATGAAGCAAGGGTGTTAATCTGAAATCTGAAAAAAAAAAAACATTTAAATATGTAATTTTGGTGATCAAAGATGAGATTTAAGGGATACAATTATTGACTACAGGGGGACTTTAAATAAAAAAAAAATGAAATAAAACAAAACCAGTTAATTAAAACTAAATCCATTAAATTATCCCATGGTGGAACCCCTAAAAGAGGGGTATCCAAAATTGCTGCTGGAGTAAGATCTTGATCAGCTGATTCAAGTGTGTTTAGTTGGGGTTGGAGCTGAACTCTGCAGGACAGTGGCCCTCAAGGAACTGAGTTTTGCACCCCTGTTCTATATAGACGCTTTATATGATGAACAGATTGAATTTAGGCTTTTATTCACATTTAAACTTTCAGCGAATATAAACAGAAGCTCAACCGAACCTGCTTGACGCACAAGAACAAACCTCATTGGTTCTTGCAGAAGCTCAAACGTGCCGCGTAACACACTAGAAAAAACCTCATTGGTTCTCATACGTCAAGCGAACATGTTTGTGCTTCCGTTTACCACAACTGATGTGTGAGTGGATGAATGTTTATATGTGAATAAAAGCCTAAATTCAATCGGTTCATCATATAAAGTGATCATGTCTCTTCAGAAAATTCAGATTAAACCCCTCAATTCATATGGATTCGTTTTACAATATCTTTATGAACTTTTTGAAGCATCAAAATGTCAGTTGCGTATCTGTCTATGGAGGGACAGAAAGCTCTCAGATGTTATCTAAAAGATTTTCATTTGTGTTCTGAAGATGAACGTAAGTCTTACGGGTTTGGAACGACATGAAGGTGAGTAAATGATGACAGAAACTTCATATTTGGGTGAACCAAAATAGTAGGTGGGTAAGTAAATGGATTCACAATCTAATAAAAATTATGGAGTCACAATCTAATAAACACGGATAAATGTAACCATTTAAAAGAAAAAAAAATGTTTTATTATAGCTTTGTACTAAATAATGTTAACGTTACTGACTGCTTCATTTTCCACTAGACATGCACCTTACCAGATTGTGGAACTGAGCTTCTATTTCTGCTTCATTCATTAATGTGCACATGTTGGCATGAGGCAATGTGGGCGGAGCTTATTGACACAAGGTGTTAGAAGACCCCTAAAATCAAAGGTCACCATAGCGAGGACCAGCAAGTTGCCATGGAAACCACTCTGCTGCCATGGGTACCAGCTGGGTTTCACTGTCCAAGAGAAATCATGTAATTGTGAGACAAGGTCATTTCTATAACACACACACACGCGCGCAGAGGGTTGTCTCAAACCAGAGGGTAGCAAAGTGATTAGAGATTCAAAGACTGGAATGAGATTATTTTTAGAGGTGTGTCTGTAGCTCAACAGCTCAAAATCACACTACACAAATTCAACATGAAAAGGACCTTGAGACGAGGCCCCGCCCACAAGCTGTGATGTCATACACAAGCCTATGCACATTTAAAGGCACACTGTGGAACTTTTCAACCTTTATAATATATTACCAAAACCCATTGAGATGGTACATCGACTTACAATAGGTTGAATGACACGTCTGCCGAAGCCTGAAGGTGTCTGTATCGCTTTTACTAGCACTATGTAACTTCGGGTTTCGGGTTTTCGGTTTCGTCTGTATGTTGTCGTCATGGCTGAATCAACAGCTACTCGGAAGAAAGCGAAGAAAGCAAAGATTTTGTCAGAGGAGACCAAAAAAAGAAAAAGGGAGAGTGATAAACTAAAAGCAAGGACGAGGATAAACATTGGTCAAGCGTTCCCTCGCTGGCGTGCGATAAAGGAGGATGAGGGATTCCCGACCGATGCTGACCTGGCCGTCATGCTTTTGGACTAGTAAGTTAAATATATTGCTTGCACAATATCTCTATTTTTTCAAATTTGTTCTCTGCCTGGCCATGTTACTGATTTTATATCGTCCTCCATTTAACTTAATGTAACAAGGAATGCTAGTAGAGTAAGTTAGCGAATTATCAATCTGGTAGCTAAATGTTAGTACAAATATAAATTTTATAAATATTGGGAAAGGTTTGCATTCAGCAGACACTTTATCCTCCGATTTTAAAACAACGAAACAGGGCTGCAACTTAACAACTAGCTACAGGCTTTGTTTAATTTGTATTAAACAAAACTGATATAAGTCACAACATACTTCCATAAAAATGTAAATATAAATGTGTTTTTTTTTTCCTTTCAGCTCATATATGTTTGTATTTGTGTAAAAGGAAAAACAAACTGAAGACTACAAATAACGGAAATATGTAGTGAGTTATATCAGTTTTGTTACACACGATTTCCCGACTACTCGATTTCATCTCCAACCCATTGCAAAGAGATCCTGAAGACATTAATTGTTTGCTTCAGGTGTGTTTGATTAGGGTTGGAGATGAACTGTGCGGGACAGACGATCGGCAGGAGCAGGATTGGGCAACCCTTGTCAATGCGACTTACCTGATCAGACATTGTTTTCTGCGTATGCTACTTTTATTCAATTTGTTTTCTTTATAGGATTTATATTATTAATCTTATATTTATATTATTATTTTGGTCAGCAGTGAATCGATTAACTTTCTCCAACATACAAATCAAATGCCGTCTGCACACACATAAAGACACGGGAGGTTGACCGGTTGACTGTTTGTTGACTTTTGCGACAATGCTGCGGCGCTTGTGGCCTCTAGGGGCACTAGTTTTGGAAACTTAATTGCATGTTAATTGCAATAACATGAACATGTATTATAGTTATTTTTTTTATTAAATGTGTATTTAGAGGAACACTCCGACTTTTTTGGGACTTTAGCCTATTCACCTTATCCCCCAGAGTTAGATAAGTCCATACATACCTTTTTCATCTCCGTGCGTGCTATAAGTCTGTTTGACGCACCCACCGCTAGCCTAGCTTAGCACAAAGACTGGATGTAAATGGTTGCAGCTAGCATACTAATCCAAATAAGTGACAAAATAGCGCAAACATTTTCCTATTTACATGTTGGGATTTGTATAGTCACAGAGTGTACAAAAAACAAAGTCACATGAGACACAGACATATTTTAACCGTATAAATACTGGGAACTATATTCTCTGAAGGCGAAGCACTGTTACTTGGGCGGAGTGATAACCGCAGCACCTGAGACGTACCGTACCCAAACTCTGAACGAACTCTCTGCTCCTCACCACGGCGCGTCTCAGGTGCTGCGGTTATCACTCCGCTCAAGTAGCAGTGCTTCGCCTTCAGAGAATATAGTTCCCAGTATTTATACGGTTAAAATATGTCTGTGTCTCATGTGACTTTGTTTTTTGTACACTCTGTGACTATACAAATCCCAACATGTAAATAGGAAAATGTTTGCGCTATTTTGTCACTTATTTGGATTAGTATGCTAGCTGCAACCATTTACATCCAGTCTTTGTGCTAAGCTAGGCTAGCGGTGGGTGCGTCAAACAGACTTATAGCACGCACGGAGATGAAAAAGGTATGTATGGACTTATCTAACTCTGGGGGATAAGGTGAATAGGCTAAAGTCCCAAAAAGTCAGAGTGTTCCTTTAAATTGTGTAATTTCATATTTGCACTGTTGTACCTGCAGTTCAGCGGTGATGATCACACTAAATATCTATTTAAATTTGAAAAAAGGTTGGAATTCAAAATATATTAACTTTAAAGATAATATTGCATGAAATATAAAACTATAACCGGGTACTTCAAATTATAATCAAATTGTACTGTCGAGCTTATTAATATAAGCATTTATAGTAAACTAAAAGACATTATTGAAATATTTTTGTAATTACACATTTGAAATTATAATATTATTATAATAATATATGAAATTATAAAAATATAATCAATGACTTGACGTGCTTTAGCATGTTAGTCAACACATCAAAACAAGTGTACTTCACTAAAATATGACAAAAGACTATTAGTTTAACTTATTAAATATTATCATTAATATTATTATCTACAAGTAGGGTTTTTTTGGTTTTTTTTTTACAAAACATACAGTACTTTTAAAAGTGTACATTCAATAAAGTTATGTGCACTAGTTTTTAGAGACTGACTGTGATGTTTTTTTAGATAATACTATTTTATTTAGCACATTCTGGGCTGAAATATTCTCGGCTGGCGAGCGACGCACCTACTGTCATCCTGTCCTGTCCAACACCTGTCATAGAAACCTTTCATCATCCAATCAATTCCAGATGGATCCATCTCATATTTTATCTTTGAATATGCTGCTTCCCTCTGAAATTTGTCACATTACATAAGTAAAATGTGAATGGCAATGGTATTTCACACTGACTTTAAGTCTGTGCGTTTAGCAGATACGAAACATGTTTTGTCTTCTGATTTCAGTGAAATGCTTCATTAAGAGCAAGAAAACAGGTGTATTTTCAAGTTGTCAGATAAAGTCCAAACTAGCAACAGCCTTAAACTCGGATTAAACCGTTTGCTATTTGACCTCTAAGGTGGCGGGGCAAGTGTTGTTGTGGCCTGCCTTTATGCAGGGAATTATGAATGAATCGAAATGTGTGTGTAGCTGATAAGAGTAAACATATATTAGAGCATGTCAGCACAGATGATTTAGCGACTATAGGCTACAGGTTTTTCACTGGCTGAGCACACACACACACACACACACACACACACACACACACACACACACAGAGTGAATCCAGCACATTTCCTCAAGTGTCCAGGGGTCTTCCATCGCTACAGGCAACTACATCACTTAAACCATGTCACTGCATCAATCACCAAGGCAACCGTGTTACAACTAGCATGTCAATACATGGCAATCATTTTGACTCGCAGAGAGAGAAAGAGACAGAGTGGGGTCATGGCAGCTGTCAACAGCATGTCAGGGGAAAGAAATACAGTCAAATCAAAGAAATCAATTATTATACCTTTGTTTAGAGTCATTAAAGCCTTTTTATTTATTTCACTTTATTACTAGTAGTCGTAGTAGTTGTAGTATCTGCATGCAGACATTATCCTCATGACAATTAAGCAAATATCTCATCAAGTAAAAAAAATATTTATTTAGTACATATATTATTAATAATAATTACTAATGGTTACTTATTATGATCATTATTTTTTATAATAATAATAATATTGTTATTGTTGTTATTATTATTAATATAATATTCATATTAATAATAATAGCTATTATTATTATTAATTTAAAGGGATATCTCACCCACAAATGAAAATTATGTCATCATTAACTGACCCTCGAGTTGTTTCAAATATGTATGTATTTCTTTTTTTCTGCTGAACAAAAAATATGATATTTTGAGGAATTGATGGGCCCCGTTGTACGGAGCCCCTAAGGGGACGTGGGGGTGGAAAAATATGAGATGGGAGGAAAAATAAGTCAATGGTTTTGCGTTCACTCGCAAATGTTTTGTGTTCCCCCGAGAAACTTTGCATTCCCTCGCAAAAATGTTTCTATTCGCTCGCAAAACTTTTGTGTTCTTTGTGAGTGAATGCAAAGTTTCTCGGGGGAACCAAAACATTTGCGAGAGAAAGCAAAAAAAAATTATAATAATAATTATTCCTCCCATCTAATTTTTTCTTTTCTTCACCATGTCCTTTTAGGGGCTTCGTACCATTGACTTCCAGTATGAAAAAAAAAAATACTATGGAAGTCAACGAGGCCCTTCAAAATCGTCTTTTGTTTTCAGCAGAAGAAAGAAATTCGTAGCTCTGGACCAACTTGAGGGTGAAGTAAATGATGAGAATTTTCATTTCATTTTGAAAAAAAAAAAAAGAAAAGAAAAAAAAAACCTCTTAAGCATTTGACCACATTATGTTATGTAGGGGTCTTTTTCATTCTTCTGTTCCTGAATTTTCATTCCTGAAGCTCAATGGAAAAACATGATGCTATAGCAACACCAAGGACATGCCTTGTTTCCACAAACACAAACTGAAAATGGACCTTGAATAACGGTATACATCGCTTCAGATAAAGCGTAAGCCTAATGCAAAATGCCATTTCTTTTTTATTTTGTGCTGAAATGTCACCCAGACATTTGGTCAGATTCACCCGCCTCAGACACAGGAGACCCTGACAGCACTTAAAAGTCTAAAAATGAATGGATGTTGTGATGGTGGTGATTGTGCTTGATTGCTGTAGTGCGTCTGGAGGGTTTGTGAGTGTGAGTGTTAAAGGGAAATTAAGTGCTTTGGGACTGTGATTTCCACTGAACTGCAGGATCAACAATTAACGCTTGACACCAGCTCTTTACAAAGTCAAACACACAAACACGGACTATGGAGAACGACTACAATGGGAAATGCAAATGCTAATATTGTTGCATCCTATTGGCAGAAACTTCCTGTTGGAACCGTTTAAAAATTAAATGAAAATGTATTATAGTTTATGCTTATAATAAATGCAATTATTTGAACTTGAGAGTGTTTTTTGACCCACTTAATCAAGACTTAAGTACATCTGTATGTCATTTCATAATTACTTCAATTGTCTTTGAAATATGGTTAAAATGCGGAATGTCCTGAAAAGCATTTACAGTGAACTAAAATATACCGATTGATTAATTGATTGATTGATTGGTTGCAGTTACACATTTGCAATGAAGTTGCTGTTTAGTGCATTTAAAATATATTCACTTCAAATTCAATATCGAATAACACACTGCTGTTACAAATACTATCATATTAAAGTTATTTACATGTGCAGTTACGACACCAAGTATGGACCTTGTGCAGTCTCACAAGTAAAAGTAAAGTCTTACCTTGTGCAGTTATTTACATGTAAAGTTACATGTAAATAACTTTAATATGATAGTATTTGTAACAGCAGTGTGTTATCCGATATTGAATTTGAAGTGAATATATTTTAAATGCACTAAACAGCAACTTCATTACAAATGTGTAACTGCAACCAACTGTTAGTCAAGACATTAAAATCATATGGCTGATTGTAGATTAGTGAACTACTTAGATGATGGCAATTTGTTTATTTATTACATGTGTATTGTATGTTTTGTGTGTACTGCGAGTTCTTTACTGTCTTCATGTATTGCTGGTAATGCACTTTAATTTCCCAACTGGGATCAATAAAGTACTAGGCTACTACTACTACTACTGTTACTACAAAGAATTTACACTTTCACAGTGAAAGACTGTCTGCCGTCTTTAAAGTCCCTGTAAAGGCAATTCTAAAAAAAAATTTGTGAAGAGCCAACCTTGATTGAGAGCTGAGGATCACCGCCAACACCCGCCTCTGATCATTTTACACGGGATAGTTTCATAAACTTTCGTCGGAGACAACTGGGATTCACTGATAATCCGCTGTTACTGGTAAATGGGCCGAACCGACTTTTTCCCGCCTCGGCCTTCATCCTCCCGTCCCGAAAGCAGTATCACCGAATATTACCATCGGCAGCTTTCCCGCGAGTGGGCGTGGTTTCAGCGCAGCCAGCGGACACGCCCCCAGCGTTTGAGAGCTCATTTTTTCAAGATTTTGATAGCTTATTTGATGTACTTGCCGGCTTTTTTTATCATTCAAATTTGGCTGGGTGGCTAATAACACATTTTTCTGTTGTGTGACAAACTCAGAACACATACTTAATTTTGACTTTTCGGGGACTTACATTAAAATACTTACATTTTTACATTTTACTTATTTTGTGCAGTTTAAATGCACAAATATATCTAGCTGCTCTCTGAACTGAAGAGAGAGAGTCCAGTTGTCACGAAACATAACCGGTCAATCCTACTCTTCACACTTGATCAAAACCACACAGAAATACCAGTCAGGTGTATGAATCCCCTTTCTCTCTCAAACACACACACACTGGCAGAACATGTTCAACAGCAGGTGTGAGTTTGAGGCGTTGATGCGTTAATAATCCTTCTGAATTAAAATCGAAAACGGCCAGCTAATAACGAAAACTAGATTAACAAGGTTAAAAGCGTTACCATACTACAGCAGTGATTTGACTTAAACACATAACCATGCCTTTCCATTAAAGGGAACAAAGTAGGGTGTGAAACTTTTCCCCCTCTTCTTTTCCTACAAAAAATCAGTGCTAAATGTCAATCATCAACCTCAGGATACCAAATGAAATATCATATGAGCAGTTTTATTTTATATTCATTCATTTTGTTATGAGGTCTGCAGTTTTTGCTATTAAAGTTACTAAAATTTGGGATATGTCTAAAGATTGATATGACATGACATTATATGATATCCTATCCTATCCCATCCCATCCCATCCTGTCCAATCCTGTCCTATCCTATCCAATCCAATCCAACCCTATCCTATCTATCTATCCTATCCTATCCTATTCTATCCTATCCTATCCTATCCTATCCTATCCTATCCTATCCTATCCTATCCTATCCTGTCCTGTCCTATCCTATCGTGGACATTATATGTTAGTGAATTTCTCTGACACCTTTTTACCACACGGGATGTCCTGTAAAGAGCATTCAGGGCTTTTCATAGACACATAGAAATGTTTGGAGGTTTCACCATGACAACAACTTCTCCTTAGCCTTTAAAAATGACTGACATTAATTTGGTGATCAAATTTAGCACTCTTATGCACTTGGATTTTAATTGTTTGATATACTCTATAGGTCACTCTAAGGTGGGTCAGGCTAAGAATCACCACTATAAAGGGGGGCAGGATAATTTGATGTGTTTAAAACTACTGACTTTTCATGCTCAGTTAATTTTATACATATCTAATAGTTCTCACAACAACAACAGGATTGATGTCTCTATTGCTTTAAAATAATTGTACACCAAATTGTACCATATTCCTGAAGAAAAAAATTGTTGAAGCAATCTGTGCGCGAGTTATTGTGTCGAAACGCAGACTCGACTTCTGTTCTGGCCACATGTCCTCTTCAGGGTCAAAATTCAGACAAGCAGATGAAACATGGGACTCATTATGGGTCTCGTTGATTCAATTACTGACCTAAAAACAACCTAAATTAATAAACCCACAAGGCTATCGTTTCAGTCTCTGTATATCCATAATCTGATACTGATTTTGTCTGCATCCTCTGTGGACAGTTGGATCGAAAAGCTTCGAGAAGAGCCAAGCCGTTTGGAAAGGAGATGCAGATTATTTCCGCGAGCTGCTTGTGGGCGCAATCTGTTTTCCAGCGCGGCGGCGGTCTTCAGCGCTGTCCACATTGATTATATTCTGTGATTTTGGGGCGAAAGCCCAGCAGACGCTTATTTGGATGCTCCGATCTCTCCAAATCTCCTTTGAACCTCTCAGCGCAGCTTGCCGGGTCACAGGAGGGGCGGGTGAACACGGCCAGAAGCCGATGTCTTGGCTCTGGTTTTAATCGGATTCAGACCCAACCGATACCTGTAATCACCTGCGTATGATAAACACCTGATGGCATCCAGATACTGCCAAGACCAATTAACTGGCGTTCAGAATCAGGGTAATTAACTGCTGATTGGTTGCACATCACACAGCTGCATACGAGCAAAAGGTCGGCAGACGCCAATATGACCAGCCTAGTGGTTTCCACGCTCGGATCACATGCTCTGATTGGACGACACTCAACGAGGCGGTGTTGTGCAAACAGCGGGTCGTCCTGGTAACACTGCGACAGGTAAAGGAGCATGCGCTCACAGATTGAGCACAGGTGTCGTTTGTTAAAAGGCCGATGATGGCGAATTGTCTGGCAAGACTACAGAACATTGAATGCGAACTGCACAGAGCGATATCAGCTTATGCACGGAAGATTGATTACGGCGAGAGAAAGACGCAGGTGCAAAAAAACCTGCCAAAACAATCAGCTCTCATTCTATTGCCCTTATAAAGGCCAGAATCCATAAAGCGATTCTCTCTGTGCAGACACACAAAAGACAAAGGGCCGCATCTGAACACACACAGGCACAATGCATGCTGGGCCAGCCATTCTCTTCAGTCCTGCTGAAACGGCATTATTGGGAACTGGATTTAAGGCGAAAGTAATTAAGCGCTAATTAAATATCTGTGGTACACCTGGTAAAGAGCCTGAACAGACCATTGGCTCGATATCGGCAGTCAATGTGAAGACAGCCGTTATTTGTCCCTCGCTCACTGTGGAACAGCTTCCATTTTTTTTATTTTAATTAGTTTGCAACTGCTTAGAAACACACTAAAACAGAAGTTGACGTCAGAATACTCTGCACATTAAACTGGCAAACAGGTATTTTAAAATCAGAACGATTACACAGTTGATTTGCTTCAGGTCTGACCTTGAATTTTTTCTGAAGAGTTTTTGAAGTACATAATAATGCCACCAATAGCTCCAGACACCAACAGCAGTGTCCATCACTCAGGGTCAGCATGAACACAAAATCACCTTCACTGTCCCGGTGCGTTTTGTATTTGATGTGTAATGGGAGAGACGCTGGCTGTCAGTCAGACACTCACTGGTGGTCTTTCTCAATGAATACTAACACACGTCAAACTCTCTTATCAAACGCCTTCCCTACAGCAAAAACATGATACCTACCACCATTTTCCACAGCAAAACACCAAAAGGGTTACACATTTGTCCCCCTGACCAAATATCCTTCCCTGACTTCTGTATTGCTTTTCTCTTTCTTCGATCAAACCAAGACCTGAATACAGACATCACTTTCACCTGACCTCAGATGCCCCGCCCACTAGGTTTCAAGAGCCCCGCCCATCTGTTCTCTCTGTGGATTTCAAAAGCTCCACGCACTTCTCTTATCTGTTTGGAGTTCAAAAGCTATACGTCGCTTTCCCTTATCTCAGACTCAGAATGCAAGTTCAGTATACAGCATACTACCTACTATTTTTTTTTTTAATTATGCAAAAAGAGTAGACTACAGACAGATTATGAATCAATAAATATTTCCAACTTCAGCATGCTACATTGTTGTAAGTTATCTTGCATTTTACTCAAATTTTGAGTAAAAATTTGTTGCAACAATAAATCAAATTTGATATTGCTTATAAAAGTTGATAAAAAACACTTAGATAGACTATTCAAAGTTCTGTTGTATATGGCACATTTTAGTAAATGCTATTCTCGTATGCACTCGTGTTGTGCACACTGCATACTGAATACAACGATTCTCGAAATATTGTGCGAAACAGTATGCATTATGCAGCACTGTTTGCACTGTTATGACATGACCACATTACATGTGTCACACATTACATGTTTAATTCAGTGAGTTTCATCTCACAAATAAAAATAGTTATTTTTGCAATTATTGTATTGCATGTACACTATCGTTGAAAAGTTCAGGGTCAGTACTTTTATTTTTAACGAAATACTGTTATTCAGCAAGGATGCATTAAAGGGTTAGTTCACCCATAAATGAAAATTCTGTCATTAATTACTCGCCCTCATGTCGTTCCAAACCCGTAAGACTTTTGTTCATATTCGGAACACATATGAATATATTTTTAATGAAATCTGAGAGTTTTCTGTCCCTCCGTTGACAGCTGGGCAACTACCATTTTGACACTTCAAAAAGTTCACAAAGACATCGTAATCTAATCCATATGTGTTGAGCGGTTCAGTCCAAATTTTCCGAAGAGACGCTTTATATCGTCGCTGTCCGATGAAAACCGCGTATGTCCATTTTGCCGATTTTGAGATTTTTCGACGGATAGAATGTCCAGGTTCATTTCCGTATACGCTTCACATTATCTAAATGACCAATGAAAAGTTGTGAAATCATGTCATCTGATTTCCACATATATCCATTTGCTGTCAAAGCTGTCAATCACGCCGCGTATCTCCCGCCCTGTGGAGGCATCTCACCGGTCTCGTGAAGTTCGTCTCTGGAAGCTCAGCAGTGGATAGCCGAATAGCTAACACTGTGAGGTAAAGTATCAGCAAACGTTTGTTTTTGACAACTGTTCTCAAGTTTATTATATATTCACAACTGTTATTTACCGGTAAATGGTCTAGATGAAGTAATTGTCCACAGGCTAACTTAGTTCTTCCCAGATTAGCTTGCTTGCTAGTATGTAAATAAACTTGGTCTCATTGATAAGATTTATACTTTTTTTTTTTTTGTCAAACTGATCAAATTATAGCGGAGCAGAGGGATGATTTATAACGACAACTTTTGATGAATTTATGAGAAATCTACAGACGCAAACAGACAAAGTGTAGTAAAATAAAGACCTAAATGTGTATTTCAGACTTTTTTTCACCACAAGTCTGAAAGAAGACATGTTATTGAAGACAAATATCCCAAAATCTCAAAATTGACTGGTGAAAAAAAAAAAAAAGATGTTTTTGCCTACCGTGTCTCGCCTTAATAAACTGAGCGTAGCCTATTCAGCTGTCATCTGAAACGCGACTTGGTCATTCTAATTAATGATCGGAAGAACGCGTATCGACCACCGTTACTGTAAAATATGCACGTATGTCCATTTAAACTCGATTTTGGTCAAATGTGGATTATATCATTACACTGGCAAGAATATGGTTACATTTATATATGCCGTACCAAGTATGAAAACGCTACGTTTAACTGCTGTGAAATTACGGTGTTTTTTTCACTTCCTGAAAAATAACCGTTTTGGACATACGTGAGTTTCATCGGGCAGCGACGATATGATGAACAGGCTTTCATTCACATATAAACATTGATCAGCGGACATAAACAGAAGCTCAACCGTACATGCTTGACACGCTAGAAGAAACCTCTTGCAGAAGCTCAAACGTGCTGCGTAACACGAGAAAAAACCTCATTGATTCTCGCACGTCAAGCGAACATGCTTTACCTTCAGTTTACCACAACTGATGTGTGAGTTGATGAATGTTTATATGTGAATAAAACCCTAAATTCAATCTGTTCATCATATAAAGTGATCGTATCTCTTCAAAAAATTTGGACTAAACCACTCAATTCATATGGATTACTTTTACGATCTTTTTATGAACTTTTTGAAGCGCCAAAGTGTCAGTTGCGTATCTGTCTATGGATTGGAAGGACAGAAAGCTCTCAGGTTTCATCAAAAAGATCTTCTTAATGGCGTAATGAGCAGAAGAGACTTCTATTAAAACCATCATAATATCTCATCAACTCCAACATTTTGAGTGTATAATGCAGTAGATTTCCCCAGGTATTTTCCAGGTAAACTTGCTGTTTTCCGCCTTGCTCTCCAATTACAACCTCCGCCCTTTTCTCCCTCTTCATTACTGAGTTCATTCATCTAGCCTTCCTCCACTATCTGATCCTCTCTTCATCACGCCTTTCAAGCCGTCTTCACTCTCCTTTCATGCGGCAGCAGAATGACAGATTTAATATGCGCTGAGGTGCATTTGTCACTGATAATATTATTACAAACAGGCGACGTGTCTCTCTGGCATAAACACTCGTGAATGAGCTCTGACAGTGACAAATAAACGCCATCTCAAACGTCCTCTGGATAACTCAGATTAAATTACACATGTGAGACTTTGAGGATTCAAGCCATCAGACGAGTTGTTCCGTTTGTGTTGTGTTAATTGACAATGTGATATTCAAGGAATCATTCACCCAAAAGTGAACAATCTGCCATTTTGAATTACTGGCATGACATTTCAAATGTTTTAAATTCAAAAATCCCAAATTTGTCTAATTTCCATGTAACAAAAGTTGAGAATAGAATCCATCAAACTCAAAAAAAAAAGGTACAAAACCACTATAAAAGTTGTTAAATTGTGGTTGTTTTATAAAAGACTTGAAATATAGTGCGCACATGACATGAGTCATATAGAGTAATGCTATGTTGTTTTCTCTTCTGTTTTTCTTCTTTTTTTTTACTAATGAAAAAGAGTTAAATTAAGATTCTTCAAGGTTCTACTTTTGAGTTGAACAGAAACAGTTTTGTTGACTAGGTAAATGATTTACTGGACTGATTTTTTTTTTTAATGATTTAACATTTTTCACATGACTAATATTTCCCCCCAATATTTTTGAGGTAATTATTTATTTATTTATTTATTTCAAAACATACACTACCATTCAAAAGTTTGGGGTCAGTGCGATTATTTAATGTTTTTTGAAAGAAGTCTCTTATGCTCACCCAGGCTGCATTTGTTTGATAAAAATACAGTAAAAACAGTGAAATAATATTACAATTTAAAATAACAATTTTCTAGTTTAATATAATTAAAAATTTAATTTATTCCTGTGATGCAAAACAGAATTTTTCAGTATCATTACTCCAGTCTTCAGTGTCACATGATCCTTCAGAAATCATTCTAATATGATGATTTCCTCATCAAGAAGCGTTTCTGATTATTATCAATGTTGAAAAGAGTTGTGCTGCTCATATTTTTGTGGAAACCGTGAAAAAATTTTCAGGATTATTTGATGAAGAGGAAAAAAAAAACAGCATTTATTTGGACAAGAAAACTTTTGCAACATTATAAATGTCTTTACTGTCACTTTTGATCAATTTAATACACCCTTGCTGACTAAAAGACATTGTACTTTTAAAATAAAAAAAAACATTGTACTGATTCCAAACTTGTGAATGGTTGTGTAAAGCCCTGCATTTGTGCAGAAAGCTGACATAAAACGTTACTTGTTTCCTCTATAGCTTTATCTGCAACAATTAAACTCAATTCACTGAACAGTGAAGCTAGTGCGGCTTTCATTTATCAGAAAAGACGAACACAGGCGCAAGGAAAAGCTAACAGAGTAAATACCACAGCTCGTGCGCAGGTATTCCTGCAGGTAGATGGATGCGACACTTCGGTCTCATAACTAAAGATACAGAAGAGCGAATCTATCATGGCCAAACGCTATCATTAGCTATCTGGCAACTTACTCATTTTGACAAAGTGCAGCGCTTACATAGTTTATCACAGAGCTCACAGTAACCAAAGTCATCACACAAACTTTCACACGCACACACACACACATGCATACAGCAGATAGGAATGGATGAGTTCAAATGAAGGAGAGACTTTTAACTGCGGGAAAAAGAAGGGAGTAAATCAGTTACGTTGACGTTTCCCACTGAGCTGCAAGAAAAAGATTTTGTAATGTTTAGGCTGATGTGATCTCTGAAAAAAAAAAAGAGATGCAGGGACGTTAATATTTTTCTGATACATACTGTATGGGACGCACTCATACTGGACTTCTAGGTATTTGTATGTTCCAGGGCAGGGATCAGGAAACGCATCCGGTCCAGCCACGACAGCGCACTGCGTCCGATTATTACACCTGAAAACACACAAACAGATGGAATGATCATTAGTGGGATCATTACTATTGCTGACACTTGATGACATTTATAACCTTTAGTAATGGACGTTGGCACGTGCTGTAACTCATCCTGCACTGTTTGAGAAAAAAAAAAAAAAAAATCTGATTTTGGAGGGATTGAACCTCAAGACCAGAATATAGACTTGAGGATGGACTCTTTTGACTCGGGCCAGTCACTGTCCAGAACCTTTCACAGTATCCATCAAACGTCCAGAAGTATGCAAAAAACTTTAACGAGCATTTTTGCAAGAAGCAACACGAGAATTTTATTTCAAAATCTAGTTAAATCTTCAATATGGCACTTAAAGGGACAGTTCACCCTAAAAATGAAAATTCTGTCATCAGTTACTCACGCTCAACCTCTATGAATTTCTACTGCTGAACACAAAAGAAGATATTTTGAAGAATGTCGGTAACCATACAGTTGATGGGCCCCATTGACTTCAATAGTATACGGAAAAAAAAAACTACTATGTCAATGGAGCCCAACAAATGTTTGGCTACCAACATTCTTCAAAATATCTAATTTGAGTAAATGATGACAAGAATTTTAATTTACTTTTTTTTATATTTTATTCATACAATTAAGAGTTCATCAAATCAAAATTGACACTATTTACTAAATAAATGTCTCTGCTTTTAGTGTGGTTCATTAGTGCACACACTATTCATAATTTTTCAGCAAAACATACTGTAATAACTGTTATAACGCATGACACTGACGTTAGACATCATGATGCTACAATTCTGCCTTTTTAGAAGCTTTTATGCCTTTCATTTTTTTTCACACACATGCGCGTGCGCGTTCATGAGAGCACCACGGCATGTGTTGTGTGAACGTGCGTTGCAAATGAGTATTTTGTAAATAAAATAGTAAATTAGGTTTATTTTGCACAAACAAAGCACTTGTGTCGCTTCATAAAAATTCAGGTTAAACCACTGGTCACATGGATTACAAAAATGATGGCTTTATTACCTTTCTGGGGCTTGAAATTATTAAAAAAGACCTTCATTTGTGTTCCAAAGATGAATGAATCTCTTATGGGTTTTGAACAACATGAGGGCGAGTAATTGATGACAGAATTTTCAATTTTGGGTGAGCTATCCCTTGAAATATATTCTTTTAAAGTATATTATTTCCATCATCTTTTTAAAGGTCTGCTAAAGTGTACTTTTTCCACAAGGGTGAGTAAATGATGACATATCATAGCTATGTATATATTTCCGCAAAAAAGTGCAGCAAAATCTGTACTGGATGACACATTTGTACGGTGAATTTTACCGTATCATGGATTATTAGTTATGATCCGCCCTATACATTATTTTCTGCTGAATATTCAGTTTTCCGCGAAAATCTGCCACGGTAAAGACTCAAATCAAGTTTTGCAAGAATCATGGCGATCATTTAAAGATGAAATCTTCCATGAGGCTCAATGTCAGAATAATGTCAGCAGATCAGTGTGTGATGAAAGTAACACCTGAGACACTCGAGGCTGATTCATTGAACAGTTAGCATGTGGCTAATGAGGTGGAACAAATGGTTTTTGAGTGGCGGTGTGTGTGTGTGTGTGTGTGTGTGGGGCAAAGAACTTGAGTGTGTATTTCTGTGCAAAGTGCATCAGAGTCTGTGGATCAGTGTGCATGTGAAACTGTGACTAATATTTAGAGGACAAAAGCACCCATGTGCAAAATCAGACTGAACGCATTTACTGCCATTTCATTATGCAAATACACCTTTACTTAGCTATCTAAATGAGGAATCCCAACACACCTTTTAAAGCTGATTATAACTTAACAGGGATACTCTCTGCGTTGTTAGAATAAAAATTTGCAATACTAGTAAATGTACAAATGATATGATTTTTTTTTTTTAAGTTAAAAGAAAACGTAAATATGTATACAACAAATCACATAAAATATACATACACTACTGGTTTGGAATAATTAGGATTTTAAATGTTTTGAAATATTATTTAAAAAGGCTTTTATTCGAATATATTGTAAAATAAAATGCATTCTTGTGAGGAAAAAAAAGCTGAATTTTCAGCATCATTACTCAGTGTTCAGTGTCACATGATCCTCCAGAAATCATTCTAATAAGCTGACTTGCTGCTCAAGAAGCATTTCTTAATATTATCAGTGTTGAAAAGAGTTGTGCTGCTTCATATTTGGGTGGCTCCATCACTTGGAGGTGGCTCCACCACTGGTCCTGTGGTGTTTGGACTATTTATCCCTCAGACCACAGTATGTACACCTGCAGAACAGTGTCTCAAACACTGTTCTTAGCAGCACAGGGGTGCCACAAGGAACTGCGCTGGCTCCGTTCCTGTTAACCATCTACACAGTGGCTTTTCAATACAACACCGACAGATGCTTCTTGCAGAAATTCTCGGATGACACCACAGTTGTCGGCCTTATAAGAGGAGGTGATAAGGAGGAGTACAGAGGAACACTCAACAACTTTGTGCAATGGAGTGCGAACAATCATCTCCATTTGAATACCACAAAAACCAAGGAGATGGTTGTGGACTTCAGGAGGGGGAGGAGGAGGATCCAACCAACACCAATTACCATCGGGGGCACTGAGGTGGAGCTGGTGACCAATCACAAGTACCATGGTGTGCAGCTTGACAGTAAGCTGGACTGGAAGAGCCATATGGAGGCGGTGTACCGCAAGGGGCAAAGCCAACTTATTTTTTAAGGAGGCTAAGGTTGTTTGATATCTGTCAACCCTTGCTCTGCAGTGTCTATCAAACAGCGGCGGCCAGTGCTCTGTTCTTTGCTGTGGCTTGTTGGGGAGACGGCGTCCGCACAGCAGACAGAAACAGAGTGGACAAGATCATCAAGAAGGCCAGCTCGGTGGTCGGGGCTGAACTATCGATGGTTCAGCAAGTGGTAGAGGCCAGAACATTGAATAAACTAAGATCAATATTGACCAACCCTGCACACCCAATCCACCACCTGAAGGTGATAAACAGTAGCACCTTCAGTCAAAGATGCATAAAATGTACAAAAGAAAAACATTTATTGAAATATTTAAAATAATAATAATAATAAAAAAAAAACATTACAATTTTTGTTAATTAAAATAAAGCTGAAATAAAAAAAATTTTTAAAAAAATGTGAAATGTTGCTTTGGCAACTTACCGAAATAAATACATTTTTGTACAAAAATTACTAGACTGAAACTGAAATGAAAAAATGATTAAAGCTACATAGTAACTAAACTAATAAAAATTACTATAACGCATAACAAAATTACTAAAACTTAAACTTAAAATGAGCTGAAAAAGAAAAATCGAATCCAAAATCAGCTTGATTTAAGATAAAGATGTGTTTATTATTTATTTATTTAGTGACACATATCTGGAATATTCCTCACATTAAAAATGTGAAAAACACTAACAAAATTACCTCTGAAGTAATAAATATACTAGAAAAAAAATCCCTTAACATTCATTTTATTAAGTACAGTTTCATGGCCGGTACATGTCAGTTCATCCAATTCATTTTCTGAAATGATTACATAAAGTCTTTTAATTTATGTAGTTGTTGTTTAAATAAAAAAAAAAACAGTAAAAATATAGTGAGTTATGGGGGGTCTTTTTATGATGCCAGTTGGAGCACATTACGAGGAAGGATTGTGCCAAAAAATATACATTTCTCAACAAAAATTCAACATAGATACATATTCATCAGAGTTTAAGAGGATCGAAGCAAATCCGCTCAGAATTCATCCACCCTCAGAGAATTTGCCAACACAATGCGTCCGCTCTGTCCGTCACAAACAAACACTACCTGTTTTTGTGGCCGGACCGGGTCAGGTGAGGTTGAGCTCAGAATTTAATCAGGTTTCAGCACGGGATCGAGAGGATTTATTTTAGATTAGAGTAAATTATGCAACACAATGAGGATTACACAGCAAATCCTGGATTTCAGACCTCTGATTGAGCACGGACAACTCCATTTCTCCGCCGCTGATGGGATATTTTCCAAACCGATGCTCTGGAGAACACAAAGCCATGTGAAGCCCAAATGCAAACACCTCCAAGACAAAACTGTGCACCGTGAGGAAATTAGAATGACACAAATCAATGCAAGGACGCTTCAGTATCGATTAAAGCCACAAACGGTCCTACATCTAGCCATGTGTCGGCAAACATCCTAATTATCAAACCACCATAAAGCATATCAAACTCTTACCTACCAACTAACTGCTTTCCTCTCCTGAAAACACACAGTCGGAATGGCGGACTGGTTTTCAAAAGACACCAATCGATAAATCAGCTTACATAAATGCGACATGTAAGCTATGTATCGTTTCTTTTGCAACAACTCTTTTCCAGTCATAGACCAGTGCTCAAGCACTAGAATCCAGCGCTGACAAGAATCAGCATTCACCTGTTTAAAAATGTGTTGCGCTGACAACAATCCGGTGGTGGCTAGAATCACACAGCGGAGGAATGGAAAGTTGACAAGCCATTAAAAAAGTATTGACTTATTAAGAACCACTTATATATTTTCAAATATTTTCAATAAAATCATGTTCCCATTCACTCCGGCGACGAATTTTAAAATGAATTAAACTAAACTCTATTTACAAGGTAAAACTTTTAGATTTTTAGGCATTAACTAATGCCAATGCCTAATGCCAAAATGTTTTCTTTGTTACGTTGAGTGGCATGGGAGAGAGTCGGAAGTTCATTTGTTGCCCCTACGAGTTTATAATAGCATATTTTAACAAGATGTTCACATGGATAAACAAAAAAGAACTGCCAAAATGTTTTTTTAAATGTTGGCTTTATTAAACTATGTCTTAAACATGTGAATAAACAGTCTAATATGTCTATTTATTTTTAACCCTCTGGAGTCGGCTATCGCGCCGGCGCGACAAGCTCGCTTTTTTTTTTATCAGTGCAAAAGAGACTTAAAATACTCTGTTGATTTTGATCTTACATATACGTGTTGTACATCATTAGATCCTGTTAAGTGTCTATTTTTTTTTTTTTTGTGGCTACTCACAATAAAAACAGTGTTGTGGTTTTTGCCAAATAAAGAAAAACATAAAACAAGAATTGCACAACAACTTGAAATGTCTACTCATTTGCAGTGGTGTAAAGTAACGAATTACAAATACTCTCGTTACTGTAATTGAGTAGTTTTTTTTAGGAATTGTACTTTTTTAAGTAGTTTAAAAACAGTGTACTTTTACTTTTACTTGAGTACATTTTAAGTGCTGTATCGGTACTTTTACTGTGCTATTTTCCCTGAACCTGCCGTCGCTACATTTATATTAATATTTATTTTTATTACAAGTCATCATGTGACTCCATGCGTGATTCCTGTCAAATCAAATCGCGCGGAAAACTTTGCATCAAACCAGCATCAACAGACTTCGAGACACCTGGCGCCAATTTATTTTGTTCACGAAGTGACTTTCGGAGTGGATCTTGAGCCTGGAGGACGTTCATGCATTTGTGTCTTCATATAGCCAAAAAAACAGCGCAAGCGTCACACCTCACACGTGCTTCAGTGTGTGTGTGTGTGTGTGTGGTAAATGAAACTGCGCGTCGGCTGCACCATTCATTCACACAGAACATGCAGGATTCGTATTTAAATTGTCTTTGTGGTTTAATATTCACACTATATCGCGATTTGATTTCAAGTGTACTGAACTGCTTTCTATTTTTCCTCAAAAAATTGACAAATTCCGTGAAATTCTGAGTTATAAATTCCTTTTTTATGACTGGATTTTGTCAGCATTTTAGGGGGGGCGGGGGTCGTCCAAAACAATGGTAGGGGAAACGCTGTATTTTTAGTGCTAGCAGTCAAAAATAAAACTGTTGGAGAAATATTGAAATACTGTTTCTTTTTTTCTATGAATCTGTGATAAAAGAGTAAGCTACATTTTCAATTTGCAGGGTATAATGTGGACTAACATTCATAGCATAATACTCACTACTCACTACTCTTGAGTACTTTTAAAAGGGCTACTTTTTACTCCTACTTTGATTAGTTTTTAGGACCGGTACTTTTACTCTACTCTCACTACATTTTTTGACAAGTAACAGTACTTTTAGTATGCTTTTTCAGTACTCTTTCCACCACTGCTCATTTGTCCATTTTAAAATGATTAATTCATTTAGATTTTTATGTTTTAATTAAAGTGATTTATGCTATTCCTTTTTCTTTCGGTTTATAAGGTGTCACAACAAATCCTGCATTCCTAGTCTTCCATACATAATAGCATCGGTGACATTTAGTCACTTATCAGTTCAAAATCACAGTCCACAAAATGTGCATTTAAAAAAAGATTTGTCTACTTTTGCGTGGACAAATACACTTTCATAAAAACAATTGAGCAAAATGGCGCCACAGAACAAGAAAAAAAATGCAGACAGTATTCCGGTGAATGCCTTAATTATGGTTTCAAACCTTCTCCCACCAATGCACAGCTTCCAATGCGTTTACTATGCGAACACGTTTTTTTCAAATGAAGCCATGAAACCTTCAAGTCTCAAGGAGCACCTTATGAAGATCCACCCAGGCAAGGCAGATAAGGACCGTCCGTTCTTACAGGCCTTAAAAGAGCAACACGGTAGCAGAACCATCAGCAGTCTCTTCGAATACCAGACAAAATGATAGTGGGCTAATAGCGTCATATAAAATCTCCAATCTTGCCGATCGCCAAATGTGGACAGCCGTTCACAATTGGAGAAAAGTTGGTTCTTCCTGCCATCAAAGAGGTAATCTCTACAGCGATGAAGCGCGATCCCACAGATGTGCTGAAATCCATCCCTCTCAGCAATGACACTGTGGCACGCGGGATAAATGAAATGGGTGCAGATACAGAGGAGCAGCTATGTGCCATCCTGCGGGACTCTCTATTTAGCCTTCAGCTGGACGAGACAACCACCGCTGACCACAACGCTCTGCTGATGGCCTATGTCCGTTATAGGGCCTCAAACACGAGATGGCAGAGGAATTTTTGTTTTCTAAATATCTGGAAGCCAGACCATTTTTAACACGCTTTCTGCTTATTTACAGGAGAAATCAATTCCCATCTCTAACATCCTCGCATGTGCCACTGATGGTGCCTCCGCAATGGTTGGCAGGTACCATGGGTTCACCGCTCTGCTGAAGGAGCAGGTGCCGCATATCCATAGATCTGGATAATGGATAGGGGGCGCTGGCCCAAAAAAGGTTGATTTAGCCACTGATTTAGCGGATGCTTTTATCCATCGTTCAGAACAAGATGAAAAACGTAAATGTGAACGAAAATTAGAAATGTTGCATTGTAGTGTTGTCAAAAATGGTGCTATGTATCGATACTGAAATATCTGAAACGGTTCCAATATTTCATTTCTGTAGTATCAATGTACGGATACCAGCTGCACGTTCTCGCTCTCCCTTCTCTCTGACAGTGAATTGACACACACTGGCTCTTCATCTCATTCGCTCCTTGTATTGTCATCATTTTAGTCATTCACGCAGTTTCGAACTCACACCCAAAGTGCGTGCTCTTTATGCCGCCTGCTCTATATAAGTAGCACGCATATAAAGCTGCCTCTCAAACAGCTCGCAAGTACCAGATTGACTTCTTTTTTGTGGCTTATTGTGCTTAAACGGTCAAATACATACAAAGTTAAGTCAAAATGCCTGTTTTGCTGAGTATTCAGGTAAATAGAGTCAGTTTTGGAAAGTACATTTACACTACATTTACATTTATGCATTTGACAGATGCTTTTATCCAAAGCGACGTACATTGCATTTCAAGGTACACATTTACATTCTTATCAGTTCTTGCATTCCCCGGGAACCGTACCCATGACCTTGGCGTTGCAAGCGCCAACGCACCACTGTTTGAGCAACAGGAAATCTGAGAGTAAATAGTTGAGAGAAAACACGTGTGGTGTACCAGTATATTGGATCCCGGCATAAGCTCTTAAAGTGACAGCAGCTTAATAAACCTGCTGTTGTCTGTCATTAATGTTAATCAAAGAACAAATGACAAAGAGAAAATCACTTGCTGCTCTTAACTGAATAACTTTTGTAACTTTAATTTTAAGCATTAATCTATTTTATATTTTTGCAATGAAAACTATCCCGTGCTATTTTATATTTGCTTACTTTCCTTTCTGTGGTATTTCTTACCTGAATATACTGTTAGATCCACCTGAAAAAACCTAAAGACATTTTGTTTGTCTCTTTATTCTATTGTATTTATTTATGTTATCATTTGCAATTTGTTTAGTTGTTATTTTATTACTGACTAGTTTTTTGTAGATCAACAATTCAAATAAATCCTCCCTTGTTCCGTGTGTAAGCTTTTACAACAAAATTACCCAAATTATAGAAACATGAGATATGGCGGTATACATGGAAGATTTCTCCGTAGTATTGAATATCGATATTTTTCAAGGTACGTATCGAAGTTAGAAATTCCAGTATTGGAAATTCCAACCCTATTGCATTGGCAACTAAACTAAATAAAAAATGTTAAGTTGTACTAATACAATTACTAAACCTAAAACTGAAAAAGCTAAATGAAAAAAAAAAAATGAAAAAAAAACGCAAAACTAATATTAAGATTAACCTAAAAATAAAACCTAATTTTTAGCAGATCATTTTTTCTAACAGCAAAAAATGACAAAAAAATTTCCCTTTATAATTCCCTGAACATACTCTTTATAAAGTACAGTTGCAGGGCTGGTACATTTTATTAGTTCACCAAATTCAATAAAATTTTCTGAATTGATTCAATAAAACTATGAATGTGTTTTTCTTTGATTATATGAAATATATACAGTTTCCATGAAATTGTGTTGGTTTTATTTTTCTCCACAGGCACACAAAAAAAATCCGCTAAATAATCGGCATTCAAAAAGCAAACGTTCAAGTCAAATAGCTGCTAGTGCTGCCATCACAGGTCCGTCAGCAGGCTGACATTTAAATAAGGGCCAGTTAGCGTTTCCATCTGCCGGCTCGCTCATAACTGCTGGCTATAACAGTACACTTGATAATGTTTAGGAAAAATATGAGTGTTGATATGTCAGCTGCCTGGATTGTTGACGTTAAGAGCAGTTTATTCATGTCGGAGTGGAAATCCATTGCTTGCAATTTTTCAATTTGGGACAGAGGACAGACGGAACAGACACATTACAAGACAAATATACGAGTGTGTTTGTGGGTGTGTAAGTGTGTCTGTGTGCTGGCCTTTTGCTACAAAACCACTATACTTACAGTTTCCAACACTCTCATGAGACCGAGAGAAAAGAAAAAGTGAGGATATTGATGTTTGTGTGGGTTTGTGATCCAAATAACACCCTACTGTTGAACCACAATGCTTCAATCTAGAAGCCTAAGCCCTAAATAAACACAATAACCCCATGTCCTTCCCCTTATGAGAAGAAGAAAAAATAAATCTCCTAGATTTGATTGCTATATTATTTTTCTATAAACTTGTATACAAATCAACTAGCACTCCTAAATCTCTAGTAATGCCTAACCCTAAACTTTACCCTTGTGAAAAATAAGTATGCTTTAAAAGATGACTTTTTATAAGAACATACTTAAAGGTCCCCTGACATGAAATTTTCACTTTCTGAGGTTTTTTAACATTAATATTAGTTCCCCTAGCCTGTATTTGGTCCCCTCGTGTCTAGAATTTTCAGTCGGTGTAAACCGAGCTTTGGCTATTTTTCTCTTCTCTGCAGCTCAGACGCGCTGATCTTGAATCTCCTCCGTATGACGTCATACGGAGGAAAGGTTACCTCCCCTTTCTCTGCTTTGCCCGCCCAGAGAATTTGGCTCGACCATGAGAAAATGAGCTAGGAAGTACGAATGCGCGAGTGCGATTAGAGTTTTTCCTCGAGAGATATCATGGCTTGCAAACGAGCGAAGCATGGCAGTTGATCAGTGCTCGGATGTACAAATGAACACAAAAGTATTTTTTTAGTTCCTTCATCCGAGCTTCTGAAGAAACAATGGGTTAATTGTATTGTCTCTGGAAATGCGCCGACACAACTTCCCAAAGTTTTGTATAGTCCAAACCTTTCACCCACGACTGTATCCTCAACTTGGGCCAATACAGAGCTGGCCTCGATGAACGTCTGAAAATAAATCGATCGAGCGACCTAGCAACAATTTCTGATGTGTAGCCTAATTGTTCCCAGCAAGCAATAGCCGTCATTTCAACGTCTCGGTTAAATATAGACCTGATATAGTCCGGCTATGTGTAGCCCACTTCTAGCCTAAATAACATTAAATCTGGTTACATGTCATTTTTTACTAAATAACTTGCGAGATGTAAGATATTCTATCATGTTAGCAAAGTCAACTGTAATTACAAAGTGTTTGCTTCATTTATTTGCCATGTTCTATGTGTAGACACGATCTAGCTCGTAGTAAGACGGGCTATTTCCCCGCAAGCAATAGCCGTCATTTCACCGTCTCGGTTTTACCCGATATAGTCCGTAACCCACGAGCCAAAATAACCTTGAATGTGGATACATGTCGTTTTGGCCAAAAATAACTTACGAGATGTATGATATTTCATCATGTAAGCAAAGTCATCAGTGATTTTGTAGTTTAATTTCTTTCACGTTCTATGCGTAGGCGGCGCGTAGACATGATCTAGCTCGTATAGTCAGTACGGGTATTTGTAGCCCACGTATAGTCAAAACTGATTACTTGTAGTTTGAATTAATTGTTGGGCAGGCAAGCATGAGATGAATGAATGAATGAGTGAATGAGGCATTTATATAGCGCTTATAGATGGTTGATATCCCATCATGTTCGCATTGGTAATAATATCTACAAGGTGCCAGTGTCATTTCATGACATGGTCGATCTGTAGTCACGATTTAGCTCTGAATTGGACGGGCTATGTGCAGTCTGCTTTTAGCCCACCCGGCGAAACCGAGGCAATGGCTTGGCTATAGCCCTGATTTAGACCAGCGATTAGTATAGCCAAAATAGTCTTAAAATTGTTTACGTGTATTTTGCCCATGCAGGCAGCTTCATGTTTGCTGTCACACATTCATAAAAAATCTACGATATTATTTGACTGTATTTCATTTTAAATTAAATTAAAATGCAATTACATTTCTCAACCGCTAGATGGCAACAGCCCTACTGAGACATGACTACTGGCAACGCGAGACTTGATAACAGATCACCGTTCTCGCGATCGCGCGATAAACATTTGCACCATTTTGAAACATTCTAAACGAGCCAGAGCATTGCATTCAGCTGTCGGTCGAAGAGAACAGGTAAAAGACATTCCTACTTTTGCCTTTTAAGTGTCTGTGTTTTCGTTTTGACATGTGCTCATTTTTTAGCTAAATTATTTGTTATCATGTGTTGTTGGAATCGTGACATTTTAGGGGGTAACAGTGTATCATACATGCACGTGTAGGCCTACTGTAACCCCATGTTTCCATGTGCCCTTAAAGGGTTAGTTCACCCAAAAATGAAAATTAAGTCATTAATTACTCACCCCCATGCTGTACCAACCCCGTAAGACCTTCGTTCGTCTTCGGAACACAAATGAAGATATGTTTGATTAAATGTGACAGCTGGATCACTACTACATAGGCTGCCTAAGGGAATGAAACCTGACGGCCCAGAAAGTCAATGAAGAAAATGTTTAAATATTCCATGTCACAACAGTGGCTCAACTATAAGTTTATCAAGCGACGAAAATACTTTTTGTGCGAAAAAACAAACAAAAATAATGACTTTATTCAACTTTCCTTTTCTTCCTTGTAGGCCTGAAACGAGACTTCAAGAAATTTCCACAACGCATGCGCGAGAATTGCGATCTCCTTCAACTACTTCAGTTAAGTTCTCGCGCGTGCGTCGTGGAAATCTCTTGAAGTCTCGTTTCAAGCACAATAAGATGAAGTTTCATTCTAAATGCCTTCATTCATTCAAGTTTGAAACTTTCAAATTAATTTTATACAGCATAAAAATACAAATGATTGGCTATATAAAATTAGCAATTCTAAAACGTATCCGGCAGTATATCAATAATGCAAATAGCTCAGATGTGCATTAAAACCTAAACAGAACACACACACACACAAAAAAAACAGTACAGGTGAATGTATTAGTCCATGCACACTTGAGGTTAAACTGTCAACAATACTTTTCTTGTGCAAATTATTTTTTTCTTATTTGGCAGATGCCGTGATGACCAACTTCCCAGCAGCAACAGAGTTTTATATTTTATTATCTTAAGTTGTTGATGTTCCATATTTTTTTAATTATCATTTTATATTGTATTTTAATAATTATTTGGTCATTTTTATGCTTTGATCTTTTTGTAAGTTGTTAATGTTCTTTTTCTAAATAAAACCTTTATATTTAATTTGTTTGGGTGGATTGTCATTTATGAGAACCTGTTATATTTGAGTGAAAAGAATCCTTTAGCCATCACTTTGTTGTCTATTACATGTATATGTAGTCGTTTAATAGCCGTCTAATTGATGACTAGTCTATTCTTGGGCTACGTTTAGACGTATTAGATTTTCACTGACAGCCCAAATTCAGCCTTGTTTTAGCCTAGACCCATATGCACCGTCTATTAGACGTATATATGTAGTCGTTCAATAGCCGTCTAATTGATGACTAGTCTATTATTGGGCTATGGTTAGGCGTCTTATTCTTGGTCTATGGTTAGACGTCTATTAGATTTTCACTGACAGCCCAAATTTAGCCTTGTTTTAGCCTAGACGTCTGGGCTGTGTTTTGACGGCTATTAGACGTCTTTTAGACGCAAAATTGCTTGCTGGGTTCAAGTTCAGACAGGTAATCTTTCTCTCAAAATCGTTCAATACTGTTTATGACTTATCAGTAAGTCAAGCCAGTGACTAAAATATCAACTTCACATCGTTTCTTTTAGTAGGATGGAAATAATCTTAATTAAATTGTGAACAAATTATATACAGAAAAGTGATCAAAGAACAATCTTCCCACACAGCGCGAGTTTATCTGGACAACTCGTTATGAAATCAATGATGCACGTTACACTGCCCAACGAAGCTCTTACTGTATGTACATCATCGTGTTTGCATTGGTGAAAGCATTAGAGAGAGTGTAGAAACTGCGTTGAGATGATAAGATCTTCATCCTCGCGATCAACAGACTGTCATCTGCTTGCTCAATGCCCATAACGGCAACGTTGTATGTGATGGGAATAGATCTAAATACTTAAAAAACTTCTCACGATTCGTTAATCTCGATAGCTGTAATAGTAAAAAACGTATAATAGCTGTAGTAAAAGTATTCGAGAGAGTTTCACATGTAATATGTAGCTATTTCATATGCAAGCATGTCAGCCAATCACAGCAGTGGCTGGTTACACTGAATCCCACGGCAGACACGCCCCTTCAAACAGAGCGTTCAAATCAAAGGCTAAAATCAGGCTATGAAAAATGCTTTTTATTTCTAAATTATGACTATTTATGATCTAAAAAACATACTAACATTATAAGGGCAACCCAGAAAACATTATAAAATAATAAAATAACCCCATGTCAGGGGACCTTTAAGTGTGAAATGAATGTAAGGTTTTTCGACACTTACTTGAATGTTTATTGGAATTAAATGAAAATATATTATAGTTTAAATGTATATTAAATGCAATTAGCTTTTTTGACCCACTTAAGTAGAACATCTTTATGTGTAATTTCATTACTTGTCTTTGAAATATGGTTAAAGTGTGATGCCAAATGAACTGACAAGAATTTATGGCAAACTAAAATATACTTTTACACTAATAAAACTTGCATGTCATGCATTTAAATACATTTGTATTTGCACGTTTGTAATACAGTTGCAATTAAGCGCATTTAAAATATACATAACTTTATCTCCATCAACACACTATATATATTGGCATGTGCTTTAGTATGTTAGTCAACACATCAAAATTAGTGTACTAGTGTAGCATGACAAAAGATTAGGAAAACAATGATTGTAAAAAAAATGTACTTCAAAGTAGAACTTTTGTCAAAGTGCTCTTTTTAAAAGTGTACTTAAGTGTGTTAAGAAGCATAATCATAAAAGTTCACTCTCTTTAAGTGCACTTAAGTGGTCTTTTATTTCATTAATAGTTATATTACTGTTTCTGCAAGTAAAAAAGTATATATTTTTAATAAGATTTGAAGTACACTACAAGTGCACATTGACTACAATTAAGTGCACTTCTTTTTAACAAGGGTATGCTTACACAATAATGCCAGCAACATCACCTTAAAATCCAAAAACCTCCACAACACGGAACCTAAAATAAGCATGAAACCTACATAATAAACCCTTGCCCAAGACAATAACCCTACAATATGAAGTTTAAGTCTTAATCCTACACAATACACCCTAAAACACTGTGTTTGTTGTCTTTATCTATTTTCATTCATCACATTTCCCTGCTGAGTGACTGATCACCATCTCCTGCCTTCCAACCGTCTGACTGCCAAACACCTCCAAACCTCAGCCAAAGACACACACACATCGGTGAGATCGTGCGTGTCTGCATATGCATATATGTGCACTTTAGTGTGTAATGCATCTCTTGCCGCGGTAGACTAGACTCGTGCTGTGATATGCTCCAAAAATAATAAAGCAAGCTTCTGTTGTGCAAACACACCTACACACACACACACACACAAATAAATAGGCACAGTGTTGCATAAAATGAAAACATTTTACTAGACCATTTCTCTAAAAATGATAGTAATGGTCAAAAACACCACACCATCAATTTGCACAACATTACAGCAATTTGTGCCACGTATTTTTTTCCAGATATCATTTCGACAAGCCCAAACATTCAGAGAGCGCTTATTTGTGTTCTGCATTGGACAGGACAGAAATTCACCAGCTTCTCTATATTTTGAGGCACACGGTGTTGAAATGATGCTGTGTTGTGAGGCAGTGTGTGTGTGTGTGTGTGTGTGTGTGTGTGTGTGTGTGTGTGTGTTTTCTCTCTGGGAGCTTGGCAAAATGAACCTTGTGGGCTTTAGGGGTCCTTTAATTCATTCTCAGTGTGGCGCTGGTCCAGTCCTGAGGGTCTGGATGATAAACATGCGCATTTATTGGTGCTGCCTGTGAGACACACACACAGATGGACAAATATAGACATGATGAACCCTTAACAATAACACAGAACGCCCTTTGCTTCGCTTTTTAGAGATTAGAAATGGTGAAATATTCTAGGGCTTGGCGACATACTTTTTTTATATAAAGTACAGTTGCAGGACGGGTACACGTAAAAATATGAATGTGTTTTCCTATGTATGGTTGTTACTTCCAAAAAATTGCATTGGTTTTATTTGTTCTGCAGGCACAAATAAAAACAATTTTAGTATCATTCATTTACCATTATAGCCTTTGGTAACATTTTGAATTAGATTGTATTGTCATATTTTCTGTTTTTCCGTTTTAGATTTAGTTCAAATTTTTGTAATTTTGTTACGGTGTTTGTCATTTTCTCCGTTTCCTTTTTTTAATACATCGATATTGTTTTAGTTTATTTAGTTTGACTTTTTTCAGTACTTCTTGTAGTACTTCAGTACTATTTTAGTACACTTGTCTTTTGTGGTTTTAGTTCTAAATGAAGCTTGTGACCTGCTTTATTTCAGAACTGTAGGCAGGGCTAAAAAAACTAAATAGAATTTGTTTACTTAAATATTCCCAAAATTCGAATTATATTTGATTTCTAATAACTTTCCTTCAGTTAAAACATCACAGCTACATAATTTCAGTATTTCATGACTTAAGCATATTTCCTCTCAAATTTTCATTTAAATAATGTGCACAAATATATATATTTTTTTAAATTCACATTATTTTCAAAGGCGAGTCCCTGTACATTTGCGAAGCTGTAATTTATGTATTTTTTTATACATTTACATCAGCACAAATTATAAGCCGTTCACAAAAAAAAAAAAAAACGCATTGGGAAATAAATCCTTATTCCTTTATTAAATAGATCCTTTATTTCCATTACAATATTGGTAATTTGAGGAGGAAGTGCACTTGACTGTGCAAAAAACACTAATACTTCTAAACTAGACAAAATTAAAATAAAAAAATGGAATATGTGAAATATGACAAGAAAAGCACATTCAAGTTTCATGAGTATTGGTCTTGATCTTCAGCAATTGCAATAACACGTTTTCCTTAGTTCATCACCGCACCTCTAAACTTCAATTAAATGTCATGTAGTATGAAATGCCTGAATTCGTGACTGCGAAGAGAGAGGGTTTGCAATTCAAACACACATTCTCATTAAACAAACATGGTGCTCTGTGCGGGAAGAGCAAGCTCAGGGAGATTTGATTTGAAAATAAAGAGATGTTCCTCTTTGTTTAGAAGAGCGGGGAGTGAATGGAATGGTAATGCACGAGAAAGAAATGTTTTACATTTAAATAAGACTCTCTATCAAACGCTGCCTTCATCTGATAAAAATGTCTGCCACCTTCACTAAAGCTCAGCATTTAGAGAAACACACTTACACTGCTTCTCAAAGCTCTAGTTCACACCCACCGCACACATTTCTAATGGGAACTTGATTGTTTCTAAATCGAAAACTCTCGAATACTGATAATGACACATCATCAAGCCATACTGACCTTATGCTGTCCTGACAGAGATGCGCTCACCTCTCACGCCACATTTCCATGATATGTAATCTGTCGATTTCTTTATTATTATTCACATTTGATATAAAATGTGTGAATGGCAGTTTTGGAGAGATTGATTTTGTGTTAAATCATATACATAATAAAAGTATGCACAAAAATACTGCACAAAAACGCATTCCACATACAGTACATACCAAATTAACTGGAAATGTGATTTATTAAAGTACTTATGAAAAAAGATCAATGCAGAATTTCCCTGATGTGACTGTTTTAGAGGGAATAGTTATAGTTATATTATAAAGGGGAAAGTCTGGGTAGCAACAAGCCCACAACAGGGAATTTCTAACCAATTTAAAAATCTTAAAATAAGAATGCCGTGTATGCCGTGTAATAGGCACGTACCCCACACCACTAATCTTACCCAAGGGGTTTACCGTGCGTTTCAAATGCACGTAAAAACTCGCTTTTGTGTATAAATTGCACGATAAATGCGTGCTATAGAGACGCATTTCATGAGATAGAGTTTGTTAATGCCTTGATTTGAGATGAACTGTCATGGAATAAATCTGTCATGGAAACAAGACTTTCAGACTGAGATACATTTTGAAAAATCTGATTGTAAACTGACAGATCTCCTCAGAATGTGAAGAAGAACCAGAATATTGTTTGAATTGGAAAAGAAAAGAAAAGGAGACTTAAAAAATTTAAACTGGACAAAAGGCCAGAGCTGGATAATTACAAAGGAGTACCAACAAAACGTTAATATCTCTCCAACACTGCTAACACACATATGTACATATTCCTCAAAACATGCACAGAAAGAAGCCTTATTCAGCGACTTGAATCACAAAGTCACAGCGGCATAAATTACCATATGCGCTTGTCAAACCAAGTCCAATTAAAGGAGAGGCAGCAACAGACACAGAGAATGCAAATTCCCAGGGGTTGAGCCTGAAAAATCTGTGAATTTCTCCACAAGAGAGACTCACACGCATGCCACCAGAGCTGATAATAACCTGTCAGTCAGCATTCAAAATTTTTGTTCAGAACAGCATACGAACCTACAACTTTTTGCATTTTTGCAGTTTACAGTGTGTAAATGTAAAGTATGCATGCATGTATGTATAATGCACAGTACGACTTGTCTGAATGATCTACTACATGTACGTATACATGCATTCAAGTCACATGTATTGATACAGCACTTTATACAATACAGATTGTTTCAGAACAGCTTTAAAGTAAAAAAAAAAATAACAAGAAAATAACAGGTTTAATTTAGTTAAATTCTTTATTCTGTATTACAATTTTAGTTCAATAACAGTGTGAATGTGGCAAAGTTCACTGCAGAAAATAGAGCACATACACAACATACTGCATCCCATAATGCAAAACGTTCAAATCAACAATCTATTTTCACTGTGAAGAATGAACCGGGAGCAGTTGTTGACATTTTTAATTAAAGTCCCCCTAGTCAATAATTCTATCTTTTAAACTTATCTTTTGATCAACAAAATGACATATTTATGTTTTTTCCATGCCTTAAATGCTACTTCACTGATTAAATGATCTGACTGTCAAAAGAACGCACAAAATAACTATATTTATTTATTTCCAAGTGATGCTACTCCCATGAACGGCATCGAGGGCATCTGACAACAATGCTACAACAGACTACAGTCTGAAATGTTTATTGTTGGATAAATGACTATTTAGCATATACTGTACAGAATTCATTAAGTAATAAGATAGTATTTCATTCGGATCATAACTATTGGCTCTTTTGTACTGGTTTAAGATCACCATGTGCCAGAGGTCACTATCAGCTCTTACAACATGCTGAAGCTCAGTCGGTTTACCGGAGCGTGAGAGAAGCAGGAACGACTGTACGAATCTGCCAGACGACTGCAATGAATTAAACCGGCACAGCAACCCACCAGGGACCCATTTAGCAGACGTACAGTACCTGACAGGATCGCTTAAAATTTAGAGTGAGAGCGCGATGGCCGAGGAATAAACCCCCATCAAATTCAATTACGCTGAAGCAATTTTCCCAGAGCCCCTAACATTTATATTTTTGAGCAGAGTGCAATGAGACTAAACATCGAGGTTTGTGCTACGCAGATACTACAGCGATTCTAAGGTAAAACTGTTTACGCTCATCATCTCTGGAGGATTGCTAACAATTAAGATCCAAAACACACATGCAATGCTGCTTAGTTACATTATGGGTCAAACTGTGCAATATTTATTTATCAGATGTGTCACTTATCACTTATTACAATGAATAAGATACTTTGGTGGATCACAAACAGCAAATTAGTCACTTTTATTGGCAAAAACAGCGGACGGACGGACGGGCAACATTTTTAATTCCACCTATAGAAGTTATTTCAATATGTACATAAATTGTCCATATATATATATATATATATATATATATATATATATATATATATATATATATATATATATATATATATATATATATATATCTCACTCACCTAAAGGATTATTAGGAACACCATACTAATACTGTGTTTGGCCCCCTTTCACCTTCAGAACTGCCTTAATTCTACGTGGCATTGATTCAACAAGGTGCTGAAAGCATTCTTTAGAAATGTTGGCCCATTTTGATAGGATAGTTGATGGAGATTTGTGGGATGCACATCCAGGGCATGAAGCTCCCATTCCACCACATCCCAAAGATGCTCTATTGGGTTGAGATCTGGTGACTGTGGGGGCCATTTTAGTACAGTGAACTCATTGTCATGTTCAAGAAACTAATTTGAAATGATTCGAGGTTTGTGACATGGTGCATTATCCTGCTGGAAGTTGCCATCAGAGGATGGGTACATGGTGGCCATAAAGGGATGGACATGGTCAGAAACAATGCTCAGGCAGGCCGTGGCATTTAAACGATGCCCAATTGGCACTAAGGGGCCTAAAGTGTGCCAAGAAAACATCCCCCACACCATTACACCACCACCACCAGCCTGCACAGTGGTAACAAGGCATGATGGATCCATGTTCTCATTCTGTTTACGCCAAATTCTGAATGTCTCAACAGAAATCGAGACTCATCAGACCAGACAACATTTTTCCATTCTTCAACTGTCCAATTTTGGTGAGCTCTTGCAAATTGTAGCCTATTTTTCCTAGTTTTAGTGGAGATGAGTGGTACCCGGTGGGGTCTTCTGCTGTTGTAGCCCATCCGCCTCAAGGTTGTGCGTGTTGTGGCTTCACAAATGCTTTGCTGCATACCTCGGTTGTAACAAGTGGTTATTTCAGTCAAAGTTGCTCTTCTATCAGCTTGAATCAGTCGGCCCATTCTCCTCTGACCTCTAGCATCAACAAGGCATTTTCGCCCACAGGACTGCCGCATACTGGATGTTTTTCCCTTTTCACACCATTCTTTGTAAACCCTAGAAATGGTTGTGCGTGAAAATCCCAGTAACTGAGCAGATTGTGAAATACTCAGACCGGCCCGTCTGGCACCAACAACCATGCCACGCTCAAAATTGCTTAAATCACCTTTCTTTCCCATTCTGACATTCAGTTTGGAGTTCAGGAGATTGTCTTGACCAGGACCACACCCCTAAATGCATTGAAGCAACTGCCATGTGATTGGTTGATTTGATAATTGCATTAATGAGAAATTGAACAGGTGTTCCTAATAATCCTTTAGGTGAGTGTGTATATATATATATATATATATATATATATATATATATATATATATATATATATATATATATATATATATATATATATATATATATATATACATATACAGTAATGGCCAAAAGTGATTCCCAGAGGAGATATTTGCACATTATTTGACATTTCAGGTTCTATTAAACAATCAAAATATGAGGAGTATGTTATATTGGGAAGAAGAATATACTAAACTTCGTTGGGTTTTATTGTATTATACAAAAAAAGGCATCAAAAAACAAAAAGCTCACAGGAAAAAAGCATATATCGACTACAATGTAATACGTTATTAATATTTTGTTGGTTCTCCCTTGTTTTTGATTACAGCAGCCATTCTGCAGGGCATTGACTCAATAAACTTCACAAGTGTCATTCTTAACTTCTTTCCAATCCTCCTTAAGCTCTTCCCAAAGTTGAGCTTCATTGGAAGACCTTATACAATTCAGGTTTATAATTTCCCAAAAGTTTTCATGGCTTTAAGGTCAAGGGGATTGAGGAGGCCACTTGAAAGCTTCAAAATGCTGAGCATGAACATTTTCATTGCGTTTCATTTGTATTAAAACACTCCATACGTCGCCTACGAACTTACCCGACACCATCCAATGCTAGGTTGTTAAATGTTGACTTGTCGGGCTGCAGATCATGGCTCCAATCTTCCTTATGTTCTTTGGCAAATGCAAGGTGTGTTTTTTTTTTTTTTTTGCAGTAGATAAATCTAATAAAGAGTTTCTGTACTGGTACACAACATCTCAATCCAGCCTCTTAAAGCCAATGGCTTACAGTTCAAGATGAAATTGGAGGTTGGAGATCTCATCCAAGGCTGTGTTTTCCAAAAGCATCGGGAACATTTCAACAATACCTTTTTGGTTGCAGTGGACAGCTCTTTCCATCTGGCCATTTTCAATAAAACCCACAATATAGCATCTAGTGCTATAGCTTATACCTGCTACATAGTGATTTATTGAATTATAGGCTGGGAATAATGAGTGCAAGCTTGGTATGACCACCTGGCCAAAAATGCGTTTCATTGCGTCATGACAAATGGTGCAATTGAAACATGGAAAGAGTAAGTTTTACACCCCAGGCAAATTTCACAACATGCATACAGAATTATTTATTAAATATTTAATGAAAACAAAGTTTGAACAAAGTGCGAAGAAGCTAATTTTCCTCCATGTAGGTCGGACATCACTTATGGCCACTCATGTACGTACACACACACACACACAATACTATACACACTGCATAATAATTTGTGCTGTACGATAAAATTTATCTATAACCATCGTCGTGATGGCTGTACTATTTGTATTGACAGAACTGTATTCAATTTACAAAAACAAGTTTGATCCTGTATTAAAAATAGCTGGCAAAAGTAATGATGTAGTCACATTGGACTCATTGAATTGACTGTGTGTAATGTCTCTTAATTGCAATTCAGTAAGTTCTTCCTTCTCATTCAACATTCTGTGGGATATGGCTGATTCATATTCAAATTGCAAGTCATGAATTGAAAGGGCACCATTCTTAATTTACACTCCATAAAAGTACTTTTTCTATTAAAATCTCATAAATGGAATCAATATTAAGACTGTTGTTTAAGCGTGGCACAGTGTTCTGCTGTAGGGATCAGAATGCATTAGTATCAGCTACACCTGCTTCCATTTCCCTCCAGCGCCCTGCGTTTAATGTCCCGCTGATCTTCCGTCCGTTTTCCGACAGAGTGAGATTTTTCAGCACTGCATAGAGCGGCTGTTTGCTTTGACTGATATTTACAATTTCAATAACCTCTGAAAAAATGTTTCACATCCAAATGTCAACTTCAATTGATATTTGTAGTTTCCATTTGCGTCGAGACTTATGGACCACCTGTACACTACGCGTCACATTTCAAGTTTGACACGCGGCTGCTGATTGATTGCTCCTGTCTGCCTTGCTGCTGGTTTGCGTCTGTAAGCTCCATATAACTTTCTGTTTTGAATCGCTATTTACTATCTTTCATTTTTGTTTATATTGCTAAATATAACTTATTCATCAACATAAATTAGATATAGTCTAATATTGCCTATCACATTAATCTGACATTGCTAGCTTTTAACTAAATCGTTATCGCTAGCACAACACGCTAGTATCTCGCTAGCCTGTTAACCTGCCATCGGTGCTTGCCGTCTTTTTAAAAAAAAATATTAGTTCATGTGTTCATGACATCAAGGCAAGATTATGCGCTGATTTCACGCAGCCGTTATTTTGAAATCGAAAGCGAGGCTCCGGTGGGAAGAAAACCGGAAATGCCGCCTTTAATCATAGAATAGTCGCGAATGCGATGGTGTATTGTTGTGTTTAATGTAGAAATGAGTTATTCTAAAACTGTACATACATTTGTTTCATACTTTAGACTATATACAGTGAAATTCATTTACAAATAAAACATTTTTTTATATATATATATAATTCAGAAAGTAAAAAAAGGAGCACGAACGAACTATATACATATCCTATATTGGATATTAACATCCAATAGTGTAAATCGTGGCAGCAGCTTCAGGTTGGTAGTCCAAGGGATTGTTGTTTATCTTTACTTCCGGGGTTCTCCCCACCGGAGCCTCACTTTCGATTTCAAAATGGTGGATGCGTGAAATCAGCGTATTGTAATGCTATTATGGGTGGTTGCCCTGCACGCTTAATAAATAAACAGCTGGTCCAAAACGCAGCAGCTAAAGTTCTTACCAGAACCAGGAAGTATGACCATATTAGCACGGTTCTGTCAACACTGCATTGGGTCCCTATTAAAAATCGTATACATTTTAAAATATTTCTGATCACTTACAAAGCACTAAATGGTTTAGGTCCCCAGTACTTGAGCGAGCTCTTAACGTATTATAGTCCTTCACGTCTATTGCGATCTCAAAATTCCGGCCAGTTGGTAATACCTAGAATATCTAAATCGACTGCTGGCGGTAGATCCTTTTCCTATTTAGCACCAAAACTCTGGAACAGTCTTCCTAACATTGTCCGGGAAGCAGACACACTCTGTCAGTTCAAATCTAGACTAAAAACACATCAATTTGACCTAGCATACACGTAACACATTATAGACTTCTATAATTCAATGCTAGGCTGCATAGATTAGGTCAGCCGGAACCGGGAACACTTCCCATTAATCCCTTTTGTAATTGTCACATCATAAGAAGAATCTACGCTAATATTAGTCTCTCTGTTTATCCCCAGGTTTACCGCAGTCCGCTGGGTCCAGGCCGTATCCAGATCTGATGAAGGACCTGCGCCTGTACACGACGACAATGCAGTCCTGAAGTGTCTACTAGTCTCTCCCCTGTGAAGGCCCCCTTCTCCTTCCCTTTACCTTTGTACATAAAACGTTGTCAAAATAGTTCCGGTTCACATAGCTATGCGGAAGCGATAAATAATTCTGTATTATACATTTTTAAGGTCAGACAAGTAATTTGTTGAGGTCAATTTGTAAAAAAAGACTACACGCCTGCGCATGTGCACGCCATCAGCGTTTTCACAGGTTTGCGTTTTTAAAGATTGCGCAGAGATAAAAAAATATGTTTTTTTTTTCTTCAAGGCTTGCACCTTGGAACCTATTTCAAGGTTTGCGTTCTCGAGCCACCAGGCACTGTTGTTGTGCGAATGAGCGGGCCGGAGCGCGTTAAGGGTTTTCTGTTAGAACGGTGTCGTGTTAGCAGCCCCTAAGTTAATAACTAATAATCTTTGCAATGGAAGTGAATCAATCAAAACTAACTTTAGCTGGACAATAACTTTATTCTAGAGATGCTGTAAAGCCAAAACAATCTCTGTTACTTTAATTTCCTATTATCACTGTAAAGCAGCTTTGAAACAGTCCATATTGTTAAAAGCGCTATATAAATGAAGGTGACTTGACTTGATATTTTGAAAAAGTTTGATTCTCATTTGGACTGCAGTTGCCATGGAAACGCATTATGACATCATTCATGTATAACCCTGTGGGAGAGCAGCAAAAACAAAACAAAAAACAGATCGTGTGATGTCAGAGCTGAATGATTAGGTTCCGAAAGAGTAGCTGGGATGTTCTCTAACTGTCTACACACTCATCGAGCCTAATACGTTCTTAAGGCCCATTCACACCAAGCACGATAACTATAAAGATAACGATAAAGATATAATTCCAAAAATCGTTCTCCATATTAAAGAATAACAGAGTTCACACCACAACTATAACGATAAAGACATGAGGAACGATATCGTTGGGATCACTTTCAGAACGATTTTTTTTCAGCTGCCGAACGATAAAACACTGACAGCCAATCAGAATCCATTCTAATTTAAAGGTCTACTTTGAAACCGCAGCGCAGATGCGCGCGTGCTTAGAACAAAAAGACCGTTATCAGTCGTTATATAGATCAGTGGTGTGGACGCATTTATAGTTATCTTTATCGTTATCTTTATAGTTATCGTGCTTGGTGTGAACGGGCCTTTAATGTGTTTCTATGTAAAGGTTTCCACCAACAGCCAGCCGCTCTGGATCATAAAAGAGTGGGCTGATTAAAAAAACAAAACCAAACCCCCCCCCCACAAAATATCCCTTAAATCGATTCATATAAACACGTTGGGTCAGGGGGCCTAGTTGAAAAATGATTTATGGAGATCAGGAGGAATTTCTTTGCTTCTTGCCAATAAGCAATGTCTGCAGAGAAACACAATTCAAGACCCTTTGGGCAAATTGAACAGTAATGTTTAGATTTTCATGTGCATACTTTACCAGTGTGTGTGTATGAATTTTATGACTGAATGTGCTAAACAGGTCATAAAAGGTTCAGCGTTACCTTGCTAAACTGCTGTATATTGTGAATTTATTTGATATATACATCTGCTTACCTGGTGGGCTGAAGACAAACACACACACACACACACACACGTTGATTCACAAAATGTGGGCAGTGTGACTTTATATACTGTGCAGCGGTAGAAATTTGTCAGGTTTTTAATTTGTGAGCCAGACTGCTTTATGTTGTTTAAACAGGCAACAAAGAAATGTGAGACTAGATGAATGTGTCTCAAACTTGTTATCAAGGTGAGCTGAGCTGTTTACAACTGCAATGCAACACTGCAATGAGTAGCATAGTGAAATCTCTGTAATCTGAAGTCTCTTTTGACTTATTTAATTTTACAAAGGCTTTGAATGTGGCTCATTCAATCTATTAATTTAGTCTAAACGATCCATTTTAGTATTTAATTCATGTGATTTAGCATTCATTTGCTATGAATAATGATCGTTTTTCAAGTTCCAAATGAACAGAGAAAATAATCCAATCAGAAAAAAAACGATATATTAGATAATAACATATTAATAATTTCCACACACGCACAAAAATAAAAAGCAGAAAAAAACTGTTTTCAACATTAATAATAAAATAATAATAATAATTGTTTCTTGAACATATTAGAAGGATTTCTGAATGTGACACTGACTGGAGTAATGATGCTGAAAATTCAGCTTTGCATCACAGGAATAAATTATATTTTACACTATATTCTCATTGGGAAATCAATTAAATTGTAATAATATTTCACAATAATACAGTTTTTACTGTATTTTCGATTAAATAAATGCAGCCTTGGTGAGCATAAGAGACGCTTTTAAATAGTATTTATCCCACTATTTAATTTAAACCTTTTATTTTATTAAACTTCCAGCAAAAGATAACTATACTGTGAATGATACCGTAATATAAAATCTCATACCATGACAACACATTTGCCAAGCTACACACACGCTCAGGGCAGCTTTTTCATGTTGTTCTGTAATTGCTTTACTCTGTGTGCAAGTATGATCAACTCAGCAGGTGTGTGTGAGTGTGTGTGTATCTGTGTGTGTGTGTGTGTGTGTGTGTGTGTGTGTGTGTGTGCATGTGTGTGCATGTGTGTGCGTGTGTGTGTGTGTGTGTGTGTGTGTGTGTGTGTGTGTGTGTGTAGTGCGTGTAGTGCGTGCGTGTGTGTGTGTGGGGGTGTGTGTGTGTAGTGCGTGTAGTGCGTGCGTGCGTGTGTGTGTGTGTGTGTGTGTGTGTGTAGTGCGTGCGTGCGTCTGTGAGTGTGTATTGTGTGTGTGTGTGTGTGTAGTGCGTGTAGTGCGTGCGTGTGTGTGTGTGTGTGTGTGTGTGTAGTGCGTGCGTCTGTGTGTGTGTGTGTGTGTGCATGTGTGTGTAAACCCTACAATTATGGGCACAAAACACAAATTTATGTCCAGACAAAGATGGCAATATCCGAAATCCTTGTGGGGACATTTTGTTGTCACCATGAGGAAAACAGCTTATTAATCATACTAAGTGATGTTTTTTTTTTTAAATGTAAAAGTGCAGAAAGTTTTCTGTGATGGGTAGGTTTAGGGGTAGGGTTAGTGTAAGGGGAGAGAATATACAGTTTTTACAGTATAAAAATCATTACATCTATAGAAAGTCCTCATAAAACATGAAAACACAACGTGTGTGTGTGTCTGGATACTGAAGGCCCTGTTTAGACTTCAGCTTTTGAGGAGGCCCTATGTCACAACGCCAAGCATAGCAACCACAAAGAGAGTTTAATCCCTTTCATACAAAGCCTCTCTCTTACCACAGCACACATACACACACACACACACACACAACCATCCATGCAGAGGCGCACAGACACACACGGGTCTTAAAGCATTACATTTCCATTCTGAGTAACCATAGCAACCTTAATGTCCAACTCCAAAGAGGGCTTTTTCCTACATCTGTCTGTCTCTCGCTCTTTCCAACAACATTCCTGTGCAATAGTAAGCAGCTCGGAGACCGTTTTAAAGGCAGAACTTGCTTTGTCGTGGTCTCAAACATCAGAGAAAAGAATAAAAGAGAGTGAGAATAAAGATTAACAACTTCATCCGACTCTGAAACTCAGTTATGAACGGGACATTTATTGCAGATGAAGTATATTTTTGCTCAAAAGAAGACTGAAAAACCATTTTCTATTGTTCGTACAAACAGATTTCGCTCAAATCTCATGCCTCCGTTGAGCCAATGTTGACTCGTCCAGAAAGGTTGGGTTGTTCAAAACAAATGGTGAGAGTTTGGCTGCTTGGTTTGACCCAGATAGTCCCTGTTGGTAGATATTATAACTACACCATCTGGGCACAAAATGCATCTTTGAACATTGACAGCAATTCATAGCCCTGTATTCGCTCTTACAAATTGTAATTAGCCGCACTTTTTGCTATGATTGATCACAGGGAATCATGTTAGGTGCATTATTAATTTTGATATGATTAATACACTACCATTATGACGTTTTGGGTAGGTACGATTTTTTTAATGGTTTTGAAAGAAGTCTCTTATGCTCACAAATGCTGCATGTATTTGACCAAAAATCCAGTAAAACAGTAAAATTGTGAAACATTATTACGATTATAAATAACTGTTTTCTATTGTAATATATTCGAAAATGCAATTTAGTCCAGTGATGCAAAGCTGAATTTCCAGCAGCCATTACTCAAGTCTTCAGTGTCACATGATCATTCAGAAATCATATGCTGATTTGTTGCTCAATAACATTTATTATTATTATTATTATTATTATCAATGTCGAAAACAGTTGTGCTGCTTCATATTTTTGTGGAAACCGTGATGCATTTTTTTCAGGATTCTTTGATAATAAGTGTTCAAAAGAACAGCATTTCATTTGAAATATTTTGTAACATTATACATGCATTTACTGTCATGTAAATCAAATGAATGCATCCTTGGTCAAAACTTTTAAAAGATAGTGTATTTTGACACATTTAACATTTAAAGGGAGTGTATTTTAGGCATCTTTGTACCATTAAGACCACTATCACAGATATAGATGCCAATAGTAGACTTGTATTTCTCAGTTACTAAGGAAGAGTAATTATGAGCAATTACAGCCGTTAAACATGACATTTGAAAGCCATTATTTTTACCATTTAATAGGTCTAAACTAAAAACAACAGTTTTAATGTATTATTTATCAACAACAGAACATAATCAAATGCAATCAGACGAATACCACATAAGATTGTAGTCCCGTATATTCTTTCATTTCCGTACAGCACACTTTACAATGTCTACAGTACATCTATTCTGCAGATTGTCCTCTAATACCTGAACAGAAAATGCAAAAAAAAAAAAAAAAAAAAAGTCAGTAGTCACTATATGGACTAAAAATTCACCTTTTGGGCCTGGTTATGAAGAATGTTTCACAATATACAAAAGAGAAGATCCAAACGGTCTACGTATCTGAAATTGTACAGCACTCGGGGGCAAACAGAGATTTAGCGCTTGAGTTCACAACAGCAGGAAAACGACACTGACATGGTCATCTGGATGGACTCTTGAAATCCGCTCTCAGAGAAACCACATTCCCTCCTCTGGGAAAACAGGAGCGTTAAAGTAACACAGGCTCGCTGTGCATTGTGGACAGAAGCAGGCCAGCTCTTGAAGTTCCCCGACTGACAGCTCCCGAGGTGCCGTGTACACCGCAGCACACACACGTTATGAAGGTGACAAAGCCCTCCACGGTTTGGCCCTCCCGCAGCTCTGCTGTCCAGCACTATTTGTGAGTGTGTCGGGGACGTTTGACTAGCATTTAACTTCCACATTCCATAGCTGCTCCCTCAAGACATACACTGCATGGTCTCATCCAATAAAGACCTTGAGCTTGAGCGCTCATATATTTATTACCTTGTCTGTATTGGAAACACAATAGACTTTGAAAAGAGACCTGGGCTCTGCGTATTGAAGGCTGAATCCGTTCCAAAATCTAGTACGCTGTCAGAATAGACTGCATTTAAAAGCATTGTAAGCACGGTACTGATGCAAAGCTGTTCCAAATGTGGACAGAATTGCAGAATCCAGTCTGGAACTAATTGCATAACAGGGAATGTCCAACCTGAAATGTGCTAATTTGTACATATTTTATGAGTTACCAAATTCGTATGAATTTGCACGAATGACCTACCCCTAAACCCATCACGTGGGTTTAGACAAATCGTACGAATTCGTACGAGTGAGGTCGTACGAATTCGTACAAATTAGCCACCTTTTAATCACTCGTACGAATTCGTACGAATTGGTCATGAGATAGCGTTGGAATGGCACATAACTTCAAGGAATAAATCAAAAGTAGAGCTGTACTACACTTGGAATACGGAGTGGTGTATGTAAATATTAAATGGCAAAAAAGACTATCAAATATGAAGTCTGCATGTTCTGTGTGTCTGAGTGTCTCACTATAAGAGGACATGAACACATGAAATTCCTCCCCAGAGCCATGTCACTTCATTTCACCATTTCATTTGGAGAAACTATTGTCAGATCAACCCAATCTCATGGCAATTCGTACGAATTTCACAAGGTGGCTAATTCGTACGAATTCATACGACCTCACTTGTACGAATTCGTACATTTTTTGCCAAATCATACATATTTTACGATTTGCCCAATTCGAATGAATTCGTTTGAATAACCTACACCTGACCCCGCCCCTAAACCTACCCATCACGTGGGTTTAGACAAATCGTACGAATTAGCACGAGTAAGAATTGGTCATGAGATAGCGTTGGTTATACACACAGAAACTCAAAGCTCTTCTCTACAACATGGCAAAGTAAAACTTTGATTAAACTTGAAGAAATATATTACTATTGTACAGTAGAATGTACTTCTTAAAAGGTATGATAACAATAAGGGAGTTTATTGAAACATTATTTTTAAAGAGAGTACACTTTTATGACTATCTTTCCTAACATAAGTGCACATTTTAAAAAGTGAGCTTTGTATTAATGTTAAATAAAAACTTTTATTTTAAAGTACGTTTAAATAATTTTGTTCTAATAATATTATGCTTTAAAGAAGGTCTTATTTTGATGTTGACTAATGCATGTGTAAAGTTCATGATTATAATGTTAACTGTAGTATCAGTTAGTCAACTGAAATGTCATTACAAAAATATATTAAAAACATAAGATCCACGTTTCAATAGAAATGTTTTAGTTGACCATAAATGTTTCTCAGTACATTCAGTAGTACACTTTAACCATATTTCAAAGACAATGGAAGTGATTATGAAATTACATGTATGCATTTAAGTCCTACTTAAGTCAGACAAAAAAACATGCTAAAGTATTTGCAATTGATATCAATTTATACTATAACAAATTTTCATTTAAATGCAATTAACATGCAATTAATTGTTACATTCATTTCACACTCAAGAGTATTCTTTTAAAGCATGTTATTTAAGTATAGCCTTGCTCTTTTAAAAAGTATGCTGAAGTGTACTTCCTTTTCTCAAGGGACAGTAATGCAGGATTGTCATACTGAAGGACAGATGGCTTTAAACAATGAGAGATCTCTTCTGCATAAGCAGGATAATGCAGGTATAAACATGTTTGCCAATCTTCCTTTGAATGAAATCTCCTCTCTGGCCACCATATTTATTTTCTAACTTGCCCTAAAAGGCGGTCACAGCGTTTCTGACGCCTTTTATTCAGAGAGCTCTTTGATTGAATTAGACTCATGAATACGAATGGCGCCGTCAAAGCTTCCAGCAGTGAGCTATTGACAGCCGTGGAGCACGAGGGAATCGTTCAAAGAGCGCAGCACACTTCCACACACGCATCTCGCTCAAAGAGCTAGTGTCACACCGGCATGACTTCAGAGACGGTCAGCACTGGTCAGCGTCACGCATCACTGGTATCACAACGCCTCACAGCTTGTGGAAGATCTGAGCATCAAACCAGCCAACAGCCTGAGGAAGAAAACGGCCATCAACATCCGAATAGTAGCGAACTTAATGGCCGTAGCAAAACGGCTTTTCGACAAAACCGCATGGAAGAAGACCACAAGATCCTTCAGAACATTTGAATCATTTCAAAGAGCTTTTTGGAGCATGAAAAGCTGAGCGGTGGCGTTGATTCCAAGTGTGTGAAGACTAAATTGCCCGGTCAGACTGAAATATCAGAAACTGCGAAAGGCTGATTACTCATTAGAACACGCATTTAGAGGTTCTGTAGAGGAATGAAAAGGGCAAATAAGAAAGTCGTAATTGTCTCATGAGTTCTAATATCACATTATCATTATGTTGTCTAGATGAGGACAACATGCTGTTATTGTTCGAACCTGGGTGAGAGTTTAGTCAAAAGAGTTTAACTCCTACAAGAGCATGCAATTAAATCTGCATAGTCCTTCAGGCTATTCTGACTGTATCAGCCACCTAGAAAACCCTAAAGACAATGCAGCAACGCTTTAACAACCAGACAGAATAGCCACACAAAAAGCTAATGTATTAACCTTAAATTAATACATTAGCTTACTGTACATTTTTATATGTACATTTCTGAAATGCATAACTAATAACATCACTCTGAATTGTAGGCTAAAGTAGATGCAATGCATGCATTTTAGGGAAAGCTGCTTTGACACAATATGCATTGTGAAAAGCGCTATACAAATAAATTGGAATTGAATTGAAAGAGTCTGGACTAGCCTACTACGCTTAGCTCTGCCATAATGAATCGCGCTGAAAGCAGGCAGGCACGCAGATGCAGCTCGCGTTTACACTTGCGTGCATGCCGGGCCGGTGCCGCGGTTCAAGTGAATGTGAAAGCAAGCTGGTTTTGGTTCAATAAAGCTGGTTGGGAGAAAAGGAATAGTCGAATAAAGTCGTTATTTTTGTTTGTTTTTTCGCACAAAAAGTATTCTCGTCGCTTGATAAACTTATAGTTGAGCCACTGTTGTGACATGGAATATTTAAACATTTTCTTTAATGACTCTCTGGGCCGTCAAGTTTCATTCCCTTAGGGAGCCTATGGAGGAGTGATAAACCTCTCAGATTTAATCATAAATTTCTTCATTTGTGTTCCGAAGACGAACGAAGGTCTTACGGGGTTGGTACAGCATGGGGGTGAGTAATTAATGACTTAATTTTCATTTTTGGGTGAACTAACCCTTTAACACTGGTGTGAAACCAGACCAACGCTGCGGGGGCGCCGGGAACAATCGCGCTCGGGCTAGGGCCGCAGCAAACGAGCCCAGTGTGAAAGCACCGTCACCTGCCACCGCAATTTTTCATATCAAACCAGTGAAGGAGGGGTAGGGGGAAGGAAGAGGATGGCAGATTAACCAGCAGGGCGCGCACAGACTGGTGTGTGGAGGTGAATTACAGTGAGCCGTTTGAGACGGGAGACCAAAAATAAATTTGCGGTCAATAGTAAAACGACACGTCGACTAAAAAAATTGGCGTCGACTAATTTGCATGGTCGATTATGTCGACTAAGTCGACTAATCGCGGCAGCACTAAAAATTCATCAACAAACCATTCAGAAATATCCTACACGTTGTTACTTCTTCTTGAGTCTCTCCATCTTTGTCCGACTCCGGTTTGAACATAAAAGTCTAAAAGTTTTTGAAATGTTCAGTGCGTGTCTGTGTGAGGTAATCAAAGATGCTGACACACACAAGCTCTTGAAGCTCCGCCCTCTGTGCCGGGCTAAGCAGCTCATTTGCATTTAAAGGAACACACACAAAAATGGTGGGTTTTTGCTTTCATTTTAACATGCTTTAGAAAAATATCTGTGGGGTATGTTGAGCTAAAACTTCACATACACACTCTGGGGACATCAGAGACTTATTTTACATCTTATGAAAAGGGCATTACAGGACCCCTTTAAAGACCCCTGAACCAAGCCAAAACGCTACGAAATTAATCACAACATTAAAAAGCTTTGAAGCAAAAAAGTATTTGAAAATCTCTCTCTCCCTCTATATATATATATATTATATATATATATATATATATATATTCCATTGTTGTTTAATGTTAAGTGTTCTTATTGTAAAGAGTTATAGATATGAATAAAATAATAGATATAACTAAAAAAAGACAGAAACGAGCAAACCAACAAATAACAAAACAAACATGATGACAGAAAGAGTGAACACACTAACTGCTTAACTTCACAGGACAACACAATCTCACAAGCCATCAATCCTCATCGACCAATGAAACGCTTCGACACCAGCCAGCTGTTTCCTGTTCCTGCAGGAGGTACAGTGCGGTACCAGCCGCATTCCATCCACACAAATGTGAAAACGGTTTCAATAAATCACGTCAACTTCATTGGACTTAAATTCCTCCTGTGCCCTCCTGACCAGAGCGATGATATAATCACAGTATCTCTAGAGAGACAGACGAGGGGAGATGAAGGACACTATACTGAGGGCTTTGTGGGAGGAAGTGGTGCCCACTTGATTCTACGGAAAAGAGACACAAGCAACGGATGGGAAAATGTGGAGAACATCAAACATGTTTCTGTATTTTTACTCCCACAGCCAATTAAAAACAAGGGTAGAAGGATAAAAGGCAGAGAAAGTAAGATTGCGTTAGTGATGTGAAACATATATCTTGATCGGAGAGGTTGAAATAGATTTTGTCTATCAATTGCTGTGGACTGCAGACCAGTGACAAACTGATGTTCAATGACATGAAAAACATTATACTGATGTATAAAGCATCTCTATTCTTGTATGATTTACAGCACTTGTTTACCATAATGATTATTACTTGTCACCACCACTTTATGAAATTGCTCATGATGGACTGTATATCATAAACAGAGAGTTTTCATACACAGTAGTAGCTATTATGATGAGTTTTATTTGGAGTGAAAATATAGAGACCATCTGCTGAATGATTTACGGTTAGATCAGACTAGACCAATGGCCTGCAACATCCGACTGTGGCAGATGAAGAAGGGATGAAGATATCAAATTGAATCACGTCATTTGTCCATTTGAACTTTTAAACTGTTCAACTAGAATGACTCCTGGTGAAAAACACCATAGAAACGCTCCTGTTGATATATGCAATAAATTATAATTAAGCAGCCTACTTGATTTAAAATTAGTCAGCATATCATGTAATTAATTTTGTAATCATTTGACAGATTTTTTTTTTGTATCATGCAAATGTAATTTTAAATACTTTATTATTAACATAATGTATTTACACTTTACAATAAGATTCCATTTGTTTCAAAATAATACTTTTAAATCATATTATTAATTTTAGTTCATATTAATTTTAACATTTACTAATACATTATTCAAATCAATGTTGTATCTGTTATTATTACATAATGGGCCTGAGCTGACGTTAACATTTGTATTAACTAACGTTAACAAAGATGAATAAAGCTTTAACATAATTGCTCATTGTTAATGCACTAGAATATTATTGTGAATATAATATATAGAATACAAAATTACTTTTTTTTTTTTTTCTCATCAAAAATGTATATACTATTAACTCTTTCCCCGCCATTGACAAAAATTTCCGGCTTTCGATGTTTCCAATGTTATACACTAGGGGGCGCCATTAGGCATCTTCTGAATGAGTACATAATCTCCTGATCAAAACACAGGCAAAGAAGCAGCAGAAACAAGCAATATCATAATCATATGCATCTGTAAAATCACTCGATCATCAACATTGAACAGCATATATAAATCAAAACATGTTACTGAATAAAATTCAACGAGCTACAGGACTGTGAAGCATTAGTGGAGTTGGTGGACTCGATCTACTTCATCTATGTTTTGACCATTGTTCTGAATCCCATCCAGATGTAGTCTTTGACAAAAACTGTTTTTTTTTATTTTTTTTTATGAAACTTACCCACATTCAAGTGTTGATAAAAAATGGATGCATGAGACTAGAATCAAACATTTTCTTACAACAAATTATTATTGTGGCCATGAAACTTTTGTGAAAATGATTCAAAAAAATGATGGTGGTGGCTGGCAACAAAAATGCTGACGGGGAAAAAGTTAATTGTGACTATTTGATTAATTAATCAGTGTATCATGTAATTAACTTTTCAGTCAATACACAGATAAATTATACTGAACACCCATGCAAATATAGACACACAAGCATACACTCAATAAGATAAATGTTAAACAAACTGTAGCACGATTTCTAAATAACTTGTAGTTATTTAATGAGTAAATTACACTTGAAAAAATGAAAAATAGATGACGAGAGAGATGATGAGGCCTGAAGTTTGGGTTTGAGCAGCACTACCATCAATGTTTAGAGTCTGATGAAACATTGCTGTAATTGGAAAACTGAGCCTCGACTCATTGTGTGTGTTTGTGTGTGTGTGTGTGTGTGTGTGTGTGAGAGAGAGAGAGAGATAGAGAGAGCTCTGATTCTGTCCATCAGACTTCAGCTTTTTTTCAGAATTATATTCTAATAAGAAAGTTCAAAAGAACAGCATTTCTTTTTAAATAGAAATGTTCAGTAAATGTACTATACTGTCACTTCCGATCAATTTAAAGGGTCATGAAACTCTAAACTATATCTTCTTGTAGGTTAATGCGTGTCACACTTCATAGAAGAATGTTACCATCCGCTTCAAACAGTGAGATCGCATATACAGTAAGTGAGACAGTGGCGGCTCCTGCAAAATCTCTCAGGGGGGGCAAATGTTTGGATGATTGATAAGGATAAGGTCCACCCATGCAATGGATAAATTAACAGCTTAAGCATGTAAAGGCAACTTCACTACTTTAAGATTGTGTCGCAGACCTGACAAAATAAATACATTTATTTTAGTTATAAAATAATTTATTTATTATAATATAAATATAGAGATACAAGGTTTCCATCCCAACAGCAACAATGTATCAGGCAGAATCCATATTGTATTATCTCCCTATTTTTTCAAAAATTAATGCTATTGGTCACCCTTTACATCTGTCAATGTGTTTTACAAATATTTTACCAATGGAAAGCATTAAAAGAGCTTGGAAATTATTTTGGGGAAAAAAAAGGTTTTCTTTCGTTTCCTGAAAAGTAACAGTTTTGGACATACAAGATTGTGTTGGTGTTCGAATGGAAATGTACAAATTTCAAAGTAAAATGCTAGGAGTAAAAAAGACTGCTACCATCCTTTCCTCAACTGATTGTAAAAACAAAGTGAGATTTTTTAACACTCGAGTATTAAAATGTTCAGCAATATACCTCTTTAGACAGCCTCCGCTTGTCTTCTTCTCCCAAGGCCCGCCTAGATTTTGTTGTTCCTGTTGCTACTTGCTCCTGCTCAATGTATGCTGATTACTACGACGGGCTGACTGGTATTTATTTTAATGGCACGATAAATGACTGCGTTTGCCATGACGTTGTTCAAGTTCAGCTGGCCTCAACGCGCGAGTCGCGAGATCCCTATCCCAACAGTTTCTCAAGCTCTCGCTCTCATTCTTTTTTATTTTTATTTTTTTTAATCACATTTGATAAAGATATTATTGTAGTGTTTCATTTTTTCTTGTTATTCAAATTCAAATTGTTTTTAAATATTATTTGTCACTTAATCTTAAAGATATTTAATAGTGTATGTTTGTTCCCACCAATCGCTGCACAAGTTAAGGATACGTATGATGACGTAAGCACGTTAGTGCGAGCCCTCCCGGAACCCATAGAGAATGCATTGCAGTGCCTCCAGTTCGAAAAAAAAACATCTTTGAATGGAAGTCTATGGGAACACTCGGGGCGATTCTCAGCCAGAGTGAAATCGCCCAAAAAGAGGCGGTACTCCACAGAACGTGACATGGCACTGATTGGACTATAGTGACGGCTAGCGTAACTCTGTTGTTGAATGAGATTGTGAATGTGATTGAAAAAAATCACTTTCACACTTTGGTGGTGCGTCGCCCAATCGCCCTAATGATGAAACCGCCCCTGAGAGATGCATTAATGGATGAAAAATTAGCATTTGTTTTCGCTTTGCAAGAGATTCTGCATTGCATAAGTTGTCTTCCAAAGATCCTGAGTCTTCGACACAAATGTGATTCATCCACACTGTGAATGTAACCAGTTTTTACAGGCCATAAGCATCAAAGAGCTTATAAAAAAAACAGAAAATACGCCTCAAAGTTATTAAAGATGCAACAGTGTGCAGTGTGTTTCAAACAGCTGTGCTTTTATTTGTGATTTAAATTGTAGCTGTCACAGGTTATGTATTTGTGTTCATTTATGGTGAGCTTACAAAACCATGTATAATGTATGTTCGTTTTGCTGCGTGTAATGGTGAATTTCAGCGTGAATTTGTGGGAAGCTTTGATGCTTCGTCTCAATGAGAGTGAAATAAAATGGTCTTAATCAGAAGCCGTTGTTGTGTTGTCTCCCCTCTTCCCCCTCCACCTCTACTCCGCTACGCCCACTTTTAGAATTTATAAAAAATGTGGTGAGAAATAACTGGTGCTAAAATGGGGTTTCATGACCCTTTAATCCATCTTAGCTTGCTGAACAAAAGTTTGCTTAAAGTCCTTCTGTGGTGAAAATTAAGCTTTTAATGTTGTTTATATGTCTATGTGGTGTTTTTAATATGTTTCAAGACAAACCATGTGGAAATTCATAAGTCAAATAAATTGCTGAGTATTTTCTCCTAAAAACTGCTGTGAACCAAAGACAGTCTCAAAAATGCGGTTTGAAATCGCTGGTGTTTCTGACGTCACACACTACCTTGTAACCAATCACGTCAACATGCGATCATTAACGAGTGGATCTCTGAGCAGGGGCACGTTCAAGTTCAAAACGGTGCGCAACGTTTTGCTACGGTTTCCGGGTTGAACGTCATGTTTCCTGGAAACGGCGTGCAACGGTGTGCAACGGGGTTTGAGATCCGTTTTCTCTTGTTTGATGGGTGTGTCAGAACTGCAGTCCAATCAGCAGCAACATGTATATAAAGCACGCGGTATTAAACTGAACTCGCACAATGGGTTCAAGGAAAGTAATTTACAAATGTGTTCAATGTAGCTCGGTATACGCAAAAACTGAGGATATTAAAACACATGTGTGTCGTAAGTTTTATTGTAAAAATATAGGATATCAACATAATGATGTAGTTGTTTATATTTTTAGCTTCAGTGCAAGTGTATGACATTTGGTATAGAAATAAACAATGGTAATTAAGTGCTTTTCCTAAAAATGATAAAGAAAATGCAGGGTATTAAAACAATATGAACAACAGATAAAGTCAGTATGTGAGGTTAAATAGATGTTTTAGTCTGAATTAGGTAAGATGTGTGATTCCATTTCAGTTTCCATAAATCCCTTCACTCGATTGGGATGTTCTCTTGTGTTCTGGGCGGCAAGTGCAGTAACTGTAACATCGGGCATATTTTGTAGTATTAAACACATATTTATACAGACTTCATCAGGCTCCGAAAATTCTTCTCAAAGAATACAAAGAATGGCCTTTCTCAGCTGCCATAGTTGCAACTCTTGCGTCATCATAACAGTGGGTTCAACGCATCACCGTTTCTGTTTAAAAAAACGTTGTGCAACGTTTTGTCGGGGCTGAACGCAGCCCTGGTGTGAGTGAGTGGAGGCGGGGCTAATTTGCATATTCATAGAACGAACCATAGATTTATAGAGCGTATACTATATTTGGCAAGGGTGTAGTTACATTCAAGCTATTTTAAGGCATGAATACATTTTTTTCATGGGAAAAAACACCTAAATATGTAATTTTGGTGATCAAAGATGAGTTTTAAGGGATACAATTAATACAATTTAAGGGACTACAGGGGGACTTTAAATAATGGCTAATCATCAGTAGCTAGCCTATTGGTTATCCAGGAATCTGTGCAGACTAAGTGACACCAGCAAAAAAAAAAAAGAAAAAAAAAAAAGAAGAAGGTTACAAAGATTACAATCTAGCTAGTGAGCTCCAAAACAATGATACAATTTGTGTTTAGAAGATATACATTCAAAACTGTCTCTGTACCACCAATTTTAAGTCCAATTAAATGCTCTCTAGAATCTGAAGTATTTTAAAGCACTATGGAGGAGATGAGACATCGCAAACATATAGACAGACTCAACATCATAAATGGCACTGATGAGTAGAAGAGGCATCTGTAACATACATTACAAGCTTTTCAAACAACACATCATAAGTATTACTGCAAATCAAGGCAATTCACTAGGACTTTGGACAGTAAAAAGGAATTAATTTAGATTTTTGATGTTGACGGTACAACTTGCAGTTCAGGAAGAATGGATTAAATGGTGTTGCATGAACTACTGTGTTCTCCTGACTATTAAGAGTTCTTCATTGAGAGCACTGTATATGCATAGAATGCGTAAGAGCATGCGATAGAAAAGCATTTGGCTTTCAACTGCTCTCGCCGACTGACATCATAGTGAAACATGCATCATACTTTTACACAGAGAGGAAGTCAATTTTGATGAGAAGCCCAGTTTTACTGCTTTCGAGAGCATTTCATCTTTGATATTGTGTTTATACTGAGAGTTCTTGAGGGAAAGCACTTTGTGCTGCATATTATGAATGACAGCATGCGTTATATCCCACTGAATAATTTTTCACTCGGAAATATGTTACATTATAGAAATTAAATGCGCTGTGAATGTCGTTTCGTGTTGTCATTAACCTGCAATAGGTGGCAACATGTTTGGAACTGACTGTTAAAGACAAGCCAAATCTTCATGACAAGACCGATATTTCTGCATAAATAAGGTCTTGGTTTAATGCTTCTAAAAGTTTCCCAAACTCACATAATTAATTGTGGTCGTGTCGAGATGCTCAAACAAATAAAGAATGAACATTTTGCAAATGGGGTCAGTGTTACACTTTTCAGGGAAATACACATACAAATTAATGTCTCGGCATTATATCAGTAATAATGAAACAATTGGTTACACTTTACTTAAAGCTTTTGGGCCCTATTTTAACTATCTAGGCGCATGGTCGGTCTAAAGCTCACTTTTGGTAGTTTAACGACAGGAAAAATGGTCGGGGCGCCCGGGACATGGTCTTGAAGGGTTGTCCCTATTCTTAATGACTAGTGGGTGTGTTTTGGGCATAACATGCAATAAACCAATAAGAGTCTCATCTCCCATTCCCTGTAAAAGCCAGTTCTATTTACATGGCGGAATTTTCAAGCGGAAAGACTGAACGTGTCTCCAGAGAGGAAACGGATCTACTCGTGCGCGAAGTTAAAGCGAGCAAGCAGACCATCTACAGGACAAGCCGGATTCCACCATATCTTTATGTACACAATAATAATCTTTTACATTGTAATCCTTTTATTTTTAAATTTTAAATTTGGCATGTTTGTGTGCTGCTGCGTGTGTAATAAGCAGAGTACCCGCGTTTTGGACACGCATATAGGCTCACATTATGCGCCCTTTAAATAAAAAAAAGAAATTTCAGTTGCCTCAAAATAGAAATGTGCCAACAATGCGCCTGACCACTCCTAATTTTCAGACCAGCACACCCATGGGCGAACAGATGGGCGCAAATGCCTTTGCTATTTAAACAACGTGGCGCAAGACATGAAAATGATAACTGTGTCGGGCTGAAACTAGCAATAAACACTTACGTCGCGCCTGGCGCCAAATTGCACTGGGTGTATGATAGGGCCTTTTATGTGTAATGCATTATTAAGGTATTCATAATGTACATTATGATCCAATATATATATTTTCATAAATAAGTGTAACCAAGTTAAAAAGCATTATAATATTTGCCTTGTTTAAGTGTTAGCAAAAGTTTTACTGTACAGTATACTGCACATTTATCGAGAATTATCCAAAGCCAAAAGTTTGGTTTCTGTAAGAATTTTTTATGTTTTAAAAAATAAAAGTATCTTATCTGGCTGCAATTATTTCATATTATTGTCATGATCATTCGGAAATCATTCTAGTATGCAAATCTATGCAATATTTGGTGCTCAAAACATTTCTTATTAGTATTTCTTATTTCTTAAACTTCTTGTTCAGGATTTTTTTGTGGAACAGAAATATTAAATGGGTCATGACATAAGAAATCAAATTGGCCTTGATCTTTTGACCTATAAGAGATCTTTGTACCATTAAAACATCATGCAAGTTTCATAGCTTAAAACGTCCTTCTCATTATAAACAAAGCATTTATTTAATCAAGCTCTGAAAACAACTCGTTTTGATATTGCAGGATCAGTGGCATCACACGGGCAAATACATTTGCATATGACTCATATGGCCCAGTGAACTGATCTGAACTCACCTGTCAGTGAAAAAAAAATCTAACTCTCTCTCTCTCTCTCTCTCTCTCTCTCTCTCTCTCTCTCTCTTATATACATATACCCTTACTTTAGAGTGTGATTTTACATGCATTTATCAAATGTCATTAAAGTGAATTATTCTATTCTCAAATTACATCTCTTTTATTAAAATAGGCCTACAGTATTGGCCTCTGGCAGTTATGTTAAATTCAAACTTCAACCTGTTTTTTTAAAGATTATTGGCAGGGACACTTCACACAATGTGCATACCAAATGTTGCACAGATTTAGCAAAATTCTAACAAACAAACAAAGATTAGTTTGCAAAAGTAGATTAAAAAATAAAATAAGCATACATAAAACAAATAATTCAAAAGAATTCCCAGGCAAATGCATGAGGGTATGTGTTATATTTACACCAAAGGAATCTGGCATTTCTTGATCCCCTAATAATCTGGCAAAAACAACAGGGTCTCTAACACTTCGTGCCAGGACTTTGAAGGAGGAAGTGAAACGTGAAATTTTAAAGTAGAATCACTGAAATAATATTTTCATGTAAAACATACTCCAGTAATCTTTGTTTGGTCACACTTTATAGGGTCTGTGGCGAGCAGGACGAGGCCGAGGGACGTGAGAGAGCGTCGCGAGGCCGGTGGCGTGAGTTAGTGTTGTAGTACTCGAGACCGGTCTTGGTCTCGAGACCGGTCTCGAGACCACTTTTTGATGGTCTCGGTCTCGTCTCGGACTCAACCGCATTTGGTCTCGGTCTTGTCTCGGTCTCGGACATATGAGGACTCGGGATTTTTTTTCAAGACCAGACTAGACCATGACTGTGAAAATATCACAAATTTGCCAGTATATTCACAATTTTTTTTGTTAACATCCTTGCTTTTATTGTATGTAAAACGTACTGATTCAAATCCAAGCAATAACGTGACTCATTGGTCATTGCTAATTATGTATTTTTGTTACCGCTGCCTGTCACCCATCCCCGCCCCCTTTCACTCGCACTCCCAAGAAAGTAGTGATGGGCAATCCGGCTCTTTTTCGTGAGCCGGCTCGTTTGACTCAGCTCACTGAAAAGAGCCGGCTCTTTTGGCTCACAAACGGATCTTTAAAAAAAAATTAAAGGTGTAAAAACAATTCTAATTAAATTATTAAATGAAATCATACTCACAATGTCTCACAATTTGTTTAAAAAATGCATTGATTTGTTATGAAAAAATAATGTATAATGTATAGAAACAACATTCAAAACAAATACAATCTGAACAACGTAATATAATCCATATTAAAGAAAAATAAATAACTGAAAGGATTAAACTGTTCCCTCTTTTTCTCTTTTCTTTATTGGCATGTTATAACCAGCATGAACTATCTCACTTATGTTTTGTAGGCCTATAACTAGCATGAATACACACACACACACACACACACACACAATGGCTCGGCCCCTCCCTCATGCCGTATAATTGGTTGACACCTCGTGTATGATTGACAGGAACAGAATGTGAGGCTGATCAGTAGTGATGAGTCGTTCCCGAATGAGTCGGCTCTAAGAGCCGGCTCTTGTAGGTGAACGACGGGAGCTGGCTCGCATATCTGAAGAGCCGACTCTATTTAAAAAAATATAGCCTATAGAAATAAATCATTATGTAATAATGAAATAATGAAGGAATTGTATGTTATTTAAAATAATTGACTAATTCAAAGAACAAATAAAAATATTATATAGGCCTAAAGGCGCATACATTCGTTTCGACTGTCTGATCAGTAGTGATGGGCAATCCGGCTCTTTTTCGTGAGCCGGCTCGTTTGACTCAGCTCAATGAAAAGAGCCGGCTCTTTTGGCTCACAAACGGATCAGACTCTTCAGATATGCGAGCCAGCTCCCGTCGTTCACCTACAAGAGCCGGCTCTTAGAGCCGACTCATTCGCGAACGACCCATCACTACAAGAAAGTGATCTGTGGTTGTCTGGGAGCGGGAGAAGGTGTCTGCAAAATCTTCAGTAATAAAACTCGGCTACAAAAATCATAAAGAATATATTTGCAAAACAACATCCAGAAGAAAGCATACAGCTTCTTGTAAATTCTGCAGTGCTTCGCTTTCAGAGACGGTGGGGACTACGTCAAACTTTTATCGTCATTTAGAAAGGAAGCACAAAGAAGGTAAGCTATGTGTAAGTGATGTTAGCAAAGCTGGCTAGCTAACGTTAGCAATCTGCCTCGTACCAAATAAAATTACTCCTCACACAAAGAGATTTTGTCAATATCAGCTAACGTTATACATATTATAGGGATGGGAATTGAAAACCGGTTCCACTCGAGAACCGGTTCTAAGTTTTATGAACCATCGATATTGAATGCCCTCAACGTTAACGAGTCCTCTTATCGATGCTCCTGCTCCAAAGCTAATTTTTGTCCTGCCATAGTCTTATTTGATAGATGAGTAATGTAGACGAACTGCTGCGAGTGTGACAGGGCGCATCAGAAGAATGAGCAGAGAGAACGCCCCGGTCGCGCGCGTGCACTCTCTCTCTCTGTGGAGCCAGGCGAATGTATAAAGGCTTCACCGTCTCCTCCTAAGCGCTATCTTGCTCTCTCTCCCTGGCACATAGTAATCAAAATAAATCGACACGATGTAATGGTAAAAGGTCGGAAGACCACAGTTTTATGTGGAGCATTCGGATATATTTTTTCCTGAATTACTGCTGGGTGAATTGTGCTAAAATACCTTATCTTCTCTCAAAAGTGTTCACATCCGAGTGACAGTGCGCCGTGCGCGAGCCACACGAGAAAACACCGTATCCGTGCCACTGATCGCAGCGGCAAGAGCACTTTGATCACTTGATTTAAAAATCACATATCATGTACAGTTTTTGATGTATTAATATTTAGTAAAACACATATCAGTGACATGATGGGTTTTAACTTCATTCAGGAGATTTTGGGTAACTGCACAGACAGATGACTTTGAGCGCACCGCCAACGGTGTGTGTGTGTGTGTGTGTGTGTAACCATAGCGCCAAAACAACCAACTTTCGGATCCTGCACTTAAGCTTATAATTTCGTTTTTAAAAATATAATTATGTATTTAAAAGTTTCAGAATGCAAAATCTTACAAGTTATTGCTTAGCTTCAACAACACTAGTCTGTTTTTTTCCCCTCCGGTCTCGACTTGATCTTGGTCTTGGTCTCGTCTTGGTCTGTCTTGGTCTTGGTCTTGGTCTTGGTCTTGGTCTCGATACCCTCTGGTCTTGGTAGTGTCTTGGTCTCGGTATAGGCGGTCTTGACTACAAGTCTAGCGTGAGTGATAATGAACGACACCTGTGAGGCGCACCGGTCTCGCATCTCTCACGGCGGAGCGGAAGCATAAAGGAGGAGCGACGACAGTGAAGATCGAGAGAGGAACAGGGCTGATTTTATGTTGTGTTTTGTTTCTGCTTTGTGTGGCCAGCAGTCGTCTGTGAGGGGCTGCTGGCTTATACTTTCATTTTTGTATTTGTTTATTTATTTATTAAAATCGTTGAAGGTTCGCCGGTTCCCGGCTCCTTACCATAACATATGAACCCCGTTACAGGGTCCAAATCTCTATTAACTACGACTTTTACCTCAATAAACTACTAATTACCGTTTATTAATAGTTAGTAAGGTAGTTGTTAAGTTTAGTTATTAGGTAGGATTAAGCAGGATAATACAATAATATGTGCTTTATAAGGACTAGAAAACAGCCAAAACCTTAGTAATAAGCTAAGTAATAAGCTAATCGTGTCACTTGGACCATAAATTAAATTGTTACCCTTTGTTTTATTTAAACTTTCATTTTTACACTGTAGTGCACTGTGGAGAAAGTACCCACGGAACGCAGCTTTTACAGCCACTACTTCCTTGTCTCAAGAAAAATGGCGATCTCAGGCCCATTCTCAATCTGAGACATCTGAATCACGCCCTCATGAGACGGCCATTAAGAATGTTAACTTTGAAACAAATCCTTGTGCAGATTCGCACCGGGTTTTGGTTTATATTAGTGAAAGATGCTCACTTTCACATCCAGATAGTCCCCCATCACAGATCGTTTTCGAGATTCGCATTCGAGGAGGTGGCTTACCAATATACAGTCCTTCCATTCGGACTCTCTTCGTACCTTTACGAAGTGTGTAGACGATGCTATTTCCCCTCTGAGACAGATGGGAATCCTACCTCGACGATTGGCTACTTTTAGCCCAGTCTGGAGCTCAGCCAACTGGAGAACTTGGGTTTCAGGGTCAATTTTGGCAAGAGCACGCTGCTCCCCAGCAAATGCATCTTATTCCTGGGGGCGTTTTTTGTCTCAGCTCTAATTCAGGGAAGGGACCCTTCTTCCCCTCAAGAGGTTGCAAAGCTTACTGGGCCTCATGGCAGCAGCCTCCTCAGTAGTTCCGCTGGGCCTGCTCCACATGCGACCACTCCAGTTCTAGTTAAAAGACTGTGTCCCCCCTCGTGCATGGCACACAGGCCGACTCACTTTCAGGGTGATCCATGGCTGTGTCAAGACCTTGGTCCCTTGGACATCTTCCGGTTTCTACCAGAACGGGACGATCCTAGGCTCTGTCTCCAGAAGGAAAGTGGTCGAGACAGACACCTCCAAGATGGGCTAGGGGGCCTTGTGCGAAGGCAGAATAGCCTTCGGCTCATGGGCGACTCCTATGATGAAATGGCATATCAACCATCTGGAAATGATGGCGGTAATATTGGCCGTCAAGGAGTTCATGACAGAACTCAGGGGCCATCATGTCCAGGTCAGCTCAGACAACAGGACGGTGGTTGCATTCATGAAACACCAAGGAGGTACCAGCTCTCGCCCTCTTCACAGACTGGCGAAGCGGCTTCTCTTATGGGCACAAACAAATCTCCACTTAGTGAGGGTGGATCACGTGTGGAGCTCCTTGAACATAAGAGTCATACAGCGGTCCTCCCCCAGGGGAATGGAGGCTCCACCCCCAGGTGGTCGATTACATGGTGCACCTTCAGTCAAGCAGATGTGGATCTCTTCACGACGAAAGAGAATTCCCACTGCCAGACAGTCTTCTCGAAGGACGTTATCAGTCAGGTCAGGGTGGAGAAATGTTCAGTCTTCTGGTGGCACCACGCTGTCAGAACCAGCCTTGATTCCCAGAACTGATCCAGCTGCTGTCAGCACCCCCATGGCCAATATCACTGAGAAGGGACCTTCTCTCTCAGCCTCAGGGGACGATTCGGCACCCCCAAACAAAGTTGTGAGAATTGCACGTTTGGCTTCTCAACTGGAGCCGTCAGACTTACCCCGTGGGGCCATGAGAACGATCTCAGAGGCAAGGGCCCCGTCTATGTGGCGCCTTTACACTAAGAAATGGTCCTTTAATCTCTAGCTGGTGCCTAGCTCGAAATCAGACCCTGCTAAATGTGAGATCATAACTATTCACACGTTTCTGCAAGCGCTGTTGGATGGTGGGTGCACCCCCTCCACACTCAAAGTGTATGTGGCAGCCATCACGGCGACCCATGCACCGGTGTCTGGCCAATCGACTGGGAAACAGGACCTGGTCGTTAGGTTTCTTAGAGGGGCCAGGAGGATGAATCCCATCGTGGGACCTCTCCACAGTCCTTAGGGCTCTCCGAAGCCCTCCCTTTGAGCTGACCGAGACGACCGACCTTCGGTCCCTCTTGTTGGCTCTAGCGTCAGTCAAGTGAGTTGGTGATTTGCAGGCTCTAACTGTGGAACCTTCCTGCGTTGAGTTCGGCCCAAACGAAAGAAAGATGGACCTTAGGCCGAAAAAAGGCCATATGCTAAAAGTGCTCTCCACCCCATTTCTGTCAGGTCCATTAAGTCAAGAACACACATGACAATAAAATGATTTAGGAAATTTCTAATTGAATAAATTGCAATCAAGTTGGTATGGCTTTGTTCAGGGAGTGTATGTAAAGCGCTCTGGCCAGTTTCGGCAATCAGAGCAGCTCTTTGTTTGCTTCGGAGCCCGCAGCAAAGGACTTCTTGTCTCGAAGCTGCTAAAAGCAGACGCAATGTGAGTGAACTGTATCGAAAGAGAACGTTATGGTTACTCGCGTAACCCTGGTTCCCTGAGATAACGGGAACAAGCATTGATGTTGTTACCCGCTTCTCAGTCGAAAGATCTGAAATAGCGCCGTTTCTACGTTACTTTAAAGGAAGTGAACCCCGCCCATTCTGGTAGGCTGAAACTCCATTTGTCTGTTCAACTGCATAGACGTGAACCAATCAGGCTTCAGAATTCTGAGAAAACAGGAGTTTTCCCCATAAGCGTCAGCTAAAAGCAGACGCAATGCTCGTTCCAGTTATCTCAGGGAACCAGGGTTACGTGTAGGGCTGTGACGGTATGGGATTTTTTCATACCGCGGCGAAGAAGCAACAAATCTCGCGGTTTGGCGGTTAACCGACACCCCCAACCCCCCCAAAAAACATCACCCGCGGCCGCGTCACACACTGCAGACACGATCAAGAACGCATGTAGGTTGTAAATGACAATGGAAGAGAATAATTATAAAGCAGTATTCTTTATTAACAAATAAACAAATTAACATTTGTATTAAATTGTAAATAAAATAATTTACTATTAATTAAAGTGCAAAATAAAAGAGCAATAGTCTGAACAAGTGTTCGGCTGTTGGGCCGCTTAAGTGAATCGTCAAGTGCTGCTTTATTTTTCGGTCTTCAGGTTTCGTGACAGGAAAACCACAACAAACCACAAGGAAAACTACAACTACATTTAGATTATTAGACAATGTCGAAATAAAGTGACTCTGCAGAGTTGTGCATTCAAATGCATGTAAAGGGAACCATTGACACAGAGAAGAAAGAGTTAACTTATTCACGTGTGCTCGCGCTCATTACTGAACATCTGAACACAAACAACATCGACGGATCTTCTTCTGTCTGTTCTCCAAAATGCAATAAAATGTATATTTCTGCAAGCATGTTTAAACTGGTTTACTGACAGCTAGTGTCTAAGGCAGGCAAAGGCATTTTTCAAGTCGAGTTCGTACGCCACTGCGCAATACACATTACCGCGGGGTGGCGTTCATTTCATAAACTGTGGACAAGTTTATTTAATCTGTAGCCTATAAATTAATGTATATTTCCAAAAAACAGATAATGTTATAGGCCTATTTTGTAGTAGTGCTATCGTCGCATAATAATCTTTTTGGTTGTAAAATCTATTAAATGAAATGAAATCGATTGTATCATCCTGTGGAATCATTCATTCACAGACAGCTAACGAAGATGTTCAACTAATAAAGATCTTCATCGCTGGCAAAAATATGATGCATTTGCAGATTTGCTTTCACTAGACTGTACTCTAGGTCCACGGCCACTTCATCCAATGCTGATGTTCTTAAATCTTCCTGTTACGACTCCAAGTCGAGTGTGAATTGAAAGCACTTCAGACGATTCAGTGCGTGCTGGAAACTGAACAGATAATTTTCAAACTGATTCGCGAACCGATTTAGACAGATCAGCCAACTTGTTTGATGAAGTCTTTAAACAGAATCGACTCAAAAGAGTGATTCATTTGTGAATTGAGCATTGCTCATGCCCATAAAAAAAGATACAGCGCGCTTGGAATAAACTACACATTTAACAACATGTATTGCATTAAAATAAAGTAACGAGAGGAACGTCGCCCAACGTAACGAAGTAAAAGTACAGAGAACTTTCAGCAGAAAAAAAAGTGTGGTGATGACCTCACACCGCGGTAGGCATCTCATTAACGCGATATTGTGGTGATGCGGTTATAACCATAACGTTTTTTATACCGTACAAACTGTATATTCTATCCACCTAATCTACCCTACCCATCATAGCACACCCATCAGCTATTTTAGATTTTTTTTTAAGATCATTTTGTATGATTTATGAGGATGTTTCCTTATGGGGACCAAAAAAAAATGTCCCCCAATGTTCAAAATGTAGTATTACTATACTTGTGGGGACATTTGGTCCCCATAACATAGAGAATACCAGTAAACTACACACACACGCACACACACACAAACAGCTTCTAAACTGTGAAAAATCACAGTAATATATATATATATATATATATATAAACATAATAGAAACAATGAGTTTGCTTTAAATGGCTGTTGCCTCTGGATATTAGCTGTGTGTGTGCATGTCTGCGAGAGATGACTCAAGCTGCACCAGCGAGCAGACAGGTGGCTTGCGGCCCGGAAAAGCAGATCTATTCCCACGAGGGCAAAATTCCACACAACGAAGAGTAACGCTTCCGAATAGAGCGATCAGGTTACTCGTGCAAGAACCTTGTGCGTTCAGAACCCAAGGACCTCTGCCAGTCACAGAGCACACAACGACAGACAAAGGGAAAATTCAGCCCACAAGAAATGATAATATGACACAGATGTGGGCAAAAGCAAATCTTATTTGCAATTTTTTTTTAAATCAGTTGGATAACGCTGCCCTCAGAATGCGGTTTGTTACATAAACCCCCGGAAAATCTGATCTTAAGCGCTTGACAATAACCAGACAAACAGAAAGACAAAAGCACAAAAGCAGCACTACAGATGATAACAGAACTGACATATCAGTATGTCTAGTCTGAGAAACATTTTCCAACAGTTCAAATCAGTTCAATTCTATTCCATTAAACTAAATTTTATTCAATTATATTCATTATACCTGCATGACAACATTTAGAATTGTGAAAGCAATAACAGAAAATATCGAAAACAATCAATATAGAATATAGAAATATAGAAATCAATAAAATGCATTATTTATGTTTTGATAATAATTGTTTCTGATTGTTTGGCCATTAAAATCCCATGATTACTGAGCACAGAAAGCAAATAGTAAAATGTACCTTATTTAAAAGAGGTTTTGCCATTCAAACTCAGCCCAGATTTTCCGGGAACATTTGTGTCGTTGCCTGATCTGCAAATAGTATTTTCTTTAGTGAATCAGATACCTAATCATGCGCAATTAAAGCATGTGCAAATAAAGGCCGCTGTCAATAGGTGTAGTTCATTCATTGTAATTGGCCCCTTGAATATTTTTAGTGCTGTTTTTGATTTTTCACATCTTGCTGATTACACTATCTTCATTGATAGGGTATTCTTGTACAGTATGTAAAATGAAATAGTGAAAGATTTTGTCTCTCTCTCTCTCTCTCTCTCGGTTTCTTTTTAATAGGCTTACAGGGTAAGTGGGATCCAAAGGTTTGATTTTGTTTCCTCTCTGGAGGTGAGCTTTACCTCCTCTCATCGCTTCGCGTGTTAATGAGGCTGGAAGACGCAGAACTACAGCTCACGCTATTCCCCAAAACTATCCCTAACAACTCAACATACATACACTGTTCACTAGGGATGGGTTGAAAATATCGATTCCTCAATTTTAATTGATTTCATTTTGATGAACCTATATTGATTCTTAAATCACATCTTATCCCAAGTATTTTTTTTTTCCTGTTGATGCGTGAACGAAACTTCACTAAACGTTATTTGTAACATACCATACAATAATCGCAACAAGCTTTGTGCTTTGGTACTTCTGATATGAAAGAAATTCCAGCTTTCAAATTATCAAACAATTAATGTCCTTTTCACGCTCTTTAATGTGGTGTGACAGTACAACACATTCTGCTGAAACTCTACATGACACACTCCACTGAAACTATGTGACATTCTACTCTACGTGACACAATTTGCTGAAACTCTGTGATATTCTGCTGAAAATCTGTGACATTCTACGGAAATACATGACATTCTATTGAAATTCTATGTGAAATTCTAATGAAATGCTAGGTGACATTCTACTGAAACGCTATGTGCCACATTCCACTGAAACTCTACGTAACACTACACGGAAATTGTACCACCTCAAACTCTACATAACACATTCTGCTGAAACTCTATGTAACATACTATACAGAAATTCTAAAACATACTCTAAAACCTTACATAACATGTTTTACTGAAACTCTACATGACACCTACTAAAACTGACACATCGTACTAAAACTGTGAAACATTCAACTAAAACTCTATAACATACTATACTGAAAATCTACAACATACTCTAAAACTTTACATGACACATTCTGCTGAAACTCTACATGACACATTCCACTGAAACCTTATGTGACACATCCCACTAAAATCTACAATATAGCCTACTCTAAAACTCTACATAACACATTCTGCTGAAACTCTACTTGACACATTCCACTGAAACTCTACATGATAAATTCCAATAAAACTCTACGTGATACTCTTCGTATGAAACTACACTAAAATTCTACAACACACATTCTCTAAAACCTTACATAACACATTATTCTGAAACTCTATGACACTCTAATGAAACTCTGCTTGCCACATTCTAGTGAAATTCTACAACATACTTTAAAAAAATTCTAAGTCACACACTGTACTAAAACACTGCAACATACTATACTAAAACTGTACATGACACCATCTACTAAATCTCTACGTAACTCTATTAAATCTTTATGACTTTATTCAAATTCTGTGACACCTTAATCAAACTCTGTACAACATCCATTGTAACTCTATCAGACCCTCTACTTAAACATTAAATTCCCCACACTTAACATGATTATGTGCGTGAGGTTAGAGGTTTGGTGTGGAGAAGAATACCATTGTTCTGTACTAGATGGACACAGTTACTGTTTGTTATCTTGCTGTGTTGCTGAGCAGCTGCTTTAATTTATTTCAGAAACAGAACTGAGAATACACAGAGGAACAATTACAGACACACCGTGCTCTGATCCCGGTGTGTCTGACTCTTCCACTCTGCTGAGGTGTGATGAGATGAACATGAAATGTTGAGGGAAATGATAGGGAAGACCGGGAAAACAGCAGCCAAAAGAGAGAGCAGCACAGCAGGATTTAATAAGCCAAATCTGCATCAGTGGATCACACACACACAGTGATGCAGCAGAAGCTAATCCAAAGGTTGCAGGTTCAAACCCCTGAAGGCTTGATTCATGGACCTGAGGATTTCTGAGGTATCCTATATCTAATTACCAACATCACTGCGTTCTTGAGTGGAGCGCTTAAACCCAGATTGCTCCAAGGGGATGTTCCCTGTTGTTATTGTACCATGAGACATTACTGGGTAAGAAACTAAACAACTAGCACACAGAAACAAAAGAGCCTTAATGCACACACACTAGGCCCAAAAGATTTGACACAATATACAGAAGTACAAAAGTGGTTTCAGCTCCGCAAGCCCAATTTCACACATTTGCAAAATGTGTCACTGGACAATTCATAACTTAAGGCAAAAACCTACACAACACACTTCTAAAATTCAGCACAACCTATACTTTAAAAACTCTGCATTGCAAAAACGCACCATAGCTGTGTTTGTGTACGTATACACTACATGTCAAAGGTTTGGAAAAATTCAAGACTTTTTTTGTTTTTGAAAGAAGTTTCTTATGCTCACCAAAGCTGCATTTACAGTTACATTTACAAAAATACAGTAAAAAACGTAAAAATGTGAAATATTACCATTAAAAAAACTGACATTTAAATATATTTTAAAATGTAATTTATTTATGTGGTGATGCAAAGCTGAATTTTCAGCAGCAGTTTATTTGATATAAAAATACAGTAAATTCAGTAATATTGTGAAATATCATTTCAATTTAAAGGAACTGCTTTGTATGTGATTATACTGTCAAATGTAATTTATTCCTGTGATGCAAAGCTGAATTTTCAGTCTTCAGTGTCACATGATCCTTCAAAAATCATTCTAATATGCTGATTTGCTGCTCAAGAAACATTTCTCATTATTACCAATGTTTCTTGCTGCTTGATGTTTTTGTGGAAACTGCGATACACTACAATTTACAAGTTTGGGGTAAGATATATATATATATATATATATATATATATATATATATATATCATTAAAAACTATATTCAGCAAAGACACATTAAATTGATCAAAAGTGACAGTAAACACATTTATAATGTAATGTATTGTGGTTTCCACAAACAAATTAACATTTGTTGTAATAATATAATATAATGCTTTCCAACATTGATAATAACCATTAATAATAATTGATCACCACACCAATACTTATTGGAATAGTTGAAAATTCATCTTTGTCATCACAGGAATAAAATAAAATTATATATATATTAATATGTTTTTATAGTATTTTTAATCAAATAAATACATCCTTTGTGAGCTTAAGACACTTCTTTCAAAACCATTAAAACATCTTAATTATTATAAACTTCAGATCTGTAACATGCATGATTCTGGCCTAATTGTGTTTGTGTGTCTCACCTCTGGCTCATGATCTTGTACGCATCAGGCAAATAACAGCGTGTGTTCTCCATCTGCGCAGGGTCGGCATCGCAGATTTTGTCATCAGTTCGACCATAATTTGCACTCTCAATCATGATGACGTCCGTGCCGGGACAGCGCAGCTCGATTGGGTAACTTTCACAAGACAACTCCCGTCGAACAACTGCCATGGGCACCGGAGCACGACTGAATGCTGCAAAAAGTGAGAAGAGACATTTAGTCAAATAAAAACTAGGTTATATGACAATTAATGCTTATTAAACTAAGAGATGAAATAAAAAATAAATAAAAGACTGAGCAAAAATTAACTGAGAAATCATTGCTGCAAGATACAAAAAAAAAAAAAAGGTGTTTCACAAGTCACGACTCGAGACATAAGAATCAGTGACAGTTGTCATCGTTGACATCAAACCTTGAGATATGAGCTCTCAAATGAGATATGAAAGCTGTGTCAAAGAAGATCATTGGTCAAAAAGGACTATTCTCATCACACAACGACTTAGCGCACAAGTCGTATAGACTACTTTTATGGCGTAATTTTTAAATCATGACATTCCCGGGTCACCATTCACTTTCAGTGTATGAAAAAGAGACATTCTGCTAAAATTATCATTTTGCATTACAAAGAAAAAAAGGAAAGTAAACCATTACTATTCCTTAAACTGTTTGACAATAAAAAAGATTTTTGTGAGACAAAAAATATTCAAACGGAATCCTTGATAACATGCATTTATTTACACCCCTAAATATTGACATCACACAATGTTCAGATTAGTGGTAGATCGATATGGGTTCGCAAATAATTGATTTATAAATTATAAGCATTTACACCAGGCAAGTAACATTCATTTACGTGAATAAGTCACATTCCATACCTAAGGTAAATTGAATGTGGTTCAAATGGATTGCGGATAATTTAGTGGATAAGATGTAGGTGTGTGTGTGTGTGTGGAAATCCTATATCGCACAACAGTTTGGTGAATTCGTCCTAGAGTCTTTTCTGATATTTCTGGATCGAGAGGCAGAACATATACAACAGAATCAGAGATCATTTCTCTGCTCTAAATCTTTCCAGATCAGAGTCTTTAGTCCCGGCTGATGGACTAAAGCTGACCTTGTCTTCAGCTCAACCCCATGGGTTTATCTTTGGGACAGTAAAACCTGGATTGTGTGGTCACTGAAGTATTTCGGTGTGGATTTTCTCTGGACGACTGTCACGATGGAAGAGCTTTGAGACTCCTGGCAGAGACAGCAACATTTTGATTTAAAGTCTCAGGGCATTTGATGGATTCCACAAGTTTTTCTGATATTCCCTGAATCTAAGTGAGAGAACAAAAATAAATCACCATCTTAGCTCAAAGTGGTCACCATATACTGTAAATAAAAGTATGTGTACGTCTGTATATTTAAAATTCACCAACATGAATAAGAATAGACTGAATTCGTAAACTTTGTGAACTTTGTAAACTTTTGTGAACAAGAAGCTCATTAAAGAGGTTTCCTCACCTCTTCATCTCATTATTTGATAATATGAAAGAACTGTGGAAATAAGTCAGATGCTTGGTCCTGATGCAAACACCTGTTATAAACCAGGGTGCCATAAAACAAACCTGATCTCCACAATTAAGCTCTGACAGACTCAGATCCACCATTCACTGCCCACCGCGCGTCATTGGGTTTGATTTTAATTGGTTTCCAGCTTCCGTACCGCACCTTTTGTGTGAATCTCTGCGTTTAAACGGAGTGTGACTGTTGTCACACTCGTGTGAACAAACACTCGCCCGTCGATAACAGATCATTAACCATGAGACGGGACGCAGCGGAGCTCTCACACACACTCACGCTTCTCCTATCATGTTTACTTTCACTTCATACGACATACCGCTGGAGAGACAGACTGACAGAGACAGTGTTCGATCTGAAACAGACAAAAGAAACCCAGACTTATACAGAAGGAGTAAACCAAGTGATATACTGAGGTTATATTATGTAGGTTAAACCACCCAGAACAAACTAGTAATTACCCTATCAACCTAACCTTACTGTCTATTTAGTGACTCTCTGTGGTCATTAAAAATCCCAGGATGTCTTTCGAAAGAGTAGGGGTGTAACCCCGGCATCCTGGCCAAATTTGCCCAGTGGCCTCTGTCCATCATGGCCTCCTAATCATCCCATATATATATATATATATATATATATATATATATATATATACACTGATTGGCTTCATCACTCTGTCTCCTCTCCATCAGTAAGCTGGTGTGTGGTGGGTGTTCTGGCGCACTATGGCTGCCGTCGCATCATCCAAGTGGATTCTGCACATTGGTGGTGAATTCCCCCTTCCATGTGAAGCGCTTTGAGTGCCTAAAAAAAAGCTCTATATAAATGTAATGAATTATTATTATTAATTAGTATTATCTCTCTCTCTCTCTCTCTCTCTCTCTCTCTCTCTCTCTCTCTCTCTCTCTCTCTCTCTCTCTATATATATATATATATATATATATGGGCTGGGCGGTATGACGGTAATGATACAGTACAAATTGTATAGACTAGACAAGTAAGAACACAGTAAACAAGTGAAATGGACTAATAGCAAAGTAATTAAAATATTAAATAAAATACAATAACACACACAGTTTGTTGTGTGTGTGTGTTTGTGTGTGTGTGTGTGCGTGTGTGTGTGTGCGTGTGCGTGTGTGTGTGTGTGTGATGAAAGGATTGTGTGTTTGTGGTCCTTTTCTCTCCTCTTCCACACCCTTACACCTAGACTGCTCTGACATTTAAAAGTCATCATTAACATCAAAACACAAGCCCATGGGGCTCAAACACGCACACACACACAAACACACACATTCCAAGGGGCCTGGTCAGTGTAATCTCACAAAAGAGAGAAAATCTGCCTAAACACACAGGTCAGAAACATAAGGGTGATGGATTAACCATGTGTGCGTGTGTGTGTGTGTGGACAGATGATCTTCAGCAGTCTGATAACACTGTTTAAAGAGTCTCTCTGCATTGTCTTATGACTTATGAGTGACAGACAAAGACAATGAAGTTCTTACCTTTTTGTACCTTTACACACAATAACAAGAACTCAACCTGACATTACACAACCTAACAAAACATTCCCACAAACCGTTCATCATTTTACATTGTTATGTTGAGTTTAGTGGGAAGGTCACATGGCCCCATATAAAAACAATACAGTATAATAGTATAATCTTAAGTATAATATCATTTTGTTTTATCTCATAGTATAATAAAACAATATCGCACAAGCAAGAGTGTAACAGAATGTGACTAGGCCAAACATATGACACTTCTGTGTGAAACTAGCCTACTTACGATTTTATCACGAGTTCAAAAGATGCCTCCATTAAATATACAAAAATGCCATGTTAGAAATAGCAACGAGGGTTGTTTCTGATATTTCTTATATGCAACAGTTTGATAAACATAAATGTAATATTGAGTTACTTACAATTTAGATATAATATTGTCCTTTACTTGTGTTGCTCCGCCAAAGAGAGTAACGTTAGTTCCGAATCCGAACAAAATCTGAGCCAGTGTGTTTTTTGACCTTGAATAGGTTCAGTGTTTTTGAACATATCGTTTGAGTGAATTATTCAATGACTCAATGACATACAGAGAGTCATGTTTCATTCCAGAAAGAATCGGCATTTTCAAACAAATGGGTTGAATGAATGGTTCATTGGCCCTGTCCCAATACCCACACTACGCCCTAAGGTCTTCCTCGAAGTGGACACTTGTTGAAAGTGCACTTAGCGGAGTAAGTGCGCAAGGGCCCGAAGCTGTGAAGAGCAGAATTGGGACAGTTTTGCACACGTCACAATCTACGTCACTTCTGTTGTGATCAGGGGAGCAAACACCGTTCATTTGGCTAATGCGCGTTGTGATGGATCCTGGGGTGTAGTATTTTATTTTGTCCATTAGGTGTCTCTAGGTAACACTATTTGTGTCCTCAGGTTAATTGCTGTGAAACAGGTGTGGAGAATTGACGGTGATTAACCATGCTGCTTATAAGAAGCTGGAGGATAGCTGCTAAGGGGGGAGCTGCTAGGAGCTTGGTCTTGCTGTTTGGTTGTGTCCTCTTGCGGTTTGGTTGTCCTCTTGCGGTTTGGTTGTCCTCTTGCGGTTTGGTTGTCCTCTTGCGGTTTGGTTGTCCTCTTGCGGTTTGGTTGTCCTCTTGCGGTTTGGTTGTCCTCTTGCTGTTTGGTTGTCCTCTTGCTGTTTGGTTGTCCTCTTGCTGTTTGGTTGTCCTCTTGCTGTTTGGTTGTCCTCTTGCTGTTTGGTTGTCCTCTTGCTGTTTGGTTGTCCTCTTGCTGTTTGGTTGTCCTCTTGCTGTTTGGTTGTCCTCTTGCTGTTTGGTTGTCCTCTTGCTGTTTGGTTGTCCTCTTGCTGTTTGGTTGTCCTCTTGCTGTTTGGTTGTCCTCTTGCTGTTTGGTTGTCCTCTTGCTGTTTGGTTGTCCTCTTGCTGTTTGGTTGTCCTCTTGCTGTTTGGTTGTCCTGTTGACTTTCTCACCCTCTCCAGTCCAAGGCTTGATGTTGTTGTTTTTGTATTTTATCTTATACTTTAATGTAGTTATGTTTGTTTTCTTGATTAAATACACATTTGTGCAAATTTGATTGTTGTATGGCTTCTCCATTCATGTTGCTACTCCTTGAGCCAAGGGGTCGTAACATGGGGGCTCGTCCGAGATCAAACTAAATTGGTTTAAGGCTTGGATAATTATTTAATTATAATTATGATTTGGTTAATTCTTTAATTAGAATCATGGTTTGGTTAATTGTTTAATTAGAATTATGATTTGGTTAATTATTTAATTAGAATTACGATTTGGGTAGTTCTTTAAGTAGAATAATTGGTTTGAGAAAATTGGATTGGATTATTATTTGGGTAAAATATGTTGGGGAGTGTCAAAAGGATTTGTTTTGTTTATTTATTTTGATTAGTGGTTTTGGACTGGAGAGAGATAAAACCAACCGACAGTCGCACTAAATTGCTTCGATGTTGCGGTTTAGACTACAATAAGCCATATAACCCTGTGTTAGGCTGAAGAGCGCTTAACGCTTTTTTTTTTATTTTAGTTTGTTGTGTTTGGTGCGTCAGACGCGGGTAGACTGGTTAGCAGTTGAGCTGCATGTGGGCGTACTGAAGACTAGGGTTGAGTATAATTAGTTGTTTATGAATTAGTTAGATATGGGGTGGCTTTTCTTCTTGCAGTTGAAGTGTGATCTGTTGGATCTGGTGAGTTATCTTTGTTTGTTCAAATGTTCTTTGAGTAACAACAAAATAAGAAAAAAAATTGAATTGTTACAGGATTTTTTAATTGCTCCTACGATGGGAAAATTAGGGTGTCTTTCAAAAGAGCAATTATTTAAAGTAGCTGAACATTTTGATCTTGAATTAGCTTTAACAAAAAGTACTAAGGTACAACCTCTCCGAGAGGCTGTAGAGGAGAAATTAAGAGAGATATTAATTTTAACTTCAGAGACACATCCTGAAGAAGAGTTGACACCTGCAGGTATTTCGACGCCTCGTGCGTTGTTAGCGCCCATCGGGTTAACATTCTAGCAACAGTTGGAAATCCTTAGTATACAAAATAAAGAATGTGAATTGGATAGACAACTTGAACTACAGAAATTGAAAATCCAAGAACGAGAACAAGAACGAAAATTTGAAACATTTAGAATGCAACAAAAAATGGAAGAAGCTAAATTAGAACAGGATGCAGAACGGTTAAGATTGATCGGACAAGGAAAGCTTTCTGGTGGTAATGTTGATTCCTTAAATGAGCAGGAACTTGCGGGGGCGAGTGGAAATCGAATGACAGGTTTAGTACAGATGATTAAACTCTTGCCTAAATTCAATGACTGGGATCCGGATGTGTTTTTTTTCTCTGTTCGAAAGCTTGGCTGAGGATAGGGGTTGGAACGATGCTGAACGTACACTCTTACTACAAAGTGTTTTGGAAGGTAAAGCTCAAGAAGCCTTCATCTCACTTTCTTCTGAAAATCGAAAGAACTATAAGGTAGTAAAAGAGGCTGTGTTAAAAGCATATGAACTTGTCCCTGAAGCGTATCGGCGACGTTTTAGGGGATGGAAAAAAGACGAGCGTAAAACACACATTGAAGTGGCAAGGGAATTGGCAAGTATTTTTAATCGTTGGCGTACATCATTGTGTGTTAGTACATTTGAAGAGCTTTCTAATCTAATAGTTTTGGAGCAGTTTAAAAACATTATCCCAGAGCGCATCGCGATGTATGTAAATGAACATAAGGTGACAACGGCTGCTAAGGCTGCCATTCTTGCGGACGAATATGTACTAATTCATAAAAACGCTGGTGATTATTTTTATAAAAAGCCAAATAACATCGGAAATACAGTGAGGATGAGTCCGAACAAATCAGAGCATGCTAGAAAAGTGGATCCAGATTCGAGTTGCAGGTATTGTTTGGAAAAGGGTCATTGGAAAAAGAGTGCCCTATATTAAGAAATAAGTTCAAGTCCGTGGTTCCAAAAGCCGTTGGTCTCGTGTCTACTACCGGATTGAGTTTAAAATCAGATGCAGGAGAAGTAAAGACTTATGGAAGGAATAAGGATCTTTTGCAAGCAGGATACGAGCCGTTCATAACTATGGGGACTGTGTCTTTGAAAGATTTGATGAAGGTACCTGTTAAGATATTACGTGATACGGGATTTTCTGAATCTTTCTTATTGGATTTGAAACTGCCGTTTTCTTCTGAAACAAATACGGGTAAAAGCGTTCTAATTCAAAGAATAGGATTAGACATATTTTCGGCTCCTCTGCATCGAGTTCCGCTAGATTCTGAGGTTGTGAAAGGAGAGGTAGAAATTGCATTAAGATCAGTTTTGCCTATCGAGGGGGTGGATTTGATTTTGGGAAATAATCTGGCTGGGAGTAAAATATGGGGTACGGAAGTGTTTCCCGTTGTTAAAGCCACTCCGGTTTGCTTGGTAGAATCAGACAAATGTGTGCAAGAACTGCCTGAAGTTTTCTGTTCCTGTGCCATAACACGAGCGATGAGTAAGAACAATGATATGGATGAGTATGAAGACCTAGAGGAATCTTCTTATGATCTTTCTAAGAATTTGTCTTGGCTTGCTCCGTCGATTTCCCGGCAGGATTTGATTGTAGAGCAAAAAAAATGATGCGCAGCTACAGACACTGTTTGAATCTATTAAAACAGAATATGAGATGAAAAGTTTGGGTAGTGGATATTTCACACAGAATGGATTATTACTTCGTAAATGGACACCGTGTTATGATAAGATTCTGGGTGAACCGGTGTTTCAAATAGTGATACCAAAGGGATTGCGGGAGTTAATTTTGAAAACTGCTCACGGTGACATAGCTGGTCATTTTGGAGTGAAGAAAACCTATCACAGCATGATGCGTTATTTCTTTTGGCCTCTATTAAAGAGAGACGTGGCTGCTTTTATAAAAACTTGTCATGTCTGTCAGTTGGTCGGAAAGCCGAACGAAGTGATCTCTCCTGCTCCGTTGTATCCTATACCTGTGGTGAAAAATCCCTTTGAGCATCTAACTATTGATTGTGTGGGGCCATTACCTCCTTCTAAAACTGGCTCCATCTATCTATTGACCGTGATGTGCCAAACTACGCGATACCCAGCTGCGTATCCGTTGCGAAATATTACTACAAAGTCTGTAGTGAAAGCTCTGACTCAATTTATTTCCATATTTGGAATTCCTCTAGTTATTCAGTCTGACAGGGGAACAAATTTCACATCTCGTATGTTTGCCCAAATTTTAAACAAGCTGCGTGTAGATCATCAAAAAAGCAGTGCTTCCCATCCTGAGAGTCAGGGTGCCCTTGAGCGCTTTCATCAGACACTAAAACAGTTGTTGAGAACGTACTGTACTGAGTTGATGAAAGACTGGGAGGAGGGACTACCTTGGTTGATGCTCGCTGCTCGCGAGGTCACTCAAGAAAGTTTGGGTTTCAGCCCCAACGATCTAGTATTTGGACATAAAGTAAGAGGACCGCTCGCGCTTTTGCGTGATGATTTATTGGAAACTGCACCGCCCGTAAATCTTTTGGATTACGTAAACGGGTTCCGATATAGGTTGTATTGGGCCGGTACAGTAGCCCGTGAAAATCTAGGTAAGGCACAATCTAAAATTAATTCCTGGTTTGATCAAAAGGCAGAAAACAGGGAATTCAATTCTGGAGATCAGGTTTTGGTGATGCTTCCAATGACTGGTTCCACTTTTGCTGCAAAATCTGGACCCTATACTGTGTTTGAACAACTTTCTGAACAAAATTATATGATTTCCACTCCGGATAGGAAGAAGGCGGCTCAGCTGTGTCATGTAAATCTATTGAAGCCTTATGTGTTCCGTGCAACTGGACCAAATGTCGCTGTCGGAGGTGTTGAAATTAAATCTGTTGCGTTTGCTGTAGGGGGTGAAAGTGGTTCTTTGTTAGATGAAGTTGAGAAGGATATTTTTGACGAATATTTAATTCAACCTAGACTCCGTAATTCTGAGCAGTTAAAGATTGGAGATCTCAAAATAATGGTAAGGAATTAATACATCTAATAACAGAGTTTCAAGTGCTTTTTTCTGATACTCCTTCGTGCACTGACATGATTCAGCATGATATTGATGTCGGTGACTCCCAACCTATTCGGCAGCGATTTTATCGTGTGTCTCCCGAAAAACAAAAACTTTTGGAATCGGAGGTTAAGTATCTTTTGGAGAATGGACTTGCGGAGCGATCTAGTTCCAGTTGGACTTCTCCTTGTCTTCTAGTTACGAAACCGGATGGAACATTTAGGTTTTGTACCGATTATAGAAGCCTGAATGATGTTACTAAATCCGACTCTTTTCCACTTCCACGGATTGAAGACTGCATTGATTCGGTGGGGTCAGCTGAGTTCGTTACGAAGATTGATTTACTTCAGGGATATTATCACGTACCCCTAACTTCTCGTGCTCAGGAAGTTTGTGCTTTCACAACGTCTTCTGGATTATATTCTTATAAACTTATGAGTTTTGGTCTTCGAAACGCTCCAGCTACATTCCAGCGCCTGATGAATCTGGTAATCTCTTTTAATAATCCAATAAAGAAACATTGTTATTTATTTTAACCCTGTCTGCCTCATGTGTCCCACGGTATGCTCCTCGGGGCGGTGTTGCGGTTTAGGGGTGGGCGGCCCGCTTATTTCTCCTAGTGGAAAGATGCCACTTAAGAAATCTTAATAAAATAACGATTTCACTAAAATTGTGTTAAACTTGCATTCAATTCCCATGAGTTTTTTCATTGACTTTCAGATGTTTGTGATTACTGCATTTACTATGCTTGTTTGTGTAAATATCTCCTAAAAGACAAAGGCTTGAGATTTGAATGTGGCTCAATGGAGGATTTGGCTTTCTGAGCCTCCATGCAGTGCATAACCGGAGAAATGTAGCCTTACAGTCCATGACATAACGTTTTGAAACATTACACAGTACTTTTTAGACCTTTAAAAACTTTAAAACATTCCTCTGTGTGTGTTCCTGCTTTTCTTGATTGTTATGTTGAGCAGTGAAGCCAGACACTAATTACCGTTGTTTGCTTTTCTTTATCTTTCTTGCAATTGATTATTTCACTGAAGCACTAAATAAGCATTGACAGAAAGAGCAAATGAATGCCATAACTTGGACACAGCGCGTGTCTGTGTGTGAGTGTGCATGGGTGTGTGTGTGTGTGTGTGTGTGTGTGCAGAACATCTGAGGTTGTCGGTTTGTGTTTGCTTGTTTGCAGGTGGCAAACACACAGTCCCGTGAGTCTTGAGCGATGGCGTCGGATGGTTTGACCAGCTCAGTCAATTAGCTCCAGTCTGCATGATGAACGCCTCCACCTGTGTGCATATGCATCACTGTTTCCCTTTCACTCTGCAGTTACACACTGATTGCCACAAACACTCTGTAAATGTAACAGCCAGAGCCGGCCCAAGCCTTTTGGGGGCCCTAAGCAGAATTTGATTTGGGGGCCCCCTCCCAGTACGCGGAGCCACCTGTGCTTGACGATTATTGACACAAATATCATGCAATAATGATACATCATAAATAAATACAGTGAGGTCATGTATAAATACAAAATAAATACTTAATAAAAAATAGATAGCCTACTTAAATAAAAAAGTGTTAACTTTTACTTTACTCGTTTACTAACTCTTTGGAACTTCTTAAAACAAACTGTCTCAAAACATATCAAAAAAATTATTTGCTAAAATAATGACAAAACTGAGAAATCAGAAACATAATAAGAGCAAGGGTTCAACGATGACAATTATTGTTGAAAACTGTAAAAATATTATTATTTCTCAACTGGCTCAATACAGTGTAACTGTCATCAAAATCTTTTTTTTATTTTTTATTATTGTAACAGACTTTGTTGGATTCTGTCATGTACAATCCAACAAAGTCCCAGTAATGATGTACTGACGCTCGTTGGTGTATATGTGTGTATGCAATGTATTTTTCCCCTCGGGGCTTGCCGTACATAGGAATGGGTCAATTGCTGAAAAGATACCGTAAATAATCATGCAAAGTTGCAAACATACTTTTATCTTGCTCTTTTTTTTCTCCTCCTCTGTCATTTTCTTCTTTCTATTTTCGGCACCAGAGGAATACGTCCTTTTTTTGTGACATGGCTTAACATTACCGTGACTATGCGCAGTTGGTGACTATGCGCAGAGGTGTATAGATTATGCGCATGACTTAAACGCTGGCAGACACAGCAGCAGTTGTAGGCAGGTATTGATCATGAAATCAGAATTTTCTTGTCTTTAATTATTCATTCATGCATTCATTCATATTATTCATTCATTTATGTCACTTGTTTAAGTCATCTAAAAACTATATATTTTTTGATTTTTCGACTCGATTGGGGGGCCCCCTGGTGGCCAAGGGGCCCCAAGCAGCCGCTTAGTTCGCTTATGCCTCGGGCCGGTCCTGGTAACAGCTTTGATATATCAAAGAGATGTGTGAGCACAATTCTGTTTAGCATTTTCAAAACTTCTGAAGAAAAAAGCACTATATATATATATATATATATATATATATATATATATATATATATATATATATATCCACACACACACAGACACAATGTATTCCTTTGTGCATGTGTGTGTAGGACAATACATAATTTGACAATGTGAACAACACTTTAATGAACATGAATTTCATTACATCTAAGTTCATTTCTAAATGTGTTTTGTATTCTGTGTCATCTAAATGAGCATGTAGACTGTGTTTGTGCTGACATTAGAGATAGCCACGAGATTCAAATGAATAAACACTGAGATGATGCGCTTAGTAAAAGGAGAGATTTCTGACTGATGAAATGGTGTGTAACCTGCTGAAAGGATCGCTTCACCGGCAGAAGATTCTCTTTAATATGATTCCACATAAATGAGCCGAGTACATGTGTAAGTGAAAATCAGGCTGTAAATCCATCGAGCAAAACAAGGTTCTTTGAAGATGTGAGTGTTTCTTCCCTGTGCAAAACTCTGCAATGATGATCCAGTGTGTTGAAAGGCTGCCAGGGTGTTGCTATGCATTCAGAGGGGGTTCTGGGCAGTTGCTAGGGCGTCTCTAAGGTGTTCTGGGCAGTAATGGCACACTTTGATATTCTTGTGGTGGGCAAATTACATACAATGTTGCCAACCGCTTGGCCACCCTTAAATCTCATTGGTCCAAAATCCCTCTCATTTCTACATTTTTTGTTTAGATGCCTTAATACAATGTGGTTCTTTTACCGAATCACTGTATGTTCTGCCCCCACTTTGTGTTGCATTAGAGACATCTAGTGGTGTAAAGTTGTATTGCATTAGATTTCTTTTTAGTCCCTCCTCTCTTGCCGTTGTTTTCCTGTTTGCTTTGCTTCGGGCTTTGTTCTGTCTGGTCTACTCATGGGTATACTGAGAGGTCATGCAGCAGTTACTCTTTTCTCTTTGCCGTTGGTAGTTTTTGAACGTCTAAGTCTGTAAGTATTACTGTAGGTAGTATGTCTACTTTGCTATAGTCTTTGTCCGTTTTAGCATAATATGTGTGTTGTATTAATAGTAGATGCTAATCGCGATTAGCATTTCTCCATAGACATCCATGTTAATGTTAGCTTAAATGCTTATTAGTCCTGCAAATCTCATTATATGGCTAATTTTTCTTATGGGATAGCTATATGTTAGACTTGAGTTGCATATTCATGTATATGTATGTATGGGCAGTTTGTAATCCCATATTATTATGTTTTCACAGTTTTACAAAATTGGAAAGATCCTTACTAATCATAAAAGGCCTCTCTCTACTCCTGTTTCCCGGGTCTTTATTTCATGGATCTTATGTTAGCTATCTGCTACGCTAACCTGTCAAAGCAAGAGCAGAATAGTGTATAATGATACTGTTATGAATAGAATGTTCAAAAGAACAGGTACTAAATAGGGTTCACTTTCGTTATTCTATTATCTTACACTACCATTCAAAAGTTCGGGGTCAGGTTTTTAAACTAAATTAATACTTATATAAATGTAGTGTAAATTCAGCCTTAAATAGTTCAAAAGGGACAGTAAAGACATTTATAATGTTACAAAACTTTTTAACTTTCTATTCAATAAAGAATCCTGAAAATGCTCCAGGTTTTGACAAAAATATGAAGCAGCACAACTGTTTTTCAAGATTGATAATAATAAGAAATGTTTCTTGAGCAGAAATAAAGAAATGTTAGAATGATTTCTGAAGGATCATGTGACACTGAAGACTGCATTGTATCACAGGATAGGAATAAATACAATTTTACGATATTACAATAGAAAATAGTTATTTTAAATTGCAACAATATTTCACTGTTTTTCTGTTTTTTATCAAATATATGCAGCCTTGATGAGCAGAAGAGACTTTCAAAAACAGTGGTTAAATAGTGGTGTTTATTTCTGTGATTTTGGAGAAAAGACTAATCCTGAATTTTCCCAGTTTCACCCAATATTGATGCTCGGCATGCAGTAATAATCAGATATGTGCGGCACATAGCATTACAGCAACATTGTCCAACAGCGTGTGCTATCTCTGAACGCTCAGGGCTCATATCTGCCAATGCTGTTTAGCAATTTCCCCTTCTTTCTTCCTGTGCAGTTGCCCTTACATCCTCCCTCCCTCTCTCTCTCTCTCTCTCTCCCCCCCCTCTCTCTCTCTCTGCCCTTTGCAAATCCCTTTTGCCACCATATTACATATTACTGCAGGAATGCCATCAACTAAAACACATACACACACACACACACTCAATGTAATGCTCTGAGGCTGTTGTGATTTTAACGGCTCTTGACAAAACAGAGGGTTTAATTGAGGTCAAACAAACAACAGGAAAATATTTTTTTTCTTCCTTTTTCCAAGAGCTGCCGGACAAAAAGAAAGAAAGTGAGAGTGAGCTTCATTCTCTACACGCAGACAACGGAAGCGCCATAAGTGAGTCAAATCAAGCCTCAGACACTAATTACGCCACACTGAAGCATATTGGCTAACCACAAACCCCACTAAAGCTTAGACACTTGCATAATAGTTTTTAGCAGTAAGAGCACTTCCTTAATCCTTAGGCCGCACACACATATGATTCTTTTAACTGAGAACGGTATGACTTATTAATAAAATCACACACACACACACACACACACACACACACACAGTCTATTGTGTCATGTGTGCTCGCTGAACACAAACATATATTGCGATTAGTGCTGTATTGTGACAATCGCAATCGCGATGCCAAGCCAATGCGATTTTATGAAATAAATAAATGCATGTGTGGATATGACAACCCATTCTCTCTGAGAGCTGTTTGGCCATTTTCTACACCGCTAATAAAAAGAAGAACTGAAAAGGAAGACCAGTCAGTTTCAGTTTAGGCAGTGGCGCGTATGCTCACGTCGTGACTTTATCCGGTGTGCAGCGCGGAGAACAGGGGTGCTTCTCAATTCTTATTTGTGCATCCTCGTTTCCTTTCCTCGCGTCTCAGCTCCACCCACGGTAGGACGCGAGGGAAGGCTGCAAGGAAGAAAAGGAGGACGGAGCAAGCTTTTTTATACATTGGAATACTTGATCACTCGAGCGTCACTTCACAACGTCATCAGCAGCGCTCAAAGGATCTGCCCTTATGTTGTTGAAGTTTGGTTATTTAAGAAACATTGTATGTTGTCACTAAACTCAATAAAATACTGTTTAGTTACCAAATGTTTTGACAATCAAAATACACTTACACCAAAAATAATCCACAGACTGAGTTTAGACAACAACGCATATATGTTACATCCTGCTTAAATGTTCCTGCTTCTCTGGACAGAATTTTCAAAATATATTATTTTCATGAGCATACAAATGTTCTTATTTATTGGTCTATTTATTTTATACTATTATACTATTGAGACAACACATTTGCAGTAATGCAAAGATGTCATCATTTAATTTAAAAAAAATATATTATTTGAATTTGAAAACTGTGCATTTAGTTGTTGTTGCTAGTTTGATTTGAGAAATACACATTTCAGCATTATCACTAATCTGTGTATGCATTTTCCTTGAGAACCAAGCAAGTTGACTCATGAAACCATTTGTTTATTATATCGCTATCGCAATGTTGACCTCAATACGCTGATTTCACGCAGCCGCCATTTTGAAATCGAAAGCGAGGCTCCGGTGGGAAGAACCCTGGAAGTACAGATAGGCAACAATGCCTTGGACTACCAACCTGAAGCTGCTGCCGCGATTTACACTATTGGATGTTAATATCCAATATAGGACATGTATATAGTTTGTTCCTGCTTCTTTTTTTACGTTCTGAATTATATATAAAAAAATATTTTTATTTATAAATGAATTTCACTAAAGTATGAAATAAATGTATGTACATTTTTAGAATAACTAATTTCTACATTAAACACAACAATACGTCATCGCATTCGCGACTCTCCTATGATTAAAAGCGACACTTCCGGTTTTCTTCCCACCGGAGCGATTTCAAAATGGCCGCTGCGTGAAATCAGCGTATAATCGCAGCATGACATTTTACCCAAATCGTGCAGCCTTAATTGCGATCAATGTTGTCAAATTCACAAACACGTCTCTGCTTACATACATACATTAACCCTTTCACACGTAAGTTTAAAATATTCTAACTGACCCCCCAGCGTGAGTTTTTCAAGGCGACCGTTATTTAGAACTTGTCACTTTAATGTTTCCATGGTGACGCGTCATTGCTTGTCACGTGACACAGCACAACCACAACACAGCGCTGAATGAATGAGGATCTGCTTTTATGTCATTTTTCCTTTTTTATTAAAATTATTCCCAAATGTATTAGCTATAGCATGAAACACTGATATTCCGATTGTCAAATATGTGCAAGTGGATGGGTTTTGTTGTTTAAACATCTTTATAACGATCGCGTTAGTTGAGCTGTATTCACAATGGGCGGCGCCATTTTAGTTTGTTGTACAGTTCAGAGAATCGGATCTGTTGGATTTACAACATGTCAATTCCTCCACTTCTCACGAAATACATGAAAGTAAGTGGCCGGTGAACTGGGAGAAGACTAGGGTCAAATGTAAAGCTACTTACACAATGTGTATCTGATATGAATAAAACGTGTCGTCTTATTTTATTATAATGGAAAGGATTATTATTGCCGCTTCCATAGACATCACATCAGTGTGTATTTTACAAACTCAAAATCATTGTTTTGCTAGTACTTATGTGTATTTAAATGTCTGAAACCTAAAATAAACATTATGTGGTTGAAAACACTCAATAGTTGTGATATATGACAGCACTGAGTGCGTCCGTCTCTGGCTCAGCGCCAGCCAATGCGCGAAAGCTCGTTTGAATTTAGCAGTTGATCACGTGATGCACTGACCGTTCTAATCACACCGGTGTGATCGTACGCGTGAAAGGGTTAATTAAAGTTGAGTTACTTACATTTACACTCACCTAAAGGATTATTTGGAACACCTGTTTAATTTCTCATTAATGCAATTATCTAATCAACCAATCACATGGCAGTTGCTTCAATGCATTTAGGGGTGTGGTCCTGGTCAAGACAATCTTCTGAACTCCAAACTGAATGTCAGAATGGGAAAGAAAGGTGATTTAAGTTATTTTGAGCGTGGCATGGTTGTTGGTGCCAGACGGGCCGGTCTGAGTATTTCACAATCTGCTCAGTTACTGGGATTTTCACGCACAACCATTTCTAGGGTTTACAAAGAATGGTGTGAAAAGGGAAAAACATCCAGTATGCGGCAGTCCTGTGGGCGAAAATGCCTTGTTGATGCTAGAGGTCAGAGGAGAATGGGCCGACTGATTCAAGCTGATAGAAGAGCAATTTTGACTGAAATAACCACTCGTCACAACCGAGGTATGCAGCAAAGCATTTGTGAAGCCACAACACGCACAACCTTGAGGCGGATGGGCTACAACAGCAGAAGACCCCACCGGGTATCACTCATCTCCACTACAAATAAGAAAAAGAGGCTACAATTTGCAAGAGCTCACCACAATTGGACAGTTGAAGACTGGAAAAATGTTGCCTGGTCTGATGAGTCTCGATATCTGTTGAGACATTCAGATGGTAGAGTCAGAATTTGGTGTAAACAGAATGAGAACATGGATCCATCATGCCTTGTTACCACTGTGCAGGCTGCTGGTGGTGGTGTAATGGTGTGGGGGATGTTTTCTTGGCACACTTTAGGCCCCTTAGTGCCAATTGGGCATCGTTTAAATGCCACGGCCTACCTGAGCATTGTTTCTGACCATGTCCATCCCTTTATGGCCAGCATGTACCCATCCTCTGATGGCTACTTCCAGCAGGATAATGCACCATGTCACAAAGCTTGAATCATTTCAAATTGGTTTCTTGAACATGACAATGAGTTCACTGTACTAAAATGGCCCCCACAGTCACCAGATCTCAACCCAATAGAGCATCTTTGGGATGTGGTGGAACGGGAGATTCGTGCCCTGGATGTGCATCCCACAAATCTCCATCAACTGCAAGATGCTATCCTATCAATATGGGCCAACATTTCTAAAGAATGCTTTCAGCACCTTGTTGAATCAATGCCACGTAGAATTAAGGCAGTTCTGAAGACGAAAGGGGGTCAAACACAGTATTAGTATGGTGTTCCTAATAATCCTTTAGGTGAGTGTATAAAAGTAAACTGAAAGCTAAATAGAAAACTAAAGGAGAGACCACACACTTACACACACACACGCACACAGTCTATTGTGGCATGTTTGCTGGCTGAACACAAACATATATTGTGATCAATGTGGTTCAATTCACAAACACTTGTCTCTGCTTACTTACATACATACATACATTATACCATACATACCACATACATAGATATATTAATTAAAGTTGAGGTACTTACATTTATAAAAGTAAACTGAAAGGTAAATAGATAACTAAAGGACAGAACACACACAAACAGACACACACACACCCACACACACACAAATTGCCCTTCCACAATTTCTTACAGTAATGCATGTGGTCAGAAAAGTATCCTATAAAATCACAAAATCATTTACTGCAAGAAGTCAGTCCATTTTGCAGACTTTTGGCTAGAGTAGCTGCCAGGTTGATTGATCATGTGAGCTCAACTCCCTTCACTTCAGATTTGCATGAAGTCAAACTGTTCTCAAGTGTGTGTGGAGTCACTGGCCACGCCCACATGCTGATGTCAACGGTCGCTGTCACTCACATCACACGGATACATTCAGGTCAGTTGCTGCTGGTGATGTGAATGCAGCTTGACTTTGTGATATGCTCATGTTTACTTTAACCTCCACTTTGATAGATGATTAAGTTGTCACAAGAAAAAAAATGAAGGCAAGTAATTTTTTTCAAGGCCAAGTCTGTTAGTTTAGCACTGGGATACTAATTATAGTTTTGTTAATATTTTGAATCAGCCTTTATTTCTACTACATTTTCTGTTTTCATTTTGATTTAGTTAAATTCATTTTTATAAGCCATTTTATTTGTTTTCATTTCAAATAATTTTCCTTTTATTTCAAGAAATGAAAATATATATTTTTAAAGTTTTAGCTAAAGGTAGGGAATGTTCTTTCATACACACTTTTTGTTATACTCATTGAAACTCTTTATACTGATAGCAATCAATAATAGAAGGGGTCTAAATATATATTAAAAATGTAAGTGGCCCTGGACCACAAAACCAGTCACATGGGTCAATTTTTTTAAATTGAGATTTATACATAGCTTTCCGTTGATGTATGGTTTGTTAGGATAGGATAATATTTGTCGAATATACAACTATTTGAAAATCAGGAATCTGAGGGTGCAAAAAAATCTTAACATTGAGAAAATCGCCTTTAAAAGTTGTCCATTTATGTTCGCGATTGTGCTGCATTCACTCACAAAAATTAATATTTTCTATATTTACGGTAGGAAATTTACTAAATATCTTCAAGGAACATGATCTTTACTTAATATTCTAATGATTTTTGGCATAAAAGAAAAATCGATAATTTTGACCCATACAATGTATTGTTGGCTATTGCCTCAAATATACACGTGCTACTTGTGACTGGCTTTGTGATCCAGGGTCACACATATCTTATGTGAAAGTCTCAAGACCAAAAAATGTCCATCCGATCATTGCATTCGGAAAGAATGCAATGATTGGACGAACATTTGTAGTCAGGTGGTACAAGTCAGAGCTTATTAAGTTGTTTACATTTATTATTATTGTAATGTTGTGTGCTATGAGACATGAGGGAATGCAACACCGTCTCTTGTGACACTTTGCAGACTCTGCTGTGTGCATTCATGTGTTTTGAAGGAGGAGTGGCATTGGAGACACTCTGAAGGGAGGGTGGGATCGTATGCTTTCAAAGCTAGCTTGCAATTGCTAGCCTATCCGAAATTACCCACCCTACCTTTAATGATAATAATCCTGAGCCACAGGTCTACAAATTCTCCATTGCATCAACATCAACATTTAATTTTATTTCATTTTAAACACACACACACACACAATAAAAGTAACTATAACCTGATTTAAACTTCATTTGTTGGGCAGAAGATAAAAATGATGATTGCATGTGTGATGTGGGATTTATGAGAAACATCTTTGCCCTGTTTGTTCTGGCTGGCTGATCGCGCGCTGGTATTTTTACCCATCCTCACATCCCTCCTGCTACAAAGACATGAATTAATACAAATTACATCTCAAAGCCCCTGTATTTACTTACATAATGAAGAGCAGAAATTATTCCGACACGTAAATTAAAAATGATTTCATGCGTACATGCATCTCTTTTTTCTCAACTCTTGAGCTGCTAACGGGCTGATTTAACGGCTGCTGTTTAAAATCTCCCCAGCACGTCAGAGTGCCACTGACAAGCCAAATCTGACCCATTTAGAAAACAAAGACAGATAAATATAAATCGCTCTGTGTGTTTCCTGTAGAGATGAGAGAAAGCGAATCCCCGGAGAACGCGAAAGATGAAGGCTTGAGGAGAGAAATAGGGCTGGTTTGGTGGGGGTTGACTACTAGCTAGATCCCACCTTATAAAAAAAAAAAAAGACAAATGAAAGGAGAACAAAAATCCAAGGCAAAAAAAAAAAAAAAAAACCCCACATGGTAGTCGTTTCCCTGTAGATTTCCAAATGAAAAGAAAAATGCATGCGGTCCAGAGACAAAACAAAAATAACACTCCACTGAGCCTATGAAACCGTAGAATGCTTGGGTGTTTTAGGCTGGGTGTCAGTTGTGGGTCACCTATTTTCAATCACTAAATTGCAAGGGGTTTTAATCTGTGTTGTGTTCCCATCTTCACCTCGGGTGGATGGAAGCGCTGTTCTTTTAAGGAATAGCTTGGTACATGTGGTGACTATCAAATGTCATCACATGGAATTTTTTTTTTTCAAAACCATACCAATGCATAAAATTCACTGCATTTCCAACTGAAATGAACACTAGTGGCAGAAATTATGATTACAGGGGCAGATTATTGACCTATTATTGAAGCAGGTTAATTAAGACTTAATTTCATGTGGTTACTTAAGCTATGTAAGGACCTCAAAACACTTTTACCAGTAAAAGTTTTGCTGATACATTTTGATGTTTGCATCACATAACCAGCTCAATATGTTTGGTTTTTCTGTAGTAAAATTGCTCGGTAGCTCACTTGGTACAGCATTTGCATTTGCGATACATGAAACACAAGTCACGATAAAAGAGACCAAAGACTACAAGCAGCTAAAATTGCACGTTTACATCAGCAAATGCATTTTTATCTAATGCTTGCTTTTGTTAACTGTCACGGCTTAGCAGAAGGAACAGACGGACAAAGGTAATTCCACACAAAGAAAATGTTTAAATGTAACATGAAACATGCACACACGAACAATAACCGACACGTGACAGAACTGACCGGGAGAATATATACAGAGGGTAAATGAGGGAACTAACTAGACACAGGTGGATGAAGATGAACTAATCGAGGAGAAACAAGAACAGGTGCAGACAAGACAGAACAGAATGTGACATTCACGCTATCAGTTTAGTTTAGTGTAGATGCTACGTTATTTTCAGAAGCGATAAAGCGCTAACCTTTTAGCACCGCTCGACGGACATTTAGTTTCCGAACTACAGCGATATGCAAAACCACCGACATAACAAAAAATTTACAGATTCACCTTCATCTGCTTCAGGCTACGTCTACATTAATCTGGATACATTTGAAAACGGCGTTTTCATTTTTAAGCACTCTCCGTCCGCTAGCGTTTTCAGGCGTTTTTCAACGTTTCAGCGTGGATGAGAAACTTTTGGAATGCATGCGTGAAACCTCACAAAAGATATACAGACAGAAAAATAAATAATAACATTATCACGCAATTCTTCTGAAAGAATCATTTTATTTAGCAAAAATATCTCACCATTCACTGATGCGTGCAGGTTACACACAGCCACCATGTTTGCACTAAAACGCAGCTACTCTCATGTATTGCCGCAGGACAGCAAATGTGAGTACATTTTCTGTCATCTTTGCTTGACTGTGATACGAAGAGTGTGCAAAGTAACATATTTTAGCAACAGTGTGAAAGTGAATAGCACATAACAGGCACAATACCGGTATAAACATAAATATCTATTGGTACAAAATGCATCACATGACTAAACTTACATGATCATTTTTAAATAACTCGTTTTGACAGTCCGCACTACAACGCGGAAACGGCATTTTCAAATGTATCAACTTTGGAGAGCGTTCTCAAAAAGCTTAATTTTCATTAATAGAAATGCCGTCTCAGTGTGGACGGAAGGCCAAAACGGAGAGAAAAATATGCATTTTCAAATGAAATCGTATTAGCTTGGACAAGGCCTCAGGTAAAACCGAACATGTTATAACTCACTGGACAATTCATTTTGAAAGTGTTGGGGAATGTGCAAGAAGCAACGTTTTCCAAGGAGCCTGGGTTGTTTAGTGTTCTGTACAAGAAACACTAAAGTCATACGTGTTTGGAGTAAGTCTGGATAGAATTTTAATATCTGGCCAAACATACCTTCAAGTTAACTTCCCATGGTGCCATGTGACCGTGCCAGAGCATGAGGTGTTTCCTGTTGAATTATGAGACTGGAGCAGCATGACCAATAACTTTGACAACACTGTATAACTGAAACATCTGGATCTGTTCTCCATCGCCAGGCATGTATAATCAAATATAAGCATTGAGTAATCAAATATACCGCAACTAGTCACGGTCACGCAACACTGATAAATGACCAACCGACTCTTCCTAATGAAGCCTGGTTACACCTCACATCCCATACAAACATTCGCCATGGAAATACACAGTTTGTGTAAACAAAAACGTGGCATTATTGTTGAGAATTATTTGATCTAAAATTACTGTAAAATTGTAATTTATATGATGGTAAAGCTTTTTCAGCATCATTATTCCAGTCTTCAGTGTCACATGATCCTTTATAAATCAACCTAATACGCTGATTTGCTGCTCAAGAAACATTTATAATTTTTATTATTAATGTCGAAAACGGTTGTTGCGTAAAAAATAAATAAAACGTGATACGTTTTTTCAGGATTTTTTGGTAAATACAAAAATTCTTATGAAAACCAATTATTTGAAATAGAAATGGTAGTTTTACTGTGAAACCACCAGTTCTTAACGCTGAAGTGTTAAAAACAAGTGTATTTACAGCTATTCTGATGGCACTTTGACGTGTAGAGGTGTCATATAATCTCCGAAATGCAGCCAAACATTAGCTTATGAATGTAAGTTTATCACAGCACACTGCAGATGAATCATACACTTGAAATGTTTTCTAAGTCAATGTAAAATTTACTTCATGTTGTTCCATGTCTATATCAACGAGCAGGGGCGTAGGAGCAATTTTGAACCTGGGGGGGACAGTAAATGCTGGTGGGGGGCCCCGAATTTTGTATATATTTTTTTATATATAAGGCACTTAAATGCTAATTTCTAAAGACTTATGGGAACAGACTGTACTACTTTGTTTCTAAGCAGTGATTAAATTGTGATTTATTATGTGGGCTCTCCATAGGGGGGTCCGGGGGTATGCTCCCCCGGGAATTTTTTTTTAAAAATAAACCATTAAATGGCACTTTCTGGAGAGTTTTGTGCAAAGAAATTGAGAAAATGAGTCTTACATGATATTTGAAAAACTGCAAGGTTAAGAGCATATACTTTTCATTGTTGTAGCATCAACAGGTATTAGGACATTTAGCATTTACATTACTGTTAATCAGTCATGTACTGATTAACTAAAAATTAAAAACTCAAATAAATGGTTGATTTAATTTCCATTAACCACCTAGTTTACCCCCCAAGGATAGATTGAAAAATAAAAATCAATCTATGTGGAAAGGTTCCTTGCTAAAAGTAGGTCTAGCAAGTCTTATATTTCTGTAATTCACACAGATCAAACACAAAAAAGCTGCCTGAATAGATTGCTAGTTTATTTTGAGTAGCCAGCTAGCAGTTCTCTTGGCAGTTTGCTGATAATCCGGTGTCTGAAGTAAAATGCTCGAAACATCTCCTGAGAAAAATCACATGGCCAATCTAGTCTTGGTTATTTAATTTAGATTTAGTCTTATTTTCCTTACCTTGTCATTCAAGGCCAGGGCACTTTATGTACATTTCTGGAACTTTTGCACGCTTCCACATCCCGCGCAACTAGGATCTCCCAGGAACACTCATTATATATTGCTGCGTACATTTATCCGTGTCACCTAGATGCGCATGTGCGAGCGGTGCGCGATCATGGTCGACTGACAATGAGATTAGCAGCTGAAGAGTTCGGCCGTTTTTTTAAATTGAATTATGTATTTAAAAGTTGCCGAATGGATTAATTTGGAGACTCAGAAATCGGCAGAGATAGGCAGGCAATGCAAAACAAAATCTTACATTGGGAAATAGTGGGGGGGACAAAACTTCGATTTTGAAATGTGGGGGGGACATGTCCCCCCCACGTATAATGGCTCCTACGCCCCTGTCAACGAGTATTGATCAAATCAAAGCAATTATTCAAAATTACTGAATAAACCTAACTGAGTTACACCAATGAAAAGAATTTAAGCCTCTGATCATGTAGAACTTTTTATACATTTACTTTATTAACATGTTCCTGGTCTTTGAGCAAAATTTCTATGTAATCTGTCATCATAATGCAGTAAACATTTCAGATTCAGGATGACGGAGTGAAGCTGCGTCTTCACATTCAGAAGCGATGATTGATTTTTTTCAGGGGCTTGAATTCACAAATACGAATGACTCACCATGGAAATGAAGCATTATCTAGCGAAACAAACAAAAGAGCAGCTCAACTCTCTCCGGTTTCGCTGGGAATGAGATGGCAGAACTAAGCAAATTGCCGCTGAAAGGAACTCTGGGAGGGGCGGCTGAGATGCACACCTGTGGTTTCTCCACACAGGAACGCTTTTGTAGCGAGTATCTCAAGGAAGATCTTGAGTGATCTTCAAACACACTCCCAACAGTGCTGGAGGTCCATTCTTCACATTTCAACACGGTATTAAAATATCCAGCCTGTGAACTACACTTAATTAACCAACAATACAAAGAACAACACAAGAGAAACAAACTGGGTTCAGCCACGCAGTTACCCATGTGAATTTGTCATGAATGAGTGATGGTGTGCATGTCTTCCCCAGACGTCCAAACATCGCTCTGTTGTTGTTTGGAATGCGGTAAGTGATGTTCTCTTCGGTCTGGTATGTAAAAGCATTCGGGTGGCATTGTGTAGATGTGTGCTTGTTTAGTACTGAAGACTCCTAATGGCTCTTTGCTTTGCCTGTGGCTCCAATGCAAGTCTTCAGAGCCTTATCTATCAACAGGTCAATTGACAAGCCCTTTCCTGTCTCTACGACTCAGAAGAACAAGTAAAAGAGGCAATGAAATACAAAGTTAGGTTTTCCTGTGGCATAAGAGGAGGAAACAGAAGGAATGTGACTTGTAACATTACAAGCCTTGTGTTCAAGATTCTGAAACTTTTAGTGTTGTTATTGCTAAATAAAACGAAACCTAAAATGATAAAGAATCATTTTTATAAACTGAAACCGATCTGAAATAAAATAAAACAGCACATACATTTTTTTTAATTAAGTCTTGGCATCTGACTGAAAAAAGATTGATTCATTGTAAACTAATTTTTAAAAATCATTAAAAAAAATGACCCCAAAAAAGTAATTAATAAATAAATTATAACTTGTGTGTCCTTGAAACAAATGCATTCACCACGAATCTCACGACCTATTCATACGATTTGTCTAAACCCCAGTGATGGGTAGTTTTAGGGGTGGGGTCAGGTGTAGGTCATTCATACGAATTGGGCAACTAGTAAAATATGTACGATTTAGCAAAAGTATTATGAATTCGTATGAATTAGCCACTTTGTAAAATACGTACAAATTGCTGTGAGATGGGGTTGGACCTTCTAAATATTGCACATCTAACCGCATACATATATCTCAACCATCTCATAATTACAAAAAAAAATGCAATTAGCCACAAACCCTTAACAAAGGCAAAGTGTGGTGGGTTTACACCATAGGGATAAAAAGTTATAGCTGTTCAATTGTGCAAGTATGATAAGAATAACAGTCCAGAGGAGCAACAGCAGTGAGCTTCTGCATTACTAAAGGCTCACCTGCAGACTGCTGAGTAACAAGCCACTTTTGTTAGGTGCCATATTGAATTCCAAGCAAAAGCAACGAGGACGTGCTTATGGAGCGGATCAAATGACTGCAACCCCTTCATACATTCTCCCTCTCTCCCTCTCTCTCTCTCTGGAAAGTGTCGGGAAGCTGATAAATTCTTAATCCTCTCTTCACTATAATATGCACCTATTGTTCTTTCTCATAAAGGGTTTCTGTTCGCAAGAACACATCCAACCCTGTTTGTATTGTTCTGGAAAGTGTCAGATGGCTTGCGTGTGTGTGTGTGTGTGTGTGTGTGTGTGTGTGTGTGTGTGTGTGTGTGAGAGAGCGTATGGTTGTGCACAATGAGCTTAAAGGGATACTCCACCAGTTTTTCTTATTAAACTATGTTATTCCCTTAACTAAGACGAGTTGATACATACCTCTCTCGTCTCAGTGCGTGCACTATATCGCTCTGTATTGCCGCAAAACTATGTTAGCACTTAGCTTAGCCCATGCATTAAATATGGGCCAAGCAGAGAAGCGACCAAACACTTCCACGTTTTCCCTATGTAAACACAGTTACTCGAGTAGTGTAACTTGACCTGGGCTGGTGACACAAAATAAACCGTTGCGCTTTTCTAAGCGTTTAAAATTGATGACTATATTGTATGGCGGAATACCATAACAAGTGCTTTTGAGCACTTCGACTTGGCGCAATAATATCTTCACTCGTGAAAAGTCCTCTTACCGGCTCCCGCTTCTCCTCCCCTTCCCTCTGACATTTCCGTCAATACAACCAACGTGACATGCGCCGGTAGTAGTAGTTCGAGCGGAGTTGACGAATTAACAGGTTGTTGGAAGCTAGTTTGTGTACAATAATGGTTAAAGCGTGCATCGTAAAGGGTTGTGAAAATAAGGAGAATGTACATAGTGCTGTCATTTTTCACCGAATTCCAACACACCACATACAGCGGAGAGCTTGGTTAGCTGCTTTGAACAAGAATCCTTGCAGTCTCAAGATACAGAGAATCAGATATGTTGTCACTCACTATAACGTTATACTAAGGAGTTATACGGTTTAAGGCTTATACTACATGTTTCTTTCTGAGCTCAGTCCTTATCTAAATAAAACAGTAACTTTTTATTTCCTGTCTCAGAAGCGCACTGATTGCACAGATATGTTATTCAGCTAAGGTTACTGACACTTCCAGGACAACTAAATACCATGCAAAAGTACACTTACAGCGTTGGGTGATGATCCTCTTTCTTGTGTAAGTGATCTGAATATTGTTGGTGTAGCCTCATCCTTTAGTCGTGTTCCTGTGCAGGTATAGTCCTCCTTTGTGAAATGTTCGGAGCAAACACGCCACTTCTTCAGAGTCATCAATGGTGTTTTGGGATTCTTGTTCAAAGCAGCTAACCAAGCTCTCCGCTGTATGTGGTGTGTTGGAATTCGGTGAAAAATGACAGCACTATGTACATTCTCCTTATTTTCACAACCCTGTACGATGCACGCTTTAACCATTATTGTACACAAACTAGCTTCCAACAACCTGTTAATTCGTCAACTCCGCTCGAACTACTACTACCGGCGCATGTCACGTTGGTTGTATTGACGGAAATGTCAGAGGGAAGGGGAGGAGAAGCGGGAGCCGGTAAGAGGACTTTTCACGAGTGAAGATATTATTGCGCCAAGTCGAAGTGCTCAAAAGCACTTGTTATGGTATTCCGCCATACAATATAGTCATCAATTTTAAACGCTTAGAAAAGCGCAACGGTTTATTTTGTGTCACCAGCCCAGGTCAAGTTACACTACTCGAGTAACTGTGTTTACATAGGGAAAACGTGGAAGTGTTTGGTCGCTTCTTTGCTTGGCCCATATTTAATGCATGGGCTAAGCTAAGTGCTAACATAGTTTTGCGGCAATACAGAGCGATATAGTGCACGCACTGAGACGAGAGAGGTATGTATCAACTCGTCTTAGTTAAGGGAATAACATAGTTTAATAAGAAAAACTGGTGGAGTATCCCTTTAAGGAACACACTGATTATCAGAGGGTCACATGTTTGGGTCATATGGTACAAGAGGAAATGTTCATTTCCAAAGAGTGTTAAAGGATTGTTTGCTGGAGCTGGCCTGTGCTTCTGTGTGTAACTTATTACAGAATTAATACTTTAAAGCTCCAGTAGGTAACTTTTGAAAACATGTATTTGTTAAAACTGTCATTATGTCCTGGCAGTAGAATATGAGATAGATAATCTGTGTAAAAATCAAGCTCCTCTGGCTCCTCCCAGTGGTCCTATTGCCATTTGCAAGAAATACACGCTCCCGGTCAGAAACAACCAATCAGAGCCAGGAGGAGTGTCTTAGCACTGTCAATCACACTCGTGTACGCGCTGATCACACCCCTCTCTTGCACAGCGCGAGCGCCGGAGCGCGAGCCGTCGTTCAAACTCAAGATTGCCGGCGTGCTGCAGCTGTGCTTATGACGGAGAAACAACCTAAACTGCCAATTCTCGAGTGACACCTGCTCATAAAACAAAGAGGTAAAAGGAAAAAGACTGATGACGATAAACAAGCAAAAAAGAAAGAATTACACAGAGCCCATTGACTCGGTGTCAAAACTAACATGTAGATAAAATGTCACGCACTCTGCTAAGCAACAATTGAAACCTGCTAATTCACTGGCTTGTCATGTTGCTGAAATAATGTACTAGCAAACCTTATCTAGCATTATATATCGCTAGAATAATTACTTACATACTGTAACGTTAGTTACCGTTATATTAACGTTATCTTACTAGCTATTTATAACTTATAGAAAGAGTGCAACGTTATAAAGTTACATGTAGGCTATTGGAAAATACATAATGATTTGAGGACCAAGTTTGTAGTCAAAGTATGGGCAGGCCATAGTCAATGTAAAGCATATTATTGACGTTTAGTCCCTATTAGTGAATGTGCCATATAACTTTTTATCCGCCGTCATCGGTGGCCCTGTTTACTAGCCTGCGCGTTCACGACAGGCTCCGCTGTGGAGGACGAGCTGTGGAGGGAGGGCTGTAGCGCAGCAGAGAGCAAGGGGGTGGGACCTGGAAGTTGTGCTTGTTCAAATTTTCAGGCTAAGTCAACGTTTTCTCAAGACTCCCTACTGCAGCTTTAAAAGAATAAAGTGAAAACTGAATGTAATGTTTTCGGACACTTAATTGCATGTATAGATTTAATATAGATTTTAACTATAATACATTTTAATTTAATAACAAGTATTAAATTAAAATGTATTATAGTTAAAATCTATATTAAATGCAATTACATGAACTCTAGAGTGCTTTATTGGCAAGTAGCAATTTCATAATTTCTTCTATTTGTCTTTGAAATATAGTCAAATTGTTCTGTCGAATATACTGACATGAGAAACTAATATATGTAATTTCTGTTGGAATGTATTTAAATATATTTGCAATTAGGGCTGCACGATTAATCGCAATTTACATGAAATTTGGCTTATCGCGATTTTGAAATCGATTATGTTTTATGAGCAGCTTGTCATTAATGTAGGGCTCTGTAAACGAAGCACTACGAGTTTGAGTCACTTTTAACGTGCATTTGAAAAAGCAACATGCATCGGACATCTTTCCAAACATGAGAAGCATTTATGAACCTCTTATCCAACAAAAGACAACATAAAATAACATGATTTTACTCCAAACCCACTACATATCGACAGTTGAGCATCCTTCTGTGAGACACAGATACAGATAGTATGCTTGCCCATAGAGATTTCTGGAATGATGTGCATTATCGTACTTCTGCGGCGGGGCATATTTGGTGTGTCTGCGTGAGAGCGCCCTCTGGAGTTCAGATAGAGCAGTGTGTAAAGAAACAGTCATGAAAGTATACTCTCTTTCTTATATAAAGTATAAGTGCACCTTTATACATTTATAAAGTATAAATGGCCTTTTATTTTAATAGGCCTATATACTATATAATTAATATCACATTCAGTACAATATGTGCACTTCTTTTTTATCCAAACAGACAAGCTTAGTGGCAAGTTAAGGCCAGCAAACCACCATAGGCTAGTTTAACCCTTGTGCGTCAATTAAAAAAAAGTTACACATAGGTCCATAGAGGACAAAAATGTCTATGTCAAAAATATTTCATTAAAATTTGAAGCTTGGGAGAAATTACTTAAGTCTGGGCTCATTTTAAAGAAGACATGGAATCATGAAACAAAAAAAATATATATAATTATAGGGGTTTACGTTTATGAAAATGATTTATGGACATTATTTTATATAACAAATATATTTGATGAAACATGTTTAACTCTAAAACTGCTAGAAAATCAAAGCCATAAATCTAAACAAGTTGTGTTCCAAATTTGAGGTTGTTGATGCCTCAAAATATGAGCTTCCAGTGAGCTTTCAGCATTATTTATCCAATTGGCTCAATAATAAGCAGAAAACAGAAATAAAACGAGTATTTGCTTTATAGGCCAAATCCGAGAAAATGGCACCATCTAATTTAATTTTGAAGCCTTGCCAACAGAATGAAAACGTATTAACAAAGATTGCATCATTTTAAAGTTAAATTCCCCTGGGATTAAAAATTGCAGTTTCAATGGGGACATTTTTGGCCTTAAGGTCCTGAGTGGAACTATTTTGTGTACTTAGTGCAAAATTAAATGAAATGGGGGTGAAATGGTAAAATTCCAATAAAAATACACAAGTGTGCCAAAATGTATGCAGTTGACATTAACACAGGCAAAATGATAATAAAAAATGGACAAAGAAAAATATGTCTGTAAGGTCGCACAAGGGTTGAGCAAATGTGTCCTCAAAAATATCAATATCATCCTGCATCTGGGCATTTTAGTGTTGTTTTTGTCAATTGCATTATTAGGTGATTTGTCATCATTGTAATACGGAACTATTGCAGACGTGCTAAAGCTCTTTTTCTTTAGCAGGGTAGTCTCTTAAGCCGTTCTGCTCCACTGCTTTCAGACTGAACTGAAAAAGTGCCAATCTGTCAGGCAGGGCTAGCTAAACGCAAACGACAGCACGCTAGTCTGCTGGTCCTCAGAGTGTGAGTTGTACTCACACACACACACGCACACACACGTGCAAACAAAACCAAGTTCGGTCTACCTGGATATGTATTATATTGTATGTGTGGATTGTGGCAGCTGGGGATGATTTGTATTCTATGTAAATCTCACAGGTTGTGTCCTACTAGCATGAAAAGAGCAAACGTACAGAAATGGATGTAATCCTTATGATTATGAAAAGCTTATGGTTACTGTGTGTATTTGTGTGTAGTGTAGACCACAGCCCCATTCAATTACCATGCTGTATATACTCTAGAAAAATGGCCTTGAGACAACCAGCGACGCAATGATATCAAAACGAGAGCGCCACAAGGCAAAAAGCTTAGCATCAATACACACAATCACACTGCATCCATGAATGTATGTGACAGGAGCTTTGCATTTCTGCGCATCGTGTCACACGTGTTTATACGCACGTCTTTGTGTTGCGGGATTTTACCGTGCGTGTGTCATCCGATAAGCAGTTGAATTGGGTCAGACTCTCTATCACAAAACCTGCAGTTGTTGTTTTCTTCCCAGAATCTCCACTAAAGATTTTATCGTCTTTCATCTCTAATATTTTCCATCTGTTCATTTCTCTTTTAATCTTCGTATCTTCTGTGCTGAAATCTACAGATAAAATTAGCTAAAGCTATCCAGCTATGGTAAGTAAATCATCCATTTTCTGGTCAAGCTATAGTTCTTGCTGGTCTTAAATCTCCAAAGTTTTGGTGGTCAGATTTTGCTTTGCTTTTTTTGCAGGGCATCAGCAAAACTGTGATTAGATATTGAGCCGCAGCCTTTTTTGTCATGATAATATGTATTAGGCATGGCAGATTATCAAAATATTGAGTGCATGGACGGTTGTAAATCTTACTAACATCATTATAACAGCATGTGTCTCACCTATAAGCATCAGTTCACCAAACATCCTCTAGTTTGACAGATATGTGTTTATGTGTTTGTGAAATTGCTTAGGTTTTCTTGTGCAGTTTTCCCTTCTGAAATAAAAATGTGCTTGATTGTAGTGATTGTGTACATGTAAGAACTGTACTGACAGACAATATAATATAAACAGGAGCTCTGAAATAAAATAAAAAAACAAAAGACCACTTAAGTGTATTTTAAGAGTACACTTTCGTAATTGTTTCTTAACACACTTAAGTGCACTTTTTTTTAAGTGTGCTGTAATAATGTCAAAATAAGGTTTTTCTTACCGTTAGATTTTCAATGATGATTTTGAAGTCCTACTAAGTGGCTCAAAAAAGCACTCTAAAATTCACATAATTGCATAAATTCATTTAAATTTAAACTACAGTAGTTTAATTGAATTGCAATTTACATTCAATTAACTGTCTGATGACATTACTTTTTTACATTCTTTTAAAATAATTTTTTTTTTTTTCATAATAAGTACTCTAAAGTGTACTTACAAGGGTTGATTAATTTCCTATTGAAACCGGAAGTTTGGTGGGACACACTGAAGGGCTCATCATTTTTTTTTTCTCTTTTATAAATTGCCAATACTAACAACGAGAGTCCATATTTTCAACACCCTAGTATGTTTGCCCCTCATTTTCTCCATACGCATTTCAATAATGTATTTGACACAAACAAATTAGACAAAACGACTTTTTATGTCGGGATATAACTACTGTGAAAAGCAGTTTAAAGTACATGTTTAAATCTAGTGATGCTTTGAACTAAGAACTCCAGATAAAACCTGAAATCTGTACCAACGGTGAAATTCCTCATCGCAGCATTCATGATTGTAGGCCTGGTTTCACAGACAGGGCTTAGATTAAGCCAGGATTAGGCCTTAGTTCAATTAGGACATTAAAGTAGCTTTTATAAACATGCCTTAAAAAAAACATTACTGGTGTGCATCTTGAGACAAAACAATGGCACTGACATATTTTAAGATATTTATAAAAGTTGCTTTCAGTTAAGACAGCTCAAACATGGATTTGAGTCTGACTGGGACTAAGTTTAAGCCTTGTCTGTGAAACCTAATGTGTCGCTTCAGCTTTTAATGTATTTTTTTAATGGCTGTTTTGACTCGGAAGCTTTAATCACAGACTATAATCACAAGTTATAGACGTAAATTGTTTTTCATGGTTTAATAATAAACCTGTGTGTGTGTGTGTGTGTGTGCAGATGTAGATAAAAGAGCAGGACAAACTCAGTGTGTGTGACAGTGTCAAACTGACAGTTGTGTTTAGGCACTTGAGGCATTACTGAAGAAGAGTGTAAGGAAATATATATCACCCACACACAAACACATATACACACATTACCCACATGCAAACAAAAAACACACGCAAGTGCACGTATTTACTGAGACTGGAAGACACAGCTAAAATAATATAGATACATTTCCATCTCCTTAAAAATCAACAAACTCTTACACAATTAGTACACTTCTATGCAAACAGTTAGACATTATTTGAACACAGACACACACATGCGAACAAATATTATCCATTCTATACAGGTACATGCACATACATACACAGCCAAGACTCTACACACTCTGTCTGTTTCACATGTTTTAGTACTTTTTTCAGGGAAAAATATATAGCTTTAATTAAACAGTATTAGCCTTTTTCACATAAGTAACTAGGGTTGGGTATTACTTGTTTTTTTTTTTACGATACCAGTGCTAAATTGATACTTTTAAAACGGTACCGGTGCTTAAATGGTGCCTGAACCGATACTTCCAAAAAAAAAAGAGCCACAAAACAATGGTGAATGACATTAAAGAACAGCTTTTTTAATTGAAAAATAAAATGTAAAATTCTTAAAATTAAACAATATATTACAATTTTAAAGTGTACTTAAATATATAAATATAAGCAAATACAAAACACAACAAATTTACATAACAAATCCACAATAAAACCTAAGCCACCAAACCCAACTACGATAATTGAACACCAAATAACACTGTTACAGTACTAATAACAGCACAGTATTAGTACTGTAATTAGTATTAGTTTCTTTTGCCATATTTTTGCAAAATCATTTCTGGAATTTAAAGTTGGTTTGTAGCATACCATGAATACACACTCTGGCAAAATACAACACCTCTCCTGACTTACTGCATGTCCTGCACAAGGTGACCGTTATTTTAGAACGCATCACCTTATGCCGTGACGCAAAACCTCTCGTGGAAGAAGAACGCCGTCATGTTTACAACTGTGACAATAAGCACTCATCAGGATCAACTGAATGCTGGATTTTCAAAAGTTTGCTGCTCTTTTGTAGGAGTAAATGTGCTTGAATGAATAATTTATTAGATGAATGCCGGTACCCAACCCTATTGGTAACCCCCCAGGTCCTACTCGCCCCGCTCTCTACGGGCCTCGAACCCGGGTCTCCGGCATGGAAGGTAGGTTCTCTAACAAGGAGGCTTAAGACCGCAGCCTCTCGCGTCAGTCGCTATAGCGCCTCTTGAGATCAGGGGAGTGAGGTTTTACCTGCACAGCTCTTATTAGCTGGCCTCCGTTACACATATATCAAAAGAGTCAAAATCTGCTAAAGGGCCATTAAAAGTAACAAATCATGTAAAAAAAATTATCATCGCTGGAAAATGATACATTATATCAAACTTTGATAATTGCCTTAATGTTTTAAACAATTGAGAATATAGCAATCAAACTACATTTTATTAAAATCACCTGTCAATATGATAATAATATATTAGAGATGCACCGATTGATCGGCTGGTGACCGGAATCGGCCGGTTTTCACGTGATCGGCCATGATCGGCGACCGGCCGGTCAGTCTGACATAATCCGATTTTATGCCGGTCAAATGCACTTGGGCGCCGCATGATTAATATCGCGCAACATCAGCATCACACGTGCACACGGAACGTGCACATGTAGGAAACCTCGTGAATTACGGCCGTTTCACACCACAAGGTGCAGCGCGTTTTTTTTTTTTTTGTTCGGCGTGCATGTTAATCAATGAGTGCATTCACACCGCGAGCCGGAGCAGCGCGTGAGCGTCGAGCAGGAGCGTCGCGGGAGCAACAGTGAAGCGCGGGTTTCGGCGCCGAATCTATTTTTGCTGCGCTCAATTTAAGTGAAAGCACACTTTTGATGGACAAAATAAATATGATTTCATCCAAAAAGTGCCCAAAATGCAAAGAATTTGCATGTCTGGTGTGTTTTAACAAGAACTGAAGTAGGCTAGGCTATGTCAGAAAGAAAATGAAGACTCAAAAATATGTATAGAAAATTTACCCATTTAAACTTGTTTTTATTATTATTTAATTGTTTCCCTGCACATGCTCCACTTGTCCTGTTTAGCTTGGCTGGACATGTGTCAGATGAGAGAAGAACTGCTTGAGAAATATAACTTGCCATTGATATACAACAAGGGATTGCAATAGGCCTGTGTGTGTGTGAGAGAGAGAGAGATAAATATCTTTATACTGCAAGGCTATATTTATTGAATTTTTATTTATATATTATTTTATTGCAATTACCTGTTTTCATACAGAAGTTTAGTTTGCTAAATATATCTTTTTTTTTTTTTATTGGATATTGGATGTGAAAAGGAAATGGTTCTTCCATAACTGTGCACTTTAGATGTGTGAGAATTTTTCACACTAGGAGTCATTTATATAGTTCTATTTTATAGCGATTATCTGTTAAAAAAATGTTCTATGCAAAATGTTCTATTAAAGAGAAGATAGAAAATAAATATTTGTGTGTGCTGTAAAGTGGTTTGAAAAAATAAAATCGGAATCGGCTAAAATCGGTATCGGCAGGTCAAACTCAAGGAAAAATCGGAATCGGGATCGGCCTAGAAAATTGTAATCGGTGCATCTCTATAATATATATATTACATCAGCACGTGAGAGTCAAATTGGACAACTACAAGGACTCATCTCAAGATCACTTTAACAGTTCATCTATTGCAAAAATTAGGGGGGAAAAAGATCAGTCAAGAATAGAAAATTCTTGAACATATTCAAATCAGGAATGTCAGATTGCGTAGTTCGTGCGTTCGATGCAAAAAATATTTTGATTGTCTCATATAACAAAATTATTTTATTTAAACCCATGCAAATGCAGATCCTGATGTAAATAGTATTGAAAAATCACTTTTTAAAACTGTTCCATTATTACCCAGATTTTTACAATATCAATATATACATAAGTAACTAGGGTTGGGTATTACTTTTTTTTTTTTTTTCTTACGATACCAGTGCTAAATTTATACTTTTAAATTGGTACCGGTGCTTAAATGGTGCCTGAACCGATACTTCCAAAAAAAAGAGCCTAAAAAAAATGGTGAATGACATTATAGAACAGCTTTTTTTTTATTGAAAAATAAAATCCTTGAATGAATAAATCGCTGAATAAGAATAAGAGCTGTATGCACACAACAGCTCTTTCTGGTTCTGGTCCTTTTCCAGCTGTGCGATATTCCCCCAGTATCAGCACTTAAACTGTTTCACAGTTTGAAATTAGACCTACACACAAGAGCGTTTTAAGGACATAAACCTGACATATGTCTTTAAACACAACATCAGAATAATTGACTCCCGGCCTTCGCGTCGAAGCAGCATTACCACCTCAGGTGTGCATTGACTTTCTAATAATTCAAAGGCCCGTCGTTAATTATTCCTTACATATTATTATATGTTATATATTATCATGTTGTCATTGTATCAGTCACTTAGCCATAGTCACTGCTATAAGCGCCGACCATTAAAAACTATTAATCAACAACTAATCATAACATAATAAATAATCTTAATTTTAGCTTTTAACAGCAAAATCATCCACTTTTTTTCTTGTGGCACATTCTGTCTAATACACTCAAATGGCCATTTCCATTTAGAACACTTGAATGTAATTAACGCACAAATAATGCACATAATTCACTGGAAAACTCAAAATGCATATCTCCAGAGACTTTAATATCCGGATATATGGTGAAAATTTATTAGTTCAATGATATAATCAAACACGACAGCGTGTTTGTAACCCATCCAGCATGTCAGAGACTAATATAGTCGTTTAAAACACAAGCAGCCGCCGGCCTGCTAACACAATCACAGCTTCATTTAGACACTGCAACTGAAAGAAATTTCCAGGGAAAACGACACCCAGATCCGTGCCAGTAAATGATAGGCAGAAGTAGATGGAAAAACAAGGAAATTGTCTGTGTGTTAATGTGTGACAGCTGTCGTTTTTCTTTGCATAAGGAAAAACGTTCCCGCAATCCCTTGTTAAGTATGACAACCCTAAGTGTGTGTGTCCACGAGAAAGACGTGATAGAGATGTCACACAAACAAGCTGATATTTCCCACATCCGAAGTAGATTTAAAGTGCTAAAAAAAAAGTTTTGAAGTGCAAATAAAGGTAAAAGTGTAATTTAATCCCACACACATCTGTTGACACATATTCACGAAGGAAGCTGAAGAAACGTCCTGCTTTTACAGTTTGTTCAGGCGCATTGTGACTGGAGTTGCTTAAAATTCAAAGACCCAAATGAGAGTCGGCGAGCAGGATGCACAAAACAAACAAAACACTCACATTCAAATGCATGAAAATATGTTACGCGAGCCGTAAACTAACAAGAGTTAGTTTCTTTCTTTCTACTAACGCCAAAAAACTTGTAGTTCGTAGCTTGTAGCGTTCATTTAAATGGGTAGCTTGATTGCATTTTAACAACTTTAAATGACAAGCTTCCTCGACCCAGAAAAAGACAGATTTCATCATGCATTGTTCAGAAAATTCACAAGCAACAAATGTACATTTTTGAAAAAGAAGGACTGAAATTGTATTTTATTGTAAAACGTAGTCCAGTATTCTTTGATTTCTATAACTCAAATATATATATATATATATATATATATATATATAATTATTATTATTATTATTATTATTATTATTATTATAGGAAATGGCCTGTCACGATCATGAATTTTATGCTGATGATCAATTGCCATATATTGTGAATAAAGATTTAATTCTGTTTTGTTCATGGCACTTGGAATCGTATATAATAGAATAAAAATATATATATATAATAAAATAGGCCCATATTATAAACTTGAATGCTGTGAAAATGTATAATGTTCATAATATAATGTAGCAAAAAATAATATAATATGTATATATATATATATATATATATATATATATATATAATAATTAATATAACATAATATAATATAGCCTAACACAATATAATATAACATAACGCAGTCTGATTAAACCCACAAACCTTCAATTGTATACTGTATAAAGGAAGACCTATGACTAATATTCCAAAAAAAGAAAAGAAAAGAAAACAAGATAGTATGCAGTTGATGCCATTTCTTTAAGCACTTACATTCTGGAAGGCAAAATGTGATTGAAATGTAAACTGCACAGTCATTGTGGTTATCTCAAATAATTGAGATTAGATCGAATAACCACGGTCAGATGATTAATCAATAATCACGACAAGCCAAAATACAAGCTCTTTCTGGTTTATTGAAAGCCTATTTATTTGTGATGCTTGCTAGGAAACCTTTATTCCAATTACACGGCTGGGTCAAATCTAAACACACCAGCGATCAAAGCAAACAAACTGATCAAAAGCAAGAAGTTTCCCTTTTTCCTGAGGCTTTTCTAACGCCGAAACTGCTGCTCGTGCAGACTACAAGAAAATGTGTCTAAATGAGCTCTTGACATCCTCAATATTCCCCACATGCGCGTGCAAGCTGGCGAGTGATTCTCCAGGTTACACACCGAACGAGTCTCCTGCGAGCTACAGATGAACAGAATGTTCTCGGTTTAAGTACTCGGCCAGTTAGACTCGGTTTCTAACAGTTAATCTTATTAAGCGAATGCTATTATAGCCACAAATCCCTGCAGTCAAAATAACTTTAAAATGCACTAATTAACAGAAGAAGTGGGAGAAAGCGTCAGTAAAATTAATTAGACGCTTTTAGCGAGCCCGTGCCCGAATGCTATTAGCAACTGTCCCTGAACTAAAAGAAATTAAGAACGTCAAAAATATCCTGACTGACACAAAACTATTCTTGATCATTTCTCTTGGTATATTCGTGCGAGATGGATCTTTCGTCTGGAGACCACTGCTACTGTGCATGATGTAAACCACTGCGCTACATATGAGGGAGAATGTTTTTGCTCATATAATGAAAGTTAATGGGGTCCAAAACCTTCTACACTTCGACAAGGGTTCTGTATAGAACCCTGGGTTTCTTGACTCGAATTTAAAGAGCCCTTTATGTCAAAACAGTTCTATATAAGGAGAAATGCCTTAAATCATTACAAAATTACGTGTAACAGGTTTTTTGTTCTAGTGATAAAGTGTGTTTAAAAGCTGTTCATAAAATTCATAAAATGTTCAAGTCTGTAGTTTGGGGTCGACAAGAGTCTTCAATGTTTTTGAAAGAAGTTTCTTATGCTCACTAAGGCTGCATTTATATGATCAAAAATGCAGTAGAAACAGGAAAATTGTGAAATATTACAATTTAAAGTAACTGTTTTCTATTGTAATATATATTTTTTTTAAATAATGTATTCCTGTAGTCAAAGCTGAATTTTCAACATCATTACAGTCTTCAGTGTCTCATGATTCTTCAGAAATCATTCTAATCTGCTGATTTGCTCAAGAAACATTTCTTATTACTATCAATGTTGAAAATATTTTTATGGAAACCGGGATTTCCTTAGGATTCTTTGATGAACAGAAAGTTCAAAAGAATACGTTGATTTAAAATATAAATCTTTTGATCAATTGAATGCATCATTGCCCCCAATATTTTGAACCCTATAACAATCTTTGAGACACACTATAATGCAATAAGTAAAGGATTATTTTACTCATTGTACATTAACTTGCTTATTACACGCCTACTAGAAAATAAACAAATGTTCCAAAATGATCTCACGTGAAAAGACGTAAAACACGGTAAATCAGTTGCCTGAAACAGCAGTCAATTACAGAATCAGTCAAGTATTCCTGAGAGTTGTGTATAGTGAAAATTACCTAAATTAAAATGCTATAAAGTCAAAGACACACAACGGAGGTTTGTCTGGTATGGAGGAATATCAGAATGCTGAAGTGAAGACGAGGAAACCGCAGAGACACAAAAACACACTGCTTCAGACGGCACAGAGTTTCCTCAGGGTTGCATCATGGCTTAGATGAAGAAGCTCAGGTTATTTATTCAATGTGCATGTGAGAGGGAGTGTAGGTATGTGTCAAACATACAGATACACATAGACATAATAAGGAAGGACATCTTGATCCTTTTGTCTTCTTGAGTCCTTAACAGTCCACCTGCCTTATACAGTTTAATTGTCGGTCTGTGGATGTTTTTGCCAGTTAAACACGTCGTCCTGTGTTTGCACCACTTCAAAACTTTTCAGTGTTGAATGCCGCTATTGCAGTGAAAGTTGTGTGTTTAGTACTGACAATGATCTACTGAGAAAATGCCGTAAACACAAAACTGAAGAAGTACCATTTGGTCTCTTGATTTCGACTGTGAAATGTTTGGAAGTTAAAAACAAACTCATCCATATTATATCCTCCATCCAGATGTAATACACTCTAAATGTGTGTAGATATATTAGATGAGTTTAAAATATACAGACCCTCTGCGTGTCTGGCCCAGTGATTACATTTTTTATATTCTATTTTAATTTGATCCGAGTAGAATCAAAAAAAGTAATTGATTTTTACTGTTATAGAAGTAGAAAGTACTGATAAAAAATTTCAAATTTTTCCGTGATGCAAAGCTGAATTTTCAGCATCTTTACTCCAGTCTTCAGTGTCACGTGATCCTTTAGAAATCATTCTAATATGTTGATTTGGAGCATGAGAGACTTCTTTCAAAAATATTAAAACTTGTACTAAAATATCAATAAAATAATTATCAATGAAAATAACAAAACGACGCATGCACCCTATAAAACCAGGAACATGTGTGTCACTATTTAAGACAATAAATAGTGTCGATTTTCATTTGGTGTTAATTTTTTTAACCCTCTGGTGCTCTTCGGTCATTTTTGGCCGAAAAACTTTACGTTTAGTATGTTTTGAAATTTGTACTTAATTGAAATGGTACGAAACTTGGCAAAGGTTTTGGCACTTGCTATGTGAACACACACACACACACAAAAAAGCATGGACATGATTAGAAAAGGTTAAATGGTCCTGTGAAAAATAGTCACACTTGTGCTACCCGCGGTCAAAAATGACCACATTGGAAATGAATGGGAGACGAATTTTATCTAGTGGAAGCGTTTGGTACTGCGGCCAAACAAAATCTTACTATAAGCTAATTTTTTGAGATATCAAGCTCAAATTTGGATCACAACTTGGTTAGATGTATGGCTTTGATTTTCTTGCATTTTTATAGTAAAACGTGATTTTGGAAAAAAAAAAATTAAATAGTTTTTATGCATTTTTCATTACAATGCACGTACAATTATGTTAATATTTTTCAAGTTCACTTTTTTAAACTTTTTTCACTTTAGCAATATTCTGCCAAGTGTCGTCTATGAAAAGAGATCAAACTTAAGTCTGTGCTCTAAAGCAGTCAAGATTTACGATGGTTTAAGTTGTACATTTTCAGGTCTATGCTCAAAAAGTGAATGAATGGATAATAAATACAGCGTAAATATAATTTAGTATAAAAATACCCTAAATATATATTGCAAAATATATACAAAATATTAAATAAAAAAACATTATCAAACTAAAATATAGCACATTCATTTCGTTGACAAAAAAATAAACAAAAAAATCTGTCATTTTTGACCAACACGCACCATCCACATTTTAGAATATTATCAATGGAGACACAACGTGTTGTCTAAATGTTAATACATCTGAAAGGAAGAACATTTTTACGATATGTTATCCTTTGTTATCATGCAACCTCCTTTTTTAAAAACTTTTTGAGAGAAACTTTCAGTCACGTAGCACAGAGTGTCCTTCAAATTTCACATGAAAACATACATTTTGTAGACAGCTTGAATAGTGATTTATTCTTTCCACTATGAAGGATAAAAACAATCCTTCAGGTTATTTAATTACAGCAGAAAGATTCAGTATCTTCAGAAGAATGGCTGCCTTTAATGCATGAGTGCTGTTTCCTTTTTACTTTATAGCAATTCAGAGTCAGAGACTGTACAATCAGTGGATATGTGTGTGCTTTTAAAAGCTCTGAGGCTTTAGGCCTGTGCAAGTCTATTTGTCAAAGCATATTGGGGAATGTGTGTGCTTTTTTGTTGTGTGTGCACTTAGACTGTTGTGTATTGAGTGGAAAACAGAACAATGCCGAATACTAGCTTTTCTAATTAGACGAGCAGGAATGCATGGATACCTACAAAGAAATGGTAAATAAATAATTACCGACCTCATGCTATTAGACATCTTTGTGTCTAATTTTCTCTCGAAATCCCACTGCCTGAATCCTACTTCTTTACCGTGCTCTGTTATTTCCCCCCAATCTACAATTACGTTACTCTCTGTACAACATTCTGTGGCCAAATATCCTCTAAAATGATGGCAGCACCTCTAATCGCCCATTATGGTCATTTTCTTTTCAAGGAAGAGGTACACTGGTTTCGCTGAATCAAATTTTTCTCCATTCCAAAACCTAGTGAGCTATAATATATATATATATATATAAGTAAACGCCAAAAGTGATGTCCGGAGGGGATTTTTTTTTAATGACCCTTCAAGTTTGACTGAACGATCTAAATATGAGAAAAATATTTTATATTATTTAATGAAGCACAAATCACTAAACTTGGTTTATTTAAAAGAAAAATGGGTGACACTTTACTTGAATATGAAGGAGGGTTTGAGCATGTTTATGACAACTGTCATTAAGTGTCAGTCGCTCAATTATGACATTTTTAATGCAAATATGACATTGTTTGAGATCTTTGAGTATTTGTTATGACAACTTGACATAAACCAATACATCATAACCTGTCAGTGTCTTTGTCATTACAACTTTACATTACTAAGACAACACAACCTGTCATTTAATATGTCATAAACATGACATAGCAGATTAATTATCAAACTTAAGAAACCACTTAGTTTTAAGGGTTAACATTACAGGTAGTTGGGTTTGTCATTGGCTGTCATGAGGCCATTATAACATTTTAATGTCAAATTAAATTTGCACCACTGTAGTTGAGGTCAAGAAAAATATTCATGACACAGTTTATAATGGCCTCATGACAGCCAATGTCAAAACCAACCACATGACAGTTTAATGAAATGTTAACCCATAAAGCTAAGTGGTTTCTTAAGTTTGATAATTAATCTGCTATATCATGTTTATGACATATTTATGACAGTTTATGTTGTTTTGGTAATGTCAAAGTGTCATTACCAAGACATTGAAGGGTTATGATATATTGGTTTATGTCAAGTTGTCATAACACAGACACTGACAGGTTATGATGTATTGGCTTATGTCAAGTTGTCACAACAAAGAAATCTCAAACAATGTCATATTTGAATTAAAAATGTCATAATTGAGCGAATGACACTTAATGACAGTTGCCACAAACATGTATAAAACCTCCTTCATATTCATGACATGTGTCATGTCATGATTATGAAGGTGTCATGTCAGTCTTATGCACACCCCTTCAAGTAAAGTGTTACCGAAAAATGCATAGGAAAAAAAGGAGGAAAAGGAAATTGACTACATCATCAGTTATTAATATTTCAGTGGAAGTATAAGACTCACCTAGAGTTGCAGGCTCCAGCAGACTGGCCAATAACAGCACTTGTAAAACCCCCATGGCTCCACCCCTCATTCTGGATTGGCCGGCTTGTGCGTGGCTCCTCCCCTTCCAGCAGATTGGTTAGGTGACGGTGTAGTTCACTCAAGATTCTGAGTGGTTATTTTTGTTCAACGACTATAAAACCACCTATGAACACAAAAAGAATACATCACTTTTTTTAGTGGTCAACCGGCATGGATTTTGCAATGGTATAGATACACTAAAAACTAATATTTATGCAAATGTATTTAAGCATTGCCCTCAAAATTGACTGGCACAAGGGACAAATAACACTTCATAGGCCAAAGCCAATCATATAGTCATGATCATTTGTAAGTTTTTATTTAACAATTTGTAATCATTTTTGTTTTAGCTTTAGTTACCATTAACAACTGATTCAAATTAGCCAAGCATCAGCTGATTTATCACTTTAACATTACAGGTTATCAGTTATTTATTATGGTGATCACATCAAGGCTTAAACATCTCCAATTAAACTGCCATCAAGTAGCTGCTTAGTAAAAAGTACCATAATATATCATGGTACTGCCATTGTTTGTTTTTGGACAAACACCAATACATTATGTTAATCATTAAAGCAATAAAGTGCCATAAAGAATATGGCAATAATTCAGCGTTACATCATAGTACCACAGTATTATTGTTTGATACCAGCACACAGTATGTTAATGTGTTAGTGTGATCTGATCTACGACAACACAGTGTTTGACTTTTTTTCCCTGAAGAAGAGGGAGCAATTTCTCCGGATGGCTGATGACAGTGATGGAATGTCCGGGGTCAAAGGTCACCTGACAAGGAAATTTTCACTCATCAAAAAAAAAAAAAAAAAAGAAAAACACTCAGCGCAATATTCTTCTGAAGGCAGTAAAAGAATAAATAACTCCACATGTCTGGGAACTGATACGTGGGGTCCCATGATGCTTTGAAGCATTGCTTTAGTGTTAATTAGGAAATAACACCACATAATGACCATAACAGGCATAACCCATATAAAGCCTGTATCTAGCAGATGCAGCACAGACGTCAAGCCTTTAACATATTCAAAGCCATGAGAAGGTGTATTGTGAGCCACACAACGTAAGTTAAACCCCTGGTAACAAACAAGCTTTTCAACACCTCACTCTCAGTCTATCCCTCGCTCCTTTCCTTCCTGTGGAATCCCGTTGTTTTTGTGGCTCTTGGGATCTGGCTGATAAAGGATCCCGTGGAATGCCGGAGCGCTCGGCTCGCTGCACTGGATATGAATAGGTGCTGATGTTTACAGATTCTTCAGGCTTGAAATCTCCAAAGCACTTCAGACTGGGCAAAACCAAACACCAGAGCACAGAGTTTCTACTGGACAACACACTACCATGACAGATATGACCCACAGAAACACTGCTCAGGTTACTTGGCAATATACACTGCCCAGCTAAAAAAATAAAAAAAGGGTTGCTTAAATAGGCAAATGCTTAAGAGTTTATACTGAATCATTATTGCCGTGATTAATATGTTTTTCTATTATGTTATATGTTTGGTAACAGTTCTTCTAACCCTATCTGATGGAGTGTGTAGCTTTTCATTTATTTAACAACCATGTAGGAAGACACAAGTATGGTCATATTCCAGGATGACAATGTCAAGATTCAACAGGCTCAAATTGTGAAAGAATGGTTTGGAGGGAGCAAGAAGAATCATTTTCATACATGAATTGGCACCTCTGAGTTCAGAGTTAAATTCAGTGAAAGTGTTTGGGATGTGCTGGAGGAGACTTTACAGAGTGCTGGACTCTTGCATTGACAATACAAGATCTTGACCAAAAATTGATGCACCTCTTGATGTAAATAAACCTTGTGATTTAGTCATTATGTGTCCTCTTCAAGCAACTTTCTTTTCTTTTTTTTTTGGCCGGGTAGTGTATACCCATTTATATAATATTATGCATTTATTTTTAATATAATATACATATTTTATTTCAGCTTTTTTTAAATTACACAAATTATTGTAATAGTTATTTAACAATATAGAGTTAGAGTTAACAATACAAGTTTAACAAAAAGTTTCAATTTAATGTCATAGACTGTAATTGTACAAATCTTTTTTTTCTGCATGACTTGTTACCACCAAAAAGTTTTTTTTTATAGATTAAGTTTTTTTTTTAATAATAATAAATACTGTAATAATAAATACTATAAAAGTATATAAATAATACTACAATAACACTGGTTTAAAGTCACCATGAAATCAAAATGGATGGAATATTGCAGTATTTATAATAAATTAATTGTCTGTGCATTATTATGTTTTTAAATCTATTATTTGTGCATTATCTTGTAGCGATATCTCTTCTCTTCTCTGATGGTGTGTATACTTGTGTGAGGGCGGGGAAACCTGTCACTCACATGAGATCCACCAATAGCAAACCACAACCATCCAATCAATTTCTCATTAACAAAATCAAGTACCGCCCTACATTTTTTCTTGTTCTAGAAGCCGTGTCACTCTGATATACATCACAATAGCGAATAAAAGATGATCACAACCTCCATTTCAGAGAGTTCACCACAAAAATGAAAAGTGAGTAATGATTTACTCACCCTCATAACACTGTCACGTTTTTGATTTTCTCATGCTTTTGTTGTCTGGGAAACAGTAGCATGACACATTCAAAATGTTGTGTTCACTGTTTTCCAAGTCATATGTGTTTGGAACAACATGAGAATTTGACATTTTTCGAACAAACTGTTCCTTTAGAATGTGTGATTTCACTTTCACCCATGACGCTGAATAAACTTGTCTGGTTGTTTTATGTGTGCGTGTAAAAAAGTCGCTGTGAGCGCGCATCTTCTCAGTAATGTGTGCAGAATGTGAGGAATCAGCCAATCAGAGCAGAGAAGGGCATCCTGGGAGAAGCAGGGGAGCAGGCGGGGGCTGAATCCCCAGTGTCAGCGCAATCACTGGGCTTTTTTGAACCATGATTCCCTGTCGTCAGCGAGTGCATTGGGCTTGTTGCTCACCGACTCAACCACAACTGTCATGCACTTCCAGAAAGAAACAGGTCTGAATAAAGACACGCACGCACACCATTATCATGTGCATATGTGACAGAGGGAGTTGTGAAGTCACATAGAGTATGTGAAAAACATGACACGTTTTAAACACGCATGCACACACAAACAAGTAGCAGCACATAGTCAGCTGTGGCTGTGGGATTTGAGCTAAATGTGTTTCTCTACATCTATAATTGAGGGTGAGATTTTTCAGAAATTATCACGTGCTGTTACACCTTTCATGAAATTTTACCAAACTAAGTCATTCCCAATTGCGCACGCTCACTGTCTCTCTCTTTCTCCAAAACAAAATCTCCAAGTTTAACCAAATGGAATTTCCATCCTTTGAGGATCGACGCAAATCTGGCAAATGTATCAGACCAGAAATATGCTCATTAGCTCAAACTAGTTTTGGATCTTCTTCAAATTAAAATGATCACAGGAAACATTTTAAGGTCAAACACTCGTCAGTGTTAACATATGCTCAAACACTCACAGATGCAAACAAACTCTGGAGAGAGAACCGACTGCTGTGAATCCGACCTCTTGGCACGCGCTACAGCTCACTGTAAAGAAAAAAAAGTTGACCTAACTTAATCCAAATAAGGCAAACTATCACATTCAACTTAAGTTAATTCAACTAATTTACTCCAATTAAAGTCAACTTAAATACTTTTGAACTTTGAATGATTGTCAAGGCAACTAAAGATTGTTTAGCATTTAGCATGCAGGGGGTTACGATCCCTGTTCTTTCCTCGTCTTTCATTCTGTTTGACTTTCAAAGCTATCTACATGGTGCGAAACAGTATTTGCCTCTTAAAACAAGAGGCAAACATTTTTCCCTGCAAGGCAAATAAACTGCATACAAAAGTTGCAGTGAGATGCACATATACCTCAACACAACACAAATCTCAAACATGGTGGTGATCAACAAATGTTAATTCGGTAAAAATAGGACAGCTAAATAACAGTGACAACAACAGCTCCAGCATGAATTTAGCCAGTAAATGCAAGCTGCAATGCATGCTGGGAACTGGCACAACATTGTTCAACGATATCTCAATTTGGAAAGTTGGGACAACATTTGGAGAAGCTTTGGACAAATACTTGAGAATCTATAAAAGGCCAACAAAACAACTTTTGTTAAAAACGTTTCTAGAGTATTCTTGTTCACTCAAGATAATAAACTGACTCTGTTCAAGCTACCTTGTTATATATTTTAAATATTTCTGTTTAGCTTTAATTAATTGTTTCATATTGTGTAATTATATATATAAAAACATATTTTAGCGAATAGGCTGAAATAAAATAAAATATTAGATGTAAAAAAAAAAATAAAAAGATAAATTTAACATCAAATATTAATGTTTTATTCGATTTCAGCTTCATTTCAATGACCAAAAATTATTTTGAACAGTTTTAGTTTTAGCTAATAACACCACTGTATTAAACACACATACCAATTTGCTTTGTATTCATGTTGTTGTTGTTGTTTTTTACCATTTTTGAAAAAAAAGTTGAGGAGAAAGGTACTGACGATTCTCAGGATGATTTGAACCGAGGGAGACCAAAGTCCAAAGTCCAGCCCCCCCCCCAGAAAATCTAAAAATAAAAGCTGTTACTGTAGAACATGTTTTTGGTCACTTTATGCTTTGTTTTCTGAGAAACAGTAGCATGTCATGTCAGAAAAGTAAGCGGTTCTTGAACAGAAGGAGCTGCAGTGGAGCAGACTGTAAGCGGCTTGTTAAAAGCCTACTGTACATGCAACCACTCAAAATAACACTCATTCTCAGAGCTCTCGTAGTGTAGTTGGGAAATGATCAAATGTCCAATAAATGGCACAAAGAGAAGTCTTTTCTCACCCACACATCTTTAAATGTGTGTTATCTGACCATTTATCTGTGTGTTTGTGTGTATGTAGGACAGAGTCCATATCATGATAACGATCAGGGTGTGTGTTGGTTTCCTCTAGTGAGCCGTGTGGAGCGACAAGAGCTTTCATTAGGATGATCTTCACCCACACAAACACACACTGAGAAACACAATCCTGCGACACAAACGTTATCTGATGGGAGTTGAATGTAATGCTTCCACCGCAATGAATAACCTGAATACTTCTCAATCCTTACAGTGTTTCAAAGGCAGCACACTATTGATACTCCTCAAGCAGGTTGGATAGCAACTATAGTGATTTGAACACCAGTAAGCCTAAGCATTAAAGGGATCGTTCACACAAAAATGAAAATTGACATCATTTGCTAATCCTAATGACTTTCTTACTCAACACACACGCACACAAAATAATATTGAATATCGTTGGTAACCAAACATTTTTGGTTTGGTCTGAATTGTGTTGCATATGTGCAAAAACATCTTCTGCAGGAAAAGTAAATAATTAGCATTCATCAGCAAATGATACTCAATGCAAAATTGCAAATGCGGCACTTCATTTACACAGGATCACAAGCCTATTTCAATTCACGTAAAACTAAAATTACTCCTTATTTGTCTTGCAAGTCAAGTCAAATTTATTTGTATTGCGCTTTTCACATACACATTATTTCAAAGCAACTTTACAGAAAATCATGGTGTTAATTTGTTAATACATTCAAATTTTCCTGAATACAAACAATCAATCAAGCTAAGATTTGCTATATAGTGTGTGTGTGTGTGGGTGTATATATATACACAGTACCTTACTTTATACCTTACTTTACATTACTTTACATTAGTGTTGGGGAAAGATACTTCACAATATTGTATTACTCCCTAAAAAAGTAACTAATTGCATTACTTGGTTATTTTTTATGTAAAATTTGTTAAGTTACCTTTGCGTTAACGTTTTTTTTTTTTTTTTTACAAAAAAAAAAAGTTATATTTTTGGCAAATATAAAGGCCCTTTCACACCAAAAAATGAAATTAATAATGGCTGAAGGAAATGCAAATTCATGCCTGTACAATAGATGACGCAGCTCAAATAAAGCTTTTTAGCTGTGCTGCCATTCTGGATTGCAGAATAGGACGCAGGAGAAGAAAGTTCAACACTTCAGCAATAAAAAAAATAAACACAAAGTGATGCTTATCTAAAGTCATTTTTTCTCATTAGTATGGTTGAATTGGGCCATCGAAAGTCAGCCGCAAAGACATTGGTTAATAAAGTGAGATGAAAAACATGAAAAATGAGTATACTCTACGTATGTGATAAAACTGGGCATACTTTATATAAATCCATTCCACTTCATATAATCCAACTTTATATAAAGAGATGCTGTATAAAGCACTGCTGTTTCATTCAGGAAATACTAATTTAGTTCATATAGATATCCAAAACTAATGAAAACTCGCATTACTCAAGAATAGTGAGTGGACACACACACACACACACAAACATTTGCATTGTATTCCCACACTTTGCATGATTTTCCATTGTGGATAAAAAGTCAAAACAATTCCTCTAGACACACACTGCCATTCAAATCAGGGTTCACACACACACACAATCACAGTAAGCTTTAACACATGCATTGTGTTAATCATGTCAAGGAAGAGCGGCGTAATACTTTGTGGACAATGTACCTAGAAGTGAGATACATCTGACAAAAACTCATCTTTTATAAAATGGAATGAAAAAGTATAACATTAAAAACAATGTAATGGTAAAAATGCAGAAAATTTCTGTAAGGGTTAGGTATTTATACAAACCTGTATATAAAACCATTCGAAGTCCGTGGAGTGTGTGTGTGTTAATTTATCTTGAGCGTCCAAAATGTCCACTGTCGACTAGGTCCCATTCCATAATTACACATTCCAAAACTATCAGCGCAGTGGCTAATTGGTGCGATCTAAGTCATTCATCCTGTGCGTGTGCGCGCGCTGTGTGTGTGTGAGCGCTCGCAGGTGTGTGTGTGTGTGTGTGTCCTGGTAAACCCTGTTATAGGGACAAAATGTCCCCACAAAGATGTCAATATGCTAAATTCTGGTCCTTGTGTGGAAATGTTTTGATCCCCATTATAAGGAAACAAGCTTATAAATTATACAGAATGATCTTTTTTGAAAAATTTTCTATGATGGGTAGGTTTAGGGGGTTGAATATACAGTTTGTACAGTATAAAAATCATAATGTCCATGTAAAGTCCCCACAAAACATGGAAACCCAAAGTGTGTGTGTTTGAGTGTTTGTGTGAATATGATCTTAAAATAAGTGACGTTTTAATGGTCTCCACAAGAAAGGTCATTCCGACAAATGCAGATTCCTGTAATAACATTATCAAAAACAACCCAACTTCCAATTAGCATAAATGCTGTGAACACTCACACAGACCTAAGCACACACACACACACACACACACACACACACACACACACAGAAAGAAAATCAAGCAAAATAATATGTTGTTGTTGCTCTAGCAGCATGTTATAACAAAGATGAAATATGAGGCACTCACACCCCGCGAGTTTGCAAATGGTTTTCAACGAGTTTAGTTTTGATTCCTTTACAGGAGATTTTTTTTTCTGCCTCCTACTTTGTGCATCCTACATTCAACCATACTCATACATTCATCTGTTCCTTCTTTCCTTTCTTTCTTTCTTTCTTTCTTTCTAGAATTTTTTTATTATTAGAAATTCTGGTAACACTTTAGAATACTTTTCCATCATTAATGAATAACTACAGGAACAAATGAGTAACGCATTATTAACGCTCTAGTAACTACCATTTACTAACAAGAAACTAATGAATTAGTAAGTGATAGCACTTCGAATGTGGTAGTTCACTATTAGCTAATCAATAACTACATTTGTTATACCTCCCAGAGGACTACTAAGAACAACTATTTACAGGTTTGTAATTAACATGAATAATTCATAATGTATAATTCATTCTAAAGTGAAGGTCATGGTAACCCACTAGTAATGACTCAATTATTACCAAATCCTTCTGGAGGAATAACTAATAATTTGTATAAGTATTCTAAAGGGAAAAGCATGATAACTCCCTAGTAATTACTGGAAATATTGTTGTGGACATTACTTCATTAATGACAGAACAGTATTCTAAAGTGTTACTGAAATTCTTGATTTTGTCACGATGTGGTTGAAGCAAGGAGGAAGCAGGATCCACATGCAGCACACTTTATTCAATAAACTGAAAACTTCACAAAGACTCAGACTAGGAACAGGAACATGGCATCCAACATCGACAGTAACAACACAAGAACTCACCAGGACTGGACTAAAACACAGGGCTTAAATACAAGGCCAAACAAGATAAACAAGATAACAAGGGGGCGTGGTATACATGAACACAAACGAGGAGCGGGAAAACTGTGAACAGGACTGAACCAAAAGCACAAATGGTTGTAAACAATGATAGCACTGTCTAGACTACGCTTACTCACAACTAACTCACTCGTACGAATTTGTGCAATTTATTCAAACCCAAGTGATGGGTAGGTTTAGGGGCGGGGTCAGGTGTTGGTCATTCATATGATTTCATACGAATTGGGCAACTCGCAAAATCTTACGAATTCGTACGAGTGAGGTGGTATGAATTAGCCACCTCATAAAATTCGTACCAATTGCCATTAGATCGGGTTGGTCCAGAACACCATATAAATGGTAGCAATACACTATAATTTGATTTGAATGAATCTTCTCTAATGAATCTGCCTCAGTTGAAATCGAAAGGAAAACTGATTGATACACACACGCTCTGCACACACAATGGATTTTGTTGTTGTTTGATCTCTGTGCACTTATTCGGACAAAAGTCGCCTGCTGACGGACTGAAAGACAAATCCATGCAGAGTTGTGCAGTTCTACACACACACACTGTTGATCTGGGCACAGTTTAACTAGCTGCATTCCTCCCGCTGAGGGCACAATATGGTACTCCACGTGGGACGTCTGATTGGCCACTGGGTCCTTCAATCACTGCCAGCATCCAATGGCGCGAGCTCTGATCATGTGATGCGGGATCAGCTGCTGTTCAGTCTTCAACACACCTCTCTTCCTCCATCTGTTCATCTCGTCTCGGTGGCTGCATCCCAGAGCTCATTCTGTTGTTTGGTGCTTGTATGAATCATAGGGTGGAGAGTTTATTGCTCAATCTGTCCGTGAGGACAAGGTGATATTGCTTTGGCCCCCCCAAGGACAAATCTGGTCCTAGAAAGATGTGTGTCGGGACGAAGGACACCAAATGTCCACCACTGCGAGGGTTAAATGTCAGGGTCAGAGGGTTACACAATGGGACGTAACCCCTGATGACTGTCCAAATGAACCAATTCACTAAAATGAATCCGAATTTCCATTGTCATTTGAGAGAGAATATTTAGGAAAGTATGTGTGTTGCATCAGCTTACTTAACTGCAAATCTATGTGACACAACGTGGCTTTATGAAAATAGCTGAATTACTGTTAGACTACAACAACATTTCTTAAGTAGTTGTTTATGCATTCTATGGCTGGATTCTTCTACTGCGAATGGCCCAGATAACTGACAAAATCAAGCATGGGGGTATTTATTTACCCCCTTAAAATTTGAGCATTTTTTATTGCAAGTAACATGCTAACATCTAAACACCCTTTATACTGTGATTATTGACACCAAAAAATAAGGGTATTAAGGGTTATTAAAGTTTGGCAAGGTCCAGAAAAGGTCTGGCTGGAGAGCACAAAGATGATTTCATGCCAAATAACAAAGACTGTAATTTAGAAACATAATGAGGATTTGATCATTTTAGAGATGTTCCTACAAAGTAGGAAAACTGAGAAAGAGCTTTCGAAAGATCTGCTTACATATGAGTATATCAACATGACAAAAATCACACAAGAAAGACACGCCATCTAATATAATTTACAAGAGCAATAAAGAGAGAAAAAATACCGTCAATACTGTAAATTGCACATATTTGAGCTGATAAACAAGTGGAATAAAAAGACTTAAAGGGTTAGTGCACCCAAAAATGAAAATTAAGTCATTAATTACTCACCCCCATGCTGTACCAACCCCGTAAGACCTTCGTTCGTCTTCGGAAAACACAAATGAAGATATTTATGATTAAATCTGAGAGGTGTATGACTGCTACATAGGCTGCCTAAGGGAATGAAACTTCACGGCCCAGAAAGTCATTAAAGAAAATGTTTAAATATTCCATGTCGCAACAGAGATTTCCACGACGCACGCGCGAGAACTTAACTGAAGTAGTTAAAGGAGATCGCAATTCTCGCGCATGCGTCGTGGAAATCTCTTGAAGTCTCGTTTCAGGCCTACAAGGAAGAAAGGGAATAGTCGAATAAAGTCGTTATTTTTGTGACAGTTTGTTTGTTTCAGACAAAGCCTGCAAGGGAACCACATCCAAAACCAGTCAAAGTATACCATCACTGATTGCTCAGAACACAGTCACACACACGCACACACACACACACACACACACACACACACAGATTGTGTTTCCATGTTTACGGGGACATTCTATAGACATAATGGTTTTTATACTGTACAAACTGTATATTCTCTCCCCTTACACTAACCCTCCCTCTTCACAGAAAACTTTATGCTATTTTAGATTTTCAAAAAGATCATTCTGTACGATTTATAAGATTGTTTCCTCATGGGGATCAAAAAAGCAACTGGAATGAACTCATTTAACTAATGTAATTAACTAAGCATGACTATTAATAGGCGCTTGTTTGTTTATTGAAGTCGACATGGAACGGCATTTGAAACCCATTTCTATTTCCAGATCATGATGCATTTCACACTTAAACATGATGATAAACTAGAAGAAAATGTAGGGTGGGACTTGATTTCACAAATTTCATGCCAGACTGCCATTATGTCACGGCAAGTTTTCAGAAACACTGCATTGCAACAGTAGCCTAAAATACTGCTTAAATTGATATTTGGCCACCGGTTAACCTTTCTCTACGTCCGCAGAAAGGAAATTTGTTTCAGAGGGAGAGCAAGTGATTATATTTTGATGAAAGACTACAGAGACAAACATCTTTTTATACTGTAACATGCAATGATGAATCGTGTGCAATAATACCAGCAACATATTAAGAACGTACATTTGGCCAATATTAGATTTAACGTAGGCTTAGATGTATTTCTGTATTTATTGTTTCATGAATATGCAAATTGATACTTTACAATTCGGGGGCACGGTTGCACTATTAATAATGCACAGACTAATGCACAGGTAATTAATGGGTTAATGTATGACTCATGAAGAACTAAACCATTCATTAATGATTGCCGCATCCGCAACTAATAAAGAGTCCATCTCATTAATAGATTAAGTGATATATGAATTGCTATTAATTTAATGTGTCTTCTTCCTGTATTAATTCCTAACAACATATGGTATTCACTAATAGTGTAAACAAATGTGTTAATTACCACAATGGGTCCAAGCCGTGCATTTTAACTTAGTTGTCTGCTTTAATTAATCATTGTTATGACTATTAACTCATTATTAAGTAATATATAATCTTTGTTTCTATATAAAATGATTAGTGAGTGTTGTGCATTTGGTTTGGGGTTTTAACACGAGCAAACACAAGCAAATACAAATACTTCCCAGCTTTTTGTAAAATCACAGAATTATGAGGCAACAATACAGTCAATTCTTTGAATCACCAACTGATCATGAAGTTAGTTTTTCACTGTGCTGCCATGCAACGGTTTCCAACCATTGTGATTCCATCTAAAGGGAAAAATATTCTGTGGACAACGGCTGAGGAAAGTACAGCCATTAATCACAGCGACAGAGAGAGAGAGAGAGAGAGAGAGAGAGAGAGAGAGAGAGAGAGAGAGAGAGAGAGAGAGAGAGAGAGAGAGAGAGAGAGAGAGAGAGAGAGAGAAAGGAGAGGGAGTGAAATTCATAATGAAGGAAAGCATTGTCTATTGTTCTGTATATTAAAAAGCCAATGAGATGCTTTCTAATTGCGAAAGCATCAAATTAATAATGAAAATGAAACATTTTTAGTAAATAGTCTCAAATCTAGCAAGCAACATTTACATTTCTGTAAATGTTTCACATTTTAGTTTCACATTTAAATCCAAGCAGCACGTATTAAACTGAGAAATACTCTACAATACTCTACAAAATAACAACTGAAGTAAGAGAATTATGGAAGCGCGTTTCCGTCATGGAATGATAAATAATTTAAAAAAAGGTAATTGCAACTCTCACAATTCTGACTTTTTCCCTCGCAATTGCAAGTTTATATCTCACAACTCTGAGAAAAAAAGCACAATTGTAAGATAAAAAGAATTGAAAGAATGTGACTTAGAGTGAGATATAAACTCGCAATTCAGACTTTTCCCTTTGTGATTATATCTTGCGATTAGGATTTTTTTTCTTCCAAATTTCACATATTTTGAGAAAAAAAATCTGAAATGTGAGACAGGATTGTGATTTTGACTCTTTTTCTCAAAATTGTGAGATTTAAACTCGCAATTCTGAGAAGAATTGTCAAGTGATCCTTCAGAAATCATGCTGATTTGCTGCTCAAGAAACATTTCTTATTATTATCAATGTTGAACAGTTGTGCTGCTTCATATTTTTGTTGAAAACCGTGACACATTTTGTTCAAACCAAAACATTTATGTTTCGATAGAGCCACAGAGCCACTAGTTGACAGCATATTAAATTGTAATAAGAGAAAGAAAAAGGACACTGATCGCTCCCATTTTAAATAAACAAAGACGCCGACTTCCAAGCCAACTACATGGATTACAATGGGACTGCTCTGGATTTGTTGCATCATTGTATGCCATTTGCTTCAAGTCTAGACATGGTATACAATATGAGAAGATCTGTGATTGGTCCGTGTCAAATTACAGCCAATCAGAGTTATCGTGCCGTGAAAAATTCCGGAAGTCATGGAAACTGAAAGTTGGTCTTGAACGATCCAGGACTCGGAAAAGGCGATAGATAACAGTACAAGGAGGAGAGGCGTTCTTCAGAAGGAGTTATTTTACCTGCATATATCCACAAACAAACACAGACACACACTAACAGAAAAGCACCATATCTCTTATTCCATTTCTTTCTCTCTTATCTGTCCTCTCTCTCTCTCTCTCTCTCTCTCTCTCTCTCTCTCTCTCCGTCTGTCCTTTGATGGTCTGTTGGGAATGCGGCCCTCTGCCTGAATAACTTCTCCTCCATTCAAATTCAAAGCGATCCGTGGCTGAATGCGGCTCCCTCTTCACAGAGGCTTTTTATTGAGTAATATTTTCATCTTTTCATCTATGGGAAGATTGTAAATCTCACGGCTTCGGAGTGAGAAGAGAGACGGGCAACAGCGTATAAACCCTCTATCCTGTTCGCGCTCACGCACGGCAGATGCATAATAAGACATGCAGAAATGCTCATAAACTTATAAACAACTTTTCTCTCAGTCGGATCTCTGGAGAGATATGTGTGTGTGTGTGTGAGCGTGTTTATGCTAAAATTTGAAATGGCCAGGGCCGTTTTTCAAAAATTGATGACAGTCATGCATAAATTATGCAAAACTTTGTCCTTGTGCCAAGTAACACATCTATGGAATAATGATCGAACTGATTTTGGTGGACCAGAAGAAACGGAAACGGTGGAAAAGATCCCAGCATCCTTTGCTTTTGCCGAACATTTTGGACAGGTGAACAAAATAGCGGATGGTGATTGAAACCATGAAGCGCCACCATGTATTGCCCTTTATTTTAGTTATTTTTTTTACCTTGACAGTAGGGCTGCATGACTAATCAAAATAAAGCTGAAATCGCAATATGGCTTAGTGCGGTTTAGGATGCTCTGAGTTTGGGTCGCTATAACATGAATTTGTAAACGCAACATGGATCGTCCATCTTCCCAAAGGTGTAATAATAAGCGCTTATCAACAGAAAGAGAACCTATAAGCTTTATTCTCTCAAAATAAAAGGTCAATGGTTTAAAGTTTGAAAATGAAGAAATTAAGATAAATAATAGCATCGTACGGTTGTAATGTAAAATTAAAATTATTAATATTATCATTATATATTATTAATATATTACGCTTTATTATGATTATATTTTTCTTTAAAAAATATATTTTACAGTGGAATATTTAATAGTAATATTTCTTATTTTGTTTATATTTAATATTGTTTATATATTTATATTAGTGCTGTAAAATCGATTAATAGGGATTAATCACATCGGACATGTATGTATGTATGTATGTATGTATGTATGTATATATATATATATGTATCTATGTATATATATATATATGTATATATATATATATATATATATATATATATATATATATATATATATATATATATATATATATATATATATATATATATATATATTCTTATATTTTACAGACTTCAGATGGAAAAAACAGCTATATAAGTCCATGTGTGCTTTTTGCAAGTCCACCTCTTTGGACAAGACATAAGTGGAAGTGGCATTTAGTAAAAATTTTATACAAATTAAATTGTTCACTTTTGGTAAATATATCGTTTAGTTCACTGATTTGAGACGCTTACGGGTTGTTTTTACAAGTACAGTTTAGTTAGGGGGGCAGCTGGGGCAAGGCTCTAGAGTGAGTGGGGGGGGGGGCACCTGCCCCCCCCTTGCCCCCCTGTAGATCCGCCCCTGCGGTTTGTAGCGGCATGAGAGTAACTATTTACATTTTTAGGAACTATTCCTTTAAAAGCTTTGAGGAACTGCAATAAGAAAGATTTTCTCAACTTTTCTGAACTGCTTGAGTAAAATCAGCCCAATTATAAACGTACCCAGAGCGCCATTCTCAACCTCCATCAGCAACCTAATCGAGACCATTCCTGCCTTGTTCCTGCTGATGTTGGCAGCTCATTAAACCCGTGGCCTGAACACATCGCTGTGTACCAGTTACAGATGTGTGTGTCCTAGCAAGGTAATGTTATTTTACGAGACGTGTTAACAACCAGACGGAGCCATGTTACTGTATTTCCACTTTATGCTAAACAGTGGCTAAAGTTCAGAGAGCAAAGCGTCACTTAGTAGAGTTTGGTTAAACAGAGACTGTTCAACACCATAAAACCGCTCATAACTCTCAGTCTCAGTTGACATTTAAAAAAAAAAATCATGAGGTAACCTTTATGTGTCTTTCGAGGTGAATGCCTTTAGCGTTTCTGAGAGGAACTGGTCAGTGATTCACTAACATTTCCAAGTTGAAGCAAATAGCTCAAATGACTCGTTTTTTCAGAGTCAACACTTCAGCCGTTCATTTCAAAACATTTGCATCAAATATGACATTTCGAAAGATGCATTAAATCTGCATAATATAGGCTACTACGGTAAAACAACTTCTCCTATCCCTGTTTAATGTGGGGGGAAAGATATAAGTATACAGTAGCTGTGGTTGACTTGTGTGAAGGCCTACTTTAGCATACTTTTAAAAAAAGAAATAGTATACTTTAACAGAATATACCTAAGTGCAAACTGATTGTAATGTTGATGGACAATTAATACAATACAATTAGTTCAAATTGCAATTAGCAGAACTTTTGAATGCTTTTTGCCGCACTCAAGTAGGACTTAAAGGGGTCGTGAACTGCATTTGAAATTATAATATTTCCTGAGGTGTACATATAACGCTATGATTTTAACTGTTGGAATGGGGCGTGTCTGCTGTGAGACTTTAATGAAAACGCCCATTGCTGTGATTAACTCACATCTTTTCATATGAAATAAGTATTACATGTGAAACTCTCTTAAACTTTAACTACGTTTTCACAATTACAGCTGTCAAGATTAACTAGTCGTGTTAGCATTATATTTAGATCTACTCCCGTTAGCCAATGACAGGCATGAATGCAGTGATCTCGTCATTGCAACTATATTTCTGCACTCTCATGAATGCTTTCATCATAACTAGCAATGCAAACACCATGTTAATAAGATATTCATTGTGCAGTGTAGACAGCGTTATTGATTATAACTCAGTCACTGATAAACTCGTTCTGTGTGATTGACAGCTCCACCGATTGTAAAGGGAGCGTTCTTTGATCGCTTTCTATATATAATTTAATCACAGTTTAAATGACAGATTATGTTCATGCTATAAAGAGAAGCAATGTGAAGTCAATGGTTTGATTTACAAATGCATGCAGTAATAAACCATTTTGAAACAAAGAACGTCTGAGTGTACATGAATCATTACATATCAGAAATCACTGACCAGAGATTAGGCATTCAAATGAACACAGCTACTTACATGTTGTGGCATTACTGTCAGATCAATATCTTACAGTAAAAGTCTGTTTGCAAAGCCTGCGCCGAAATTGCGACTGATTTACACAGAATACACAGTGAAATGTACCAAACAAATCACGCTCTACTGAGACATAAAAATAGTTGAAAATAAATAACCAATTTCCCAGCATAATAGAATCCTTTGGAAGGTAATTTTAATTTTAGTCTCTCCTCATCTCACTAATGCGCAAGAGGGCGGGGCCAAAGATCCGATGATGTACTGTAGAAGTAAGCATTGATTTTCTTTTATACAGGCGGTCTCTCGTTAGCACTATTACATGATAATGTGACAAAATCCGAAACGAGTCGTTTTCTGAGCTTGGTTTCAATAAAAGATGACTAACAAGGAAGTTTTGAGTTCTGAATCTTACAATCTGTTCTTATAGTACAATGACCTCTTACATGTCAAAAAAAATCAAGGAGATTTTTATTTCTCAATTCATGACCCCTTTAAGTAACATTTCCAAGTTGAAATAAGGATGCACTTAAGTAATTTCATGATTACTTCTATTTTATTTGACATATGTGTACTGCAGAATGTACTGGCAAGTATTTATGCTAAACTAAAACATACTTTAATGTAATTTCTATTGAAACTTGTATGTCATGTATTTAAATATATTTGTTATTACACATTTGTAATAATGCAATTAGATTAACTGAAAATACAATATTTATTAACACACTACAGTTAAAATTATAATCAAGTACTTTACAGTACATGTGCTTTAGAATGTTAGTACACACATCAAAATAAGTACTTGTTAAAAGGTTGACCAATAATTATTAAAACAGTTAAAAGTACTTAATTACACTTAAGTGGCCTTTTATTTTATTAACATTATATGATCTGCTATAGTACAGTTTTTGTTATTTACTTACGATTTGACCTTTTTTAGAATTTAATAGAATTAAGCAGGCTTTTTTTTTTTACAAGATACCCTAGGAACCACATGGCAACATGCCAAAATCTCAACATCCTAGAAATAAAATGTTGGTGATTAAACCCAATGTTGTAAGGAGAAATTGGGCAGGGAAGTCATTTTTCCATGCCGTTTCAAATGAGGTTTATTATCTCACATGATATGAGTCTAACTGGCCATACATACAAATCAAAAATTTCCCACACAAGATCCAGAATTTTGCATATTGCCATCTTTGTGGGGACATTTTGTCCCCACAACAAGGTTTACCCAAGCGTGCCGCACAAGCCCTCAAAAGTGAAGCCAAAACATCTCGATCGCCCCCCAGAGGCCGGTCCTAGTATAGGTCATAAACCCCGCCTCCCCATGTTATTCAACGGGACGTGAGACCAACTAAACAATTCAATTACACTTCACATATCCTTTTTCCAAAGATAGTTTCTGTCATTTACTGTAGTTTCCATCATGTTGATGTAATTTCAAGTGTTTGTTTTTAAAATAAGTTTGTTTTTAGTTAGTTATTTGATGCTATAAAAACGGTGCGGTGACATCATGATTGACAGCTGTGATTGACAGGTTCTCTGTGCGAAGTAGTCACTGAAGCACCAACAGACTTTTTTTCATAATGTTGACTATGTGGTTAGTAGCTGTATTTGCCTTATTTTAGCGAGGTACTGCAATCAGCAGACATCATTGGAGAGGAACGGAGCAGACAGAGGTCACTTAAGAAAAGTGCAGGGGTGTGTGCTTGCGATTGATTCTGCTAGAGTGAGGGCAGGGCCTTGATTTCGTGGCTTTACTTCCTGCTCACGACTGCGCATGGTCCCGAAAACGCAAGTGCGCAGACTCAAGTTCCAAGATGTCAGCGCCATATCGGGACACTGGCGGCTTCAGTTCTCTCCGATGGAAAAGAGCGAAGGGGCGTCGTCCATCTTTTTTACAGTCTATGGGTTTACCTAGCCTGGCTGCGCCCTCCTACGCACTTCCGCTCAATTTCATTGTCCTTCAGTACTACGTCTGGGATTCTGCTGTAGACTTTGGTTTTCTCCAATCAATTTTTTGTAGGGCCAATCAGCGAACAGAGGGCATACCTGTCAAGGTTTGGATTTGAAAATAAGGGAAATTTTCCGGTGAGCAGTCCCACCACCCCAACCAAGCTCCAGTATCCCTTACATTTTAAGACGGGTGTTATAGCCTAAATGAAAACACACACACACACACACACATATATATATATGTGTGTATGGTATATATACATAAATATCAGATGATGTCACCAACGTCTCCTCACTGACGTCACTCACTTCTAAAACTTGTCTTCCGCCATCGTGAGCACCTGATTCAGCAAGATCGATACGTCAGTCGCAAAGAAACTAGAGCTTAGATTCGCCCGAGCCCGCACTTGATCCGACCCTCGGACCGGGCCGATATTTCCTGTCACTATCCTCGGGCCGGGCCCTTGATCTAGAGACGTGCACTCCCAATGCAAAAGAGTGTGGCGCGGGGACTAGATTTGATGACCGAGTGCCAGGCCGAATGCGAGCGCGGGCGGTAATGCACTCAGTGTGTGCGGGTTGCGGAGACTAAAACGATTCGCGGGTTTTTATATGTTTTAAACTAGAAATATCTATGAATAAAACATAAAAACTAATACATTTTTGTACATTACAAAATAGAAACGATTTACAGAGTTTATTTTTATAACATGTTTGCAGCGTTGAGCGATTTAGCCAATCACAGACATATGTGTTGATTTCTTGAACACAATGGGCAATTAGGAGCATTTAAGATAGACTCCCCTCACTGCTCAAAACGGACTTTTTGTTCAGAGCTCAATTCTGTATGCTGGCAAATCCTCTAATTTTAACAAACAAAGTGTATATATTATGAAAGATTTATTGTGCAGTCAGCTTCATTGATAATAACAGAGATGTGTGAGATCACGATGAACTGATGTCAGCTTTTTAGGAATTATTAAGGGAGCGCACTTTGCGCGCATTTAGTCAAATTCCTTCAGTCATATCATGCCAAACCATGCACGCAGTAGCCTGCTTGCTTTTATGTTATAACAGTGGTTTGTGTGTGTCAACTCCCTGTGCAGTGTTCATTTTGTCTGTGGCGAGTGGATGTAAATATATTGTTAATGAGCTAACGCTAGTATAGGGGTGTGCGATAGCACGATTTATGATCGTGGACGATTAAAATATCTCCACGATCTGCTTTTGAAGAAATGTTGTAGTATCGTGCATTATAGTATTTCTGGCGCCTCCGTCTCAGCATAGGCTACAACGCGACGTATATTCACATCAAATGTTAACGCAGAGGAAAGGACACTGCAGTTCACAAAAGTTAACGTACTTATTTGCACGTGCTTTAAAGCCTTGCCGGTTAAACAAGTCATTCACGTGTTGATGCGTGGTTCTTACGTGCGCTTTTCTGAGCGCATACACCCGAAGCGCACATGCACTAAGCCTGTCTAACAACAGCGCCTGGTTACTGAACTAAGTTATCTTTCTAGTCGTATTGCACTTATACTGTCAAATACACACAAGGTTTACATAAACAAAGTTGGTTATGTATAAAGTGAAACAAACAGAGAAAATTGAGAGAAAATCTGCTTGTCAAATGTCAGAGGCAGAAGTAGCTACTGGTATCGCGTTCGCGTAAGGATCACACCCTAACGATTATATTTTTTGAAAGTAGCGTTTCTTTTCCTGGTAATCTAGGTGCGAAATGTTGTCTTTCGTAGCCATTTACTGTTTCCATATGAAGCTCTAAATAGTAGCAAGCTAGATATTAATGCTTGTCAGGTACTCAAGATGGCGGCAGTCAACTGGAAAAAGAGCGAATGACGTAAGAGGTCACGTGACTGACATTCATGTATAGGGTATATATTAAGAGCATTTATTTAATGGCTTATTTGCATATTTTCTGTTCATTTAACATTATTGTCTTTACATTTACATTTTATTTTCATTCCACACATTATTTTCATTTCATATTGCTTTTCTTTTACAGTTTTTCTTTTCATTTGCAGTTTTTCTTTTCATTTCACAACTTTTCTTTACTCTTTTAGTGAGTTATTGAACAAATTTGTTGCAGACTTTGTATTAACTGTTTTGGAAGGAGTGTATTTGTGGGCTGGGCCAGAGTGGTTAATTTTACATGAGAGTAGAGCAAACAGTTCTGTTGTCTAACGTCATCCTATTCTCTGTAACAATCTTTCGTACCATGCTAAACACCCTTTCTCGTGCTGACATACATCATTCCTTCCCTGTGTGAGATGCTAAAGTCGCAGTTACAAAACTTACAAAACGCGTGACTGTCCCCCACCCTGCTCCTCTTCAAAAAAGTAAATTCGCTATCCCATTGATCGCGGTATTTATGAGAGTTTTGGTTTTTTGGCAGGAGTGCCTTGCTCTGTCATAGCGTCCATCATCCGACTCTGTTTTTGTTTGTTTTTTGTTTTCCCCGCGTTGTCACTCATCATCTGACCTGACCTCACACACTAACCCCGCGACAACTGCCACCTACTTGTAGTTATCGCGAGGCTAGTGACAGAGCTCAGATTGGGAATGTTTTTTGTTTTTTTTTACTCCGCCCGGGGTATTATTATTTTTCAATAACGCAGGTTCAAATACGGGAGATTTACGGGAAAATCCTAATACGGGAGGACGGCGGGAAAGAAGGGTAAAATACGGGACTTTCCCGGCCAAAATGGGATACTTGACAGGTATGCAGAGGGAGTGGCTGAGAACGATGACGTTGTGCGTTATTTTGAGTTGTAGTTCAGTAATGGCAGCAGAGAAAGATGCGAGCGAAGCCATTCGGTCCGTTGTAGCAACGTTGCCGAATATCAAGTTAAAGCCGGAGCAAGAACAATCTTTGCTTAGTTTTGTTTTGGCCATGATGTTGTGGCCCTCCCCCCCACGGGGTTCGACATACATCACGAGAAAACGTTGACGATTGGTGGCAGATCCAGAGTGACTCTGGGCAGATCCAATAGTTTTAGACTTCAATAGAGTACCCGCCTACAAGGAAGTTAACGATTGTCAATGGAGCGGTGCCAAACTCTCTGTACAAATGAAATGTACGAGAGTCTGGTAGAACCAGGCTAGGGTTTGCCAGGACACACACACACACACACACAACCTGCCAAAGACAGACAGTCTCTCAGGTTGATTTGCCATGCAAATATAATCTCTTTAGTATTAAGAGTGCTTGAGGAGACACGGGCCAACCAACAGGCTGCTCTGTTTGTGTCCTTATTAACATGTTATTTCTCATTCAAGGCTCATGAGATCTCAGTCATTTGGTATGATACCAGAATAATAAAATTTTACAAAAAAAATAAAAAAATAATACTATTTCAGTCTTTCTACTTGAACATTTCCTTTGAACATTTAATTCAATGTGTTACTTGCTGTTTCTTGTAATTATTTGTGAATAATAGTAAGTGTGGTTTGTCTTCCCTATGTGTGTGTGAGGGGGAAGAGTGGGCGTTAATCTCGTTAAGGTGATCTGATCCTTGTTTAAAAGATCTAGGCTAATTGAATTGAAACAAAACCCATCGCTATGCAAACTCCGTGGAGACTCCATTGAGGAGCTATGAGATCTGAGAGACGAGCTCCACTTTCATGAGACGAGAACGAGGGAGACTCGTTGTCTCTAGTGTGAGCAGATGCTGAAGCTCAATTAAACTCTCTCAATCACTCACACCACAAACATCAACAAAACAATGAACAAGACAAGACCACGTTCTGTTGCCACGTTCTCTCTCTCTCTCTCTCTCTCTCTCTCTCTCTCTCTCTCTCTCTCTCTCTCTCTCTCAAGCAGGTGTAAATGAGAGCCATGTGTGAAAGCTGCAGGTGTAAAACATCTGAATCTTCCAGGAGATTGTTGACATTAATTAACCATTGGAAAACAATTAACATCACAGGTATACAGTCGCTCACTCCATCCATCTTTCAATGCTTTCTTCTCGCGCTCTCTTAAATTAAATGATGGGTTGAACTCAGCGGAACCCGATCTGGCTGTTGGTGCCCCATAACAAAGGGCTGAAACTGATCTTACTCTCACACACGCACAGATTAAGCTCATCTGGTGTGTGTTACACAGGCGTGTATCATTACAGCAAACAGTTAAATAAGGATAAAGTTAAGCCAGCGTCTGACAGACATCTCTGCTACTGACATACAATCTCTGTACCATATCCTAGTGAGCTTTCTTTAGCGAGTCTTCAGCAATACCCACCTTTCAATCAAATAACACCAAAGCCTGTTAAAAAAAAAAAAAAAGAAAAAAGAAAAGATTTTTAAGATTTAAGAACGAAGATTTTTTCAAGAATTGCACTTCTTACGAACTTCTTATATATATTTTTTTTTTATTCTTAGCTTCTTTCTTGAGAATATTTTTGTGAATCCGGCCCTTGGTTACTTAGATTAATATAGCAACCGAATTAAGAAAAAATATTATTATTATTATTGTTTTATCCCTTATCCCTTTGTCCCTATATAAGGACATTCAAAACTAGATACCTTTTTATAATATATAAATTAACAGTATACATATAAGACATTTTGAAGTTAATGTATAGTTTAGTTGCACTACTGTACAAGACCAAAACATATATGTTGCAAACTAGTTTAAACTAGTACTCAAAGTTAACTACTACTTTTGTAAACTAAAACGTGGCCCAATTTAGAACCAAAAGTATTGAAATAGTACACGTACAAGTATATTTTTGTAAAGTAAAAGTGGGTCAATTTAGTCCTAATGAGTATTGAAACCGAATACTAGTATAGGCTACATTTAAGTATACTTACTACATAAAGTATACTTGGAAACTATCCAGAACATTATTAAGCTTATTTAAATAATTTTTCTAAGGGATTAAATACTAGCATTTTAAGAATAAAAATGGTCACATATGTGACAAAATTATGAGATGATTTTAAATGTCAGTTGGGAAAACTCTGTGTGCATCCATATGTAAGTGTGACAATAGCACGGGCTGTAATGTCTGATTAGCCAAAAAACGACTGAACAAAATGAACATTATTTAAATACATATATATACAACAGTAGCTTTCACACATGGCTCTCATTTACACCTGCTTGAGAGAGAGAGAGAGAGAGAGAGAGAGGGGGAGGGAGGGAGGGAGGGGGGGGGGGGGGGCGGGGGTGGGGGGTGGGACGGGCAACAGAACCTGGTCTTGTCTTGTTCTTTGTTTTGTTGATGTGTGTGGTGTGAGTGATGAACACAAGTCAGTCAAAAAGTTTTATAAATTGCCTCCAACTTTCTTAAGAGTTTTAATTCAGACTCATTTTATCTCAAGACTCAAGTCATTCTTCGGTTACACCCATTTCAAAACAAACTATTATGATGATATACTGTATACCTCATCATCACATATCATCTGATTTGTCATATGACAATGTGCAATTAGATATATTAATTGTCATATTGAGTTTTGTAAATGAATACTGGCATTCTAAAAACTTTGAAAAACATTAGTTATTGTTTAACATAACTGTAGGGTTTGTAGTTAAAAGCTAACCTGAGAAATTATGCTCTCAATAAACTAAGGTAGGCTACTTCTGAACAGAATGGTTGTTCTACAATACTGAAATGTGTCAACTAAAAATGTAATTTGGCTCCTCAAAGTTGAATTTTATGAGACTTTGTTTAATGATTCAGCCCTGATTCAGCCACAGACAGTTATTTTAGGAGAGAGCAACAATCTCTGCCTTCAGACCTTGAAGACAGTATCAAAATGTTATCACACTGTTATTATAAAGCAGGAAGTCTGAGGATTGTGGGTATAAGTCTGTTTTTCTCAAGGTAACACACGGGCCTCACATCTAATCCTATTGAAAGCACTCATGGATTTTACCAACATGTTCAAGATTATGCGTGTGTGTGCTGCTGAACAACACCCTTTGAGTTCACTAAACAAAATCTCCCTGTGTGTGCGTGTGTGTGTGTGTGTGTGTGTGTGTGTGTGTGTGTGTGTAATCTTCTGACCTCAGTCCAATCTCACACCTCAAACAAGAGCAAACCTTTATCTGAGTTTGTCTAGCTATGTGTTTGAGGAACACTTCAGGGCGAGACAAGGACAAGAATAAGGCCTCGGGGTCGGGTTATGATCTTTTACATCTGGATTACACTTACTCTGAGTTGAACCTTGAACCTTTGATCTGCCATTCAGACCTTTAACCATTAAACTAGCAGCGGAGAAACATTAACAGAGTTCAGAAAACACTAACACTTGATTTAAGCAATGAGTTCCTGTGTGGACGTGGAGTATTGTGAATGTAGTCATATCTAAAGGTCGTTGACGGGCAATAGAGCAACTATATATAGCACAGACTCAAGTGCCTGAAAAAGAAGTGCACTTAATTGTATTGAATGTGCACTTGAGAACTTCAAATCTTAAACAAATATATTGTACATAAAGAGATTACAATTTCATTCCTGTGTTTCTTCACACTTTGTTAAAGTCAAGTTAAAAGTTTGACTTTAAAGTACATTTGAAATAATTGTTTTAATAATCTTTTGATTTGCTTTAAAGACGTACACTTATTTTGATGTGTTGACTAACATACTAAATGTAAACTACATGTTAAGTATGCATGTTATTCAATATTACATTTCAAAATTAATATTTTTTTTTTAAATGTACTAAGTTGCAACTTTATAATTACAAATGTGTGATTACAAATATATTTAAATACATGACATTCATGTTTCGGCAGAAATTACAAAGTATATTTTAGTTTACCATAAATGCTTGTCAGTGCATTCAGCAGTAACTTTAACCATATTCCAAAGACAACAGAAGGAATTATGGAATTTCACATCAAAATGCACTTAAGTCCTACTATTTCATCTAATTGCATTTGATACAAATTTAATCCATTAAACATTTTTATTACGTATAAAAGTTCTACAGTTCCCACTTAAGTATATTTCCCTAAAGTATATTATTTCCACAATAAGCACTATTTTTAAAAGTATGCTAAAGTATATTTTTCCGACAAAGGTTACTATCTTTCATATATTTTGCTTAAACAAATTTACGAAAGCCTGATTTTACATCAAAATAAAAAGTGACTTTATTCCTTTCTAGCAATTACTTTTTCCCCCCTCTGAAATGGGCTTCCATACAATTGAATTACTTGCTATTGTTGCAGATCTAGTCCCTGATATAATAGAATGTTGTCTTGTTGTGGTTCAATAAAAATAATGATTTATTTCACATAGGTGTCACTATGGTGTACTTTGAGCATTTAGTTTCATACATTATTCTTCACACACACAGGCCTGCAATTCTGATACTACACTGGCCTTCATTCAACCACTGTGAGAAACAAATGTAGGAGTGACACAAGCGAATGTGTGTGTGTGTGTGTGTGTGTGTGTGTGTGCGTGCGTGCGGGGGGTCATAGTCAGGGTGTGTGAGTATGTGACATTCAAGGGTCAGGAAACCATAAAACACATTTTTGAGATGGTAACAGATACAGTATGTTATCTGTTGCACATTATCAAAACAACAATATGACACAGTATTTTGAATATTATGGGGAAACTGTTTAATAATTCTACTTTAAGCTATTCCGTTCTTACAGCATAAAAGCGTTAATAATCATTCATCGGGAAATTGAAAAAACAAACCAAGGTGTTCTTTTCTTGTGGTATCACCAAAATTTGAGTAATAATATCATTATCACGTGAAGAGACGGTATCCTTCAACAACATTATTCATAATCATGAATATTCATGCAAGTTCAAAAATGTTGTTTCAGAGAAACGGATCGTTGACCTTCACAGTCTGACTGAAGTCATGTGACTACATGAAACACATTAACACACATCAACATTTATCACACATACAGTCATGGTTTTGTCAAAAGGGAACTGAAGGACAGAAATCATAAACGCACATGCTTGAACGAGAGGCCATGAAATGTTCCCTTTGTTGGCTGAAGTGCCACACAATAGTGTGAATACATTAAACACAGAATTTAAAAGAATAGTTCACTGCAACGCTGTTACCAGGGCTCAACAATTACGATAGCTTGAGAGATTTATGTATATGACAGCATATAAAATGTCCATCCATTTGGATTTGCACAGTTTTAACACACTAATAAACGTAATGTGATGCATATTTGTCAGTCATACATATGAAACAAATAAGAAACAGGTATGATTTCTGGCAAATCATATTAGTTTATTAATAAGTGTTTGCATGCATTTTATTTAAAAAAAAAATCATTTTCAAAATGCATCTATTCAACTTTCTTAGAATCAGCATAAATCCGTTCATTGTTCATTGTGAAAACAAAAAAATTACATTTATTTAGTTAAGAAGTACAATCGGTTCAAATTTATGAGATTTAAACAAATTGGATTCATTGGTGATAAATATATAAACCTGGTTATTATGCATTTAAAACACATTAAATTTATTATTATAATTACAGAAATCTTGCCCGTTTCATTAAAGGTGGGGTATGTGATTTGCAAAACGGCCGGCAGATTTTGTAAATACACAACTCAAAAGGTCCTACCTTCTTTCCTCCAACGCTGGCCCTGACTCGCTAGAGGGGGATGGGGGGATGGTACGACTGTTTGATTGACGCACTGACTGTCCAATGATTCTAGGTGGTCTTGGAAATGATTGGCTGGAGTTTTTCGAGTCCTGCCTGATTCACAGATGATTAAATTGCTTAATTTTCATTTCAGTGCTTCTAACTCAGTGGCTGTAAGTTGGTTAGGAATAGGATTTCAAGTGATTTAGAAAAAATGGTCAAAAAAGAAAATCACATACCCCACCTTTAATACATAACTGACGAATATGCATCACATTAAGTTTATTAGTTTATGTTAAAACTGTGTAAACCAATGGATGGAATTGTTATATGCAATTCAAATACATAGAGTATATGTTAAACGTAGGCCTTAATAATTTTGGAGTATTGTGCTTCTTATTTTAAAATTGACTAAAATTGACTTGAACATCTATTTGACTATGGTTTGTATAATCTGGTTTCTGATTCACCTGATCTGATTTGTTTTCACGCACTGACGGAAGGTGTGTTTTTGTGTTCCACAACACAGGCCGCAATAAAATTAAACTTCACACATGGTCTTACAAATGCACCAATCGTGGTGGGATGCACAAAAAGGGGGGGAAAAAAAGAAAAGAAAAACATGACACAACGACCAAAACCATCTGTCTGAATGAGCACTGAAAAAAAAATAGTAAGATCTAAATTACTGTAACTGGCTTTAATCATCTTTATTCATGTTAATATGCTAATTTATACCAACAAAACATGTTTTTTTATGGTTTAATTTGGTAGAAATAGCACTTTAAGGTAACAATGTGTGTGTGTGTTGCCTGGTAAATCCTACTTCATGGGGACAAAATGTCCCCACAAAGATGGCGACATCAGAAATCCTTGTCCTTGTGGGGACATTTTTTGGTCCCCAAGAGGAAAACAGTTTATAATTAAATCATACTAAGTGATGTTTTTTTTTGAAAATGTAAAAATGCAGAAAGTTTTCTGTGATGGGAGGTTTAGGGGTAGTGTAAGGGGATAGAATACAGTTTGTACACTGTACAGTATAAAAATCTATGTCTATGGAAAATCCCCAATACATGAATGAACACAATTGATGACTGTGTTCTCAATGACGAGTGTGTGTGTATGTGTGTGTGTGTGTGTGCGTGCGTGTGTGTGCGTGCGTCCTGGTTAGATCACCGTGCTCTCATGCTCCCGAACTGCTCATAAAACGACTGCTATATATCGACCATGTCATTTATCTCCACAAAAGACAAGACATTATTTTTAATTAAAAACTCAACCATAAATTGTGGGTCATATTTGACAAGTCATGATTTTAAAAACAGAGGGAGAGCAAAAGAGACCATCAGATAAAGATTTTCTGAAATATTTTCCTTCAGAGGACTGTATAATAAAACTGTGTTTTAGTGTGTGTGGGGACAAAATGTTCCCGTAACAAAGATAGCAATATCCAAAATCCTTGTCCTTATGGGGACATTGTTTTGGTCCCCATGAGGAAAACAGCTCATAAATCATACTGATGTTTTTTGAAAATGTTAAAATGCAGAAAGTGTTCCCACAAAGATGGCAATACCAGAAATTTTTGCCATTGTGGGGACATGTTTTGGTCCCCATCAACTCATAATTCATACTAAGTGACGTTAACTCCCTGAGACCCAATAATGCGTTGTTTGTGTGTAAAAAGAATATTGATTTAGAAACAAATGTCATATTTTGTTTCAAGTTCTTTAACTCTCTGTTTAATCACATCATTTCCTTTTAAGCAATGTGACAAATCAAATATAATATTTCTTTTCAGTTTGGGGTCCATTACACCCTGTCAAAAATACATTGTAAGAATACGGTAATAATAATAAAAAAATACAATAAAACAAACCCAATTAGACAGTTTACTACTAGTGTGTGCAGTAGAAAATATCAGTTTTACATGGGATTTGTGAGACCATTAACCAGACAAATGAAATCATTTTCATGAAGGACATTTAAAGCATGTTATTATTATAGAAATTTAAATGTAATTTTGGCATATAAAACATGATCAGATAAACGAATGTGCGGCCACAGTTGAACACAGATCATCCCAATGAGATTGCAGAGATTTTTTTTAATAATGATAATATTAAATGAGAGAAAGTTAGGTGATTTAACAGTATTAACGTAAGTAAAAAAAATGTTTTAACAATGACAATATTAACCAGTTCATCCATGAGAGGTGGTTATATGTGAGGTGGATCATTAGATTATCTTCCATTCTTCAACCTTTCGTAGTTTGTGGCCTGAGGGTGAGTAAATAATTGAGATTGTGTGTGTGATTGTATCATTGATTTATTGCTCAAACACGTCCTGTTTGAAGATCATGTGATGTCTTATAGGAAATACAAAGTCTCTTAGTCTCTTTAAGTACACTTAAGTGGCCTTTTAAGTGTTTTAAGTAACCTTTACGGCTAAGAGTGCACATTCAATACAATTAAGAGCGCGTCTTGTTCTCAAGAGAATGTAGCACTAACTTTGTCTTATTGCAATATTTTATTTGTGGTAAATAGTAGGCATACTATGCATACTAGGCAGTGTTCAGTAATTAATACACTTGTATCTTAACACAATTCATGATCTGCTCCTACTGCTACTCTGAAGATGAAGGGTCAGTATCATTCTACAGAGACTTTTATTGGACAAAAATCAATATACGCCTCAGGATACACAGGAAATGATGTCATCAAAATTTATATTTCCAAGAAGAGAAAGACTATAATATTTACATGTATATATCTGCTAGAATATATGTTGTCTCCTTTTAGCAGTACTAGAGAGGAAGAGAGAGAGGTGGTGTGTTATTTTTTGCACGGCTGCTCAAAGAAATCATTTGAACGCTGACGTGGGATGTAAACGCATGCACAGCCTGTAGATAACGTGCAAATACATCTTGTCACGTTTATGAAGCGAGAAGTGTTTCATGAGGGGTGGAGACTGTAATCCCCCATCAAAATCCCAACATTTGCATACGGTCATCAACACCTGTCACATAAACGCATATAGCTGACAGGAACAAGTAAAAATCAAATCAATAACGGACTCATTTGCATACTGCATTGAAGGAGACAGCGTTACCTTAATTATGTGTGCATGCATATTCATGAGGAAGATTAAACTTTAGATTACTTTAGCTCTGCTGTTTACTTTGTGTTTTTCAAAAGCTGTTATGATGTCACATTCTTCACCTCTCTCACTGACTTTTTTTGTTTACTAATCTCAGCCTCGTGATCTGGCAAGCTCTAATCTGATTGGCTGAAGTCAGGCGTGCACAGTTTATCTGGAAACGGTCATGTTTACAAGGCTGCTACAGTGAGGAGGAACTAATTATGGATTTGTCAAGCGGTAGTGCCGTCAAATCTCAGATATATGAAAAGTTCAGCCATGAAACTCTATTCGCTGTAACTCTGATGTAGCCAATCAATTTCACATATCCATTACTACTTCCCTATCACATTGCATCTAAACAAATACATTTCAGTAGGGACACTTTTTCCCAATTAATTTATTCAAACACATTAAAAATGCAGCTCGTGCACACTGTGGCTATGAATAATAGTTTATTGAATGACTCTTTATTATAATTATTTTGAATATTTTTGGGTGCATAAAGTAAAACATGTCAAGGTGATACAACATTCCAGATATATCCTTATTAAAAATAAAATTCTTGAAAAGAAATGCTAAAGTATTTTGGCATAATATTCTATTTTCATTTGTCAGGGGAGGAAAATAAGCAGCCCATTCTCATCCCTAGGCGTCATGAAACTGACGCCTTGGGAATCATTTTGACCATGCTTCAATATTCGACGCTTTAGGCACCCTTTAGCGTCAGTTACATGACGCAATCCTAGGGCGTCATCTTATTGACGCTTTACCTTAAGCGTCAGTTAGATGACGCTAACTAATCCTAACCCTACCCCAGACCTAAACCTACCCGCGTCATCTAACTGACGCTTAAGGTAAAGCGTCAGTAAGATGACGCCCTAGGATTGCGTCATGTAACTGACGCTAAAGGGTGCCTAAAGCGTCGAATATTGAAGCATGTATTGAATATTGAAGTCAAAATTGTCATTTTAGTGACGCCTTGGGATGAGAATGCGTTGCAATAAGCATACAATGTCAGATAAACCTGCCTCTAAAAACAAAACGTACTGTATTTCTTGACTTTATATGTCAGGGAGACAGTCTCTTAAAGTTTAAGCAGAGTCTTGGTTAGAATAACAGGTAGTTGTTAGACGTACAAAGAGATTTTCAAAAGAAGTCTATTCGATTTTTAAAGTCATGGTACAGATAAAGTAGGCTACATGGGTTGTTGTTATTTGTTGCAGTGCTTGATCTTTCACTCTCTATCAGACTGAATGCTTCTCTATACAAGGTTGACTTTAAATTGCAGTTAGATTAATGAGAATTTTACCTTTACTGAGTGGACCATTTCTTTATAATTCATTCTTCTGAAGCAAAAATAATTAAAAACAGTGAATGCATTTATGACAGAAACTCACAGAGGTTAATCTTTATCTACACTAACTGGCCGTGTGACCATAAGTGTGAAATTCATTTGCTAGTGATTATCTCAATGTAATATCAACCCTTTTAAACATGCACAAACCTCTCAGAAAGTAATAAATAAATAAATAACAAGAAACCAAATGCATAGTATTTTATTCAAACATGATCTTCACAAATACAACCATTTTTACTCCTGACTGACCAGAAAAATGAATACCAGTTTAGCGTTTTGAGATCTTGTTGTTTTGAAAACTGTACTTGAGGAAATCAGTTAGTGCTTGTGCACGAAAGTTACTGGACATTAGAGACCACGGGGTGTCTAGATGATTTAGAGATGATTTTACCAGCCAAAAACTGTTCTAATGCACAGAACGGCGCCAGAATGAGCACCATACCTGTGGAAAAGTGGAGCGAGCGAGCTGGAGGCAGTTATCCTAGTTACGATTCATAAGGCAGATCTCAGCTGATGTAACATTACAGTAATATTCTTTCTCTCAAGGACGGATGGAAAAACACATAATATGACAAATGATATTCTATCTCTTCTTATGAAAAACTCAAGTTCTCATAATAGCAAACAATTGAACACAAATGACTTCTTTTATGTAAATTGTTCTTTTGTGCCATCTCATATCATGCACTGTGATGAAACATCAGGACGAGGATCTGTAGGAGCGCTTATGCCTAGTTGATCCAATTCGTTTGGAATTCATCAATAAAACGATATCATATTACCCAGCATGCACTCCAAACCGCTCATTTGTAAAATAAAACACACACACACTGCTCATTGAGAACACAGTCATCAATTAGACTAATGTAGTGTTTGCGCCTTATGTGTTTGTCTGCGCACGCATTCAGGTTGTGTTTACTAATCGAGACAGAAGGACTGTGTTTAGGGTGTAAGTCGACACGCTCTGAGATCGTTGGTTCTGCATAGCTCATTCTGTCCACCATTGGGTGGGATGTGCGTTACAGGAGAGTGTGTGTCCATTCCCCACACCAGCAGGGCCCTATGAATGTTTTGTTTAATTTTTTACCAAATCTGTTTTCCATAAAAAATGTTCTGGATTCCGTTTTATTTAAAATTAAAATCATGACACTTATACAACCAAACAACAATATTACAACAATATTACAACATTAAAGAGTTTAGGGCCCTACGAAATCAGTTTAATTTTTCCCCATTCCCCATACTTTTTTTTTCAGGAAATTGTATTAATCAAAAAACATGCATAATCATTTGAAATCATGAAACTTATTAAATTCAACAAAAAATACATTATATGTTATACGTTTTGCAAAAAAAATATATATTTTAGGCCCCTATGAAATCGGTTTTATTTTTCCCAAATTCAGCGTGAATTTTTCCCAAATTCTGTTTTTTCTTTTCATTTTTCTGGATTGCATTTTAATGGATAATTTAAATTGTATTAAATAAAAAAGCATGTATAATGGATTAAAATCATGAAACTTATGCATCTGAACAACATATACAAATATTTACAAAAATTCGATTTTTAGGGCCTAATGAAATCCATTTTTATTTTTTCACACATTTTGTGTTTTCCATTTTAATCCAGATTCCTTTTTAATGGTTAAATTTAATTGTAATAATCAAAAAGCATGTATAATCATTTGAAATCATGAAAATGTACCAAAATAATTGTGTCCTATAAAATGATTATTTTTCTTCAAAAATTCTGCATCATCGGTTAAATTTTCTCTGGATTCTATATTTTATGATTTAATATAAATGTATTATCAAAAACGATAGTAATAAAATGAATGCATCGACTATTTAAATAATTTAGTAATGTAATCAAATGAAATTTGAACAATTCCTTTCTTTTTTTTGGCAAACGAGGTGCGGCTCAACAGATGTTTACTGTTTAAAGTGTGCAACGTGTCTTAAATAATGTTTTAAAGTCCTATTGTTTTTATTACTTTGAGAAATACAGTCTACTATATATTTCTGTCATCATTTCTTCAAGTCAGACCGAACTTTTATTTGGGTGGGTTATCGTGAAGACCTTTGAGTTCCAGTGTGTATCTGACAATATTTTTCTCAAATGAAATGGTGAAATGCTGGTGAATTGACTCTCAGAGAAACTCTGGAGATGAAGTTCATGCGTTCATGTCCTCCTATAGTGAGATAGAGGACAATGAAAAACCACAATCGTCGCATGTCCATGAGTATGTTAGCTAGAACAAACTGAGACACGCTCAACATGCAGACTAAAGATTTTTAATAGCAGTATTTTTGCACTTTAATATTCACAGACACAAATCTATATCGCCATTTGATTAAGTGTGCAGGCCTACTTTTGATTTATTTATCCAAAATTCTGCAACATTCCAAGTTAATCCGTGATTCTATCCATATTCTGAAATCATAGGCCTTTTCTGAAAACAGGTCACGACCCCGGCACCATCCTGGCACCAGTCCGAAATAAGCAACGGTTCAATAATGCAGATGTGAGTCCATTTACCGTACAGCCAAGCCCAAATCTCCATTTGAGACAATCAAGTCCATCCAGTTTAGCATCCAGCCAGATTGATTAAAGATCACTACCAGTCCAAAAGGGAACGCCAAGCTCCAAACTTTTGACTTTTACGGTAACAACTCCTTATTAGCTGCCTAAAGAGTGTGTTTTTGTGCTTCCTTCATGTTTTCGTTTAACTTAATCAATTTTAGCCAATGAGACGACTGACTGAAAAGCACTTGAAAGACTGCAGAATTGAGCCAAACTCAAAAAGCTGCCAAGCAGCAGATATATAATAGAGGAACAGGCCAGATTGAGTTGAAGACATATTAGCACACAATAGAGCCAAGATGGCAGAAATAGGAGAGGTTAATTACTATCTAGCTACAGTGTCACAAAAATTGAACCTTATGTGCCAAGAGACTGGCTCACATCTGCACATTAGCAACACTGCAGAAGCAGCGGGCAGAGAGAGACTGACCGCTTGACTCACAGGTCGATCTCCACACCAGCTCACGGCAACCACTGTAGACAGACGAATTAATGACGACTACAGGATGGTTTTTAAACTTAACTTCAGCTCCATTTTCATTTCTCTGACAGAAAATCTGATGGTGTTGACTAAAACAACTATATTTCATTCAGAACAGCGTAGTGTTGGCAGCATGGTGATGTTTTCCCTAAAGACTATTTTAAGTCATTACACAGTCATGCCCTTGTGAAAAAGAAGTGCACTTAACTGTATTGAATTTGCACTTGTAATGTACACTTCAAATCTTAAAAATGTATTTAAAAAGACTACTTGCAGATAATGTAATATTAGTGAAATAAAAGGCCACTTAAGTGCCCTTAAAGAGAGTACGCTTTCATGTTAACACTTAAATACACTTTTAACTGCACTATGTAATAATGTCAAATTAAAAGTTTTAATTTAAGTGCATTTTAAACTATTATGTTTTAATTATATTTTGTCATGCTTTAAAGAAGCACACTTCTTTTGATGTGGTGACTATAGCACAATAAAGCACACGTAAAGTAACTTTAAATGTAATATCAAATAACACTACTGTTAAACTTAAGATATTTTAAATGTACTTAATTGCAACTTTATCATTGCAAATGTGTAATTACATACAAGTTTCATTAGAATGCAGTTTTTAGCAAAGTTTTAGCAAAGAAAACCACTGATCACTGAAAATCCTCCAAATTCAACTGATAAAGAAGAGTCTGTGAAGATATTAGGGGAGATAGGTGTCTCAACTTAGAAAAGATAAGATAAAAGTAAACAGCAGGGACCCGAACAAGATTTGTAGCTTGAATCAAACTGGACCAGATCCTGCAATTTATCTACTTTTTTTTTTTTTTTTTAAGCTCCAGAAGCCTTGATATGAACAAGCAAATTATTTAGGAAGTGGAATTGGATGCCCTGACAACAAAAATAAAACTCGACTTTTTGTAATAAATTCATGACCCAAAACTTCCTTTTTGCATCCCTCATGTGAAATACCTCTTTTTTTCTGGAGGCAAAGAAGCATGCTTGATACTGCAATAAGATGGATGCTAAGAAACTCAATTGAATCTGTTAGGCATATAGATCTCTACTCAGAGAGACAAACCGCAAATTAATAAAAGTTTCCTTCGAGAATCCGATGCAAAACTCAGGATTACAATTTGGATAATTGAGTAATTTAACAAGTAGAGCACTATGGGCAGATTAAAAGAATCCAAGAAAGCTCTTTTGATCAGAGATACACAAGTTGCTAAACTGTCCAAACATGAGTAGAATGAGTAGAATGGAGAAAGTCATTTTGCTGTGCAACTTTGATCAACCAAACACCCCTTCCAGCTGTTTTTAATGAACTGAACAGTTATCTATAGATGCATAGAGTAAGAAAAGGATATTAGAAACTCCTTGTAGCTATTCCCACTGGATTAATCCGGGAAAACAGGAAGATGAGAGCTGTTTAAGGAAAGGAATGTGTCTCTCTTTTGGACGTTTACTAATAAGCTGTCACCTACTGCAGGCACTTTAAGGGCTGACTGGAGATTAACATGAAACACTTGCATGAGTCCAGGCAACAAATAATTTACAAAGCAATGATTCGGATGCTTTCTCAAGGCTCTGGCATGCTGACAGAACGCTTTTCAATAAACAGATTCTCCATAGACACACAGGCCCGGGACGCCTGTCTTCACATTAACCGCATGCATGAATACATTTACAATTAGAAAACCAGCTTTTATTGAATTTCTAGCACATAGTATGAATATCCCCTCTGCATTCTCTTCAGCTGGCAAGAGGACCGACGTGAAAAAGAAACGTCTCGGTTACATATGGTAACCCTCGTTCCCTGAGGGAGGGAATGGAGACGTAGGTCAGACTGACCAATAGGAATCTCGCTAGAGAGGCCAATCTACTTCGAGTGAAACTAAAACAAGCCAATGCATATTGGCGTGCAATCATTTGCATCAGCTGTCCAGCTTCGCAGCGCGGGTATTTAACGAGCAGCTGTTGTGATTGCACACTAGTTTTTTGCTGAGGAGCCAAGCCTGAAAAAGCTGGCCGCCCCGGCGGGCGGCAGCAGATGTGACGACGGGACCTACGTCTCCGTTCCCTCCCTCAGGGAACAAGGGTTACCATGTGTAACCGAGACGTTCCCTATCGGTCAGTCACTACAACGTAGGTCAGACTGACCAATAGGAATCCCTACCAAAGCGCCACAGCTGCTGCACCCCATCCAGCGCCCCGTGCAAGCCTCTACACCTTCTTGCCTGGAAGGACGATAGGAGGAGGCTTTACACAGAGTGTATCTGTCACTGTTGTTCCGTAATAACCCATACAGTGAGATTATTGGATAACACTGGGAAAGCGTGCCCTTTCAATTTAGGAAGGAGAACGCTGCGGAAGCCACTTCTTCAAAGAGTTATGTGGAAAATACATATGGACTAACCCGAGGGTTGTACTGCATATGAATAATGGGAAAACTTAGCCCAGGGGAAAGACACAGGCTTCCGTCTTAGGAGCAGCCGTAGAGAATATACACATATGGGATCCCCGTAGGGTCACACATATGGAGCCCAGCCCAGATCCGGCTCTCAGGGATTCAGCGGATAAAGGCCTGGCACCGGACACTCCGCCATGTCCGGGTCAAGGGGTTTTGGAGGACTCGACAGGTTTTTCACTCTGGAGCAATAAGGGTGCACAGTAGGGTGCAGCAAGCCGACAGAGCCGGGCCTCTCGGTGCTTCTACCCGTTTAGGCTGAGAACACGGGAGGAGACCGGCTCTACACGTAGGCTATAATATCTAGCGAACGTGTTAGGTGTTGCCCAGCCCGCAGCTCTACAGATATCTGTTAGCGAGGAGCCACGTGCAAGCGCCCAGGAGGATGCAACGCCTCTCGTGGAGTGTGCATGCAACCTGAGCGGGCAGGGCACGCCTTGTGCTTGGTAAGCCAAGGCGATGGCATCCACTATCCAGTGGGCCATCCTCTGCTTGGAGACAGCCGTTCCCCTCTGCTGGCCTCCGTAACAGACAAAGAGCTGGTCTGAGGTCCTGACAATTTGAGTTCTGTCCACGTACATACGCAGAGCGCGAACGGGACAGAGCAAAGCCAGGGCTGGGTCTGCCTCCTCCAAAGGCAGCGCTTGCAGGTTCACTACCTGGTCTTTGAAGGGAGTGGTAGGAACCTTGGGCACATAGCCAGGCCGGGGTCTTAGTACCACATGGTTGTCACCCGGCCCGAACTCTAGGCACGATTCGTCGACCGAAAATGCGTGCAGGTCTCCTACTCTCTTGACAGAGGCCAGTGCAACCAGTAGCAAAGTCTTCATAGAAAAAAGCTTTAAGTCTACTGTCTGCAGAGGCTCAAAGGGAACATCCTGAAGTGCTCGAAGCACCAGGGAAAGGTCCCAAGAAGGTATGGAGGGGGGTCGAGGAGGATTTAATCGTCTCGCCTAAGAAACCTGACGACCAGGTCGTGCTTCCCCACTGTTTTGCCATCTATGTGGTCGTGATAAGCTGAAATAGCGGCAGCATGTACCTTGAGGGTGGAGGGAGACACCCTTCGCTCCAACCCTTGCTGCAAGAAGGAAAGCACAGACCCTATGGAACATCTTCGGGGGTCTTCTCGGCGAGAAGAACACCACTCGACGAACAGGTTCCACTTCAGGGCGTAAACGCGTCTCGTGGACGGCGCCCGTGCTGAAGTGATGGTGTTAAGTACCTCAGGGGGTAAGTCACCTAGAACCTCCGCGTTCCGTCCAGGGACCAGACATGGAGTTTCCAGAGGTCTGGACGCGGGTGCCATAGGGTGCCCCGTCTCTGAGTCAGAAGATCCTTCCCCAGAGGAATGGGCCAGGGAGGGACTGTCACAAGGAGCATGAGTTCTGGGAACCAAGTCCGGGTGGCCCAATAGGGAGCCACCAGAAGGACCTGCTCCTCGTCCTCCCTGACTTTGCACAGTGTCTGTGCAAGTAGGCTCACAGGGAGAAATGCATATTTGCGGAGGCCCCGGGGCTAGCTGAGTGCCAGTGCGTCCGTGCCGAGTGTTCCCTCGGTCAGGGAGTAAAACAGCTGGCAGTGGGAGGTCTCTGAGGAGGCAAACAGGTCTACCTGAGCCTCTCCGAGCTCTCTCCAGATCAGCTGAACCACCTGGGGGTGGAGTCGCCATTCTCCCGGAAGCACAGCTCGTGATAGCTCGTTGGCCACACGGTTGAGCACACCGGGGACATACATGGCTCGAAGCGACCTTAGACCTGACTCCAGAGGAGGAGATGGTGGGCGAGTTGCGACATGCGACGGGAGCGTAGACCACCTTGTCGGTTGATGTACGCAACGGTCGCTGTGTTGTCCGTACGGACCAGTACGTCCCTGCCCTGTAGCGGCCTTTTCAAGCGGCTCAGAGCGAGATGTACTGCTAGCAACTCGAGGCAATTGATGTGCCAATGCATTTGGGGAGCCGTCCATACCCCTGACACTGCATGCCCGTTGTACGTGGCACCCCAGCCGGTGGAGGAGGCATCTGTGAATACCACAGCATGCCTGGAGACCTGTTTCAAGGGGACTCCTGCCCGAAGGAACGAGAGGTCTGACCACGGGCTGAAGGTCTGGCGGCATGCCGGTGTGATTGCCACCCGGTGAGTGCCGTGATGCCACGCCCATCTCGGGACTCAGCCGTGAAGCCAATGCTGAAGCGGTCTCATATGAAGCAAGTCGAGCAGTGTCACCGCTGCTGCCGCTGCCATATGCCCCAGGAGCCTCTGAAAAAATTTCAGTGGGACCGCCGTCCTGCCTTTGAATGTGTTCAAGCAATTCAGCACCGACTGAGCGCGCTGCTCTGTGAGGCGCGCTGTCTGTGTGACCGAATCCAACTCCATACCGAGAAAAGAGATCCTCTGCACAAGGGCGATTTTGCTCTTTTCCTAGTTGACCTGAAGGCCCATCTGGCTGAGGTGCATGAGCACGAGGTCCCTGTGTTCGCATAACTGATCTCGAGAGTGTGCTAGTATGAGCCAGTCGTCGAGATAGTTGAGGAGGCGAACGCCCTGTTCTCTCATGGGAACAAGGGCCCCCTCCGTGACTTTCGTGAAGACACGGGGAGACAGGGACAGCCCGAAGGGCAGGACCTTGTACTGATATGCTCGACCCTCGAACGCAAAGCGCAGAAACGGCCTGTGTCGAGGAAGAATCGAGACATGAAAGTACGCGTCCTTCAGGTCGATCGCTGCAAACCAATCTTGGGGACGGATGCATCCGAAAATGCGTCTCTGCGTGAGCATTTTGAACGGTAGCTTGTGGAGGCTCCGATTCAAAACTCGCAGATCCAAGATCGGTCGTAACCCACCACCTTTCTTGGGTACAATGAAGTAGGGACTGTAGTGCCCTGACCTCATATCGGCTGGAGGGACCGGCTCTATCGCGTCCTTCGCCAGTAGGACTGCGATCTCCGCACACAAGACATGGGCATCGGCTGCTCTCACTGTAGTGGAGTGGATGGCCCGAAACTTGGGGGGACGCATAGCCGAGCCTGATGGTCCGAATGAGCCAGCGAGACGGACTGGGGAGCGCTAACCAGGCTCTCAGAGGCCGTGCAAGCGGGACCAAAGGGGCCGTAGGCGTACCCGGAGTGGGGCAGCGAGGTGGAACACAGGGACGCGGCTCGGGAGGCTCTCTCTGGGAGGCGGCCCGTAGCGGGGTCTGTGTGTGCTGTGCAGCACTTACCTGGTTCCACGGGGCAGGAGGTGCAGGAGGCGGCTCGGTGGCGTTCTCGAACTGCACACTGCTGCTCACTGGCGACAGAGGAGGCGGATAAGAGTGGTGAGGATTCTGTCCCCCCACTGCTCTCCGGGTCCCCTTCGGACCCAGAGATGGTAGAAACTGCTCTTTTATTGAAAATTTGGGTGCCGCTGGTTTTAAGGCCAGCGGCGGAACACAAACAAAACAAAACAAAAGATTTTCCACCCGGCCCTCTTCCGGGGGAGGGAGCGATGCGGTCATCGTCTCCTGGAGAGCAGTCCCTTCCATCTCCTGCCTGCGACTGGCTCCACGGCGCCGCTGAGGTGGAGGCTGCTGCTGTGGCGCGGGAGCAGGGGCAGACGCAGGAGGACGCCCTCGGCGACGAGCAGACTGAGGTGCCGCAGGCGGTGGGGGGGAGGCAGCAGCTGGCCGAAGCACGAGATCCGTCGCGATACGGAGTTCCTGAAGAACTTGGGGATCGTGACCACCCTCGTGCAGGTCCTTTAGTGCCTTGGCCTTATGGACCTGCAGCAACGCCATGGCGTGCATGGCAGAGGCAGCTTCCCCACAGTCCTTGTAAGCCTTGCCGGTTAAATCCGACGAGTACTTACAGGCCCGGGAAGGGAGACATGACTCTCCACGCCAAGTGGAGTTAGGGCACAGTTGCATAGCAACGGCCCGTTCCACTGGCGGGATCCTGGACCACCAGGGTGGACATCGCACGATCCACCGACCGCGCGGTCACCTTCGTCGCACGAAGCACGAGATCCGTCGCGATACGGAGTTCCTGAAGAACTTGGGGATCGTGACCACCCTCGTGCAGCCCCGCCATCAAGGGTGGTGAGGGAGGAGGAGCCACCGGGACGGTTTCTGGCAGTAAAAGGTGCCGTCTACATCCCCGTAAGCTCCTGATGCACTTCCGGGAAGAAAGGCACTCGGGTGGGTTGCTGAGAACCAGCGCGCGCCACCCCGAGATACCAATCGTCCAACCTCGAGGGTTCGGGACACTGGGAGCCCCAAAGGAGACAACCGGTAGACACCTCGAGGATGGTCCAGCTCTCTCCAATGGGAACTCAACTGGCTGAGGAGCATGAGAGGGGTGAGTGATCCTAGGGGGTTGGTTCCCCGAAGGAGACGCACTCCGCCCCTTTGCAGCAACAGGAGTCTCGACCGTAGCTCCACGATGGTCATCTTCCCACAATGGGTACATGACTCATCCACAAACGCTGCCTCAGCGTGTTGAATGCCCAGACACACGAGGCAGCGTTTGTGACCATCCTGTGAGCCCAGGTAACGACCGCATCCAGAAACACACAGATAGAAAGTCATCTTTTTTTTCTTTTTTTTTTTTTTAAAGACGCTCTCTATCTGTGTAAGCTCTTTTAGGGACTACTCTCACTGGTGCTGAAACACGCAGGGGAACAGTCACTGCGAACACAGACGGGAATGTGCACCCGTCTGCACGCTGTCTCTCTCTCTCGCTGGCAGGTCTTACCGGCTGTAAAAACAGCCTTTGAGCGCTCAACTCAAAGGCCGCTCGTCTGTTCACCTTACCAGCTGTTAAAACAGCTTTTTGAATTTTGCTCAAAAAAACAAAAACAAAAAGACAAAGACAGAAGAGAGAGGACATAAAAGACTGCTCGCGCTGCCGTGCTGTAACGCCCGCACAGGATAAGGAGAGATCCAACGAAGAGGCTCGTAGAGTCACACTCTGTAGAATTAAACATGAAGCGTTTGGCTCCGAAGCAAAAAGCTAGTGTGCAATCACAACAGCTACTCGTTAAATACCCGCGCTGCGAGGCTGCACAGCTGATGCAAATGATTGCACGCCATTGTGCATTGGCTTGTTTTAGTTTCACTCCAAGTAGATTGGCCTCTCTAGCGAGATTCCTATTGGTCAGTCTGACCTACGTTGTAGTGACTGACCGATAGGGAACCATGCTTAAATTATATTGGATGTGCATTTGTAGTGTACTTCAAATCTGAAAAGTATACCGTATTTTTAAAACTGTACTTGCAGATAATGTTAATATAATAAAATCATATTAAGTGTACTTTAAGAGAGTAAACATTCATGATAGTTTCTTAACACACTTAAAGGGATAGTTTACCGAAAAATGAAAATTATGTCATTAATTACTCACCTTCATGTCGTTCCAAACCCCGTAAGACTTTCGTTCATCTGTGAAACACAAATGAAGATATTTTAGATTAAATCTTAGAGCTTTCTGTCCATCCATTGACAGCTACACAACTGAAACTCTGACACTTCTAAAAGTTCATAAAGATATATATGAAGAGTTCAGATGCAAAAGCCTCTAAGTGCCATCTCAAATTTTCTTCTAGAATGATCATTTTTATCAAGCTCGTATATTTAAGTTCAGTAATTTCACTTAAATGGCTATGAAAATTACCTATTAATTGTCATTTAAGTGAAATTATTGACCTTAAATAAACAAGCTTTATAAAAATGATCATTCTAGAAGAAAATTTCAGATTGCACTTAGAGGCTTTTGCATCTGAACTCTTCATATATATATATATATAAAATACTGTACAATATATATGCATTATATTTAGTAGAGAACCAGAAATAGTATTCTCATTTCAAAATACAGCTTTAAAGCCCCTTGCGGCCATGTAATATGAAGACTCAAATAGAGGTGACAGCTTAAAGTAGCTTGCAGCAGAGAGAATGAGTGAATGGAGAATTAATAAAGACTGCTGTAATATGTCTGAAATGTAATGTAGACATCATAAATCAGCCACGCCATCAGCTGATGCGTGACTGGCATTGTATTCCTGATTTTACATATCACACAATTTTTAAGGAAACTTTTGTACAATTTCAGTTTGCACTTAAGTATGTTCTTTTAATGTTTGTGAACACTAAATGTCATGTTTTATGCCATTTATGTATTGCAGTTTAAATGAACTGAACTTTAAAGTGCTTTTTGACCTTATTATATCTTTAAATGTAATTAAAAGTATATTGTCTTTGATGTAAATATAAATGTATTGATGAATGTACTGACAAGCATTTATGGTAAACTAAAAGAGATTTTAATGTAATTACATCTGCTTTAGTATGTTGGTCAACACTTAAAACAGTGTACTTATTTAAAGAACAACAAAACATTATTAATTCACAAAGATTTAAAATGTACTTTAAAGTAACACTTTATTTTACAGTGCCCTTGTTACACATTCTACATATAGTTAAAATAGTAACCATACATCATGTGAAATACTAACCCTTAACCCAAAACTTAATCCTAACCCTATAAGTACATGCCGTTAAATATTACTTAGTTTTTAAATGTATAATTACACTGTAACAAGGGCACCTTAAATGTGTAAACAAAAAGTTTTAATATTACATTAATACAAGCTATAAGTACACGAAAATGAACTCTAAGTACGCTTAAGTGGGATTTTATTTCATTAGTATTCTATTATCTGCAAGTATCTGCAGGCTTTTGAATATTTGAAGTGTAGATCGTGTAGCCCATTCTTTCTTGTGTTCTTGTGTTTTTGAAGCACTCATGCGTTTTTGAGCTTATATTGAATTATACAGTAATTATTTCAGCTAGATGCTAACGCTAACATGGAAACAATATGTGACAATGGGGTATGTGGTATCAAGACACAATTTTAAGGTCAAACAATATGGTTCATGACTTCTGCAATGTTTTGGCATAAGAAAAAGACTATATTTAATTGAAAAAAAAAAATCCCTGTTATGATTTGCACTATGCTTTATAACAAAATAAATAAATAAAGGTTTCACTTTTCAATTAACAATAATAGCTGAACACAAACATGTGTCCATTTTCAGTTACTTAATAGAATCAAAATCGATTTTCCACTAATTGGAAAATGGAGCATTTGAAACTTTTGACTAAATCAAAGTGGAATGTGCCTTGACCCATTCGCCATGAACCGCTAGCCAAGATTTTACAAGCATAGCAAACATTAAATCTGTTTCCCAGTTTGGAAAAGCATCTATTTTCGCATCAACAGTGAAGTAGGCCATTCCCGTGCGCAGTAGAAGTACAGGAATCGGGATGCAGCCACTCATCTCGTCCATTTGACGCACACACACGCATTACTGCGCTTCTAATGTATGGAGATTGGCGTCTGGGTGACTCAAAGGGTGATGTATGAGGGACGTCTCTGCCGCGCTCACGGCTTAGAGCTCCAAATCGATGTGTTAGCGCCCATGTCACACATACGTAGCATTTAACACCAAGTTTAACAATCTTTAGTGGCTGCCAAGAGCTCACCAGCCACTGACCTCGACTCACAGCGGGTGATGAATAACTCGCCGGTAGTCAGTCACATCCAAGATACACAAAGATGCCTGCTGCTGTCCGGTACAACCCAACGCATGTGTCTATTAGTGGAACAATCTGAAAAATATCACGCTTATGCAAACGATTCACCATTAAATGGCTTGCTTTTGAACTCTGTAACTTGAGGTGAATATGCTTGAAAGTATTTCTATTAGACTTACAGGTATATGCTCCGTTCAAGTTGAGGGCACATTATTAATTGTAACCTCATTTTCTTCCTATTATGTAAATGATCGACAGGATACCAGATAGGATGGAGATAAACCAAAACTAAAGTTAGCCATTTTAACTAAATTACATTTCTTATTAAAGCCATATGGGATGCAGTCAATCATATATTAGTATGTAACAGCTCAGAATGCTTAGCAGGCACGTGCACAGGTAGGGCTCAACCTATGCAGAGCACATGCCCTTTTTGCTCTGACACTCGAAATGCCCCTTTTTTTTTGGTAGTGGTGTTTTTTTTTTTTCTTCTTCAATAAATCAATGCTATTGCTCACCCTTTACGTCTGTCTGTCTGTTTTAAAAATATTTAGCCAATGAAAGTTCTTAAAAAGAGCTTGTGTAAATCTTGTTCGATCCTCAATGGCCCCGTTCACACCGCAAGTCCTAATGCTCAATTCTGATTTTTTGCTCAGATCCGATTTTTTGATTGGCTGTTCACATTACCTTTTAAAATGTGACCTATATCTGATTGCAGTGTGAACTGTTTGAGGTTTCAAACTAACCGGCATGCGCAAAAGAACAATAACAATGACATCCGACGCAGCACGCGGTTGCACTAAAGTTCGGGAGGTTATGGAGGAAGTAAGCATATTCGCATTTATTTCATAATGTTTGTGTAATGGAAACTTTTGCGGGTTTATGGTTGCAAATTCTCTACAGAGATCTGTGTGGATGCGTAGACGAAGCCAGGAGTGGTGGGAATATGACGCCGTTCTCCTGTGTCCCCGTTCTTCCATTTCGTGTGCAATTTTTTCAAAAATGGAGCGGTTACGGTAGGTCCTTCTAGCTTGAATTGAAGTATCTCCCCATCTACTACTTAGATCTAACACCTCTCATTGACTCGCTTCATCGCTGTTCTCCATATCTAGTCAAGTTTTTAATGTTAGGCTACTGTCTGTGTCTGTTGTGTCTAGGGCTTCGCCGGCGCATAATTGTGACTAATGTCGACGTAGATTGACGTAAAAGTCGCATCAAATCCGCCTTGATTGTTCACACTGCGGCCGCATTGAAAAAAATCAGATCTAGGTCTGATTCAGGACCACATGTGTATGTGGTCTAAATTTGATTTGAAAAAATCAGATCTAGGCTAGATTTGAGTGTTCACACTACCTCTGAAGAAGTCTGACCTGGTCACTTGACCCCAAAAAAATCAGATTTGGGCCACTTTTGCCTGCAGTGTGAACGGGGCCAAACTGTCAGTAAAGCTGATAACTCCGCCCCTCTATCTTGACTGAACTGAAGCTCCGCAGCGGCCACACAGCAGACAGCAGCTGAACGAAGTTTTCCAAGGGTAAATAAAGATCTTGTTGTTTGAATAAGTACTAAACACGTTGTCTATAAAAGCTCATATTTTATTTATTTGATGTGTGACTGAGACATGTTGGACCTGAGAGAGAGGTCTAGGCTTGAATTTGCCATCTAGTCATAGCCAATAAGTAGCCTACATTTAAGTAGCCTGTGCATACAGTAGCATTTCATCTTTTATCAAATGCGATTTTGGCCAAATGTATTTTACAACAGAAAAAACTGAGCGCCTATATAGCTACAACAGGCTACAACAAACTAGTAACCCGTCGATGAAAATGTAATGTGATGCCGCCGGCGCCGTTTTAATGACGGACAAAATGCACATTTTGACACATGGTCAAAAACCCAGTAACTGTATTTGAGTTTGACTTTTGTAAAATGTTAACAAGATATTCAAGTAAATAATACAACAACATATAATTTGTTTTTACCATCGGAAAATCATAAGCACATGCGCGCCCCCGCGCTGTTTCGTACTGAAACTACACAAAGCGACTGAGTGATCCTCGTCACCTAGGTAACTACGGAGCCCCCCTAGTCCCACTTTGTCAAAAAAATTAATTACAACTATCTCGTGGCCTCAAGATAAGTATCTCGTGGCCTCAAGATAGTAACTAGTGGCCTCAAGATAGTAACTCGTGGCCTCAAGATAAGTATCTCGTGGCCTCAAGATAGTAACTAGTGGCCTCAAGATAGTAACTAGTGGCCTCAAGATAGTAACTCATGGCCTCAAGATAAGTATCTCGTGGCCTCAAGATAGTAACTAGTGGCCTCAAGATAGTAACTAGTGGCCTCAAGATAGTAACTAGTGGCCTCAAGATAGTAACTCGTGGCCTCAAGATAGTATCTCTATCTCGTGGCCTCAAGTATCTCTATCTCGTGGCCTCAAGATACTATATCGTGGCCTCAAGATACTATCTCGTGGCCTCAAGATAGAGATACTTGAGGCCACGAGATAGAGATACTATCTTGAGGCCACGAGTTACTATCTTGAGGCCACGAGATACTATCTTGAGGCCACAAGATAGAGATACTATCTTGAGGCCACGAGATAGTTATAATAAATTTTTTTGACAAAGTGGGACTAGGGGGGCTCCGTAGGTAACATATATTTCTAAGAAATTTTCTTCTTTGATTTATGATTGCTGATACACTTAATTTATTGATATTTCATCTTGTTCTGGTAATAATATTAAATTATGGTTAATTCAAGGCTGTTGATATGCACGTATTAGCTATATAGTTTTTTTTAATCTATAATATTTTACTCCGCTCGTCCTCACATGTATAAATGTAGTAGGCTAAAACATGGTTTTACTACAGTAATGTTGTAGTAGTAACTAAAAAAAAAAACATTATAGAAGATCACTTTGAAATCTTTAGATTGTATTATGCAGAATGTAATTCATGATTTAATTCATTCCAATGCTTCATTTATTTGATCCAAAATAATGCAACAACTTTTATTAAACTTTGTGTGCAAAGCAGAGAAAATTATATATATATATATATACACACACACACACACACACATTTTTTATAACTATAACATTTATAACTGATATAACAATTTTTTGTACTTATATGAATTTTGATTACTTGGTGGGAAAAAAAGGGAGGGGGGTGCCCTTTTTCAGTTTCAGCACATGCCCCTCAAAAGGTCTGTGCACGGCCCTGATGCTTAGGTATATCATTTTATCTATAATAGATTAAATCTCATACATTTTTAACATTATTTCTCCTTTAAAAGTTATACTCTTTTTTTGTGTGTTATTCTCTAGTCTGATTTGGTCACAATATAAAAGTTATTGTGTGTATGAATATACTGTAGAATAACTTTTAAAGCAGTGCAAATGAAGGCTGAGCCTGAACAGAATCACAGAGGAGAATCAAGCCGACGTTCGCCATAAACGTTTATTTTAAAGTGTGGATCAAGGATAGATTTTAAACTCATCTTCTGTTTACCTACAGATGTTGTTATTCATTCAAAAGTGTCTCTTCGGGGTTAGCAGTTTATTATAATAGGCCTGTGTGTTTCCCATATCAACTTGTTTGTCTGGCTTGCTGTGTGAATACATTTCAATTAGAGAAGGGGGGAAAAAAATATGGAAACACCTGGAATATTTCTCAGTAAAATTGCCAGTTTAGACGCAAGTACACAACCAGGGGAAATGACAAAAGTGACAACATCAACTAAAAGTAGTGAAACGATTTTTAAATAAATTCACATTGTGTTCATTTAATTGTGAACACATGAACAAAGAAATGTAATTATTATGATGGTCTTTTATAAATCAGAATATATATATATATATATATATATATATATATATATATATATATATATATATATATATATATATATATATATATATATATATATATTTATTTATTTATTTATTTATTTAATTTTTTTTACACACACACATATATATACACATACACACACTGCCCGGCCGTATATATATATATATTTGGCCGGGCAGTGTGTGTGTGTGTGTGTGTGTAATATTTATAAATATATAGCCCCAAAAAAATCACTGTTTGGATTGAAATAGTCAATTGATTAAGAGTCTATAATTGGATAATTTTATATTGTAAAAATATTTATTTATTAGAATTGTAAAAATTCTAAATGAACTAAAATATGTTCTAAGAGGTGAATTTACTGTGACCAAATAAAATACAGTGAGAACAAAAGCAAAATAAAAGAACTTAATTAACACGTTTAATTTAAAAATGGGTGAAATCGAATTCATTGCCATTTGGCATAACAAGAAAAAAAATATAGCTGCGAGCAGCGATTACGGGCCCAAGCCGGTGGCACCGCAACCCCGGTGCCTTTAGTTACCTAAAGGCACCGGAGTGGCGGTGCCGCCGGCTTTGGCCCTTCATCGCTGCTCGCAGCTATATTCATATATATATATATATATATATATATATATATATAAACAAGCCGGTGGCACCGCCACCCCGGTGCCTTTATATATATATATATATATATATATGTCTACATTGTTCAATCACGCCTCACACACACACACACACTTTTGCAGAGCCCACACCAATGCAAGCTCTATAGCACACATCTTCTCAAAGGTCAAAGCGGAGTTACGATATTGCCCGTCATGCACAGTAACCGTAAAGGCACCGGGGTGGCGGTGCCACCGGCTTGTTTATATATATATATATATCGTATTATTCTAACTTGTAAAAAACTATTAACTTTTGTTAATATTCAACCATTTCACAACTAACTTTTTTCCATAGATCAAACACAACATAATTATATGGTGGACTGAAACAAAAATTATTAATTAAATAAAATTATTGTTTTCCTCTGAAATAGCAAAAGCATCACACACTAGCTGTACCTGCTCTAAATAAAAAAGAGTAATTCAATAAAAATACAAAATCGAACTAAATAAAATAAATTATTACAAAAACAAAATCAAACCAAAGAAAATATATCTTCGAAAAAAAAAGCGAGTGTCATGAGGAAAGGCGCCTCAGGAATCGTCAGGATTAACTCCATGTGTAAGGAATTTTGATTGATTTTATTTGTCACTTGAAAATTATTGTTAAATGTGTGCCTGCATAACTTTAATAAGATTTATTTTCTTTGATTTGATTTTGTTTTATATAATTTATTTATTTCGATTTTGTATTTTTATTTAAATACTATTATTTATTTAGAGCAGGTACAGCTAAGTGTGCGATGCTTTTGCTATTTCAGAGGGAAAAAAACACATTTTATTTCAAAAAGGCTTTTCAATTAAATAAAATGTTCAAGCTTTGTTTTCGTTTTATTATTTTGTTTGTTTTAAGCTTTGTTTAATTTATATTGTTAATCATCTGACACAAAACAAATGCATAAAGTATCATTTTAACTTTTAAAAAACTATTAACATTTGTTAATAGTACATTGCCTGTCTTTTGTTAATAGGACAAAACATAGTTATTATATTTTATAATATTTTATAAATATATAAAATAAACATTTGTAATGAAATCGTTCAAAAAAATGATATTAGCATTGTTTTAAACTTTGAAACAGAAGTAGCGCAATGCCTGGCCACTCCCGCGCCGCCTCCTTTTCACAATCCGAGGGAACCATCTCCGGAATATTAACCTCACTCCTAGAAGTCCAATTCTCATTATTCATGCCTCTTACCTGGGATTGATTGCACACACACACACACACACACACGCACGCACGCACTCACACGCACACACACACACACACACACACACACGTGTCAAGTCACTTACATTTTAGATGCAATATTGACTGTTCTTCTGTTTCAGCAGCGAAAATAGTTAAACAAAGATCACAGCAGAACCATTGCATCTCACAGCAACGTGTTTTCTCATTACTGAATGATTCAGCATTTTGAACAAATTGGTTGACTCAAAGATTCAATGACCAATCCATAAACATCTGTCTCATTCATGAATGACTCAGTCGTTCAAACGAATCGTTTGAACGAATGAATCAATGACCCGCTCATTAAGACGGTCGCCTGGCGACACCTAGTGACGGTTTAGTGTTATTTGATTATACACTCAAAATATTCCACAACAAATCCTTTAAATTTAATGATATTCAGAACAGAACACAAATAAAAAAATAACTATAATAAAGCCAAAACGAAATAATTTAAAACAAAAGTAAAAGTAAGTGGTGTTAGGCTCACGTAAATCTCTCTTTAGAATCTAAATGTTGCAACATTTGCGATGTATTTGGATGCTAAACTATTCTTTATTACAGGCTTTGTACTTCACTCACGTTCCAATATCGACGGAAAAAATCATCCTCTTCACTTGTGCAAAAATGTGCTTGGAAAAATCACAGTGGAGCGGTGCTTACTGTGAATGATACAAATTGTACTACTGACTATTTCAACATAGCAGTGTAATTTGTATATGTTAGGTTGAATGTTTTATTATTGTGTGTGTGTGTGTGTGTGTGTGTTTGTGTGTGTGTGTGTGTGTGTGTGTGTGTGTGTGTGTGTGTGTGTGTGTGTGTGTGTGTGTCAGTGTGTGTGTGGGGGTCTGGGTGGCTCAGCGCGATTGAACAGTGAAACATACTCCGTCATTTTCTTCATACAGGACATCATTCAAACGTCAAAGTGTTTACTTATATTTGTGTACACTCGCAATTAAACACAACATTGTGTTTTTGTTAAATAAATTAAAGTAATACGTCCCCCGAAATGGCGCTAATTTTAAAATGAAACTAAAATGCTCACGGCTGCACGGGCATTCATAACTCTGCGCGCCCACGGTGAGGGACGAGCAGAACAGAGCGAACGTTGTTTAGTTCATTCCTACTTCCATAGGAATTAATTGAAAAAGCTCACTCTACTCTGCACCATTATTAATGAATTGTGCAGACGTCCTTATTTTACTTTCGCTTTTTACCTGATTTTGAACACAAGAGGGCAGTATAACACTATGTATGATTTGGAAAAAAAATTTTTTTGACTAAACAACCATTCTGGCTGTTTTTAAACTTAAACATTATTCTCTAATTGCTCTCACCATGCCCGTTTCTGAAACTCTGCACATGTCTACTGTCTAATAAATGTGATGTGTCTGTCGGGTTTCATGCAATTTCAAGTATGTTAAGAGTCTCAAAAGCATCAACAAAGAATAATAAAGTTTGATGCGTTGCCACGGCAACAGTATCTAAGATATCAATAATCCTTTCTCAGGTCTACATCTGCCGTGTGTCTACATTACACACATAAAGTTTGAAGCAAATTGGGTAAAAATAAGAGGGTGATTTCAAAGCCTTTAGGAAGTGACACACTTCCTGCTGCCAGTTGGTGGCGCTATAACTTTGACTCACAATAGTCACATCCATGTGATCGGACTCTTACAGCGAACACACTGCTGAAGTTTCATCAAGATCAGTTAATGTATGCAGAAGTTATAACACACTTCCTGTTTCCTTTATTCGCCATAAATTCGTTTCCTCGCCACAGCCAAACCGTTCGAGATATCAAAAATCCCCTGGCAACTTTTCATCCTCAATGTCTTGACTTCATGCTGACCGAGTTTCGTGGCGATTGGTTGAATTCTCTAGGAGGAGTATATCGAATTCCAGGGGCATACGCTTCCAAACAAACCATAATAGCCGACTTCCTGTTGGGCTGGGGTAAAAAGTAAAAGTACAAAGGATATATGAATCGATGAGATCTATATGTGTACCGAGTTTCATATTATTACATTCAAGCGTGTTTGATTTATGGACCAAGTTTTCCGACCCCGTTCCAGGGGGCATTGTCGAGCCCCCCTGCCACGCCCGGGTACCAGCTTCAGCCCGGCCCTGATGGCCACGGGTTCTGACCCGTGTGCAAAGTTTCAAGAGTTTTTGAGCACGTTAAGGGCCCCCAAAGTGCGCTGAGAGTCTCAAAAGTATCCAAAAAGAATATTAAAGTTTGATGCGTTGTCACGGCAACAGCATCTAAGATATCAACAATCCTTTCACAGGTCTAAATCTGGCGTGTGTCTACATTATACACATCAAGTTTGAAGCAAATCGGGTAAAGCCTGTTTGATTTATGGACCAAGTTTTCGGACCCCATTCCAGGGGGCGCTGTCGAGCCCCCCTGCCACGCCCGGGTACCAGCTTCAGCCCGGCCCTGATGGCCGCGGTTTCTGACCCGTGTGCAAAGTTTCAAGAGTTTTTGAGCACGTTAAGGGCCCCAAAAGTGCGCTAAGAATCTCAAAAGTATCCAAAAAGAATATTAAAGTTTGATGCGTTGTCACGGCAACAGCATCTAAGATATCAACAATCCTTTCACAGGTCTACATCTGGCTTGTGTCTACATTATACACATCAAGTTTGAAGCAAATAGGGTAAAGCGTGTTGGATATATGGACCAAATTGTCTGACCCGTTCAAGGGGGCGCTGTCGAGCCCCCCTGCCACGCCCGGGTACCAGCTTCAGCCTGGCCCTGATGGCCGCGGGTTTTGTCCCGTGTGCAAAGTTTCAAGAGTTTTCGAGCACGTTAAGAACCCCAAAAGTGCCCGAAAGCATAAAAAAGCATGAAAAAGCTTAAAAAAAGGAATATTAATGTTTGATGCATTGCCATGGCAACAGTATCTAAGATATCAATAATCCTTTCACAGGTCTACATCTGGCGTGTGTCTACATTATGCACATGAAGTTTGAAGCAAATCGGGTAAAAATAAGAGGGTGATTTAAAAGCATTTTGAAAGTGACACACTTCCTGCTTCCAGTTGGTGGCGCTATAACTTTGACTCACAATAGTCACATCCATGTGATCGGGCTCTTACAACGAACACACTGCTGAAGTTTCATCAAGATTAGTTAATGTATGCAGTAGTTATAACACACTTCCTGTTTCACGTTTCTCGCCATAATTTCGTTTACTCGCCACGGCCAAACCGTTCGAGATATCAAAAATCCCCTGGCAATTTTTCATCCTCAGTGTCTTGACTTCATGCTGACCGAGTTTCGTGCCGTGTGTTTGAATTCTCTAGGAGGAGTATTTCACATTCCATTGCATGTGTTTTCCAAACAACCCTTAATAGCCGACTTCCTGTTGGGCTGGGGTAAAAAGTAAGAGCATGAAGTATATATGAACCGATGAGATCTATATGTGTACTGAGTTTCATATTATTACATGCAAGCGTGTTTGATTTATGGACCAAGTGTTCAAACCCCGTTCCAGGGGGCGCTGTCGAGCCCCCCTGCCACGCCCGGGTACCAGCTTCAGCCCGGCCCTGATGGCCGCGGGTTCTGAGATGTGTGCAAAGTTTCAAGAGTTTTCGAGCACGTTAAGGCCCCCAAAAGTGCCCAAAAGGTAGTAAAATAATAATAATAATAATAAAATATAGCTGCGAGCAGCGATTACGGGCCCAAGCCGGTGGCACCGCAACCCCGGTGCCTTTAATTACCTAAAGGCACCGGAGTGGCGGTGCCGCCGGCTTTGGCCCTTCATCGCTGCTCGCAGCTATATATATATATATATATATAAACAAGCCGGTGGCACCGCCACCCCGGTGCCTTTAGGGTTACTGTGCGTGACGGGCAATAACGTAACCCCGCTTTGACCTTTGAGAAGATGTGTGCTGTAGAGCTTGCATCAGTGTGGGCTCTGCAAAAGTGTGCATTGAGGGCACATATCAACCACAAAGTATGCGTGAGCAAGCTTCTGAAACCTAAAATGAAAAATGAGACACCCTACGGTCTCATGGACTTAATGGACACATGAAATAAGTACACAAGTTTGAAAGTTATATGAAGTGTGCCAAGACAGAATATTTGCCTGATCTGATTAGAAAAATAGTTTTTGTGTGTGTGTGTGTGTGTGAGGCGTGATTGAACAATGTAGACATAAAAACATACTCCATCCTTTTGTTCATACAGGACATTATTCAAACTACAAAGTGTTTACTTATATTTGTGTACAATCGCAATAAAACACAACATTGTGCTTTTGTCAAACTGTAAACTACAACTGTCACCCAACCAAAATCTCTTACACACACACACACACACACACACACATAGTTTAAAAGCAAAAAAATCTTTTGGACATTCATCATATTGCATTGGTTTTCATTTCTTGTTCTCGAACAGAGCCCTAATCTGTTTATTTTTTCAGTTACACATTCTACATTGATTAAAAAAGAAAAATCAAATGTGCTTTTATTTTAGACATAAATAAATAATCTAGCATTCAGATGAGAGTAAAGTTAGTGTTAGTTCAAATTTTAAGGAAAACAAAAATATGATCTGAAATATCGCACATTCATTTAAAATTCATTCAGGTTCAATTACCAAACATACAAATCTCAATGTAATTTAAAGCAAACAATACATTTAAAATATATGGGTTGTATGCAATTTTTTTATATATAAAAAGATATATATCCAAAAATACAAAGCCTAAACTTTAACAAGGGTTAAACAATCACTGTAACAGACACAATCACACACACACACACACACACACGTCAAATCACTTACATTTTAGATGCAATATTGACTTTTTTTCTTTTTCAGCAGCGAAAATAGTTCAACAAAGATCACAGCAGAACCATCGAGCATCTCACAGCAACGCGTTCTCATTACTGAATGATTCAGCATTTTGAACAAATCGGTTGACTCAAAGATTCAACGACCAATCCATAATCTGTCTCATTCATGAATGACTCAGCCGTTCGAACGAATCGTTTGAACGAATGAATCAATGACTCGCTCATTAAGACGGTCGCCTGGCGACACCTAATGACGGTTTAGTGATATGTTTAAAAGTATCATTCTTTCCAACGATTGTTAATTAACTCATATTTGAAACATAAGCTATATATATATATATATATATATATATACACACATATATATATACACAAAAATAAAATAAACACATTTGAAGCGTGTTTGCTTACTAAATTGTGAGCTGAACGAAAGTTGCAGCAAATATCAGCAACAGGAGTCAAATTTCATTAATCACGAGAGTGAAGAGCTGACTGAAAAGATGATGACAGAATAGGCTATTTTATGTAAAAGCGCCTATTTAAGCGAATCTATCATTATACTCTTTTGTTGTTGTGTTTTCCGTGAAAAATAATAGACTATTGAACTCACAATTCAAGCACGCGCTCTGCACGCGCCACCATTATCAATGTCCGTGTGGACGTCCGCGATCGAACAGTGGAAACATTGGCTACTCCGTCATTTTATTCAAGAAGATCATTCAAACTGCAAAGTGTTTACTTATTTTTGGATACTCGCAATCAAACACAACATTGTGATTTTGTAAAATACATTCAAGAAATCCGCCCCCGAAATGGGGCTTCTTTTAAAATGAAACAAAAATGCTCACAGCTGCACGTCTTGTGGAGACGTCCGTTACTTTCGCTTTCAAGTTAGCGATTTTAAAGCCCCCAGCGGAGTCACGGTGGGAAAATATTCCCATAGTAGCATCAATTGGCCTACCTGATTTTGAACACAAGAGGGCAGTAAAGCACTATGAATGATTTTTTTTTTTTTTTTTGGCTAAACAACCATTCTGGCTGTTTTTAAACTTAAACATAAATCTTAAATTGAAAAAAAGGAATACAATGGGTTTACTTCTAATATTAGTATAATTTTATAGAAAAATAAATGGTGTATAATTACATTTTAGAAAGATATGAGACATTTCCTGATTCTTTTTTTGACATAATCCCTCGCCATAGCAAAACCGTTTGAGATATTCAATATCCGTTCACAATTTAGCATCTTTAATGTATTTTCATCAAGTTGAAAAAGTTTTGTAACTGTAGATGAAACTAACCCCCCCCCCCCCCCCCCCACACACACTTTTGTCACAAAAGGTGGCGCTACTGAGCCCCTGCACCACGCCCGTTTCTGAAACTTTGCACATGTCTACTGGCTAATAAATGTGATCTGTCTGTCAAGTTTCATGCAATTTTAAGCAATTTCAGGCATGCTAAGAGTCTCAAAAGCATCCAAAAAGAATATTAAAGTTTGATGCGTTGCCATGGCAACAGTATCTAAGATTTCAATAATCCTTTCACAGGTCTACATCTGCCGTGTGTCTACATTATACACATAAAGTTTGAAGCAAATTGGGTAAAAATAAGAGGGTGATTTCAAAGCCTTTAGGAAGTGACACACTTCCTGCTGCCAGTTGGTGGCGCTATAACTTTGACTCACAATAGTCACATCCATGTGATCGGACTCTTACAGCGAACACACTGCTGAAGTTTCATCAAGATCAGTTAATGTATGCAGAAGTTATAACACACTTCCTGTTTCCTTTATTCGCCATAAATTCGTTTCCTCGCCACAGCCAAACCGTTCGAGATATCAAAAATCCCCTGGCAACTTTTCATCCTCAATGTCTTGACTTCATGCTGACCGAGTTTCGTGGCGATTGGTTGAATTCTCTAGGAGGAGTATATCGAATTCCAGGGGCATACGCTTCCAAACAAACCATAATAGCCGACTTCCTGTTGGGCTGGGGTAAAAAGTAAAAGTACAAAGGATATATGAATCGATGAGATCTATATGTGTACCGAGTTTCATATTATTACATTCAAGCGTGTTTGATTTATGGACCAAGTTTTCGGACCCCGTTCCAGGGGGCACTGTCGAGCCCCCCTGCCACGCCCGGGTACCAGCTTCAGCCCGGCCCTGATGGCCACGGGTTCTGACCCGTGTGCAAAGTTTCAAGAGTTTTTGAGCACGTTAAGGGCCCCCAAAGTGCGCTGAGAGTCTCAAAAGTATCCAAAAAGAATATTAAAGTTTGATGCGTTGTCACGGCAACAGCATCTAAGATATCAACAATCCTTTCACAGGTCTAAATCTGGCGTGTGTCTACATTATACACATCAAGTTTGAAGCAAATCGGGTAAAGCCTGTTTGATTTATGGACCAAGTTTTCGGACCCCATTCCAGGGGGCGCTGTCGAGCCCCCCTGCCACGCCCGGGTACCAGCTTCAGCCCGGCCCTGATGGCCACGGGTTCTGACCCGTGTGCAAAGTTTCAAGAGTTTTTGAGCACGTTAAGGGCCCCAAAAGTGCGCTAAGAATCTCAAAAGTATCCAAAAAGAATATTAAAGTTTGATGCGTTGTCACGGCAACAGCATCTAAGATATCAACAATCCTTTCACAGGTCTACATCTGGCTTGTGTCTACATTATACACATCAAGTTTGAAGCAAATCGGGTAAAGCGTGTTGGATATATGGACCAAATTGTCTGACCCGTTCAAGGGGGCGCTGTCGAGCCCCCCTGCCACGCCCGGGTACCAGCTTCAGCCTGGCCCTGATGGCCGCGGGTTTTGTCCCGTGTGCAAAGTTTCAAGAGTTTTCGAGCACGTTAAGAACCCCAAAAGTGCCCGAAAGCATAAAAAAGCATGAAAAAGCTTAAAAAAAGGAATATTAATGTTTGATGCATTGCCATGGCAACAGTATCTAAGATATCAATAATCCTTTCACAGGTCTACATCTGGCGTGTGTCTACATTATGCACATGAAGTTTGAAGCAAATCGGGTAAAAATAAGAGGGTGATTTAAAAGCATTTTGAAAGTGACACACTTCCTGCTTCCAGTTGGTGGCGCTATAACTTTGACTCACAATAGTCACATCCATGTGATCGGGCTCTTACAACGAACACACTGCTGAAGTTTCATCAAGATTAGTTAATGTATGCAGTAGTTATAACACACTTCCTGTTTCACGTTTCTCGCCATAATTTCGTTTACTCGCCACGGCCAAACCGTTCGAGATATCAAAAATCCCCTGGCAATTTTTCATCCTCAGTGTCTTGACTTCATGCTGACCGAGTTTCGTGCCGTGTGTTTGAATTCTCTAGGAGGAGTATTTCACATTCCATTGCATGTGTTTTCCAAACAACCCTTAATAGCCGACTTCCTGTTGGGCTGGGGTAAAAAGTAAGAGCATGAAGTATATATGAACCGATGAGATCTATATGTGTACTGAGTTTCATATTATTACATGCAAGCGTGTTTGATTTATGGACCAAGTGTTCAAACCCCGTTCCAGGGGGCGCTGTCGAGCCCCCCTGCCACGCCCGGGTACCAGCTTCAGCCCGGCCCTGATGGCCGCGGGTTCTGAGATGTGTGCAAAGTTTCAAGAGTTTTCGAGCACGTTAAGGCCCCCAAAAGTGCCCAAAAGGTAGTAAAATAATAATAATAATAATAATAATAATAATAAATATAGCTGCGAGCAGCGATTACGGGCCCAAGCCGGTGGCACCGCAACCCCGGTGCCTTTAATTACCTAAAGGCACCGGAGTGGCGGTGCCGCCGGCTTTGGCCCTTCATCGCTGCTCGCAGCTATATTTATATGCACACTTTTGCACACCGGGGTGGCGGTGCCACCGGCTTGTTTATATATATATATATATATAAACAAGCCGGTGGCACCGCCACCCCGGTGCCTTTAGGGTTACTGTGCGTGACGGGCAATAACGTAACCCCGCTTTGACCTTTGAGAAGATGTGTGCTGTAGAGCTTGCATCAGTGTGGGCTCTGCAAAAGTGTGCATTGAGGGCACATATCAACCACAAAGTATGCGTGAGCAACCTTCTGAAACCTAAAATGAAAAATGAGACACCCTACGGTCTCATGGACTTAATGGAAACATGAAATAAGTACACAAGTTTGAAAGTTATATGAAGTGTGCCAAGACAGAATATTTGCCTGATCTGATTAGAAAAATAGTTTTTGTGTGTGTGTGTGTGTGTGTGAGGCGTGATTGAACAATGTAGACATAAAAACATACTCCGTCCTTTTGTTCATACAGGACATTATTCAAACTACAAAGTGTTTACTTATATTTGTGTACAATCGCAATAAAACACAACATTGTGCTTTTGTCAAACTGTAAACTACAACTGTCACCCAACCAAAATCTCTTACACACACACACACACACACACACACACACACACACACACACACACACACACACAGACACACATAGTTTAAAAGCAAAAAAATCTTTTGGACATTCATCATATTGCATTGGTTTTCATTTCTTGTTCTCGAACAGAGCCCTAATCTGTTTATTTTTTCAGTTACACATTCTACATTGATTAAAAAAGAAAAATCAAATGTGCTTTTATTTTAGACATAAATAAATAATCTATCATTCAGATGAGAGTAAAGTTAGTGTTAGTTCAAATTTTAAGGAAAACAAAAATATGATCTGAAATATCGCACATTCATTTAAAATTCATTCAGGTTCAATTACCAAACATACAAATCTCAATGTAATTTAAAGCAAACAATACATTTAAAATATATGGGTTGTATGCAATTTTTTTATATATAAAAAGATATATATCCAAAAATACAAAGCCTAAACTTTAACAAGGGTTAAACAATCACTGTAACAGACACAATCACACACACACACACACACACACACACACACGTCAAATCACTTACATTTTAGATGCAATATTGACTTTTTTTCTGTTTCAGCAGCGAAAATAGTTCGACAAAGATCACAGCAGAACCATCGAGCATCTCACAGCAACGCGTTCTCATTACTGAATGATTCAGCATTTTGAACAAATCGGTTGACTCAAAGATTCAACGACCAATCCATAATCTGTCTCATTCATGAATGACTCAGCCGTTCGAACGAATCGTTTGAACGAATGAATCAATGACTCGCTCATTAAGACGGTCGCCTGGCGACACCTAATGACGGTTTAGTGATATGTTTAAAAGTATCATTCTTTCCAACGATTGTTAATTAACTCATATTTGAAACATAAGCTATATATATATATATATATATATAATATATATATATATATATATATATACACACATATATATACACAAAAATAAAATAAACACATTTGAAGCGTGTTTGCTTACTAAATTGTGAGCTGAACGAAAGTTGCAGCAAATATCAGCAACAGGAGTCAAATTTCATTAATCACGAGAGTGAAGAGCTGACTGAAAAGATTATGACGGAATAGGCTATTTTATGTAAAAGCGCCTATTTAAGCGAATCTATCATTATACTCTTTTGTTGTTGTGTTTTCCGTGAAAAATAATAGACTATTGAACTCACAATTCAAGCACGCGCTCTGCACGCGCCACCATTATCAATGTCCGTGTGGACGTCCGCGATCGAACAGTGGAAACATTGGCTACTCCGTCATTTTATTCAAGAAGATCATTCAAACTGCAAAGTGTTTACTAATTTTTGGATACTCGCAATCAAACACAACATTGTGATTTTGTAAAATACATTCAAGAAATCCGCCCCCGAAATGGGGCTTCTTTTAAAATGAAACGAAAATGCTCACAGCTGCACGTCTTGTGGAGACGTCCGTTACTTTCGCTTTCAAGTTAGCGATTTTAAAGCCCCCAGCGGAGTCACGGTGGGAAAATATTCCCATAGTAGCATCAATTGGCCTACCTGATTTTGAACACAAGAGGGCAGTAAAGCACTATGAATGATTTTAATTTTTTTTATTTTTTTGGCTAAACAACCATTCTGGCTGTTTTTAAACTTAAACATAAATCTTAAATTGAAAAAAAGGAAGACAATGGGTTTAGTTCTAATATTAGTATAATTTTATAGAAAAATAAATGGTGTATAATTACATTTTAGAAAGATATGAGACATTTCCTGATTCTTTTTTTGACATAATCCCTCGCCATAGCAAAACCGTTTGAGATATTCAATATCCGTTCACAATTTAGCATCTTTAAAGTATTTTCATCAAGTTGAAAAAGTTTTGTAACTGTAGATGAAACTAACCCCCCCCACACACACACTTTTGTCACAAAAGGTGGCGCTACTGAGCCCCTGCACCACGCCCGTTTCTGAAACTTTGCACATGTCTACTGGCTAATAAATGTGATCTGTCTGTCAAGTTTCATGCAATTTTAAGCAATTTCAGGCATGCTAAGAGTCTCAAAAGCATCCAAAAAGAATATTAAAGTTTATGCGTTGTCACGGCAACAGTATCTAAGATATCAATAATCCTTTCACAGGTCTACATCTGGCGTGTGTCTACATTATACACATAAAGTTTGAAGCAAATCGGGTAAAAATAAGAGGGTGATTTAAAAGCATTTTGAAAGTTACACACTTCCTGCTGCCAGTTGGTGGCGCTATAACTTTGACTCACAATAGTCACATCCATGTGATCGGCCTCTTACAGCGAACACACTGCTAAAGTTTCATCAAGATCAGTTACTGTATGCTGAAGTTATAACACACTTCCTGTTTCACGTTTCTCGCCATAAATTCGTTTCCTCGCCACGGCCAAACCGTTCGAGATATCAAAAATCCCCTGGCAATTTTTCATGCTCAATGTCTTGACTTCATGCTGACCGAGTTTCGTGGCGATTGGTTGAATTCTCTAGGAGGAGTATATCGAATTCCAGGGGCATACGCTTCCAAACAAACCATAATAGCCGACTTCCTGTTGGGCTGGGGTAAAAAGTAAAAGTACAAAGGATATATGAATCGATGAGATCTATATGTGTACCGAGTTTCATATTATTACATTCAAGCGTGTTTGATTTATGGACCAAGTTTTCGGACCCCGTTCCAGGGGGCACTGTCGAGCCCCCCTGCCACGCCCGGGTACCAGCTTCAGCCCGGCCCTGATGGCCACGGGTTCTGACCCGTGTGCAAAGTTTCAAGAGTTTTTGAGCACGTTAAGGGCCCCCAAAGTGCGCTGAGAGTCTCAAAAGTATCCAAAAAGAATATTAAAGTTTGATGCGTTGTCACGGCAACAGCATCTAAGATATCAACAATCCTTTCACAGGTCTACATCTGGCTTGTGTCTACATTATACACATCAAGTTTGAAGCAAATAGGGTAAAGCGTGTTGGATATATGGACCAAATTGTCTGACCCGTTCAAGGGGGCGCTGTCGAGCCCCCCTGCCACGCCCGGGTACCAGCTTCAGCCTGGCCCTGATGGCCGCGGGTTTTGTCCCGTGTGCAAAGTTTCAAGAGTTTTTGAGCACGTTAAGAACCCCAAAAGTGCCCGAAAGCATAAAAAAGCATGAAAAAGCTTAAAAAAAGGAATATTAATGTTTGATGCATTGCCATGGCAACAGTATCTAAGATATCAATAATCCTTTCACAGGTCTACATCTGGCGTGTGTCTACATTATGCACATGAAGTTTGAAGCAAATCGGGTAAAAATAAGAGGGTGATTTAAAAGCATTTTGAAAGTGACACACTTCCTGCTTCCAGTTGGTGGCGCTATAACTTTGACTCACAATAGTCACATCCATGTGATCGGGCTCTTACAACGAACACACTGCTGAAGTTTCATCGAGATTAGTTAATGTATGCAGTAGTTATAACACACTTCCTGTTTCACGTTTCTCGCCATAATTTCGTTTACTCGCCACGGCCAAACCGTTCGAGATATCAAAAATCCCCTGGCAATTTTTCATCCTCAGTGTCTTGACTTCATGCTGACCGAGTTTCGTGCCGTGTGTTTGAATTCTCTAGGAGGAGTATTTCACATTCCATTGCATGTGTTTTCCAAACAACCCTTAATAGCCGACTTCCTGTTGGGCTGGGGTAAAAAGTAAGAGCATGAAGTATATATGAACCGATGAGATCTATATGTGTACTGAGTTTCATATTATTACATGCAAGCGTGTTTGATTTATGGACCAAGTGTTCAAACCCCGTTCCAGGGGGCGCTGTCGAGCCCCCCTGCCACGCCCGGGTACCAGCTTCAGCCCGGCCCTGATGGCCGCGGGTTCTGAGATGTGTGCAAAGTTTCAAGAGTTTTCGAGCACGTTAAGGCCCCCAAAAGTGCCCAAAAGGTAGTAAAATAATAATAATAATAAATAATAATCCTTAGGAAAACAATAGGGCCTTCGCCTTTTCAAGGCTTGGGCCCTAATAATAATCCTAAGGAAAACAATAGGGCCTTCGCCTTTTCAAGGCTTGGGCCCTAATAATAAATCAATTAATAAACATCGATAATAATTCAATATAAATCAATATAAATGTTGTTGTTTTTTTTAAATAAAACATGTAATCAAAAGCCTGCTATAATCATAACACTGCTAAACAGCAACATGAGTAAAATGCCAGTGATTTAATAAAATAGAACACGGGAATAAATCAAAACTGAATGTGGCGTCATTTTTCTTCTACAGAACAGTGACATAAACTTTTGAAACATGCAGCATTAAAAAAAGCTAGTGAATTTATTCCCAGCATAGGACCAACCCGATCACACTAAATGCGTCCCACGCAGTGTTTAATTTATATGTGAAAATGAGTTTTTACGTGCATAGGATACGCATGGGTTGGTTAGGGTAGGTTTAGTAGTGGTGTGGGGTGCGTGTGTATTATACGTTTGGGTAGAATTAGTGGTGTCGGGTGCGTGTGTTTCTTACACGCAAATGAACTGCGTATCAAATGCATGCGAAAACTGCGTATCATATGCACGTAAAAACTCATTTTCACATATAAATTGCACGATAATACACAATGCGTGCTATAGAGACGCATTTACGTGAGAACAGGCTGATAGCACACACTAAATCTGTAAAGCCCTTCATCAATGAAGACCCACCAGATTTTTTTTAGTTCTGACTATGTCTTATGGCTTCTATCCCATGAGCCCCAAACACACCGACCCAGAGCGCTTCAGTGCCTCTTTCCAGTTGGACGGGGCAATTTAAAAGGTTCCTCTGGGTTTTGGGCCTAAATAAAAACAGCAGGCTCAGGTTATTGGGGCTGAATGTTCCTTGTTTTCAGAGGAGCGTGACAGAAATATTACCGGTCAGTGTGACGTCTACATGACAGGTTTGCCAGGCCAACTAACAAAAGCACATTTATAGGTGATAAATTACAGCGACCTGTTTTAAATATGAACCATAGGTAGCTTGTGTCCTCAGATCCTCAAACCAGGGGTTAAAAATGATCTGTTTGTTTGTTTGTATGTTTCTGTTGGCTGTGCACAAGAATCATAACACAACCATGTCTTTACAGTGTAAAGGTGGCTAAGTAATCAATAGGAATGATGTCACTGTAATAACTGCATGTTACATTTTTAACATGTACACAATATTTTTTACATTATCTATACATTATGATATCCTTAACTGTTGTTAAAAACAAAGTTTAGAAAATATTCCACTTTATAAATATCAATATGGTTACCATACAAATACAATATTGATAATTATAATATATATATATATATATATATATATATATATATATATATATATATATTTTTTTTTTTTTTTTTTTTTAGTTTTCTTCTCATGGCAAAAGTTGTTTTATTCACAATCATTAATATACTGCAGGATACAATTTTACCTATTCTTAATTTTAAAGTGTTTTTTTTTAAATAGCATTAATTTCCTTTAATTTCCATCGTAACGCTTTTCAGTCACAAATTATTTTCAGCTCTCAGATCATATATTACCATTATTTTCAGTTGCAATTCAGCATGCAACTATTACAGTAACATTCTGATGGATGAACATTTTAACAACAAAGTCATTTTTTTTATGAATAATAAAATTCTACATTTCTTCAGTATAAGGTTTAGAAATAAAAAATAGATAGAACACTAAAATGATCAATAAAAAGCTTGAAGGGATGAATGGAGTCAATATGTTAAGCAGTTCAAGGTGATTTAATTACAGAAATTTCTGCAGAGAAAAAAAAAAGTATGAGGAATTTTAATGTAGTGTTGCCTTGCAAACACGACGCGGTAATGACAGCTAGGAAGACAGACAGATCCAGTCCTGAATGCCGATTAGTCAAAGAATGTGTGAAGATAGGATGATAGAGATGTTCAGTTTATGCTTGAATACACTGGTTAAGATAATAAGCCACAAAGCAGAATCTGTAGGGACCAGGACACACACACACACACACACACAGCTGTAACGTTCTCTTTGCTTCGGCTGCTAAATCGATTCACTGGCCCATTCAGTCCTCCATGAAAATTGCATTGTCTGTTTATTCATTGTGTTTGTCATTGTCGATTCCAAGCAGAATTATCGTGAGCCAAAAAATCCTTAGTGTCATTATAAGCACACTCCCTCCATACAATATTGTGGAAAAATTCCAGAATCAGCACATTCTTTATCAATATTTCCATTTTATGCCTTATATTGTATTACTTATTCACTTATTCATTGAGTATAGAATGAAAGTGTATTGAACCTTTAGACAAAATATCTATATATAAAAGTTTGCATGTGTGTTTTTGTTGAGCATCATATTTAATACATCAGGCGTTTATGATTTTGTGAGAATATATATGCTCATACTTGAGGAGGGAAAAAAACACCTCAATCTTATTCAGAGGCCTAAACTAAGCAAAAATATGCAATATGGTGCATATGGCCAATAACTACGATGCAATTCTGATAGCTTGTAATGTAAACAAATGAGCAGACTACTTACAAAAAATGCATATGAATATCAATTTTATCTCTATAACTGCCAATAATGTCAGAGTAACATGACATTTAAATGCTTAGTCAAATTTCATACTCATATTTTAATGTGATTTAAAAAAAAAAATATATATATATATATATATATATATATATATATATATATATATATATATATATATATATATATATATATATATATATAATATACATGGATAATCAAGTAAACAGTCCAGTAAGTGTTCATCTTGAAATACTACTAACAATATAAAAGATGTTCTTACGTTTACTTTATAAAAATCAGTAAAGATTTCACATCTAAAAGACCATGGGGAAGGTGGAAGGATTTACAATTATTCTAAAAGGCCTTTTACTTGCTAAACAATGAAATTATCAATCAGACGAGGAGGCATGTAGTACATTTTTCAACAAAGTTTTGGTCATTTATAGGCCTTAGAATTTTGCATTTCAAATAATACAGTAGGCTTTATAGGATTAATATTATTTTATAACTCCTGAAGGATTGCATCTGATTTGAGTGTTCAACTCCACATGATGACATTAGATTTAGTCTAAATGTGGTGAATTATAAAATTATATGGAAACATTCAGTCTACTGGAGTCGCTAATTAGGTGTGCACACTTTTATCTTATTTATTTTTTTAATGAAAACTAATGTGTAGTAAATGGTGTGCACGCTTTTCCAAACCTATTTTCTTTGTCTACAGAACGTTCATGCATCAGTCACCGAATCCTTCAGTATGTCAAACCAAACTCGTAATGCACCAATCATTCCCGCTGCGAATTGTAGGTGTGTGTTGAAATATGATTATGGTAATGACACTTTCCTGTGAAGCGTTCAATGATTACACACACATACACACTGCAGTTCCACATAAAAGCCAACAGAGGGGAAAATTGTATGGGCCGATGTCGTCCCAGATCCAATGAGGACAAAACGGCATTGGCATGTACAATCAAACTTCTCTTTTTGTACCCGTCATGCTCCAAACAGCCCACAAACACACACATCTGCTGTCAAGGACGGTCTCTTTGTGTCCGAACTATTGGCCGAGAATCGAAATAAGAGTGTGGCAGCACTGAAGGACCAAGACCCTACAAAAAAAAAAAAAAACCTTGAAGCCAAACCACCGATGATTTTCTCTTCCCTCCGGCTCTTTCAAACTCTTGTTATGATGAAAGAACATCACCGGCAGAGAGTCACTTACAAACGTTAATCGAAAATGCTTTGATGGGCAGGAGAGACTGAATAATACAAATGTGGAGAAAAGGAATGTCACGGAAAAAAAAAAACCTCGAGAGCAGAAGTGAATTGGCTGATCGTGTTTCCACTGACGTTCCCTTCAATCTGCTCCTGATGTGGAAGTCGACCCTCAGTCTCTGCCGTTCCCGTGTTTGTGTGTGTGTTTCCAATAAACTCCAGGGGGTTCTGGTGAATGTATGGACTGATGTTCGGGCAGACGGAGTTTGACAGGTGTGTGTGGACCCCTCAAGAGGGCCGAGGGGGTCAAAGGGGGGGACGGGGGACGTAACAATGCATGCATTCAGCGCTGCAGGGGAACGTGACTTACACATAGTTATCAAGCCCTGAAACACTGAAAGAATTAGAAGGTCAGTGTGTGAGAGAGTTGGAGTTTGAGCTCGTTTGGATGCTAATAGGTAATTTAAGATATCCATTATACCGATGACCGCAGGCAAACACTAACGCAAACAAATTAGCTGAAATTCTCTTCTTCTTTTTTTTCAGCCTTTTCACAATATTCAATATGCACTAGTACTAGTTTGGAGTCGGTAAGATGTTTTAATGTTTTTGAAACATGTATCGTAATAGATTGTAAAATGTCATTTATTCCCGTGATGTAAAGCTACATTTTCAGCATCAGTGTCACATGATCCTTCAGAATTCATTCTAATATGCTGATTTGCTGCTCTTCTTATTATTATCAATGTTGAAAACAGTTGAGCTGTTGTCTTTACTGTCACTTTTGATCAATTTAATGCATTCTTTCTGAATAAAATGTTTAATTCCTTTTAAAAAAAAATCTTACTCTAAACTTTTGAACAGTAGGATATGTTCATGTATTCACGTAACCATCATTTTAAACAAACAGCCAACTTTAATGTTTCAGAGTTTTGAAACAATTCAATAAATTGTACAGTTTTAACTGATTCACAGATATGAACTGAACTTACTGTAACAACACTAAAAGGGGAATTTTGCTACTGAACACATCAATATTGGCTCAACCAATAGTGTGAGTTTGAAGTAGGATCGTCTTTTTTAGTGTTTTAGAAACCTGTGTGAAAACGATCATTATTTGTGCATTTCTGTTTGGTGACCCTAAAGTCAATCAATTAACAAGGATTACAGAGATAAAATGTTTTTTTTAAAAGTAGGGTAATAAAGATAAAACAGGTTTTATTTGGCTGCTGATATGATCTTATGTGAGTGCAAATTATTTAAAAAAATGTTTAACAGTACTATTTATTATATGTGCGAATATTTTTTAATGAGAAGAAAGTTATTGAGTGCACATTCATGGACCACATTTAAAGTTGATTAAACAACAGAAATATATATATGTTAAGTAACATTATATTTCCGTTACAATGTCACAAATATAATTTGATCTCACCCAGCTCTACATCCCACTAAGCGAGCAAGACTTATCAAGTGCTTGGCGATTCACACAAACAAGCTTAAAAACAAAGGTGGCACAAAACATCTCTCGCTCGTGTCTCATTTCCACTCAGGCGCCAAAAGCACATCTGAAGAAGCTTTTAGAAAGCGCCGGACGCAACACGCAAACAGTAGAAGAGTAGCCAGCCGTAAAATTGGACAGCCATCCCACCCATCCAAGCGAAAGGCTCAAAGCGGTGAAGAGAGAGAAGGATGACAGACGAGTAGGGATGAAACAACCTGAGAGTAATGGAAGACGGCTGAATCTAGATTGACGCAGATCAGATGAGCCGCAGATCTGAGGAAGGTGAAATTGCTAACAAACTTTCTGTTGGAATACATCAGCCGGAGACAAGGCGATTCAATTATCGGCATAAAAGAAATGTTTGAAAAAAGGGGGGAAAAGAGGAATAAATACTAATTCAATTATTGCCCTACCCACGCTTTTCGCCGACTGCCAAAAAACACTTGAAAAATAATACCAAAAATTCTGGGGAAAATATGGAGCCAATCATTTGTGACTGAAACTCATTCTATCAGATCTGCGAGGACTTTGATCTCCAGCAACAGAGCAAAAATTTAAAAAACCAATGTGATTATTGATATCAGAGGTTGAACTTTTCTGTACGGTCTCGTTTTAATGGGAGGCACCGTTATTGGACATGACCAGCCCTTTCAACTAAGATTTGGGTCAAGCTGTGTTTTATCAACACTTCATCTCCCGTCAAAGCAGCACTGAATATCAAGCACCGAGATCTGGACTTGGTTTCGGGAGTCATGCTGGGACGGATGAAGAACAGGCTCACCAAAATCAGGGGTCTGATCGGATAAGAATGTGACTCAATCAGGTCCTGTTCTCCAAAAGGTTGATCAGCCGTGACGGACGAGCAAACTTGTATTTGTTATGACCACAAACAAACAGACATTTCCACAGCACATTAGACTAGGGCAATTCATCACTGGCAAGATTGAATTGGGCTTTTAATAAAACATGGCTGTCTATGCAATAGAAAGGCGAATTCTTTATAAAACAGTTCTACGCGACTAGAATAACTGAGGGAAAAGGTCTCGACACCCATAATGCATAATCCAACACAAATACATGGCAATTTGTATCTATTGTACATTTTCACGATTTCACATCAAACAAATTCATACAAAATCAACATCACATAAATAGTAAATTTTTCTGTGAGATCAGGTTGTATTTGAAGTCAGTTACCAAAATAACCATTCATGGCTTTTCATTATACATTTTTGGTTTACTGTGTGTTTCTCATGTGTTCATTGTTGTTATTCTTTAACAACAACAACGACAAACACAAATATTGCGTGAAAGAACTCTCTCTATTATTTTTAAAGTTCTATTTTTCTGTATTGTCCGTCTGTTTCGCAATGCTTTCTGGTATTGCCTTCCCTGTGAAGGATACATGCACTACCTGCCTTAGGCGACGCAATGACATGGTCCGTGTCCTAGTTAAAATTGGCAAATTTTCTGGATTTAAACATTCTTTGAAACATCTGGGATAATGTAAGTACACAAGTCAACAAAATATATAACACTGTTCTATTGGTTTTTGGATATTTTAATCCAAAAATCTTACATATTGTGCCTTTAAATGAGCAACGTTTTGGTCAATCAACCTTCCTCAGGCACACAAAACATACAAAAGAGGGGGGAAAAAAATACGGCAAAATTAAGGAAAAAAATTACGGAAATCCCAATGTACGGTTCATACACGTTCCTTCATCGATGCACCCTTTGGAATGCAGCAGGCTGAGGATTTCAATTGACGTCCACTATCAGGATAAACAAGAGAAAAAGGAAAATGTCAAAAACAATAAAACTTTATCTACAACCTGCCATCCGGCATTGTGTTCGATAAGAATCGCTGTCTCTCGCCGTCCACTGAGTGCTGTGTGCTTTCTCTGTTTGTGCTCTTGGACGAAACAGCAGCTGAATAACAATCATCCTGCTGTTTTCCGAGGCCGAATCAGCCTCCTGGCTCTTACAGCGTCCAGCCTGTGAAATTAGGAGCAAACACAGTCTCCTCTTCTCACTTCCATCCGCCCATCACTCTAACTCATTCTCGGCCAGTCGCTCCTCTAGTCGCTAAAAGGGTCAGATCTCTTTTGCTGTCAGACTGAAGGATGTCGCATAACATTTTTCAGTAGTGCAGATGTGTGGGGAAAGAGAAAAACGGTGATTGTGAGCGAATGTATGAAAGGTTATTTATCTCGGACGCAGGGCTAGATTGTACGAGAGGGCGTTTAAATAACGCCTTTGCTTTCAGAGAGTCTTGTTTTGTTGTTTGAATGTTGTATGAGCTGGTCTATTGTGATCTAAAGGGGTTTCGAGGCAGATGGTTGTCAGGAAACGGCACCGGGATCTGACAACTGTGCCAGGGGAACCGGCGGGCACGGACGGGAGGTCTTCATCCTCCTCCTCATCGTCACAGGAGACAGTGCGAAGGCGGATGTGTTTCCTTGACATCACTCATCGCTATGGAAACAGATACTTTTCTGCCTTGGAGCTTGGCGACTCCCGTCAATCACGAACAAGTAACCACGGGAACACCCAGGTGCACCGACGGATCACCTGAAGAATGTGGCAGGAAAACTAGGGATATTTAAATCTTCCCCTTAATTACCCTCAGACTCCAGTCTTCAGTGTCACATGATCCTTTAGAAATCTTTCTAACATGCTGATTTGATGCTCAAGAAACATTTCTTATTATTATCAATGTTGAAAACAGTTGTGCTGCTTCATATTTCTGTGGAAACTGTGATACATTTTCTTTTTCAGGATTATCAACGCTATCTCACGACCAATTCGTACGAATAAGTAAAAGGTGGCGAATTTGGCGAAGCCCCAGTGATGGGTAGGTTTATGGGCGGGGTCCGGGGTGGGTTATTCGTACAAATTCATATGAATTCGGCAACTCGTAAAATATGTACGATTTAGCAAAAATCGTACCAATTCGCACAAGTGAGGTCGTATGAATTCATACGAATTAGCCACCTCGTAAAATTCGTACGAATAGCTGTGAGATCGGGTTGGAGTTATTTGATGAAAAATATATCAAAAGAGCTTTTTCTTTTTTTAAAACTTACTGACGCCAACGTCTGAATGGTTTTATACATTTGGATGTACAATACATACATACGTACATGCAATTAACAATGTCATAATACTGGAAATCCGTAAACTGTGTTGTATGCGGTGAATGATATTGAAGGCATTATAAATTAACTTGTTTTTGCATTAAAATGAAAACTGTGAAATGATAAATTCTCAGTCTCAAAATCAATCGCTCGAAAAAGAAAAGCACACCTTTCCTCAAGCGGCAAGATTCCAGGTATCATTCAAGTCTGTAGCACAAACAGGACTCTGGAAGAACTAGAAGTTTGTTCAAATACTAATAAAGATGCTAAACTTAGCAAACACCACTAATTAACTGAGATCACAAAAAAATAAACAGCATGGACATTCTTCCTCATATAAAGGAGTCTTTGAAAAGGAGCAGTCATATTTCAAAATGGGCTGCTTGACTAACAAAGGATTACTGATTTGGACCATTCGTTTTTGTCTTTGATGTTTTTTTCTCTCTTTGAATAAGCACGTTGTACTAAAAGCGTATTCTGCCATTACAGCTTGATAATAGCATTAAAGAAACGAGTGCTCGCTTTCCAGTAGGATACCATTTGGGCTTTCAGATTTCCGACAGCATGCTTCATTGCCCGCGTGGCAGATTGATACACACATGCAGGGCAATTGAGATCAATGCTTTGAAAGCACTCCTGCTCAGTTTGGTTCTTTAGATTAGCCGCAATTAAAAGTGTTTTTTCCTCTTAAAACTTCAGTCAGTGTGTCAGGCGGCTCAGAGATGTGACTAAACAAAAGCCAGGTGTCTGTCTGCTGACCTGCCTGCGCCCAGACTCTCTCTCTGATTAAACGGCTGGATGGGTTATTGACCATTGCCGAATGGCGAATCGACGGCCTCTTTGCCATACTGCAAAGATCTTATACAGCGGCGTGTGTCCGTCGCAGGCCAGGAGGGAGTGAGCACTTACCGAGATAGACTTTTATTGAACATATTGATCTTCAACATCAACATCTTGTAGAATAACATTTCTATACTTGAAAATGTAAAGAGTTCAAAGCTTTTACCCAGTGTTAACATAGACCATTCTCAGAACTTTGTCTAATGTTCTAGCAAGGTTCTCTCAAAGTTATGAATACCCATTCGGTAACGCTTTACTTGAAGGGGTGTGCATGAGACTGACATGATACCTTCATAATCATGACATGACACATGTCATGAATATGAAGGAGGTTTTATGCATGTTTGTGACAACTGTCATTAAGTGTCATTCGCTCAATTATGACATTTTGAATGCAAATATGACATTGTTTGAGATGTCTTTGTTATGACAACTTGACACAAACCAATATATCATAACCTGTCAGTGTCTTGGTAATGACAACTTGACATTACCAAGACAACATAAATTGCCATAAATATGTAATAAACATGACATAGCAGATTAATTATCAAACTTAAGAAACCACTTAGCTTTATGGGTTAACATTACATTAAACTGTCATGTGGTTGGTTTTGACATTGGCTGTCATGAGGCCATTATAAACTGTGTCATGAATATTTTTCTTGACCTCAACTACAGTGGTACAAATTGAATTTGTCATTAAAATGTTATAATGGCCTCATGACAGCCAATGACAAAACCAACTACCTGACAGTATAATGTAATATTAACCCATAAAGCTAAGTGGTTTCTTAAGTTTGATAATTAATCTGCTATGTCATGTTTATGACATATTTATGACAGGTTGTGTTGTCTTAGTAGTGTCAAGTTGTCATGACAAAGACACTGACAGGTTATGATGTATTGGTTTATGTCAAGGTGTCATTACCAAGACATCTCAAACAATGTCATATTTGCATTAAAAAATGCCCAATTGAGCGAATGACACTTAATGACAGTTGTCATTAAGATAGTTGTCTTATGCACACCCCTTCAAGTAAAGTTATGATGTACCAAACGTTCTGATGTACCAAAAGTTCTGATGTACCAAACGTTCTGATGTACCAAAAGTTATGATGTACCAAACATTCTGATGTACCAAAAGTTATGATGTACCAAACATTCTGATGTACCAAAAGTTATGATGTACCAAACGTTCTTCCGGTAACATTAATAGAACATTCATTCAAAGTTAAGTGGGAAAATGGGAAGCCTCAGGTGCTGCTTCACTCGCTGTCTCCTCGTGGAAAGGTGAAATAGGCTTTTTTTCCCTCCTGGCTCATCTTTCCTTGATTTCTTGAAAAAGCGCATAATTGAACTTTGAGCATCTGCCATTGTCACCGCATGTTAAGGAACTCTCACACGCAAAGAAAATGACAGCGTAGGCTACGCACAACACGTTAACCAAACCAATCAAATTGAAAACAGCCATAGCATTTTACCGCACAGCATTGGCCAATCTATCAATTAGAGTAACAAATCAACAATCCCTTTTTTGTTTTTGCAATCAGGAATCTGGGACATGTAAATGTACCGAACTCATGTCGAACCGTGACCCCTAAACCAAGGTACGTTCCGAACCGTGACTTCTGTGTACCGTTACACCCATAATAAACACCATACAAAAACAAATACAAAAAAACTGAATGCATGTAAATACTATTTGACTTGACGTGATCAGCAGGTGTCAGAAACAGAAAGTTGCACAGGCTGTTTTGTTTACAGGGTAACCGCATTATGCTGCGTTCACGCCATGTCGTAATTACAGTAAATAATGCTCTGTATGCTTTTGAATTACTCTCGCGGTACTTTGATGTCATACACCGATCAGTCTGCACAGCGCCGCTTGGAGTCAAACACATAGCTCTCAGAAAAGTTAAGTTCTACAAGCACATGAAGGCTTTTTACGGTTCAGAATCGTTGTCGGCGTGAACACACCTTTATTTCTGACTTTCCCTTAAAGCGCCACCTACTGTCAGAGAGTGAAGCCGGTCTCTTAAACTCTTAAAAAGATGGAAAAGAAGCTTCACTTAGAGCGCTTTTTACATTCCACTGCCCTGCTTTTCCATTGTTTTTCTATGTAAACACGGTAGACGGACGTGTTTGACAGTTGCACAAGTGACTCAAGTTTTTTACAGCGTTTTGCGAATGATGCATCATTCAAGTTAAATGAAGTTAAACTTTATAAAAACGTGTCTCTAGCCTAGACCTTGTGTGTGTTTTTTCTTTTGTTCCATTGGCATGTGTTTAAACAGCAAAAATGGATTTTGTGTGTATCAGCCCCTAAAAATGCATTACAAAAATCCAAATTTGTAATAGCAAATAATGCCACGAAAGTGTCAATAATAGCAATATCGTGCATGTTCATTACTTCAATATATCATATTACTGAAAACCGGCACTCCGTCACATCTTATTTCTAATCATCAGCTTTCTACGTTGGCCTTTCTACTCTAAAAAAAAAGTGTGCATGTAAGTTGTGCATGCTACCTGAATCCAAACAGCAGCACCAATTAATCGTCCTCAAAAGCAATCAGAGCTTGAAAAAGCCAGCTGCGCGCCTCCAAACACAAGACACACACACTCAGATGCTCACAAGAACGAAACTCTTGAATGACCTTTCATCACAACAGCACTCACACACTTCTCCTTCTGCCGGTAGTGCACAGGCAGCATTGTTCCATCAGCAAATGGAAACAAAGCACATTTGCGCAGAGAAGCATTTTAGCGTGGCCGAAGCTTTCCTGCGATCTCGGAGGGGGGCGGCTCAAAACCTTTCCTTTATAAACCCCGACAAACACACGGAAATCACTCAGCACAATCTAGAGCCATTACTGGGGCTAATCGCTAATTAAATACGTATTACAGAGGCACAGATGAAAGGAAAGGTAACATTTCATAACTGCCAAACGACAGACGGGCTGAATGAACCCGAGTCTCAGCGGGGACCCCAACGAGGTCCCACATTCACATTGTATCAGTCTTAATAAAGGCCGGGCCCATGGTAGTCATAGTGTGAAGTTGTCAGCACACTTTTCCTGTTCCCGTATAGAGGGAATGCATTAACGTCACTTCCCCGCCGGAACACGCCCCCCTCAGCCGGACTGAGTGGCAGAAGAGCTGCTGCGTGACTGGAGTTAATAGGGGAAACTGCGAAAACGCGAGTACAACAAACTATTATCAGTTTGAACTAAAAGTTGGACTCGATATAGTGTTCCTTACAACTTATCAAAGATCCAGTCAGTGATCTATGGATATTGACATGCAGCCAGGAATCGTGTTTCCTGACATTTATATGTGCCTGATTTCGACGCCGGGGAAATAAATTAAGAGAATTTGCCTGTAAACGTTTTATATAAATACAATATAGATAGGTCTAAATCCGAGTGATCACTTACATTAATGTTATACTGTATATCATCATATCGTCCAGCCCTAAAACTTGTATAGTTTTTTGTCAGTGTTTATTTAAAAACATCCAATTATGCAGAATATAGTCTGTTCTGTAGCTTTTTGCAGTCTGTAAAAATATACAGTAACTCAGATTTCTGGTCAAATCTAGTTGTACAGTCAATCGCAAAGCTCTTTCCCGTTTTAGATGTGTTTTGTGTGTTTTTCACGGCATTCACGCTGAAAACAAATGCTGCCGCTCAGTCTTTTTGCCACTTGTGGGCGTGACCGCATTCACTCCGGCCGACGGTGACGTCATGCGCATACCCTCTATACACAATAGGGTGGGGAAGGCACAATTTTGTTTTTTTTTTGGGGGGGGGGGTTATTTAAATGTACAGTACTTGCCATGGAGCCCCTAAAAAAGGGACTGCAAAAGTAAACAATATACAGACTTCCGCGTACAATATTTAAGTTTCTCGTCGCGTCATGACATGGGCTGATGGCGCAATAAGGTCTGTGTGGTTTTTATTTTTGCAAAGGTCCCTTTAGGGGCTCCGTAACTTGCAGATAATATAGTATTAATGAAATAAAAGGCCACTTAAGTGTACTTAAAGAGTACACTTTCATGATTGTTTCTTAACACACTTAAGTACACTTTTAAAAAGTTTTAAAGAAGTACACTTATTTGGATATGATCAGCGGTGTAGTGCAGGGTATACGCAGGCATACGGCGTATACCCACTTCTTTTTCAGTCGGCATTGCGTATACCCACTTCTAAATCCCCTCTGATGCGCATCATTTAGTTGCTAATCCAATTTAGTGAATAAAAAACACCCAGTCAGGGTCGTATCATTGAGATCCCCGAGGTCCTGACCTCAGTCGTTTTTTTTAGTGTAGCCTATATAATGGGTCTTACGTAAAATTGTGAAATAATATTAATATTAACTCTAATTTGTTGCTGCAATGATTCGCCCATCGCGACGATAACTGACCTTCTCATCTGATCTGCTTCAACACTCAAACACCCGCTCGTCAATGTCAAAATGTTTGAGACCAATCAAAGCAAGCAGGATTTTTGTTCACAGAAGCGCGAGCCGAGCGCGAATCCCAACGCGACGCTTCACTTCAGTTAACGATCATACAGTGCGAGATAAGATGCAAGTAGCTAAAATATACGGCTGTTTTTCGATAGAAGTTTTAAATGACCGACAGAAATAATCAGTTTGATCAAAGACAGTGGAAATGATAAGCTCAATTTAACAACACAAGCACCCTATTAAATATATTGCCATTATTATTGTATAAATAAATATATTTGTTTAACGTTACCTCGAATGTGCTCGACTTTTCACTGTTTGTATCACTCCGCTTGTCTTTGTTTGCGCAACTTGCATCATTAAGCCAGAAGGCGGCGACAAGTGACTGTCTTTATGAGTGAGCAATTGAACCATTAATTAATTTAACAGATTAGTCCAAAAACATTGATTAATTTAGGGGGAAAAAAGTAGCTAAAACTGGAACTGATTCTCATGTTTAATCTGATCAAATACTTCATGATTTTAAAGCTGTTGTCCATTTTTTTGGCCATCAAAACACCTTAAAATGCTCAGGAAAATCAAAATTTTCTAGGGGGGAGGGGGGCATGCCCCCCAACCCCCCTAGCAATATCATTCATGGGACCTGGGTATTTACAAAACCCTGCGTACGGCCCTGATATGCAAGAATACTAGCAATTCTATATGTTCTATTCTATTCATTATATTCTATATTCTATAGTCTAGCATATTCAATACCAATGCAAGACTAGTCTTACATGTCACTATTTATAACACAGATCGTTCGTCCTTTGCTGGGACGCTTAAAAAATAATAATATCGTGGGCATAAATTAAGAGTATACCCACTTTTCCAGGCACCACTACATCACTGGATATGATGACTAACATATTAAAACACATGTAAAGTAAATTATTATAATTTTAACTGTATTGTGTTCTTCAATATTACACTGAAAGTTAATAAGATAAACCTACATTGCAGCTTCATCATTACACCATTCATTTAATTACAAATATATTTAAATACATGGCATACAAGTTTAAGGTATATTTTAGTTTACCATGGTGGCTAATTTGTCTAAACCCCAGTGATGGGTAAGTTTAGGGGCGGGATCAGGGGTAGGTCATTCGTACGAATTCATCCGAATTAGGCAACTCGTAAAAAATGTAAAATTTAGCAAAAATCGTACGAGTGCAGTCGTCTGAATTTGTATGAGTTAGCCACCTCTTAAAATACGTACGAATTGCCGTGAGATCAGGATGCAACAACCATATTTCAAAGACAATAGAAATAATTATGAAGTTACATATAAAGATGCAAAAAAGTACAGCTATTGCATTTAATACAAATTTAAAATATAATACATTTTAATTTAATTGCAATTAATGCTTAGTCAGAAAACATTCAGTTTGCACTTAAAGGGTTAGTTCACCCAAAAATGAAAATTAAGTCATTAATTACTCACCCCCATGCTGTACCAACCCCGTAAGACCTTCGTTCGTCTTCGGAACACAAATGAAGATATTTTTGATTAAATTTGAGAGCTGGATCACTACCACATAGGCTGCCTAAGGGAACGAAACTTGACGGCCCAGAAAGTCAATGAAGAAAATGTTTAAATATTCCATGTCACAACAGTGGCTCAACTATAAGTTCATCAAGCGACGAGAATACTTTTTGTGTGGAAATAAAACAAAAATAACGACTTTATTCGACTATTATTTTTGTTTGTTTTTTCGCACAAAAAGTATTCTCGTCGCTTGATAAACTTATAGTTGAGCCACTGTTGTGACATGGAATATTTAAACATTTTCTTCATTGACTTTCTGTGCCGTCAGGATTCATTCCCTTAGGGAGCCTATGTAGCAGTCATACACCTCTCAGATTTAATCATAAATATCTTCATTTGTGTTCCGAAGACGAACGAAGGCCTTACGGGGTTGGTACAGCATGGGGGTGAGTAATTAATGACTTAATTTTCATTTTTGGGTGAACTAACCCTTTAAGTATCCTGCTTCCGTAACAAGTACTCTTTTTTTAAAGTATGCTAATAAGTATATTTTTCACAAAGTTTGGGTTCCTCTAGTGTCAGGATACATTATCTTCTTAATCTTGATTATTTAAAACTTATTGATCGATGTATGCCCTTTTATAGTTGGTGTGGCATGATTAGCACTAAATATTTGTCGCACTCACATCCCGCGACCCAACATAGGACAAGTAGTTTGGTGAATGGATGGATATTATTTGTCGTGTGCCTCTCGTTCAGCAGATGTCTGTGTATCAGTGGCAGACTCATGCAGATCTGAACATCCAAGGAGGTCTATAATACCTGGAAAAAGCTTAAGAAACCAGATGGCGTAAGTCCTGCAGGGAATAACGGGACATGCAAGGATGTACTTAAACTCCCTCTTATATTTTTGATAGGCCTACTCAATTCTTCAGAGAAAATAAAAGCACAGTTCCTGGGGGCGTGGCGACAGAATAACGGAGAATGATGGGAAGGTGAGAATGTTTAAAAGACAGGCAGAGAAGTGCTTGGCATTTAGTCAAGAGGAGGCGGTGATGTGACTGCGCGTGTCCTACTGCGCTGCATCTGTCTGGTGCCAGATCAACCTGTGACATTTCTAATCTGCCTCTCGATACTCCAACAATTCCCACTATCATTCACACAAGCTGCTCTTTACATGTCTTCATCACACACACACACAGTCACCATTCAGGCAGACTGTAATATTTAAAGGTGAAGTGTGCACTTTCTTAAAGTTTAAAATCGTATTATGCATGAGACAGTTATTAGTATTCCATTTGTAAGTCGATTGCCTCTGAAAACACATTGTGGCTTATCAGAACAGTGCTGTCTTTGTATAAACATACAACATGACCAGTCCGACACAGGCTCGACCAATCGGGTGAGTTTGGGGTCTATATGTTTGTCTGTCCAATGAATCACGGAAGGGGTGTTTGGGAAGCCTGTTTGGAAACAACAGTGGTGACCAACAAGTAAACTTTATTTTTTATTTTTAATGCAACACCTTGAATACACATCTGATTATTTTCATAAAGTTTTAAAATATATTAAAATATTTAAAATATTTTTATATAGTTATTTAAATATATAATAAAACGCTATATATAAAGCTTTTTAATTGCATGTTTTTTTTTTATATTTTTCTTTTTATATATATATTATGAATTATTTAAAAAATATTACATTTCTGGAACAAATATACCATTTTGTTGCTGTTGTTGTCGTTCTGCATGATTCTGCAAGTTGGTTGCACCACAGGAAGACGTTTTGTTAACATTATTAATGGAATAATGGGCACGGAATTTAATTATTTTAATGAGGCTTTTTCTGAAGATATAATCCTGATAGTTTTGCCCCAAAAATATGAAAATAAATGTTTTACTTAGAAATTAAAAACATGCCCATCATAGATGACATATACATTTAAGTCATTGTACTTACAAATTACATTTGAAATATTTTGTATAAAAGTATTTTTGAATCAATTAATATTGAGACCTGGCTATTACAATTACTGCACAATTCAATATGTATGTCTGTGGCGGAAGCATTTGTTTTCCCCGCAAAACACACACACACACATACACACACACACACACACACGCACACACACACACACACACGACAATCGTTAGACTTCCTGAATGATCTCAAACTTTTCCCAACTCATATATTGCAGAAGACAGCAGTGTATATCTCCAAACGGGGCCATGTCACAGCACAGGGGCAGCAATTAAGCCATGTGTGAAGATAACATATGTGGGTGTTTACGCTGACTTGAGCTGAACTCCACAGCGATGCAGATGGAGACGTGTTGGCGATTAGTGAGTGATTGAAGGTGAAAGCACCATCTGAAAACATAGCGGAGGAGAACAGACTCCCACATGAACGTGTGACCACAGCTTGAGTCTCGGCCCACCTGTTTCTGTGTCTGCAACATGATAAATGTTGGTAATATGATACTAGCGACCCCAGCAAGCCGCTCTGCCGTCTTAGAGGGTAATGTCTCGATGGCAGCCCTTGTGTTGCAATATGCTGCTATGAAGGAGTAGGTCGAGAGTGAGTTTTATAAAGGTTATACCATAAAGAAAGCAGATAGGCTCATTAGAACCATCTAGACACCTAAATGATAAATAACTTCAGAGGATCGGCTCTTTTAAAGAGGCAATTGGAGTCAGGTTCTTCAGTTAATGAGATAAAAATTGTGAGCTTAGCCAGACTTGCCCTACTGGAAGAACAGAATTGCATTGGTCTCAATTGGCTCACAATTCCCGTTTCTATTTGCACTGTACATAAAACTTTTGCACCATTGCAATAATCTTAATGGCCTGAAAAGGCTTACAAAGACTTTTGGGTCCAGCAATCTGAAGCAGATTACCATAAACAATTAAAACAATACACTCCAAAAACAAGACATATAATTTCAATAGGTCACAAATAACTAAGAATGGGCAATATCACAAACTCTGATATCGCAATAAGTCATTTTATTTCACGATAATGATATATATCACAATGCAGTTGTTTTTGCAGGAAATAAGGTTTTCGAAAATTGTTATGATTCTCAATTATTTCAGCAAAAACTAATACTAGCCTAACTAATATAAGTTTTTAAGATTACTGAAGACAAGTAAACCATCAGTAATAAAATAACAAAGAAATGAATTACAAGTAATAGGACAAATTAATACGAGACATAGATATAAGTAAAATATAGAGTGCTTTTAATTCTCTTTCTCAACTTATTGTATTTGACCGATATAAACGTTACGTGAATCTTTAAACTGGCATGGCTTAAAAACGCATGCAAAATGGTGAACTTTCGTGACGAAGCAACACTGCAATTGTCATGTGAGCATAACAGTGACAACAATTATTTGTCAGACTTTGAATGGTTTATCGTCCACACAAAGAACCCAAGCTAAATATTTAAGGATCAATACATCTTACTTGCTTGACTAATATTAGTGTTCATGAGTCCACCGTTGGGCAAACACAGAAGAAGAATGGAGTGCATGACAAGATAACACAACCACTGCAGATCTAAAACTCTCAAAGAAGAACTCAAGCTCTCGGAAAGTGGGTCCTATAATAAATCAACATTGAAGACACAGCAGTTCATGCAAGGAAGCCCAGCAGAATCACAAAGTTAAAGAGTGACGTGATGAGGACGGGGTCAAGATTCCTCCAAGCCGATGAGCAGGCCTAATCCACATTTGGTTGTAGTTACTGCCGCCCGAGGGTCACACCACATACTGAAGTCAAAGGTTCACATTACCAACTCAGATATTCACTATTGTGTCATTTAAATAAGTGTAAACTGTGCAATGTCTGCAGTAATTTGTTTAATGAACTCTCTTGATCTAAGATTTGATCTCAGTAGGTTAAAATGCACAAATATACAGAACATATTTGATACACAAATTTCTAATTGAAAACCCTGTTGCACACAATCTACATGCCTTCTGTTCTGATAGGTAGTTTATACTTAAGCAAGTAAAATAACTTTGGTAATACTAAAAACATCCACCTTCAGGTCGTGGTTCACGTGTCTTTTTTTACTGTGCAATCTTTAGGCCTACTGATTTTTTAAAAGTAAACTAAAGAATATATTGTGAGTAATATTTCAAGATGAGCACTTACTGGACTGAAGCAACTTGATTTACTTGATTATCCATACTTTTTAAAGAAAAATCATGCGTATTCAAATATGAGGCTAACATATCAGGCTTTTAAGGAACGTTTATGTTCATCTATTAATCATTGTCTTGCATTGCAGTAACTACAGAGCTTTGATCATAAATATTATAGGCAGATAGAGTGACAACTGATAGCCTATTTAGATGCATTTTATGTAAGTAGCCTGTTATTTGCCTACTGTTAAAGATCTCATTGATTTACATTACAAGCAGAATCTCATGTTACTTTTTGGCCATATAAATATCTGCACCAAATTGCATATTTGTGCTCAGTTTGGGCCTCTGAATAAAATATTTTGTGTATGAACTCCATATTCTCACAACATGGAAGTATAAGTGCCCTCAAGGCATGATAGCTGCTATCAAAAATGATACTGTTCAAAATGTAGGTGACAAAACTGTTCCATAAAAAAACAAAACAAAAAAAAAAAACTGACTATTATTTCATATGTCGGGCTTTACAGGATTGAAAGTGTTTTGTGAAACAGCTCAAAATAGATAATATACAACAACTGAATGCGGTTGCCGAGAAATGAACCAAATAAAGCCCTTCCTCGAATGGTGAAAATGCAGCGCTTGCTGCAGCGTCTCAATTTTTAGCTCTCTGTCGGTAAACGGGCCACGCTTGGCAGATTGGCCCACAGCGGTCATTTATTCGGCGGGGCTGTTCAGTTCTGCCTGCTCATTATTAGCCTGACTTGAGTTGGGGGCTCGGCATTGACATCATGACTGATTACTTTCTGTTACTGCAGGCACCCCGTGAGGACGGCACCTCGTCGGGGAGCTCGGAGACTGGCACGCTCTGACCCCGTCGCCGCGGTACCCCGACACACGTGCAGCCAGCATCGCCACGGTAACCTGACAGCTCGAGTGATGTTTGGGGCGACCGAGCACTCAGGCTAGCTATGACAGCTTCTCTCCTGCGTGATTTTCTGGGCCCCAGTGAGTGATGGGTTTATTTCGTGCCTCTCATCTAACACGTTGGGGAACACGGCGAATTTACAACCGTTAAATCTTTGACAACTAAACTCCCGAAGACAAATGGAGCTCTGGACACCAGGACCTGTTTTTAGAGTTCATCCGACTGTTACCCAAAGAGGAATGGATGTTCAGCCCACGGTTGATATATATAATATAGTAAACTAAAACAAAACAAAAAAATCGGTATTAAAAAAAACCACAATTTAAGTGAAAAAAAAGTGTAATACATTTTTAATTAATTAATTTTAATGCTGTCAAATCGATTCATTGTGATTAACATTAACTTAGCATTTTGAAAATATGCAATGTGTATGTAGCCTACATACAGGGCCTATATATATATATATATATATATATATATATATATATATATATATATATATATATATATATATATATATATATATATATATAGGCCTATGTGTGTGTGTGTATAGGCTATATATATATATATATATATTTATATATATATATATATAGGCCCTATATGTACATACACATTGCATATTTTCAAAAATATATATAGACCTATGTGTGTGTTAATCGCATCCAAAATAAAAGTTTGTTTATATATGTGTGTGTACTGTGTAATGTGTATAATTATTTTGTATAGCCTAAATACACACATATGCCTGTATATATTTAAGAAATATTTGCATACTGTACTGTAGGCTGTATATATATATATACATTTTATATAAATAATACATTTTTCTTAAATATATGCATGCATGTGTGTGTGTGTTTATATATACAAAATAATTATACACATACACACATATTATGTAAACACAAACTTTTATTTTGGATGTGATAAATTGTTGCCCAGAATTAATATATATATAGGCTACACATATATATACACACACACACACACACAAAACACATATGCACATATATATAATACATATACACATATGTATATATATATATATATATATATATACAAACATGTATTAATTGTGATTAATCAATTTGACAGCACTTGTTAATATGAATTGAATTAACTGCCAAGGCAACTAACATTTAAACTGAAATAAAAATTATATTTACCATTTTTTATTCATTATTCATTATTAATTCATTTTATTTCCAAAAAGTTGCAGACATATATAAAATAAAATAAAAATCGGGGAAAAAGCACAACAAAATTACTTAAACTTTAACTAAAAATAGGCTATAATAAAAACAGAAAACTATTTCAAAACATATAAATAAAAAATAAAATAAATAAAAAACTATATCATCATCATAAGGTCACCCCTAACTCAACCCAGCCTTGATTGTCCTTGTGTTCTTCATCTGCGTGACCTCAGCTTGTTATGCGACGGCTGGCTTCATCTGCGGAGTGCTCAAGGAGGCCCAGCGTCGCTAACAACATCCAACCCTTTGCTCTCTGACAAGCGCGATCCTCCCCGTCAGCATTTCCCAACTCGGGCTTTGAGACAGTCAATTAGGTTCAAGGTGAGAGAGACGCATGTCATCGTTTAAAGCGCTCTGCTCCGCTGGGCCGCGCATCAATCTTCGCCTCATTGGCCGGATGACGGGAGCAGGATCAAACGGGAAGCGTTATTGGCCGGAGGGTGACAGGAGGGATTTTGTGCAGGAGATTATTGGCTGGCAGCACTGGCGTTGCGGAGATCATTGGCCGCATCAATCCGGTGATGGATCGTATTCAAATGCACCTTCGTTTCGCTCTGAGGGTTTTTATTCTGATACCTCAGCCCTCCTCAGAGACCGCGGTCAAATCGGCAGGACGTGACTCGTGCTTCCTTCCTTAATTCCAGCTTCAAGCAATCGATCGGATGGAAATCAATTGAGCCGAAAGCCACAAACCCGCAGGGGGAGGAGACCTGAGAGAAACGCAGCCAGGCAACCGAGGGCTCAGAATAAATCCCTCAACAAAAGAGGTGGAGACCGATACAACCCTTTACTGCATGAGGAGAGCGTTCTGCAAATTAAAAACCGAGCGGGAATAAAACCAGCTTCATGAAGTGCTCAGCTCACATAAGGGCCCTCCAGAACTTGAAGCAGCGAGTGGAGTCAGGTGATGGTTTATGGAACCTTGCTTTGTTAAAATGAGTAAATGTTAATAAGATCATAAAAGGGCTAAATGAGTCTGAAAGATAAAAGGAAATGACGCCGTTTCTCTTTCCTGCCAGGCTGCTCTTCCACACTGAAGTCTTTGGGAAAAACCTGGGGTGTTCATTGATATCCACACTTAGAACGGTATTCACTTTTTCCGTCTCAAGACGGTCTCTTGTAGCTTTATCAAATTGACACTAGACGTGTTTCAAAAGATTTCTGTTTCAAATAAATGCTGTTCTTTTGAACTTTCTATTCATCAAAGTATCCTGAAAAACATGTATTATGTGATACTGAAGACTGGAGTAATGATGCTGAAAATTCAGCTTTGACATCAGAGGAAAAAAATATATTTTACAATATATTACAATACAAAACAGTTCTTTTAAATTATAATAATATTTCACAATAGTTACTGTATTTTTGATCAAATAAATGCAGCCTTTGTGAACATGAGACTTCTTTCAATAACTTAAATTGTACCGACCCCAAACTTATGAACATTAGTAGAAACAGTAATTATGGGTACTTTTGGCTCTGTTGACTATCTTTCTAAAAAAAAAAATTTACCATCTCACTAGTCACTAGTTTAATTTGTCTAGTGTGTGTGTGTCCTGGTAAACCGTACATGTGGACAAAATGTACCCACTAAGTTGGCAATATCTGAAAACAAGGATGTCCCATGGGGACATTTTTGGTCATACTAAGTGATGTTTTTTGAAATGTAAAAGTGCAAAAAGTTTTCTGTGATGGGTAGGTTTAGGGGTAGGGTTTGTGTAAGGGGAGAGAATATACAGTTTGTACAGTATAAAAATCATTATGTCTAAGTCCCCATAAAACATGAAAACACAACATGTGTTTGCGTCTGTGTGTGTTTTTGTGTGTCTTGGTGTGTGTGTTTACTTGAATAAAAATCAGCCCCTAGAACAAAAAAAAGTGCTTGTTGTTGAAACACCCATAATCTCACACCTTTGCTTGAATGTGTTATTACAGAGTTCAACAACTCGACAATGTGAAGCTGAGATTAATGACTGTAAAAAAATTGCAATTAACAATAACAATTCAAATATAGCCATTCGTCATGCTCTCTGCAAAAGATATAGCAATGCGTCATTTCCTGGGAGTGCAGTTTACCTTTCTGGTTCAGAAAGACAAGTATGCCTAAACGTAGTGTGGTTTGTTTCACTTATAAAAATCTGAATCATATTTTTTGCCTGTTAATTGACTAAAATAAGATGACTTACAGATTTTATTACAAGTAAAATAAGTACATTCAGACTAATTGGATTGAGCAAAGGCCCAATATATGACCTGCTGCTGACTAACTATGAGACTGAATTGAAGGCAATATCAATATATATTGAGTGAACTGCTCCCACAGATGAAATATGATATATTATGTTGATCATTTAGAACTACACCTACCAATAAAAACTCAAAACGTCCAGTATTCTACTGTGTTTAGTCTAAGGCAAATAACATCTGAAAACATGCTGGGAAAAAGCCCCCCCCCCCCCCCCCAAAAAAAAGATTCTACTTGTGCTTATTTTTAAGGCTTCTGTGCATGAATTTTACATGCAACAAATTATAATTATGTGGTATTTTAAACAGTGTGGCATTAATCTGAATGTCCTTTACATACTTAGTGACATTTTAAGGTCACATCCCCTTAGAACGTATGTGTGGAATATGTGAAAGAGAAACAATTTAATATTAAAGCCATTGCTTTACAGGATCTGACCAGCAATTACAGTAAAGAGGACATGCGTGTGTGTGTGCGTGTGTGTGTGTGTGCGTGTGTTTGTGTGTGTGTGTGCGTGTGTGTGTGTGTGTGCTTGCATGCGTGTAAACACACGTGCATCAGTATTCCGCTGAGGTTGTGCTCCTAACGTATTCAGGGCGGAACAAGCATTCCAAATGCACCATAAATTAAGTTCTCAGAGACCTGTGACCTACATGTGCCGTCTCGTTACCAGCGCTAACCTCTCCAAACGCCAGAAAAACAGCAATGCAGAATGCAAAGAAAAACGAAATAAAAACCCTGATAATAGCCGCATCTTTCCAGGCTGAAATTACAGAGACCGTAATCAAGAGTTTCTGAGGATAAGGATGGAGACGATTTAGGATTGACGCAAGATGGATCTGTCGATGAATGCGCTGACACACTGATAGATGTACTTTGATTTACTGAACACAATAATTTATTGGAGGTCAACGTGCATTAGATACTCGACAGAAGATGATCAGCAGTCACACAGCAAACAGACTACAGCATCTCGCATATGGAACAGTTCACAGAAAAATAACAATTCTGTTATTATTTATACAAACACATATGCTGTTTTGAATGAAAGCAAGAAAAGGAAAAAAACACACAGCTCGGGATATTACGATCTTTTTCTTACTCTTTCTTATTTTCACTGTATGCGATGAAATATATTTAAGATAACTATGCATGTATAAAATACCATCTCAACACATTTATAAGGCCACACAGAGTTTGCAAGCACACTTTTGATTGCAAGTGGTTTCAGTAGTCCCTACATTTTTTCATACATTTGGAATACATTTTAGTATGAAAGCTATTGGTGAATCATGATTTGTTCATGAATACGAAGATTTCATGCACAAATTAGTGAATGAGACTAGTGATGCACCGATATGGACATTTTGGCCAATACCGATAACCGATATTTCTTTATATTTGAAAGCCGATAACAGATCTATTGGCGAATAAATCTAAATCCAATTTTTTATATAATTTGTGAGAGCCTGATTACAAAAACAAAAGTCTCACCATTAAAAGTAATGTCCCAAGCACACAAGCCTGGCCTATATGACAGATTTGACCATATTTTCCTTTTTTTAAGTGATTTTAATCATATTTCAAGCAATTCAAAACCATCATGGTGAACAGTGCGCATCTGAAGTGTATCAGCTTTAATATATCGGCCAAATTGTCTTATCAGGCCGATAACGATAACATTAAAAATGAACATTTATCGGCCGATACCGATATGATGGCAGATATATCGTGCATCCCTAAATGAGACGCATGATTGGAATACTCAAAAGTAGGAGTTTCTCATGTGCACTTGAATGCAGCATTAATTACATGTATTAACAGGACCATGAAGACAAAAGTGTCAAGTAAGTCACACCAGTATAGCAGTTTTACAAAAAAATTTGCCTTATTGTTTTTAAGAACCCAGTGAGCCAGAGGCGATGAAGAGAGAAAAAAAAAAACCTTGCAGAACAAATTATAACGCATCTGTCAAGAAGGATGTGCAAGTGCATGTTTGGTTCAGGTATACCCTATGTCATATGGGGACAAAAGGTCCCCAGAAAGATTAGAATCAATCACCAGTGACATGCTAGTCTTGTCATGATTTCACACACAAAAGCAGAAATACTTCCATGACATAAAGCCTTTTCTGCATCTCTTTCTGAAGTCCTTTAACTAAGGATTATCAGTAAATCCCCCATATGGTGGCCCAGCTGAAGGATCCCAGCGGGCAGAGGCCCTGCTTGATTTTTGATTTGATAATCCTCTTCATTATAGACAGAGGAGAGAAGTCTTACCATCAGGAACAAAGAAGGGGTTATAGAGGCCAAAAAGGAGAATTAATTCAAGGGTATCAGGAAGCGCAACCCTGCATCCATTATAATGATAATTACTATTATTATTATCATCTAAAATCTAAAAAAGTTTGAAAATGTTATACCATTATTTGTTGTTATTATTATTCAAATTTAATAAATAAAAAAGTTAATGATACCAATATTTTTATTATTGATGTTGTTGATATTATTAAAAAATAATTTTCCAATAAACCTTAGGTCCTGGTTTCACAGACCGTGCTTAGATTAAAGGCCCACCGAAGTGCCTTGAAAAGAGCAGCATTATTTAATGAATTGACGTAATTTCCACTGAAACAGGAAGACGTGGCGGGACATATCGAACAGCACCTTATTAGGCTCTTCCTGTTTTTGAAATGCAGTGACTCCCGGACGAAGGCTTGTGTGCCGAAACGCGTCGGAGTGTTTTATAGTGTTGATTATGACCAAGCCATAGAAATAAAGGCTTTTTAACTGTTCTAAAGAGAGTGCCTTGGATGTTCCTGTTTGATTTCTATATGTTTTTCCTATCCAAAGAGCACCTCAAGATTATCCACTTGAGTCCAGGAAGCACTTCTCTACAGACATTTGTATATAGCTCCTCCCCTTTTTTGAAATAGCTAACAGTGATTTGTTTATATCACAGCTCGGCCAGAGCCGTTGAGCTCGGTAAAACCGCAGTTTTCTCCTAATCTCTAACCGTTTCTCCTCCTAATCTCATCCATATCGCTTTAAAATATAGCATTCTTTGCAGAATTCAAATACAAAGTTCTGTCATGAAACTCTAGATGGCTCAGGCTAATAGGTCATTTAACTCAACCTGCTCGTAATCGCATCATTATCTACAGGGCACAGATGATTGGTTCCTGCTGTATCAGTAGCCAATGAGCTTGCATGCTCAACCTTCAAATACATGGGTAGCATTTGCCTTAGCAGTGCAGCGCACTTTCAGAAACCCTCCACCTTCCCCAGCTCCACCTGTATAGATCTGCTACGGGTAATTCATGTACACAATATTGTACAGCAGCAGCATGTCTTACTTTCTCACAGCAGCGTGTCATGTATGCATTGGCAGTAGCAAGTCCTGTACTAACCAGCTCTGTGTTATCTTGTCTCTGGACCGGAGCAGACTTTGTGCGGGCTGCGGTGGTTTGCGTGACACTAACTTGAAACCAGACTTCGCCCCAATGGAAAGCATATTTACAATGTCTGAATCGTTTCCTATCCCCTGTATGGTGCACTATGTGCCATTCACCATGTAGAAAATAGTAAATGTGTGAACAAGTGACCGATTTCAGTCGCAGCTTTACCATCTATTTATAATGTATGATGTATTGGCAGAAGTGAGAGACTATAAGTTTTGAGTGCTTATATCTTATAAATGCGGATTTTGTCATTGTTTTGGCACACAAGCTTATAGATAACAGTAAGGCTAACATATTCATACACTGAACAAAATGATAAACGCATGACTTTGTCAAAAGATCTAAGACTTTTTCTATGTAAACAAAAGGCCTATTTTTCTCAAATATTGTTACAAATCTGTCTAAATCTGTGTTAGTGAGCACTTCTCCTTTGCCGAGATAATCCATCCACCTCACAGGTGTGGCATATCAAGATGCTGATTAGACATCATGATTATTGCACAGGTGTGCCTTAGGCTGGCCACAATAAAAGGCCACTCTAAAATGTGCAGTTTTATCACACAGCACAATGCCACAGATGTCGTAAGTTTTGAGGGAGCGTGCAATTGGCATGCTGACTGCAGGAATGCCCACCAGAGCTGTTTCCCGTGAATCAAATGTTCATTTCTTTACCATAAGCCGTCTACAAAGGCGTTTCAGAGAATTTGGTTGTACATCCAACCGGCCTCACAACCGCAGACCACGTGTAACCACACCAGCCCAGGACCTCCAAATCCAGCATCTTCACCTCCAAGATCGTCTAAGACCAGCCACCCGGACAGATGCTGCAAAATCGGTTTGCATAACCAAAGAATTGCTGCACAAACTGTCAGAAACCGTCTCAGGGAAGCTCATCTGCATGCTTTTTGTCTTCATCGGGGTCTCGACCTGACTGCAGTTCGTCATCGTAACCGACTTGAGTTGGCAAATGCTCACATTCGATGGCGTCTGGCACTTTGGAGAGGTGTTCTCTTCACGGATGAATACCGATTTTCACTGTACAGGTTAGATGGCAGACAGCGTGTATGGCGTCGTATGGGTGAGCGGTTTGCTGATGTCAACTTTGAGGATCAAGTGGCCCATGGTGGCAGTGGGGTTATGGTATGGGCAGGCGTATAGTATGGGCAGGCGTATACTCCGAACTATGTCTGAACTTTGTATTTTGAGCACTTCTTGCGTTGTTTTTGCCTCTTCACGATGACTCGCTTGGTTTAGTCCTCAATTGTAAGTCGCTTTGGATAAAAGCGTCTGCTAAATGACTAAATGTAATGTAAATGTATGTTATGGACAACGAACACATGTGCATTTTATTGATGCTATTTTTAATGCACAGAGATACCGTGACGAGATCCTGAGGCGCATTATTGTGCCATTCATCCATGACCATCACCTCATGTTGCAGCATGATAATGCACGGCCCCATATTGCAAGGATCTGTACACAATTTCTGGAAGCTGAAAACATCCCAGTTCTTACATGGCCAGCATACTCACCGGACATGTCACCCATTGAGCATGTTTGGGATTCTCTGGATCGGCGTATATGACAGCGTGTTCCAGGTCCTGCCAATATCCAGCAACTTTGCACAGCCATTGAATAGAAATGGACCAACATTCCACAGGCCCCATCAACAAACCGATCAACTCTATGCGAAGGAGATGTGTTGCACTGTGTGAGGCAAATGTTGGTCACACCAGATACAGACTGTTTTTTTTTTTATTCAGTGTACGTAATTACTAGGACATTTAAGTAGCTTTTATAAACGTGCCTTAGAAAGAAAAAAAAAAACTACTGGTGTGCACCCTGAGACAAAACACTGGTACTGACATGTTATATACTGATATGTCAGTGCAAGTTGCTTTCAGTTGAAACAACATGCTTAAGCCTCGTCTGTGAAACAGGGCATAGACGTTATATCTTGTTTTATTGAAGTTCCCTCCTCTGAATAGGCGTTATATCTTGTTTTATTGAAGTTCCCACCTTTGACTTTGAAGATTTTTAGGATTGCACTTCAGGTGTCCAATCACATATCAGGGGTGTGGCTAGAAGCCCATCTGGACACACCCCTGATTACACACCCTATCCCTACGTTGTGATGAAAACAGAAAGAAACAAATGACAAGGGTGTGACTCAGACAAGTTTTTGCAGCTTTCCTATTTTCTTTAAGTTCTCTCGTTTTGTCTGAAGCTCTTAAAGGCTCAAACTGTCACTCTTTCTTTCTCTGGGTTTTATTCAGAGTTCAGCGTAGCGTGCTGAGAGAAACAGTTGATGTCTCCAACGCTTCACTTAAACCCAGAATAAAAGGTATCTGAAATCTTCTTCTTGATCTCATGTGACAGGGTGACTTATATAATATATTATATAATAATGTAACCCTGAAAACAGTCACCCTTGACTCCATGATGACGCACATATCTTAACTTGATCCTAATTTACACAAGAGTTTAGAGCAGACTGGAACCATTCAAATCACAAAACACCATTTTTATTTGAAAGGAAATGTTAATGTTGGTTCCTCCACCCTTTCTGAAAAGCATATGTGTCAATATTATATCAAAACTGACCCCAGATGCTTTCTTAAAGGGGTCATATGATGCGATTTCTTGTTTTCCTTTTTCTTTAGTGTATTATGTAGCTGTTTGTGCATGTAAAAGATCTGCAGAGTTACAAAGCTCAAAGTCTCAAACGCAAAGAGATATTCTTTGTAAAAGTTAAGGCTTCCTAAAATGCTTCGTTCAAACACGACCCACAAATCTACATCAGTATATGGGGGAAGAGTTTTTAACACCGCCCAAATGTATACGCAAAGAAAGAAGGCGTAACTTTTATTCTCGCTGTATTATTGTTGCCACTGGCACCGCCATGTTGTGGAAACGCTGTGTTTTTCGTTGCGAAAGCTAAACTACTTTGTTTGGCCTTCCAAAAGAGGACACAATTAGAAAACAGTGGTTAAGTTTTATTTACAACACTGTTCCAGAACAGTAAAATCAAAATATTCGACTGTGTGCGGTGCATTTTTCGGAGGACTGTTTCCAGAACCTAGGAGAGTACAAGGCCGGCTGTGCACAAAGGCTGATTCTAAAAAGTTGGGCAATTCCATCTTTGCAAGTGCAGTCTGGCGCTTCTGACTCACAGACACAGCCTGTAAGTATGTTTTCATATTTTAAGAATTTGCTACTGACTATTCAAACACGAGTTTTGAGCAGCGCTTGTCGTTTCTACGATCACAAATGCAGACATGGTTTCATGTTTACATAGTTTTCTCCATCCCATAGCTTGGCGCGACGCGTAAAAAGACAGTATAAGTCATTATAATAAGGAATTATGTCCCCAATGAAAACCTTACCAATCTGATACGTTCTAGTCCAGTCGTGCTGGCAAAGTTGATCGATCTGATTGGTCATCTGCATTTTCCGGATCAGATTCGGGCTCAAATTGATACAGTAGTAATGACATTATCACCTGTAATTATTGCTTTGGTAGCTGATGTTCTAAATATGATAAGGGGTGTGACATTTCCGTCACATGCTTAAGGTTTTTGGGCCAATCACAATGCACTGGATCGCTGGCCAATCAGAACACACCGCATTTTTAAGAACGATGAGCTTTGTAAAAATCAACGCGTTTCAGAAAGGCAGGGCCAAATACACGAAATAATGTTCTTTTTTAGAACCGTCATATGACCCCTTTAATACACATTATTTAAAACATTGTTTTCAATTTTCATCCTAATAATGAGTGCACACAAAAGTTTTCAGATTTGAATATAATGTACATATGCTATAATTTATGCTATACATGTGCTATAATTTACCAGTTAGTCTAAAGTTATATGTAAATGCACAAGCTTCACACACTGTCACCTGTTCAAAATATTCCAGAGATGTGACACCAATGTGTTTATTGGTATTTTAAACTATAAGAACAAAACTACGTTATTTTCAGTACTCTGTTGATAACTAAATTACATGTTACATTACAAAATACATTGAGAAGCTTCTTGCACAAAAAAAAAACATGCTCTGTTTATAATTATAGTCGATACATATAATATTTTTGTCAAGTGGGCTTACAGGGAACTAATCTATTGACCCCCTTTGTTTCTAATAAGCTCATCTATCCAATGAACCCCATTAAAAAGGCATTACCTGAATTCATTGTGCTCAAAATGCATAATTTTAATGCATAAACTTTACCCACTTACATTAGTTTCATTGTTGGGACAAATGGGCCGAACGAAAACAATTATAGAGGCTATACTTGGAACACAACTGGGCTAAAATGGTTTTATATGTAAGGAATAATTGATGACGGGGCGTTGAATTATTAGAAAAATAATGCACCCCGAGGTGGTAATGCGGCCATGACACAAAGCAGATGGTGCACTCAATCCACTCCCTAGCTCCCTAGGTCGTGAATCACTATATACACAAATTCGGGAACTAGTAAGGAACCTGGCTCACTACACACTGATGACACTATTTTCGGCAACATAGTCCACATTATATAACATCATTTCTGGTATTTCTAAACAACACCTGAATTGATATCTTTCTGACATTTTTTAAATGTTATTTAAAGTACATTATGATAAATAATCTGATTGTTACATATACAATCAACATTTCAGCTGTAAATAAATGATAAATGTTGGCTAGATTATGTTCACTACCTGTCTATCTTTGTTTTTTTTGTTTTTTTGCTGAAATATAATTAAATAATGTCTTTTTTTTTTTTCAAAACATCTACCGTGTGTCATTATGTGTGGTTAGTTGGATTGCGTGATTTATGTTTCGATCTTTAGAAGTTCCAGTAAGGGAACATAGTGAGCATCGATGCTCCCTGGTTTTCACGTTGCATTGTAGAACTTTTTAGGGAGCGAACGTTTCAGTGCCCTGGAAGGATGTTGTGATTGAGACAGTCCGATCAGTGCCCTGACTACTGAACTGGGGAGCTGATTGAGACACACCCAGAGTTAATGGGAAAATAATTGCACACCTTATAACATTGGTCAACAAATAACACACACACACACAATTTTCATAAAATGAAGTCCTTGTTATTTTCTTATTTTCTACAAATCTGTCTTTAAAGACACTAAAATGTTGTTATCAGCATCTCAATCTAGCTAATAAGACACGCCAGAAAAGATACATATTCTTCTGCTACATCTCTGTTTCCCAACATCGGTGTTTCTCTCTTCTCTGGCTGTGAATGAAGCAGGACACGGATTTAACGGAGCAGCACTGCAGTGGCTTTACCCTCATACACATACACTGGCCCCTACGGACTTACCAATGTCACCTAACAGACAATTCCGACGCACAAACCCCACAGGGCTCAAATATGACACTGCGGATAGAGAAACAAGGAGAGAGAGAGAGAGAGAGAGAGAGAGAGAGAGAGAGAGAGAGAGAGAGAGAGAGAGAGAGAGAGAGAGAGAGAGAGAGAGAGATATGAATTGTTGTCCTGGAACAGCCAGGTGGTTTCTGTCAGCAATAGTTTAAGCGTGAATGGACATAAAGACACACAGTGAAGAGCTAGAACAGCTGTACCAAACCCGCATATTTACTTAACTTAAGTGAGGAGTGGACACACACTACCAGTTAAAAGTTTGGAATGATTCATATTTTTTCATGTTTTTGAAAGTAGTCTCATGGTCACCAAAGCTGCATTATTTGATACAAATTACTGTAGGAACCAAAATATAAGCAGCAAAACTGTTTTCTATATTGATAATAGTAAGAAATGTTTCTTGGGCATCAGATCAGCATATTAGAATGATTTCTAAAGGATCACTGAAGACTGGAGTAATGATGCTGAAAATTCAGCTTTGACATCACAGGGATAAATTATATTTTAACATGTGTTACAATAGAAAAGAGACATTTTAAATTCTTATATTTTTTCACAATTTTTCCGTTTTTCTGTATTTTTTATCAAATAAATGCAGCCTTGATGAGCATAAGAGATATTTAAAACAGTTTTAAAAATTGTAGTTATTCCAAACTTTTGACCATGTTTTTTTTTTTTTTCATAAATCATTGTTATCGGTCACCTATTACATCTGTCTGTGGGTTTTGATAATATTTAACCAATGAAAAGTTTTTGAAAAGAGCTTGTAACTAAACATCATAACTCCACTGTCGGTAAAACCTCATAAACTCTATCGTGAATTAAGTGCCGCACACAATTTGGATTGTCTCTGCTTGTTTGCAATGCAAGGGTATTTTGAGGGTTTTTGAATATGTAGTGTTTTTATTACTCAAGAAAAAATAATATACTGTATACACACACACACACATATATATATATATATATATATATATATATATATATATATATATATATATATATATATATATATATATATATAAAGGCTAATGTTTTATGAATTTGAGGAGAAGAGAAGAATGTCTTAGTCTAGAATTTGTCGTCAAGTCATAGGCGAATCACTTTTTCGTCAATAACATGAGAATTTGACCAAATGACAAGAAAAGGAGTGACTCCTCCAAAAATATTGGGCCTCCATTTGGTTAAAATTTCAAGTGCAAGTGTATTATTGCCCAGGTTGCCAATTGTCGCTCACATCAAATTCAAGGCAGAAATGTTTGCCCACAGAACAACCACTGGCTATGCACCACAATGCGAATAATATGAAAAGTATTTCCTGAAATGTAACGTTCTTGGAGATACAAGGTTTCTGTCCGACAATGACGATATTCTGGTTGATGTTACACTCAGGGACGCAGGAGTTCAATGTTCACACCACCAAAAGCAAGATAAACACACAATTTTGGGAACAAGTGCAATTTTAATAGACAAATGGAGACTTGGAAGGGATAATGACACACACACACACACACACGCACACGCACACACACACACACACACACACGGCAGGTGTTTTGGCAATGCCCAGTGAAGTCATTGTATTTCTGGCTTGGGCAAGAGATTGATTTAGTTAATTAAACATAATGTATGTGGAGACATTTAGCTGCTGTCCCTGCTAACAAATGGCTATGCTAAACACTGAGCAACTGACAATGTCCAAATACCCCACACTGGACACATGAAATACACAAAGTCAACCAAGCACATACACCTAACTACAGTCTTTACCACACTACATAATTCCTGTAACTTCAAGCTTTTTAACCCTGGGTTAAGCAAAATTTCACACTTGTCATTCGTAAATCCAACAAATTGTGGTTCCAATGGTATGAAGTGAAACAATGAGATGGAATAGCTAATATCTTAACAACAAACCAAATACAGAGTGTCAAATAAGAGTGTCCAAGATAAAGAAAAAAGTTTTAGCAAAACTTTCATACAATTTTCAGGATAAATGGCATGAGGTGTAACCATAAAGTATAAAATTAGCAAAGGCACACCAGATCTTAAATAAAAAAAAAATTATTAAGATAGATTGTTTTTATCCTTAGGAAAATTGTTATTATAATAGAATACAACAGAGAGAGAGAACATCTTGTCAGTGTATGTATTGTATATACATACAATGTATTTGTTTTTTTTAAATAATCGATCTGGACAAAATAATTTCATTAACCCTGTCATCCATTATCTTGTGTCAGCATTTCAGCATTTGCTTCCTATTGGCTGTCATACTAAAATGCTTGTATAAGAAATCTGGACTTTGCTCATTTAAAAAATTGCATGGCTACATTTGTTTGACAATAATATTCTCTTATAAAGGCAATAACTTGACATTCTCAACTCTTCAAGTTAGTCTTGACCAAAATGAAGGAAACAGTATAAGACAGCCAAGACTTCACACCAAGTTCTCTAAGAGATCCATAGCCTAGAGAAACATAGGCCATCTATGTTTATAAATCTCAGAGATAAGTTGCTTTATCAGTCAGTGGAAAAGGGAGTCTCGGCTAGCGCAGTGACCTTGATCTGAATGCAAACTACATCTTATCACTCCTAAACCTGCCCAAACACCCTCACAAATAATTCCAGGCCGCAAGAAACAAACAAAAAAAAGCGGCCCTGTGAATCGAATCACTCTGCAGTTCACATCACCGCTATGCAGATCCATTATTTAAAAGAATAAGAGTATAGAGATAAAGATATAAAGAATAAGAGAAAAAGATAAAGACTTTCTCATTTAACTGTATCTGTCATGAGGAATAATGATTGGGATTCCCTCCCTTCAGCCTGTTGGTTTGGTATATCAAGAGCAAGTCTTCATGAAGGGAGAATAAAATAATGTACTTCCTGCAGGAAACAGTTCACTTCACTCGCATAACCATGAAGTCGGGGCCATCCACGAAAGTTAAATGAGGCCATGTCTCCTTCCATTATGCAACAGCGAGACCTATTCAGTCCATCATGCAACAACGTCCATAAAGCAGAATCAAATCAAGCACCATGGATGCAAATGAGCTAACAACTCCAGCCTAAAAGTGAAGCCTCAAAGTGTGCAGACAAATAAGCCAATGAGATCAGTCCATATGGAAAGTCGACACAGCTGAAATCAATTGCAGGGTTGAAAATAAAAAGCCTGGTTATATAAAAAGCACGAAGTACAATGGGAGCAATGACACCTACTAAGTTTCACTTTAACTGGTCAAAGTAGTGCAGAGATATCCAGACTTTTTTTTTATAGTCGATAACGTCAAACTCTGCAATAGTTGTGAAAATCAAATCCATCTAATAAATTTAGTAAATCTTAGGCTGATGCAAGCCAGTTTTGGTTAAACTTGATTAAGATTGACAGAAATAGAGGCAATCCATCCAACCAAGACTGATTGGAAATAGGTGACTCTGCCTAGATTTCTGCAAATCCTGAAATATGTTGCTCCGGGTACATTTCACCACACTTTTCACTCGTCCACAAGGTCCTATATAATATATAATATATATAGATATATATTATATATATAGGTCGCAATATAATTTTTTATCCATTGCAAATGCAGATTTTTTAAACAGTGAAAAACGTGCCTGTGGGTACCATTTTAGCTTGCTTCCATGAGTTTTGAGCTGTTTTATCATGACTCGTGTTTCACGGCACTCGTACTTGAGCGCTTCACATCGTAAGTGCAATGCTGTACCAGGTGAGCTGAGCACGTTTACTACAATAATCTGCCCATGTAATCATAAATTGTGTGAAAAGGAATAATAGTGTTACTGCCACTAGTGTTCATTTTAGCTGCAAAACTACAGTAAATTGCATGCATACACTTTAAATAATGCTTTTCAATTCTCAAGTCAATTATGAACAGTGGATCCAAACCACCAACTTAGTTTTTATTAACATTAAAGGTTTGTTTTTAATCTATGCACAATCATTGTGTTGTGACAACACAACTGACTGAGGAAGAATCAATGTAAAATAGTTATGTCTGTCCAACCAACTCAATTCAATCACTTCACTGTAACTTACGTTTTCTGAACGTGTTTTGGTCTAGTAAAAACTCTCCAAGCATTTTTCACTGAAGCAACATACGTTTTTAGAGTTTTGCAAAAATCTAGATAGAGGCACGTATTTCCAGCTGAAAATAACAGAAAAAAATGAGCGAAAAAAAGGCAGCCTGAAATAGAAGCAGCGGCAAATTAGCGGCCAATAAAATAGCTTCAAATGGAAACAGTCAGCATTACTTTAACGAATAGCAGGCCTCTGTGTCAGCCAGGCTGTGAATTAACCACCCAGTTATAAATGTCCTTCATTAGGGCACAAAGCACACGGTGGCCAATGGGAAGACGAAGCCCCTAAGGGGCCTGATGGAGATGCCCAAATTCATTTCAGATGCTCAGAGAAATCTGGCAGAAAATCACAACACATAGAGAGAGAAAAAGCGAGATGCAGCAAGCATTTTCAGGGCACCAGTTCAGCTGACAGGAAGACAAAACGAGAAAAGCAATATCTCACCTGCTCTTCAGAGGAGTAAATAGCAGATGGCTCTTACAAAGGAAACCCTCAACTCCCATTGCATCTGAGGTGACAATCGAACAGAGCTATTGGATCACTATAATAAACCGCTTTCAACATCTCAACCCGCATCTGCACTAGCAAAAATGTACACATAACCACAACGACACAAAAATGAAGACTGCATCATGTCTGGGATCTCTCAATCTGTCTGTTTTTTGTCAAAGGATGACACATCCAAACTAGAGCTGGATGGCATTGCCTTTTGATAATATTTAATATATCTTGATTTTTTGGAACTACCATTTTGACCATTTTTGACAAGAACATTCCAGGTTTTTAATTCAAAAGGTAAAAGCAGTAGAAGTCCAGTTGCAAACACATTCTGGGTCTTATTCATGAAACACGAGCAGAACTAATTAGAAGTTTTGTGAGTTTTAGTAAAATGTGCTCATGAAGTGGTAAAAATTGATTGGTTATTATTCTTACATGGGCTGAAATGAAGTGTGACATTGCAAAGCATTTTTATCTTCCGTTTTCCTCTCATTAATTTGTTAAATTAAGCACCATTGCGATTAAAAACTGTGGAGACTGTGAATCAGAATCAGGTCAAACGCTTCTCACAGTCAACTGAAAAGAGAAAAGCCTCATTTGAAAGTGATTACAGATAACATTGAGGATGTGAACAGTTCATAATGTTTCTTCATCACATTCACTATGGTACTTCAAATTCTTTAGTTACAATGACCAGAATGAAAACGTTTAGTTATAAACATTCATAATTCAGAGCAGACTCAAGATGTATTTACAATACCACGTTTTTCAGCTTTGTGTCACTATTGTGACCAAACCCAGTGTATTTAGCATAATTTCCGTAAAATTAAGGATGACAAAATTGTTAATCTGCACAGGCCTCTGTAAATTTTAACCCTTATAGTATGAATACTTAAGATCTTTGTATCAATATATATATATATATATATATATATATGTGTATATATATATGTATATATATATATATATGTGTATATATACATGTATATATATATATATATATATATATATATATATATATATATATATATATATATATATATATATATGCATTCATATCTTACAGTAAGTTCAAAATCTGGCAAACACAGTATTTATGCAATCTCTCTCACACTTGTGGTCCATGTAAGGCTCATTTGGATGCACTCTTGCAATCATTTTCATGTGTTTGGTAACACTTTACAATAAGATTTCATTAGTTAACATTAGTTAAAAGGGATGGTTCGTTTCATCATTTACTCACCCATAAGTTACTCCAAACCTCTATGAATTTCTTCCTTCTGCTGAACCAACGCTATCTCACGACCAATTCGTACGAATTCATACGAGTGATTAAAAGGTGGCTAATTCGTACGAATCCGTACGACCTCACTCGTATAAATTCCTGAGCTAACATGAACTAACAATTAGCTGCTGTATTTTTAGAACATTAACAAAGATGAACAAATACTGTAACAAATATATTGCTCACTATTAATTAAAGTTAGTTAATGCATTAACTAATGTTAACTAATGGGACCTTATTGTAACGTGTTACCTTTAAGTCTATTTAAAAAAAGCCTAATACTCTTTTTTATAGTATTTAAGTATTTTAGCTAATTTGGAATGATAATCATGCTGTTATTTTTCACTTTTTTATTATGAATTTTCTCAAATGTAGATTAATATTCGATTAATCGTCATAGTGATAGTCCATTTCATTCATATCATACCAAATCTAATGCAATTTTGCTACTAATGTGTATCCTTTTTATAAACGCCATCAAACGTGATACATGAATTGTGCTATTCATAATGTCATTTAATTCTACATCGTCAGCCAAATCATCATCGTGAATGCATCATGAATATTTGATATATTGCTCAGTCATAGGTCACACTAATGGCAGATCACACATTGCAATTCAACCCTGTGACCCAATAGTTATTGATTAATGTGTTTCGTTGATTTAATTTGAGACCAGTTGGGGTCAAAGGATCCTCAGTAATCAATCAACCCTCTGAGGAGCTGCCAGGAATGCAAGAAAAATGAAGTGGAAGGTTTTCGTGCAGGGGTTCATCAGCGAGGTGAGGGAGACATGAATGGGGTGGCTGAACTAATCTTATTTAGACCAAGCGAAGAGCATGCACACAGGAACCCACTCAGGAGTGCGTTTCCAAAGCCCTCTGCCCGTATCGGGTGAATCCAGTCAGTATGTTGACCGCCCGCGCTCCAATTCTCTGACTTAATGAGAAAACGTGTTTTCAGTTTAGTAAAGTACTGCTGGCTTGTATTAAATCGACTAATGTGGTCAGTGTGAAGGCCGTAAACAGCAGATACTACAGACATCTATTCACCGTAGAGATGAGGTCAAAGGCTGCTCAACGCATACACACTCACACACACATGCACGCAGCACATCCATGAGGACAGGTTACGCTGTAAGCAAAGCTCAGGTTGACAAGCAGTGAGACCCAACGCATGACATGTCTCTGCTCTTCAGGGATGACATCAACATTCAGGATGCCAGACAGAGAGACAGCTTTGTTAGTGCACACAAGCATGTTTACTTAGCTACATGAGAACTAAAAAGATAACTAAGCTTGTTTTTGTCTGATGCTTTAAATGCTTGAGCTGGTTACAGCAGGATGGATTCTGATTGGCTGTCAATGTTTTTATCGTTCATCATCTGGATAAAATCGTTCTGAAAGTGATTACAACAATATAATTTCTCTGTAACGATATCGTTTCTCAGTAACAATATCGTTTCTCTGTAACAATATCGTTTCTCTGTAACAATATCGTTTCTCTGTAACGATATCGTTTCTCTGTAATGATATCGTTTCTCTGTAAATATATTGTTTCACTGTAACGATATCGTTTCTCTGTGCCGTTATCGTTGTAGCACTGGTGTGAACTCTGATATTCTTTAATATTGACAATGATTTTGGGACTATCTTTATCGCTATTGTTATATAGTTATCGTTCTTGGTGTGAACGGGCCTTTACTTTTTGCCGTTATCATTAAAGCTGCGGTGTAGACTTCCCCATTCTCATACAATTAGAAAGATAATATCGTTTTTTAACTATGATACTTCCACACCAACACATGATAACGCTTTTTTTATTGTCTGCCACTTTAAATGCTCGCTTGTAGGGTGGATTCTGATTGGCTGTTATTTTTTTCCCTTCATCAGCTGGAAAAGTCGTTCTGAAAGTGATTTCACCGATATTGTTCCTATGTCATTCCCATTATCGTGTGGACTTCTATTTTCTATTCTATTCTCGTAGAAGTATAACGTTAATTAAAACTTTATATTTATCATTATAGTTATTCCATATCATCCTTTAAAAAAAAGAAAAAAATATTTTAATTTTTTTTTTAATAAAGATAAATATGATTACTTGTTATTACTTTAGAATTCAAAGCGAGAGCATGACATCTTCCCTGCCTGACAACTCTGTTTCTGTGGCAAAACGATGAGCCAGTATCTGATTAACCCATACTGCTTTTTTAACCATCTGAGGTCCGGTTTCCAAATCGGACACAGTTTGAAGGTTTGTTCACTCTGGTTCTCTGAAGAGCAAGAACGTTCCGCTGAGAGCAAAGTTACTACATGAATGCTTCAGGCATCAATGCAGAACACATTCGCCCATTCAATCTCCCTCGTCTTCCAGTAGAATGTCAAGCAGTAGCTCTCCAAGGAAAGCAAGCATTCAGGTGAGACTAACAGAGAGAGCTCCTAATGTCCCTTCAGAGGCTCCTGGAAAAGGCCAGCTCCATTATGTCTGAAGTATGGACATTTATGCAGTTTCCTTGCAACAACAGAAAATCTACTGAAACTAATATAGCGCAATGAACCCGAGAGGAACATAATCAGTTTTAAAAGACATTTTCTCCAGACTGCGACAATTTGCATGGTTCGCCTTTGCGCAGCTGAGCGCTTCAGAGAACGCGTCTGCATTACAATTATCTTAATCCAGTAAGTTATAAAAGAAGTTATTTTAAATCTTTATTACGTCCTGAATTTATAAACATGGTAATTCATCACCGATGCAACGCAAGCGCATGAGGGTATAAAAGGTGAGAACAACGGGGCCACATGCACATATAATGAAGCATTGCGGTAAAAGTACTTAAAACACTCCAAAGGTCTCATCAATCTGACATCATGTTTAATAGGGAATTAAAAACACAAACTTATATGTTGGGTAACGCATATTTTGAGTAGCCTACAAGCTACTCAAAGATAGCATTATAGTACTCGCCTAGATGAGTAGCCTATTTTTTATTATAAGAATGATGATAGGAATTGGGAAAGGACAGGGACTTGGAAACACACATAGAGGTGAATCATTTTAATAACCAGCGGGCGCACGGTACGCCTGCAAACATTCACCCGAAAACGACCACCCAAACAACACACTTTTATGTAAAACAACAGGATAGCAGTATTTTCGTGAAATTCAATAGGTGATAAAGGATAGATTTCCAGGGCACACTGAAATCAGGCTGAACTTACCCGCGACTCCACGAAGCTTCTTGGTGATGGAGGGTCTTTTTGCGCACCGGGCGCACAGTCCACACACGCGTCTCCGGACACAATCAGTCTCTTTTATGCGATGAAAATCTTCCTTGCGCGCAGAAATAAATGGTGATACTCTGTTTCTCCAACGCAGAGACCCTTGATTCCTTTCTATCCTGTAAGGTTAACTCCAAACTGACGCTCTCAGGGTCATCAATGTCCTGATATCCAAATGTTTTACAGGAGCTTCTGAAAAGGAATAAAAAGGCTCCTTGTTTGGATCCCCATCATCAGTCTGAGAGTGCCACCTCGGCACACCGTGTCCCCATATCGCCCTTCTCCAAAAGAAATCAAATGTCGGGCAGAGGTAAATAAGTATGTACATCCAAAGTTCTCCAGCTGTATGTTAAAGCAGTGTGCTGGTGAAGTCCAGGTGCAGCTCCGGTATAATGCGCCGATCTGAGCGCGGTGACAGTCCGATCTCAAGCGCACACACCAAGAGAAATGCGGGTTGAAAGAGGGTTGCCAGATATTTCCGCGAAATGATACATACAAAGTAAATCTCTCTGATAACAGCGGACAAACTTAATCTCTCTTCAATCGTTCATTCAAAGTGCGAAAATAACCATAGATATATTAGGTATGAAACGAAGCAAATTTTTGTTTAGTGTCTGTGGCGGTTCAATAATGTGTCTGAATTCTGAGTTTGGAATCAGTCCTTGTGGGCTCAAACAAGAATCTTAGAATCAGAAAAGCTCTATAAAAACTAAAATGAGTAATTAATGTGTTTCACACATGATTTCTGTTGGATTCCTTTGCAGTTTCGTCCTTTAGCATCGCTTTGTGTTTTTAGATATTTTAGACTTCAATTGGATATATGATAATGGTAGACTTGAAGACCATTTAGCCAAGAAAATACTTTTTTCATTAGCATTATCAGCTTTGTTTTAGCTAAATGCAAATTAAACATAAAACCCTTGATTTGTAGAAGGTAACGAATGTTTTGTTAAAAATAGAACCATCGTTATGTCCATTTTCCTTTTCAACACTCGCACTTGTACAAATACCAGTTTCTCTACCAAGAAGTCAAATGACGATTACATTCACTATGACAATCTGGCAACCCTGTGCCATGAAGCAAGGTGGATAGACTCCAATGAAAAGTCTAGAGCTCCCCCTAGCAGTATACAAATGAAATATTCACAATACTTCTTCTCTCTCAGTTGCACTGAAAAGCTTTTCACACAACAGAACGTGTTATCAGCTTACAGTATTTTAAAGAGTGCATCATCTTACAGGCCCACTGACTCTCAAATGAGCTTTTACACCAGCAAACATGCCTCAATCTTTAATCCTCATTATTACGACTCGCATTCATAAAAGAGCCAGCTGAGATCTGAGATTACCTGCAGGGTACATTCAATGTTTTGTTCAGACACAGCGGGGAAATGTGCAACCTGTTTTTTACAACCTGGCTTCTTTCTTTCACAGTATGAGAACACATATCCACAAAACAAAAGATGGTGTTTTTGATAAAGCAAGAAATGAGAGCATTCATTGGCTATTTTCTCTTTCTTTCTTTTTGAAGCCTGCATTCTGCTTGGTCTTGTCAACGTTTTACATTAGGCTATTTTTAAAGTGAGATTCAGTATCAAGCCAGCTTTACGTTTGCTCAGATATGTTTGCTATACCTTTTAATATTATTTTCAAATAAATTAAATTGAAGATCAAGTGTGTAGGCCTCAGAGATGTTAAAAGTTAAATTGTAACCGTTTAATATCACATGTCTCGACATAATTGCGAGGTCTCCAGAAATCATACAGCATTCCTTTCTTTTTACTCAATTCGTTTTGACGTTTGCATCACATAACCAGCTCCATATGTTTGGCTTTTCATATGTAGGTTATGCTCATCTGGTACGCCTGTTCACACCAAGAATGATAACTATAGGCCTATTTCAGCAAAAAATACAATTTCTGAAGCAAGGTTTCTTCAGAAAAAAACATTTTTATCTCACATAACAACGTGATCTCATGAGAATACGTGTGTATTTTACGTAAAGTGTAGTTCTACCACACGTACATTTACTTACGTTTTGTACACTCAGAAACGTATAATACTGACGTATTTACAGCACTAAAACGTAAAATATTTACGTATTGACAGCACAAAAACGTAAATTATTTACATATGGACTCTACCGACGTACAAATTTGTACCTGTTCCTATTTATGCTTATTAAAATCGTGGCATTAATGTTTTGACTCTATTGCGTTCAACTGTCTTATCAATTACGTTTTCAGTCGCATTTATTAAAAGCAGTTTACTCATTTAAGAAATAATATTTCACTCTGTTCGTGCCTTCTGCTGCAAACTCGTTTCAGAGGATTAGCCTAAGTTAACTTACATTGTGTTAAACAATACTACACTTTAAACCCTTTAAAATAACATTACCTTCTTAATTTTTTAACCATTTTGTAATATAGTTTATTTACCGTGAGACACAAAATGCGTTTTCTCCTATAGAACCATAATACACCAAAACACAACATAAATTCACAAAAGACATACATTTTATTAGCTTGATGTAATCCAAATCTTTAGAACCCATACGTTTGCAAGAAACAGATCCAAATTCAGCCCTTTATCCAGCGATTTTCATCTCCATTCTCATCACCGACCGTAACGTCAAATCCCGCGCTCGTGATGAATTCAAATTAAAAAAATGCGCCCTGAAGAAGCGTTACGACATGTTTTACGGCAGGGATATCAAACGCTCATTGGCTCTCGCCCTCTCGCCTGCTTCGTCACAAATTGCGAAATTCCGTGTTCCAGTCGGTGTGCAACATTTGAAATGAAGAAGCGCGCGCGCCTTCACAGTGCGAGCCGAAACCGGATTAACATTTTCATGGATTATTAATTTAAATTCTACTCAGAGAGGACTGCGTCTGCGACTGCAACACATGATGTGAACGACTTTTGGTACCGGTTTTGACATTTTCGCAATAAATAAATTATTGTGATTAATTGTCTGTCTGTTATGTTTTTCTTCATAATTGTAATGTTAGCCTACGTAGTTTTAAGGAATGGTTATGGGTAGGTTTAGGGGTAAATTAGGAGTAGGATTAGTGGCTCAAAATATATTTTAATGCTATATTGTATCTCCGGCTAGTTTGCCAATTTGGTCTAGATATGATGTCAATACCCCTCCTAATTAAGGCGCTTGGTTAAAAATACCTGAAACGCTTTCATGATTAAGAAAAATAAAAAAGCGCGATCACTACTTTTTCAGCTTTTTTGTACTATGGGCCATCGATTGTTGATGACGCACGACGGTCCTGAGCGCTAAGCTAAAAAGAACACGTCAGAGGCGATCGTTCGCGGGCATTTTCTTTTACTGTCTATGAGTTCGACACACTCTTCTACAGTTCATCATCGGACCCACCTAGAGAGATAAAATGCCACATTGTGTGGCTGTTGGTTGTGATGCCCATTCGAAAACAAACGAGAGCGGTGATTTGACCTTCCACTGTTTTCCTAGTTCTGATGCAAAGAGAAGAAAACAATGGGAAGATGCTTGTGGGCGAGTGAAACTCCCCAATTACCCGCGGCTCTGTTCTCGTCACTTTAGCCCTGATTCATTTGAGGATTTTGATCGCCGACAGCTGATGAACGAGCTCATGGGGGTTCGTGGTTACAGGCGAGTACTTAAACCGAATGCAATACCCACGATTTTTCCTCACAAGAATGCTAAACGTCCGCGTATTTCAAGTGTAAATCGTGAACAGAAACGGCTTAGGCAAGCGACGCTGGATAGCATGTTAAGTAGCAGTAGCACTAGCGCTTGTGTCTCCACTTGTGCAGAGGAAATCATGGACTGTGTCGAACCAGACAACCATGCATTTGTCGAGGCTGTAATGGAAGATAAAAGCATCCAGTGTTCTCCAATTAAAGTTGATGCAGAGACTCAGACGGATTTCGGGCTATACCAATTGGATGCAGCTGTACAGTGGCCAGCTGACGCACACTACCAGGTGGCGACCGACCATAGTAGTTACGCACGTAAACATGAGTCGGTAGTGGAGGATGACAACTCTCAAGATCTGTTCTTATCAGATAATGAACCTAGCGATCTCTCTCAGTCACAGCGTAGTCTATTTGATCCGGATTACACTGCAAGTGCATCAGAGTCCTCTCAAAGTACACAGGGCTCACGACCTTCAAATAATTACATGTTGAAGGAATTAGCTCTAGAGTTTTTCTAGTTTTTGAGGAGCAGTTACAGCAATTGCTTCGACATTGTTCAAAGTGTGGCTCCCTTATTGTTCAGGAAGAAATGAGAGAGCTACACAATGATGGATCACAATTGACATTAGAACTCGCATGTATTAATGGCTGCAGTTACAGATGGCAAAGCCAACCTCCTGGAAAACACTGCAAAGGGATAGGAAACCTGCTCTTATCAGCGTCAGTCTTCTTCAGTGGGATCCATTTTGCGAAATTTGAGCGCTTCTGTCACAATATGAACCTAAAGACAATAAGTGCTGATACATATGCAACGCTGAGGAAGAGGTACGTGTTTCCTGTGATTGAAAAAACATGGAATAACGAGCAGAGTACTGTGCTAACCACAATGACGAACCAGCAAGAAGTTGTGCTCTGTGGAGATGGCCGGTGTGACTCTCCTGGTCACTCAGCTAAATACTGTACGTACACCTTTATGGATGCACTGACTGAAAAGGTGGTGGACTTTAAAGTTGTAAGTTGCACCCAAGTGTCAAGCTACAACACAATGGAGATCAAGGGTTTCAAAGATGCTCTACAAACAATTGAAGAGAATGGAGTTAAGGTGAGCACCATCTCCACTGACCGCCACCCTCAAATTGTGAAAGAAATGAGGGTAAACAATCCTGAAAAACATCATCAATTTGACCCATGGCATGTAGCCAAAGGCCTATCAAAAAAATTAGCGAAGGCAGCAAAGACAAAGGAATGTGAAGGCCTGGCAGAGTGGATAACATCCATCATAAATCAATTGTGGTGGTGTGCACAAACATGTGAGGGTAATGCTGAACTGTTGAGAGAGAGGTGGGTCTCCATAGTACACCATGTTACCAACCGTCATGAGTGGCCTGGGAACAGGTACTACCACAAATGTCCACACGAGCCCCTTGACGAGGCAGTCCAAAGAGGAAAGCTGTGGCTGAAGCCGGGATCTGTTGCGCACAACAGTCTTGTGAAGACTGTGACAGACAAGCGGCTTTTAAAAGACTTGGATCACTTAACAGAGTGCGTCCACACAACAACACTAGAGGTATGATCAAGTATAGACATTAGATATTATAAGTAGGCATGATTTCCATTGCCGAGTGTAATTCAATTGTAATTGTTCTCATTTCAAATTATATTTTGTTTAAGGTGTATCACTCCATGTATCTGAAATACCTCCCAAAGAGAACGCATTTTGTATATGATGTGATGGTTCATGCCTCTATGCTTGCTGCCCTGGATCATAACAACAATGTGAACAAGGAACAGGTGAGTGTAATCATTCCAACTCATTGCACAGTATAGAAGAGACGGTGTAGAGAAAGAATTCTCTGAAAACTGAGGCACTCCTTAATTAAAATGTCTTTATTGCAAAAATGACATGTCCTAAACGGACAACAATGTTTAATGCTTAACGTCATGTGAGCGCCCTATGTTTGGTTAGTTGACGTGACGTGGCTTTTTCACCATCACAGAAGATAAAAAACAATTTATTTCACATTTTCATCATTTAGAATACTGTAAATGGTTACACATTTTCTTGTTTTACATGAATTTGTTGTTTAAATACCAGAGTTATTTTTTACTTTTTTAGAACTTTGAGCCAAATCTCAAAATCGTCCTACGGTGTGACGGTAGACAAAATTATTTCATAAATATTTACTTTTATAACTTAAAATCTTAATAAACACTCCTGGCATAATTGTGCAAGTGTCTATTTCACTAAGTGCCCATCACTTTTCCTATACATACATTTCTAAAAGTGTAGGAATTTCATAAAGTTTGTCACAGGAAAAAAATGTCCTTTGGTGTTATGCAATAACCAGATATTAAGTTATTTTCCCTTTTTGTTTTTGAATAGGCCGTTTATCAAGATGGGGAGAGCGTGGGTGAACCCAAATTCAAAATCGCTTGGAGCAAAGTCCACAAGACCTTCAGAGCAAAACCTGTGATGACAGAAAAGGACTACAGCTACATGACTGCCATGATGGAAGATGTTCTCTCCTCTGATTACGATCCAAACCAGGCAGTGGACATAAGTTTCAACCAAAGACACATCATGGCTCCACAGGTGACACTGTCAAGATCACAGATCATTTTGCAATCATTTCAGTATTCACGCTTCAAAAAGATGTGAATCTCTGGCACATGTGTTTGTTTATTCAGTTATCAGTGATGTTGGAAAGCAAACCTGTATTTATAAATATCTAAACCTGTAAATATGTACATAACAACTGTGTTCAACAGTTTGATTTGGTTTGTCTTGGTATATCAATATGTTGGTGTATAAACATCTAAATCTGTAAATATGTACATAACTGTGCTTTATTGTAGTAATACTGGGAGGCATGTCTGCCTGTCATTCCCCACGTATGCTAGTGGAGCCGGGGTTGTGTGGACCTTGGAGGGAGGGGGAGCTGCTGATTGATACACACAATATTATTGAAGCAGAGCTCACCTGCTGTAACGAAGAGGCTGAGGCATTTGGATCCATCTGCAGTAATTTATTAACACAGGTGAGCCAGCAAAGAACCGCAGACATAAACTCAAAAACAGCTCACAAACAAGGGTAATCCAAGAGAAGTAGTATAAACAGGCAGCGGTCAGGACAGGCGGCTGAGAATCGTAAACGAATACCGAGTCCAAATCGTAAAAACACAGGCAAGCCAGAGAAAACAGTACAGACACTAAACGTGGGTAAATCAGTCCAGGGTGTGTGCGTGAACAGTCCAAGGGAAGGCAGTGCAGGTGGAGCGCCCTCTCGTGGCACTCGAGGGCAATCCAGCCGAACATCGTCACACCTGCTTTTGTATAGGGAATAAATTGTGATGGTCCCAAAGGAATTCTGGTCTTATTTCTCTTCATTTCACAGGAAACTTCTACTTTGAGTATGGGAAGTGTGCACTGTTGACACCTCTGATAATACACAATGAACACACCATTGTAGTTTAAATGTTCAGCTGCTTTAATTTTGAATTATTTTTAGCAGTTTGTTTTTTGCAAATTCAGTCTATGCATAGTTAAAAATTCCTCCATGCCTCCTCTACTTCTCCCTGATTGTCTGCATGGTCAAATCCTGTATAGGCTCCACTTGGTTCGGGGTAGACATTTCTTATTTTGCTCACTGCACACGAGGGAATGACTCTGCGGACTCTTCTCCCCAGCCAGCCATGCATCCACCATGTAAACTGGCGATAGGAAGAATATCTGTAAGACCTAAAGCCAAAAGTTTTACACTAAATGTTATGAAAGGATGAATCAAGGTTTGACTCAAGCCAATACATGCCAGCCAATAATGTTTGCGCTGTATTATTGTCTAGATTCTTTATCGGTTACTGGAAAAACTTTCAGTGTTGGCCAAACTAAGTAAGGGATAATGTATAGCGAGACGGTTGTTATAGCGAATACAACCCCAGCAGGCTGATGCGGGAGCCCGACGCGAAGCGGAGGAATCTTGGATCAGCCTGAAGGGGTTGTATTCGCTATAACAACCGCCTCGCTATACATTATCCCGCTTATTACATGGCTAACTACCAAATAAATCAATAATTTGACACAAAATATTGATTTAAAAAGGAATTTATTGATTTAAAAACGATTGTATTGCTTCCACTAAAGAAAATAGTCTGTTCCGTCTCTGGTTAGAATCCTGCTGCGTCCATAGCAACGCGCTGTTTTTCATGGCAACGGTCTGTTATACTTCTGTTATCAAGAAATAGCACACCGCATTCTACACTGGAATTCAGCCAAGCCATGTAATAATGTTATATAATTCTAAACAAATATGTTCATGTTAGACCTGCCTGTTAGTAACTGCATCGCGGCTGGGTAAACCAGCGCTCCATCTGTCATGGAGGCTGACGAGGGCAGCCCACAGTACATCTGGATTGAGACAAACTGCCTCAAAATTAGGATGGGCAATGATGCATGGTAAATCTGTAAACAAGTATCCTGTTCTTAGGCTATAATATGCATTTACTGTGGTAGATTATTTCAAAATTCTTCAGGCCAATATAGTTATGCTTAATCAATATAGCTACCCTAGCTACCTTACCCTGGACTGCTGCTGATATGAATTGGAGTTCCTTACAGCAAACACTCTCCCTTTCAGTAAGCATTGGTAAACAATTGCCACAGCCACACCAATGCGTGTGCCCTACTCTCTCCTCCTGCTCCTCCTCACTTACGGCTACGAGATGATTAACGTTAGCATCCTGTGAACCTTCCTCCGTATTTACAACACGTTCAGGCTCGAACTGAAAAGGGTGAACGGCAGACATTTCGCTCGCTAATTGAGGTAACGTTAATAGTTTAACTTGATAACGTTTACGCGCCTTGTGTTTGTGGCGGCGCTGGGACCAGTCTACGTCACGGCCCAGAATGCAATGGGTAAAAACAACAATGGCGACTTACAGGGAAAAACTTTATTTTAAAATATCTCGCTACAACGAAAACATCGCGTCTGTTATTATATCACGTTTGTGGCGCAAATGGTATCGCTAACCCAATAAGACTAAGTTGTCAAACTAGCCGGAGATCCTTTTAATAAAACTGCCATTTCCCTACACACCTCTGCCCATTACGTTTTATCCTTTTTATATTCTGTATAAAATGGGTATGTTTAGGTTTAGAAGTAGGGTTGAGGGATCTCACATTTATCTATAAAATGGTGAAAGGGAAATTATACAGATATGAAATATACGTAAACAGTTAACGTTTTGTAGCTGAAAAAACGTAATTATGTTACGTTTAAATGTTGCAGATACGTCCATATTATACGTTTCAGGATCTATGAAACGTACAAAAAGTACGTTTTCTATCTTTGAAAAAAACGTATTAATACTTACGTATTAACAATGAGACCAGGCTGCACATAACACGATTATTGCTTATTGTTCTATCCTTGGCTGAGTGTAGGCTTTATAAACGCGATATAGCATTAACCTTTCCACTTACCTGACATTTAATTTCTGAACTGCAGCGATACATACAACAACCAATGTGATAAAATGCCGACTCAAGTTCATCTGTATTGGGTAAAATGTAACGTGCTTTTAGCGCAACCCGCTGGACATTCCACCTTTTTTAAAAGTGTATCTCGAAACGTGCAAGAAAGCAAAATAATGAGTGAGTGAGAAAATTCTTCATGCATTTGCTGAATGTGAATGCATTTTGTATTAAAGCAACTGAGCTGTTTGAAGAATTTAACACCTTCAGGTCTGATTTTTTTCCCACTGAGCAAAATATTTTTTTACCTACTTGATATTTATATCTTTTTCAATATAGAAATGATGCCTTAAAAAATATGCCTTCATCTTAAAACTCGTTTCAAAGTGCAAGTTTTTGAAAACGATCCTGCTATCCTCTCGGTGTAAAAAAAAAAAATACAAAAATGCAAATCTGTGAAAGCGGTGACGCCATGCACATGCATAGATGTAGACATGTTTGGTCTACATGGCACACTACACATAGTAGTCTTTCTTTACAAAGTGACATCGCCCACTACTTGTCTGGCATGCATAATACAGTGTTTTTAGTCGATTTTGTGATGTGAAGTTGTGAACAGGAATCGTTTTGGTAATGTTGTGATCAGTACAAAGAAAAAAACGTTTCCGTTTTTACTACATCGTTGTCGTGTAAACATATCCTGAATCAAACATCGACACTCGGTTACTAACGTAACCTCGATTCCCTCTAGTAGAGGGAACGAGTGTTGCGTAAGCTAGCTTACGCTACGGGAAAATCCCTTTTCTTGAGAATACTGAAGCCCAAAAATTATCCTTTAATTTTTCTTATATGTAAAACGCATTGTTACACAGAGAAGAGCTAGGCGAGGCAGCTCGCGCGCCTATTGGTCGCTCTGTGGCAAATGCTGCAACCTATCGATGGACTGGGCGCGCTTGTGCGCCATGTCTCGCCTAAATAGGCTTGACTTATCTCTATATAAACCGAGTCCAGATAGGGTGATCTTTGGTTTTTATCTCAAAGCAAAACAGAATGCAGCACTAGCACGGCAGGGTTACGCAACACTCGTTCCCTCTACTAGAGAGAACTGAGGTTACGTTAGTAACTGAGTGTCGTTCTCTTACGAGAGTACTCTCGTGTTGCGTAAGCTAGATTACGCCATGGGAACCCAATGTAAAACGCTGTGCGTGCTGAAATCATCCACTCATAGTCCCAAGGACAAGTGCCCGGGGAACACATAATAGTGAAGACGGCCGGGCCGGTGAACTGGCTCGACAGCCCAGGATGACCATATAAGGGAGTGTGACACCTCATATTGCATAAGATGAGTGCTTAACACAATATAACAGTCAGCGCGGACGAAAGTCGGGCTGAGCTGTATAGAAACAACTTATTCAGTTCATCAGACAACAGTGGTCTAAACTGAAAATAGTTTAGCCTGTAAGGCAGGAACCTACAGGTTGTAAAACCTAATAAATGTAGACGGAGAGGCCCAGCCTGCCACTCTACAAATATCTTGGAGTGAAACACCACTAGTCCAGGCCCACGAAGAGGCCACGCTTCTGGTGGAATGGGCTCTAACGCCTAAAGGACAATGAAGGCCTTTAGACTTATAAGCCAAAGCGATAGCATCAACTATCCATCTGGAAATGCTTTGTTTTGAGGTAGCTAGACCTTTTGCGCGGCTACCGAACAAAATTAAAAGCTGTTCTGATTGCCTGAAGGCAGCAGTCCGCTGAACATAAATCCGCAACGCCCTAACTGGGCAAAGGAGATTTACATTGCTCTCATCGTCAGTTCCCGGAAGGCCTGCCTGAGAAATGACTTGAGCTCTGAACGGGGTGGAGAGCACTTTGGGAACATATCCGTGTCTTGATTTGAGAGTGACTTTAGGCCCGAATTCCATGCACGACGCGCTCACAGAGAGTGCGTGCAAGTCACCCACTCGCTTGACTGAAGCGAGGGCCATGAGAAAAATTGTTTTGAACGAGAGACACCGTAAGTCCACTGACTGTAGTGGCTCGAAGGGGTCACTCTTTATAGCCTCTAGGACCGTGGAGAGGTCTCCTAGCTCGCCTGAGGAAACGGATGATAAGATCGTTCTTTCCCAGTGACTGGCAATGCAAAGGTTCTGTGAACGGTGCTATGGCTGCCACATATACTTTGAGCGTGGAGGGGGACCTGCCCACATCCAAAAAATTTTGAAGGAAAGAGAGAATTTCCGCAACACCACAGTGAAACACTGAAAACACTGACCACTTAGAAGCATAGAGCTGTCTAGTAGAGGGCGCTCTCGCTTGCGAAATTGTAGCAGGTATCCGTTGACAGTCCACACGTGCAGTGCCCATAAGTCGGGGCGCGGGTGCCAAATCGCGCCCTCGGCCTGAGAGAGGAGGTCCTTTCTCAACGGGATCGGCCACGGAGCTGTGCTCGTGAGCTGCATCAGTTCTGGAAACCACGCACGGTTCCTCCAGAACGGTGCTAATAAGAGCAAGGATGGCTTGCTTTTCCTGATTCACTTGATCACCTGTGGTAACAGTGCGATCGGGGGAAACGCGGAAAGCGGGCGGCTGGGCCAGTCAAGGGCCAGCGCGTCCCTGTTCTTTGTGAAGAATATTGGACAGTGCGTGTTCTCTGCTCACGCAAAGAGATCTATGCCCGCTCTGCCAAACATGTCCCACAGTAGCTGGACTGTCTGTGGGTGCAGGGACCATTCCCCTGTGGGGACATTGTCTCTGGACAGTCTGTCCGGGCCCACGTTGCGGTTGTCCGGCACGTGCGTCGCTGTGAGCAAGCGCAGATGGGCCTGGGTCCATTCCAGGAGGCGTTCTGTCAGAGCAAGAAGGCGCCCTGATCTGAGACCGCCTTGGCGATTTATGTAAGACACTACCACCATGTTGTCCATTCGGACTAGGACATCGTGGCCCTTTAAGAAAGGGAGAAAGCCCTCCAGGGCGTTCACGACTGCTATCATTTCCAGACAGTTTATGTGTAAAGGCCTCTGTTGGGCTGTCCAATGGCCAAAGGCTGGTCTGTCCTCGTAGAGGGCGCCCCAGCCTGAGTTGGAGGCGTCTGTCGAATTAGTTTTTCGTGATGAGATCGTTCCCAGACTGACACCTTACTGGTACCAGTCTGACGCTCTCCAGGGCTCCAGCGCTGTGACACAGCTCTGGGTTATCCTGAGGCGAAAACGACCGGAAGCCCATTCCCATGGCGGGGCTCGTGTTTTCAGCCAACGCTGGAGGGGTCGCATGCGGAGCAGACCCAACCGAAGCACTGCTGAAGCTGAGGCCATAAGGCCTAGCAGCCTCTGAAAACTTTTGAGAGGGAAGATACTGCCAGCTTTGAATGACTCCACTGAGCGCTGAATCTGCAGCACGCGCTGTGACATCAGCCGTGCTGTCATGGACATGGAGTCTAAGTCTGTCCCCAGAAAATAGATTTTCTGGCTGGGAGACAGCGAAGTCTTGGTCCAGTTGACTTGGAGACCTAGATCTCGCAAATGGTCAAGCAGAAAGGCCCTGTGCGTTATCAGTTCTGTTTCTGACTGGGCTAGAATAAGCCAGTCGTCCAAATAGTTCAGTATTAAATAGTCCAGTATCCTGAAGTCTCAGGGGAGCGAGCGCCGCGTCCATGCACTTTGTGAAAGTATGGGGTGCTAAAGACAGGCCGAACGGCAGGACGGTGTACTGATAAGTCTGACCATCGAATCGCAAGAAAGGCCTGTGGCGAGGGTTTATTTGAATCTGAAAATAGGCGTATTTCAGATCCAGTGAGATAAACCAGTCCCTCAGGCGAATTTGCGCGAGGATTTGTCTGGTCGTGAGCATTTTGAATGATCTCCTCATCAGTGCTTTGTTCAAGTGCCTGAGATCTAGGATGGGTCTGAGACCACCATCCTTTTTGGGTACGAGGAAATACCTGCTGTAGAAACCTGACTGGCTCTGTATCGGAGGAACAGTTTCTACAGCCCCCTTTTGTAGCAGTTTCGCTATTTCGGCGCGAAGCAGATGTGCTACATCGTTCTGCACTGTAGTTTCGACCCTGGTAATGAAACGCGGAGGTCTGCGAGCGAACTGCAGTGAATAACCTCGTCTTATAGTGTTTATCACATACTCTGACACGCCCGGTAACATTTCCCAAGCTTTTAAAAGCAAAGCTAGAGGGAGAATGATACCCGTGCTTTGGTCGCTGTGTGTGTGTGTAATAGGGGTGGAACGGTACATGTACTCGTACCGAACCGAATCGGTACGGGGGTCACGGTTCGGTGCGTACATTTAAACGCAGAATACACGGTACGAAAAAAAAAAAACGTGCGTGCAAAATAATTAATGTAATGCGGAACTACCGTTAAATACGCGGGTTCTTTAGGGACACCTCAACTGTAACCCCGCTTTAGCTCTGAAGCTCTGATTGGCGCCGATGCAGCCGAGCTCCGCCTATCTATGCGCTCTATCAGAGCCCGTCTGCATTCTCTGGCACTCTGCCGTTTTTGAGTGAGTGAGAGAGATATCAGCGACAGCGAGAATGGCAAGTGGCGGTGTTCCACAAGAGTTAGAGGATCCGCCGGCTTCTTTGAGATCGCAAGTTTGGGAAAACTTCGCTTTCCCAGTCAGTTACAGTAGTACAGGCGAGAGAGTGGTGGAAAAGACGAGGACTGTGTGTCGGCGTTGTTCAGCGGTTGTTGGGTATGTGAATGGAAATACATCTAACATGCTAACGCATATCCGACGCCATCACCCAGATTTGAACATCACTGGAACGAGACAAAAAAAAACTGTTCAACTCCTCCTCCCTACAGTGCTTAACCAGCCTTTAGACTCACATACAAATAAGGCCAAAAAAATCACTGAAGCAATCGGAATTTACATGTCATCTTCAATGCGCCCGTATTCACTCGTAGAGGAACCTGGCTTCAAGTATTTGCTGCACGTACTCGAACCTCGTTACAACATGCCATCCCGTACACATATGAGGCAAACTGTAGTCCCTTCCATATACAACCAAACACGTATGTTGATGGAGCACGAGTTGTCAGCTGCACCCTCCATTTCACTAACAACTGATGGTTGGACTTCTCGTGCTACGGAAAGCTATTTAACGGTGACTGCTCATTTTATTGACTCTGAGTGGAAAATGAAAGCATCAGTTCTACAGACGCGACCCCTGTATGAGCAGCACACAAGCACTCACCTAGCTGAGAAGCTACAGGAGGTCGTGGCAGAGTGGAAACTAGAGAGGCCTGGAAAAACTATTTCAGTGACCACAGACAATGCAAAAAACATTGTTAATGCCGTCAGAGAAGCAGGGCTGGGTCCGCATGTAGCATGCTTTGCCCATACCCTAAATTTAGCCGCACAAAAAGCACTGGCAGTCAACCAGGTATCTAGATTATTAGGAAAAATCAGAAAGATTGTTACTTTTTTTCATCGTAGCACAACGGCTGCGTATGTTTTGGAGCGTAAACAGCTGGCCCTCGACTTGCCAAAACACAGCCTCATACATGATGTGTCGACACGCTGGAACTCCAGCTACGAAATGGTCGAGCGCTATTTGGAACAACAAGTTGCAATTTACTCAGCATTAACAGACAACTCCGTAAAGAACAAGCAGGACGGCTCACGTCTGTCAGATCAGGAGGTGAGCTTCGCAGAGAGTGTGGTTAGGATTATGAAACCTTTGAAGACCATCACAACAATTTTGAGCACAGAAACAACTCCGTCGGTTTCAATGATCCTACCACTCAAAACTATGATAATGAAGTCTATGGAGCAAAATGACGACGATGCTCCCATCGTCAGGGAAATGAAAAATGCCATCAGAGAGAACTTGCAAATCCGATACATTGACCCAGATCTCCAAGATTTCTTTAATAAATGTACTGCATTGGACCCCAGGTTCAAATCGCTCCCTCATTTGGATCCTGCCCATCACCAGAATGTCTTCGATGCTTTCATCACAGAAGTTATGAGCAGAACAGAGCAGGTATGTATTTAATGCATATTTCTAAGTCTTTTTTAAAAACGTATGTGTTCTTTGGCGTATTGATTTTTTTTTTAAATAATTTGTTACACACATTTTTCTTAAATGTGTATATTATATTTGTGTGTATTAAAGTGTGTATATTTAGGATCTGCATTTAGTTGTGTTGTACAGCACTTTGGTCAGTCTTGTGGCTGTTTTAAATGTGCTATATAAATTAATTAAACTTGAAACTTTAATGCTAAGGTTGTTTTTTTTTTTAATAAAAAAAATCTCTCACTTCTGTCATGTCTTAAACTGAATATATTGCTGTTACAGTGTTCAGTCACTGATAAAACCCAATCATTGTCTTTGTTTTATAATACTTCAGATTGAGACAGAGACAACACAGGACAGGCCATCAACATCACAGGCTACTTCCTTTGCAGAGATGCCAGAGTCTGAGACATCATCCTGCCCACCTCCTCCAAAGAAGTCAGCCATGGCAGAAGTCTTTGGCTCCCTCTTTGCAACTAGTCAGATGGACCATACTGATTTGAAGCAGAAGGTGAAGGAGGAGGTACATGCCTACATAGCCAAGGAAAGCACTTCTTTGGAATCTGACCCACTTGACTGGTGGAGGTCCAATGAAACAATATTTCCAAACCTAGCCAAGTTGGCCAAATGTTACCTGGCAGTACCTGCCACCTCCGTCCCAAGTGAGAGGGTTTTCTCAACGGCAGGTGACATAGTCACTGCCACAAGATCTACCCTCACTAGTGAAAGTGTGGACATACTTGTGTTTCTGAAAAAAAACTTAAAAATACAATGAAGCTACCTTTTAAGAGGTACATTTTGTGATACAGCACATATTGTTCTTTTCTTTTATATTTTATAGGAGATGGACCACATATTTATTTTTACTTCACCCATTAGAAATATGGACTATGGGACAGTTTATGTTTACCACAGCAAGCCATGGTTTAAATGCATTTAACTATAATGTGGTCATATTTTAATTTTTTTTTTTTCTCCTTAATCTTTATTCTGAAGTTACCAAATTTGCCAGTTGGCATTTGGCACAGGTATGCCTGTCGTCACACTTATTTTTTTCTTGTTAAGTATTTTACACTTTCAGAAATAAGAGATGCTGTATTTTCTGTTTTATAGCTGATTGTCCTAGTTTGTTTACAAGTTACTGATGGAGTCTGGAGATGATGTGAGGTAGTTATTGTTTACCGTGTACATCTCATCTTACACACTTAAGGCTGTTGTATCTATAGCTCAGGGGAGAGACTGTATGACCACTAGGTGATCCAGCTGAGACATGTACAATAAAAAAATTGCCTTCTGCATTTTTGTTTTGCTTTTCCCTCCACTGTACCGAAATCGTACCGAACCGTGACGTCTGAACCGAGGTACGAACCGAACCGTGACTCATGCGTACCGTTCCACCCCTAGTGTGTAACAGTTCACAGCGCCTGTCAGAGGGCGCGCGCTCACTGCACATAGAGCACACTCTGCTCGCTCTGATTGAGTGTGTGTGATGGGGAAAACAGTGTTTATGTGTAGGGGTGAGCACTGAATAGTGGGCACATTTACTACATTTGAAACACAGGTGGCGTGAGCCGTCTTTATTGATGTGGGCCGTGTATGAGTGAGTGTCACTGAACGGGCCGTGCTTATGTGTAGGGGTGGGCACTGGGAAGTGGGCACTTTTCCTACATTTAAGACACCTTCGGCGTGAGCCGGAAACACAGACATGATCCTCTTTTTGAGAGTTATCTGGGTAGCCGTAAAAACGGCTTTAGGGTACAGGCGAGCGGGTCGTGTGACGGGCTCGTTGGCTGTAAAATACACTGCTCCAGCCGCCTCTGCTGAGGGAGTTGTGAGAGCGATGTGCGCTGTTTTCGTTGGCGGTCCAGGCGCGGCGGGACCTAACCATCTTCGTCTTCCCAGCATGGTCAGGAAGACTTTGAGGGCTCGGACTTTAGTGCTATCTTGGCTCGGGGTCCCCGGGGGGGAGGCCGAGCGCGAGCGCTGTCGGGAGTCTGTAGTACGACGGCGCTGTGGGGCTGGCCGCTGAGGAGGCGGTGGTGCTGAGCTCCGTGCAGGCGGCTGTTGTTTTGAGCGACCTGTCGCGGAACTAGAGCATCTGGGTATGAAGTTTTCTGGACCTCTGAAAAACGCTCGGTAAAGCCCTTTACCGCGGGGCCGAAGAGGCCGGCAGGAGACAGGCACGTCGAGAAAGGTGGCTCTGTCAGACTCTTTCATGTCGGATAGCGCTAACCACAAATGTCTCCCAGGTCACGGTGAGAGACGCCATGTTCCAACCGATGGCCTACGCAGCGAACTTGGTGGCTCGCAGAGCTAAGTCCGTCGCACTCCTCAGATCCCTGAAGCTTTCTGGATTCGGGCCCACCTCATCCAACGTGCTGAGAAAGTTGGCCTGATAAATTTGCAGAACAGCCATGGAATGCATCGCTGACGCGGCTTGACCGGCGGCGGAATAAGCGCGACCGATCAGAGCCGAAGTGGTCCTGCAGGGCTTTGAAGGCAACGCCGGCCTCGATTGCCATACAGCAGACGGGGGGCACAGATGAGTGGCCACCGCTTCCTCGACCTGAGGAATAGCGAGGTAGCCTTTGTCCTTCGCGCCATCCACAATGGAGAGCGTCGAAGAAACAGAACAGCGTAGCCTAGCAGAAAATGGCACCTTCCAGCTTTTTGCTAGCTCCTCGTGGAGTTCTGGCAGGAAAGGGGCGGGCCTAGTGACCTGCGACGAACGGCGTCCGGGCAGGAAGCAGCCATCCAGCCGACTGGGCGCGGGCTCCTCAGGTGGCGACCAATCGAGGCCGAGGTCCTCCACTGCCTTGGTCATGAGGCGGAGAAGTTCAGTGTCCACGCTCGACCGCACTTCGCTAGGCGTTAGCACGGAAGGGGCGGCACCCGGTTCGGGGACCGACCATCCTTCACTGCCTGAAGCGGCAAGCGAGCAGGCATCGTCCTCCGCGTCGTCCCCTTCGGACTCCAGAAGCATGGCGGGCGGGACAGGCTGACCGGCCGTGATCGAGACGGGGGAATCAGAGAGCGATGCACACGGGGAAGGCGCCGCCGTGCATTCGCTCACAATGGTAGCCTCGGGCATCCTCTGTGAACGGCACTTTTTACGGCGCGGCCCAGCAGAGAGACGCGGAGTTGCAGGATCCACGTGGAAGATGGCGAGTCGACCCCACAGGGTCGACAAGTCCATCTAGTCGCATTCTGGGGAGCCACCGACGGAAAGCGTGTGGTCCGCGTGGTTCTTCCCCAGGCAAGAAACGTACAGAATGTGGCAGTCCCCGTCGCTGAGGGGGGCTCGGCAAGAGCCGCACTTGATGAAGCGAGGCATTTGAAACAACGCCTCGGCTCTTATAGACAAGTTAAGAAGCAAGTAGTGAAAGGATATAGGCGCCGGATAGCGTAGCAGGAATGGCGGTGAAGCGGCGAAAGCAGCTGGACTCAGTTTATATAGAGATAAGCCACGCCTATTTCGGCGGGACATGGCGCACAAGGGCGCCCGCGCCCTCATTGGTGCTTACGTCATGAACAGTCCATCGATAGGTTGCAGCATTTGCCACAGGGCGACCAATAGGCGCGCGAGTTGCCTTGCCTAGCTCTGCTCTGTGCAACAATGCGTTTTACATATAAGAAAAATCCACTGTGGCTGTTTCTCATTAAAACCAAAGAAAAATTGATTTGACAGTTTATGGTCACTTTGAAGATATAAATAAAATCATATTAATAATATTTAATTAACATTAATGTTCATAGAACATTTTTTAAAATGCCTGTGTTCTTCAACTCTGAGATCTTCAGAATAACTTATCACTTGATACTATTAAGTTTATAATGGGTGCAAATTGATGAGGCTACCATGAACATAAATCTGCATATAAGAGGTAAAAAGGGGACTTTCTCTCTCTGTTAGCCATGCCTGTCTTTTGTGAGGCTACAGTTTGACGTGATGTCCAAAATAATAGCACCAGATAAGGTTTCACACTTCAAACTTCAGTTTCCCAAAGCCATCGGTGTTGTGTCTCAGCTCACAGCACTAAACTGACATGACAGAGACTCATCTGTCTCTGGTGCATGCTGGGAATGTTTTAATTGAGTGTGTTGTATGCTGAGTGATTGGTGTACACAGTTGTTTATGCAGACAGACATGCTTCGCCTCGCACGGTTGTAAGAGCTTAGCATGCCATGTGTCCACATTCAAAAATGTGAACCAAAGATGTGCTTTTATAGTGGTGAATTTTTTTTTAATGAATTTTAAGCATCGTGGATTATCAAAGTAAGGAATTTTCAAGGAAACGCATGTTTTGATTTATTGAAATTGTTGCCCATTATGTTATGAAGAAACACAAATCTTTTGTAGATTTATTCAGTAAATATGCTTTAAAGGGCTTCACAATATGTATTTATTTTGCTGGCCTGATTGAGCTAACACTATTGAAAAAAAATCTTTCTATAGCTGACATTGGAATATTTAGGTATGAAATACTTTTCCCTTCTTTGAAACTGGTTGAACAACTATTGATTTAATAACTTTTTGTCTCAAATATATTGTCACTTTCTGTTGCCCTCTAAAGACTCTTATTTTGATCTATGAAGGAAACCCAACGTCTAGCTACCAGGACCGGAGCACACAATGTTTTAAATGATTTTAGTCGTTTTGTACTAATAAAATCATTAAAAACGTTGTGTGCTCCGGTCCTTCTCTTTGGCCCTAGCTAGACCTTGGGTTTCCTTCCTAGATTTGTGTGTCCTGTTCCGTGAGCACCAACTAGGCTGAAGCGCAAGTGACCCCTTTTTAATCTTATTTTGATATTCTTATACTCTGAGTTTGCTTGCCCAATTTCCCTTTGGTTTATTTCCTGTTTGCATTGGTTACCTTGGTTTCTAAGTATGTTCTTATCTATTCCCTTGGTTACTAATTTTTGTTCACCTGTGTCTAATTTAGAGCCTTGTTTCTAGCCCTGTGTTTCAGGTCAGTTTTTGACAGATGTTGTCTTTGCTGTTATGGTTTTCCCCCTTTGGATTATGCTATTGTTCTTCTAGTCTTCCACTTTCTTCTTATTTTGAAATGAAATCTGTAATTAGATCCTCACCTCATCTCTCTTTCTCCATGACCATGTCACAGTACTGTAATGGGTTTTTGTTGTTATTTAATGTTTTGGGATGGGGAAAAATGCAAACGCCCCATTATATTGTTGTTAACCATGCGAAAGCTCATTCATGATGTACTGTATGCCTCTCTGTGTTTTTAATGCAAAGGTTAAGGACATAAACGATTCTCCACATAAACAAGGATAAGCACTGTTCAGATTACTGACTGCAAGGTGAATACACAAAAGAAATAACAGTCGAAAATATGGAAAATAAAGTGTCAGAAACTGAGCCAAGATGCAGGCCCCGATATGAATGCAGATAGTGAACCAGCATGTGAGGTGAGTGAAAATAAAGATCCTCAATATATACAGACTGATCTCATAAAATTGCGTGTGTATGACACGCCAATTCGTATTTCCATTTTTGGCGTGATATCAACACGCACAATCGCTTTTCAGCGTGTTTATGAACGCAGTTGACTTAACGTTATTACTGTATATATGAATATATGACCTACCTCCACCCCGTCCCTAAACCTACCCGTCACTGGGGTTAATAGCATTTATGAGTCTTCCCCTGCCATCCTAGGGAAAAAAAATATCGCTCCCCAGATGTAGATCTACATTTTGCTTCGTTTCGCTCGGAAATTTAATGGCGTGTACATATACGCGGAATCACTTGGACATTAATGGCGTAGACATACACGCATACACGCGGATATCTCAAAATGCGTATAGATAACACGCCACTTGACTTGAAAGTGGCGTGTCTGTTTACGCAAAAGTCATGATGTCATGTTGATATATAAATTAATTGACTTAAGTGATGCGAGTGAGAAAAGGGATCACACACTCAAAGGCTAAAAACTGCAGGGAATTTTTTAAAGATCTGGAACGGTAAAAAAGTGTGACATTATGACCCAGAGTAACTGGATTAGTGCAAAATTAGTTTAGTTTCGTTATTTTTTTTTTTCTAGCATGCATTAGCGATACTAATTGTTCAATCTGCCTATGATGACACACACTTACTTGATCAAAACTGCACCACACTGACAGCAATACCATCAATGTTTCACCCTCTGGTGCTGTTCAGTTTTAAATATTTGTATTCAAAATGTTATATTTTGGTTTCCCTTTCAAGGGAACGAGACGCTGCGTTTGAGACGCGGTGGGAACGCTCTGCGTGATTGCGTCATGAAGCACGTGTAAAATCAGTCCAATGGAAGCCCGATACGTCATGGGTGACGTCATAGACCAGGAAACTATAAAGCCCCCTTGCAAACAGACCGCACCAGCTTCTGTAGTCTTCAGCAAGCGCTCTCTGTGATTCTGTCCTTGTCTATTTATTGTTGTTTGTCAAGCCCAATATATATATCACTATCTATCATTATGGCGAGCAAAGCAATATTATAGACGTTGTGTTGTTCCCTGCCCTCGTTACATCACGGGTGGGGACACACATCAGATTTTTGTTGCTGTTTGGGAGTGGAGCATGCAACAGTAATTTCTCGAGGGATCTGACTGTGCATTGCGAGAAGCTGTCCGTGAGGACGCTCCGCTCCCGCCGGGCGTTCTTCGAGGAGGACGGTTCGGTTCGCGTTCCCCGAGCGGGTCTCTCTGTTGCCGAGGCTCGGAGACGGCTCGTATTTCAGGGTTCGAAAATGGATCTGACAGCGGGGGTTGGGACGGGCTCCGCCCTTTCTCAGCTTTCACATGCCAGATCTAGTGTGCTGCGATTTCCAGTTCCGAGGAATTGGTATCGTTAGTGTTTTGTTTTAAAAGGAGAACAAAACAAATACAAATCTTTATAAAAAGGCAGATGTTTGAGTTTTCAATGAATACATTTTCCAGCTCATAACTCTGTTGAATAAAGAGGAGCTTTTTTAAAGAAAAAAGGAGGTTTTATCTAGTGCTGTTGCCAGTTAAATATTTACTGGCCAGCTGAACATTATGAGATTGAAAATAAAGAAGAGTTTGTTAAAGATGAACTGTATCTTAAACAGGGAAAACTCTGTATCTCAGCCTCCTCGTCGGGGACTGTGGTTTTTCCCTATCTCCACACTGAGGTGTCGAGATCGTGGAATAAACCGGTTTGTATTTTATGTGTTTAATCCCCAGATGTCTGACTATAGTAATGTTTGGGTATTAAGTATCATAGTATGACATTGCCTCGGGTTAAAGAGACGCTTGCGAGCTTTCTCTCTCCCGAGTCGGCGTCATCGTTATTAACCCCGACGTTACCCACCAGCCATCTTAAATAATGAATACATTTTTTATTAGGCAGCGCTGGTGGGTAAAGTATGTAAGGACATGGATGAATGTGAGGGGCGACTCTCTGAGGAGGGTCGCAGCGCTGCCAGTTCGGTTGTTTCCTGCTGGTGGCCACAGAGTGATATATGTATGTATATATATATATAAGTTTTTCTGATATAAAGATAAAGGAAAATAAAGATATAATTATGTCTGTTCTTCTGGACGCTCCGCTTTCAAGAAAACTGAGATATAAACCATTCAGCGGCGTTCCAGAGGTTTCTTCCTCACCAATCTAATGTTCCTGAGACGGCCTATTAAGCTCCTCTCAGCACAAAGTGCAAAACAGAGCGTCGCCATTCGGGCTCCTCCGCAATTGAGGGGTACCTGGGTGGCGGTCGCAGTCTAGCCAGTTAGAGACATGCAAGATCTGAGGACTGTTTTATCTCTAAAATAGCTTTGACAAAGAAGAAGCCCTGACGCCGAGGCGATCAGGCTTCTAAGGGTGGTCCCCTCTGGGGTAGGGACGGTTTTGAGAAATCGTTTCTCCTCAGCGCCCTTTGGGGTGCGACTCTCTGAGGAGGGTCGCAGTACTGCCAGTTCGGTTTCCCTGCCGGTTCGCCGTTTCAGGGCACCAAGGTGTCAGTGTCCCCAAACGAGCCTTCAAATAAGAAAAAAGAAGAGCAGTCAGTTCGGTTTCCCTGCCGGTTCGCCGTTTCAGGGCGCCGAAGTGCCTGCTTTTTTCAACGATCCTCCGAGGAGGGTCGTAGGAACTAAGCTAGTTAGAGGTAGGCAAGATCTGAGGACTGTCATCATCTCTAATAAAGCTTAGACAAGAAGTCCTGTCGCAAGAAAACAAGGCTATCAGGCTTCTGAGGGCTCCTCCGGGGCAGGGACGGTTTTGAGAAATCGTTTTTCCTCGGCGACCTCTGGGGTGCGACTCTCTGAGGAGGGTCGCAGCGCTGCCAGTTCGGTTGTTCCCTGCCGGTTCGCCGTTCAGGGCACCGAGGTGTCAGCGTCCCCCTCCGAGGAGGATCGTAGAGCGGTCAGTTCGGTTGTTCCCTGCCGGTTCGCCGCTTCAGGGCACCGTAGTGACTGTTCAACCAAGGGACGGTTTTGAGAAATCGTTTTTCCTCTGGGGTGCAACTCTCTGAGGAGGGTTGCAGCGCTGCCAGTTCGGTTGTTCCCTGCCGGTTCGCCGTTCAGGGCACCGAGGTGTCAGCATCCCCATACGATCCTCCGAGGAGGGTCGTAGAATGGTCAGTTCGGTTGTTCCCTGCCGGTTCGCCGCTTCAGGGCGCCGTAGTGACTGTTCAAACAAATCCAGAGGCCAGTCTTGAGAGACTGGTTCCCCTAGTAAATTTCTGGCAGCGTGGAAACTACTGCCACTTATTTCTCAGTGGGTCCTGCACACTATAGAAAAGGGTTTCAGAATTCAGTTCGGTTCTCATTCGCCCAGATTTCTAGGGGTCCTCCTTTCATTGGTGGACCCCGAGCAGGCTTTGGTTATGGAGCAGGAAGTACTGTCACTTCTGCAAAAGGAGCTGTAGAAGGGGTTCCTCCTCCCAGCAGACAGCCATTACTTCATTGTTTCCGAAAGAGGATGAGGTGTTTCCCGAGGTTTGCTTTCGGGGGCGAAGCATACCATTATTGGGTTCTTCCATTCGGCCTAGGTTTATTACCCCACACCTTTACAGTATGCGTGGATGCAGCTCTGGCTCTTCTGAGACTCCAGGGCATTCGCGTATTATACTACATCAATGATTGGTTGTTCCTAGCTCAATCTAAGTTTATGGCAGTTCGGCATCGAGATGTCGTTCTGTCTCATTAAGGATGTTGGGGTTGCCTCTCAACGCCAAGAAGAGTGTGCTCTGAGGACCACTTTTCAAGGTGTAGCAATTCTACAGCCGTAATGGGGTATATCTAGGCCAGTCACTCACTGTGAAACAGTTTCAGACGGGTGGGTCTCATGGCAGTTGCGTCCAACGTTTTACTTTTGGCCTTCTGTTCATGAGACCCCTGCAGTGGTGGCTCAGGACCAAGGGGTTTTCTCCGAGGGGAAATACGTTTTCGCATGATCAAGGTCACGCGGCTATGCCTTCGTGCTTCGGTCATGTGGAAGAACCTTGGTTCCTCGCCCAGGCCCAGTGTTGGGGGCTTCTTGTCGACGCATATTGCTATCGACGGATGCTTCCCTCACAAGTGGGGGCGATCATGAGTGGTTGCTCGGCGAATGGCGGACAACACACTGATGGTCTCGTATATCAGAGCAGATATCCTGTTGAGGCAGGGGCTGAGGCCCAGGGGATTGGAGACTTCACCCCGAGGTGGTGGAGCTTCTTAGGGAGAACTTTGGTCTAACTAAAGTCAAGTCGACCTTTCACATCGTTTGTACAACGCATTGCTCTATATGGTTCCCCCTCACGCAGCCAGCTCTTCTCGGACTGGATGCGATGGTGCAGGTGTGGCCGAGGCTGCACCTGTACGCATTTCCCCCGATATCTATGCTCCCGGAGGTTCTGGAGAGGGTTCGCCGGGAAGGGGCCCGTCTGTTACTAATAGCCCCTTACTGGCCGACTCGAGTTTGGTTCTCGGACTTGGTGTCTCTTCTGAGCGGCTCTCCTATGGAGATTCCAATCAGGAGGGACCTGCTGTCCCAGGTAGAGGGCACGATATTTCACCCTCGACCGGAGTTGTGGAAACTGTGGGCCTGGCCTCTGAGGGGGCCAGGCTCATAGAATCCGGTCTCTCGACTGAGGTCGTTGAGACCATTCTCCATTCCAGAGCCCCTTCCACGAGAAAACTGTATGCGCTGAAATGGAAATTATTCTCCACCTGGTGTGGTGAGCGTCAGTTAGATCCTGTTAACTGCCCTGTTGGTTCAGTTCTCGATTTTCTGCAAGACCGTTTCTCTGCTGGATTATCTCCTTCCACCTTAAAAGTTTATGTGGCGGCTATATCGGCCTACCATACCCCTCTGGGGGGTACTTCTATTGGGAGAGATCCTCTGATTACTCGTTTTCTCCGTGGTACATTGAGGTTGAGACCTGCACTGCACTCCAGAGCACCGGCTTGGGATTTAGCCATTGTACTTGAGGGTCTGGCTCTGGCTCCGTTTGAGCCCATTGAAGAGGTTTCAGAAAAATTCCTCACTTTGAAAGCTTTATTTCTCCTTGCTATTTCATCTATCAAGAGAATTGGAGATTTACACGCCCTGTCGGTTGCTCCGTCATGTTTGGAATTTGCACCTGGTATGGTGAAAGCTTTTCTATACCCTAGACCGGGTTATATTCCTAAGGTCCCATTCAATGTTGGGGGCCCAATAGTGCTGCAGGCCTTTTATCCTCCACCTTTTAATACCCCAGATCAGGAACAATTGAACCTGTTATGTCCAGTTCGGGCATTGGATGCCTACGTTCACAGAGCTGCCCTGTGGCGTAAGTCAGAGCAATTATTTGTATGTTTTGGGTCACTCAGAAGAGGGTGCCCTGCATCTAAACAGGTTATGAGCAAGTGGATAGTCGAGGCTATTTCACTAGCTTATGAAGCGGCCGGTCAGCCTTCACCTATGGCTGTACGGGCCCATTCTACTAGGAGTATGGCGGCCTCTACGGCCTTAATTTCGGGGGTTTCCCTTCCTGATATTTGTAATGCGGCAGGATGGTCCTCTCCGCATACATTTGTCAGGTTTTATGACCTTGACCTCTCCACTCCAGGGGCTAGGTTGCTTGCTTCTTAGTGTGCGCAAGGACTTCACACAGAACGGGCATTTGTCACTATGGCGTAGTGGGTATGGGGTTCCCACCGCGTCTCAAACGCAGCTCGAGTTCCCTTGAAAGGGAACGTCTCAGGTTACGTATGTAACCCTGGTTCCCTGATAGGGAACGAGACGCTGCGTTTGCCTGCCATACTTCCTGCACACCCTGATCGACTTGCTTCAGACTTTTCAGAAGCTGGCGCGGTCTGTTTGCAAGGGTGCTTTATGGTTTCCTGGTCTATGACGTCACCCATGACGTATCGGGCTTCCATTGGACTGATTTTACACGTGCTTCATGACGCAATCACGCAGAGCGTTCCCACCGCGTCTCAAACGCAGCGTCTCGTTCCCTATCAGGGAACCAGGGTTACATACGTAACCTGAGACGTTTTCACATGTTTTTACTTCATCGGAATGATAAGAAAGGAAGGTTTTGGCATTTGCTATGTGAACACAACACACACACACAAATATGCTGGATTATTTCAACCCAACTTTGGGTCAAATATGGACAATCCCAGCTGTTGGGTTAAATTTTTAAATTACATTTTAACCCAAGGTTTGGGTTTGTCCATATTTGACCCAAAATTGGGTTACAACAACCCAGAGTGAGTGTTTTAGAGTGTGGAGATGATTCGAACAGGTTAAATGGTCCCAATTGGAAATGGGACGCTTTGGAAATCAATGGGAAGTGAGTTTCATTTAGTGAAAACGTTTGGTACTGCGGTCAAACATAATCTTACTGAAAACTCATTTTTTGAGGTATCAACCTCAAATTTGGAACACAGCTTGTTTAGATTTATTTAACTTGCTTTTTGTTTTCTCAGTCTTTGAGTAAAACGTTTTTTTTTTTTTTCGGAAAATATATATTTCATATCAAAATTGTAATAGACTTTTTTATGCATTTTTCAAAATAATAAACTTAAACTTCTATAACTTTTTGTTTCACTTTCTTAAACTTTTTTTTTCAATCTGCCAAGTGTATTTAAAAAATAACAAAACTTAAGTCTGTGTTCCAAAGCATTCAAGATTTCAAGAATTCACTATTAACTATTCCTTATATATGATTTAACACCATAAAATCCCCTAAAAATATTAAATAAAAAACAGTATCAAACTAAATTATAGAACATTCATTTCATTGAAAAAAAGGTCATTTTTGAACCCCATGCGAGCAGAACCAGAGTGTTAAGTTAAAAGTTGTATTTATCACATTTATACCACCAATGCACTTGCTGACAATGACAATGCTGTTGCATTTATCAGTATATCATAACTACTAATTTTCTAACAATGGCTTCATTGACACTTCAGTTAAAAAAGCGGGCATTCCAGGGTTCTCAGGATGCTTAGAACATATCAATGTTATCTGGCAACGAATTCAGTCAGCTAAAAAGGAGAGGAAGGAGCTCCATGTGACATTCCTGGATTTGGCTAATGAATATGGTTCAGTGCCACATGAGCTTCTTTGGGCAGCATTTGATTTTTTACCAATGTCAATAACAAATTTAGTGAAAGCCTATTTTGGAGATTTGCAATTCAGTTTCTCAACTCCAAAATTCAGCACTGCATGGCAATGCCTAGAGGTTGGAATAATGGCAGGATGCACCATTTCTCCACTGGCTTTTACCATGGCAATGGAAGTATTCATTAGGGCATCAAGATGGGTAGTAGGAGGAGAGCGCTTGGCTTCTGGGATGCGACTACCACCAATCAGAGCATACATGGATGACATGACAACCATGATTACGACAGTAGCCTGCACTAATCGGTTATTGAGGAAGTTAACAGATAATATTGAATGGGCACGAATGCAATTTAAGCCCTCTAAATCAAGGAGCATCTCGATAGTTAAAGGAAAGGTAGTAGATAAAACATTCTTCATTAATGGTGAGGCAATACCAACAGTTTCTGAGAAGCCAGTGAAGAGTCTTGGGAGATGGTACGATGGGGATCTAAAGGACACCGTTCGGGTGGGAGAAGTTAGACGGCAAGCAGTGGAAGGGTTGAAGAGCCTAAACAGCTGTGCTCTACCTGGCAAACTAAAACTCTGGTGCTTTCAGTTTGGTCTACTGCCGAGGTTGCTGTGGCCACTGACCGTGTACGACGTTTCTTTGACAACAGTGGATAAGCTGGAAGCGTTGATAAGTTCATACATCAGGAAATGGTTGGGAGTTCCACGCTGCCTCAGCAGAGTGGGACTTTATAGTAAAGGAATATTGCAGCTGCCAGTCTCTGCCTTAACCGAGGAGTTTAAGTGTGCCAAGGTCAGACTGGAAATGACCTTAGTAGAGTCACGCGACAAATGTGTAAGGGAGGCAGCCCCTGTGTTAAAAACTGGTAGAAAGTGGTCAGCAAAGAAATCTGTAGTAGAGGCAAAGGCTGACCTTCAAATTGGGGATATCGTGGGGCAGGTACAGCATGGAAGAGGGGGTTTTGGGCTCAGTTTAGCTCCTCCTAAATGGCACAAGGCAGGCCCAGCTCAAAGGAGGAAGCTGGTAGTCAACGAGGTGCGAAAGCAGGAGGAGAGGATGAGTTGTATAAAGGCCATTTCCCAGGCCAAGCAGGGAGAGTGGATGAGATGGGAGAGTGTGGAACAACGCAAGATGGGCTGGCAAGACCTTTGGTCAATGGAAGAGAGTAGGATCAGTTTCCTTATTAGGTCAACATGATGTTCTCCCATCACCGCAGAACCTAAACCTCTGGGTAGGAGAGGATCCCTCTTGTCCATTGTGTTCATCACCTGCCACATTAAGGCACATTTTGACAGGATGTAAGGTTGCTCTTAGCCAAGGTCGGTTTACTTGGCGCCATGACCAAGTACTGCGATGCTTGGCTTTAGCATTGGAAGGCAAGCGTTGTATGACCAATAAGTTGCCGCCTGTTCTAGCAAAACATTACACGCAGAAGACAATATTCCTCCGCCCAGGCGAGCAACCACCAAGAAAAGGTGTTAACACCAATTCTCGCCCAGGACAACTGGAAGCTGGTAGGGACTGGAAGATGCTGGCTGATCTTGATCAACATCTTATTTTTCCACCTGAGATTGCCACCACTAACCTACTACCAGATATTGTTTTGTGGTCTGGATCAGCATGCATTGTTCAACTGATAGAGTTAACAGTGCCATGGGAGGATGCGGTAGATGAGGCATATGAGAGGAAGAAACTGCGGTATGCTCATCTGGCCACTGAAGCAGAACAGCGAGGATGGAGAGTCCAGGTTTATCCAGTGGAAGTGGGTTGTCGAGGTTTTGTGGCACACTCTACAACCCGGTTCCTCAGAGACATCGGATTCAGCGGCCAAGAGTTGCGTCGCACAGTAAAGAACTTATCTGAAGCAGCAGAAAGGAGCAGCAACTGGCTGTGGTTGAGATAGAAAGATTCTAGCTGGCTGTGTACAGGCCGCCACGCTACGGTTTTGTAGAATTCTTGAAAACTTGAAGAGTCTGTTGGTTTATTTGTATACGTTCCTGTGGATATTGCTTGAATGACGGCTGGTTGGGCAGATATTGTGTTTTGCAGTAGGTGGTATGCCATACGGAACCGTTGCCACTGATACTGCTTTAACGCACCAGTGGGGCTCGACAGCCTTAGTCAAACGGGTTGGCGCGTATGGTTGGGTTGCGGAGAGATTGTGGTTTCAGCAGCAGGAGGGATGTAGAGGTCAGTAAGCTGGGCTGAGTTGAGTGGGGGACAGAGGGGGGTGACTCTGGGACGCCAGAGTCACTGTCGAGCCCTCTTGAGGTGTCGTGGGCTAGTCGACGAAACACTGAGGACGGAAGGTGCCCACTTGAAGACCCTAGAGATGTACCCTACTCGGCTCAATCCAGACTGTCGTCGTGCTGGTCCTGTAGTTGCAGCCGTCGCGTGTGCTGACACGTCAAGTACACTGTAGCCGTTAACGCCGGACTGAAGGGGAGTCACACCACCATATGGAAAGAAGCGTAAATGGATGGAGAAGCATAGTTCTTAGTTTTGCTTATCTTGGCGAAAGCCGAGAACAAATCAGCATGAAGTTTTAACATCTACTGTCATGTAATGGAAATCATAACACATATGGCCTGTATATGATACATACTGCCATCACGTTATCGGAAAATTAAACTTCCCACATCTGAAGTCGCAATTGCGAGTTTGTCACATTCAAGTTATTTGTTGCTGGAAAGAACATTCACAACAAAGGCAAAATGTATACAAGATTCGGTTGCCTATGGATCCTGACTTAAATATGAATAACTGTCAACCATACATTCTACTGTATAGTTTTACCATGCTATCTAAAAAATAATAATATTTGTAAATATGCATTACTTTAATGACAAGACAAGGCACTATAGCTGTTGTGGCCATGGCCAAATAAGTTTCCCAGTAATAAATATGTCTTGAGAGGGTGTTCATGTCCAATTTTCAACTAGGAACCTTGTATTTAAGATAATTCCGGCAAGGCAGCATTAGTAGTGTTTCCCAAAAGCATTGTCAGCCCGAGTTGATCGTGAAGACCATTGCCACCAATGTTCTCTACGGTCAACTTAGCTCACAGTGCTTTTAGGAAATGCAGCCCAGGCTTTTTGTCAGATACTCTACCAAGGGTACACTAATCACTCTATTTGCCAAGGTTAGAGTTGTACCATAGATTCTTTGCATATATGCTTGCCCTTTCTAATGACCATTGATACTGAATGTATAATCAGACACATGGTTTTCTATTGAAGGGGTCATGAGTCATGACATACATTTCCTTGCTGTTCACTTGTAATGTCAAGAGTAGTTTTTTGCTCAAAAAAGAGTAGTTTTCAAGAGTATTTTTTTGCCATAGAGAGAGAGAGAGAGAGAGAGAGAGAGAGAGAAGCACCCTATCACTGCAACAACATTTGACGTATTGATACAAAACTCTACCATTGACCGTACTAAACCATATGAATTTGTTGACAGCACTATTTATTCCTCAAAAGCAATTTGATTACATTGTAAGTATTTCTGATTTTAGCTTCTATTCTAAAATATTTTAGCCAGTTCATTACCTTAGCAGACATGCATGGCTCAACTTCTTTTGTCTTTGATTCAGAGCATTAACTTGGCAAGTGTACTGAAGAGTATACATGGCCTTTAGGCATTGGGCCCATTAGAGCAAACTTGCTGGACACTTCTGCTCCAATTTATGTGCTACTACGAAATCAGAAGTCTTTGTTTACACTGCACACAAATCAGATTTGGTATTCAGTCTTTAATTTGTCCTTTTGGAAGAGAAGAGATATGGAAGCTTTAGCGTTAAGTTCTGCCGGGAAGACTCAATTGCTACGTCACTTATTACCTTCTCATCTATCCAATCGTGTCTAATACTTGCGGTATAAAAGACCAGTACTTACACATGTCTGAGTTCGCAGATGCTGACGCTTTCATTCATGCTCTCGTTCAGTCGCCAGCCAACATGTTTCAGGACTGTTCTATTATTGAGTTCCGACGATGGATATGTCCCGCCGTATCTCCGCTACACGTCGAGGTTCCCGCGTTCAGTGCCGCATCTCCCCGTATGCACAGTGGTCTTCGGAGAGTTTTTGATCAGCCAAGGCCTCTCATGAGAAGCTCTGCTCTCTAGGCCTAAAACACCCTGGGTAACCAATCAGTTTCCATTTTCACGTCATCAAACGCCTCGAACAGCGTCAGCTCATCAGTCAGGATAATCCGGCAGGAAGAGAACTATGTCATTCTCAACAACTTGTCCAGCAAAAGAACCTCGCTGTCTGCACGGGTGCATTATCCCGCAGATCACCGATCCACCGACATGAATCAACAACTCAAATCACGAGAGGCGATCTTCTCTCGCTGGTTCAAGTTCAAGCTCCACTTCCAAGGCTTTCAAGTTGGTTTTTCAAGTTTGGTAGGCGCTTCCACCAGCCACTGTTAATATGTCCCCTCTAGCATGATTAAACTTCATCCAGGTAAGTATTTCTCCGTTGCTTCCTACAACAGCGGCAGAGTTCAAATTGGTGTCTACGGTGACGTGGCGTACGTGTTCATAATTACTAACGTTACTGATCTGCAGACTGCAATGGGGCCGGTTAGCTCGCCTTAAAGGGGAAATGTTCATAGCAAGTGTAAGCAAGTTTCGTGTCACCGCCACAGTACAGTGATCTAATAATATCATTTTTGTCAAAACACCCGCAATGTTGGAAACTGCACAATGTATTATTTTTTACAATGGAGATGAACGTTCCTGTAAACTGTGCAATTGTTGAAGAAAATATATATATATATATATATATATATATATATATATATATATATCAGCGTTGTCGATACCACGCTCTCGTGGGCAGTTTGCAAATACCCACTAACAACTGAGTAACTGATTAAAAAAAAAAAAAAAAAAAAAAACCTGAGCTAAAGAGAGCAAGTTGTTCATTTGACTGTTATACATTCTGTAGTGGATATCTCTACAATGGCAGTTAATTACATACTTACATAAGTGTTGTAATTTCACAAACAACTATTTAACATATTTAGGCCTACTTTAAAATCATATTATAAGTCCCTTAATGAAAATTAGATCTACAATATTGGAAATGTGTACAATTGCTGTAATATTTAACCTTTCCTGGTGACTACTTAATCCACTGATATGTGTGATAGAAATATTTTATGTGATGGGTATTTCCACATTAATGTACAGAAAAATGCAGACTAAGGATACTCCTGTCAATATCCTTAGCAAAAACTTTTAACTCAGTAGAACTAACAGTCATATTAGTTTTATCAAGTCAAACCAATCAACAGAACTAATCAGTGAAGGAGACTCGAGTGGCATTGTCTTTCCTCAACTGTATGATTCACATGTACATGTATCTTTCTATTCAAGAGTCTCAACTGTTGTTGTGGCCAGCGACGAATGGGGCTATTTCTGCAAAGAGCAACTTGGGAGCCATGTCAGGCATATGCTCCGCATCTGAGAAAAGGATTCTACGCTCAAAAGATAACAGATCAAGTATCATTTAGGTAATGATAGTAGCTTCTTGACAGGACGCCGTCACCTTACTTCAGGTAAGTACCGTATTAAGAAGTCAGATTTAGCCGGTTTAAGAATTTCTATAAAAAAAAAATAATAAAAAAAAAAAAAAAACACACACAATCTCAGATTCGGATATCTAGATCAGTAAAGGCTAGATGAATATTTTAAGCTTACTCAAGGTTCGTTTCGTCCGCTCTTCACAAAATCATCCTATAGCGGTCGTTAGCGTCCTTAGGGATTTGACGTGGTCGCAAAATATATTATATCGCCGTGCTAACAAAGCATGGTTGTCATCAAGGCAGATCTTATTGTTAGGCGATCATGCCATTCCTGAGACGTTAATTTGGCTATCAGTCGTCTTCAATTTCATAATTAAGGTTGTGCTTATTCCTGCCAATGCAAAGCCATAGCTACGCGCTTTCATTCTTTGTTACAGGCTTTCAGACGGCTTTTGCCGTTCAGCAACCCGGATCCATCACCCTGCCCTCTTCTAACAGAGTTTATGTTAAATTAGTAATGTTTTGCTTTTCTTTTCAGATTCCTGTTTTCACATCCTGATCACGGCCGATTGTTCCTTCCTCGTCTACAATTACGAAATCGTAATTTAATATTCTTCCATTCATAGTTTGCACGCAGGCATTCAAATTCACGCAAGTATTTTAATACTAATTATCCAAGTATGTTCACCATACCTTCTCTTTGTTTGCTACTTAAGGCATAGCCAAGACCTGTAGTAAACCTCCGATAAACGCCTCCCAATCTCATTGTATCACAAAGATAAAAATGAGTATAATTGTGCCCTTTTCGCAGGATATGTGGTGGGTCTCCAGTGTGTACGTGGGGTTTAGCTCGGAATGCCCACAGATAATTTTGAATAGCATTTTGGAATGGTTATTTCGAAGGTGAATAAGCATATCGTTTTGTCTATCCCTTTGGATGTGGCAGGGCTGCTACTCCCGGCACAGGGGTCGGAGTTTCAACAGCTCGTTTTGCAGCTTCGATTACCTCTCACCAACAATTTTAAACTTTTCGCTTCGTTCAACCGGGATCATTCAAGATGGAGAGACTCAAGAAGTGTCAACATATAGACAACATCCCGGATGGTCGTTGAATTATGTAGCTATCTCTAGTCACTAATTGGCTTATTCTGTCTCGATTTTCTTAAATCATGTCCCGTGGGCAGGATTCATGTAAATTTAGGTTGTGATGCACTAACCCAGGAGGAATTTTGTTAGCTCCTCTCAGCGCTGTTGTAGTCTTTAAAAAGCAATTCTTAAATGAATTTCTCCCATTGCTTGAACTTTGAGTGTTGTAACCTTGAAGATGTTGATTATGCTTATACGGCAACATTTCACACTAAGTAAGTTAGAGAAAGCAAAATCCATCCAACCTCCTTTTATTACTTCATGTCCGCAATGGTCTCTTTTCTATTGGTATTCAGATTGTAGCTGTCTGTTACAGCATCATGGCTCATGCATCCAGGGGATTCACTCCAGGAGCTAAATACTCCGATTTACCCATGGTCTTTTCTGATTAGCGTTTCTCACCTAATTTCTTTACTCTCTTTCTTAAGAACTCTAAGAATGACTCTCAAGGCTCTGTTTCACTTATCAATTTATTAATTAGTTATAAATTCTGTCCCTTCTCATCTATGATTAATTTCTTTAAATTCCCCTCATTTATCCTAACTAACGGAGCACTTCTCTCTAAGCCTAGTTCAGGACTCATCAGTTTCTGTCCTCAAAAGCTGCAGTCTATCTCCCTCCCAGTATACTGGTTATTCCTTCAGGATCGGGGCAGCCACTACAGCAGCTGATCATGGCAGTTCTACTTCAGCTATTAAGATCCTGGGCAAATGGTCTTCTACATTAGAGTCTATATAAGACCCGATTCAAAATCATCCTCGAAGCTCAGCAAGCTCTTCACTAAAACGGTTCAGGTAAATAACCTTCGCAACTACTGGTGGTGGTGCCATAATCCATTCTCACAATTGGTCCTAAATTCTGCTTGCATTTACAAATGGTCAATGAGTCATCGTCTATATGTGGCCTAGTGGCCTTGTCTTAATGTGGCCTTGTCTCTATGTGGCAGTAGTAGCCGTTGTGGTCTTGTTCCATGTGGTCTTTATGGTCTTATATAAAAAAAAAAAATATATAAAAAAAAAAAATCATGCAAGTGTATGATATACATGTTCAGTGTGGTCTACTGTGACCGTGTAGCCTAATGTGGCCTTGTCCCGTGGTCTTGTGGCCAGTTATGGCATGGTTTTGTGTGGCCTAGTGGCTGTGTCTCGTTGGCCTTGTATCCGTGTGGCATTAGCAGCCTTGTGGCCCAGCGGGCCTTGTCTCTGTGTGGGTCTGAAAGGCCTTGTGGCATAATGTTGCCTTATCCTATGTGTGGCCTTCATGGTCTTGTGGCCCTTATGGCCTCGGTTCTGTGTGGCCTAGTGGCCGATGTCCCTGTGTAAACTCGTCTCAGTGTGGGCTTACGATATCGCGGCCCCTGCGGCCTCATTCTATGTTCAGTGTGGTCTACTGTGACCGTGTAGCCTAATGTGGCCTTGTCCCGTGGTCTTGTGGCCAGTTATGGCATTGGTTCTATGTGGCCTAAGGCCTTGTCTATGAGTGGTTCTGTCTATGTATGGCTTTAGCAGCCTTGTGGCCCAGCGGGCCTTGTCTCTGTGTGGGTCTAGAGGCCTTGTGGCACAAGATGCCTTGTCCTGTATGTAAAAAATGGCCAGTGGTCTGTGGCCCTTAGGGGCGCGGTTCAATGTGGCCTAGTGGCTGTTGTCTGTGTGGCTTGCTCTGTGTGGTCTATAGTGGCCTCGTGGCACAAGTTGCCTTGTCCTGTATGTAAAAAATGGCCAGTGGTCTGTGGCCTTTAGTGGCGCGGTTCAATGTGGCCAAGCGGCCGTTGTCTGTGTGGCCAAGCGGCCTTGAGGCATTGTTGCCTCGCTAAAAAATGGCCATGTGGTCTTGTGGTCCTTGCGGCCTGGTCTTGTGTGGCCTCGCGGCCTTGTCCAGTCTACCTCGTTCTATGTGCGGCATTAGAGGCCGTTGTGGCTCATTGCGGCCTTGTCTCTGTGGTCTAGCAAGGCCATGTGGCCGGGCGGCCTTGTGTCTGTGGTCTATCATGGCCGTGTGGTCCATGTGGCCAGTTTGCGGTCTAAGGAGGCCTGCTCTGTGTGCGGCCCTAGGTGGCCTGCTCTGTGTGGTCCAATGAGGCCGGCCCAATGTGGCATTGTCTGTGTGGTCCATCGCGGCCTTGTCTCTGTGTGGTCCAATGAGGCCTGGCCAATGTGGCTCTGTTTTGTGTGGTCCATCGAGGCCTTGTCTCTGTGCGGTCTGTTACGGCCTTGTCCCATATGGCCGGTTCTGTATGCCCAAGGTGGCCTTTTCTCTGTGGTCCTATAACAGCTTTTTGTTCCATGACCTGTCCCTATGTCCTAAGTAGCCTCGTTCTCAGTTAAGTCACAATTCTACAAAACTTTGCTTCCCTCCAACTCATTCTCAGGGAAACTGGTTCGATCAGACGTAAGTGCGTCTCAAAGCATAAGTCGCTCTGGATGGAAGCGTCAGCATGGATAAATGCTAATGTACATACAGCAGCAGAACATAAATGCATAAATGCACGTCTTCTCATAGTACCTTTCAGGCTTACTATGAAGTCGTCTCTACTAATTAGTTATTGGCTACGAGGCTTTCCACAATTCATGTCATGCCATTATTAACTCCCTTTTCTTTCTATTTTTAGGCTCTACAGGATACACGACTGGTGGGTATACCTTTCTTTACCGTTCTTTGGGGGTGGGCTCCGTCCTGGTGGAATTATCTTCCACATATTTTGGGGGTCGGCTGCGCCCCTGCCTTCGTCTTCAGGCGGGAAATGCAGAGTCCGGACCCTCGGATTGCGAGCTATGGACGGGGCCTACGCCAAAGAACTTTATTGCTTGCTGGGCTATCAATAAATGTATTTATTGTTACAGTATTTATTCTCCCGAGTCTTTCTGGTAGAAATGGAAGCTTTAGCGTTAAGTTCTGCCGGGAAGACTCAATTGCTACGTCACTTATTACCTTCTCATCTATCCAATCGTGTCTAATACTTGCGGTATAAAAGACCAGTACTTACACATGTCTGAGTTCGCAGATGCTGACGCTTTCATTCACCTCCATCCTCCCCACCACCACCAGAATGGTCCCTACCCCTCCATCCTCCCCACCACCACCAGGATGGTCCCTTCCTATACCTCACGGGGGGTCGGCTGCGCCCCTGCCTTCGTCTTCAGGCGGGAAATGCAGAGTCCGGACCCTCGGATTGTGAGCTATGGACGGGGCCTACGCCAAAGAACTTTATTGCTTGCTGGGCTATCAATAAATGTATTTATTGTTACAGTATTTATTCTCCCGAGTCTTTCTGGTAGAACTGATGGATCTGTATTGACAGTGCAGGCAATGTTCAGTGTATCTACGTCATTTAGTAATAATGTAAATGTCAGCACAATGCCAAAAGACTTTCTCTTACAGTAGTTTACAGATGCTGACAGTGTAGTTTTACAAATGGCTCAGGGGAAATGATAGGAGGAAAAACAAAATACACTGTTTATTATAAAAAGATTTTCAAAATTGTTAGCAAAGACATGCAGAAAACCACACCACATTTAAACCAAACAAACTCACCAATAGCCATGTGGCAATCTCAAGTTAAAGGTACAATATGCAGGAATTTTTCGCCACCAGGGGTCACTAACCTCTTACAATAACAAAGACGTATAATGATGACGTATATTCTGCATTAAACGGAATTATGGATCTTGTCGTCAAGCTAATGGATTTTTATGGATGAGTGAATACATTTATGTTTTTAACAAACTTATACCAGCGCCACACGCAACGCGAGTCCCGTGTATATAAAGGAATAAGGACATTTCATTCTACCGAACTACACTCAAGTGCTGAATTAATACTCACACAGGTCAGTTTATTAGAGAAATTAAACTTGAGGTAACGCAGCGCTGTTTCACTTGCTCTAACAGTTACACTATCACACTAAACGGCATTTGAGTGTGTTGAATGTTGTTAGTTAGGTTGTTTTTTGGCTGTATTAGACTAGCAGTAAGCTAGATCAACGTTAGAATAACATACAGATCATATTCTAACATTGCATCATGTTGAACTAAATAACATTGATTAGTTTTATGTACATTTGCCCACCTGTCTAATAAAGTACATGCAACACTCGCGTCTCTGTCAAGTCGAAGTTGGTCGCGGACGTGGAGCTCTCGGCATCTCGAAAGATGTTGATCTTCGTTTTAGTCCTCTTTTTGTCTCAAAGTCTGCTTGCCATGGTCCATGTTTAAACAAAACAACAACAGCGTGAGCGTCTTGCTAGGTATAATGGCAATAACCCGGTTGTCCACGTCTGTCGCCATGGGTACTACCGCAGTGCGAGCAGAAAACGAGGCTAACACGGACATGACGTCATTGACTGGCGACTCCTCACCCCTGCTCACACGCCCCGTTTCCTTGGTTAAAATCGCAATTTTCTCATGATTTACAAATAGTTGGAAACATTTGGGATATTGTAAGTAATCAACAAAACAAAATATATAACATTGGCCTAGTGGTTTTTGGATATTTTACTGCAAAAATCCTGCATATTGTACCTTTAAGTCACATTTATTTACATAGCACTTTATACAATACATAGTTTCAAAGCAGCACCACAGAAATAAACAGAAAATCAGTGTTGCAAAATTTAACAATTATGAAATTACTTCGATTTCAGATGTAAACCCAGCTAAAAAGGAACATTCTCAGATCTTTTGCTAACGTTCATCTCTCAAAGTTATGAACAAAGGTTCTTCCAGTAACATTAATAGAATGTGCGTTCAAAGTTATCTTGTTCTAAAAAAAAACAATATCTAAACATTGTTCATGAAACGTTTTCTCCTGAAATATTTTAGTTGGATGTTCGTCAAATTATTTTTTTTTGACCTTTTCTACTTGTTTCGGAATCAGTGGCGGTTCTAGACCATTTTAACTGGGGGGGCCAAGCTGGGGCCAGTTGTACTGTTAGAGGGGCCAGTTACATTTAGATCTTATTGTTGTCATATCATTTTCTGCACTGCACTGCAGGCATTAACAGGCAAAATACCATGTTTATAATCATTCAACAATGTATTTGCATTTCCATTATCTTTTTACATTTGCATTACATATTCAGTATTAGTCACAGTAACTAATTGACATGATGTCCTTCTTTCTCTTCATTTTGGTGAGAACTATAGAGCAAAAGCAATGGGGACCAAGAAGCTTATTAATTCATTTACTGAACATAACTGACTTGCTAGGTGACTGTCTAACCGTTTACAGGGTTGCTGCACACTTTTTTTAGTCAAATTTAAGGCTTTTTAAGACCTGAAGAGATCAAAATTAATACCGTACATTAGGGGTGTGCAATATTGACAAAAATATATCTCAATATTTTCAACGTTTTGTTGATAATAATTAGATGATATTTTACTGATTGTGTTTTTGTGCTGGTGCCATGGCTGGTTTAGGCCTGTTGTTAACAGATGAGCTGACTCACGAAGATATTAATATTTTTCATATTCTATGCAGTAGTCAGTTCACAGCAGTGACAGAAATATTTTTTTTAATTAAGGGGCAATATTTGCAACCTTAAATTGATTTCCAGGGGCATTTTCACATATGGACATTCTTTCTAATCTTATTTAGAGTTATGCATCACCTTTTATGTCAAATACTAACATTGAAATTATACAGTAATTATACTTATTTATACAATAATTCTTAATTATACAGTACCACTGTTACCAGTCAAATTAATTCATTCAATCAAAATCCACCTTTGCAGTGCAGAGGTGACACAGAAGCGGCATTAATATATTTACACTCCATTTACAATTGCATAAATAAAGCTATGAGATTTTTTTTAAATCAATTTTAAATATGAATCATATTTAAATATGAATTACACAATTAAAGGGTACTTTAAATGTGAAACTAAAACCGCCCAAGTCACTGTCTTAATAAGTGAGTTGAGGGATTCATTCATTCAACCGATTCGGGAAAGAAGCAAGTGATTCGTTCAAAACGCGGATTTCAGTCAAGAAATCATCACTGTCTGTTACATTGAGACTCTGCTACGGTTTCATTTGGAAATTCTAGTCGGCGAAATAAAGGGAAAACAAACAATATTAAAAGTAACTCCCAATGTTAACTTATTGTTAATTTAACTGTTGTATAACATAAATATCTCAGTTGCAATTGTGCACGGGAAAACGGCACTTTTGCAGATGTAATATTCTAATATAAGAACATAATATGATATAAATATCAGACAAAAAATAATTTGGCGACATACCTACAGTATGAACTGCACACAGCAGTGAAAGGACGATAGACAAATGCGATGTCAGCTCACAGTGCCTAGTTAAAACAATGATTACAATATCATTATAGACAATAAACATCGCACACCCCTACGCACATAAAGAATGAACTTACAACTAAACTGACATTTACCAACTTTCTTCTTCTCTCCTCTCTCGCGTGCAGGAGACAGACGTTATTCTGCCATGCTTCCCGCGAATGTGATGTGAATTGTACCCCCCTAGAACCGCCACTGTTCGGAATGTTCTGAGAACATTCAAATGTAACATTACCCTAATCTTTGCAAAATGATGACGTTTGACGTTATGTCGGATTTACTAAAGTAATGAGATCCCACCTAAGAGCCCAATCACCTTCGAGTGTAAACTAAACAAGCCAATGCACAATTGGAGTGCGAGATTTTGCAACTCACACTCCACCCCGCAGCGGTGGGTATATATCCGAAAGCGGATGCCTCGCACATTCAGCTTTTCGCTTTAGAGCCAACCGGTTCAATTGTTCCTGCTCCAGTTACCTTAAAAGAGAGTGAAGATTACGAGTGTCTGCAGTGCTCTTGGGGAAGAGGTCTTTGCTTCCGGTGTTCGTGTGACGGTGCTGCAGCGGTGGTAGCGACTTCAATGAGATTCTGCTGTTCTCATAAAGCCTAAAAGAGCTTCTCTGCAAACTGCAGGCTTCACTATAATCCTGCGAGCTGTTCCGTGGCCATTTCCCCTGTGAGTTTCAACACTGTGAAAGAGCTATTTCTCTAAAAGAGCAAGCACAGGTGTGACACTGCATTCATTCCAACCATGTGTTTCTGGATGCGGTCGCTACCTGGTCCCAGCTGACAGTCACAGTGTCTGGGCTTAAAGCACGATGAGGTGGCTTTTGTGGATGAGTCGTGTACTCACTGCGGGAGGATTACCATATCAGTGTTGTGGTCAAGACTCGACTACCTCAAACGAGGTGGAGTCCCCTCACCTATACCCCGATCTAGTTCCTCTTCTGGCAATCAGAAGAGGGCTAATTCGGTGAATAGCCAGGTTGACCTGAGGGTTACAGTGGGGGCTTACCTGCAGAGCCAATCTCTGTTACCTTCTCTGCATAAGCTCCGCCCCATCTTCCGCCCCTGGAGGTGCAGGGGAAGTAGTTGGCTTATGCGGGGCGCTGGAAGGGGCAGCAATAGTGAAGTTTTGGTAGGGATCCCATTACCAAATGTAAGAGCTTACGTATGTAACATTACATCCCGTCGCCACAATTGCTGTATCACCGCTGAGTGGCTGGGTCACCGCCTCGGCTCCTCTGCGAAAACCTTAAAGTGCAGTGCATCCATTTATACCCGCGCTGCGGGGCGGAGCGCGAGATGCAAATCTTGCACGCCACTGTGCATTGGCTTGTTTAGTTTACACTCGAAGGTGATTGGGCTCTAAGGTGAGATCCCGTTACGTCAGTCACTCCGATCAGGGTGCCATCGATGTTGCCAATCACCCGAGGAATGTTGGCAGTGTAATGAAGTGTTGTTCGGCCAAGTGGATTTCTTGAGGCATTTTGGGGAAAGCTTAAGATTCATAAGCCATAACAGTAAAGGTGATACTGCTGTCCTAGCCTTGCTGACTGAAGACTTGCTGAGCTCCAGACCATTACCAAACACCTCCATATAAAAACCTCAAAGAATAATAATGCAGCACAACTCATCTCAGTTCTGCAGCTTCCCTGTAGCCCGAGCAGTAGGCCTAAAGAGCATGGCAAAAGCAATGCCATGGTCATGGGTTAAACTCCCAGGGAAAGCATGAACTGAAAGGATTGTAAAACTAAGATTTGTAAAATACTTTTGTTGTGGCAGTTCTCGTTGCATCTGGACCTCTGAAGTTGTGATTTCATGTTATGTAGCATTTGAAGGATCTTTGTCTATTGGGATTTTGTCACAATGAATTGAATTCAATTGAATGGAGCAGGGATTCCCAAACTTTTTGTTAGCCGACTCCTTTAACATTGAATATTTTTTTTAAATAACCCACTGATTTTTTAAGTTTGTGTTAGTAATTTAAAAATACATTCACATGTTCAAAAGATAATAATATTTGATCATACTAAAACCAAAATGAAGACAAAATTGTATATTTTACATTATTATGATTTAATTAATTATTAGCTTTTATCACCCCACGAACCACCAGGCATCCGCAAACCCCCTTTTGGGAAACCCTGGGAGAGTGAAGCGGTCATTGATGTACACAACCTGAATTCTGGGTCTTCTTCTGTGCTCAAGCTGTAGGTGTCTGTGTAAAGCTGCCATTGCTGAGCACTTTGAAACACACAGATAGTGTTTTTATAGGTAAGTCATTAGTAAACCTGCTACGGATGCAACTGAGTGATGAATGGAAACAATTTGCTGTCTAATAATCAGGAATCGAAATTAACTAGCTATACATTTTTTGTGGCAGTAATAAAGCACAGTTTAACTGGATTGTTTCTCATATTGTAATTGGATTCTTAATAGGTTTTTAATTCATAGTTGAATACTTTTCCTTGAGACAAGAGAATGGCCAAAGCTTTCTCTTCATCTGCAGTCAGAGGAGGAACAGCATTTGCACCACCAGCTGTCTTAGTTGCCTCTCTTTTACAGACTGGAGCCTTCTGTTTTGTGACACTAGCAAAGTCCCTCCACCTCCTCAGTGCTTTATACGTATCCATGGCCAGCTGTTGTTTACCATGGCCAGCTTTATTTTTTTACCTCCTCCAAAAACACTTTAAGTTCAGTCTTTGAAAATTGTGGTTTCTGTGTTATTTTTTACACAGCGTTACGTTTTGTTTCTTTAGTACAACTTGAATGGTAAAGTTGTAATAAAAGAAACCCTGCTGAAAATCCAGCATAAACCAGCATGGATTCCATGCTGGTTTATGCTGGTTAGTGTTGGTATAGTGCTGGTCCAGGCTGGTTTATGCTGGTATAGTACTGGTATAGCTAGTGAACCAGCATATTGATTCTGTCCCTCAAGCAAAGCGAAGCTGGTTTACCAGCATGGTCTGGCAGGGTTGAATGTGAGTAGTCCAGCTCTCTGTACGCAAGCAGTGTTTTGGGGACAAGCAAAGCTTTTGCTTGCATATTTCTATATTCAACACATTAATGATGTAAAGAACAATGTAAAAAACAATAGAACGTTTGTAGCGAACTGCTACAATGTAAAACAAAATAAACCAATATTTAATTAATAATTATATTAAATAACACCAAATGGAAACCTTTACAACTTCATTACAATTATTAGAATTTGTACAAACGAAAAACTAAAAATGGTAACGAAAAGAGGTGGGGTTTGGGTGATTGAGAGGTAAAGAAAAGAAGTAGAGAAGCAGAAGCGAGAGCCTGGTCGAGAAGTTTGGAAGCAGTGTCTGGAAGGTACTCTGTGGGATTATTTTCCATGTGGAAAGTCCAAATTTCTGCTTTGTGAAATGATGGAGAGGGGACGTGCATTCATGGAGTAAGAGAATAACTGAACGAGCTGAAATCTAAACACCGCCTGTGAAAAACCAATGCCTAAAAGAGTTTTTGACCCAGTGAAGTTGCAGAACCTGTGAGTGTTGGTTCCTTCTGTGACTCTTTCCCAACGTGTGATCAACAAAAAACTTTGTGAAAAAAATAAAATTTTAAGGTGCATTTTGAACATGGGCAGGGATGGGGCAGATCGGACGAGGAGTGGTAGACTGTTCCAGAGTTTTGGAGCATTTGCAGAGAAAGCCCTGTCCCCAAAAGTCCGCAACCTGGTGCGGGGGGTGTCCAGCAGGTCCTTGTCAGAGGACTGCAGGGAATGTGACTGAGTGTATTGACGGAAGAGGTCTGTGAGGTATTTTGGTGAGAGTCCATGGAGAGATTTGTAAGTGAGCAGAAGGATCTTGTAGGTGATGCTTGACTTGACTGGCAACCAGTGGAGCTGTTGGATGATGGGAGTGATGTGCTGCCAGGGCTTTGTGTGGGTTAGAATGTTTCTGAGGTGGTAGAAGGCAGCCTTGGTGATGTTGTTGATGTGGGACCGGAAAGATAGAGTGGCGTCCAGGATGACGCCCAGGTTGCGCACCTCAGGAGATGGGGAAATGGAGCAGCCATCCACTACCAGGGCCAGGTCTCCAACTTTCCTGAGCAGTGGTTCAGGGGCCACCACCATGAGTTCAGACTTATTACTGTTCAGTTTGAGTAGGTTTGTGGTCATCAATGATTTTAGTTCCTGCAGGCAGTTGACAAGTTGTGTGGGTTGGAGCTGGGAGGAGGGGTTTGTGCTGATATAAAGTTGAATGTCATCGGCTTAGTAGTGGTAGTTAAGTACATGTTTACGGATAATATGACCTAGGGGTAGTATGTAAATGGTGAACAGCAGCGGACCAAGCACAGGGCCCTGGGGTAAACCATTTTTAGTGGGTGCTAGATCAGAATTTGAGCCATTTATGGTGATAAATTGTTTCCGGTCAGTGAGATAGGACCGGAACAAGGACAGTGGTGTGCCACTGAGGCTGATGAGCTCAGAAAGGCTGTGGAGAAGGAAACTGTATGGGAAACTTTATCAAAAGCTGCAGAAAGGTAAAGGAAGATCAGGATGGTGATGAGGCCGTTGTCAGCAGCCAGCAGGAGGTCATTAGTGTGTTTGATGAGGGCGGTCTCAGTACTATGGTGTCTTCTGAAACCAGATTGGAGGGGGTCGAAGAGCTCATGGTGGGACATGTGATCTTGAAGCTGGGTAGCCACTGCTCTTTCCAGGATTTTGCTGAGGAAAGGGAGGTTGGAGATTGGAAGATAGTTGTTGGGGACGTCTGGATCTGAGCCTGGCTTTTTGAGAGTGGGGATGACTGCCGCCATTTTAAAGCTGGATGGTACCACACCAGAGTTAAGAGATGCATTTATGATGTTTTGCATTGGGTGACAGAGGATGGGAAAACAGGCCCAGGTGGCGGGCATTGGGTCAAGACTGCTGGTTTGTCAGTTATTTAAACTGTCTGGTGCCCAACCTGAACAATTAAAAATTTAGGAAAACGTCTCTGGTTACGTATGTAACCCTAGTTCCCTGAAGGGAACGAGACGCTGCGTGACAACGCATTGGGAATGCCCCTGCGTGAGTGCGTCATGAAGCACGTATGAAATCAGTCCAATGGCGAGACGGAACGTCATAGGCGGGTGACGTCATCGACCAGGAAACTATATAAGCACCCCAAAACACAAGCGCGTCAGCTTCTGATAAGACTGAAGCAAGTGCTCACGGGCATGCTGGGAGTATGACATAGACACGCAGCGTCTCGTTCCCTTCAGGGAACTAGGGTTACATACGTAACCAGAGACGTTCCCTATCAGGGAACTCGAGCTGCGTGACAACGCATTGGGAACGCTAATACCAACGTCGCCATACGAGCAAGTGTCCGTCGTGTGAAGTCAGAGCGCACATTTAGACGAAAGCACCTGCGCCCCTGGAGTGGAGCTGAAGTCAAGATGATAAAACTTCACGAATGTGTGCGGTGAGAACCAGCCTGCCGCATCACAAACATCCTGGATTGATACTCCTGACAGGATAGCCTTAGAGGCAGCCATACTCCTAGTTGAATGAGCCCGGACAGCCAAAGGAGAAGGCTGACCGGCAGACTCGTAGGCAAGTGAGATGGCCTCAACCACCCACTTGCTCAACCTCTGCTTAGATACTGGACAGCCCTTCTTAGGGGGTCCAAAGCAAACGAATAGCTGTTCGCTCTTCCTCCACAGGGCAGCTCTGTGGACGTACGCATCTAGGGCCCTAACAGGGCAGAGCAGATTTAGTTTCTCTTGGTCCGACGTCAGAAATGGAGGAGGACAGAAAGCCTGCAGTACAATAGGCCTGACCACATTGGTTGGTACTTTGGGAACGTATCCTGGCCTAGGGAGGAGGAAAGCCTTCACCATGCCTGGTGCAAATTCCAAGCACGAGGGAGAGACCGACAGAGCTTGAATATCTCCTATTCTTTTTAGTGAAGATATAGCCAGAAGAAAGATAGTTTTAAGAGTGAGGAATTTCTCCGAAACTTCTTCAATGGGCTCGAACGGTGCTAGAGAGAGACCCTCTAGAACAACCGCCAGGTCCCAGGTCGGCACCCTCGTGCGAACTGCTGGCTTCAGCCTCAGAGTGCCACGAAGGAAACGGGTTACAAGTGGGTGTCTCCCGAGAGAAGCTCCACTCAAAGGGACGTGGTAAGCAGATAAGGCCGCCACATACACCTTCAGTGTGGAGTGGGATAACCCTGTGGAGAAACGCTCCTGAAGGAATTCCAGCACTGCACCGACCGGGCAGTTGACTGGGTCCAACTGGTGTTCTCCACACCAAGAGGTGAACATTTTCCACCTCAAGGCATATAATTTCCTAGTGGCCGGAGCTCTGGAGTGGAGGATGGTCTCCACGACCTCAGTCGAGAGACCAGATTCTATGAGCTGGGCCCCCTCAGAGGCCAAGCCCACAACCTCCATAGATCTGGGCGGGGGTGAAGTATCGACCCGCTCGCCTGAGAAAGAAGGTCCCTCCTCATCGGAATCTCCAGAGGAGAGCCGTCGAGGAGAGAAATTAGGTCCGAAAACCAAACTCGGGCCGGCCAGTACGGGGCTACCAACAGTAGACTGACCCCGTCCCGGCGAACCCTCTCCAGAACTCCTGGGAGCAGAGCAATCGGGGGAAATGCGTACAGGCGTGACCTCGGCCACTCCTGTACCATCGCGTCCAACCCCAGAGGGGCTGGAGGACTTAGGGAAAACCACAGTTGGCAGTGTGATGTTTCCCTGGATGCAAATAGGTCTACCTCGGCACGACCAAAATGTTTCCATAGGAGCTCCACCACCTCAGGGTGGAGTCTCCACTCCCCGGGCCTGAGCCCCTGCCTCGACAGGATGTCTGCCCCCTGATTCAAATATCCCGGGATATAAATTGCCCTCAATGAAAGAAGCTTCCCCTGGGACCATAGAAGGATCTGGCGAGCCAGCTTGTATAACGGGCGCGAACGCAGACCCCCCTGATGGTTTATATAAGAGACCACCGATGTGTTGTCTGACCGGACAAGAACATGGTGACCTCTCAGGTCTGGGAGGAAGTGTTTCAGAGCCTGAAACACCGCCATCATTTCTAGACAATTTATGTGCCAATGAAGATGATGGTCCTGCCACAGACCCTGGGCCGAGCGACCACTCATGATCGCCCCCCAGCCTGTGAGAGAGGCGTCCGTCGTTAGTGTTACACGACGACACGGAGCCCCCAACACAGGACCTAGGGACAGGAACCAAGGTTCTTTCCACATAGCCAGAGCACGGAGACACCGTCGCGTGACCCTGATCTTGCGGAGCGGGTTTCCCCTCGGGGAGAACCCCTTGGTCCTGAGCCACCACTGCAGTGGTCTCATGTACAGCAGGCCACAAGGTATAACATTGGACGCTGCTGCTATCAGACCCAGAATCCTCTGATATTCTTTCACAGTGAGTGACTGGCCTAGCTTTGCCTGTTTGACGGCTGAGAGAATCGAAGCTATACGAGCAGGAGACAGATGTGCCTGCATCGTCGTCGAATCCCAAACCACGCCCAGAAAAGTGGTCCTCTGTACTGGAAAAAGCACACTCTTTTTGGCGTTGAGCCTCAACCCCAACTTTTTGATAAGGGCGAGAACGACATCTCGATGCCGAATCGCCTGATGCTCCGATTGAGCCAGAATCAACCAATCGCCGATATAGTTTAAAATGCGGATGCCCTGGAGTCGCAGCGGAGCCAGAGCTGCATCCATACATTTCGTGAAAGTTCGGGGAGACAGTGCTAGGCCGAACGGAAGAACCCGATACTGGTACGCTTCACCCCCGAAAGCGAACCTCAGGAACTTCCTGTGTTGTGGAAGGATGGAAATGTGAAAGTACGCGTCCTTTAGATCTATCGTGACAAACCAGTCCTCGGACCTGATCTGTGACACGATCTGCTTGAGAGTAAGCATTTTGAACTTGAGCTTCCCTACTGAGCGATTTAACAGGCGCAGATCTAAAATTGGACGCAACCCCCATTCTTCTTTGGAACGATGAAATATCGGCTGTAATAACCCAACTCTCTGCTGGGAGGAAGAACTCGTTCCATAGCCTCCTTCAGCAGGAGAGTTTTCACCTCCTGTTCCATAACCAGAGCCTGCTCGGGGCCCACCACTGTGGGCAGAACCCCTCTGAAGCGAGGCGGGCGTGATCTGAACTGAATCGCGTACCCCTTCTCGATAGTCTGCAGGACCCAATGAGATACATTTGGAAGGCTTTTCCACTCTGCCAAAAATTCTACTAAGGGTACCAGTCTCTCGAGACTGGCCTCTGGAGTATTTTGAGTGGGAGACACAGTGCCCTGTAACGGCGCACCGGCAGGGAACAACTGGTCTGACCGCTCTAAACCGCTCCTCAGAGCGGGCGAGCGTCCCTCGGGAAAGCGCTCGCTGGGACCGTCTACGCCCCGGCACGCAGGCGGGGTTAGCAGAACGGGCCCCTGAGGGGTACACCCTTGGCGTCAGGGCTTCTTCGATGAAGTCTTCCTGGCGACAATAACCGTCCTCAGATCGGCTTTGCCCCTGGAAGACTTGCTGGGGAGGAGTCGCGAGACGCGACACTCTTCTTCTGTTGCGCCCTGTGTGAGGAGCTACCCGACGGCCGGGGCTGCTCCCGCCCAGCAGCCCCGGGGACATGCACCCGGAGGGGGAGGAACTTCTGGAGCGCCGCTGCCTGCTTCTTTTCTTCCTGAAACCTCTCGATGACCGAATTCACTGAGTCACCGAAGAGGCCAGCAGTCGACAGCGGCGGGTCCAGAAGAAAAGATTTTTCTCTCTCTTTCATATTCGATAGATTCAACCATAAGTGCCTCTCCGTGGCCACCAGGGCTGCCATAGAACGGCCGACTGATCTGGCCGTCTCCTTGGTGGCACGGAGAGAGAGATCGGCTGCCTGACGCAATTCTCTGATAACATCAGCACTTATCTCCTCCCCCTCACTAATGTCTTTCAATAAATCTGCTTGGTAAGCTTGCAAGATCGACATTGTATGAAGACATGATGCTGCTTGTCCCGCCGCCGAGTAGGCTTTGCCCACCAAAGCCGAGGTGTTTCTTAATGGCTTGGTGGGCAACGCCGGTGTCTTAAAGGACGATGCCGTATCAGGAGAAAGATGGCTTGCCAAAACTTCCTCCGCCTTAGGCATCAGCCCATAACCATAAAACTTTGACCCAGAACTGTTTGAATAAATGGAGGTCTGCTGAGTGAAAAGTCTAGCAGAAACCGGTCTATTCCGCGATCTCGACACCTCGGTGTGGAGATCGGGAAAGAACGGTAAACACCGGCGTGGAGGTGCAGCGCGAGATGGCAAAAATCTCTCATCCAACTTGCTTTTTAATCTAGACTCCTGTCTATCAGCTGGCCACTCAATGCTTAATCTTTCAACTGCACGAGTCAACACCTCCATAAGCTCCTCACTAGCAGGAGACTGAAGTGACGAGTCCCCAGTCTCTGCTGTATCAACACTTTCAACATCCAATTCCTCAGAACTGGATAGTTGAAGTGTTGGTGCCTCAGCCCAAGGGGAAGAAACCGCAGCGCGTGCTTCCACACCCGGATCAGAGGCACTGGATCTACCAGGTAAGGGCTGAGAAAAGGCAGAGCCCGTCTCAATCCCCGCTGATAGATCCATTTGCGATCCCCACGATTGAAGCCTCTGCTGTGCCTCGGCAGCAGCGGGACCCGAACCGCGGGGAGCGCGCACCGAACCACTCTCCTCGAAGAGGGCTCGGCGGGAGCGGAGCGTTTTCATTGACATACGCTCGCAATCAGCTCCCTCGAGAGCTGACTGGGCATGCTGCACTCCCATACAAACAACACACAGATCGTGAGTGTCCCCACCCGTGATATAACGTGGGCAGGGATGCACACACTTTCTGAACTGCTGTTCGCTCGCCATAATATATATATCGTCTCTTTATAGTTTTTTATATGTGAAAAACTCCTGCCTAGCAATTTCTAAAGGACAGACATTCACACATAGAGCGCTTGCTGAAGACTCAGAAGCTGACGCGCTTGTGTTTTGGGGTGCTTATATAGTTTCCTGGTCGATGACGTCACCCGCCTATGACGTTCCGTCTCGCCATTGGACTGATTTCATACGTGCTTCATGACGCACTCACGCAGGGGCGTTCCCAATGCGTTGTCACGCAGCTCGAGTTCCCTGATAGGGAACCACTGTTACAGAGTGGCGCCCAATGTGGGGCTTGAACAGGACAATAGATTAACTTTAACTGACTTATAAACTTAAACAGGACACAGTTACAGGACACCGTAAAAAAAAGAAAAAAGAAATTCCTAAGGGGTATTGAAATCAACTTTCAATCAATCATGATTATGGCATGTCTATAAGAATTGAATCCGAAATGTTTTTTTGGAAATGAATCCCATAAATGAATGTAAATGTTGCTGGCAGTCATTTAAGCTTAACCCTCTGGGGACCAGAAACGCGCCGGCGCGTTTTGCTTGTTTTTTTCACATAGCAGAAAAATAGACTTAAAGTACTACCATCATTTCTGTTCATATAGAGTTAAGAAATATGAGAAAATAATCTGTTAAATGTCTACTTTTGTATGTGCCCACATACAATCGAAATAAAATATTGTGCTTTTGTAAAATAAAGAATATAAACAGGGTGTGCGTTCTGCCTCTCAGTCACCGTGAACTTTTTTCCTGGAGCACGTCTCTAATCTTCAACAAAACTCAGCAAATACTATTCACCCAGACATGAGCAATATATATTTTAAATCATTTGAGTTTGTACTTTTAAATGATCCGATTCAAAACTAAAATAAATATTCTCCGTTTATGTAATCTATATAAAAAGAGAGACGTGTCAGCCATTCTAATTATCTTTCTCTCAGCTCATTATCTCCGGTAATGTGACACGCCCACGGAGAGCACGCGCTATTCAAACGCAAATACGTGAAGCACCACATTGAGACGCGTTAACGCCCATAAACTCTGAAAACACACTATATTTTTTAGTCAGATTAATCTACTGTCATCTTGAGCGGCTATGAGGAACAATCCTGGGACATTTACCTACCTCAGAACAAGTGCTGGTTTATTTTCACCACGAGGAGGAGCAACAGATTCAGCTGAGAAGTGTGTAAGTGTTTTATGCACACGCAACTGTATCACAGATAACATTTTGGTGAAACCTCTCCAAGTTTCAGATCATTTCCTCATTACTTTCAATCTACAACTCACTACCCATGCTCCACCAACCTCCCCACCATTTACTTTCAGACGAAACCTGCGCTCACTTTCTCCGTCCCATCTTTCCTCTGCTGTGTCATCTTCTCTTCCCTCACCCTCACATTTTTCATCTCTGGATGTGAATACTGCAACGGATACTTTATGCTCCATCCTAACCTCCTCTCTAGACAACATCTGCCCTCTCTCCTCCAGGCCAGCACGCACTACTCCCTCTAACCCCTGGTTATCTGAGGTTCTTCGTGAACACCGGACCAAGCTCAGGGCAGCGGAGAGGAAATGGCGCAAATCAAAAGACACATCTGACCTCAGTAGGTATCAATCTCTGCTCTCTGCCTTCTCTGTTGATGTTCACACCGCAAAATCTTCATATTTCCACGACAAGATCAACAGCGCCACTAACACACGTTCACTGTTCAAGACATTCAACTCTCTCCTCTGCCCACCTCCACCACCACCCACCTCCTCGCTAACTGCTGATGATTTTGCTAACTTCTTCACTAACAAAACTACAACTATCAGCAGTCAGTTCTCAGCTTCACACACACAGGAACCCAAACTAACCTCTCCCACAGCCAACAACCTTCTCTCCTCCTTCACTCCACTAACCGAGGAAGAAGTATCTAAACTTCTCCTCTCCAGTCATCCTACCACCTGCCCTCTAGACCCCATACCCTCACACCTTCTACAAGCCATCTCTCCCACACTTCTTCCAGCTCTCACACACATCATCAACTCATCCCTCCACACTGGCATTTTCCCTACAGCATTTAAGCAGGCTCGGGTAACTCCTCTGCTTAAAAAACCAACATTAAACACATCACTTCTAGAGAACTACAGACCTGTCTCTCTCCTACCATTCATTGCGAAAACACTTGAACGGGTTGCTTTTAACCAAGTATCATCTTTCCTGTCTCTGAACAACCAGCTGGATGTCAACCAATCTGGCTTCAAGAAAGGACATTCAACTGAGACTGCATTGCTGTCAGTCACGGAAGCCCTGCGGATCGCAAAAGCTGCTTCCAAATCATCAGTTCTCATTCTACTGGACCTGTCTGCTGCTTTCGACACAGTGAATCATCAGATCCTCTTGTCCGCCCTCTCATCACTGGGCATCACTGGAACCTCCCTCAACTGGTTTGAGTCCTATCTCACAGGTAGGTCCTTCAAGGTCGCATGGAGAGGTGAGGTATCCAAAGCACATCAGCTGACCACAGGGGTTCCCCAGGGTTCAGTTCTTGGACCGCTCCTCTTCTCCATCTACACCACATCACTGGGACCCATCATACAGGCACATGGTTTCTCTTACCATTGCTATGCTGATGACACCCAACTCTACCTCTCATTTCAACCAGATGATCCCACAGTAGCTGTACGGATCTCAAGCTGTCTGGCGGACATCTCGGCGTGGATGAAGGAACATCACCTGCAGCTCAACCTGGCAAAGACTGAGCTTCTCGTCCTCCCTGCCAATCAGTCTCTACAGCACGACCTCACTATCCAGCTAGATTCATCCTCAATCACCCCATCAAGGTCGGTCAGAAATCTTGGAGTAATCTTTGATGATCAGCTGACCTTCACTGACCACATTACAAAGACAACTCGATCATGCAGGTTTGCTATGCACAACATCAGGAAGATCAGACCTTTCCTAACTGAGCATGCAACACAACTTCTCGTCCAGGCCCTGGTCATTTCTAGGCTTGATTACTGCAATGCTCTTCTGGCTGGACTTCCATCATGTGCAACTAAACCTCTACAAATGATCCAGAATGCTGCTGCTCGTCTCGTCTTCAACGAGCCCAAAAGGGCCCACGTCACTCCTCTGTTCATCTCTCTGCACTGGCTACCACTCTCTGCTCGCATCAAGTTCAAGGCTTTGACGCTTGCTTACAGATTGACCACAGGTTCAGCCCCCTCCTACTTCCACTCACTACTACAAGTGTACATCCCTACCAGAAGCCTACGATCGGTCAATGAGCAACGGCTCGTGGTACCATCACAGCGGGGCACAAAATCACTCTCCAGGACATTCTCATTCACAGTTCCATGCTGGTGGAATGATCTCCCCACCGTCATCCGGAATGCAGAATCCCTGACAACATTCAAAAGGCAACTGAAAACTCATCTCTTCCGGGAGCACTTAACATAAAAAAAAAAAAAAATAAAAAAAAAAAAAATCCTTTCCTTTAAATCCTCGCTTGCCTGGCTTATGCTACTCCGAGCAATGTCTGAACTTTGTATTTTGATCACTTCTTGCGTTGTTTTTGCCTCTTCACGATGACTCGCTTGGTTTAGTCCTCAATTGTAAGTCGCTTTGGATAAAAGCGTCTGCTAAATGACTAAATGTAAATGTAAATGTAAATGTTATGCTTGTGCTTTGTTCTAATCGCGATATAGAATAACGTTAGTGTCTGTAAACGGAAAAATAGCATACTGTTTAAATGTGAATCATGTTTCTGTGTGTGTGTGTGTGTGTGTGTGTGTGTGTGAATGAATGAATGAAGGAACGCACAGATACGCACTGTTATAGACGAAATAAAAGACATTTTGTTGACTAGTTTTGGATAGAGTATAAAGTTTTTACTCTAAAATAGACATCAAATAAGCTTTGTTAGGAGTTTCTGCTCATATGTTAAACATATAGTATGTTTTGTCAATAAACTAATCAACTAAGATGTTATAGTCTAGTGTTTGTTCCAATCCAAGCTAAATCAAAATAATGAATCCTCAACTTTGAAATATGTATGATCAAACTAAGACATTTATGGAAAAGACAATTTTCTTTTCAAGATTTTTCCAACTCTAACTTTGAACTGAAATAAAACCTTGTCTATATGGTGAAGGGTGTGTGATAGAAGTGTCCAGACGTATGCACCCTGTATTTTAAAGAAGAACATTTAATTATTTGTGATAAATTTTTCATTCACAAAGAATTCAAGGACATTATTCATGTCCCTAAAGGTTGGAGTTTTCCTCATTTTTTTAATTAAGGCATTACGATTTTTTTATTCCTCTTTTTAGTCAACTTTAGCATGGGTGTGTTCACTTATTCCAAGCAGTGTGTGTGTGTGTGTTGTAAATAAATCCAAACAATCTAAAATTCTTTTTTAAATCTCCTCATTCTTTCTGCAAGGCTCTTCATAATGATATGGCCTGATAGCACCTAATAGGGCCATTATGGGAGGGTCTTTGTCTTTCTCAGGTGTGAAATGGATACATACTAATGAGAGATCAAGCCTCCTCGCATAAAGCTTTCTCAAACAAAACACGTCATACACATTCTAAAAGACTTTATTGACTTATCTGAATGAGTAGTCAGGATGTTTCTCACATAGTTTTGGAGCAAATATTCTAGACTATGTGATACAATTTTCAAAAGTCTTGTGAAGAAATAATCAATATGTGTTTTGTGGCCTTATTTCAGAAACTTTTATTTTTAGTTTTTTCAATAACCACGCATAAATAATATTCTCTCAAAAATACAAACATGTACATGCATGTTGCTAACATATTATGGTAGCCCCGTGTGTGCTATATAGAGTGAATTTACACCTTTGCCATTAACATGTTTATAAATAACTGAAAAAAGCACAAATGTCAGTGCATGTCAAAACATCCCAAGGGCCCCAAAAAAGCTTTGGTCCCCAGAGGGTTAATGATGGTAGCATACATGTGTACAGTATATGCTTTAGTCATTGTGAAATATTGATACTCTACAATTGTTATTTGCCATGTCTACTCTTACAAATCACCATTCTTTTTCATCTCCTTTGATGTCCCCTCCAGACATTTCCACTCCCCTTACATGTCCCTCTTTTTAGAGCTAGGGATAGTACTCTAAACATACATCCCCAAATTTCCAGAGACTCACCTTCTTTTCTTTTACAACCTTCAGATATGGACATTGCAACTCCTGCTTCTTTCTCCCCTGTTTTAGAAACCCAAAATTAACCTGCTTGTATTTTCTCCACCTGTGAGCGAGCCTCAACCGAGTCTGAGTTTCAGTGTGAACTGCCTATGATGCTTCCTACCCCTGGTAGAGGATGGGGCCAATTTACAGAGCAAGTCCATGACAATCAGGATAAACTGTATCGTGATTTGGGTAAACATGATAAGGTTCTAAATGATCTAATTAAGCAAGTACAACAAAGTAGATTTCATGTGGAGTGCAAGATAAACAAATTGGCAGAACAGTTTACAAAACCTACATAGGGTAGTATCTTCAAATAAGGAGAAACACGACAGTGAAATTGATACAATAATGAAAGCAATCAAAACTGTAGTGTCAGGGGAGGCGGACAGAATGAAAGTTTCTCTGGTGTCTGAACTTTATGGTGGATCAGTTGCAAATTGAGGTTCAGTGAGACTTAAAAGATATTCAGAAAGCTGTGGAAGAAAAAAACACTGAGCTAGTAAACCGTATTTCTGCGTTCTGCTCAGCATTAAAAAGTTTTTCAACAAAAGTGGATGAAATGGGTGGAAAACTTGACGCACGCTCAGTGGTTCACACCAGTAAAATAAAGGACGAAGAAAGGCAATCAGCCCATTCAGCTTCCTTCCTCTTACCGGACACTTCACCCTTGATAGCTACTTCTGTTCTTACCTCTGTCCCCAAAACTGATCAGATTAAATGAGTCTTTCCTACCTATGGGAGACCAGGAGATGATCCTGATCCACTATTGTACTTATCAAAGTGTCAAGATTTTCTTGCTTTGCACCCATTATTTTGACACCGATCTTTTTGCTACTTCATGGCACTGCTCGAGATTGGTGGGAAACAACACGTTCCAAAATTGCATCTTGGGCGGAGTTCAAGGCTTCCTTTTTAGGATCTAAAGAACAGGGTGAACATGAACCCATCAGAGACTTTACATATTCTTACTGAGCTCTTTGTATAAGATGGAATACAGACCTCACTGAAAAGGACATTGTTAAGCTTATATTGAAACATATAAAACCACATCTTGCCAGTAAACTCTGTGAAAGAGTGGAGGACGTGGATGAGCTTGTGCGTCTGGGTCATCAAATGGAAAAGGACCATGAACTACAACTGGCGTACGAGCATAACATTCATGTCAGAAGCGAGGGTCCCATACAGAAGGGATGGCATCCTCCTCCTAACGTTCCTAGGGAAGACAAAACCCCATTGCGTTGCAGAGGCACACATTCCCCTGGGTCATGCCCTCAGGACAATTATTCTCCATTCACTCAAATGAGTAGTCAATATAACCAACAAAAATCATCTAAGTCCAAAACCAATGGATACCCCAGCAACTCCACTGCATCAACTGTGACTTCTAAACAGTCTTTTAAGGTTGACACCTTCGGGTCTCAAGATTATTTGACAACTATGAAACAACCCTCCCCTTTGAATCCAAAAGCCATTCCACAACAGCTAGTTGTGCCCATACATATTAAGAATTGGTATGGCAAGGCTACCATGGACACAGGAGCCAGCTACACATTGATGTATGAGAATCTCTGGGCTGAATTGAATAGCTCAAAAGAAAATCTTAAGCCTTGGTGCCATGGCCCCTTGTATCTTGCCAATGGAGAAGCGGAGTCATCTCTAGGATGGACAGCTTTGGACATTGAAATACAGGGTAATGTGGTAAATTCATCGGTGGCTATGCTTCCTTCTAAAGCTCTGGCCTATGGAATTGTGTTGGGACTTGACTTTATTTACCATAGCCAACCACAATTAATGTCACTGACCAGGTGTATGGTTTCAAACACACACCTTCAGTTACAGTCGGGTACATAAATATTGGGATATCGACACAATTCTAATCTTTTTGGCTCTATACACCACCACAATGGATTTGAAATGAAACATTTTAATTTGAGGGTATTTACATCCAAATCAGGTGAACGGTGTAGGAATTACAACAGTTTGTATATGTGCCTCCCACTTTTTAAGGGACCAAAAGTAATGGGACAGATTAACAATCATAAATCAAACTTTCACTTTTTAATACTTGGTTGCAAATCCTTTGCAGTCAATTACAGCCTGAAGTCTGGAACGCACAGACATCACCAGATGCTGGGTTTCATCCCTGGTGATGCTCTGTCAGGCCTCTACTGCAACTGTCTTCAGTTCCTGCTTGTTCTTGGGGCATTTTCCCTTCAGTTTTGTCTTCAGCAAGTGAAATGCATGCTAAATCGGATTCAGGTCAGGTGATTGACTTGGCCATTGCATAACATTCCACTTCTTTGCCTTAAAAAAACTCTTTGGTTGCTTTCGCAGTATGCTTCGGGTCATTGTCCATCTGCACTGTGAAGCGCCGTCCAATGAGTTCTGAAGCATTTGGCCAAATATGAGCAGATAATATTGCCCGAAAGACTTCAGAATTCATCCTGCTGCTTTTGTCAGCAATCAGATTATCAATAAATACAAGAGAACCAGTTCCATTGGCAGCCATACATGCCCACGCCATGACACTACCACCACCATGCTTCACTGATGAGGTGGTATGCTTTTGATCATGAGCAGTTCCTTTCCTTCTCCATACTCTTCTCTTCCCATCACTCTGGTAGTGAGTTGATCTTTGTCTCATCTGTCCATAGGATGTTGTTCCAGAACTGTGAACGCTTTTTTAGATGTTGTTTGGGAAACTCTAATCTGGCCTTCATGTTTTTGAGGCTCACCAATGGTTTACATCTTGTGGTGAACCCTCTGTATTCACTCTGGTGAAGTCTTCTCTTGATTGTTGACTTTGACACACATACACCTACCTCCTGGAGAGTGTTCTTGATCTGGCCAACTGTTGTGAAGGGTGTTTTCTTCACCAGGGAAAGAATTCTTCGGTCATCCACCACAGTTGTTTTCCGTGGTCTTCCGGGTCTTTTGGTGTTGCTGAGCTCACCGGTGCATTCTTTCTTTTTAAGAATGTTCCAAACAGTTGATTTGGCCACACCTAATGTTTTTGCTATCTCTCTGATGGGTTTTTTTTTTTTTTGCCTTTATGATGGCTTGCTTCACTGATAGTGACAGCTCTTTGGATCTCATATTGATATTTGACAGCAACAGATTCCAAATGCAAATAGCACACTTGAAATGAACACTGGACCTTTAATCTGCTCCTTGTAAATGGGATAATGAGGGAATAACACACACCTGGCCAACAGCTGAGCAGCAAATTGTCCTATTACTTTTGGTCCCTTAAAAAGTGGGAGGCAGACATACAAACTGTTGTAATTCCTACACCGTTCACCTGATTTGGATGTAAATACCCTCAAATTAAAGCTGAAAGTCTGCAGTTAAAGCACAGCTTGGTAGTTTCATTTCAAATCCATTGTGGTGGTGTATGGAGCCAAAAATATTAGAATTGTGTTGATATCCCAATATTTATGGACCTGACTGTACTTATCCTTTTCAACATGGCAGTGCCTCAGTGGTAGGGTGGAAAACCCAGGGATTAAGAAACAACAAAGGTAGTGGTATCCCGAAACATCAACTTGGCCTTATCAGTTCTATACCTCCGTCGAGGTTTCAGTTGAAGATGGATCGTCTTGGTGTTCAAGATTACATAAATCAGGCTGTGTCTTCTGCCAATCTACAAACATACGAAAAACAACAATTATATGACATCCTACAAACAAATCCTAAAGTGTGTACCCATGAAGTTGGTAGAACCAATGTTTTACACATCACATATACAACTGCCCAAATTCCTATAAAACAAAAATCTTACCGCATGCCTTCTGTAAAACAGACCATAGTGAAATAGCAACTCGAAGAGATGTTGTCTGCAGGTATCATCAAACCCTCGCGTTCTGGGTGGTCCTCCCTGGTGGTGCTGGTACCTAAAAAAGATTGTGGACAAAGATTTTGTGTGGATTGCAAGAAACTCAATTCACTCACAGAAAGTGATGCTTATCCTCTGCCGTCCATCACAGAGATTTTGGAGTCCCTCTCTGGTTCAACCATTTTTTTTTCCACTATAGACTTAAATAGTGGATACTGGCAAGTGGAGATGGCATCTGAGAGTAAGTTTATGACTGCATTTATAACTCCCTCAGGCCTCTACCATTTTAATGTGATGCCTTTTGGGCTTAAAAATGCACCAGCCACATTCCAGAGGTTAACCCTCTGGGGTCTAAGGTTTTTTGGGGGTCCTTGAGATGTTTGGACATGCACTGATATTTGAGCTTTTTTCAGTTGCTTATAAACATATTAATGGCAAAGGTGTAATTACACTCTATTTAGCACAAACAGGGCTACCATAATATGTGAGCAACATGTATGTACATGTTTGTATTTTTGAGATAACATTGTTTATGCATGGTTATTGAAAAAACTAAAACTTAAAGTTTCTGAAATAAGGCCACAAAACACATACTACATATGTGTCCACAAGACTTTTGACTAATGGATGTTGTCGCCTAGAGTTTTTTCTTCATAATGATCTGAAAATCATCCTGCCTAATCATTCACATAAAACAGAACATTAATTTAAATTTTGTAAGACACTTTTTGTTTGGAAAGGCAATATGCGGGGGGCATGATTCACACCTGAGACGACAATGACCTGCATAATGACCTGCATAATGAGCCTTTCTCACAGGTGTGTCACTGAGCCACAAGAAAAAATGCAAGGACAAACAATTATATCTTTAAATATGTATATATATATATATATATATATATATATATATATATATATATATATATATATATACTCACCTAAAGGATTATTAGGAACACCTGTTCAATTTCTCATTAATGCAATTATTTAATCAACCAATCACATGGCAGTTGCTTCATTGCATTTAGGGGTGTGGTCCTGGTCAAGACAATCTCCAAATTCCAAACTGAATGTCAGAATGGGAAAGAAAGGTGATTTAAGCAATTTTGAGAGTGGCATGGTTGTTGGTGCCAGACGGGCCGGTTACTGGGATTTTCACGCACACCCATTTTTAGGGTTTACAAAGAATGGTGTGAAAAGGGAAAAACATCCAGCATGCGGCAGTCCTGTGGGCGAAAATGCCTTGTTGATGCTAGAGGTCAGAGGAGAATGGGCCGACTGATTCAAGCTGATAGAAGAGCAACTTTGACTGAAATAACCACTCGTTACAACCGAGGTATGCAGCAAAGCATTTGTGAAGCCACAACACGCACAACCTTGAGGCGGATGGGCTACAACAGCAGAAGACCCCACCGGGTACCACTCATCTCCACTACAAATAGGAAAAAGAGGCTACAATTTGCAAGAGCTCACCAAAATTGGACAGCTGAAGAATGGAAAAATGTTGCCTGGTCTGATGAGTCTCGATTTCTGTTGAGACATTCAGATGGTAGAGTCAGAATTTGGCGTAAACAGAATGAGAACATGGATCCATCATGCCTTGTTATCAGTGTGCAGGCTGATGGTGGTGTAATGGTGTGGGGGATGTTTTCTTGGCACACTTTAGGCCCCTTTGTGCCAATTGGGTTTAAATACAGTTTAAAGGCCACGGCCTACCTGAGCATTGTTTCTGACCATGTCCATCCCTTTATGGCCACCATGTACCCATTCTCTCATGGCTCCTTCCAGCAGGATAATGCACCATGACACAAATCGAATCATTTCAAATTGGTTTTTTGAACATGACAATGAGTTCACTGTTCTAAAATAGCCCCCACAGTCACCAGGTCTCAACCCAATAGAGCATCTTTGGGATGTGGTGGAACAGGAGCTTCGTGCCCTGGATGTGCATCCCACAAATCTCCATCAACTGCAAGATGCTATCCTATCAATATGAGCCAACATTTCTAAAGAATGCTTTCAGCACCTTGTTGAATCAATGCCACGTAGAATTAAGGCAGTTCTGAAGGTGAAAGGGGGTCAAACACAGTATTAGTATGGTGTTCCTAATAATCCTTTAGGTGAGTGTATATATATATATATATATATATATATATATATATATATATACTACAAAATTGGTTCACAGTTGGAAACATCTCGGAATTTTTCTACTTGTATTTTTGCTTGCAAATTGTATAATATCCAAGGTAAACATTTTTAGTAATTGTGTAGTTAATTCACATACTGTATTTTCAGAAAGTTTTGGATATGTATCCTCTCCCCAAATTTGTCACTAATAAAACACACAAAAAAAAATAATTTAAAGAGAAGGCTTATATTGAGCTTTTAAGATTTTGTTTACATCTACCTTGTAAATACATTATTTGGTATTTTATTAAAAATGTTACAATTACAACAACAATTAAAATTGTAACAATATTTCAAGTGTAATCGTTCTTTGTAAAAACTAAAGTAGGCCCATACATTTTATCATACGTATTTCAAGGATTCATTAGTTTGAATAAAGCCTACATTGTAACAAACACTATAATAACATCTTAGTTGATGACTTTATTTTTGACAAAACATAGTATATATTTAAAATATGAGCAGAAATTGGCGAACCAAAGCTTATTTGATGTGGCAGTAGTCTATTTAACTGCACAACGTTTATAATCTATCAAAAACTAGTCAACAAAATGTTGTCTTTCATATTTCGTCTGTAACATAGGCATATCGTTGCGATCTCATGAAAGTGCGTATCTATAGCACAAATTGAATTTCTCGTACCATTTATACGGCAAAAAAAGATTTTGCGCGCATATGATACGCAGTTTACGCGTGCATATGATATGCACTTTATGGCGTGTCATACACACGCACTCCTAATCCTACCCCATGGGTTTACAGTGCGTATCATTTGCACGCAAAAACAATTTTTGGCATAGGATGGAGAAATTAAACTCGTGCTATAGATACGCACTTTCATGAGATCGTGCTGTTTTTATGATATATTAGGGCATATAAATGTTAATTTGCAGTTTAATACATATTTCAGTCGATTTTTACTCATCTCAGTATAGCAATATAGTTTGGTAAAAGCTGTTCATTCATTCACACACAGAAACGCGATTCATATTTAAACAGTCTTTTTGCGGTTTACATACACTATTCCATATAGCGATTACAACAAAGCACTTAATAATAATAAAAACGTACTATTTAGGCTACATCAGCTTGATCTGTTGCTCCTCAAAATTAATTTAAACCAGCACTTCTGATGTAAATTTCCCAGGATTATTCCTCACAGCCTCGCAAAACAACGAAAAGTACTGTAATCTGATTAAACGTGGTGTGTTTTATCCATCTGATGGGGGCGTTGACACGTCTTTGTCACGTGTCTGTCCTGTCTTGTATTGCACATGGGTGTCTTTGTTATGTCTTATGTTACCCCTGTTCCTTGTGATGGTCTTCGTGTTCTTGGTCAGTGTTTGTCATTCTTGTTCAGTTCAGTTCTGTTTTATGTTTCATTGATTATGTTTTCCCCCTTGTGGGTTTTTGCTTTGTGTTTTTATTTTCATTTATTAATAAATATCCTTTTACTGCACTTGAGTCCTCTTCTCCACTTTTTGTAAATCGGATCGTGACAGAAAGATCCGACCACTTGAGGACTCAGCAGCATGGAGGACGAGGAGTTTGACTAGGTGAATCTGGAGGATAATTATATGGACAACGATTACTTGGATTGCCTGGACAACACCATCGCCACATTTGGGTCAACCCAATTTTCGTCCATCTGTAGGGACAGCTCAGGACCTACTTCTCACGGACGGAGAAGGAGGAGGAAATGCCCGTCTGCCCAGCGAGAGACTGTTCACGTCCCGTCTGCCCAGCGAGAGACTGTTCACGTCCCGTCTGCCCAGCGAGAGACTGTTCACGTCCCGTCTGCCCAGCGAGAGACTGTTCACGTCCCGTCTGCCCAGCGAGAGACCGTTCACGTCCCGTCTGCCCAGCGAGAGACTGTTCACGTCCCGTCTGCCCACCGAGAGACTGTTCACGTCCCGTCTGCCCAGCGAGAGACTGTTCACGTCACGTCTGCCCAGCGAGAGACTGTTCACGTCACGTCTGCCCAGCGAGAGACTGGTCACGTCACGTCTGCCCAGCGAGAGACTGATCACGTTCCGTCTGTTCAGTCTGGGACAGAGCCAGAGATCCCCTTTGGCGTGGCCGCCAAGGTTGTGACGGACTATCTGGAGCGTCTGGCTCGGATCTTGGAGATGCCAGTCTCTGCTGTTCCGGTTCCAGAGGCAGAGCCTATGCCTGTTCCAGAGGCAGAGCCAGTGCCTGTTCCAGAGGCAGAGCCAGTGCCTGTTCCAGAGGCAGAGCCAGTGCCTGTTCCAGAGGCAGAGCCAGTGCCTGTTCCAGAGGCAGAGCCAGTGCCTGTTCCAGAGGCAGAGCCAGTGCCTGTTCCAGAGGCGGAGCCAGTGCCTGCTCCAGAGGCGGAGCCAGTGCCTGCTCCAGAGGCGGAGCCAGTGCCTGCTCCAGAGGCGGAGCCAGTGCCTGTTCCAGAGGCGGAGCCAGAGCCAGTGCCTGTTCCAGAGCCAGAGGCAGAGCCAGTGCCCGTTCCGGACCCAGTGTTTGTGTCTGTCCTTGTGACTGTTTCTGTTCTAGTGTCTGTTCCAGAGCCGGTGTCTGTTCCTGAGCCGGTGTCTGTTCCTGAGCCGGTGTCTGTTCCTGAGCCGGTGTCTGTTCCTGAGCCGGTGTCTGGTCCTGAGTGGGCTCCGCCCTGGCCGCCCGAGGGGTCTGCTCCGCCCTGGCCGCCCGAGGGGTCTGCTCCGCCCTGGCCGCCCGAGGGGTCTGCTCCGCCCTGGCCGCCAGAGGGGTCTGCTCCGCCCTGGCCGCCCGAGGGGTCTGCTGTTCAGTCTGGGACAGAGCCAGAGGTCCCCTTTGGCGTGGCCGCCAAGGTTGTGACGGACTATCTGGAGCGTCTGGCTCGGATCTTGGAGATGCCAGTCTCTGCTGTTCCGGTTCCAGAGGCAGAGCCTATGCCTGTTCCAGAGGCAGAGCCAGTGCCTGTTCCAGAGGCAGAGCCAGTGCCTGTTCCAGAGGCAGAGCCAGTGCCTGTTCCAGAGGCAGAGCCAGTGCCTGTTCCAGAGGCAGAGCCAGTGCCTGTTCCAGAGGCAGAGCCAGTGCCTGTTCCAGAGGCAGAGCCAGTGCCTGCTCCAGAGGCAGAGCCAGTGCCTGCTCCAGAGGCAGAGCCAGTGCCTGCTCCAGAGGCAGAGCCAGTGCCTGCTCCAGAGGCAGAGCCAGTGCCTGCTCCAGAGGCAGAGCCAGTGCCTGCTCCAGAGGCAGAGCCAGTGCCTGTTCCTGCTCCGCCCTGGCCGCCCGAGGGGTCTGCTCCGCCCTGGCCGCCCGAGGGGTCTTCTCCGCCCTGGCCGCCCGAGGGGTCTTCTCCGCCCTGGCCGCCCGAGGGGTCTGCTCCGCCCTGGCCGCCCCGAGGGGTCTGCTCCGCCCTGGCCGCCCGAGGGGTCTGCTCCGCCCTGGCCGCCCGAGGGGTCTGCTCCGCCCTGGCCGCCCGATGGGTCTGATCCGCCCTGGCCGCCCGAGGGGTCTGATCCGCCCTGGCCGCCCGAGGGGTCTGCTCCGCAATGGCCGCCCGAGGGGTCTGCTCCACCGTTCGCCCGAGGGGTATTCACCGCCCTGGCCGCCCCGAGGGGTCTGCTCCGCCCTGGCCGCCCGAGGGGTCTGCTCCGCCCTGGCCGCCCGAGGGGTCTGCTCCGCCCTGGCCGCCCGATGGGTCTGATCCGCCCTGGCCGCCCGAGGGGTCTGATCCGCCCTGGCCGCCCGAGGGGTCTGCTCCGCAATGGCCGCCCGAGGGGTCTGCTCCACCGTTCGCCCGAGGGGTATTCACCGCCCTGGCCGCCCGGGGGGTCTTCACCGCCCTGGCCGCCCGGGGGGTCTTCACCGCCCTGGCCGCCCGGGGGGTCTTCACCGCCCTGGCCGCCCGGGGGGTCTTCACCGCCCTGGCCGCCCGGGGGGTCTTCACCGCCCTGGCCGCCCGGGGGGTCTTCACCGCCCTGGCCGCCCGGGGGGTCTTCACCGCCCTGGCCGCCCGGGGGGTCTTCACCGCCCTGGCCGCCCGGGGGGTCATTCACCGCCCTGGCCGCCCGGGGGTCATTCACCGCCCTGGCCGCCCGGGGGTCATTCACCGCCCTGGCCGCCCGGGGGTCATTCACCGCCCTGGCCGCCCGGGGGTCATTCACCGCCCTGGCCGCCCGGGGGTCATTCACCGCCCTGGCCGCCCGATGGACTTTGCGGTTCGCCCTGGCCGCCCGATGGACTTTGCGTTTCGTCCTGGCCGCCCGATGGACTTTGCGTTCCGCCCCGGTCTGTCCCTCCCGTCCCGCCCCGGTCTGTCCCTCCCGTCCCGCCCCGGTCTGTCCCTCCCGTCCCGCCCCGGTCTGTCCCTCCCGTCCCGCCCCGGTCTGTCCCTCCCGCCCCGCCCCGCCCCGCCCCGCCCCGCCCCGCCCCGTCCCGTCCCGTCCCGCCCCGCCCCGCCCCGGTCGTCCCGCCCCGCCCCGGTCTGTCCCTCCCGTCCCGCCCTGGTCTGTCCCTCCCGTCCCGCCCTGGTCTGTCCCTCCCGTCCCGCCCTGGTCTGTCCCTCCCGCCCCGCCCCGGTCTGTCCCTCCCGTCCCGCCCCGCCCCGGTCTGTCCCGGTCTGTCCCTCCCGCCCCGCCCCGCCCCGCCCCGCCCCGGTCTGTCCCTCCCGTCCCGCCCCGCCCCGGTCTGTCCCTCCCGTCCCGCCCCGCCCCGTCCCTCCCGTCCCGCCCCGCCCCGGTCTGTCCCTCCCGTCCCGGTCTGTCCCTCCCGTCCCGGTCTGTCCCTCCCGTCCCGGTCTGTCCCTCCCGTCCCGGTCTGTCCCTCCCGTCCCGGTCTGTCCCTCCCGTCCCGCCCTGGTCTGTCCCTCCCGTCCCGCCCCGGTCTGTCCCTCCCGTCCCGCCCCGGTCTGTCCCTCCCGTCCCGCCCCGCCCCGGTCTGTCCGTCCCGCCCCGCCCCGGTCTGTCCCTCCCGCCCCGCCCCGGTCTGTCCCTCCCGCCCCGCCCCGGTCTGTCCCTCCCGCCCCGCCCCGGTCTGTCCCTCCCGCCCCGCCCCGGTCTGTCCCTCCCGCCCCGGTCTGTCCCTCCCGCCCCGGTCTGTCCCTCCCGTCCCGCCCCGGTCTGTCCCTCCCGTCCCGCCCCGGTCTGTCCCTCCCGTCCCGCCCCGGTCTGTCCCGCCCGTCCCGCCCCGGTCTGTCCCGCCCCGGTCTGTCCCTCCCGTCCCGCCCCGGTCTGTCCCTCCCGTCCCGCCCCGGTCTGTCCCTCCCGTCCCGCCCCGGTCTGTCCCTCCCGTCCCGTCCCGCCCCGCCCGTCCCGTCCCGCCCCGCCCCGCCCCGGTCTGTCCCTCCCGGGTCTGTCCCTCCCGTCCCGCCCCGCCCCGCCCCGGTCTGTCCCTCCCGTCCCGCCCCGCCCCGCCCCGCCCCGTCCCTCCCGCTCGTTACCTGATTAGCGTTTGAGTTCTTCCACCTGTTCCCTCTTGATTTGTTCCCTATTTAAGTCTCTTCTTGTTTGCTGTCTTTGTCGGATCTTTGTCTTATGTTACCCCTGTTTCTTGTGATGGTCTTCGTGTTCTTGGTCAGTGTTTGTCATTCTAGTTCAGTTCAGTACTGTTTTATGTTTCATTGATTATGTTTTCCCCCTTGTTGGTTTTTGCTTTGTGTTTTTGTTTTCATTTATTAATAAATATCATTTTACTGCACTTGAGTCCTCTTCTCCACTTTTTGTAAATCGGATCTTGACAGTCTTGGATCGATCATTTGCGTTTGAGTCACGCGCGCTCTCCGTGGGCGTGATCAAATTAAAAGATAATGAGCTATAATGAGCCGAAATGAGAACGACTGACATCTCTCTCTTTTCATATAGATTACATAAACAGAGAATATTTGTTTTTGTTATGAATTAGACCATTTAAAAGTACACACTTACATTATTGTAAAGATATATAGCTCATGCCTGGTTGAATAGTATTCGCTGAGTTTTGTTTAAGTTTATAGACGTTCTCCAGAAAAAAAGTTCACGGAGACGGAGAGCCAGAAAGCACACCCTGTTCATTCTCTTTATTTTACAAAAGCACAATGTTTTATTTTGAAGTGGACACATAAAAAAGAAGACATTTAACAGTTTATTTTTTCATATTTCTTAAGTCTGTATGACCCAAAATGACGGAGTATTTTAAGTCTAGTTTGCTGCTATGAGAAAAAAATCCATTAACCCCAGAGGGTTAATGTAGTTGGCCTTGGGAGACTTAGGTGGTCAGTGTTGCCTGGTGTACATAATATAATCATTTATACTTCCTCTGTGACACAGCATTTTTTAGATCTCCAGATGGTATTTGACAGACTCCAGCAAGCAGGACTAACCATCAACTTGAAGAAAAGCACATTCTGTCTGGAAGAGATAACATTTTTGGGGCACATTGTCAACACCAACGGCATTGCAGCAGATCCAGAGAAGGTACGCTCCATTCAGCAGTATCCTGTACCTCAAGGGGGTTCAAAGATTTTTAGGAATGTCTGGGTGGTACCACAGGTTCGTTCCTGGCTTCTCAAAAATTGCTGAACCGTTGAATAACTTGGACAGCCTTTTATCTGGTCTCCTGAGTGTCAGCATGCGTTTCATCAATTAAAATCACATCTGATTTCTTCCACAGTTTTAGGACACCCGAAACCAGATCTTCCATTCAACGTGTATACAGACGCAAGTGAAACTGGTCTTGGGGCAGTACTTGCACAAAAAACAGGAGCAGACTGTGAACAAGTTATAGCATATGCCAGCAGGACATTGACCAAGGCTAAACTATTCCGCAACCGATAAGGAGTGCCTTGCGGTGGTATGGTCCTTAGAGAAATGGCAGTAGGCCTACTATCTAGAACCAAAAGTGTTCACAATAATCACCGACCATTCTACTTTGCAGTGGGTTCTGACTTCTAATAAATCCATAAGCCATCTACTGAGGTGGGCTTTAAGAATGCAGAAGTTTGATTTGAGTTCAGGAGAGGCAAGCTCAATGTTGTTCCAGATGTTTTCTCTCGAATACCTTTGACATTTGGGTGTAATTTGTTCTCTACAAAGTAAAAAATAGAGGATCTCACCTTTACTGCTGATATTGTATGGGCAGAACAACACCAAGACCTTGAAATTGAAAACGTGTTCTGTCCTTTGGCAGGAGATCCCGTCATGTTGGAAAAATATACAGTGCTGGAAGACAAACTGTATAGGAAAACACACATTTCTGATCACCAAACTCACTTCCGGATTTATATACTTATACTTATATACTTCCGGTTTATCACGACCCCACTCTCTCATCGCAAAAACAATTATTATTCTTTCTATCTGATACCTATTGTTTTGTTTCAATTAATTTCGTTTTCATTATATATATTTACTCATATTTTGGGACGATTTTTGGACCCCTTTTTGTTATTATTTTTTGAAAGGCCTACTGTTGAACCTTGACGGCCTGTGTGCAAACGCGCCAGTATTTCATTTGTAAAGAATCTTTTCATTTGCTCATTTCTGAGGGCGTTTTTCTGGACATTAAGAGACTGAAATATTTATTTATTTTTGTTATTGCTATAAAATGTGAATGGACTTAAGGAAATTACAAGACTCTTGTGAAACATTTCTGTTTCTTTCTTCTTCCCGTAAGGGTGGTTAACAGAAGATATAATTTGTCAGTTATTTAAACTGCCTGGCGCCCAAACTGAACAATTAAAAATTTGGGAAAACCACCGTTACATGTTAAAATATACGATTTATTAGATTATATTATTATAACTTTGTAATTAATCTTGCTTCCTCTGAAAGAGCTAAAATTTGTAATTGTTTTAGTTATGTTTATTATTAATCAATGTCAGTGGTAAACTGTTAAAAAGTTTCAAAGCATCAATGATCTCCTGTTTCAAAATATATGTACACAAATCAGTTAAAAAGAGCTTGTGTACATATAACAAAATGGTAAATGGACTGCATTTATATAGCGCTTTCACAGACCCAATGGCCACCAAAGCGCTTTACAGTTTGCCTCACATTCACCCATTCATACACTCATGCATACACCGACGGCGGTGTCAGCCATACCAGCTGGGGTTAGGTGTCTTGCTCATGGACACCTCGACACTTGGTCAGGTGGAACCGGGGATTGAACCACCAACCAGATGTTAACAAAACATTTAGAGAACATTTACATTTATGAAAACGCTTAATAAAAGCATAATCATACGTTTGTCCAATATCAGGGATTATGAGAAGAGCTCTTTCAATGAGACAGTTAATAACAACTTGATAATGAAAGTTCAAAACTGAAAGTTACTGTTTTTAAAGACATTCATACTTATTTGGGAGCTTACATGTGTCAAAATCCAGCTGTCAGTCACTGATTCCAAAAATTGCACATATAGTAAAAGGTATATTTTTCTCCGGTGCAGTCAGGAGCATGCCATATTGATGAAAATAGTGATATCATGCACTTTCAACAATTGCTGAAAGAGAATTAATTCAACCAAAGTCTATGACCAAGAGCCCAACTAAAGGGAACACTAACAAACAGACTTCACCAACCTTTGTGCATGTACCATATGAAATAAATAGTCGATCTGGCCCCCTATTAAATTCAAAATTCCCTTTTCAAAGTTCCAAATGCCTCCTTCAAAAATGCCAAATTCCCCCTTCAAATGCTAAAGGTCCCTTTCAAAATTCCAAACGTCCCATTCAAAATTCCCCTTTTGAAATTTCAAGGCTTTGACATCAGCCTTGAAAGAGGCTTGTTTTAATGCCTTACCTAAAAATGGAAGTGCATTAGCCTTGATATTCAGAATGAGCTGCTGGAAGTTTCTGTGGGGTTCAGGCAGACAGAGGACATGACCGCAGCAGGGTTCTCACAAAAGATTTTGGATGTTCTTGCAAGCACTCAGGCTTGACCCTGAGATGTGCTGTGGATTCAGTTTTGACAGTCCTGATAGAAACCTTACAGGAAGCATTTGCTCATTGCATTTCACACAGACTCAGTCTGGTGCTTTAAACAGCATCTAGAGCAAGGATGGGCAACTTCGGTCCTGGAGGGCCACTGTCCTACAGAGTTTAGCTCCAACCCTGAAGAAATCACCTGCCTGTAACTTTCTAGTAATCCTGAAGACCTTGATTAGCTTGTTCAGGTGTGTTTGATTAGGGTTGAAGCTAAACTCTGTAGGACAGTGGCCCTCCAGGACCGAAGTTGCCCATCCCTGATCTAGAGAATGACCTGCTGTTATGTAGGTTTCTGATTTAAAAAAAAAAATAGATGAAGTGTTTTGATCATTTAAACAACTTCTACAGCTTTATGGTGAGGTCTCACAGCTTTCTGGAAATCCAAAAGCAAGTGAGATCAAATAAACTACTCCTGGCTTGGTCTGCAATTTACAATTGAGCTGTCAGTAAGAGTAAAATATTGATATGGTTTGAGGTGATATAAGAAATGTTAACTGAGTTTGCTGATAGCTTCAGTCAGACTGAACTTGAGGCTCTTTTTTTTTCTTTTCTTTTTTTACTCATGCAAACAAAGACAAGAGAATTTTCCACAAAGGAGCTACAATCCCTCAACCTCTTCATCATGAGCAGTCTTCATTTGATCAAGGGCCTTAAGGAGATGTTTAGTGTGTAGCACTAAGAATGTAAAACAGGACAGATATCAGTGCACCCCCCTTTAAATTTCGAACTGTCAATGTTATTGTTAGTTACTTGTATTACTTTATTGCATTGTGTTCAATTTGGTGAGACTCGGAGTCGTCAGCAGGGGGCACCCGGGAGTTGCACAGCGCATGGGTGGCTGACTAGCTAGCACTGTAGAAGTAGGATCCAGCACGAGATGAAGCGCGAAAGTGCAGAGAAATGTGCTCCTTGTTTGAACAATGCTTTTTCTTGTGTTTTATACAGGTAAGCTGACAATAACCTACATACTGGTAAATGCATAACAGTATTGTATTCTTATAGAGCCGTAGTTCATGCCTGAGACATTAAGAAAAGTGAAGTTTTGACTGTGATTAAGAGCGTCATGCGTGAAATGGCGGACGAGAGTGTTAACTACACAACAGGAAAATTAGTAACTTTTAACGTGAGCAAAACGGAGGAATAAAGGCTTAAAAAGATATATACTCGACATGTGAGTGCGGGACGAGGCATAATTAACCGAATAGATGTGTACGGACATTGATTAAGATGTGTGTAGTGATGAGTCTGGGCAGTTTGAGTTAACAAGGCACACGTGACTGTTATAAGTCCTCGCATATATTTGTCAGCTATAAGTCAATACTGTTAAATAAGAACCCCAGTCAGATTTAGAGGTAAAATAGTTTATTAATCATTTTGTGAGTTTATAGTGATAACACGGTAACTGTTAAACGGTTGAAACCTAGTTCATAATGTAGTCAATTCTTTAGCATATTTCATGGAAGAGTAAAAACTGATTAAAGACAAGTGAAAAAGTGATATGAAAGAGTATTATAAATATATGTGCAGTTATCAATGCTAGAGTAATGTGAATATAGACTAAACTATTGCTGATATCTGAATATCTATTCTAATTCCTAATGCTATTTACAGGTTTATGTTTATTGAGTTTGAATGCATGACTCATAGAGTTTGTAGTACTTTAATGATGTTATTTGTCAGACCTTTCCTTTTATGTCGTTTGATAGCGGGCACAGCACATGTTTAGATCTCTGTTAATGTGTTTGTGTATAGAACATGTATTTCTTGAGAATTGAGTATTGTATAAAGAGTAATGCGTCTAGTGTGACGTATCAGTTTAGACATCAGACGTGATTGTTTAGGATAATCTGTGAAGGTATCACAGGATAAGAGTGTAGAAGTAGTATCCAGCACGAGATGAAGCGCGAAAGTGCAGAGAAATGTGCTCCTTGTTTGAACAATGTTTTCTCTTGTGTTTTATACAGATAAATACATGTGTTGCAACAGGAAGTGACATCGCCTCATTCCTAAAAGTGTAACATATGTTGGCGAGCCAGCCAGGAGGAGGCGATAGAGTGACCAACACCATTAACCCCCTCCTTCCCAATGAGTCGAACCTGAAAGAAGATGGACGCCAGTCAGAACGTGCGTGATCAAGTGAGTGGAGCTCTGTGGCAGTTAGGGGAAGAGTCTCTTGTGGATGTCTGGAGGTGCCTGAAATGTGATAGCCTGGACAGTGGAGAGTCCCGCAGCAGGACACGAAGGGCACTCATCAGGATGGCCGAGTGTCAATTGGATGAGCTGGAGAAGAAACTAGATGGCGATGAAGGTGAACAGTACTGTGTTGAGTTATTATCATTCATTGAAAAACACAATAAGGGGCGTAGTCAATCGGAGAAAGGGTACCCATCAGAGAAGCCAGCTCCAAAAGAAGAACTAAAAAAAGATTTCTCACCACACACCTCTCTTTTAAAGACTGATTCACCATTCAAGAGCCGGCTAGAGCCCATTAGCCCATTGCCTGAGGTAACGATGCGAAGAGAGTTTAAAATTTGTGGGCAAATTGGAGAGAGCGGTCAGAGGGACAAATTGTCATATCTCAGTTTAGTCCGCCAGATCGAGCTGGGAGTACAAAAGGGGCACACACAGACTGAAGTAGTCGAGGCTGTAATCAGGGCTGTCAGTCCAGGACTGCCGTTGAGAGACATGTTAGAGATCAAGCGTGGGCTGACCCTCAGTGCACTCCTCACCATCCTAAAGGGCCACTATCGAGTAGACAGTTCGACAGAGCTTTACCACCAGCTTATTAACATCTCTCAAGAGCCCACTTTGTATTCCGGGCGATCGAGCTGAAAGAGAAACTGTTATGGAAAGCCACAAACAAAGACACCGATGAGCAGTACAGCAGAGCTGTCATTCAGCGCAAGTTCCTCCGCTCGATCGAAACTGGACTGTTGAGCGATTCTGTGAAGTTCCAAATTCTTCCCCACCTCAGCGATGTGAGCATAATCGATGAGGAACTGATACAGCAAGTGGATGAGGCGGCAAAAGTCGAAAGTGAGAGACAGGAGAAACGAAAAAGATCCACTGCTGGTAAAACTCTCAAAGTACAAGAGCTTCAAGTAGACTCTCAGGTAAAATCCACACCTGTCCAGAGCCCCTCTAAACACATGGAGTCCGACTCAACAGCCTCAATTAAAACGGTAAAGCGGAATGAGACTAAGCCTGACAGCATAAACGCACAGCAGATGATGGAAGAGCTTCGTAAGGAAATGCAGCAGATGTTTCGGGCTGTAATGGAGGCAAGTCCCCGACCTCATGGACTGAAGCAGGGAGGGAGAGGCTGCAAAAAGTGCAAGGAGGAAGGAATAGGCGAGAACTGTTCGCACTGTTTCAAATATGGGCAGGAGGGCCACTTCTCTCGCGGGTGCAGAACCACGTCGGGAAACGGGCAGGGACTACTGAGGTGGGGCCAGCAGTAGTCCAAAGCCAATTGCCCCGAAACGAGCAGCCACCGCCCATCCTAGTCATGCAACCAACAACAGCCTTTGAAAAGAGAGCAGCCAGAGCATCATCAGCAGTAAGTGTGATTTAACTACATACCGCCTCGACACCAGCCACAGTTGATAAGCCTTGTGGGTAGCCGATGCATTGTGGATTGCGTTATGGACAATTGCCCAGTTAGAGCCCTGTGGGACACGGGAGCACAATCCAGCATTGTGAATGACCTCTGGCGACTGAACCACCTACCCCACACGGTTGTCAAACCCATATCAGAGTTATTGTGGGATGAGACACTGACAGTCTTTGCTGCTAATGACACACCCATTCCATATATCGGCTGGATTGAAGTCAGTTTCAAACTAGGTAGTGACCACACCAAGACAAATGATTTACAAGTGCCATTACTGGTGTCAAGCGACCCAGCAGTTGCCAGTGACCCCATTATCGGTTACAACGTCATTGAGGCCATCCTCAACAGAAAAGAGGAAAACACTGAAGGTGATAGGAAGCAGTTGGCACACAAAGTGAGTAAAGCTTTTGCGATAACAGTGAAAACTGCTCATCGTGTGGTGAAGTTGATGCAGAATGCTGATTCAGAGACTGGAGTAGTTTGTACTGGCGGAAAAAGAGTACCCATACCAGCAAAACAAGTCACCACCGTCTATATAAGAGCGCATGTGAGTTCACGAGCTCAAGGCCAACAGATGTTCTTTTCACCTGACATGCTTAATCCTCCACCAGAAGGCGTGATATACAATGATGAACTGGTGCAGATCCCAGAAAAGAGAGTGCCATACATACCCATCTCCGTGACTAACACTACGGCTCACACCATCTATCTTGACCGTCACAGAGTGATTGGTTACCTGGAGCCCATCAAGACCGTATACACATCAGCTGTGCAAATGAAAGAGAAGGAGACAATAGCCGTAATGGACAACAAAGAGACAAAGTCTAGCGAAGCAAGTAAAACACAGCCAGATAACAAGCAAGCAGGAAGACCAATGTCATGGGACCCCCCTGTAGATCTCTGTCATCTCCCAGAAGGGTAGCAGGAGGCGGTAAGGAGAGTGTTGAGGGAGGAATGTGAATCATTTTCCTTTGACAGTGATGATGTGGGTTGTATACCATCCCTCAAGATGCATATAACCCTCCAAGATACCAGTCCTGTCCAGAAGACCTACATGTCCGTCCCAAAGCCTCTTCACGATGAAGTTAAGGAGTACTTGCAGGATCTATTGAGAAGAGGGTGGATCACACATTCTCGATCCCCTTATTCGTCTGTGTTGACTTCAGGGGGCGGCAGTGGCTCAGTGGTTCATGTAGGTTGTCTACAAACCGGAAGGTTGGTGGTTCAATCCTCGGTTCCACCTGACCAAGTGTCGAGGTGTCCATGAGCAAGACACCTAACCCCAGCTGCTCCCGACGAGCTGGATGGCGCCTTGCATGGCAGACACCGCCGTCAGTGTGTGAATGGGTGAATGTGAGGCAATATGTAAAGCACTTTGGTGGCCATTGGGTCTGTGAAAGCGCTATATAAATGCAGCCCATTTACCATTTTACCATTTACTTCAGAGAACTCAACCATAAGTCAGTCCCCGACCGCCATCCGATACCGAGGATTCAGGATATGTTGGATGCTTTGGGTGGGAGCGTGTGGTTCTCGGTCCTAGACCAGGGTAAAGCGTACCACCAGGGCTATCTGGATGAGGAGAGCCGCCCTCTCACAGCTTTCATCACACCCTGGGGGCTGTATGAATGGGTGCGCATACCCTTTGGCCTGAGTTCGGCACCCGCAGAGTTTCAGAGGAGTATGGAGCACTGTTTGGCGGATCTGAGAGACACAATTTGCCTCCCCTACCTTGATGACAACCTGGTAAACAGTAGGAGCTTTAAGGCGCACTTGGAGCACATCCGTCTTGTTCTCCAGCGTTACAAGGAACATGGTGTGAAGTTGACCCCAAAGAAATGTGAGCTGTTTAAATCAAGTGTGAGGTTTCTCGGCAAGTTGGTGACAGGAGAGGGATACACAATGGACCCTAAAGAGATGGCTCCAGTGCAGGCGCTAAAGGAAAAGACCCCTGCCACTGTGGGTGATGTGCGCCAGATTCTTGGGTTCCTCTCCTACTACCGACCCTTTATCCCCAATTTCTCCCGCGTGGCCCACCCACTTTATAACCTACTCACCATTCCAAACCCCGAAAGTTGTACTTTAGAGCCGATCAGGAAGAAGTCCAACAAAACTGGAAAGAAAAAGCAGGGTCATTTACCATCACAGATGCCTATACAGTGGACCAGCTCCCATCAGGAAGTATTGACTCAGCTGGTAGAAGCACTCACAAAGCCCCCTGTCCTCGGATAACCAGATTTCACCCAACAATTTGTATTGCATTGTGACGCATCCCAAGTTGGTCTGGGTGCGGTGTTATACCAGAGACAGCAGGGGAGGATGAGAGTGATCGCCTATGGCTCCCGCACCTTGAGTCCAGCAGAGAATGTTACGAACCCCTGTTTTTGGGGCCATTGGGATGTTCTGATAGGAAACTGCTTTCCTATCGAAATGTTTTTTCATTTTCTTTTGTGACAGAGAAAGTGCTTCCTTCGCCACAGTACAAGCATTGTGCAAACGTTCACGAGTACGTGATACAAAATCAAGGACGTTGGTCTTCGCAAACGAACCGTTACAGAGAAATTCCTCCTTTAACATTTTCAAAGGACCACGGACATTATGTCCGAACACAAGCTCTGACGGGCTAAACCCAAGCGAGTCCTGTCGTGCCTCACGCACCGCAAATAAAACTAATGGAACTCCATCGTCCCACTCATTTCCAGTCTCTATACAATACTTCCGCAGCGCAGATTTTAATGTTTGGTGCCACCTCTCCAAAGCTCCTTGCGACTCGGTGATAGGCACTTGATACCACGTGAGACACCCCAAGACCTTTTAACGAAGTACGGAAGACACGAGACACAAAATTTGAACCCTGATCGGTTTGGACAGTTTTCGGCAACCCAAAAACTTGTTGGGGCAGAGCTGACTGCTACCAACCACGTCCATAGGTGGCGGATAATGGACAACCCTTCAGATATGAAGGTAAGCTACGAAATTAGCTGGTGGCTCCGTGCGGTGGTCCCCAGTCGAATAAGTAGCCGTGGACCAACAGCGGAGGTCTATCAGGTATGGAGGGACTAGTCGAGTGGCATCACTAGATCTGTTGTTAAAACTCCATTTATGCCAATGATACTCCTCTACATGGCGAGTTCCGTCCGCCATTATCTAAGACTGCTGCCCCCACTGCCCTGTGGGTTGTCTTCCGTGAGCATTCCATCTCCTCAAGACAAGGCCGCGTTGGCAGAGGCAGGCGAGAGGCAGCTCATTTATGAGCAACAATTATGAAACATGTTTGTATTTTTGAGAGAATATTGCTTATGCATGGTTATTGAAAAAACTAAAACTTAAAGTGTCTGAAATAAGGCCACAAAACACATACTAAATATGTGTCCACAAGACTTTTGACTAATGAGTGTTGTTGCCTAGAATTTTTGCTTCAAAATTATCTGAAAATCATCCTGCCTAATCATTTACACAAACACATACACTGATTTGAATTTTATTAGAGACCTTTTGTTTGGAAAGGCAATATGCGTGGAGGCGTGTTCACACCTGAGAAGACAAAGGCCGGATAATGTGCCGCATAATGAGCTGCATATTAATTAGCCCTTTCACACAGGTGTGTCACAGGATCCCAAAGAATGCAAGGACAAAAGAAATTATCTATATAGCCTATACATATTTTACAATTAGAAATTGTAACCAATTACAAATAGGTTACAATTACAACAACAATTACAATTTTAACAATATTTCAAGTGTATTTCTTTGTAAAAAGTATACATTTTATCATACGTATTAAAAAAGGTTTCATTAGTTTGAATATTGGAACAAACACTATAATAACATCTTAGTTGATAATTCAATATACCTACTTTATTTTTGACAAAACATCATACTATAGTATATTTAACTATGAGCAGAAATTGGTGAACAAAAGCGTACCTATTTAATGTGACAGTAGTCTTTTTTTACAGTCAAAACTTATAATCTATCCAAAACTAATCACAAAATCGTGTCTAAACATTCATATTTAGTCTGTAATATATTGTAACGTCGTGCACTTTCCCAGAGAAACAGACAGGAGACGAAGATCCGGTTTACAAGCACCAAACGGCTTGGAGGTTTATTTCCTGAACGTGTACAGCCTAACACGGGTATCAGGAGGTGTCCTAACTGTCCCCAAAAACGACATGCACGCCCAAAAAGAAATGTAACGTCAGACTGACTTTCCTCTGTACCGCTCACAGTCCATCTCCCTCTCTCCGTCCTTACGCCCCTCCCTCTTAACTATATCCCTCCCGGACACCTCCCCCCAACAGCAGGTGAATCAACAGAGAATAAACAGTGTCAGCGCCACAATATTGTGTATGATATATTAGTATGTGAATTTGCAGCTTGTTGCTTATACAGACATTTTATTTCAACATATTTCAGTCTATTTTTACTCATCTTAGTAGGCTATAGCAATATAGTTTGTATGTGTTCATGTAAACATAACGTTTACTAATGTAGGTGCGAGAGTGAATGAACAAGGCACATACACGCGCTGTATAACTGTAGTAAACAAAGCGCGCGCGCCTATGCCGTTCACTCATCATTTAGCCTACACACAGACACGCAATTCATATTTAAACAGTCTTTTTGCGGTTTACAGTCAGACAGTATTCAATATCACAATTAGAACAAAGCACTAGAATAAATTACTTACTACATCAGCTGGATCCGTTGCTCCTCAAAATGAAACTACCAGCACTTCTGGTACATTCTCCAGGGTTAGATAGTATTATTCCTCACAGCGAAAGGATACGCTGTGTCCACAGCTGTACAAGATACTTACTAAACACAATGTGTTTTATAATCCAGCTGGTGGGCGTTGGCATGTTTGAACGGCTTGCCTTAGATAATTTGCGTTTGAATAGCGCGCGCTCTCCGTGGGCGTGGCACATTAACGCGTAATTAGGTATAATGAGCTGGAAAGAAAAATACTGACATCTCTCTCTTTTCATACAGATTACATAAGCTGAGAATATTAGTTTTTTTTTATATAAATTAATTCATTTAAAAGAAGAGAGTTCAAGCTTCATTATGGAAAAACACTCGTGCCTGTATGACAAGTATTCGCGGAATTAAAGTTAATCATTCTGACGCGTTTCAGAATGGACTTCACTGACAGAGAGAAGGCAGAACGTGCATCATGTTTATTTTTCTTTATTTGGCGAAAAGCACAACACTTTGTTTTTATTGTGAGTATCCACAAAAAAAAATAGACACTTATCAGGATCTAATGATGTACAACACTTAAAATGTAAGATCAAAATCAACAGAGTATTTTGAGTTTCTTTTGCACTGATAAGAAAAAAGCGAGACTATGGCGCCGGCGCGATAGCCGACCTCAGAGGGTTAAAGTCGTTTTAGACGAGTCTGGAGAATCGGGAAGAACATCAGTTTTCAAAATCTTTGAAAATACAGAATCGCAAAGAGTATTACATTCCTGAATGTCATGTTTCACCTGTGCTCGCGTCACAACAGCACTAAACACATTCGGCAAATTTTTACCAAGCGCATCAGCCTGCGAGTCATCACACGGGACATCAATGACTTGCAATACCGGCATTACCTTACTTCCAGATATGTAATTTCCCATGATAAAATCCACACCTTTCACCGGTAAAGAGGGACGAACTGCAACCTCAAAGCACCCAGATGCCCAATCAGAAGAGACGTATACACGATGAAGAGGAACGGGCACAAAACCCATTTCAATACCCTGCACAATCGCGCTGGTATTACACGCCAAGTCAGCACAAAAACCCAAAATATCTGATAATATAAAGGACTGAGACCCTCCGGTGTCACGGAGAATTCTTACAGGTTTTCGGCTTTCGACCTTCTCATTTAACGACACAAATCCATCGAACACGAAAGGCTGAAAACAGCTATCAGGTGTCGCAAGAGAAATTAAGGATGGCGGGGACACAGTTTTCACTAAAACCGAACCTCGAGGCTGAAAAGATGAGGAATCTTGCCGCTCCTGTTTACGTTTTAAAGTATGACACTCAGCCATAATATGTCCCATCTTATGACAGTAACCGCACTCTCGATTAGACTTCGGACTGGTAGGAACCCATTTGTTTCGCGAATCAGAAAGATTTTCATTTTCTTTGAATGAGGAACCCCCAGAGTCAGACGGACGCTTTAGAAACACAGTTTTATGCATTAATGCGTACTCGTCAGCTAACACAGCCGCCTGTTGTACAGTGCTGACTTTCTGTTCGTTTAAATACAACGCAGTACGTTCTGGAACACAGTTCTTTACCCTCTGGGGTCGGCAATCACGCCGGCGTGATCTGCTCGCTTTTTTTCTTATCAGTGCAAAAGAGACTCAAAATACTCGGTTGATTTTGATCTTACATATAAGTGTTATACATCATTAGATCCTGTTAAGTTTCTTCATTTTTTTTGTGGATACTCACAATAAAAACAAAGTGTTGTGCTTTTCACCAAATAAAGAAAAACAAACATGATGCGAGTTCTGCGTTCTCTCTGTCAGTGAAGTCCATTCTGAAACTCGTCCTAAGATTAACTGTAACTCCGCGATTACTTGTCATACAGGCACGAGAGATTTTTCTTTATGAAGCTTGAATTGTCTTCTTTTAAATGAATTAATTTATATAAAAAACAAATATTCTTAGTTTATGCAATCCGTTTGAAACCAAGGAGAGGTCCAGTTTTTTCTTTCTCCCCTCATTATTTTTAATGAGTTGACGCCGCCATGCCCCCGGCGCTATTCACATGTAAATAGTTTAGGTGATCGCGCACACGCCCCCGATCAATGCCATAAAAACACAAAGATTCTTCATGAGATTTACTGATAGTTCATTGCGTTTTGAGGATGGCATGCTACTCCGGTGAAGAAGCCCTTCAGATGATTCTGGACAGCGAGGATTCACCTTTTCCTCAGAGGAATTTGAAACTCTTACGACCAACGGCAGCATTTTGAAGAACGAATTGACCCCGCCGAGGATACAAGTTTGGAGTAAGTTGTTTAGTGTTATATAATTCCTTTTCTGATTATAGAGCTCAAATACATTTTCAGACTATATTTTTGCCTAGTTTTGGCTAGCTTTAGACATAGGAAAGATTACCTCACAGTCACAATATCCCTATACGCTCGTGTAAACTTTTTAAATGTGATATTAGCCTACTACATAGCCTATATTTCACTCAGTTTTTAGATTAGTTTATGACATGATTATCATGCTAAAATACTGCCTTATGCGTAGTTTATTTTGTTTGCGAATAACTGCTTAGGTTATAATGATTTAGTGAAATATATGTCAGCCTCCGGTAAAATATGTGATACTGTCTAAATACAATATATTATTTATGTATAAATGTTCAGTTAGGCTAACTGAAATAAAACCATGTCTATATTGTGAAGGGTAGTCAACTTTACCATGGGTGTGTTCACTTATTCTAAGCACTGTGTGTGTGTGTGTGTGTGTGTCCTCTAAGTCCACTAAAAGAGGGAGGGCGTTCTCACATTTAGCTCCTAAACTCTGGAATAGCCTTCCTGATATTGTTCGAGGCTCTGACTCGCTGTCCCAGTTCAAAACTAGATTAAAGACGCATCTCTTCAGCCAAGCATTTACATAATGCTTACCTTTTATAATACTGCTGAATCAGATCAAATGCATTTAATACTATAAAACTTGAAGAGACTGTAGGTTATCTGTATAGGTTGCATAATATTTGCAGTCATTACGTTCCTGTGTATATTGCGTGAATGACGGGTGGTTGGGCAGATATTGTGTTGCGGTAGGTAGTATGCCATACGGAACCGTTGTCCACTGAAACTGCTTTAACGCACCAGTGGGGCTCGACAGCCTTAGTCAACGGGTTGGCGCGTATGGTTGGGTTGCGGAGAGATTGTGAGATTGTGGTTAGGTCTCAGCAGCAGTAGGGACGTATAGGTCAGTAAGCTGGGCTGAGTTGAGTGGGGGACGGAGGGGGGTGATTTTGGGACGCAAGAGTCACTGTCTTCATGTTTTGTCATTTACGCCTGTGTTATGGAAATCATCATTATGAACAGCAGCTACGCTAATTATTTTCCCTTTGCTTTTCTGCTGTTATCTCGGGACGCGAGTCCCGAGAAAATGGCGTTCGTCAGCTCCAGTTTGTATCCAGCCTCTCACGGAGACTTCAGATGCTCCAATCACAAAGCCTATGAAGTGACGACTCAACACGGGCGATATGGACTCTCTATGGTGGACGGCACTGATCCTCAACAACTCGTCTTAAGACCGGCGTGCATACTTGGACTTCCAAAAAATACTCTAAATGTTCCGATCCAATCTGACTTGTAATGCTGCCCGAATCATGCACTGTTCCTTCGTTGGCCAGAGGAGAACTGGCCCCCCGACTGAGTCTGGTTTCTCCCAAGGTTTTTTTCTCCATTCTGTCCCTGATGGAGTTTTGGTTCCTTGCCACTGTTGCCTTGGCTTTTGGCTTGCTTAGTTGGGGACATTTAATATTCAATAATATTATTGATCTGCCTTACTTAAGGTGGACGTTGACGCAATATCTTTTAGAAACAAACTTTGTTATATTGTTTTCATGTTATCACTGTAAAGCGCTCTGATACAATCTGTATTGTAAAAAGCGCTATATAAATAAAGGTGACTTGACTTGACTTGACTTGTGTGTGTGTATATATATATATAATTAAATCGCAATTTTTTCTACAATGCATGCCCAAAGTCGTGCAGCCATATAGTTTCTCTTGATATCAGCATGTTCAAAGGTGTTTATTTTTTTATTTCATTTTTTACAGGGAGAGCCACTGATGAGTCCTGCTGACTTCAACATTCAACAGTCTCTGTACATGAACATGGTAAAATGAAAAATCAAACACCTTGGAAATGACAGGTATGTACTATGTTTCAATGGCACAAAGTTGTGTGACTCTTCAAGCCTCTGTCTTTAGATCAGTGTGTTTACTAATGTGCTTTTTTGTCCTTTGTTGTGTATCTTTGGATTATGTTGTGTTGTAAATAAATCCAAACAATCTAAAAGCCATTCTTTTTTAAATCTCCTCATTCTTTGTGCAAGGCTCCTTATAATGATATGGCCTGATAGCACCTAATAGGGCCATTATGGGAGGGTCTTTGTCAGGTGTGAAATGCATACATATTAATGAGAGATCATGCCTCCTCGCATAAAGCTTTCTGACACAAAACACGTCATTAAAAATGTAAAAATACTTTATTGTCTTATCTGAATGAGTAGTCAGGATGATTCTAACATAGTTTTGGAGCAAATATTCTAGGCTATGTGATACAATTTTCAAAAGTCTTGTGAAGAAATAATCAATATGTGTTTTGTGGCCTTATTTCAACAACTTTAATTTTTTTTTTCAATAACCACGCATAAACATTATTCTCTTAAAAATACAAACATGTACATACATGTTGCTTAGATATTATGGTAGCCCAGTTTGTGCTATATAGAGTGAATTTACACCTTTGCCATTAACATTTTTATAAATAACTGAAAAAAGCACAAATGTACGGGCATATCAGAACATCCCAATGGCCCCAAAAACAGCTCAGACCCCAGAGAGTTAAACTCTTCAATCAGCAAAAGTTCTCGCAAAGAATTATAGTCAGTTATCTTGCACGCCTTGATCCACCGATCAAATAAAATGCCCTTTTCACGAACGAACTCGGCATAAGTTTGAGACGTGCCTTTTTTCGTGGTACGAAATCGTTGTCGATAGTGCTCAGGAACTAATTCATATGCTCGTAATATTGCAGTTTTCACGGCATCGTACTGCACGCTTTCCTCTAACGAGAGAGATGCACACACCTCTTGTGCCTTACCTGATAGTTTACATTGTTACATTAGTGCCCAAACCTCGTTTGGCCATCTTAAGGCAACAGCAACTCGTTCAAAAGCTTGAAAATACGCCTCAACTTCCCTCTCACGGAAGGGTGGGACGATAGAGATATTTTTAGCCACATCAAAATGTGTTGAAAACGGCGCTACAGACTCAGATCCAATATCAGACGGCACAGAGTTAACACCCGAAGTTGATGGACCAGCCGATGTCTCAGAGTTAACCTCCAACCTAGATGTTTTAAAAATAGATTTTTTAGGTACCTCTGGAACCGCCTGCAACTCCAACTCCCGCAGTCGCACCTTCGTATCAGCATCAATTCGATACATTTCGATCTGATGCTTCAAATCATCTTGTCTCGCCTGAGCTTTGTCCTGAATCTCCAATTGTAACCGTGCTAAACGTAACTTTAAACGGGAATCTGCACTTAAACCCGGTGATGACTCTGTGGACAGTGAAAGAGGTTCAAATTTAGGCATTGAAAAAGATGGACGTACCTCCGCACCAACCTCAATCACTGGCATCACTGGAACACCACTCGACACACGATACCCCCTTTTTAATCAGGCTAGTCACTAAACAAGCTTTCAACTCTTCTTTACGCAGTGTTCTAGAGATAGAAATCTCATAATGTTGAGCAATAAGAAACAAATCATTTTTCCGACATGTCTCTAAAACTTCAACACTAGGTTGATCTAAAAATTTATTTAGCTCAAACGTTGCCATCTTTAAAGAAAAGAAAACGCAAAAGCAATCAGGATAATCCAACACCCTCTGGACCTACCTACCTAACCATTAATCTAATTATACCCTACCTAGTCTTCAGAGGGTACCGATTAAGAGATCGCTCTCTCCCCCGGAATACCTCCAAAAACAACAAACTAAAATAATAAATAAAAACAATAAACAGTAAACCGTCGTCAGGACTGGCGCTAAGCACAGCCCCGCTGGCTTACTCTTCCTAACCAGAGGATATGGATAACCTGAATCAAATTAGATCACTCAAATTACCACTACTCGGACACAGATCCCGGACGAGCCCCCATTTATGTTACGAACCCCTGTTGTTAAAAATGCTCGTTTCGTAAGGGTTCAGCAACACAAAAGGAGACGCAAGGCAAAGAGCAGTTTAAGCATTTATTTTTAGACTAATAAATGACTGCACAAACTCACGTCTCTCAAGTTCTCTCTCTCCACAGATAACACACATTTTCTCTACACTAACGTCAACATAGACATACCAAACACTAACAAATAGAACAAAATAGTGGCACAATACAAAGAACACAGCTTGAGTTGATCAGCTGGCTGGACATCATGACGCGCACGGAGTTCACCGCTGCGTGTCTCACCCTCCTGCACACTCCAATTATATACTCAGCACGAGCCATCAGAGCAACGAACCACAGGTGCGCAGGGGAGGAGCCTACACTCAGAAAGAAACACCAATTAAAAGACGAGTCAAACATACACACAAAAATACACAGGCAACACCCATAAGGCTGAGGCCGTAACAAGAAGAGGTACCATCTGCACTCTGGAAAACTGGAGTTTTTAGCGTTGAAGTTGGCAATCTGAGAACGTTTTCGGGATTATCTTTATCACGCCCCATCGTTTGTGGTATATACAGATAATAACCCACTAACGTATGTACTCACCACCGCAATGCTGAACGCAACAGGACACAGATGGGTGGCGGAGCTGGACGATTATAATTTCACAATCATGTACCGCCCAGGCAAAAACAACTCCGACGCAGATGGTTTATCAAGGATGCCGTTGGACATTGAGGACTACATGTGTAGCTGTACGGCTGAGGCCAGTCAAGATGTCATCAGTGCATCTATGGAGAGAGTCACAGCGGAAAAGACGAACCCTTGCCGGGGTGTTGGGTTGATCCAGGTCAGTGCTTTGAGAGCTTAGTGAAAGACCGTGAGACCAGCAAACCTCTTACCACAGATCAAATCCACAAAGCACAGGAAGAGGATGAAATCCTGTCCAGAGTCCTCTGGTACAAGTTACAAAACAAGAGGCCAAGTAGATCTGAAGTGAAAGCAGAGAACCCCGCAGTGGCCATACTGATAAAACAATGGCTCAAGGTTCAAGTTGGTCCAGTTGGTGTCTTGCGCCGCAGAACTTCCCGTCGAGAACAACTGCTGCTCCCCAAAGCTTATGATCCGCTGGTCTTTAAAGAACTGCACCAGGACATGGGTCACTTCGGGGTCGAAAGGACACTCGACCTGATACGAGAACGATTTTACTGGCCACAGATGAGCAAGGATGTTGAACATTTTGTCAGTAATGTGTGCGAATGTCTCAAGAAGAAGAAGCCGAGTAAGCAGAGCCGTGCACCTCTGGTGCCCATCCAGACCACTTATCCCTTCCAGCTCGTCTCGATAGACTTCTTGCATTTGGAGAAATGCAAGCATGGCTATGAGTATATACTTGTGGTCATGGACCATTTTACAAGGTTTGCGCAGGCCTATGCAACAAGGAATAAATCGTCCAAAACAGTAGCTGACAAGATTTTCAACGATTTTGCACTCAAGTTCGGGTTCCCAAGCAGACTACATCACGACACCTGTGATTTCCTACCCCTTGATCAGCCACCGGCAGGGCTTCGTCAGCCATGGAAAGACTCCCTGAGCTCCTCAAAGAAAAGAACCAAGTCACAACGACAGCAGCAACCAGAGCCAAGTGATACCTCTGACGACGAAGTCAGTGGTACCTACCAGTGAAATCTGAGATCTGGCAGGGGGAGACAGCAGAGACACACTTCACTGAATCCCCTGACAGAACCCTTTCACCCACTACATAGCGAAGAGGATGTGCCACTACATAGTGAAGAGGATGTGCCACTACATAGCGAAGAGGATGTGCCACTACATAGCGAAGAGGATGTGCCACTACAATCTCAGAGACCTGATGTGAGTTCTGACAGGTCTGAGAATGTTGAATCAGAGGCCGACCCGCTGGTTCGGACGCTAGGAGAGCGACATGCGGTAGGACCGCGACCCCAGAGACTGAGACGTCAGCCTGTTGTACTGAGTTATGACACATTGGGTCAACCGTCCTTGGTAAAACGAGACTGTAAGATAACAGAGAGTCAGGTAACACAGACTAAGGGTTACTGGAGGCCTTGGATGCCTGAGGTTTTCTAAAGTAATGTTCACTTGTTCCGGGAAATGTCAGGAGACATTTAGTTTTGTGGGGGAGAGTGTAGCACTAAGAATGTAAAACGGGACAGATATCAGTGCACCCCCTTTTAAATTTCGAATTGTCAATGTTATTGTTAGTTACTTGTATTACTTCATTGCATTGTGTTCAATTTGGTGAGACTCGGAGTCGTCAGCAGGGGGTACCCGGGAGTTGCACAGAGCATGGGTGGCTGACTAGCTAGCAGTGTAGAAGTAGGATCCAGCACGAGATGAAGCGCGAAAGTGCAGAGAAATGTGCTCCTTGTTTGAACAATGCTTTTTCTTGTGTTTTATACAGGTAAGCTGACAACAACCTATATACTGGTAAATGCATAACAGTATTGTATTCTTATAGAGCCGTAGTTCATGCCTGAGACGTTAAGAAAAGTGAAGTTTTGACCGTGATTAAGAGCGTCATGCGTGAAATGGCGGACGAGAGTGTTAACTACTCAACAGGAAAATTAGTAACTTTTAACCTGAGCAAAACGGAGGAATAAAGGCTTAAAAAGATATATACTCGACATGTGAGTGCGGGACGAGGCATAATTAACCGAATAGATGTGTACGGACATTGATTAAGATGTGTGTAGTGACGAGTCTGGGCAGTTTGATTTAACAAGGCACACATGACTGTTATTAGTCCTCACATATATTTGTCAGCTATAAGTCAATACTGTTAAATAAGAACCCCAGTCAGATTTAGAGGTAAAATAGTTTATTAATCATTTTGTGAGTTTATAGTGATAACACGGTAACTGTTAAACGGTGGAAACCTAGTTCATAATGTAGTCAGTTCATTAGCATATTTCATGGAAGAGTAAAAACGGATTAAAGACAAGTTGAAACAGTGATATGAAAGAGTATTAGATATATATGTGCAGTTATCAATGCTAGAGTAATGTGAATATAGACTAAACTATTGCCGCTATCTGAATATCTATTCTAATTCCAAATGCTATTTACATGTTTATGTTTATTGAGTTTGAATGCATGACTCATAGAGTTTGTAGTACTTTAATGATGTTATTTGTCAGACCTTTCCTTTTATGTCGTTTGATAGCGGGCACAGCACATGTTTAGATCTATTTTAATGTGTTTGTGTATAGAACATGTATTTCTTGAGAATTTAGTATTTACTTTACTTTACTTTACTTTACTTTACTTTTATACTTTATTAGTCCCATTACTGGGAAATTTGTCTTGGACAATGTGCAAGTCCATACATACAAACAACATACATTAAAAGCGAATAGAAACAACAGTCAATACATACAATATCACTTACATTAAACCAAAATAAGAATTAGTGAAGTTAATCCATGTAAGGCACCCTAGCAATTCACAGTATTTTCTCTCTATTTAACACTTTGATTGCAGTTGGAACAAAGGCATTTTTCAGTCGATTTGACCTGCACATCGGGACCCTGTACCTCCTTCCTGATGGTAATAATTTAAAATAGGCATTCATGATATGAGTATCGTCTCCAACAATTTTCTTGGCATGATTTAAGATAGAAGCATCAATGGACTGCATTTATATAGCGCTTTCACAGACCCAATGGCCACCAAAGCGCTTTACAATTTGCCTCACATTCACCCATTCACTCTCTCATTCATACACCGACGGGCGACGGCAGCCATGCAAGGCGCCATCCAGCTCGTCGGGAGCAGCTGGGGTTAGGTGTCTTGCTCATGGACACCTCGACACTTGGTCAAGTGGAACCGGGGATTGAACCACCAACCTTCCGGTTTGTAGACAACCTACATGAACCACTGAGCCACTGACGCCCCAACATCGTCAACATGAGATCAAACATCTCTTGTGGTGATAATCTCTCCTCACCCCCTATAATATATAATAAAGGCGGTGTTCACCAAACGTCCTAACCTCGATTTTAATTGGACAGACAAGTTACCATACCATGCAGTGATGCCATATCTAATCAAGCTCCCGAAAATATACTGATAAAACAATACATGATTCTCTGATTCACTCCGAATGCCTTAACCTGCGTAAAAAGTATAATCTCTGCTGTAACCTGGAACACAGATTGTCGACATGAAAAGACCAGCATAGTGAATTATCTATATAGACTCCCAAGTACTTATATGAAGGAACCTGTGCAACGATATTACCATGTATCATTACTGAACTATGATCCCCTACACTTCTAGGATCAAAAATCATCTCGACCGTCTTAGTTCCGTTAAGTATTAGCGAGTTATCGTCACACCAGCTTACAAATCTGTTTACCTCAGAGAAATAATGTGAAGCATTATCTTGACTATTTAATAAGGTTAAAATTGCAGTGTCATCAGAAAATTTGATAAAAAAAGTACTGTCTTGGCTTGCTACGCAATCATTGGTATATAATAAAATTGGAGAGCAAACGCGCCCGTGTTCGTAATTTTAACCTCAGAATACGAGTTGTTGACTCTCACCTGTTGTGTGCGGTTGTTCAAAAAGGAATAGAGCCACTTAATACAGTATGGATTTACCTTGAGCTCTTTTAACTTTGTGGTCAACAACATGGGATTCAGGGTATTAAACGCTGAACTAAAATCAATAAAAAGTAAACGGGCATATGCTTGAATGTCTTCTAAATGACTAATAACAAAATGAGAGATGCAGTTAATGGCATCTTCAGTACTTCGCCTCTCTCTATATGCAAATTGACACGGGTCGAGTAATGGTTTGACTTGATCCCTTAAACCCATTAAAACAAATTGTTCAAAACACTTCATAACATGAGATGTAAGGGCTACTGGTCTAAAATCACTATTCTCCACTGAGTTCTGTTTCTTAGGAACTGGTATTACGATGGATTTTTTTCCATAAAGATGGAATAGTATGTGAATCCAAAGATTTTTGAAAAATGGGGCAGAATGCTGTGGAAAGCTCCACATGACAGGTTTTTAACAAAAAGGCTGAGATTCTATCCGGGCCCATAGATTTTTTGGAGCATACACCTCTAAATAAAGTGCTGACCACCTGTGGGTCAACCACTATCCTCTGTCCCGGTTCACATATTACATTATCCAGAACACCCGTATAATCAGCTGATGACTCAAACCTTAGAAAAAAGTCATTTAAATAATTTGCCCTGTGTTCATCATCATTAGTTATAAAAGTTTTGAGAGATGGTGTCATATTTGTTACAACTTTCATTGCATCCCACAGTTTTTTTGAATTCCCTGTAGCAAAGTTATCTTCTATTGTATCTCTATATTTTCTCCTCGCCCTTTTCAGTAATATATTCAGTTCCTTTTGAACTATTTTTAATTTAATTTTATCATGATTCTTGCCAACTTCTTCCTATTCAAACATTCCTTGACTTCTTTTGTTATAAAACTTTTGTTATTTGGAAATACCGTTACAGTTTTCTTCTCCACTATTGAGTCCACACAAAAATTTATATAGTCTGTTATGGACTCTGTGGCAGTTTCAATGTCCATCTCATGAAAAAGATCCCAGTCCGTGGATTCAAAAAATTGTATAAAGAGTAATGCGTCTAGTGTGACGTATCAGCTTAGACATCAGACATGTGATTGTTTAGGATAATCTGTGAAGGTATCACAGGATAAGAGTGTAGAAGTAGTATCCAGCACGAGATGAAGCGCGAAAGTGCAGAGAAATGTGCTCCTTGTTTGAACAATGCTTTTTCTTGTGTTTTATACAGATAAATAAATGTGTTGCATCAGGAAGTGACATCGCATCAGGAAGTGACATCGCCTCATTCCTAAAAGTGTAACAAGTGCATGCAGGGATGATTCAAACAATGACTTTGATCAAACTGACAAAAGATCTTATGATAAAACTGGAGATGTAAACTGTAAAAGAAATTTGCTCTCTTGAGCCACTAAGTTTCTGGCTGCACTACTGATGAGTTGTGAGTTATTCAGATCCCTAAGAACAAGTAATGGTAATACTGATGTTTATCAAGAAACACAAATTTATGGGATAGATACTTTATTTGCATCTCTGGTAAAAAATAAAAATAAAAATAAATAAATGTGTGTATCCAATTGATTTTTTTTTTTCTTTACAACACTGTGGTGCAATCTGTTCCATGATAACCATGATTTCAGCTTTTGGTTACCTATGTGTTTTCATAGTTATGTTTGCCATGGCCAGGCCACCTGGGATGCTGAATTTGCTGACCAGCTTTCTAAAACATTTTGTTCTTTAGATAATGTTTTTCTCTACACCCTGCTAAAAGAAACGTTATATGCTGTTACACATTTTTGACGAAGAAAGTAAAAAAAAAACATAACATGATAATTTTTAATTTTTACAACCATAAAATTTATTACATTTTGTAGAAATTCCTGGTGACCCATTTGTAATAACAATAATTTTCCATTTACTTCTACTTAGAAATGATTAAACAGATGCACCATTACCTAAATAACACAACATCGGTCCAATGCCTTTGACTGTAATGGACACAGTTTGGCTGGTTTGTACAGCACCATTAGCAATTACACCATCAGGGCCTAAAAAGCATTTTTATACATCAATGGACATGCTGAGATTTTTTTATTATTATTATTGCGAGCATAAACACAACATATAGCCCTAAACATTATTTAGACATGTAAGCCACTATATATAAAATATATATACAGCACATTTCTCTGCAATTATATATATATATATATATATATATATATATATATATATATATATATATATATATATATCACAATATAAAAATGAGTGGCATTTATTTAAAGGAAATGTAGCATAAGCACACTTTTCAATCCAAACATTTCACAAAATGTCACAAAAAAGTTAATTAGGTTTAAAAAAATGAAGAAATAGATTACTGGATATTCTTCAAAGTGAAGCCTTGGACACTTCGTGGTTGTTGATTGTTAATGTGATGAATGTGTTTTTTCTGATGGGACACCTTGTCAATGTTATTTTAGTATCATATATGTATTTTTTTACATTTTAACATTTTGAATAAGTTTAATTTTGTATTTTCAGTTTTTATTTTAATTTTAGTTAAAGTTTTAGTAATTTTGTTGTGTGTCTTTTTTATTAGGTCTATATAGTTTTTGTTCATTTTGAATTAAATTTTAGTTTTGTTATTTTAGTACATCAATTTAAGCTAAATGAAATGGAGAAATTTTGCTTTGACAACTAGCTGAAATAATAAGCTTTGCCCCCCTGTAGTCAATAATTGTATCCATTTAAAATTCATCTTTGATCACCAAAATTATATATTTAAAAGTTTTTTGCTCGATAAAAAATATTCCTGTCTTAAAATAGCTCTAAAGTAACTCTACACCTTTGCCTCTTTTAGTATAGAGGTTCTATGAATATGCAGATTAGCCCCACCTCCACTCACTCACACCCTCTCAGAGATCCACTCTGATGATTACACATTGACGTGATTGGTTACAAGGTAGTTTGTGATGTCAGAAACACCAGCGATTTCAAACCGTGTTTTTGAGACTGTCTTTGGTTCACTGCAGTTTTAAGGAGAAAATACTCAGCAATGGTGTTGACTTATGAATTGTCACATGGTTTGTCTTAAAGGTGCAGTGCGTATATATTAGCGGCATCTAGCGGTTCGGTTGCGAGTTGCACTAATGGCTCAGCCCACTGCTCACCCCTCCCTTTCGAAGAAGCTACGGTGGCTAAACCGGGACAAACATATCATCGTCTGAGACAGCAGAGAATAGCCAGAGTAAGCCAAGAGTGTGTAGCATTGTCACTGTTTCTGTACCACAGTCCATTATAAACCACATCATGGATAAAGTTTACAAAGCCATAGTCAGGTGAGGTGGATCAAGGGTCTTAATATATAATATAATAATAGTAATCAGCTGATTGTCTCACGAACGTAACCAACACATTTCTCCCCACATAGCAAACCCATAATACAGCGAGGGAGAAGAACCACATGAAACTATCCAACTACATATTTTTTCTAACAGGGTAGTAAAAGTTTAGCTGGCTAATATGAGCTGTTATGCTGTAGGGCTGTGGCTGAGCTGGTTAAAGCGTAAAGCATTGTTTATACCAGATGTGCGCGCATGAGCGCAAAGGTGCGCGCGGCAAAAATTACATGATTGTAACAGCGCGCGCGCCTCCGCATCCCCTAGACACCATTTACTACACATAAATTAATAAATAATAATGAATAAAAATATCGTTTTTTTTTCCTCTGTTTTGAAAACTCTTCGCGATCGACTTTAAAATGCTTCCAAGATCGACTTGTCGACCGCGATCGACGGGTTGGTGACTCCTGTAACGTTACTGTTTTAAGGTCAATAGTACTAATCAGCTGATTGTCAAAGGCATAACACAGCGAGGGAGAAGAACTACATGAAACAATCCAACTACATAGTTTACACCACTGACAAGGGAAAAGTTACTACTCACGGTGTCTATGGCTTCTAGCTTTATGCGGCTTCTCTTTCAAGATATGAACGAAACGTACTCTGTAGCGCTGTTTGTTCCCTGTCGGCTACGGGAGAAACATGACGTCACAATATGTCGACCTTCATAGAAGGGGGTGCCCGCGGTTATGTAGATATAAATGTTTCGTTCTAAGGTAATAAAAACATAACGCTTCATTGAGTAAGATGTTTATACACCACTGAACACATAGTTATGGATCTTATATTGCATTTCTGTCAATAGATCCTCAGAAATATTACACATTGCACATTTAAAGCAAATTAAAAACACCACATAGACATACAGTATAAACAACTTTAAAAGCTTGATTTTCACCACAGGGGGACTTTATTATTTAATTGATTTTGAAAGGATAGTTCACCCAAAAATGAAATTCTGGCATCATTTACTCGCTCAAGTTGTTCCAAACCTGTATATTTTTCTTAGCTTAACACAAAAGAAGATATTTTGAAGAACGTTGATAACCAAACAGTGACTTCCATAGTATGAAAAAAACAAACAAAAAAAAAAACTGTTTGGTTACCAATATTCTTCAAAACATCTGCTTTTGTGTTAAGCAGATTGCACTACTTCTTTTTTTTTTTGCAGTTAACGTGTCTTTTCTTCTTGGCCTGTTTTTGTGTGATCCTGCTGAACCAATTAACTTTTCGTCCATTGGTCATGTCTTAATTTTGCAATTTCTAGTATTGCATTAGTATTGCATCCTTCTCTTGAGCATTTAATAATTTTTGACTTTTCAGTGTCAGCTAAATCTCTTTTTTGGCCCATTTTACCTGTAAAAGAAAACCTGCTGAATAATTATGCACACCTGAATATAAGGCGTTTTTCCACTTCCAGCCTTCCTTAACAATTATATATCACTTATACATGATTAAATACAAAATTAATAGTAGTTATTAAGATTGATGTGGCTTGGAATTGTTAAAATTTTCTTGGAAAAAAAATAGAATCAGAATCGAATAGAAATTTCAGAAATTTCAGAATATTCAGAATAGAAATCAGAATATCAACTTGCATAACTTGCACGCACTGTATATTCAGCTTGCATCTATCCTTTCCAATATTCGAATTATGTGTTATTTGCGCACGTGAAGATATTTGGGGATGCCTCCTATTGAAGATAGGCTTGCGGGCTATCTTTCACAGAGTGAATCAGCCACTTATTGAAGGCTCTGAGCCTGCCGTCTAGCGTTAAGATGTCAGGGAGTATGCGGCTGTGCATACGATAAGATGTTGCAGGCATAGCCAGTCCGTAGCCAATCGGGCTCCTCCTAGAACACAGAGGTGTCAGGACACTAGGAGAAAAAGACTAAATCTGAAGGAAGTAATTGATAGGAAGCAATTTGGTAAACTTGATTGAATCGCTGTGGAGAAGCAACATCTCTCCTCTTTCCACCCGGGTTGTGTGTGGGGCACAATTGGTTGAAACAAGCACTTATATCAGGCCCTGAGGCTGGACTGAGGATGTAAATGGACATTTCTTGTTCTGTTAGAATACTTTTTAGAATTGGTCCCTTAGCAGTTACTGTGGTGAGCTGGAATTGCTCTCCTTGGGTGGGACATATTTAACTTAGGGTTGAGCGAGGTGAGCTAAAAAAGCAAAAAGCACACAGTAAAATCTCCAGTGTTGAAATCCTGGTGTTAAGGACTTTTAGAGTAAAGTGTTAATTTTCTGGTGTTGAATTTCAAGGGATTAACACTGCTAGTGTAAACCGCACCCTCTGGCAGGTGAAAATATGTAGAGTTAAATCAATAACACCGAGAAGAGTGTTATTAGTCACATCCGGGACATTTACGAGCTGGGCGGGACAAAACGAGCTGAAACATTTTTCACAGGCGCCATTTTCTTTGACTCGCGAAGCAAGGCATACGAGGGGGGAAAAGGCATATATTGAGTGTTTTATCGCATTTATATATGCATTTTATAATATCATATTGTTTTAGAACAATATGTATGTGCTGTGCACGGTTAAACCGTTCTCAGAGGGGCATTTTCGATGATGCGCGATGCGGAGCAGACCAGGATGGGTTTGATTTTTAACAGGGAAACGACGAAAGTAAGTTAACTTAAGTGCTGTATCTAATTTACAATATGCATTTTATAATATATTGATTTATAGCGATATTTAAATGCTCTGCGCGCTTAAACGAGCCGAAACTTTTTCAAAGGCGATCTTCTTTGACTCAATACGGAGCTGACGATGACGAGGAAGGAACGTTGACGTTAACAGAGAAAACAGCGAAAGTAAGTTAAGTGTTTTTAGCCAAATTTACACCAAGTAACTTATTTCATGCCATTATATTGTTTTGTAACAATATTTATGTGATGTGCGCGCCTAAACCTCTCACAGACAGACTAGGCCCTGCATCTTCTTTGACTCGAGTCGTGACGCAGTGCAGACACAGAGTTTGCTTTTAACAGTGAAAACACAGAGTAAGTGTTTTAACTCATTTAAAATGTGTGTTTTATAATGTTATATTGTTTTATGACAATATTTGTGATCTGCAAATATCTTAAATCCTCAAACTATTTTTCTCTCGTTTGCCAGCACACCTAGCGTAACGTTATAACTGAAGACGAACAACTCCACAAACTGCAACCAACAATGCATGTGAAATTGTCACTTTATTTTCTTATTTGGATGACCAATTTTCTTAGAATGGGTAAGTAATTATTTCAGATTAAATATTTATGCAAAGTGCTTTTATCAGATTAACTTTTGGTTGATGTTTGATATGCTTTCATGATTCAATTTTGCTATTTGTGTTTGCTAATGCTAGGAGCATTTCTATGTTGGACCAAGTGGCTAAGGCTAACCAGGCTTGGTTTTTGAAGACTATACAGACTTGAACCTGGTGATGATGGTAAGATTTAACAGATAACATATGAGGCACAAACATAAAAAATAATCATAGCTTTGTTGCTATTTGGGATAACTAGATATTATTTGTTTCATAACACTCATTTTGAATTTGTCCAGTCAAATTACTTTACAAAAGTAAATCTCATCAACTGTTTTCATGATTTGACCGGTAGAGGTTTTCTTGCTGTTTAATTTTAGACTCAACTGATGGGAAATCTCTGCCCAGCTGCCCCGAACATCACAAAGCCACAAGAAGGGAACACAGATTCTTTCGGCGGCTGACTATTTAGTGAGATTTCTTAAGGTGCGTGACCTAATTTATTCTTAAATGGTTAATTCACCCACAAATGGAAATTCTGTCGTTAATTACTCGCCCTCATGTCGTTCCAAACATGTAAGACTTTTTCATCTTCACAACACAAATGAAGATATTTTTAATGAAATCTGAGAGCTTCCTGTCCCTCCACGTTCAAGCCCCAGAAAGGTATAAATGTACATCATTAAAGTACACCATGTGACTCCAGTGGTTTAACATACATTTTATTAAACTACGCAAGTGCTGCAAAAAAAAAAAAAACATTTACCACTTAATTTATAAAATATTAATTTCCAACATGCATTCATGAGAACATTTCAACTCGTGCATATTGTTGATGCGAGAGCAGATGCTGCGTTAACGTGCATTGTAGATTGATATTTTGTAAATAAAGATGAGTCAAAATTGTCGTAAAAAAAAGCTGTAAAATTGAGGTTAAACCACTTGAGTCACATGGATTACTTATGATTTCCTTTATACCTTTTAATGGCTTTGGAAGTGATAGTTGAATAGGCTGTCGACGAAGGGACAAAGATTTAGATTTCATAAAAAATATCTTAAGTGTTCCGAAGATGAGCAAAACTCTTAACTGGTTTAGAACAACATAAGGGTGAATAATTAATGACAGAATTAAAATTTTTGGATGAATTAAGTCTTTAATTTACTTGGAAATCAGTAAATTCAAGTCTTAAAGGAATAGTTCACTTTTAAAATGAAGATTCTGTCATCATATACTCACCCTCAAGTTGTTTCAACCCTGTATGCATTTCTTTCCTCTGCTGAACACAATGGGAGATATTTTGAAGAATGTCAGTAACCAAACAGTTAACTGGTCCCATTGACTTCCATAGTAAGAAATAAAATATACTATGGAAGTCAATGGGACCAGTTAACTGTTTGGTTACTGACATTCTTCAAAATATCTCCCATTGTGTTCAGCAGAAGAAAGAAATTCATACAGGGTTGAAACAAATTGAGGGCGAGTATATGATGACAGAATTTTCATTTTAAAGTGAACTATCCCTTTAATCTATGCAAAATAGTTTCTTGTTTGAGTCACGAAAGTCTAAGATTATTGAACTCTTTCCACCATAAACTTGCTGTATTTATAAAACACAAATGGTATTAATTGTAATTGGTCTGGTTTTGTGTTGTCTAGGGAACCAGCACTCCAGGATTTTTAGAAAGTTGGATCTGCACAGCCTTTCCTGCTCTGTGAAACAATGCACTGAACTTTACTGTTAGCAACTGGACACAACTGATCCACTCGTATCCTGCAACTGTTTTTCATCTGCTGAATGTTGTTGCTGTACTGTTGCTAAGTCGAAGGTACTGAATCAACTTCACTGACACAGGACTTACATTCACTGACATGTACAGGACTTGAAGTATTACAGACCATTTGATAAGCAGCTTTCATATAATTCTGATGACAGAAATGCCTATATTGTGCCTTCATTTATTTTAAAAGTTAACCTATGATGTAAAGGGGCTTGTTCGTTAATAAACTAGTTTGTTAAAACAACTGTTTGCATTTTGCCTTTATTTTTAACTTTACAATGAATACTGAATTCTACTATAATCCCAGACTAAGGTTACAATTTAACTTTCTCGATTGTTTTGAAATAAAGTTTTGAAAGAGTGATATAGAGTGATGTGTTTATTTCAAAATGAATTTATTCTTTTCAGATTAAATGATTTTTCATCTTATTTTACATTTCTTTAAAGTAGGTAATGCAGAACCCTAATAAGAAAAACAGTGTTTTTATTTGTAAAAAGGTGTTCTATCAACACCAGGATGGGGTCAACACCAGAACAGTGTAGAATTTTAAGTGCTCTGTAACAGTGTTGTTGTTATCTGCATTGGTGTTAATATTTTACACTCTTAGTGTTCACATTGTAACACTGTGTCGGTGTTGCGAGAGGCAACACTTTTGAAAGTGTTGAACTAACACTTTGTGGGTGGTTCCCATATATACACTTTTAAAGTGTTGAAATTAACTCTATTGGTGTTGATTTCCGGGTTTCAAATTTACTGTGCACCCACTCCAACAATAGTTGGATTATAAAGAAGGGCCCTTCTCCCCTTAGGGTACTTTCTCAAGGTAGAGGCAGCTGTGAACTTGGATTATTATTGGATTAACCACAGTTGGGTTTTAAATAGACCCGTAGTTGACCCTGGTAGTAAATAATTCTAACGAGTTGAGGATGTTCGCCTGGGGGCATCCCTCCTTGTTTTCTGTCATTGACTATGGCTAGTGCTAATTTAATCAAGGATGGGCTATGACAGGTCCAAAAAGTGTGTTGAGAATGTTGAGCTGCCTCAACATCTTTAAGTATGTTGGCCATTCTCGGGATATTTGCTTTCGCTGTGCTAATTGCAAGGGCTATTAAAGCAGATATAAATTAGAAGTAAATTCAGGAGAAAGCCAGGACAAGCAGTCACTCTGCGAGAACGGCTAGAGCGCGTAAGTTGTTTTTTCTTAATATCCAGTTCTCCTGTTGCTCTGTTTACCATTTGTCAAGTAAGTAGGGCTATTTTCGATTCTTTGCTTATTTGTAATTTTTATCTTCACTAAATATCTTTAATTTAATTAGACCCGTTCCTATTTTGAATATCTGCCGTCTTAAGGGTTCTAGTCTGTTTGTTATTGTAGCACTTAAGTATTGCTGTTAATAACAGCTAGTTTCGATTTCAGCCATTCTCGGGATATTTGCTTTCGCTGTGCTAATTGCAAGGGCTACCACAGCTGTCCTCACTCAGGCGATTGATAGCATTATATCTATGTAGTGTGCGCGCTGTCGCGGAAGCAGTCAGCGCTCGTGTTTAACCTCCTCGTGTTAAGACCGACTCGGGTAAAGACCTGCGACTCTACCTGCGCGACTCCACCGAGCAAGGACACATGCAAGGCACTTAAAGTATCTTCTTAACCGTTTCCCTTCCTACCTTTATCTTATTTCCCATTATCATTATGTGCTTTCAACACATTCCTGTTGTCTCTCGACAACGCTCTCTCACCATGCACAGAAGGCAGCGCAATACTGCTAATCTGCGCCCTATTCTCTCATCCTCACACTCACCTCTCACTCTTTCTATGGGTCTATGGAATTGTCAATCAGCAGTCAATAAAGCTGACTTAATTCCAGCCTTTGCATCTCATTCTACTCTTAATATCTTGGGCTTGACTGAGACCTGGATCCGCCCAGAAGACTCAGCAACCCCTGCTGCTCTCTCTAACAACTTCTCTTTCTCTCACACCCCTCGCCAGTCGGGGAGAGGTGGGGGCACTGGTCTTCTCATTTCTAACACTTGGAAATTTTCAACTCTCTCTTCTCTATGCAATAACAACTCATTTGAATATCATGCTATTACACTTACAACTCCCATGAAGATCCATATTGTAGTTATTTATCGCCCCCCAGGTCAACTGGGAAGTTTTGTAGAGGAGCTGGATGTGTTGCTGTCCTCTTTCCCTGAGGATGGCATCCCACTTGTAGTCTTTGGCGATTTCAACATCCACCTAGCGAAACCGTATGCAACAGACTTCATCTCTCTCCTAGCCTCTTTCGATCTCAAACGCCTCATCACCACCGGTACTCACAAGTCAGGCAACCAACTGGACCTGGTTTACACACGCAACTGTATCACAGACAACATTTTGGTGAAACCTCTCCAAGTTTCAGATCATTTCCTCATTACTTTCAATCTACAACTCACTACCCATGCTCCACCAACCTCACCACCATTTACTTTCTCCGTCCCATCTTTCCTCTGCTGTGTCATCTTCTCTTCCCTCACCCTCACATTTCTCATCTCTGGATGTGAATACTGCAACGGATACTCTATGCTCCATCCTAACCTCCTCTTTAGACAACATCTGCCCTCTCTCCTCCAGGCCAGCACGCACTACTCCCTCTAACCCCTGGTTATCTGAGGTTCTTCGTGAACACCGGACCAAGCTCAGGGCAGCGGAGAGGAAATGGCGCAAATCAAAAGACACATCTGACCTCAGTAGGTATCAATCTCTGCTCTCTGCCTTCTCTGTTGATGTTCACACCGCAAAATCTTCATATTTCCACAACAAGACCAACAGCGCCTCTAACACACGTTCACTGTTCAAGACATTCAACTCTCTCCTCTACCCACCTCCACCACCACCCACCTCCTCGCTAACTGCTGATGATTTTGCTAACTTCTTCACTAACAAAACTACAACTATCAGCAGTCAGTTCTCAGCTTCACACACACAGGAACCCAAACTAACCTCTCCCACAGCCAACAACCTTCTCTCCTCCTTCACTCCACTAACCGAGGAAGAAGTATCTAAACTTCTCCTCTCCAGTCATCCTACCACCTGCCCTCTAGACCCCATCCCCTCACACCTTCTACAAGCCATCTCTCCCACACTTCTTCCAGCTCTCACACACATCATCAACTCATCCCTCCACACTGGCATTTTCCCTACAGCATTTAAGCAGGCTCGGGTAACTCCTCTGCTTAAAAAACCAACATTAAACACATCACTTCTAGAGAACTACAGACCTGTCTCTCTCCTACCATTCATTGCGAAAACACTTGAACGAGTTGCTTTTAACCAAGTATCATCTTTCCTGTCTCTGAAGAGGAATGCCTTTGACAATCAGCTGACCACAGGGGTTTCCCAGGGTTCAGTTCTTGGACCGCTCCTCTTCTCCATTTACACCACATCACTGGGACCCATCATACAGGCACATGGTTTCTCTTACCATTAATATGCTGATGACACCCAACTCTACCTCTCATTTCAACCAGATGATCCCACAGTAGCTGTACGGATCTCAAGCTGTCTGGCGGACATCTCGGCATGGATGAAGGAACATCACCTGCAGCTCAACCTGGCAAAGACTGAGCTTCTCATCCTCCCTGCCAATCAGTCTCTAAAGCACGACCTCACTATCCAGCTAGATACATCCTCAATCACCCCATCAAGGTCGGTCAGAAATCTTGGAGTAATCTTTGATGATCAGCTGACCTTCACTGACCACATTACAAAGACAACTCGATCATGCAGGTTTGCTATGCATCAGGAAGATCAGGCCTTTCCTAACTGATCATGCAACACAACTTCTCCTCCAGGCCCTGGTCATTTCTAGGCTTGATTACTGCAATGCTCTTCTGGCTGGACTTCCATCATGTGCAACTAAACCTCTACAAATGATCCAGAATGCTGCAGCTCGTCTCGTCTTCAACGAGCCCAAAAGGGCCCACGTCACTCCTTTGTTCATCTCTCTGCACTGGCTACCACTCGCTGCTCGCATCAAGTTCAAGGCTTTGACGCTTGCTTACAGATTAACCACAGGTTCAGCTCCCTCCTACTTCCACTTACTACTACAAGTGTACATCCCTACCAGAAGCCTACGATCGGTCAATGAGCGACGGCTCGTGGTACCATCACAGCGGGGCACAAAATCACTCTCCAGAACATTCTCATTCACGGTTCCATGCTGGTGGAATGATCTCCCCACTGTCATCCGGAATGCAGAATCCCTGACAGCATTCTAAAGGCAACTGAAAACTCATCTCTTCCGGGAGCACTTAACATAAAAAAAAATAAAAAAAAAATTAAAAAAAATCCTTTCCTTTAAATCCTCGCTTGCCTGGCTTATGCTTCTCCGAGCAATGTCTGAACTTTGTATTTTGAGCACTTCTTGCGTTGTTTTTGCCTCTTCACGATGACTCGCTTGGTTTAGTCCTCAATTGTAAGTCGCTTTGGATAAAAGCGTCTGCTAAATAACTAAATGTAAATGTAAATGTAAGTAGGATAGCTACTTATTAAGTAACTACTCCATTTTAAAAGGGCAGCAGTATCAAAGGCTATTGCTAGCGCTTAGTAGGCTTCCTTTGGCTGTTTTTCAGGGTTGAATTTAACCCTCCCGCACTGTCAGGGGTTTTAAAGTAAGTTAAAGTATACCAGCAGCCATATCACCCTGTAGCCCAAGACTGGTTGCCCACTGAAGCTAAGCAGGGCTGAGCCTGGTTGGTACCTGGATGGGAGACCTTCTGAGAAAACCAGGTTGCTGCTGGAAGAGGTGTTAGTGAGGCCACCAGGGGGTGCTCACCCTGTGGTCTGTGTGGGTCCTAACGCCCCAGCATAGTGACGGGGACACTATACTGTCAAAGAGCACCGTCCTTCGGATGAGACGTTAAACCGAGGCCCTGACTCTCTGTGGTCATTAAAATTCCCATGGCACTTCTCGTAAAGAGTATGGGTGTAACCCCGGTGTCCTGGCCACATTCCACCCATTGGCCCCTGCCAATCATGGCCTCCTAATAATCCTCATCCACTGAATTGGCTCTATCACTCTCTCCTCTCCGACTATAGCTGGTGTGTGGTGAGCGCACTGGCGCCGTTGTACTGTGGCTGCCGTTGCATCATCCAAGTGGATGCTGCACACTGGTGGTGGTTGAGGAGAGATCCCCTGATATGATTGTAAAGCGCTTTGGGTGTAGAGTAGTACATATGAAAGCGCTGTATAAATTCCTCATTCATTCATTAATTCATTAAAGTAGGGTCCTCTGCTCCCCGTTACACCCTTTACCAATCCATGTAGAACCTAACAAGCAGAGGTAATTTGCCTTATAGCACCCCTTTTGTTTATTGAGCACCTTTGGGAGTGCTGGGAGTCTCTAGATCCAGGCAGGGCATGAGTACTTTCCCCTGATTGTTTGGGTATAGAGCTGAATCTCCCCTGCGGCTCCCTGGGGGTTTGAGTTTTTAGAAATAGTATAGTGGGTACTTGTTCCCCTATTTTTCTCCCCCTAGAGGTAGTGGTGGGCCAAGGTATCAGTCTAAAATGATCTCCCTGGGCCAGTATCCACTATGGGGTGTGTCAAACAAAAGAGAATGATATAGCTTCACCTTAGAGCCCTGATTTTGGGCCACATATTGCTTATGCCTGGCCCACAAGGAAGAGAGGAATGTTGTAAAGTCCGGGACTTTCCTTCTTACAGAGCATAGAAGCTTGGGTAATGCCAGAGAGAAGATTACCACTTGATTACCGAATTTGACCTCAGGTAAGTGAGACCGTAGAGTCAATTCAAGTCAATTCAAGTCAACTTTATTGTCAATCAAACCATGCAACAGTACATTACGCAGCAGACTGAAATTGCGTTTCTCCCATACTCCAATGTGCAATATTAAAACAAAATTTTAACACATACTAAACATAGACTAAACATACGGCTAAACATAGGACACCACTAAACAAGTGTAGATAGATATACAACAGATAGGCAGATCCACATAGCATATGGCCTACCGTGAGCATACAGTTTCCAGACTATCACAGAGTTTCAAAATATAGTCGGGTTAAGGTATTTCACTGTCGTGCAATATAAGGTGCAATATGGCAAAGTGCAAGTAGCAGCATGAAGATACATAAATATTGTAAACTTGTTACATTCTTGTGCAAGGGGATATTGGCATATGTGCATATGAGTATTTTGCAGACATTTGATAATGCCTTTCCCACAGTTCACAGGTCTTAGTGTGTGAGGATTATGGGGGGCGGGAGACAAGGGAGGGGTGTTATAATCCAGTTTTCATGAGTGAGTTGAGCAGTCTGATGGCTTGTGGAAAAAATCTATAGCTGAGTCTGGTAGTCCTGCAACGCATACTGCTGTAGCCCTTACCAGACGGTAGGAGGGTGAACAGTTTATGTGTGGGGTGGGTGAGGTCTTTGATGATGTTGGTGGCTCTTTTGTGGCAGCGGGATGGGTATATGTCCTCGATGGAATGTTGGGCTGATCTGGTGATCTTCTCAGCTGACCTCACCACCCTCTGTAGAGCTTTCCGGTCAGCAACAGAGCAGCTACCATACCAAACTGAGAGACTGCTGGTGAGGATACTCTCAATGGCACCCCTGTAAAAGGTAGTGAGTGCCAATGAGGGAAGGTTGGCTCTTTTCATCCTGCGTAAGAAGTGGAGGCGTTGTTGAGCTTTCTTGACAAGGGAGATGGTGTTGGTAGACCATGACAGGTCATCAGTGATATGCACCCACAGGAACTTGCTTTTCACTGATTCCACAGCGCTGCCATTGATGGTGAGGGGTGTGTGTGGCCTATGCTTTTTCCTGAAGTCCACAGTTATTTCCTTTGTTTTATTAACATTTAAATGTACATTTTTAGTGTCATACCTCATCTCTGTATGCTGAGACGTAGTCGTTGCCGATGAGACCCACCACTGTTGTGTCATCTCCAAACTTGATGATGTGATTTGAGTTTTATCTGGCACAACAGTCATGGGTCATCAGTGTAAACAGCAGTGGACTCAACACACATCCTTGAGGGACCCCAGTGTTCATGATGGTGGTCTGCGAAGAGTTTTTGCCAACTCTTACTGTCTGTGGTCTGTTGGTGAGAAAGTCTAGTAGCCAGTTGCAAAGTGAGTTTGTTCACTAAGTGTTGTGGGATAACTGTATTGAAGGCAGAGCTAAAGTCAATAAACAGCATCCGCACACAGCTGTTTTTGTTCTCCAGATGAGCCAGACTGAGATGAGGAGCTGGAGTAGCCGCTGCCGTATAGGGCGCTGCAATGAAAGTGTAGAGTCAATTTATGCTATGCCCATTATGGTTGTGCATAGGTACAACTAATGAGGCAGGGATTCTTTTAGCGTGGGGGAGTGGGTATTTGCTTCCCATAGCGTCAATCATAGATGCAGTGTTAAGTTCCACTTCAAACTTCCCCTGAGAAGGGGAAAAAGACACTGTGACTCGTTGCTCACTGCAACTTCATGCATCCATAAAACATGAGACATGTTACAAATAAATGAATTTTAAAATAATCCAAATACATGTTAGGGCCATTTTATCTCATTATAATATTTTCTTATTGTATGTTCTGTGAGTGCATGATTCTTTGTGTGTGTTCTTGTTGTGACATCATTCTTGTCATGCTGCAATTTTCCTGCCGTTCCAGAATGATTAATCACATGGCTTTTACAGCTCAGGTTATTGGCTCAAAAAGTCATGAGAAAAGATGCTATTGTGGTGAATGGGAATGTTGATACATAGATTTCGCAAGGTAATGACCTCCTCATTCCTTTCTTGTTCTCCTCATACATCCTTTCTTCTCACTTTTTTTTTAATTCCTCCACCCATTTCACCTCTTCTCAGTCCTACAATTCTTCTTGCTCTTTCTCTAGAGGCCTCATTTTCATTGCTCTGGGTTTTCAGAGGTGATCCCTTTATGCATAGTGAAGTCATAATAGTGTTGTGAAAAATTTAGTAAATGTATGTTTTTGGATTAACGTTAGTTGGTGTTAATGGTTTTGAAAGGGTTTATCTTGGATAGTAGAAATGTGTGTATTGTTTTGGCTGCATTAATTATTTGCACAACATGACATCATGACTTTTGCGTAAACAGACACGCCACTTTCAAGTCAAGTGGCGTGTTATCTATACGCATTTTGAGATATCCGCGTGTATGCGTGTATGTCTACGCCATTAATGTCCAAGTGATTCCGCGTATATGTACACGCCATTAAATTTCCGAGCGAAACGAAGCAAAATGTAGATCTACATCTGGGGAGCGATATTTTTTTTCCCTAGGATGGTAGGAGAAGACTCATAAATGCTATTAACCCCAGTGACGGGTAGGTTTAGGGACGGGGTGGAGGTAGGTCATATATTTATATATACAGTAATAACGTTAAGTCAACTGCGTTCATAAACACGCTGAAAAGCGATTGTGCGTGTTGATAGCACGCCAAAAATGGAAATACGAATTGGCGTGTCATACACACGCAATTTTATGAGATCAGTCTGATTTGCAGAGGACTAACCATAAAGGGGTCGTATTATTCCCTTTCTTGATTTTGTTCTCTTTTCTGGACATTATTGCAGCCCCCTTCTTCCCAGTCTGTCTGTAACACTCAGTTTACTTCCTGTCTCTGTGGAGCCCCTCCTTCCAAAAGTGCAGTGTGCTCTGATTGGTTGGATGGTCCAGTGTGTTGTGATTGGTTAACCTCTTCGAGTGTGTTTGGCAATTGGCATGACCCTTACCATAACTGCACGTTTTAACACACTACTAACGCAAAACAACCAGGCCTCACCACTTTTTGTTTGCATTTGTCTTGGGCAGGAATTATTTAAATGAGGAATACTGTGACGTGTATGTTCCTGAAAGAAAACTCAATACTACAATCAAGGCATTTTAGGGTGTTCAGAAACAGTGCTTACTGATATAAAGAATAACTCCATTTGGAGTGACTTCGTGCTTTGTAACTTTGCAGAACATTTTCATGCTCAAACAACAACATCACACACTAAAGAATGTTGAAAATGGAAAAAAGCAAAAATAGGTCCTCTTTAATGTTTAATTACAAGTTTTTTTTTTTTTTTGGTTTTTGCTGACTAGTCCCATAGGGCTTGTACACATTTAAGTATGATGCATGACAAGTATTTAAACAAAAATGCGCAAAAATGACACTTATGTCTCAAAATTTTTACAGATCTAAGGACCCATTTCACAATACGTAGGTCACTTTTTAAAAAACCCTTACACAGTTCTAACATTCATACTTGGTTGTGTTTAATTTTGCATGTGAAATGCACTTACATTCCCAAAACACTTTTTAAATATCTCAAATCAAGTCATTCTTCCTTAACACTTGTCAACAAGTGGCACCAGCAGCCATATAGTTCATTGTGTTGCTTTTTAAAGGAACACGCTGACTTTTTGGGACTTAAGCTTATTCACCGTACCCCTCAGAGTTAGATAAGTCCATACATACCCTTTTCATCTCCGTGCGTACTGTAACTCTGTCTGACGCACCCACCGCTAGCCTAGCTTAGCACAAAGACTAGAAGTAAATGGCTCCAGCTAGCATACTGCTCAAACCATTTATGTTCGAACCAGAGTAGGACAATGATGGAGAGACTTAAGAAGAAGTGACAACATGTAGAATGCAACAGGGCGTTTCTGAATGGTTAGTTGATATTTATGTTGCTGATGTGGAGTTTACTAATTTCAAGTCTATGATTAACATTATTCTGTCATGATAATAATAAATTGATTAATAAATCGAATAGCATTATGCATTGCTCTGTATGCACCTGTTTGGTAATTGAACAGACATCTTATCTCGACGTGATACCAGAGTTTTTTGTTTGTTTGTTTGTTTTACACACATTCACTGTTTCTCTCAAAGGGTACAGTGTACAGCAGCGTCATCCTTATTTAATGGTTCTCTAGGACTCAAGTTATTGTTGTTGATCTGACTGTATTCACATTCTCAAAAGTGATATTGTCCACCAGCACGCTGTCCCGAATTTCCCACAGTTTTATTGAATTGTTGGCAATTTCCTGCACATCTGAAAAAACAGAATCAGCTTCTCCCCCCTGGGCAACCTTTGGATCATAAAACAATAATTCATTGCTGTAATATGTCAGTAGATGTAAAAATGTAAACATACTGAAATATACTTTATGACTTCAAATGAGTTCAATTATATTGAAGAATGCACTTCTCATCTGTTGCTGTTCTGGAAAATGTGTCTTCCTGAAATACCGGTCTTCCTTGATGCATATTTACAAACAAAATCAATTAGAAATTGTCCCCTTTCACTAAAACTTTCATTGAGACTAACGCTGCCTTTACATGCTGTCAGGTAACTCAGAGAAATGGATGACTCAATTTCAGTGACAAACGTGATAACATTTTATTAGTAAACTTTGGGAACAAAAAAAAGTTCATGTAACACAAATAAATAAATGATTTCTCTGTATGGTGGTTCCCATGTGCTACACACACACACACCAGAGGACATACAGACAGAGGAGACCACCGAGAGGAAATTAGCACAGGATGACCACAGAAAGACAGGCCCAGAGTCCAGTAAGTGAGACAGTGCTGCTACAGACTCCTCGTCTTAGGTTCCTGAGCACATATAACAAGCAGGAGTAACTGAAGTAACACACATGAAAGAGGACACGGAACATGAGACAACACACCACAAGGATAGTGATCAATTGACAACAAGAGGTAGACACAGCTGGAAATATAAAGGGTAAGAGAAACGAGCAACAGGTGGAGGAGATCAGCTTGTGGTTGTGCAATGTGCACACAGTGCTACCAGGCAGCACTGATTGCTCAAAGCACAAGCTGCAGAAAATGGCAGGACCATGACCACAGAGAAGAACCAGTGACGCACCCTGGCCCGTGACACATGCTTATCAGAATAATCGTATATAGCTTCAGGGGGCATTCATGTGTAACTTTCGAGTATAAAACTCATAATTATAACTGGATACTCTGAGATAATGTTGATACCCGAGTTTCCATGTTGGAAGGAACCATACATTTTCTCAGTCTCTAGGTACAGAGAAAATACGAGCATAGTGTGTGATGTTGTTGAGATCTCGTCTGAAATTTTAGAGACAAATAAGAGACCTGTTGTTGAGATCTATTCTGAATCTTTAGAGGAGACAAATGTGAGCCCACCAGAGTCTCTAGCTAAGGAGAAAAATCTTCTTTTTTTGTGTAATGTTGTTGAGATCTTTTCTAAAACTTTTTTAGAAAAACCTGAGTTTTTGTCTCAGGAGACAAGTGTGAGAAGCAGGAGACCCAGGCAATAATCTCCATTTGATGTTAAAGTAATCTAATTTTTGTCTAAGAGAAACATTTGAGATGTTAAAGAGATCTATTTTTTTTCTATTTCCTCTGGGAACACCTGAATTGAACATGCTCGTATTATTTATTTTATTGTAAACATTTTGCTGAGATTTTTCAATATAATTACTGCAGAAATGCACAAAATTACCAAAATGTTTAGAATGTGTTTTTAACAGTTTTGAAAGCAGTGTGTTAGCATTTAAAAATGTGTTGTATAATGCGTATGTATTGTTTTGTAGGTGGAGTATAAATGGCAAAAGAGTTTTTGAAAGATCATTAAATTGTCATTGAATGCATTTTATGCCAAAGCAATGAAAAATGATCGACAGTTTAGCCCATATAGAAATGGGTCCTCGACTCTCAGAAAATTGTACCTTTAGGGCTACAACAGCTGGTCACTGGGGCAGAACCCTTAAAGGGATGTCTTGTACCTTATTTACAACTAAATACATAAAGGGTACTTATTAGTACTCTAAGGTAGCCTACTAATATGCACCCTTTAGGGTAAGTCATCCCTGTAAGGTTACTGCTCAAGTGACAAGTTGTTGTACTCCTAAAGGTTAAATTTTTGCACATTCCTTTCTGACAGTGGAGAAATTGCTAAAAAGTAATTAAAATGATATGGTAGTAAATTACAGATTGTTTGTTTTTTCACATATTTCTCAATACTGAGAACATATTTTTAAAACTGTTCAACTGAATCTCTACAGGACTCCAGACTAACTTTTCCACTGGTTGCACTGGTGCTACCAACTTTCTCAGTTGGTCGCACCAGCATATGATTTGGTCGCACCTTCCTTTTTTTTTGCTACATGCCATGGGATTAATCAATGCATGCTGATGAATAGTGGTTTTAATATACCAAACCAAGTAAAGGCTTTCTGGGTTTCAGCATAAATACCTGTAATTTATTATATAAAAACACATGTAATATTTGGTAATTATCATGGCCAAATTTCAGGATTTTGGACAGTAATTTTAGTCTGTAATTTTAAGCATTTTACATTTGAATTATATACAATCTATCTATCTATCTATCTATCTATCTATCTATCTATCTATCTATCTATCTATCTATCTATCTATCTATCTTTTATCTTTCTATCTGTCTGTCTATTATCATCTTTCTACCTTTTAAAAATCATTAAACATTCAAATGTATGCATTACATTTGAAAAGATTACAGTATTATAATACGCTGATACAGATTTTTCGTTATCAAAGTTTATAGTTGTAACAAAAATCAGAAATCTCACACTCCTTACCTTCTGCATTTGATAATAATTTCCTTAACTCTCATCTAACCGCTGAGAGACGTAGGAAGGGGCTCGGGTGAGACCTTTTCATTTTTATATGCCTTAAAGGGTTAGTTCGCCCATTTAAGACATGAAGTTGTATGCAATCCTTACCAGCACTATAGTGCATACACACTGACCCACTCTGTAGTCACCTCCCTGGTCAGAGTTCTGGCCGCTGGAAGTTTTTCAAGAAAGTACTCCCGGTTAGTTTCCGGGGCCTCAAAACTGCGTTTTTTTGCGGCCAGAACTCTGACCAGGGAGGTGACTACAGAGTGGGTCAGTGTGTATGCACTATAGTGCTGGTGAGGATTGCATACAACTTCATATCTTAAATGGGCGAACTAACCCTTTAATTCCTGAATTCGTGGCGCGTTTCACCATCAATGTGCAATGCGCGTGACGTCTACGTTCGTCAATAAATAAACTGCAAGTGTCTTGCGGAAGAACACTGTAGCCGGAGCTACTTCTCTCCGTTAATGTCTATGGCGAGTCACGCAGGCACTGGGCAACTCCGCAACCGAGTCGACCCCGGGATAAAATAGTCCGAATATAAACGCTTATTATAGGCGTACCGTAGTGATTCAGGATAAGTCAAAAACACGGTTTGGAAAATGGATTGATGATGTACTCGTTCATTTTGAACATAAGTTACGGACTGTAGCTGCTGATACAACGGCATTCTGTTGCGCGAGCGTCCACTCGCACAAATGCGACCACATACAATTTTTACTCGCACATTCTCAAAAAATGGTCGCATATGCGACCAATTTGGTCGCAGTCTGGAACCCTGCTCTACTAACATTTATACCAGCACAAAAGTTAATCTTAAATGACCTACAACCATCAAAACACTTCTCAGAATCAATGTATTCCTCTGAAACACTTGCAACCTGTCTGCACGCAGTCTCTGTAATAATTTGTTACATTTATATAGGGCTTTTCTAGGTATTCAAAGCGCTTTACATATGGAAGGGGGCATCTCCTCAACCACCACCAATGTACAGCATCCACCTGGATGATGTGATGGCAGCCATATTGCGCCAGAACACCCACCACACACCAGCTTATTGGTGGAAGCCAATCAGTATATATGGGGATAATTAGGAGGCCCTGATGGACAGAGGCCAATGGGCAAATTTGGCCAGGATGCCCGGGTTAAACCCCAACTCTTTTCCAAAGGACATCCTGGAATTTGTAATGACCACAGAGAGTCAGAACCTCAGTTTAACGTCTAATCCGAAGGACGGTTCTCTTTGACAGTACAGTGTCTCCATCACTGTACTGGGGCGTTAGCACCTCCTCCAGCAGCAACCTAGTTTTCCCAGGAGGTCTCCAATCCAGGTACTGGCCAGGCTCAACCCTCCATAGCTTCAGTGGGCAACCAGTCTTGGGCTACAGGGTGATATGGCTGCTGACTGGTAGGATGCAGCCTTCCTTTTGAGAAACAGCCAGTCAAAGACTGAGTTAGGTGTGTGCTTAAAGGGTTAGTTCACCCAAAAATGAAAATTAAGTCATTAATTACTCACCCCCATGCTGTACCAACCCCGTAAGGCCTTCGTTCGTCTTCGGAACACAAATGAAGATATTTATGATTAAATCTGAGAGGTTCATGACTGCTACATAGGCTCCCTAAGGGAATGACACTTGACGGCCCAGAGAGTCATTAAAGAAAATGTTTAAATATTCCATGTCGCAACAGTGGCTCAACTATAAGTTTATCAAGCGACGAGAATGCATTTTGTGCGAAAAAACAAACAAAAATAACGACTTTATTCGACTATTCCTTTTCTTCCTTGTAGGCCTGAAACGAGAATTCAAGAGATTTCCACGACGCGCACGCGCGAGAACTTAACTGAAGTAGTTGAAGGCGCATGCGTCGTGGAAATCTCTCGAAGTCTCGTTTCAGGCCTACAAGGAAGAAAAGTAATAGTCGAATAAAGTCGTTATTTTTGTTTGTTTTTTCGCACAAAAAGTATTCTCGTCGCTTGATAAACTTATAGTTGAGCCACTGTTGCGACATGGAATATTTTTACATTTTCTTTAATGACTCTCTGGGCCGTCAAGTTTCATTCCCTTAGGGAGCCTATGTAGCAGTCATGAACCTCTCAGATTTAATCATAAATATCTTCATTTGTGTTCCGAAGACGAACGAAGGTCTTACGGGGTTGGTACAGCATGGGGGTGAGTAATTAATGACTTAATTTTCATTTTTGGGTGAACTAACCCTTTAAATGTGTTTTTTTATTAGCGTGCTGATTGGTTACAGGTTCAGGTGCTCAGAACTCCGGGGATTGTGATCGTGAGGAAGTGACGGTGGAGCCTGGTGACTCTGTGACATTAATAAGGTAAGGTTCATTTTAATTTTAACACATTCTGTATACCAAACTAATATCATGTTACAAAGAACAATGACACTTCACCAAGTTTAATGTGAATTAATTCTTTAAAACCCTATTTGCATATATGATTGTGCATTATCTTACATTATTCACACTATTATATTGAAATTTTTAAGAAGACAATTATGTAACAGCCTATTCTCTGCTGTTTTAACAGGATTGTTTTTTTTTTTTTAATATGGGTGAGGCATATTAAAGAGTTGACTCGTGTGATTAAGCTCTGCTTCATTTAGCATTCCTGTTAAGCTTTGATTCACTCTTCTTAAGATGACTATGGGTAAACAGCAGAATTGTTTTAGAATGGCTGATTTCCAACAGGATTTCAGTTTTGGGACAAGCTGCAGGAGAGTCTGACTCCATTCACCCAGAACAAATTATGAAAGTGACCCACACTGGGAGACAATATGAAGGTGTGAGAGTTTGTGGCATCATATGGGGTTAGAGGAGAAGGATTTGTCACTAATATACAGAATAAGGGATGATGATGGCGCAGTGGTTCAGACACATGCTTTTGGTGTGAGAGACCCGGGTTCGAATCCACTGTGAGACACAAAGTGAGTGTTTGTCCCTGAGCAAACACTTAACCCCTAGTTGCTCCAGAGGCGTACAACCTCTGACATATATTGCAATTGTAAGTCGCTTTGGATAAAAAGCGTCAGCTAAATGAATAAAGGTAAATGTAAATGTGAAATTTCACTCTGACAGATACAGTTACTGACAATGCAAACAGAATGCTTGTAGTGTACTTCAAATTTGTATGTTTATTAGTATGTTTTTAAAAAACTGTAATTGGCCACCTAAATTATGTATGAGTTTCTTTCTTCTGTTGAATACAATATAATATATTTTAAAGAATGTTGGTAATCAAAAAGTTGACGGTAGCCATTGCCTTCCATAGTAGGAAAAAATACTATGGAAGTCAATGATTACCATCAAATGTCTGGCTACCAACATTCTAAAAAAAATCTTACTGGTTTGGAACAACATGAGGATGAGTAAATGATGACTGAATTTTCATTTTGGGTGAACTCTCCCTTTAAGTGTGCTTTAAGAGAATACACTATAGCTGTGTCCCAATGTGAAGGCTGCATCCTTCGAAGGCTGCGGACTTCGAAGGATGCAGCCTATTCGTCCTTCGAAGGACGCTCGAGCCGCATTTCCACTGCCGGGCTAGCGCCGGGCCAGGGCTAACAGCGAGCCGAGCCGAGCCAGTGGCCTCGGGCCTTAAGCACCGGGCTTGCGTTTCCACTGCCGGGTCAGTAGCCCCGCAGCGCTGCCCTAAACCCCGCTTCTAACACGCCTTTCTGGATCAAACGTCATACATACAACCCAACCCATTTCAGCGGATATTATGAATTTATTTATTTTAGCTGTAGACTGCAGAGTTTTTGAGCTAATGCTGTTGGCTATAGTACTAATCGCTGGTCTAAATCAGGGCTATAGCCAAGCCATTGCCTCGATTTCGCCGGGTGGGCTAAAAGCAGACTGCACATAGCCCGTCCAATTCAGAGCTAAATCGTGACTACAGATCGACCATGTCATGAAATGACACTGGCACCTTGTAGATATTATTACCAATGCGAACATGATGGGATATCAACCATCTCATGCGTTGCCTGCCCAACAATTAAAACTACAATTAATCAGTTTCGACTATACCCAGCAAGCAATAGCCGTCATTTCAACGTCTCGGTTAAATATAGACCCGATATAGTCCGGCTATGTGTAACCCACTTCTAGCCTAAATAACATTAATTTTTTTACAAAATAACTTGCGAGATGTAAGATATTCCATCATGTTAGCAAAGTCAACTGTAATTACAAAGTGTTTGCTTCATTTTTTTGCCATGTTCTATGTGTAGGCTGTGCGTAGTAGACACGATCTAGCTCGTAGTAAGACGGGCTATTTCCCCTCAAGCAATAGCCGTCATTTCACCGTCTCTGTTTTACCCGATATAGCCCGTAATCCACGAGCCAAAATAACCTTGAATTTGGATACGTCATTTTGGCCAAAAATAACTTACGAGATGTATGATATTCCATCATGTAAGCAAAGTCAACAGTGATTAGCTACAAGGTGTTCAGTTTAATTGCTTTCACGTTCTATGCATAAGCTGTGCGTAGACACAATCTAGCTCGTATAGTCAGTACGGGTATTTGCAGCCCACTTAACTTTTTCCCTCACAGGACAGCAACACTACGCATTACATTAAACTACACAAAAGTATATAGTTTAAATTTATCAACCTTGCAAACACTCAGAGACCCTTACAAAAATAAACAAATATCCAGAGCCATGAATTCTCTTTTATGTACACATTTAAAGTTGCATAAAATAATGAATAATAAAGAAATAATGTACAATGTAGGCTATAATGTCGTTTTCGCGTTTCCACATGACAAATGAAGCACGCAATGGTGAAGAATGAGTTAAGATGAATAAGAAAAAAAAGAAAACAACTGGCTTTAATGCTGGTTTCTCTGGCTATTTGAGTAAATGAAAACATAATACTTTTACATTTAAATGTAAATTTGCCGTCCACCACCGAACTCTCGGCCGCCCTTTTTTTAAAAAATAAAAATGCTGTCGTCACCCGCGCAACGACTTATGGGGTAGGATAGGCCGCATAGGATCCATTTATGTATCCTCTCTTTCACGGGGAAACGAAGGGTGCATTTCGCGTCGCTTTTGAATCGGGGAAGCCTTCGTCGCGCTGCAATGACGCAACCGGACTTCGAATACGGCCTTCTTAGGATGCAGAATTGAATTGGGACAGCCTTCATCCCACCGCGATGACGACCTTCCGCGATGACGACCTTTCGTCGATGACGAAATGCGAAAGGTCGCATTTCGGCCTTGAAATGCGACCTTCGGAGGGTGCAGCCTTCACATTGGGACACAGCTAATATAAAACACTTAAAGGAATAGTTCCCCCTAAAATTAAAATGAAGTCATCATTTACTCACCCTGATGTTGTTCTAATGTAATGTGCCATTCTTTCTTTTTTAGACCACAAAAGCAGAAATGTAAAAAAAAAATAATCCCACTCACTCTCGTCTATAATTGCAGTTAACAGCGACCAGCATCAAGCTTCTAAAAAAAGATGCAAAAGTACATATGGCGCTTTTCCACTACACAGTACCAACTCGCCTCGGCTCGGCTCGACTCGACTCGACTCGCCTTTGTTTGCTTTTCCACTGTGTAAAAGTTGTACCTGTACCTGCTTTCGGGTACTTTTTTTCGTACCACCTCCGGCGAGGTTCTAAGCGAGCTAAGGCGATACTAAAATGTGACGTGAAAACAATTCCGACTGCTGATTGGTCACAGAGAATCTGCGTCATCATTGCACGCGCCAGATGGAGTATCCAGAATAAATAACCCCGCCATTTTTAAATAGTTTGGCCAGAGTTACTAAACTTACTACTATTATTATGGCAACTCGGAAGAATACGCCGTGGTCAAACGAGGAGGTGCAGACTTTCCTTTGTTTGGTTGCCGAAGAGAGGATCCAGCGAGAGCTTGATGGGGCAACGAGGAACGAAAGGCGTCGCTATGACGACCGGGTACTATTTGTGGCGGTACTTTCTGCAATGGAAAACGGAGCGAAAAGCGAGCCGAGTCGAGGCGAGCCAAGGCGAGTCGAGTCGAGTCGAGTCGAGTCGAGCTGGTACTGGTAATGGAAAAGCGCCAATAATGTCACCATTATGTTCAGTTTAGCTTAAAGGGGTCATGAACTAAGAATTCAAATTTTCCTTGATCTTTTGACAGTTAAGAGGTCGTTATACTATAAAAATATCCTGTAAGTTTCAAAACTCAAAACTTCCTTGTTATTCCAAAAACAGCTTTTATTGAAACCAAGGCTAGAAAACGACAGGATCTGAAAAGTGGGGACTTGTGACGTCATAGGGCAGCGAAAGACCGCCTTTGCAGAAGAATATCAATGCCTACGTCTACATCACTGCGTCATTGGCACGTTAGTGAATAGTTACATGAGAACAAGAAAAGATCGACACAGGATTCAATACCATTACCTTCCAAAGGATCCAAATGCTAGGAAAGTGAGGTTTTTTTCAACAATGTGAATGTCTCAGCAGTGCATAATTTGTTTGTATTCGGTACATTTCACTGTGGATTATTTGGTAAATCAGTCGCAATTTGTAACCATGTTTATTCTAATGCCTGATCTGTGATCAGTGATTTCTGATGTGTAAGTTCAGACAGATTATCTTTCTCTCAAAATCGTTCGATACTGTTTATGCATCAGCAAATCAAGCCAGTGACTAAACAATCAACTTCACATTGTTTTTTTTTATTAGGATGAAAATAATCTTATTTAAACTGTGATTAATTTATACAGAAAGCAATCAAAGAACGCTTTTCCAATCGCCCAAGCTGTCAATCACACAGTGTGAGTTTATCTGGACACTTGCCAAAACTCGTTATGAAATCAATGATGCTGTTACACTGCACAACAAAGCTCTTACTGTATTTACATCGTGTTTGCATTGTTATTGGGTGAAAGCATTCGTGAGAGTGCAGAAATTGCGTTGCAATGATGAGATCACCGCGTGATCAACAGACTGTCATCTGCTCAATGATCATCACTGCAACCTTTCATGTGATGGGAATAGATCTAAATATAATGCTATAATGATAATCTTTTATTTCTAAATTATGATAATTTTTGATGTAAAAAATCATACTAACATTATAAGGGCACCCCAGTGTCACGGATGGAACAGGAGTCAGACAGGTGGTAGGTGTAGCAATGTTTATTAACAGGATGGCGAATGTCCCAGGTCGAAAGCCACACCTTTTGCCCAGGCTGGTACAGAGGAGGTTCCGAACGACGACGATCCGCTTGGTCCTTGTGCCTCCGCACTGCCTGTTGGAGGTGCACGCGAGCCGAGTCCCATACCCCCTCGCTCTGCTGGAACCAGTAATCGACAGCTGGAACCTCTGAGGGCTCACCGGACCAAGGGAAGAGTGGAGGTTGATAACCCAGGACACACTGGAAGGGGGTAAGCCCGGTGGTGGACTGCTGAAGGGAATTCTGGGCGTATTCAGGCCAGGGGAGGAACTGCCTCCAGCTGTCCTGGTACTGGTGACAATAGGTTCGCAGGTAACGTCCGATCTCCTGGATCTTCCGCTCAGTCTGGCCGTTAGTCTGAGGGTGGTATCCAGAAGACAGGCTGACAGTAACCCCGAGGAGTCTGAAGAATGCTTGCCAAACCCTTGAAATGAACCGTGGACCTCTGTCCGACACAATGTCTTTGGGGATGCCGAAGTTTCGAAACACATGATTGAAGAGGGCTTCAGCGGCCTCAAAAGCATTAGGAAGTCCAGGCAATGGGATTAACTTGCAAGCCTTCGAAAAGCGATCCACAACGACGAAGATACAGGTGTGGTTGCTGGATTTGGGAAGGTCAGTCATGAAATCGACACCAATGTGGGACCATGGTCGTTGCGGTATAGGAAGTGGCAGGAGCTTGCCCTCCGGGAGTCTTCTGGGGGTGTTGGTAACGGCACAGACTGAGCATCCTCTGACGTACCGGGAAACATCCTGTGATATGGACGGCCACCAGTACGATTACTGAGGAGCGAGAGGGTGCGCCTGCTACCTGGATGTCCAGAGCCCGGAGCGGTATGAGCGGAGTCCAGAAGGGCAGCACGAAGGTGACGAGGAACAAAGACGAGGCCTTCTGGACCTCCCGGCGGAGCGGAAAGAAGACGGTTCTCCTGGGAAATCTGCTCATCGATGTCCCAGACGATCGGGCTGACGAACACGGCTGGAGGGAGAATAGGTTCGGGTAGCGAATCTTCACAGGAAGGATGATGAAGACGGGAGAGAGCATCCGCTTTACCATTCTTACTACCAGGTCGGTATGACAGGATAAAATCAAAGCGAGTAAAGAAGAGAGCCCCTCGAGCCTGACGAGGATTTAGCCTTGTCGCCTCTCTGAGGTATTCCAGGTTGCGATGATCGGTGATTACCTCGAACTGGTGATTAGCTCCCTCCAGCCAATGCCTCCACTCATCTAAAGCCAGCTTGATGGCGAGCAGTTCCCGATTCCCGATATCGTAGTTCCGCCCCTCGGGATAGCTTCTTAGAGTAGAAGGCGCATGGATGGAGTTTGGGAGGATCACCCTGCCGCTGGGAGAGGACTGCTCCCACTCCTGTTGAGGATGTGTCCACCTCAGTGAAGTCCATTCTGAAACACGTCCGGAACTGTAACTCAGTAAATACTTGTCACAGAGACACGAGCGATTTATCTTTATGAAGCTAAATTTCTCTTCTTTTAAATGAAGTAATTTATATAAAAAACAACTATTCTCAGTTTATGTAATCTGTATGAAAAGAGAAAGATGTCAGTCTTTTTCCTATCAGCTAATTATAGCTGATTACGTGTTAATCTGACCACGCCCACTGAGAGTGCGCGCTATTCAAACGCAACCCTTACAAAAAATAACTGCAGTACAATGAAGTACAACTGCAGTAAAACTGCAGTTTAAAGCAGTATAACTGCAGTACAATGAAGTACAACTGTAGATTTGCAGTATTAACGAAGTATAGATACAATATAACTGCAGTACATTGAAGTACAACTGCAGTAAAACTGTAGTACAAAAAGTACAACTTCAGAATAGTGAAGTAAAACTGCAGTACAACTGTAGATTTGCAGTAAAATGAAGTAGCCTATAGATACAATAACTGCAGTTCAGTGATACACTTTAAAAAGTGATAGACTTAAAAAAAAAACTCAAAGTCAGGGTCTCAGTAATTTCACTTTAATGGCAATGAGATAATTTTTGTTGCCATTAAAAAGTGAAATTACTGAACCTAAATAAAGGAGCTTTATGAAAAAAAAATCAGATGAACTTTTTGGTTTTTGCATCCGAAGTCTTGGTCTACCATTAACCCTTTCACGCATAGTGGTCACTACAGTGGACAGCTATTTAAAAAGCATTTTCTTGAATTTGCAAGGGTTTTGATGGCAAAGTTGCACATCAATCTCTTCAGTGGACCCTGGTGCATCATCCTATACATTGCAACCAAGTTGTAAGCCATTGTGTTTTTATTTTTTCCCCCTCCAAACCAAGATGGCCAATGGTCAGTCAGACACGCCAAGTTGCTCCGGAATATCCACCCAATCCTTTTATCCTAGGAGACTCTTGTAGGTAAAAAAATATTGCAGCATCAAGCAATATCTAATGAGTCATATCACAGTAACATTTTCCAAGTTTTGATTTTAGATTGGGAGATAAATCAGATTAATCACCTGTCCACTATAGTGGACCTCATGCATCAATGGCTATATATTTTAGCTACAATTCATACTTAACTGTGAATATTGTTTTTGAAAATACTTAATCTGCAGTGACTTTTTTTGACTGTAAATAAATGTATTTGTATTATTAGAATGTAATTTTCACTGACATCGAAAAAAGTTATGTAATTACATAATTTATGTGACTTGTAATGCATTGCTTTACTCATTTCATCAAAAAAGTAATTTAATTACGTAATGCATTTCTTCTTAGATCAAAAAGTTATCTGTTTACGTAATGAGTGTTGCTTGTAATGCGTTTATTTACTCGTAACATCAAAAAGTAATCTGATTATGTAATGCATGTTACTTGTAATGCGTATCTTTACTCGTAACATCAAAAAGTAATCTGATTATGTAATGCATGTTACTTGTAATGCGTTTCTTTACTCGTAACATCAAAAAGTAATCTGATTATGTAATGCACTTTATTGTAATACGTTTCTTTACTCGTAACATCAAAAAGTAATCTGATTACGTAATGTACATTACTTGTAATTAATTACTTGTTAGATCAAAAAGTAATCTGATTAGTTAATACATTTTACTTGTAATACATTACTTTACTTGTAACATTAAAACAAATCTGATTATGTAATGCATGTTACTTGTAACACATTACTTAACATCAAAAAAGTAATCTGAATGCGTTATGCCAGCCCCAACACTGCTCATTTCAGATCAGATTGAAAAAAATGTATCGCTAGGTTTTCTCAAAGAGGGCTATGCTAGAAATGTGTCCATCTTGAACATAATCAGAATTATCAGCTAATAAGGGTAAATTGACATACTCTGGCACACTGGAGGGAGCATCAGAGTGGTTTCCACTGTTGTCCCTTGACAGGCTGTAGAAAATTCTGATGGAATCACGTCCTCATGTTCTGATATCAAAGATACACGAAGTCCAACTTGTATGAAGGTCAATTGCCTTTGCAATATTTCGGATTTATATTTTTTTAATATATTTTATAGTTTTCACATGATTTGATATAATTGTATTGATTAGTTTGTTAAAAACACATACTTTATCGGTTTGATTATTGTATTATGTGTAATATCGTATCTCTTCAGTTTAAACCATAAATGCATGCTGTCCACTCAAGTGGACATCTGAAAATCTATTTGAAAATTTTGTTTAAAAAAAAAAAATCTAATCAAATCTTGTTTTTCATGCCTTAAGAGCAATAAAAACACATAGGAAAAAAATCCTGACTGAGGTTATCATAATTCATGCATGAAAGGGTTAATATTACACTGTAGCCTACTGCAGTTATGCTGTATTGTGCGACACTAACTTTTTCACCCGCGTATAGCCCACGTGACCTGAGCTTCCTTCGCGCGAGCGCACCGCACCGCGGTCGTTGTCCTGACAACGAGTCCCGAGAGCAGCTGATGCTCGTTACGGGCAGCCTGCGTCTTTTCCCGTGGTGTCTGCTCCATAAAATACGGTTTGGTTAATTTCCGTACTGAAAATATCGTTCATATACGTTCATATTTATGGACTATCACAATTAAAACACAAAGACATTACAGCATTACAACCCGTGGTGACGGTCATTCACAAGTGGGACGGAAGAGAAGCGTTTTCTGGAAGAAAAGACGTTCATTAGCTACGCGAGGTGGAGTGTTGGCCTTGTCAAGTCATTCAGTTTAGAGGTGAGTATAACGTATAATGTCCTCATATCTGTTTATTTTAATTTTAGATTAGTGTAAAAAAGACTTTATATGTTATTCAAACCGGTGAGCAAATAAGAGGAAACGCCGCTTCCGTACTGTAGCGTAGTTCTCTTACGAGAGGTTCTCTCGTATTGCGTAAGTTTAGCTTACGCTACGGGAAAGATTCATCTTCTCGAGATATTGAAGCCAAAAAATTATCCTTAATTTTGTATTCATTGTCAACGCAGTGCAGCAGCTAGCAGACCTAGAGCAGGCCATCTCGCGTGCTCATTGGCTGCCCTGCTGGCATCTGCTGCAGCCTACCAGTGAGCCCCGCGTGACGTCACGCCCAATGAAGGGCGCTCGCGCCTTCATAGCGTCACAGCCCGCCAGAATGGGCGTGGCTTAGCGTATAAAAGAAGGGGCTGTAGGCTGACTTCCCTGATTTTTCGACTCTTCAGCGAGCTCTCCGCATCGCTGGATCAGAGAGAAGCCACCGCCGCCGTCGAACAGCGAACAGCCAACAGCCAGCTTAGGACAGCGCTGAGGAAGCCGGCCGTCTTCGCCACCTTCAGCCATCCGTGCGAGCTACGCTATCCGGCGACGTATCCTTTTTACACTGTTGTATTCTCTTCTAGCTTATTCCTAAAAGAGCGCGAGTGTCTTTTTAAAGATGCCTCGCATTTCCTGCGGCTCGTTTAGGGCCCCGGAGACAGCCGGAACCTGTGGCCACTGCGACGCGCTCGCCGGAGAATCTCCCTCGAGCCTCGCTCTCGCCTTCCCCGCCTCTCTTCACCGACGCGCAGCTGCCGCTCACGAGCCTCACTGCCGTCGCGTCTGAGGATGAGGTTGAGGGACACGCCACAAGGGACTGCTGTTCTAACTGCGGCTAGCTTCCTTTACGTTACAAGGAAGCTACCGCGCCCACCATAGAAGCAGTCACTCCGCCCTTTGCGGGACCGCGCAGTGATAAGCGCCGTTCCCAAAGGCAGCCGGAGCCTGTAGCCACAGCGACGCGCTCGCCGGAAAGCCTCCCTCGAGCCTCGCTTTTCACCTTCCCCGCCTCCCTTCACCGACGCGCAGCTGCCGCTCACGAGCCTCACTGCAGTCGCGTCTGGGGATGAGGTCGAGGGACACGCTATGGACTGCTGTTCTAACCGCGGCTAGCTTCCTTTACGTTACAAGGAAGCTGCCGCGCGCGCTCTTATCTGCTCGCGCTACTTAAGCTTTCGTAGTTTCCCCCATGGCTCAGTGGCTAAACTCAAAGCATTCGCGCCAGAGACCCGTGTTCGATCCCGGCTCTCGCAGCAGAAAAAATTTATGCAGCTCTCCTCTATGAGCTCGCGACCAGCTTCCTTACGAACAGAAAGCGAACGCGCGCCCCCCGAGCGCATGCGTCACCGGCGAAGGAAGGAGAGAGTGTGGATTTTTTTGTCCCGCCGAGGCCTGACAAACCCCCTCTTTTTCTCAAACATTTTCCAGCTCCTCCTAGTTCGAGCGGCTGGTAATGTCTATACTGCAGTAGAGAGCCTGTTATAACACGCACGCCTGCAGACAATGCCGACACGCACACGGAAACTGTGATGACGCTCTCTCTCTTATCTGCTCGCGCCAACTAAAGCTTACTATGTTTCCCCTGTGGCTCACTGGTTAAACCCTAAGCTTTCGCGCCAGAGACCCATGTTCGATTCCCGGCTCTCGCAGCCAAAAAAAAAAAAAAAAAAAAAATATTATGCAGCTCTCCTCTCTGAGCTCGCGACCAGCTTTCTTACGTACAGAGAGCGAGCGCGCGCCCCCGAGCGCATGCGTCACCGGCGAAAGAAGGAGAGAGTGTGGTTTTTTGTCCCGCCGAGGCCTGACAAACCCCCTCTTTCTTTCTCAAACATTTTCCAGCTCCTCCTAGTTCGAGCGGCTGGTAATGTCTATACTGCAGTAGAGAGCCTGTTATAACACGCACGCCTGCAGACAATGCCGACACGCACACGAAAACTGTGATGACGCTCTCTCTTTTATCTGATTGCGCCAACTAAAGCTTATGTTGTTTCCCCTGTGGCTCAGGGGCTAAACCTTAAGCTTTTGCCCCGGAGACCCGTGTTCGATTCCGGCTCCCGCAGCAGATAAAATTTATGCGGCTCTCCTCAGCGAGCCGCCGTATTCAAGTTTATTTCCCTGTCAGTCCCCTTCAATCAGGCTACTGCAGTGGTCCATTTAGCAGCCAACGAGCCGGCTCATTTGCCCTCTCGCCTGCACACATATACGCCGTCTTCACGGCGACCCAGAGAAAATCTCAAAAGAATATAATGTCTGGTCCGGCTCACGCCGTTGGTGTTTTAAGTGTAGTGAAAGTGCCCACGCCCCAGTGTTCACCCCTACACACAAGCACATCAAATCTCGTGTCACTCACAGAGCACACTCTCAGAAAGCGCAGAAAGGCCGCTCGAGTGTTGAATATAAGGAATGTGTCCACAGGTCTGTGCCCACTATCTGCCCGCTCTGTTACACGGTCAATAAAACCGGTTATGAATGTAAGTCTCGTGCCCGCCGGAGAGCGTTCACGCTTACTGACACACACCTCCCCCCGGGCGCCGCCCGCGCGTTTAAATGTTATCACAAAACGCAGGGCATTGATAAGACGCTCCCCATCCGTTATGATCGGGGCGTCAAATACACTTGTAAGTCTCATGCCCGCGCACACGCGCTCACGCTTACAGAAAGCTTTTCCACCCGAAGCGCTGCTTGCGCGTCAAAAAGTGAGAATAAAATGCTCCCCATCCCTTATGATTGGGACACCTCACATAAATCAGACGGTCTCGGCTCTCAGCGAGAGGCCATTGCCCAGAACCGAGAGCGCGCGCGCCGCGCTTTCGGCTCCGGCTCAGTCTCACAAGCCCGCAAATGGCGGCGATCTGAACCCGGAGGCCATTCGCCCCCTAGCGGCTCACATAGCTGCGTGGGAAACTATCCCAGGGATTTCAGAATGGGTTCTGAGCACAATAAGCAGGGCTATACACTTCAATTCATTGGCCGTCCCCAGCGCTTTCGAGCCCGGACCGCGGCGATAGTGAATGCGGAAGTAGCACACCTACTTCACGCAGAAATAGCAAAGCTGCTGTGCAAAGGGGCTATAGAAAAGGTGCCGCCTTCTCTGAGCGAGTCAGGCTTTACAGCCGTTATTTTCTCGTACCCAAGAAGGACGGAGCCTTCAGACCTATCCTAGATCTGAGACATTTGAACAAAGTGCTTGTGAAAAGACTGTTCAAAATGCTTACGACCAGGAAAAACCTCGCGCACGCTCGCCCGAGGAACTGGTTTATTTCTCTAGATCTGAAGGATGCCTATTTTCAGATTCAGATAATACCCCGTCACTGGCAATTTTTTAGATTTGCCTTCGACGGTCAGGTATATCAATACACCGTCCTGCCGTTCGGCCTGTCTCTAGCACCCCGTGCATTTACGAAGTGCATGGACGCGGCGCTCGCCCCCCTGAGAAGTCAGGGGCTGCGAATATTGAACTATCTGGACAATTGGCTGATTTTGGCACAGTCAGAGACAGAGCTGCTATCTCACAGAACAGTGCTTCGCAGTCACCTGGAAAGCTTGGGTCTCATGGTCAACTGGACCAAGAGCTCATTACAACCCAGCCAGTCAATTTTCTTTTTAGGAATAGAACTGGACTCGGTGACCTATGTCGGCTCGTCTATCGGCACAGCGCGCGCTCTGTGTTCGCCACCTAGCCGCGTCTTTCCAGAAGGACAGCTTTCTCCCTTTGAAAGCATTTTAAAGGATGCTGGGCTGTATGGCATCAGCTGCAGCGGTGCTCCAGCTGGGCCTACTGCGCATGCGCCCGCTCCAACGCTGGTTGAATGCTCGCCCGTCCCACCGGGCTTGGGTTTCTGGCGGTCAGAAAATCAGAGTGACTCAGACCCGCATAGCGGCTCTGCAGCCCTGGTTAGTGGCCGACTGGTACCAGCTGGGAGTAAGGATGGGAACCATCTCTAATCGGAAAGTCATTTCGACAGACGCGTCCAACTGGGGTTGGGGCGCGCTGTTCGAGGGCAGACCGGTCTTCGGCCAGTGGTCAGACCAAGAGAGGTGTTTTCACATAAACTGTCTGGAGATGATAGCGGTCGAGAATGCGCTGAAGCGCTTCCTCCCGTTCATACAGGACCAACATGTTATTGTCCGCTCGGACAACATGTCTGTGGTATCCTATGTAAACCGTCAGGGCGGTGTCAGATCCAGAAATCTCTGCAATCTGACGGAACGCCTCCTTATTTGGTCTCAGATGCACCTGCCCTCGCTGAGGGCGGCGCATGTGCCTAGCCATTTGAACGACGGCCCAGACAAACTGTCCAGGGACAACGTTCCCCCAGGGGAATGGTCCCTGTGCCCCCAAACGGTCCAGAAACTGTGGCGCCTATTCGGCAGGGCGGAAGTCGACCTATTTGCGTCAAAAGACAACGCTCAATGCCCGACGTTCTTCTCGAAGGACGAGGACGCGCTGGCCCAGGTTTGGCCCAGCCTCCGGCTATATGCTTTCCCTCCGTTCTCTCTGTTACCACAGGTGATCAAGAGAATCAGGGAAACGCGCCACTCGGTGCTCCTCATAGCCCCGCGTTGGGAGAATCAGATTGGTTCCCGGAGCTAGCACGGCTGTCACATACAGCTCCGTGGCCTATTCCGGTGAGGGCAGATCTCCTCTCTCAGGCTCGCGGCACGATCTGGCATCCCCATCCAGAGCGCTGGTCTCTGCACGCATGGTTGATCAACGGGTACTCGTTGCCCTGCCAGAAGGAGTAATGAACACGATCGCGCAGTCTAGAGCCCCTTCCACGAGAAGGCTCTACGCGTCTAAATGGTCGGTGTTCTCTGGATGGTGCACCGGCAGAGGTCTGGACCCGCGGACATGCGGGGTGGCGCATCTATTCTCCTTCCTACAAGGGCTGTTGGATAAGGGAAGGTCCCCATCCACGCTCAAAGTATACGTGGCGGCCGTGGCAGCGTTCGCAGAATCGACGCATGGCCAGTCATTAGGAGGACATGAGTTGGTCATCCGCTTCCTTAGAGGAGCTAGGAGGATGAACCCGCCGCGCCCCCCGTCGGTTCCCATGTGGGATCTTTCACTGGTCCAAGAGGCCCTGAAAGCTTTTCCCTTCGAACCACTAAACTCCGTGGGGTTGAAATATCTATCACTGAAACCGTCTTTCTGACTGCACTGTCGTCAGTAAAACGTGTGAGGGACCTGTGAGGGATCGTGTCTTGAGTTCGGGCCGTATGACTCTAAAGTCATCCTCAGACCTAGACATGGCTACGTTCCTAAAGTGATGGGCACTCCGTTCAGAGCGCAAGTTATCTCGTTGTCAGCTCTGCCAGCGTCTGACAGCGAAAGTGATGTGAACCTCCTCTGCCCTGTCAGAGTACTGAGGTTTTACACTACGCGCTCCGCCTTATTCAGGCGTTCGGAACAGCTGTTTGTTTCGTTCGGTGGGCGCACCAAGGGTCTCGCCTCCTCGAAACAGAGCCTGTCCAGATGGATAGTGGACGCTATAGCAGCCGCTTACACGTCAAAAGGTCTGCAATGCCCTCTGGGCATCAGGGCTCATTCCACGAGAGGCGTGGCCTCTTCGTGGGCATGGTCCAGTGGAATTTCTATCCATGACATTTGTGTAGCGGCGGGCTGGAGCTCCCCGTCTACCTCTGTCAGGTTTTATAACCTAGAAGTTCCTGCCTTGCAGGCTAAACTGTTGTCAGTTAAAAGGGAGGTGTATTCTGCCCAGACATCCTGCTCAGATCACTCTCACATGACTCAGCTCTCCTGGTTGAGCTGCACTAAGTAGGGTATGTGCCATGTGCCTTTACAGACCGGCGCGCTGCTCTGTATTCCCTATGTGTGCGTATGTACAAGTGATGGTCCGCGTGGCTGGCCACCTTATTCTCCACCTTACAGGGTTCCCCTGAAAGTTCGGGGTCTCATGGTGGATGCTTGGCGCGCACGGCGTTGACAAAGTGTTCCCGTAGCGTAAGCTAAACTTACGCAATACGAGAGAACCTCTCGTAAGAGAACGATACTCGGTTACTAACGTAACCTCGGTTCTCTCTAGAGAGGGAACGAGTATTGCGTAACCGGCCGTGCTCGCGCCACGAGCGACTTCGCTTCAGTGGTCGAAAAACCAGGGAAGTCAGCCTACAGCCCCTTCTTTTATACGCTAAGCCACGCCCATTCTGGCGGGCTGTGACGCTATGAAGGCGCGAGCGCCCTTCATTGGGCGTGACGTCACGCGGGGCTCACTGGTAGGCTGCAGCAGATGCCTGCAGGGCAGCCAATGAGCACGCGAGATGGCCTGCTCTAGGTCTGCTAGCTGCTGCACTGCGTTGACAATGAATACAAAATTAAGGATAATTTTTTGGCTTCAATATCTCGAGAAGATGAATCTTTCCCGTAGCGTAAGCTAAACTTACGCAATACTCGTTCCCTCTCTAGAGAGAACCGAGGTTACGTTAGTAACCGAGTATCGTTTTACACTGTTTACGTTATTTTTTAGAGCTGCGTCACGGCAGATTGTGTATGTTTGCAGCATTATTTTCTTTATCACTTTTAATGCATTTTTTTTAAACTATCTGTATTGTATAAAGCGCTATACATAATGGTGACTTTACTTAAATTGTTTCAATTTAATATTAGGAATATTTGGAATATCAGACACCAACTTACTGGATATACACAAAAATACAAGCAATTATGTTTAATAGTTTGACATTAATGGGCAGAAAAGGATAAAAAAAATACTTTTTATGGTGTGATTATTTAGGAAAATGCACTGGTAACAACTAAAGATCAAAAATGTAATTGAACAGAAGATAATGGCTGCTGTGAAACAAATATGCACTCACAAAATTTAAAAATTGTGTCGTTCTGCTTTTTTCCAGAAATGCATGTTATTGGGCAAATTGTGTAGACTGTCAATGGAGTGGCAGAAAGCTCTCAGATTTCATCAAAAAGATCTTCAATTGTGTTCTGAAGATGAACGAAAGTCTTGCGGGGTTGGAATGACATGAGGGTGAGTCATTTAACTTTTTATCTGGAGTGTTCAAACTCATTATTAATGTAGAACAATAAACCATAAATTAACTGGAAATAGTATGAATACTTTCCACAAACACTTGCAGACACCAAGTTAAAGGAACACGCCACCTTTTTTTGAAATAGGGGTTATTCACTGTCTCACCTACATTGGGCGTCGGACTGGGGGTAAAACCAGTACTGATTACCAGGGCCCCAAGGGGAGAGAGGGCCCTTGAAAAGTCTGGAATATATTTTATTTGGAACATGGGAGCCCATCAGGACTGCCTATACATAGGGCCCGGGATCTTGTGCTACGCCCCTGGGTGGGCATATGCATTTTTGTCTATATGCATGTATTGTCTTAGTCTGGCAGCGCCGCCGCTAGCTTAGCTTAGCATAATGAATGGAATCATTTGTTGCCGGACAGCATGTTGTGAGTAAAAGTGATAAAAAAACAGCAACTAAATACTACGCTGGCCTGCGTATTCACAACGAGTACAAATAGCAATGCAGATTAAGACCTGATTAAGCACGGCTACTTGGGCGCAGAGATATCACGCAACACCTGAAAGCTGAAACTTTTCAAACTCAACACAATCCAAAAGCGAAGATACTCAGTGCAGGCCAGGCCTGTATGTTGATGAAAGTATGTTGCGTGATATCTGTGCTTCGCCTGTGCTTCACCTCAATATAGTCAATAAGTCAATCTCTGCCTAGGAAATCGCCTAGTCTTAATCTGCATTGCTATTTGTACTCGTTGTGAATACGCAGGCCACAATGAGTAATTAGGTTTTACTGAACAGTCTATTGCTTTCGTTCTCCATAAATGAATGACAACATTTCCCACTTATGTATTTAGTTGGAATTCAGTCAGCTTAACTGTTAATGTAATAAAATAATGACTGAACAAAACAAACAATATAACCTGCCTGTGACATATGCAGTGCCCAAATTATTATTTTGGACAAATGAAACCCTCCTTTCAATTAAATTAAATGTTGTCATTAATTTATGGAGAACGAAAGCAATAGACTGTTCAGTAAATGTAACGTTTACAAAAATTTAAAACTGCAACATATGATGGCAGAGCTTTCAGCTTATTCCTCTATCCTAGAGAGAGTGAAGTGCTACTAAGTGCTAAATGTGGATTTCTGTCTAGATATGTAATAACATTTTGCAAAAGAAAACCTCAAAAAGGTTCATTATAGATACAGTAAACACACCTGTTCACCGCTCATTTTCCACAGCTGCATGCAAAAGCAAGCACGCGTTTCAAATCAGTGCTTCTCCTGGGAGACTAGCGCTAAATGAATCCCCTATATTAGCGCCATCTACTGTTTTAGAAGAGGAAGTCGCTCAACTGCATTTGTGAGAAAATCGAGCCGAGAGATCTCACAAAAAGCCAAGTGTCTCACACAATCATAACAGACAGATGTGCATTTGTATGCACTAGATTTGGTATTTGTTCAAAGGTTAGAAGCAATTTGTAGGATGGTTTGTATTTATTTGTGAAATATTACCTAGGCTCATTTATTTATATTTGCAAAACACAATGGATATGTGTTACTCCACTACATTTTCGCTCAAATTGACTTTTGTACTTGCACATTGCTTTCTGTTTGTTTGCGAGTCGAGTTTTCCTTTGCAAAGCAGATCGACTTTGTTTGCAAAATGCTGGATTTGTTTGTTTAATTATGACACAATATTAATTCCATAGAATAACCCCTATTTAAAAAAACGGTGGCGTGTTCCTTTAAATTTAAGAGAATAACTTGCAGATTCATTTTAAGCATACTATACGCCTGTGGGGAAGAGTGTAAGGCCGGTGACACACTGGCTGCGTGGCGTGGCGTTTCTGTTGCGTGGTGGCTGTGTCGCGTTTTCTGTGTCTTTGCACACCAGAAACGTGTCTGACGCGGCGCTGCTGCCTGGTGACTATATGTTAAGCATAAATATAAAGCCTACTGTTAAAGACACTGTCAGCAGTATTGACAGCAAAATAGACTACAGAATATTTCATTCTGTATTGACAGGTGCAATATTTGAAAAATTCATATTTATTTATTTTCAAATTATAGTTATATCTGAATTTGTCAATACCTAGACTTTCAACCATCAAAATGTAATTTATTAATATGTATTCGTGTACAAAATAACATATAAACATATTTTCCTATTCTATTTTGCCTGGAAACGCTTCCAATGCGCTTGCGTGTCCCGTGAAAAATAGGCATCGGTTCTATTTCTAGCATGCATGCGTTTTCCGCGTGCCTGAGACATGCGTGTCATGCAGGCAGTGTGCAAGCTCTAACCTGTTAACATGGGAGCTGAAATAAACACGGACACGCCACGCAGCTGAGACGCTTACGCCACGCAGCCAGTGTGTCACCGGCCTAACTGAAAAGAGTGTCTCTGATTCTTTTTGTTTGTTTGTTTTTTACAGACTACATCCACAATCGTGTTTCCACATCTGAGATGAAGGCAGTTAAAAGAACAAAGTGGAATAATGAGAATAAGCTCTTCAAAAAAACACAACTTCTCTGAATAATGTGGAGGAAGATATATGCATGATTTGTAAATAAACACTTTAAATACATTGTCTAACTCTCAGCCTGTTATTTGAAGTAAAAAAAAGTAAAATCACATTATTTGTTGCATTGCAGTTTGAGACATTCACTGTTTTGTATCTTAATTCATTATATTGCAGATGTGTGAAAATAAAACTTATTTAGGATATTCTGGTTGTATTTCAATGGTATTGTACAGCATTTTATTAGTATTGCATTTCAGTAGTATTGTAGTAGTATTGTAATTATACTTTAGCTGTATTATGTATTGCAGTACTACCGCAGTTATATTGCAGTATTATTGTAGTATTAAGTGTAGTAATACCGCAGTTATATTGCAGTATTATTGTAGTATTCAGTGTAGTAATACCGCAGTTATATTGCAGTTATTGTAGTATTCAGTGCAGTACTACCGCAGTTATATTGCAGTATTATTGTAGTATTCAGTGCAGTACTACCGCAGTTATATTGCAGTATTATTGTAGTATTCAGTGCAGTACTACCGCAGTTATATTGCAGTATTATTGTAGTATTCAGTGTAGTAATACCGCAGTTATATTGCAGTATTATTGTAGTATTCAGTGCAGTAATACCGCAGTTATATTGCAGTATTATTGTAGTACTACTTCAATAATACTGCAGTATTTCTGATATGTAGTACTACTTCAGTTGTATTGCCGTAACTGCAGTTGTACTCCAGCTATACTGCAATATTGCAGTTTTTTCGTGTCCAAAAAACTGCATTTTTCTACATGTAGCAAAAACTGCAGTATTACTTTAAAAAAACTGCAGTATTTTTTTGTAAGGGAAATGTTGAGGCAAGCCATGAAAACGCCCACATCAGCTGGATAAAACATCCAGTTTAATAAGAATCTTGTACTTTACCTGTTCTTGCTGCGCTGTGAGGAATAATACTATCGTAATAATCCTGGAAAAGTTACCTCAGAAGTGCTGGTAGTTTCATTTCGAGGAGTCAGCTGATGTAGTAAGTAATTTATTCTTAAGTATTCTTTGTTCTAATCGTGTTATTGAATAGTGTCTGTAAACTGCACAAAGACTGTTTAAATATGAATTGCGTGTCTGTGTGTGAATGAATGAATGAATGGGACAGACGCGCGTGCGATGTTACTACAATATCTGTGCGTTCATTCACTCTCGTTCCTACATTATTTTACATGAACACATCCAAACTATATTGCTATAGCCTACTGAGATTTGTTCTAATCGCGATATAGAGTAGTATCTGTAAAACCAAAAATACTGTTTAAATATGGATCGGGTGTCTGTGTGTGAATGAACGAACGCACAGATGCGCACTGTTACAGACGAAATAAAAGACAATATTTGGTTTAGTAGTTTTGGATAGATTATAAAGTTTTTACTAAAAAATAGACATCAAATAAGCTTTTGTTAGACAGTTTCTGCTCTGTTATAGTGTTTGTTCCAATGCAAACTATATCAAAATCATGAATCCTTAACTTTGAAATATGTATGATAAAATGTATGGGCCTACTTTAAAAAAATACTACTTTATAAGACATTTATAGAAAAAGACAATTTTCTTTTCAAGATGTTTCCAACTCTAACTTTGAAACAATTCTGTAGAATGGCCCATATAACCTATTGGAATAGGATTTGTTTCCAGGTATGACTAAAAATGTGCTTTTGACTTTCATTTATATTTTGATTTATATATATATATATATATATATATATATATGTGTGTGTGTGTGTGTGTGTGTGTGTGTGTGTATATTGTCCTTGAATTCTTTCTTGTGTGACACACCTGAATGAAAGGCTCATTATTATGTGGGTCTTTGTCTTCTCAGGTGAGAACCACCTAATTATTCAAGAGGGGGTTGGGCCACGCATATTGCCTTTCCAAAAAAAATAAAAAGTTTTTCACAATTGAAAACAAGCTGTTGTTTTATGTGAATGATAAGGCATAGGCAGGATGATTTTCAGATCATTTTGAAGCAAAAACTCTAGGCGACAACATCCATTAGTCAAAAGTCTTGTGGACACATATTTAGTATGTGTTTTTTGGCCTTATTTCAGAAACTTTCATTTTTAGTTTTTTTCAATAACCATGCATAAACAATATTATCTCAAAAATACAAATATGTACATACATGTTGCTCACATATTATGGTAGCCCTGTTTGTGCTAAATAGAGTGTTATTTCAGCTGTGCCATTAATATGTTTATAAGCAATTGAAAAAAGCACAAATGTCAGGGCATGTCAAAACATCTCAAGGACCCCAAAAACACCTTAGACCCCAGAGGGTTAAAGATGAGGTCAGAGGAGAGCTGATGTGACTGTAGTTATTGATGAATCTTCTATAGAAATTTGCGAACCCGAGGAAACGCTGAAGATCCTTCACAGTAGAGGGCTGGGGCCAGTTCCGGATAGTTTCCACCTTCCTCTGGTCCATCTGAACTCCCTGTTGGTCAATGACGTAGCCCAGAAATTGAACAGTGGTGGTGTGGAACTCACACTTCTCCAGTTTTAGGTACAGTTTATGAGCTCTCAGCTTCTCCAGGACAAGAGAGACGTGGCGTTGATGCTCAGAGAGAGATGAGGAGTAGATGAGAATATTGTCGATATAGACAACCACAAATCTATTGAGATATTCCCGGAAGACCTCATCCATGTACCCTTGCAAGACTGTTGGAGCGTTGGACAGACCGAAGGGCTTGACTCTGTACTCATAAGGGCCGGAGGGCGTGATGAATGCCGTCTTCCATTCATCACCTCGACGAATTCGGATCAAGTTATACGCACTGCGTAGATCCAGTTTAGAAAAGGTGCGGGCTCCACGCAGCTGCTCCAGTGCAGCTGGGACCAGAGGAAGGGGATAACTAAACTTCACAGTTTGAGAGTTGAGATGACGATAATCAATGCACGGCCTCAAGCCTCCGTCCTTCTTAGCCACGAAAAAGAAGCTGGAAGCGGCAGGGGATGTAGATGGACGAATGTACTCTTGTTTAAGGGCTTCCTCTACATACTCCTCCATGGCCTTCTGCTCCGGGATGGACAGAGGGTAAACACGGCCTTTGGATAGAGTGGCTCCAGGTAGCAGGTCGATGGCGCAGTCCCATGGCCGATGAGGTGGTAGTTTGGTCGCCAACTGCTTGCTGAACACATCCTGGAACGCCCTATACTCAACTGGAATCTCCACCTGGTGTTGGACCTCAGGTCTCTCAATGGAAGTGGAACAAATGGGAAACTTAGACTTTCCCTCTGGAGATGAAGAAGCAACGGAGGGGATTTTCAGGTTCTTCTTCACCTAAGCTAGACAGTAATGGAAACAATCTTCACCCCAACGAAGGACCTCCCTGGATTTCCAGTCGATGGTGGGTTGGTGTTGGATCATCCAAGGGCATCCCAGGATGAGCTCAGCAGTGGACTTCTCCAGCAACATAAAGGAGATCTAATCCGAGTGCAAGCAGCCAATACATAGCGTCAGTGTGGGGGTGAAATGGCGAATTCGACCTCGGCCCAACGGCTTACTCTGGATGGTTTGAACTCGGAGATCTTGATGACTTCGGTGTTTACGGACAACTTTTGTAGGAGTTGCGTGGAAATGAAGTTCCCCGCTGAACCAGAGTCGAGGAAGGCTTGTGCTGAGACACATACATGAGAGGTTAACAAATGAACAGTAGTACGGTTCAAGGTTGCAATCTTGGGAGGAATTTGAATGGTGCTTACCAGTGATGCGCGGGTCAATGTATAAAGAACCCGCACCCGACCGCGTTTTCAACTAACCCGCCCGCAACTCGGACCGCAAAAAAAAGTATGAAAATATTGTACCCGACCCGCTTCCTGACCGCATTTTTTAAAAGTAGTAAATGCTCATCGTAGCGTCATTGGGCCATAGACGTGTAACAACACAGCATCGCAAGAAGACGTACACATAACAAAGTCATCAAACATAATCATTATTTCGGAGCTACCACTCCCCAGTCTTCACCTTTTCTCTTGCCGCCTCCATCTCTCTGCAGACTAGGGATCATAGACATGGCCGGTTCGTGAACAAATCGTTCTTTTGAACCGGTTCTTTTTAGTGAACTGGTCGAACCATTACACTAAATCGAACTGAATCATTCGAAACAGTTCGCGTCTTGCGTCAATGCTGATCCACAAGTTACTAAAGTTACTCACTTTCAGACATGCCTGACAGTCCCTCCGAATCGAAATAAACCAATATCCCGAAGTACATTTTACTCCAGGAACAGTTCATTGAACTGAGACATGTTGGTGCCACTGCTGAGAGAAGTGATGAGCACGAGCAGCTGATACTGCGCATCCGCGTACTACCGAACTCACAGGTACAGTGGTTCTCGGATCACCAGTACAGAACCGAGAACTGTTGACTGAGCTTGTGTGTCATCTTCGTGCCAGTTATTCAGCCAATAAAGTGTAGGCCTATATATTTCATAGAAAATTATGTCTAGTACTATATAAATACAAAGGTATAATTTGCATCTTTTTTAAAACGACCCGACCGACCGCGACCCGAATATCATTAAAAATATTTTTGGATGACTCGTAACTGCGGGTAACCCCGGGTGACCACAGGCACCCGCTCATTTTGGATCAACCCACGCATCACTGGTGCTTACCGCCTGGCGTTGAGGTCGGACAGGGCAGGTGTTGATGAGATGTTTATCACCCCCACAGTATAGGCAGAGGTGGAGTTGAATGCGACGCTGTCGCTCCGTGGAAGAGAGATGAGTGGAGTCAACTTGCATGGGCTCAGGTGCTGGAGGAGCGACAGATGGAGCCGAGGGCGGAGGACTTACAGCGGTAGCAGGGTTATCACAGGCAGACAAACGTTAGGATACTCGAATGGTTTTCTGAATGAGACTTTCAATTCCCATTGAATCTTCATATACCACTACCAGCTGACGGATGTTGGGGTTGAGACCATGCCGAAAAGCAGTAATCAGGGCGATCTCATTCCAGCCACTAGAAGCCGCCAGCGTGCGGAATTGAAGTGCATATGTACTCACAGAAGATTTTCCTTGACGAAGATTGTAGAGTTGATCGTCAACGGTGAGTTCGGAAACAGTCTGACCAAACACTTCTTTGAAATGTTGAATAAAACTTGACAGGGACTTTACCACAGGAGAATCAGAGTTCCAAAGGCCAGACTTGGCCAGACAGCAGGGGGATAACAAAGGCCACTCGGGCTGAATCATTAGAGAATTGATGTGCTTGCATCTGAAAATAAAGTGATACCTGAAGCAAAAAAACGCTGCAATCCTCCGCCTCTCTGGTGAATGTCGCTGGACGGGCCATAGGACTCGCAGAGGCAGCTGACGAAGCAGCGGGTTTGCGGAAGTGAATGCTGGCGTGCAGAGTGAAGGATATATTCGTGAACGGTGGGTGGACTAGCTGGTGGAGAAGGAAGTAGAGATTGACGAACAGCCTGAACGAGTTCCGCGAATGGATTGCGTGGTGGATTCTCCATGGGCTCCGCTGGATTCTGCATTTTTGGTCTGGTCTTCTGTCACGGATGGAACAGGAGTCAGACAGGTCGTACGGGTAACAAAGTTTATTAACAGGATTGCAGAAGCAGACGGAGATATGGTGAGTATTCAAACAGTAGATAAGCAGATGGGAACTTAACTGAAGGATAACTATAGTCTCTGTTTCAGATGCAGATGGAGAGTCACGTGGAAGGGTTGAAGACGGATGGCTGAATACTGAAGGTGGCATACGATGACAAGGGATATGAAGATAGTCAAATGGATGACAGGTAAGTAGCAGGTGAGGCTGTGTGCAGTGGTGGAAAGTAACTAATTACAAATACTTTCGTTACAGTACTTGAGTATATTTTTTCATTTTTTCTACAATTAAATTGTATAATTAAATTGTGGTACTTTTACTCTTACTTGAGTAAAATAAAAATAAAGTATTCAACTTCTCTACATTTATTTTTTATAAAAAGTACAAAGTACTTTGACAAAGGTGCCGACGGAGCAACAGGGCAAGCTGACATTTGACAGACACTTTTCAAACTACTGCGGTGGAGCCCTGGGCTTCAGCCAATAACAGACATATCTGAAGCAGTTCAGCCAATAACAGACAGGTCTGACTCGGGTGCAAAACCAATCAAAACCTCCAGTTCGGCTGGGGGGCGGGGCGTTCAAACCCCGCTTTGAGTTTGACATTCAATCACTGGCGCTCGAGTTTTGAATCAGTAGCGCTAACGTTTCAATATTTCAGTGAATGTAAGTGAGTATTCTGCTCATATTTAATTATGGCAACTACTGAAATGGGTCATACCATTGATAATACCAGAGCACTGAGCAGTTGAAGTAAATAAAAAAGCTCGGCTCATAACATGGACGCAGTTCTGCATGGATGAAGCAAGATCAATGTAAGGCCCTGTTTACACGAAAACGATTCCGGGTGAAAACGTAATAATATTTTATCGGATGTGCCTTTCATTTACACGGCGACGGCGTTTTTGGGGCTTAAAAACGCAAAAAAGTGAAACCACCCTCCAAAGTGGAAATCTTAAAAACGCTCCACCGTCGCGTTTCCGTCTAAACGGGTAAAAACGCAAATCTACTAGGGAGAGAAGTAGAAGGAAGGTTGTACGCAGGCGCACGGACTTGTTGTTGTTGTGTGGCAGTGCTTCACATTGCCACCTAGCCGCCTGGAGTGCATACTACATCGCATTTCTAACACTTTTGCGTCTCCATATGCACGCAGATTTCCCCCCCATAACGCTCGTCTAAACGCAGAATAAAAAGTGAAAACGAAACGCCACTTTTGCGTTTTCTCTTCAGATCGTTTCCGTGTAAACATGGCCTAAGTGTCTAAAATACATGCACACAGTTCAATTAATTGTAAAGCTCGCTCTGTTTAACAATACCGTTAAACTAAATATACGAAGCAAACTTTGTACAAAGCTGAGAAAACAGTGAAATAAGATCGCATGATTTATCTGTCAATCATTCAAGTAAAAGTGTAGTTCGTTCCTATAGCAACAGTGGGCTCCCAGCACATTTTCGGTAGGCTACAACGAAAAAAAGATCATTTAATTGAACATGTTAACCATAAGTTACCCCACTTAATTTTTTTTTTTTTTTTTTTTTTTTTTTTTACTGGGAATTTTTTATTCATACTGTTTTATTGTTTTCATACCTTTTTTTTTTTTATCAGACCTCTCAATTAACATTCTTTGCTTTCAATTATGAATGATTCAAATCAAAACATTCAAATGATCTTACCTGGACTTACTTTTCAAAATTAGTAATAAAAAAAATTTGCTCTTGACAACAGAGAAAGCTAGTAGTCTATATGTGGAGCACTTTTATCATGGATGGATTTTTTGGGCTTCAAAATTTCTCCAGTCATTCACTGCCATTATAAAGTTTGGAAGAGCCAGGCCTTTTTTTAATACAACTCTGATTGTATTCGACTGAAAGCAGAAAGTCATATCTTCTAAGGTGACTTGAGGTAGAGTAAATCGTGGGCTAATTTTCATTTTTGGGTGAACTATCCCTTTAAAGACATACATCATTCTTTTGAAAATACCTGATAGTTTGATAAACACAGATATATTATATAATGTTTTTGTCTTCATGTTTCATCAGTCAAAACATCACTATTTGCATGTTATTACATACATTAAGGCATTTCCTGAAATGGTTAAGTTTAATACTTCTATGCATCAGTACTAGGCCTTCAGTATGAATCAAAGAGATGATATGAGAGTGTTTAGCGCTCCATTTCGCTATCATCTTCCCATTTTGGGTAAAAATAGAAAAATACTAAAGTACTTTGTAATGTAGATACTTGAGTAGTTTTTAAGCAAACTACTTATTTACTCTTACTTGAGTCATATTATTTTTCAGTACTTCGACTTGTACTCAAGTAAATTATTACTTAAGTAGCAGTACTTTTACTTAATTACAATTTGTCAGTACTCTTTCCACCACTGGCTGTGTGTCATGTAGAGACGAGACCAGACAATGAGTGTGTGAAGGAGAGTCGAATATAAAGGTGGTGGAATGATGAAGTGCAGGTGATGGTGATCAGAACTCAGGGGACAATGAACGAGTGGGAGGAGTGAGCGAATGAGTGGGAGGAGTGAGTGAATGAGTGGGAGGAGTGATTGAAGCTGGTGGAATCCTGACACCCAGGCAACATTACAAAATAGTAAAATAATCCAGTTCATGCCCCCTTAAAGGTTTATTTTCATGAACTTTTAGGTTGTTTATCTTCAGTTACCTGTATCCTTCACTGTAAAAAATTTCTAACCTCCCAACTCAAAATTTTCTAGTGACTGGTCAGTGTGGTCACATCTACATTTTTCAATTGGCCAAAAAAATTTCAAAAACTGAAATTCTGCAAAGTGATCAAATTAAATTTGCAGAATTTACAACGCATTCTCATCCCAAGGCGTCACTAAAATGACAATTTTGACCATGCTTCAATATTCGACGCTTTAGGCACCCTTTAGCGTCAGTTACATGACGCAATCCTAGGGCGTCATCTTACTGACGCTTTACCTTAAGCGTCAGTTAGATGACGCGGGTAGGTTTAGGTCTGGGGTAGGGTTAGGATTAGATGGCTTTGGAAGCAGCCCTCCCTTCTGGGCTGCTTCCAAAGCCACGCCTCCAAAACACATGAACGCGCGACTCCGACCGCTGAGCTGAAGACGCATTATTTCAAGTACTCCTCGCTGCAGACTGTAGCGCGGTGACGTCACGTATATGCAATACGTCACGTACGTACGTCACGTATGTGTTACCACGCATGCGCCATATCGCGGTGACAGCGCATGCGCGTTACGCGGTTACGTCACGTGTTTTGACGCCCCGCGTTAATTTGACATAATATAAAAAAAATGTTAATGTATTAAAAAACTAAAATAATAATGAAAGCAGCAAAAAGGAGTACAACACACATCCATAGTTTTAACTATGCCTGATTTAAGGTAAACTTATAAGAAATTTCAGAATGTATTATTGTGTAATATCTGTGTAGTATTTTATTTAAAGTTTATTTTCACATTCTTTTCCACTTCACTTTGTAAATTACAAAATTACTGTAAACACTGATGGCACCTTATATATTTCTCATTTTAATCATTCCCCTTTAATAGTTAATATTTTTTTTATTTTTGTGCATTATAGGCTATCATAAAACATTTATTCCAATAAAGTAGTTTGAAGTTAAACCAACTACATACAGTACATTGTCAATCTCTGTATCCGATATTATGCATGCCAACTCAAAAAAAAAAACTCATAACAGTCATAACTTTTATTTCAAAACAAAGATAAAAGAAAAAGAAATGTGTAAAAGAAATATGTACAAAAACAGATAATTACATACATCTGTACACACACAGACAGACAGACAGACACACACACACACACACACACACAGAGTCAGACAGACAGACAGACACACACACACACACACACACACAGAGAGAGACAGAGACACAGAGAGAGAGAGAGAGAGAAACACAGAGACAGACACACACACACACACACACACACAGAGAGAGAGAGAGAGAGAGAGAGAGAGAGAGAGAGAGACACACACACACACACACACACACACACCTACTCAGCTTGAAATTTCCCTCCATCATTGAAAAAACAATCAACTGAGCAATAGCCCTCAACCTCCTTATCAGAATAAAATCAACGCAGGACTCCCCTTCTGCCATCAGGTGGGCAGTCCTTCTATATTGCAGTGCAAGCACAGAGTCAACGAGTACGGCACCCGGAACTCTTGCTTGTATTGCTGGAAAATGCACTCCAGTTCACAACACCTAATTTAGATAAAATACAGAACAAACAATATTGAATCATTTTGAAGAAAGGCATTAATATAGTACAGAGTCATTCAAGGAATATATATATATATATATATATATATATATATATATATATATATATATATTAAACAAAGTTATTGGCTTTGTCTGTAAAGTATCTAGGTGATTTTCTTTGTTTATGAACAACATAAACTAGTTAAAAAAAACAAAGTGACGCTGTCTAAATGATAAAAAACAACTAAGGAGAATCACAGTGAATCTTATTTGAAAATACAATGTTCAACTCCATTACTTTTTAATTAATTTCACCACAAATGTATTTAACATAACTTACAGTACACTCACTACATTCATGAATGTAACTTTTACAGTACGATCTGATACTGAGGAACAACATTTCTTTTGCAATGGATGCAACAATCAACTACATTACTTGATTAATTTAAGTCTTTCTGCTCTATTTGAAGACATCTTTCAAGCCTTAATTTGTTTAAACTACATATCATTTTAAGACTCGCTGAAACTCGCTGAAGTCATTTTGATAATATGAGATCATAAAACATATAATAACATTTTGTAAAATCTAAAACATTTATGGCGCGCTCTATGGAATCTCTTACAATTAAAAGCCGTTAACACAAAAGAACAATTGTTAAAACAGCATAAATAATGCTTATTGACTTACTGCTTACTGGCATCGAATCCATCGCCGGACGTGATTGTAATGAACTGCTCGTGCACAAATGCGTCTACTTTGCACATGCGTGGTAACACATACGTGACGTACATACGTGACGTGTATACGTGACGTCGCCGCGCTACAGTCTGCAGCGAGGGGTATCTCCATTATTTACCTGAGACGAGTGGAGAGGAAGGAGCGCAGTGCATGTAGTGACATCATGTCAAAATCACATATAATAAAAAAATCTAACTTTATCATTATGAAGATAAACAAATAAGATGTATTTTAGTACTCACTATCAAGTGGCATATTGATATTGGTAAAGGTTAAAATATATATTTATTGATTCGCTAACGAGCTAGTTATCTATAAGGCAAAGCTAAAAACAGGTTGCATGATACACGTTTTTCCATTGCCATTATTTACACTGTGATGAAGATGAATTTCGTGTAACATTCATAACATATATGGTGTTCTGCATGTAAGAGTTTACATAATGAAAGCATTGTTGACTCTGATGAGGACTACACTCCAGAGAAGAGTACCGCATCGTCAGCTCGAGGACAGATCCGGGGTCGAGGGATTTTTTGTTTAAAAACAAAACAAAGGCGAAAAAAACGTGCAGGTAAACTTCCAGGTGAACATGGTAAAAGAGTTAGACAGAGGGTAAATATAATTCTAAGAAAAGTTCCTGGATGCGGATCGGCCTACTATCTGTTAAACATGTATTTAGTTATCTAAAGCAAAATTATGCACAATTCAACACTATAGCTATCATCTTGAGCTAGGCATATATATTATTTATCATCTCTACTACGGCTCGCTAAGTAATGTTATGTTAGCTATATTAGGCAGCTACGTGTGCTAATGACACATGCTTCATGAAAACATAAAGAAAAAAATATGTATGATCAAAATACAAAAAGAAAGATTTACCTGTCCAGCAGAAATATAGCCATCCAGGCGTCACTTTTCAGCCCCTTGAGGTCTCTCAGTTCTCGCCATCGCTGGAAAGCCACGCCGATATTGACATGCGTTTTATTTTGTTGTTTATCCAAAGACTTTTTGTTCATTACCTTTTCTAGTAACGTTACTGTCTTCCTTTTTTTGCCTGGTTTGCCTTCGCGAATTGCATATGTGAATTTTGCTTGATCTTTCTCTGCCATTGTTTTGCTATTCCTAGGTGCTATTCCTTGAATTCCTCAAATCAAACGGATGCGCGCGCAAGTGGGCAGGTCCTGTGTGGCAAAAGGGTGGTTGCCATGGTTGTGAGAGAGTGACAGTCGCCTAAGCCAATCCTTTGTTTCGTCCCGAATGTAAATAATGAGCTGTGTTTAGTGCAGATTAAACGGTCTAGAGTCACTCGATTTTTATACTCTTTTTATCAGAGTACTTACATTTTAATTATGCATTGATATATACAGAAAGTTTAAACAAATTTGGAAAAAAGTTTTTATAAAATTCCTACCTACAATACCTTTAAGTATGTTTTGTTTGAAGTATTGTACTTCGCTACATTTTAAATCATATCTGTTACTGACAAAAAAATAAAAATAATAATAATACAAGGGGGAAAAAAATCACGCTCTGGAAACTATTGCATTGATTGATGGATGGACGGGAGAACAAATGCGTTAAAATACATTTCATAGGAGCCTATTATTCTTAAACATTTTAATAAAATATTAACGGTATAAATAAGTTGTTAATCTAATTCAAAATCAATTATTGAGTATTGAGTATAGTTGATTAGACATTTTTTATCGAAATTTTAATTAATAAAACAAACAAATGGTTTATTATAATAAAGCATCAGTTCAACCAAAAAAAAAAAAAAAAACAGTTTTCATTCATTTAACGGTCATTTTAACTAAATGATAATAACCATAATTTTATATATTTAAAATAATTGTTTAATTATTAAATAATTAAATTTTACTTGTACTTTTACTTGAGTGGAATATTGTATTACTATTCACACCTCTGAACGTGACACATGCGACATGTCATAGTGTGGGGGTATTTGATAGAGTTTGGTGAAAAACAAACCGAACTTTAATGTATTATTTAAAGAAAAGAATAGTGCCACAATTCACTCCGACTCACCCAGAAAAAGCACACAAGATATCAGAAATCACAATTAATAAAAAACGTCACAATCATTAAATTAATAATCTTCTGTCGTGCTTTAATGAAGGGCACTTATTTTGATGTGTTGACTAACATACTAAAATACAAAGTACTTGATTCGAATTTTAACTGTGTTATTCAATATTGTCTTTAAAGTTAATCTTAAAGTTAAATTGCAACTTTACCATTACAAATGTGTAATTACAAATATATTTAAAAGCATGATACACGTTTAAATAGAATTTTGGAATTTAAAATATATTTGGTATAACATAAATACTTGTCAGTATTTAGTGAAACAACTTTAAGCATATTTCATAGATGATATAAATAATTATGAAATTACATATGTACTTAAGTGGATCAATAAAAGCACTCTAAAGTTCAGGTCCTTACATTTAAAGGGTTAGATCCCCCAAAAATGACAATTATGTCATTTCACTCTCATGTCCTAACAAAAACCGTAAGACTTCAACTTCAGAAATGAAGATATTTTTAATGAAATCTGAGAGATTTCTGTCCCACCATAGCACAACTACCACTTTGACCCTTCTAAAAGTTCATAAAGAGATCGTAAAACTAATCCTTATGAATCGAGTGGTTTAGTCCGATTTTTCTAAAGAGACACGATTTCTTTATATGATGAACAGATTGAATTTAGGCTTTTATTCACATTCATCAGCGCACACATTAGTTGTGGTAAACGGAAGCACAAGCATTTTCGCTTGACTTGTGAGAACCAATGAGGTTCATTCAAGTGTGTTACGCAGCACGTTTGAGCTTTTACAACAACCAATGAGGTTTGTTCTCACACGTCAAGCAGGTACGGATGAGCTTCAGTTCATTTTTTCTGATCAATGTTTATTTGTGAATAAAAGCCTAAATTAAATCTGTTCATCATATAAAGCGATTGTGTCTCTTCATAAAATTTTAACTAACTGCTCAATTCATATGGATTAGTTTTATGATCTCTTTATGAAATGTCAAAGTGTCAAAGTGGTAGTTGAGTTGACTGTCAATGGAATGACAGAGTTCACTCAGATATCTTTAAAATATCTTCATTTGTGTTCCGAAGATGAACGAAAGTGTTACGGATTTTAAATTAAATGAGGGTGAGTAAATGATGACAGAATTTTCATTTTTGGGTGAACTAGCCCTTTAGAATAAATTTAAACTATAAGTAACATGTAATTAAGTGTCCTTTCAGTTCTGACTTAAGTGTATATTTGTAGTATTTGTAAGTAAAGAATGCTAAAGTGTACTTCTTTTTCACAAGTGGTGGATGGAAAGATTTGACCTATTTCCACAGAGTCAACTGATCATCCTGCTCTAAAGCTGAAATAATGAGTGGGAATGTAAATGTCTCTGATGGAAATGAATGGCCATCCTGCAGTAATAACACCTCAGAATTTTCCATTGTGTGGTCCAACTCCCGCTATCCCAATACAGCTCCAGTTAAAGACAAAGCTTTTCCGTTTTATCTAAAACATCCTGATTATATGACAACCAGCGCTGCTTGGGTGTTGGAGTCATATAAAATCCTAACTACAATGCTTGCAAGGCCAAGAATTTACAGTTAGCATCAGGGATTCATATAAGTCATTGGCAGGGGCTTAATGAGGGATGTTTGCTGCCACGTATCGCATTTTTGGCAGAAACTATTGACATCACTCTCCAAACCAAGCCAGTGGAAATGGCCCCTAAAACAATCTACAGTCGCTTTTATCCTCAGATGACCTGAAATGGGAGGCAAATGAGCCAGGCTTATCCAACAGTTCCTGGATACAGAGCTGACTGTTCCTTTCAGTGTATGCTCATCTAGAAGATGTTTATACCCTGGCAAATAGAGTGCTGCAGGAATTATGTATTTTTGTAGGCTAAACGCTGGAAATTAGTTAGCAATTTAGCACAGATTCCATTGTCTTGAAGTTAATTGTTAAATGCATGAAATAAGGTCTGTGGTTTACACAAGCTCAAGGTATTTTCATGTTTTATTCTGCAACAAAAAAATACATCAGTAAAACCCCCTTGTGATTTTTTTTAAGCTTGTCTTGAAAAAGTCAGTTGCTAACATGGGACCATGCAGAGGTTGTTGGGAACATTGAATGTCATCACACCTAACAAGTAAACTTATCTACTCAATAGTTCGCTTATACAGCCTTATGTCATAATTATGATTTACAAAAGCATGATTTTTTTTTTCTTAAAAAGTGGAAATCGGCTTCCATATCAACCTGCCTCTGCAATGGGATAAAATATCGCTTATAGCACGTCTTGTGGATGAGTCACCTGAAAAATGCATCGAAACGTATTGGAGCAATAAGTTGTAGCCAAAGTCACGCATTTCCAATGAGTCTGGTTGCTGAGACACGTAGCTTGTTTCATTTACAGTCTGTGTGTGTGTGAGGCTTTCAGAGACACCACAGAGGTCCTAAAAGAAGCCCTAAAAGAGACTTTCATCACTGTGTGATACATTTAACTTTGAGTTCCATCAGCAGCATTGTCACTTAATTTGATTTGATCAAATTGTCACAACTGGTACAGAGAGGAGACGCTAATCCTGTTAAACAATGAGTGCAGGGGACATTTCCATCTCTCACAGTCTTCTCCAGGTGTCCCATGAGATAAATCCAGCAAAACCTCCTTTTGGGGACATCCACATTTGCACAAATGGTATATTAATTTAAACAGAGATTTTTGACAATTTTACAAATGCAGAATGTTTTGGGGCGGGGTTAGGGTGTTGGTTAGTGTTATTTATAACTGCATAAACAAACAAAAGAAGTCAATGGAATGCCTTTACTAATGATAATGTGACAATGTGATTCTGTGATACAAAATGTATTGTAAGGCCGGCCCAATCGTCCCAGACGATGGTTTCCAGTATAGTGGGCGAAGGAGTACTGATGGCAATTTCAAAACACTGCTTCATGAAGCTTCGAAGCCTTTATAAATGGTTTGTTCAGAATCAATGGTTCGGAGCGTGTATCAAACTGCCAGAGTCACATGATTTCAGTAAACGAGGCTCCATTAGGTCATAACTGTTTCGAAACGTTTCGGAACACTTTGGAATTTCAATGGTTCACAGCTGGGGGCGATGATCTCTGTCAACCCATGAATCACGAGGATTCACTGAGAACCATTGAACAAGTGTCTGTGATCAGTTTTACCTGATCTCTGATAAATTTTATACATGTTTAGACTATTTAATTAGACATTAGTAAAATTAAAATTAATAATGGTAGTTAATAGTCTTATTGGCCTGTTTAACTGAGCCATTCAACTAACAAAACAAACCCTGACAATTGATAAAAGAACATAGTATACACTTGATAATCTTATTAAATTATTAGATATTGCATTTGAAAGATCTTACTTTCAATAAAACATTTGCAATAGATTTGTAAAAGGGGTTTTTATGCATGTTTGGTCCGGGTTTTTGTTGCATTTACACTGTTCTGACCACTAGGGGTCACCATGGAGACAGGTGTCAGATTGTTTCGAAGCCTCGACACAATACGGCACATTTGCTTCAACTGTTTCAGTGTTTCATGAAGCCTCCATCTGACAACTACTAAGTACTGCACGTTTTGTCTTTTCAGTGTGGCAAAGTAATTGAATTCCAATTAAACAAATATCTGACTCCATTTTATCGTGACCTCAAATTTAGGTTGGAATGTTGATTGGTTATTGACTATTGTATAATAGTTTATCTAGACACTTGATTATTCTATTGAACTCTTTTCACTCATTCATCCAGTTACCAATGTCGCTCAGGGTCTTGCGCCGGCCGTTTGACGCGGATCCCACGATCACAATCTCCCAAGTCTTGGTCACTGGACAGAGGTACCTTAGATGCCTTAGATGGCCGTTTTCACTCTTGGTCTATCTAAAGGTACTTTATTTAGTCCCCATAGATCTGTATACACTTGAATTAAAGTAACACTATCTTTAGTCAGAGGTCATGGCCACTACTACAAATACTGTATAAGACAACCAATATTAATTCTCTGATAGTAGCTTTAGGTTTGGTCATGCCATGGTTTCCCAGGTACACTTAGCTAGAGTAATATTACAATAAACAGTGGTAAGGCTATTTAGGCTGGTCGAGCAACATTCTGTTGTCCTAATGCCGAGTTTCGAAAGACACTCAGCATTATGTGCGGATCTGACTACAAATTGCGCCCTGAGCCCTTTGCAACATTTCCTTAAATACACAGACCAAGATAGTGAGTCATGAACTTGCAATAAGAATTTGCATTAATCAAGTCTCCAGAGCTGAGTAGTTTACACCTTTTGAGGACAGAAAGTCATTTGCATGATCCACCCTCCTCTGTAAACTCTTAAATACTTTATTATCTTTTGGTTTACTTCTGTGGTAATGAGACCTTTGTACCAGTCGTATTAAGAAATTTAAAATGCTACACAAAATGAATAGTGTTGTATAACGTATCGGTTACCTAACGTAACCTCGGTTCTCTCTAGAAGAGGGAACGAGTATTGCGTAAGTTATCTTTTCTCGAGATATGAAGCCAAAGAATTATCCCTAATTTTGTATGTATTGTCAACGCAGTGCAGCAGCTAGCAGACCTAGAGCAGGCTGTCTAGCGTGCTCGTTGGTTGCCCTGCAGCTACTGCAGCAGCCTACCACTGAGCCTGGCGTGACGTCGCGCCCTCTAAGCGTCACAGCCCGCCAGAATGGGTGTGGCTTAGCATATAAAAGGAGAGGCTCGGAGGCTGCTTCCCTGGTTTTCATCGACTGAAGCGAAAGTCGCTCGTGGCGCGAGCACGACAGGTTACGCAATACTCGTTCCCTCTTCTAGAGAGAACCGAGGTTACGTTAGGTAACCAATACGTTATCTTACGAGAGGTTCTCTCGTATTTCGTAAGTTGCTTACGCTACGGGAACCCTTTGTCAACGCCGTGCGCGCCAAGGATCCACTTAATGAGTCCCAGGGTATCCCGGGGAATCCAAATAAGCGGGAATCAGGCGGCCAGTAACACGGGCCGGCACATGTACATAACCACTCATAGGGAATACAGAGCGGCGTTGCCGGTCTATATAAAGCATATCAACCCAATATAGTGCAGCTCAACCAGGAGAGCTAAGTCACGTGAGAGTAGCCTGCGCACGATCAGATCTAGGCAGAACATACATCCCACTTATACTGACAAAAGTCTAGCCTGCAGGGTGGGAACTTCCAGGTTATAAAACCTAACAAATGTGCACGGAGGCCCAGCCCGCCGGACAAAAATGTCATGAATTGAAATTCCGCTGGACCATGCCCACAACAAGGCCATGCTTCTAGTGGAATGACCCCTGACGCCTAAAGCGCATTGCAGACTTTTAGACGCATAAGCAGCTGCGATAGCGTCCACTATCCATCTGGACAGGCTTTGTTTCGAGGCGGCGAGACCCTTGGTGTGCCCACCAAACGAAACGAAAAGCTGCTCCAAGCGCCTGAAAGGGGCGGAGCGCGTAATGTAAAACCTCAGCGCCCTGACAGGGCAGAGGAGATTAACATCGCTCTCGCTATCGGATGCTGGCAGAGCCGATAGGGAAATGACCTGCGCTCTGAAGGGAGTGCCAATCACTTTAGGGACACAGCCATGTCTAGGTTTGAGGATGACTTAGAGTCATTCAGTCCAAACTCAAGACACGCAGCGCTGACAGACAGCGCTTGTAAGTCCCCTACACGTTTGACTGATGATCAGTCAGAAAAACGGTTTTGAGCGAGAGGTACTTTAGATCCACAGAATCTAACGGTTCAAAGGGATAAGTTTTCAGGGCCTCAAGGACCAAAGAAATATCCCACATAGCAGAGTTGTGGACTCGAGTCGCATGACTTGGACTTGACTTGGACTCGAGTCCCAAATTTGATGACTTGCGACTCGACTTGACATATTCAAAGATGACTTGCGACTCGACTTAGACTTTGACAACAATGACTCGCGACTTGACTCGGACTTGAGCCCTGTGACTTGGAAAGACTTGACCTACCTTCTAAAACCGCAGATCAGAGTTGTAATAATCACTGACTGTAGTATAGCACTGTATCATTGACGCATGATCACAGCGCTGATTAGCGCTGTTTTCGCACGTTTGGCACTGAGCCAGAGAGCGCGTGATGGAGTGTGTTCAGCAGCGCGAATCAGTTGTCATTTATTATCACACGTTCAGACAGTTTTCAACCAAATGTTTTCTTTTTTCTTTTTCAGGCATTTAAATACACAAGTACTAGCGAACCATTTATAATTTGAGAAAAAAAAACACTGATATCTAAGTAAGCGGAAATAATAAACCTTTCAAATGTAATTTTGAGACATGTTATTTTCCCCCCACAACAAACGCACATTTTAGCCTATAGGTAACTATAAAGTCTTCTCCCTGTTCACCAGCCACTCACTTTCATGTCTTTCGGGAGAAATGGATGGATTTACGCGTTTTGTAACGTAACGTAGCCCCAAAAAGTGTCACGTGGCGCTTGATACGTCGCCATAGAAATAGGAATGTTCTAGTACAATTACTGTCGCGTTAACAAAATAATTTAACCAGGGACTCAATATTTTACTTAATTTTACTTAACTTAATGTGTAGCAAATCACGATTAATTTTCCCAATGAACAGTTACTTTTATTTTTTTTATTTTTAAATCTGCATTGCCACAATAAATTTGATAATATTATATATTATTATATTATATCATATTTTAAAAGCCTTTCTGATGTAAATTAGTATACATTTCATTTACTATAGTAATTAACACTGAGACAGTAATTTGTGCAAAAAGCACTAATGACTTGTTTAAGACTTGACGCTTAAACTCGAGGACTTGCAACTTGACTTGGACTTGTCTGTCTTGACTCGGGACTTGACTTGGACTTGTCTGTCTTGACTCGGGACTTGACTTGGGACTTGAATGCAAAGACTCGAGACTTACTTGTGACTTGCAAAACAATGACTTGGTCTCACCTCTGCCACATAGTAACCGACGGGGGCCGCAGGGGATTCATCCTCCTGGCTCCTCTAAGGAAGCGGATGACAAGCTTGTTCCTTCCTATTGACTGGCCGCGCGTCGACTCCGCGGACGCTGCAACGGCCGCCACATAGAATTTAAGCGTGGAGGGGGACCTGCCCTTATCCAACAGCTCCTGAAGGAAGCTAAGCATCCGCGAGACTCCACACGTTAGTGGGTCCAGATTTCTGTCGGTGCACCATTTGGAGAACACAGACCATTTAGATGCGTAAAGCCTTCTCGTAGAGGGAGCTCTAGACTGCGTAATCGTGTTTATCACTCCTTTTGGCAGGACAACAGGTATCCGTTGATCAACCATACGTGCAGAGACCAGCGCTCTGGATGGGGATGCCAGATTGAGCCGCAGGCTTGAGAGAGGAGATCTGTCCTCACTGGAATCGGCCAAGGGGCTGTACGTGACAGCCGCGTCAGCTCCGGGAACCAGGTTTGGTTCTCCCATCGCGGGGCTATAAGGAGCACCGAGTGGCGAGTTTCCCTGATTCTCTTGATTACCTGTGGCAACAACGAGATCGGAGGGAAAGCATACAGTGGGCGGCTGGGCCAGATTTGGGCCAACGCGTCCTCGTTCTTTGAAAAGAACATTGGGCAATGAGCGTTGTCTTTTGACGCAAAAAGGTCGACTTCCGCTTTGCCGAAAAGGCGCCATAGCAACCATAGGACTGTTTGGGGGTGCAGGGACCATTCCCCCGGTGGAACGTTGTCCCTGGACAGTCTGTCTGGGCCGTCGTTCAGGTGGCCTGGCACATGCGTTTGTTTATGGAATGATATGTTTATGGAAGTTGTGGGATTTCATGTATTGCGTGATATCTCTGCGCCCAAGTAGCAGTGCTTCGCATAAGCAGCAGTGCTTCGCCTGTGCTTCCCCCTAATATAGTCCCAAGTCAATATCTGCCTAGGAAATCGCCTAGTGTTAATCTGCATCGCTATTTGTACTCGTTGTGAATACGCAGGCCACAAGAAGTAATTACGTGGGTTTTTTTTTTTTTTTATCACTTTTACTCATGCCATGCTAGCTGGCAACAAAGGATTCCATTCATTGTGCTAAGCTAAGCTAGCGCCGACCCTGTCAAACTAAAACAATGCATGCACTGAGACAAAAATGCATTTGCACACATATCTAAATGTAGGAAAGAATGTGAATAAGCCCTATTTAAAAAAACGGTGGAGTGTTCCTTTAAAGATAAAAGTAGACATTGGGCTACCTTTTAAGCCTTTTGGTAGCCTACAGTAAAGAAAAAAGAGATTTTGGTGCCATAAAATAATCCCCAAACAGCTGTAAATATCAAATAAAAAAATTATATTTAATTTAACGTCTTTTTTTATCCAACCATAAGAGATGAACCAGTCCTTTGTGAGCAAACGCAAAGTTTCTCGGGTGAACGCCACGCAAAACTTTTCTGAGAGAGCGCAAAAGCATTGCGCATTTAAATTAAAACCCTTTAAATGTAAGTAGCTGAACTTTGAGTGCTTTTATTGAGATGGTAGCCCTGTCAGTGACGGAAAGACACTCAACCTATTGGGCATTAAAGAGGACAGAGCCTTCCTCCTTGATGCACCCTGTGGCCACGGTCATCGTGAGATTCCAGGAGGCAAAGAAACAGGCTGCAGCCTTTCAGAAATTTTATTTATAAATAAATGTTGTATTATTTACAGTCGTGCACAGAATTAATGGCACCCCTGGTAAATATGATCAAAACTGGCTGTAAAAAATAAATCTGTATCGTTTATCCTTTTGATCTTTCATTAAAAAAATTGCCAAAAATCTAACCTTTCATTGAAGTAAAAGAATTGATAGTGGGGGGGGGGGAAATGTAATAATTGTTTTTCTCCAAAACAGTTTGGCCACAATTATTGGCACCCCTAGAATTTTTTACGAGTAAAATATCTCTGAAGTATATTCCCATTAATGTTCACCTTTTTTTTGCACACCAGGGTGACCAGAAACATGAAATTGTCCAGCCATGACTTCTTGTTTCCCAGGAGTTTAAATATGAGGAAACACAAAGGCCAAATTCCCTTAATCATCCATCACAATGAGTAAACCCAAAGAATATAGTTCTGATGTGCATCAAAAGATTGTTGAGCATCACAAAATAGAAAGTGGTTGTAAGAAGTGAAAACGTCCTGGGTTACCAACACATTCTCATCCTTTGGCGTCATATAGGTGACGCCATGTGACATTTCGTCGAAATCTTACGCACATGGCATCCTTTAGCGTCAATATAACACGCACTGTTATGGGTAGGTTTAGGTCTGGGGTAGGGTTACGGTTATGACGCCTTGGGATCTGCATCTCATATTCACGCTAAACGATGCCATGTGCGTTGGATTTAGACGAGCGTCACCTGTATGATGCCTTGGGTTCTGCGTCTCATATTGATGCTAAAGGATGCCATGTGCGTAAGATTTCAACGAAATGTACAAAGCGTCACATGTATGACGCCAAAGGATGAGAACGGGCTGGGGTTACGTATGTAACCCTAGTTCCCCGAAGGGACGGACGCTGCGTGTAATCGCGGTGGGAACGCCCTCCAGCGTGATGCGTCTGAAGCATGAATGAAATCAGTCAATGGAGAGATGGAGCGTCACAGCAAGTGACGTCATCCACCAGGAAGCTATAAATATCCCCTGAATACACAAGCCGCCAGCTTTTAATGTTACTGAAGCAAGCGACCCAAGGGGATGCCGGGAGTATGGCAGGACACGCAGCGTCCGTCCCTTCGGGGAACTAGGGTTACATACGTAACCCGGGACGTTCCCCTTCAGGGACTACCGCTGCGTGTAATCGCAGTGGGAACGCAATACCCACATCCCCATTCGACCAAATCCCCGTCGTGTGTCATTAGGAGACACAAACCGACGAGAGAACCTGAGCCCCGGGAGTGGAGCTAAGATCAAGGGAATAAAATCTAACGAAAGTGTGCGGTGAGGACCAGCCAGCCGCATCACAAACATCCTGAAGAGAGATTCCTGAAAAAAGAGCTGTAGAGGCAGCCATACTCCTGGTGGAATGAGCCCTTACAGCCAAAGGTGAAGGCTGATGGGCCGAACCGTAAGCAAGCGAGATGGCCTCGACCACCCACTTGCTCATCCTTTGCTTAGATGCAGGACACCCTTTCTTAGGTGACCCAAAACAGACAAACAGTTGTTCCGATCTCCACCACAGGGCAGGTCTGTGGACATAAGCATCTAAAGCCCTAACGGGGCACAGCAAATTAAGTTTCTTCTGGTCTGACGTCAGAAAAGGTGGAGGACAGAAAGCCTGCAGAACTATAGGTCTAACAAAAGTAGTTGGCACCTTAGGAACATAACCTGGTCTTGGACAGAGAAAGGCCTTAACCAAACCAGGAGCAAATTCCAGGCACGAGGGAGCCACCGAAAGTGCTTGAATATCTCCAATTCTTTTTAGAGATGAGATAGCGAGAAGAAGGATAGTCTTTAGTAGGGCTGTCACTTTTTATTCGATATTCGAATATGCATTCGAACATGACGTGAAATATCCGTAATCGAACTATAAATAAACTAACCGGTTTTTAAAGTGCCATGTTTAGCGCATTTTTTACAGTCTATGATTAGACCGTTTGTTTTTCATTTTATTGTTTGCCATCTCATCCAGTAGCGGGCACTCTAAACGTATTGTAGCGTAAGCTCATGACCAAATCAAGCGAATAATAGCCAATAGCCACCCTGTTTTGAAAATGGAAGATAACACACAGAACGGCCAGCCTGAGCGGACAATTTCTACCCCAACTCATCTAAAAAGTAGTGTCTGGAAATGGACAATCCGATTGATGAATCCGAACATGAACATGTTTACATGAACGATACATAAAGTAATGTGCGCGTTATATGTCACAAGATTCAAATCCGAATTGATTTTTTGACATGCGCACACTGCACGAATATGCCGCTGTTCGCGCATAACTATTCTCCTCTATTGGTTCTTTATTTGTTTTAAACAGCAGACTTGATATTTATCCGTCTCTGGTCATGATTTGGAGACGATGAGCATGATTTGCCGTGCTGCTTGCCTGCTTATATTGATCACGCAGTAAAACCCTGCGCCCAAAACCAGTCGTCCGTGGATGATAATCTGAAACAAGCGCTGGTGGGACGTTGTCCTGCTTCACTTCACAGACGCTGAGTGAAATAAGAATTTTTTAATAACGGAACACTCATTTATGACACTCTATTCAACAGGAAGAACAGCTCGCTCCGTGCGTAATACGTCATTGCACATGCGCAGTCCTTTTAGTTTCGTAGATATTCGAATATATTCGAATACATTGCTTGATATTTGATATCCGTTCGAATTTGATTTTTCTCAAAAGTGACAGCCCTAGTCTTTAGTGTAAGAAACTTTTTCGAAACTTCCTCGATGGGCTCGAAAGGAGCTAGGGAGAGACCTTCTAAGACGATGGCCAGATCCCGAGCTGGTACCCTCGTGCGAACTGCAGGCCTCAGCCTCAAGGCGCCACGAAGGAAGCGAGATATAAGTGGGTGTCTCCCGAGAGAACCTCCGCTTGAAGGGGCGTGGTAAGCAGCTAAGGCCGCCACGTACACCTTCAGTGTGGAGTGGGATAACCCTGTGGAGAGATGGTCCTGCAGGAAATCCAGCACTGTACCAACCGGGCAGTTAACTGGGTCCTGCTGGCGCTCTCCACAGCAAGAGGTGAAAAGTTTCCACCTCGCGGCATATAACTTCCTCGTGGCGGGAGCTCTGGATTGGAGGATGGTCTCAATGACCTCAGTCGAGAGACCAGAATCTATGAGCTGGGCCCCCTCAGAGGCCAAGCCCACAGCCTCCATAGTTTTGGGCGGGGGTGAAGGATCGACCCACTCGCCTGAGAGAGTAGATCTCTCCTGATCGGTATCTCCAGGGGAGAGCCGTCGAGGAGAGACACTAGGTCCGCAAACCATACTCGGGCCGGCCAGAACGGGGCTATTAGCAGAAAACTGAGCCCGTCCCAGCGAACCCTCTCCAGAACTTCCGGGATCAGAGCGATCGGGGGAAAAGCATACAAACGTGACCTCGGCCACGGATGTACCATCGCGTCCAACCCAGTGGGGCTGGCAGGCTGAGAGAAAACCACAGTGGACAGTGTGATGTCTCTCGGGAAGCAAATAGGTCTACCTCGGCACGACCCAAATGTTCCCATAGGAGCTCCACCACCTCGGGGTGAAGACTCCATTCCCCGGGCCTCGGCCCCTGCCTCGACAGGATGTCTGCCCCCTGATTTAAATACCCCGGGAGATAAATAGCTCTCAGAGAAAGAATTTTCCCCTGGGACCATAGAAGGATCTGATGTCCCAGTTTGTAAAGTGGGCGAGAACGCAGACCCCCCTGATGGTTGATATAAGAGACCACCGATGTGTTGTCTGTCCGGACAAGAACATGGTGGCCCCTTAGGTCTGGGAGGAAATGTTTCAGAGCCTGAAACACTGCCAACATCTCTAGACAATTTATGTGCCATAGATGGTCCTTCCATTGATGGTCCTTCCACAGACCCTGAGCTGGGCGACCACTCATGATCGCCTCCCAACCCGTGAGAGAGGCATCTGTCGTTAGCATTACGCAACGACAAGGAGCTCCCAACACAGGACCTTGGGACAGAAACAAGGATCTTTCCACATGATCAGGGCGCGATGACACCGTCGCGAACTCACGATCATGCGAAGCGGATTTCCCCTTGGGGAGAATCCCTTGGTTCCGAGCCACCACTGTAACGGTCTCATGTGCAAGAGGCCAAAAGATATCACGTTGGACGCAGCTGCCATGAGACCTAACAGTCTCTGGAACTGTTTTACAGTGGATGACTGGCCTAGCTTGACCTGATCTACTGCGGCGAGAATCGAAGCAACACGAGCAGGTGACAACTGTGCCTGCATCGTCGTTGAATCCCACACTACACCGAGAAAAGTGGTTCTCTGTAATGGAGAAAGAACTCTCTTCTTGGCGTTGAGCCTCAACCCCAACCTCTTGATGTGAGCAAGAACGACATCTCGATGCCGAACCGCCTGTTGTTCTGATTGAGCTAGAATTAACCAATCGTCTATATAGTTCAGAAAACGGATGCCCTGCAGCCTCAGCGGAGCTATAGCCGCATCCATACACTTCGTGAACGTGCAGGGTGACAGTGCTAGGCCAAACGGAAGAACCCGACATTGGTATGCTTCGCCCCCGAAAGCGAACCTCAGGAACTTCCTGTGTTGAGGGAGGATAGATACGTGGAAGTAAGCGTCCTTTAGATCTATCGTGACGAACCAGTCCTCTGAACTGATTTGTGACACGATCTGCTTGAGAGTGAGCATCTTGAATTTGAGCTTCCCAACAGCGCGATTTTAGAGACGCAGATCTAGAATGGGACGCAGCCCTACATCTTTTTTCGGAACAATGAAGTACCGACTGTAGTATCCTAACTCCCTGCTGGGTGGAGGAACCCGCTCTATAGCTCCTTTTAGTAGCAGAGCTTTTACCTTCTGTTCTAACACCAGAGCCTGCTCGGGGCCCACCACTGTGGGCAGAATCCCTAAGGGAACCGGCCTCTCGAGGCTGGCCTCTGGATGAACATCCCGAGTGACAGACACAGCGCCCTGTAACGTACTGGCAGGGAACAGCTGGTCTGGGCACTCCACAACCCTCCTTAGAGGGGGCGAGTGTCCCTCGGGAAATCGCTTGCCGAGTCTCTCTACGTCCTGTATAGGCAGGGTTAGTAGAGCAGACCCCTGAGGGCATCGGGAAAGACAGGGCACCGTGTTTTTGTGCAGTGAACTCAAGTCTTCCACGATGGGAACCACCCTCAGAGTCCTGACGTTCAGCACGTCGGGATTTTTTCGACGCAGCCTTCTTGGCGATAATGACTGTCTAATGACAGTTTCTCTGCGGGGAGGGGCACCAGACGCGACACTCCGTTTCTGCTGCGCTCTTTTTGAAGTACTCGGCGGCTGGGACTGCCCTCGCTCAGCAGCCCCAGCGACACGCACTTTAAGGGGCACCAAAAATGTTTCCACAAGCATTAGACTGGTTAGTATAAATTCTGCTAGAAACTGGTCTAACCCAGGTATTTGAAACCTCAGCATGAAGATCTGGGGAGAACGGTAAGTACCGGCGAGAAGGTTGAGGTAATGCAGACAGAAATCTATCATCTAGTTTGCTTTTATTTCTAGACTCCTGTCTATCAGCTGGCCACTCAATACTGAGCTTTTCAACAGCCCGAGATAACACATCCATCAAACCCTCTTCATTTGCAGTATAATGTGACAAACTAGTTTCCTCTGATGCAAAACTTTCGACATCCAGGTCTTCAGAACTGGATAATCTCAATTCAGCATCATCATGTGCCTCCACCCGGGCAGAAGTAACCGCCGCAGCGTGTGCTTCCAGAGCCGGGTGAGAGGCACTGGATCCCGCCAGAGAAAGCTGAGAAAGGGTGGGGCCCGTCTCAACGTCGCCGGTGAGATCCATCTGCGAACCCAAAGACAAGCGCCGCCGCTCTGCCTCAACAGAAGCGGGACCCGAGGCTTGGGGAGCTCGCAGCATACCGCTCTCCTCGAAGAGCGATCGCCGCAAGCGCTAGAGTTCTCAGAGGAAAGCGCTCGCAATGCTCACAATCGACTCCCTCGAGAGCCAACTGGGCATGCTGTACTCCCAAACAAGCCACACATAGCTCGTGTGAATCCCCATCCGTGATGTATCGTGTAGAGGGGGGAACACACATCCTATACTGCTCGCTCGTTTTGTTTTTTTAATATATATATATATATATATATATATATATAGTGATAAACTCCTGACAGAACAGACAAACACAATCGAAAGATTTCAGACACACACAGAGCTGCCGAAGTAACAAAAAGCTGGCGGCTTGTGTATTCAGGGGATATTTATAGCTTCCTGGTCGATGACGTCACTTGCTGTGACGCTCCATCTCTCCATTGACTGATTTCATTCATGCTTCAGACGCGTCACGCTGGAGGGCGTTCCCACTGCGATTACACGCAGCGGTAGTCCCTGAAGGGGAATCCCCATTTTGACCATCAGAGCAATAATTAAGAAGTTCCAATCAACTAAAGATGTTATGAATATGTCAGGAAGTGTGACTATATTGCCTTAATGGATGGCGAGGATGAAAGTTTGATTGGCCAAAGACTCTTCAAGGATCACAGATGGAGAATTGAAGAGATTAGTTGAGTCAACCCCTACATCACCACATCACCACACCACGTTGTTTGGGAGGGTTTCAAGAAAAATCCTCTTCGCTCATCCAAAAACAAACTCCAGCATATTCAGTTGTCAGACACGACTGGAACTTCAAACAGCACAGGGTTCTGTGGTCAGATGAAACAAAAAAATAGCTTTTTGGCTGCAAACAGCTAGATGAGTTTGGTGCACACAAGTATAAAAATTACCCCATGTGTACAATTTAATATACCGTTGGATCTTTAATGTTGTTGGCATAATTTTCTGCTGGAGGTCCTGGACTTCTTGTTCAGATACATGGCATCGTGGATTCTTTCAAATATCAACAGATAAAAAATCAAAACCTGACGCCTTCTGCTAGAAATCTTATAATGGGATAATGGGCCGTGGTTGGATTTTCCACCAGGACAATGATCCAAAACAAACATCAAAATCAACACAAAAATTTGTTACGAAGCACAAAATGAAGCTTCTGCCATGACCGTCCCAGTTCCCTGACCTGATGAGTGGAGTTGAGCTAAAACTTTTTTGGCTAAAGGTTGCAGGCTTGAACTTTAGAGAAGCACCAATATGGATCTGGGAATCTGAAGGATCTGGAGATATTCTGTATGGAGGAATGGACTCTGATCTCTTGTCAGGTGTTCTCCAAACTCATCAGGCATTAAAGGAGAAAACTCAGAGCTATTATCTTGGAAAATTCTTTGAATGAAAGATCAAAATTATAAACAATGCAGATTCATTTTTACAGCCAGTTTTGATCATATTTACCAGGGGTGCAATTAATTCTGAGCACGACTGTATGTAGTTTTAGCAAACTACACCCGCTCCTCCGCGGAGCCCTCAGGAAATCGATTTGTCAACCCCGTCGCCTACGCCGCTTCGGGCTACAACAATTTCTAATAAACCCAAACCTCGATATCTGCCCATCAATAGAGAGTGGTCGTGGGGGGTTCGCTCTCCATAGAGAGGCCTGTAGAAACAATGATTCCTTTGAATTCGCCTTGAATTTGCTTCAGGACACCAAATCTGCTCTTCTAAATTGGCCCCATTATAGATCTTCGTCAGCTGAAACTGTCTCTTAGGAGATTCAAGTTCCAGATGCTGACGATCCCTCTTATCGTGAGAGAAAATCAGAAAATCATACTTCCGAACACTTACAGGTTCAAGACGTTAACACGCAATGCTATCATGTCTCAGGTTCAATCTGAGGATTGATTTGTCACAACAGATCTAAGGATGCCTATTTTCATGTTGAGATTCTGCCACAACACATAAAGTCCCTCAGGTTCACTTTCAGGAGCAAAGTGTACCAATATCGAGTACTTTTCTTCAGCCTAGCCTTATCAACCCACACATTCACTATTTATTCACAGACTATGATTAAATGATAAATGATGTTTCCTCAAAAAAGCGGTTTATTCTGTGTAGTAAAACCTCTTCCCCATTGACATCTATTCAAAAAAACGGCCTCTGCTCTAGCAGCATTAGCATTAGCCGTTACGCTTTTTTGGCTAAAGGTTGCAGGCTTGTCATCTAGTGGCTTTAATTATGATCTCTGCGCATGCTTATGCTACGTCACCTGACCACGCTGTTTGCCAATAAGGATTGTCATTTTGTCATCACAAAACTATTTTTTTTTTCTTGACATTTGATTGAATAGTAATATTAGGGGTATAACAGTGCACGTATTCATCCCGCAAATTTATGTTTGTCTTATGTGTACGAGACGAATACAGGGTTGTAAGTAAGTAAGTAAAATTTATTTATACAGCGCTTTTCACAGACAGGGTCACAAAGAGACAAAAAAACATAGTAGAAGAAAAACAGTCTAAGAATAAAATAAAATAAAAAATACAACAGTTAAAATTATAAATTTTTACCAGAGACAGAGATTACCCAAAAGCTAACCTGAACAAGTGAATCTTCACTTGTCCCTTAAAACTGTCCACATTTTCAGCAAACCTAATGCTGGTTGGTATAGCATTACAGAGTCTGGGTGCCATAGCGGCAAAGGCTCTATCCCCACATGTCTTCAGACGAGAGCGTGGGGTGGATAGGAGATTTTGCTTAATAGACCTGAGAGATCGGAAGGGGGTGTGTAGGTGAATTATGTTGGCAAGATCAGCAGGGGCCTGACCATGTAGAGCCCTCTAGGTTATGGTGAGAATTTTGAATTGGATCCTGTAAATTACAGGAAGCCAGTGAAGGGAGCAGAGTAGAGGGTGTGCCTGTTTGATCTAGTAGGTAGCCTAGCAGCAGAATTTTGAATGGGTTGCAGGCGGTGAAGGACAGATTTGTTGAGTGAGGAGAAGAGTGCATTGCAATAGTCAATACGGGAGGAAATGAAGGCATGAATGAGCATCTCCAGTTCTGACTGAGAGACCACAGCCCTCAATTTGCTAATGGTGAGTAAGTGGAAAAAACAGGATTTGGTCAGTGATTTGATGTGAGTTTCAAAAAATAGTGATTTGTCAAATGTCACCCCAAGGTTCCATAGACTAGGCCGGACCGCAGATGACAAAGGCCAAATATTCTGCATAATCAGAAGGATAGCGCTGTCTGGCGCTATAATTAAAACCTCTGTCTTATCTGGGTTCAGGTGCAAAAAGCTTTCAGCCGTCCAGTTGTTTATGGCGTCTATGCAATCTAGGAGCCTTGTAAGTTTGGATGACTTATTTTGCCGGAAGGTAAAATGAAGCAGAATGTCATCTGCGTAAAAGTGATAAGAGATGTTAAAATTACGAATAATCTGACCAGTGGTGTAAAGTAACGAATTACAAATACTCTCGTTACTGTAATTGAGTAGTTTTTTTTAGGAATTGTACTTTTTTAAGTAGTTTAAAAACAGTGTACTTTTACTTTTACTTGAGTACATTTTAAGTGTTGTATCGGTACTTTTACTGCGCTATTTTCCCTGAACCTGCCGTCGCTACATTTATATTAATATTTATTTTTATAATAAGTCATCATGTGACTCCATGCGTGATTCCCGTCAAATCAAATCGCGCGCGGAAAACTTTGCATCAAACCAGCATCAACAGACTTCGAGACACCTGGCGCCAATTTATTTTGTTCACGAAGTGACTTTCGGAGTGGATCTTGAGCCTGGAGGAAGTTCATGCATTTGTGTCTTCATATAGGCAAAAAAAACAGCGCAAGCGTCACACCTCACACGTGCTTCAGTGTGTGTGTGTGTGTGTGTGTGTGTGTGTGGTAAATGAAACTGCGCGTCGGCTGCACCATTCATTCACACAGAACATGCAGGATTCTTCGTATTTAAATTGTCTTTGTGGTTTAATATTCACACTATATCGCGATTGGATTTCAAGTGTACTGAACTGCTTTCTATTTTTCCTCAAAAAATTTACAAATTCCGTGAAATTCCGAGTTATAAATTCCTTTTTTATGACTGGATTTTGTCAGCATTTTAGGGGGGGCGGGGGTCGTCCAAAACAATGGTAGGGGAAACGCTGTATTTTTAGTGCTAGCAGTCAAAAATAAAACTGTTGGAGAAATATTGAAATACTGTTTCTTTTTTTCTATGAATCTGTGATAAAAAAGTAAGCTACATTTTCAATTTGCAGGGTATAAGGTGGACTAACATTCATAGCATAATACTCACTACTCACTACTCTTGAGTACTTTTAAAAGGGCTACTTTTTACTCCTACTTTGAGTAGTTTTTAGGACCGGTACTTTTACAATACTCTCACTACATTTTTTGACAAGTAACAGTACTTTTACTTGAGTATGCTTTTTCAGTACTCTTTCCACCACTGAATCTGACCCAGAGGCAACATGTATAAAGTAAACAATATTGGGCTCAACACTGAACCCTGTGGAACACCATCATCCAGGGGTGATGATGCAGAGTGGGAATCCCCAATAGAGACATCAAAACTTCTATCTGAGAGATAGGATGTAAACCAGTCTAGGGCCACTCCTGATATGCCCACCCTTTCATGTAATCTCTTAGTCATGATATGGTGGTCGACTGTATCGATGGCAGAACTGAAGTACAGAACAGAACTCTAGAAGTACTAACAATGAGCATAGACCTACGTCTGAAGCCATCTGAAGGTCATTATAGACTCTCACCAGGGCGGTCTCAGAAGAGTGTCTCTTCCTAAAACATGACTGAAATTTGCCTAACTCCAAATTCTCTAAAACAGCTGTAAGTTGATTAGCCACAACTTTTTCGAAAATTATGGACAACAATGGCAGCTTTGAAATGGGGCAATAGTTCTTCAAAACTGTTGGGTCCAAATTAGGCTTCTTTATTGTTGGATAGTGGCATTTTTAAAGTAGGACGGAACATAGCCTATGGCCAATTAAGAGTTGACAATAGCCACTATATTAGGGCCAATGGCAGGAAGTGCTTTTATTATATGATGTGGACAAAAGGACATTTTCATTTTCTTGGTCAGGTTTAGTAGATCATGAAGGCTGATTGGTTGGAAAGACTCAATGGTATTTGATCTAATGCCTCGTTTCCACTGAGTGGTACGGTACGGTTCAGTACGGTACGGTTCGGGTCGGGTCGCTAAACCATGATCGGGGCTCGCGTTTCCACTGCCAACAGTACCCTACTTGATAGGCGTCGTGTATGCCGGAAAGTAGTGATAACGTCACTTGATAGGCGTTTGTGGATGACGGAAAGTCGCTTGACGTCATTCACGCGCGAAGAAGAAAGCTGAAACCGCAAACAACAATGGAGGACATACAGCAGATCTTGTTCTTGCTTCTCGGCATGTGGCTGTTTGTCACAAGGACACGACAAGCTTTGTTTGAACAAAGGCTGCAGGCTGCAAGGAAAAACACAGCCGAAAAATACAGGGGAATTCGGGAAATGTTAAGGAGCTGGGACGAGACAGACAACCGCGCAAGTCAAGACAAGGCAAGACAAAAACGACGGCGCAGGAGGGTAAGCTTGAGCCAAGCTAAATGTTTTTATGTCGTATATTACAATGCATTTCGTTTCATGTACTGTAATCCGTTAACTAAGCAATATTCTTGTAAATCAAGTAACCCTCCAGTACGAATAAATAAGACCAATAAGCCCTGCCTGCGAAACCAGGCCTATTGGCCTTTAAACTGTGAAAACAGTAAACTACATTATATTAACTACATTATATTAATAAGCATTGTGAAAGTTACATCTTAAAATCATAAATCTCTGTCATGAATCTGTATGAAATCTATATTATTACAAGTGCAATACTAGTTGTGGTTAATGACTGATTATATGTAAATTTTGCGAAAATAGTTATATCTGCAAGCTATTTTTTCTTTGTGCTTCAATGACACCACAGTGCTATTCTCTGGTCCAGTATATTGGATATTGTATAAAATGTATATATTTTATTTTGTCCAAGGTAACACTTTCAATGTTGTAATTTCCCAAATACTTTATGTATTGTTTCATCTGGCCTATGATAGTTAGACCTAAACACACCCACCATCACTGCTACATTGTATTAACATTTTGTTTGCTTTGTGTTTTTCTAGATAATCAATCTGGTGCAAAATCGGCGCTGCAGACCAACCATTTGGACTTTCAGCCGCTCAAATGACTGGTGGGATGTGATCGTTCCAGGATTCACACACACACACAGTGGGTCCACAACTTCAGGATGTCTGAGGAAACATTTCTGTCCCTTTGTGCCATGGTGCATCCAGCAATGGATAAGCAGGACACGAACTTCAGAGTGTGTGTTCCCCTTAAGAAAAGAGTTGCCATAGCACTATGGAAGCTGGCAACCAACAGCGACTACAGAAGTATTGGCCATCTTTTTGGAGTCAGCAAAACAACAGTGTGTCGGTGCGTCCAGGAGTTCTGCATGGCCACTTGCACATTGTTAGTTCCAGAACAGATATGTTTTCCTGACCGGCAGAAGCTTAAAGAGATGGCAGCCTACTTTGAGAACCGATTTGGGCTTCTGCAGTGTGTGGGTGCCATTGATGGGTCACACATACCCATAATAGCCCCAAAGGAGTACCACTGCGATTACTTCAACAGAAAAGGCTGGCATTCCATCATCCTGCAAGGAGTAGTTGACGGAAAAGGACTATTTTGGAATGTATGTGCAGGAATGGCTAGAAGTTTGCATGATGCTCGGGTTCTGAGACTGTCCACATTGTGGGAGTTAGTCGAGCGTGGAAGCCTTTACCCAGCTTGCACCAGGAACATCAGTGGGGTGAATGCTGGCTATTATGTGCTAGGCGACTCTGCCTATCCTTTGCAGAATTGGCTCCTAAAACCATTCCCTGACAATGGCCGGCTGACAGCAGAACAACTGACCTACAACAAGAAAGTGTGCAGGGCTCGGGTGGTTGTAGAAAATGCTTTTGGAAGACTCAAAGGGAGGTGGCGGTGCCTTTTGAAGAGGAATGACAGCGACATTGAACTGGTAAAATCCATGGTGTTGACTTGTTGTGCTCTGCACAATCTTTGTGAAAGACATGGAGAGGATTACCAGCACGAATGGGATACAGCTGTTGCTGCAGAGCCTGTGGTGCCACTGGCACAGGGTGCCGAGGAGGAGGGCAGGGATGTACGTGAGGGTCTGATGCGGTTTTTGAACAGTTAAATCTGTTGTACAGTTATCAAAGGCGCACCTGTGTAAATGCTAGGTTGTTTTGTTTACATGTTTTGATTTTTATGGACCCAAATAAATCGATGTTACATTTACCCTGCCTCTTCATATTTTGTAAAAGAGAGAACTTATTACTCTCTGCAATACCCATGTAGAAGAATTATTTCATATTTTGTTTGCAATGGGTTAATTTTAAAATCATATTTGAGTACAGAGTGAAATATTTGAAGATTAGCTATTGTAAAGTAACACATTACCAACTATTTTGTATTTAAGGCAAGCATAATCTCCCAAATCAACATTATCATTAACAAAAGGTATCGTTGACACCAGATGACAGGAACGTTAATAAAATGACATTTATAAAATTAAATTCATAGCAGTGTTTTGCTCCTGAAAGACCCCCAAGACACAAGGTTATGAAAAAGTACTTTAATTTGAAAAATCAAACAAATGCTTCAGTACAATGTGCTGTGCAACAATAATAGAAGAAAACATGTGTAAACAAGTGCAAACAAAAAGTAAACAAGTGCAAACAAAAAGTAAACGAGTGCAAACAAAAAGTAAACGAGTGCAAACAAAGTAAACGAGAGTAAAGTGCTGTGTGAAAAGCACTAGTGGCTGGGTCATGGCACAGGGTCGCGGCGACTACTCAACGCCTGCACCAGCTGACTGAGTGTGCCGAGGAAGGCCTGATTGAAGCTTGCAGACTGCTCCATGTGTTGCCGAGTTATTTCAGCCTCATGCCGCCTTGCCTCGCGGGCGTCCTCCAGCATCAATTCAAAGCGCCGGTCACGACGGTCCTCCATCCTCTCCAGCCACTCCTGCTGCCTCTCATCAGCTGCCTGCATCTCAACCAGGGCCGCAACAACATCCTGTTGCCCCCTTTTCCTCTTGCCTGGAACGCAAAAAAGACAGGAATGTTGGTTGTTTAGCGAGGCATTTTTATCCTTGTAATTTGAGCCAACCAATATAAAGGGGGACACATCTACAGTACTACAATACAATGTCCAGATTATACTGTATATGATCTCTATAATACTGTAATAATCAGTGTGTAACTTTTCACTCTGGTATTCATGTCTTACCGATGGTTATACGCCGAGGTTCACTCGAAGTTGATGGAGCAGATTCTGGTGGTGGTGTCCGTGTTGATGTCCTGGCAGGCGAACTTGAGCTTTCAAGAGTGGACATCTCGCCAAGTCCCTCTATTTCCTCCTGACAACTAGGATCCTCAACTGAAAAGTTACACAAGTCACGCTAATTACAGAAACTGCAACAATACTGTTTGAGATAAATACAGAACATACAACGTAGTAGGACTGAGTGGGAAGTCTATTTACAGCAGTAGACAGTAACAAAGCATTTTTACTTCCATATTATTTTTTTCCAGTCTCTATAATTTTATCAGAGTAACTTTTACTGCACTACATTCCAAAGCATAATATTGTACTTTTTACCCCAGGACATTGCTGTACTGTTTAAGGCTTAAAAAGTACAGCAATGTTGCGGGGTAAAAAGTACAATAATTTTAAACTTTAAGCCCATTGAATGTGGACATTTTTTCCCATCTAACTCTGATATTTCATAATTTTCTTACCTAAGCTCTATCATTAGACCCATCTTTCTTTAATATATATTTTATCTATATAGTTGATCTGTGTTGAATTATTTTCATGTTATCACTGTATAGCTGCTTTGATACAATCTGTATTGTAAAAAGCGTTATATAAATAAAGGTGACTTGACTATTTAGTTGAATATCTGTAGTAGTATAGTAAATGGTAGTTAAATAGTTTTATGATTAGGGTAAGTTATCTGTACAAGGTAACGTTTACTGGACACGTACGTAAAGTTACTCCGTTCACCAATGGCTAATAAACTAGCGTTTTGCTAGCTTGCAAATTATATGTTGGTACCACACTGGCTGACTGACAAACAAACAACAGGTTTGCTCAAATGTTGTGCATTGCAAGTAAGCTTTCCCACTATCATTGTATACTTTTTCACATGTAAAAGTTATAAGAACTTACCGGCAGGCTCCATCATCGACTCCAGCAAAGCGTTGGCCGTATCGATGCCTCCTTCTCTCCCCAAACTCGCCGGTCTGTGTCCGTAGATTGCGTCCATCATATCTAACCACTTCCATTTTTTTCTGTGAACACCACTCCGGCTGTTGTGGTCTTTCACCTTACGGTAGTTACTCCGCAGTTTCTTGCTTTTAATTCGGCACTGCTCGGACGTCCGCTGGAAACCCTCGGCAGCCATCCTTTCAGAAACATGCTGAAAAACCTTTTCGTTTCTCACCATGCCATCGAGTTCCCTTTGCACCCTTTCTTCACCGATGATACCCAGGAAGGTCTGCACCTCCTGGGTCGACCACGGTAATGTTAAGCTGCGCGGCGACATTATTTTGCAACGGTGTTTTAAAAATGGCGCCTCTTGTGTTGTCGACGTTCCCCTTGTAGCACGCGCAAGTGACGATTCTCTGTCAACCAATCACCGTTCTGCAGTGAGTCTAGCTCCACCTTTTAGTACCGTACCACTGTGCTTGGTACCCCAACGAAAGGGTACCCAAAAAGTGGTACGGTACGGTTCGGCTTTTTGGTACCATTCACAACTTTTGACAGTGGAAACGCAAATAATTGCGTACCGTACCGAACTGTACCGTACCGTACCGCTCAGTGGAAACGAGGCATAATAGACTCTACCTTATCAATAAAAAATGACAGCAGCCTATTACAGTCATTTTGAGAGCATATTGTTGTCACAATGACAGGAGGAGAGACAATATTATGTATGGTATCAAATAAAACTTTAGGTTTCTCTTAGAAGAAGAGATTAAATAAAAAAATAGGCAGACCTGGATTTCTTAACTAAATTATTAAAATCCTGCATAGGTTCCTTAAGATACAGACAGTGTACTTCAAGCCCGGTGGATTTCCACAGGCATTCAGTCATACGGCACCTCCTCCTTAGACAACGCACATCGTCCGTCATCCAAGGCGAGGCGTTACAGATGGGCTTAGATTTTATCTTCAAATGATCCACTTCATCCAACACAGAGAAGAGCAGAAATTGTTAAAAGACTGCATTAAGAGCTCAACATCATTACTACTACCCATGGAATTAAAATCACAGTCAAACCGGGAGATAGATTGCTCGACAGTTGTTCGAGTGATAATGCGCAATCGTGCCAGACGTTTCCGGCAAGGGGGTCAGCAATGGCAGAGAGATTAAAAAAGATACACTTTCACTAATCAACATATCCTCACAACATATTGCATTGACATCCAAACCTAGTGTGAAAACAAGGTCTAATGTATGACCACCAGCATGTGTGGGCCCATGAACATGCTGCTTTAGATTGTGTGAATCAGTAATACTAAGGAAATCTTTTGCGGCATGGTTATCGACAACGTCAGTGTGCAGGTTAAAATCCCCAACCATTAATAACTTTTCAAATTTAATAACAGATGACATAAAGTCCGTGAACTCGGATCAAAACTGCCTAGCAGGACCAGGGGGCCGATAAATGAGAATGCAAAAGAACAGCTTTATCCGACCAACTTTAGTGATTAGCAGTTCAAAAGAGGAAAAAGTTTCCACGCTCACCATAGGGGTAGCGATTTCTCCATACTATGGCAAGTCCTCCACCGCGGCCAGACAGACGCGGGGATCCAATAAACAAGCAGTCAACAGAACACAGCTCATTTAGATGAATAAACTCTGAGTTATGTTGCCAGGTTTCTGTCAATAATAGAAAGTCAGAATTTTGCCTTACAAACAGGTCATTTTGAACGTGCTCCTCGTTCGCCAAAGAACAGGCATTTAACAAGCACATATTCACAGATGCGATGAAATGAGTCTTCAGAGGTAGAGAAAGAGGTGCACTCAATAATCCTGAGCGTAGGCAGGCCACGACGATCCCGGCCAAGGTGGAGGGGAAGCGGATCCCTATTCAGCAATCCACCGGGCGCATCCGGAAACACTGCCCGTAGGTAGAATGATCTGGCGGGGCTCAAGGGCCAGGCAACGCCTGGTTGGTAGAGAGATGTGAGGTTACATCCAAGAGCAGAGAGTCCGTCTGGTTGACAGCAAGGGAGTATTTCCATAGGCGGTGATTTTTGACATGGAGGCCCGCACTGGTCCCTCGCATCCTCTGTTTACCACGCTTATTGGGCAGGTGCGCAGACTTCCTTCACCAGTCGCGGTGCAGCGAGAGGTCGTGACCCGGTAAGCACAGGCGAACACAGGGTGGTAATGGGGGTGGATCACCGATACCCATAAAACCGGACATTTCAGCTCTAATAAGCAACAGCATTTGCCGATCATAAACCAGCGCCGCTGATACATTTGTGGACAAGAATAGTGGCATTAAAAGGCATATTACAATAAGTATCTGAGACCGAGAGACAGAAAGGGCCGAGAGGGCAGCGGCAACACCAAACACAGGTGCCATCTTGTAATCCAATAGCACTGCATTTAGCCTAATCACCATAAACCACCCCCATTAACCACCAATAATCGCAATAAGCTCTGCGTTTTGTTACTTTAGATAAGAAACAAAGTGTAATTTTTAGGGCCGGGACTTTAACGCGTTAATTAAGATTAATTAACTACAGACTTTAACGCGTTAATTAATTACACAAAAAAATATTTTTAATCGCACTTATTTTTGCACCGCGGAACGTTTCTCACTGGATGAGTTTCGGCGGACCGATTATACTGGCGCACCAACTAGCGTTCATGACGAAGAAGCTGACGAGATCGCTTTGGTTGGCCGGTGAATGGGAAATTTTGTTACAAAAACGAACGGATGGAAGCGTCGATAAGAGCATGGTTGTGTGCAAGCTATGCAACAAGGAATTCGCTATTGCTATTAGTGTAGTGTAGCAATATGCTATTGCTACACTTAATGGCAAAAAACACTGGTCTGCTGGACTTGGTTGAACAAAAATAAACAATATTTTGTTGCTTAAGCTTATGTATTCAGTCATTATTCAATGGTATACTAAAAATCCATGTGAAAAAAATTACTTCTCACTGTTCTCAGGTCAAATATTTATGCAATTAAAATGCGATTAATTTCGATTAATTAATTACAAAGCCTCTAATTAATTAGATTAATTTTTTTAATCGAGTCCCGGCCCTAGTAATTTTTTCAAATTATGTCCATTTTATCACAAAATTCAAACAATAAATGCCATTTTTACGCTCTTTAATTGGCGTGACAGATCAATATATAGGCTCCTCAGTTTAAGCAGAAGCGCGAGCAAAGTGAACGCGATCATCTCTTTCTAATAAACACGAATAAACATCTCAAGGTATGTTGAACAATAAAGTACTGAACATACTGAAAGACATTATATCTTGTGTAATCGCTCAATCAGTGTTTTAACGCGGAAAGACATCAGCAAAACAGCTTGTAAACAATATCCCACGCAGCATTACATTTACCTCAGGAAAGTCATTCAGTGTCGACAGCTTGTTAGCCAGCTAGACAAATGAACTTTCACTAAATATCTGCACTATATTAGCCTATATATTCATTAAATTTTACTTAACCTTTTAGTGATGTCTTGATTATGTAATGTATGTTTAAAATATGTCATGAAAATGACAGCCAGTGTGTAATTTAAATTATTATATTTCCACAACGAATTGGAGTAAAAACATATAATTAAATTTAGAAGTTAATACAAAAACTGCCTCATGTGCAGTTTACGTGTTTGCATACAATTGGTTATTTGAACGTTGATTATTACATCTAAAAATAAATAGCAACTGAATTTAGGCTAATAAGTTTAAGCTCTGTTGTTAACCTTTAATATCATAGTGTAAGGCCGTCTAATTCGATCCAATGGGGGTACTCGATTACCGGTGAAGGTCTCACGCGTGTTCCGTCTCTTCCCATGGCAAAGGGATTTTCAATTAAATGCAATACATTTTATCTTATGTATTAACTCGTTTCATCTGACTCCATAAAATGAAAAAGGTTTAACAATGATATCTGTGCATCATTAAATACACGTTAATGTGTGACTATTCCTTTTAACCAGGGCCGGCGCTCCGCACACGCACATCACGCGCTGCGCGTAGGGCACCAAGTGCTTGGGGGGGCACCAAAAAATCTGGGTCGTGAAAAATCATCACAATAGGCTACTAGTATAAATAACAAATAAAATATGTCTAAAGCATGTTAATATACAAAAGCAATACAAAAGTAATATAGGCCTAGACCAAATTAGTCGAGAAAAAGGTGAATCTCCTTTTTCGTCTCCCTCTGGTGCCCCCCCTTCCCCACCTCCCAGTGGTCTGTTCGATTATGCCTCAATCAATGTCAAATTTGGCAGACACAGACCTCAGACATGGCCTCGAAAAGGCACCAAGAGTCGGGGGCGAAAAAAGGAAAAAGAATAGACAGCGGGATGATACTCGCGCGTCGCTTTGCAGGTAAGACAATGTTTTAAATAAAAATGTTAGTTTTGTAGCGCGGGCGCCCTTGCGTCGTGTATGCATGTCCAGGGGGGGCGTCGCTAGTAGTGCAAATGAAATGATCCGGGGCTTTTTTAGCCCTGCATGTTGAATCTTTTATTTTAACGGGGGTCCGGGGCTTTCTCCCCCGGAAAATTTTGAAACTTGGCCTGTTTAAGATGCAGTTAGTTTGTTTGGGGAGAAAAGGAAGACCGCTTAGATACGTTTTTTCGTTGTTGTTTTATGCGGATAATGCGGTCATTTTCAAGAGGTTCATAGGCCAAGGCCCAAGGGCGACATCTGTTGGTGAAACTGCAATTAGAAAAAAAAAAAAACAACACAATCTCAGTGTTTGTATATTTTCATATTCACAGAGTTGTCAAATTATTAGGGCTGGGAAAAGATTAATCGCATCCAAAATAAAAGTTTGTGTCTACATGATATATGTGTGTGTACTGTGTATAATTATTTTGTATATATAAATACACACACATATGCACGTATATATTTAAGAAATATTTGCATGTATATACTGTATATATTTATATACAGCCAAGGGGGGAGGGGGGGGGGCACCACCAAGCATTTGTGCTTAGGGCACCCAAATGGCTAGCGCCGGCCCTGCTTTTAACTCTAATGAAAATAAAGTCAAAGTCTGTTAGAATAATCAAATATAACAATTTATTATGTCAGGTAAATGTATCATTACAATTCCATAATCAAATTAAAGATAATCGATGCAAACCATCAAATGTTTCTAGAACAAAGAACTTTACCCAGCATATTAACTACATGAATGCTGAGCCTTGAAGACACAGCATCATGGGCTGATCTGATACAGAAAATGCAGCCCTGAGCTCTCGTTGCATTTTCCTTATATAGCCAGACCTTATTTGATAGAGACCACATTCCTTTGTGTGCCAGTTATTCCTAAACTCTTAAAAACCATATTACCTTTTGTTTTACTTCTTTGGGAATGAGACATTATTACCAGTCACCCTGAGACCTTTAAAATGATACTAAACAATAATCATTCACATTAAACCCATATAAATTCTTGTGTGATTGTGGGTGATCTCTGCAAGAGTGGGGGATGTGGTGAAGGAGTGTATGTCGTTTCTTTCAGTCTTACAATAGTAATGTGCAAGTAAGGGTTCCGGGACATATTGAATGGCTCCTGCCCTTTTCAAATAGCCAATAGCATTTAGTTTACCTCACAAACTGCAAGTCGTACGTGTCAGCACCATGGAAGCAAATTCAATAGTAGAGATGTGAATACATTTTAGCCATTTTATTCCTAACCAACGTACAGTTGGAAAACGGAATAAAACTCGAGCAACCAAACACATATCCAACCAGTGGCGTAAGTTAGTTTTAAAAAGTGGGTGGGAGAGGTGTGTTACTGAAGACATTTGATTGGACAGAAGTTTTGATAAGATGCTGAAGTCCACGGTGACGTCCTAAAAATACGTGACCCATTTTAGCGGAAGTGAGGGACTGTAAGTTTTGAATGCTTATCTCCTAAATGCGAATTTTGTCATTGGTTTGGAACACACCAGCTTATTCATAAACTCAGTGCTTTAAGTGGGCCGGTACGCGCCGGTACTCAGTACCGGCACTTCCAAATATAGCTCTCAAGCGTACCGCCACCTCTCCGTGCGCCCAGAACGTGCTTTTAGCGTACCGGTACGCTCATTTGCACATCTGTTTTAATCATTTGACTGCGCTGCCGCTTTTGCGGTGGTGGAAAAAATTTTAGGATGGGAGACATTCTTTTTTTTTCAAATCTTTTGCGTTCCCTCACAAAACTTTTGCGTTCCCCCGAGAAACTTTGCGTTCCCTCGCAAAACTTTTGCGTTCCCTCGCAAAGATATTTGCGTTCCCACGCAAAATGTTTGCGTTCCTTCGGAAAGTTATTTGCATTCTCACGCAAAAGTTTTGCGTTCCCTCGCAAAGATATTTGCGTTCCCTCGCAAAGATATTTGCGTTCCCAGGCAAAACCTGTTGGCAGCTCGGACAGACACTTCCTGTTTAATGTCCCGCTGGCAGTGTTTCAGAGCTCCGTATGTTAATGGAGCGTTTCGTAGTGTTTGAACTTGGACTCAAATTTAAAGAAATGCAGTCAGTACTTAACTTAAGCAGTTCAGTGAAGTTGGCAATACACATATGCTATTCGAACTTCCCGGATCAATATTCTTGAGCTAAACGTTGTTAAAACACAAACGACGCCTACTTACAATCACAGTAGACAACGAGCTACAACCCAATTCTCCTCAAAACGAGCTTTATAATATAGGCTAAATGGATCTCTATGAGCAGGCGGCTGTCTCCGAAGGGACCATCTGCAAAGTGCAATATAACCCAAAAAACGACTACAGCATAAACTCATAGTCAAAAATATAAAAATAGTCATTAACTTCAATGTTACAAACCACCCAATTCAGTTTACACATCAATGGTAAACCCACTGGTCATACTGCACTGCTTTTGCACATTTTATATTATAAAAAAATATATTTAATAACTTCACTGTAACACACCAAATTTAGTTCACACATCACTGCTCTAATGTTGGTTATACAACACTTAGTTTGGGAAGTAATTGCACATAAAAAATAAGTAGGCCTATTCTTTACACAAATTATATTGGCACTGTACGCAGCTAACATAATAGTTACAACCATAGCTTTTGCATTATATTTGTTTACTGAATTTGATGGCATTACACTGTATAACCAAGTTACTGAATATTTTTTCTAAAAATGGTATTATTGGAACTGAATTTGGTGACAGTAGCCTACGGTGTATCACAGTGAAGCTATTGAATATGTTAAATAATCTCAAATGTACAGAAGGGATTTGGGATTTGCACTTTGCAGACGGTCCCTTATTCGGACTTGTCTCTCAATCGGCCGGTTAAAGACACATTTATATTATAAAGCTCGTTTTGTGGAGAATTGGGTTGTAGCTCGTTGTCTAGGTTACTGTGATTGTAAATAGGTGTCGTGCGTGTTTTAACAACGTTTAGCTCAAGAATATTGATCCGGGAAGTTTGAATAGCCTATGTGTAGCCTAGGCTATATTGCCAACTTCACTGAACTTCTTGAGTAAAGCATTGAACGCATTTCTTTATATTTGAGTCCAAGTTCAAACACTATGAAACGCTCCATTAACGTACGGAGCTCTGAAACACTGCCAGCGGGATATTAAACAGGAACTGTCTGTCCGAGCTCCCAACAGGTTTTGCGTGGGAACGCAAATATCTTTGCAAGGGAACGCAAAACTTTTGCGTGGGAACGCAAATAACTTTGCGAGGGAACGCAAACATTTTGCGTGGGAACGCAAATATCTTTGCGAAGGAACGCAAAAGTTTTGCGAGGCAACGCAAAGTTTCTCGGGGGAACGCAAAGGTTTTGCGAGGGAACGCAAAAGATTTGAAAAAAAAATTCTCCCATCCTAATTTTTTTACACGACCACGTCGCTTTAGGGGCTCCAAACTTTTCAGAGCGCCCTTCACAATGCACGCTAACTAATTCGTCCCACCGAGAGCAGAGACTACATTACCCATACACCCTTGAGTTTTCACCCTTGAGAACAGCTTATAAGATTGGCAAGCATGGGTGTCCCTTTACAGACATGCCAATAGATGTCCAGTTGCAAGTCTTAAATGGTGTCAAGATGGGCATGGGCACTCTAATAACTCATGTGCAAATATACTGAATCACATTCCAGCTGAAATGAAAAAGAAGGTAGTCAATGACATAGTGATGAATGAAAGAAAATTGTGTGTGCTCATTGATGAATCCACTAGAATAAGTGGGAAGTCTGTGCTTGTCATGTGTCTGCAGTCAGCTATTTCCAGTGAAAAGCCAGACACAATATTTTTTTAACTGATTGAGCTGCAGGGGACCACAGCAAAGGACATCACTGAAGCACTGTTAGGATGTCTTCATAATAAAGGTTTTGACCCTCGCTACCTACAGGAACATTTGATGTCATTTGCTTGTGATGGAGCCTCAGTGATGCTTGGGATGAAAGCAGGAGTTGCTGGGCAGCTTTGTTCCAAATTCCCTTACCTGTTTGTCTGGCATTGTTCCAATCACAGACTGAAACTGGCAGTTTGTGATGTTTTGAAGGAGGTAGGAGGAATCAACCACTTTAAAATATTTTTAGATCAACTTTACTCCCTCTACCATGCATCCCCAAAAAACCAAAGGGAGTTAACTGAGAGTGCTCACAATGTTGAACAGCGTCTGTCATGGCGTGTGAAGAACGGCTGGAAGCAATAGCAAGTAAACAGTATTTAATGAAGGATGTGAAGCAGTACAGGCAGATGTAAACAGGTGACACAGGGACTTCGGTGGTCAGGATCCGTGATGAAGTGTAGAAGTGCGGTGACGATGAGACGACAGACGATCCAGCGACGAAGACGAAGACAGGAACACAAGGCAGGAACTGGACACCGGAACACCAACACGAACGACATCAAACAACGATCTGACAAAGATGATAGAACAGCGGTAAGTATAAGTAGAGTGGTGAGAGTGATTGCAGCTGGTGAAGTGGATGGGAATCAGCTGAAGTGGATCAGGTGATGTCATACACTCACGCCCACTACACACGTGCATTCATACCACAACATAAACACGAGACGAGAAGGAACAGAGAATGCGTCTACCGTGACAGTACCCCTCCTCCTAAGAACGCCTCCTGGCGTTCCCAGACTCCTTACCCTGTCGATTGAAATCATCGATGAGGGAGTGATCCAGTATGTCTCTAGCCGGCACCCAACTTCTCTCCTCCGGACCGTAACCCTCCCAGTCCACCAAGTACTGAAATCCGCGTCCTCTCCGCCTAGAGTCCAGTATACGATTAACCGAATACATGGTCTCCCCATCTACGAGTCGCGGTGGGGGAGGAACCGGGATAGGCGGATTAATGTGAGAATGAAACACGGGCTTAATTTTAGACACATGGAAGGCGGCATGGATCCTCCTGTACGCGGGAGGTAATTTGAGGCGGACTGCCACCGGACTAATGATCTTGGTGACAGTAAACGGGCCAATAAATTTGGGAGCAAGTTTATTAGATACGGAGCGAAGAGGAATGTTCTTGGTTGACAGCCACACTTTTTGACCAACGACGTATACGGGAGGCTTCGACCTGTGGCGATCGGCCTTAGCCTTAGTGCGCGCCCCCACCCGGAGTAGAGTCTCACGGGCTCTAGTCCAGGTGCGGTGACACCTCTGAACAAAGGCGTGAGCGGAGGGGACCGCGACCTCGGATTCCAGACTGGGAAAAATTGGTGGCTGGTAACCTACGCTACACTCAAACGGAGATAGGCCCGTAGCCGACACTGGCAACGTGTTGTGGGCGTACTCCACCATGGAGAGTTGTTGACTCCAAGAGGAAGGATTCTTGGAAACCAAACATCGCAACATTCTCTCCAAATCCTGGTTGGCTCTCTCGGTCTGACCATTGCTCTGGGGATGAAACCCTGAGGACAAACTAACAGTCGCCCCTAGTAATTTGCAAAACTCTCGCCAAAATTTGGACACGAACTGGGGTCCCCTGTCGGAAACCACGTCAATCGGAAGGCCATGTAAACGAAAAACGTGATCTACGACAGTAACCGCTGTCTCCTTAGCTGAGGGTAATTTGGGTAAGGGAACAAAATGGGCTGCCTTCGAGAACCGGTCCACTACAGTCAAAACGACTGTGTTACCCTGAGAGGGCGGTAATAAAATCTAGCGCGATGTGGGACCAGGGTCTAGAAGGAACCGGCAGCGGCTGAAGTAACCCGTCAGGAGGTCGATTGGAAGTCTTACCAGTGGCACAAACCGAGCAAGCCAAAACAAAATCGTGAATGTCGCGAGCCATGAGTGGCCACCAGAATCGTTGCTTGACTAAAAAACTAGTACGATTAACTCCTGGACGGCAAGCCACGTTGGAGTTATGACCCCACTGGATAACGTCGGACCGTAATCCCTCCGGCACAAACAAGCGATTCGGTGGGCAACCGGGCGGAGGCGTTACCCCTTCTAAGGCCTTCTTGACCCTCGATTCGACCTCCCATGTGAGTGTGGAAACGAATAGAGTCTCGGGCAAAATGCACTCGGGAGTAGACGGGCGTTCGGAAAAATCAAATATGCGGGATAAAGAATCAGGTTTGATGTTCTTGGAACCCGGACGGTATGAAAGAGAAAAATTGAAACGACCGAAAAACAATGCCCACCGAGCCTGCCTGGAGTTCAATCTTTTGGCGGTTCTAATGTATTCCAGATTCTTGTGATCAGTCCAGACAATAAAAGGTACCCCCGACCCTTCTAACCAGTGGCGCCATTCCTCCAACGCTAACTTAACTGCCAACAACTCTCTGTTACCAATGTCGTAATTGCGTTCGGCTGGAGATAATCGATGAGACAAAAACGCGCAGGGATGCATCTTGTCGTCTGTGGAAGAGCGTTGGGACAAAACTGCGCCTACTCCCACCTCTGATGCGTCAACCTCCACCACGAACTGACGTGATGAATCAGGGGCCACAAGGATGGGGGCTGAAACAAAGCGGCCTTTCAGTTTGGAGAACACAGCTTCGGCTGTGTCTGACCACCTGAACGTCGTTCTGGGGGAGGTCAAGGCAGTCAGAGGTGCGACTAGTTGGCTGAAATTGCTAATAAAACGCCGGTAGAAATTGGCGAATCCCAGGAACCTCTGCAGGGCCTTGCGGGAATCTGGACTTGGCCAATCTACCACAGCCTTGATCTTCTCAGGGTCCATCCGCATTCCCTCAGACGAGACGATGTACCCTAGAAAAGGGACCGACTGTGCATGAAAATCGCATTTCTCCGCCTTGACAAAAAGCCCATTCTCTAGCAACCTCTGAAGCACTCGTCTGACGTGTTGCACGTGTTCCTGGAGAGAAGAAGAAAAAATCAATATGTCATCCAGGTAGACATATATGAACTGATCGATCATATCTCGCAACACGTCGTTGACCAGTGCCTGGAAAACTGCTGGGGAGTTGGACAGCCCGAACGGCATAACCAAATATTCAAAGTGCCCCCTGGGGGTGTTAAAAGCAGTTTTCCATTCATCCCCCTCCCTAATGCGAACCAAATGATAAGCGTTACGTAAATCCAATTTTGTGAAGATGGATGCTCCCTACAATCTCTCGAAGGCTGAAGACATCAACGGCAAAGGATAAGTATTCTTTACCGTGATGTTATTCAGCCCTCGGTAATCAATGCAAGGGCGCAGAGAACCATCCTTCTTCCCCACAAAAAAGAACCCCGCCCCCGCTGGAGAAGAGGAAGGGCGAATGAATTTGGTTGCTAGAGAATCAGAAATATATTTCTCCATAGCCTTCCTTTCTGGAATAGAAAGTGAATACAACTTGCCTTTCGGCGGAGACTTACCTGGCAGTAAGTCTATAGCACAGTCATAGGGACGATGCGGAGGGAGAGAAGCAGCACGAGACTTACTGAACACCTCCTTCAGGTCCAGGTACTCCGCGGGCACGTTAGACAAATCCGCTGCTTCCTCCTGAAACACAGAAACAGGCACAGACGAACAGGCAGACACGAGACAAGACTTATGACATTCCTTGCTCCACTCCAGTACTGATCTATGGTGCCAGTCCACTCGGGGGTTGTGAAGGATGAGCCAGGGATGTCCGAGGACGACGGGAGCAAGAGGTGAGTCCATGATGTAAAATGAAATAGCCTCAGAATGGTTGCCGGAAGTGGTGAGGGTAATGTCTTCAGTGCAAAGGGAAATGGTGGCGAGTTCCTGTCCGTTGAGTGCGTGAACTGCAATTCTGTGAGTGAGGGGTCTGAGGGGAATCTGAATCTTTTGTGCAAAAGTGTGGTCCATAAAATTACCTTCCGCCCCAGAGTCCAGAAGTGCATGGCAGTCGTGCTGTTGGACTGACCACCTGAGTCTTACCGGAAGGAGTGTGGAGGTAGATGTAATAGATGATGAGGTCTTCCTAGCGGAGATCCCACCCGATAGTAGCCTCAATCTTACTATCGGGCTTGGCCTTTTACCGGGCAGTTGTACGCGTAATGTCCGGCTCCTCCACAATACAGGCAAAGGCCCTGGGATCTCCGCCTCTCCCTCTCCTCCCGGGAAAGCAGAGCTCGACCCACCTGCATGGGCTCGGGATCGTAGACGGGGCTGACCACGTCCCTGCCGCTGGATCGTGGCGGGTCGGTCCCTGCGAAGGAACGGGACAGTTCAAAAAGCGGGCATTCCAGGATTCTCAGGATGCTCAGAACACCACAATGTTATCTGGCAACGAATTCAGTCAGCTAAAAAGGAGAGGAAGGAGCTCCATGTGACATTCCTGGATTTGGCTAATGCATATGGTTCAGTGCCACATGAGCTTCTTTGGGCAGCATTTGATTTTTTCAGAGTACCAATGTCAATAACAAATTTAGTGAAAGCCTATTTTGGAGATTTGCAATTTAGTTTCTCAACTGCAAAATTCAGCACCGCATGGCAATGCTTAGAGGTTGGAATAATCGCAGGATGCACCATTTCTCCACTGGCTTTTACCATGGCAATGGAAGTAATCATTAGGGCATCAAGATGGGTAGTAGGAGGAGAGCGCTTGGCTTCTGGGATGCGACTACCACCAATCAGAGCATACATGGATGACATGACAGATGACAGACGTTAACAGATGATATTGAATGGGCACGAATGCAATTTAAGCCCTCTAAATCAAGGAGCATCTCGATAGTTAAAGGAAAGGTAGTAGATAAAACGTTCTTCGTTAATGGTAAGGCAATACCAACAGTTTCTGAGAAGCCAGTGAAGAGTCTTGGGAGATGGTACGATGGGGATCTAAAGGACACAGTTCGAGTGGGAGAAGTTAGACGACATGCAGTGGAAGGGTTGAAGAGCATAAACAGCTGTGCTCTACCAGGCAAACTAAAACTCTGGTGCTTTCAGTTTGGTCTACTGCCAAGGTTTGTAACGGGGTGAATGATGACAGAAGATGCAAGTGCAGAAAACCAGATTTATTGAACACAGAAATGATGGTGGTGAGAAAACAGTAAAATGCTAAATGGTAGCGCAGGGGCAGATGAGCAACCCGACAGTCCGTGATGCGATGACACCCGATGATCCGTGAAGTGAAGAGAGCCACCTGATAATCCGTGAAGGTACCGAGAGTCACCCGATAATCCGTGAAGTGAAGAGATGAGACAAAATCCTCCGATGACGGCAGGCAGAGAGGAACTCAACACGACGGCAGGCGTGAACACCAGACGACAGGAACGGGAACAGGAACGGAAAATAGGAACGGGAACACCAGACGAAGACCAAACAGCACAGGATACATCCAACAACGATCTGACAAACACAAGACAAAAGACCAGGGTATAAATAGAGATCGCTGATCAGGATCAGCTGGCGCTGATGACAATCAGTGGCTGATCAGCGACCACGCCCCCACTACTAACGTACAACACAAACACAGCGCGAGAAAGAGTCAGTGAATCAATGAACCGTGACAAGGTTACTGTGGCCACTGGCTGTGTACGAGGTTTCTTTGACAACAGTGGATAAGCTGGAAGCGTTAATAAGTTCATACATCAGGAAATGGTTGGGAGTTCCACGCTGCCTCAGCAGAGTGGGACTTTATAGTAAAGGAATATTGCAGCTGCCAGTCTCTGCTTTAACCGAGGAGTTTAAGTGTGCCAAGGTCAGACTGGAAATTACCTTAGTAGAGTCACGCGACAAATGTGTAAGGGAGGCAGCCCCTGTGTTAAAAACTGGTATAAAGTGGTCAGCAAAGAAATCTGTAGTAGAGGCAAAGGCTGACCTTCAAATTGGGGATATCGTGGGACAGGTACAGCATGGAAGAGGGGGTTTTGGGCTCAGTTTAGCTCCTCCTAAATGGCACAAGGCAGGCCCAGCTCAAAGGAGGAAGCTGGTAGTCAATGAGGTGCGAAAGCAGGAGGAGAGAATGAGGTGTATAAAGGCCATTTCCCAGGCCAAGCAGAGACAGTAGATGAGATGGGAGAGTGTGGAACAAAGCAAAATGGGCTGGCAAGACCTTTGGTCAATGGAAGAGAGTAGGATCAGTTTCCTTATTAGGTCAACATATGATGTTCTCCCATCACCGCAGAACCTAAACCTCTGGGTCGGAGAGGATCCCTCTTGTCCTTTGTGTTCATCACCTGCCACATTAAGGCACATTTTGACAGGATGTAAGGTGGCTCTTAGCCAAGGTCGGTTTACTTGGCGCCATCAAGTATTGCGATGTTTGGCTTTAGCATTGGAAGGCAAGCGTAGTATGACCAAATAAGTTGCCGCCAGTTCTAGCAAAACATTACACGCAGAAGACAATATTCCTCTGCCCAGGCGAGCAACCACCAAGAAAAGGTGTTAACATCAATTCTCGCCCAGGACAACTGGAAGCTGCTAGGGACTGGACGATGCTGGCTGATCTTGATCAACGGCTTATTTTTCCACCTGAGATTGCCACCACTAAACTACGACCAGATATTGTTTTGTGGTCTGGATCAGCACGCATTGTTCAACTGATAGAGTTAACAGTGCCATGGGAGGATGCGGTAGATGAGGCATATGAGAGGAAGAAACTGCGGTATGCTTATCTGGCCGCTGAAGCAGAACAGCGAGGATGGAGAGTCCAGGTTTATCCAGTGGAAGTGGGTTGTCGAGGTTTTGTTGCACACTCTACAACCCGGTTCCTCATAGACGTCGGATTCAGTGGCCAAGAGTTGCGTCGCACAGTAAAGAACTTATCTGAAGCTGCAGAAAGGAGCAGCAACTGGCTGTGGTTGAGACGGAAATATTCTAGCTGGCTGTGTACATGCTGCCACGCTACGGTTTCGTAGAATTCTTGAAAACTTGAAGAGTCTGTTGGTTTATTTGTATAGGTTGTATAGTATTTACAGTCATTACGTTCCTGTGTATATTGCTTGAATGACGGGTGGTTGGGCAGATATTGTGTTTTTGCGGTAGGTGGTATGCCATACGGAACCGTTGCCACTGAAACTGCATATTAACTCACCAGTGGGGCTCGACAGCCTTAGTCAAACGGGTTGGCGCGTATGGTTGGGTTGCGGAGAGATTGTGAGATTGTGGTTAGGTCTCAGCAGCAGGAGGGATGAGGTCAGTAAGCTGGGCTAAGTTGAGTGGGGGACGGAGGGGGGTGACTCTGGGACGCCAGAGTCACTGACGAGCCCTCTTGAGGTGTCGTGGGCTAGTCGGCGAAACACTGAGGACGGAAGGTGCCCACTTGAAGACCCTAGAGATGTCCCCTACTTTGCTCAATCCAGACGGTTGTCGTGCTGGTCCACTAGGGAGACCACACTGTAGTTGCAGCCGTCGTGTGTGCTGACGCGCCAAGTACACTGCAGTCGTTAAACTCTGGACAGAAGGGGAGTCACACCACCATATGGAAAGAAGCGTAAATGGGTGAAGCATAGTTTACTGTAAAGCTACGTCTTAGTGTTGCGTATCTTGGCGAAAGCCGAGTACAAATCAGCATGAAGTTTTAACATCTACTCTCGTGTAATGGAAATCATAATGCACAAACATATGTGCAGACATAGCTGTCACTAGGGAGGAGAAGTGCAGCATCCACAAACTGCGAAGCCCAAAGTGCAGGGAAAGTGGAGCCCAAAACGTGCTGGAGCCTTTTCTAGGTAAAATGATTTGTACAGTAGCCTATTACTCATTTTTCATTTGGTGTACTGTGATTGTATTTTGCTGAATCTGCTTTTGCATATTTTTCAGGGGTAAAGAAATGAACCATCTTCAAGACATGTTTATGTTCTACTGTTCTATGGTTATTATGTTTTATAATTTATTTTATATACATTTTGTTAAAAAATGTTCAATACCCTTTTGCACATTTTATTTATGTTCAGTAGCTCTTTCTAGCTCAAGCAAATCCACAAACTAATAAAAGGATGTATTATTTTTTTATAAGGTCGTCTGTTGACTGCTTTATATAAAACCCCTTCCATATAGTTGTTGTTACCTCGGGGGAGGAGGGGAGTCAGAAAAAAAAAAAAATTATAATAGTAATAGAGTACCGGCACCTCTTTTGGGCCACTTAAAGCACTGCATAACCTTAGAATTACATATTGTAATGTATATTGTGTTTTAGAATATTGTCTTGGCAACTAATTAATGAGACTGATTGAGAAAATAGAAACACCGGGGCAGGGGCTGTAGGTGGAAAAAGGTTTAAATGGAGCGCAAAAGGCAACGGACGGGGGCTTGGTTCCGGTTACATTGTAAGAGGAATCAGGACGGCGGTTATAACCTTTTTGGTCGTTCGCGGTCGTTTAGGGCCGCCGGCGAAGAAGATAGATAGGTAGAGAGCGGGTGCGGGGAGAGAGTATATAGGGACGGGAAGTTAGGAGTGCCGAAGTTACTGTGCTGACTGCTGATGCTATTGAATTGCAAGAGCATGCAAGAGCCCGGCTGGACTTTGGCCTTTTGAAACGGACTTACGGTGGGATCTACTTTTGTGACTGAGACTGCCATGCAGACGTCAACGACGTCAACGTGAGTGCTGAAGTGACGTCACACCGCGGAGTGGAATCCCCCCCCTCCCCCTCCCCCTCCCACCAACCCTCCCAACCCCCTCCCCCCTTGTCACCAGTGAAATGAGTGAGTGAATTGACATAGTGTTCTGTGTAGTTCTACGGCTTTCCAGGTTGTGTTTAGCCTGTCCTTGTTGTCCCCTCTGTTAATAAAACTACATATTTTGATTGAAGTTGTGGTGGTGTGTTGTCTTCTGGTGCCAGACCATACTGGCTTAAATAATTAAAGGTGGTGGCAGCAGCCTATTAAGAAAAAGATATTACAATATTCATACTAAAAGCTAAAAAAAACTTACATTTTGATTTCAGGGGGTAGCTCCTTTAAGCTACTGTTTTACATAACAAACATTGTAGTGTAATAGAATTTTGAGACTGGAAGTCTGGGTCTGGGACTTTTTTCCACCTTCCACAATCAAAACAAAGAAATAGCTAAAAAAAAGCATTTGCTGGAATTTAGCCAAAAATGACTATTGACAATAAATGACTATTTTACCATAGGACAATATCAATTCCAAACATGAACACGAACCCACACCGAACATTGGGGCCTATTATATATTACATAAACGCAAAATTAACTTTTGTTGACCTGAGTAATTGAAGAGGTGAAGGAGAGAGCGACAGGCATGTCTGCAATTTTTGCCCAGTGGAATGTGAAAGCATTGTAGGTTGGTATTTCCCTGTTAGTGTTCTGGTGTTGGCATGAGAACATTTCGTGGTGACAACTAGCACTTGTTTCACAATATATTTACTAATGTAATAAAAATAGGCCTATTCATAAACCAACTTTTAGTAGGTTCATATGGAATCCTGTTTCTGCCACGGAATAAAAAGTAATTGCTACTTTTTATCTCTATTCTGACTTTTCCCCATCGCCATTCCTAGTTCCTATTTAGCAATTCGCACTTTATTTATCGCAATTGCATATTTATATCTCACAATTGTGACGTCCCCCCTCAGAATTCCGAGAAATCCCCCCCCCCCCTTCTAACAACCATTCTTACCTATCCTAATGCAATTTTCTTCAGATGTGTGAGGGTTACAGGGGTTCAGTGGTCTTGGCAGCCACAGAGCGGCGCAGGAGTGTGTGTGTGTGTGTGTGTGCGCGCGGGCGCGGGGGGCGGCTCCAGTTTCAAACACAGCGCCCATCTTTAACACAACACAACCGGACAGACTCCGTCCCGTAGCGAGATACCGCTGCTCTTGTAAGTTATGATCTTCAAAACTCATTATTCTCCGTGAATGGTTGTGAATACAGCTGCTGTCTTTGATTTTATCATGTTGGGGATAGGCTACTTGTAACTAGCGCTTTTGTTAGAATGAAACAATGTCGCGCGCGCATCATCTATCCTTATATTAAAGCCGCACGTAAGTTATATCGTTGTCTTAATGCCGTTTACCGCACTTCGTTTGCTCTGTTTTGTAAACTTTTCTCGTAGGCTAGTTCGTCACGCCAGCAGCCTGTTGCTTCCTCTGTGCACTGTACGAAAAGCGGATTTTATTCCCGACAGGCCTGAGGACACAAAGAGATCAGCGCGATCTGCGAGTAACGGGACATGCAATGTCCCAAAGCAGGCACTTTTATGTACCAGGGGTGGATTTTTGCTATATGAGGTGCACGATAAAGCTATTATTACTTTCAAAAGCTACTTTTGAAATGACTTGGATTTTATTGTTTCACCCTTGTCCCAGATCAAGCTTAGCATTCTTAAAACATGGAAATTCATAATAAAATAAGTATTACATTTTGAAAAAGACTAAACAATTAGCTAAATGAACAAAGTATTTAAATTATTCAATTTAGATCTATTTTTACACAAACTACACCTGTCCCTTGAATTGTGACATCATTTCCAGGACCAGCAACAATTTTTGCCCCTAAATTTTGTGTACTTGGTTACCATGGAGACAACTGTTTCAGTGACAAACATGAGATGAAATAGAAAACATGAAGCAAGACACTTGTGAGCATTTTTGGTTAGTGTTATAAACAATGAAACAATGGGGGAAAAAAACAGGTATACTGTCAAATAAAGTGTTTCCAGTGGTAGTTTTCTTAAAAGTCGAGGGCCAAAAAAAAAGCACACAAAATTAACCAAAATATTTCGAACAGCTGCTGTGGGAACACTGTCTTATGCAGATAACATGCCAACTACATATGTGTAACTTCAAATAGGGATATCTCATTCATTGTTTTATCACTCTGTAATAGCAGGGTAGTAAATCCTACTTTTTACTAATTTAGCTTTGATCTGTTGTTTTTGAATTTTTTCAGAAATGGCACATGCATAGGTTTGAAATTGATGTTTGTATTGATGTCTGCATGTTGTCTTACTCTAAACTGTCATGGGTCTATGTGTAAGAGGGAAAAGACTTTATCTCCTTCAGCCTTGTTGTTGGCTAGATGTTGCCGTCACCGTTAATTAAAACAGTTAGGAAGCGTCACATAAGAGGTTAATCCTCACGTAAGAGCATTAGTCCATATGAAGACAGCAGCGAGGCTAATGTATAGGTGGATAGGGTTTGCACTTTGCAGGAGTTAATGCTATGCTTATGGATAAAAGGCTTTGGATAAAAGCGTCTGCTAAATGACTAAATGCTTATGCGTTGGTTTTCACATGTTTTTTTTTTTTTAAATATCTATTGAATTGTGATGGCTTTATGCTCTTGGTACCCAATAATACAAAGGGTGAAACAAATAGTAGTAAACAATGTTTATCTTTGTTGCAAATTAACTTGTATTTAACAGAGTCTGGGTTGTTTTTTATTTATTTACACTGCTGTTCAAAAGTTTTTGGTCGGTAAGATTGTTTTATGTTTTTGAAAGAAGTCTCTTATGCTCACCAATGCTGCATTTATTTGATCAGAAAACAGTGACATTTTATCACAATTTAAAATAACTGTTTTCTGTTTGAATATATTGCAACATGTAATTTATTCCTGTGATCATAACTTCAGTATTCAGTGTCACATGATCCTTCAGAAATCATTCTATGCTGATTTGCTGCTCAAGAAACATTATTCTCAATGTCAAAAACATTTATGATGCTTCATATTTTTGTGGAAACTATTTTTGATGAAGAGAAAGTTCTAAAGAGCAGCATTTATTTGAAATAAAAATATTTTGTAACAATGTAAAAGTCTTTACTGTGATTGCTAGTACCATATCAGAAACAGCCAAGCATCAAGATAGCAGCGCCTTGTCAACACAAAACGCTATAGACACTGTCCAGACTGCTGATAGGGCAAGTATTTTTTATCTCTGGCCAACCATTTAGGGCCTGCCGATGGCAAATAATGTATGTTGGGCTGTTTCACCTCAGCATTGGTAAATCTTGTCTACCTCCCATTGTAGTCAGTGATGATAAAAAACTCACATTAGTGTGTGCTTAAACCCACAATGCAGCTATTCACTCTAGTCATGTCGCTTACAAGAGTCTCTAAGGAAACCAGACCCAGCCTCTGTGTCCCATCGCCATGGGAACCACGAGGTGGTCAGATGAAAGCTTGTCTGCCCGCAAGTCACCTGACCTGTCTGAGATTTAAGACTAGTGCAAGACTATATGCAGTTCCCTTTCAAGGGAACTTCGAGCTGCGTTTGAGACGCGGTGGGAACGCTCTGCGTGATTGCGTCATGAAGCACGTGTAAAATCAGTCCAATGGAAGCCCGATACGTCATGGGTGACGTCATAGACCAGGAAACTATAAAGCACCCTTGAAAACAGACCGCGACAGCTTCTGTAGTCTTCAGCAAGCGCTCTCTGTGATTCTGTCCTTGTCTATTTATTGTTGTTTGTCAAGCCCAATATATATATCACTATCTATCATTATGGCGAGCAAAGCAATATTATAGAAGTTGTGTTGTTCCCTGCCCTCGTTACATCACGGGTGGGGACACACATCAGCTTTTTGTTGCTGTTTGGGAGTGGAGTATGCAACAGTCATTTCTCGAGGGATCTGACTGTGCATTGCGAGAAGCTGTCCGTGAGGACGCTCCGCTCCCGCCGGGCGTTCTTCGAGGAGGACGGTTCGGTTCGCGTTCCCCGAGCGGGTCTCTCTGTTGCCGAGGCTCGGAGACGGCTCGTATTTCGGGGTTCGTAAACGGATCTGACAGCGGGGGTTGGGACGGGCTCCGCCCTTTCTCAGCTTTCACATGCCAGATCTAGTGTGCTGCGATTTCCAGTTCCGAGGAATTGGTATCGTTAGTGTTTTGTTTTAAAAGAAGGAGAACAAAACAAATACAAATCTTTATAAAAAGGCAGATGTTTGAGTTTTCAATGAATACATTTTCCAGCTCATAACTCTGTTGAATAAAGAGGAGCTTTTTTAAAGAAAAAAGGAGGTTTTATCTAGTGCTGTTGCCAGTTAAATATTTACTGGCCAGCTGAACATTATGAGATTGAAAATAAAGAAGAGTTTGTTAAAGATGAACTGTATCTTAAACAGAGAAAACTCTGTATCTCAGCCTCCTCGTCGGGGACTGTGGTTTTTCCCTATCTCCACACTGAGGTGTCGAGATCGTGGAATAAACCGGTTTGTAAAAAGTTGGGTATTAAGTATCATAGTATGACATTGCCTCGGGTTAAAGAGACGCTTACGAGCTTTCTCTCTCCCGAGTCGGCGTCATCGTTATTAACCCCGACGTTACCCACCAGCCATCTTAAAATAATGAATACATTTTTTATTAGGCAGCGCTGGTGGGTAAAGTATGTAAGGACATGGATGAATGTGAGGGGCGACTCTCTGAGGAGGGTCGCAGCGCTGCCAGTTCGGTTGTTTCCTGCTGGTGGCCACAGAGTGATATATGTATGTATATATATATATATATATAAGTTTTTCTGATATAAAGATAAAGGAAAATAAAGATATAATTATGTCTGTTCTTCTGGACGCTCCGCTTTCAAGAAAACTGAGATATAAACCTTTCATCATTCTTCCTCACCAATCTAATGTTCCTGAGATATTAAGCTCCTCTCAGCACAAAGTGCAAAACAGAGCGTCGCCATTCGGGCTCCTCCGCAATTGAGGGGTACCTGGGTGGCGGTCGCAGTCTAGCCAGTTAGAGACATGCAAGATCTGAGGACTGTTTTATCTCTAAAATAGCTTTGACAAAGAAGAAGCCCTGACGCCGAGGCGATCAGGCTTCTAAGGGTGGTCCCCTCTGGGGTAGGGACGGTTTTGAGAAAGCGTTTCTCCTCAGCGCCCTTTGGGGTGCGACTCTCTGAGGAGGGTCGCAGTACTGCCAGTTCGGTTTCCCTGCCGGTTCGCCGTTTCAGGGCACCAAGGTGTCAGTGTCCCCAAACGAGCCTTCAAATAAGAGAAAAAAAAAAAAAAGAAGAGCAGTCAGTTCGGTTTCCCTGCCGGTTCGCCGTTTCAGGGCGCCGAAGTGCCTGCTTTTTTCAACGATCCTCCGAGGAGGGTCGTAGGAACTAAGCTAGTTAGAGGTAGGCAAGATCTGAAGACTGTCATCATCTCTAATAAAGCTTAGACAAGAAGTCCTGTCGCATGAAAACGAGGCTATCAGGCTTCTGAGGGCTCCTCCGGGGCAGGGACGGTTTTGAGAAATCGTTTCTCCTCGGCGACCTCTGGGGTGCGACTCTCTGAGGAGGGTCGCAGCGCTGCCAGTTCGGTTGTTCCCTGCCGGTTCGCCGTTCAGGGCACCGAGGTGTCAGCGTCCCCATACGATCCTCCGAGGAGGATCGTAGAGCGGTCAGTTCGGTTGTTCCCTGCCGGTTCGCCGCTTCAGGGCACCGTAGTGACTGTTCAACCAAGGGACGGTTTTGAGAAATCGTTTTTCCTCTGGGGTGCAACTCTCTGAGGAGGGTTGCAGCGCTGCCAGTTCGGTTGTTCCCTGCCGGTTCGCCGTTCAGGGCACCGAGGTGTCAGCATCCCCATACGATCCTCCGAGGAGGGTCGTAGAATGGTCAGTTCGGTTGTTCCCTGCCGGTTCGCCGCTTCAGGGCGCCGTAGTGACTGTTCAAATAAATCCAGAGGCCAGTCTTGAGAGACTGGTTCCCCTAGTAAATTTCTGGCAGCGTGGAAACTACTGCCACATATTTCTCAGTGGGTCCTGCACACTATAGAAAAGGGTTTCAGAATTCAGTTCGGTTCTCGTTCGCCCAGATTTCTAGGGGTCCTCCTTTCATTGGTGGACCCCGAGCAGGCTTTGGTTATGGAGCAGGAAGTACTATCACTTCTGCAAAAGGAGCTGTAGAAGGGGTTCCTCCTCCCAGCAGGCAGCCATTACTTCATTGTTTCCGAAAGAGGATGAGGTGGTTCCCGAGGTTTGCTTTCGGGGGCGAAGCATACCATTATTGGGTTCTTCCATTCGGCCTAGGTTTATTACCCCACACCTTTACAGTATGCGTGGATGCAGCTCTGGCTCTTCTGAGACTCCAGGGCATTTGCGTATTATACTACATCAATGATTGGTTGTTCCTAGCTCAATCTGAGTTTATGGCAGTTCGGCATCGAGATGTCGTTCTGTCTCATTAAGGATGTTGGGGTTGCCTCTCAACGCCAAGAAGAGTGTGCTCTGAGGACCACTTTTCTAGGTGTAGCAATTCTACAGCAAACGTAATGGGGTATATCTAGGCCAGTCACTCACTGTGAAACAGTTTCAGACGGGTGGGTCTCATGGCAGTTGCGTCCAACGTTTTACTTTTGGCCTTCTGTTCATGAGACCCCTGCAGTGGTGGCTCAGGACCAAGGGGTTTTCTCCGAGGGGAAATACGTTTTCGCATGATCAAGGTCACGCGGCTATGCCTTCGTGCTTCGGTCATGTGGAAGAACCTTGGTTCCTCGCCCAGGCCCAGTGTTGGGGGCTTCTTGTCGACGCATATTGCTATCGACGGATGCTTCCCTCACAAGTGGGGGCGATCATGAGTGGTTGCTCGGCGAATGGCGGACAACACACTGATGGTCTCGTATATCAGAGCAGATATCCTGTTGAGGCAGGGGCTGAGGCCCAGGGGATTGGAGACTTCACCCTGAGGTGGTGGAGCTTCTTAGGGAGAACTTTGGTCTAACTAAAGTCAAGTCGACCTTTCACATCGTTTGTACAACGCATTGCTCTATATGGTTCCCCCTCACGCAGCCAGCTCTTCGCGGACTGGATGCGATGATGCAGGTGTGGCCGAGGCTGCACCTGTACGCATTTCCCCCGATATCTATGCTCCCGGAGGTTCTGGAAAGGGTTCGCCGGGAAGGGGCCCGTCTGTTACTAGTAGCCCCTTTCTGGCCGACTCGAGTTTGGTTCTCGGACTTGGTGTCTCTTCTGAGCGGCTCTCCTATGGAGATTCCAATCAGGAGGGACCTGCTGTCCCAGGTAGAGGGCACGATATTTCACCCTCGACCGGAGTTGTGGAAACTGTGGGCCTGGCCTCTGAGGGGGCCAGGCTCATAGAATCCGGTCTCTCGACTGAGGTCGTTGAGACCATTCTCCATTCCAGAGCCCCTTCCACGAGAAAACTGTATGCGCTGAAATGGAAATTATTCTCCACCTGGTGTGGTGAGCGTCAGTTAGATCCTGTTAACTGCCCTGTTGGTTCAGTTCTCGATTTTCTGCAAGACCGTTTCTCTGCTGGATTATCTCCTACCCCTCTGGGGGGTACTTCTATTGGGAGAGATCCTCTGATTACTTGTTTTCTCCGTGGTACATTGAGGTTGAGACCTGCACTGCACTCCAGAGCACCGGCTTGGGATTTAGCCATTGTACTTGAGGGTCTGGCTCTGGCTCCGTTCGAGCCCATTGAAGAGGTTTCAGAAAAATTCCTCACTTTGAAAGCTTTATTTCTCCTTGCTATTTCATCTATCAAGAGAATTGGAGATTTACACGCCCTGTCGGTTGCTCCGTCATGTTTGGAATTTGCACCTGGTATGGTGAAAGCATTTCTATACCCTAGACCAGGTTATATTCCTAAGGTCCCATTCAATGTTGGGGGCCCAATAGTGCTGCAGGCCTTTTTCCTCCACCTTTTAATACCCCAGATCAGGAACAATTGAACCTGTTATGTCCAGTTCGGGCATTGGATGCCTACGTTCACAGAGCTGCCCTGTGGCGTAAGTCAGAGCAATTATTTGTATGTTTTGGGTCACTCAGAAGAGGGTGCCCTGCATCTAAACAGGTTATGAGCAAGTGGATAGTCGAGGCTATTTCACTAGCTTATGAAGCGGCCGGTCAGCCTTCACCTATGGCTGTACGGGCCCTTTCTACAAGGAGTATGGCGGCCTCTACGGCCTTAATTTCGGGTGTTTCCCTTCTTGACATTTGTAATGCGGCAGGTTGGTCCTCTCCACATACATTTGTCAGGTTTTATGACCTTGACCTCTCCACTCCTGGGGCGAGGTTGCTTGCTTCTAGTGTGCGCAAGGACTTCACACAGAACGGGCATTTGTCACTATGGCGTAGTGGGTATGGGGTTCCCACCGCGTCTCAAACGCAGCTCGAAGTTCCCTTGAAAGGGAACGTCTCAGGTTACGTATGTAACCCTGGTTCCCTGAGAGGGAACGAGACGCTGCGTTTGCCTGCCATACTTCCTGCATGCCCTGATCAACTTGCTTCAGACTTTTTCAGAAGCTGTCGCGGTCTGTTTTCAAGGGTGCTTTATAGTTTCCTGGTCTATGACGTCACCCATGACGTATCGGGCTTCCATTGGACTGATTTTACACGTGCTTCATGACGCAATCACGCAGAGCGTTCCCACCGCGTCTCAAACGCAGCGTCTCGTTCCCTCTCAGGGAACCAGGGTTACATACGTAACCTGAGACGTTTCTATATGAACTGGTACACTGTTCATTTACGACAAAAGGGAGAACTAATTCTGTCTGCATTAGGGTTTTCTTTTTGAGAATTAAATTATTGTATTCCTGTAAAGCCTGACAAATGAAACAATAATAAGAAAAATATATATTTTTTAAATGGAATAGTTTATTAAACCTTTAGACAAAATACAAAGGAAAATCAAAATAAAGTGTGCATACGGTATGTGTTATGTTTTGTATCTTATTTGATACGTCAGGCTTTTATGGCTCATATGATACAGTGAGAATATAAAGTTCACACTCGAGGAGGAAAAAAATACCAATTTGAGGCCAAAATTAGCAAAAATATGTACATTTGGTGCAGATGCTGATATTTATTCTAAATGGACAAAAAGTAAGATGAAATTCTGAAAGCTTGTAATGTAGGCTAAATAAGTGAGATCTTTATAACAGTATAACAGACTACTTACAAAAAATAATATAAATATCAGTTGTCACTCTATATAATATGTCTTAGTAAGATATTATGAACTAAGCTCTGTAGTTTAAAAAAAATAATGCAATGCAATACAATGATGATTGAGCGATGAACAAATAAAAGTTTCTCAAAAGCCTGATGGATCATATTTGATACTTTATTTTTTCAGACAAAAAAATGGTGTATGGAAAATCAGTTCTTTAGTCCATCTTGTAATATTACTAACAATATGCAAGTAATTCTTACATTTACTTTATACAAATCAGTAGGCCTAAATATTTCACAGCAAAAAGACATTTTACAATTTTACTAAAAGGCCTTTTACTTACTAAAAAAGTATGAACTGTCCATCAGGCAACAGCAGGCATAGTAGATAGTGTGCAACAGTTTTTTCAGCAAAGTTTTGATCATGTTGATGATTTAGATGCCTTAGAAATTAATGTATCAAATATAATGTAGTAGATGCAATAAATTAATAGAGACAGACAAAAAATGAGTGTCGTAAGCCGTGCACTTGGAGATAAATGTGATTTTTGTTGATTTCAGGCATAACTTGAAACCCAGGTAATGAGGGAAGACATTAGAGAGAGGAACGAAGGCACAAGATGATCGAAACAATGGGTAAGTTCATTTATTTTTGGTCATAACATTTCTGTGGAAATATGGCCTCTGATGTCTTATTGTACTGTGCAGGATTGTGGGTAATTGGTTGTGAACAGGAGGGCATTTGTGCTCCTCTGTAGAATGAGACGGCATGACACATCAGTCTCAGCAACAGTCTCTCTGGGTTTCTGAAACTTAACATCCCTGTTTTTGCAGGTGAATTTTTATTTGTGGTAGAAAAGTTTAATAGCATTATACTAAAAGATACATGAACGGAATCTTAACCATTCTTGTTGTGCGAAGTGCAGTAAGATTGAGAAAATGAGCTGAATCTCAAGGAGCCTGTCAAGAAAATCCGAGTCACATTTCACCCCAAAATCGAAAGAAAAAAAATTATTTGGGAGGCTGCATTTCCTTTATGCAAAATAAAATTTTAATAATTATTATTATTAAATACAAATAATAATATTTTGCAGTGAAATTTGACCGGAACAAGTTTGCATGTTTTATAAGATAAACCTTTTTGTTCTCTTTCAAACATTTGTTCAGTATCACACTATGGGAAACGCCTGGAGCGTGACCAATCCTGGAAGAACCAATTACACCACGTCTGTCAGTTGACAGACCAATCACAACAGTGATGCAGGAGTCCTGCCTCCCTACTATACATTGCTGCTAGCAGTCCCCAATTCATTTTCGTTCTCTTTCCCGTGAAGAAGCTATTTGGAAGCTATCCTTAGCAGAACCTCGCAAGGGGTGGCCTCTAAACTATTCAAGGACCAGCCATTACCTTAGGTATGTCGCCAAACACGGCTGCTTTTCTGAGGAAATGTTCACTGTTAAAGTGAATATCTTTCTTTCTACTGTTTTTCTATTCATTGTGGTGGGGACCAGCAAATCAAGTTCTCACTTTCTTTCTCAAGCAGTTACAGCTCCTTTTTCTCAGTTACACCCTCACAGTAAGTGGTGTGATGGATTGGCCGATAGGGCTGGGTACCGAGTTCGGTACTTTTTAGGTACCGACCGAATTGCCTCGGTACTACCGAGTATCGAAACATGTCTTGTTTTTCGGTACCAAATTTCGGTACCTAAGTGGTTAATCTCGTCAACGTCAGTGAAGCATGCATGCAGCATGATTGGCTGTGGAGGAAAAACACTAGTTTACGCGGCTGCCCAGAGACTTGGCTTGTCGCATGTGAGGCTGTAGTGTGCGTGTGTGTGTGTGTGTATTTGCCAGAAGCACGCGATGCAATATTTTCGACAAGATAATTGCTGCCAAGACCGGTAACACGGTAAATCTGATAAGGCAAAGCGGTGTGTCATACAAAGCACACCGAACGCGAATAGAGCGTCAAATAGGCGTCTATCGCGTCTAGTTAGACGCTTCAATCTTCCGCTCGAGTTCAAAACGCGTCGCCCAATTCGCATCATTCGCGACGCCCGGCGCGAATGATGCGTCTATCCCCGTCTTTGACTCTGTATCTAATCTACTAGCGCAAATAATTAAATTCGCGTTCGGTGTGAACAGTGAACACACCATTAGTAAACACTTGTTCATTAATAAACAATTAAAATATCTCCTTGCTGTTGTTTCCCGACACATCCATAATCATTAGGCTACTTTTGCCAGTGCTTTGCTTGATGTGTGCGGAGCGCGAGGCATATATCCCGCCCCCTAGTAGCCTATATTTAATTTAATTCACATTTATTTGTATAGCATTTTTCACAATACATATCGTTTCAAAGCAGCTTTACAGAAAATGAATGTGTCTAAATTACAATTTAGAGTGATCTGTTATCAGAGGTGACAGTGTAATGCATTTCTATTAATTTTCATTCAATTTCATTGTTAAACAATGCATTAAGTTAAGGAAGAAACAATGAGCTCATTGAAGTAAAGAATACATGTTGTTAAATGATTAGGAAACATAGAAAACTTCAGCATTGGTGCTTTTTTACATACTCAAAATATGAGTGTAAAAAAGTCAAACTGAACAAAAAAAAAAAAAAATTAGGTAATGTTATATTGTTAAACAAAATTGGTATCGAAAAAAAGTATCGTTCAGGAACCGGTATCGAAGTCAAGGTATCGGTATCGGTATCGAACATTTTGTTACGATACCCAGCCCTATTGGCCGATCCCGCCATATTACGGGAATAACTGCTAATAAGACCCTATATCGAGAGGCATGTTGTGGTGATCTCGTTAATCCCCTGGGGTTCCCATCTCTGTAATGGCGACTGCGAGCACATCCATATTTCTTCACCCTCTGTGCATAGAGTGTTTGGGAGCTAGACACACTCAGGATGCACTTTCTAATCCCGAGTGCTACCCACACTACTTTCATTTCCCGTTAAGGGTTTTAGAACGCAGAGTGCGAGTCGCAGTCATGCCTAAGTTTTTCAGCACCTCCCGTGGATATAGATGAGGTTGCTCCTCAGCACTGGTGAGAGCTGATGGATGAGATCTCTCCTGAACTTAATCCCCTCTTTGCATCAGACTCCTTGGACAAGGAGGTGGAGGAGGAAGATGATGAGGTGATTGCTCGTCTCTTGGATGAGGATTTGAAAGAAGATGAAGAGAATGCTATCTCCCCTCCTAATCTTTCTTCTTGACCTGGCAGTGCCATAGATGAGTCCCCCCCCCCCCCCCCCCCCATTGAAGCTGCAGCAGCTGCTAAACTCTCTATCAACTGACCAGGAAGAAGCAAGAAGGCCAGGATTTGTAAAGGGAGTTATATGATGGGAAGAGGCTGTCATGACGCACTTCCCCAGTCAAGCAACTGATTCCAGCCATGCCAGCATGCGTTGCAGAAATGCAACATTTTTGGGACAAGCCATTCTCACATAGGGTGCCTGTTAAAGGTTTATTTAGGCTGGACGTTCATAATATGGAGGAGTTGGGGATGTCCAAAGAAAGGAAGTTCTCTTGTTAGAGTGTTGGCACCAGCTCACCCTGTGCCTCCTATGTTGTTTCACCACTGTCCACCTGCAGAGTTACGCAAGAACCCACTCTGAATATGCGGAACCTCAACAATCACCTCAGAATGTACAATATCAAAATGCTGACTTTAAGGCTGTTATCTCACTTTATTTGTCGCAAAGACTGGCTTACGTCAGTGAATCTGAAGGATGCATATTTTCACATAAGCATCTACCAAGCACACATACAATTTCTCAAGTTTGCCTATCAAGGCACAGCCTATGAATATTTGAAATTTCCTTTTGGGATCTCATTAGCCCCGAGATTGTTCAGCCAATGTGTCTAAGCAGCTCTGCCAATGCTGAAAATAGTGGGTCTCAAGAGTGTCAGCTTATTTGGAAGATCTGCTCCTCTGTGCTCTGTCATGGCAGCTGGCAGAAGATTGATACACAAGTTCTCGTATCTCATTTATAAAACTTGGGTTTCAAAACAAACGAGATCAAAAGCTGCATGGTGCCCACACAAGAGATACTCAACCTAGGTCTCAGACTGAACTCAGACCTGTATCAAGCATTTCAGTCAGAGGAGCGCATCAGGTCAATTCGTGGCTGTTTATCCATTTTTCAGAAGGGGAAGAAGGTCCCACTCAAACTATGTTTACGTATTTTGGGACTGATGGCCTCTACTGCCTCGGTTATTCCTCTGGGACTGTTGTGAGTGAGAGAGTTTCAGCAACCGCTAAGTGATAGTATCATCACTCTGCATGCACGCTCTCCGTCACTGGAAAGATTGTGCGTTTATCGAATCAGGGACTCCACTAGGGGCAGTCTCTGAGAAAGGTGCAGTGTGCGAGGGCAAGATAGCAAAACAAATTGTCCCATCTCGCTACAGAATGCACACATAAACTTTCTAAAACAGTTAACAGTGTTTCTGCCATTGAAACATTTTGTGCAGTTCCTAAGGAACCACCACATTTTGAGCAGATCAGATAGCACAACGGTGGTGCCATACTTAAATCTCAGGGGACAAACATTCTCCTCAGCTTAACAGTCTGGCAGAAAAACTAATAGAGGGTATGCGCATGACGTCACCGTCGGCCGGAGTGAATGCGGTCACGCCCACAAGTGGCAAAAAGACTGAGCGGCGGCATTTGTTTTCAGCGTGAATGCCGTGAAAATCACACAAAACACATCTAAAACGGGAAAGAGCTTTGCGATTGACTGTACAACTAGATTTGACCAGAAATCTGAGGAACTGTATATTTTTACAGACTGCAAAAAGCTACAGAACAGACTATATTCTGCATAATTAGATGTTTTTAAATAAACACTGACAAAAAACTATACAAGTTTTAGGGCTGGACGATATGATGATATACAGTATAACATTAATGTAAGTGATCACTCGGATTTAGACCTATCTATATTGTATTTATATAAAACGTTTACAGGCAAATTTTCTTCATTTATTTCCCCGGCGTCGAAATCAGGCACATATAAATGTCAGGAAACACGATTCCTGGCTGCATGTCAATATCCATGGATCACTGGATCTTTGATAAGTTGTAAGGAACACTATATCGAGTCCAACTTTTAGTTTAAACTGATAATAGTTTATTTTACTCGCGTTAACGCAGTTTCCCCTATTAACTCCAGTCACGCAGCAGCTCTTCTGCCACTCAGTCCCGCTGAGGGGGGCGTGTTCCGGCGGGGAAGTGACGTTAATGCATTCCCTCTATTGTGTGGGGCATGAAACATTTTCATTCATTATGGTCAACGATTGTCACGGGAATAATGAATATGGGGCCGAATCTCCTGTCCAGAGGGAATCCTCTGTATGGAGAAGGGACTCTCCTCCCTCAGGTAGTGAGCCAGTTGTGTGAGCTGCCATATATCTCTTCACCACGCACGAAAAAACTCTATTCTTTCTCTCTGGCTAGAGTAGGTACGCTATGGGTGTGGATGCACTAGTGCACCCATGGCCAAACACACTGCTTTATGCGTTTCCTCCAGTGAGTCTGATCGTACAGCACTAAAAGAGAATGCGGTCACTTAGTCATACTGATCGCCCAAACTGGCCTGGAAAATTGTGGCTGACAAAGATATTCTCCTGTGTGACCAGCCTTGGCCTCTCCCACTGCACAGGGTACCTCCTCTCACAAGCCCACCGGGACATTTTTTTTCACCTGGCACTGGACAAAGCAGCTCTTTGGGCCAGGCCCAAGGGAGGTTAAACTTGAATTTTAGGGGTTTGCCTTCAAGGGTGATTGAGACTATTCAGAATGTGAGAGAGGCTTCAATGCGCTTTGCATATGATCGAAAATTAAATGTGTTAGAGCGGCAATGCGCTTAGACACAGTATTCCTTTTTTCTGTTCTGTGTGTTTTCTGCAGGAACTTTTAGATAAGGGCAGAGCCTTTTACACTTTTAAGGTTTATCTTGCCACATTTTCTGCGTGCCATGTGGGGATTGACAGGAATACCATAGGTCAACTCCCACTCGCATGAAGATTTATGAGGCTTCCTTTACTAAAGGCTGCTTTATTATTGGCTTTCAATCGCAAAACGGGATAGTTAACTTCACGCTTTGTCGGTTCATAACTCATGGACATAGGCGTAGATTACGGGGGGGACGTTTATACAATGTAAATTCGTCCCCCGCACTTTTTCATAGGGCAAGTGTGTCTACGACAAGCTGAGGTTTTCGCGGGTGTGTATGCCCTACATCGAGATTTAAAATCCAAAGAGTCAAGGATAGTCTATCTACATACGTGACTTTCACGTTTCCATGGTAATCAGTCACTCGTGCATTAGCCTACGGCACGCCCATGCGCGCACCCGCGCCGAATCCATCAGTTTCATAGAGTTCAAAATGGCAAAAAACTCTTCACTCCTTTTTCACGAAAAAGTCAAGCACTGTAAGTAAGTTGTCATGTAGTATCCGAATTGTGTTGCACAATGATGAATAACTCCGCCTATTTCTCTTGTTGAATAATTAACAGGTTTTGTTGTAAATTCACTACCCGAACAAACATGCAATATTTTCAATCTATTTTACTCGTAATGCATTTTATTTTCACAGATATGTTATCAAAGCCCTTCAAATTAGAATACACATGCTAAATGTTAATGCTGAATTTGTATTTTCATGCATTAACAGCCACGATCTGCTTGAATCAGGCAGCGTGGTAACGTGTACATGATGTTTATCATAATTCGGTAACACTTTACAATTAGATAAAAAAGTTTGTAGACAAACTTTAAGTTCTCTTGAAAAAGCCTAACTAGAAAGTTTGATGTAGCTTTAAAAGCTTGAAGTTTGAAGGTTTTCAATTGGAAAGTTTTAGTTTAGTAAGACTTTGTTTAGGCTAGTAAGAAAATGTAATTTTTCTTTAATTTTAAGAATAGAATAGAAAAATAGATCTTTAATTTTAAGTAAATGTTAGTTTTAAATCAGCTTCAGTGTGATATTTAACCATGTTATCATGCTTAACACTGATCATTTGAATAATTGTAATGCGATGATCAGATATCTAAATCAGAGAATATCATATGTTTGGGCAGTTGGATTATTTATTTTTAACAGTGGATTCGGGGGACTCAAAGTGCACCAGATTAAGGAATTTATCTTTAAAATGTACAAAATTTTCTCACGGGGGGGCATGCCCCCGGACCCCCTTAGAGGTCCCCAGATCCACCTACAAAAATACTGCGCCACAGCAGACTATATGATGGTCTACGAAAAATACACATTTTATTACGTTATTAATAAAATGCCTCATTTTAAGCCAGGAAAAACCCTGCATGTGCAATATAAAGAAGTGGACAAATTTCTTTCTGTTTTATTGCTTTAAATATAAATAGCATATTAAGCTAATTAAGTAAAAACCTCAACAAAAGTCTGAAGAAAACGTCTCGGTTACGGATGTAACCCTCGTTCCCTGAGTAGGGAACGGAGACGTTACGTCGGATGACGGAGAATGGGGGTTTCGCCAGAAAGCCAATCCTCTTCGAGTATTAAAAAACGAGCCTATGGCAATGAAATGCCATGGGTCTGCGGAATTTGCATAATGTATCTCCGCCTCACTGCGTGAGTATTTAAGGAGAGACACCTGCAACAGCAGATCATGTCTTCGCTGAGGAGCCGAGACTGAACTCAGGCGTCTACCCAGCGGTACAGCGGAAGTGGCAGGGAGACGTAACGTCTCCGTTCCCTACTCAGGGAACGAGGGTTACATCCGTAACCGAGACGTTCCCTTTCGTAGTCACTCCGAGTTACGTCGGATGACGGAGAATGGGGGTCCCCGTGTAATCACGCCACCTTCACAGCTGTCTTCCAGTGCCCTGCGAAGTCTGACCTCCCTGTCGTGATATAGGCACGGACGAAGGAGTCCTACTTAACACAGGAATACCAAGGTACACTGGGAAGCATATCTCATGGGAGATATGCCGCAGCATGCCTACCCATAGGGAGGACTTAAGGATACACATATGGCCCAAGGGGGCTACATATGGAGGAACACTGGAGTGACCAGCCCGTAGGGTGGCATCTACTTTCAACTCCAGGAGTGGCAGGTGACTTGCCGAGGGAAAGACACATGCTCAAAGAGGCTTACAGTGGAAATACACATGTGGGGGTTACTCAGAGGAGGAACCATGCACACGGAGGCACTTAGCCGACGCACAGGCAATAGACACTGGCGCCAGCGTCAACAGTGCTGGAGGAACTCAGGGCTTCAGAGAGGAAGGCTCACCTGAGGAAATATCGCACGTATCCAGTCCGTGGAGTGGAATGGCGAGCAAGCGAGACACTTAACAGCTCCCATGTTAGCTTGAAAAAGACAGTACATGGGCGGAGACTGGCTCCACTCGGAGATTGTAAAATCTGGCGAATGTGTTAGGTGTCGCCCAGCCTGCAGCTCTGTAGACGTCTGTTAGCGAGGCGCCACGCGCTAAAGCCCAAGAGGACGCCACACTCCGGGTGGAGTGGGCGGTCACACCAAGGGGGCATGGTCGACCTTGCTGCTGGTATGCCAAAGCAATGGCGTCCACTATCCAGTGAGACAACCTTTGTTTGGAGAGAGCCTTTCCCTTCAGCTTCCCACCATAACAGACAAAGAGCTGGTCTGAGGTCCTGAAACACTGCGTCCTGTCTACGTAAGCACGGAGGGCGCGTACTGGACAGAGCAGTGCCAAGGCTGGGTCTGCCTCCTCCCGGGGCAGCGCTTGCAGGTTCACCACCTGGTCCCGGAAGGGAGTGGTGGGAACCTTGGGCACATATCCAGGCCGGGGTCTCAGGATCACGTGAGAGTGACCGGGCCCGAACTCCAGGCACGCTTCGTCAACGGAGAATGCGTGCAGGTCCCCTACCCTCTTGATGGAGGCCAACGCAACCAGGAGCGCTGTCTTCATTGACAGGATCTTAAGCTCAGCTGATTGCAGAGGCTCAAAGGGAGCCCTCTGCAGGGCACTTAAGACCACTGAGAGGTCCCAAGAGGGAACGAGAGGAGGGTGAGGAGGATTCAGTCTCCTCGCTCCTCTCAGGAACCTGAGGATCAGGTCGTGTTTTCCAAGAGACTTACCTTCAACTGCTTCGTGATATGCGGCGATAGCGGCCACATTCACCTTCAGGGTGGAGGGAGACAGCCTTCGCTCCAACCCGTCTTGCAGGAAGGAAAGCACAACGCTGATCGAGCATCTCCTGGGGTCTTCTCGGCGAGAAGAGCACCAGTTAACGAAGAGGTTCCACTTCAACGCATAGACATGTCTCGTGGACGATGCTCTAGCGGAAGTGATGGTAGCCGCCACCGCTGGTGGCAGGGTACTCAAACCTGCCTCGTCCCGTCCAGGAGCCACACGTAGAGTCTCCAAAGATCGGGACGAGGGTGCCAAAGGGTGCCCCGTCTCTGAGAAAGGAGGTCCTTCCTCAGAGGAATTGGCCAAGGAGGTGCTGTCGCGAGGAGTATCAGTTCGGAGAACCAGGTCTTGGTGGGCCAGTATGGGGCGACCAATAAGACCTACTCCTCGTCCTCCTTGATCTTGCACAGAGTCCGTGCGAGAAGGCTCACTGGGGGAAACGCATACTTGCGTAGGCCCTGCGGCCAGCTGTGCGCCAGTGCATCCGTGCCGAGTTGACCAACCCTGACGGTTGATGTACGCTACAGTCGCGGTATTGTCCGAGCGGACAAGTACGTGTTGACCCAGGAGCAACGCACGGAAGCAGTGCAGGGCAAGGCGTACTGCCAGCAACTCGAGGCAATTGACATGCATGAGGCGCTGGGGTCCTGTCCAGGAGCCCGCGGCTGCATGTCCATTGCACATGGCGCCCCAGCCCGTGGCAGAGGCATCTGTGGAGACGACAACATGCCTGGAAACTCGTTCTAGGGGAACTCCGGCCCGTAGAAAGCTGAGGTTCCGCCACGGGGTGAAGGTCTGACGGCAGGTCGGAGTTATTAGGACTCTGAGCGTACCGCGATGCCATGCCCACCTCGGGACCCGATCGCGAAGCCACAGCTGAAGCGGTCTCATATGAAGCAATCCGAGTGGCGTTGCTGCGGCTGCGGATGCCATATGCCCCAGGAGCCTCTGAAAAAGCTTCAGTGGGACCGCACTCTTGCCCTCGAACTGTCGAAGACAAGTCAGCAGTGAGTGTGCGCGCTCGCTCGTAAGCTGCGCGGACATGGCGACCGAGTCTATCTCCATACCGAGAAAAGAGATCCTCTGCACGGGGCAAAGTTTGCTCTTCTCCCAGTTGACCCGAAGGCCCAGACGGGCTAGGTGCCGGAGCACTAGATCTCTGTGTTCGCAAACCTGATCTCGAGAGTGAGCTAATATTAGCCAGTCGTCGAGATAATTCAGGATGCGAACCCCGTGTTCGCGTAGGGGAACAAGGGCTGCCTCGACGACCTTCGTAAAGACGCGAGGAGACAGAGCCAACCCGAATGGGAGAACCACGTACTGGTATGCCTGCCCCTCGAAAGTAAACCGAAGAAACGGTCTGTGTCGAGGTAAAATGGAGACATGAAAGTAGGCGTCCTTCAGGTCTATCGCTGCAAACCAATCCTGTGGCCGCACGCATTCGAAAATGCGTTTGGCCGTGAGCATCTTGAACGGCAGCCTGTGAAGGGAGCGGTTCAAGACGCGCAAGTCCAGGATTGGCCGTAACCCACCGGTTTTCTTGGGGACAATGAAGTACGGGGTGTAAACCCGTAACTCCACCTCGGCTGGAGGGACAGCCTCGATTGCACCCTTCGCCAGCAGGGTGGCAACCTCCGCTCTCATGATCGGGGCATAGCCACCGACCACAGTAAGCGGACTCCCCTGAAGCGGGGAGGAAACCGTGGAAACTGAATCGCATAGCCGAGCCTGATCATTCGGGCGACCCAACAGGACAGATTGGGGAGCTCTAACCAAGCCACCAAACACTGATCCAGTGGAATCATCCGAGCCACAGGCGTCCCCCCGGAGGGGCAGCGGAGCGGAGTGACCGGCACAGGTGAGGGTGGCATAGCGGCCCAGCACGCGTGCACAGTCATGCTCCGCGTCCTGACAGAGGAGACCAGGGAAGGACCAGCGTTCCGCGGGGGTCTGCTCTGCCAGGGGTCTGGCGATAGAGGGGGACGAGAGTGGTGTGGTCTGGAGACGGCACGCACTGTCAACCGCACCCTCAGAGACAGAGGGGAACGAGAGTGGCGAGGCTCGGGGGCGTCGCGCACTGCCGTCCAGCTCTGCGTGCTCAGAGATGGGATGCAGCTCTTTTTTAAAAGATTCTCCCCCAGCCCTCCACCGGGGGAAGGAGTGGGCCTGCAACCACTCCATGAGAACTGCAAGCCATAACTGAGCTGCCCGTAACGGGAGCGCCGCATAGCCTGGCGTACAGCGGGGCTGCGGGGCTGGTACGGGCAGGGGCACCTCCCTGCGACCACCTCCACGGCCCGGCCCGGTGCTGCTGGGGCCGGGCGGGAGGGGGCGGAAGTCGCAGGAGGGCGCATTCGACGGCAAGCGGACTGAAGCGTCTGAGCCGCCGGCTGATTGGCAGCAGAAGCCGCAGGGTCAGAAAAAAGCCACAGTCCACTTCTGGGCGGCCGAGAACTGTTGGGCAGAGTTCTCGACCGCGCCGCCGAAGAGGCCAGCCTGGGATATGGGGAAGTTGAGGAAACTGGTTCACTCAGCCTCGCGCACATCAACCAGGTTAAGCCAGAAATGTCTGACCACACATGTGGACATCACCTGACTCAGGGAGCGTGCGGTCACCTTCGTCGCTCGTAGAGCAAGGTCGGTGATGGCAGGCAGCTCAAGGATGAGCCCTGAATCAGCCCTACCCTCGTGCATGTCACTGAACACCCAGAAGGATGGCAACAACACACAGTGAGGTGGCAGCCTGCCCCGCAGCTCTATAGGTCCCCGCCACCGGAGTAGACAAGAACCTACAGGCATTGGGGGGGTGCTTAGGGTTGCCACGCCAGGTGGAGGCGCTGTGGGGACACCTAAGTGTTGCCACAGAACACTCCACAGGGGGGAACCCCAGTGTACCGTAGACTGCGGCCTCTACGAGGGCAGAGAAGGCGGAAGAGGCCGCAGAGCAGTCGCGAAAAGTCAAAGGAGACTTCCACGATCTCATGGCCTCTTCATGCACATCCGGGTAGAAAGGATTTGGGTTCGCCACCCCCAAAAACCAATCATCAGCCTCAAGTGCTCGGGATATGGCAGAATTTTCCACACAAACCCGATACTCGTGGCAGCCCGGGAAAGCATAGCTGTGAATTCTGAATCAAGCTCGCTATGCTAGCACATCCGAGGACAGCAGCACAGACGAGCCATCTCCAGAGGACTCCAGCTCACCTTGTGATGCGGCGATAAACATGATTTCATCAGCTGGTGGACTGAATGAGAACGCGGGCCCGCGGGCGGGCCGGCGAATCCACTCGGTACCACGTGGGTTGCAACGTGAAAGACGGGGTGTGGACCGAGGAATTTTCGTCGGTTAGTTCCAGACCTGACGTCTTAGTCACCCTGGCCACCAGCCGAAGTATTATCTCACGTGGAGAAAAATAGATCGGGTGATGGATGAGGGGACTCTCACTCAAATGAGCTCACAGAGTCTCGACCGTATACATTGCGATGGTCACGTTCCCACTGAGAGAACGTGACACACCCACGAGTGCTGTCCGAGCGTGATCAAAGCCCAAACGCGCCAAACAGCGCTCGCGCCCAACAGCTGAATCTATCAGAATACCGCACTCAGAAATACACGGGCAGATCGTCTTTAGAAAGACGCGTCTTTAAAAAGACGTGCCGCGTGCACGCTCTTTTAGTGAGAGGAAAAAAACTCTGCGGATGCTGAAGCGACCAGGGAGAGACACACAGACCGGCAGACCACTGCTCAGATCGCAGGCAATATGAAACTCGCTGGATACCGCCGTCACACCAACATCAGAGAGTTCGCTCGTCTCGAAGAGATGTAGTCACTGAGAATACTCAGGATTTGGCTCGTGGAGTGAAGAGATTCTCTTGGCTCCGAAGCGAAAACATGATCTGCTGTTGCAGGTGTCTCTCCTTAAATACTCACGCAGTGAGGCGGAGATACATTATGCAAATTCCGCAGACCCATGGCATTTCATTGCCATAGGCTCGTTTTTTAATACTCGAAGAGGATTGGCTTTCTGGCGAAACCCCCATTCTCCGTCATCCGACGTAACTCGGAGTGACTACGAAAGGGAACTGGTATTACACTTGACATTCTGTCCCCCTCACTTTTGAAATGGTGGCTACGCCCCTGCTCATGGATTACTCAAGATAAACTTTCAAATCTAATCCAGTGTTTGTGCCTAAAGTGAGTGAGTCAGCTATCTGTTTTTAAAAAAAGAGAATAGATAGATTCGGAGAATAGTTACAAGCTTCATGTTTGTTACATACATCATTGAGTTGGTTGACATGCCTGCTTCGGACAGTATTTCTGCAATACAAGAGTCTATATCCCATAGTGAGATACCAAACGAATGGTAGAAAGAGAACACAGAAGTGAGGTATCTCACCACACTTCCCTCCTTGCAGTTGACCGGAGAATAGATATGCTGAGAATGTAGTGGGGAGCGCTAACAGCGATATATTTTAGGGAGGCGGGACTCCCACATCACTGGTGTAATTGGTGCTTCTAGGATTGGTCACGCCCGAGGTGTTTACCATAGTGAGATACCTCACTTCTGTTATCAGAGAACTGGGGTTATGTAATGGCACTTTTCCACTGCACTGATGTGTCCAAAAAACATGGCAGTGTATGTAGCAGAAAGTAGGGCTGGGCGATATGGTCAAGTCACATTAAACTATAGGCCTAATTGTTAACTATATATTCCGAGTTATTTTGAAACCCTAATATAAAGAATGTCTCATGTTTAGGACAAATTGGATTATGCACTTTCCCCGCAGCAGCTCACTATGTGTCCTCCACTATTTTTCAGATGTGCTCTTAATATCAAACTATTGTATATCGATATAAACTATTTTCCCTCATCTTATTTTGTTTAATATACTGCCCAGCCCTAGCGGAAAGAAAAATAAAGTTGAAAGAATGTTTCACTCTGTGTGAAAGTTTTCTTGGACCTGCTGGTGGTTGTGGGATTGTTTACAGTCAGTGGTTTCTGAAGAGGTACAGAGCTCCACATACTCCACACACACTGGTTTAGTCACACTCCGTGAGAATGGAAATGACCTTGACTGGTTCACACAAACCTGGAGGCTAGAACGGCTCTCTAATACCCTCACCAGGAGCGCAATGCCTGAGTCCCAATAGCAGGATTCTGGGGCTTATCCTGGCGTTAGCCAGGCATGGCTGCACAAACCAGTCACACACAACAACTCAGTCCCCTCATACTGCATTTGCATACAAACACACTGCATACCTCTCTGGCAGTTCATAAAAAAGCTAAATATGCTTTTTAAAAATAGTTAATTTGTACCTTTTTGCTTTCATTTGATCTGACAGTTGAGAACCCCTGTGAAAACGTGTGCTTAATTGCATTGAATGTGCACTCTTAAAAAGTATATTTTTAAAAACTGTACTTGCGGGTAATATAATATTAATGAAGTCAAAGCACTTTGTATTAATGTGAAATTAAAAGTTTTACTTTTTACATTTTAAATAATTTATATAATTTTTATATTTTAATTATTTAGATTTGTCATGTTTTAAAGAAGTACACCAATTTTGATGTGGACTAATGGTGAACATGATTTGTCGAGACGCTGTGGGAACACCCTGTGTGATTGCATCATGAAGCAGATGGAGGCAGCGTGGCTGAGATTTGTCATCAGAGTCACATACGACCTGCTACCCTCCCCCCAAAATATGAAAGAGTGGTATGAAGAAGATCCCCCCTGTTCCCTGTGTCAAGTACCTGCATTCCTAACGCACATTCTATCAGGGTGCACTACAAGTCTCACAAGGGCTACAAGGGCGGCATAAGCAAGTACTCAGAGAGCTGGCATCAATACTGGAACAGAAGCGATCCACCGCAAACAATCTCCCACAAACATCGGCAGGACAGGTCAACTTCACAATTTATTTTCCAGCTGGCCAACATCAAGAGCATATTACAACGCCTAAGGATGCAAGCATCCTGCAGTCAGTGTGGGATTGGAAATTGAAAGTGGACCTTGATAAGAAGCTTGTGTTTCCCCCAGAAATAGTGGCTACAACACTCCGGCCAGACATGGTCATGTGGTCTTCAACAACAAAGCTGGCATATGTTGTGGAATTAACAATACCATTGGAAGATGGGGTTGAAGAGGCTTTTGAGAGGAAAAAAAAAACAAATATTCCGACCTGGCAGCTGAAGCATCCCAGAACGGCTGGAAGACCAGTATCTTCCCAGTAGAGGTGGAATGCAGGGGATTTGTTGCCACATCTACCACCAGTTTGCTGAGAAAAATAGGGGTGAAGGGTCGCTCTCTCCAACAGGCCATCAAGTCCATGTCAAGTGCTGCCGAAAAAAGCAGTAACTGGCTCTGGATCAAGCGTAAGGACCCCAACTGGGGAGCAAGGTAGAGACAGATGGTATTTATATATATATTCTACAGAATTGGTTCAAAGTTAGAGTTGGAAACATCTTGAAAAAATTTGTCTTTTTCCACAAATTTTGTATGCATGCAAATTGTATTATATACAAGGTAAACATTTCTAGTAATTGTGGAGTTAATTCACATATTTTCAGAAAATTTTGGAATATGTATCCTCTCCCCAAATTTGTCACTAATAAAACACAATAAAAAAGGTTACAATTACAACAACAATTACAATTTTAATAAAATTTCAAGTGTAATCTTTCTTTGTAAAAAGTATACTTCCCTTTCGAAGGGAACTCAACAATACGTCATTGACGTTATGGGGAACGCCTCAGGCGTGACAGGTGTCTGAAATCACTATCAAATCACGTCAATCACATTGACCGGCGACAGCCCGTGAATCATTAACGTGAATGATTAACGTGCAACCTGGAAGTATATAGAGGCGTCTTGCAAACATGACAAATCATCTCATCGTCTTCACGGACTGTTTGGAATGAAACGCTATTCAAGTTACAAGCAAAAGGGTAAGATGAAACGCACAGCAAAAGCAGATTGTTTCCGTAAGTGTGCCGACCCGTGTCCGAGATTTCTGACACCGGCTGACACACACGAGCTGTGCGTTTTTTGTCTGGGAGAAGAGCATGCACGGGAGGTTCTCGAGGGAACCCTCTGTGCGAACTGCGAGCGGTTTTCTCTTAAAACGCTCCGCTCTCGTCTGGCCCTCTTCTCGAGTGAAGGGGGCTCAGCATCTGTTCCTCGTGGTGCAGGTCCCGCTCGTGCTGAGGCAGAGCGGCGACTTTCATCATGGGGTTCTCAGATGGAGCTCGTCGATCGCCTTGAGAGGTCTGTAAACCTCTCAGATGATTCGACGGCTGACGAGAGCGAACTGCAGGTCGATGATGAGGAAGATTTTTCACCGACTGTACCTGCAGTTGCAGCTCTTCCGGACGCGCAGGAGATGGTTGGGGAGGTTTATGATCAGGAAGATCTTGAACCTCCTCAGCCACCCTGCCCCTTGTATGCTGAGCTGGTGGATGTTATGGAGCGTGCTGCTGACAGGCTGCAGTTGCCTTGGCAGCGCGCTAGAGGAGGGGCCGCTCGCGGAAGGCTCGATGATCGGTTTCTCCCCGGCCATACACCACCAGCTCGGGTGAGCCTTCCATTCCTTCCTGATCTGCACATCGAGATCGAGAAGGCATGGAAGAACCCATACTCTGCCCGTATTCACCAAGATCAGCGGGCCAGTTTCGTTGATGCTGAGGGGATCGGAGAGCATGGGTACGTGTCAATGCTGCCCATTGACGAGACGTTCGCGAACTATCTCGTGTCTGGGCGGGCAGCGACACTAAAAGCTCCAACCCTACCATCCAAACCGCTGAAGACAACGGCTCGTTTGAATGGTAGAGCATACACGGCAGCAGGTCAGGCTGGTGCTGCACTTCATACCATGGCGGTGTTACAGGCGTACCAGGCCGACCTGCTGAGGGATCTCGACCAGGGGGCAGGTTTGTCCCCTGAGGCGGTGGCTGAGCTGCGCCGCACCACAGATCTGGCTCTCCGGGCTACCAAACTAACCGCTGCCGCGATCGGTCGGTCGATGGCGGCGATGGTGGCCACGGAGAGGCATCTGTGGCTAAATCTAGCTGGCATCGGGGAGAAGGAAAAAACCTTTCTCCTTGATTCGCCAGTTTCGCCTTCCGAACTCTTCGGCACCTCTGTAGAAGCGGTGGTGGGGAAGTTCAGAGAGGCAAAGGCACGCTCAGCAGCATTTAAAACATGTATACCGCTGAGATCCGCATCCGCACCCAGGCAGGCGGGAGAGCCTGGCCCTTCACAGTCTGAGGACCGTAGGCAGGGCCAGCGAGCCAGTGTCGCCTCTCGTGCACCCCCTCCCTCGAGGAGCAGGTCGCAGAGGAGGCGTGACTCCCGCAGCAGAAGAGATTTGAGGGAGGTTATCCAGAGCAAACGCTCACAGCGTCGGTAGTGGATAACCTCCCTGGAGGGTCACGAGTTCTGCCCTCTCTCTTCTGACCCCCAGGCGTTCATTTCATCGGGCCTGGGGATGGGCCTATGATGAGAACTATGTTCTGATGGCCCATCTGGGCCTAGTTAGTGGAAACGCCCCTTTCAGGTATGTAAAGTGGCGGTTCCCAGGTTCGTAAAGAACTTCTGGCGAGTCTTCACTTTGCACGCCGCAGGTGAGCTGCTGGTCTTTTCAAAGAGTATACTTTTTTGTGATAAAAAATAACATATTTCTCTTTACAGACCTCGTTCCCTGTATAGAGTTAGGGGCCATGTCAAGAATAAGGTAAGAGAACCTTTTTGGATTATCAGGGCCTGAAGTTCCCCGTTAGGTGGCCAGAACGATAACTATGTTAGCCTTCGGGCTATTAGATACCTCAGGGTAAAGTAGTTGGTCTCTCTCTGATAGAATGTTTTACTTAGAGTGTTGACTGACGCTAGAGCTTCAAATAGATCTTATGTCCGGCCCATGGGACCGTTTTGACTTTTCTGAGTGTTTCGCCCCTTGTGCTCTGTTGAGTTTTCATTAGGTTGAGCGTTTCTGCAGCCCTTTATATGTAATAATACAGACTATATTCTTTAGTAGGCTGTGGCTCCTCCGAGCCCTCAGATAGATCTATGCTTGCAGGCTGGCCCTCACCAGGGCCGCCTCTGTAGCTGGCCTAGACTGTGCCAGGGATATTAGAGGCGTTTTGCTAAAATTAGCATTTCTTCCTCTGACTCTTCACTTTGTGAATGTATGTTTCTGCATTCCTGTATAACAGCCTCCTCCCATGGGAGTCGTTAGGCCATGGCCCGCCCCCTTCTCTGCATTCTGGGGCGACTAAGAGTAATGCAGCTTGGTGCAGAGGTTGGTTTATAAGGACGTGGTAGGCCTCAATCAGGCCTCCGTGATATTTCTGTCTTTTTTGAGCAGGGTTAGGTCGTCTTTCGCTTCACTAGAAGACGGGGGTTTGTCTGCCCGACCCTGCCGTGCAGAACTGGCATACGGATTAGGCCGCTAGTATAGGCTTTACTTACCTCGCTGAGCTACTGCTCGAGTGCTGGGTTGTAGGTGGTGGCTTCTAGGAAGTCCCCACTCCCCTAAGTTGGGCACAGATACATTTCTGTCACCCCTAGAGCCGCTGGCAGGCCCGCACCCTGGTAACCTCAGGGTGAAGTGTGAGTATTCCCCTGTGATACAGGGTAGGTCTGAGCACTTCACTCCCAGTTCTGTATTTTCCTACCTCGCACCGCTATGGCTCGGGTCGAGTACGAAGTAAGCCTTCACTTCTTCCTTTGTCGAAGTTCGCTCCCCTGTAGCCAGAGCATTGCCCTGAGCTGACGCCCATGCATAGATGGTAGGCCCCTGACTTTTGGGGCCTCCGTTTAGGGAGAGTGGCGTATGTTGTATTCGCCTTGTTTTAAGGGTGCAAGCTCTCTTGCTGAGTACACTGCCGTGGGCAATGTGATTAGGCACCAGGATGCTGTAGGCGCTGTGTAAACAGCTTATCTGCCAACGAAGGCTGTGCCATCAGGTAGTAGGCCTCAGCAGGCCTCCTTGTATGGGCAGCCCCCAATAGGGCGCTGTAGGCCACTTCTCGAGAGAAATGTTTGGCCTTGGTGGTTCGGGCAGTTGACTCACTGGTGGGTAGTAGGCCTTAAACAGGCCTCCTCGGAGGTGAGTCCCAACATTGTGGGACATACTTTATAGCCGCTACAGGTAGCTAGCCGTACTAGGCCTCCTGTGGGTGGGCCCAATAGTTACTTTGGTGCAGTATGGTTCCCAACAGTGTTCCTTTGTAGCAGAATTGACTTGCTATCAGCTAGTAGGCCCAACCAGCCCTCCCTGACAGGTGAGTCCCCAGCCGGCTGGCCTTAGCAGGCCGCCTTGGAACTGTCACCCACCTACATTGGCTGTCAGGTAGTAGGCCTCACCAGGCCTCCCTGGAGACGAGCCCAAGGGCTGACAACCGAACAGCTGTGGTTATCAGGTAGCAGGCCTCACCAGGCCTCCCTGAAGGTGAGCTCCCCACATACTGTGGTTGTAAGGTAGCAGGCCTCACCAGGCCTCCCTAAAGGTGAGCTCCCCACATACTGGGGTCGTAAGGTAGCAGGCCTCACCAGGCCTCCCTGAAGGTGAGCTCCCACATACTGTGGTTGTAGGGTAGCAGGCCTCACCGGGCCTCCCTGAAGGTGAGTTCCCACATACTGTGGTTATCATGTAGTAGGCCACTCTGGGCCTCCCTGAAGGTGGAGCACCCCACATACTGTGGTTATCAGGTAGTAGGCCTCACGGGCCTCCCTGAAGGTGGAGCATCCCACATACTGTGGTTATCAGGTAGTAGGCCTCACGGGCCTCCCTGAAGGTGGAGCACCCCACATACTGTGGTTATCAGGTAGTAGGCCTCGCGGGCCTCCCTGAAGGTGGAGCACCCCACATACTGTGGTTATCAGGTAGTAGGTCTCTACGGGCCTCCCTGTAACATTTCCCTATGGTGCTGGGTTTATGAAGCTAGTGGCCTCTTGCTATCAGTTTCAGCTAGCCTTAATAGGCAGCTGCTGAAGGCGAGCTTGCGCCCTGGCTCGCTAAAGTGTTTTTTCTCTGCTATTGGTTCACTCCCGGAACTTTTCCTGCCTACAGCCTGGTTTGCCTACCAGGCAGACCTTGTACTCCCCTCACTGAGGGTCTCTAGGAGCATGTGGCTTCCTGAGTCTGGTCAGACGGTCGTAGGCCTCTCGAGAGGCCTCCCAGTTAGACCAGCCCTTAGGCCTTCACAGGCCTCCTCAGTGTTTGAAACACAGACACTGGGTTGATCCGTGGATCGAGTAGAGAAACTCCCCTCGCTAGCCAGGGTCATAAAGCACTATGCTGAGTCATACTCCCAGGGATATCCCGTCTCTGAGATCCGGGCCGAGTGGTTCACTGCCAGCTTCGCAGTCCCTCGGGTTGGATGCCTTACTTAAGGCTTTTGGCCAGAGGCTCTGTCTTCAGACAGACAGGATTTGGCCAGACTAGTGTCTACGTTCTGACGCCAGGTCAGGCCGTCCTGGTGGCACTTCGGGGTGAGTACGTTCCCCTGAATAGTGACTGGCTGGGGTTCCTTCGGGTTCCCTAGCCATATTCCCTAGAAGGGACCCCCTTCTAATTGAAGTGGTGGTCCAAGGCCTTTGAGCAGGCCCAGGTAGGCCTTTCATTTAACTATGTTAATGGAAGTTTTCCTGTGAGGCTTTTTGCTTAGGCTATGACCGTAGGGGATGCCGTCACTGACAGCCCAGTGTGACCTGAGGGTGAGTGGTTCTAGCATTTCATTTGAATTTGCTGGTTCGGACAGTTGTCACTGCCCTTGGGCATGCACTCCCCTCAACATGGCGGCGTGGGTATTTCGTTCCCCATAACGTCGATGACGTATTGTTGAGTTCCCTTCGAAAGGGAACGTCTCAGGTTACGACTGTAACCTTTGTTCCCTGAGAACAGGGAACGAGACAATACGTCTCCCTGCCATGCCTCGAGGCTTGCCTACCGTACAGTCCCTTCAGACGATAAGGTGATTTGTCATGTTTGCAAGGCGCCCCTATATACTTCCAGGTCGCACGTTAATCATTCACGTTAATGATTCATGGGCTGTCGCCGGTCAATGTGATTGACGTGATTTGATAGTGACTTCAGACACCTGTCACGCCTGAGGCGTTCCCCATAACGTCGATGACGTATTGTCTCGTTCCCTGTTCTCAGGGAACAAAGGTTACAGTCGTAACCTGAGACGATTTTATCATACGTATTTCAAAGGTAAGGATTCATTAGTTTGAATATTGGAACAAACACTATAATAACATCTTAGTTGATAATTCAATAAACCTACTTTATTTTTGATAAACCATCCCATACTATATATTTAACATATGAGCAGAAATTGGCGAACAAAGGCTTGTTTGATGTGGCAGTAGTCTTTTTTTTTACAGTAAAAACTTTATAATCTATCCAAAACTAATTAACGAAATCTTGTCTAAACATTCATATTTAGTCATAACATCTCGTGTTTATGATATATTAGCATATACATGTTAATTTGCAGTTTGTTGCTTATACAAAGACATTTTATTTCAACATATTTCAGTCTATTTTTACTCATCTCAGTAGGCTAGAGCAATATAGTTTGGTAAAAGCTAAACTAGCAGATGTTTATGTAAAAATAAAATGTTTACTAATGTAGATTCGAGTGTGAATAAACAGCACAGACACGCGCTGTACAGCTGTAGTAAACAACAGCGCGCGTCTGTGCCGTTCATTCATTCATTCACACACAGACACGCGATTCATATTTGAACAGTCTTTTTGCAGTTTACAGACACTATTCCATATCCCGATTAGAACAAAGGACTTAAGAATAAATAACTTACTATTTACCGTTGCTCCTCGAAATGAAACTACCAGCACTTCTGAGGTAAATTTTCCAGGATTATTAGATAGTATTATTCCTCACAGCGTAGCAAGACAACGTAAAGTACATGATTCATATTAAACTTGATGTGTTTTATCCAGCTGATGTGGGCGTTGGCATGTTTGCATGGCTTGCCTCAGATCATTAGCGTTTGAATAGCGCGCGCTCTCCGTAGGCGTGGTCACAGTGGCACTTAATGAGCTATAATGAGGTGAAAAGAAAACGACTGACATCTCTCTCTTTTCATGCAGATTACATAAACTGAGAATATTAGTTTTTTATATAAATTACTTCATTTAAAAGAAGAGAATTCAAGCTTCATGCCAGTGTGTCTGTATGCCTGCGTGACTGAGTATTCGCTGAGTTACAGTTCAATTTTGGACGCGTTTCAGAATGGACTTCACTGACAGAGAGAACGCAGAACTCGCTTCATGTTTATTTTTCTTTATTTGGCGAAAAGCACAACACTTTGTTTTTATTATGAGTATTCACAAAAAAATAGACACTTAACAGGATTCAATGATGTACAACACTTATATGTAAGATCAAAATCAACAGAGTATTTTGAGTCTCTTTTGCACTGATAAGAAAAAAAGCGAGCTCGTCGCGCCGGTGCGATAGCCGACCCCAGAGGGTTAAAAGCCACTTCAACGCGGTTGGGTAAAGTGTATTCGGCAGCAGGTCAGGCTGCAGCATGCTTGCATACTATATCTATATTTCAAGCATATCAGGCTGACCTGCTAAGTGACATGGATGAGAGTGAGGAGGTCAGCGCTGATGCAATTCGAGAATTGCGTCGCGCAACAGATTTGTCTCTTCGGGCCTCCAAGGACACGACCAAGTCAGTAAGGCGGTCTATGGTAGCCCTGGTGGCCACGGAGAGGAATCTTTGGCTAAATCTATCCGACATGATAGAACTATTCTTATGGACGCTCTTCTCTCGCCTTCTGGCCTCTTCGGCGACTCCGTTAACATGGTCGTTGAGAGGTTTCAGGAGGCAAAAAGCAGCGGCGTTCCAGAAGTTTCTTCATCGCCAATCTATGGTAAAATCAAGTCCAGTCATCTTCATTTATATAGCGCTTTTAGCGCTTATGGTCCCCGAGACTGCTGGCCGGGAGCAGTCTCGGGCGTCTACGAGCTCCTCACAGCACAGAGTGCAACAAAAACAAAGCGTTGCCACTCGGGCTCCTCCTCAATCAGGGGGGTCTGGGTGGCGGTCACAGTCGAAATCTTCTAAGGATAGGCAAGATCTGAGGACTGTCATTATCTCTGAGAAGGCTTTGACTAAGAAGAAGTCCTGAGGGTTCCCACCTCATTACCCACCTTGAGAGACTGGTCCCCTTAGCAGATTTTCTGGCAGTGTGGAAGCTACTGCCAAATATATCTCGTTGGGTCCTGCTCACAATAGAAAAGTGTTACAGAATTCAGTTCGATTCTCGTCCGCCCAGATTTCTTGGGGTCCTCGCTACGGTGGTGGACCCTGAGCAGGCTCTGGTTATGAAGCAAGAAGTTCAGACTCTTCTACGAAAGGAGGCTATAGAAAGGGTTCCTCCTCCCAGCAGGGTGTCAGGGTTTTACAGCCGTTACTTCATTGTTCCAAAGAAGGATGGAGGGTTGTGTCCTATTCTAGACCTGCGTAAACCGCAGGGTTCAGAAACTCAAGTTCAAGATGCTTACACTCAAACAGATCGTGTCACAGGTTCAGTCCAAGGACTGATTTGTCACAATAGACTTGAATGATGCGTACTTCCATGTAGCCATCCATCCTCATCACAGAAAGTTCTTGAGGTTCTCTTTCGGGGCGAAGCGTACCAACATCAGGTTCTTCCCTTCAGCTTGTCACAACTCAGAAGGAAACAGACAGGTGTTATAGTGATAACAGTGTCTATTGAGCAGAGTGGTGAGAAACAGCGGGAACTAGACGATGGTGAAAGGATGGTGACTTGTTGACGGATGATGGTGACAAGTTCATTTTTCGGATGCGTTTCAGAAAGATTTTTGCGGAGACAGTGTGAGCTGAAAGCGCACCCTGTTTATTTTATTTATTTTACAAAAACACAAGGTTTTGATGTTAATCAGAGTGTACACAAAAAAAGAAGACATTTAACAGTATTGAATGATGTGTAACACTTATATGTAAGATCAAAATCAACAAAGTATTTTGAGTTTGTTTTGCACTGATAAGAAAAAAAGTGAGCAGATCACGCCGGCATGATTGCCGACCCCAGAGGGTTAAATTACGGCTGGCTTATTATGCAAAACCGGTTGCTGAGCTGAAAACTGGAAAATATAAGGTAGCATGTACAATAAATGACAAGAATCTGGAAAACAACTAATGCAATATCTCTGGTTTACCATGGAATCATGCATAGATTTGCTACCAAACTTGGAGGCTTGAAGAATGCTAAGTTAGGAGATCCTAAAAATGAAAATTTTCTGGGTGTCCTTGAGGTCATAGCACGATATGATGTCACACTAGCAGAGCACCTTAGAAAGGTAGCCTCTAAAAAAACCACAGGATATCTTTCCTGGTGCACTCAAAATCAATTTTTAGATTCAATTTCAGAATGTGTATACTTGGTCAAATTTGTGCCCAGGTCAAAGCCTCCAAGTACTTTGCAGTGGAGTTGGATTGCACACCTGACATTTCAAAGCAGGAGCAGACCTCCGTAATGATCCGGTATGTTCATAGAGACGACAACAAGAATCCCACCATCAATGAGTGTTTTGTTGGCTTCACAGTAGTGAAGGACACAACTGGTAAAGGCCTCACAGAAACACTAACTGGGGTGCTGGATAACCTGGGGTTGGAGTTGGCTAACTGTAGGGGGCAGAGCAATGACAATGGCTCAAATATGAGGGGTATACACAAGGGTGTGCAAGCATTGGTGCAGCAGAAGTGTCCAGAGTCACTATTATCCCCTGCTGTAGCCACAGTCTGAACCTCCTGTTATTTGATGCTGCGTCATCAAACAGAGCGTGTCTAGCCTTTTTTGGCACTCTCCAAAGACTGTACACCATTTTTCGGCTTCGGTGAAGAGGTGGGATATTCTGAAAGAATTTGTGGACATTACACTGAAGCCTCTGAGTGATACCGGGTGGGAAGCAAAAATATAGTCCGTCAAAGCTATACGTTTCCAGTTAGGGGGGATTCTTGATGCTTTGGAAAAGCTTGAGGAAGTGGAAAAAGACGGGAAAACTGTCTCAGAGGCAAAGTCGCTGTCTGGCGAAGTTGTCAGCATGGAGTTCCTCATGTGCCTCTTGGTTTGGTATGATCTCTTGTCAGAGATCACCTATGTCAGCAAGGCAATGCAAACAGTGAACATCTCGATAGACCCTGTCATTACAATGATAGACTCTCTTAAAGAATTCTTGCTTAAGTATAGAGTGGAAGGCTTTCAAAAATCTCTTGACATTGCACAACGAATAGCCATTGAGATGGATGCTTCCCCTGAGTTAAGAGAGAGACGTTTCAGAAAGCAAAAGAGATTTCATGGTGATGATTCCAGCACTGGCCATTATGAACTGGAACCTGAGACCCATTTTAGGTTCATGGTTTTCAATGCAATTGTTGATACTGTAATTCAGGAGTTGTCTGACAGATTTTGCAATCTTCAGCTTGTGTTCGAAAAGTTTAAGTGCATCTTTAAAATGGAACACATGACAAAAGCTGAGTTGGAGGAATCAGTGACAAGAAATGCCCTAGCTACAAATGATGTTTCAATGGATATCATTCAGGAAATTTACCCAGCCGTCTACTTCATGAAAAGGCTCTGGATAAATAAAATTTCCTCCTACAGGAGAACCTTGATTTGGTTTTTCCAAATGTAACAGTAGCCCTGAGAGTTTTCCTGACAAAGCCTATGACAGTTGCCTCTGTGGAGAGATCGTTCAGCAAGCTAAAGCTGATAAAGACATACCTTCGTTCCAACATGGGTGGCTGTAATGTGGGGGTGGGGGGTGATGGGGGGCGCCAACACTGATCTTGCATACCCCTCAGCAAATGTGCAGTTCCGCCCCTGGCCACATAAGTAAATAATTAGACACGAAATATTGATCTGAGTTGAAATATTTTATTAGCTCTTTAAACGCAAAGCTTCCACGAAGAGAGAAGTTGCAAGCGCGGCAAGTTCAAACTAGACGGACATTCGGTTAGATACGGTTTACAGTCATACCACTTATTACACAGCATTTCGCCACATAAATAATTATGGGGATAAGATATATTGATTTCAGATGAAACTGTTTTAAAATCTTACCTGTTTGTATTTTATAATCCAACAGTGTACAAAACAATAGTCCCAAAATGGCAGCAGCTGCGTTTGTATGAAACAAGAGAGCGAGTCCACGATACTGGATGGCATAATTAAAAAACTATACAAAAATTGATTTGACTGAGTTTTAATATTCTATTAGCTCACCAAATGCAAAACTTCCACAAAGAAAAAACGTTCCTAGCAGGCGTATAGCGCTGCTGACTTCAGTAACCTGGATGAGCCTGCGTTATCTGCTTTGAGCGGTTGTTATCTGGGAATTTACCGCTGGATGGAGCTATTGACCAATCAGAATCAAGTATTCCACAGAGCTGTGTAATAAATTAGAAATATACACATCGGTTTGTTGATGAACATACTCTTGTTAATGCTGATGGTGAGGAATTACAGTTGCAACATCTTATAATGTACCTCAAAATGAGTAGCGTATCATTGAGAAACGTCCTGCTCAAGTTGTCCTTGCGATGGAGGTTCGGGTTGAACAACTAGTTCTTCCGATGTTTCATCATCGGACTCGCTCTCGGATTGATGTGGTAAAATCAACGTAATTGTCTTTCATTGTGTACAATCCCTGAGCTTTAGGAAGCCTCCAGATGGAGCTGAAGTTCAGTTATGGTAATGGGCATTCAGCCTCCGCCACACGCTGTAAGCGGTAGACCAATCACAACAGACTGGGCCATCTGGCCAATCAGAGCAGAGTAGGCTCATGGAAAGAAGGAATTTAGAGAGACATGGAATCATGGAAAAATGTGGTAATGCACAATGTATATTAAGAGAAAATTAAACCTGTTGTAGGAGACCTTCAAAACAAAATTACGTTCCTTTAAAATAGCATAATAGTGGCATTTTAAATAAAGTTAATCCACAGTTTCCTAATTTTAGGATCACAAGGAACAACTTGGCACTGCAAAATGTCTTGTAATCCTCAGAGGCATCTCGGTTTGTTACTCAAGTAAATCTGTGTTTGTGTCTCTCATATTTACTACTACATGACAATCCTGAAATGGTGGGTGGGGCTAATGAGGCAATGATGTAGAAGTAGGCATTCATCTTCTTCAGCAGAGGCGGTCTTCCGTCACACTATGATGTCATACTGTGCATGTCAAGTCATTTTGAGAGCTTGGTTTCAATTAAAGCTGTTTTTGTACTAATAAGGAAGTGTTGAGTTCTAAAACGTACAGGAATTTTTATACTACATAACATTGTTATGTTATGTTGCTGTTTTGGTTTCATTTTCAAGGACTTTTAGTTTGTTATCATTAATTTCCTTTTTTTTTCCCCTGTTCTCATTTAGTTGTCACAGACAGTAATTAGTTGTTAATTGATAAGTGCACACCTGTTTTGTATTGAGTTTTATGTATTGTATATAAGGCCTTTAATTCTTTCAGTTCCTTGTCTTGTGTTATTTGTGTTGGCTCACAGTATTTAGTTTAGTTTATTTCTTGTTTTTGGATTTCATTCTTTTGTTTGATTTGATAAAGTTTTTAGCTGCCAATACATTCGCTATGACTCTAGCCTCCTCATCTTCATCATAAACGTAACATGCCTCTTAAATGTCAAAAGATCAAGGACAATTAGAGTTCTCAATTCATGACCACTTTAAGGCAGCAATGTCCAAGTGTTTTTTAAAGCTTTCCACTGTGAATATCTTCAGTGAATTATTGTCTTCTCTGTTGCTCTTGTTCTGTGAGAGGAATGTGTACTATAGCGTTTGTACCCATGAGGCATCAGTCTGTTTGATTAGAAGATAAAGCACCTCCTCACGGTAATCAAATCCTCCACAGAAAACACTCCATGGTGCTCTGGAGATGAATGTATTCGAAGATACTCTCCTCACAATTATTTAAATATTCCCTGAATATTTAAGCGGATAATGTACCTGTGAGATAAAGAAAGTGAATTATATAAAACATTTCTACCGCAGCTCATCATTGCCGGAGACTGACGAATATGTCGCCATTTCTGACACAATATTCAAACTTTAGCGAATAAACAAAAATGAAAGGCTGTCAAACCTTGAGGAGCTTATATGTGTGTGTGTGTGTGTGTGTGTGTGTGTGGCAGATACCCAGCGTTGTCTGCAGGCGGTGGAGAGGTTACAGTCTCGATTGAAAGAAAAGGGAGCAGATGTTCCTGCTGAGGAGAAGCTGAATCTTCTGAAAGCGGTCCTGCAGAGTCCTCTATTTCACCAGATCCTCACCCTGCAGAAATCAGTGCAACACCTGAAGGAGCATGTAAGAAAAAACACACAACACTGGAAAAAACTCCTTTCATTTAGACAAACACCAAAACATTTCAAAAAGAGTGATTGATTTTGGATTTGGATTTTTTTTAAACCCAACCCAAACCTTAAAATACATATTTGGATATATAAAACTGATATTTCCTAATGTCGTGCTAAAGCAAACTATATAAAATACAAATATCTTAAAACAAATGTTTTTGTAAACCGTATGAAGTATGCAAAAAGAAGTATACTGCCTTATGTCTGAGGTCGTTTCAGACATGCTGTCACAGTTAATCTTAGGATTTGTGTCTAAGTTGATTATGCAATGATATGTTTTGACATAGTTTGCTTTGAATCTTTGCTGCCCTGATCTGAGATGGTTGAGATTACATGATTATTCAAATCACAAACAATGCAAACACTGGAAAATATTCACAGCTTAATTAGTCAGGGGGAAAAAGCTTTATTAGTTTCATATTTCAAGGTTTTCGAGCTCTGTGTGGACATGGAGAGTTTTGCACTGGCAGCCGTTCTGTCTAAAGTATGCGAGTTATGCTGGGGAGGCTGGAACAGAGGAATGGAGATTATCAAATCCCCACCGGCATTCCCTCTCGCTCAATTCAGTCAAATACTTATAAACCGCAGAGCGTAACATTGTTAACAGCCTGTGTGGAAAAAGAAAACATTAAAAAAATCTAATGTCAGTCTAAAAGTAAGACACCTAGAATAGAGCTAGTTACCCTTGTGGAAAACGTGACCTTGTAGTGTCCTTCAAGTCTTAAAAGTTTATATATTTTTAAAACTGTACATGCATTAATACAATATTAGTGAAAAAAGGCCACTCAAGTGCACTTAAAGAGAGTACAGTTTCTTTATACACTTAAGTAGACTTAAAAAGTCTGGATTCTTAAAAAGTCTGGATTCTTAAAAAGTCTACTTAAGTCTAAAATGTATTTTAATATCCCTCTTAGTAAGGATAGTATGATCACTGTATTTTAAGTACATAAATATGTAAATGTATTTGTAGTATACTTAGCATAAAAATAAATGCATTTCAAATACATTTTGGTACGTTTATTTTTCAATAGGGACATTTTAATTAATTGTTTTAATCATTTTTGTCGTGCTTAAAGAAGTACACTTATTTTGATGTGTTGACTACCATAGTTAAGAACATGTAATATACTTGATTATAAGTTTATTTAATTATTACATTTATTAATTATAATTATTAATTATTACATTTGAAGTTAATATTTTAAATCCTTGTCAGTACATTCGGCCATACCATATTTCAAAGACAACAGAATGATAAAATTGCATTTAAAGATGTACTTAAATCCAATTTAAAGTGGGTAAAAAAAAGCATTCATAAGTACAGGTAATTGGATTTAATATAGATTTAAACTATAATACATTTTCATTAAATTGTAAATAACATGCAGATATGTGTCTGGAACCATTACATTCAATATGCACTTAAGTATATTGGTTTAAAGTGTATTCTTTATGCAATAAATACTTTTAAAGTATGCTAAAGTGTACCTACTTTTTAACAAGGGACACACCTACAAGAAGAATATTTTTACATTTTCAAAAGAAAAGTGGTAGCCAGGGTGTTGCTATGCAGTTGCTTTTCTATGGTGTTTGGGAGGGAAATTTGTCACTTAGGCAAAAGTAAACACAATAAAGCAAACACCTTTAATAACCTGAGAGTAATTAACTTTGGTCTGTTGGTGTCTCTCCACACTAAACTGCAAGGGTGTTTATGCCAACTGGTGGGTCTGGCTTTGTCTGTGTTGCTATGGTTACCACAAAGCAGGAACGACCGAGAGAGAGACATGAGTTCATGTGTGAAGTGGAGCAGAAGTAATTTCTGAAATGTGGACGAGCCAAACTAGAGACCTAATCCTCTTACACAGGAAGACTAACAAATACACGCTCTCTCAGAGCTGACATAGTTTGGTGTGCGTTCAAAGCTTGTGCACGATCAGCAACCGAGCCGAGACTTTACAGCGCTTAATCTGAAGGGCCTCTGGGAGACGTTTATGAACATTAATGTTTACTGCAGCAGACTGAAGTGGGCCCATTTATGCACAGAAAAGCTGTATAAAACCTGCCAAAAGTGTCACCGTGGCTCTCTCGACATAGTTTGTTGAAGGAACTGTTTACCTAATAAAATTTCTGTCATCGTTTTTTTCTATGACTTTCTTTCTTTTGCGCAATATAACAGAAGATAACATTGGAATCCAAAAAAACATTAAACCCTATTTCCTTGTGAAAAATAAGTTTATTTTATTGTATTCAATGTGCACTTGTAGTGTAATTCAAATCTTAAAGACATTTTTTTTTAACTGCACTTGCAGATAACATAATAAAAAAAGAAAAAGCCACTTAAGTGTACTTAAAGGGACAGTTAACCCAAAAAATGACAATTCTGTCATCATTTACTCGCCCTCAAGTTGTTCCAAACCTGTATGAGTTTCTTTCTTATGCTGAACACAAAAAAAGATTTTTTGAACAATGTTGGTAACCAAACAGTTGATGGACCCCATTGACTTCCATAGTATTGTTTTCTCTCTCCATACTATGGAAGTCAATGGGGCCCATCAACTGTTTGGTTACCCATATTCTTCAAAATATTTTCTTTTTTGCTTTTTATAATAATGTCAAATTAAAAGTTTTACTTTAAAGTACATTTTAAATCATGTTTTAATAATCTAGCTTGCTTTAAGACAGTACACTTATTTTGAAGTGATCACACTAAAGCATATGTAAAGTACTTTATTAAAATTTGAAATGTAGTGTGTTCTATTCTATATTTCATTTAAAGTATGTTCAATAAAAATGGTATTAAAGTATTTGGATTTGACCATAAATGCTTCTCAGTACATTCAGCAGAACACTTCAATATTTCAAGAAATTATGAACAATACTTTTAAAGATATCAAGAGCTGCGTTAGTTCTGGCAGGTCACGTCAGTCATTCTCAGCTGATCCATGTCTACCTATAGGAATACGACGCCATTCAGTATTATCAGCAGCTTTATCACGTTGCTCAGGAGCAACCCCCAGCTCCTCCTCTCGTCCACTCAGAACTTGGCCTTCTGATATTCCTCTTCGAATCAGACTGATTTTTCTTGAATTATGTTGTACATTAAATTATCGAAAATGAATGATATCTGCAATACATTTATGTTGGTTCTGTTCTGTTTACCCTAAGGGGGTCATCGCAGCTCTCCTTTCTCTTATCCATGCTAGGCTGCATGGATGGAAAGGGAGTTCTTCCGCAGAACACAACCATACCGCCAATCCAAACTGTAGGCTAACTGTCAATCTCTAAAATTCAGCTGATTGCATTCAATGTACAATTTAAACTAAAATAAATGTTAATTTAATTGCAATTAACAAGCAATTACATTCAGTTCACACGTAAGCATATTCTTTTATTATAATCTTTATCGATTTTATTTCCATAATATGTACAGTTATTAGTATGCTAAAATATACTTCTTTTTCACAAGGGATTGACTTTCATTGTATGACAAAAACAATTTCTTTAATAAATCGGTAACTTGCGATGTGGAAAAGACACACAGACACTGATATAACAGCGAGGACAGAGTTGTAAATCACTAGAGTGCAGATCTGTGAAACCAAGCTGGAAAGACAATGGTTTAATAAGCAATTAATTTCAAATCAACAACAAATGTTTTAAGGAAATGACTTCACACATTGAGATGTGAAGTGCATGTTATTTTTCTCACAGAGAGATGCTTTTTTGGGGCACGTTTTGTCTGGGTAATTGATGTGAAATGGTTTGTTCTTCATCAGGAATGTGCGCTCGAGTCGGGGAGGGAAATAAAAAGTTAATTAAGCAGCTCCTGAATGTAATGAAAAACATGTGTGCACAGATGGTTGGGAGGACAAATTATCACCAGAAATTATCAAAACAAATGAGTTTTCCGTGCTCTTTCAGAGCTATTTATATTTTTAGATGCTAGAAGTAAAGCTAAATACTTGGAACACACAAATGAGGAGTAATATACACTTGCACTGTTTTTCTGTTAATCTTTCTCTTGTAGACCTCATATATTAACTCAGATCTCAAGAGCAGCCATGAAGGTTTCTCAGCGCAGCTCAATGGACAGCCTTCATCTGAAGAGTACAAACACATCATCCGTTCCATGGCTCAGGTAACACACATATTGTTTTTTATTTCTATAGAGCATTTCAAACTCTCATATCACATTGATATAAGAGATGTAAGATATGCGAGCCAAATATATATATATATATATTTTTTTTTTAAGTTGTGTCCTCAGTAAATAAAGCAATAAGAGACCACACAGTTAGTCATTTCTTTTCTGAGAGCATACAAACCGTGTGATTATATGGCTGTGATGTTGTGTGTGTAGGGTCGGTACGTGACTAACATCGACCTACAGAAGCCGGTATCAGGCGGTTTGGGCTTCAGTGTTGTTGGATTGTGTAGTGAGAACCGCGGAGAACTCGGCATCTTCATTCAGGAGATTCAGGCTGGAAGTGTGGCATACAGGTCAGAATATGTACACACACTCACACATCCTGTCAGATGATCAGTGATTTGTGCACGCAAGAGTTCTTGTTCGGTCACATTTTAAAAATAAAGATTACTCCTATTTTGAAGATCTGCTGCAATTTTCATTTCTTCCCTCCTAATCACAAATGTGTCACCAGTTCATATCACGTCAGCATTTTCCAGCTAAAAGTCACTGCAAAAGCTAGTTTGCTGACATGTTAGTGCTTTTTAGCAATTTGGTGTGTCTTTGTGAGAGGAAATTTCTGCCTGCTCAATATGTGTCAGATAGAAAACACATTATACTACAAAAACAGTGTTAGATAATTATTCTAAGGTCAATGATTAGTTCACCATTCACATTGCAATTTATTATCATTTTGTCAACACCTTGTGAAAAAGAAGAACACTTTAGCACACTTTTAAAAAGAGTACTTATTATGGAAACAGACTACCGTGGCCAGCTAAATCATTCTTCTTTAAAGCACAGCAAAAGACTACTTTTGTCATGACAACTCTGTGAGAGATTGGCAATTTGGCATGGTAATGGATATGGCAATGTTAATGCATTTGGTCTTGTCGGAAAAGATTTTTGCTGCTGTAGAGCAAGTACAGAGACTTGCTACTGCCAATACATTACAGACATGCTGCTGTGAGCAAGTAAGACATGCTGCTGCTCCACATATAGCATACATGAACTAACCCCCGTAGCAGATCTATACAGGTGGAGCTGGGGAAGGTGGAGAGTTTCTGAAAGTGCGCTGCAGACTGCTAACAGCAAGCAATGCCAAGTATTTGAAGGTTGAGCTGCAAGCTCATTGGCTGCTGATGCCACAGCAACCAATCAGCTGCGCTATGTAGATAACGATGTGCTCACTAACAAATATCAGGACCTATCACCCTGCGACATCTTGAGTTTCATGACATAACTTTGTATTAGAAACAATAAAAATGTACTTTAAAGTTAAAAAAAATATTAGACATTATTGCAAAGTGCCAAAAAACATACTTTTGAAGTGTCATGAAACCCCCCTGTTTTAGCACTGGTCATTCACATCTGAGATTTGAAAAAGACTAAAAAAATGGGCGTGTAAAGCTATGGAAAAGTGAGAGTGTAGAGGGTGGGAGGAGGGGACACAACAACCAATAAAAGACAGACCTGCAACAGTCATTATATGAAGATTAAAATATGAGCGGAGAAAAATACAAACAACAACAGAGTTGGGGGGGGGGGGGGGGGGGGGGGGGGGGGGGGGGGCAACTTGATGTTTTAAAAAATATATATAACCCTATGACAACAAACTCATAATAATATTATCATTAGAGACGACTATCATGAACAAATGCATTCTGATAAATTATTATTAGAAAATATATACAACAAATCAGCATTATAACTTTGCACAGCTATTGCTCTATATGAAAAATTAGGAAGATGGTCTTTAATATTTTACGTTTACGAGCACTACAATCTCTGGACAATTGACGCGCATCAGTTTAACACAGATGGAATAAAGGCATAGTTACTTTTTTGCCCATTCTTCTTTGAATTTTCGGTCTGCATCATTATCTTCTTCAGAATACATCTGTATCAGTGTCTTTTTTTGCACGTATATATTTCATTTGAAGAAGATATGATGAAATATGTGCACATACACTGCTGGTTCATGTTTGGAACACTAAAGTATATAAAATATGTCCATGAAATACCCTTACTCCATACACGTACACATTCAGTACAACTAAGCATGCTTCTTTTTCACAAGGGATTAGTTGACTTACAGGAATGTTGGATTTAAAGGGATAGTACCCCCCAAAATCCTGTCATCATGTACTCACCCCTTATGTTGTTCTAAACTCATGATTTTCTTTTTAAGGAGCACAAAATATTTTTAAAGAATGTTTCAGTTGTTTTTGTCAATACAGCAACAGTTAATGTATTACAAAAGTTTCAAGCTCAAAAAAGGAGATAAGTGTAAAATGAATCTATGCAGCTTTGGTGGTTTATTCCAAGACTTGATGTCACATGACGCGCAAAAACCAGTGAGGTTTGATGTTGAGGTTTGAAAGTGATCGAATTTCTTTACTTTTACACTAGTGTTATGTCCTTATTTAAGCTTGTCACTTTCACATTCTTTGCACTGTAGTGATGGTGAACTTTAGCTGTTAAGCGTATGTTCTCTACTTTACCCTAGTGATGGAAAACTGAAGGAGGGAGATCAGATATTGGCAATTAATTGTCAGCCATTGGATCAGAGCGTCAGTCATCAGCAGGCCATCGTGCTTCTTCAGCGAGCATCAGACTGTGTGAACCTCACTGTTGCCCGTGGGCCCATACCACAGCTTTCCAGCCCAGTCGTGTCCAGAACCCCCAGTGCTGCTAGCACACTTTCAGCACACTCCAGTGCGGTGAGACAAACACACACACACACACACATGCATAAATAAACCTCACTTCTGGTTTCTTTGGAGTGTTAATTTCAGAACCTGCTGCATTTTTCCTTTTAGTTTGGTTCATTTAGGAACATATAAACACATATGAAGCTCAAATCCGTGCCTAAAAAATCGGTCCAAGATTGCCTGAACAAGGTGGTCTCTGCCAGATTGAAAATTAACTCTGGAGTGGTTTGCTTGTAGTGAGAAAGCAATTCGACCCAATGGACCAACAAACTAAGCTGTATCATAATTTATAATAGGAAATTGATTGCAGTGTATTATTCTATTCAAGGGAAATATATTACTTTTTTGGAAGGTTACACCACTAGAATGCTAAAAAAATTGTTGAAAGTGATATTAAAGTTCTATTTCATGTCTTCCAAGTTCCAACTGCCAAGCAACGGCTAAGCATGTGAATATTCCTGCTGCGCATAGTAGGGAGTGAGACATACATAATAGAGACGTGACAGGCCCTTTTTTAAAAGGATTTGACCCCCTACTGCTTTCCTTTTGGGATTGCAGATTGTGTAGTTTGTTTGAGCTTCAAGTCATCAACATCTGTGAACTGGACAAAGCACTCAAAGTTGTTAATAGTTAAAAAACAAAAATAGTTGGTATATAAACATTTTCTAAATCGAGTTGAGATTTGTGGGGGCTCACCCAGCACAGTGTTTTTGCCTTTTTAAGATAAATCACTTGTATTCATCTTTTGTAAGTCGCTTTAGATAAAAGGATCTGTCTTTGGATAAAAGCACGTCTCTCAGTAGACAAAAACTCCATAAAACAGTTTTGAAAGTTGTGAATTGTGAAAATTAAGTGATCTAGGAACAGTGCTTGCAATTGCAATTGACTAAGTCGATCACTCTCAGACTTGTTTTCATCCTTGTTAAATTCAATATGGCGTCTAACCTAAACAAGGTCTATAGCTTCTGGTTTTCTCTTGAGTTAACAGTACCCGGAAGTTTTGTTTTAGTGTGTCAGATCAAACATTCTGGAATATGGCGGCACAGTGTTGATGGATCTGTTTGTTTTGAATTAATTAACTTAATCTCACCTGTTTCTCGGGTGGTAGCATAATGTGTTTTATGTTTTACTATTGATTCCACTCATTCTGAACATTTTAATAAGAAATTGACAATACACTTTGCTAATTGACTATTGGGGCAGGGTCTATGGTGTACATTTTGCAATTCAGGAGACATTAAATAGCACCATCGACTAGTGTGGAGCACGGGGATCACTACTTGCATAACAACGGCTGTCACATTGAGTGACAGAGGTGATCTCTGGTGCCTATGTGATACTTGATAGTCCTCAATCATGTCCACTGGTGTGTCATTCCATCAGGAGTGTAACTGTGTCACAAGCCACTCCTAAAGGAGTCTCTGTCACAGACGTCTTTGCAGCAGTAATGTGGTCATCTGCCTTGATGTGGGTGAGTTGCCTTCAGGTCATTATTGATATTGGTGGTCCACTGATTTAGTCAATCAGGAATCAGGAATTAGAACTTGAGTTACAAATACAACAAATGACTAGCAGTTAATGTTCACTTGAACAACTAGCATTTTTCATGAGAAGTTTTCCAAAGAGGGGGAACAGGGGGCGTTCTCTTATGGGGTGGCTGCATCACATATCTTTTGTTGGTATTGTATTTTAATCCCTGTTACGTGAGGCAGTAACATCCACATTTTTTGTGGCACTCTTGTGGTCATCATCTGTCAATGATAGAATCGCTGTTCTTATCTCACATTTTTTGGAAACAATTGAAACTGGTATGAATACAAAAATTATGAACTTGCCACATGCGTTTTAAACTACATTTGTTTATCATCAAATAAGGCAACCTTATTTGTCTTTGACCATCTTGCGTGTTCATTTATCTCTTTTTGTGTGCTTTTTAGACCCATTGGACTCACGTGGAGACAATTGAGCTGGTGAACGATGGAACTGGTTTGGGCTTTGGGATTGTTGGCGGTAAAACCACAGGTGTTATCGTCAAAACCATCCTACCTGGAGGCATCGCCGACCAGGTAAACATCAGATCATCCATGTTTTGTTTTGTTTGTTTCTGTTCCTGGGTGACTTTATCAGTTCATGTTGACTTTTTTATGCATTATTACAACCTGGGGTGTTTTGTCTGTCTGTTCCTCCTAATATGTCTCTTGCTCTGAACTTTTATACTCTCCTCAACCTTAAACGTTTTGCTTTCTTTTCAAGCAATTAAGGAACATTAAGGAAAGACGTAAAAAACAAAACTTAAGTCAACATTATGACATAAATTAAATAATTGTCTAATAACCCTGTGAGGATTCTTGTTAATTTAACCCAAGAACGAAAACAGTGAAGGTTGTCATAAAATCTGTTTATGAAAAATAAACAAGTTCACTGTCTCTCTCATTGCTTCTAGGATGGTCGCTTACGAAGTGGGGATCACGTTTTGCGAATCGGTGATACGGATTTGTTTGGTCTAAGCAGTGAGCAGGTTGCTCAAGTTTTGAAACAATGTGGCAACAGAGTTCGACTCCTCATCAGTCGTGGGACGGCAGACGATGCTCCGCCCGCTCCTGTCTCCTTGCCAACTGTAACTGAGCAACAGGTACAGCACCGTTCATATAGACCCCCTTTTCAGTTGGTAAACATGGTGACATTTTTTGTGGGCGGAGCTTAGGTGGTGGTAGAACGATCCCTCTGGCCACTTCACTAACGCTAGTTAGCAAGTTTTGTTAGCTTTTTTTTTAGCAATGACTGGAGAAAATCAGTTTTGATCTTAATGTGTAAGGTCACTCACTGTCCAGGACCGCGATTGTTATTTTCAAAAGTTAATTTTAATGGACGGAACTAGATTGGCCGACCCATAGCCTACACGCTCACTCAATGCATGGGCGATCTGACAGGATTAACGTTACCTCGGTTGAGTGGCCTGACTTCTACCCCTACCTTATAGAGAAACCGAGCGTAAAGAAAAGCTGAGGGCATATAAATCTTTAGATGGCTAAAACGAATCCGTTACCTAACGTAACCTCGGTTCTCTCTAGATGAGGGAACGAGTATTGCGTAAGCTAGCTTACGCTACGGGAATGATTCATCTTTTCTGATATATTGAAGCCAAAAAATTATCCTTAATTTTTGTATCCATTGTCAACGCAGTGCAACAGCTGCAGACCTTGAGCGGGCTAGCTAGCGAGCTCATTAGTTGCCCTGCGGCAAACTGCTGCAGCCTATAGACGAACTCGAGTGAACTCGCGTCCAATGAGAGGCGCTCGCGCCCTCATAGCATCATAGCCCGCCAGAATGGGCGTGGCTAGAGTGTATATAAGCGCGGTTCGCAGGCTGCATCCCTGGTTTTCATTGAATGAAGCGAAAGTCGCTCGTGGCGCGAGCACGGCCGGCTACGCAATACTCGTTCCCTCATCTAGAGAGAACCGAGGTTACGTTAGGTAACCGATTTGTTCTCTTACGAGAGGTTCTCTCGTATTGCGTAAGTTAGCTTACGCTACGGGAACCCATTGTCAACGCCGTGCGCGCCCAGCATCCACTGCATGAGCCCGGGGGGGTGGCGGGGGACCCCGGGGAGCTCTATTAGTTGGAAATAATATTTGGCCGGCAAGAGTGCGGGCCAGTGTGTGTGTAATACATAAGCATATAATGGGAAGGGAAAAACAGAGCGGCAGTCAGAAAAACGGTTTTGAGTGAAAGGTATTTCAAATCCACGGATTGAAGCGGTTCGAAAGGGGGGGCTTTCATAGCTTCGAGAACTATAGAAAGATCCCAGATAGGAACCGATGGGGGGCGCGGGGGGTTCATCCTTCTAGCTCCCCTGAGGAAGCGGATGACCAGCTCGTTTTTACCCAGTGACTGGCCGTGCAGGGGTTCAGCGAACGCCGCGACGGCCGCCACGTATACTTTGAGCATGGATGGGGACCTGCCCTTATCCAGCAGCTCTTGTAAAAACACAAGCAGCGACGACACCCCACATGTCCGTAGGTCCAGATTTCTGTTGGTGCACCAATTTGAAAACACAGACCATTTGGACGCGTAGAGTCTTCTCGTGGAAGGAGCTCTAGCGTGTATGATAGTGTTTATTACTTCTGGCAAAGCGACGGGTAGTCGTTGATCTCCCAGGCATGCAGCGCCCAGCGCTCTGGGTGGGGATGCCAGATCGTGCCGCGAGCTTGAGAGAGGAGATCTGCTCTCACTGGGATGGGCCACGGGGCTGTCTGTGACAACTGCGTATGCTCCGGGAACCATGTCTGATTCTCCCAGCGCGGGGCTATGAGGAGCACCGAGTGGCGTGTTTCCCTGATCCTCTGTATTACCTGTGCGGGCGGTTGGGCCAGTCCTTGGCCAGCGCGTCCTCGCTTTTCGAGAAAAATACTGGACAGTGAGAGTTCCCCTCTGACGCAAAGAGGTCTATCTCTGCTCTGCCGAATATGCGCCATAACTTCTGGACTGTTTGAGCGTGCAGGGACCATTCCCCTGTGGGAATATTGTCTCTGGACAGTCTGTCTGGGCCGTCGTTCAAGTGGCCTGGCACGTGCGTTGCCCTCAGCGAGCGCAGATGGCACTGGGACCAACTCAGTATGCGCAGATGGCACTGGGACAAACTCAGTATGCGTTCTGTCAGATGGAGGAGGTTCCTGGATCTGACACCGCCCTGACGGTTTAGATAGGATACCACAAATCTGTTGTCCGACCGGACCAGGACGTGGTGACCCTGAATGATCGTGAGGAAGCGCCCGAGCGCGTACTCGACCGCTATCATTTCCAGACAATTTATGTGAAGGAGCTTCTCCTGAACTGACCAAAAGCCGGTGAGCCCTCGCAGACCGCGCCCCAACCCGCGTCACTCTGTCACACAGAGTCACTCTGATCAGCTGGCGGCCTGTGGCCCAAGCCCGGCGAGTCGCACGGGTGTTTAGCCAATGTTGAAGCGGGCGCATGTGCAGTAAACCCAGCTGGAGTACGGCTACAGCTGAGGCCATGTAGCCTAACATTCTCTGAAAAGTTTTCAGCGGCGTGAGGCTGTTCATCTGAAAAGATGCGGCTAGTCGCTGAACACGGCGCGCGCGCTGTGTTGATAAGCGAGCCGTCATAGCCACGGAGTCTAGTTCTATACCAAGGAAGGAAATCGCCTGACGGGGCTGCAGTGAGCTCTTGGTCCAATTGATTGCAAGGCCCAAGCTGTTCAGATGACTGAGGAGAACTGTCCTGTGAGATAGACGCTTTGTGTGTGATTGTGCCAAAATCAGCCAATCATCCAAATAGTTCAGTATTCGCAAGCCCTGACTCCGCAGGGGTGCGAGCGCCGCATCCATGCACTTCGTAAATGTACGGGGTGCTAAGGGCAGGCCGAACGGGAGGACGGTGTATTGACAAACCTGACCGTCGAAGGCGAATCTCAAGAATGGCCTGTGACGGGGATTTATCTGAATCTGAAAGTAGGCATCTTTCAGGTCGAGAGAAACGAACCAGTCCCCCTGGCGCACGTGCGCGAGGAGTTTCGTGACTGTAAGCATTTTGAACGGTCTTTTCACAAGCACTTTGTTCAAAAATCTGAGATCTAAAATTGGTCTGAGGCCGCCGTCTTTCTTGGGGACAAGAAAATAATGGCTGTAAAACCCTGACTTGCTCAGAGAAGGCGGCACTATCTCTATGGCCCTTTTGGGAGGGCGGCGATCGAACTGTTGCAAATAGCCTTGTTTTATCGTGCTTAACACCCATCTGGATATCCCTGGGATAGCTTCCCACGCTTTGAAGCGTATCGCTAGAGGGTGAATGGCCAAATCGCCCTGATTGCCGCACACAGCGCGCTGAACGGAATGTGTGAGCGCGCTTATTGTGCTTATGCATGACGGCTCGCAGACAGCAGGGACATGCTGTTATGTGAGTGACTTCCCGATTGAGGTGAATGGGGAAAGAGTCACATCTGATAAGTGATGCGCGAGCGTAGTCACGGGCACGGGACTTACATACAGAGAGGTGTTTGCTGGCCGTGTGACAGAGCGGGCAGAGAGGGGGCGCACGCGCGGCCTCGTGGGCGCGTTTATTGACTCTAACACTCGAGCAGGCTGTGCCCGCTTTATGAGAGTGGGCTATGATAGAGACACGGGAAATGTAATGCTTGTGTGTTGGGGTGAACACTGGGTTGTGGGCACATTTTCTACACATAAGGCATGTTTGCACTTTAAGAGGTTTCTCTGGGTCGCCGTGAAACCGGCGTTTGGGTGCAGGCAAGCGGGTAGTATCACCAGCTTGTTGGCTGCTGAATACACCGCTGCAGTAGCCTGAGAGAAGGGGACTGACAGGGGGCGAAGCTTTGACGGTGGTCCGGCAGTGGCGGGACTGAGCCGTCGTTTTCTCAGCACAGCTAGGAGGACTTCGGTTGTTCAGGCCTCAGCGCGATCTAAGGCCGAGGCCAGCGGGGTGGGGCGGCGGTCGTCTGAGCGTGATCTAGGGCGGCCGCCCTGTCGACGCTGTGCAGTCTGGCTGTGCTGAGCTGGGCGCTGTGAAGAGGCTCGTGCAGGTGGCCGGTCACGTGGGCGGCCTGCAGAGGAGCTAGCGCGACGAGGCAGGAAGAGATTCATGGCTTGGGTGGCTTTCTGGACCTCCGAGAAACGGTCAACAATGCCACTCACGGCGGAACCGAAGAGACCGGAAGGAGAGAGCGGCGCATTGAGGAACGTGGCACGTTCAGAATCTCCCATGTCGGCAAGCGTTAGCCACAGATGTCTCTTGGTCACAGTCAGCGCGGCCATGCATTTTCCTAGGGCTTGAGCTGCAGATTTAGTGGCACGAAGGGAGAGATCCGTCGCGCTCCTGAGATCTGAAACAGCCTCTGGGTGCCTGCCTTTCTCATCTGATTCCCGAAGAAGGTCCGCTTGGAGGATCTGCAGAACGGCCATGGAATGCAGAGTGGATGCGGCTTGGCCGGCGGCGGCGTAGGCGCGGCCAACACAAGCGGAAGTGGTTCTGCCATCTCGCCGAGGGCAGGCAAAGGTGCGCTGCTACCGAATCCTCGACCGGGGGGATGGATGAGTAGCCCTTCTCGGCGGCGCCGTCCACCGAAGAGAGAGAGGTGGAGACATGGGACCGGTTCCTGGCCGAGAGAGGCGCGTTCCATGATTTGGTGAGCTCGGCGTGGAGTTCCGGCAGGAAGGGGGCGGCCCGGGCCCCGGGCGCCGCGCGGCGACGGCTCTGAAGAAAAACAGCCGTCGAGTCGGTTGGGAGCCTGCTCAGGGGGTGGTGACCACTCGAGCCCGAGGCGGTCGACGGCCTGTGAGAGGAGGCGCATGAGTTCTTCCTCGACTCCGGCGCGGGTCCTGCTGGATTCCAGGGCCGAGGAGGAGGCGTGGGAGCCTGACCACTCCTCGCTCTCCGAAGCCGTGAGGGAACAGCAGCCCTTTTCCTCCGCCTCGTCCTCCGAGATGGCAGCAGTGCGGGCCGCTCGACGGCAACTGCGCATCCGGGGGGGGGGGCGGGGATGGTGAAAACGAGGCTCGAGGGAGAGGCTCCGGCGAGACAGTCGCTTCAAACACTTTCTGGCAGCCTTTGGGAGCGGCGCTTCTTCTTGCGCGGTGACACGAAAGGCGGCACGGTGGCATCGGCTTTGAGCGCTTCGAGTCGAGCCCGCAGGGTCAACATCGAAAGCTCCTCGCAGAGGTCGCATCCACCGTCAGCGAGAGCGAGCTCTGCATGTTCCAGTCCCAGGCAGAGGGCGCAGATGAGATGGCAGTCTCCGGCACTGAGAGGGGTGCGGCATGAGCCGCAGGTGCTGTGAAGCATCTTTAAAAAGACGCTCGTTTGCTCTTTTGTGAAGTTCGTTGAGGATGCAGCCTGCGAACCGCGCTTATATACACTCTAGCCACGCCCATTCTGGCGGGCTATGATGCTATGAGGGTGCGAGCGCCTCTCATTGGGCGCGAGTTCACTCGAGTTCGTCTATAGGCTGCAGCAGTTTGCCGCAGGGCAACCAATGAGCTCGCTAGCTAGCCCGCTCAAGGTCTGCAGCTGCTGCACTGCGTTGACAATGGATACAAAAATTAAGGATAATTTTTTGGCTTCAATATATCAGAAAAGATTAATCTTTCCCGTAGCATAAGCTAGCTTACGCAATACGAGAGAACCTCTCGTAAGAGAACTATGTGATGAATGGATATCGTACAAGACTTGTGGTAACGTTACATTCCGCAGTACTGCCAGCCAGTGTCAAGGCCAGAAGACGACAAAGTAAAGAGTGACATTGCAGTGCAATTTTAATGATGTTTCTAGAAATAAAAATATTTTTTTATGTATTAAAATGATATTAATTAACTATGTATTTGATTATTCTTTCTTACCAGATTATTCAAAAAGTCTATCACAATATATCACTACAACGTATACAATCATAGATGATTCACAAATAATCACAATAATTTAGAAAACATTATGCGATAAAATTTCAAATTGGAGCCTGTAGGTGATTCTTGCACCAAACAACACAACAAGATGACATTTAATAATAATAATAAAAATGTAAGCTCCTTATTATGTAGCCGAATCTGTGCTGGTTTGTATTGGCCGCCTCCAGTTTTCACTTTGTTTTGCCTCCAGCTAGCGCCGTGACGTAATTGTGACGTCGGCGCAAAAGGGGTCTATACAGATCAGTCTGAACAATATGTAAAACACTGAGCAGTTTGTTTAAGTGTGGTAACTGACTCACCTAGATGTATATGTTATTGCTCAGTGGTTGCTCTTTCATGACTCACAAGACTTACTCAAAAGTGCTCACTTATGTCATTAGAAGAAAATGAAACAAATAGTACAACTGACATTATGTACATTGAGAACATAAGAGAATATCAGTGTGGATAGCACAACTCAGATACTTTGGTCTTGGATGAATTTATTTAGAAAAATTGCATGTTTCTTGCTTTTTCCTTTATCTAATAATACAAAATAGTTCAAACATTTTTTTTCTTGAGAATATTGTTATAATTGGTAATAAAATGTATCACATTTAAATTAAGAGGTTTCTTTTTCATTCTGGACTTCAATGTTTTTTGCTCTCAGGGTTTTGAGGAAGAGGAACAGGGCGCTTTTGATGTAAGCTTAACAAAGAATGCTCAGGGATTGGGCATCACCATCGCTGGATATGTTGGGGACAAAACCTCAGGTGAACTTTAAATCATACACCAAATTACATTACCAAACAGAACTGAAGTGCATACTGAACAAACTGATGAATATTGTATTTAGTAGGCACTGTAACTATTGCTTTTGCCCAGATCCTAAGTCTTAAACTTCAGCTTGTAAGTGTTTGGGCTATGGACGTCACGTGAATGATACCTTGAATGCGGCTTGTTAAATATTCATTTAGTGTTATGATTTGCTGTATGTGACAGTCCCTTGTGTAAAATAAGTACTCTTTAGCTCAGTGGTTCCCAAACTTTTTCTGCCAGGCCAGCCATTTTGTAGAGAAACATATTTTCATGCAATCACTTAATGACTCTCAAACATGACCTTGCTTGCAAAATCCTATAGGATTTTCTTGAAACATTTTAATTAATACAGTACTACAAGTACAGTACTACTTCAACAGGCTTCTCTTTGTGTTCGTGATGTGAATTCTCTAAGTGGCGTTTTAACTAGTTCGGATTCATACTGTCAGAAGCTAATATTTTGAGGCATACACCGTGACCTCTCTTCATTATCCACCATTGTACTGGTGAATCCGTGGGCGAGATATGCCTCATCATATTTTCTTGTCTTGAGGCTATCTATGTTGGATGCGACAAAGCGAACGTTGCAAATCCATTTGTCCTTTGTGTCAGCACTGGAGTGCATCTGAAACAGAAAGGGGCATCAGTTTACTGTTGGGGATTTGTCATGTCACACCGCATCAAGTGTAGACAGCATCACTTATTATAATGGGTTATATTAGCTTTTGTCGCATCGCGCCGCTTGCGTCTGGTGTAGACACATTGTTTTGGTAGTTGTAACGTTTGAAGTAGATTTGTCTTCTGCTTTACTTTTACCTGGAACTGGCAGTCCTTTCACATACTTGTCCATGCTTAGTGCAGACTCATGCATCATTTATTTATATTTTTATAAGGCACCCCTCAGTTTGGGAACCACTGCTTTAACTTACAGTTTATTTAACAAATGAATACTTAGTACAGAATTAATAAACTTTAAAAGAATATACTAAAGTGTAAACTAGAATTGTCAAAAGTACCGACTTCTGTACTGAAATTAAAAAAATGTGACGATACCAGCATTTACCTCTAGCAGTTTTAGCGCTGTTGAACGGATTCTTAAACATCTCTGATTGGCCATTGTGTTTACGCGCTCAACATATACAATATGTCTCTGATTGGCCATTGTGTTAACGCGCTCAACATATACAGTATGTCTGTGATTGGCTACAATCATCAACAATGACATCTTTGACGCTCCTCATCGAGCGCTTACACAGATACACATGGGAGTTGTATCTGTGTAAGCAACGCAATGGTCTCCTGTGTGTATCTATGTAAGCGCCGGTGAAGAGCGTCAAAGATGTTATTGATCACTGTAGCCAATCACAGACATTTACTGTATGTTGAGCGCTTCAACACAGTGGCCAATCTGAGGTGTTTAAGAATCTGTTCAGCAGCGCTCAAAATGCTAGTGTGAAATGCTGGTATCGTCACATTTTTTAATTTTAGTACTGACTTCAGTACCGAAGTCGGTACTTCTTGACAACTCGACTGTAAACTGAATGTAATGTTCTCGGGCGCTTAATTGCATGTTAATATCACTCGAATGAATGTACTGACAAACATTTATGGTAAAACAAACATTTATGGTTTCTATTAGTGGTCGACTGATATATCGCCAAGGCATGATGGGATTTTTTTTCTTTTTGGCTGATGTGTTGGAAGTGGGACTTTTATTTTGACAGCACTAAAAACACAGCATGCCCATTCTCTATCTTAATTAGTTTACGGTCTTTGTTTAACAATCCTATCTAATACGTTATTACTAATAAGTTATAACTGTAAAACAAAGAAAGTGAATGTGTATGAAAAAGTATTATAGCGTTTGCTTTTTATATTTGTAAAAATAAATATTATATAGTATATTAAAAGCTCTTAGGCTATATTGCTTTTATAAGATTTGAAGGACACTACAAGTCAGGTGCCCATATAAGCTTTGAATGCTCTGCATACCCAAGCCATTTGAGGGAATGAGTTTGTGGACTCGCTAATGAATTAAAAATATAAATTACTATAAATTCCTTGTCATTTAAGGTGTAACATAAAGCTTACATAATAAAATGTTGGTAATGTAACTGTCTGTCATTTATTTATTTGCCAAACGACTGTAATTTGCTTTAAATCTGTGCCAGTTACAGTGGGTTTCGGGTAAGCGGATGCATAACAGCTTCGGCGCCTATGCTTTGTTGTTATGCATTGTTATCATTGGCATATGGAGGATTTCATGCTCAGGGAAAGCTGTCCGCGAATCGCTCCCCAAAGCGGAAAAATGTGCTGTTGCTATATGAAAGTCATAACAATTTTCATAGTATTTAATTTTCTCCATGGGAAAATAATTTTTTAACGAAAAATTTAGAGACCGTTAAAGACCGACTGTAAGTAGACCAACTGTATCCGAGGTTGTTAATGATAGTATATGCCTTGAAAAAGTCATCAATTTGCATTAAAGGTGACATATTATGCCTCTTTTTACAAGATGTAATATAAATCTATGGTGTCCCCAGAATGTGTCGAAATTTCAGCTCAAAATACCCCCCAGTTCATTTATTATAGCTTGTCAAATTTGCCCCGTTTTGGGTGTGTCGCTTTAAATGCAAATGAGATGCTTCTCCCCGCCCCCGTTCAGAAGAGAGCCGATCCTTTACACAAGCTTCGGATACTCCGGCAATAGCAAAACACGCGAATCTCATCCAAAATCTCAGAAATAACCAGTCGCGGAGTGCAGCCTTACGGAGACGAAGATGTTACAACTTTTAGACGCACCTGGACGTTTCTGAATGGTTAAGTGGATACATTTATGTAGTTGTTGTGGAGTTACATTGATTCATAACATCAACTCGCATGTACCGTCATGTTTAACTTTTACACAAGTTAACACAGTTCCCTGAGGTCTTTATAAGACAGCTGTGACATGTTTTGGTCAAATAGTGTTCTGTGCTCGCCTGGGCAGCCAACGACAGAACAGTTTGCATGCTTTGCTCGAGCTTTTGCCATTGCGTTAGAACTGGTTACACGTATGAGTAGTAATAACGTTCTAGTAGTTGCGAAAACCAAATGGCGGCGCTGTGGGTGGAAACGTGCAGATTAAGGGATGGTAATATTAAAATAAGATCCCCTTCCTACGTCAGAAGGGGAGCGGAATCTGATCGGCTTATTTTTTTACATACTTGCAAAGAAAGGCTTACCAAAGCAAAGTTACTGGGTTGTCACTTTTCACGTTTTCTTTGTTGGTAGATGCACTGGGGACCCGATTATAGCACTTAAACGCGGAAAAAGTCAGATTTTAATGATATGTCCCCTTTAAAATCTCATCTTATTTTTTAAGAATACTTTTTTTTATTTATTATACTTATATTTATTTTAATTAGTATTTTACTTTTTGTTATATTATACTATAAGATAGAGCTGCACAATTAATCAATAAAAGATTGCGATCTCGATTCAAACACTGACACAATTTTATTCCTTAATATCAGCGCTTTGGCTGTCTATTAAAACTTTCTTTGACAAGTACGCCACAGCAAATATTCAGGTCTGCTTTGGCGCTGCCACTGACCCAGAGAGAGCAATTGTCATGTATAGGTATGAAACAACTTCACAAGCAGTCTTTTCATCCACACAGTGTCATTATTTCTGTATTACAAATTCAAATTAGCACAAGTTTATAGGTCAGATCTAAATAAATACTATGGTAGCAGTGAATAAAATACAGTAAAGCACCTTTCGAAAGTAACTTGACTCTTCAAATAAAGATTGTTTCGATTGCATTGTTACACCAGTAGGTGGTGACAAGTGAATGTTTTGTCATTGAATCATTCATTCAAGAGATTCGTTCAAAAACACTGTATGCGTCTCATTTCAGAGGCACTCAGCATACCCAGTTAAAGAAGTCACCTCTCGCCACTGCTACCAGTGCACATTCAAAACAAATAAGCACTCTTCTTTTTCACAATGGGTTTCATTCAGGTTTAACTTTCAGTGTAAGTTACATGTGATATTTTGTGTTTCCCACTCTATTAAAAATAGATTTTATTATGTAAATCCTGCATGTGCAGAAAATATCACTCCTGACTCCTGATTTCAAGTATTCTAACGTTTCTGTCCCTGACAGTGACAGGCTTGATATTTACTGTTTCTCTTTCTTACTCTGGGCAAATTTCAGCTCAAATGTGTATTCTCATTCTAGCGTTTAACCTTTGCTGACTGTAATTTCCTGTTGCAGAGCCCTCTGGGATATTCGTGAAGAGCATTTCGAGGGACAGCGCGGTGGAGCAAGATGGGCGAATTCATGTTGGAGATCAGATCATAGCTGTGAGTTATTTATTTCCAACAGAATGTGTTATATAAAACTCTTGTATAAACATGTTTTGTGTTGGAGCGCTTATCAACGTCAAAAGGTTTTAATGCTTACAGGTGAAATTGCTTCTGTGTGTATGAATGTGTGCTTATGTGTATATGCATTGGGGTTGGCGAAATAGCGGTTTGAGATATTTTATTCTAGTCATTAGTCATTCGCATAAAGTTAAACTTTTCTCATTTATTGAAAATGAATTAATTCCCATCAGTTTGTTAATGAAAATCCCTCCCATATATATTGATCTGTGCGACTTGGACTGTCAAGGGTCGTAAATTATCTCAACATGAGATTGAAATGTATTAAAGTCTAAACTTGTGTGTGTGTGTGTGTGTGTGTGCAGGTAGATGGTGTGAATATCCAGGATTACACCAACCAGCAGGCTGTGGAGATTCTGAGACATACTGGTCAGACAGTAAACCTGAAACTCGTCCGACGCGGCTTTAAACCAGAGGACGCATGCCCGTCAGTCATACCTGTCACTGTGGAGACTACTCCCAGTGCATCAAGAAACTCAACAATGGAGCGAACAAATACCAAGCACGGTACCACATGCCCAATTACTGTTGTCCTGTTGAATGAGTGTTTGAATTAAGCTGCTTACATCGGTCGTTCACATCTGTTTAAACACTCCACAAATGCAGTTTTCTTTCCTTGGAGCAGAACATTGTCCTTTTTCAAGTAGCTAATTTTAAGGTTGCACAATTAAAATGAAATAAAATCTACACCACGATATCGCTTAGTGCAAAAGGCTGCAATTTAATTAAATGAATATATAGTCTGTATGAGCTGTGTGCTTTAAAAGGGACCTATTATGCAAAATTCAGTTTGAACACCGATGTGTGTCTACAGTGCGTGTAAACAACCAGTTTTTTTTTTATAATCCCCAAAAATAATTAACAATCTCTCCAAACTCGTGGTTTCACTACTCTTACTACATAAGAGTAGGGAAGCCCCGCCCATGATCGGTGACAATCTGCCCTATTAGTATAGATCCCGCCCTGAGTGTTTACTCGCTGTAGCAGCTGGGGATATACGATGTCTGTGCCAAAAAACATTACGTACTGTTGTTGGATGTACCAACGAACATAAGAGTCTCCATAGACTCCCAGGATCTGAGTCACTGAGGACACCATGGTTGAAGTTGTTACTCGAGGATGGATCAGTTTGTGATCCAGCTTACAGTCTCTGGAGCGATAGGCTACTGGTCACGACAGTAATGAAAGGGAGAGCGTGCTGCAGGCACTTTATTACAGTTGAGGGCCGGTGAATGGCAACTCTATTCACAAGTAGTGGAGTCCATGTGGCAGAAGTATGGCCGAGCGGAAGTGGACTTATTCGCCTCAGAGAAGACGACCCGCTGTTCCCTCTGGTTCACCCTCACCCCTCAAGCTCCTCTGTGGCTAGATGCCTTTCCTTGGATATCTCTGCTCCCCGTGGTTCTAGCAAGGGGATTGCCTGGACCGAGGCCACCTTCTCCTAGTTGCTCTGTTCTGGCCAGCCCGAGCCATGGTTCTCGAACCTGATTTCTCTCCTAGATGACATTCCACAGGAGATTCCGGTTCAGAGAGATCTTCCTTCTCAAGTGCAAGGGACAATCTCCCACTCTAAAGCAGGAGATCTGGAAATTTTGGGTCTACCCTGAGTTACAAGCTCATATATGCTGGTCTCTCAACCAAGGTTGTTGAGACTGTTCTGAGTTCTAGAGCTTCTTCCACCAGAAAGCTGTATGCCTGAAAATGGATCATGGTGCGAGCTAAGGATGGGAACCGAGAACCGGTTCTTCTTCAGCATGCCTGCTTAACGATTCCGCTTATCGGTTTCGCTCGTTGCAAATGTGTCATGACGTCACACACGCGCTGCGTTGTTTTGGTTCAGAACGCAGCAAACACGGCATCGAGGCAGAAGCGCTCTACCGTTTGGTTATATTTTACGCGAAAAGACGACAATGTATGATTCACCGTCTAGGGCTTAACGCACACATTAATGAAACACTATAAGTAGTCAAACATACACATATACTGCTGAATGCTCAAACAAATACATATGAAATGCACAACGACACACCTAAAGTCGCTCACGCACATACACGCAAACTCCACAGAGACGAGATGCGCGGAACTCTCCAGGCACATGCTCATATGAGACGCGCGCGCGCACACACACACACAAACTCTCCACGCACATGCTCATGAGACACACGCGCGCACACACACACACACTCCACGCACATACTCATCTGAGACTCGAATCCGCAGCCAAAAACACATCATCCACCCGCCCTAATAATGTTCTCTGATTTAAGTAGCCGCACCCGATGGTCAAATTACAATTATTCTGAGTTGTTACGCGTGATTATAAATGGATGATCGTCACCTTCAACAGCGGACTCGGCGACGGTTGATGCGCGCATCTCTAGGGTAACTTTAAACACTGATGAATGAGCGCTGCTTTTAAATGAACATTTCTTTAAAACAAATTTCTTAATGGCATAAACAGACTTTAGTCCCATGAAACTTAAACTGGAATGTCACCGTTTCTGTCACTGCGACTTCCCCAACAGGCGAACACACTCACACGCGCGCACGCACACATCACTTTTGAAGTAAAAGTGAAAATTGAGGATGCAGTGCATCGTAATGCATCTTCTTCTTCTTCTTCTTCTTCTTCTTCTTCATTTATATAGCGTTTTTAACAATGGATTGTTTCAAAGCAGCTTTACAGAGATAAACATATAATTTAAGGTAACAGATTGTTTTGGCATTATAGCGGTTCTTGAATAATGTTATTTCCAGCTAAAGTTAACTTTGATTGATTCACCTCCGTCGAAATGATCAGACTTTTAAACGCGAACCTGTGATTAACGCTGACGGCATTCACATGCTCATTCAGAATTGATTCTATAGTTATGTGCTTTTTAAAATATGTGCGCAGGTTTATAATTCATACAACCCAGCCTAAACAAACTACTTTTCTTGCCTATAAATTTTGATACAGAATTTTGTTTTATTTTATCACTTCGGGGTACGCGAGCCAGAATTCACAATGCTTTATCTGTAGAGTGGGAAAGGGATCCTCCATAGGGAGAGGATAGTGGACACTTCAGCACTGCATTGTCATCGGGTCCAGGCGGATCTCCTTCGTCAGATCTGGACACGGCCTGGATCCGGCAGGCTGCGGGAAAGCCTCGGGATAAACAAAGACACTAATATTAGCGTAGATGCCATTCTTCTTATGATGTAGCGAGTACATCAAGATTTAAGGGAAGTGTTCCCAGTTCCGGCTGACCTAATCTATGCAGCCTAACATTGAATTTATAGAAGTCTATAGTGTGTTATGTGTATGCTAGGTCAAAGAGATGTGTTTTTAGTCTAGCTTTGAACTGACAGAGTGTGTCTGCTTCCCGGACAATGGTAGGAAGACTGTTCCAAAGTTTTGGTGCTAAATAGGAAAAGGATCTACCGCCTGCAGTCGATTTAGATATTCTAGGTATTATCAACTGGCCGGAATTTTGAGATCGCAATAGACGTGAAGGACTATAATACGTTAAGAGCTCGCTCAAGTACTGCAGAGCTAAACCATTTAGTGCTTTGTAGGTAATCAACAATATTTTAAAATTTATACGATGTTTAATAGGGAGCCAATGCAGTGTTGACAGAACCGGGCTAATATGGTCATATTTCCTGGTTCTGGTAAGAACTCGAGCTGCGGCGTTTTGAACTAGCTGTAGTTTATTTATTAAGCGTGCAGGGCAACCACCCAGTAGAGCATTACAATGATCTAGCCTTGAGGTCATGAACGCATGGACTAATTGTTCCGCATTTCCCAATGAGAGCATATGGCGTATTTTAGATATATTTTTAAGATGGAAAAATGCAGTTTTACAGATACTAGACACGTGGCTTTCAAAAGAAAGGTTGGTATCAAAGAGCACACCCAGGTTCCTAACCGACGACGAAGACTTGACAGAGCAGCCATCAAGTGTTAGACAGTATTCTGGCATCAAGATATCGAATTGAACTGAATCGATCTCATGATAATCGTAATAGAACCGAACCGTGAGAGCAGTTCACACCCCTAATACTCTGTGCTGTGTCTTCTGATCAAATATTAAAGCGAGTTAATACAAACAAACAAATTTGTACTTATTCCCTCACCCAATGAGAATCGATAAGAGAATCGATAAGGAATCAAATCGATAAGCAATATCGATAATGGAATCGGAATCGTTAAATTCTTATCAATTCCCATCCCTAGTGCGAGCAGTGCCACTTCAAACCAGTCGACTGCCGTGTTGGTTCAGTGCTGTAGTTCGTTCAAGAATAGCTTTAATGAGTTTGATCCCAGCTACTCTAAAGGTCTATGTGGCAGCCATTTCAGCTAGCCACATACCTTTAAATGGAGCTTCTGTTGGAGGACATCCTCTGGTGTCTTCGTTCCTGCACAGTGCCACACGGTAGCTGCGGGTCGCGAGTTCCTTCCTGGGACCTAGCATTGATCCCGGGAGCATTACCTGCTTAGACTTTGCTCCAGGTAATTTCAGAGCTATACCGCACCCCGGACCAAACTATATTCCAAAATTTCTGGTCAGCCAGTAGCCTTTCCTCCACATACTGAGACGCAAGAGCAAAAAAAACTGCATCTGTTGTGTTCAGTCTGTGCTTTGAGCATCTACATCCAGACCACCTACATGCTCAGACCATTGGCATAAGTTCTCTCAACTTCTGGTCTGATTTGGTGGCCGCAATAGGGGGAATGCGGTCACCAAGCAACATATCGCATTGGATCACTGACGCATTATCCCTCTCCTATGAAGGATTAGGGCTCCATTCCACTAGGAATGTCTTGTTTTCCAAAGCTCTTGCTAGGCGTGCATCCTTGTGAGATGTTTGTGCTGCAGCAGGGTCCTCTCCCCACACATTAATCAGGTTTTATAGTCTAGATGCGGATTCAACCTCAGGGTCTCAGCCTGCGCTCAATAACTGCCTGTGCAGATACACAGTCTTGTGTGCCGGGTTCTTTCCCTCTGTCTCTGTCAAGCAATGACACGACGTTGAGTTCCACTCAAAAAGGAACGTTTCAGGTTATGTATGCAACCTTCTTCCCTGAGAGGAGAATGAAACGCTGCCACGCCCCCGGTCACACCTGCGCTGCTTCTTCAGACAATTAGAATCTGACTGGTCTTGCATCTATTTATGGTTTTGGTGATGTACTATAATATGTCGTTACAACATCACGTTCCGTAAAATGCGGATTGGCAGGTGTAAACACGTGCTTCAGACGCGAAACGCTCCCATAGTGTCAAGCCATGACGCGGCGTGTCTGGGTTATATTACCTACAGCATTTTTTCTTTTTCTATTTAGCTTTAATTTCTTGTTATTTGAGTTTCAGTTTTAGCAATTTTGGTACTTAAACTTATTTATTTTAGTTAGTTTCCAAGACAGCATTTCTGATTTTTGTTTTTTAAGTTAAGTTCTTCATGTAATATTTATGTTTTATTTTAAATGTATTTCAATTAACAACGATTTTTATTTTTAGTTAGCTATAACACTGTGTGGAAAAATTAAAAGTCAAACTACTATTTGATTAAAAAGTTCAAATAGTAGTATTCTACATTGTCGCATAACTTCATCACGTTATCAAAATTAAAAGAGTTATTTTGAAATTTCATACAATTTTTGTGTAGCTACCCTCCGGTTTCACAAACAAAGCTTAAGCCTAGTCCCAGACTAAAATGCATGTTTGAGCTGTTTTAACTGAAAGAAACTTGTTCTGACATAACTTAAAAAATGTGAGTGCCAGTGTTTTGTTTTGTAAAATGAGGCAAACCCTTTCCTGATAAATACATAAATATGGAGAGAATACTTGAAGATATTACAACAGAAATATAAAGCCAGAACTGAGATCTAACTTTAACCCAATACGAAAGAGAAAGAAAGTTTGGTTGATCCTCTTTGTGTGTGCAAGCCGTGCAAGCCCCGCAACCGCTGCACTATATTTAGAGTAAAAATCCTCACTCATCCTTTCATCACAATCCTAAGAAGCCTGTTATTATATAAAGGGAGTTCAAACCAACAGGGTCACACATCACTGATAACACTGTGTTTTTGTCTTTGTGTGTGTGTGTGTGTGTGTAGATGAGAGACTGTTTCTCACGCCAGAGGAAACCGCCAAATCTCAGTCTGTCACGGTTCAACCCATCAGAACCCCAGAAAGACGTGACGGTGAGAGACTTTTGCCATTTTGCGACTTATATCAGTGAATTGACATGCAGAGACTGGCAGATAATGTTGTCATGTCTCTCTCAGGTCCTGTTAAGCTGAGCTCGGAGGAGGAACACAAACTTTTGCAGAAGTGGCAGAATGAGCTCAGCCTCCGCAGTGAAGTCATCGTGAGTAACTCGTTTATGCCTGATTTTTTTTTTAATTAAAAGGACTTTTTGTCATCGGGTATGATTTAAAAGAAAGAAAAATAATACCTTTGTAAATTTTTAGTGTCTCTTTAATTTCTTTAATTATTATTAATAATTATAATAATAAGTCAATAATTATAAATTCTTTAATTTGTAGCTATTTTAATTAATTTGGTATTTATGTGATTAGTTTGTCATTTATTTATAACAGATAATTGTTGTTCCCAATACTGCTGTCACAGAATAGTTTTTTTATTATTATGTAAATGAGAAATGACAGGAGCACATGGCATGTGCAGTTCAATGATCAAAAATGGTATTAATTTTTAGATTTAGATTTCAGTATTAGATTTATATTAGATGTAGGCTACTTAACCCGTAGGCACTTGTGAAATCTAATTAACAATTGAATTATCTTTTTTTATAGATTCAAAGTTAATTTTCTGCCAGTTAACTTTTTGTGTTAGCTAACTTGTTGTAACGTCTTTGCAGAAAAGTGAATAATGTCATTACCATCACACATAAAATCCACACAATCACACACTATACTAAAACCAGTCCAGTTTTGATTCAGACCATGGTCAGATCTTTATGCCTGGACATGGGATTGTTTTTTAAACATTGATGAAGAATAGTTTGAAAACATTTAATTTAATATTTCAAGATCATATAACTTCAGAGTGCCCCTTATTGCCCCTATATTTACCGTTGTGAAAAAAGTTCACTTTAGTATACTTAAAAAAATAAGAGTACTTATTATGGAAATAATATATTTACAAACTGCAAACTGAATGTAATGTTCAAACTGAATGTAATGTTCTCGAACACACTTAATCTGATATTTATTACAACTAACATTAAAATCTGTTTGTATATTTGGAGTGAAGCAGGGTTTTTTTTTTGTTAAGTAGACTATACCTGTGGCTCATGCTGGAGTAAATGAGGGCTTTTTTAAAGTTTGTAATGTTTTTTGAATGATTCAGTCATTCTGTGTTAATTTATGTGCAGGTGGCTCAAGTAGAGAAGTTTAGTGAGAACAGCGGTTTAGGGATCAGTCTGGATGCGTGTGCTGGCCATCACTTCCTTAGCTCCGTACTTCCTGAAGGACCTGTCGGACGATCTGGAAAGATCTGTAGTGGAGATGAACTGCTAGAGGTAAAACCACCACACAACAGGGTGATTACCATAAGAAACAACTGAACTGACCACCAATATGTGTAAAAAAATGTAAATTATCATTGGAATTTGGCCCAATTTTGATTACGTATGTGTCATATGTCTTTAATTAATACAATTTGCCAAACTAGATTAAGTCGAGATTTCCATTTCTTGAAATCTGAACAAGACAGTTGGCTTATGCCTGTATTAACTGTATTATCCTGTATACAGGAATATTCCAATAGCTACGAGGCATGTAAATGTTTGGAATGTTTGGAAATGTTTGGAATAAGGGCTTAACCAGAATATGGACCTTAGTCAGAAATATACAGTACCTTTCAAATGTTTGGAGTCGTTTTTAATGTTTTCTAAAATAAGTCTTTTCTGCTCACCAATGCTGCATTTATTTGATCAAAAGTACAATAAAAATAGTAATATTATGAAATATTATTACAATTTAAAATAACTTTTTTATTGTAATATATATATATATATACATTTATTTTAAAATGTAATTTTCAGCACCATTACTCTATTCTTCACTGTCACATGATCCTTCAGAAATCATTCTAATATGCTGATTTGATGCTAAAGAAACATTTCTTATTATTATCAGTGTTGAAAACAGTTGTGCTGCTTGATATGTTTGTGGAAACCGTGATTTTTTTTTTTCTGGATTCTTTGATGAACAACAAAAAAATAGCATTTTCTTGAAATATAATTTTTTTGTAACATTAGGTTTTTACTGTCATTTTTGATCAATTGAATGCATCCTTACTGTATTAAAGTATTAATTTACTTTTTAAAAATCTTATTAAAACAGTTTTTTTTTTTCAATGGCAGATTCTTAAACTTTTGCATTTGGTCCCCTCAATTTTGAATATTTGGTTGATTTAACCCCTTTACCTGTCACCCCAAACCTTTGATAATTTGATAATTGACATTAAAATGCACTATACAAACTTAAATGGTTGTAATTCAAGAATGTTTTGGAATATAGACCTAAGTTTGGTCTTTTTTTAAAGAAAACAATTAGCAGATTATTACTGAAGTGAAAGCACTTCAAAAAATTAAAGTATGAAAAAGTTATGGAAGTTATAATTTACAGTAAATCAAATATACTTTATTAATAATTTTATTTATATATAAAATACATATTTTACAAAATATTTTTTACTATAAAATTACTATAAAATGAAAGCTATATATCTAACCAAGTTGTGTTCCAAATTTAAAGTTGATATCACAAAAATTGAAGTTCCCATGAGATTTTGTTTAGGCGTTATACCAAAAATAGCCACCGGATGCCATTGAATTCCATTGAATTTAATTGTATGCATTCTGCCATAACAAATTCATAAATTTCTATCCAAATATCACTTCTGTCACTAAATATGGAACCTTGAGACTCAGACCTTTCTGACAATATGTGTTTTGTCAAGATTAGAAAAGGTTTTGATAATAAATTATGAAAGATGATGCCCAAAAGGGGAGGGGCCTAATAAAAAAATACCGTTTCTATGGTAACGCAACGTCCAATTTCAAAACGGTTTTCACAGGATGAAATCTGAGTTCGTAAGCTTTCAAATGATACCTAATTTATGATAACTACTAAAATATGTGATATAATAATAATAATAAAAAATATATATATATATAGATATATATATATATATATATAGATATATATATATTATACTTTTTAGAGGACTTCTTACCTTACTTTTTAAAATATAATTTTATCTTTTTTTATTGACAAATACTAGATTATGTTTTATTATGAACTTTTAGCACTAAAAACCAAAGTTTCAATTATTAAAAGTGTGTGCGTCGACTTTTCGTGACAAAGGTCAGAAACTCCTGTAATAACGTCGATTTTTTGAGGCGCACTCTTGTCATAAATTCATATATTAGGGGTGTGCATTGGCACTGCCCTCACAATTCGATTCGATTGCGATTCACCAGGTAACGATTCGATTCAATTCGATTCTAGGATGCATTGCGATGCATCACAATTCTACTGCACACAACAAGGCAAATTTTTCATCAGTCACGAGGCAATACAAGCAGTCAGATATCGAACAACAGATTTATTGGCTGCTATGTGTGTATTATAACTCTCCTGTATCTTTAACATAAATGCCATAAAATAAAATAAAATTTAAATTCAAGCTTTGGGTGCGTTTTTGATTACCCGTCTATGGGCCTGTTCACATATCGCGTCTTTTGCGCGCTAAAGTTCGTTATTTCAAATGTAGGCACGCGGTTTGCGCGCTCATAATGGAAGCGAGGCGGTCGCGGTGCGACGCGCTCGTTTTTTCCAAGCGCGTCCGCGCCGCATCGAGATAAAAACATCTCAACTTTTCAGAATGCCACAAGCGCACCGTAGGTCACGTGACAAGAACGGTTTGCTGTAACGGAGAGCGCAGCTCATGGTTGCTTCGCAACGACAGACGCCTCCAGAGCGCAACCGCCCTAGCACTTTGGAAAAAGGAGAACGCGGCGCGCCTAGCGTTTTTAGGCGCTATATGTGAATGGTGCCATATCGCGGTCATCTCCCTCCGCCTCAGCCATCTTTATTGTTGTTATTATGCCCCCGGAAGTAATTGAAACTTCAAAACTTTATTGTCCAAGGCCAGAAAATAAACAGTGACATAATCGATTATGGCACTTTGCCGCATCGATGCTGAATCATACATTTCCCGCATAGCGATGCATCGCCGAATCGATTATTGTTGACACCACTATCATATATTACTGTTCATTCATAATTTGTAAGAAAAAAACAGCACTAAAATATCTATTTAGGAGTCTTAGACCTTTCCAACGATATATAGTTTGTCATGACTAGCTTAGGATTTAATAGTAATATAGTGAAGTAAATTTAGGTTGCCCGTATACGGGCAAGTGACAGTTAAGGGGTTAAAAAAAAAGCATAAATACACACGTTGACACCAATAATAATGTTTTAAGTATCTCTTCATTATTCTTTAAATATTCATACATTGTGCGTGTGTTTGTTCAGGTGAATGGCATTCCTCTCAGAGGAGAGAATCACAAAGAGGTTGTTGACATACTGAAAGAACTTCCTGTATCTGTGACCATGGTCTGCTGTAGACCCGCCCCTATAATGACTGACAGCCAAACTGACCAACCACAGCCAGAGGATGTGGCCACAGATTCCATAGTTCAGGTACATTAAATCTTTCATTAAATGTCCAATCCTGTTTAGATTTAATATGTAAGATTACATGCGTAAAGGATAATGCACAATCACGTCAACATTATTGCAAAACAGTGTGGTTGTGGTATTTTCTTTCCACTAAGAAAACTAAATTAAAGTAGTATGAAATTAAACAGCCATAGGTGCAGTTTTATTTATGTTTTTAATTACCCGTTTTCGTATTGTCATACATATGAAGTATCTAGGTACTTACAGACTTTTAGTAGTTTGTCCTAAATATATATTTATATATATACTGTCTATACTTTTTTTTTATAATGATTATTCAAATTGTTGTTAATCAAATCACAAACAAATTTATTGAATCAAAATTCAGTGAATTGTGAATCGAATTGATCTTAACCCAAATCTGTTCTTTTATATTGATACAGTTATTGTCTTCCACGAGCCGGGGTAGTTCAGTCAGACTTTCCTTTGTTGGGATTATATCAGATTACACGTTATAATCTCTGTACATCTCAAGTCGCTCTCAGAGGATAGACTTTCATGCCCAAATGCATGAGACAGTTTAGCTATCAATAAAGGTGTGGGTTTTTGCATCCACCCAGTTACATGAGATAGATTACTATTATGTTTTATGCTTCTGAACAATTATTAGGGACTTAATGAGAAACAAAGGTTGTGTTCACCTTGTTTGTGTAGGTGCAGGATGATTTTGAGGATTTCCTGGTCTCTGGCAAATCAGAGGACAGCCTGAAAAATCATGTGACTGAAGAGCCCACCGGAACGCCGTTAGCTATGTGGGAAACGGAGATTCAGGACATTGAACTAGAGAAAGGGGAGAGTGGGCTGGGTTTCAGCATTCTGGATTACCAGGTGAGAAAGTTGGAGGACCTTCCAAAATTCCAATTTCACAAGTCAAACATAAAGCAGTAACTCATTAGTTTGATATTGAATTGTGAGTCTTTTTTACTGATCCATTGAAAGAACTGGATCATTGGAAGGCATCTGTTTGTGAATCAGATAGCCTATTAAGTATATTTTAAAAATGCACATGCAGATAATATAATATTAATGAAATAAAAGGCCACTTAAGTGCATTTAAAGAGAGCACACTTTCATGACTCTCAACACACTTAAGTAGGCCTACACTTTTGAAATGTGTGCTTTGTAATAATGTCAAATTAAATATTTTACTTTAAAGTGCATTTTAAATCTATTTTAATAATCTTTTGTGCTTTAAATAAGTACACTTATTTTGACATGTTGACTATCATACAATGTAAAGGACTTGATTATCATTTCAACTGTAGTGTGTTAAGCAATACATTTACATTACATTTAATATATTTTACTAAATTGCAACTTTTCAAATATATTTAAATACATGCCATGCAAGTTTCAATAGAAATGATATTAAAGGATATTTTAGTTTACCATAAATGCTTATCAGTACATTCGGCAGTACACAACCAGGGCTGTATGTGAACCTTTTTTGCACATAGCTCTGGTACTATAGAGGTTGAAACTTTTGTAGCACAAGAATAAAACTTTGAGTAAAAGTAAAGTAAAAAGTACAATAAAATACAAAACAGTATAGACTAAATCTAATAATAACAATTATCTTAATAATAAAAACATATCATTATATTTTCGTGCAGGTTTGGCCTGTTAACATGCAGGGGGCTTTTAACTATAAATCATAAGAAAGGTCTATGGTTTTATTATATAATATTAAATTATTATAATTATAATCTGTGACGATAATTTCCTAATTTTTGTCAGGAAATCCTAAAACCTACTGTACAATTCTCTACACAGGAGAAAGGCGTATAAATCTGCATATGTTAACTTAAAATTTATTTCTTGCCTATTTTTTATACCTAATTGTTGTGAACATTAATGAGTACACAGCCCTAGATTAACCCTTACACACAAACAAGCAGATAACCATCTCTCACTTCACACAAACAAGCGGCTCTCTTTCACACACATGCAAAACTGTATCGCATGCGTGCTACTTTGGTGAATTTATTAATTAAATTATTACAAACAATAGAAGTAATTATGAAATTATGTTTAAAGATTAAGTCTCACTTAGTGGGTCAAAAACACTCTGCTTCTACGCTAATTGCATTTAATACAAATTCAAATTGTATCATTTTTATTTTATTTTATTGCAATTAACATGTCCAAAAACATTAAATTCAGTTCGCTCTTAAATATATTATTTTAAAGTATAATATTTCCATAATAGGTACTCTATTTAAAAGTATGCTAAAATGTACTTATTTTTCACAGGGGTTGTTTATTTTAAATATGCATATATTAAAATTTATAATATAAAATATTAATATTAAATTCGGACTACATTATTTATTTTTCCTTGACGCATCTATTTAGTAGAAAAATAGTTAACTCAAAAATAAATATTGTCCTTACTCACCCTGTTGTTGTTCCGACTCAAATTTTCTTTGTTTAGCAGAATGTCCGACATGAACTGAAAGACAATGAAATTGAATAGGGAAGTATACTATAAAGATGTTATATACTAAAAAATGATTAAATATAAATAAAAGCATCCAAAATTATTTATTTTAAAAACATTAAAGTATGCCAAGAGACCTATGCACTTTATCTTCGTCTAGTATAACTGAATAGAGTGCCGAAGTGATGACGTCACTCTGTAGGCCAAAACGCGGAAGTGAGTTAGCATTTTAGCTCTCCCGGTTCCCTCGCTCTAAAGTCTATGGGATTTTTGAATGGGTTTTTGCTAAATCGCCTGAAATAAGGTCTGTGGTGAACAAAGCCTCTAAATATTTTCACGTTTTGATCTATGACATAGAACACACAGTTATAACCTGCTTGTGTTTTTTTAAACTTTATTGTGTCTGCTTGTGTTTTTTAAAAACTTTATATAAGCTTCAAAATGTATACATTTTGGATTAACTTGTAAAGATGATCTTGATAGACAAAACGTGTAAGGGTCACAACTCTTTGTTAAACACAGATCTTATTTTTTGCGATTTTCCAAAAGTCTATGGGGAAAATGCATAGCTTTTCGGTCGAGGGAACCCATGCGCCGCTAGCTTTCGAGTTGTCCTACAAAGTGACGTCATCACTTCGGCACTCTATATATATATGAGATAGGAATGACACAAGGGTCAGTAATTAATTATTTCTTTAAAGAACTATTAACTAAAGTGAATATCAAGAAAATCATGTGCTTCCAATATTTTTTAAACAAAAACTGAAACATCAATTCCCATTCTAATCAAATGCGTCATTGTGCAGGTCTAATATAATTATAATGTTAATGTTATACTCTCTGTGTATTCGTGTGTGTTCATATGTGTGCAGGACCCAATGGACTCGCTTAAGACGGTGATTGTGATTAGGTCGTTAGTTCCCGACGGTGTAGCCGAGCGAGACGGACGCTTGTTGCCGGGAGACCGCCTCATGTACGTCAACAATATCAACCTGGAGAGCGCCACTTTGGAGGAGGCGGTGCAGGCTCTGAAGGGAGCAAACATGGGTGATGTCCGCATCGGGGTGGCCAAACCACTGCCCGTAAGAAATACCAGACTCTACTTTCTAAAGCAGCTTTTTCCTCTGTACAATTTTCTGTTATTGAAACCTGTGGTTGCTGTAACGGGACTCCTTTGCAGGTTCTTTGAATATTTCATGAAACAGGTCTGCTGTGCTTTAAAGCCTCAGGAAATGAAATCTTCTTAGAGGAGTGTGCCTGTTTCTTTGTGAAGAGCTCTCAGGGGCTGTAGTTTATCTTAAACTCTTCAACTTTTCAAGGCTGTTATCTCGGCTCCATTATTCTGGGATTGTGTGCACATTTTGGCATCTTTCCTTTTTTTCCTCTCCCGAGGCCTTGAGGTTCGGGGCATAAGTTTGGAGCGTGTATGGTGGGTTGTCAAGTGCACTATGGGTCATCTGATCGAGTCTTTTTTTCTGTTGATTTAATCTCGTGAGATGCCTTTAGACTGCATGAGTGCGTCGAAACCCTTTTGTTCTGCTCTCACAAGTGTGATTGGGTAACATCACCTCTTAATATGGTTCAAATGACTCACTTCCAAGAACTGCAATGAAACAGACCAAGCATTTCTTCCTCTTGCCTTTAGAAAAACAGTGTGCAATCAAATCTGTGACGTGATCATAAATATCAATGATGTTAAAATGTCTAATCAAACAATTCAGCTCGCTTACCAACCTTGCACTACTAACATGCAAAATGACAGTGATTTCTAACCAAATCAAATCAAATTCAGTCTTTTATTCTGATCTTGGTCTGGGTGTCATGTGCCGTGCAAAAGAATCTGCTATAACACAGTAGATAAATCTGCATGGCATCAGTATGCGGGGCCGCTTTACATTTTTCAAAAAAGCATCGTAAATACGAAGAATAATATGAAAATACAAAGTAGAAATTTTTGTTAATGTTCATAAATTTTAACATGTATGTCAAGCTCTTAAACAAATGTATAAAAGAATTGTCATAGTATTGTTTGCAATATTTCAAGTCTTCTGAAACCATAGTATATCGAAAAGAGACAAACACATACAATTTTTACATACACACACACATATACATTTACATTGTACCGTGTTCGAGATATTGGGGTTGGTACGAATTATTATTATTTTTTTTTAAAGAAGTTACGTTTTTAATTTTTTTTGATCAAAAATACAGTAACTGTTTTCTATTGTAACATATTGTAAAATGCTATTTATTCCTGTGATGAAAAGGTGAATTTTCAGCATCATTACTCCAGTCTTTAGTGTCACATGATCCTTTTGAAATCATTCTAAGATTCTGATTTGCTGTTGTGCTGGTTCATATTTTTTTCAAGTTTCTTTAATAAATAGAAAGTTCAAAAGAACAGCATTTATTTGAAAGCAAAATCTTTTGTAACATTATAAATGTGTTTACTGTCAGTTTTGATTAATTTAATGCATCCGTGCTGATTAAAAGTTATAATTTCTTACCCCAAATGGTAGTGTTTGTGTATATACATACATACATACATATCGGAATTATACAGTTACCATGATATACCAGATTCTGGTCATAACGCCCAACCTTAGTGTGGTATAAACATGATCATTGAGAGAAAGGTGACACTTCCCTGTCTTTACAGACTGAGGATGAGGATGGCTCTTCCTCCTTTATCTTCTCGGCTCTAGTCCTGACGGAGGGCTGTGATGATGATGATGATGAGGAGGAAGTTGTGTTTCGCGCTGAGCCTGCAGTGGTCAGTGCTTATAAAACACAACAAAACCATTTTTTCAAAGCATGTTATTAGTGCAACGTTCTTGTGGGAGCGATATGTCAGTGTTTATTGGACGCAGACACCTCTTTTTAGAAGAGTAACATTTAGTATTAACTTCTAGCAAGAGATGCACATGGCAGCATTGAAAACTCATTCAAATTCAGAAAGAATATTGTCTATAAGTCCATGGTTGTCATCCCAAACTATTTGAACTATCATTCTCTGATGTTATTATAATTATGATCTACATAACAACCCTTCCAGATCGACTCCAGTGATTTAGACCTGTCTGACGAAAAGGCATTTGAGCGTAATTTTCTTGACGAGGAGGACGAGCTGCTGCAGTCAATGATCGCTGAACATGGCAGTTTCTGCAGCACTGATCTGACCTATCAGATGACCAGACAGGCCTCCACACCTAAGGTATATAGATTCAGCAACCAATCAGATTCAAACATGCACTTTTCATGTCCGATCAGATTAGATTTTGGGTTTACACTGAATAATCAAATACAAACTTTAAAGTATTTAGTAAACATGCCCAGCTAAGACACCTTTGGTCTTGTTTTATCAATAATTTGTATAATGCAGCTGTTTCAAAACTGCCTTTGTGAAAAAAGTACATATTAGCAGATTTTTAAAATGACTAATTTAGAGTGTCATTTCTGTTGAAACGTGTGGTAACACTTTATTTTAGTGTCATTGTTACAAGTTACATGTAGTTACTATAATTACTATTTAATTACTTGAAATTGTGCATACTTACATACAACTAAACCTAACCCTATAGTAAGTACATGTAGTTAATTTGTATTACTCTGTTACAATTACACTGTAACACGGGTCGGACACCTTAAAATAAGGTGTAACCCAACTTGTATGTCATGTAAATATATGAACTTTAAATGTAATATCAAAAACACACTGCAGTATAAATTATTAAAGACAAACGTCTCGGTTACATATGATAACCCTCGTTCCCTGAGGGAGGGAACGGAGAGGTAGGTCATGAGTCTCATGACTGACAAATAGGAATCTCGCTAGAGAGGCCAATCTACTTCGAATGAAACTAAAACAAGCCAATGCACATTGGCGTGCAATCATTTGCATCAGCTGTGCAGCCTCGCAGCGCGGGTATTTAGCGAGCAGCTGTTGTGATTGCACACTAGTTTTTTGCTGAGGAGCCAAGCCTTAAAAAGCTGGCCGCCCCAGCGGGCGGCAGCAGATGTGGCGATGGGACCTACGCCTCCGTTTCCTCTCTCATATGTAACCGAGACGTTCCCTATCGGTCAGTCACTACAACGTAGGTCATGACTGACCAATAGGAATCCCTACCAAAGCACCACAGCTGCTGCACCCCATCCAGCGCCCCGTGCAAGCCTCTACACCTTCTTGCCTTCTGTCACTGTTGTTCCGTAATAACCCATACAGTGAGATTATTGGATTACACTGGGAAAGCGTGCCCTTTCTATTTAGGAAGGAGAACGTTGCGGAAGCCACTTCTTCAAAGAGTTATGTGGAAAATACATATGGACTAACCCGAAGGTTGTACTGCATATGAATAATGGGAAACTTAGCCCAAGGGAAGACACAGGCTTCCGTCTTAGGAGCAGCCTTGGAGAATATACACATATGGTATCCCTGTAGGGTCACACATATGGAACCCAGCCCAGATCCGGCTCTCAAGGATTAAGCGGATAAAGGCCTGGCACGTGACGCTCCGCCATGTCCGGGCCGAGGGGTTTTGGAGGACTCGACAGGTTTTTCACTCTGGAGCAATAAGGGTGCACAGTAGGGTGCAGCAAGCCGACAGAGCCGGGCATCTCGTTGCTTCTACCCGTTTAGGGTGAGAACACGAGAGGAGACCGGCTCTACACGTAGGCTATAATATCTAGCGAACGTGTTAGGTGTCGCCCAGCCCGCAGCTCTACAGATATCTGTTAGCGAGGAGCCACGTGCCAGCGCCCAGGAGGATGCAACGCCTCTCATGGAGTGTGCATGAAACCTGAGCGGGCAGGGCACGCCTTGTGCTTGGTAAGCCAAGGCGATGGCATCCACTATCCAGTGGGCCATCCTCTGCTTGGAGACAGCCTTTCCCCTCTGCTTGCCTCCGTAACAGACAAAGAGCTGGTCTGAGGTCCTGATGCTTTGAGTTCTGTCCACGTACATACGCAGAGCGCGAACGGGACAGAGCAAAGCCAGGGCTGGGTCTGCCTCCTCCAAAGGCAGCACTTGCATGGAAAGAAGCTTTAAGTTTACTGACTGCAGAGGCTCAAAGGGAACATCCTGAAGTGCTCGAAGCACCAGGGAAAGGTCCCAAGAGGGTATGGAGGGGGGTCGAGGAGGATTTAATCGTCTCGCCCCCCTAAGAAACCTGACGACCAGGTCGTGCTTCCCCACTGTTTTGCCATCTATGTGGTCGTGATAAGCTGAAAAAGCGGCAGCATGTACTTTGAGGGTGGAGGGAGACAGCCTTCGCTCCAACCCTTGCTGCAAGAAGGAAAGCACAGACCCTATCAAACATCTTCGGGGGTCTTCTCGGCGAGAAGAACACCACTCGACGAACAGGTTCCACTTCAGGGCGTAAACACGTCTCGTGGACGGTGCCCGTGCTGAAGTGATGGTGTTAAGTACCTCAGGGGGTAAGTCACCTAGAACCTCCGCGTCCCGTCCAGGGACCAGACATGGAGTTTCCAGAGGTCTGGACGAGGGTGCCATAGGGTGCCCCGTCTCTGAGTCAGAAGATCCTTCCTCAGAGGAATGGGCCAGGGAGGGACTGTCACAAGGAGCATGAGTTCTGGGAACCAAGTCCGGGTGGGCCAATAGGGAGCCACCAGAAGGACCTGCTCCTCGTCCTCCCTGACTTTGCACAGTGTCTGTGCAAGTAGGCTCACTGGGGGAAATTCATATTTGCGGAGGCCCCGTGGCCAGCTGTGTGCCAGTGCGTCCGTGCCGAGTGTTCCCTCGGTCAGGGAGTAAAACAGCTGGCAGTGGGAGGTCTCTGAGGAGGCAAACAGGTCTACCTGAGCCTCTCCGAACTCTCTCCAGATCAGCTGAACCACCAGGGGGTGGAGTCGCTATTCTCCCGGAAGCACAGCTCGTGATAGCTCGTCGGCCACACGGTTGAGCACACCGGGGACATACATGGCTCGAAGCGACCTCAGACACTTCTGACTCCAGAGGAGGAGATGGCGGGCGAGTTACGACATGCGACGGGAGCGTAGACCGCCTTGTCGGTTAATGTACGCAACGGTCGCTGTGTTGTCCGTACGGACCAGTACGTCCCTGCCCTGTAGCGGCCTTTTCAAGCGGCTCAGAGCGAGATGTACTGCTAGCAACTCGAGGCAATTGATGTGCCAATGCAGTTGGGGAGCCGTCCACACCCCTGACACTGCATGCCCGTTGTACGTTGCACCCCAGCCGGTGGCGGAGGCGTCTGTGAATACCACAGCATGCCTGGAGACCTGTTCCAAGGGGACTCCTGCCCGAAGGAACGAGAGGTCTGACCACGGGCTGAAGGTCTGGCGGCAGGCCGGTGTGATTGCCACCCGGTGAGTGCCGTGATGCCACGCCCATCTCGGGACTCGGCCGTGAAGCCAGTGCTGAAGCGGTCTCATATGAAGCAAGCCGAGCGGGGTTGCCGCTGCCATATGATCCAGGAGCCTCTTAAAAGATTTCAATGGGACCACCGTCCTGCATTTGAACGTCTTCAAGCAGTTCAGCACCGACTGAGCGCGCTGCTCTATGAGGCGCGCTGTCTGTGCGACCGAATCCAACTCCATAGCGAGAAAAGAGATCCTCTGCACAGGGGCGAGTTTGCTCTTTTCCCAGTTGACCTGAAGGCCCAACTGGCTGAGGTGCATGAGCACGAGGTCCTTGTGTTCGCATAACTGATCTCGAGAGTGTGCTAGTATGAGCCAGTCGTCGAGATAGTTGAGGAGGCGAACGCCCTGTTCTCTCATGGGAACAAGGGCCCCCTCCGTGACTTTCGTGAAGACACGGGGAGATAGGGACAGCCCGAAGGGCAGGACCTTGTACTGATATGCTCGACCCTCGAACGCAAAGCACAGAAACGGCCTGTGTCGAGGAAGAATCGAGACATGAAAGTACGCGTCCTTCAGGTCGATCGCTGCAAACCAATCTTGGGGACGGATGCATCCGAAAATGCGTCTCTGCATGAGCATTTTGAACGGTAGCTTGTGGAGGCTCCGATTCAAAACTCGCAGATCCAAGATCGGTCGTAACCCACCACCTTTCTTGGGTACAATGAAGTAGGGACTGTAGTGCCCTGACCTCATATCGGCTGGAGGGACCGGCTCCATCGCGTCCTTCGCCAGTAGGACTGCGATAGCCACACGCAAGACATGGGCATCGGCTGCTCTCACTGTAGTGGAGTGGATGGCCCGAAACTTGGGGGGACGCCTGGCGAACTGAATCGCATAGCCGAGCCTGATGGTCCGAATGAGCCAGCAAGATGGACTGGGCAGCGCTAACCAGGCTCTCAGAGACCGTGCAAGCGGGACCAAAGGGACCGTAGGGGTACCCTGAGTGAGGCAGCGAGGTGGAACACAGGGACGCGGTTCGGGAGGCTCTCTCTGGGAGGCGGCCCGTAGCGGGGTCTGTGTGTGCTGTGCAGCACTTACCTGGTTCCACGAGGCAGGAGGTGCAGGAGGCGGCTCGGTGGCGTTCTCGAACTGCACACTGCTGCTTAGTGGCGACAGAGGAGGCGGATGAGAGTGGTGAGGTTTCTGTCCCCCCACTGCTCTCCGGGTCCCCTTCGGACCCAGAGATGGTAGAAACTGCTCTTTTATTGAAAATTTGGGTGAACACAAACAGAACAAAACAAAAGATTTTCCACCCAGCCCTCTTCCAGGGGAGGGAGCGATGCGGTCATCGTCTCCTGGAGAGCAGTCCCTTCCATCTCCGGGTCGCCCGTCCTAGGGCCGCTTACCCCTGGCTTTGCCGCCCCTCTTGGCGGGGGCCTGGATGGGCGGGGCGCCCTGCCTGCGACTGGCTCCATGGCGCCGCTTAGGTGGAGGCTGCTGCTGCGGTGCGGGAGCAGGGGCAGACGCAGGAGGAAGCCCTCAGCGACGAGCAGACTGAGGTGCCGCAGGCGGTGGGGTGGAGGCAGCAGCTGGCCACCGCGGCAAGATGTGTCTGATGGCCTCCGTCTGCTTTTTTACAGTCGAGAACTGCTGGGCGAAGTTCTCGACCGCATCGCCGAATACGCCGGTCTGGGACACAGGGGAGTTGAGAAACCGGAGCTTGTCAGACTCCCTCATGTCAGCCAGACACAGCCAGAGATGGCGTTCCTGGACCACCAGGGTGGACATCGCACGAACCACCGACCGCGCGGTAACCTTCGTCGCACGAAGCGCGAGGTCCATCGCGATACGAAGTTCCTGAAGAACTTGGGGATCGTGACCACCCTCGTGCAGATTCTTCAGTGCCTTGGCCTGATGGACCTGCAGCAACGCCATGGCGTGCATAGCAGAGGCATTTTCCCCACAGGCCTTGTAAGCCTTGCCGGTTAAATCCGACGAGTACTTACAGGCCCGGGAAGGGAGACACGGTTCTCCATGCCAAGTGGTGTTAGGGCACAGTTGCATAGCAACGGCCCGTTCCACTGGCGGGATGCGCGTGTATCCCTTAGCCGCCCCGCCATCAAGGGTGGTGAGGGAGGAGGAGCCACCGGGATGGTTTCTGGCAGTAAAAGGTGCCGTCCACGTCCCCGTAAGCTCCTCATGCACTTCCGGGAAGAAAGGCACTGGGGTGGGTTGCTGAGAACCAGCGTGCGCCACCCCGAGATACCAATCGTCCAACCTCGAGGGTTCGGGACACGGTGGAGGATTCCCCGTGAGCACGCCCCCGTTGGCGGCCCGGGAAAGCATGGCCATCATCTCCGGGTCCGTCTCAGGCACCGCTGGCACACCCGAAGGAGGCAGTGGTGCCGAGTCGTCATCCGCAGAGAGGTCTGACCCACCTTCCGATGCAGCGATCGACATCTGGTCTTCACTGGGAGCCCCAAAGGAGACAACCGGTAGACACCTCGAGGATGGCCCTGCTCTCTCCAATGGGGACTCAACTGGCTGTGGAGCATGAGAGGGGTGAGGGCTCCTAGGGGGTTGGTTCCCCGAAGGAGACGTGCTCACCGTAATCCTCAGGTCACCCGTGCCACCGCCCGAAGCAACCCTCTGAGGAGGAGTGGATCGAGGCAGAGGCACGGGGACTCCGCCCCTTTGCAGGAACAAGAGTCTCGACTGTAGCTCCGCGATGGTCATCTTCCCACAATGGGTACATAACTCATCCACAAACACTGCCTCAGCGTGTTTAATGCCCAGACACACGAAGCAGCGTTTTTGACCATCCTGTGAGCCCAGGTAACGACCGCATCCAGAAACACACAGATAGAAAGTCATCTTTGAAAAGACGCTCTCTATCTGTGTAAGCTCTTTTAGGGACTGCTCTCACTGGTGCTGAAACACGCAGGGGAACAGTCACAGCGAACACAGACAGGAATGAGGAATCTCTCTCTCTCTCTCTCTCTCTCTCTCTCTCTCTCTCTCTCTCTCGCTGTCTTACCAGCTGTGAAAACAGCTTTTGAGCGCTCGTACGGCGCACCTTACCGGCTGTTACAACAGCTTTTGATTTTGCTCAACACACAACAGACAGGAGAGAGAGAAAAAAAAGACTGCTCGCGCTGCCGTGTTGTGACGCCCGCACCGGGAAGGAGAGGTCCAAAGAAGAGGCTCGTAGAGTCACACTCTTGTAGATCAAACATGAAGCATTTGGCTCCGAAGCAAAAAGCTAGTGTGCAATCACAACAGCTGCTCGTTAAATACCCGCGCTGCGAGGCTGCACAGCTGTTGCAAATGACTGCACGCCAATGTGCATTGGCTTGTTTTAGTTTCACTCGAAGTAGATTGGCCTCTCTAGCGAGATTCCTATTGGTCAGTCATGACCTACGTTGTAGTGACTGACCGATAGGGAACGTCCATTAAAAGATTATTGATCTCAGGGTTCGCTTCGGTCTAGTTTATTCTTGGTTTTGTGACAGAGGCCTGAGGCTCCTGTATTATGCTGTATTTGTCTTGTCTGTTTGATTTGTTTCATGTTCGTTTGATTTGTTTCATGTTCGGAGCGAGGTGTTCAGATTCCGGCTCTTATGTCTAGTTTGGTTTTCGGTTCTGTGTCGGGGTTCGGACACTCACGCTCCATGCCCTGTCTCTCGTGTGAGCGTGTGTTTTGTGAGCACTTGGTTTATGTTTGTATTGGCCAAGAGCTCTTGTGTTTTCATCAGCCACGTGCTTTCATGTTATGTTTTGTCTTGTGCTGTGTAGCACGTGGCTTGTGTTTTCATTTGCTGCGTGCTTTCATGTCGTCATGTTTTGTGTGAACGCATGGCTTATGAGAGTTCTCACTAGCTGCATGTTCGTGTCTTGTTTTATTTGAGCCCATGGCTTGTGATTGTGTTCACTGGCTATTTGCTTGTGTTTTTGTCATGTTTTGGTGTAAGCACATGGTTTTTCATGTATGTTTCCTTGTGCCATGTGCTTGACAAAAGACATCTTGTTACCTGCTTATAGAAGATAAACCATAACCATACTAAGCGCAAATGCGCATCAAGAACACTTCATTTTCACAAGAGTAGGAATTATCACAGATGTGACAGTTTTAGAAGTCTTGAGAAGGAGTGAATGTTTCTCGACATAAAATGCAACTAATACAGTGACAAGAAATATAATAAACAAATAAAACAATGACAATTAGTTAATTCTAAATTGAGTGTTTTCACCTTGTGACATATAGAAGTTCCACAATTATTTCAAAATTTACCACCCCTGCTAATAGCATATAAATAGAATATAAAAAAATGTGCACCTATATTTCGTGTCACTTTTGACCCTGTGGCATTTAAAAGCCATTCAAGGATGTTTGGAGATATACAGTATGTGCTTTCACATTGTGATGTGGAAGGAAAAATCTTGCCAATTTATATTTTTCCCAGATAAATTTCTGATGGTAAATTACCCCGATACCTCCTCGCATGTCATTTGCTTAACAGCTCCATTCACTCCCACTGTTAAGGAAAACTCTCTCCAGACCAGCATGCCACAGGCCCAACAGCTCTCTGTTCTGTAATTTGCGACTTTATTGTTTCGAGTCTCATCAGTTGTGCTTTATCTGTGTTTTTATGGCTCCTGCTTTGGGATGTCTCTGCTCAGATTCATAGCTGAGTGATTCAGTCCCTCTTGAATCATTCTGCGCGAGCGAACTCAATTACAGCAGTATGAATCATGGCTACATTCATAAACACTCTCCCCTGGCTCTCACCAATGACTGCTCTCTGGCGTTATTGCACTTCAGCAGGTCATTAACACCACTGTTTATCAGGAGATTATCTGCCTCTGATTTGACTCTAATTTTGGATATAAATCAACTGATAATTTGTGTAAAGAAAACTGCAGATGTTTGTCTTACCAGGGTTTTTCTTGAACAGAATCTTTCATGGATTATCTATACACAGTGCTGGGTAGTAATTGATTACATGTAATCATATTCCAAAAATTAAGCACTTGTAATTAGATTATTATTCACTTTTAAAAAGTGTTTTCTTAACATTGAAACATTGCATATCTAATCAGCTCCTTACAAACACATTAATTATTATTTGTATTATCACTCAATGAGTCATTTAACCATGTATTACTGTCTTTAGAAGGCTTTTGTCTTTCAAACACATTCAAATGTGCAAATTCACGTAATTTCATATTTACATGCAATGCAGGGATTTCACAACTTTTTTGTCAGCTGAACCTCTTTGACTTAATATATTTTCTTGAAGTTCCCCCTGAGATTTTAAGTTAATAAGTTAAATCAATAATAAAATTAAGTCAATAGTAATAATAATAATAAATAATAATAAAATGAAGTTCACGGTTCTCTGCCGTTAATGGTCACATGACACATGACTTTTTTAGTAAATGTTTTTATTGATTTTATTTTAAAATTATTCATTTAAATTTGTATGATTTAATTACTTAATAGCTTTTCATCAACCCAACAAACCCCTGCATTTCCATCATGAACCCCGGTCTTGGAAACCCTGACGTAATGTAATATTTAATACACTTCATGTTGTTGATAGCAAAAAATGGAATATATTTTCTTTCTCTTTGTATTTTTATATCAATGTGGTACAGGATTATCCTATTCAAATTGATGTGATAAATGAGTTAGGTCAAAAGTAATCAAATGTAGTCAGAATACATTACCTAAAATGAGTAATCTAGATTATATTACTAACTACAATTTTTGTCATGTAATTTAGAATCAGTAACTGACTACAATTTGTAAGTTATCTACAAGCAATGTTCCCGATAATCCGAAATCCCAATATGGCTTTGTGTACTTATCGAATAATAAAGACTGTGATTTAATTAAATAAATATATGCAGTATGTGTTTCAGACTGAAGGCTCTTTGTTCTTTTACTCATGATCTGGTGCTTGCAGCATCTCAGAGCGGCTCAGTTCACAGTAAATGCTGCTCCACACGAGCTCCATCTCTGCATGTGCTGCAAGTTTGGAAATGTGTGAGCTCATGCACCAACCATCTTTTCAAACATGGAATTAGAAACACTTATAAACCGACTATTGTCATCAAAAGAGAAGCTTCAAGGGCTTCCTAAGGTTTCCGTCTTTAAAAGATTGAGGATTTAAATGAAAAGAAGACGGCCATAAATATTAGTATTGTTTTTATTTTACATTATGTTTTTCTTAAATTTATTTTACAGTGAAATATTACAATAGCAATATTTCTTATTTTAATATTTTAGTAATAATAATAATAATAATTACAATAGTTATCATTATTATTATATTTTTTAAATACTTGATTTTTATATTTTACAGTGAACTAATACAATAACAGTATTTCTTATTACATATTTAGTAATAATAATAATAGTAATATTTTTATTTGAAATCATATTTTTATTTTATTTTTAAAATATATATAAAGTATAATAATATACAATTATTATTATTATTAAATACTCAATTTTATTTTTGAGTGAATTATTACAATAGCAACATTTCTTCTTTTTTATTACTGATACATAATTACATAATGCTTTTTAAGCACAGCTAGCCTGAAGCTTAAAAAATTGCTTTTTAATTCACAATTTTATCAGAAGAATCGCAATTAGATTTCCCCCAAATCGTGCTGCCCTATTACTGCCATCAAACCTTTGAACCCACTCAAAATACCTTAGTAATATAAATACTGGAAAAGACACCAGACCTACTCCGACATTGTGGTCGCGAGTTTTGAAAGTCAAGTCAGGCACCACTCATTATTGCTAATCTAGTATTGCCATTCTGTTCCCATCCTTCTTGCCTCCCCACAAGACCCTTACAATCCGACCTCATCCTACTAACCTCTTTCATCACACTGTGTCCTTGCCTTCAGTCTTTGATGTTGTTTTTGATGAGGATTTTAACCTCTTTTCCTCACAGGAAGAGGATTTCATTCCCGCTAAAACCGCAGATGAGACCCAGCAGCTAAACGTCACTGCGGGGAGCACTTTTGAGAGGACCATCACTGTGGTCAAGGGCAGCTCCAGTCTAGGTATGAGAATGGGAATGTGTATTCCCTTGTGAAATAGAAGTACACCAGCATTTTTTTTTTAAAATAGAGTACTTATTACAGATTTCAAATTTACTTTCAAGATTTGAAGTACACTAAAAGTTCACACTCAACAGTGTAAAAGTAAAATTAAGCGCACTTCTTTTTCACAAGGGCTGTTATGTTGTGTGTAAATGAATGTAAATGAATATGTCCCCAGTTTCAGAAGCACCCTCTTTTGAAATGGCAAACAACACACAATTATTAGCTATTAGCTTATTAGTAGAAGCACCAGTCACACAGAGCAGAGGTCACTTCTAAACCAAGTTGTTTTCTACTGTAATTGGTCAACTCTATGATTTTGTGTCAATATTCAACAAACTTGAACCTAATGCAAAATCTGCATGGATAATAATTAATCATGCCAAATTCAAGATAGCATGGATTTTTTTTGAGATGCCTACATTTCACTTGCAAAATTTTGCTGTGCAAAGGTCAAATACAAGCTGAAAATAGGAAGTTGAAAATAAGAAGTTTTCTCCAGCCACTGATCTAGTGAGCATTATTAAGATTTGGATTTGGTTGCGGGATCGTACACCAGCAGTTAGGAACAGCTTTATCCCAGAGCAGCAATCCAAAGCAGTCTCTTTTGCCAAAATACACTATTAGGTTATTAAATTTTAATCTGAAGGAACTCTCGCATTCATTTGGGGGTGCTTACCATCCCTTTAGATCCGGACTCTTTTTTATAATGTCACAGGTGTTAATGCTCTCTGTTTCTTGATCTAGGAAGATTCTAAATTAAAGTACATTTACATTCCTGGCAGAGGATTTTTTACCATGCTGACTTAACACCCACTACTAAGTGTTGCTTAAATGAGACCAAGATAGCCATGCAATACCCTCATAAGCAGAAAAGTTTAAGCACACAAATATTGGGCAAAATGGTTCATTTTAAATTCACTTTAACTACAATGCCACATCTGTAGGCAGCTCAACGGGTTTTGGAGCAGAGCATCTATGTGTAAGGGGTTCATAATTCCCACTAAAATGTCTGCCTTTGCATTGCATTTTTGACTGCAGTTGTATTTTTTATTTCTTGTGTTTCATCGAGTACACAAAAACTTCGAGTACACAAAAACGAGCCAATTGCAAAGAAATGGCATGGGTCTGCGGAATTTGCATAGCGTATCTCCGCCCCACCTCGTGGGTATAAAGCGGAAGACGCCGCAACATGCAGATATGTTTTCACTTCGGAGCCAATTGTATCTCTTCACTCCACAGCCATTTCTGACTTCACTCTACGAGACGAGCCAATCTCTCCGGTGTTGGTGTGACGGCGATCTGCTGGAGTTCACATTGCCTGCTGATCTGTGCAGTGATCTGCCAATGAGTGTGTTTCTCCCTGCTTGCTTCAACATCGCGGAGTTTTTTCCTCCTCTCACAAAAGAGCTCGCACGCGGCACGTCTTTTTAAAGACGGCTCGCCCGTGCATTTCTGGTTGCGGTCGACTCATTTCCGATTTTGATGGGCACATTCTCTGCTCTGCGTGCTTGGGCTTGATCACGCTAGAGCAGCGTTTGTGGATGACTCACGTTCTCCCCGCGGGAACGTGACCATCGCGTCATTACGGTCGAGACTCAATGATCTCGTTAGAGAGAGAGAGACTGAATCCTCCTCGCCCTCCTCTCGTGCCCTCTTGGGACCTCGCAGTGGTTCTATCTGCCCTGCGGCGTGCTCCCTTTGAGCCTTTGCAGTCAGTCGAGCTTAACTTCCTGTCTATGAAGACAGCGCTTCTGACTGCATTGGCCTCCATCAAGAGGGTAGGGGACCTGCACGCATTCTCCGTTGACGAAGCGTGCCTGGAATTCGGGCCGGCTTACTCTCACGTGATCCTGAGACCCCGGCCTGGATTTGTGCCCAAGGTTCCTACCACTCCCTTCCGGGACCAGGTGGTGAACCTGCAAGCGCTGCCCCCGGAGGAGGCAGACCTAGCCTTGGCACTGCTCTGTCCAGTACGTGCTCTCCCCATCTATGTAGACAGAACGCAGTGTTTCAGGACCTCAGACCAGCTCTTTGTCTGTTATGGTGGGAAGCTGAAGGGAAAGGCTCTCTCCAAGCAAAGGTTGTCTTACTGGATAGTGGACACCATTGCTTTGGCATACCAGCAGCAAGGGCGACCGTGCCCCCTTGGTGTGACTGCCCACTCCACCCGGAGTGTGGCGTCCTCTTGGGCTCTAGCGCATGGTGCCTCGCTAACAGACATCTGCAGAGCTGCAGGCTGGGCGACACCCAACACATTCGCCAGATTCTACAATCTCCGAGTGGAGCCAGTGTCCTCTCATGTACTCGCTTCAACCAGCTAGTACCGGACCCGCTCAGGTGTCTTCGCTTGGTCGCCATTCCACTCCACGGACTGGATACGTGCGCTATTCTCCTCAGGTGAGCTTCCCCGAAAGCCGTGAGTTCCTCCAGCACTCCTGACGTCGGCGCCAGTGTCTATTGCCTGTGCGTTGGCTAGGTGCCTCCCGTGTGCATGGTACCTTCTCTGAGCTACCCCTACATGTGTATTTCCACTGTAAGCCTCTCTGAGCATGTGTCTTTCCCTTGGCAAGCCACCTTGCCACCCCTGGGGTTGAAATATTCTACCTGCGGCTGGACACCCCAGTGATTCCCCATATGCATCCCTCGGGTCATATGTGTATTCTCTATGTCCCCCCCCCCCCCCCCCCCACCCCCCCCCACCCCCCCCACCCCCCCTCTGGGTTGGCAGTAATTGCATATTCCCTTAAAACCTTGGGATATGCTCCCCAGTGTACCTTGGTATTCCTGTGCTAAATTGGAATCCTTCGTCCGTGCCAGTCCACGACAGGGATCTCAGATTTACGCAGGGCCTTGGAAGACAGCTGGGATGGTGGCGTGATTAGACTGGTATCCCCATTCGTCGTCCTCTTACGGAACTCGGAGTGACAACGAAAGGGAACAGAGTAGGGAACAGAGACGTTCCGTCTTCTTGCGAACTCCGCTGTACCGCGGGGATCGCCTGAGCTCAGTCTTGGCTCCTCAGCGATTAAACATATCTGCATGTTGCGGCGTCTTCTGCTTTATACCCACGAGGTGGGGCGGAGATACGCTATGCAAATTCCGCAGACCCATGCCATTTCTTTGCCATTGGCTCGTTTTTGTGTACTCGAAGTCGATAGGCCTTCTAAGCGAAACCCCATTCGTCGTTACTACTACTAGAATACTAAAATTGGGCATGTGACCTATTTATTTAATCCATTTTATGGTTTTAAAGAGAGCAAATTTTATACTCAACATGTGTTTCAGGAATGACCGTGTGTGCGCTGAAGGATGGAGCAGGTATGCTGATCCGCAGCATCATTCATGGTGGCTCCATCAGCCGGGATGGACGACTCGGGGTTGGAGATCTTATTCTGGCCATCAACGGAGAACTGACAGGAAATCTGACCAACGCGCAGGCGCGAGCCATGCTGCGCAGACACTCTCTGATCGGACCAGACATGGGGTGAGATGTTCAAACAAACCCTGATTCATGCATTCAAGTTTAGCTTCTGTTCAGCTTCTCAGGCAGAAATCAACCTCTCTCTATTTTTGTTTCTTGACACATGGCTAATTACATTCCCTTCAGAAAGGGTTTGTGTGTTATTGTTTTACGTCATCGATTTCAATTGTCTTTTTGAAAGAAAGAAAAAATTCTGGTGCTGTTAATTCTTTAATTTAAATAAAAATTGTATTTATAAAATATACTGATTAATAATTTAAAAAATCACATTTATTATTTGCTGAGGAAAGCCACCAAATGAATATGCGTAATATTGTGTTTGCTGTTAAAAGTGGCTTTAAAAGGCAGTATATTGTTTATTTCCATATCACTGAACATACACTACTGCTCAAAAGTGTGAGATGCGTAAAATTTGACTCAAATAAATTACTGATTGAAAAAATGCATCAAAAGTGACAGTAAAGACATTTATAATGTTACAAATGATTTATATTTCAAATAAATGCAGCACTTTTAAACTTTTTTTATTCATCAAAGAATCTTGACTAAAACACTTTTCAACATTGATAGTAATAAGAAATATTTGAACAGTAGTGTAAAGGCCCATTCACACCAAGAACGATAACGATAAAGATATTAGTTCTAAAAATTGTTCACAATATTAAAGAATAGCAGAGTTCACACCAGTGCTATAACGCTAACGACACAGAGAAACAATATCGTTGGAATCACTTTCAGAACGATTTTATCCAGCGAATTAACGGCCAATCAGAATCCATCCTGCTGTAATGAGCTCGGGCATTTAAAGCGGCAGACAAGCACGCGCTTATAATAAACAGAACGATATCGTCCTCTGGTGTGGACGCTAATATAATTATCTTTATAGTTATTGTTCTTGGTGTGAACGGGTCTTTAGTCTGTCAGGTCTAGTCTGTTACAAACACGATTAAGAATGACAGAGGGACGACAGAATAAACTTCAGCGTCACAGGAGAACTTGCCAGACAGGCATATTTGTATGTTACTGCGCATCTTGCTGTTCTTTCTGTGTCTGGTAACACGTTTTGAGACTGCATGTCAGCTGTGTTACATTCTGATGGTACTTCAGTCTTGAATCACATGGAAAAATTTGTTACAATGAAGTTTATGTATGGTCAGGGGTTATGGTTGATTGCTTTTTATGAGTACTGCCAATTTAATAGAGCCATTAACTTTCACCAGAACTCCAGAATTTACATTTACAATAAAAGGTTAAAGAAACATTCATAAAGCATTACTCACAAACCAGCACAGGCTTATCAGTGCCCAATGGTGATCCAGAACCCTTGTGAAAAAGAACTACACTTTAGCATATTTTGAGAGAATATACTTAAGTGCAAACTGAATGTTATGTTTTCAAACACTTAATTGAACGTTAATTGCAATTATATGAAAAATGAATTATAAATACATTTATATTAAATGCAATCGGCTGAAATTTAGAGTCCTGTTTATGTAAGTGCTTAAGTGCCTCTTTATGTAATTTCATAATTCTGTTATTTTTTGAAAATGTGTAATATTGGTAAAGTGTATTACTGTATGTACTGACAAACATTTATGGTAAACTAAAATACATCTTAATTGAATTTCTATTAAAACTTGTATGTCACATATTCAATATATGTTTATTATTATAATATAATTGATTGTAATTACATATTTGTAATGATGAAACTGCAATTTATTACATTTAGAATATATTAACTCTAAATGTGATATCGACACAATACAATTAAAATTCTAATCAAGTACTTTACTTCAGCATGATAGTCAACACATCAAAATAAGTGTACTTCTTTAAAGCACGACAAAAGATTATTGAAACATAATGATTTGAAAAATTGTAAAATACTTTTTTTTAATTTGACATTATTACAGTGCACTTTTTAAAAGTGTACTTAAGAGCGTTAAGAAACATAGTCATGAAAGTGTAAACTCTTTAAGTACACTTAAGTGGCCTTTTATTTAATTAAAATTATCTGCAATTGCAGTTTTTTAAAAACATACTTTTTAGAAATGAAGTACACTAAAAATGCTCACTAAAATACACTTAAGTGCACTTCTTTTTTACGAGGGAACCCAATGCAGAACTCGTTTCGCAGCAGAGAGCTTGTACTAGCTGTAGTAACTAGTAAGTTGCTTTATTTTGCATCCTGATGGCAGCCGCATCTGTGTCGGCTGCCGTCTGTAAACTGCTCTTCACGTTTCCAGATCCACAGGTGCTGCGGGGGAAGAGCACAGTCCCATCTCTGTGTGAGTACTCCCTTCATCTGGGCTTGATTTACACTGTCTGTCCTCACTCCCTGCTTGCATTCGTTTCGTTCTGCATTTTGGGCTGTCTCTACAGAGGTTTATCTAAAAAGTCTGATTGTTCCTCCTTCCATTCTGTTGTAATCGCACTCAAGCTTAACGACTGACAACAGCATTAAATAGATAGTTCTGTCATCATTTACTTACCTTCATGTCTTTCCAAACCTGTATGACTTTCTTCTGCTGAGTGCAAATGATCATTCCTGGGTCATTTCTATTATGCAGTACCTTTTTTTTTTTTTTTTTTTACTTGTTAAAATGTTACATTATATTATATTTAAAATTATATTTAGTGTATATATATTTTTTTTTTTTCAAAAAGGCCTTTCAGTATTACTTGATCAAATTAACTATGATTATTGTAAATTGTTTCACTTTAATTTTTTTCACTTCTGTTTTCACTTTTTTTAGTATTTGCGTAATTGCCACTATGAAATGACACCGAAGAGAAGACGACCCACTTCATCTACTTTAATGGACATGATGTAAATAAAAATGTTAAAATATTATTAAAATAATACTACCATCAAATACACAAATTCAAAGCCTTCCTGCTTACAATTTAGTATGGATCAATAAAATAATAATCACTTTTGTATATCGTTGAAATATTATACTTATTATACTTAGATAAAGGATTTTTATGTACAAAAAAAACCTTTTTATTCAGCAAGAATGCATTAAAATGATGCATACACAAAAAAAGTGATAGTAAATGCATTTATAATGTTACAATTTATGTCCTATTACAAATAAATGCTGTTTTTATTAGATTAGCTTTCTATTCATCAAGGAATCCTGAAATAATGTAACAAGGTTTCCACGAAAATATGAAACAACTATTTTCAACATTGATAATAATATGGAACGTTTCTTGAGCAGCAAATGAGCATATTAGAATGATTTCCGAAGGATCATGTGACACTGAACACAATTAAAACATATTTTCAAAAACTTGTTTTCTTCAAAACATTTTAACTAGAGAAATGAAATAGTGAAGAAACACCTGAAAATATTTCTTAATACATTGCCAGTTAGTTCAGCACCTGTGAACATAGTACAAAGTAGCAAAATGATTTACAGTTCACCACGTTAACTTAAAGCTGATGTGTGTAAGGTCTACACCACTAGCATCACTAAACAGAAGTTCAAGAATAGTGATTGCCATCACAGTGGTTGCATTTTTTTTGGAAGTCAACCTCGAAAGAAAGTTAATGGGTTTCTTATAGTTTTATCTTCACATTAAGCTGGGCTAGGAGAATAATTAATTGTTTACTGATATTTTAACAAGTGTATGAAGACAAATTTTGATACAGACATAATTGTACTGTATACTGGATTTGACCCTTTTAACTCTTTCCCCGGCTTTCTGTGTTTTCACCGTCATACGGTAGGGGGCGCTATCACACATCTTCTGAAAAAGTAAAGAATCTCCAGATCAAAAAATGTAGTTTTTTTTTTAAGAAACTTACCCACTTTTTTGTGGATAAAAAAGAATGCATGAAACTAGAATTAAAATATATATATTTCCTTCTTTTAGTATATTGCATGTTCAGATATTCATACAACAAAATATTCTGTGGGCCATGAAATTTTTGTGAAAATAATCAGAAACATTTCTGGTGGCTGGCAACTTAAAAAAAATTCTGATGGGGAAAGAGTTAAACACTCACATTTTAGTCAAACTCAAGAATGCTACATCTGTAACAAGCAGTGTTAGAGCAGGTCGTAGTTTCCTTGGTAACATGCATACTTGTTCTCAAGAGGCTGTTTTTTCCATCGTTAACATTCCAGGCCGTCATTTCTTCCTAACATCATGTGTAGTGTGTTGTTCATCTTCGACTAACATCTCTCTCTCTCTCTCTCTCTCTCTCTCATGGTAATGATTTGATTTCCAGCCATCGATTCTCGTTCATTAATGAAGCATTTCAATGAAAGTGGAGATAATGAATATTTGATTCACATCGATGTGCCATGGTTCCTAATGTCTTGATCTCTCTGCCTGCATGCATGAATTGTTCAAAACAAGGTTTGATTTACCTACATTAGATCTGTCATCTTCACTTACAATGGACTGATGAAGCAAATAAACTATTTCTGTTTTTACTGTTTTTATACTGATCAGAAACACACACACACACACATACACACACACACACACACACACACACATTGCTGTTGCACATTCATTTAACAAATAAAACACTGGCTGATGTTGACAATCACAAAAAAAGAAATGAATGCTTTTATTCAGCAAGGATGCTGAATAAAGAATTGATCAAAATAGACATTTTGTAACAATATAAATGTCTTTAATCTCAGTTTCAAATAAATCACAGTTTTACAGAGAACTAATGAAGGAAATATATATATATATATATATATATATATATATATATATATATATATATATATATATATATATATATATATATATATAAATGATCTAAAGCTAAATTATCAGTCTTGCTGTTGAGTCTGATTAAATTCTTGGATAATGCAAAAGAAAATTGTTTTGCTGTTACACATTCATTTACTAAAACAGTGGCTGTTGTTGACAATAACATTGCTAGATTTCATTATGATTTCACCTTGGGCAGAGATAGGCAGAAAACATTGCACATTACCCATAATTCTGATAAACCAAAAGGCAATAAATTTAATTTAGGCTCAATTGAAATCATTTATTGCAAAATGTTGCATAATTCTGTTGATTGAGCTCAGGGCATTTCTTTAAAGTTTTATTCCAGTAGTATTGATGACAGGTCTGATGAGTGAAATATTATCACAAGCTTATGAGTCATGTGATTGTGTGTGCAGAATCACGTATGTACCTGCAGAATATTTAGAGGAATACAGGGCAAGCCAGCAGCTCCAGAGTGATGATCTCGCTGATGGCAAAAACACTCAACTGTACGTATACCTCACTCACACACTTTCTCCTGTCAGCTTCATTAACTCATGGTAAAAAGCCATAAAATGGACAAAAAATTAGAGTTTTGTGTTTGTGTGTTTAGTCAGACAGTCTCAGATCTTCCAGAGAGAGAAGATGGAGAGGGACAGGAGAGTGAACGACAAACAGCAGCATCCAACAACTGGAATCTACCAAGGAGGTAAGTACAAATATTAACTAACATTGTTAGTATTCTTAATATTCTTTAAAACCGTTTGGAGCAAAGTTTGATGCATTCATTACGGAGGGTCTGAACATCAATCTGACCAATTTTAGACGCTCACTCTCAAACCCTCTGCCACCAGTTAAAAATTGGACTTTTCATATAACTTTTGTACCATTGACTACATTTCTATATATATAAAATATATTACATACATATTTTTCGATAAGTTTTAGTTTGGTATATTTCCTTGTATATTTTTGGGCCATTTTTAAATATGGTCAATATACATTTATAAATATATTTGTATTGTCCAAAATATTCATCTATGCATTTATGATTCAACCCGCTTGCCTATAGCAGCGTCTTGAGACGTAGGCAGGAAAACAGCCTGGCCAGTCAATCACAGGGCTTATTCAATATAAAAAAAAAAACATTTAGAATTTCTCCACATGTATTTTTAAGATTGATAATGTCTTTTCTTGCCCCTTATTGTACATTTTACACGATATTTTTACATTAAAATAAATACATTTACATTATGAAGCTGCACTGTTTACACCATATATTTTGCATATATCTGAAATATATTTTGGCAAGAAAAAAAATGTATATTTTTTTTTTTTCTTTTTTTTTCTTCTTTTTTCTGTCCAAAATATATTTCAGATATATGCTAAATATATGGTGTAAAAAGTGCAGCTTTATATTGAAAATTTATTTATTTTAATGTTAAAATGTCATATTAAATGTACAATAAGGGACAAGAAAAGAAAATTCACTTAGCACCAAATATTTAACTAAATTTAACTTGACCTAAATTTTAAATTCTTTGGATTTTCATTGCCATAAATCATTTAAATCTCATCCTCCATCTTTCATCAGATCTTCCCCAAATTTTGGCCTGATTATCTTGCGACCGAGCTGGTGAAATTTATCAAAAGATTTTTCATATGCCAAATGATTTAATTGTAACAGCAACAAAGTTGACCGTGAAAATGTTCATCAGTTGTGGGACTTTATATTGGCAAAATTTGTCCGACTCACAAAATATTGGCTCAGAATTGGATCAAATATTGAATTTTAAAACGCCAGACTGAAGTTGTTAAACATAAACTTTACACATAATCACTGGTTCTGTGGTTAAAGCTCTTGGCCTGCAATCAAAGAGTCAGATCCCACATGCCACTAAATTGTTTTTTTTTTAACAAAACTTGGAAATAATGCAAAGAAAACGCACAGAAGGTGGCTTTATAACAGTAATAAATGTGAAAATAGCCCTTGACTGCATTGAATGAATGGGTTATAGTGCATAAACAGTACTATAAATATTGTCAAAGAGAGATCAATTATTGTTTTACAATGTATATGTGAAACTCATGTTCTTTTTAACTTGGCTTGTATCATCTACAGACCTTGAATTTTAATTTATAAAATTAGTTGTACAACTAATCAGCGAGGGCAACTGTGGAAAGTAATGTAAATGTATTGTTTAGAATGTTTTGGAAAATTGCCATTACTTGTTGTTAATTGAATGTTATGTGTGTGTTTGTTCAGAGTGGAGTTGCACAGGGAAGCAGGGAAATCTCTGGGTATCAGTATTGTTGGTGGTCGGGGCATGGGCAGTCGCCTTAGCAACGGGGAAGTGATGCGGGGCATCTTTATTAAACACATCTTGGAGGACAGTCCAGCAGGACGCAACGGCACACTGAAGACAGGAGACAGGATTGTAGAGGTACACATACACACGTTTATTTTTCTAAATGGGTAAATTGTTCATTATAATGTTTTTATATACTGCTAGTTATAAATACTGTAATTTAACCCTAACCTTCAGAAAACGTTCTGCATTTTTAAAAAAATAAAAAAAAATACTGATACTTCGAGAAAAGGCCAATGAGAATTGGTGAGTGTAATTTGCATGTGCCACTCCCCCGGACATACGGGTATAAAAGGAGATGGCATGCATTCCCCTCATTCAGATTTGTTCTTTGGAGCAGAGTGGTTGTGTTTATCACATTAGCTCATTCCATTCACCTCTGCCAAGAAGGAAGCCGTTGAAGATGGTGTTGACGGCGCATTCAGTGGTCTCTCTCATCCCTACCAGAGTATGTGAGCGGAGTGGAGTGGGAGCGGAGCGAGGAGTGGAGCGGTGTGATTTTGAATGGAGTGCGGAGCGGATTTTTTAAAAGTCGGAGCGTCGTGGTTTTCACTCACTCCGAGAGCGCTCACATACCGCTCCATCATGAGTACAATTCATGCCAACGGCTCATTATAGAACAGAATTTTTAGTAAGGATTCGCACGTTAAACACATTACGCATGATACAGATGGATCACTCAAATCAGAAAAAAATGTGAAGGTTATGATGACGTCGATGGACATGAGTGGCTGCGGGAGGTTATAGTTATCAAGCCTACTGAATATGATCTCATGAAACTGCGTATATATAGCACAAATTTTATTTCTCGTGCCATTTTATGCCAAAAAAAAGTTTTTGCGTGCAAATGAAACACACTTTAAGCCCTTTGGTTAGGATAATGGGTGTGAAGTGCGTTCTTGCCATAAAGTGCGTATCGTATGCACGCGAAAACTGCTTATCATAGGCTATGCAAGCAAAAACTATTTTTGCCGTATAAATGGTACGAGAAATAAAATTTGTGCTATAGATACGCACTTTCATGAGATCGGGCTGGATCGGGTGAAAGCACATTTTAAACAGGTAACACTTATTCGCACACGCAATCACTTTCTCACTAATGCATTGCATTCAAACAAATGTAATCTTACAGTACTGTCTGTATTTGATTTCGAATGAGCAGAAATCTGTAAGAAATGTAGCGACCCGTAGATAAAATAACTGATGAAAACGTAGTTATTTTCTTCTTTCCAAACAAAATGTGCTCTGCAAAAAGCAGCAATGATATTTAACTTATAATGCTGATAACCTGTAATAAGCATAGCATGTCATAGGAAAAGTTTGCACACTATCCAATAAACCACATTACAACTATTCTCCTAATGTTGTTTTTTTTTATTTTATTTTTTTATGCCTATATATTATGATGAGGAGAAATTTTGTGAGATTTTAAAGCATACTTAAATACTTTATTCGCAATTTCCTTGGGGAACGAAGGCGGAGCGGTGTTTCTGATATCAGTGAGTGAGGAGTGGAGCGGGGAACGGTAAATGGTGAACCCCGGAGCGGAGCTGGAGCGGAGTGATTATTAAATGCTTGGAGCGCGGAGGGAAAATTGTTGCCGCTCCACTCCGCTCACATACTCTGATCCCTACACACAGATAAGTGCTGAGAGCTCCCCTGGGTGCTTCAGTGAAAGTGCAGTTTCCTCTAAAAGAGCAAGCACAGACGGAGAGTTTCTTTTCAAAGATGCCTTTCCGGTTGGTTGTTTTTGGATGTGGTCAATATCTGTTGTCCTCGGCTGTGATATTCCCTGACCGAGGCCCCCCTTGGCACTGACGCGCTACCACACAACTGGCCCCAGGTCCTGTGCAAATATGCGTTTCCCCCAGTGAGCCTGATTGCACAGACGTTGTGCAAAGTCAGGGATGATGAAGAACAGGTCCTGCTGGTTGCGCCTTATTGGCCCACCTGGACTTTGTTCTCGGAGCTTATGCAGCTTGCAACAGCCCCTCCCTGGCGAATCCCCCTTAGGAAGGACCATCTTTGGCACCCGTGCCCAGACCTCTGGAAGCTCCACATCTCGCCCCTTGATGGGAAACAGAAGACTTAAGTGGACGATCACCAGCGGTGATGGACACTATCACTCAGGCTAGAGCCCACTCTGCGAGGCAGGCGTATGCTTTGAAGTGGAGTCTGTTCACTTGTTGATGTTCTTCCTAAGGTGAAGACCCACAGAGAAGTGTAGTCTGGTCAGTGTTTTCCTTCCTGCAGGAGAGGTTGGACGGCTGTCCCCCTCCACCTTGAAGGTGATGTGTGATTGGCATAGCTGTATTATTCCCTCTTGGGACCTCTATGTAGTCTTGCTGGGCCTACAGAGAGCTCCTTTTAAGCCCCTGGAGTCAGTCGGGCAATGTGTCCTCTTTTTGAAGATGGTCCTCCTGACCACGCTCACTTCCATTAAGAAGGTTTGGGACCTGCAGGTGTTCTCTGTCAGCGAAACTTGCCTAGAGATCAGTCCGGCATACTCTGACGTGATCCTGAGAACCCGGCCGGGCTACAGTACGTGCCCAAAGTTCCCACCACCCCTTTTTGCCACCTAATGGTGAACTTGTAAGCTCTGCCTCAGGATGAGGCAGACCCAACCTTGTCGTCGCTGTGTCCAGTACATGCTTTGCATGTTTACTTGAACCCTATACAGCGCTTCAGACCCTCTAAGCAGCTCTTTGTCTGTTTCGAGGGACAGCAGAAGGGGAAGGCTGTTTTCAAACAGAGTATAGCCTACTGGATTGTGGATGCCATTGCCTTGGCATAGCAAGCCCAAGGCGTGCTGTGCCCCTTCGGAGTGCGAGCACACTCCATGACAAGTGCATTCTCCTGGGCTCTAGTTAACGGTGCCTCAACACCCAATACCTTTGCGAGATTTTACAATCTCCGGGTTGAGCCAGTTTTATCCCGTGTGTCATGTACGAACAGGTAAGCAATGGGCAATAGGCCAGGTGTTCCATTTGCACACAGTGTTTTTCCCCTCCCTGAGGTGATAACAAGCTTATTTTTGTCCATGTAAGTTCCATGGGCCAGCGAACACTTGACGTGTTTTACCCTTGAGCACCCTGCGGCAGTCGAATTCAGTGGAAGAATTTGACGCCAAGCCGAGTACTCGTGATGTATGCCCTTTCAGGTCAGCCCATGTACAGCCCATGATTTCCTGGTGGTAATCCCATATGATGTATTTTCCATGTGATGGTTTCCCTGATTTCTTTTTGCTCTGCCGCCAGCCACTGTGTTGTAGACCTCCTTCCTTTTCAGGTAGGATCTACTGCAGAGATTGTGAGGTACTTCCCAGTTGACAAGTGCATGTGATGTATTCTCCACATGTTAAACTCTCATTGGCCTTTTCTAAAAGTATCAGAGGTCAGTACATCGACACAACTTCTTGTTCTCTCCATCAAGGAATAGAGGTTACAATAATAACCAAGACGTTTCCATCAGAGAAGCTGTCTTCACTGGAAGTGTCCATTGTGGTTTTCTGCTTGATACTTTTTAAAATGTAATGTGGTATAAATTATTTAGCAAAATCGATTCATGCATTTTTACTGTGGCATTGTATATTCTGTCATGCAGCCCAGCCTGCTCAGGCAAACAGGGTGGCATATTTTGGCGGGTTTTGGACAAAGCTCCACACCTGCTCATATAGACTAGTAATGACTCTCTCTCTCTCTCTCTCTCTCTCTCTCTCTCTCTCTCTCTCTCTGTGTGTGTGTTTGTGTGTGTGAGACAGGTGGGAGGAGTAGATCTGCGTGACGCCAGTCATGAGCAGGCAGTGGAGGCCATCCGTAATGCTGCGAACCCAGTGGTGTTCCTAGTCCAGAGCATCATTCACAAAGACAAAGTCAGTATCACATAATACAATCATCTACTGATCATGGGAAATGACAAGATCCTTTTATTCATGCTGCTTAACACGTGTGCGTGTTTATAACATTTATAAGAGTTGCATACTAACTATGGCTGGGCAGTATAGCTTAAATCTCGATGTGTGTTGTGACAATACTAAAGTCTATTTGATATCAATATTAGTGAAATTTCTAAAACTGATATGCCATAACACAAGCATTTATTTAGAAAGTTAGATGTTCAAAAATATTTTACAAATTAAATTAAAACAATGACTGTTTACATTCTGTTGATAACCAACCTGTTCAGCCTGATATGTATTAATGAATGTCTGCATGCCAAGATTCAAAATGCAGTAAAAATCTAGTACATACAAAAATCAAACACACAAAATCATCCACAAAAAAATCATTTTTATTTAAATGCACCAATATGTACCTTTGTGAAAAAGAAGTACACTTTAGCATACTTCTTATGAAAAAATATACTTAGAAAGAATATACTGCAATTATATGAAAATGTATTGTATTTTAAATTTATATTAAATCCAATTAGCTAAACTTTAGAATATGTTTTACTTTAGATAACTTTAGAATACTTTTACTTTAGAATACTTTAGAACTTTTAAATACGTATATCAACTTTAAATGTAAAATTGAATAACACACTACAGTTCAAATTATAAAATATATTTCACATGTGCTTTTAGTATGTTAGTCAACACATCAAAATAAATGTACTTCTTTAAAGCAATGATTCAATACAAGTACACTTTTCTTTTTCACAAGGGTAGTAATAAACAGTGATATGTACCTACATATATTAATACAAACATTTTAGTACAACAAAATTATTTCATGTTTTAAGTAATTTAATTGAAACAGTTTAGATTAATAGAAATGAATCAAGCTTACCAACTTGGACACCAGTTTGGTTACTTAAGTTTAAATCAGAAAGACTTTAAAAAAAATGCTCTCTTAATGCTACTCACAAGAATTATGAAACTAGTCTAACGACATGCTCTTGAGAAACCTAATGACCAAATAAGCATATTAAAAGCATATTAAAATCATTGCAATGTACAGTGTTGCTTAATTTGATATTGTCAGCAGAATCATTGTGAGTACATTGTGAATCTCATATATATCACCCAGCACAAATATTTAGTACAGGACATCACCATTTAGTGCTCAGAAAGATGTACTCGACTACTTTGCATCTGTCTCTCACCCTCCTCCTCATGTATATGTCTGTCTGCTCTTGATCCTCACAACATCTGTATGTCTCTCAGTCTGACTCTCTGTATAGTTTTGATTCACCTCCTGTCATAGAGAAATATGGGGCGACTTTAAAATGCTTCCCAATGCCAAAGTGTCAGGTAATTTCTGTTCGGCCCTCATCCGACAGTCTTATCTCTGCTTCCAGAATTCCTTCTTTCCATTGGCATCCGCTTAGCCTTAAAATGTGCCACTAAATCAACTTAAAACACATTTACAAGGGAAACACATTTAAATGTGATTAAATAAGTAATGCTCCTTTTATGTCTCTCCAAAGTTCGCTGTTAATGTCCCAAGCCACGTGCTACTTTTTCAATAACACCACATTTAGTTTACATATTGGATTTTCGAATGATCTGTCTCCCAGGATTAAATGTGTTTAGGCTGATATACTAGCTTGCTAACATCTGTGTTGTGCTTCTAGAAGCCTCCTGTAGCCCTCCTACAGCTGAACCGCTCAGAGCAAACTCTCCATCCTTATCCTGAATCCTGCTTTACATACAAACCGCTACAGGTTAGACTGAGACGTGTGTGTCTGATGTGTTTTATGGTTATCAAATGGCACATTTTAGAAAACTCTTCCATGGTCTGCCATCGTTATAAGCATGTTGATGCAATTTTGTGGCTTTTAGTTCTACTATATGCTAGCGTTCTTTGTGAAAAACAAATATTGATGGCATTTTTGTGCAATAAAATAGAATGAAAACGTCCCTTGTGAAAAAGAAGTGCACTTCTGTATTGTATTGAATTTGCATTTGTAGTGTACTTCAAATCTATATTTTTTTCATAATTACCTACTGATAATATAATAATAATAATGAATAAAAGGCCACTTAAGTGTACTTAAAGAGAGTGCACTTTCATGTATTTTTTTTACACACTTTTAAAAAGTGCACTTTGTAATAATGTCAAATTAAAAGTTTTACTTTATAAATCATTGTTTTAATCATCTTTTTTAATGCTGTAAAGTATTTTAACACTTATTTTGGTGCATTGACTAACATACTAAAGCACATGTAAAGTATTTGATTTTAATTTTAAATGTAGTGTTTTGTTTGATATTACGTTTATATTTTAAATGTTCTAAATTGCAGCTTTATCGGTGCAAATTCAAATAGTTTCAATAGAAAGTTCAAATGGAAATGCATGGCATTAAAGGGTATTTTAGTAATTTCAGTACATTTGGCAATACGCTTTAACCATATTTCATCGACAATACAAGTAATTATGAATTTACATAAAAAGTCCTACTTAAATGCACTCAAAAAAGCACTCTATAATACATATTTAATTGCAATTAACATGCAGTTAAGTGTCCGAAAACATTCCATTCATAGATTAATTTCGCACTTAAGTACTCTGCTAAAGTGTGCTGCTTTTTCAGAAGGGGTTCCATGATTTGACTCAAAACAACTCTGTTTTTAATCAAAATATTACACATCACGACTGTTTTGCTGAAATATCAACCTGCAAAAGATCCAAAAACTACACCATAAATCATTTTATCACCCTATACATAATTAAATGTGTTGTAATAATGTTGAACTCATCTCAGTAACATGTCCAAGCTCTGTTATATTTCTACTGGCCACTGCCTTGTATCAAGGCGCCTTTAAAGTTTGTCTCCCTGTGGCCTGTCCTTCTCTTCATCAGACCTTTATAAACTCTCTGTGTCCAGATGTGCGTTAATGATCCATGCCTCATTCCCGCCCAGCAGATGGCTCTCTGCAGATGGCTCTTAAAACTAGCTTTGTTTCAATGGTACTGAACAACAAGTACAAAACACGAGGGGGAATCCACAGCTGGCCCACGGCCGTAAGGACAGACATTCATTACTGTGGAGGACTTTAGTTTGGATCTTCTAGACCAATACAGAGCTTTGTAAATGACATTGTTGAGGTCATGAAGAGAGGTTTTTGTGGGACTTCTTCTTTAGCTGTGTTTGACGAGGGCTGTTCTTTAATTTTTAACAACGGCAGACATCTGCGCTGGATGCAGTGGAAGAAGTTTCAGCCTTCAACTTGAAGACCAGCAGTGAGAAGGTGAGTACAAACCAGAGTGAAATCGCTGTTTTATTGTTCACTAAACAATGTTCACTTAAAGCCTGTCAGTTTAAGTCCTGATTATTTCACAGACATAACTGTGCAAAAAAATGGAATATGAAGTTGTGCTTGAGGCAAGGGTCCTTAATCACACAAAACCCGGAAATACCAGAGAGTTTTACAATTTTGATTTTCAGGCTTGAAAAATAATGGAAATGTCTGTAATATGATTTTTCTAGTTATGCATTTCAGAACAGGTCTTTTGAAGATAACCGCCTTTGTGATGCATGTAACTGGCTAAAACAGTTGCCTATAGTAAAATAAGGGAGTGGTCTTTTTTTTTTAAAGGTGACATATCATGTCCCTTTTCACAAGATGTAATATAAATATATGGCGTCCCCAGAATGTGCCTGTGAAATTTCAGCAAAATACCCCCCATATCATTTATTATAGCAAATTTGCCCCTTTTTGGATGTGAGCAAAAACGTGCCGTTTTTGTGTATGTCGCTTTAAATGTTAATGAGCTGGAGCTCCCCACCTCCGTTCAGAAGAGGACTGATCCTTTACACGAGCTTCAGATACTCCTGTAGTAATAAAAAACGCGAATCATCCAAAATCTCAGAAATAACCAGTAGCGGAGTGCAGCCTTACGGAGAGGCATGGAGGTTAAGTGGATGGATATATTTATGCAGTTGTTGTGGAGTTACATCGATTCATCTCATCGACTTGCATGTACCGTCATGTTTAACTTTTACACAAGTTGACACAGTTCCCTGAGGTCTTTATAAGACAGCTATGAAATGTTTTGGTCAAATAGTGTTCTGTGCTCGTCTGTGCAGCCAACGACAGAACAGTTTGCATGCTTTGCTCGAACTTTTGCCATTAGAACTGGTTACACTGTTGTCGAATGCGAAAACCAAATGGCGGCGCTGTGGGTGGAAACGTGCAGATTAAGGGGCAGTAATATTATAAAAAGATCCCCTTCCTACGTCAGAAGGGGAGAAAAATCTGATCGGCTTATTTTGTGACATGCTTGCAGAGAAAGGCTTACCTAAACGAAGTTACTGGGTTGTCACTCTTCATGTTTTCTGGGTTGGTAGATGCACCGGGGACCCGTTATAGCGGAAAAAGTTCGATTTTCATGATGTGTCCCCTTTAACAATACATACATTTGCACACTAATATAAATAATTGTTTAAATCGCTTAATTCTAAGGATTGTTTCCCGACATCTAGAGATCCAATAATGGAAATGCACCCCACCAAACTACAATGATTTTATCTAATAGCTAATGACAAACAATTGGAAAAACCATCAGAATTCATTGGTAAAATAAGATGGAGCTTAGACACTTAGGCGTTGTTGCAGCCCACTACATCGTAAACAAGACTTGTGAACTGATAAAACCCTGGGCAGCCAGACTCTCAGAAGTTGTGCAGAAGCCAGCCAACGTGATGGGCAATGCATATTTTAACCAACTCATACGATTTTTGCATGCAGAATACTTTAGGCGTCTGTGAACAGTCCCTAGCTGTGCCATCTGAGACTTGAGGCAGTGTTCAGAATAGCCTACTAACAACTTTTTTACTATGTCTGCATATAGTATATAGTATGTGAATTTCTGTATGCATATAATAGGATGACATGCCAGTGTTATTTTGGTATTATTTATATACTACTGTAGTATTAATTAATATTTTGAATTACATTTCTAAAATTCTGATTTTTTTTTGTTTATTTTTTTATTTTTTTAACTCAGCTTTTTTTCAATTAAAAAAAATACATATGGTTTGTTTAAGATTAAGTTAACAACAACAACACTCAGTTCTCACAGATTTGCCCAAATGTGCAGTTTATAGTAAAGTACATTGTGTGAAATATTATATCCCAGAATGCAACATGCTTAGTTTGGCATTCCATTTCCAATGCAACAGATGAATGTGAAATAATTACAGGCATGATTTTTATCATATCTTCTTGACTCGTTCATTTATTTGATTGTACTGAAATTTTTTTTACATAAAATGTAATTAAAATAAAAAAAATGTAATTTCAAAATTGATAACTATTTGCCACAGACATGCAATGTGATAAAATCTTGTGACAATGATGTTGGATACCAATGTTCCCAATCATTTATCTGCACATAATGCCTACTATTTCAATATTTTTCAAAACTAGCAGGCAGTATACACAATATTCAGTACGTACTTAAGTTAGTACAAAGACTTAGTAAGTGTATAGTAAGAAGGTGCACTCAAGTTACTTATGAATGGGAGAAAGTGCAACGCGCAATATGACAGAATAAGTCCCACCTTCAAAATAAAAGCCAATCACTGATTGAGAAAGTCATTGCATCTCTGCAGCTGCCAATAGAAGCTCTAGTTGCTATAGAAATAGTGTTCTGAGATGTGCGCTTAGGACTGCACATTCACATTTTCTGGTCTAAAAAGAACATTTATGGGACAGATTATTTTAGATTTTGTTGTAAAGTTTAGATTCTGATTTGAAATATGTTATTTAATTCTGAGTTTGGCAAGCAGTTTTTGAGATTTCAGGATTCCCTCATTGAAGTAGATAGGTCTTGGTCTCGGATGCCCAAAAATAGTTGCCAGCAGGAGGCTTTGCAAATATGGCCGCCAAGTGAACAGACTTTCCTTAAAAGAGACTTATGCTAGTATTCTATTCCATTAGAGGCAGAAAGACTGTAGGCTGTCAAAGATCAACAGTAAAGATGACCAGCTGAGTTTCAGGCCAGCTGTCACATGCCCTGTTCTCAGCCGATTTAAGAACAGCAGTTGTAGTGTATATAATGTTTTATATTGTGCACTGCTGTAGTCTGAATGAGTACTTGACCTCCCTCTTTCCTTCTCTCCCTCTCTCTGTCTCTGTCTCACTGGTGCTGGTTGTTCTGTTTTCTGTAGGCCGTTGACACTCAAAGTAGACCTTTCCTTCGTCTATGTTCGACTAATCCTTTCACTCCTACACCGTTTAAGGTTTGTGTTTTGTGTGGGTGTGTATGTGTTTCCTCTCCCATCTATATGCAGTTATGGAACTTAATTTCATAGCATCTGCATATATATGGCCCTAAAACCCTCTTTTTGTTCTTTGTTTTATATCTTAATTTGTGTTTATACTATATATATATATATATATATACTGTATATACACTGAACAAAATCATAAACGTGTTTTTGCCCCCATTTTTCATGAGCTGAACTCTAAGATCTCATGAAAGATCTAAGACTTTTTCTATGTACACAAAAGGCCTATTTCTCTCAAATATTGTTTACAAATATGTCTAAATCTGTGTTAGTGAGCACTTCTCCTTTGCCGAGATAATCCATCCACCTCACAGGTGTGGCATATCAAGATGCTGATTAGACAGCATGATTATTGCACAGGTGTGCCTTAGGCTGGCCACAATAAAAGGCCACTCTAAAATGTGCAGTTTTACTGTATTCCAGGTCCTGCCAATATCCAGCAACTTCGCACAGCCATTGAAGAGGAGTGGACCAACATTCCACAGGCCACAATCAACAACCTTTTTTTTCAGTAAAACTGCACATTTTAGAGTGGCCTTTTATTGTGGCCAGCCTAAGGCACACCTGTGCAATAATCATGCTGTCTAATCAGCATCTTGATATGCCACTCCTGTGACAAAGAGTATAGAAGTACCAAGAGGCGAAACTCAATAGAACGTTCCATTGCAACAAACGCACCCATGCGCAGAGACTGCAGCTCTGCCATCTTGGACTGAACACAACACAGCTGTCATAGAATTGAACGATACCGGTTCCAATTCAAAAGCAGTTATGGGAACTAAATAGTAGTTTCTAGTTTTTAATATCTCTATAGCCTAAACTAAAACAGCGTGTTGAATAATGTACAACAAAATAATGCCTATTGGTTTATAATTAAACAATTTCGTCATAGAGCATGAAGCTGTCAAATAGGCTATTTATTTACCCCAATAACGTTTGGGGATAACTCCCGTTTTCATACACAGCACAATTTTACAACACCAGTAACAACAGCCTCATGTTCCTCATGAAATGATTGACAAATTCCTTGAAAAAGCCCAAACACAATGAACAGAGAGTAGGTGAAAGGGACAACACATTAGTCAAGAGAGAATATTTAATAGTAATAGAAGATCATCACAAAATTAACAGTAATAAAATTGGTGATGGGAAGTAGATCACCACATCATTTCTGCCTGCATTACACACAACAAATCAAACATTGTGCAAATAAAGTGCACACATTTACTACAAATAGAATGACAATGGTAAGTATATTAGCTGTTCTATATGTTTTAGTCTTTAGTTTTATAATAATTTAATTCATCTCGACTGATAAAAACTTTGTACAACACATGTTACATTTGATACAGAAAGAGAGAGTTAATGTACAGATTTACAGACGACTTAGCTTTTAAAAAATTCTGTTGTGCTTCTGTTTGGGCTGTGAGAGTTGTCGATTTTGGGTCCGTAATATATGATGGATTCTGACTCTATTGAATAGTTTCACCATGTATACAAGAGTGTTTTTGCACTTTTCCTTGTCACACACAACTTCCCTGCACTCACTGTTGTACACCTCCATGCTGCTAATTTAATTTTTTTATTTTAATTTCCAGACATAATGTTAATGCTGTATAGTTGTGCTAAAGGTAAAGCCGTTGGTTCAGTCCAAAATGGCGACAGCAGCGCCATCTAGCGATTGTTGTCAAAACTGCAATGGAGTTTCGCCTCTTGGTACTTCTATACTCTTTGCCTGTGAGTTGGATTGATTATCTCGGCAAAGGAGAAGTGCTCACTAACACAGATTTAGACAGATTTGTGAACAATATTTGAGAGAAATAGGCCTTTTGTGTACATAGAAAAAGTCTTAGATCTTTGAGTTCAGCTCATGAAAAATGGGGGCAAAAACAAAAGTGTTGCGTTTATCATTTTGTTCAGTGTATGTATATATATATATATATATATATATATATATATATATATATATATATGCAAGTAAATAAATATTAATACATATAAAATAAAATGTTTGCCCTATTGTAAAATGTTTCCTTATTGTATGAGGACTACTAAATATATGAATATGCAGATATTAGCATAAGTAAAAAAGGCTGAATTAAAATGAGTTTAAAAGGAATAGTTTTTTTTTTTTTTTTTTTACTATTCATTCATTAAACATGAATTTACCATATCTAACAAATAATTATCCAGGCTTTTAAAGAACAGCGGCATGTCTTGGTTTGTTGGTTCTTCATGCTGAGAAATGAAGAACAGATTAGTGTGTTGAATGTGATTTGATTACATTAAGCTTCATATTTCATGGGTTTAATGAAGGATGCCGTGTTGACGGATGATTTGCTAATTGGATATAAAGTATATCAGTTTTTAATGCGTTTTATTTTTGAGTAAAAACCACTATTAAATCTGTGTGGCAGCTGAATCGAGAAGAGGGGAAAATCATCCCGGCGACACCCGTCCTGTCACTGCCGGTCGTCCCACATGTTGGGGAAACAGACTCGGACACCCTGACTGAGATTCCCGATAGACTCGTTCTTCATAACAACGGTCCTGATGACGAAGAGGAGGATGAGTACGGATACAGCTGGAGTGAGTCTCTCATATGATAAAACACAGTGTCACCAGAGGGCACTGATCACACTGCACTCATCCAGGACTAGATTTAGAGGGAGACCCTTGTGAAAAAGAATACACTTTAGCATACTTTTAAAACGAGTACTAATTACGGAAATAATATACTTTAAAAGAAACTGCCTCAGTGGGAACTGAATGTAATGTTTTTGGACACCTAATTGTATGTTTATGGCAATTAAATTAAAATTGTTTAAATTTATATAAAATGCAATTACTCAAACTTTAGTTTAGAGTACTTTTTGACCCACTTAAGAAGAACTTAAGTACCTTCTTCTATGCAATTTCATAATTCTATTGTATGAAAGTGTAATCTCTCAAGTGACTTTTAATTCTATCTGTGCAGTTTTTTTTTTGTTTAAATGTACTTTTGTTAATATGTGAATATACGCTACAAGTGCACATTCAATGCTATTATAGTTTTTTCAAATTGCTTTCACGCTTACAGTGATACTTGAGAAACCATTCATTCAAATACCTAATCTTCAGACAAAGTGTGCTAAACTGCAAGCACGTTATCTGCTTTAGATCAGTTCAGTTCAAAAGCTGTAAAATTCATCAATTGTGCAACAATTGTGCATACATACAGTATTTGTGTGAGTGCTATGACAAACTCCTGTACACTCCACTGCGCACTGAACAAGCAAAAGACACAATATAGTAATGTTTTGCATCAGGGGTGCCCAATCCTGCTCCTGGCGATCGACTGTCCTGCACAGTTCATCTCCAACCCTAATCAAACACACCTGAATATAATTTTCAAGTGATCCTACCATTAAAACCTTAATTGGTTGCTTCAGGTGTGTTTGATTAGGGTTGGAGATGAACTGTGCAGGACAGTCGATCGCCAGGAGCAGGATTGGGCACCCCTGTTTTACATTTTTCACATCCGTCTAGTTTGACGGCTAATGATGCTTGTGTGTAGAGTTACTATACAAAAACACAATTTTTAGAAGAGTTTTACAATGTTTGTGCTTTAGAAAGAGATGTGTGACGTTTTGCATCTTGTGTGCATGTTTTGTGTGTAGAGTTTTGAGAAATGGAGTCATAGTTTTAGAAATTGTGTAGGCAATTTTTAAAAACTGTTCCTTCTTTCTCACAAGGGGTCCACTTTAGTGAACTGTAAACCTTTTATGGGGTGGCAATAAGACAGAAATGATCTGCAGCAATAATGTAGTGACACTACAGATTGCAGGTATAATTTACAAGTAAAAGCATTTAACTGCAGGCCTCAGCACCACTTCAGAAATGCTCTTTGGTTCAGTTGCTCTAACATATTAGTGTGTGTGTGTGTGTGTGTGTGTGTGAGAAGAGAAGGTAACGGAGCGTTACGGTCGTTTACCGGGTCAGCTGCACATGATAGAGTTGGAGAAGGGCCGCACAGGTTTGGGTTTGAGTCTGGCAGGGAACCGGGACCGGTCACGCATGAGTGTGTTTGTGGTGGGCATTGACCCCAACGGGGCCGCCGGGCGAGACGGACACATCGTGGTGGGCGATGAACTGTTGGAGGTGAGTGTGTGTAAAACATCAGTTTGACCCATTGTGAAACAAAAGTGCACTTTAGCATACTTTTAAAAAGTATTACAAAAATAATACACTTTTAAAGAATATGCTTATGTGCGAAGTGAATGTAATGTTATCGGACACCTAATTGCATGTTATTTGCAATTAAATGAAAATGTATTATAATCAAATTTTATATAAAATAAAATTAGCTAAACTTTAGAGTGCTGTTTGACCTACTTAAGACTTAATTAAAATATGCTTCAATGTAATTTCGGTTTTCAAATAACTACATGTACTTACTATAGGGTTAGGGTTTGGTTATGCATATTTTACTGTTATTACTATAGTAAGTACATGTCATAACATGTAACTACGACATCTTAAAATAAAGTGTTACCGTAATTTATGTTGAAACTTGTAGGTCATCTACTTAAACATATTTGTAATTACACATTTGTAATGATAAAGCTGTAATTTACTACATTTAAAATATATTTATTTTAAATGTAATACTGAATGACACTACAGTTAAAATTATAATCAACTATTTTACATGTGCTTTAGTATGTTAGTCAACACATCAAAATATGTGTAAAAGATTATAAAACATAATAATTTCAAATCTACTTTTAAACGTTTAATTTGACATTATTGCAGTGTACTTTTTAAAAGTGTACTTAAGTGTGTTAAGAAACATAGTTATTGAAGTACAATTAAATGTCCTTTTATTTTTATTAATATTATCTGCAATTACAGTGTTTTAAGTACTCTACAAGTGCTGATTCAACTTGTCGCCTTTGCAGATAAATGGTCAGGTTCTGTACGGCCGCAGTCATCAAAACGCCTCTGCCATTATTAAAAGCGCCCCCTCAAAAGTCAAGATCATCTTCATCCGGTAGGTCAAAGGTTTTATTGTGTAGATCTGAAAGGATTTAAAGCCTGTTTCCTGCTGACACATGTAGTGTGTTTCAGAAACGGAGATGCTTTGAGTCAGATGGCTGTCGGACCAATGAATGAGACCGACTCACCAGACACACACACAGAGGTAAACTCACACTCACCTGTGTCTAGCTATCTTCATGTGCTTATACCAAATATGATTATCATTACTTCATACTAACACAAACCCTAACTTTTGTGGGTTCCCTTTGCTATATATTAGTTATCCCCAAACTATAGCATAGGGAACCCACAAAAGCATTTTTTTAAAATTAAGTGAAAAAGAAGTGTGCTTAATTGTATGAATTGTATTGAATGTGCGCTTGTAATGTACTTCAAATCTTAAATGTTTAAAATGTAAAAGATTTAATAGCATACTAAAGCACATTTAAAGTACTTCATTTTAATTTAAACTGTACTGTGTTATTTGATATTATTTACAGGGAACGTTAATATATGTAACATAACTTCATCATTACAAAGGATTAATTACAAATATATTTAAATTCATCATGACGCAAGTTTCGACTGAAATTGTTTTATTTTACCATAAATGCTTGTCAGTACATTCAGCAGTACACTTATTTCAAAGACAATTTAAAGATGTACTTAAGTTAATTTTAAGTGGGTTAAAAGCTCTCAAAATTTCAGCTAATTGCATTTAAAATTCAAACTATAATACATTTTCATTTAATTGCAATTAATATTCTTGTTCATCTCAATAAATCAATTTCCTGCTATTAAGAGCCCTCTTAAAACATAATAATACTATACTATTATGAAATATTTGCTATTTAAATGTTTCTCGCAAAAAAAATAACATGTATTTTATCAAAATACATAAATAATTTTTCAAATGGCCTTCAATAGAGAAAGATTTTCATTGAAGCCTTTTGGCCGCATGATGTTGTAGTTACACAATCTTCCAGTAGAGTAGAAGATCTAAATCTAAACAGCCGTGCCCTCAACATTTGGTTTGTTTGTTTTTTCATTTGGTCATTCATTCATTCACACTGTATGTTTATCCATTCACGTTTATCCGTTCATTTGTTCAGTCATCATCATGTTTAATGTGTTATTTCTTATTTCCGCCCCAGACCGAGACAGCCGGCTCAACACTAGACATGATCCAACACATAACTCTTCCTGTGGTAAGACGCACACTTCAGTTCTCTTTTGACTCTGTGTTTGTGCAGTTTCTCTCTCTGTCCTGGGGATCTTAAGCGTTTTCTTTCTTTGTCTCTTTATCGATCTCATGGATGAAGGAGGATGGAGGGGTGGGTATCGTCCCGAAGGAGGACGACAGCAGGAACGGATGCATCATTCACAGTGTAGATGAGAATGGAGCAGTTGGAAAGGTATGAATTACTATTGTCTAGGTGCAAAATTAAAGACAACAGAAACTGAAAATGAAAGTGGTGCCACAGGTGGAGCATTTTATGACATTTTAATGATTACAAAAATGTACTTTTTGCAAGTAACATGCACTGATGAATTGTGAACAATAAAAATACTAAAGTGTATCAGGAAACTAAATTGATTTCATGCTGGCTCTAATGCACATATGTGTGTGTGTGTGTGTGTGTGTGTGATTCACATAAAGACATGAAGATATAAACATGAACAATTTTCTTTGAAGCTGCTTTGAAACAATGTGTATTGTAAAAAGCGCTATACAAATATTTTGACTTGACTTTTTATGTGCGTCTTTGCTAGTTTCTGTACTGTATGCCTGTCTCTCAAAACCCAGTGAGCTGCCTACCTAGAGTTTGTCAAACCTGTGTGTGTGTGTGTATTACAGGACGGTATGATTGCTGTGGGACACAGGCTGCTTGCAGTAAATGATGAGATGGTGCATGTTTCTGTGACATCATCAGAGACAGAGCCAATCAGGAGTAAGAGGGAGGGGCCTGGGAGTTATTAAAGGAAAACTTGTTTATGAATAAATCTGAACCTGATCTTTGTCATCGTGATGATTGCGTGTTGCAGATTCGAGCAGATGTTCCACACCAGGGACCTTGGCGTCTGATCCAACTACGTGTCCCATCATCCCCGGCTGTGAGACTACTATAGAGATCTCCAAGGGGAGAACAGGACTGGGGCTCAGCATCGTGGGCGGCTGTGACACTTTACTGGTGAATAACCTCATTAACGTTTAAAGAATGTTTTTGTGAGACTTTGTTTCCCAGCGGACTGACATAAACTTGTGCACTATGACACTGGAGATTACCAAAATGTATACCAAAATGTGTACAAACTAATTGTACAGTCAAACTTTAAAGGGGTCACTTATGAGATACACTTATGATGTTAGTATGATTTTTACATTCAAAAATGGTCATAAATTAGAAATAAAAGTCAATTTTCTACCCTGATTTTAGTATTTTTGTCTGCTCTGAGACTTCTACGTAAATGCCCACTTTTTTGATTGGCTAACATCTTTGAATATGAAATAAGTATTACATGTAGAACTCTCTTTTAAACTTTTACTATGTTTTTACTATTACACCTGTTGAGATTAACTAATCCTAAAAAGTGTTGATTATAGCATTATATTTAGATCTTCTGCCGTTGCATGAAAGGTTACAGCGATGAGAATTGGCTGATAGCAGACATGAATGCTGTGATAAACTCATGACAGCTCCAGCGATTATAAAGGGAGAGTTATTTGATCGCTTTCTGTATACAGTATAATTTTATCACAATTTAAATAAAATATTAATTTCATGCTACTTAAGGTGGGCATACACTGTGCGATGTCTGTGCGATTTCAGCAAGGTCACCTACTCACACTGAACGAGTAGATCGCTTACGATGTAAAGCCAAAGCTCGCGTTTTATGTGCTCACACTAGACGGTCTGATCATCGAGCTGCGACTTGACTGCTCACACTATACGTGTGAAATATGTGCCGGTTTACGCCAATAGACCATGGGTGTCCGCGGGTCCTTAAAAAGTCTTAAAAAGTCTTAAATTAGATTTAGAAAATTTATGGCCTTAAAAAGTCTTAAGTCTTATTTTTACTTATGAAAGGTCTTAAATTTTCGATGGCAATTTGAGTTAGACATATCTAAATGTTTTCCAAATTAAAACTATCTAATTAGCGTACTTTTTTATTTATTATTCGTTCTTTGTGGATTTGCTCGTTCACGTGACATTGCGCGTCACATTCGCGCCAGCATTACGTCTGTCTCCTGCACGCGGAACAGAAGGAGAGGAGAAGAAAGCTGGTTAATTTCAGTTCAATTGTAAGTTCATTCTTTATGTGCGTAGTGGTGTGCGATGTGTATTGTCTATTATGATATTGTAATCATTGTTTTACTTTAACGTTAATGTACGAGGGCGCACTGCCAGCTGACATCGCATTTGTCTCTCATGCTTGCTTTCACTGCGTGATGTGTCAGTGCAGTTATAGGTATGTTCACTAATAGACGTATAAAGTTTTTGTATTTTATATATCATATGTTGTTATCATACAATATTACATCAGCAAGAGGGCTGTTTTCCCGTGCACAATAGCAAATATGATATTTATTTTATATAACAGTTAAATTAACATTGTTACATTTTATAAACAATATTGTTTGTTTTCCCTTTATTTCGCTGACGAGAATTTCAAAATGAAACCGTAGCAGAGTCTCAATGCAAAAGACAGCGATGATTTCTTGACTGAAATCCGCGTTTTGAACGAATCATTTTAGCGATTCAATGAACAATCACTTGCAGTTCCTGAATGAATCAGCCGTTTGAACAAATCGGTTGAATGAATGAATGACTCCCTGAGACAGTGACTTGCCGCCACCTACTGGCGGTTTTAGTTTCACATTTAAACCCTGTAATTAAAATGTTACAATTAGAAATCAGTTCATATTTAAATATTGAATTAAGAATTGAAAGAATTGAATATATCATAGCTTTATTCATGCAATTGTAAATGGAGTATAAATATATTAATGCCAGTTCTGATGCTGCTTCTGTGTCTCCTCTGCACTGCAAAGATGGATTTTGATTTAATGATTTAATTTAACTGGTAACAGTGGTATTGTGTTATTATTCTAATATAATATAATTTGAATGTTAGAATTTGACATAAAAGGTGATGCATACCTCTAAGTAAAAAAAAAAAAAGTCCATATATGGGTGAAAATGCCCCTGGAACTCAATTTAAGGTTGCAAATATTGCCCTTTAATAAAAAAATTTAATTTATTTCACTGCTGTGAACTGACCACTGCATAGAATATGAAAAATATGAATATCTTCGTGAGTCAGCTGTCAACAACAGGCCTAAACCAGCCATGGTACCAGTACACAAACACAATCAGTAAAATATCATCTAATTATCATCAACAAAACTTTGAAAATATTGAGACATATTTTTGTCAATATTGCGCACCCCTAATGTAAGGTATTAATTTTGATTTCTTCAGGTCTTAAAAAGGTCTTAAAAAGCCTTAAATTTGACTTTAAAAAGTGTGCAGATACCCTGATATTGTGTATCCAGAGATATTGTCAAAACAAGCATCAGCTATCAATATCAAGAGTATTTAGCATTTCCAATGTATGTATTAAATTAATGTTAGTGTTATTGTATCATTATTATTATTAGGGAAGGCCTACTTTTATTATTAAATGTATAGGCTAGGCTATTATAATTCTTTTGCCACGCAATAATTTTATAGCGCATGCCCGCATAACTGACATGCTGAGCAGATTAGATAGAAGCTTACTCCTCCTCATTGAAAATTGTCTAAAAACATTTAGGTCGATTACAATGAATTGTAGGCCTATAATTAAAATTATTAACAGTCTATGTCCGAACACTGCAATAATCAGTCATCAATGAAAATTAAGAACAGCTTTATTTCAAAAACAGCTTGTTTAACATTGTTTAACAAATTAATAAAAGAGGCACGGTAGCTACATATCAGGTGGCTTGGAAGATGTGGGAGTGAACTGGAGGTAACCAACAGTAATTTGTTGCTAGTTTGATAGCTACAGAACTTAAAGATCTCCCTCTTTTCGTTTTCTTTCTTGCTGCATTAAAGATGAAATGGTTAAACTTCTGTTTTCGCGCAGGCCCAGTGAGGGAAAAAACACTGAGTTTAGGGCAATCGGTTCGTAGCTCTGCTTCAACTGTGCGATATAGTCACGAGGAGCGACCAAAATTTCTGACATGCCAGAAATTCATCCGAAATTCAAGATGCTTTCCAACAGGTTTTATCGTAGTTTTTGTCCAACTCCATTGACTTGACTTGGTACAAAAACTACGATAAAACCTGTTGGAAAGCATCTTTTGCAGCGATTTTTGTGTGAGCATATCAGTGAACACCCCAGACCACTCGGTGAGTTTCACGTCTTTGTAAACTAAAGTTTAATGCGTTTTAGGAAGGATTGTTCCAGTGCACCTATGCAACCATTGTGAATGTCGGGGGGTGCAACCACAGAAACCGAAAATTCTCGGGACAGCAGCATGTGTCCAAATTTTAATCTTAACCATTCTATTTCATCAGAAACGATCTTGAAACAGGGCTTTAAGTGTAAAATACCGAACTTGTCCTTTAAGAGAAACAATATGAAGTTGAGCGTTTAGTCAATGGTTTGATTTACTGATGCATCAACAGCAATAAATGATTTTGAGGCAAAGAACGTCTGACTGTACATGAATCATTATCAGAAACCATTGACCAGAGATTAGGCGTTACAATTAACATGGTTACTTACATGTTGTGGCATTAGTTTCAGATCCATATCTTACAGTAAAAGTCTGTTTGCAAAGCCTGCTCCGAAATTGCGACTGATTTACCAAAGGTATCCACAGTAAAATTTACAGAGCAAATAATGTTCAACTAAGAAGTTCACATGGCTGAACATAAATAATCACTTTCCTAGCATAATAGGATCCTTTGGAAGGTAATGCTAATTTTAGTCTCTCCTCATCTCACTAATGTGCCAGAGGGAGGGGCCAAACTTGCGATGATGTAGAAGTAGGCATTGATTTTTTTCTTTTCTCGTCGCACTATTACATGATAATGTGACAATATCCGAAACGAGTCGTTTTCTGACCTTGGTTTCAATAAAAACATTTTTGGACAAACAATGAAGTTTTTAAAACGTACAGGATGTTTTATAATACAGTGACCTCTTACATTTCAAAAGATCAAGGAAAATAGTATTTCTCAATTCATGACCCCTTTACATTTTATTCATAACTAATACAAATCAGCTTTCACCATGAATCTTTAAATTCAAATGGTCTCCAAATCAAAGTTGGTAAGTTAATACCAGGTGTAAACGGCCATAGTCGTGAAAGTGTTCTCTCTTTAAGTACATTTAAGTGGCCTTTTATTTCATTAATATATTATCTGTTTTTGTAGTTAAAAAAAAATACTTTAAAGGTTTGAAGTACACTACAAGTGCACGTTCAATACAATCAAACACTTCTTTTCACAAGGGTTTAGGAACTTTTTTATAAGAACATAGTATATAAAGACGGAATTTGTCTGTCTTCAGGGAACTATAATAATTCATGAGGTGTACGAGGAGGGAGCCGCCTCTAAAGATGGCCGACTGTGGGCAGGAGATCAGATTCTGGAGGTAAAATCATGACCATCAGACACTCTTCTGACTAGACTAGGCTTGATTTCATGTCAACTTCATTTCAGCCATTCTCTTCCTCTCTCTTGTAACCCACTCTCTCTCTCAACAGGTGAATGGTATAGACCTGCGTGTGGCGACGCACGATGAGGCGATCAATGTTTTGCGCCAGACTCCGCAACACGTTCGTCTGTCAGTCTTCAGAGATGAGGGTCAGTATAAGGAAGAAGAACTGTGGGACGCACTGACCATTGAGCTTCAGAAGAAACCAGGCCGTGGTCTTGGACTCAGCATCATCGGGAGAAGGTACTAGAACACTAGTTGAAGGTATAAATCAGTAAAGTGTGATTTAAAGCGGTCATGAACTGCATTGTTTTATTGTTTCATGATGTTTCCTGGGGTGCACTTAAAATGTTAGTATGATTTTTACTTCAAAAATTGTCATAATTTAGAAATAAAAGGCATTTTCCTAGCCTGATTCTAGCCCTCTGATTTGAGCGCAATGTTTGAAGGGACATGTCTGCTGTGAAACGTCAGTGTAAACGCCCACTGCTGTGATTGGCTGACATCTTTACATATACAAATAGCTTCAAATTTACAAATAGCTAGCATTACATGTGGAACTCTCTCGAAAAACTTTTAGCATTAAACTTTTATATCATAAAAGCCTGCAAAGCCTGTGCTGATTTTGCGGACGGATTCCAGGACGAGTCGTTCGCTGGGCCTGGTAACAATACAAGCTGATTTTGGACTAACAAGGAAGTTTTCAGTTCTGAAACTTTCAGGATATTCTTATATTATACCACGGGCTGTTTAAATACTTGATTCTGATTGGCTGGAAGGTGTGCAGTAAAACCGTTTAATGCACAGGTATTTCCAGTCAGTTTGATTACAGTTCGAAATCAATCCGCTACTATAAACATTAGTAACCATAGTAACAGAGTTACACTTGCAAACAGAGTGAGAGAGAGACACATATCATATGAAAACGTTTATTTAGGTAACTTAGGCTCAGAGCCATAGAGAGAAAGAGTTGATCTTGATGTCGCCGCGATGGCTGTCACGTGGATCATGTAAGCCCCAATAGTTCCAAAACATACGCTGGCTGTCATTTTCTTCTATGGGACAGACAGCAGCGATTGCATTATTGAACGGTACATATAAAATAAAACACACACCCAAGTACTTTTTCAGCTGTTACTGCATTAATGCATTTTGTTAATGTCAGTTTTGCATTTGGAGAGGCAGGGTGACAACGAAATACTGTAGTATTACTTAGATAAGTTTTAGGCTTTTTTTTTTTTTCGAGGGAAAAGACAGAGCTAGATAAGATTGAAGACGACAAAGATGAGGTCAATACGAAAAAGACAACTAAATGGGCAGTTAAAACTTTCAGTGACTTTTTTGCGCCAAAGACAGAACAATGATTTCGAGACCTACTCTGCTTCTCTTTTAAATGAGACATTGCGGTAGTTTTATGCCTCTGTTCAGTCTACCGCTGGACGCGAATACAGTGTTGCAAGTTTGATGTGTCTCAGAGCAGGTATAAACCATCACATTACAAAATACAATAAATTTCAATAAATGTAATGTGTCTTTATAGTAATCGTGGCTAGAGACGCCGGTTTTATTTATCACTCTACAATTAATTTAAATTGTCACTGTGTTGCCTGTCATTCATAATTAATTTTAATTATTCCATTAAAGAATCATTCTCTGTCTCTCTCTCTTTTAATAATGAGTTTAAATAAATGTGATAATTCATTCAAATAAAAGCAATCCGATGGCTCTACTTTATTTAAAGTGGACGGAGTGCTAGAACTAACTTAAGAAAATAACCGTCATTTTTACACGTCTGTTAAAAAAAATGACACTGTAAACATCAGTTATAGCTTTAACTTCTTTTTAACGTGGCAAATAACCGAGGTATAAGCGGGATAATCCACGGCTAGCCATGCATTAAAGGATTTTAATGCACGACGTAGAGGCAACCACCCTCCGCTTCGCGTCGGGTGGTTCTTCGCCTCTACGTCTGTGCATTAAAATCCTTTAATGCATGGCTAGCCGTGGATTATCCCTTACATATGAGGACCTCTTATATGTCAAAACCTGATTGATTTCTCTGTTCATGACCCCTTTAAGGTAATAATTTGGGTGTCCACATATTTTTGCCCATTGCACTTTGTCCTGTATTCTAGCATCGTTAGTGCACGAACAGATGAGAATGCTTCATTATTTGTTGCATTTTAAGAATTTTTCCATGCATGTCAAAAATTACAAATTAGAATGGAAAATACATTAAGACTGGTGGATGTGAAACAGACACCTTTTGCATCAATTGTCTGAGAGACATGGCTGTTGCTGAATTGATATGTGTGTAATAGTGCATGAATATTAAATTAAAACTTCATATTGACAATAAACAAATGTACACAAACATCCTTTTAAATGAAATTTCGACAGTCTACTTTTAAGATTACCGTATATCTAAGATATAATTCCTCTTATGAAAAACAATATGCCTACACTTTATCATACTTTTAAAGAGCACTTAATGAAAATAATATACTTAAGTGCAAACTGAATGTAATGTATTTGAAAACTTGATTACTTGTCAATTGCAATTAAATGAAAATGAATTACAGTTTACATATATTAAATTTAATTAGTTGAACTTTGTTTTTGACTTAAGTACATATTTATATGTAAATACATAATTACTTCTATTATTTTTGAAATATGGTTAAATTGAACTGCTGAATGTACCAACAAGCATTTATGTTAAACTAAAATATATTTTAATATAATTTCTGTTTAAACTTGTATGGCATGTATTTAGATAGTTTTTTGTAATTACACATTTGTCATGATAAAGTTGCAATTTAGTACATTAAAATATTTTAACTTTAAATGTCAAATTAAAAAACACACTACAGTTCAAATTATAACCAAGTACTTTATATGTGCTTTAGTACTTTAGTCAACATATAAGTGTACTTCTTTAAAGCACGACAAAAGATTATTAAAACAAAAGTGTACTTTAGTTTGTTAAGAAACATTGTCATGAAAGTGTACTCTCTAAGTACACTTAAGTGGCCTTTTATATATTTACTAATTATTATTTATTATTATATTATCTGCAAGTAAAAATATACTTTTAAGATTTGAAGTACACTACAATTAAGCGCACTTCTTTTTTACAAGGGTCCATAAATGAATATTCAGCTCTGTATTCCCCATGTGCTAACAGCGATCGACTGTCTCTGTCTCAGGAACGACACAGGAGTCTTCGTGTCAGACATTGTGAAGGGTGGAGTCGTGGAGACTGACGGACGTCTCATGCAGGGAGATCAGATCCTTTCGGTTAATGGCGAGGACGTTCGCTCAGCCACACAAGAGTATGTGGCCTCGCTGCTCAAGGTGAATGTCAAGGTCATTCTGTTAAATGGGTGCCTGTGCCTTTTCCATTTTGGCAAAAATATTGAAAGATATAACACTTTCAGTCATAACTGGCATACCACTGGGTGATCTAATGGGCTGTTAAAGGTTTCATCTTTGTTTTTGTATACACATTTTTATAGTTTTTTGTGTAAACATTATGAACATGATATTTCCAATTAGATTTGATTTTTATATTTTGTTTTCACTTTAATGTTAGTTAAAGTTTTAGTAATGTTTGTGTTTTTTAAATGTCTATATAGTTTTTATTCATTTTTATTTATAAGTTTTAATTGTACTTATTTCAGTGCTTTAAATGAAAATGAGAATTGTTGCCTTGGCAACTAGCTTTAAAAAATAAGTTTAAGATTTTTTTTTATTTCAGTTCATTTTAATTGAAGTAACAAAATGCTTTTTATGGTTTTAGTTTTAGTTAATAACTGCGGTGAAAAGCAGAGGATAATTATTTTATAAGCTGTGAATCAATAATGACTAGATAGACTCCTGAAAATGTTTAACAATGTCTCCAAAACATTTAATAGCATCTAAAATAGTGAAACCTAACAATCATTAACTAAAAAAACTACAAACTAACATGTTTTATGTGTCTATTTTACAAACATATTTTAAATTGAATTTGCCTCCCCCATTGATGTCACTTCCTCACATCATTGAAAGAGGCAGTTGTGATTGATCTAGTGTGAATGTGAAAACCAATATACATTTTACCACACACAAATATTAACCAAATAAACTGATTTGATTTCCCTCAGAATTGTGCTGGTCCAATCAGATTGGATGTGGGTCGTTTTAAGGCGGGGCCTTTCCACTCGGAGCGCCGTCTGTCTCAGAGCAGTCAGGTCAGACACAAATCCACAAATATTAAACACTCACGCTTGTGTTTTTGTTGTGCTGGTGCACACCCTGATATCCAACTTACAGCTATGAAGCCATGATCCCAAAATACATTCTCACATGATTTATTTATTATTATGAAATTAGTTATGAAACGAATTCAATTTCAGCAGTAAAACAGCTCAGACGACAAATAGTGTAACTTCAGCTCAATTCAGTTCAATTTTGAAGTTTTACTTAATAACAACACTGGTGTGCACCTGACGGGTGTGTGCAGATTATGCTGCGTTCAAGCCATGTTGTAATTAACGTGAATAAAGCTCCGTACAACACTTTCGAATCGCTCTTGCGGTACTTTGATGTCATACACCGATCGATCTGCCCAGCGCTGCTTCAAGTCGAACACACCTTAAGTCTGCAGTGGTCCGGTGGTACAAGTCGTTGCTCTCATTAGTTTACACGTTGTTATTACAAGTTCTACAAGCACCGGTAATTACGACATGGCAAACAAAAGGTGACGAGCTAGTCATGTTGTGCACACTTGGTCTAATTTAAAAAAAAAAAACTCTCTGTGTTTTCTGTGCAGATAAGCGAGACAGGCAGCGGTAAAGTCACTCCTGCAGCTGTACAGGTTGATGCAGAGAAAACACATGAATGTAAGAAAAGTTAATCTGCTAAACTACAAATATTCAGCTTCATTCTTGACTTCCAACCCTTCCTTTCTTGCTTTGCAGTGCTGGACAAAGACGTCAGGACGGTTGAATTCACAAAGGTCAGTTACAATGATTCAGGCCTATTCACACAGAGCGACAATATTTGCCAATAGTCCTCCAAGATTTCAAACTATGTTTCTATTGACCGGTGTTGACCAGGGATGAAATGTGTAAGTTTTTCTTTCCGTTGTTTATCATTTGACGTTATATATACATGTATATTCCAAAAGGGCAGCATCCATTTATGATTTTAATAAATATACAGTGACTATATTATTACTGCATATTTTGCACTTAGCTTCTGCCTTTAGGTCATTGTTATTTTAGTATCATTGATATACAATTATAGTTATTATAATTTTATTTTAGTTCTTCAACGTAAAATGATAATGAGAAATGTTGTTTTGGTAACTAGCTGAAATAAAATAATTATGTTTTTTAATGTTTGATTTTATTTCAGTTAATGGTTTTGGGGTACATTTACATGACAACGATGTAATAAAAAGTTTTTCCTTTGCTTCACACGGATCTGCAAAAATAACAAAAAACGCTGTATTATGCTGCCAGGCCAGTAGTTGGCGATGTCACTTTGTAAAGAAACACTATGCGCCTATAGACTGAACACGTAATACACATGACGCCACCGTTTTTAAAAATTTGTGTTTTTGTAATTTACACGAAAACGATAATGGTATCGTTTTCAAAAACTTGCACTTTGAAACCTGTTTTCAAAAGCCGTGGTGAATTTGTCCGTGGGGAATTGATTGGATGGTTGGAAGGTTGTGGTTTGCTATTGGTGACAGGTTGTCCCGCCCTTGTGTTAGTAAACATGTCATCAGAGAAGAGATGTCACTGCAAGGAGGAGGGTCATTTATTTTGATTAAAGTGCCCCTTCTATGCTTTTTTAACATTACCTTTCATGCAGTGTATAATATAGATGTCTGTGAATGTAAAAGGTCTGCAAAGTATAAATTTACTGTCTCCTAAAAGAAAGATTGATTCTGAACTGCCGAAACCATTTGTCAGTAATTCCAGTCTTACTTCCTGCACAAGCCTACGTAGGTTTGTAATACATTTGCATAATGTTCACCTATGGTCTTCACTGGCTGCCCGCGAACAACATCTACTTTAGTTTGACCCACCCTCCAACACTGTAGTTGTAGCTGAGACTGGAAGAGTGTGGTTTGTGTTGTCAACATGTCAAGAAGACTGTTTTCAGCGTTGCTAAAGAAAATCCACTTTGCATGCACTTTTAAAGGATGAGGTTGAAAATGGCCGCCACAATTACTGTTCACATCACTGTGTGTTAAGTTCTAAAGAAGCCTTCTGAGCTGAAATTCAGATATGGTAATGAACGTTTCCGACATGTGCTGTAAGCAATCACATTCACAACACACAGGGCAATATGACCAATCAGAGCAGAGTATGGTCTCGGAATGGAGGGGTTTAGAGAGACCAGATCCTTGATAGAACGTATAAGACACTGAGAAAAGAGGTGATGCTGCAATGTATATTATGAGAAAAGTAAAACTTTTTGACTTTGGATGCATGTTAACCTATTGTAGGAGACCTCCAAAACTAAATTAGGAACCATCAAAATAGCATATATGGGGCACTTTAAAGATTACGAGGGCACATGAATTAAAAAAATAATAATTATTTGCATAGATAAATAATTTATAATAAATACTTCTGTATTCCATAACATCAAGAATTATCCATTTTGATTTCATGGTGAATTTAAATAACCCTGCTTTAGGGTGTATGCTTTTGAATTTTTGAGGGTTTAGTTTGCTTTCTCTGTGTGATGGTGTGTATGTGTGTGTGTCCCAGGGCCCATCAGACTCTCTGGGCATCAGTATAGCTGGAGGAGTGGGCAGTCCTCTGGGGGACGTGCCTATATTCATCGCCATGATGAACCCCAGCGGCCTCGCAGCACAGACACAAAAACTCTTGGTACGTGTGAGTTGAAGATGTTAGAAGATTATTAGAAAAAAAATGTTTTATTTTTGTCCACCAATACATTTACATTTAGTCATTTAGCAGACGCTTTTATCCAAAGCGACTTACAACTGAGGACTAAACCAAGCGAGTCATCGTGAAGAGGCAAAAACAACGCAAGAAGTGCTCAAAATACAAAGTTCAGACATTGCTCGGAGTAGCATAAGCCAGATAAGCAGGGATTTAAAGGAAAAGGAAAGTTTTTATTTATTTTTTGTTAAGTGCTCACGGAAGAGATGAGTTTTCAGTTGTCTTTTGAATGCTGTCAGGGATTCTGCATTCCGGATGAGGGTGGGCAGATCATTCCACCAGCATGGTACCGTGAATGAGAATGTTCTGGAGAGTGATTTTGAGGCTCTCTGTGATGGTACCACGAGCCGTCGCTCATTGACTGATCGTAGGCTTCTGGTAGGGATGTAGACTTGTAGTAGTGAGTGGAAGTAGGAGGGAGCTGATCCTGTGGTCAATCTGTAAGCAAGTGTCAACACCTTGAACTTGATGCGAGCAGCGAGTGGTAGCCAGTGCAGAGAGATGAACAGAGGAGTGACGTGGGCCCAATAAAAGGTCTTATGCACTGAAGCAGGTGTGTGTATTTATGAACCCCAGTCTCTCATGTTTATTAACTGTGTGTGTTAGATTGGAGACAGGATTGTGTCTATCTGTGGAAACTTAACAGAGGGAATGACTCACAATAAAGCCGTTTCACTGCTGAAGAACACGACAGGCATCATACAACTACAGGTACACAACGACACATCACACACCCGTAGTGCTTGACCCATAATATCCCTTGTGAAAAAGAAGTACACTTAAGCATACTTAAAAAAAAAAGTATAATTATTAAGCAAATATTATACTTTAAAAGAATATACTTAAGTGCAAACTAAATGTAATGTTTTCTGACCCTTAATTGTACCTAAGTGTGTTAAGTCATGAAAGTACTCACTTTAAGTACACTTAAGTGGCCTTTTATTTCATTAATATTATATACTTATGTTCTGTAAATGTTCCCTTTCGTTGTCACTCCGAGTTCCGTCGGATGACGACGAATGGGGTTTCGCTTAGAAAGCCTATCGACTTCGAGTTTTACAAAACGAGCCAATGGCAAAGAAATGCCATGGGTCTGCGGAATTTGCATGGCGCAACTCCGCCCCACCTCGTGGGTATAAAGGAGGACGCCGGCAATATGCAGATATGTTTTCGCTTCGGAGCCAAGAAGTTTTCTTCACTCCTGCAGCCAATTCTCTGACTATCTTCGAGAATCTTCTAGACGAGCAGCTTCCAGTCGGTGTTGGTGTGATGGCGAGTTCCAGCGAGTTTCATATTCCTGCCTGCTGAACTGAACAGCGTGTGTGTTTCTCCCTGGGCGCTTTAGCACTGCTGCAAGCTTTTCTCTCACAAAAAGAGTGTGCATGCGGCACGTCTTTCTAAAGACGATCTGCCCGTGTATTTCTGAGTGCGGTATTCTGATAGATTCAGCTGATGGGCACGAGCGCTGTCTGAACGCGATTGAAGCCCAAACACGTCAAAACAGCGCTCGTGGATGTGTCTCCCAGCGGGAACGTGACCATCGCAATGTAACGGTCGAGACTCTATGAGCTCAATAGAGCGAGAGTCCCCTCATCCACACCCCGATCTATTTTTCTCCACGTGAGATAATACTTCGGCTGGCGGCCAGGGTGACCTAAGACAGTAGGTCTGGAACTAAACTGACAAAATATCCTTGGTCCACACCCCGTCTTTCACATTGCAACCCGCGTGGTCCCGAGTGAGTTCGCCGGCGCGCTCGTGGGCCCGTGGTCTCATTCGGTCCCCCGGCTGATGAAATCATGTATATCGCCGCATCACAAGGTGAGCTGGAGTCCTCTGGAGATGATGGCTCGTCTGTGCTGCCATCCTCGGGTGTGCTAGCATAACGAGTCTGATCCAGAGTTGACAGCTATGTTTTCCCGGGCCGCCGCGAGTATCGGGCTTGTGTGGAACCATCTGCCATGTCCCGAGCACTTAAGGCTGATAATTGGTTTTTGGGGGAGGCGAACCCAAATCCTTTCTACCCGGACGTGCATGAAGAGGTCATGAGATCGTGGGAGTCTCCTTTGACTTTTCGCGACTGCTCAGCGGCCTCTTCCGCCTTCTCTGCCCTCGCAGAGGCCGCGGCCAAGGGTACACTGGGGTTCCCCCCGTGGAATGTTCTGTGACAGCACATCTGTGTCCCCACAGTGCCTCCACCTGCCGTGGCGACCCTAAGCACCCCTCCAATGCCTGTAGGTTTTTTGTCTACTCCGGTGGCAAGGACCTATAGAGCTGCGGGGCAGGCTGCCGCCTCACTGCATGTTATTGCCATCCTTCTGGGTGTTCAATGACATGCACGAGGGTAGGGCTGATTCAGGGCTCATCCGTGAGCTGCCTGCTGTCACCGACCTTGCTCTACGAGCGACGAAAGTGACCTCACGCTCCCTAGGTAAGGTGATGTCCACATGCGTGGTCAGACATCTCTGGCTTAACCTGGTTGATATGCGCGAGCCTGAGCGAACTCGTTTCCTCAACTCCCCCAAATCCCAGGCTGGCCTCTTCGGCGACGCGGTCGAGGACTCTGCCCAACAGTTCTCGGCCGCCGAGAAGCGGACTGTGGCTACCAAACTTGTCTGACCCTGCGGCCATCTGCTGCCAAACAGCCGCCGGCTCAGACGCCTCAGTCCGCTTGCCGCCGAACGCGCCCTCCTGCGACTTCCGCCCCCTCCCGCCCGGCCCCAGCAGCACCGGGCCGTGCCGTGGAGGCGGTCGCAGGAAGGCTCCCCTGCCCGCACCAGCCTCGCTGAAAGCCAGGCGATGCGGCGCTCCCGTTACGGGCAGCTCAGAAGTGGGTTGCAGTTCTTTCAGGAAGTGGTTGCAGGGCCACTCCTTCCCCCGGTGGAGGGCCGGGGGAGAATCTCTTCTCCAAAGAGCTGTATCCCATCTCTGAGCCCCCAGAGGGCGCGGATGACAGTGCGCGCCGCTTACGAGCCTCGCCACTCTTATCCCCCTCTGTCCTAGAGCTCGAATGACAGTGTGTGCCGCCCCCAGGCCGTACCACTCTCATCGCCCTCTGTCGTCAGACCCCTGGCAGAGCAGGCCCCCGCGGAACGCTGGTCCTTCCCTGGCCTCCTCTGTCAGGGTGCGGTTTATGACCGTTCCCCCACACCGGGCCACTATGCCGTCCACGTCCGGGCCGGTCATTCCGCTTTGCTGCACCACCGAGGGGGGACGTCTGTGGTTCGCGTGACCCCGCTGGCACAGTCCTTGGGAGCCTGGCTAGAGCTTCCCAACCTGTCCCGCTGGGTCGCACGAACCATCAGGCTCGGCTATGCGATTCAGTTTGCACAGTCTCCTCCCCGCTTCAGGGGAGTCCGCTCCACTATGGTCGGTGGCTATGCCCCTATCATGAGAGCGGAGGTTGCTACCCTACTGGCGAAGGGTACAATCGAGACTGTCCCTCCAGCCGAAATGAGGTCCGGGGTTTACAGCCCATACTTCATTGTCCCGGAGAAAGCTGGTGGGTTACGACCAATCCTGCACCTGCGCATCTGAACCGCTCGCTTCACAGGCTGCCGTTCAAGATGCTCCTGGCCAAACACGTTTTCGAATTTGTGCGGCCACAGTATTGGTTTGCAGCGATCAACCTGAAGGACGCCTACTCTTATGTCTCCGTTCTCTTTGACTCAGACCGTACCTACGGTTGGCTGTCAGGGGGCGCGCATATCAGTACGCCGTTCTCCCATTTGGGCTAGCCCTGTCTCCTTGCGCCTTCACAAAGGTTGTCAAGGCAGCCCTTGTTTCTCCATGGGAACATGGGGTTCGCATCCTGAACTATCTTGGCGACTGGCTTTCCTAGCTCACTCTCGAGACAAGGTCTGCAAACACAGGGACCCAGTGCTCCGGCACCTAGCTCGTCTGGGCCTTCGGGTAAACTGGGAAATGAGTAAACTTTGCCCCGTGCAGAGGATCTCTTTTCTCGGTTTCAGACTCGGTCGCCTTCTCCACTCAGCCATTGCTGACTTGCCTGAGAAAAGAAAGCAAGAGTGCGGTTCCACTGAAGTTTTTTCAGAGGCTCCTGGGGCATATGGCATCTGCAGCCGCGGGTACGCCGCTCAGATTGCTTCATATGAGACCGCTTCAGCTTTGGCTTCACGACCGAGTCCCGAGGTGGGCATGGCAACACGGCGTGCTCCGAGTACCAGTTACTTCGACCTGCCGTCAGACCTTCAACCCGTGGTCGAACCTCTGTTTCTACGGGCTGGAGTGCCCGTGGAACGCGCTTCCCGGCATGTTGTTGTCTCAACAGATGCCTCCACCACGGGTTGGGGCGCCATGTGCAATGGATATGCTGCCGCGGGCTCCTGGACAGGACCCCAGCACCTATGGCATGTCAATTGCCTCGAGTTGCTGGCAGTACGTCTTGCTCTGCACCGCTTCCGGGCGTTGCTTAGGGTCAACACGTACTAGTCCGATCAGACAACACCGCCACTGTAGCGTACATCTAACATCAAGGTGGTCTACGCTCCCGCCGTATGTTGCAACTCGCGTGGTCCCGAGTGAGTTCTCCCCTCTTCACATGGAGTCAGAAGCATCTGAAGTCGCTTCGAGCCATTTATATTCCCGGAGCCCTGAACTGTGCAGCTGACGAGCTCTCACGGCTTCAGCCCCTCCCCGGAGAATGGCGACTCCATCCCCAGTCGGTTCAGCTGATTTGGGACCAGTTCGGAGACGCACAGATAGATCTGTTTGCCTTTCACGACTCGACCCATTGCGCCCTGTATTTTCCCTGTCCGAGGGCACGCTTGGCACGGATGCACTGGCGCACAGCTGGACGCGGGGCCGCAAAATGCGTTTCCCCCAGTGAGCCTTCTTGCGCAGACCCTGCGCAAAGTCAGGCAGGACGAGGAGCGGGTTATTTTGGTCGCGCTGCATTGGCCCACCCGGACCTGGTTCTCTGAACTCTACTCCTCGCAACAGCACCTCCCTGGCCAATTCCTCTGAGGAAGGACCTCCTTTCTCAGGGACGGGGCACCCTATGGCACCCTCGTCCCGATCTTTGGAACCTCCACGTGTGGCTCCTGGAAGGGACGAGGCAGGTTTGAGTACCCTACCACCAACAGTGGTGGCTACCATCACTTCCGCTGAGCGTCGTCCACGAGACACGCCTACGTGTTGAAGTGGAACCTCTTCGTCAACTGGTGCTGCTCTCGCTGAGAAGACCCCGGAGATGTTCGATCGGTGTCGTGCTTTCCTTCCTTCAAGTTGGGTTGGAGCGAAGGCTGTCTCCCTCCAACCTCTAAGTATACGTTGCCGCTATTGCCGCACACCATGATACAGTAAGCTAAGTCCGCAGGGAAGCATGACCTGATCGTCAGGTTCCTGAGAGGAGCGAGGAGACTGAATCCTCCTCGCCCTTTTCTCGTCCCCTCTTGGGACCTCTCAGTGGTTCTAACTGCCCTGCAGAGTGCTTGCCTTGAGCTTTTGCAATCAGTGGAGCTTAAGTTCCTGTCTATGTAGACAGCGCTCCTGGTTGCATTGGCCTCCATCAAGAGGGTAGGGGACCTGCACGCATTCTCCGTTGACGAAGCGTGCCTGGAATATCGGGCCGGCTTACTCTCACGTGATCCTGAGGCCCCGGCCGGGATATGTGCCCAAGGTTCCTACCACTCCCTTCCGGGTCCAGGTGGTGAACCTGCAAGCGTTGCCCCTGGAGGAGGCAGACCCAACCTTGGCACTGCTCTGTCCAGTACGTGCTCTCCGTGCCTATGTAGACAGAACGCAGAGTGTTTCAGGACCTCAGACCAGCTCTTTGTCTGTTATGGTGGGAAGCTGAAGGGAAAGGCTCTCTCCAAGCAAAGGCTGCCTCACTGGATAGTGGACGCCATTGCTTTGGGATACCAGCAGCAAGGTCGACCATGCCCCCTTTGTGTGACTGTCCACTCCTCTCGGAGTGTGACATGCTCTTGGGCTCTAGCGCATGGCGCCTCGCTAACAGACATCTGCAGAGCTGCAGGCTGGGCGACACCCAACACATTCGCCAGATTCTACAATCTCCGAGTGGAGCCAGTGTCCTCCCGTGTACTCGCTTCAACCAGCCGGTACTAGGAACCGCTTAGGTGTCTTCGCTTGCTCGCCATTGCACTCCACGGACTGGATACGTGCGATATTCTCTTCAGGTGAGCCTCACAAGCCCTGAATTCCTCCAGCACTGCTGACGTCGACGCCAGTGTCTATTGCCTGCGCGTTGGCTAGGTGCCTCCCGTGTGCATGGTCCCTCCTCTGAGCGACCCCCACATGTGTATTTCCACTGTAAGCCTCTCTGAGCATGTGTCTTTCCCTTGGCAAGCCACCTTGCCACCCCTGGGGTTGAAATATTCCACCTGCGGCTGGACACCCCAGTGTTTCTCCATATGCATCCCTCCAGGTCATATGTGTATTCTCTAAGTCCCCCCCTCCTCTGGATTGGCATTAATTGCATACTTCTCTACTGAGATATGCATTTATGCAAATTGCATTTTCTCATATAAGTGTGTATTTGTAGGTAGTTGCTGGTGATACAACAGTAACTGGACCCTCACCAGAGCAGTCAGCAGGACTCACAGCCAGCAGCATTTTCCATGATGACCTGGGGTTTGTACACACACACACACACACACACGTTAGGTTTCGGTATCTTTGTGGGGACTCTCCATAGACATAATGATTTCTAAACTTTAAAAGCTGTATTTTCTATCCCCTAAACCTACCCATTACAGAAAACTTTCTGCATTTTTACATTTTAAAATAAGCATAATTTATTATGTTTATTAATCCGTTTCCCTCGGACAAGGATTTTGAATATTGCCATCTTTGTGGGGACATTTTGTCCACATAATGTAGGGTTTACAAGGACACACATACACACGCACACAAAATCTCTTCCAGGATGTAAAATGTAATACTCACCATGTGCTAAATGCCACTAAAAATTGGCTTTGGAGAGTAAATGAAATAAATGGTTCATATTAAGTTGTAAGATAGATAATCAGAACATTGATGACAAAATCATATGTACTTCACATTTCTGTGAAAATGTGACTGCAGGTTTATGAGAGATGGAAACAGTGCTGTGAAAATGTATTATTTTTGTAAATGTTTCAGATTTTCAACCAAAATAGATATAGTTATGTTAGATACAGGTTCTTGTAGTTTTGAGTGTTTCACTTCTCCAGAAGAATTCTGGCCAAAATAAATGAAAGACACCTAAACTTCTGAACTAACTAACTAACCTAAACTAACACCAGACTCTAACTAATGCTACTACAGCCAAATCTGACCACATGGAATTGAAAAAATATGAAAAAATTCATGGGCAAATCCACTTTTTCACACCATTGTGTATGAGCATGAATGTGACCTACGCTCTTTGACAAAAATATTTGCTTAATAACAGATTAATAAAAGTGTTATCATTAACTAAAAATATTTTTGCTAATTAAAATAACAAAAATAAATCCTAACTTTTTTTTAAGTCGGTTACATAAAAACGTAGGTTACCTTTTAACTAACTGCTAGTTGGTCAAACTAGTTCTTGAGACACATTCTTAACATAGAGGCTATGTTTATGCAACTTGGCAATCTCTTCAAATTATGACCATAAACTTTAGTTTCAAATCTAGTATCCATGTAACTTTGCTCTTATCTCTGTTTGGTCCAGTCCTCCGCAGTGTAAGAGCATTAGTTTGGAGCGAGGGCCTGATGGACTGGGCTTCAGTATAGTGGGTGGATTTGGCAGCCCACATGGTGACCTTCCCATCTACGTCAAAACCGTCTTCAGCAAGGTAACTTTAGTAGATAAAGAGGAGATGCCACAATACAGATGCATTGCAGAAGCATTATCTAATGTGTGTGTCTCAGGGAGCCGCGTCAGAGGACGGGCGTCTGAAGCGCGGAGATCAAATCGTCGCTGTTAACGGTCAGAGTTTGGAGGGCGTCACTCACGAAGAGGCCGTCGGTATTCTGAAGAAAACCAAAGGAACTGTCACACTCACTGTGCTGTCATAAACACATACACACAGCTCGTTTAATAGGTTTGTATTAGGTCCTTTAGTTGTTTTAAACACTGGAATACAAACTTGAGTATGAATTGTGCCCTCTCATAGCATTGTTTACTGCTAGTTTGTGAAGAAACCAGCAGACTCCCACAATCTGCCATACTATGCTTGGACTTTACATGGCATTTGTGCTTTAAAATGCAGAAAGTGCTCACAACTGCATGGCCAGATATATGCCTGGTTATAATATACTTCTTTGTTTCACAGTTCCTGCTGCTGTGATTGCTAAAAAATGCACACATCTCTCTCTTTCCTGTTGTGTTTGAAAATGGGTACAAATGGACCCCCATTGGTTTCCATGCAATTTGCCAAAAATGTACACTATGAAAAACACTAAAGATGCACGTAAAAAAATAACAACTCTATTGTAGCTTGTCAAAGACTAGAAAAATATGAAAAGTGAGAGAAATTTATTAATTACCATCCATTTCTTTTCTATTGTGTTAAGGGTAATTTGACCCATTTTTTTTCATTCAAAATTAGCTGCAGACAAAATTTTAAAAAGAAAATATATATTTTTTTTTTTATTATTGCAGATAGAACAAGACATGGCATACAATTTTACAAAACAAGGAAAAAACATTCATTTGTAGCAGGGGATCCAAAAATAATATCAAAATATTTTAAACATGTTGATGACTTTTTGTTTTTGACCAATTTCAGAGAAGATATGAAGCAATCAAATTCTAATTTAAACAATTAAAATATTGGGGATGAATGTTTGCTAATGGAAATAACATTTTGCCAACAGTATAAATAAATTAACAATGTATTCAAGATCTTTGTTTTCATAATACACAATAATATCCTTTAAAGTAAAATAGTATTTCATTTTTACTAAATTAAAGAAATTCTGCCAATTCCTTCCAGAAATGTTGTATAATCTTGCATTCAAAAAACAGAGTCTTTCCCTCTTTCCCACTTTTACAAAAAGAACATAAATCGTCAATATCAGAGTATCTTGCAATTAATGATTTAAGAGGGTAAGTAGTATGCAAAATTTTAAAGTGTATTTCTTTGGTTTTATTATTAATGCAATATTTAAAGGGGATTAACCAAGCAGTCTTCCAATCACATTTACATCTACATTTAGTCATTTAGCAGACGCTTTTATCCAAAGCGACATACAACTGAGGACTAAACCAAGCGAGTCATCGTGAAGAGGCAAAAACAACGCAAGAAGTGCTCAAAATACAAAGTTCAGAAATTGCTCGGAGGAGCATAAGCCAGATAAGCAAGGATTTAAAGGAAAAGGAAAGTTTTTTTTTTTTTTTATGTTAAGTGCTCACGGAAGAGATGAGTTTTCAGTTGTCTTTTGAATGCTGTCAGGGATTCTGCATTCCGGATGAGGGTGGGCAGATCATTCCACCAGCATGGTACCGTGAATGAGAATGTTCTGGAGAGTGATTTTGAGGCTCTCTGTGATGGTACCACGAGCCGTCGCTCATTGACTGATCGTAGGCTTCTGGTAGGGATGTAGACTTGTAGTAGTGAGTGGAAGTAGGAGGGAGCTGATCCTGTGGTCAATCTGTAAGCAAGTGTCAACACCTTGAACTTGATGCGAGCAGAGAGTGGTAGCCAGTGCAGAGAGATGAACAGAGGAGTGATGTGGGCCCTTTTGGGCTCGTTGAAGACCAGACTAGCTGCAGCATTCTGGATCATTTGTAGAGGTTTAGTTGCACATGATGAAAGTCCAGGCAGAAGAGCATTGCAGTAATCAAGCCTAGAAATGACCAGGGCCTGGACGAGAAGTTGTGTTGCATGCTCAGTTAGGAAGGGCCTGATCTTCCTGATGTTGTGCATAGCAAACCTAGCAAATCAATATTAAAAAGAAAAGAAATTGTAATAACTACTTGTAGTGGCTATTGCACAGAGGTGTCTTACATTATTTGTACTACTTAGTGTAGTATTTATCTGCCTTATGTCATGTCTGGGGGTACTTTTACGCGACAACAATGTACTAAAAACAGAACAGTCTTTCCTTTTCGTTTTTGAATAGTTCCATGTACAGACGACAACGTTGTCAAAGCGATCCCCGTTCACACAGATCCACAAAAATGACTAAGGCCGGATTCACATATAGCGCCTAAAAACGCGTAGAAAACGCTGGGCGCGCCGCATTCTCCTTTTTCCAAAGCGCTAGGGCGGTTGCGCTCCGGTTGGTTCTTGTCACGTGACCTACTGTGCGCTTATGGTGCGCTTGCGGCATTCTGAAAAGTTGAGATGTTTTTATCTCGATGCGGCGCGGACGCGCTTGGAAAAAACGAGCGCGTCGCACCGCGACCGCGTCGCTTCCATTATGAGCGCGCATACCGCGCGCCTACATTTGAAATAATGAACTTGAGCGCGCAAAAGACGCGATATGTGAATCGGGCCTAAAACTGCTGTATTATGCATGCCAGGCCAGTTGTTGGCGATGTAGTTACTTTGTAAAGAAACACTACGCACCTTTAGACTGAACGCATGCGGTCTTCGGTTTTCAAAAACTTGCACTTTTGAAATCAGTTTTCAAAAGTTTGTTTTCAGGCCCCCAAAACGGTATTGTCATGTAATTGAAAAGACAAAACACATAAAAAGTTTTATGCTTTTAATTGAAAATGAAAATACCCTTGTGAGGGTAGCGTGGGTTTTCATCGGATGAAAACCTTTCATCGGATGATTCAGAAGACGAGTCGTTAATTTTGAGTAAAGTCTTAAATTTCTAAAGTTCTCATGTATTTGATGTTAGTTTGGCAAGCTACAATAAAGGTGTTCTGACTCTTTGCCGTTTTGTTGAGGTGTCGATTTTTGGCAAATTGCATGGAAACCAATGAAGATCAATTTGACCCAACACAAAAAGTTGTAACAAAATTTGTACAGCATTTCCAAAACACATCTATGTATCGAAACTTTGCATGCACATTCATCTCATTTCCATTAATCAGAAATATTCACATTTCAAGAAGAAATTAATAGTTTAGCCAGTGTTTCACTGAAGATCAAATAGGTTACACAACATAAGGGGTAAATGGTCTGTTTACTTTCAACATCAGTTTTGCCAGGAAAATAAGACTCTAACAGTGCAATTAATCAATGATGAGCATAATTTACATGGAAAGGAGGCACGTTCATACTGAATAGAATGTAGACATCTATAGTCTATCAGCGGTGAAGCGGTTTACTAAATCTGAAGTCTTTCAGTGTGAGTATAAAAAAATAAGTACATAAGTATGGTAAAAATGTAAGCAATAAGCATTGACAGCAATAAGATGACAGTCCTGAATGTGTGGCAATACTTACACACAGGAGTTTAATCATTTTGACTACATTTATCCTGATCATTAATTCAAACAGTTGAGTAACCATCTTTGTTTCTTAAAAAAACAAACAGTGCATTCTGGAGTTTTGCCTTCACCTGAGATTTTTGCTGTAGAACAAACTACTGTTATATATTTTGGTATATTGTCATTTTGTTCTGAATCTGAAACAGTATAATGGCTTTCACTACAAATACATGAATAAAAGTGACCTTCAGCACACAAGAGTTTATTTTGTCGTCTCCATTTATCAGATAAAAAAAAATACTACACAACTTTTTAAAAACAAAGCACGAAAACGGAAGCATGTAAAAAAAAAAAGTTTCTTTCATCATTCATCAAGTATATATCTGTTCTTAAGACCTTTTTCTTCATGAAGTCTTAATTCTACAATGGTCAAGCACAATCCCAGAATACTGAAGTCAAAGACACAGTTAACATTAATTTGCTGGTTGTTCAAACGTGGTTTGATTGTGGTTGTCAAGATTAAGGTAATGATATTACGACTGGTTGATTCTACCTTGAACTGCAAGTTGCTCTAAACACTGTTAACAAATCATGTGTTCTTGGAGGAATTATAATGTGAAATCATGTAACAAGGTTATTTAATAAAAAGTACTACTAATCAACTAACTACCCCCAAAATAATGACCAGAATTTTCAACAAATTAAAACATTCTGTTTGTAACATTTGAGTCTGTACAGATACACTGGTTCTATAAAAACACACAACTCTCACATTCAGATGGCACTTAGAACATTCCAGCATTACATATAGGAAGTTCTTTAACATAGCTTCATATTCCGTATACATGAGAGTGAACTTACTACATATCAAGATCTTGTTACATCTGTCTAAGGCAGTGTTGCTGAGTTTACATACAAGAGGATGAGATCTTCTCTTTTAGGTCCAGGTTTTTAGAACATAAACATGAACTTAATTATTATAAGAGTTTACTGGCCAGTTTCACTCATAGAAAAGTGTACATGGAGATTGCCTTACATTTTACTAAAGTATAAAACTTAGGATGTGGTCAAACTAGGGTTTTTTAACATGTTTGATGCCAAGGACCCCCAAATAATGGTCAAGTTTGTAACCCTTTACAGTAAGGTTTCATTTGTTAACTACATTAAATAACACAATAACAATTTGTATGACTAATACAAATAAATGCAGTAGAAGTGTTGTTCATTGTTAGTTTAAGTAACATTAACAAAGGTTAATAAATGCTGTAAAGGATATATATTGGTATTGTTACTTCATGTTAGTTAATGCATTAACAAATGAGACCTTATTTTAAAGTGTAACCAATAATTTTGTAAAAACAAATTAAATAATTGGCTTTTATAGTCACTACCTACACACTAAAGCCAACGAAGTGAAAATAATCTCAAGATATTAATGTAATTTATATAGATATTATTTACTTATAATTTTCTACCCACAATTAGTTCTATGCTTAGTACAGTCAATAGAATAAAAAATAATATTTTTTCTGTCTTTACAAAGCAGACCGTCAAATTGGATAAATATTAGTCTTTTAGTTTAAAATTTTTTCTCTGAAATGTTCTGTGGGTCTCTAAACGCCAGATTGAAAGCTTCTGGTCTAAAAGCAAACAGAGAATTATTTGAAATGTTGTCAATGTTTATACTCATGTTTCGCCTGCAGGACCATAAAGTCCACATTTTTTTAAAACAATGTTTGCATTAAATACCTGTATATGCAAGTTTGAACAGATTACAGTTTTGAAGTTACACGAATTACAGTACAAACACGAATGCACAGTGGAGTCCATAAGTTTGAGACTGGTGAAATAAAAAAAAAATGCAAAAGTGTTCACTTTTTTAATATTTTTCCCATTATCAGACTGATCTGGTTGATCCATGTTATGACTCGGGCAAAGAGCATGTGTGCTGGAACAGAATCTCAAATCAGTTGTACTTTTTTTGTTGTTGCTAATTTCATTAGTGACCAAGAAAAATTGCATATATATTTTATGCAATACAGTTTAAATTATATTACAAATAAGATTGTCAATGTGGTCTCAGAGTTTTGACCCCACTGAATATTTTTGTGTGTGTGTGTGTGTGTGTGTGTGTATCCCTTCAAGACTAGTAATCCCTGAATGTACTTCCCTTAAACCACATAAAAAAATAAAAATAAATTAAAATCTTTGTTGTATAATCCATTGGGCGAACTTACAGTTTCCACTAACAACCGCTGATTCAACAGATGATTCTGAGAGAAGAACGTCCTGTATTCCTTTAACATTAGTAACAATAATACTAGTAACTAGGGCTGGGCAATAGCTGAACATGAACAATATTTAGTGGTCAGTGTAGTTGTGCCAGTTTGGACGTGCTCCTGATCAGTATTCTTTGTTTGTTGGTCCTGGTGTCCTGATATTCAATATACAGTACATGTTATTTATGTATTAGCTCTGAAATTGCAAAGAGTAAAATACAGTTCAAGTCTATCTTTATATAAGGGATGTTTTCTACAGCAGGAAAACATTTGTTAATTGCAAAATTAAAAAGGATTTATTTAACAAATCGCTGAATCCGACCTTGCAATTGATTCAAATAAAACTGACATTCTGAACTGATTCGCAGAAATCAACAAAATAATTGTTAAAATACCATGAATATTTAATATATCACCCAGCCCTAGCAATTACTGGCACAGATTAAAGGGATAGTTCACCCCAAAATGAAAATTCTGTCAGTAATTACTCACCCTCATGTTGTTCCAACCCCGTAAGACTTTCGTTCATCTTCGGAACACAAATTAAGATATCTTTGATTAAATCTGAGAGCTGGATCACTCCAGTTAAAGACATCGTTAAAATAGTCAGAGTGACTACAGTGGCTCAATCTTAAGTTTATCAAGCGACGAGAATACTTTTTGTGCGCAAAAAACAAACAAAAATAACGACTTTATTCAACTATTCATTGAACTATTCAGGAAATGAATAAAGTCGTTATTTTTGTTTTTGTTTTTTTTTGCGCACAAAAAGTATTCTCGTCGCTTGATAAACTTAAGATTGAGACACTGTAGTCACTCTGACTATTTTAACGATGTCTTTAACTTTTCTGGGCCGGCAAGTTTCGATCGCTTAAGAAGCCTATGGAGGAGTGATCCAGCTCTCAGATTTAATCAAAAATATCTTAATTTGTGTTCCGAAGATGAATGAAAGTCTTACGGGGTTGGTACAGCATGAGGTTGAGTAATTACTGACAGAATTTTCATTTTGGGGTGAACTATCCTTTTAAATACTATTGTTAGCATGCTGATTTTGTTAATGGAGGAATAATAGAAAAATTATGTTTTGGGCTGTCCCTTTAAAGGGATACTCCACTTTTTTTTGGAAATAGGCTCATTTTACAACTCCCCCAGAGTTAAACTGTTGAGTTTTACCGTTTTTGAATCCATTCAGCCGATCTCCGGTTCTGGCGGTACCACTTTTAGCTTAGCATACATCATTGAAGTGGACAAGACCATTAGTATTTCTCAACAAAAAAAAAAAAATGACCAAAGAGTTTAGATATTTTTCCTATTTAAAACTTGACTCTTCTCTAGTTACATCGTGCACTAAGGCCGACGGAAAATGTAAAGTTGCGATTTTCTAGGCTGATATGGCTAGGAACAAAGGAATACTCTCATTCCTGCGTTATAATCAAGAAACATTACTGCCCGTACCATGAGTGCAGCAGGCGCAGGCACTTGGAAGTCCCGGTCACGTTGGAAGTTACCGAGCTGGGGACTATTTTCAAGCGCTGCGTCATATCATTACGTCTGCTGCACTCTTGGTACGGCAGTAAAGTTTCTTGATTATTACACAGGAATGGGAGTATAGTTTCTAGCCATATCAGCCTAGAAAATCGCAACTTCACATTTTCCGTCGGTCTTAGTGCACGATGTAACTACAGAAGAGTCAAGTTTTAAATAGGAAAAATATCGAAACACTTTGGTAATATTTTTTTTTGAGAAATGCTAATGGTCTTGTCCACTTCAATGATGTATGCTAAGCTATGCTAAAAGTGGTACAGCCAGAACCGGAGATCGGCTGAATGGATTCAAAAACGGTAAAACTCAACAGTTTAACTCTGGGGGAGTTGTAAATGAGCCAATTTCCAAAAAAAAGTGGAGTACCCCTTTAAACTGACTGTTCAGTTTGTTCCCTTTAGTACAGTATGCCAAATCTGTAAGTATTATTTTTAAGCTGCCAAAAAAAAAAAAAAAAACTGTTTTCAGTTTTGCTTCCATTTTGAATTTGTCCACTGTGTGTGAAGAGACTGACGCACAAGCACCAGCGCAGACGCCCTGAGAGCGGATCGGTTTGGGACTGAGTGTGGTTGTCAGTCAGACCAGGAGGCGCAGAGGGAACGAAAAAGCTGCTCCCAACGACAAGCCCAGAGACAGAAAAAACGTCATTAACGCGCCGGCCGTCTCCGCATCTTTAGGCTCCACAAGCCTCAGAGAGAAAGAAGGAAAAAACGTCAGCATGTGAGATCTCAAGGTGGAGAAACAACTATGAATTGCTACTATTACTAGCGTCCATGTAAACGCAGCTCAGTCGGAATAAATAAAAAAAAATAAGTCACATGTAACCACATCAGATTGATTTGGCCACATCCGATTTAAATTTCATTTGGATTGTAAGTAGTGGTTTAAACTTTTTCTAATCCATTCGAACGGACATGTAAACACTTGATCGGATTGAAAACTGAAACTGGAAAGATCTGCGCATGTGCAATTATATTCAACTACAACAACTGGTTGTTCCGTACAGTGTCATAAATGACGGTCTCGTCAATAATCAATTCTCCTTCCACTCATCGTCTGTGATGTCCTTGCTTTGGACTCTCATCTGCAGTTCCTCCTTTTGGGCGATGGAAGGGGTGTTTTTACTAGTGATGTGACATACGACACTGAAGCTTCAAACGATTGTATTGAGTACATGAAGCTCCGTGCCAGAGAACGTATCGGTTACAGAGTAACGTGATCAATGAAAAAAGAAGCCTCACTTTTTTTTTTTTTTTCAGTCATGTGATTGCTTTACTTTGCGTGTCAGAATGTTTGAACACAGACCACTTCTCTTAAAGGGTTTATGGAAGTTCAAGTCCATTTACAAACTTTTTTATATATAAAAGCCGATAGTATATTATATTATCATATATTCTGCCACAAACATGCAATAATTAGAGCAACATTTACTTGCATTAAACAACTCTGAGGCTATGATTATGATTCTTACATTTAATTTGCCACACTTTAATATATGAATTATTTTATCAGAAAACTGAACATTTAGCGTTGTCAGGCTTTTATAATTCATATAGCGTTGTCAGGCTTTTATTTGTGCTTTATTGATAAAACAACAGAGCTGATAAATTTGACCTGCCACAAGATGGCACTTTTTCCAACACTATTGATACTTTAAAGCTTTGCTCTGATTGTTTTGGGAGAAGATTCAGAGATTTAAGAGGCTTCATTTCTCAATCCCTAGATAAGCATCACAGCCCAAACCGATTTAAAGCTTGTGACATAAACACGGACATCCACTCAATCACATTATTTAACATTCATGTTAACACTATGTTCAGATTCATGAAATCATTTTGAGTGTCCATGTAAACATAGATTTCTGAAGGATCATGTGACACTGAAGAGTAATGATGCTGAAAATTCAGCTTTGCGTCACATCAATAAGTTACAATTTAAAATATATTCAAATGGACAACAGTTATTTTAAATTGTAATAATATTCACAATATTAGCCTACTGTATTTTACTGATCCCATTAGTACATATTTGGAGTTGAAAAGCATGTACTCACTGTGGCGCGTATGTCATGGACAGACACACGAAGTATCCGCTGGAGCCGGAGAAAATCAGCATTATTATGGCAAACATGACATCGTTTGAGAAAAACACAGGCAGAGTGTGTCTCTCCTGCACGTTACACATCATGAGCAGCGGCACGAAGATCAGACGAGACACGACCAGCGCTGGGAACCAACGGCTCTCTTTAGAGGGCTGCGGGAGAGACAACAGAGAAGAAACTTTCATGTTTTTGCTATGAAATTATGAAATAATGCTCCACCAAGCAGAACATTTCACCACAATATAAAACAGATTTTCTTACGGGCTGTGGGAAAATGTCTTGAACGCAAGTTTATCCTTTTGGTCTCATTTAAAAATCACAACAAAAAAATGTTTACATTCAAGTGATTGTGAAAATACAAAAGTAAAATTAAATATATTGATTTTTGTGGAAAAAGTGAATTTTTTCCCAGGATTCTTTGATGAATAGAACGTTCAGTAAGACTTTACAATAACGTTTCATTTAACATTGGTTATCTACATTAGTTCACATGTAAAAATAAACAATACTTCTAAAGAATTTATTAATATTAGGTCATGTTAATTTCAACATTTACTAATTATTTTGGCTTGACAAAGCCAACATACTGACCTACTATTTAAGCTCCTTCTTCTGAGACTAAATTTAAACAGAATCTCTTAGAGCTTTAAAGCTACAACCACCAGTCGGGTGGGAACTCGGGTCAGACCATCAGTCTGTTCAGACTCAAAGTTCAACAGTTTGAAAAAATATTGAATCTAAACAGATGATCAAAACTACAAAAAGTCTCATAGACTTTCATTGAGTGGGTCAAAACTTGCATACAATAACTCTAATAGAGTATTTAAGCTTCATCCACCAAGTATCCATTACTAACAAAGCTTAGCAGCTAGCTTAAGACATGCTAGCAACTTGTTAAATCATGCTAGCAACATAGCAAAATAATATAAACAATTTAAATACCGCAATATAACACAGTCGTAACCATATAGAGAAAAAAATATATAGATATAACTGTTGTAATGACTGTACAGATATGTTATTTCACAAGTGTACAGTTTATTATGTAATTCACAGATGCACAATTTTAGATTTATGTACAAATGTACTGTTATGGTAGATAATGTGCAGTTATGAGTTTAATTGTTTCCGGGGGGCAACTGTTCTGATGCTCGGTGCTCTGACGCAAAAATCATACATTTTCTGTCACTTAATCAATTGAATGCATCCTAGCTAAATTATTGAAAAATTATCGCACTGATGCCAAACTTTTGAATGGTAGTTTGTTTCATAAAAATATTTCTTTCAACAATTATTATTTTACCCCATTATTTCACCATATTTAGAGGTTTTATTTATTTACTCCTTTATTTATCTTTTTAAGTGAATACAAAGCAAAGAATTTTTTTTCACAGCCTTTTTTGCTCATGTTTGCCAGTGGTGCCAACCCTAGTGGAGGACAAGTACATCCAAGTATTTATAGATGTACACTCACCTAAAGGATTATTAGGAACACCATACTAATACTGTGTTTGACCCCCTTTCGCCTTCAGAACTGCCTTAATTCTACGTGGCATTGATTCAACAAGGTGCTGAAAGCATTCTTTAGAAATGTTGGCCCATATTGATAGGATAGCATCTTGCAGTTGATGGAGATTTGTGGGATGCACATCCAGGGAACGAAGCTCCCGTTCCACCACATCCCAAAGATGCTCTATTTGGGTTGAGATCTGGTGACTGTTGGGGCCATTTTAGTACAGTGAACTCATTGTCATGTTCAAGAAACCAATTTGAAATGATTCGAGCTTTGTGACATGGTGCATTATCCTGCTGGAAGTAGCCATCAGAGGATGGGTACATAGTGGCCATAAAGGGATGGACATGGTCAGAAACAATGCTCAGGCAGGCCGTGGCATTTAAACGATGCCCAATTGGCACTAAGGGGCCTAAAGTGTGCCAAGAAAACATCCCCCACACCATTACACCACCACCACCAGCCTGCACAGTGGTAACAAGGCATGATGGATCCATGTTCTCATTCTGTTTACACCAAATTCTGACTCTACCATCTGAATGTCTCAACAGAAATCGAGACTCATCAGACCAGGCAACATTTTTCCAGTCTTCAACTGTCCAATTTTGGTGAGCTCTTGCAAATTGTAGCCTCTTTTTCCTATTTGTAGTGGAAATGAGTGGTACCCGGTGGGGTCTTCTGCTGTTGTAGCCCATCCGCCTCAAGGTTGTGCGTGTTGTGGCTTCACAAATGCTTTGCTGCATACCTCGGTTGTAACGAGTGGTTATTTCAGTCAAAGTTGCTCTTCTATCAGCTTGAATCAGTCGGCCCATTCTCCTCTGACCTCTAGCATCAACAAGGCATTTTCGCCCACAGGACTGCCGCATACTGGATGTTTTTCCCTTTTCACACCATTCTTTGTAAACCCTAGAAATGGTTGTGCGTGAAAATCCCAGTAACTGAGCAGATTGTGAAATACTCAGACCGGCCCGTCTGGCACCAAAAACCATGCCACGCTCAAAATAGCTTAAATCACCTTTCTTTCCCATTCTGACATTCAGTTTGGGGTTCAGGAGATTGTCTTGACCAGGACCACACCCCTAAATGCATTGAAGCATCTGCCATGTGATTGGTTGATTAGATAATTGCATTAATGAGAAATTCAACAGGTGTTCCTAATAATCCTTTAGGTGAGTGTATATCATACGTGTATCAAAGTGCCATTAACTTTCATTCAGGACAGGTACACAAACATTTAACGGAAACCAACACATACTCACATCCAACTGCTTGTGAACAGCTTGTGTGTAATTTTTATCTTCAGTTCTCTCGGTGTGAATCACCCAAATGTGTTCATGGAGAGATTGAGGAAAGAATGATAAAATAATTCACTCACCCACTTTAATTGTAACGTGAAAGTTCTTCCGAAAAAGTCCATCACGTTAAAGGTGAGGAAACAACAAACAGGAATGAAGTATCGTTCTGAGTGAAAGAGGTAGAGAGACAAAAAAATATCCTTATATGTATGAATCTGTAATAGTGAGACATTGTGCAGTGTGAAAGTACATTTTATTTGCGGTAAGTCACCTTTACTTGACCATATAGCGCTTTATGCAGTACAGATTATTTCAAAGCAGCTTTATCAACGTCTGAGTCATTGATGCAAACTGAATTAAATTCTGCTGAAAAGCAGCTCTAAAATGACAATTGTAAACATATCAACTCGTAAAAACATATGTCGTGGCCACAAGATCATTTTGTCAAAGTAACAACATCCTTGTGTTGAGGCCACACTATGTGAAGTCATGGCCTTGAGATCCTATGTTGAGGGAATTACATACTTTCCTCATATTGAGTCAGTTCAGCAATAATTGTTAAGTTTATTAATTATGGAATGCGTGCAATTAATCTAAAGAGCAGCTCAAATATTAAAGGAATAGTTCACCCAAAAATAAAATAACAATGGGTGCGCTTTTTGGAGCTTCAAAAACCCGGACACTTTGCCATTACAAAACTGGGAAGAGCCAGATTATTATTCAATATAACTCTGATTATGTCCGGGTGAAAGAAGTCAGTCATATGATTAATGATTAAAATATAGTAAAAAGATTAGCCATTTTTATTTATGTGGGTTTTGAGACTCCCCGAGTCATTTATTCTTTTTAGTTACTGGTCAATTATGGGTTATTTGTTTCACTTGTTATGCTTGTTTAGTCTGGTTTGTCTAATATCTGTTTTTGTTTGTCTAAATTTGTTAATGTTGTTCTTGCCACCTGCTCCTTATACCCTATTATCTGTTATATACAGTACCTACTTATTTGTGAGTTATTGATTCAATTAAAGGATTAGAAGTCATTCATCTCAACATCAGGAGCCTTGCTACTAAAATCGATCATCTCAGGGTATGGGCTGCTTTACATAAACCTAACATAATAACTATTTCTGAATCATGGCTTTATAACACAATCACAAATGATGTGGTGGGAATTGATAATTGTTTTATATAGAGCTGATAGGACATCAAGAGGAGGTGGTGTGGCTACATATGTTGATACACATCTGGTCTCTGAGTGTGTCGCTCGTAATGTTGATCCTACTAACTTGGAGTGTCTTTTTACTAATATCATCTTTCATGAAAACAAACAGCTTACTATCGGAAATATTTATAGACCTCCCTCTACTCGAACTGATTCCTTAAATGGTATCTTGGCTACTATTAACTATCTTGACAGACACAATGAACTGATCATACTTGGTGACTTTAATAATAACTGGTTGAATCGGTCTTCCTCGGATGATAGAAATCTTTTAGGCAGTGTAAGCCTTACTCAGTTAATTAGAGAACCCACGAGAGTTGATGGCCGTTCTTCTACCTTGCTTGACTGGATCCTTGTTTCCAATCCGGAAAGGATTATCAAATCGTGCATTTTATCAAACTGCTTTAGTGACCATTCTATAATATACTGCATCTGGAAAATTAAAATACAGAGTTCCCCCTATAAATATATCACAATAAGGCAATGTAAAAATATGAATGTTGATTATTATTTACGCAATCTATTAGATATTAGATGGGACAGGCTTCAACTAATTCCACTTCTTCCATACTGAAGTAAAAACCGTATTTGATAAACATGCTCCTGTGAGAATTTAAAGTCTTAAAGAATTAAAGTCAAAGGTAGGCATTTACCATGGATAAATTCTAATTTACTTCAAGATAAGGGATAAAGCTTGGGTTAAATATCGCTTCTCAAAAGATGAATCGTATGGGACAATATACAGACAGTTAAGGAATAAATGTAAAACAAACTAGGAATGCCAAATCTAATTACTATAGAGACTGTTTCTCTCGTGATTTCAATAACCCTAGCCACTTCTGGAAACACTCAAATAACATTCTTAAACAAAAAAAAAACAAAAAAACTTTTGTGAAAAAGATATGCAAGGATAATGACATTTTATCTGATCCTTTGCATATAGCTCATGCCTTTAATCATCATTTTTCGTCTTTATGTAGTTCAAAATCTGTTTGCTCTGATGGTTTGGCATGGTCTTCTTATTCTTCCATGCCTGCTGGCTCTTTTTCATTTAAAAAGATCATGCCTACTGATGTCTTTAATGTATTACAGGACCTTAAATTAAAGTGCAGTGCAGGACCAGATGATCTGAAAGTGAAGTTTATCAAAATTGCAGATCACATATTGATGTTTCCTCTTGCAGATCTTTTTAATATATCATTAACTGCCTGCACTGTGCCACAACCTAACCCTAACCCTCTTTTCAAAGGTGGAGACCAATCCGATGTGAATAATTATCGCCCGATTTCTATCATTTGTGCAGTTGCTAAAATATTTGAGAAATTAATTTTTAATCAACTGAGTACATTAATAATTATAACATTTTATCTCCACATCAATCTGGCTTTAGATCCAATTTTTCTACTTCAACTGCTTTCTTAATTTACAAATGATGTCTTCTTGGGTTTTGATAATGGTCATTTCATTGGAGCTGCTTTCATTGATCTCTCAAAGGCCTTTGATATGGTTGACCATTACCTTCTACTGGATAAGCTTTACTCTATTGGTTTGAATAAACATGCTGTGCTCTGGTTCAACTTCTATTTGTTGATAAAGGTGTTCCCCAAGGCTCAACTTTAGACCCCTTACTTTTCTCGATCTTTATCAATGACCTGGTTTTTAGATGGGTCCCTTATGCAGAATTTAAATATTTGGGCCTTTGGCTTCACTCCAACCTTACCTTTAAGATACACATTGATAATATCATTAGGATATGTATATGTATATAGTATATGGATGTCTTAACGCTCTGTACAGATCAATCAATTGTTTTTCAACTCAAGCCAGAAAAATATATATTTCTCAACTGGTAATACCAATTACCAATTGATTATGCAGACATAGTTTACACTAATACCTTTGAGTCCAATCTCAGACCCCTTAAAGGGTTAGTTCACCCAAAAATGAAAATTAAGTCATTAATTACTCACCCCCATGCTGTACCAACCCCGTAAGACCTTCGTTCGTCTTCGGAACACAAATGAAGATATTTTTTATTAAATCTGAGAGGTGGATGACTGCTATAGGCTCCCTAAGGGAATGAATCCTGACGGCCCAGAAAGTCAATGAAGAAAATGTTTAAATATTCCATGTCACAACAGTGGCTCAACTATAAGTTTATCAAGCGACGAGAATACTTTTTGTGCGGAAATAAAACAAAAATAACAACTTTATTCGACTATTCCTTTTCTTCCTTGTAGGCCTGAAACGAGACTTCAAGAGATTTCCACGACGCATGCGCGAGAATTGCGATCTCCTTCAACTACTTCAGTTAAGTTCTCGCGCGTGCGTCGTGAAAATCTCTTGAAGTCTCGTTTCAGGCCTACAAGGAAGAAAAGGAATAGTCGAATAAAGTCGTTATTTTTGTTTGTTTTTTCGCACAAAAAGTATTCTTGTCGCTTGATAAACTTATAGTTGAGCCACTGTTGTGACATGGAATATTTAAACATTTTCTTCATTGACTTTCTGTGCCGTCAGGATTCATTCCCTTAGGGAGCCTATGGAGGAGTGATCCAGCTGTCACATTTAATCAAAAATATCTTCATTTGTGTTCCGAAGACGAACGAAGGTCTTACGGGGTTGGTACAGCATGGGGGTGAGTAATTAATGACTTAATTTTCATTTTTGGGTGAACTAACCCTTTAATGTTGCATTCAATTCCCTTTGCAGATTTATATTGAACTGTCCATTTACAACTCATCATTGTCTTATGTATGACTCATTAAACTGGTTGCAACCTAAACCACGAAGGGATTACCACTGGATTATGTTTATCTTTAAATGTGTTTATTCCAATTGTCCTGCATACCTTAAACAGCATTTAATACTTTATTGTTCAACATACTCACTTAGACACCTCCAATGTCCAACGTTGTTGGTCTGTAGCTGGTAGGAGAGTATTTCAATATAAGCCCACTGGAATAACCTTCCTCTTTTCTTGAGGTCTATTTCCACATTTGGTTTATTCAAATAGTTACTTTTTTCTTTTTTTACATGTTCTTGTAATTAGGGACACCATTATTATTTTACATAGAAATGATTTATGTAGAAAACATAGAAGTATCTATACAATTATGACTTTTTTTTTGTCATTTTCTTTATCTTGATTTTCTTTGGACATTTGAGAGAGATGTGACGTTATCCTGCATGTTGCATTTTGTCATAAGGCATACTGATAAATTAGTTTAATGCATTCGGCTGATTATGTCAATATACTTTAATATGCATGCTGTTAATTGTGGGGGTAAGGGCAGGTGAGCGAGTTATTGTTTTGTATATATGTCTGTGTTTGTATTGTGTTTATGTTTTTTGATACGTACTGTGTGGGTAACCTTTGTGTCTGTACATATATACATGCTGCAGGACCCCCTTGAAAATGAGATGATACATCTCAAGGGGTTATCCTGAAATAAATTCAATTCAATATACAACAAGGATGTCTTGAGGGCGAGTAAATTATGGGATAATTTTTGGGTGAACTATTCCTTTAAGTGTCCTCAACTAAGCAAGCCAAAAGCCCCCTCCCCCCCCCACTTCAAAAAAAAACCTTGAGAAGCCTAGCTCAGTCGGGGGACAGTTTAAATAAAGCACATTTAAGTTTTAGGCCTGCACAAAAACAATGAATAGGCCGTGAAGGCAAATGAAGAAAACTGTGTAGTCTAGTCTTAAAAACAGTGATGGAAGAAGTACTTATAATGCTGAATGGCAGAATGTGCAAGGTTTTTCCCTGCACTGAAAACGCTTTGGAAAGTACTTTGAGCGCTGTTCTTTAGAAATCCACCAGATGGCGGCATTTATCAGGTTTTAAAACGATTAAGCAGAATTAAGTAGAAAACGTCATGAATTTAATAATGACACTCGATAGAGTTCGATCAAGCTCTATATTTGTCCTTTGCCAGATCACATCACATCTGACACTATCTCAAACATGAGTAAGGTTTAGAAATTGATGAACGTGCACTTGCTTTGTTAATCATTAGCATAATGATTTTGAGGGGCAAGATGTAAAAATTGCTGCATGTGACTATCAGCGTTTGGTCAGGCAACGCTCTAAATACAACATGCACCTGATCAACCTGTTATGCGTACACAAGCCAACCTTTGCAATGTTGTGCATTAAAGACACTGCAAGCAATGCACTGGTCAATTTTAAGAGTTTGGGCCATTTGGCTTCCATTACATGACTTCTTTCAAACTACTAGCAAGAAAACAAACATTTCCTGTAAGCGTTTTGCATCTGTCTGTGGATTTCAATTACAATATATACCTTTAAAGGCTGCAAGTTTTTTTTCCCCTCATGAACAGAGTCAGAAATATCTACCTCAGATATTTATTTATTTACCTCGCTTTACAGACATCTAACTTTACAGTTTGTGTGTGTGTGTGTGAGATCCAGGTAAACCCTACGTTACGAGGACATATTTTAGTCCCCATGAGGAAAACAGCTTGTAAATCAGACTAAATTATGTTTTATTCAAATGTAAAAGCACAGAAAGTTTTCTGTGATTGGTAGGTTTACGGGTAGTGTTAGTGTAAGGGGATAGAATATAAAGTTTGTACAGTATATAAATCATTATGTCTATGGAAGGTCTCCATAAAACATGAAAACACAACATGTGTTTGTGTGTGAGAGAGCGAGCGAGCGAGCAAATGTATTCCATACCCCAGTTTCCTCCATAGACAGTTTTCACATCCACGGTAACAGCTGGAAAAACTGACAGTGTTACTGTGAACACGAACGTCACACAGAACGCCATAACCCAAATCTAGAGAGACAATAAGCCACCGTTAAAGATTCAAAACAGACCACGAGCTGCAAGACGTTCTGATATTTTGATTGGTGAAATATAACGTCACCTTTTTGAAGACCTGCAGGACAGAGCTCTTCTGGGTGTTCGTGTTTTCTGCCTGCAGCGGGAGGAAGGCCTGTTTGCAACCCTCCGCTTCACTCACACAGCTGGCAGCTTTGTTCGGATTCCCGTTGATCACAGAGCCATCAGACGGATCGCTCGTCGTCTCACAGCCTTCCACAGTTTCTGGAGGATTCCCTTGTGGAAAAAGTGCACTTAATTGTATTGAATGTGCATTTTTAGTGAATGTCATTAATATAATATTTATCACATAAAAGGCACCTTAAGTGTACTTAAGAGTCTACTTTTGTGACTTTCGATTTTAGTACAATTTTGTGCACTGTGTCATAATGTCAAATTGAAAGTTTTATTTTAAAGTGCATTGTAAAATGTTTTAATAATTTGTGCGGCGCTTTAAAGTACACTTATTTTGATGTGTTGACTTCATTACAAATGTGTAACTTCATTACAAATGTGTAATTGCAAATATTAACATGACATTTTGTTTAATACTAGTCAGTAAATTCAGCACTATTTAATTATAAAAAGACAACAGAATTATAAAATGACATATAAAGATGTACTTGGGTCTTACCGAAGTGGGTCAGTAAAAGTGCTCTAAAGTTCAGCTCATAGCATTTAATATAAATGTTAAATACAGATATAATACATTTTCATTTGATAGCAATTAACATGCTATAAAGTGCCTGAAAACATTACATTCGGTTCACACCTTTATAGTGTGTTATTTCTTTTTAAAAGTATGTGTATTTCTTTTTCCCAAGGGAAATAACACTTGGAATGAATATTATTTTAAAGATACTTTTTATCTGTTAATAATGGTGAAATGGCAATCCAATATGTGCATGTTCCACAAAAACTAAATACACCAAGTGTCACCTGTAGGCAGCAGCTGGCTCGACGGCTCAAGCTCGTAGCTCTTGCCTTTGCTGTCCAGGTAAAATCTAGCAAATGCCTGCACACACACACACCAGAGATCAGTCTCAGAATTAGCTGACTAAAGAACAGCACAGATCTGACAGGACCCAAACACACACACTCACTAGTTTGGGTAGCAGCATGTAACTGATGAGCGTGATGAGGGTCCCAACACACGGAGTGATGAAGTAACCCAGAGCTGCCGTTTCACTGTCAGCGTCACCTGTTACACACACACACATCCAGTAAACAGATCTATATAGAAAGGCATGAATGTTCATTTGGCAACAGTGAATCTCTGTGGAGTTAAATGAGCTAAATCTAAAAAGGAAAGAAATGCAATGCTGACCTGACATTGCCAGAGATGATGAAAGAGATGAAACCGACAAATGTGTCCCCACTAGTGAGCTTAATCTCACAATACCTTATTTGCAAGATTATTAAGATCACACTATTTTAAGGTGCCCTTGTTGTATTTATACAAGTAAGTACTGAGTAATATGAATTAACAACATGTACTTACTATAAAATTAGGATTAGGGTTTGGTTTAGGGTAAATTGCTTCTAATTATGCATAATTTGCTATAGTAAGTACATGTAACATGAACATATTGTTTTTTTCCTACTTTTATTATATGTATTCCTATTATTTTCTTCCATTATATTTTATTCTTCTTTTAATTTACGGTACTATTGGGAGTTTTGGGTGTACTTGTGAGGGACTTTTTTATTTATTTAAAATGTCCCCACAAAGGCACTGTAATGTTGAAATCAATTGTCTCACTGGGGTTATTATAATTAAATAAAACCACAAAATACCTTTCAGATACTTGGAAAATTAAATAAAAAATAAAATAGCAACATTTCTAATTCTCCTTTAGTTTAACTTGATTTACTAAAAAAACTGAAACTAAAATGAAATATAAATTAATAAACACTACATTTATATATTTGACATAACTGATTTTAAATGAACAAAAATGTCAAAATAAAAACAGAAACCATACAAAATATTATTTAGAATTATAACGGTATCTCAATGATACGAAAACAACAATGCGTCTCACTTGCTATGGCGAAGATCATTGCAAGAGCAGCAAATGTCCCTGCGACTCCCTGTCCGCTCATAAAGATGGCGCTGTACTTCTGCGGCAACATACCCACCAAACCGAACAGACTTCCCTGTAACACGGCCCCGAACGCTGCCGAGAGACAGACAGAACAATAATCAAGGACACACAAAAAAATACTGAACTTTATAGCAAGAGTGGGTGATACACATAAAAAACTAGAGATGCACCGAAATTTCAGTTCTGGGCCGAAACCAGAAATTCTGGATGCAGAATGTTTATTTAATATTTTAAATTATTTATTTTTATTTGTATAATTGTATTAATAATATTAGACTTTTAAATGAAATTCAATCATTTTAATGATGCTGAATTAAAAAAAAACAAGCCAATAAAATAACCACACTTTTATTGAAAGTAACAGAACATATATTAATAGTAAATATCAAGCTTGTTCTTTATTCAGTTCTACGCAACAGAATTAGATTTAACAGATTTATTTTTTGACCAATTATCTAAATAATGTTCAGTATTAAATAAAGCTATTATTTTCAGAGCATGTGAGCAGAGTGTAGGGGAGCGGATCAGTGAACCAGAGGGTAACGTCATTTCACCAGCGTTATCCAGCACGGCTATACCACACCATGTGACAGCACAGTAGGGCTATTGCAAACAGAAACGAGTATGGGCCTACTACTACATAGAAATGTCATGTGGGCGCGTTATTTGATCAGACTTTCCTTTTCCGATGAGCATGAGCGGTACATGTGTGGAGCGTTCGCATGGGCAGTGAGCGACTGAGCGGAGCGCACGTGCATAGCTAGGAAAGTTGAACGGAGCGTCACACCCATAGACTTTAAAAAAAAAAAAAAGAACACACCCCGAAGTGATAACGGCTGGAGCGAGAGTGAAACCTGAGTGCTGAACACTGATGGCAAATATTTTAGGCTCATATTTTCAGAATGTGGCAAGCAGGACGAGGCCGAGGGTGAGTGATAATGATAATGATGATAGTGATCATGCCGCTCTCGGCCTCGTCCTGCTCGCCACATAGACGTTTTCCTCTTTCCGCCAAAAACAGATAACTTTCGGCTGTATAAAAACATTAACAATATTTGATGCATCTCAATATTAATGCATTTACTCTGAAATAGATTTCAACTAAAAAACTGAAAACTGTTTATGGGTTTTGGACGTTCATTTACATCACAATGGCTTTTTGGGGCCTGAAAAAGTAAACTTTTGAAAACTGGTTTCAAAGTGCAAGTTTTTTTTAATTATATCATTACAGTCTCTGTGTAAACTAGAAAAATGTGAATTTGTGAAAACGGTGACGTCATGTGCTTGTGTATTACGTAGTCAGTCTATAGGCACGTAGTGTTTCTTTTACAAAGAATGCAGATTGGCATGCAGATTTTAGTCATTTTTCCAGATCCGTGTGTAGAGGGATCGTTTTGACAACGTCGTCGCCCGTACGCGAAACTATTCAAAAAAGCAAAGGAAATACTTTGTCGTTTTTTTAGTACATCATCATCATGTAAACGTACCGTGAAAGGGTGTTTGTCAGCTAAAGTTCGGTTCGAGGGTTGATCATTTTTTAAATGTTTTTGAAAGAAGTCTCTTATGCTCACCAATGTTCATATCATGCATATAATTATGCATATCAGCATTTATCAGTAGAAATATATAGAGATATGAGATTTCAAAATCACTAACAATTGATAAACCAGATAGTTGCCATGGTGACGGAGAAGAACCTGTCCTCCGCCATAGGGACCTTCACCAGGGCAGCAGTGAGGATGAAGAAGATGAGGATGAAGACTAAACTGCCTGCTATCCTCATCCTCTCTGAGATCCTGAAACACAAATGATCTCCTATATATTACTGGTTTCAGTAAATGTTTGGTATATTAAACTACACACTTTATTTGTAGCATTTTAACAACAACATTTCAGCGAGTATATATTCTGGCAGAAGAATTTGTGTAATAAAACGTTTTAATTGCAATGCGTTTTTGTAATTGCAATTGCAAAACATTATGTAGAAGCCATTTGTTTATTATAAAACTATTTTACTAGTTGTTAGTGGATGTGATATAAAAAACATCAAACAAAATTCAAAAAAGAAACTCTTACCGCTGATAGAGAAAAGAGTTGAGCAAAGTGAACAGCAGCAAAGGCAGCTGGGAAAGCAGAGTCATCCAGTTATTGAAATAATACTCCGTCCTAGTTGTTATTGTTCCGTTCCTCCATTCAGATGTATTGAGTCTGTTGTTGAAATACTGTAAAAACCAAATGAAAGATTTTAGAGACACTAAATCACTTTAAACACTGAAAAATAAACAAATGTAACACTATGACCTGACAGATTAAGTGGTCGACCAATATGGATTTTTTGATGGCCAATGTCGATAACTTGGATATGATAACGATAACAAACTAGGATAACGTTATATATAAAGATACACGATATTTATCATTTAAACTTAGTAAATAACACATGCATGACAATTTCTGAGATGAAATTTACATGTATTTTACACAAAAATGAAAATGAATCATTTGAAAGAGAATCAAGATAAAAGTAAACACTGTAAAAAGTAAACACTGTAACCAACAGAGCACACAGTAATCAGGTAAATCTGAAAATTAATTTATATTATATATAGATTAACCACAACACAGTAATAACATCACAATTATAGTGATTGCAGGAATAAAGGAGAAAACTCTGGAGCAGTGATCAGGCTAATAGGTTTAATACTGGCTGTTAGCCATCTAGCAAACTAATTACACCGGTTGGGGAATTCAGATCGAAAAAAGATCAATATCTGAGGGGGGGGGGGGATTTCTCTCAGACTAATGAAGTGTCCATTAAAATGCAAACAACTGTGTTGTTCCAGAAGATTTGGCTTAAAGATGTGAAAAACTCCTGTTCGATGTTGTTTTCCACATTCCATTACCATAGATGCCGTCATAAAGAAGTTCCATGGCAACAGTGTTCCCAGGCCAAGGATGAAGAATATGACCGCGACCAGCCAGACGCTAGACGGAGGAGACAACATGACAGTAAATGTCTATTTGCAATACATTAATTTTCCCCAATTAAAAAGAATTTGAAAAATGTTAAGATTTCATTATTTGTTTACTTCACAGCATGACATTATGAATAGTGCAAAGCCAAAACCAAGTCCGGACGGAGCAAGTTGTTTAAAAAGTCAGAGGTTTTGTGTTTTTTCATTTCAAAACTAATTTAAATAACGATCCATCACAAGCAAAACAAACCAACAGGCAAACGTTTCAAAGTATAAAAACTTTCTTCAAGTATTGTTTGTAATTTTAATTGAATAAATCTTAAGTTGGCTGTGTTCATCTATCATCCAACCAAATGTTTACACTATTTAAGTCTTGTATTATCTTTTTGAAAAGTGACCTTGGGACACGTAAAAAATTAACTTGAAGGGCCATGGCAAACCTACCTTCACAAAAAAATATTTTAATGCAAATTATCTCAAGCTGAATCAATTGCCAGTTTTAATATCAAGAGGAATACATGAGAATTGACTTATTTGTCCACTTATAACATTATGACCCAAGGTAATTGTGGAAAGCTATTAGTTTGATTAGAGTCTGTCCTTTCTGTTGACTCGCTTGATTGCTTTCAGTACAATTAAACTGAATCCCTGTGCTTTTTTTCTAAATCATATATCATTGAGGTTGAGATTAAATCAGTCCTTTAGTTTCAGAGTATCTGGTGTGTTGAAGGCGAAAAAATGAGTAGAAATGAAATAAAATCCAAAAGAAACCTACCGGTCTTTAGGGGTGTCCTCTCTTTTGTTCATTTTGTCCAATGTATAGTTGACAGCTGTTCAAAAAACAAAACAAAATCATGAAAACGCAATTCCAGCTTTAAATTCCATTACAAATGGCATGTTGACAAGCTGCAACAACGATTTCTTTCAATACACAAAGGTCTGAATGATTCCTGCAGTGCTGGTTCTTGAAATAGTCACAACATTCTTCCGTCATGCTAAAACAATCCATATGTTGGTAAAAAAAAAAAAAAAAAAAAAAAGATTTTGGTCAAAGCTACTGCGCAAGTGTGTTTAAAAATGGCGTAGAAAAGAACGAGTAAAATATTCATGAGCATTCTTTACCTTCATTTACACCACATACTGAATCTGAAAACAACAGCAGTCCATCCACAAAATACTCAGTCCAAAAGAAAGATGTTTTTACATGACTGCATTAGCTACAGTTTAAGCAAACTTGACTCCACGTGAACCACATGGAGCTTAAGATTGAGGAACAGAGAAGAGGAGGAGGAGCATTCACGTCACGTTAAGGCTCCCACGCACAAAACTAAACCATTGTGTTGTTAGACGATGTTTATGTTGCTGTGGTCTGGAGCTATTGGCAATGTGAATGACAAGTGATAATATTGACAAAAAAGAGTTTATAATTAGAGGTGACATAAAGAAGCATATAAAAGGGACAGGTTAAAAAGGGACAAAAAAAAGAAGAGACAATTCTGTCATCATTTACTCTCCCTCAAGTTTTTCTAAACCTGTATGAGTTTCGGTCACAAAAGATGATATTTTGAAGGATGTTGGTAACCAAACAGTTTTGGCCCCCATTGACTTCCATAATATGCAAAAAAATATAAAAAAATAAAAAACTATGGAAGTCAATGGGGACAAAAACTGTTTGGTTACCAACATCATTCAAAAGATATTCTTATTTTAAAAATATATATTTAGATAGCGAACAAACCCCAAACTGATTCCTCTTTTGACACCCTTGCGCTTGACCGGACACACAAAATGTCAAAATACCAGTCTAGGCAAGTATTCCCGTAAACACAGTCGGTTATGTCTTAAAGGGATACTCCACCCAGTTTCTTTCTTCTGCTGAACACAAAGGAAGATATTTTGAAGAACGATTGGAACCAAACAGTTGTGGGGCACCATTGACTTCCATAATATTTTTTTTTCTACTATGGAAGTCAATGGTGCCTCACAACTGTTTGGTTCCAATCGTTCTGCAAAATATCTTCCTTTGTGTTCAGCAGAAGAAAGAAACTCATCCAGGTTTGCAACAACTTGAGGGTGAGTAAATGATGACAGAATTTTCATTTTTGGATGGAGTATCCCTTTAAAGGGTTAGTTCACCCAAAAATGAAAATTAAGTCATTAATTACTCACCCCCATGCTGTACCAACCCCGTAAGACCTTCGTTCGTCTTCGGAACACAAATGAAGATATTTATGATTAAATCTGAGAGGTGGATGACTGCTATAGGCTCCCTAAGGGAATGAAACTTGACGGCCCAGAAAGTCATAAAAGAAAATGTTTAAATATTCCATGTCGCAACAGTGGCTCAACTATAAGTTTATCAAGCGACGAGAATGCTTTTTGTGCGAAAAAAACAAACAAAAATAACGACTTTATTCGACTATTCCTTTTCTTCCTTGTAGGCCTGAAACGAGACTTCAAGAGATTTCCACAACGCACGCGCGAGAACTTAACTGAAGTAGTTGAAGGAGATCGCAATTCTCGCGCATGCGTCGTGGAAATCTCTTGAAGTCTCGTTTCAGGCCTACAAGGAAGAAAAGGAATAGTCGAATAAAGTCGTTATTTTTGTTTGTTTTTTCGCACAAAAAGTATTCGCGTCGCTTAATAAACTTATAGTTGAGCCACTGTTGCGACATGGAATATTTAAACATTTTCTTTTATGACTTTCTGGGCCGTCAAGTTTCATTCCCTTAGGGAGCCTATGTAGCAGTCATGCACCTCTCATATTTAATCATAAATATCTTCATTTGTGTTCCGAAGACGAACGAAGGCCTTACGGGGTTGGTACAGCATGGGGGTGAGTAATTAATGACTTAATTTTCATTTTTGGGTGAACTAACCTTTAAGTAAACATAAAAAGTTGAGAAAGAAATCCGATGTATCAGTATATTGGATAGGGGTGAGAATCTCTAGGCACCTCACGATTCAGAGGGCTGCGATGCGATGATAAAACGATTATGGATGCATCTTTTTTTTTTCCATACAGATTTTTTTCTTCTTCTCATTGTGTGACTTGGTCTTTTTTAAGACTACTTTTTCAAAGCAAAGTATTTGTAATGATCCATAATGAATTTACTTAATCCCATTTATTTTTTTAATTAAACAAATGGAAGTGATTTGGCAATAAATGTTGCGATAGAGTTTGTAATTCGCCTTTTCCGAGTTGAGTGGAAGCTTTTAAGTTGTCCTGGTTTCCACATCAGCGCTGTTTGATTTGACGTGTCGTTTATAACAGAATTCTGCGCCGAATTTGAATGCTTAGATCTCGCTTGCGATGTTATTAATTCTGCGGTGAACTCAAACGCTTTCTCACTGGATCTTACAGCGCTGTGTCGTGTGATTGAGATCGGGCCACGTGTAAACCTGTTCTGAGCTTGCGCTGCGCGGAAGCTCAAACGAATAGCGCGGTTTCGTAACTTTCGTTTCACTTTCATTTCGTTGATGTTTCTCGTATCGTGACATAAGTTGCAGCTCTTATCAATTGAACAACGTGGTGGTCGCACCACTGCATTTGGTCGCAGTCTGGAGCCCTCCTTCCATAAAGTGTGGCTCGTCCAGGTCCTTTTTTCCTTCAACTGCATATTTTAATGCAGAGTGTGCCAGTCGGATTTCTCGCTCAACAATCATGCGTCTCTCTGTTATGTGCACAGCTGCACGCCACAGACTGTCCATGCACCTTTTGCATTCAGTCAACATTTTGTTATCAATTAACATTTAGATAATCGATTTTTGACATTTGTGATTCGATTCAGAATCGTCCATGTCCGCATAGCGATGCATCTAAGAATCGATTTTTCCCGCATATTGGACCCATGCATTCAGTCTTAAAGTGACAGCAGCTTATAAAAACCTGCTGCTGTCAATGTCATTAATGCTAAATCAAACAATAAAATAAAGCATTAACAAAGATTAATCAATATAAAAATTTCTCTTAATATAAAAATAAAATCTTGAGATGGCTGTTCCTTTATCACCTCACGCCTAGACTACTGCAATTCACTTTACTGCGGTATTTCGAAAACTCAAACTGCTCGTCTTCAATTAGTGCAAAATGCTGCTGCAAGATTCCTCTCAAATAGTCGAAAAAGTGACCATATCACGGTATCATCCCAATTCTGAGGTCTCTTCATTAGTTGCCCGTTAGTTTCAGAATTGATTTTAAAATCCTTTTGTTTATAAATCTCTATCCAATGCAATCAGCACCGAGCTACCTATCTGAACTGCTACAATATACTCCATTAAAAGTCTGAGATCAAGCAATAAGAACCTGTTATTAGTCCCACATTCCAGACTCAAACGCAGAATGGATCGAGCATTCTCTGTGGTTGGGCCTTGGCTGTGGAAGTTAGGATAGCTTTTTTAAGTCACTTTTTTTTAAAACGCACTTGTTTTCCTTGGCCTATAAATAAGGTTGGTTAGTTTTACTATTTCTCCTTTGAGTATGATGCTGTTTTTCCATTTTATCTAAGTCTGATACTGCCATTTCGGTTTTATTATTGATGAGTCTGATACTGTTTTTGCTATTTCTGTTTTCTTATTTAATATTTTTAGTCCGACAGGAGTTTTTGCTACTGTTGTTTAAGGCTGTTCTAAGCTTTGCTGTACTTATCTGTGCTGTGCTGTTATGCATGGTATTATTGTCTTTTAATTTTGTAGTTGGTCAGGCTGTTATTTCTACAAGGAAAACTATAGTGTTATTTCACTATACTGTTATTTCAACTCCATGCCTAATAATTAAATGTCTATGCCATAGTAATTACATAGTAATTACAATACTATAGTTAGACCTTACTTTATTTGTAACTTTGTTTTTATCTATGTAAATTGTGATTAAGAGTGTATTTAGTGCTTTTGTTTTTAATTATATAATTTCAGTAATATGTAGAACACTTTAAAAAAGTATGCTAAAGGTAAGGATGGTTTTAAGAATGGCTTTTTGAGTAAAGAAAAATGGAATATTTTCATTTAACCCATTCTTTACCTTCAATTTACTTCAACAATCTTTTTACACTAGAAAGTTTTGTAGGTAAAAACTTTTTTCTTTTTTTTACTGTATCACATAGTCTATTTGTAGATTATACATTTCACAATGACAAAACCTGTTACAAAGCATTTTTCAATATAAACGTGCAAATGAAGTGAGTGAGTTAGTACAGCACATGGGTTTGGTGCTCTGGTCTAAACTGGAAACAACAGAGTGCCACCCGACACTTCTGATCACCATCTGCTTCAAATCACGTGAACATGACTCATATACTGCCAAACCCTTCATGTCAAGCCAAGTCACCTTCATTTATATACCGCTATTAACAATGCAGATTGTTCCAAAGCAGTGTTACGTCCTTTGGGACGTTTATAGTGTTTTCTTGGGGGTTTGTGTTTCTGTTTTTGGTCTCTTGTCTCTCTTACTTTCACTTTCACAGGCTGTCGCTGATTGGCTGTGTTACCTGTCAATCACTCGTAACGAGTTGAGTGGGTTTGCCTTGTGAGGCGGGATCCTCATCATCCTGATGCTTGACACCTGGAGAAGCCCTACTTAAGACGCATGCTAACACCAGGAAGAGAGAGAGATTTTTGTTTTTGCTTTGAGATGTTTTGGTTTTCTCTCCGGTTGATTTAGGTTTGTTAAATGTTTGTTTTGTCTGTCATGTTACGCTTGCCTTTTGTTCTGAGAGCTCCCTGAAACTTCTCATTCGTGAGCTCTGATTCTGTTAAACAGCTTTGCAAAGCTGGGTTAAGCGGGAAGGAGGAAGGGAATAGGTAAGATTGTCACGTGACATACATTTTGCACACTTAGTTGTTTTTTGTTGTCTATATTCATTAGGTTAGGGATTTGTGCCACCCCCTGTATTTTTGTTTCATTAGCTAGTATAGTTTATTTACGACGTCTCGGACGTTGAAGACTTTTTCTTTGATCTTTTGTTTTAGTTTAGGTTTAGATTGAAATGGTTTAGTTAGATTCGTTTTGCTTATGTTATTTTTGTTTGTTTGGCACAAATCCTGTTTTCCCTTTCTTCCTTTTTGCCTTGTTCACATGTAATATAAATTACTTTATCCTGATTAAATTACTTTCTATTCTATTTTGGCTGTGTCTCTCGTGATTCTCAATTCGTACAGTGTTCCATAGAGACGTTTGTCTGAACTGGTCTTGTGTTCCCCTTCTAACAATCCCAAGACGGATGAGAGCCAAAGAGGGGTCGTAACATAATGGGGGCTCGTCCGGGATCCAACTGAATTAATAAATAACCAGTTCATGACACTGTCTCTTGTATCACTGTGTGTGTTGAGAACTCGTACGTGCGGTTGTTCGGCGTCATAAGGATGTTTATTTTGGAAAGGTTTCTTGAGAGTCCCTCGCTAGAAGAATTAGATAGTTGTAGGAAGGATGATTTGGTGATGATAGCAAGTCACTTTCAGTTTTCGGTAAATAAGCAGTCTCTTAAAAAAGAGATTAAGTCTGTGGTATATAGTCGATTAGTAGAGATGAATGTGCTTGCGTTGCCGGAGGAGGTAGCTGTAGTTGCGGACAGTGTGGAGGTGGGTACGTTTGGTAGGAGTGAGAATGTGAGTGAGGAGGGGCTAACGCCTACGGCGGAGGTTGAGGCTGAGGCTAGGGCGGGGTTGCCTCCCTTTGATCCGTTCTCCCCTATGTCTGTTTGCTCAAAAGGGGAAACGAGACTGAAAGTCCGTTTGGCCCGTTTGCAATTTGAATCGCAGGAGAAGGTGCAGGCCCGGCAGGCGGAGATGGATTTGAAATTACAAGTGCGTAAACTTGAGATCGAGGCGGATACGCAGGTCAGAATGCGACAGCTGGAGCTTGACGCAATGCGAATTGTGGGGGGTTCCGCTGCGCGACCAGATCCCCCTCGAGTTAGTTCCGCTGCCACTGTTGACCATTCTCCCATTGTGGTGCCTACTCCTACTGTTGCTCCAGCGTCTGCTTCCTCCGTAGCAACCGAGTCATTCGATGTTGGTAAAAATATTACACTACTGCCACATTTTCGCGAGACCGAGGTAGATTCCTACTTTAGTGCCTTTGAGCGCATTGCTGTGTCTTTTCGTTGGCCAAAAGATTGTTGGGCTTTGTTACTGCAATGTCGGTTAGTGGGTAAAGCGATGGAGGTTTTCTCTACTATTTCCTTAGAGGACAGTTTGAATTATGACGCTGTAAAATTAGCAATTCTACGTGCCTACGAGTTAGTTCCAGAAGCATATAGACAGAAATTTAGAGGTCATAAGAAGAGCTCGTCGCAAACATTTGTTGAATTTTCAAGAGAGAAGGCTCTTCTCTTTGATAAATGGTGCAGTGCAACTAAGGTTGATGATTTCAATTCCTTAAGGGAATTAATTCTGCTTGAGGAGTTTAAGGGTTGTTTATCCGAACGTGTGGTCGTCTATTTGAACGAACAGAAGGTTAATGCGTTGGCGCTAGCTGCTGTTTTAGCAGACGAGTTTATGCTCACTCATAAGGGTGCATTTTTCGTGACGCGTACTGAAAAGAGCATGACTGGTGGTCCATCTCGAACTCAGGGTGTTCGGGAAAAATCTGGTGTGCCGAGTTCGAAAGAGCTAAGGGATTGCTTTTATTGCCATAAACCCGGACATTTGATTGCCGACTGCCCTGTGCTGATGCGTAAACAGCAATCTAGGGACCCGAAAAGTGTTGCGTTCGTAAAGACTGTACCACCGTCGGAACTATCGTGTTGTACTGAGGGTTTTGATGCAAATTATGAACCTTTCGTTATGCCAGGATTTGTTTCGTTGTCCGGAAAGGAAGAGGATCGTAGAGAAATATCTATTCTCAGAGATACTGGCGCCATGCAATCAATTATGCTGTCTGATGCGTTACCGTTCTCTGATGTATCATATTGTGGCTCAAACATTTTGATTCGTGGGATAGAAATGCAAGTAGTGTCTGTTCCTTTGCATAGTGTGCATTTACAATGTACACTGGTTTCAGGGGTCGTGCGAGTTGGAATTCGTAGTTCACTCCCTGTAAAAGGAATTACACTCATCTTAGGAAACGATTTGGCTGGAGGCAAAGTTTTGCCAGCTCCAGAGGTGACTGATGTTCCGTATATTTGTCCAATTGTTGATGACGTCATTAATTTGCACCCTGAAGTGTTTTCTGCTTGTGCAGTTACTCGTGCTCAGTCAGCTAAAACAGGGCGCGAAGTTGATTTGGCTGACTCACTGATGGGATCCGTCTTAGCGGATGATGCGAAAACCTCTGAAACTAAGATGGGTTTTGGAAGCGTTCCTAATGTGAAAAATTCAGAAAATTGGCTAGAAAGTTTGAATTCGTTAGATCTACCCATTACTCGCTCTCAGATCGTTGTTGCACAAAACGATGATCCCTCTTTGAGAAAGTGTTTGTCAGCTGTAATTAGCTCTGAGGCTGCTAAGAAAAGAAATATCGCATACTTCGTAGACAATGGTTTACTAATGCGTAAGTGGTGCTCTAAGGTTGAGGAGGATTTGGATTGGAACGTGGTATTTCAAGTGGTAGTTCCAATCAAATATCGTTCTCATGTATTGTGTTTGGCGCATGAACATTTGCTTTCGGGGCATTTGGGGGTAACGAAAACTTACCATCGCATTCTTCAGCATTTTTTTTGGCCTGGGTTGAAGCGAGATGTTGCAAAATTTTGTCGTACGTGTCATACTTCTCAAATTGCAGGAAAGCCGAATCAGGTTATCTCACCCGCTCCACTGTCTCCCATCCCGGTTATAGGAGAAGCGTTTGAAGAGGTACTGGTTGACTGTGTTGGACCATTACCGAAAACGAAGGCAGGTAATCAATATCTATGTACTATAATGTGTAGAGCGACCAGATTTCCCGAGGCTGTTCCATTGCGGAAGATAACGGCTCCTGTTATTCTGAAGGCTTTGACTAAGTTTTTTTCTACTTTTGGACTTCCGAAAGTGGTCCAAACAGACCAAGGTACAAATTTTTTGTCGCGAGTTTTTACCCAAACGCTAAAGTCTTTGTCCATCGAGCACCGAGTTTCTAGTGCATATCACCCAGAGAGCCAGGGTGCGATCGAAAGGTTTCATCAGACCTTAAAAACCATGCTTCGAAAATTTTGTATGGACACAAATAGACATGTGCCGGTATTCGGTAATGCGATAAATCGCGGTAATGAATATGCACGATATTGTTATCGCGGCCACTTCAAAATACCGTGAAAAATAATAGATTTGAATTTAGACTTTTAGAACACGCATTAGCTAATTTTCTATCAACCGCTTAAACACTGCGTATATGCTCCGCAAAACACGTGCGCACTCTGATGTAAACAATCCCCACATGTATAAGCACTGTGTGCACGCGGCGCAGAGCGCACTCTAGTCTAATGTAAACAATCATCACATGGAGTAGAAGCATGGCGGAAGGAGGAACGCTGCCGACGATTTACCCCCCGCAGGGCTGCCAACTCTCACGCATTCAACTTGAGACTCAAGCGCCTTTCAGACAGGACGCAGAATTTTTATTTGCAAAATAGCAAATCGCGTTCTGTCTGAAAGCCGCTTTACGGAATTGACACTTTTCACACGCTCTCACGCAGAGAAAAATCGCGGAGCAAAGAGGACACTGACACCGACAGACTAGACAGAGCAGGTTACTTTTGATATGAAAAAAAAAAAAGTTCTGTCCATTGTGACAGATCGCTGCGCCTCAGTTCAAGTAAACCGATCATCTGTTACTTTTTATTTAAAGATACAGTACAACTTACCTTAAGGTTTATGCCTCATACAAAATGTCGATCAATCAGTGTTTTTCACAGAAAGAGGTCAATAAAACTGCAGGAGAACAGTTATGTCACAGAACGTTACATTTACCTCAGGAAAGCCATTTAATGACCAGCGCTTTAGTTGACTAGAAAAAATTGTCATTTTGCTAAATATGTGCACTTTATTACATATTAATTATATGTTTACTTGTCATTACATAATTGTTATTATAATGAAAACCGCATTATATTTAATTTCTCTCTGTTTACAGCATTATGTGAGATATATTTTTTTCTTGAGAAAAATTAACATGCAGACTGTAGCCTACCTAATATTTATCCAAATGAGTCAATATTGAATTAAGATTAAAATCAAATACAATAATTTATTTGAATACAAACAGTAACCTACCAGTCATTGTACCATGTAAACATTGTAACACGTTGTCACTAAACTTAATAAAATTCTGTTTAGTTACCATGTTTTGAAAATCACAATTACACATTGTGATGCAAGTTGTTTTTTTAGATACCCGCAATCCATCTGTTTCTCTTGAGCAATTTAAAATATCGTGATAATACCGTATACCGTGATAAAAGCTCATTCAATTAATCGCAGCACGAAAATTTGATACCGGCACATGCCTAGACACAAATAAAGATTGGGATGAAGGAATTCCTTTAGTATTGTTTGCGGTACGCGAGAGTGTGCAAGAATCGCTCGGTTTTAGTCCGGCCGAGTTGGTTTTTGGACATACTCTCCGGGGACCGATCAAGGTTTTGAAAGATCAGATGATGGAGAGTAAAACAGAGAAGAAAACGAATGTCCTTGATTACGTTAGTCGATTTCGAGAGAAGCTGCACAATGCATGTGATCTTGCACGTAACTTTGAAAAATGCGCAGTCGGAGATGAAAGATCGATTTGACAAGCACGCTGTTGCGCGGTCTTTTCAGCCTAATGACAAGGTAGTGGTATTATTGCCGATACCTGGGTCTGCATTGTCTGCTAGATTTACTGGCCCGTATGGCATAGTTAGGAAACTCAGTAATACGGACTATGTGATATCCACTCCCGAAAGAAGGCGTAAGACGCGTGTTTGTCACATTAACATGCTCAAAGCATATTATGCTCGTGATGACTGTGCACCTGTTAAACCGTTCCCAGACACTGCCGCTGTTTTAATAACGTCTACAGCTTCTTCTGTTTTAGAAGGTGACCTGAATGAGGATGAGGATGGACTGGTATTGAGAAATACTCCACAACAATGTAGTAAATTGGGAAATTCCGCTATTCTGTCCAATCTGTCTTCTCATTTTTCTTCTCTACCTAATGGGCAAATGCAGGACGTGGTTGCTCTCATTACATCATTTCCCGTTCTGTTTTCTGATGTCCCATCCCAGACTGGGGTCTTACAGCATGATATTGATGTTCGAGATGCAAAACCGATAAAACAACATCCTTATCGAGTTAACGAGGTTAAGAGGTCCGCTATGAAGACAGAAACTGACTATTTGCTAGAGAATGATTTAGCTCGTCATAGTTATAGTCCGTGGAGTTCCCCATGTCTTCTCGTTAAGAAACCTGATGGTTCTTTTCGTTTTTGTACGGATTACCGAAAAGTCAATGCTGTCACCGTGCCTGATTGTTATCCGCTCCCTAGAATGGAGGATTGTGTCGACAGTATCGGTTCCGCTAGATTTGTTAGCGAACTTGACTTACTTAAAGGGTACTGGCAGGTACCATTAACCCCACGTGCGTCCGACATATCTGCGTTCGTAACTCCGGATTGCTTTCTACAATACCATGTTATGGCGTTCGGGTTACGAAACGCACCTGCTACGTTTCAGCGATTGATTCAAACCGTTCTCGCTGGGGTACCAAATTGCAAGGCATATTTGGATGACTTGGTGATCTTTTCTAGTGACTGGAAAGAGCATCTGTCTTTGTTGCGTACTGTGTTTGAACGTTTAGAACGTGCGTCTTTAACACTTAACCTTGCCAAGTGTGTGTTTGGTCAGGCCACTGTGACCTATTTGGGAAAGCATGTAGGAAATGGGCAAGTAAAGCCGGTAGATGAAAAAGTTGCTGCCATTACTAAGTTCCCTGTTCCTGTTACACGGCGAGAGTTAAGACGATTTTTGGGTATGATTGGTTACTACCGAAGTTTTTGTAAAAATTTTGCTACGGTAGTAACTCCTCTCACTAACCTCCTCAGCCCTAAGCAGACTTTTGTCTGGACTGATGAATGCCAGGTTGCATTTGAAGATGCTAAGGCTTTGATGTGTACCAGTCCAGTTCTGGCAGCCCCACAGTTTGATCAGGCGTTCAAGCTGGAGGTTGACGCGAGCGCAGTCGGCGCTGGAGCAGTCCTGATTCAGGAGGGTACGGATTGTGTGGACCATCCAGTTTGTTTTTTTTCTCGTAAATTCAATAAACATCAAGCAAATTATTCTACCATCGAGAAGGAAACCCTAGCTTTACTACTAGCCTTACAGTTCTTTGAGGTCTATTTGGGTTCTTCCAGTTTTCCTACCATTGTGTTTACTGATCACCATCCCCTTGTGTTTTTGTTGCGCATGTATAATGCAAATCAACGCTTGATGCGTTGGGCTTTGTTTGTGCAGAATTATCACTTGGAAATTCATCACAAGAAGGGTTCCGATAATATTCTTGCTGATACTCTTTCTAGAGTTTGAATTTAGGTATGTGGGTATGTTTGTGCTTCTGCTTAGTCTATATGTTCAGGTTTTTTTTGTTGTTGTTGTTTTTTTGTATCAAACGATGAGTTTGATCTTAAATGTGGGGGTGTTACGTCCTTTGGGACGTTTATAGTGTTTTCTTGGGGGTTTGTGTTTCTCTTTTTGGTCTCTTGTCTCTCTTACTTTCACTTTCACAGGCTGTCGCTGATTGGCTGTGTTACCTGTCAATCACTCGTAACGAGTTGAGTGGGTTTGCCTTGTGAGGCGGGATCCTCATCATCCTGATGCTTGACACCTGGAGAAGCCCTACTTAAGACGCATGCTAACACCAGGAAGAGAGAGAGATTTTTGTTTTTGCTTTGAGATGTTTTGGTTTTCTCTCCGGTTGATTTAGGTTTGTTAAATGTTTGTTTTGTCTGTCATGTTACGCTTGCCTTTTGTTCTGAGAGCTCCCTGAAACTTCTCATTCGTGAGCTCTGATTCTGTTAAACAGCTTTGCAAAGCTGGGTTAAGCGGGAAGGAGGAAGGGAATAGGTAAGATTGTCACGTGACATACATTTTGCACACTTAGTTGTTTTTTGTTGTCTATATTCATTAGGTTAGGGATTTGTGCCACCCCCTGTATTTTTGTTTCATTAGCTAGTATAGTTTATTTACGACGTCTCGGACGTTGAAGACTTTTTCTTTGATCTTTTGTTTTAGTTTAGGTTTAGATTGAAATGGTTTAGTTAGATTCGTTTTGCTTATGTTATTTTTGTTTGTTTGGCACAAATCCTGTTTTCCCTTTCTTCCTTTTTGCCTTGTTCACATGTAATATAAATTACTTTATCCTGATTAAATTACTTTCTATTCTATTTTGGCTGTGTCTCTCGTGATTCTCAATTCGTACAGTGTTCCATAGAGACGTTTGTCTGAACTGGTCTTGTGTTCCCCTTCTAACAATCCCAAGACGGATGAGAGCCAAAGAGGGGTCGTAACAGCAGCTTTACAGTGATAATAGGAAATCAAAGCAACAGAGATTGTTTTGGCTTTATGACAGCTCTAGAATAAAGTTATTTTCCAGCTAAAGTTAGTTTTAATTGATTCACTTCTGTCGCAACAATCATTAGTTATTAACTTAGTGGCCACTTACACGACACCGTTTTAACAGAAAGCTGTTAGGGATACTCCATCGTTTTTTTTTTCATATTAAATTATGTTATTCCCTTAACTAAGATGAGTTGATGCATACCTCTCTCGTCTCAGTGGGTGCACTCAATCGCTGTCTTGCGGCGAAACTTTGATAGCACTTAGCTTAGCCCAGTTTATTCATTAGGATCCAAGCAGAGAAGCGACCAAACAACTCCACGTTTTCCCTATTTAAATACAGTTACACGAGCAGTGTAACTCGACCAAGAATGGTGACACAAAATAAAACATTGCGCTTTTCTAAGCGGGTAAAGTGGATAACTATTGCGGAATACCATAGCAAGTGGTTGGGAGCACTTCGACTCGGCGCATATATATCTATGGACTCGGCGCAGTAATATCATCACTCCGGAGAGGGAGAGGGGAGATGACTTTTCACGAGTGATGATATTACTGCGCCGAGTCGAAGTGCTCCCAAGCACTTCCTATGGTATTCCGCCATACATTATAGTTATCCACTTTACACGCTTAGAAAAGCGCAACGTTTTATTTTGTATCACCATTCTTGGTCGAGTTACACTACTCGTGTAACTGTATTTAAATAGGGAAAACGTGGAGGTGTTTGGTCGCTTCTCTGCTTGGATCCTAATGAATAAACTGGGCTAAGCTAAGTGCTATCAAAGTTTCACCGCAACACAGAGCGATTGAGTGCACCCACTGAGACGAGAGAGGTATGTCTCAACTCGTCTTAGTTAAGGGAATAACAGTTTAATATGAAAAACGGTGGAGTGTTCCTTTAAGTTCACTCTACGCAAACTTTAAAAACGCGAACCTGTGAGAACGCTGATGGCGTGCACATGCGTATTAAGAGTTCATTGATTCTATAGGTATGCGGTATGTGCGCAGGCATGGAGTCCTTCCCTAAAAAAAACAACCCTCAACAAACTTGTCTGGCCTTAAAATTTATAATACAGAATTTTATCGCTTCGGAGTAGCCACACGAACCAGAATTATCCCGACAACGATTTCATGAAACAGATCACACAAATGATGCATTGTGATACACCATTTTAACTAATTTAACTCGTAGATCAGTTTAATAGTAAAAAAATAAAATAAAAAGTATACCGTCTCTCACAACAACTCTAACCCAAAAAGAGCAAACCTAGCATTTCTGATTGAACAAAAAGAAAAGGAAAAAAAGGAAGACAACTCTACAACTTTGAAAAGCACTGAGCAGGTACTTTTAAAATTAAATGAATGAAGAATGGACGTGATCTTAAAAAGTTGTCTTGTATTTTTTTTAAAAGTTAAAATATAAGAGGATTTAATTACAGACAATTAACTCTATTGAAATATTTCAAATACTAAATTACAGCTTCATTATTACAAATTTGTTTACAAACATTTAAATACTTGACAGAAGATTCAATAATTGCATTACAGCATATTTCAAGTTCAGCTATTTTGCATTTAATAATAATTGAAACAAATATATTTTCATTAATTGCAATTAATATGCAGTGTCGAAACATTACATTCAGGTTGCACTTAAGTATACATTTTATAGGTATATTATTTTTGTAATAAGTTCTCTTTTTAAAAGTATTCTAGAGTATACTTTTTTTCAAAAGGAGGAACTTGAATCCATAACAGGAAAAAGTACCCTGGAGGGTTTTCTTTTCCATTTAACCCAGTAATGCATGAAAACAAAGATTCACTGTGAAAGCCAGGCCGTTTATTCCCAACAGCACAGCAGCTCACAAATTATCTTCACAAGAGACAAAGTAATGATTCACAAATAGTTTATCCAAACCATTACACACACTCAGAGGGGAACATGAGGGAGGTGACGATGGGAATTTAGATGGCCTGCTTCCATTCAAAACATCTGTAAGAGTTTCAGCAGTCTCACCGGATTTAAAAGTTGCCAGTAAACCAGAGACGGAGTAAAAGAACTGGTAATGGGAAGCATGTGTAATACAGCAAATGTTGCAGAAAAATCGAAAGAAAATGTTATCATCTACAGCCTATATGATCTGCACTTTCTAAATGTTTAATATACAATAATTAATAAAAAACTAGTTTTAAACTAGAAAAATAAAAACCAGCACATTTTCTGCAATGTTTTTCATTACATAAACATAGGCCTAGGATAGGGCTGCACAATTAATCATATTTTAACCTTTTAACTATTAATTGAAAATAATCGTAGCGATATTTGCCCCAATTATCATTGCCTCGTTATTATACCCAGGCCTATATATTTTAAGTAATTTTAATGGTTATTGTTTACTTGGGTCTATTTTTATTGCACAAAAATAATCCAATTACTTGATTTATCGTCAAAATAAATCCCCCGGATTACTCGATTACCGTGATTCAACTCAACTTTTATTTATAAAGCACTTTCAAAACCATTAGAATGGACCAAAGTGCTGTCCATAAGTAGTAAATAACTCTAAAATACATAGAAACATAAAATAACATAAAAACATGACACAAAGAAAATCATACAACAATTCACTCACAGTTCTCAGACCTAATTAAACGCCAAAAGCATTACATATAAGTCTTCAAGTCCTTTTTAAAAATATCAATGCTTGATGAGGATTTTATGAGGAATAGTGGCAACACATTCCAAAGTGCAGGCATCTTTATAATTCTATGATTATAATTTTTTAGCAAAATAATCATGATTAATACTTTAACTGTTACCGTGCCGTGCAGTCCGGCTGATAATTTCATAATTTTCTTTTACATGTACTAGCGTAAAAATATGTTGGTAAACTTTGCTTTTTGTGTATTTGAAAGATTCATCCTTTTCTTTATTATGGAGACTCTTATTTGGCACTGACCCATTTATATCCTGTCTGATGCTTTATTCCAGCATAAACAAATCCCTCGGTCTACAGCAAACCTCCAAATTGAACAAAACATCTCTCCATCGGCAACCTTTCCACCCCTTCTTCAGAAAAGACTGGTGAATAAATGCTGAGGTTTTCATTGCCTGTATCTATTCACACCACTTCTTCATTGAAAAGGCCTTTTATTTCGTTTTGCTTCAATTGTTTCTTTCAAGGCACCTTCAGTCATAGTAAATAACCTGCTTGCATCATCATTCAAAGGATATACACTAGTGAATATCGGCCTGACAATATTTTACCATTTTGAAATTATTGCCATTTATCAGAAGTCTCAACAACAACAAAATGCTTCTTAAACTTTTCTTTGTTGAATGGTTATGTATTTTTGTATTTCAAATGCAGTTTCTTTGCAATTAAAAAATAAAAATTAAATAAAAGACGCAACGAATCTCGTCCTACATAAGTGTTAGTTAGGCCTATACATAAGGTGACATTTATTGCTGAAATCCGGATGATTACAGACCAACTTATAGGTTCGTTCTTTCCTAGCGTGTGTGAAAGATGTTCTCAAACAACAGTGTGTGTGTGAAACGTCTGACAAAAGCTTCTCTGTTCTCTCCACTGTCTATGGCTCTCTCCAGTTGGTGCGTGATGTCATTAACTTACTATGATAAACAAGAGCAAATTCAACTCACTCATAGAGAGAGGGAGTGTGTGAGGAAGTGATCATCATCATGAACGTTTTTTCATGATCAAAAGAGTTCACATTGCTTGTTTTTTTTTTCAGAGAAAGAAAGGTCATTTGAATGGAAGTCCGCGTTTCGTTTATCTGCTTACCTGTTTTTACGATGCTTTCGGTTATTGTAACATTTCATCTCCCCATCTCAAACGCATAATTTCAACAGAACGCTGCGAAGCTCGCATCCATTTAATTTGATCACACATGTTCTTTTTCTTCTTCTTCTTTTCCGTGTTATGGCAGATTGCAACCATGACTTTTAAAGGTGCATACTGCCACCTACTGTATCAGAGTATGTAGCATGAACTATTCGTTGAGACTACTTTGTATTAAAAAAATAAAAATTAAATAAAAATAAAAATAAAAACCTATATCCTCTTATATATTCCTATGTTTTTAAAATATTGTATAACTGCTTTCTGTGTATCCTTTACCCCCATCTCCTGTTGTGCCTAATAAACCTTTGATGTTCCACTTCCTTCCTGCCTTACTTATCTTTTGTTTTAGCCTTATCCTCTCATCTCTATATTTCTTACAATGTATTAATAGGCTACATGTTCTACATCTTCCTTGGATCTACATTCCAAACATTTATCTGATAGACTTTTGCCCATTAAAAACAATGTTTTATTTAACCCTGTGTGATCAAATCTCAGCCTGGTTAAAACGCTCTCCTCTCTTCTGTTACTTCTATTCACCCCCTGGACATTAACAGATGTTTGTAAGCTGTAATATTTCTTTCCGCTTTTATCCTTATACCACCTATCCTGCCATTTCTTTATTATTTCTTTTTTTATTATCGCCTTAGCTTCTCCTTTTCCAATGGGTATATTTATGATATAGTTCGTCCTGGTTGATTTTTTAGCTATTTTATCTGCTCCCTCATTCCCTTTTATACCTACATGCAGGTATCCCCAACAGAATCTCATGTCTATCCCTAGTCTCTGTAATCTAAATAGACTTTGTTGGATTTCGAGCATTAAATCTTCTCTATCAGATTTCATGTTTTGAATACTATAAAGGGCTGCTGCAGAATCAACACAACACAGTACTCTGGTTTTACTTCCTCAACCCACTGCAGTCCTAATCGCCATCATCTCTGCTGTAGGCTATATCTGGCTATATACCGAAACTTGATCTGGTAATCTTTTCCCAATGCTTACATTCATTGTTGGTATATGTATTCCTATTCCTACCTTATCCTCTTCATCTTTAGATCCGTCTGTATAGCCTACATAAGTAGGTTAACTATAATATTTGCTCCTTATAAAAGGAGCTTGCCAGATGTCCTTTCTCTCTTCCCATTCGTTTTTTAGTTCCAATATATTTAAGTCTATCTCGTTTTTTGGAAATAACTAAATAGGGATATTACTAATAGGTGTAGGGGATTTAAACCAGATATTACTTAATTTATAGTCAAGTCACGTCAAGTCATCTTCATTTATATAGCGCTTTTAACAATGGATTGTTTCAAAGCAGCTTTACAGAGATAAACATATAATTTAAGGTAACAGAGATTGTTTTGGCTTTATAGCGGTTCTTGAATAATGTTATTTCCAGCTAAAGTTCATTTTGATTGATTCACCTGATGATCAGACTTTAAACGCGAACCTGTGATTAACGCTGACGGCGTTCACGCTCATTCAGAATTGATTCTAGTTGCTAGTTATGTGCTTTTGAAAATATGTGCGCAGGTTTGTAAATTCCATACAACCCATAAACAAACTAGGCTACTTGTCTTGCCTATAAATTTTGATACAGAATTTTGTTTTATTTTATCACTTCGGGGGACGCAAACCGAAATTCACAACGCTTTATCTGTAGAGTGGGAAAGGGATCCTCCATAGGGAGAGGATAGTCAGTAGGGGTTCAATCTTCAGCTGGCTGGCAGGAGCCGCCACTGGCAGGTCACGTGATCACAGGTCACGTGACCTGTCAGTGGCTGGCTGGCAGCTGCCAGTCTGAGACTGGCATGTCACGTGACCTGTCAGTGGCTGGCTAGTTGTCTGGCAGTCTGCCTTTGGCAAGTTTCAGAAACCATTGATTTTTGTGTTTTGTGTTTCTCTCTTTCTAGCTAATTTATTAGGAATCTGTTGATATGATTATGTTCTTTAGTATGATTGATGTTTTGGGGACTGTTATCCCAACATCCAGTCAGCCGCGGCTGATAGTGCGAGTATAACGCGTTGCCTGACTCTCTCGCTGCATGGAAATAAATTGTTTTCTTATTATGAATATAATGTCACGCATCTATTCTTCTTTGCAACTGCACACTGTGTGTGTTTTGAATAATAGCCTAGTTTAAGTACGACAAGCAATGGCCTATACTGGTGTCAGAAAATGGTCAAGCCAATGACAAAGATTCATGTTATTGGGATTAATTCACGTTTTTTTTTACGGTACTAGACCGGGACGATTTTAATCCTTGTGAAAAGTAGCCTATAAAAACGTGAATTAATCCCAATAACATGAATCTTTGTCATTGCCTTGACCATTTTCTGACACCAGGACAAAATAGATATGCTTTTAAATAATTTGATAATAGAAAGCTTTTTAATAATTCAATAAAAGAATGCCAACTTTAACGGTAAACACAGACTGTATCACTATTTTCAAATTTACAAAGACTATTTACAAATAAAACCCAAGAAAAAAACTAGTTAGGCCTACAAATAAAAACAAAGAAAAAAAATATATTTACAAATAAAAAAACAAGAATCTATATAGGCCATTGCTTGTCGCACTTAAACTATTATTCAACACACGTGCAAAGAAGAATAGATGCGTGACATTATATTCATAATAAGAAAACAATTTATTTCCTTGCAGCGAGAGAGTCAGGCAACACGTTATACTCGCACTATGAGCCGCGGCTGACTGGATGAGCGTCGAGCAAGCGTCTGTAAACTGCCAGTCGGATCACGGCCATTTGACTGGTTATATTGGGATAACAGTCCTCAAAACAGCAATCATACTAAAGAACATAATCATATCAACAGATGCATAATAGAGCTAGAAAGGGAGGAACACAAAACACAAAAACTATCAAAAATCAATGGTTTCTGAAACTTGCCAAAGGCAGACTGCCAGACAACTAGCCAGCCACTGACAGGTCACGTGACATGCCAGGCTCAGACTGGCAGCTGCCAGCCAGCCACTGACAGGCCACGTGACCTGCCAGTGGCGGCTCCTGCCAGCCAGCTGAAGATTGAACCCCCTCTCAGGATAGTTGACACTTCAGCACTGCATTGTCATCGGGTCCAGGCGAAGCTCCTTCGTCAGATCTGGATACGGCCTAGATCCGGCAGGCTGCGGGAAAACCTCGAGATAAACAAAGACACTAATATTAGCGTAGATGCCATTCTTCTTATGATGTAACGAGTACATCAAGATTTAAGGGAAGTGTTCCCAGTTCCGGCTGACCTAATCTATGCACCCTAACATTGAATTATAGAAGTCTATAATGTATTATGTGTATGCTAGGTCAAAGAGATGTGTTTTTAGTCTAGCTTTGAACTGACAGAGTGTGTCTGCTTCCCGGACAATGGTAGGAAGACTGTTCCAAAGTTTTGGTGCTAAATAGGAAAAGGATCTACCGCCAGCAGTCGATTTAGATATTCTAGGTATTGTCAACTGGCCGGAATCAATAGACGTGAAGGACTATAATGCGTTAAGAGCTCGCTCAAGTACTGCGGAGCTAAACCATTTAGTGCTTTGTAAGTAATCAACAATATTTTAAAATGTATACGATGTTTAATAGGGAGCCAATGCAGTGTTGACAGAACCGGGCTAATTATGGTCATATTTCCTGGTTCTGGTAAGAACTCGAGCTGCGGCGTTTTGAACTAGCTGTAGTTTATTTATTAAGCGTGCAGGGCAACCACCCAGTAGAGCATTACAATAGTCTAGCCTTGAGGTCATAAACGCATTAACTAATTGTTTCGCATTTCCAATGAGAGCATATGGCGTATTTTAGATATATTTTTAAGATGGAAAAATGCAGTTTTACAGATACTAGACACGTAGCTTTCAAAAGAAAGGTTGGTATCAAAGAGCACACCCAGGTTCCTAAACGACAACGAAGACTTGACAGAGCAGCCATCAAGTGTTAGACAGTATTCTAGGTTATTACGTGTGGAAGTTTTTTGTCCAATAATTAGAATCTCTGTCTTTTCAGAATTTAGTAGTAGGAAATTACTAGTCATCCAACTTTTTATATCAGCTATGCATTCCGTTAATTTTGTGAATTGGTAAGTTTCGTTGGGTTTTGAAGAAATATACAGCTGAGTATCATCGGCATAACAGTGAAAGCTAACTCCATGTTTCCTAATGATATCTCCTAATGGTAGCATGTACAGAGTGAACAGCAACGGTCCTAGTACTGAGCCTTGTGGTACACCATACTGAACTTGTGATCGATAAGACATCTCTTCATTTACTGCTACAAACTGATAACGGTCAGTTAAGTATGATTTAAACCATGCTAATGCAATTCCACTAATGCCAACATAGTTTTCTAGTCTATTTAAAAGAATGTTGTGGTCAATGGTGTCAAATGCAGCACTAAGATCGAGTAACACTAATAGAGAGATACAACCACGATCGGATGATAAGAGCAAATCATTTGTGACTCTAATGAGAGCAGTCTCAGTACTATGGTACGGTCTAAATCCGGACTGAAAATCCTCGCAGATATCATTTTTTTCTAGAAAGGAACATAGTTGTGAAGATACTGCTTTTTCTAATATCTTTGACAGAAAAGGCAGATTCGAGATCGGCCTGTAATTGACTAATTCTGTAGGATCAAGTTGTGGTTTTTTAACAAGCGGTTTTATCATTGCCAGTTTAAAGGTTTTTGGTACGTATCCTAGAGACAAAGATGAATTAATGATATTAAGAAGAGGATATATGACCTCTGGAAACATCTCTTTCAGTAGCTTAGTCGGTATAGGATCTAACATACAAGTTGTCGATTTAGATGAATTAACGAGTTTGCAGAATTCTTCCTCTCCTATAGCAACAAATGAATCAAATTTTTCCTCAGGGAGACTACAATGCACTCCCTGATGCGATAATGTGGTAGACGGTTGCATTGTTATAATTTTGTCCCTGATATTATCAATCTTATAAGTGAAGAAGTGATAAAGTCATCACTGCTGTGTTGCTTGGACACTTCTGAGCTTGAAGCTTTCTTTTTCGTTAGTTTAGCCACTGTTTCAAATAAATACCTTGGATTATGTTTATTTTCTTCTAATAGGGTTGAAAAATAAGCAGATCTAGCAGCTTTTAAAGCCTCTCTGTAAGCAATCGAGCTCTCTTTCCACGAAATCCGAAATACCTCTAGTTTAGTTTTCTTCCAGTTGCGCTCCATTTTTCTGGCTGCTCTCTTAAGGGCCTGAGTGTGCTCGCTGTACCACGGCGTTGGACTATTTTCTTTAATCTTCTTTAAGCGCAACGGAGCAACTGCGTCTAAAGTGCTGGAAAAGAGAGAGTTAAATGTTTCTGTATAATATCAAGTTCTTCCAAGCTATCCGGGATGCTGAGATGATGAAACTGATTAGGAAGATTATTGATAAAGCAATCTATAGTGGCAGAAGTTATAGGTCTAATATTCCTCTGAATTTTGTTTTTGTTACCCAGCCAAAGCCATTGCCTTTAAACGAACTATACTCCCAACATTCCTGAATAATGCTCTTTGCATGATTTTAATTTCCACATCCACATAATCGACTCCAGTATATAAGCATTAATTTATCTCTTCTCAGGTCTGAGGGCATTTCTCCTAGGTCAACCTGTATTGCTTTAATTGGTGTTGATCTCATTACACCAGCACAAATCCTCAGCGCTTTGTTATAAACTCTATCCAACTTGATCACACATGGATGAAGAAAGCATCTTCTTCTTCTTCTTCTTCTTTTTGGCGGGTTGGCAATAAACGATATGGGGCATTCCCGCCAACTATTGGTAGGGAGTGTGGACCAATGACGGAATGAGAAATGGGGAAAAAACTAATATTACATAATAATAATAATAATAATAAAATAATTAATTAATTAATTCTTCTACCTTTAAATCCTATTAAAACAGTTAAAACTTTCTTCAGTAGCCTACCTCATTAATGTGTTAAATATTCAATTATTATATGCAGCAGCTTTTTAAGTGTACGATTTCACCTATTTCTCTTAATTCTTTCAACAGGAATACCCTTTCATATTCATAAGCAGTACAACATATCAGCAGCCCATGCTCTACAGCAGGGATAGGCAACTTCGGTCCTGGAGGGCCACCTGCAGAGTTTAGCTTCAGCCCTGATAAAAACTCACCTATCTATCTAATCCTGAAAACCTTGATTGCCTTGTTCATGTGTGTTTCTTCATGGTCATCGTAGTTGCACCCGTCTGGCCTTTTTGCAGTATGCATACTGTAAAGTGGGGAAATTTTTTGACACTTTTTGCTGACCAATTTGCTGCAGGCAAGCTTTTACCTGGTGCCTTGCATCACAGCCCATTCCACCCGTCATTGTGTCCATGATATTATTGAAAAAAATAAAGATATGAATAAATAAATAAATAAATAAATAAATAAAAAAGGCTGATGATGGTTAAACTATACAAAATAGAATCTACGTCACATTACAGCCCAACCCCAAATAGCAAGAGTAATTACATCTAGCGATTCATGCACAAACTATTCATTGTGCACTAGCAAACGTGTTGTTTCCAGTAGATGGCAGCAATATTCCACTAAACTATGGAACGTTTTACCTTCTTTTACTGCATGAGTTTCACGATTTTCACCATGAACGAAACCGAGAAATGTAGATCTTCTTTAAGTGAATTTTACATAAAATGTTGCTATTTTAAATAAACCCGATATATATATATATATATATATATATATATATATATATATATATATATATATATATATATATATATATATATATATATATATATATATATATATATACAGTATATATAGCCTATCATTACTAATTTTGGCAAATAAGGCATACATACTATAATGCTAATTTAATGTGTCATCATGTGAATTCGGCTATCCGTCACACACATAGACTGTAGAAAAAAGACGCTGATCTACGCAGTGCTGCATCAAGATGAACACAACTAGTAGGCCTACAGGGCAGGAATAGTTTGTCCATGGGGAATTTATTGGATGGTTGGAAGTTTACGGCTTGCTATTGGTTGATTTAATTTGAGTGACAGGTTGTCCCACCCTTGTGCCAGTAAACACGTCATCAGAGAAGAGAAGAGAAGTCGCTGCAAGAGGGATGGGAAGTTATTTTGATAGATTATAGGGCACAGGAATAAAAAAAAATGATGTGCATGAATAAATGATTTGTAATAAACACTGAAATATTTGTTTTTATTTTATTTTATACAAGAATTGTCAAATAAAACAATCCAGCCCAAAGTTTGCAAGTTTCTGCAGGATTATTGTGATCATTTTCCTGTGGGAAACCATCACTAGAGTCCTAACAAAGAACAGAGAAAAACGATGGACCCTTTTGGCTTTCATTGCATTAACAAGAATGAAAACCCATCTATTATTCAAATGATCTTTTTTGAAAGAACTGTTTCAAAAAGGGGGAACTGTTGCAGGGGAGCAAGGGACTGGCCAGGTGGGCCCTTGCGGGCTGTGCAACCATCACACCACCGAAAACAAGTTTAACACCAGCTTCACTCAGTATCTGGCTCTGAATTTCACAGCATGTGTGTGTAAAATAACTCCTGTGCCATAAAGGTTCTAAATTGGCATCGATGGTTCCAACTTTAAAGTCCCCATGTGGTGAAAATTAAGTTTTTAATGTGTTTAAAGGCATGCGCCTATGTCTGTGTGGTTTTTTTTAATGCTTTAAGAAGACAAACCATGTGCAAATTTATAAGTCAACACTATTTCGGAGTATTTTCTCCTTAAAACAGTTTACCAAAGACAGTTTTAAAAACACAGTTTGAAATCGCCCCTGTTCTCAACATCACAAACATCTAACCAATCACGTCAACGTGCGGGGAAGCAGGGGAGTCTCAAGAGAAGACAGGTTATCCTGGTATATATTTCTGTTGATATGAAAAATTGGGTACATTTAGGAATATAGCCGGTGAATTATTACAATGTTATGATGAACTATATGCTTTCTCCACTGACGTTCTAGGCTGTTCAAAGCGTTTCTAAGGATTCTAAGGAGTTTTAGAAGGCAACTGTCTGACTCTGAGTTGGCAAATGGGGAACATGGTTTGTGTAATGTAGTCAAGCAAAAGGCTAATCACCGTTATGTGTCCAACATAGAGAAGAGATATATAAAACCGCTGTATCTGATACATCGACTTGTAGACAACCTTGTATAATTTCCACTTCCATTGTGCAGCGTTTACAGTAGTAGTACAGCTAATTTGCATATTCATGATTCCAATACTCGCAAGGGTGTAGAGTTAAAATCAATCTATTTTAAAGCATGAATAAATTATTTTCATAGAAAAAAAACATTTAAATATGTAATTTTTTTGTGATCAAAGATGAGTTTCAAGGGATAAAATGATTGACGCAGGGGGACTTTAACATCCATGGAATATTTCCATTCCACAAAAGGTAAGAACTGTTCACTGAAAGGTTCTAAAGGTTCCAAAATGGTTCTTCTGTGACATCAATGCAAAAGAAAAGATTGTTTTTAAGAGTGTAGTCAGTGTTTCACTATATGGTCCACTTTCGTATTTGTAGATATTTACACTTTTTCTTTGGTTTCTCTTCATAGTATGTTACTGTTTGGCCTTGAAGAGAGGTATTGAATTGGCTGCACACACCCACCCACTCATATCTCTCAAACACTGAGAGAGAGAGAGAGAGAGAGAGAGAGAGAGAGAGAGAGAGAGAGAGAGAGAGAGAGAGAGATGGGGGATGGGCGACTTTGAAAACAAGAGGAGGAGAGATGTTGTGAAATACACGCCAGCTATTGGATCGTCTGCATGATTATTATGTATAAGCAGAAGGACACTGCATCATCTCTTTCAGCGCTGACTCTGCAAAGCTTTTCTTTAGTCATTTCTGCTTTATTTTATTTTTTGTCTCCTGTTGTAGATCGTACAGTGAGGATGCAGGTAAACACATGAACAAGGGCAGAGAGATACAGTGAGAAAAATGCAGCATTCATCAAGGCGTCATCATACACTGGACATAAAGGTGAATGGAGAATGCTGGAGCTGCATGTGCTGCTGTCATTGAATTCAGTCTAAACTGACTTCAAATGCAGCGGCTCGAATGGCAGGCACTGAAATATGAAGAGAGCTTTGACCAGATGTAAACACAATCCCATGCTGCACTGCTCACAGAATGGACTCAAACGGTGATGGCAAAGAAGAATGGACGGAGGAGCAATGGGAGAAATGGTATGAACTTATTTTTCTCTATAATAGCCTATGCAAAATTTGTTGTGCTAGGAAAAAATACTGATTTGTTAGGAGGCTACATGTGTTTTGATGAGCAGCAGATGCAGCACACATAGTAGATTGTTATTTTTGTTGCATAGCAACATTCATTATGTCAAGGATCTTCTATTATTTTTTTTATGCAATATGTTTTACAGTATTGAAATGGGATTTTTTGACATTTGCCGTTTTTTTATTCATAGATTGAAAATGATATAAATGTGTAAGGGCATCATACTATTGTCTTCACCTACTGTTTTATTTATTTTTTTAAATAGTCGACTTTGCAATGCAGGTTTTATTTATTTCAGTGTCAGACTGATGCCGTGACAAAATACTTTTATTTTGAAAGGGGCTGAGAATGTGCATGTGCACAGCATGAACTCTTTCATCGCACATAGAGACACAAGCTGCTTCTGTAATCCTGTTGGTACTACGTTTGATGAAGAGTTGTTAGTAAAGTATGAATGTGTAGTATTAATACAGTGCAAGCATATATCCACCATGGTGACATTGTCATGTGACCTATGACGTGAGCCACGTCTCTGTTCCTGAAAATATCCACCCCTTTTTCCCACAAATGCTTCACTTCACCCTTATGCTAAAATGCTTAAAATTATTAATTTTTTCACTTCAATCTACAACCCAAAACCTATCATGATAAAGCAAAAAAAAAAACAGATGTGTAATAACTTCGCAAATATTATATAGGCCTATATATATATATATATATATATATATATATATATATATATATATATATATATATATATATATATATATATATATATATTTTAAATCACATTAAGTTGCACCCTTAGTTGAAGCACCTTTGGCAGCTATTACAGCGTTTTTGGGTATAATTCGATTCGGTCATCTTTAGGCCGGTGTGAGTGGCACAAATGCATCAGGCCCTGTGCTTTAGGGGCCTCTTTCTTGCAGAGTTTTGTTCTAACCCCAAATAAACACATGGACCAGCTAATTAAAAGGTGTGTTCGACTTTGGCTTGCGGCTGGATTCGCTCAGCGAGATTTGCAGCTTGCAGTCGAGGTAGGAGTTGAAAACAGAGGCTGTGTTTGAAATCGCCCCTTATACCCCCATTCACTAGTCCTTATACTACAACTAATATAGTCCACTTGAAGGAGTGTATGAAAATGACTGAGTGAATTCGGACACTAATTGCACCTGAAGGGCTGCCACTTTTGCATAGTTTGTGCATACAAGTGCCTGAATGTACTGAAAAGCATTTAACTAAAATTTACTTTGTCATTTCTTTTGAAACTTGTATGTCATGCATTTAAATATATTTGAAATGACACATTTGTAAATATGAAGCTGCCATTTAGTGCATTTAAAAGATATTAATAATGATTTAAAATTGGAAGTAAAACTTTTTAATTTGGCATAATTTGCACTTTTAAAAAGTGCACTTAAGTGTGTTAAGTAACAATCATGAAAGTGCACTCTCTTTAAGTATATTATATGCAAGTAGTTTTTTAATAGACTTTTACGATTTCAAGTACACTACAAGTGCTATTCAATACAATTAAAGGTATAGCGGAGGATCTTTCCGAATTTTAGAGAAGACCCGCCCTCTCCAGGGCTAGCATCGCTAATCATAGCTTACATTAACTTTTACTAGCAGTGATTTTAAATGGATTTCTCCAAATAGCATGACAAACTTTACCTGTCTAGTAGAATCTTCGCGACTGCGGCATCAGTGGGAAGCAACCTGTGCTTTTAGCGCACGCCAGCGTGTGAAATATTCAGCCAAAAACACTCTGGTCTTGTTTCTATATTCTGCGGCCTTTCTCTTCTTATCATACACTTCGTATAAATTTTTTCTCTTTCGACCCTCAGCGATTTTCAATGGAATTGCTGAAACCGTAACTCATCACCATAGCTCATCACACATAATACACCTGAAAGTGCGCATGCGCAGAAAGCGAAAACTAGGGACGAGCACGTACGACGGCCTTACGTAAACATATCACCAGAATGATTGACACTTAGGTGGACCAATAGTATAGACTACCCACCCGGAAAAAGAAGATCCTCCGCTATACCTTTAAGCCACAGTGTCAAGTCATCTTCATTTATATAGCGCTTTTAACAATGTAGATTGTTTCAAAGCTGCTTTACAGAGATAAACATAATTTAAGGTAACAGAGATTGTTTTGGCTTTATAGCGATTCTTGAATAATGTTATTTCAAGCTAAAGTTAGTTTTGATTGATTCACTTCCGTCGAAATTATCATTTGTTATTAAATTAGGGGCCGCTAAGACGACGCCGTTCTCTCTGAATAGACTTTAAAATGAACCTGTGATAAACGCTGATGGCGTTCACATGCGCGTCAAGAATTGATTCTATTATGTGTGTTCGAATATTTGTGTGAAGGTTTGTAATTTACCCCTACAAACCATGCCTAAACAAACTACTTGTCTTTGCCTATAAATTTGATACAGAATTTTATTTTATCACTTCGGGGTAGGTACGCGAACCGTGCTTTTGATTTGCTGATAGGCTGTCCCAATCAGTGGCGCCTGCACAATCCAATCACGTTTGAGAGGGAAACAACAAATTGAGGGTTTCCGAGATTTTTCTTTTTTCTTTTTCTTTCTTTTTTTTTTAGAAGTAACGGGTACTCACGGTTATGGATAGAAATGTAGTGGAGTAAAGAGTACAATATTTGCCTCTCAAATGTTCTTGAGTAAAGTCATGAGTAATCCCCAAAAATGATACTCGAGTAAAGTACAGATCCCTCAAAATTGTACTCAAGTACTGTACTCAAGTAAATGTACTCCGTTACTGTCCGGCTCTGCTGCCCACTAGTGCCCCTGCCTGACCTATAACTTTGGTGGTTCTTTCTATAGGCTGACCCATGACATAGGGTTGGATGAATTTGAAGATGAGGACCTGTCTGAAATCACAGAAATGACTGATGAATTTGAATTCAGGGCCAGGCGACACAACTCTGACATCAAGGTGAGAACAGGTCTTGCCTAACATGTAAAATATTACAGAACAATTTCAAACAACCACTGGGAATTACAATGCATCTAGCCTTTGTGTACTTTTGTTCTGATTTTGACTAGTACAATATCTTGTTCTTTTGTGTTTTTTCTGTTGTCATGTGCACTAGATCATTAGACTTGTAGGTGGCAGTGATCACTGTTAGGTACTGTATATGTCTGTTAGAAATTTCACTTTTTTCAAGTTTCAGTTGTTGTACTTGCTGACACATCCAGTTTTTTAAAAATATTTTTTCAGAGTCAGGCACCACAGAGCCAGTGTTTAAATATTGCAGCATTCGGAGAAAATGATAGACTCACTTAACAGTTTTAATGGTCTTTTATTAACTTGAGCACCTGTGTGGCCGATGCTCTTGCCTCACACAGTCCAGCGAACCTCAAACTTCTGAAACTCCTTTTTCCCCAGTCCCCACCCACACATAACTGCGCAGGCTCTTTCTTCAGAAGAACAGCCCACGCCTTAATGCCCCACATAACCAGAACACATAACACATGAAAGAAAATACATGGATCTAGATCGCACCTGATATTGAACATAAACAGTCTTTAGACTTGCTACACTGCTCCCCCTTCACAAAGTTCCTCGACCTCGAGGGAACAAACAAAGTCCCTGAACCGTCTCGGCTGCCTTCTGACTCGCTGAGCCCGCAGTTGAAACTGGGCTATATGAATGCGAGGTTTGCAGCTCAAGAACTGGTGTGGCTGCATGTGGGTCTGCCAGAGGACTGGAAGTGCTCGACTGGGGTCCTGGTCCACCCTTCGGGGTAGGCACAACTGTAGAGGAGGCCGGTGCCGGGGCTGTAGCGACGCTTCCTCTATAAGATAGCCGTGCACCGAGACAGATTGGCACCTTATAGAGGAAGCGTCGCAACAGCCCCAGCACCGGCCTCCTCTACAGTTGTGCCTACCCCGAAGGGTGGAGGGTGGTAGGGTGGTACCCCTCGGAGGCAACTGTACTCGGTAAACAACTTCTCAGATTCTCTCCAAAACACTGCATGGCCCAACTCACTTGGAGTCCAGTTTAGGGCACCTGCCCTTCTTTCTCTGAGGGCTGTACACCCACACCAGCTCTACTGCTGTGAAATGTCGCCCTTTTGCTTTCAGGTCATTATTTCGCTTCTGCCGGGTCCCCGCTTTTAACAACTGCTTCCTTGCAAAATTATGAGCAGCTTCCAATGAGTCATGAAGCTTTATAGCATACTCATGGCCCGGGGGCACAGCAGGCGCATCAGGTGGCCTCCCGAAAGCCATTTCCCTAGGTGTTCTGATTTGTTCTGAAAATGTTGCGTTTGCTTCACACAAGAGCAGCCGTTTCCCCCTGTTGCCATTGGAACGTTATGAAGTGACGTAATTACGCGACGTGAACATCATTGAAAAGCTGTAAAACAGGAGCACACTTTATTTTTAAATATTTAATTTTTTAATTTTACTGAAGTTGTAGCATATTCCTCTAGTAAAGCTACAGAACTAGTTTGACTCATCAATGTTTTGTAAGTTTGATGTGTTTATTAAGGTCTTGTAACGCGTTGTGTCGGGAAGAAAAATAGGGATAGCTCAAAGCTGAAGTTATTGCAGAGGCCAGACAGACTCACACTTTATTCCCAAATCGAACTCGTATAACTGTCTGTCACATGTTCTACCGTCCATATCGTTACTTAATAAACAAAATAAGATAAAAGAAGTAGCATCAAACAGAAATCACCCGCACACATGGGGTGTTCGAGGCGCACATACAATTTAAAACTGCAGACAGTTCAACAGGGAGCGCGCAGCTCTTAAAGGGGCCACACCTTATTTCCACTCGTTACAGTCTGAAATAAAACAAGATGAGAAATTAAATATTTCCAGCACTTTCTGTGATGTAATATGCTTGCTTATCATAGGAAGTAATAAGAAATTACTCTTTACATTAAGGTAGTAGCCTAGTGAGAACAGGGTGTTGGGGGAATTTCTTTTTTTTTCTCTTTTTCATCAAACCGCAGTTTTTGCAAGTTCCCGCAATTTTTGCAAGTTCCCGCAATTTCATCGCAAAAAATTGCATAAATATCCCGCATATTCCATCGCATTTTTAAAGAAAACGGGCCGCGTAATCAAGGATTTTTGCCCGCAACAATCACAAAAAAACTCCGTGTTTTTCTGGAAGGACTGCCTGTAATATGAGGCCAACCCCAAAAAACTTTTGAGCTGCTGTGAGGTTGTAGGAGTGGGCCAGTTGCTTACCGCCTGCACCTTCTCTTTCATCGGGCCAATTCCTTTGCCCCCCAGCTTGTGCCCCTAAAACGTCACATCCCTCCTAAACAAATGACATTTCTCCGAGTGCAGCTTCAAGCTAGACTCGATTATGCGAACCAGCACACGCCTGAGGGCCTCCGACAAGGTCTGAAATGATCTGCCATACCCGATAACACCCTGTCCATTAACCTGGCAAAAGTGGCTGGTGCATTGCAGAGGCCAAAGCAGATCAACCTGAACTGCCATAGCCCCCTGCTCATACAAAAGCAGTTTTGGCATCAAGAGCAAGTGATACCTGCCAATAACCAGAGCGCAGTTCCAGTGAAGTGAACCATGACAACCCGGTTACGAGGTCCAGTGACTCATCCACACGAGGGATGGGGTATGAGTCCTTCCTGGTGACCTCATTAAGGCGCCTATAGTCAACGCAAAACCTCCAGATGGGGGCCTCAAGAAAGCAAACTTTGTTGGCATCCTTCATCTATGAGATGGTGCTCCTGGACCACCAAGGTGGACATCGTCTGGTCGAGGGCCCGGGCTTTGACTTTCGTTGCCCAGAATGCGAGGTCAGTCGCTGTGCGCAGTTCCTGCATCAACCTCGGCTCAGAACTACCCTCATGCAGCTCTTTGAGAGCTTTTGCCTGATGGACCTGCAGGATGGCCATGGCATGCAAGGCGGAGGGCGGCCTACCCAGCGGCACTGGAAGCCTTAGCAGTCAGGGCTGATGTCGTCTTACAGACCCTGGACAGGAGGCCGTGTGAATCTGCCAGGTGGCAGCACTTTGCGGACATAAATGCACCGCAATTGCACGCTCCACCTGTGGAATCTCCATGTAACCCTTGGCAACCCCACCATTGAGGATTGTGAGAAAGGAGGAAACTGCAGAGCGGTTTTGGGCAGTAAAAGGTGCCTTCCATGGCTTGTGATCCTCCATGCATCTCCAGGAAGAAAGGCACTGGGGCGGAACGTAGCTGTGAACCGTGTGCTGCTCCCAGGAACCCATCATCCAACTGCAAGTGCTCCGGACAAGTTGGAGGGTTCCACTTGAGTCTGATGCCCGTGGTGGCCCGGGCAAGCATGGCCGTCAACTCTGAATCCGATTCAGCATGAGCGGAATGAGTAATCACCCCTTAGGGGGGGAAATGAGAGCATGAACCATCCACAAATGCTTTCTCAGCATGCTCTCGGCCCAGACATGTGAGACAGCAATAGTTGGCCATCAGAGGAAGCCAGGAAACGACCGCATCCAGAAACACATCTTTAAAAAGAATTGCTGCACTTAACCGTGCAAAAGCTCTTTTAAGATGGTGCAACACCACTGGATGTGCCCTCATACCAGCAGTGAGATCTCCTTTCAAACAAGCTCTTTTAGATTGGAAATTCAGCTCTTTCAATCAGGAAACAAGCTCTTTGTCAAGATAGGATATTGAAAGAGAGCAATCACTGTAAAACGCTCGGCTGCGAAGCAAAAATGAGCGAGCTGGCCTTATATACCCTTATGTCTGGGTCGGAGTGAATCGGTATGCAAATCTCACTGGCCAATATCCATTGGCTTGTTTTGTTACCACTCAAAGGTGATTAGGCTATTAAGTGAGACCCCAATATATCATTATCAACATAACGTCGACCATGACTGACTGAATGGGAACAGGGAATCACATGACAAAAACAGAAAGTATGACAAATTCCAAAATAAAAGTCAAGAAAAAATTAACTGGAAAAATTAAACAAGAACAAACGTGACAACATGCAGTTTTTTTTTTTAAATACTAGTGTGATGTAAAAACATATGAACACAATAAGTGCATTGTATCTGTTATGTGGATGGCGGATGAACCCAAGCGCAGACAGCAAATGACTTTCACAGGATTTATTAAAGGACAAAACAGAAAACAAAAGCCCACGATGGGGCAAAACAAGACAGGGCAAGGCAAATACTCAGACAGTAAACTAACAACTACGACAGGAACAGAACTTATTGATGACAAGACTCTCAACAGATTACTCACGGTAAGACTCACACAACGTATGACGATGTCAAACAATGAACCGACACAGGACAGCAAACACAAGGGGATTATAAAGGGAAAACCAATGACAAGGACAGGTGAAACTGACTAGACAATAATGACGAGACGAGGATAACAAGGGGGCGGGGTAACGTAACAAGACAACACAAGCACATGGTCCAAACAATTGGCCATGCGCTTGTACACAAAACATTGGTTCTGTCATGATCCTGCCACAAGACTAGGAATAATCAATAAAATGATGGCAGAACCATGACAGAACCCCCACCTTAAGGAGCGGCTACCAGACGCTCCTCAAGGGGACATTAAACACGGGACATGACAGACTGTGACATCGACACAAACCAACAAAACACAGTAAAGGCAAACACGAAAAGACAATAACAGGATTAGGATGAAACAATAAAAATAACAAACAAGGTAGAGGTGGCGGAGGAAAAACTGAGTTCATGGGGGGTGGTCCAGGGTGGATGGGTGTGCTGGGGGTCTTAGGTCCACGGGAAGAGGGCTTGGGGCGAGGATTCCGGGCGGACTTGGGTGGGGGCACACGAGGAGAAGCCATAGGGGAGCCAGACTGAGACAGGGTGACACGTGGAGAAGCGCTGGGGGAACTTGACTGGGACGGGGTAGGAGCCGGCACAGGACAAAAGACAGGGAGAGAAGTTGACGACAGTGGGGCTGCGACAGGCAACAACTGGCTGGTTGCGGAGCCACCACAAAGGGATGAGTGTTCCCAGTAACAGAAACAGAATCAGCGCTCTTAATCTCAGACTCGGATGAAACACTCATAACAGACCCGGATGAAGCGCTGTCTGTAGCGGGCTTGGTGACAGCGCTGACTGCTGCGGGCTCGGCGACTGCGCTGACTGCAGCGGGCTCGGCGACTGAGCTGACTGCAGCGGGCTCGGCGACCGCGCTGACTGCAGCGCGCTCGGCGACTGCGCTGACTGCAGCGGGCTCGGCGACTGCGCTGACTGCAGCGGGCTCGCTGACTGCAGCGGGCTCTGTGACGACACTTGACGAAGGACAGGAGGCTCCCCTCTTTCTCCTCTTTCTCCTAGATCGAGAAGCAGAGGCCGTAGCCGGGCTTGTGACCGGTTGGGGAAGCACGGTGGTAACTGTGCTGGGCGAAGGAGGGGTTATCTCTGGCCGGATAGACTCCGACGTTGAGGACTCAGAAGGAGAGTCCCACGAGGTTCGCCGCCCTCGTTTCCCACGGAGGTCAACAGGTGCAGGAGGAGTGCCAGGAGTCGTGAGGGAGCCAGCCTGGTCCCCAAGCATCGCGACGCCTATCATTCGACCCTCGGGAATAGCTGGTAGGCTGGCGGCAGGCGAAAACCACGGGAACGCCGTCTCTGACTCCTCCCGGGAAAAATGATCAAAAATTTCAGCGTAGTTCTTTAGGATCCACTCACCCTCAGGCGAGCATGGAAGATTGACGCTCCTCCTGTCGCGGGGAGTCGATAACCGACACTAAACAGAGGGGCCCGAAGGTCGCTTGGCAGGAGAGCTCATACTGTCTGCTGGGTTCTGTCTTGGTCGGTTCATTCTGTTATGTGGATGGCGGATGAACCCAAGCGCAGACAGCAAATGACTTTCACAGGATTTATTAAAGGACAAAACAGAAAACAAAAGCCCACAATGGGGCAAAACAAGACAGGGCAAGGCAAATACTCAGACAGTAAACTAACAACTACGACAGGAACAGAACTTATTGATGACAAGACTCTCAACAGATTACTCACGGTAAGACTCACACAACGTATGACAATGTCAAACAATGAACCGACACAGGACAGCAAACACAAGGGGATTATAAAGGGAAAACCAATGACAAGGACAGGTGAAACTGACTAGACAATAATGACGAGACGAGGATAACAAGGGGGCGGGGTAACGTAACAAGACAACACAAGCACATGGTCCAAACAATTGGCCATGCGCTTGTACACAAAACATTGGTTCTGTCATTATCCTGCCACAAGACTAGGAATAATCAATAACATGATGGCAGAACCATGACAGTATCAAATTATTAATTTAAATGTTAGTACATAGTAGTTAAAGACACTTAATATAAAGTGGGACCCTGATAAAAGCTGTATATTATTATGTCTTGAATGTATGTTGAATGTACACTTTTCATATTTCACTCCACGTATTTTTTAATATTAACACGTACTTTAGTAATATTATCTCTAAATCAAAATTATTTACAAATCTTGAGAACTTTTTTGCATATAACTGGAGCTGAAAGCATGTGTCTCATTGTAATGCAGTGAGTAAACACCAACATGAATAGTCTTTGTCCGAAACCCCTCCCCCTGTCTCTTGTTCTCGTGGCTTAGCCGGCACCAAAAATGCCAAAGTCTGATGTCATTGCTTGCTTTAATGGTTGGGTCAGTGGCCCTCATCTCCCCTCTTGCTTTTTCATTCACTCTCTTCTCTGATTGACAGTCGATCTTTCCAATCCCTGCAGGACCATGTGATTCAAGCACCCAATAGTGGCTTGGACAAGGTGGAGGCAGGCGCAGTGGGTCAGATCCAGGCAGAGACACATCCTTTACATCTTACTGATGCTGTCGATAGGAGCCAAAGAGTGGCTTGTCGATACGACAGCAAAGCATCTATGGATTCTGCCGTTCCTTTCACCATGGATACCTACCGTCCAAAAAGACCGACAACTCTGAACTTATTCCCACAAGTGCCCAGGACTCAGGTAATAAACAGTATGTAAAGATATGACTGTAGGTACACTGCAGGTGCATTTTCTGTCATGAGGCAAGGGAAGCAGTGCCTCCTAAACAATTTAAGAAAAGAAAAGAATTAACAGTGATAGCATCCAATAGCGACGCCATTCGATAAAGTTTCAGAGGGAGGCAGCGTCTCTTTTGAGCTCATCATGTTCTACTACAGCAAATTGAGCTGATAGAGCATGGTGTGATAATACACTTTTAAAAAAGTCAAGTGAGAGGAGGTGATGCCTGAGTGCATTGCGATATGATTGACTCATTACACTCTCAATGCAATAGCGCTCGCCTATCAATCTTGCAACAGGTCAGCACAAATTGGTCAAAGGTGTGTAAATGGATTGACTAATTTAACGCATTTGCTCTGTCATCATCACATTTTTTCTCATTTGAATCTAAATGAACTTGAAATGACTAGGCTTTTAGTAATTAATCAGTTCAGTTAATTTAAAACTGGACCTCTGTGTCTGATCATCATGACATTTTGCAGAATTTACCAAGGATTTGTTCACTAATTATCAGAACTCAATTTTAAAACGTGTGTGTGTCCTGGTAAACCCTACATTATGGGGACAACATATCACTGGCAATATCCTAAATTCTTGTTCTTGTGGGGAAATGTTTTGGTCTCCATGAGGAAAAAAAGCTTATAAATCATACTGAGTGATTTTTTTTTTTTTTGAAAATGTAAAATGCAGAATGTTTTCCTGATGGGTAGGTTTAGGGGTAGAGTTAGTGTTAGGGGATAGAATATACCGTTTATACAGTATAAAAATCATGTCTATGCAGAGTCCCCATAAAACATGAAAACACAACACAACTTTGGGCTTGTTTTTCCATAAATGTCCTCTTTCTAGAATACAGTCATGTGTTTGGGCTTGTTAGTGCTTGGCCCCCATTGAACAAAGTATTACCACTTCATTGTTATTTAGAGGGGTTGATGACGTTCCTTTGTTATTATCTGTTTGAATAAACACTGAGTGAGCGCTCTCACCAGAACACAAGCAGGAATGCTGAAAGAGAAACAGTGTTTGCCTTATTTTGTTTCGTCTGAACCAGTTGGTTATTTTTTTTAGGAAAATAAGTGAACACAGTTAGAGCAAAAACGGCAAAGTAAAAGTACATCATTTAAAATAAATACTAAATAAAGTACAACCCCTGAGAAAAGCTACTTAATTACCCTCTTAAAAAGTTCTTAATTGGCTTTAATGGTTCCACGAAGAGCCTTTAACATCCATGGAACCTTTTCAATCCACAAAATTGTCTTTATAGTAGGGTTGTCACGATACATACCACAAACATATCTTATGATACTGCACCAGCTGAAGTATCACGATACCAAGTATTATCACGATAACGTGCAATATTGTGTTAAGTCATAATTCAACTCTACAAAATGGACCAAATTTTCATAAATACATTGATGTAAATGAAAACTACTAGACTAGATTTTCCTCTGAATACTCTATTACTGAGAATGATTAACTGACTGTTACCAATCAAATGAAATCAGTGTAAACAAAATCCATTTTAACACTGCAAAAGTGGCACAGAAGCTGCATCTGAAGGTACATTTACAGTAGATGTATTTATACTGACAGTTGACTGCTCAGAGTTGGTAATAATGCATCTATACTGCAATTACTATTGCATAAATAATGTTATGTGATTAATGTTTTAAATATAAAATTCTGGATTTAGAAACATGAAATGTTGAAAGGGGCCTACTTTTAAATGGGAAACTAAACCTGCCAGTAGGTGGCAGCAAGTCTTTTAATGATTGAGTCACTGAATCATTCATTCAAACGCTCGATTCAAAATGGCTGATTCATTCAGGAACGAATGACTCATTAAATCATTGATTTGCACGCATTCGAAACAGTTCTGCTTTGTTTAGAACTTTTCATTGGCGAAATAAGCGAAAACAACAATATTGACAATGTTGTGTCTAAACTGTCATTTAATAAAAACGTTTTGCTTATTGAACTGTTGTGTAAAATCACATTTGCAATCGTGTTGATATTCGGGAAAACAGCACTGTCATATTGTCAAATAGAACACGTACATCACGGAGACGTCTATTTCATGTGCGTGTTTACATCTGAAAGAGGTATTTTTTTGAGTGTTTGCTCATCTGCAATACGTCTATAGGACGTTTCCTGTCAGAAGTCAAATAGACATTTAGAAAATGTCTTTAAGATGTTTATGATTTAGAATGTATGTTCAACTGACATCTTAAAGACGTCTATCAGATGTTAGTAAACAGCAGATGCTTTAGATGAAGTGATCTTTGACAGACATCATACGTGTGCTATATGTTATAAATATATATAAAAAAAAACAAGAACTCACAGGAGCATATTTTGCCCCCATATATTAATATCTTGAAATATACGACTCTTAACTTAAGGACAGTATATTATAGCAAATAAATTAATTGATAATGGTAAAAACACATTATAAGGACTCAAATGATTGATAAGAACTGAGTGCAAATGCTGTAATGAATGGAATTAATTGCATTCGTCATCGCAAAAATAATTCTAGAGATAAACAATTACACCCGTTCCAGAAGTGATCAAATGAGCGATTTAAATAGAGTAACCTCAGCTCATACAACATTACTTACGGTAGTACCATTTTAAAACTACAGTGGCATTGCCAGTATTTTGACGTTTTAGTATCATGACACCACTGTAGTATCGATATACCGTGCAACCCTACTTTATGGTGGAAAAGTTCTTTTGCTTTTTAATGTCCCTGTAAAGGCAATTCTAAAAAAAAATTCTAAACCCATTATAAATGTTAGAAATGTATTGCTAAAACATATTACAAAGACTGTAAACTGTGAAGTACTGAATTGTGGAGTTAGACCGTTAAACAGTTTTTCACCATTGCTATTTTCCGGATTTTTTGGGCGGGGCTAAAACGGGGCTCGATGACGCACTGGAGCCCCTGAGCTCCTGGACACGCCCCTACTTGATGACGCACTGAGGCTGGCCCCTCCCCTAACAATAGAGAACATTCGCATCAGTTCGCCGCTCAATCGCGAGTTACTGTCTGTACTATTAGTTACTACCATGGATATCTATGGTTACTACCGCCCTACAGTATGCTAGTGTAACGGAGGCCAGCTAGTAGTTGCTGTGCAAGTAAACCTCACTCCTCTGATCTCAACAGGTGCTCTAGCGACAGATGCTAAGGGTTAGCTAAGGGTTATACAGATGAAAATTAGCTTTTCTGCTAACTCTGGCGCATTTACATTTTGAGTGTAAACAAAAATGTCAATTGATGTGCATTGTCCCTTTTAAATAAATAAAATTAAAAAAGGGCTGCAGTCTTTAGCCTCCTTGTTAGAGCGCCTGACTTTCATGCCGGAGACCCGGGTTCGAGGCCCGCTCGGAACGGGTCGAGTAGGACCCGGGTGTAGGGGTTACACTAGCTAGCTATGCCTTCGACACGGAAATGCGTAGGCTACCTGGATGCGATCATGTACTAAACAGATCGGTGTCTTTATTTAAATTTCCTAAAAACGATCACATTAAGAAGAGGTGGATAAATTTTGTGAAGAGCCAACCTTGATGGAGAGCTGAGGATCACCGCCAACACCTGCCTCTGTTGTGATCATTTTACACGGGATAGTTTCATAAACTTTCGTCGGAGACAACTGGGATTCACTGATAATCCGCTGTTACTGGTAAATGGGTCGAACCGACTTTCTCCCGCTTCGGTCTTCATCCTCCCGTCCCGAAAGCAGTATCAGCTAATATTACCATCGGCAGCTTTCCCGCGAGTGGCCGTGGTTTCACACGCCCCCAGCGTTTGAGAGCAGAGAGAGCTGCTCATTTTTTCAAGATTTTGATAGCTTATTTTATGTACTTGCCGGCTTTTTTTTATCATTCAAATTTGGCTGGGTGGCTAATAACACATTTTTCTGTTGTGTGACAAACTCAGAACACAAACTTAATTTTGACTTTACAGGGACTTTAAAGTGGTTCTCTGAGGAACCAAAATGGTTCTTGTATGGCTTTGCTTCTGCTACAAAAAAAATAAAAAAATATATATATATATATATATATTTTTAAGAGTGTATTGTAATGATTATATGTAATCTGTTACTTTAAACCTCTGCTTTTATTAATGGTGGAGAAATGATGGAAAGCTCATGGTCTGTGTGGGGAATGTTAATATGGGTCCGTATGGACAAAAAGAGTAGGCATTATTGTAAGAATTGTAAGAGGTATTGAGAGTGAGAAAGAATCTGAGAAAGAGAGGGAGGTCTTTTGGAGTCCATCAAAAAGACTTGGTTTTAAATGCAACACATTAACAGAACACTCTTGTATTATTTAACTTCATTCAGGTGTTTTATTTAGCTTTACGTGTTCAGGTTACAGTACCCAGTGCATCTGGTGATTCCATGCATACAAAAATATTTTGCATGCTATGAACAGTTTACATACACTATATTGCAAGACATCTATGAAAGTATGCTTTAGCTTCTCTGTTGCATCTCATCAACAGGACACTTTAAACAACAACTCATTTGCGAAGAAGTACAGCTGGCAGCAGAAAATCTCTCAGACCTTGCCGCCGCTTAAAACAGGTGAGTGTAGAGATCTTCGTTTACGGTGTAAGCACTCATTAAGTCTTAGTTGGGAAGTTGGCGTGACATCATTACAGTGACAACAATGTTCTCCACTTAAAACGAGGCTGCATCCGAAATCACATACTTCCCTACTATATAGTAGGTGAAAAACAGTATGTGTAAAAAGAAGTAGGCCTATGTCCGAATTCACAGTACTCATCAATGAGTAGGCAAAAAGTACCCGGATGATCTACTTCTTCCGGCGAGATTCTGAAGTGTGCAGACGATGGACACTTTACTATCCCATGAGGCCAAGGGGGAGGATTTGTGAATGGTAGTGAAGCGATGTAACTGACGCTGGTAGGTCACATGATAATGACAGCATGGCCAATGTAGTGCGTCCGGATTACATTCATACAAAACACAGTCATACTATATATAACTTACTTTTTTTTAGCGGTCGTGAAGTAATTACTTATTTTACGAAAAAATTAAGTGCACTTGTAGTGTACTTCAAATTTTTAAAGTATATATTTTTAAAAACTGTATTGGAGATAATGTAATATTAATTAAATAAAATGAACACACTTCTGCACACTTTTAAAAAGTGCACTTGGTAATATAAAATTTTAAGTTTTAACCTACATTTTAAATCATAATGTTTTGATTATCATGTGCGTGATTTTAAAACACCACTTACTTTGATGTGTTGCCTAACATACTAAAGCACATGTAAAGTACTTGATTATAATTTTAACTATAGTGTTTTATTTGATTTATATTGATTTACACTATTTGATAGTTAATATATTTTTAAAATACTACATTGCAACTTCATCACTACAAATGTGTAATTATATATTTAAGTACATGACACAAGTTTCAATAGAAATGTCAATTATGAAATTACATAAACTGTAAAGATCCACTTAAAGGCACAATATGTATTTTTTCTGCTTTAAAAATAGCAAAAATAACTGTATCTATGTTATATATTTCTATGAGATATGTACTTACATTATCCCGACAGTTTCCACCAACTTTCAAATCCGGAGAAATGTATAGCTTAATTCGAAGACACGGGACGTTTCTTTATTTCCGTTTTGTCGCCCGTCTATGGCGTCATATAACCTTTGACTCCTCTATTTTCTCTAACTTCCTGCCCGGCAAAACCGCCAAACACAAAGGGGAACACCGGACTACCGCCAATAAAAGAAAAGAAAACGACGTAGAAAAAAAGTAGTAGCTAGTATCATTTTGCAACTGTTACTGCACCAAACTTGAGGGGGGTTTGGCTGCACGCGCAAGATCTCTCGCTCGCTTACCTCTCTGACATCGTGCGCGTGCGCGGTTAGGAGCTCAACATCTGTCTCGCATGCACACTCGCTCTAGATTACAGGATATTTTTAACGCAAGGTGACCGTGTTTTTTAAACATCTATTAATACTAGCTAGATGGAATATTGATTCAATAGGGGTCTGATAATTCATATAGCTCTCTGTTCGAAAAGACGTGATTATCAAAATACATAGTTAGAATGAGTGAGGAATGTGGGGAATGACAGATCACGCGTGTTCTAATGAACATCGTATCGCTGGTTCGCGCGCGCACTCCCTCTCTCTCTCCCTCAGAGGGCTGGTTGTCATTGACAGCGACAACAACTCCCGTGAGCCCACGCTCTTTTCCGACGTCATCAAAGTACGTCTTTTGTTATTATTTAGATCGAGTGCCCCCTGGTGGCCAAAAATTACATACTGTACGTTTAAGTGAGCAAAATAAAACACTTTAAGGTTCAGCTAGCTCAGCGGTCGGGAACCTATGGCTCGCGAGCCATACCTGGCTCTTTGGCAAAAATCATGTGGCTCGCGAGGTCTCTCACCCTTTACCAACAAACGAGCGAAACAAAAAAATAAGACACATCAATACAGATCGGCTCTCTGCAGAAAAATCTGCCAGTTAAAATTCCCTTGTAGCACAGTCTACCGAAGTTAGTTAAACGTTTATGATAATAAGTATATTCACGTTGTACCGGCAAAAGAGCGTATTCAGTGCTGGTCGCGCTCGCGAGTGTTACGAGTCATCAGAGCAATCAACTTGTCTCTGTGATAACCTACAGCTCCTGCACTGGGATTCAAGCAGCTGCAGCTTGTTTAAGGTAGGCCTAATGGCGAAAAGCAGCAAAAAACGTAAAAGAAGGCTGTAAACTTTAATACTTTCACTTTTGCCGCTGAAACCCTTTATGACACATGATAAATGGGTCGTATTTTTGATAATCCACGCAGATTTCAGTTAAAGATTCTGTTTTAATTTATTAATAACAAAAATTGAAGGAATGAAAAAAAGAGCAGGATGTGCTTTATATTGAAAAGAAATATTAAAAGCGCGATAAGTCGCGAAAGAGAACGGAATTACTGGCAGGATGCTGTGTGCGCGCGCCGAGCGCAACACGGAAAAGCATAGCCTTTGTCTTCGGTTGCGCACCTAAACGGCCAAATAAATACAGAAATACATAAAAATGGCAAGTCGAGTATGTAAGTACTGTGTTTTCTCTCTCTCTCTCATGCAGACAGAGAGGATTTATGCTCATCAGTTGACAACTCAACCTCACAGTGAAAGCCCTTCACTAATATTGAAACTTTGCTAAATATTTGTTTGTTTTTAGCCTAATGCTGTTGAAATTTTATTGAAAAAAAGCACGTCTTTAATAATAATATTATATAATTATTTTACTGTGGCTCTTTTGGAAAAATGCATTAACCAAAAATGAAAAAATGGCTCTTTGGTCAAAAAAGGTTCCCGACCCCTGAGCTAGCTGCATGTAATATAAATTTAAACAGTAATACATTTTTATTTAGTTGGTATTAACATGCAAATAAGTGTCGAAAACATTAGATTTAGTTACCACTTAAATATATTATTTTAAAATGTATAATTTCAGTAATAAGGCAATTTTGTGAGTAATTTGACAGATTATGAGCTAGCTCATTTTATGCCAAACTTCCCTAGCTCTGTTGTCTCAGTGACAAAAGGGCATCAATGTTTTGCTGCCAACTATGGTCATGTGAATTTGATTTAGTCTAGTCATCTACAAAAACTTGTTTGCATGTGCAGTCTATCCAAACAAAGGGTCTCAGAGCAGGCATACCTAACTTGTTGGTCCATCTTTCTGTTTCAAGAACAAAACAAGCCATCCATCAGAATGTTAGTAGCCTACACTTTTATCACTGACCTCAAATTATATTTGTACTAATTAAAGTGCACTGCCATATATTTGTGTGTGTGTGTGTGTGTGTGAATGCATTATATGGAAGCTTGTTTCTGCCTCGGATTGAATTACAATTGTAAGTTTATATCTCGCAATTTCCAGTTATAAATACGTAATTGCAAGTTAACATCTCGCAAATTTCACTTTTTTTTCTGGGAATTCTGCGTTTATATCTCTGAATTCTGATGCTTTTGAATTCTTGTTGTTGCCCTTGTTTTCACCACAGAACAAAAAAACTAAATCCGCAGAATTCCGAGAAAACTGAAAAGTCTGAATTGTGAGATTAAAAAGTCACAATTACCCATGTTATTTGTTTTATACCGTGGCAGAAGCAAGCTTACATAGCACTGACTCTCTTGATAATCTATCATTTCACTTTTTTGTGCTTGATCCTGCTGCAACCAGGTGAACTGACGGCATCTCGTGAGCACACGTGTCTAAGCGATGAGGAGAAGCACCAACCAGGCAGCGGTCGGAAAGACTGTGGCACCTCGACTGACAAGCCCAAACACACTCAAGCTCCTGCTCCTTCTGCTGTACTATCTGTCCCATGTAAAGCCAGAGATGTACACAGAGAACTGGGTCACTGCGAGAAGATCCGTTATCACACGGATGTCCGGCTCGAGCCAACAGAGGAGATCTATCTGACACCAATACAGCGTTGCACAGAGGCTCTGCAGAACGAGAAAGCGCAGGTCACCGCAGTCAGCTCTGACAATGAAGCCCCCCCTCCATACCATGAGCAGGATCTGCAACCCCCTTCCTATTTTTCTTGTGTGGACGCTTTGGCCGCTGACAGTAGCGGTGAAGAAGTAACTGGAGCGGAAGATCTGTGTTATGGAGACTGCGGCGCTGGCGAGGATCATGCCCATCGCGAGAGCTTGTCGGAAACGCTGAAATCTTCCATGAGCAACTCAGACGCAAGTGGACTTTCGTACGATTCGGTCAAATACACACTGGTCGTGGATGAGCACGATCAGCTGGAACTCGTCAGTTTAAGAGAGTGTTATCGTGGCTACAGCGATGACAGTGATTCGGCCACCATCTATGATAATTGTGTTTCCTCTCCATATGAGTCGGCTCTTGAGAAAGAGTACGAGGAGGATAAGAATGAAGACAAAGGAAGAAAACAAAGTGGGTTCAAAGCCTCAATGTGTCTGTCAGAGGACTCTACCCCTGAGGCCGACATGCCATTTTCTCGAAAATTTGTTAATGTTTTCATGAATCGCTGCTCACGCTCCTCCAGTAAGTGGTATGCTTTTATATCGCTTTTATCATTTGCACACTATCGGTCCAATTTTTTGAATAATTAAGATGATCACATTAAAATACTTTTAAATAAATCAAAGATTCCTGAAAAAAAATAATCATGGTTTCCACAAACATGTTAAGCAAAAAAAAAAAAAAAAAAAGTATAATAATGGGAACCCATTATTAATACCTGAGCACTAATAATAGGATTAATAATATGAGCAAAAGTAATGAAAAAGAGTAATAATGCAGAATATTCAACTTTACATCACAGGAATAAATATATTTTTTTAAATATATGCAAATAGAAAACAGTTATTTTAAATGGTAATAATATTCCTCAATATTACTGTTTACTGTGTTTTTGATCAAGTAAATGCAGTCTTGGTGAGCATATGAGACTTCGGTAACACTTTATTTTACAGTGTCATTGTTACATATGTTACATGTAATTAATATAATAATAACTATAAATTATGCATAATTACATGCAACTAACCCTAAACCAAATCAAACCCTTCAGTAAGTACATGTAGTTACTTAATATTACTCAGTACTTAAATGTATAATTACAGTGTAACAACGGCACTTTAAAATAAAGTGTAACCGAGACTTCTTTCAAAAACAAAAAAATCGTAATTATTCCAAACTTTTGACCAGTAGTGTTTCAATCAATCTAGATAAATAAAAGAAATAACAAAAAACTCTTTTCTTATCTACATTTGACAAAGTTTTCTGCATGTTTTGCTGATTGAATGATGATGTTAATGTTTGTTCATGTTTGTAACCAATTAACGGTAGACTTCATTACTCCACGTTGGTCCTATTATTACTCCTATTATTAGTGCTCAGGTATTAATAATGGTTAAAATTGCTACACATTCATTTAATTCTGAATTTTGCACACACAAATTAAAAGGCATTTGGTTGTGGATAGTAAAACATATCTGCAACATTTATCAAGTTCATGGATAATAATGTGCATGCATGGGTTAACCATTTTGAGGCTAAATTCATCCCACGGAAACTCAACTTACAGTAAATAGGAATGAACTGAAAACGTGTTTAAGAATAGACCAGTACGAACATAAGAATGTACTGTATTGATTTTGTGAAAGGGTTTGTATCATAGGCGTTTTGCTTATGTCTTTAGGTACAGAATCTTTTGGCTTGTTTTCCTGCATGATTAATGGAGAGGAGAGGGACCAGACACACAGATCCGTCTACAGGTGAAACAGATTGGCACTCCACTATAAAAAATTGCACACATGTGTAACTGTTAAATGCTTTTGTATTTTTAAATGATCATGCTATAGATCAAAGTCCTGAATGGCCAGTGGATACTGGGTCATTCTCAGAAAATGGCTCCATTTGTGACTCATCATTTTCAGGAGTATTTTAAAATATCATATAATTTGAATAGGCAATGAACTCAATTTTCAAGAATGCGAATTCCTAAATATGAATTGAATAAAGCTTTGCAAAATATGAGCAGTTTGTTATGTTTTATGATGCGCATTATTTCAGCCCCATCATTTATTTCCAAATTTGTATTGGAGGAAATTCTGATCTGTTTAAGCCACATCTGTTTGTAACTCTTAAATTTGATTTTCAAAAGATAAAACCATTATTTTTTAAACATGTAAATGGGGAAATTATTCAATAATGCTTCCTTGCAACCCAAATGTATCAGTGATTAGTGGGGGCATGCAGATCGGTTGATAGGAAAAAATAAATATCTAGAAATTATAAATATTTGCACTACACCCTAAGCATATAAAGTTAAATATGCAAACAGGATTAGTATGTAGTTAATTATATCAGTAGTAAGTCAATGGGACACAAACAAGACACACATCTCACTATCTGAGAACTGACGAAAGATTCCTCACCTCATGGATGTGTTTCCCCAGATTTGTCCCTCGTCACGACGATGAGCTGGAGCTGGAGGTCAATGACCCTCTGCTGGTGGAGGTGCAGGATGAGGATTACTGGTATGAGGGATACAACATGAGAACAGGAGAGCGGGGGATCTTTCCTGCCTATTACGCCACTGAGGTCTTTAAGGAGCAACAACTTACTTTAAATGGTAAGAGTTGGAGATTAAGATGGCATGTCCTGATTCCATTCCCCATCTATGAAAAGATTTCTCTTCATAAAAGGGCTGGAGTTAAGAGTACAATATCAGTCAAAAGTGTGTAATAAAATTTTTTTTTTTTTTTTTTTTTTTTGTTGAAGTCTCATCTGTACGGTGCTTTTTAACATATTTCAACATTCCTGTGATCTAAAGCTGAATTTTCAGCATCATTACTCCAGTCTTCAGTGTCTACAGTTGATGCTCAGTTATTAATAATGGTTCATATTATTATCATCATCATCATCTATTTTGAAAACAGGTTAAAAAAAACAGCTTAATATGTTTGTGGAAACTGATCATTTTTTTCAGGATTCTTCAATGAATGAAAGGTTCAGAAATATTTTGTTTAGACATAAATGTCTTTAATGCTACTTTTAAAGAAAAAAATCTTGTTTCACAGTTTCCAAAAAACAAAAAAACAGCGCAACTTTTCAACACTGATAATAATAAGAAATGTTTCTTGAGCAACAAATCAGCATAATACAATCAAGGATCATGTGACACTGAAGACTGGAGTAATGATGCTGAAAATTTTGCTTTGCATCACAGGAATAAATTACATTTTAAAAGATATCCCAATAGAAAACCGTTTTGTATTTTTATTAAATAAATGCAGCCTTTTAAAAACATGAGAAACAAAATCTTTATTACAAACTTTTGTCCGGTAGTGTTTGAATCCACTGTGTTTTCATTTCTTAACAATCCTAACTGTTTATTTGGTCTTTATATCTCTGTCTTGTTCTCATTAGCAAAAAGTTCTGAATGGATGGAAAAATATACAATGAAATTCCTTGGCTCGGTTCAAGTACTGAATCATAAAGGCAGTGATGTTCTCTGTGCAGCTATGCAAAAGGTTTGTTTAAGACTTATATTAAATTTCACTCACTGAAAAACAAATGAAGTGATGGAATTAGATGGATTGAGCATATGGTAAAACATCCTCTAAGGGTACGTTTATACGGAGCCCCCCTGGTCCCACTTTGTCAAAAAAATTTATTATAACTATCTCGTGGCCTCAAGATAGTAACTAGAGTACTAGAGTTACTATCTTGAGGCCACGAGTTACTATCTTGAGGCCACTAGTTACTATCTTGAGGCCACTAGTTACTATCTTGAGGCCACTAGTTACTATCTTGAGGCCACTAGTAACTATCTTGAGGCCACGAGTTACTATCTTGAGGCCACGAGTTACTATCTTGAGGCCACGAGTTACTATCTTGAGGCCACTAGTTACTATCTTGAGGCCACTAGTTACTATCTTGAGGCCACGAGTTACTATCTTGAGGCCACTAGTTACTATCTTGAGGCCACTAGTTACTATCTTGAGGCCACTAGTTACTATCTTGAGGCCACTAGTTACTATCTTGAGGCCACTAGTTACTATCTTGAGGCCACTAGTTACTATCTTGAGGCCACGAGATACTATCTTGAGGCCACGAGATAGTTATTAATTTTTTTGACAAAGTGGGACTAGGGAGGCTCCATACGTTTACATGACAAAGATGTAGGCTACTAAGAATGGAAAAGTTTTTCTTTCGCGTTTTTTAACGTACAGATGACAACGTTGTCAAAACGATGTCACATTGTAAAGAAACATTACGTGGCTATAGACTGAACACGTAATACGCATGCGCATGACGTCACCATTTTCACAGGTTTGAGTTTCTGTAGTTTACACGGAGATGATAACAGTATCATTTTCTAAAACTTGCAGTTTGAAACCCGTTTTCAGAAGTTTGCGTTTTTCAGGCCCCCAATTAGAATGTTGAATGTTGCTTTCAGTTGAAACGGTGTCGTGTAAACGGCCCCTAAATCTTCTTTATTAGGGGAACACGAAAAACGCAAACGTTTTTAGTCCATCGTAGTTGTTTAAATGTCTCCTTGCTTCTTCATGATTGATTCCAGATTGCGATGAACAGGAGACTGACTGTACATTACAATCCACCGTCATCCTGCATCCTGGAGATAAACGTGAAGGGACTGAAACTCACAGTGCAGGATGATTTCGACATGGTAAAACCACAAGCAAGAACATTTGTTTCATGATCACCTTTAAGCGCGTTTTTGTAAACATCTTAACATTCTGCTTTTTAAATTTCATGATTTTTCAAGAAAGTGAGTAATGAAGAGTTATACTGTTTATTTGTTGACTGTTTAGTTAATGAAATGCACAGTAACATTACCCATGGACTCGGCTAGAAAAGCAGAACCAAACAGATGTCTAGCTAGAAAAGACATGGGAATTCATTGGTGAAAAGGCGTGGGAACCATATAGAACTGAAGCCATTTCAGCATGTGTGTAGAGTTGTAGGTTTGTGGACATGCAACATAATCGTTTTATGAACTTGTTTCCACAGAGTAGCCAATATAGTCACTTTTTCCATTTGAAAAATGTCTCATTCTGTGGCTACCATCCCAGGAACAGGAAGTAAGTCAATCATTTACTGCATCATTTGAATTCTCACTGACAATGATGATAGTTTTCTTATTAATATATTACATATAAACTACCGTTCAAAAGTTTGGGTCCGTAAGGTTTTTCTTCTTCAATTGATCAAACATTCAATTGATTAAAAGCAACAGTACATTTATAATGTGACAAAAGATTTCTATATCAAATAAATGCTGTTCTTATGAACTTTCTTTTCATCAAAGAATCCTGAATAAAATGTATGTTTCCACACAAAAAAATATCTATATATGAAGCAGCACGACTGTTTTTAACATTGATAATAATCAGAAATGTTTCTTGAGCAGTAAATCAGCATATTAGAATGATTTCTGAAGGATCATGTGACACTGAAGACTGGAGTAATGATGCTGAAAATTCAGCTTTGCATCACAGGAATAAATTACATTATACAGTACATTCACATAGAAAACAGTTCTTTTAAATTGTAATAATATTTCACTATTTTTACTGTATTTTTGATCAAATAAATGCAAATCCTTGGTGAGCATAAAATGTTTCTTTCAAAAAACTACAAATCTTACCGAACTCAAACTTTTGACCAGTAGTTAATGCATTTGTTCTGTGTGTTTTATTTACCAGTCAGTCTATTATCATATGGTACTCTGCAGGTATTTTGGCTTTATTACAAAACATCCCGCTGATGAGAGATTCGCCTGTCACGTCTTTGTGTCTGAGAACTCCACGAAACCCCTTGCAGAGTCTGTGAGGTCAGTTTTATTTGCCTTTCCTTTATGTTCCTCCTCCTACGAATCGATTTGTTTAATAGTCACAGTATATTCTCTGACTTCATTCACAGGAAAGCATTCCACTTGTACTATAAAGAGTTTGTGGAGGTCTCGTGTCCAACAGAAGACATTTACTTGGAATAATCTCTGATTAAAATGAGCTGCACAGCAATGTATAAAACAGCTATGCTAAATGAATATATGAGAAATAATAATATGTGTAAATAAACAAAGACTAATATATCTGACAAAAAGGACCAAACAAGACGAAGAGACTGACGGTTGTAAGGTGATGCACACGGCTTGATTTTGTGTTGGAATTCGTCAGACGACGAAAAATTGTACAGTATAAAAGTCTGAAATTATTTTCATGGATGTTGAGGATTTTGGATGAGTGTTTCCCAGCTAACAGGGAACGTTCTCAGAACTTTGGCTGACGTTCCGGCAAGGTTCTCTCAAAGTTATGAACAAACGGTCTTTCAGTAACATTAATAGAATGTTCGTTCAAAGTTATCTGGTCTTTAATAATGTTCTCAAAATGGCAACATGAAAACATTAGCTATACATCAGTCATGAAACAATCTTTTCAGTTGGGCCTTCCTCTAACATTTATTTGAAAAGTTACTACTGGTCAGAGAACATTCAAAAGTAACGTTCCCACGTTTGCGAAATTGAATGTTCCCTTAACGTTAGCATAACCAAGAAAAAAATGTTTTTAAATGTTCAGAAATAACGTTTTCATAGCTTAATGTGAACGTTAGCAAAAGGTTCTCAGAACATATTTTTGTCAGTTGGGTTTCATCCGTTGCTCTGCTCTTGCTGCTGCGCTGTGGTTCTGTGTTTGCTTCAGGCTAAATAGAGAATATTTTTTCATAGCACAAAATACAGACTATACATTCAAAGTATAACAAATCGTCCATTTCAGCTGTTTGTGATGTCTGCTGCATTTTACAGGTATACCAGCATTATTCCTTCCTAAAATCTGCCTGTAAAGTGGTTCATAATTTGAAATGGCAAAATAGGGCTCCTTATCCACATGTTACCTAGTTAGTCATCAAATAAAAGGCATATCCATGAACAATATATGGCAATTTGATCATATTAACAGAAGTCATTAACCGTTTTAGAAAATGTTTTAGGAGTTTAAGTATTCTTTTTTTGATCATCCACACACAAATTCAGTAATAAAAAGTTAAAACAATACTAATAATAAACTACAGTGCCATGGGGTTTCTGTTAAAGCTTGAGTGACTATGAAGGTAATTGACGTTGGAAGAGATGTTTTGGCTTGCCTTCTGTTTGTGATCGACACATGCCCTTTATTTGAAAAAAAAAAAAAAAAAAAAAAACTCCTGAGGTATTTCTTGTAAAAGCAAGACCTTATTACATTAATATGAACAAATTATGTATGAATGATGTGCTCATTAAAGACTTGTTCAACAAGACACGCTGTATATCACTGGGTTTATTTAGATATAGCATGAACTACTTCTAAATATATTTAATGAAAACAATACAATTATAAATAAATATATACATCCGTTGTTAATATTATCCCCTAATTCTGTGTATATTTCTGTGCAAGCCTGACTGGCTTTTAATTGAAAAAACATGGTGAATTGATATTTATGCTGGGATAACAAAGATATTTGTATATAAAAAAAAAAACTACTAATAAATAAATTTACATTAAACAAAATCCACAGTAGAAAGATGTCATAAATATTTACAAAATATTGTTTTAATTTAATAAAATAAATAAAAATGCAAAAGAATCCCCCAAATATAATTGACAAACAAAAATAAAACAAATATAAAGGGGTGATGACCTGAGAAATAAAATTTTCCTTGAGCTTTTGACATCCAAGAGGTCATCATATTATAAGAATATCCTGTAAGTTTCAGAACTGAAAACGTCCTTGTTAGTCCAATAAAAGCTTTTATTGACACCAGGCTCAGCAAACGACTCGTTTTTCAAAGTGGGGAACTATGACGACAAAGAGGATAAAACACCACCCCCGCAGAAGAAGATCAACGCCTACTTCAACACGGCCGGTTTAACCCCGCCCACCGATTCGCGCATTACACGTTACACTCATTATAATATGCAAAAATGTTATCCACTCACAGCAGTGGGTGTTTACTTCCAAATCTTTAATAGGAGACGCCCATAAATACCGAGCGTTTTTGAGCAAGACTCAAAACTAGGGTAGAAAATAGCCTATTACTTATTCATTTTGATGTTTTTGAATGTAAAAACCAAGCGAACGTCATAAGTTGACCTCAGACAACAATATAAAAAAATTTAAAAAGCCAGTTCATGACCCCTTTAGTGAAACTAATTTCCATCTCTAGATTTACCAATAAATGACAAAAAGTCACCAGTGAATAGTGTAAAATTCAAAGTGGCATCTACCGCCACATCTGAATAACAGCTCAACAGACTCAAGGACCAATGCTATGACACGGAAACATTTATTGTGACATACAATAGATACAACCATAGGCAGCAACTCACTGCTCAAAGACAAAATTTGAAAACTTTATTTACATGGTCTTAAGCGTGAAACCTGAACAATCATTCCTGATTCACAGAAATGGCATGTTTTTACTTGCAAATGCAACGGGTTAAAACAGTCTTGGTAAAACATCAATGGTGTTGATCCTAAGTATGGTTTGGGGTTGAATAATGACTGGAAAAAAAGAAGAGAAAAGTTCAATTAATGCACTGGTGAAAATATCAAACAACAATGCACTAAAAAGCTATTTGAGTGAATATTTTGCATTTAAAATTCTGCATACTTCTCTTTTTTTGGAATCGATGCCTCTTCCAGAATCTCATGTGAACCATCGGCCAAGACTCGGTCTTCTCAATGACTGTAGCGTGAACTTGAACTAAATCACAGCTGAGGACCAAAAGAACAGATGAAGACTGTGACAAGTGTAGACATCTGAAGTGATCATTACTTCAATATTCCTCAGGGTTTCATAGAGCTTCATAGCTTTTTAAAGTCCTTTTTAAGACCAAGTAAAGGCCAATTCACACCGCACCGACAGAGTGCAATAGACACTTCGACAAACCTGTATGGATTTCTTTCTTCTGCTGAACACATAAGATGTTTTGAAGACTCTATTGACTTCCATAGTATGGGAGAAAAAATGGAAGTTAATGGGTTCCATCAACGCTTTGGTTACAGACATTCTTCAAAAAAATATATTTTTTATTCAGCAGTAGAAAGAAATTCATACAGGTTTGGAACAACTTGAGGGTGAGTAAATGATGACAGCATTTTCATTTTCGGGTGAACCATCCCTTGAAGGGAACACAAGATGTCTATGCAGAAACACGAGTCGTATTAGCAAAACTCAATTTCAAAATACAACTTCTGATCTCAATTACTTTAATTCATTTTACAAACAAAACAAATAACAACTCTAACTTCTGATAACACTGCAAAAAATGTGTTCTTGATGTTTTCAGAAATGTGAAAATACGAAATTATATAAGAAATTAAGTCTTGTTTTCTGTGAAATTGATCAAAATTAAGTGTTTTATGATCAAAACAAGAACAAATATCTGATCTAGGGGCTGATCTACTTAATTCAAAGGGAAAACAAGTTCATTCCCCAGTGACTTTATATCTTAATTTCGGAAAACAGGACAAAAATACTGAGGAAGATAGTTTTTTTTTGCAGTGCATGCAACATTAAATGCAATGACTTTATGAATTTATGAGTTTCTGCAATAATGTAAGACCTTTTTAAGGCCTTAATTTGTAGAAGGGTGAATTAAGACTTTAAGACCCGCAGAAACCCTGTTCCAGGTTTAATACAACAAGCTCTACTGAGAGAATACGGATCGTGCAGTTAATTACCACAGAAAATAATAGAGCGGTTTGTAAAAACAAACAAAAATGTGTTAGGCAGTTATGTACAGTGGTGGGGAAAAAGTGTCATCGGATCTTCAACCAAAACCTATGAATGAATAAAAGTGACCCTTCAAGAAAATAATTATAATAAAAGAAATTCACTATCGTTCAAAAGTTTAGGGTTGGTAAGATTTGTTAATGTTTTTGAAAAAAGTCTCTCGTGCTCAACACGGCTGCATTTATTTGATTAAAAATACAGAAAAAAAATATTACAATTTAATACAACTGTTTTTTTTATTGTAATTTATTTTAAAATGCAATTTGTTCCTGTGCTGCAAAGCTGAATTTTCAGCATCATTACTCAAGTCGTCAGTGTCACATGATCCTTCAGAAATCTTTCTAATATGCGGATTTACTGCTCAAGAATCATTTCTTATTATTATCAATGTTGAAAACAGTTGTGCGGCTTCATATGTGTGTCAAAACCATACAGAGACCCCTAACGGGACATATTGGTGTAAAAAATATGGGATGGGAGGAAAAAATATTTTTCAAAGCTTTTGCGTTCTTGTGAGTTTGGAGAAACACTTCCTGTTTAATATCCCGCTGGCAGTTTCAGACAGCTCTGTACGTTAACAATGGAGCGGTTCATAGAGTTTTATTTTGAACTTGGACTTAAGAATGCAAATATTTTTTTTCCAACGTATTTATTTGAAATATAATCTTTTGTTACTGACACTTGATTAGTTTGTGTTCTTTCTGTATAAAAGTATTAATTTCTTTAAAAAAAACCAAAAGGCTACTGGTCCCAAACTTCTGAACATCAGAGTACAATTGTTTCTATTTATTACAGTAGATTATAAATACCCAGTGTCCCTGTGTGAAGTAATATTATAAGGACTATATTAGGCAGGTTTATCAAAGCACTCAAAAAGATCAACACAAGAAAATGAAAAATGCACCAAACTCTGTCCATTCTACCATATCTACATACACCCACAATCCAAAATAACTTCAGACCATTAACAATGTCAAAAATTTGGAAAACCAGATAGGTGCAGAGCACTGTACTTAAAATAAAAACGTTATTTCTAGCAAGAACGCAATGATTCCGCAATAGACATTCATGATAAGTGTATTTCTGCAAACATGTTTGTTTATATGCTGTGTACATTTGTAATTTCTAAGAATGTCCAAACTTCCTATTAGTTTTAAACTAGAAATACATTTCATACCTTACCTAAGAAGTGGCTTTCCAATAAGAGTGAAATCACTTCCTCCAACTAATAACACCTGCAAAAAAGAAGCATTAACACTATGAAAACATCCGATTACCATAGAAATATTGTACTCTGTGTTGCATGGAAGTGAAAGTTAACAAAAACAAAATTAAGGAAATAAATACATTTAGGTGTAATGGCATGTTGTCTTCCATAAAAAGTGTGGGTTTCAACTGAGAAATGCTAGTAAAAGAATTGTCAAAGTTTGATTTTAGTTTGGATTTTATAGCTAGGCTAGTGTAGATTTAAAGAGGACATATCCCTGTCACAAAGTCTTGATTTTGTTTTTAAGGTCTACTAGAATAGGTTTTAATCCAAAGAATGTCCAACGGAAGACTAATAATAATCTGTGCATCTCTAGTTCAATAAACTGCACAGAAATCCATGTAAATCTGTAAGAAAATCTGAATGCAGTGCATGACTGTATGAGCGGATGAGAAAACGTGAAGCCGAGGTCGAACCTTTTCCATTCTTATCCTGTCGCCACATGCTGCATCGATGTGGTTTTCGATGAGGATCAGGTCTTCATTGGTCACCTTCCACTGACGGCCAGCAAAATGAACTACAGCAAACAAACGTCCAAACTCACCCTTCTCAATCAGGCCTTTTACCTTTCCTACCACCACTGTGAAAATAAGGTGGAAGAGGAAATGAATGGAAATCACAATGGTGATTGGAATGGAATGGTCTCTGAAATGAATCGTTTTATACATTAAGGATGCTGTAAATTGATCAAAGGTGACAGTAAAGACATTTATAACGTTTTACAAAAGATTTCTATTTCAAATTAATGCTGTTCTTTTGAACAGTCTATTCATTAATGATTCCTGGAAAAAAAATGTATCATCATGTATACCATAAATTAATACATTTAACGCCATATGAATTTAGTGGTTTAGTTAGAATTTTCTGAAGAGACACGATCACTTTCTATGATGAACAGATCGAATTTAGGCTTTTATTCACATATAAACATAACTCGCACATCAGTTGTGGTAAACAGAAGCTCAAGCATGATTGCTTGACGTGCGAGAACCAATGAGGTTCATTCTCATGTGTTAAGCAGCACGTTTGAGCTCCTGCAAGAACCAATGAGGTTTGTTCTCGCGTGTCAAGCATGTACGGTTGAGCTTCTGTCTGGTCAATGTTTATATGTGAATAAAAGCCTAAATTCAATCTGTTCCTCATATAAAGCAAACGAGTCCCTTCAGAAAATTTGGAATAAACCACTTAATTCACATGGGTTAGATAGATTTACAATCTTAATGAACTTTTTGAAGCGTAAAAGTTTCAGTTGCGTAGCTGTCGATGAAGGGACAGAAATCTCTCAGATTTCATCAAAAACATTTTTTTAATTTGCGTTCCGAAGATCAAACAAAAGTCTTACGGGTTTGGAACGACACAAGGGTGAGAAATTAATACTTTTTTTTGGGAGGGGTGAAAAAACCCTTTACGGACATTTTAAAGAGTCAATTTTCAGACTTAAGATACAATAAAAGCATCACTGCACTTCTAAATATAAATGAGAAGAATCCATAATTTTTTGACAATTTTGATAAAAAAAAATTTAAGTAGAAGCTGCTGTAGGTAACTTTTGTAAAAAAATATTTTTCACATATTTGTTAAAACTGTCATTATGTCCTGACAGTAGAATATAAGACAGATAATCTGTGAAAAAAAAAAAAATCAAGCTCCTCTGGCTCCTCCCAGTGAACAGAAACAAGCAATCAGAGCCAGGAGGAATGCCTTTGCAGTGTCAATCACGCTCGTGTACGCGCTGATCACACCCCTCTCTTGCACAGCGCGTACCGTCGTTCAAACTCAAGATTTCCGGTGTGCCGCAGCTGTGCTAATGGCGAAGAAACAACCTAAACTGTCAATTTCTCGAGTGGCACCTGCTCATAAAGACGGGTAAAAGGAAAAAGACCGATGACGATAAACAAGCGAAAAAGAAAGAATTAGACAGAGCCCATTGACTCGGTGTCAAAACTCTAGCCGCGTGACATGTAGATAAAATGTCACACACTGTGCAAAGCAACAATTGAAACCTGCTAATTCACTGGCTTGTCAAGTGTGAAATAATGTACTAGCAAACCGTATCTAGCATCAGACCTACATATCGCTAGAATAATTACTTGCATACTGTTACGTTAGTTACCGTTATATTATCTTACTAGCTATTTATAACTTATAGAAAGGGTGCAACGTTATAAAGTTACATTACATGTATTGCAAAATACGTAATGATTTGAGGACCAAGTTTGTAGTCAAAGTATGGGCAGGCCATAGTCAATGTAAAGCATATTGTTGATGTTTCGTCCCTACTAGTGAATGTGCCATAACTGTTTATCCGCCGTCATCGGTGGCCCTGCGCGTTCACGGCAGGCTCCGCTGTGGGGGAGGAGCTGTGGAGGGAGGAGCTGTAGCGGGAGGAGCTGTGGAGGATGAGCTGTGGAGGGAGGAGCAGTGGAGGGAGGAGCAGTGGAGGGAGGAGCAGTGGAGGGAGGAGCTGTGGAGGGAGTAGCAGTGGAGGGAGGAGCTGTGGAGGGAGGAGCAGTGGAGGGAGGAGCTGTGGAGGGAGTAGCAGTGGAGGGAGGAGCTGTGGAGGGAGGAGCAGTGGAGGGAGGAGCTGTGGAGGGAGTAGCAGTGGAGGGAGGAGCAGTAGCGGGAGGAGCTGTGGGGGAGGAGCTGTGGAGGGAGGAGCTGTGGAGAATGAGCTGTGGAGGGAGGAGCTGTAGAGGGATGAGCTGTGGAGGGAGGAGCTGTGGGGGAGGAGCTGTGGAGGGAGGAGCAGTGGAGGGAGGAGCTGTGGAGGATGAGCTGTGGAGGGAGGAGCTGTGGAGGGAGGAGCTGTGGAGGGAGGAGCTGTGGAGGATGAGCTGTGGAGGGAGGAGCAGTGGAGGGAGGAGCAGTGGAGGGAGGAGCTGTGGAGGGAGGAGCAGTGGAGGGAGGAGCTGTGGAGGATGAGCTGTGGAGGGAGGAGCAGTAGCGGGAGGAGCTGTGGAGGATGAGCTGTGGAGGGAGGAGCTGTGGAGGATGAGCTGTGGAGGGAGGAGCTGTGGAGGGAGGAGCAGTAGCGGGAGGAGCTGTGGAGGATGAGCTGTGGAGGGAGGAGCTGTGGAGGATGAGCTGTGGAGGGAGGAGCTGTGGAGGGAGGAGCAGTAGCGGGAGGAGCTGTGGAGGATGAGCTGTGGAGGAGGAGCTGTGGAGGGAGGAGCAGTAGCGGGAGGAGCTGTGGAGGATGAGCTGTGGAGGGAGGAGCTGTGGAGGATGAGCTGTGGGGGAGGAGCTGTGGAGGATGAGCTGTGGAGGGAGGAGCTGTGGAGGGAGGAGCTGTGGAGGGAGGAGCTGTGGAGGATGAGCTGTGGAGGGAGGAGCTGTGGAGGGAGGAGCAGTAGCGGGAGGAGCTGTGGAGGATGAGCTGTGGAGGGAGGAGCTGTGGAGGGAGGAGCAGTAGCGGGAGGAGCTGTGGAGGATGAGCTGTGGAGGGAGGAGCTGTGGAGGGAGGAGCAGTAGCGGGAGGAGCTGTGGAGGATGAGCTGTGGAGGAGGAGCTGTGGAGGGAGGAGCAGTAGCGGGAGGAGCTGTGGAGGATGAGCTGTGGAGGGAGGAGCTGTGGAGGATGAGCTGTGGGGGAGGAGCTGTGGAGGATGAGCTGTGGAGGATGAGCTGTGGAGGGAGGAGCTGTAGAGGGAGGAGCTGTAGAGGGATGAGCTGTGGAGGGAGGAGCTGTGGAGGGAGGAGCAGTAGCGGGAGGAGCTGTGGAGGATGAGCTGTGGAGGGAGGAGCTGTGGGGGAGGAGCTGTAGAGGGAGGAGCTGTGGGGGAGGAGCTGTGGGGGAGGAGCTGTGGGGGAGGAGCTGTGGGGGAGGAGCTGTGGGGGAGGAGCTGTGGAGGGAGGGCTGTAGCGCAGCAGAGAGCAAGGGGGTGGGATCTGTAAGTTGTGCTTGTTCAAATTTTCAGGCTAAGTCAACGTTTTCTCAAAACTCCCTACTGCAGCTTTAACAACCCTAGCAACAACACTTTAACAAGTGTTAATTGCATTAAAAATCAACAAATTCAACTTTCACTGTTAAGCTCAGACCAGCCCACTCGCCTTGATGCTTTTTCCCCTCTTCTTCAGGATCAAACACTGGTAGCTCAGGCCACGGCGGTCTGGATAGTGATGTCGGTGGTACATAACTGAAAGCACAACACTAGGTTAGGCCTCCTGATGTCACTGTAGTGCACATACTGTACAGCATCATTCAAAACACAACCTCATAACATGGGCGAGTGCAAAAGATACATAACATGAATTACACTCGAATAAGATACATGTCAACCTGAAGAATATTATGCTATTTATCAAAATCTCTCAAGTCAGGGCTATTCAACTTCAACAAGTCAAACAAAATGAAAATATTCTTTCTGTAATGCAGACCAAACCAGACTTTTTTTGTCAATGAAAAGCTGCCATTAACAGATAACAAGATCATTTGGGGTGATATAATCTTAGAGCAAACAGCAGTGGATAAGTAAAAACATAATAGGCTACAGTGGGTACTGATGGCACATTTGATTAATAATTTTCTAATGCATCATTTCAAATGGGTCATATTTGACCTGCCAGTTGAATAGGCCTGTGTTTTATATTTAGGGACCTAAAAAGACATGCACACTGGAAGATGTTTACCTTGCAGGATAAATGATGCTTGCCGAACTTTGAAAGCGGGTCAGCGCAGGAACCAAACCACCTGTAAGTTACAGTGACTATTTAGTCAGTTATACAGCTTGAAAACAGTGACACAGGATATAGATACACACTTTAACCTCATATGCTATATACACATCTATACTTATTCATGTTTTTTTAACTAGAAATGTCTCCTGTTTTCTTCTATGGTACCATATTAGTGATTTTGATACCCTTTGAGTGTGTGTGTGTGTGTGTGTGTGTGTGTGTGGTGTTATCAGATGCAAATCATACTGCTGTACTGAAATATTACTGTTGTTGACATTTGTCCATAATAATTCTTAATATTACAATAAGCTCTTGAACTCAACATTAGAAAGTCAACATTCGCTTTTAATAAAATACGTTTAAATGTTTTTACTCTCACAAAAAAAAAAAAGAGTTGAAATTGACAACGAACTGAAGAAACAACAGTTCACATAGCACATTGCATGGACATTAGTAAAAACAAAAAAAGATTTGTGCAGACAATTTATCTTGATGTATAAAAGCATACAGACGTTTGGTCGTAGATCGTGATAAATGCGCTCCAGCGGCCCCGAGAAGCCGCAGAACCCCCGCGATATTCCCTCGATTCAAAGTCATCGCCATGGCGAGAACCAAGTGCCGGAAGCACAATGTGAGGGATAAAAATACCTTCCTCCAGACCCATAATCAGGACACAAAGGTTCCTAGCTACAAACCAAAGAGGAGCGTTTCCGCCACCCCTAGGATCGGAGTGTGATGGTGAAGCGCTTGAAGAGACAACCAGTTCAGTTCTTTCAAATAAGCCTAATTTATTAACATAGTTTTTCTGCTGTTACCTAAAATAAACCGGCGTGAAATAATGTTTAAATACTGAAAATACTGATTTGTATTATTTGAAATCTTTCCTTTTTTATGCAAAACTGTTTATCCATATGCTAAATATCGTTTCTGGATATCCGTATTTTGACAATTGCTTTCCAAGTATGTGCACATAATGGTTTAAACATACAGTGCGGAATTATAAGAATTTATATGTATTTAATGGTAACACTAACTAATGTCAACTAATGAACCTTATTGTAATGTATTAACTAACAATAACTAACCATGAGCAATTTGTTACTGATAATCTTTGTTAATGTTAGTCAATAAAAAATACAGCTGTTCACAGTGCATTAACTAATGTTAACAAGATTTTAATAAAGTATTAGTAAATGTTGAAATTAAAGGTGGGGTAGGTAGAAATTTTCTAAAAAAAACTTTTTCCCAAATTTGTTTAAACTGTCTATATATACCAATACATAATTAAAATGTAAGTACTCTGAAAAAGTAAGTATACAAATCGAGTGTCTGTAGTCCTACTTATTTCATTCACTCCCACCCCCTCCCGTCTGGGATCCTTACAAAGCCACGCCCCCAACACACATGAAAGCGCGCTGCCGACCGCGCTCAGCTGGAGGACGCGTTTACCAGCGCTGCGGAGAGGAGCAGTGTGATTTCATGTCAGAATCACATGTAATAAAATGCCTAACTTTATCATTATTAATATAAACAACTAACATGGCTGGTAGTACTCACTATCAAGCTAGCATATCGATACTGGTAATGGTAAAGTTTAAAATATATTGAGTTTGATTTGGTAACGAGCTAGTAACATAAAAACTAAAAACAGCAAAACTAAAAACAGGTTGCATTGGTACACGTTTTCCCGTTACATCAGTTACACTGTGATGAAGGTGAATTTCGTGTACGATTCATAACATATACGGTGTTTTACATGTAAGAGCTTCCACGAAAGCACTGTTGGCGTCACTTTTCAGCCCCTGGTTGTCAGTTGTCGCCACGACTGGAAAGCCCCGCCGATATTGACTCTCGTCTGACTTCTTGCTTTATCCAGAGACTTTTTGGTCATAGCCTTTTCAAATACTGTCTTCCTTTTTTGCCTGGTTTTCCGTCGCTGACTGTATATGCAGGTAACTGGGAATTTTGACTGCTCTTTCTCTGCCATAATTGTAACTCTTCCTAGCTTCCCCACTCCTAGTCCTCGAGCAAACGTGTGCGCGCATGTGGACTGCTCTTACGCAGCAGTGCTGGTAGCCATGGTAGCGAGGGAGAGTGACAGTCGCCCAGCCAATCATTTCTTTCGTCCCGGTTGGAAATAATGAGCTGTGTTTATTGCAGCACTGAGAGGACTACAGGCACTCGATTTGTATACTTTATATTTCAGAGTATTTACATTTGAATTATGTATTGGTATACATAGACAGTTTAAACAAATTGGGGAAAAAGTTTTTTTTTAGAAAATTTCTACCTACCATGCCTTTAACAGTAACAAAGATTAATAAAGGCTGTAGAAGTACAGTTCATTATTAGTTCATGCTAACTAATGTAGTTAACTAATGTAACTTATTGTAAAGTGTTACCCATTTAATATTAATTATAGCCAAAGACTAATAGAGAATGCTTTACAAATAGAGAATGAAAACTTCTGAGACAGAGATAATTTTCACAGATATGTAGCAAATACGTCGAATTAATCCTTGAATAAGGATAAATATCATAACTGCAGGGAAGCTTGTTTCTGCCACTGAAAAAAAAGGTAATTATGACTCTTATACCACAACTGACTTTTTAAACTGTGAGATAAAAAGTCGCAATTAGCTTTTTATTTTTTAATTCCGTGGCGGAAATAAGCTGCCATATTCCACGGTCATGTACAAGTAGAAAAAAATCATTCTATTTAAACAGGCTGCTTCAAGCCAAAGTATCAACCAAGATAAATGTGTTTCATATATAGGTGATAAACTGAAACAGCACAGTTTGACATAAGACAGGAAACCACTGTTCTGTAATACATCAATATTTTATTTTTGTGACAGAAACTCCTGAACTTCAACACCTCTGCAGATTCATTTACTCATCAGTGTTACGTTCCATACGCGCAGAGGTAAGACTGGATAAAGTTAATGCAGTCATAAATAATTGTAATAAATATCAAGTAAATGTACAACACATGTCACTGCATTCAGCTTTTTGTGCGGATGTCTTTTCATAGACTTCACCTACTCCTCTCCAAAAAGACAGCAAGAAAAATGAAGAGACTACCTTTGATAGCAGCAGTTAACCATTTCAAAATCAATATAATAATAAAAATAATATACACGCACACCCACAAAACCCTATTATAGTGCTGAAATGCTGATATTTTCAATGAAGTACATCTATAGTAGCATCGAGTGTGTTTGTAATGATGGCTATATACGGTATTACAGAACTCATAACGCAATTAAATGGTTCACTAGAAATGTTACAACTGATTTCCAAGAAAGAATAGGAAATCCTATTAAGAACATCCAATTTATATTTCAATTTCCAAACAGTATTATCTTTAAAGACACAGAAAAGAGATTTAAAAAAAATTAAAACGGCTTTTTTAAAAAACATTTTCTCTTTGGGAGGGGGTAAAATATAGACCTTCAAAAAAAAAAAAGAAAACCCCGCCAAACTAAAGCAACTCGACTGCAAATGTTGGGTATCTTCAATAGACATTTTCATGCACTAGAGTATTGGGTGCAAAATCATCCCTCAAAAGCAATAAAACTAGGTAGACTGCAACAGTGCCATTGGGTATAATGTAGTTGGCAAACTAAAAGTATGTAAGAAATGAATGGCGTTTTGGCAAACAAGACCATAAACTTAGCACCACTCCAAACCAAAGAGCATGGCAGGTAGGATCTTGCATTCAGTTTACAGCAATCCGCATCGGAAACCACTTGAAAATGAAAATGGATACAATTCACTGCTCTTTATATTACTATAAAGCTTGTTTCTGAACATGACTTACCTCAGATACAGACCTGAACAGCATATGCACCTTTTATAATATAGGCAGATATTTATGTCGTAAAGCAATCTTGCCATTTATAGTTCAGATTCTTAAATATGCTCGACCACATGCGTACTTTTAGTCCCTGGACAGAGCCTGTAGCATCAATATTTCCATGAAATATTTCGGGGGCATAAACCCTTTCAAGCCTCTAAATGGGTTAATCTCACAAAATCTGTCAAGAACATATTCTGGCATGAAAAGAAAATGAAGCATAATTTAAGACCATTGCTGTTGCTGTTTTGGCATTACATTCATGAGGATTGATTAATTGCAACACCAAAGTGTCTGGTGCATTGCCTGGTCAATGCTTTTCATTGAAAACAACAACAAAAAACTAATTTGCTTATGGTAACGTGAATTGGCGAAAAGGAAAAAAAGAGAAAAATATAAAAAGGCGCAGGGTAATGAAAAAAAAAGATACAAAAAAAAAAAAATGGTAATGAGAATTGAAGGTAAAAGCAAAGAATAAAACAAAGCTTGGTTATTGAGAATGGGGAGGAAAATCACAGGTGCATTAGGTTAATGAGATTTGGGGGTTGATGTGGAGTGGGACAAATGCAATATATATGCAAATTAAAATTTTGACCTGGATATGTTCTTGACCGTTTTCATGAGATGCACCCAAAATGTTCTTATCGAAAGATGCAAGAGCCGCATGTTAAAGTCCTTTGCGAGGCTAAAATCAACATCTCTCTAAATGAATGTGTGTCAACAATCACTGTCACTAACAGAGAGAAGGCAGTGGTTGAGGCACACAGGGAATGCTAAGATGACAGACTGGTTAAATGAGAGGAAGAAAGAGATTAAATGTTTAAAAAGGGAGAAAAGCAGTTGCAGTGCCACTTCCTTCAAATTTGTTGATGGACAGCATATGTACATCATTTTATAAAAGTGTGGCTTACTCTCTGCCACCACGAGCTGCTGTCAAACTCACTGCCCTCCTCGCGAAAGCGCTAGTCTTTGTAAAGGCAAATTGGTCTGGGCTGTTCAAGTTCCTTCATGACTGTTTGTTTTTCCTTTCTTGAAAAAGAACTGAGGACTGATGTAATCACTTAAGGTTGCGCGGTGACAGTCTCAGACGTGGCCGACGGGGATTCTGAGAAATCACAGCAGGGTTGACTAGCAGGTGAAGTTTAACCGCTGAGAGGATCTTCACGATAGTGGATAGCATAGCGCAACTTCTCCAGCATGACGTCAAGGGAAGAGTACTGGGGCAGCTTGACCATGAACATGCAGGTCTCCACACGAATGTAACGCAAATCCGGAGAGCCTACGACAGATTGAAAAGCGAACAGTTAAAAAACTTCATTACATGACTTTTCATACATGGGGAAATACTGATGTTAATCAGGGTGAGGACCACTGGCTTGAGCAAACACTTCCTTTCCCATCCCTGCAAATCCTTCAAAAACAGTTGCTCAAAAGTAAGTTTTGTGCAGGGTTTGAAGCATTTCATATTCCTGTGACCATTTCTTTATTTAAATAGTCGAGACCATTAGCGTTTTAAGGGAAGATGTTTGATAGGGAAGATGATACTTTTTGCAATGGTCGATACACATTTTAGTTACACAAATAGTCAACCATCTACATAACTTTTTTTTTTTTTATCTTAAAACAGTAAACAATGTTTTGTTTTAAGTGAACCTCTTTAACACTTTCAATGAAAACACTAACTATTATGCTATTGTAATGGTTCCTAATTAGTTTTGGAGGTCTCCTACAATGAGTTTACAAGCATCCAAGGTCAAAAACACACACATTTTCTCATAATATACATTGAACATCACCTCATTTCTCAGACTCTGAAAACAGTTCATTCGAAGATTCAGTCTCTCTAAACCCATCCTATTGATAGATCGGTGAATTCTGGGTGATTGGGATTCTTTTTTGCCATTGAGATAACTTGGAAAAAGTGCCTGAATCAACCTGAATTCACCCTAATGCTACAATCTTTTCATTCATTTTCACATTTCAGTTTAATCCCAATAGTCATCGTTTTCGTTTAATTATGTTTTTAACAATTTTGTTTAATCTCGTTTATTTTTTTGCACCCGTATCTTGAATTTGGGGGGCATTTTGAAGGCAAGCCTTTTTCCCAAAGGCCGTTCATTTCTGACCCTGATCTGCACTGATCTCATACATGTCTCTGAACAATTAAACTCAGGGATTAAAGTTGTACGAGTCATTTCTTGCCCCCGTATCTTGGATTTTGGAGGAAACTTTTGTTCATGATGATACCATTTGTGCCCCAAGCCTTTGTTAATTTCTCACACATGACCTCTCTGCAATCCAATTGATGGATATCCGTCACAGCGATGGAAAACTTGAATCCCTTTTTGGGACACTTACCCACGGCCCCATCTGGAGGGGCAATCTTCATGGGATAGGGGGGCACGTGAGCGGTGTCCGGACCGCCATCTTTACAGGGGCAGGTGAAGGGTATACGCTCCTGGTTGCAAGCAAACTTGATGAACTTGCTGAGCTCTTCCTGTGTGAACATCTCGAGTGCGGACCAGAAGAACTCGATGTGCTGGTCAGTCTCCATCAGTCCTACCTGGTACATAGTGTGAGCCTAGATGAACGTGATGAGGAGAATGGGTTTGGTGAGTAAAGTCGTCACAGGTGTTTGTATAAATTACACACAGTTGTTTGTAGTATACAAACTGGAATTCTGCAGTCAAATATTTCTGTGTAATGAGTGTAAGTGACCATCCCAAATGATTTTCTATATAGCCGGGTTAGTTTGGTCTCTGCACTCTCTCTCTTCTAACACGGTTTATGCCCAAATCAATATTTCATGACTAACGTTTATTTGGTGAGCCACCATGTAATTTGTGGGATAACGTACCGTCAATTGGTCACAAAATAAACCCCTTCAGGGTGACAGAGGACTAGGTTAATTTCATGGTAACTACCACTGAATTGTCAAAAAAGGAAAACTGATCATCGCAAAAATGCTGTAAAGGCTTTTTACGTTTTTATTTTAACTGTGACTGTCATTTGATCGAATGTTGAACTAGTTGGCAATGTGAAAACGGTTTAAAAGACATGTTAAGGGTGTCAGATGAATATGTCTCCACACAAGCTACTCCTCCTGAAAGAAAAATACACTTTAGCATACTAGCGAAAGAGTACTTATTACGGAAATAATATACGTTAAAAATAAAATAATTAAGTGTAAATTGAATGTAATGTTTTCGGACACTTAAATGAAAATGTGTTATAGTTTAAATTTATATTAAATGCAATTAGCTGAACTTTAGAATGCTTTTTGATGCACTTATCTAAATCTTAAGTAGATCTTTATATGTAATTTCATCATACTTTTATTGTCTTTGAAATATAGTTAAAATATTCTGTCGAATGTAAAGACAATCATTTATGGTGAACTAAAATAAAGCAATAAGCCCCACGAAGCCGTGATATACAGTGAATTTAGAACAGCTAAGGGGCGTTGTTAGGCACGACGCGGAGCGGAGAAAGCTTTTTCTAGCGTTTTTTTTTAGAAAAGCTAACCCCCTTGTTCTAAATTCACTGTAAATCACAGCTTCAAGGGGCTTATTGCTTATAGCAACAAAAAAAATAAAGTTATAACACATTTATTCCTCCACCAAGCAATGTAGTTCCAAAGAGGTTGCCAAGCAACACATGCAGCAATAAAGAATCACAAACGGCTAATGTAATGCGGTCAGATGTGTGTTTGTTGAGTAATTTACAACGGCTTTGAACGCGGCTCAACCAATCAGAATCAAGGACTGGAACTATCTGTTTTATAATATACTCTTTTCCATTTTCTATTGACATTTCAATATAAATGCCATTTCTATTAAAACTTGTTTCAAGTATTTAAATATATATCTGTAATTACATATTTGTAATGAAGTTGGAATTTAGTCAATTTAAAAAATATTAAATAATAATAAATGTAATTTCGAATAACACACTACAGTTAAACCTATAACCAAGTCCTTTATGTCACGTTTGTTTTTGGTTTGATTTCATGGAAAGGTTTTCATGTCTTTTATTTTTGAAATTTGTTCATGTCATGCGTTTCCCTGTTCCCCTCATGTGATCTTGTCTTTTGGTTCCTTAGTATAGTGTATGTGGCATGTTCTAAATGCTTTATTTTCTTGTTATCAGTTTTCTTTTCATTGGTTCATGTTCTTTACATCCAACTTGCCATTGGTTGTTGTTGTCACATATATATATTCATGTAGGGCTGTCAACTTTAGTCGCTTAGTCGACTAATCGATCGATGCCGTCTTGGTCGACTGACATTCTTATTGGTCGACCAGTTGCTTTTTTTTTCTTTTTTTTACCAATAGAAATAAATTTTCAATGATTTACTCCTTGATATTTATTCCTTTATAAGCAGTTATATATTACTGTATTCTAAATATAATTAGCCTATGGTTTATCCCCAACTTTAAATGCTTTAATTGAGGCTATTTTGTAACAGTGCCACAGTTTAGCGCACACACATAGAACACTCGGTTCGCGCCTGTGGCTGGCTGCGCTGCTGCTTCGTGCTCAGTATGGGATATGGGTAGTTTAGCTGTATTCATTCAGTTAGAACGCTATTTGTTTCGGTTTTTATACACTATGTTTTTATCTCGATGCGGCGTGGACGCACTTGGAAAAAAAAAAAGAGCGCGTCGCACTGCGCTCCTACATTTGAAATCGAACTTGAGCGCGCAAAAGACGTGAGCAGTCCCTTTAACGGCTTTATCATGCTGACTCAATAGAGTGTGTTTTCTTGATATGTTTTTGTTTTTATTTGTACACTTGACGCATTTGAAAATAGCCTAAATAATGTAACAAAACGAAAATAAACCTATATGCGGTCCTACAATACAGCCTATTATTATTAGGATTGTTTTTTAGGCTCTTTGGGGTTTTTTTGTGTGTTTGTTTTAAAACTCCTAGATCGGCAGGACAAAAGTTAACCCATAGCTTTGAAAGTAAAGAAGAATATACAGCCTGTATAAACGAGAGCTTTTGTTAGGATTTTTCATTGTGGCAGATAGCAGTTATATTTTTTGTAGCGTGTGGTGTGGTCAGGTGCACGATTGTGACTGTCACTATAGACCTAGGACAGTGCTCCTCACTTTGCAGTTAAAAAAAATCACTTAATTTTCAAAGAATTGTATTATTGTTATAGTTTTATGTAATTTTGATGTTTTTTCGTTGTTGTTTTATAAATGCTCTATGACAATTGTTAAAAAATGTTCAATCAAAACATCACGTCTTTTTTTTTTTTAGTTGACTAATTGTTGCGCAGGACAAGACTTTGGTCGACTAAGGATTTCTTTGGTTGACTACAGCCCTATATTCATGTTTATTTTATATTCGAAGTCTTCTTTAGTTCAAGTCATCGTCTTGTTTTGTTCACTTTGGATTTTGCAAATAAACTGCATTAATCTCAACTCGCCTACAGTGGACTAATGTTACACTTTACATGTGCTTTGGAGTGTTAGTCAACACATCAAATTAAGTGTACGTCTTTAACGCATCCCAAAAGATTGTTAAAACAATGGTTTAAACCTACTTTTACTTTAAACATTTAATTTGACAATATGCACTTTTTAAAAGTCTATTCAAGTGTGTTAAAGGAACACTCCACCGTTTTTTGAAATAGGGCTTATTCACATTCTTTCCTACATTTAGATATGTGTGCAAATGCATTTTTGTCTCAGTGCATGCATTGTTTTAGTTTGACAGGGTCGGCGCTAGCTTAGCTTAGCACAATGAATGGAATCCTTTGTTGTCAGCTAGCATGTCCTGAGTAAAAGTGATAAAAAAAAATAAAAAACCCACATAATTACTTCTTGTGGCCTGCGTATTCACAACGAGTACAAATAGCGATGCAGATTAACACTAGGCGATTTCCTAGGCAGATATTGACTTGGGACTATATTAGAGGGAAGCACAGGCGAAGCACAGCTGCTTATGCGAAGCACTGCTACTTGGGCGCAGAAATATCACGCAACACATGAAATCCCATGACTTCCGTAAACATACCGGCGTGAATAGTAGCTGCCTGACTATTTTCCTTACAGTACATGACTGGCGATGAACATGGCTGATTTTGTGAGAGACGAAGAGGGTGACTTCTGAGACAGTCAAGAGCCAGAGCCATACCTATTTGAACCAGAGTTTACAGAAGAGGAGCTGCGTGCTTTAGAAATAGACCGACAGGAGGAGGTTGAGATCGCTCGACAGCCTGAGGACATGAGGATGAGAGCCAACACGAACTGGTGGTGTGAATGTGGGGGAATATGCCAACCTATGCCGACTGAAATAGAGTGTCTGTGCTGTGGAGAGTGGGACCAGTTACTGCCATCGATGACCAGGCTCAACGCGTCAGATTAAGATGAGCGTGCCCGCAGTTGTCACAGCTACCGAGGACTTCACGGCGCTGTTCCACCCTGCAGTACTTACCTTCATTACCATGTTTGCTGTAACTTCTCAAAATAAATAGTCCTAAAGCAAAGACACTCGGTGCAGGTCACGCCGGTATGTTCTTCTTCTTCTGTTTTTTTGACGCATTGAACGCCGGTATGTTTATTGAAGTCGTGGGATTTCATGTGTTGCGTGATATCTCTGAGCCCAAGTAGCAGTGCTTCGCATAAGCAGCAGTGCTTCGCCTGTGCTTCCCCCTAATATAGTCCCAAGTCAATATCTGCCTAGGAAATCGCCTAGTGTTAATCAGCATCGCTATTTGTACTCGTTGTGAATACGCAGGCCACAAGAAGTAATTATGTGGGTTTGTTTTGTTTTTTTTAATCACTTTTACTCAGGACATGCTAGCTGGCAACAAAGGATTCCATTCATTGTGCTAAGCTAAGCTAGCGCCGACCCTGTCAAACTAAAACAATGCATGCACTGAGACAAAAATGCATTTGCACACATATCTAAATGTAGGAAAGAATGTGAATAAGCCCCATTTAAAAAAAACGGTGGACTGTTCCTTTAAGTAACAGAATCCAGAAAGTGTAATCTCTTTAAGTGGCCTTTTAATTCGTTAATATTGTATTATCGGTGAGAACAGCTTTTTAAAAATGAAATTGTAGAGAATGTGTACTTGTAGTGTACATCAAATCTTAATTAAGCACACTTCTCAAGTCTAAGATAAAGGCAAGAGGGTTAAATAAAAGACAGAAGTAGAGGAGATTGTTCTGATTCACCTTGAGGAACTCCAGGTTGATGTCGGGCAGGCCGCAGGTGCGCAGCTCCACCTCTGCAGGGCTCAGTAAGGTCAGCAGCTGCAGGGGTATGATGGAGCCCAGACCAGCGCGCACAGCCGACATGCACTCCACATTCTGCAGCTCTCGCAGACGTAACTCACGCACCGCTCGCACGTACACCTCTTTATTCTCCCAGCTGAACAAACACACATTTATTTAGCTCAATCTGTGAACTTTATGCCGGCATTATAATGTCAATAATCGCGAGAAGATTTGAGATCCTCGCGAGTGGAAATAAGATCAGCGCGCGCACAAGCGAAAGCCGCACGCACGCATATTACTTTTGCGCGCAGAATTTCTCTGCTTGCTCGCGCGAGCAGGATTGTAACCCGCGAGGAGAAAACTGTGCTTTGAGCGCGCGCAGAATCCCATGTACAAGTCCTTGCTCTGCTGCTCGCGAAACTTTAACCTGCTCGCTCGCGGTTAATCTTTTTGGCAGTAGGTGGGCGGATCCAGTCGGCATCATTTCACTACACATGATTGGTTACAGTTCCTGTCCTCTGTGATTGGCTGTACCATTTCGCTGTGTGCCAAATTATTCAAACATGGAAAAACTTTATATTGAATTTATTTCACTTCTTAAGTTCAAGTAGTAGAGAGATTAAAGGCTCTTCCCTGGTTGATATTTCTGTATTATACATTCTTTTTTCTAATATTCTGAGATCATTGGCAGAACTATTCAGATAATTTAATAATTAATTTAGTAAAAGTAATATCACACTGTAAAATTAAGATTAAAAAAGTTCGGTAAAAAACCTCATGCGAATAAAGCTGGTGAAAGTGTGTTTCCATCAAACGGCTTTAAAGCGAATAAAAACCTGTGCGTAATGACGTCACATGCTGTTTTGTGATCAAATTGGTATATCGAATTGATTTGAGACATTTTAAGGTGTTTCTTTATTATTATTATTTATTCGCATTTTTTACCGAACTTCAGATAATTCGATTGACAAGTGGATGGAAACTTGACTAGTGATTGACAGGGAACATTTTACTGTACAATGAGTTTTTACACATATATTTCTACTTTATACTCAATACTTGTATTCATGTTTTTTTTAAGTTTACAGTGTGATATTACTTTTACTAAATTAATAATTAAATTATCTGAATAGTTCTGCCAATGATTACAGCTCATGAAAATCAAAACTCTATATCTCAGAATATTAGAATAAAGAATGTATAATACAGAAATATCAACCAGGGAAGAGGGAAGAGCCTTTAATCTCTCTACTACATGAACTTAAGAAGTGAAATAAATGCATGTTTTATTGCTGGAAATTATAAATTCACAGTTGAACAGTAATTATAAAGTTTTTCCATGTTTGAATAATTTGGCACACAGCGAAATGGTACAGCCAATCACAGAGGACAGGAACTGTAACCAATCATGTGTAGTGAAATGATGCCGACTGGATCCGCCCACCTGCTGCCAAAAAGATTAACCGCGAGCGAGCGATCAGGTTAAAGTTTCGCGAGCAGCAGAGCAAGGACTTGTACATGGGATTCTGCGCGCGCTCAAAGCACAGTTTTCTCCTCGCGGGTTACAATCCTGCTCGCGCGAGCAGAGAAATTCTGCGCGCAAAAGTAAAATGCGCGCGTGCGGCTTTCGCTTGTGCGCGCGCGGATCTCATTTCCTCTCGCGATTATTGACATTATAATGCCGCCATAGAACTTTACATCACATTCAAGAAGCATTTAACGTTTCTTGATTAGGCAACCCCTACAATAAAACATCCAGTTGTTGGGTTTAATACAATATAAATTTAAGCTTCATGAACAGTATTATATAAATCGGTCAACGGCTCCTACCTGACAGCGATGTCACGACCACCATGGCACAGCTCTACCTCCTCTCCAGTCATAGTGATGTAAGTGAATGTGCAGCAGGGGCGGCTTGGTGAATCAGGACTCTCACCCAAGTGGCTCTGCGACGATACATCAGCACATAGCGCTTCCAGCTCCGCTTCATCAGCCAACTGTGAGGACGAGAGAACAAGGAGAGGGTTCAGCGTTAAAGCGGAAGATGCAAAAGAAGTACTCATTACAGAAATAATCTTTGAAAGAATAAAGTTAGGTAAAAACGAAATGTAATGTTTTCAGACAATTAACTGCATGTTAAGTGCAATTAAATGAAGATGTATTATAAGCCCTGTCCGGGCGGTAATTGTTTCTCATAGGGACATACGGTATTTTCAACATTTACAGGGACTAGTCTGTGATTTTTATTGCTGTCCGAATTCAGAATGTCAGTGTTTTTCTCCCACCACTCGCGTAAAAATCCCCGGCTGAATTTCCTACTGTTTTTTGACAAACGCCAAGGTCGTGTGGGAATTTCGTCCAAATTCACATCTCTGAGTTTACAAGTGGAGATCAATTCAAATTCTAAACAGTACAATAAGTGTTGCGCTTTACTGTATTTTGCATGCATTCTAAATATATACGCTTTTATTACTGAAAAGTATTTACAAGAACAATATTTCATCACCGCTCCACCTCAGCGAAAGAACAGGGGGAAAAAAGCAAGTAAACATTTGAAATGGGCCAATACAGCAAATCAATTTTAAAATTATATACATAAAAATAAATAAAAAAACTAAGCAGCTTTAGCTTTACCTCATGTAAATAAGAGGCTGCATTAACTTATTTTCCGCTAATTTCCATATTGTTCAAAATTACATCCATCATTTTGAGATAAAATGCAAGATAGAAAACCATCCCATCTATAGCACGTCTATCTTCCTGTATTTAAACAGGTGATTTAAATAATAAATAGGATACTCTTTTGCTATTATTAAATCAAAAATGAATTTATTATTATTATTATTATTATGATATAACATTTTATTTACAGCAGACAATCATGCGACCACGTGAATAGCGCATTCCCGGGTTCGCAGGATCACTAAACTCGTTCCTCCACCGTGAATAAATCACCATATGAATGCATGAGTTTTGGCATTATTTATTTATTTTTACAGACATCTACGTAGGAAAACAATTATCATCTGAATGGGTTTTTTTTTTGCATGTTAATTGTTTTTAAATTAAAACTCATTTTAGTCTAAATGCATATTAAATGCAATTAGCTGAAAATGAAGTGTACTTTTATTTAATTAATATATTATCTGCAAGTAGTTTTTTAAACATACTTTTAATATTTGAAGTGCACTAAAATGCACATTCAATACAATTAAGCTCACTTATTTTTTTAAAGGGTATAGCTATGGATAAATGCAGAAACCATGATATTGGGATAGTAAAAGAATGACATAATTGTGAAGGCTATTCATTGTATAATATGAATTATAATTTACATTCTCAAACTTCTTAATGTGGCTGTATGTGAGCAGGTCCGCTTCTCGAAAGTCAGATTCTGGGTCCAGTGGCTCACCGACCAGACCCTTCCAGAAGGAGCCGAGCAGATCCAAAGGCAGAGGAACATCTGCCCGGATAGCAATACCAAGCAGTTGGCCAAAGAAATTCAGTAGCTGCTCTTCAGCATAAGTGATGGGGCACGGTGTCAGAATGTACTTCCCCTGAAACACACCCACAACAAAAGTCAAGCTGTGTTCACATGTACCACAGGATGTAGCACAAAGGAAGGTGGAAAAAATGTTTTGGAATCCAACAGATCAAACATGCAAGCAAACCTTATTGCGATTTGCTGCAGCACTGGGGCAAGGGAGGAGCAGTGAGAGCGCTGAACTTTGCAGCTCCTTACAGACTTGCCACAAGAAATGCCTGAATGATCCACCTGAGCAAATATGACATGCAAGAAGTATATAAACTTTTGTTTTTTCGTAAATGGAAATAAAGCTGAAATAGAATAAAATATAAATATTAGAAGAAAAACTGAAACGAATTAAGCTTGAGTTGAAGTAATCAAATTACTAAAACTAAACTGAAATGAAATAAAATAGAAATATTAGGTACAAAAAAACAAACAAATTGAAAAGTTGCCTTTGCAACTAACTGATTTGAAATAAGTTAAAGTACTAAAATTATGATATAAACTAAAACACTGATTGAAATCAAGTTTAAGTTTTATCTAATATTATTTTATTTCAGCTTTAATGAAAAACTTAAAAATGTACCTTTTGCAACTAACTGAAATAAAATAAGTTAAATTAATAAAACTACAACTGAATTTTTTTCATATAAACATATGAAAAAAATAAAAGCAATAAATCACATAATATTATGAAAATAAAAAGGCAATTTAAGATATTAACAAATACTATAATAGTATATAAATAATACTTAAATAAAATAAGTTTAAGTACTAAAATTATGATTGTAGACTAAAACAATAATGAAAATAAAGCTGAAATAAAAAAAAACTAAAAACTTCAACTAAAAATGAAATTTTTTTAAGTTGCCTTTTCAACTAACTGAAATAAAATAAAAAAACTTCATAATAAATTAATAAATACTATAATAGTATATAAATACTAAAATAAGACTCTCCAGCACTAGTTATGCCCATGTAAGAAACAAACAAACAAACAAAACAGCAAAACTGTACATCACACAAGGAACGTTTGTTATTGTTGGGACAGTGATTCGGATTTAGTGTTTAGTGCATGAAAGCAGTCTGTAACACTGACTGGTGCCATGGACCTCCTCCCCGGTGAAGCGGATGTTGAAAGCATAGGTGGGGTCTCCCCCACTGGCTATCCGGACACACAGCTGAGATGACGGGACGCATGACAGCTGGCGTGCAGCCTGGCAGAAGTATGTGTTCTCTGCTGCACGCATCTCCCCTGTAATACACAGGTGTAAGTGTGAAGAACTGATAGCACAAACCAGCTTCTGTGTGAGTGATGCTTCATTCAGTTTACCTCCCACTATCTCCAGTGGATCGAGTGTGATCTCAGGGGCAGCGTGGTCCGCAGTCCGCTGTACTGTTGCATTCAGCACCCGGTTCATAACAGTCACTTTGGTGTCGTATAAAATCAGGCCTACAAATGAAATAGTGGGAAAAAAGAAGCCTTGTGAAAAAGAAGTGCACTCAATCGTCTTCAAATCTTAAAAGTAAGCAAGTCTAGTTCCGGCGGAAGAATGACCTCTGCTAGTGATTATAGTTTATAAAGTTATAATTATGGATATTTTTCTAAGAAGAATGGAGTCGTATGGATTACTTTCATGATGGATGGATGCAGATGATGTCGAGCTTCAAAATCAGGCTCTATTCACTCCCATTATAAAGCTTGGAAGAACCAGGATATTTTTTTTTAATATAACTCTGTGTTTGGGTGAAAGAAGAAAGTCACATACACCTAAGGATGGCTTGAGAGGGTGAGTAAATTATGGGACAACTTTTGAACTTTTTGGCATTGACATTGCGAAGTGCGCATCTACGACAGCCACATCGCAGGATGTGCTTAACCATCATAGAGTAAAAGTTCAAAGAGTGAGAGATTAAATCATTCAAGCGCAAGACATTGCTTAAAATAACTCAATTCAGATCTTGCGTGCTGTTTTCTGTGCGAGCACAAAGAGCTGTGCAGACAGCATGCGAACACTGAATTCAATTCTCTCTCATCTTTTTGTGCTTCAAGACGTACACGCAAAATTATGTCAAAAGGCAATAGGCCTCATAAACACAGTCACTTGTGTCTTAAGTAGGAAGGAAGGAAAGAAAGAAAGAAAGAAAGAAAGAAAGAAAGAAAGAAAGAAAGACAGAAAGGACAGAAAGAAAAGAAAGAAAAAGGAATCATAATGGTATCGTTATATTGGATCTGTGCATTGTCTTAAAGTGACAGTAGCCTAATAAATCTACTGACGTGTATGTCATTATGTTAATCAAACTACAAGAGACAAAAAAAGAAAAGGAAATTCACATTTGTAGCTTTAACAAAAGATTAATGCAGTGTTATTTTACATTTGATTATTTAACTTCAGTCCCTGAATACTGTTAGACTTAAAGGGTTAGTTCACCCAAAAATGAAAATTAAGTCATTAATTACTCACCCCCATGCTGTACCAACCCCGTAAGACCTTCGTTCGTCTTCGGAACACAAATGAAGATATTTATGATTAAATCTGAGAGGTTCATGACTGCTACATAGGCTGCCTAAGGGAATGAAACTTGACGGCCCAGAGAGTCATTAAAGAAAATGTTTAAATATTCCATGTCGCAACAGTGGCTCAACTATAAGTTTATCAAGCGACGAGAATACTTTTTGTGCGAAAAAACAAACAAAAATAACGACTTTATTCGACTATTCCTTTTCTTCCTTGTAGGCCTGAAACGAGACTTCAAGAGATTTCCACGACGCACGCGCGAGAAGTTTCATTCCCTTAGGGAGCCTATGTAGCAGTCATGAACCTCTCAGATTTAATCATAAATATCTTCATTTGTGTTCCGAAGACGAACGAAGGCCTTACGGGGTTGGTACAGCATGGGGGTGAGTAATTAATGACTTAATTTTCATTTTTGGGTGAACTAACCCTTTGAAAACAAAGCACTGCTTATTTCCTTTCTATCTTTGTTCTATAGCATTTATCTATGCATCTTGTAATTTGTTTATTTTTTATGCAGATTCACTCCCCTTCAAAGTCACCCCAATCATTCTAGAATGATTAATTCATTCCAAATAGAGCTATTCAAGTCATCTGGTGAATTTTCATATATATTTTTTCATATTACAATATATCGTAATGTTAGTTTTTAAAATATCGTGTTGCCCTAATAACATGGTAATTAGACAATATACTATGGTACTTAACACTTGACATTTATAAACATGGTTCTCCAAAGGACAAAGAATACTATGGTACTTGAGCATGTAAAATGCCACACAAGGATTTCAATGAATATTTTTGAATGATGAAAACAAATTGGTGAACCGATTTATTGAGATTTATAGAAATTAATGTAACTCTTTTGCTACTGAGGTGTAAGAAAACACACGAGTTATAAGCGGGCATGACACTTCTCTACTGAAGTAGTCTTTGGGAAACTTAAAGGCCAAATAAAAAGCACATGAATCATTACACTTATATTCACAATGGTGCTTCATTTCATACTGCCAAGAAAATAATATTCATCATAAATATCGAAAAAATATTGAAAATAATCAATATAGTGTATCCCTCAGCCTGTTAAAAAACACATTACTTTTTGGTACTTTTCTATTTAAAGCTACACTGCGTAACTTTTTTAGTTTATTCTTAGCTAAAAACACTTAGTTCTTTCAAAAATATATGTGCTCAATGTATATTTACTTCGTTCAAGTAATAAAGTATTCTCGTGAGTGTATAATATGCCATTGAAAATACATACGAGTAAGGGGTTCTAATGTCGGTCGCCATGTTGCCCCTCCATCTTGAAAGTACATTAGCCAAAGAGGGACATACCCGTTAATTCAAGCTTCGCCTTTCGCGTTTTAACACTCGATGGCACCGTGTCGAATGTGAAGAGGGGGATTGCTTGAGACTGATATATAAAAACCTGAAAGCCTTTTTGAAAGTCTGTTGCTGATGGAGGATCACTCTTATTCTCGAGGATACGTATCAGAGTCGCCAAGGAAGCGAAAAAGAGGTAAAAGTTAAAAATAAAAGTTACTTTACTAAGATTAGCTTGCATTCGTCTGGGAACCTGATAACTGATGTTAGCAATGAAATGGTAAAAAAATTACGAAAACATAAAACTATTATTTATTTTACACGTCATAACCTATATGTTACCTGACTAATTAAATTACTGCAAATTATAATAGTTTTCTAAAATAATCTCATCACTTGAAGGAACACTCATGGACGAGGTCGAACTGGAAGCCATGTTAATCTTGGACTACATTGGCCACCGTAGGAGTTAAAACGAAATCGGAATTGAGAGGAACAGAAACTAATATTCCCTGGATGGTCATATACCTTTTCACCGCTAGATGGGGGTAATAATCACACATTATATCTTTAAAGAAACAATCCTGTACAAAAGGCCAGTGTGAATGTTTATGTGATGACTGACCTTTGGCCTCACACAGAAGGGTTGCTATGCTGTTTTGATAGGTTTGCGTCAGCCTTAACTCCACTAATGGCAGGAAGAAGCTCTCCAATGTGCTGTTGAGTGACTGCAGTAAAGCAAACCGCAGTCGCAAACTCTCGACTGGAACACCTGTGTGATCAGAATTACATTCAATGTATATCCAGGCTAAAAACTTGGGGAATGTATAATCTGCAATTGCATGAAAACATCTCATAATCCAAATCTAACAGCATAACACAATATGGAGATGGACTTGCCTAACAAGCATGCGACTTGGGGATCAACGACATCCTTGGCGTCGATGTAAACTTCATGTGGATGTAGCCGGGCAGGTGTGATGGCCAGATGTCGGCAGAGACGGTTCACAAACTGGACCAACGCAAAGTCCATCTCGAAGGTCCATTTTCTACTGGCTTTTTGAGCATGACGGGAGTCGATGCATGTGCATCTAAAACAAGAAGTTTTTTTTTACTTTATAATGACACCACTGAGAACTTCAGAGAGTTAGATTCATTATTCAAGTCATTTTAAAAGACTACTCCAAAACTCCATCCGTTTATTCAGAAACTAGAACAAGTGAGACCTGCAGAAACATGTATGTAGTAGTATGGAAGCAGTTTTGAGGCGGGATTCACAACAACAACAAAAATCGAATATTATTTCATATAGTGTGTACTACAGCTGTTTGTGAATGTAAAAGGTCTGCAAAGTTTCTAATATCAAAGTCCAAGACGAATGTCCTTGTCTCCAAAAAGAAAGAACCGATTCGGAACTGCTTGAAAGAGTCGTCAGTAGTTATAGTCTTACTTCCAGCATGAACCTACTTAGGTTTGTAACAAATTTGCACAATGCCAGCCTATGGTCTACATTGGCTGCTCGTGAACAAGGCCTACTTTGATCCGCCAGTTGTAGCTGAGGCTTAGAAGAGGTTGGTTTGGGTTGTCGACATGTCGAGAAGACGCTGGCATGCACTTTCAAAGAATGAGGACTGAGTCGCCAGGCTCGCATTGATTCGGTAAAACAGACAGCATTGTTACTGTTCGTATCACTGTCTATACAATAGACAGTGAGCTGAAATTCAGATATGGTAATGGCCTTATCTTCTCTCAAGAAATTACTTAACTTTTTTCTTAAGAAGATTATCATGAATCTGGCCCATTTTCTATAAAAGAGAAGGTACAAACCTTTCAAAGTGCAGGTCATAACCGCATGCCAGGATCGCACGCCAAACACTGCGAATATCCTGCTTGGCTCTGTCTAGAGTAAACTTGTGGAAACCTTCCAGGGTCAAAAACTTCTCTTCTGGCACTACTGGGATAGAGGAAAGGGGAAATGTTAAGATACATGAGAGATAATCAAAGAGCTAAAAATATATTAAAGTTTACATTTATATTAAATGAAAATAGCTGATTTTTTTCATTTTGTTTTTACCAACTTAAGTAGGACTTAAGTACATCTTTTTTATGATATTTTACAATTACCTCTGTTGTCTTTGAAATATGGTTAAAGTGAACTGCTGAATGTACTGGCAAACATGTATGGTAAACTTAAATATACTTTAATGTTATTTCTATTGAAACTTGTATTACATATATATTTTTAATTACAAATGGTATAATGATGAAGTCGAAATTTAGCATATTTAAAATATTAAGTTAAATAATATTGAATAACACGCAAAAGGAAAATTATAATCAAGTACGGTACATGTGCTTTACATGTTCGTTAGTATGTTAGTCAACACTTCAAAATAAGTATACTTCTTTAAAGCATGACAAAAAATTAGTAAAACAATGATTTAAAAGTGCACTTAAGTGTCTCTCTTTTAATACACTTAAGTGGCCTTTGATTTCATTAATATTATATTATCTACAAGTACAGTTTATTAAAAATATACTTTTAAGATTTGAAGCACACTACAAGTGCACAATCAATACAATTAAGTTCAGTTCTTTTTCCTAAGGTTACCATGTCCTATGTTTACGTTCATTTGTACAGAAACCAAGAATGTTATAGTAGTAACCTTCAAGCTTTTTGGCAGGAGACTTTTCAGGGTCTTTTTCATCAGGCTTGGTCTTCTCTGGAGATTTTGGCTTGAGGACTGTTTTTTTCTCACTTAGCACAGTTCTGGAGAAACAACATTTACAATGTTGTGAGAACCATTAAGCAGTTTAATCATAACTTTATTATGCATTTTATGGTAAGGGATGCTTGCATTAGACAAAACATTTTAAACAATTTAAATAACTCCCCAATACTGTTTAGCTTTAAGTGGTTTACCAAGTTAGCGGAAACTGACTGGATGAGCCTAATGTTAGTACTCACCTAACACTGTTAAGCATGGACTTCTCTTTGGTCGGGGGTTTGGTGATGGGTCTTTTTGTGCTGACCACTTTGCCTTGGTGCTGCTCTTTGCCTGCCTTGCTGTGCTTGTTCTTGTTGGGCTTTACAGTGCCATATTTACGGAGAATCTGCAGACACAATTACCAAGGTTTTAATAATTTCTACTTTGGCCCAGTCAAGAATTTTGTCTGTTCAACTGTTTCCTAAAACAGATGTAATAGTATAACACAAAGGTGTGGATTGCAAGTGCATGTAACACTTTTTAATTATTAATAAATATGTTTCATGTGTTCATGCATCTTAAAATTAAAATTAAGAAAGTTAACAGTACCTATATACGTGATACTATATGTGTAGATTACATCTAAGCAAGTCAATTTTCAGTAATCGTAATGACATTAATCAATGATTAAAATTTAGCAAAATGCACGTGGAAAGACTAACCATATGCATTTAGCGGACTTTATAATTATAATAAAAAAATACTAAATATGTTCATTAAAAATGAATAATTTAATATTATTAAATGAATGACTATTCTGAGGACATCACCTGTGTGAGCTGGTCATCAAGCACCTTCTTGGGAGGCCGTACGTGTGTAAAAAACACATGGAGCAGGTTGCCTGGTGTCTGAGAGTTGATCTGCTCTTTGCTGAGATAAATGTCCGATACTTTCACAGGTTTTGTTGGAATGGGGCTCAGAACCTGCTCTGCACATACGCAGCTCTTAAAGATGTCTGTTAGCACATCACGTGCCCCAGGAACCAGTTTATCTCCTACAAGCACAAAAACTAATAAAACATCTAACAAACTTGATAAATTTAAAGCAAAACCATTGCTTCATTGCAAAAAGAATCACAGAATGAGCTTAAAATAACACACATTTCTAAGATTAAGAAAGCAACCAACCTCTGATAGATTTATCAAGGAAGTACTCTTCAAGGGCAGAACTTCCTTGAGTGTCAAATAAACTCTGATTTACACTTGAGGCAGTGAGGATCTCCTCATTGGTCATCTCCATAAGCTCCTCCTCCCTTTCAAGATTGGAAAGGCCAATGAGATCACTGCTGTTGAAAAGACTGGCCCGAATCTTCTCAACCTGGGCCCGTGCCCTTACCTGTACACCAAAAGCAGAAACAGCAACATTATTGGATATCTAATTTCTTTTTAGAAAGGCTATAAGCAAGATTTAGCATAACACAGGAAATTAAGCATATCTCTGTCTTAAAAGTGGCCTCAGAATAGTAAGTGCACTAGAGTTGTCAAAAGTACCGACTTCGGTACTGAAATTTAAAAAATGTGACGATACCAGCATTTCCCTCTAGCATTTGAAGCGATGTTAAACGGATTCTCAAACACCTCTGATTGGCCATTGTGTTGACGCGCTCAACATACATGTCTCTGATTGGCCATTGTGTTGATTTTTAAATTTCAGTACCGACTTGGTACTGAAGTCGGTACTTTTTGACAACTCTAAAGTCACACTGTGCAAATGGAACAGCCCATGAAATAAATTAATTTGAAACTAACTAATTTAACCCTAACTATGAACAATAGTAGTAATGATGCTTGCTTGCAAGCAACACTCATATTATCATTGCTGGTGTTTTATTAGATCAAATGTCCCACCCACCTCTATGACAGCATAGCCTTTGATCCGTCGTGTCACACTGGCATGGATGTCTGGCGAGGCAACAGTGTACATGGAGCTCCCATCTGAGACTGACGTTGCACCACTATCCAGCTGCTCCCCAAGGCTGCCGAGACTACCTTGACTCCCTGTGCTACAAAGAGACACATCCAGACTCTCCTGACTGGACACCGTGTGGGGATCCAGGGGTGCTTGTGGCAGGGAAGGTGCTGTTTGAGAGGTCACCAACTCTTGGTTTATCAGCAGCTCCCCAGCAGCCCTGGAGGCTCCCTGTAAAGACGCCTGGCTCGCTGAAGCTGAGGCACTCAATGCTGGCGTTGTACTGTTGCTATTTGGGCTTCCTGCAGTGCAATCTCTCTTTGCATCTTGGGGAATACATGCTAGAGTTTCAGCTTTGGCATTTTTAGGGTCTTCCTCCTGAACTGGAATAAAGATCTCGTCCTTGAAGAGACCACCGTGCGCATTGCAAGCCCTTCGGATTGCATTGCGAACCACGGATTCCTCCAAGTGAGTTGGGATTCCTGAGAGCACGAGCAATCGGCTGTGAGCAGTGGAGCCGACCAAGGCTTGGCAAGCATCTGCAACGGCATCTCCAGTGACGCCCAGACCTTGTGGGTCTTTGTTAGCAAGGTGGCGTAAAATCAAGATTAATGTCAACCCACGGTGAAACCACAACATGTCTTCTGGCTTCCCTCCGGCCATGTTTAGTAAAGCATTATCACATTCTGACGGTCTTGCACCACTTCCGGAACCATGTTTCCCTGAGATGGCAGTTGCTGAAGCAACAGTGACTGCTGCCCGTTCTCGCTTTAGCTTCACTTTTTTGCGCTTCGAAAGCAAACTCGGACTTTGTGGCGTCTGGCCTGGGGAGGATGACGAAGAGGACGAGGAATCACTACAGTTGGCGGTGTTCGTAGACAAAGGGGCGCCTACTACCGACGTCCCTGCACCCGTACTGAGTGGCAGAGTCACTTCAGCGACTGCCAGGCACACCTCCATCAGAGCATGGAAGTACGTTGAGAAGCGGCTCCGCTCGGCAGAGAGCGCGATTGCTCCACCACTACCCGTTGCGGAAGTGCAGGAACCGCCGCTAACTAACCCCCAACTTTGGGTCTCATGGTCGTAAAGCTTTCGTAGTTCCGTTTGAAGAACCATAAGAACTGTGAGGCAGGGGTTGAGAAGCAGTGTAATGTGGCTGGACAGGCTCGAAGGGGTCTTGCACCGCTCGAAGGCATGGATCTTGCGGAGAAGCTCTGCAAGCAGGTGGAAGATCAGCTCCTTGATGCACGGAGCAAGATCAGTGGTCCACAAAAGGCCACCTAAACAAAGCAAGTGTGACACAAGGAATTGCATCAGCAGTTTTACTTTTTTTTAACATAAACTGTATAGCTAGGACCCATTTCTCAATACTTAAGTCACTTCAAAACTCTTCACACAGTTCTCCTAACCAGCTTTCAGGTTGGCACAGCAGTAAATTTTATATTAAAAATGTCTGTAATAGTATGTTTTCTGGGATCCTCGGAGCAAAATGAACATTTCTCACCCAGCAACTCCACAACCTGCATAAGCACAGAAGTGGGCACAGTGTCCAGCTCATCCTCAGAGCGGTCAATCGTTTCTCCTACGGTGTAGGTTAGCAGCTGTTCAGCAAAGGCCATAGCCAAGGGAAACTCAAGAGGCAACGAGTGCAATACCAGCACTGCACCAGGAGGGGGAGATACACCTGCTGACAGGACCAAAATATAAATTAAAGTCGGCATTAAAACGAAAATTCACCCCTATTTTCTAAAAGTGTTTCTGATTGATCTCATCCCACGGTCACATTAGATTAGACTTCTACAGACACTGCAGGGGTTGAAATAGTGTCTAACACACTGAGGAGTGTAGAATAATAACTAGTGTGAAGAATTACTTTTTAAAAAATATTGAATATTTTGACATTTTGGACATACTGTATTATACACCACTTTACTGCAACACTGCAATCCTGCAGATTTAAAGTTTGCATTCTTTTAATTCAGCTAAGAGTTCACGCAAGTCAGAGTTCACCAAACTTGAACTTCGGAATGCAGCGAAATTTGCATTACCTTGCATTTGCATGCATAATGACAATGAATTCAAAGGAATTTAAAGTGTAGTGTAACCGCTCCTTTAGTAATGCAAACCAATTGCAAAGATCATATAAATACAGAATATATAATTGATTATAATGTGTTTTCCAGGTATGTGGTATATAGCATCCCTTGTGAAAAATGAAATGCTTCGCATGCTTTTCAAAAAGAGTACTTATTACGGATATTATATACTTCAAAAAAATATACTTAAGTGTGCACTGAATGTATTTTTTTTTTACATTTAACTGCAGGTTAACTGCAATAAAATGAAAATGTATTATAGTTCAAATTTATATATAGACTGAATTTTGACCCACTTATGTAGGACTAAAGTACTTTTCTTTACATGTAATTTCATAATTACTCCTTTTGTCTTTGAAATATGTTTAAAATATACGGCTAAATTTACTTTAAAGTATATTTTAGTTTACCATAAAATCTCTTGAAACTTTTATGATATGCATTTAAATATATTTGTAATTACTCATTTGTAATGATGAAGTTGCAATTTACTAAAAATATATTTATGTTAAATGTAATATTGAACGATAATACAGTTAAAATTATAATAAAGTACTTTACATGTGTATGTTAGTCAACACATCAAAATAAGTGTACTTCTTTAAAGGATGAAAAAATGTTAATTAAACATCATGATTTAAAATTTACTTTAATGTTAAACTTTTAATATATAAAATGCCCTTTATAAAAGTGTACTAGGTTAAGAGTTAAGATACACTACAAGTGCACTTTAATACACTTAAGTATAAATTTTTTTCACAAGGAACACCCTAGATGCTGATTTAAGTGGCCTCTTTGCTAACTTTTGTACATTAGCAAAGACATTTTTATGTTTACTGAACGTACCGAGTACAACCTTATGAGTAGCTGAAATCTGAAAATGTACAGTATGTAGAATGCAACACTTTTTTGACATGCCTAGTTTGACATGCACTTTGTCAGTGGGGATGATGATGTTGGGATACTGGTTGGCTGTGGGTGGAGGGGTGAGTCCTGTGTTAGACGGGGAGGCGTCTAGCGGGTAACACACTGCTTCCATCAGATTCAGCTGGCCGTTTCGTCGCACCTTGTGACCAAGTCCGTACACCATTACACGAGTCCAAGGGGCTTTGTATAGAGAGGAACTAAGAAAAAAAATACACACATGAGCATATAGAATATTTAACAGAAAACTGAGATTTTTAGACTTTTACTATGCAAAGCTCCCTGCTTAGTGCAACTAGACTAATGAAAGTAAGAGGCAAAAACTGGTAATTCAGAAATAATATTATAACTAGCTAATATTATGAATCAATATGAACTCACTCTTTGCGGCAGCTGACTTGGCTCTCTTTGCAAGAGACGAGCACAAAGGCAGCACCGGGGAAGTTCACATCCATGCTGACCTTGGACTCAGTGATGGGAAACTCTTCCAGTGTAAACTGTTCAGGTGCACTCTGAATTTTCAGCAAACATTAAAGAATGTAACTAAAATTGTAACAACCAATAATAATTTAACATGTTTGACTGCACTTTATTTTACAGTGTACTTACCCAAGAAAGTACTGGGTAATATAAGGTAACTACATGGATTATAGATAGGTTTAGGGGGAGGTTCAGGGTTAGTACCCAGTTATTATAAAATATAATAAGTAGTACATAGTATGTACATGGGGAACAGGAATGTATAATAAAGTGCCATGTTTCTTAACACACTTAAGTCCACTTTGTAATAATGTCAAATTAAAAGGTTAACACTTTATTTTAAGGTGTCCTTGTTACAGTGTAGTTATACATTTAAGTACTGAGTGAAATTAATTAACAACATGTACTTACTATGGGTTTAGGGTAGGATTCGGGTTTGGTTTAGGGTTAGTTGCATGTAATTATGCTTAATTTACTGTTATTTCTACAGTAAGTACATATGTAAAATAAGGACACTGTAAAATAAAGTGTTATCATTAAAAGTTTAACGTAAAGGTATATTTCTTCCAATAGCGCTTTATCGTTTCAAAGTAACTTCACAATAATAAACAGGAAAATAACCAAATGTTGAAATGTAAAATTCATAAATTATGAAAATGTAAAAAAAAAAAAAAATTCTAGTATGTCTATACATTTTTTATTATTTTTTATTTCAGTTATTTTAGTACATCAAGGTAAACTAAATTTTATTTTGGTTCAGTTAACGTTTATTTTATTTCACGCAACAAAAATGTATTTAATGGTTTTAGTTTTAACTATAATAACCCTGGTTCAATAACGGTGTCGATGTTGAAAAGTTACTGTCATTATCTTATATTAAAGTACATTTTAAATCATTATATTTTAACCTGTTAACAAGTTGTGTTTCAAATTTTAGGTTGATATCTCAAAAAATTTGCTTTCAATCAGCTTTTAAGATTTTGTTTGGGCGCAGTACCAAACTTTTTCACTAGATGATAACCAGACTCCATTACTGCCCATATAAGGGCACCTCCATTTCCATATGTGTTTTGAGTGATATGAACCATTATTTCCACAATTTTCATACAATTTATGAAGTAGACATCCTATTCAGATGTAATATGAGAAGTTTGGCAGATGTTGATATGAATTCAACCTCTAAGAAACACATAAAAATAACAAGTATGTGTGTTATAGCTTCCTACCACATCACAAATGGTGAATCTATCATTTTTTTCTTTATATTTAAATAAATTCAGACCTTTTTTTCTAAAATAATTGAATGGATGCTATCTTTTGAACTCTTGGCATGAAAACAAACTGAGGTTTACCCTTCTTTCATGATTTTTCATGTTCATCACTATTTCAAAATAAAGGTCTAAACACGCCTTAGGAGTATGAAAATATTCTTGTTGCAAATTGATAAATTACGGCTCCTCTGTAATTTATTTGAAAAAATCTAGGATCTATGGAAACTAGAGATTGCAAGCTTTCAAATGATATATAGTTTGTCAAGATTAGTTTAGGTTTAGTATAGGATATTACTGTTTTAAAAATATAATGGATTTGAGCCCACCGGTGGGCCCGTGACACTTAACAGGTTAAAAATGGTCAATAACTAATATTAATTTGAATATTGGATACATTTAAATATCACAGGTCATAATGGTGGATGTGCAGTGAATAATGTAATTAGCTGCCTGATTCAGTAATTTTCTAAATATCTAAATTATAGATGTCTTTCTGATCACAAAAAAGAAAATAATATTAAGAGTAAAATATAGTCATTTTCCCTTTAGAAAAGTAAAAGTTCTATTTTTGTTGGAGAATTTTGTTCTCTTATTTATCTCAACTTTCTGACTATGTTTTTTATCGTATACAAATCATGGTTTTCAGAATACTGCACTGCTATACTGATATAATGGGCACAAATAAGTTGAGGCACTAGTACCTGAAGGAAACAGCAGATCTGTTTAGTGAGTTCGAGAAGGCTGTCTTCGCCCTGGTGCAGAGCTCTGCTGATGGCCACCGTCAGCCATTCACTGATGGTCTGTGCGTTTCCCTGATAGAAGAGCTCAGTCGGAGAACAGCTCTTGCCCTGGAGCTCGTGGAGAACAGACTGAGCCAGCAGAATAGAGTTAGAACTGATTCTGCCATCTACAGAAGCCAAAGGGAAATGAACAAATACAAGAGTTTAATGAAAAATGTTTTCCTAGTATATATTAGGTAACACTTTACAATAAGGTTGCATTAGTTAACATGAGCTAACAATGAAAAATACTTCTAAAGCATTTATTAATCTTAGTCATGTTAATTGTAAATAATGTTAATTTCAATATTTACGAATACATTATTAAAATCAAAAGTTGTATTTATTAATATTATTTAATGGACCTGAGGTGACATGAACTAGCAATGAACAGTTGTATTTTTATTCACTTTTGTTTAAAAAGATTATTATATACAGACCAAATGTAGTGTTCATTGTTCGTTAAATATACGGGACCTTATTGTAAAGTGTTCCCATGTATTAAAATATAAAATTGGAATTTGGACTAAACAAGTAACATTGTCAAGTGTTAGGGAAAATTACTTTTAAAAGTAATGTGTTACGTTACTTTTGCGTTACTTTTTCCTCACCTGGCTGAGACTTGATCTCTTCCAGGCCTTGCAGGTGTTTGTTTTTTTTACTGAGAATTTATTTTTTGCAAGTGTTTAACGCAATAATGCATTCAACAACATAGCCTACATAACATACACCTTCATTTTCTTTTAAAAACAAATTTACATTATTATTACTGTATGTATATTCAGGGCACTTAGAATATTTCCTGACCCCAAGAGCTATGAATGCCATACAAAAGATTGCTTAGCCGATAACCGCGATATTGTAGTACTGACAAGTCAACCGCAGAGGAATGCAAAGTAACCGCAGCAACCGTGATATTCGCATGTTTTCTTTTTTTCATAAGGCTATACCCTTCTTTTTTTGAACTTTGTGCATGTGTGTTGAATGTTAAATGAGTTAATAATGATAAACAGATTGTTTATCATGGTGATTTGTACAGAGGCTTCGTGGATTTTGACCTTAAGCCTAAACAGACAGTGAATGAGAGAGATCGACTGAGCGTGTGCGATTACCTGCGTCTGTCTTTGAGGTCAAGTCATATATTTGTGAAAAGGTTGCCGTGTCCAAGGAAAGCGAAATATTTGTCGTATCATCCTTTTAATGTTTAAGGGTATTTACCATGAATGGCGTGAGCGGCAGCGCTGGTCAATGTATTGAATCAATGCCATTGGTCTATATTAAGTGAAGCATCAGCTTCAGCGTTACCCATGCGACGCATTGCTGGTCAGCTGAGCCTTGAAAAGAGCCTTGAGTTAAAAATAATTAACACCTTGTTTCATTACATCTATCTATTAATGACTCAGCGTTTTTGAACGTGTTTGTTGAATGAATGGTTTAATGACTCACTCAAAGACAGTCCGTTGCCGTAACAATGTAACTGCGCGCTGAGTGACAGCCTTTCAATGCGCAAGGCGCTGTTTAGTTTCGGTTACATTGGTTACATTTTTGTGCATGCTGACCACATCGTAACACTTATTTATATAGCAACAAATAAATATAAATAAACACAAATAAATAAATAAATAAATAAATAAATGGCGCTAATACAGCATATTATCGCGGGTATTCGCTATCGTGGCTGTTGAGCCACTCTTAATTACCGGAAGGGAAATTCCTTCACCACGACAGCCCTATTACCTACTGTACAACAGTTTTTTATTGAAAGTAAAGTGTTTTTAAGTAATCCGTGCTTTTGTACTTTTTGTCTGTTCTTGCAACTACGTTATGGAGAAGAGAGTGAAATTTGATTCAGTAGTGTATAAAAACTGAAAAGTAATGTGCTTTTTTAAATTGATATAACTTAAAGGGTTAGTTTACCCAAAAATGAAAATTAAGTCATTAATTACTCACCCCCATGCTGTACCAACCCCGTAAGGCCTTCGTTCGTCTTCGGAACACAAATGAAGATATTTATGATTAAATCTGAGAGGTTTATCACTCCTCCATAGGCTCCCTAAGGGAATGACACCGGACGGCCCAGAAAGTCAATGAAGAAAATGTTTAAATATTCCATGTCGCAACAGTGGCTCAACTATAAGTTTATCAAGCGACGAGAATACTTTTTGTGCGAAAAAACAAACAAAAATAACGACTTTATTCGACTATTCCTTTTCTTCCTTGTAGGCCTGAAACGAGACTTCAAGAGATTTCCACGACGCGCGCGCGAGAACTTAACTGAAGTAGTTGAAGGAGATCGCAATTCTCGCGCATGCGTCGTGGAAATCTCTTGAATCCCTTAGGGAGCCTATGTAGCAGTCATCCACCTCTCAGATTTAATCATAAATATCTTCATTTGTGTTCCGAAGACGAACGAAGGCCTTACGGGGTTGGTACAGCATGGGGGTGAGTAATTAATGACTTAATTTTCATTTTTGGGTGAACTAACCCCTTTAATGACAGAAGTTTTGGGTAAACTATCCTTTTAATTACTCACCCTCATGTAGTTCCAAACCCGTAAGACCTTCATTCATCTTCGGAACACGAATTGAGATATTTTTGATGAAATCCGAGAGCTTTCTGAACCATCCACAGACTGTAACGTAATTACCACTGTCAAGCCCCAGAAAGGCAGTAAAGACATCGTTAAAAAAGTCCATGTGACTCCAGTGGTTCAACCTTAATGTTATGAAGCAATGAGAATATTTTTTGTGGGAAAAACAAACAAAAATAACGACTTAATTCAACAATCTATTCTCCTCCATGTCAGTCTGCTAGGCACGTAAGCACCATAACGCATGCATGTGATAATGTGATCATGTGATCGTGCTTAGCCAATAGTGAACCAGCGTTCTGCCATAAAACACGGAAGAGATGTACTTTGTGAATAGCTCAACAAACGGAATAGCGTAAGAGAGTGGCAGGGAAGAGAGGAGAGTTTGTTGAATAAAGCTGTTATTTTTGTTAGTTTTTCCCACAAAAAGTATTCTCGTCATTGATAAACTTAAGGTTGAGCCACTGTAGTCACTTGGACTATTTTAACGATGCCTTTACTAACTTTTCTGGGCTGGCATGTGCAATTACCTAGTAGCCTATGTAGTGAGACAGCTCTCAGATTTCATCAAAATAAAATATCTTAATTCCTGTTCCGAAGATAAACGAAAGTCTTACGGGGTTGGAACAACATGAGGGTGAGTAATTACTGACAGAATTTTCATTTTTGGGTGAACTAACCCTTTAAAATAATGCATTACTGTACTCATTAAATAAAAAAGTAATCTGATTACATAATGCACATTACTTGTAATGCGTTACACCCGAAACTGTAAGTAGTTACTCATGCAAGTTCAAATCTAAACCTGTTCCTCAAAATATTTGTATGTCATCACCTGGCAAAGGTGGAGCCAGCAGCTGATTGGACAAGAGCTGCAGGTGCTCAAGTGTGATGTCTCGTACAGCGGGAATGTGGAAGAGACGTGTGAACGTGTGAGGGCTCTTGGGAGCAAAGATGTTGAGCAATGCCATGCGGCAGTACAGACGCGCGAGAGCACTTTCACAACGCAGCAGCTCCCTGAAACACACAAGCACAGAGTACTGAACATTAAACTTTAGCGTTGCCTTTAAAATGTGAACTCTTTCAGTAAAAGTCCGACATTTTTTAATCTACAATAGTAAAACTGTCTTGAAAAAATGCATTACCGATGAATTTGGATGTTGCTGCTGTCCAGAGACACCAGGCCATTTGCTGCAGCCCTGCGGGACCCTGCTGGCGGCCTCTCTAGCATCTCAATGGGGTACCAGTACCGGACTAACACACCCTCACTACGGAGATATGTCTCCACCTGGACCAGTTCATTGGCCTGAATACACACAAATGAAGACATTTCAGCGAAGTTTCAGATTTGTTGCATTTTGAAACAAGTGCATTTAAAGGATGTTCAAATGCTAGTGTGTATATAAGAATAGCCTGTCAAAAATATGTATGGGCTATTTTAATTTTACGAACAAAATAATGCAATGCGGGACAAATATTTACATTTATATGTTTAAAATGTGAAGTATTTCACATTATTATCCCTCAATCATAAGAGTATTATGCTGCTCTATGCTGATTTCATTAGGGATTTTTTTTTTCTTGGATCTGGATGATTCTCCTTACGTCATAAAGATATCAAAGTCAAAATGGGCAAAGTAATAAATATAAATAAAATATATAAAAATGAAGTAGAATACATCAAGGTCCATAGAGTCAATTGTCATGAACATGCAAAAATGATTTAAATAAGTCTTAATTTTCTTTATGCAAAATAAAATTTCTTTTTTTTTTTCACATGAAATGTGGCCTTTTTTTGCTGATTTTGATCCCTTTAAACAGAGTGATTTGGAAACTGAAATTTGACTAATGTGGATACTCACGGAGTCTACATCGAGCACGACACCATGCAAGCCAAAAGTCTTCAACATGCCCCGGATGGCAAACTTTGGTAAGGCTGTTCCACCTGTGCTGCTACAGGTGTTGTTTCCCTCTGGGCAGCGGATGCCCACTGTTAAACCTGTGGGGAAAATGGTTACATGTTTAACCTGTTATTGTAATAATAAAATAGTACTTATCGGTGCAGTCTCATCAATGCAATTCTGACTGGTGCAATTATAAAATTCAGTATATATGCATGTGTATATATGTATGTAAAGAAACAATGTGTGATCTCCACAATAGACCAAACAAAAGTAAGTGCATAGATCCTAGGACAAATATTCATGTTAACGTGCGCTTTCACACAGACCTTTGCGGACTTTGTCAATGGTGAACTTATTAGCTTCATCTTTGATGTCCTCGATGGTTGGAAGGTAGAGGTCACGAGGAATACCTCCATTCTCTTCATACAGGAACTCAACAGTCTGACGTGCAATGTCCACCATTCCTGCCAGGAATAAGCGCATTATTTATACTAAACTCATGGAGAAAAACTGGTGAAAAAGAAGTGCACATAATTGTATTGAATATGCAATTGCAGTGTGCTTCAAATTTTAAAAGCATAAATAAATATCTAGTTCAGTCATCAAGAGGGCGCAGGCTGATAGGTCCTTTACATGCACCTGCAAGCAATCACATCATCACCGCATGGCACAAGCTGATTGGTCTCTTTTGATTAAACTTCTGAGGCGATGAGAAGTTTTTTGCACACAATAATAAGACTTTATTCAACAACTTATTCAACTTTATTCTCTTCCGTGTCAGTCTCTGATGCTGTTGTTATTTTTATTTTATTTTATCATTTTTTTGCACAAAAAGTATTCACGTCGCTTCATAACATTAAGGTTGAACCACTGTAGGCACATGGACTATTTTAACGATGTCTTTACTACCTTTCTGGGCCTTGAAAGTGGTAATAATGTTGCAGTCTATAGGGGGGTCAGAAAGCTCTCAGATTTCATCAAAAATATCTTAATTTGTGTTTCGAAGATGAAGGAAGGTCTTAAAGGTTTGAAATGACACGAGGGTGAGAAATTAATTACAGGATTTTCATTTTTGGGTAAACTAACCCTTTAAACTATAAAACATCTTCATTCAATTGCAATTAATATGCTATTAAGTGTCCAAAAACATTCAATCTATTTCACGCTTAAGTATATTCTTTTAAAGTATATGATTTCTGCAATAAGTATTATTTTTAAAAATGCTAAAGTTTGCTAAAGTTACTTCTTTTTCACGAGGAAATGTCTACCCAGCTGGACATACTGACCACTGAGAGAATATATGAATAGACTGAGAGGGACTCTTTTAGCCATTGTAAATAAAAGAGACATTCACCGAGCTGAAGTGCTCCTTTGATCTGATCCAGACCAGATTTCCTCTCTGCTTCATTCCTGAAACGACGCCGAATGGTTGGAAAAACTTTGGTTTCCCACGCTTTTACTAGCAAGGCGTAGTGATCCTCCTTTACAAAGAGACGGCGAGAGAAAAACATACAAGATTTCTTTGAAAAGACAGTTTGCTTACACTATTTTAGGGGTGTTAACTTTCAAATTGCTTTAGAGAAAATGAAGGGCCTAGTTATGAGCTCTCCATACCCTAGGAATGTCTTCATCATCTTCATCATCACTCTCATCATCAGCAATTAGTGGCGGGTGGGCGTTTGGCCCTGAGACGACCAGATTCTCATAGCTCAGTTCTACCTTGTAGTGACAAGAGGCATCACTATTGTATTCTGTAAATAAAATCAGACCACAAGAACTAAAGGTTAACCCACATGAAGCTGCTATTCGTTACTGATTCAGTCAGATAGCAAGTTTTACTTAGAAGAGGGAGAGACAACATTCAAAAGCAATCTAACCTCATGTACAGTACATACAACTTTTCGAGCTGAAAGTATTAATATTAGTTAATGTTTAAGTCGACACTCACGTTGCTGTGCTGTGACGACCGCGGCAATGCGACACGGAGGACCATGAGAACCAGAATCAGACGCCACACTAGTGCCGGCATCGTTGTCGCTGTCAGAGGCCATGGCAAAGGGCAGAGCCTCAAAGTTGGCACTGATCTCCTCTGAGAGGTCCATGCAAAGGTCAGCAGCGTTTCGGTGAGCCTGTCCCTCTGCATACGCAAACAACCGGCAGCCAAAGTTTGCATGGATCTTTGTATTCTGAAATTACACCATGACGAATCATCATTAAAAAAATGAAACTATATATAAAACAGGGCTAAAGGGCAAATAAGGAAACCAGTGTACAATAAAAAGACATTTATAACTAACAACTACATAAGCAACATAAGTCTCCTCAAAGAAGTTTTTGGATGCTTAAACCATACGTAAAAATGTATTTCGCTGAATATAACAAAACCAAGGAAAATAATTATGATTCATGACAATTATAATCATTTTTAGCTTAATGTTTATTTTATGCTGTCGTCCCCTCCTTGAACTGTCACCTTATCGTGGTGGAGGGGTTTGAGTTCCCGAATGATCCTAGGAGCAATGTTGTCCAGGGCTATATGCCCCTGGTACGGTCTCCCAAGGCAAACGGGTCCTAGGTGACGGGTCAGACTAAGAGCGGTTCAGAACCCCATTATGAAAAAAAAAAAAATCAAGGACCGAGACGTCATCCGGCATGGCGCAGCCGGGGCCCCACCCTGGAGCCAGGCCCGGGGTTGGGGCTTGCATGCGAGCGCCTGGTGGTCGGGCCTCCCCCCCATGAGACCCGGCTGGGCTCAGCCCGAACGAGTGACGTGAGACCGTCCTCCCGTGGGTTCACCACCTAAAGGAGGGATCGTAAGGGGCCGGTGCATAGTGGATCGGGCGGCAGTCGAAGGCAAGGGCCCCGACGACCCGATCTCTGGACACGGAAACTGGCTTTAGGGACGTGGAATGCCACCTCGCTGGCGTAAGCTTGTGCGGGAGTTTGAGAGGTACTGACTAGAGATAGTCGGGCTCACCTCCTCGCACAGCTTGGGCTCTGGAACCACACTCCTTAACCCTCGCGATAGTCTCGCTTTTTTCTTATCAGTGCAAAAGAAACTCAAAATACTCTGTTGATTTTGATCTAACATATTAAGTGTTGTACATCATTAGATCCTGATAAGTGTCTATTTTTTTTGTGGATACTCACAATAAAAACAAAGTGTTGTGCTTTTCGCCAAATAAAGAAAAACAAACATGATGCGCGTTCTGCCTTCTCTCTGTCAGTTAAGTCCATTCTGAAACGCGTCCAAAAATTTACTTTAATTCCGCAAATACTTGTCATACAGGCACGAGTGTTTTTTCATAATGAAGCTTGAACTCTCTACTTTTAAATGAATTAATTTATATAAAAAAACAAATATTCTCAGTGTATGTAAGCTGTATGAAAAGAGAGAGATGTCAGTATTTTTCTTTCCAGCTCATTATACCTAATTACGCGTTAATGTGCCACGCCCACGGAGAGCGCGCGCTATTCAAACGCAAATGATCTAAGGCAAGCCATTGAAACATGCCAACGCCCACCAGCTGGATTATAAAACACATCGTGTTTAGTAAGTATCTTGTACAGCTGTGGACACAGCGTATCCTTTCGCTGTGAGGAATAATACTATCTAACCCTGGAAAATGTACCAGAAGTGCTGGTAGTTTCATTTCGAGGAGCAACGGATCCAGCTGATGTAGTAAGTCATTTATTCGTAAGTGCTTTGTTCTAATCGCGATATTGAATAGTGTCTGACTGTAAACCGCAAAAAGACTGTTTAAATATGAATTGCGTGTCTGTGTGTAGGCTAAATGATGAGTGAACGGCATAGGCGCGCGCGCTTTGTTTACAACAGTTATACAGCGCGTGTCTGTGCCTTGTTCATTCACTCTCGCACCTACATTAGTAAACGTTATGTTTACATGAACACATCCAAACTATATTGCTATAGCCTACTAAGATGAGTAAAAATAGACTGAAATATGTTGAAATAAAATGTCTGTATAAGCAACAAGCTGCAAATTCACATGTATATACTAATATATCATACACAATATATTACAGACTAAATATAAATGTTTAGACAAGATTTTGTGATTAGTTTTGGATAGATTATAAAGTTTTGACTGTAAAAAAAGACTACTGTCACATTAAATAGGTATGCTTGTGTTCACCAATTTCTGCTCATAGTTAAATATACTATAGTATGATGTTTTGTCAAAAATAAAGTAGGTATATTGAATTATCAACTAAGATGTTATTATAGTGTTTGTTCCAATATTCAAACTAATGAATCCTTACCTCTTTTTAATACGTATGATAAAATGTATACTTTTTACAAAGAAATACACTTGAAATATTGTTAAAATTGTAATTGTTGTTTTAATTGTAATCTATTTGTAATTGGTTACAATTTCTAATTGTAAAATATGTATAGGCTAGGGGGGTGGAAAGTGCTCTATGGGGGGCGACAGTGACACCTGGAGGGGTGTGATTGGGAGGTCCACTGACCACTGATTGCGAGCGGTGTTCTGTTATTGGACTTCTGTGCTAGCCACAGCTTGTCCATAATGAACACCATGTTCAAGCATAAGGGTGTCCATCAGTGCACGTGGCACCAGGACACCCTAGACCGGAGATAGATGATTGACTTTGTGATCGATTCATCCGACCTCCGGCCGTATGTCTTGGACACACGGGGGGAAGAGAGGGGCGGTGCTGTCAACTGATCACCACCTGGTGGTGAGTTGGATCTGATGGCGGGGGAGGAAGCTGGACAGACTCGGCAGACCCAAACGTGCTGTGAGGGTCTGTTGGGAACGTTTGGCCGAGTCCCTTGTCAGAGAGATCTTCAACTCCCACCTCCGGCAGAGCTTCGACCGGATCCCGAGGGAGTCTGGAGATATTGAGTCCGAGTGGACCATGTTCTCCACCTCCATTGACGACGCGACCGCTCGGAGCTGAGGCCGTAAGGTCTCCGGTGCCTGTCGAGGCGGCAATCCCCGAACCCGGTGGTGGACACCGGAGGTAAGGGATGCCGTCAAGCTGAAGGAGGAGTCCTATCAGGCCTGGCTGGTGGGACTCCTGAGGCAGCTGAGGGTACCGGCAGGTCCTCGGGCCTGGGAGGAGTTTGGTGAGGCCATGGAGAAGGACTATTGGTTGGCCTCGAAGAGATTCCCGTCCGGCGCCTCAGGAGAGGGAAGACTATAGTATTAATAAAAATAATCAAAAATAATAAAATAATAAATTATTTTAAATTAATTATGAATAAAATAATCCTAAAATAACACCATTTCCTTTTTCATTAGCATATTATTAGCATGCTTTCTGCAAAACCTCTTACAGGGATTTGTTTCCCCTCACAAATGTATCCAGTAAACCTATAAATGGACTTAAAACTTATGAATCATGTTGAACTTTATGTGCACCATTGGTATGCTTTTTATTTATTATTTGTTTGCAAACCTTCTTCTGAATGTGGACAACGGGCCACATCCCTCCAGCCACGTCCTCCAGATAAGGGGCGAGACGTTGACCACAGTAAGTGAAGTAAACCCTCCCTTTAGGAGGCTGACCGGGTGGAGGTGGAGTGCCTTCCAAACGCTCCCAACCAATACCTGCAACATCACCTGTGTCGAAATATACAAGACAAATCATCACTGGGGAAGCTTGAGAAATTTTCATCAAACCAAAAAAATGTCTTTAAACTTTGTGAGCGATGACAAATAGTGGCATTTAAAATGTTTTAAAATGGTTGCCTACCAGCGTTGGGGGGTAACTAAACATAGCAACCCTACTAACGTTACATACACTACAGAAAAACAGAGAACCAGCATAGCTTTTTCAGTAACAAGGTAATTTTACCAACAAGCATTGGTCTGTTAACAAAACACTACATTGTTGGTTTTTACAGTACAATTGTTTTTTTTATCTTACTCAGTATTTTTCCTAATTTAAGCATAAAACCATGAAAGCAATGTTATTGAGTATGTGATATTTTATTGTGCACACAACTTTACAGATGAGGAAGTTGAGTCAATAATCAGTCAATAATAATCATTATGCTTCTACATTAACACTCAATTTCAGATCTGTATGGAAGTAAAATAATGGCAAATGTTTTTGAAACAAAAAAGGCTGTTGAATTGCACTACTTGAAAAAAATATGCATTGCATTAACCATGCTTGCATTTTAATACATTGTATTTTTAGGGCTTGCATTTTTATGGGCTGAAATTCAGCATGGTTGGATATTTCAATTCAAAACATTTTACACACATTTTCATTATTAAAAATGCAATAATCCATATTTCACTTCCAAAATATTCAAACTGTTTAAAACTACAACCTATAATATTCAACAGGCAATTTTAGGTCCATTTTATTTCGCTTTGCAAATTCGCTTCCACAAATTCAGTGGTTCAAATTCAACAGTAAATTCAACATTGACATCCTGGAACTGCAGGAAAAGCAGTAGATTACCGAGCATACCCTCCATCTGCTGTTAGTCGACCTCACCAGCAGGAGGTGCAAGCCCGTGTTGTTGAAGACCAGAGCAACAGTTAGAGCAAGCCATTCATTCATAAAAACTCAGCAATGTAAGTGTATTTGTGATTATTATGAAGGCTGTTTTATGAGAAATTCAGTGTCTTCACAGTTACTTTTCCTGTGTAGCCTACATGCATGTTTCTCTATCGTGAACAAGATTATAATGGTATTCCCCAATGCGGATATACAGATCCAATGTTACATTTGAGGTTGACATATTTCTCTTGCTTGTTTAGTTGCCTTAAAGGGTTAGTTCACCCAAAAATGAAAATTAAGTCATTAATTACTCACCCCCATGCTGTACCAACCCCGTAAGACCATCGTTTGTCTTCGGAACACAAATGAAGATATTTTTGATTCAATGTGACAGCTGGATCACTCCTCCATAGGCTGCCTAAGGGAATGAAACTTGACGGCCCAGAAAGTCAATGAAGAAAATGTTTAAATATTCCATGTGACAACAGTGGCTCAACTATAAGTTTATCAAGCGACGAGAATACTTTTTGTGCGAAAAAAAACAAACAAAAATAACGACTTTATTCGACTATTCCTTTTCTTCCTTGTAGGCCTGAAACGAGACTTCAAGAGATTTCCACGACGCGCACGCGCGAGAATTGCGATCTCCTTCAACTCCTTCAGTTAAGTTCTCGCGCGTGCGTCGTGGAAATCTCTTGAAGTCTCGTTTCAGGCCTACAAGGAAGAAAAGGAATAGTCGAATAAAGTCGTTATTTTTGTTTGTTTTTATTCGCACAAAAAGTATTCTCGTCGCTTGATAAACTTATAGTTGAGCCACTGTTGTGACTAGGGTTGGGAACCGAGAACCGGTTCTTATCCAGAACCGGTAGTGTTTTTGAAAAAATACCGGAACCGTGCAAAATTCCTAAGTTTCGGTTCCGAAAACGGTTCTGGTGCGATATGTGGGCGAAGTGCTGGGAGTAGATTATCCTTTAGCGTCTCCACAATGCGCAGACAGCGAGAGAGAGAGAGAGAGAGAGAGAGAGAGAGAGAGAGAGAGAGAGAGAGAGAGAGAGAGAGAGAGAGAGAAAGAGAGTAGAGCTGCATGATTAATCTTTAAAAGATTTCGATTCAAACACCCACGCCATCTTATTCCTAAATGACAAAAACTTCACCCCTGAAGTTGCGGTTTGCTCTCACACGCGCTGCATTTGTCACACACGGCGCGCGCGCGCCCAGTCACTATCTAGTAGCCGACATTCAAATCTGTTTGCGCTGAGAGAGAGCAGTTGTCCATATGAAACTGCTTTACAATCACACAATAGTGTGTTACAAATATTCAAATGATTAACGTTACAGAAGTACTGAGATAAGTTTATAGTTTGAGTAAACATTGACGGTAGTCAAAACAGATGCAGTCCGTAACTTTTTTGTGTTCAGAATTTACAACATGTAAGTTATACAATGAGCGAGTGCATCATGAATGCCTTTTTTTCAAACCATGTTTTTGTCTTATCTTGAATCACTACGTTAAGCCTGTAATAAGCGTTAATACTCTGACTTCTTGTTTAGACTGGCCGGCGGATCGCAGCCGCTGCGGAGTAGACCAATGCCTGCGTGACTCGTCATAGACATAAACAGAGAAAAGTAGCTCCGGCAATAATGTTCTTCCGCAAGACGCATGCAGTTCTGTTAGAGCGCCGATTTATCCAGTAATTAAATAAGTAAAGTCTTTATGAATCAATCATTCAAACCGTTTAAAAAAATAATCTGTTCTATACACATCTTTCATGTGTGTTCAAGCATATTCTACCCCTTCTGAGAGGGTATTCTTCACTGTTGGAGATACAATAAGCAAGGAGAGGTCCTAAATTATTCTAGACTAGAGAATGCAGCATTTTTTTTTCTTCAGAATTTTTTTTTTATTATTATAATTTTTTTGCAAAAATTGCTTGATAATATGTTGAATTTGTTTACATTACCAGTCTGTTAAACTAATTTGTCAAGTACTATAAGAAATAAACGCAAAAAGGATTGTGGATTTTTCTCTTACTAATATTTTTTAATGAATGGGAACCGGAACCTGGAACCGGAATCGTTTGGCGGAACCGGAACCGGAAAATTTCTCACGATTCCCAACCCTAGTTGTGACATGTAATATTTAAACATTTTCTTCATTGACTTTCTGGGCCGTCAGGTTTCATTCCCTTAGGGAGCCTATGGAGGAGTGATCCAGCTGTCACATTGAATCAAAAATATCTTCATTTGTGTTCCGAAGACGAACGAAGGTCTTACAGGGTTGGTACAGCATGGGGGTGAGTCATTAATGACTTAATTTTCATTTTTGGGTGAACTAACCCTTTAACTTTATATTGCGGAGATGTGCAGCACGCAGTAGGCTACTAGGGTTTCCCTCAATACTTCAGGATTCCCCTGCTTGAAATATAAAACACTTAACATAGCTTAATGGACTAATACAGAGTGATATAAAAGACCAAACTCGCAGGCAAGCAGATGGACTCAGAATATGAATTTAACGCGCAAAGTTCATGCTGAGCGTTTCACAGTGATATACTGGCATAAAGTTGGCTTGACATTAGACAGTCGCACATTTAGGGGCCGTCTCTAAAATTATATATGACATTGGTATACACGTTTCTAACTTCAATATCATTTGAAGAGAACAACTTACAGTCATAAAACCAACTGTAAAGTGTTCATGTAGGTGTCAAGCATGATGCACACCTTTTAGATTTTTGGCATTTATTCAAATAAATTGAAGTTTGCTATTGAAGTTAGAAACGTGTATACCAATGTGTGAATGTCCCCTAAATGTGCCAATGTCAAGCCAATTTTACATTTAGCAGATGCTTTTATCCAAAGCGACTTACAGTTAAACTAACAATAGGACAACAATATGCAAGTGCTATGACCTTTCCCAGTTTAATCTAATTCAGTACATGTAGGCATACTTACATAAATATATAGAATAGAAGAGAAAGTGTTAGTATTAATTGATCAAGTGTTGACAGGGTACCCCCAGGATCCTCCAACTTAAATTCAAGGCTTTTTAAGACCTTTTTAATACCATTTCAAATGAAATTCAATGCCAACTTCGTACCCATTCCGACAGAAGTATGAGGGGAAAATGTCAAATCTGTATACATTTTAAACCCTAGAAAATAATTATGTACAAGGAGGCTACTTGAATTAAATAAAACATTTTACTTCAATTATCAGTCATACTTAATACATCCGCAACAGCATTGTAGCGCGCACGTGTGTGTAGGCCAGTGTTAATTTCGGCAGCCATTTTTGATTTAGTCTTAGTCTTCAGACGAAAATGCTTATTGGTCTTAATCACATTTGAGTCATCCTGTTTTTTATAGTTGTAGTTGACGAAAAGTCTTTGCAGTTTGACCAAAAGTTGACAAAAAATGCAGTTACTTCACTTTTGATAGTCATTTTATATATTCTGAATAACTATATAATATATTTTATATATTCTGTCTTTAGACAGAAAATGTCATAATAATTATTCTCTCTAGGCCAATTCAATTAAGCTTATGAGAAATTATTGACATTGCACTCTTTAGCAGTAGCACTTGTAATGATAATGATCCCTTTTCCTAAGTTCTGTGGTTCTCCAATTTTTTAGAGTGCCGTACCCCCTGGTGCCCTCTCTTCCACTTAGACTGCAGTCACACCCTTTCCATTAAGGGACAAGATTTGCCCCCTTTAATACATTTTTCCATTTAATTTTTTCATTAAATTTGCAATGTTAAAACACATTAAAATCGCCAGTAGGTGGCAGTAACTCACTATCTTTATGAGTGAGTCTTTGAGTCATTCATTCATTGAATCTCACGATTCGTTCAAAGCCACATATTTCGTTGCAAAATAGAGCAAGCCTGACAATGCGGTTTTAAATGTAGTACATCACTTAATGTTACCCTTTTTTCTTTTCTTATTTACTGTTGTATAAAATCAATGTCACATTTGAAATCGTGTGGATATTCAGGAAACGTTGCATTCTTGCTCGTATGAACACTGGTGGATATATCAGCCTGCATTTTGATCGCAGGTTTAGTCGCACAAACAGCGCAAGCGGCTCGTGACAGAACACAGACTGACTGAATGACACTTTAATTTAAGTAGAACAGCTTAAATAAAGATCGCTGAACTCCAGCTTGTCTGTGTTTTCAGATCATCCGTGCTTCTTCAGCAGTGTAGAGAAAGTGCGCGCGCATGGTTGCCAGATACTATTGAAAAGACCGGGTAGAAAATATGTTCTTTTAACAGAAAAGCTCTTATTTGGGGTTTAAATTCTGTCATTTAAGGCCACAGCGGATTAAACTAGGCTAGGTACTATCTTGTTCTGTACCTCACTTGCCTAGTAACCATAGTAACGGGTGCGCACGCGATCGCTTTTTCTGCTATGACGTGGAGCGCGAGGTGCACTCAACGCTGCATACATTTTGAATTAGCCTACATTAGTAACAGTTAATTTTGTTACGGTATGAACTTAATCCTAGCAAAGGCAAAAAAAATTATATAAGACCTTTGTAACGAAATCCAAGACTTTGTATACTAAATTCAAGGCTTTTAAGGCCTTAATTTGAGATGATCAAATTCAAGACTTTTTCAAGGCTTTTAAGACCCGCGGGTACCCTGGTTGATTTTATGCCAGTATATCACTGGGAAACGCTCAGCATGAAACTTTGCGCGTTACGTTCATATTCTGAGTCTGCTTGTCTGTAGCCTAGTAGCTACAGCCTACATCCCCAATAAGGTGCGAGTTTGGTCTTTAAATTTTATATCACTGTATTAGTCCATTAAGCGTTTTGTCCTGATGGAAGGGGAATCCTTACGAGTATGATGAGGTATTGAGGGGAAACCGATTATAATCCTGTTCATGGTAGAGAAAGCTGAATATGTAGGCTACACAGGGAAAGTAACAATGAAGTTATTGAATGAAACAAACACAGCTTTTGTGTCTTTATTATCTTTTCCGCATATAAACTGACACAGATAATCATCACAAAAACTTAATGCATGCTCATTTGCTGTAAATGAGTTTTTATGAATGAATGGCTTGCTGTAACCGTTGCTCTGGTCTTCAACAACACGCGCTTGCACCTCCTGCTGATGAGGTCGACTAACAGCAGATGGAGATTATGCTCGGTAATCTACTGCTTTTCCTGCAGTTCAACGTTGAATTTACTGTCGAATTTGAACCACTGAATTTGTGGGTAGCGAATTTGCAAAGCAAAATAAAATGGACCGAAAATTGCCTGTTGAATATTTTAGGTTGCATTTTTAAACAGTTTTAATATATTTTGGAAGTGAAATATGAAAGGTGATTATGGATTATTACATTTTTAATAAGGAAAAGTGTTTGAAATGTTTTGAATTGAAATATTCACTGCTTAAATATTCAACCATGTTGAATTTCAGCCCATAAAAATGCAAGCCCTAAAAATCCAATACATTAAAATGGAAGCATGGTTAATGCAATGCCTATTTTTTTCCAAGTAATGCAATTCAACAGGCTTTTTTGTTTCAAAAACATTTGGCATTATTTTACTTCCATAGATCTTTAAACACAAATTGTAGTTTGAAGTTCGACTGCGGTCAAGTTCAGAAAAACAAAATGGCAATGGGAAAATACAATTGAGATAAAGAGTAATTAGGGAGCGCAATAGGAGCAAAAAGAAAGCATTAGTTATAGAAGTTAGGGATTAGCATGGCCAACTCACATTCGTGGGAAAAAAAACTGATTGTGAAATGTCATATATTATAATTAAATTGACAAATACATTCTTGTTTTACATTTTAAACCATTGTGTTTTAATAATCTTTTGTTGTGCTTTAAAGAAGTGCCCTTATTATGACGTGTTAACTAATGGCGCTTTTCCATTACCAGTACCAGCTCGACTCGACTCGCCTTGGCTCGCCTCGCTTTTCGCTCCGTTTTCCATTGCAGAAAGTACTGCCACAAATAGTACCCGGTCGTCATAGCGACGCCTTTCGTTCCTCGTTGCCCCATAAAGCTCTCGCTGGATCCTCTCTTCGGCAACCAAACAAAGGAAAGTCTGCACCTCCTCGTTTGACCACGGCGCATTCTTCCGAGTTGCCATAATAATAGTAGTAAGTTTAGTAACTATCTCTGGCCAAACTATTTAAAAATGGCGGGGTTATTTATTCTGGATACTCCATCTGGCGCGTGCAATGATGACGCAGATTCTCTGTGACCAATCAGCAGTCGGCATTGTTTTCACGTCACATTTTAGTATCGCCTTAGCTCGCTTAGAACCTCGCCGGAGGTGGTACGAAAAAAAGTACCCGAAAGCAGGTACAGGTACAACTTTTACACAGTGGAAAAGCAAACAAAGGCGAGTCGAGTTGAGTCGAGCCGAGGCGAGCTGGTACTGTGTAGTGGAAAAGCGCCATAACATACTAAAGCACATGTAAAGTACTTGATTATACAGTAATTTTATGTAACGTGTCATTTGATATTACATTCATATATTTTAGTTTATATATTTTAAAATGTACTAAATTGCAACTTCATCATTCCAGATGAATACATGACAAACAATTCCTACAAGTTTCAACGGAGTATAAACGGAGTTAAAGTATATTTTAAAGGTGCAGTGTGTAAATATTAGCAGCATCTAGAGGTGAGGTTGTGAATTGCAACCAATAGAAGTTACGGTGGCTGACAGGCTCATTTTTGAGTTCAATAATTAACTGAAGTTGTAGTTTGGGAAGCTGCAGTTTCCAAAGTAGTTTCCCCAACACTGTTGCCCATAAAGGCAGGCGGCTTGAACAACATTATGTGCTTGTGGTTAACCCTCTGAGGTCGGCTATCGCGCCGGCGCGATTGTCTCGCTTTTTTTCTTATCAGTGCAAAAGAGACTCAAAATACTCTGTTGATTTTGATCTTAAATATAAGTGGTATACATCAATCGATCATGTTAAGTGTCTATTATTTTTCTGTATACTCACAATAAAAACAAAGTGTTGTGCTTTTCGACAAATAAAGAAAAATAAACATGATGCAAGTTCTGCCTTCTCTCTGTCGGTGAAGTCCATTCTGAAACGCGTCCTAAGATTAACTATAACTCCGCAAATACTTGTCATACAGGCACGAGAGATTTTTCTTTATGAAGCTTGAATTCTCTTCTTTTCAATGAAGTAATTTATATAAAAAAAACAAATATTCTCTGTTTATGTAATCTGTATGAAAAGAGAGTGATTTCAGTATTTTTTTCCCCAGCTCATTACACTTCATTACGCGTTAATCTGACACGCCCACGGAGGACACGCGCTGTTCAAACGCAAATGTTGAGGCAAGCCATGACAACGCCCACATCAGCCGTTCCACCGCGGCGGTAAAATGTGTGGTGTATTTGCTGCCTTTTACCGCTAAGAGGCGCTACAATCATAGACTCTGAAAAGTGTTCGTTTATTCTTTCTATTGCGTAATCTGCTGCCGCGCATTCAGAGCGATTGAAAGCTGGTAGCATATGAATTCAAGTGAAACGTAGTTGAAATAATTAATAATCACAATGCTGAAATTAGGCTACTAAAATTAAATTGAATAAATAATGAAAACAATTCAACATAAAACATTGCAATAAAAAACATTTAGCCTACATCAATGAGGCATTCGAACAGCATACAGACAGTAGCTCAGTGGTTAACGCAACAACTCGAGATTCAAGGAGCTTCAATCGACCCGAGATCGAATCTCAGTGTAGCATACATGTTTTTAACCGATGTTGGCCGACAGCGTTTATATTTTACCACCTTGATGCTTAAATAGGTAACTGTTTATAACTGTTTACTTATTTAAAGTCAAGAGTTTTGTTTAATTATCATTACAATATACATTTGCTACATTCCCGTAGAACCGCAGCCGCTGCACAAACGAAAAAAACTGATGAAGGAAGATTGTCAGCCGATTGCATCAGAAAATGAAACTGAAGAAGCTCGTCTTTAGTCTGCTAAATTATTGTGTAATGTAAAAGAACACTTAAATTACTCAAAGCTCCAGTAGGTAACTTTTGAAAACATGTATTTGCTAAAACTGTCATTATGTCCTGACAGTAGAATATGAGACAGATAATCTGTGTAAAAATCAAGCTTCTCTGGCTCCTCCCAGTGGTCCTATTGCCATTTGCAAGAAATACACGCTCCCGGTCAGAAACAACCAATGAGAGCCAGGAGGAGTGTCTTAGCACTGTCAATCACACTCGTGTACGCGCTGATCACACCCCTCTCTTGCACAGCGCGAGCGCCGGAGCGCGAGCCGTCGTTCAAACTCAAGATTGCCGGCGTGCTGCAGCTGTGCTTATGACGGAGAAACAACCTAAACTGCCAATTCTCCAGTGACACCTGCTCATAAAACAAAGAGGTAAAAGGAAAAAGACTGATGACGATAAACAACCGAAAAAGAAAGAATTACACAGAGCCCATTGACTCAGTGTCAAAACTCTAGCCGCATAACATGTAGATAAAATGTCACGCACTCTGCTAAGCAACAATTGAAACCTGCTAATTCACTGGCTTGTCATGTTGCTGAAATAATGTACTAGCACACCTTATCTAGCATTATATATCGCTAGAATAATTACTTACATGCTGTAACGTTAGTTACCGTTATATTAACGTTATCTTACTAGCTATTTATAACTTATAGAAAGAGTGCAACGTTATAAAGTTACATGTAGGCTATTGGAAAATACATAATGATTTGAGGACCAAGTTTGTAGTCAAAGTATGGGCAGGCCATAGTCAATGTAAAGCATATTATTGACGTTTAGTCCCTATTAGTGAATGTGCCATATAACTTTTTATCCGCCGTCATCGGTGGCCCTGTTTACTAGCCTGCGCGTTCACGACAGGCTCCGCTGTGGAGGACGAGCTGTGGAGGGAGGGCTGTAGCGCAGCAGAGAGCAAGGGGGTGGGACCTGGAAGTTGTGCTTGTTCAAATTTTCAGGCTAAGTCAACGTTTTCTCAAGACTCCCTACTGCAGCTTTAAGTTTGAAACCAAGTTCGAACATTTCAAGGTTTAAATAAAGTGTCGGGACAGTTTTTTTTTTTTTTTTTTAAACAGGATTGCATCGAGTTTAGAGTTTATTTCTTTTGCGATGCAAAATAAGAAACACTAGGCTAATCTTATTCTTGCGACATTTTAAATTTGTATTGCCAAAGAAATTACAGCTAAATTAAACAATTAAAACAGTACAAAACGAAAATTGTCCAAAGCAACATAGCCTAAATTAAAAACATGCGTTTTTCTTTGCCTCTCTCGCGCTGGATCTCTTTTTAGCAAGTTTATTTAGTCTCACTCGCTGCGCCCGCTGGGTCTCTCTCGAAATTAAGCATTTAAAAACATGTAAAAACACATCATACAGCTGATAATACAGTATATTTCGCTGCGTGTCAGCCATACAAATCACGAAAAAAATATTTAGCCTTTAACTGTTGCTTCAAAGACACAGCATGCCTTGTTGAATTCACCTTACAATAACTTCAATTGAAATTTTGTGTGAAAAAAAAACTTTAAATAGGCTACAATAAATAAACTACAATATTTATAATTTAATAAGATATGGGGCCTACATTTGGGGCCGACACTCTCCATATGAAAGAGGAACATTAACACCTTTGTCCAGCAACTGTCCCTCCAACCCCCCACAGGCTATCGGAGTCTGAGGCTGACTTAACACAAAGAGAAGTCGCAATTCAAACTTAAATCGCTATAAAGAGACAGTGTTGATAATGAAGGAATTAAATGATTTAAGTTACATGTAGACTAGTGATATTTCTGTCATAAAAGTTTATTACTAAATATTTCATTATTTCAATAATTGATGAAATAAAACTGGTTTGGGCCAGCCTTTTCCAAGCAAAACTAAATATAATCTGAAAAAACGCATGTTAATGTGTTGTCATGAACAAAAAACTCAATATTATTCTACAGGGATCTTTGGATCCTTAACCAGGCATGCAATTAATTAAGTTTTTTTTTTTTTGTAGCTATTATTCAAATAAATATCGAACCACGGTGCTTCGTGGTAATGCTGCTAAATTAAATAACATTATAGAATAATTATGAACTTAAATGAAACAGTATCGCAACATTTCGACAAATAAATTATTTGATCTGTTTTTACATTTTAATTCAGGGCGATTTAGCCTACAAAATGGAGCGAGATTTTCACCCTTGTCTTGTCATTTTCTCATTGGGAAGCGCTTACATTGAGTATAGATCCTCTGTACCTCTCGTTTTCATATGGATTACATAATCAGATAACATTTATTAGCCTAAATATTTAGACATTTAAAGACTTTAGACATAGCCGATTTCTTATCGTGACTGAGCTGAATCGGCTTTTGGTTCATTTTTGTGACGCGCAGTTCCCGGAGACAGAGACGACAGATATAAACTGTTGTCGTTAGCCTAATAATATGAATACAAGTTTACAGTTTTGAACGATGTAAGCTACTCTACTCTTATCTGTATGACCAAAAAATTACGGAGTCGCCTATTAAGTTATTTTAGCTGTAATGAGAAAAATAAATTGCCAGAATAAAACCCGACTTTAGAAAAATGCATAGGGCCACTCGGCGTAGTGTGCCAAAACACTTATAAACTTCAATATTTCATTCAAAATAATCTCAAAACGCTTTGTGAAATTTGAAAAGCCGTGCATGCATTAGGCCACTGGAACTAATGAACAACTGAAAAGCTGGTTTTGATTTTATTGTTTGTCGTTTAAACGTGCCTGTTGCATATCTCTATTTTATATATTTGATATGGTCTATTGGTGAAGTAGGGAATCAAAAAAGGGGTATCACACAAGAAAGAATGCAAGGACAATAAATACATACATACATACATACATACATACATACATAAATAAATAAATAAATAAATAAATAAATAAATAAATAAATAAATAAATAAATATATATAGCGTATATATAAAATTAGTTTTTTTAACAGAACTGCTTTTGAAATTACGATTGGTAGCCTATTATTATACAGATGCAAAGTCGTTCTGTTGGATTTGTTCCTTAGTGTAAAATGGAAATGCATGGTAATTTTATTTGATAAATATAAGCAAAAAACTGTATGGTGTAACAGAGTTTTAGAGCTAGACAAATCTCTCTGCATTAATGAATATAAAATTTACAGTAGACCATGTTTGATCGGGATTTGAACCCGTGTCATCTTGATGATCGAACCGTAAGTTCTACCGCTCGGCTATGAATTTACTCACTGAGAATTTCCCAAACTTTCTCACATGAGCGAGAAAACGTTTTGTCGTTAGCCTGTGAGTGTAGGCCTATAGCCTACTGCATGAATAAAAGTAGACCTTTTACAGTTTTAAAAGATAATATCTTATCTGTATGACCAACAATTACGGAGTAGGCTTTAGCCTATTAAGTTCTTAGCTGTTATGAGAAAAATAAATTCAAATGAACGCGCCGCCGCGTTTGTCAAACTCTAATTCAACATGCCAGAATAAAGCCAGATTTTAGAATAATGCATAGCGCCACTCCGTGATGTGCCAAAATATCCTAATTATAAACTTCAATATTTCATTCAAAACCATCTCAAAACGCTTTGTGACATTTTAAAAAGCCGTGAATGTATTAAGGCCACTGGAACCAGGATTGTAACTGAAACGCGCTGCATGTCTCAATACAGGAGCAGAAGCGCTGGTTCAGATTGTATTGTTTGTTGTTTAAACGTGCATGTTGCATATTTAAAAATATTTGTTAAAAATAAATGTTTGTTGTAGGCTTATTTGGAAATGACCATAACTTGTAGTATTTCATCCTTACTGTTAATTGCCCCACTTACGTTTGATAAATGTCCCTTTGCGCCACCTGGCGGTCATTTCGCGAACTACTTTGAAATGCGACTGGTTTATTTTTACGGCGGTGGATTTGCCGCGGCGGTAATAGGCATTCTGGTTGACTACCTACTGTACTTTAGTAAACGTTATTTTTACATGTACACATACAAACTATATTGCTATAGCCCACTGAGATTTCTTCTAATCGCGATATACTAGTGTCTGTAATGACAACATTTCGTTGACTAATTTTGGATAGATTATAAAGTTTTTACTATAAAATAGACATCAAATAAGCTTTAATTAGACAGTTTCTGCTCATATGTAAAATATATAGGATGTTTTGTCACAAATAAACTAATCAACTGTTATAGTGTTTGTTCCAATGCAAGCTATATCAAAATAATGAATCCTTAACTTTGAAATATGTATGATAAAATCGATTGCCTACTTTTAAAAACAATACTTTATAAGACATTTATGGAAAAAGACAATTTTATTTTCAAGATGTTTCCAACTCAAACTTTGAACCAATTCTGCAGAATTGCCCATACAACCTATTTGACCAGGATTTGTTTCCAGGTATGACTAAAAAAGTGCTTTTGGCTTTCATTTATATTTTGATTGTTTGTATATATATATATATATATATATATATATATATATATATATATATATATATATATATATATATATATATATATATATATATATATATATATATATTTATTTATTTATTTATTTATTTATTTATTTATGTATTTATTGTCCTTGCATTCTTTCTTGTGTGATACCCCTGAATGAAAGCCTCATTATTATGCAGGGTCATTGTCTGCTCAGGTGAGAACCACTTAATTATTCATGATAGGCGTTGGGCCGTTCACGCCCATCCGCATATTGCCTTTGCAAACAAAAAAATGTTTTTCACAATTTAAAACAATCTATTGTTTTATGTGAATGATTAGACAGGATGATTTTCAGATCATTTTGAAGCCTAAACTCTAGGCGACAAGATCCATTAGTCAAAACTCTTGTGGACACATATTTAGTGTGTGTTTTGTGGCCTTATTTCAGAAACTTTATTTTTTTGTTTTTTCAATAACCATGCATAAACAATATTCTCTCAAAAATACAAACATGTACAAACATGTTGCTAACATATTATGGTAGCCCTGTTTGTGCTAAATAGAGTGTAATTACAACAGTGCCATTAATATGTTTCTAAGCAACTGAAAAAAGCACAAATGTCAGGGCATGTCAAAACATCTCAAGGACCCCAAAAACACCTCAGACCTCAGAGGGTTAATGTCTGAATGCTTAAATGAATAAAGGCCACTTGGAACAAGGTCCTGTCTCACCAGGAAGTAGAGCCACGTCTAGTCTCACACTCTTCCACTGCAGCAAACTGGAGCCATTATAGTGTACTGCCCTCCCATTACTGAGCGGGAGAGAAACAACAACAAGGACGACATGTAAAAAGAAAGGGGTTAGAATGGGAAGCAGAGAGGAACCGAAAGTTCAGGTTGATAGTCAGTACAAGTGAAAGATTATTGAATGAAAGGATAAAAAGACTGGGTCAGCACTTGTGGAATAGACAGGTGCCGACAGGATTCGTCCATGCACCGTCTCTCTTCTCGGCCTCCGGGGAAAAACCAAACGACACTATAGGACCGCTATCATCCTCCGAATCTCCAAAAGAAACTATCTCTATCTCCCAGTAAAAAGATGGAGCCTGGAACCCAAAACAAAGAGAGAGAAAATAAGAAAGAGATACAGACAACTGTTATTGGCTTTACACTACTGTTCATGTTTTTGAAAGAAGTCCTTTATGCTCAACAAAGCTGCATTTTTTTACAATCAAAAATACAGTAAAAACATAAAATAATAGTAAAATTTTAAATATCTCCATATGTCTCTATTGTAATACATGTTAAAATGTAATTTATTCCTGTGATGCAAAGCTGAATTTTCAGCATCATTACTCCAGTCTTCAGTGTCACATGATCCTTCAAAAATCTTTCTAATATGCCGATTTGCTGCTCAAGAAACATTTCTTACTATTAACAATGCTGAAAACAGTTAATATTTTTGTGGAAACCGTGTAATTTTTTCCCCAGGATGAATAGAAATGTATTAAAAATAGAAATATTTTGGAACATTATCAATGCCTTTACTGTCACTTTTGATCAATTTAATGTGTCTTTGCGGAAGTGCATGTGCCAGTAACAGGCTGTAGTTACCTGAACAGGCACAGGTGAAGTGGCATAGATGAAAGTGCCTCTGGGAAGGCCTCCACCCGCGCTTGGATCTGCCAGAAAGGTCACAGAGGTCAAGTGTGAAGAAAACATGCAGGCCCGAACCGGAGGGAAGACGCGTGACGGACACCATGTGATTTCTTTAGGCTGTAGAGAGAGAGAGAGAGAGAGAGAGAGAGAGAGTGTTGTGTTTGCTAAGCAAGTTATTCACAAATCATAAAAAAACGGTCATATTATCTGGTAATCCAATCAGAAGGCTTTGAGGAGCTTTATGTCTGCCAATTGTTTAGTGTTTACAGGGCAGCCCATATATGCAAGCAGGAAGCTGAGAGAATGGTAGTAGATAAATGATAATATCACACTTTAATCAATCAATCTTTCTCTTGATCATGTTAAATCAGCATTAATGAGGCTCAACTCACCTGTCTTTGATCAGTTTGTACTGGAGGTGGTGGAGGACGAGCACAGTCTCGATAAAGCATCCTAACCCTCTCACACTGCACCTCAACCATCACTAAACGCTCTCCTACAAACACACACGGAATTACATTTCATAACTGAATACTGTCACCTTCGACTTGTTCATTAGGGTGTTAGAAATGTTGTCCATTGTTTGAAGGCAGCTGTCTGACTCTGAGATGGCGAATGGGAACGTTTGTGTAACATTAGCAACACATTATAAGCTGTTTGATAACATAGTCAAGCAAAAGGCTAATCATATTAATAACCGTTATGTGTCCGATGTTGTAAAGAGCGATACCATTGTGCAGCGTTTACTATAGTAACTTGAGTCAAGTTGATAGAGTGGATCTCTGAGCTGGTGTGAGTGAGTGGAGGCGGGGCTAATTTACATATTCATGTATCCGTGAATAATAAATGAAGCAAGGGTGTAGAATTAAATTCAAGCTATTTTAACATGAAGAATTAAAAAAAAAAAACATTTAAATATGTCATTTTGGTGATGAAAGGTGAATTTTAAGGGATACAATTATTGACTACAGGGGGACTTTAAAAATCGCAATAATGTATCGTGTATCGTATCTAAGCGATCATGAAAATATATCGTGGGGCCTCTGGAAATTCCCACCCCTAGTGAATAGTGTTATTTTATTATCATTTATATACTATTATAGTATTTATTAATAATTTAAATACATTTTTATATTTTTAGCTTTAATTACATTTTTGAATAATTTTAGTTTAAATATATACACAAACATACACATCCTTTGGTTCAAGTTTTTAAGTATTAATATATATATATATATATATATATATATATATATATATATATATATACACAGGGGCTGTCACCGTTTCCTGGCTGAATAAAGCAAACCAGCGCCTCGCTAGAAAAGTTTATGGACGAGGATTGCAATCAAGGTACAGTAAGCCTGCATGAGTCCGCTACTGTATATTGCGTATACAAACTGTGGGTGTGCGTTGATCGCACATTGCATTTATGCACAGACACGTGTAATTAAATTTATGTTTCCACAAACATTCAGGATAATGTTTTGATTTGTCATGTGTTTGTTGCTGTATTTAGTAATTCTGAATGGATCCGTGTTCTGTAGGAGGTATTTACAGTCAGTTCAAGGCAGTTGGTTTATTTTTTATTTTTTTTAAATTTTTTTGTGGCATCTCCATGTGGTCCTGGTTGGTATTGCAACTTGACTTGTCTAAAAGGTAACAAGCTTTTTGCTGTTGCACTGTACACATACTGTGAATTCGGAAAAAATAAATCTGTAATGTTTTTTTTTTTTTCATGGGTTCTTTGGTGTGCATACATTTATGAATTATAAAGACTCCTTATATAAATTGGTTATTTGGTGTCCTTTTGGAGTCTCCAAGCGTACTTTTTTTGAAAGACACCCAAATTTACCTTGAAAAACACTTGCAAAAAATACAGTTTTGTGAGAATCATCCTTCAATCTGATGGTTTACTTTTCTGGATATAGCCAATGATGAGAAAATGAAAATGTTAAACAAGATAAATTGTGTATGCTTAATTTCATGATAAGTGTGGGATTAATCACTAGTAATCACACAAAAAGGGTGCGATTAATGATTAAAAATGTTCAGCTTACGTAATAAAATAGATAGAAATCTATATTTTATTTACACTTTTTGGGTGTAGAGGAAGTGTAGCTCTATTGTTGCCAGCACTCACCAGGACTGCACTCCTGAGCTATCAGGTTAAGCACCTCCACTGCTGCTGGACACTGCTGAATAAACTCTTCACAAAATGAGCTGTCCTCAAGCAGCTGCGCCATCACCAAACACGCTCTGACAGAGTGAAAGATACGCACAATAAATATCCCATATGGGTTCATAGCACTACTGTACAATGACACATTCGTCCACATTCTTGTTTTGGCTGTGCTATGTCACAATATAAGATGAGGTTCTGACCTAGTTCTGATCTCTGCCAGAAGACGCACCACAGCCATCACAGGACTGGCTCCGTCTCCAGACGCAGGGAGGGACGTGTGGATGGACAGACTGCCCTCCTGTGGCAGTAACATGGACTGCACTGCTTGAACAACCTTCTCTGTGATGGACAGCTTATGCAGCGGCAGAGCCTTACAACAAACACGCAGAGCTCCAAGATTAAGACATAACATCAGATATCTGAGCTGCTTTAGAAATGAGCAAGCTTGATAAGTCCTGAGGCGAAGGCAAGACATGGCAAGGCATATTTAATCATATCTCAACATGGTATTTCAAAGCATCTGTTTTTCTGGCTTTACAGTTGTCAGCTCCTTGGTAAGTAAACATTGAGATGTTACTCTATATATACAAACTGGGGCATGTTTGTTAACTACGGTAGATGCTTAAAATCACTGTGGAAAAGTTCTAAGATGATTCCAAATCAACATCAATAATAACAGTGACTATTAAAAATGTTTCTTGTTAACTGACATAAAATTAAACATAAATATAACATGAAGAACTTAAAGGGTTAGTTCACCCAAAAATGAAAACTAAGTCATTAATTACTCACCCCCATGCTGTACCAACCCCGTAAGACCTTCGTTCGTCCTCGGAACACAAATGAAGATATTTTTGATTAAATGTGAGAGCTGGATCACTCCTCCATAGGCTCCCTAAGGGAATGAAACTTGACGGCCCAGAAAGTCAATGAAGAAAATGTTTAAATATTCCATGTCACAACAGTGGCTCAACTATAAGTTTATCAAGCGACGAGAATACTTTTTGTGCGGAAATAAAACAAAAATAACGACTTTATTCGACTATTCCTTTTCTTCCTTGTAGGCCTGAAACGAGACTTCAAGAGATTTCCACGCGCACGCGCGAGAACTTAACTGAAGGAGTTGAAGGAGATCGCAATTCTCGCGCATGCGTCGTGGAAATCTCTTGAAGTCTCGTTTCAGGCCTACAAGGAAGAAAAGGAATAGTCGAATAAAGTCGTTATTTTTGTTTTATTTCCGCACAAAAAGTATTCTCGTCGCTTGATAAACTTATAGTTGAGCCACTGTTGTGACATGGAATATTTAAACATTTTCTTCATTGACTTTCTGGGCCGTCAGGATTCATTCCCTTAGGCAGCCTATGGAGGAGTGATCCAGCTGTCACATTTAATCAAAAATATCTTCATTTGTGTTCCGAAGACGAACGAAGGTCTTACGGGGTTGGTACAGCATGGGGGTGAGTAATTAATGACTTAATTTTCATTTTTGGGTGAACTAACCCTTTAAACTTAAAAAAATTCAAGTACTAAAATGAAAAAATACATAAATAGCAACCTAAAAAAAACTAATAAAAAAGATATTACAAAAGTACTAAAACAAACTCAAATTTAAATGAAAACTGAAAATATAAAATTAATAAATGCTACAGTAGTATAAAAAAAATTATACTAAAGCACTGGTCTAAACAAAATGTTTCTCACAGCAGCAATAGCCGCGTTTCCACTGCCAGGCCAGGGCCGAGCCGTGCTAGTGCGTGCCAGGGCCAGTCGCGTTTCCACTGTCACTTCCGGGGCTTGATCGGGGCTTACTCGGGGCCAACGGCCAGGATTTCTGGCCCGTCGAATACCTTGGGCCAAAGCGGGCCAACTCGGGCTAGAGGCGTGCTCAAGGTAAAAGGCGGAGCTTATCGGTGTTATGGAACGTTATCTGAAGCAAGATGCACATTTCACTTTTTTATATCGCGCAAAATAATCGCGGGCAGAAGAAAGGGTACAACGTCAATTTGACGGCGTGTGAAGAAACGAGGACGTTATAAAATACATCGATGCTGAACTTTCTAAGCTAAGCATGCAGCGATCAACGCTTCAAGTTCAGGAAAAAATAAAAAAGTTGCGGGCGCAGTATTGTTCAAGGCGATTAAAACGCACAACGGACAAAGCGGAGCTCAGAAAAGGAACTTTCCATGGTTCGACTTGATGAACGTGTGCTGGGTCACCGTCCCTCTGTTAGTGACAACTCGCGAGACAATCGGGACACCATTGCAGCCACGGCCGGTGAGTTAATATACATGCTATCTTCCTAACTTAAAAAATAAATAAATTCATAATATCCGCTGAAATGGGTTGGGTTGTATGTATGACGTTTGATCCAAAATGGCGTGTTAGGGGCGGGGTTTAGGGCAGCGCTGCGGGGCTACTGACCCGGCAGTGGAAACGCGAGCCCGGAGCTAAGGCCCGAGGCCACTGGCTCGGCTCGGCTCGCTGTTTGCCCTGGCCCGGCCTTAGCCCGGCAGTGGAAACGCGGCTAATGACACAGTGATCCATCACTGTGTTAAAAGTTAAGTGATCAGAGACAGAAGACAACCAGTCCCAATTAAGATGACCCACAACATTTACACTTAATTGTAATTAACATGCAATGCAACATTCAGTTCACAATTAAGTATATTATTTTCAAGTATATTATTAATGATATTATGAGAAGAAATCTTTTTAAAACTCTGCTAATTTTTTTAAAGGAAATAACAATGAGCAAAAAAAAATATGGCCATCTATGTCATACAGTTGAACAGAATGGTAGATAATAATGGGCTGTGAATGATACTGTAAGCTGAAAAAATGTCATTGCTCAATGCAAAAAATAAGAGCATTGCTAACTATATGACATCAAAATTACAATTGTGCAGTTTCACAGTTATCTGAGAGGTGCTTACCTCAGAGCGGGGGGTGCAGAGGCGGGATATGGGTACAGTGAGGATATCAGACGCCTTGCTTGTGCGGCGGTAATCGCAGGAAGGAAACTTCACAGTGGCGATGCCCTCTTGTTCATTAATGGATATAACCACACCAACACTATCCGATACACCTTTACCCACCACCTGACACAGAGAACAGACATGGACAGAGGCAAATACTTCAGCTTGCAACGTAAGCCATTGAGTTTATTCATCTGCTAAATTGTGTGTGTACCTGTTAACTGTGTTTCGAGGTAGCATGACACTTGGCACGCTTTTTTAATGTCTCCCCTCAAAGCTTACGCCACTCCTACATCTGACGTCACACATCGACAAATGTTACTCTTTTGCCGTAAGTCGACTTGCGTACGGCCGTCTGCCAGAAGCTAGTAATTTTAGTCGATAAAGTTTTAAATATGGATACTTTTCTTACATGAACGCATCGCTTCACTTCAGAAGGCCTTTATTAACCCACACAGAGCCGCTTCGAGCACTTTTATCACGGATGGATGCGATTTGATGGACTTCAGGGTGAGTAAATCATGGGCTAATTTTCATTTTTGGCTGAACCATCCCTTTAAGGATGTCTATCTTTAAATATCTACACATAGCATTGAAATTAGACATGTATATTGTGTTCACTTTGATATATTTGCTTCTATTTTAGAACACTTGATTATCTTATCAAACTAACATGTTTTACAGTGAAAAGAAAAAAGAACAGAAATCGGATGCATTTCTGATTTGTTTATGTTTTGTCGGCTACATGACGATACAGTTTGCTTTCTCGTGTCACTAGTTTTAAATAGGCAACTTTGTTGCAAAAAAAAAAAAGTGTACAAATTGATATAAACTAATTCAAATAGATGGTAAAAGTCCTGACATTAAACATTTGGGTTGGACTTGCGAGTGTTTTTTTCACATTGCTTTAACCGCTACTAATGTTAGCGTCCTCTCAGCCTCGGCAGCAAACATACTGCTGTTCTCCACCAATGAGCATCTAGTCAACAAATTCATTACTTTATAATGATCTGTAAACATGTATGTTAGTTCCAACAATTGGTTATCGGTGCTGATTAAACAGCAAAACCGATCAATCGGTCGACCTCTACTTACAGTAAACTTAAATAACATTTTAACGTAAAGTGCTTTCACTTCAGCAATAATTCATGAATTATAAACTATTTAAATTTGGATAATGCTTTTTCAGGTCTGTGTTCAAAATAGGGGGAGGGGGGGTGACAGTTAACAGGTTAGATTAATAGGTCACCTGGACTTCAGAACCAATCTTGATGGTCTCCTTGAATCCACCTAGAGCACAGAGAGCCGCCACAGCCTGTCGACCAATCGCCTGCAGCTTGGCTAACTTCCTGCCACTGCTGTTACCGCTCTCCAGAATACTCTCAGCATATTTGCCTAACTGAGGGATGTACATCAAGGCCCTGGACAACACCTGAGGAGAGGATGGAAGATTTCAACACTGTTGTGTGTTTCATTGAGCACTGAAACTCAAGTATAATTTGAATAGGCCAGTTGTGATTGTACCCTTGTTAGAGCAGGTTAGGGCAAGAATCAAGAAGGGCAGCTCACCTTTTCTGCTGTGCTGGTCCATATTTGAGCAGTGTTGGATTCAGGTGCAGTCAGAAGACTGTGGAGCAGAGCGATGACCTCAGCAGCCATGCTGTTAGCCACGTGACCGCTGATGAAGGGCCGCACTGGATCTGATCTGTGTTTCGGAAAATTCTGATATTAGAAAAGAACTACAGTGATGGTCCAAAAAAAATTTTTGGGAATAATTAAGCTGTTTTATTGTATTTGAAAGAAGTATCTTCTCCTCACCAAAAGACTAAAAAAAAATACAAAATAATTATTTTCTATTGTAAAATATCATTTATTTTGAATATGTCCTTGCTGGATAAAAGCAATCATTTATTTATTTAAATCTTACTAACCCCAAAATTGTGGATGGTAGTGTATCACACAGCAAAATCAACACTGATAATAATAAGACATTTTTCTTGAGTAGCAAATCCACATATTAGAATGATTTCTAAAGGATCACGTGACACTGAAGACTGGAGTAACGATGCTGAAAATTCAGCTTTGCAACACAGGAATTTTAAACTTTTAAAAAAGAGATTCAAATAGAAAACAGTTCTTTTAAATTGTAATAATTTCACATTATTACTGTTTTAACTATTTTTGAACAAATAAAGGCAGCTGTTTCTCAAAATGTTTAAAAAACAACAACATAATTTCACACTTTTGAATGGTAGTGTTGTTTAGCAACGTTTTTTAAACAACATCAATGTCTATTTGAAATGTTCAGTAAAATGACTGTAAAAACTATTATTTAAATAATAAATAAATACAGCGGCCGGTTACCCCTGAACACAAAGCTGCACCTATAAACACTACTTTATTATGCATCCTACTCAGGAAGGATGAACAGAAAATTCCATCAAAACTTTCCTGAAGACACTCAGTTCCCTTTCAGATATACATTCAAAAGGTAGCGAAGTATATTTTTCTTACCGAGCCAATTCAGCGTTCCTCTCTCGGCAGACAGTAGACTGGGCAGTTTTCTTCTTGTCACCTGTATTGGATACCCCAGAGTTCTCCTGGCCAGTGTTCTCTATTGGTGGCCCCACACTAACAATAAGCCCAGACTGAGCCCACTTATTGGCTTTCCGCAAAGCAGAGGATGCCTCTTCTGTGATCACCTCACAGCAGCCACTCTGCAAAAAGGTGAACAGATTTTACACATTCAGCATGACTGATTTTTGCTCTCCAAAAGAGTGAACAGTCACTAAACCAGAGCTGACCTTTGTCATATCTCGATCCATCTTTACCACCTTCTCCATGTTCGCTCCAGTGCCGAGACGGAAAGGACGGCCCTCTGAGCTGCTGCAAGGTGCAAATACTGACATCAATCATAACTTTTATAAAATGGGTTTCTTTTCTTTCTTTCTTTTTTCAAAATCAAAGAATACAATGAGGTTGATGTGTTTTGTAGTGTGGCCGCCCAGTGTTATTACCTGAGTAATGGCTGAAGCACCTCATGTGATGACTGGTCTTCTCTCTTATGGATGAAAATGGACAGCTTGCCATCCACTGCTTCACCCTCCTCACTAGCATCTTTATCAGTCTTAGCACTGCTCTTAGGACAGGCCCGTGTCAGACTAGTGTCAGGCTCAGAAGCGCTTGGGGAGAGCAAAGTCTGGCAACCTAAGCGATGAGATAGAAAGAAAGGAAAGAAAGAAAAAGATTAGAAAAATTATCATTTTATAATTACTTATATTATAATGAAATCTGAAGGATCATGTGACACCGAAGACTGGAGTAATGATGTTGAAAATGCAGCTTTGCATCACACTAAATGACATTTTAAAATACATTCAAATAGAAAACAAGTTGTTTTAAATCGTAATAGTATTTTACAATATCTTTCTCTCTCACTCATATATATATATATATATATATATATATATATATATGTTGTAAATTGATTAAAAAAAAAAAAGATTAATCACAAATTTTTTCTGTGATTAATGGCGATTAAACGCAATTAAAAACACTTTTACATTTTTTAATGTAATAATTTCACCGTTAATCTCCAAATTAATGTAGAGACAACATAAAGACTGTATAGCCGTCATGAAAATGTCCCCCCTCTCTGATTTTAAACATTAATTATAGCCATTCAACATTAAAACGTAATTGAAAATTATATACACTACCGTTCAAAAGTTTGGGGTCCATTTTTTTTTTTTTTTTTTAAGAAATTAATACTTTTCTTCAGAAAGGACGCATGAAATTGATATAAAGTGACAGTAAAGACATTTATAATAATGCAAAATATTTATTTTTTAATGAAATGCTTTTCTCTTGAACTTTCAAAGAATCCTGAAAAAAATGAATCACTGTTTGCACAAAAATATGAAGCAGCACAACTGTTGTCAACTGTGATAATAATCATAAATGTTTCTTGAGCATCAAATAATCATATTAGAGTGATTTCTGAAGGATCATGTGACACTGAAGACTGGAGTAATGATGCTGAAAATTCAGCTTTGATCACAGGAATAAATTACATTTTAAAATATATTCACATAGAAAACAGCTGTTTTACATTGAAATAATATTTAACACTATTACTGGGTTTGTTTTGTATTTTTAATCAAATAAATGCAGCCTTGGTGAGCAGAAGAGACTTCTTTTAAAAACATAAAAAAATCTTACCGACCCCAAACTTTTGAACGGTAGTGTGTATATATATATATATATATATATAATTTTTTTTACATTTATTAGGCTTCAAAAAACAACTTTTAATGTAAGTAAACTTCAAACAATCCTCAGAAACCCATAATAAATGTCATATTTACCCGTGCCCTTCCTTCCTGCCTAACAGGTAGGACATACCGGTATACAGAAAGTTATCAAAAAGTCTGCACTGCATAAATTATAAATTAAATAGACTAATCCTTATTTAAGCTACAAAAGTTGTTTTGTCAGGAGCAGTGAGTACTTTTCTATGTTCCCTTTGTTCTTTGATGAACTTTACTGACAGGCAGCATTATTATTGGCTGCTGTCACTTTAAGACCTGCAGCTGCTGACAGAGACGCGGATCTCACACACACCTCATTCTCTCACAACTCTGCACGTTCATTTAAGACTAACTAATTTAAGACTGCTCTTATGAGGACACTCGACAAAATGGACATTTTGACATAATTGGGTGTTACTGTTCATTCAAGCGCGAAACAGACCTCGAGTCTGGCACGCAGTGTGTGCACGATACTGGAGCGCTTATTTCTGTGTGCCCTGTGTGTGTGTCTGTGTTAGGACATTCACAGGGAGCGCGTTCTCTTTTGTCTTGTCACGCTTGAATGGTTTAAAAGCATTTGCATGAAGAAGAGCGTAATCATATAATGTAACGCTAGCCAAAGGATGACAGAAAAAACGGATGCTGCATTAATTGTGTTAAATATTAACATGCGTTAACACATTAACATTTACAGTCCTAATATATATATATATTTGTGCTGTCAAACGATTAAAATATTTAATCGCGATTAATCGCATTAAAGTCATAGTTAACTCGCGATTAATCGCAATTAATCGCACATTTTTATCTATTCTAAATGTCTCTTGATTTCTTTTTGTCCCATTATTTTTTCTAATTTTAATGGTCTTATCAACATGAAAAAGTGGATCGGCTTGCTTTGTGCAAATGTTTTTTATGGAAAACAACATTGGCATATACTGTGTTCAATTTCACAATAAAACATTTTCACTTGGAGCAAATAATCTCTCACACAATGTAACACGGTCCATCAATAAAAGGGTGAAAGAAATACTGACGAGGTCCTGATATTGACGAGGGGCGGGGTCGGTCATCATCAAGTGGTATTTCAGACTGGATTGACTGTATTTCAGACATTTGGCAACTTTTTAAAAGTAAACTTTCCATTCAGAATCTTATTGGCATCCATTTCAGTGTCTCGCTCGTCATCCACTCAAAACGTAACGTTAACCTACTATTTGGCCGGCTCGCAACAAGTGTTTCTGGTCTAGCTAGATCCGGTGCTTTCAGACAGGACGCGGAATGCGCGGCTCTACGCCAGTTTTCAAAACTTTTTGGATGCCAAAAAACGTTTCTATTGGCCGCGCTGGTAATCGTCACAGTGGCAAAAGTTGAACTATTTTTAAATTTGACCGCGGTGTGCACGCCGCTGCTCTTGCGCTTTGGTCGACGAAGCAACAAAACGTCCTCGCGCGGCACAAACCATTGAAATGAATGGGTTTCACAGCGCAGCGCCGCGCATTCTGCATCCTGTTGCAAAAGCATGTGAAAAAAACCTACAAAGTTTGCTAGGCCAAAAAGACCGTTAAATCTCACGATAAAAAAATTAATCGCATTAAAATGGGTTTGCGTTAACGCCGTTAATAACGCATTTAACTGACAGCCCTATATATATATATATATATTTTTTTTTTTATGTATGCCAAAAAAACATTCTCTCATACCTGGCACCACATAGTCTGCCAGCTTGGCTAGCAGCAGTGATGCGATGCGGAAGGCAGGATCATTGGCATCTTGCTGCTCTGCATCCAGTGCATTTGTTGAGTAGCTCCAGGAAGGAAGTGCTACATTCCCACAGTCCTCCACACTCATAAGTGGAAGCGCAGCACGGCATAACTGCAGGATAATAAGCACCAGTTTGGGCGAGGGCCGCTGGTCCAGGAGCAGTGACAGAAGCTTGGACACACAGGCAGGCTGGCTCAGGATGGTCTTGCCTATGTGGCTCCTTGGAAGAGGAGAAAGGGCCATACAACAGTTAAAATGAGTTAAAATCAACTAAATCCATTTACACTTATCCATAATGTGCAACTAGTTGAAAGTAAGGCACGGTTTAATTGAAGGACTTGAAATACAAAAAAATTATTTTTTTTGTTTTTTTTGTTCATTGGCTTCACACAAAATGAAACCTATGAAACCCGTATTGTGTCGTGTTGTATGAATCATGAATGAGCAGACTCAATCAAAAATATTTACAAACTGAATTGACATCTGACTCGTCTAAGCTTTTATTTATGTCACACTCAAACTGAACAGATACCAGTTACCATGTTCATGTGTCCTTAACCCTCTATGGATCACACTTTAGAAAATGAAACCTCAAATCACAATTAGTAACTGGTAGGGATGCTCCAAAGTTTCTGCTACTGAACTTTTTCGGCTAAAACAGCAATTGTCATATTAAAGCACACGTACTATAATTTTAACTGTAGTGTATTATGCGATATTACATTTAAAGGTAATATACAATAAGTGAAGTTAAATGAGAGAAAATCGGGAATTACCTGGACAGATCGTTGAGCAAACTGAGCACATCCTGCAGGGCATCATTCCCTGCCGCTTGGTTACCGCAGCAGTCTGTCGCCCGAGCCAGGTGATTGGTTAATAAGCTAGACACCTGTCGTGCCAGTCCAGAATGCACTGCGTCTGTGGAGCCTCCTATTAGACAACAGTGTTAGCGTCTGTTATAATCAAACAGGTTTGTAGTGGTACTTTTTGAACGGTAAACGTTCCTCACCTTCGACTTTTTCCCACTCAATGCAGCGGTTGGCCAGCACCTGAAAAGCAGCCCAGGCCATCGTGGCTACCTTCTGTTTTTTGGTTTGTTTCTCATTCGAGCTGCAGTCCCTCTGACTGCTCAGGCTACACAGCCTGTCCATAAGCTGAACCAAACCACTGCGAACGAGGCACTGCTCCTCACTCCTGTGGACACCAGCAGATGGCACTTTAGATGAAGGTTTCTTATTTTAGATCGACTTCAGATGTAACTCCAAGTCATCTGTCATTATTATGTTTCTAGCATGTTATATGTTTGGGAACAGTTCATCTAACCCTAATTGATGGAGTGTGTAGCTTTTCATTTCTTAAACAACCATGTAAGAAGACACAATTATGTGATAATTTTTATGTGAATTATGTGATCATTTCCATCAAGAAGTGCATAAATCTTCGGTCAAGATCTTGTATTGTCAATGCAAGAGTCCAGCACTCTGTAAAGTCTCCTCCAGCACATCCCAAACACTTTCACTGAATTTAACTCTGAACTCAGAGGTGCCAATTCATGTGTGAAAATGATTCTTCATGCTCCTTGCCAACCATTCTTTCACAATTTGAGCCTGTTGAATCTTGACATTGTCATCCTGGAATATGACCATGATGTGTCTTCCTACATGGTTGTTTAAGAAATGAAAAGCTACACACTCCATCAGATAGGGTTAGAAGAACTGTTGGCAAACATATAACATGCTAGAAGCATAATAATCACTGCAATAATGATCCAGTTATAGACTCTTAAGTATTTGCCTATTTAAATCCAAACAGCAACTTTTTTTTTTTTTTGGCTGGGCAGTGTATATTAGTTAACATGAACTTACAATGAAAGATACTTCTTAATTTCAACATGTATTAATACATTATAAAAAAAATAAAAAAAATTGTATCAGTTAATATTATGTAATGGATATTAACTAACATGAATTAACAAGGAACTGTTGTATTTTTATTAACAAAGATTAATAAATACTGTAACATGTATTTCTCATTGTTATTTAATGCATTAACTAACGTTAACTTTTTTTATTTTTTTATTTATTTATTTATTTTTTAGTTAACTAACGTTAACTAATGGAACCTTATTGTAAAGTGTTACTAAGTTATTTTATGTCTTGTGTTGACATATATCCTACTGTACAGTGTTGTTATTGTTAACTAAAAATGTAAAAAATCATTTTGGTTGATTGGAATAAAGCTGAAATAAAATAAAACATAAATATTAGATGGAAAAGTTAGAAATGTAGCCTTGCCAACAAACTGAAATAAAATGAATTTCAGCTGAAGTACTAAAATGATTAAAACAAAAAACGGAAATAAATAAATAAATAATTAAATAAAAATAAATAAATAAATAAATTAGCTAGATAGATATACTGGAAAGAAAAATACTGACATAAAATGACTAAAACTGAAATAAAAATGAAAACTGAAAATATAAAAATAAAAGTTAATTCAAAATATGAATATTGTAAATACTATATAAATAATACTCAAATAACACTGCTACTGTAACAGTAGCTTTTTAAATGTATCAAATTAAAATTGGCACCATTTACTTTTTTTATACACTTTCTTACCGTCGCTGTGCATGACTAATTGGTGCACATAATTTTTTAAAGGTGATGTAATTTACTGTTGTTTGGTATGCAGTCAGTTTAATAGGAACTTGTACTACTGGGAGTTTAGCGTGAGGGCAAAAGATTTCCACACGCAGATTTTGTATCGGGTTCGAGCTGGTCAAACCACCACACTACTGACAATAGACCTTTTTTGCCCTCAAAATTTCACTACTGTGACTAAGAAAAAAATACACCTCTGAAACAACCTTTCCTTTGCGGTCACCTAGGTGAAATTACATGGTCTGCAAACCACAAAAAACATTTGATGTCACGAGGCTGAAGATACTTGCCTGGTGTAAGGGATGGTGCACAGCAGGCCGATGCTGTTGGCACAGGCTATGGGGTAACGGGCACAGAGAGACACCACTGATGTCATGGTCTCTCCAAAGGCCTCCTGGACCTGCTCCATCATGCCTCCGCAGGTCAGTTCCTCGACTCTACACACACGCACATTCATATGGACAACTTAAACTTCATGGTAGAGATGCAATCCATCTAGCAATATTAAATCAAAGGCTGGATTTATTTGATCATTAATACAGTAATATTGAGACATATTATTGCCATTTAAAATAACTTTTATATTTTAAAATGCAATTCTGTGATGCAAAGCTGAATTTTCAGCATCACTACTCCAGTTTTCAGTGTCACATGATCCTTCAGAAACCATTCTAATATGCTGATTTGCTGCTCAGTTGCAATCAATTTTTATTGTGCTCAATTATTAATAATGGTTCTTCTTATCAATGATAGAAACCGTTTGTGTTGCTTAATATATCTGTGGTTAAAAATTTTTTTTTTTTTTTAAATCTGGATTCTGTGATTCATAAAAAGTTCAAAAAATATTTTTTTTAAACTTAAAAATATAAATGTCTTTACAGTTAGTCGTGATTAATTGTAATAGATCCTTGCTAATCAAAGCATTAATTTCTAAACATTCTTACCCCAAATATTTTAATGGCAGTGTATCACAGTTTCCACAAAAATATGAAGTAACAACCATTTTCAACATTGATAATAATAAGAAATGATTCTTGAGCAGCAAGAAGACTGGAGTAATGATGCTGAAAATTCAGCTTTGCATCACAGGAATAAATTACATTGTCATATATTACAATAGAAAATGTATTTTTTTCACAAAAAATTGTTTTTGCATATTTTTGTGGAAACTGTGATGCAATTATTTCAGGATGTTTTTGTTTTTTTTGGAGGTTCAAAAGAACAGCATTCATTTAACTAAAAATCTTTTATACCAGTATTTACAATTGAATGCATCCTTGCTGAATTAAAGTACTTATTTCTTAGAAAATTCTTACTGACCCCAAAGTTTGAACAGTAGTTCAGGCAGCAACCTGAGATTAAACCAGTTTAAAAATGTACCTTGGTCCACCCTGCAGCACCATGGTAACTGGGCCGACCAGATGTGTGACCCCTCCCACCCGAACAGCAGCGGTGAGCAGCTCTCTCATGTGAACCAGAGCCTGCTTTCTCGTGCGACCTCTCCTCCAGCGGGTCTGAGCTGCAGACAGGAAGCTGGTGCTGGACACCTGCAAGCATGAGACTCCATTTAGAAACATTGCATGTGAGAGTACTGATTGGCTACAGTTAATGTTTGACAAGTGTCCTGCTGCATGTGTCTGATCTTACAGTTTGATCAGGTGTTGTTCCTATGAAGGCAAACAGCTGTCCCAGGAGCACGCTGTACGTGGGCTTGTCCTTGCTGTCTTCAATGACCAATGACTGTAGTAGAGTAAAAGAGCTGCTCCGGTGATTGGATGGGTTGATGCGCCTCCTAGACAGACAATTAGTTACTACAATTTGTAAAACTTTTACCATAATATAAACTTTAACTAATATATATATACATATACATATATTAGGGGTGTAACGGTTCACCCATGGTTCGGCACGCACTTGCACCACGGTTCATTTCAAATTTGATGAACAAAACGTGAAGAAAACGCTCATTCTTTGTAAACTTTTTATTAAATTCAGGTGTTGATAGCACCCAAGCGCAATCAAGACCTGAACAGCACATGTTGCTAACTATGTTTAAACTAAACTCATTTAAGCCTTGTCAATTTAAACATTCAAGAGCAAGACACGAAAGTGAACTCGCACGTGCTGTGAGAAGATGCGTGTGTGTGTGTGCACTCATCCAAAGCGCGCACAAATATTGAGTCGTCTTTCAAGTATGTGTCAACATGCCCGTCTTAATAAGTATCCTAGCAGACATAGTCTGTCATGACTTAAGTGAACTTGTACAGTCGAGAAAGATGTATCAGTCTCAGTATTTTGGATCTGTGCATTATGTCTTAAAGTGACAGCAGCCTAATATTCCTGCTGCTGTCTGTGTTTTTAATATTAATCAAACAACAAAAGACATGGAAATCACTCGCTGTTCTTGATTAAATAGCTTTTGTAACTTTAATAAGGATTAAACTTTAATTTATACAGTCAATATACAATGTTATTTTACAATTTATTACTTTATTCAATTCCTGAACCTGAAAACTAATGTTAGACCTACTTAAAAAACCTGAAAAGTACTGTTTATTTGATTTGTATCTTTGCTCTCTTGTATTTATTTGTGCGGTTGCTGGTAGTTAGATAATTTGTTCCTTTTTTCTTTATTTTTATTTGACAGTTGTCCTTTTTTCCCTGAACATAGCACATACCAAACCGTAAAGAAACCGTGAACCTAAAACCGTGATACAAACCGAGCAATTTGAACCATTACACCCCTAATATATATATAAATACTTCTTTTTTTTTTTACCAAGAAAACATCATCCAATTAGTGATTTGCTGAACACACCTTCATCTGAACAAAAGAGCCATGCTTTTAAACTTTTGGAGAAATCAAATTTTGAATGACTTTTAAAGGACAAATTAAGCTGGCATAGGAGAAAGTATTTTAACATAAAAAAATGAATGCATAAATAAATGCATGCAAATAAAAATAAATAAATAAAGGGATTAATAAATAAATGATTTCAGCTTTAATAATAAACAACTGTAATGTAGTTCATTATTCTGAATCTAGGCTGTCTGTGGTTGCCAAATATTCAAACATTTATATAAAAATTCAACTAATATGTGCTCACAGGTGTGCACATATTGGCAATTTTACAAATCAGAGTTCAGTTGTATAACTGTTATTTGATGCTTCTGCAGTCACAGAGGTACCTTTGTGCTCCATGTGTAAACTCCACATCACTGTTGGCAATCATTTCCAAATCTGAGGGAGCGGACATACTGCGCAGGAACACAGGCTGCTTCACTATAGGAACCATCGATTTAGCGTCCGATACCGACTTACAGGCTGTAAGGAGGACAAGTTAAAAGGGCTGTTTAGCGCATTTGTAAGCTTATGCAAATGTGTGCATGTGTAAATGCGTGCACAAATAACCTGGTGTGCACGTTGGTGTTGTAGACAGACTCTTGCATTGTGGTGCTATTGTAACATGTAGCAGCAGTTCAGAGCGGTTTATCAAGCTCTTCACAAGCGCTTTGGTTTTAGCCAGTGGAACGGAGCTTCTTTGCTGCTGCACGGCATTAACCTCATGGAAAAACTTCTCTCTGTCCAAAACAAAACACAGGCAATAGTTTCAAAAGTACACTATTGTTCAAAAGTTTGGGGTTGGCAAGTTGGTTTCATTTGTTATTTACAAATACATTTTTCTATTTTAAAATGTAATTTAATCCTGTGATTTTCACCATCGTTAATCTACTCTTTAGTGTCACATGATCCTTCAGAAATCACTCTAATTTGCTGCTCAAGAAACATTTCTTATTATTATCAATGTTGAAAACAGTTGTTCTACTTCATAATTTTGTGGGAACAGGATTCTATGATGAATGGGCGTAACCGATAGCCTGGTTAAAACCAGACCATTCTCAGTTGTAACTAGTTAAGTCTGGCAAAGCGTCATAGACAAATCATTTCCAGAGGGGCGTCACCAACGGACGTCGCGGGTAGACCTAAAACCAATCAGAGTGATGAAGGAGATGACGTATGCAGAGCGGCGGCCGGCGGAGAAACATCTCCGAGTGTTGTTCTTTGCTCGGTTTTTAACAAAAAGGAAACGTTGAAATCGCTAAAAACAGACCCGATAGCTGATTCGAACGAGTGATGTTCCACGGCGGCATCCGTCTTTGTAATGTAGGCTAAAATCTGCTTCAAAATCCCAGCGCTGTCGTCATCGTGTAAAGCCCGCCCCAACGTTTCTGATTGGTGCCTCGATTTCGACGGATTGGAAATGGGCTTGAATGAGCTCTTTGCCAGACTAACTTTCAGAGCAAATCTAAATATGCTGGAAGTCGTCTGGGTTTTCCCAGGCTACGTAACCGACAGCTTCGAGAACAATTTACATTCACTACAGGGAGTCAAACTTAGTTCCATGTCATACCTCAAAGCCATCACTGCATTTTCTGGATCTGTGCAGTCCAGAGGAACCTCCTTGAGTGAACACAGAAGTTCCAGCTCCTTCATTTTGTTCTGTGAGCCACAAGACACACCAAATTAATCAATTTTCGACTTAATCCTGGCTACAATATAAGCGGAAACAAACCACTGCATAGTTTTGTCAATGCCTACACTTCCCGCAGCTGTTCCAGTACAAATTATTGTATTATTCTTCAAAGAAACTAGTGATTCTGGAGGATTACACTTAATAATCATTGGTGATGATCAGATCAAATAAAAACAAAATGCAGTGGAACAAAGAACTTTAAGGACACACTACAACCAGAAGCTTTCTTATTTGTCATGCAAAGAATACCTTTTATTTCAGAAATGTTCTTCTATCAAGGTTGCTCTTGTAATGGTAAATTTTGAGCTAATTATGCCAATTTAACATTTGTCGAAATATCATGGTATTACCTGAAGTACCCTGGTGTACCAAGTAAATACAGCAGTGGGTAAAAGAGATGACCGACCTATAAAAATTTGCTTCTCCTCACTTTATATTAAATATTTATTACATATTTTGTATGCATGTTGTGATGTTGTGCCTGGAGTGCAAAACTAACGTAAGAGGAAAAGAAAATTACATTGAAAGTTCGGTTCCCTTCAGAGATACATTTATATAAGCCCCCACCCACAATGCAATATTTATAGTTTTCTTCTAATATTTCGTGCATCGCGAAGAGTGAGGTTTCTGCGCCTGGTACAGTATTTTCTCTGCTGGTGCATCTCTGTTCTCTTCTTTGTGTCCCAGAGCTACTTGTCCTGTCTCTTATCTGGCCTGTGTCAACATTCTGTTCACAGACTTGACATTTTGGGAAAATATTGCAATGCAGTTTGAGTGCAAGTCTGGAATAGAGGTCGGACAAAATAAAACAAAAAAATGGTTGCCGATCGTGTTTGGAGCAAAAAACGTCCTGTTCCGATTTATAGACCCCTTTTCTGTTAGTAAACATGGTGACGGTTTTTTTTTTTGAGGGCGGAGCTTAGGTGGTGGCAGAACGATCCCTCTGGCCGCTTCCCTAACGTTAGTTTGCAAGTTTTGTTAGCTTGTTTTTTTAACAATGACTGGAGAAAATCTGATTTTGTCTTAATGTGCAAGGCCACTCAGTGTCCAGGACCGCGATTGTTATTTGCAAAAGTTAATTTTAACGGACGGAACCAGATTGGCCGACCCGTACTGTACACGCTCACTCAATGCATGGACGATCTGACAGGATTAATGTTAACGCTACCTCCGGTTGAGTGGCCTGACTTCTACACCTATCCGATAGAGAAACCGAGCGTAAAGAGAAACTGAGGGCATATAAATCTTTAGATGCCTATAACTATGTGCTGAATGGTCATGTACAAGACTTGTGTGTACGATCCGCAGTTCTTTTTCATCGATTCTTGCACCCAACAACACAACAAGATGACATTTAATAATAATAATAATAATTGAAGCTCCTTATTATATAACCGAATCTGTGCTGGTTTGTATTGGCCGCCTCCAGTATTTCCTTTGTTTTGCCTCCAGCTAGCACAGTGACGTAGGCTCGAAATTGGTCTATGGCCGGTCGACCGGTGCATCTCTAGACCACACTTTCACTTTTATGTAAGGTAAGGTACAAATTGTGCTCATAACATTTTTATTTATCATGCAGAACCATATTTCAGACAAATAGAGAAATTATGAAATTACAATTTAATATAAATTTAATATGAACTATAAAAAGTGCAATTAAAGGTACAATTTGCAGGAATTTTTCGCCACCAGGGGTCACTAACCTCTTACAATAACAAAGGCGTATAATGATGACGTATATTCCGCATTAAGCGGAATTATGGATCTTGTCGTCAAGCTGATGGATCTTTCATGGATGACTGAATACATTGATGTTTTTAACATGACTGTGGTATGAAGCAGGGTGCGATTGCTAGACTTATACCAGCGCCACACGCAACGTGAGTCCCGCGTACATAAAGGAATAAGGACATTTCATTCTACCGAACTACACTCAAGTGCTGAATTAATACTCACACAGGTCAGTTTATTAGAGGAATTAAACTTGAGGTAACGCAGCGCTGTTTCACTTGCTCTAACAGTTACACTATCACACTAAACGGCATTTGAGTGTGTTGAATGTTGTTAGTTAGGTTGTTTGTTAGCTGCATGAGACTAGAAGTGAGCTAGATCAACATAAGAATAACATACAGATCATATTCTAACATTTCATCATGTTGAACTAAATAACATTGATTAGTTTTATGTACATTTGCCCACCTGTCTAATAAAGTGCATGCAACACTCGCGTCTCTGTCAAGTCGAAGTAAGTCGCGGACGTGGAGCTCTCGGCATCTCGAAAGATGTTGATCTTCGTTTTAGTCCTCTTTTTGTCTCAAAGTCTGCTTGCCATGGTCCATAATGTTTAAACAAAACAACAATAGCGCGAGCGTCTTGCTAGGCATAACGGCAATAACCTGGTTGTCCACGTCTGTCGCCATGGTTACTATCGCAGTGCGAGCGCAAACCTGGCGGAAACCGAGGCTAACACGGATATGACGTCATTGACTGGCGACTCCTCACCCCTGCTCACACGCCCCGTTTGCTTGGTTAAAATCGCAATTTTCTTACGATTTACAAATAGTTGGAAACATTTGGGATATTGTAAGTAATCAACAAAACAAAATATATAACATTGGCCTAGTGGTTTTTGGATATTTTACTGCAAAAATATTCCATATTGTACCTTTAAGTGTCTGAAACTATTACATTTACTTGGATGTCTTTTTTTCCCAGTAATAAACAAACATTGTTAAGTTGTTTTGATTGATACTGTGAAGCAGCTTTGATACAATCTGTATTGTGAAAAGCGCTATATAAATATATTTGACTTGACTTGACTTGACATTTAGTTCACACTACATCTCACATTACTTGCCTCAAAGAAGTGATAGTCGTGGAAGAAGGGCGAGTTGTTCTCAAGTTTTCCCTGTTGAGCTTCGTCTACTTCATTCTGCCACTTCTGCTCCAATTCGGCTACACTCTGAAACAAACACAGAATATAGTGTTACTCTTCAACAGCATCACACAATATGTTTATGAAAAGCCCTACATCTGTGGCTACTTGTCACACATACTTGTAACTGTCTCTCCATTGCATTAATCTTCTTGAACGTCTCGGCCATGATTTTGCAGAGCAGATTGTGTTCCTCTCTGTGCACTTCTCTGTACTGGAAGTTCACCAGCGACTGCAGCGCATCTACCAGACCCAAGTGCTTTATTACACACGACACGATCACTTCCTCCATCACATCAGGACGGATCACCTCTCTGAGAACAGAATAAACATAAGATTAATTAACTATTATTCTATATTTCTGATGCAAGAAGTCATAATTTTGTGGTTTGCTGCCAAAAAGGTCAAACCTTTATGGAAGTGTGAATAAAAAAAAATATCAAACTAAAATAAAATACTACTTGTTTGAAACCAAAAATGCAAAATAAATCATAACACAAATAGGTTTATACGGTTCGATTTGTTAACTCTTAACTAACTATATTAATTAGCCTAAACTAATATAGAAAAAAGAACAATAATTGTACAGCACTTCTTAATTTTAAGTAGTTATTTTCAACACTTACTAATATATTTTTTTTATTAAAAATTACATCTCATAACATTAGTTAAACACTGTGAATTAACATGCACAAACAATGAACGATTGTATTTTTTAGCTAACATTAATCAATGCTGTAAAAAAAAAAAAAAAAATTGGTCAGTTAGTTCATTTTAGCTTAAAGCATTAACTAATCTTAGCAAATGGAACAAATGTACCAACGTATTTAAAGTGATTGAATTTATATATATATATATATATATATATATATATATATATATATATATATATTTTTTTTTTTTTTTTCATTTTTTTTTTTTTTTTCATCGTATATGTACATTTTTAAACAAAATAAATGAAACCTTTAAATATGTCCATGTATTAGTGAATTTGTAAAGTGTTTTGTTTATATTTTTATGCATTTCGGATTAAGGTTAAATGTTCTTCTAGCGTAATTGCATTCCACTGATAGGTAGACTTCCTATCATGTGCTTACTTGATGCTGGGGCGAAACTGAGGCCGGGCTCTTCCAGACAGCTCCCTCAGGCGGCCCATAATGCCCGGAGGTAAGTGGATGCGGGGCAGCTCACAGCAAGCCCCAGGCGGGGCGAGGACGTCTGAAGGATAGGTGAACTCTCTCTCTTCATCAATGGTTAAAGGCAGGGGAGACGGAGACGGTGTGAGAGCAGGAGAAATCGCACCATTAGCCTCCACTTGCCACTGACACCTTAAAAATATAAGAACCAAATACACTATGATCAAGTTATGACAACATGTTTTACATTGCTTTAACTTATCAAAATAACTTTTTTATATAAGTTATACAAGATTCAACTCATTTAAAAAAAAAAAATCAGGTGAATGTAATTTAAGTTGAAATGACTTAACCATCCAAATTGGTTGTACTTAAAATAAGGCAGCAACTTATTTTGTGTATAATTTAAGTTGAAATGACTTAACCATCCAAATTGGTTCTACTTAAAATAAGGCAGCAACTTTTTTTGTGTATGAGAAGGCCTTTTAAAAAAGAAATTAATACTTTTATTCAGCAATTACTCATTCATTTGATCAAAAGTGGCAGTAAAGACATTGATAATTAATGTTTCAGAAGATTAATGTTTCAAATAAATGCTGTTCTTTTGAACTTTCTATTCATCAAAGAATCCTGAAAATAAAAAATGATTTTTTTTTAAATGCATTCAAATAGGAAAATTTGTTATTTTACACTGTGCTTTTTGTTTTATTTTCTATGCAAATAAAGATCGCTGAAGTGCATCTCTGCGTTTGGGTCCTCACTTCCTGCACAAAACCTGACATAATCATCACACCTCTGCAGTAGTTTGGAGCAGAGAAGGTCATGGCAGGCCTCCTCCTCTCGTGTGATATCAGGGCCATTATAGAGGATGCGTAGCATAGCGCAGGCCAGCACTGATAAACCCAGAGCTAGATCAGCCAGGAAGGGCAGCCCGCCGGACACATCCTCGGACGACTCCTGAAATGAACATAATTAGAAGTACAGCCAAAAAAGCTAATTACACTTTTGCCATTTCAGTGTCTTTATTTTAAAATTTCCTTTAGACTTCAGGTTAGTATTGATTGGTGTCTGCAATGCTTTTGCTCAACAGTGTGTCTTCGATGTCATATTGTATGTCTTTATTGTCCACCAAGGTGGAAAATTGTCTTTGGCTCGACAGCACATAAAATAACTATACAGGCAATGGTACAAAAACAAAACAAAAACAGAGAGATTCACATTACATAGATATAAAAATACAGTTCATGCCACTGTCATTTGGTTTATCAATCGCTTGCGGAGTTGAGAATTTTACAAAATTATGAGAATGTCCACAAAATGAACTCTGCAAGTCTGTGCACTCAATATCAATAACACTTTTGTTGAGTATTTAATTTCAGCACATTTCAACACAGTCTTTTCGTTTTGTAATTTGTACATTTTGTAAACGGAACAAAATATTTAGAGCAATGTCAATTATACCTTTGCTGCTTTTTAAATACATGTTTGTGCATTTGTTTTATTGATATGAACCTGTGTCTGAAATAATGTATAAAGTAAATAGTTTTAATCTACGTTTAAGTACACAACTATAACCCTGCAACCAAGACATTTGTAGAAAAACACATTTGATGAGCAAAGTCAATGAACGTCTAATGAGTATTTAAAATTTTCTCTGTGAATTTTATGATTGGGATCTATTTAAAAGGCTTATGTAAAGTCTTAAGTTAGTACCTGTGCTCGGACAGTGCATGAGAAACCCCACATGGCTTTATCTGGGGTATTGTGCTCACGTCCACTTCTCATCTCAAAAGAGAATGTCACAGTATCTCCTTCCACCTGAAAAAACATACGGTTAAAAGTGTATTAAAGGCGTATACAGATATTTGATATCTGTAGATCAGTGGTCTCAAACTCGCGGCCCATATTTTGTGGCCCCCTACTTGACATTAAAGTTTAATGTTAGTGCGGCCCGTCGTTGCGTGTGCTGCGTTTTTTTTTTTTTTTTTTTACTTTTTATTATCACTTATGGGCTACCATAGATAGTCTCGTGACAGCTTACGGTGGGTTTGTTGTCAATTAGTTGTCATAGACAACCGCGAAGTACAAACATACTGCGCCTGGAAAAAATGAGCGCGTCGCTTCAATTATGAGCGTGCTTGCCGCGCGCCTACATTTGAAATAACGAACTTGAGCGCGCAAAATATGTGAGCGCGATATGTGAACAGGCCCCTTGGCGAGCTACCACCAATCAGGCCTCGAGCTACTGGAAGCTCGCAAGCCACGTGTTGGAGACCCCTGCTCTAAAACAATGTGAGAATAATAATTTTGAGCTTGTAATATGTGTCCAACAGGTTGATAAGAAGGTTTGCTTTGATTTGTGCAAAGTCAGTAATTTGCCTGAGACACTATACATGTGTAGAAAGAATTCAATAAGACGGGCAGACATGACTTCAAATATTTGTATTTCAAAAGCAATAATTGTTTTTCTAAGTATAATAAAAGAAAATGTGCATTCCAAAAAAACATTCAATATCATATTGAAAATAAAAAGGACATGAGCATATATAAGAATCACAAAGATGTGTTATAAGGAAAAGACAAAGAAAGTTTGTAAAATGAACTTCAACTGTCAGGACAGCTCATGAAGAACCAATCATGTACAGAAAAGAATGTTCAAATTCAGAGGAACAGTTCAGAAGAAACGTTAATAATAAAGATTGAGAAGATTGTGCTCCTTTTTTGTAATTCTTGAATACTATTTTTTTGTAACTTAACTAAGTTAAGTTGAGTTTGAGACCCCTGCTTGTTTGCGAATGTTGAATGTGCACTCTGGCGTCTTATATTTTAAGCACACCATTTTATCTGTCTATTGGACCTTTAGACAAATTTTGTTAAACAAAAATGTATGCATGTACCACATTTGATACGTCGTGCTTTTATAGTCATATAAATAAATTGTTTTTCTGAAGAAAAAAAAACCCTTTTCATTGCATTTACCATTGTTGAAGCATTTCTATTGATTCAAAAATTAAAAATGTTTTAAAAAAATCTTAAATAAAAGTGTGTTTTTTTTTGTTCTTTAAATATAAAAGCAATGCTCACCGTTACTTTATCAAAATCGGCTAAGACATTTTAGCAAACAGATCTGTGTATAGAGAGGCTTGAATTTTAAATTGACAACATTAAAATTCAATTTCCTTCATCAAGAGCACAGATTAGATTACATACCAGTTTTGCCATGTATCAAGAAAAAAATATTTTAAAATATGTTATTACAAGTTAACACATTATTTTATGTTATTATCTTTATTCTTGAACACTGTAAGTGTGCCATCTGATGTTATGGAGAGTGCTTTTCCTCACCTTGACAAGATCTTTGGGCCATCCAGTTCCCAAGACACTACGGCTCCCATAACCCATGGTGTTGCCTCCATACTCACTCACTTTTCGACTATTTGTGTTGGGCCCGGCATAAATCACCAGCTGAATAACGAGAGTTTATGAGCATGCATATTCACTTTCATGTCACTATGAATGAGAACAAAAGTTTCACAGAATCAAAGTTCAAACCTTGTCATAGTCATATTGGGAGGAGCAGCGAGGGTCAAAACGGAGGTAGAGACAGCGCGCACCAGGTATGTGCACTGTATCTTTAAATTTGTAGTTGTCCCGCACTGGATGAACAGTTTCCACTGTTTTCCCAGCGGCCCATGGGGCAGGGATCTTCAGGCCGGTCAAAAAACCTGGCTCCTCTCTCTCTTCCAGAATCTGGAAACTAAATTAAATACAACATTTTGTGTTTGAGTAATTTAAAGGTTTTTGTCCAATAGTTTCAAGGATAGATAGAAAAAAGCATTTTTACCCATCACTTAATGAGGGTGGATTGGGGCCTTGATTTAGCGAGGAATCCTCCGAAAATAATGGTGAATGTGTCTTCAGCAGCAAAGCAGTCTGTTCGATAGACAGATTCAGAGCAGTCAATGTTAACAATACCAACGGTTTATGATTTATTATTTTGATCTACAAATGTACTTAACACACACATTAATGGAAAATCTGACATTTTTCATTATATTTTCATTTGGAAAAAAATCTCAACGTACACTACCGATAAATAGAAAACGATTTCACAATAATATTACTGCATTTTGATCAATAAATGCAGCCTTGGTGGTAGTGTAAAATATTGACATCTGTGTGCATCGATTAGAGCTGGTTAATATATTTAATATTTAGAATATATTCACTATTATTTGGCTGATGTTATAACATTAACCAGCTCTGCTAATTTTTTGATTATTAGCTTTTTATTTGACCATTACATTTCTTAAAGCCTGTATGAGAATGTTAAAATATTTTGTCCGATACTAGCAATAGAGAGTTTAGATTTCTATGCTATTTCTATGCTATTTCTAGAGCAAATACATATATATTGAGACGCTATGTATATCAAATATTGTCCAAATGATGAAAAATTATTGTGATTCATGTTTATAGCTATATATCACCTTGCTCTTCCATCCAACAATCACATATACACACCTGACTAGTATAGAGGACCAGTTGGACTAGCTGTGGCATGAGAGCATCAGCTAGTGTGAGGGTTTGTAGGTTCGGGTGCATCAGTGAGGTCAACAGAACTGGCAGCAAGTGACCCAACATTGTGGCCTTCGTTACCTGTTCCAGTCCTCTCAGTCTTCACATAAAAAAAATTAGAAAAGATAAGTAAAAGAAAGTGTTTAATTACATGTACAACATACAAATAAAGTTATCAAATAAAAAACAAAAATATATTATATTGTAATGCACCTGGTCTCTCGATCACTGATGTTGCTGTTGATAAGGGAGCTGGTGACTTGCTGAAGGGTCTCCAGAACCTCATCACACCCAACCAGGATCTTCGAGGCAAGTGATAAGATGCTCGTCTGCAACTCCTGAGGGGAACACGCACATTCAACACACACATTTCTCTGAGAACATCTAAAGCTGGTACAGAACCCTTGTGAAAAAGAAGTACACTTTAGCATACCTTTATGTATTACAGAAATAATATACTTAAAAAGAATATACGTTCACACAGAACACGGTTTTCCATTCCAATGCGCTATGTTTCCATTGTTTTTCTATGTAATCACGCGCTGGACGGACTTGCATCTTTTGCAGCGTCTCAAGCATTACACGACGTTCTAAAAATGCGTTGTCAAGTTAAAATCAGTTCAACTTTTAAAAAACGCATCTGCGTTTTTTCCTCATTCGACTGCCAACGTCTTGCATTTTTCAAAGCAAAAACGCGTTCTGTGTGAATGTGCCCTTAAGTGTTAACTGAATGTATTTAAAATGCATTCATACAATTTAATTAAAATTAAATTATTCCTCTTTTGCCACAAATCGTCTACCGGACGGCCATATTATTATAGCTCTAAAAGTTTTAAATATGGATTTTTTTCTTACAAAAACCCATCGCTTCGCTTCAGAAGGCCTTTATTAACCACCTGGAGCCGTATGGATTATTTTTTATGATGGATGGATGCATTTTTTTGGGCTTCAAAATCTCATCCCCCATTCACTACCATTATAAAGCTTGGAAGAGCTAGGGTATATTTAAAAATAACTCCAATCGTGTTCGTCTGAATGCAGATCGTTATATACACCTTAGATGGCTTGAGGGTGAGTAAATCATGGTATAATTTACATTTTTGGGTGAACTACCCCTTTAAGAAACTTAGGGCCAGATTTAATAAACACGGCAAATTAGCGCGAGCGCAATTCCATAAAAGCACCGATGGGAGTGGAAAGTTCAGCGCGTGATCTACTGACGACGTGGAAATTAAAAATGTTTGTTTAAGAAATTAAAAGCTACACACACACCATAAATTAGGGTTAGAAGAACTGTTGCCAAACATATAACATACTAGAAACATAATAATCACTGCAATAATGATGTTTCTAGCATAGCATGTTATATGTTTGGCAACAGTTCTTCTTATATATATATTTATACACACACACTTCAAGCTACAGAACAGAATATATAGAACTGTATTTTGTATATTGTACACAGTATATTGAACTGTTTTAATTCCTGTTTGTTTCATCTTTCATGAATGCAGGAGCTGTCGTCATCAGTCCACACAAACCATAGGGTTTTTAAAGGGGATGTTTACCTGTACCTTCATTGTTTCCCCTTGTAGGGAGCTGTCACTATCATCAATGTCATCAGGGTGGAGCAGGATAGTGTTGCTGAGCAAATGGTTCTGCACAGCCATTAAGTAACGCAAGCTTGGTGACACTACCTGTTGATGTGGAAGTGCTGTGGGTTAATTAGTGATTTAATAAATTGTATGAAATTATACAGACAACTATTTCAAATTATGATTGATTGTATACATTTAGATGCACCATATAAACAGGGTCCAAAATAACACTCGGCAAACCAAACATGTAAAATTGGCTTCGCAAGAAAATGATCCTGTTATAGGCAAGATGGCTTTTTTAAGAACTTCAATGTAAACACACAACATAATAGTAAGAATAACATTGTTGGTGCAGTGTGAAATGGCCTTAAGACATCATGTGCTTGTAAAAAACAGACACCACCAATGCGAACAATCACCAGATTACATTACGTCACTTCTCAGACATTCCATGACCTGACAAATTCTGATTCAACATGTTCAATCGGCAAAAACAAGTGCCGACCAATGCCAACAGACACTGACAGAGGGAATACACTGATCCAACAAAACACAACAAAGTGTCTGTTGCCATTGGTCGGCGTCTGTCAGTTCAGTGAATTGGACAGAAGGGAAAATGTTAAATCATTTGTTTGTTATGGTAAAATGCTTTGAAATTGGTCGTGTTTCATAGCAAGAAAAACAAAACTACCATTCTAAAGTTATCCCAAGAAAATTAAGGAAGATAATTGATCGCAACTTTTTCATTAATTCATTTAGTTTGATTTCCCTTGTAAAAAAGAAGTGCAAGTTCAAGTGCACTTGTACTTCTATATAAAAAATAAATAAAAAAAACTTCCAGATAATGTAATATAAATGCAATAAAAGGCCACTTAAAGAGAGTGGACTTTCATGACTGTTTCTTAACACACTTAAATAAAGTGCACTTTGTAATAATGACAAATTAAAAGTTTTACTGTAAAGTACATTTTAAATCATTATGTTTTATAACTTGTAATGCTTTAAAAAAAGTCAAATTATTTTGATGTGTTGACTAACATACTAAAGCACATAGTACTTGATTATAATTTAAATTGCAGTGTGTAAAATTGAACTAAATTTGTACTCAATTGCAACTTCATTACAAATGTGTAATTACAAATATATTTAAATACATTTTTCAACAGAAATAATATATTTTAGTTTACCATAAATGCTTGTCAGTACATTCAGCAGTACACTTTAACCATTTCAAAAACAATATTAGTAATTAAGATATTACTTACAAAGATAAATAAATAAATAAATCACTCTAAAGTTCAGCTAATTGCATTTACTACAATTGCAATTAAATGTATGAAAACATTACATTCAGTTTGCACTTAATTATAAAGTATATTTCTTTAATAATTGCTCTTTTTTTTTTAAGTACGCTAAAGTGTACTTCTTTTTCACAAGGGATATTAAAAACAAATGGCTTGTAGAGCTCTTTTAAGATTAATTCAGTTAAAAACTACATTCAGAGTAACCAGTCACAACGAAAAGTTTCTTTACAAAGAACTTTTTTAAATGCATTTATGTGGAAGTCACATACGGGTACAGTGGAGAGAAGCTTCTGAAGGTCTTCCTTGGAAACGGTTTGACATTTGGTGATGAGAAGACATGACTCTCGCACTACAGTCTTCAAGATACACTGCAACAGTTCATCTTTCAGTCTGCAGGAGAGGAGGAGAGAAAGTGTAAATGACAGATATAAACAGATATAAACCAAAAATCATCTACAGATATTTACAATGTCTATCATCAAGGTAAATAACATTGCTTTATAGGAACATATATATTAAATAATAATAATAATAATTGTAATCAGGGAACTACACTGCGACCAAAATGGTCGCATATGCGACCTTTTGAAATGTCATTGCGACCCTAATTTTTAATGGGTCGCAAATGTATCACTGACTATTTTTGTACCTACCTTATGTTTTAGGCAATATGCTATGATTTACTATGAGCATTTATTAAAACATAAATGTGTAGCCTATTTTAAGTATACGTTCTTATAACGTGCTCTGAGCATTCAACACATCAAGTTAGCTTCAGCCCCGCGAGAGAGAGAGAGAGGGGCGCAGGCACGATAGAACTCTGTGTGTGTGTGTGTGAGAGAGAAACCCGGGCGCGATCGAACTCTGTGTGTGTGTGTGAGAGAGACGCGGGCGCGATCGAACTCTCTCTGTGTGTGTGTGTGTGTGTGTGTGTGTGTGTGTGTGTGTGTGTGTGTGTGTGTGTGTGTGTGTGTGTGAGAGAGAGATGCGCGGGCGCGATCGAACTATGTGTGTGTGTGAGAGAGAAACGCGGGCGTGATCGAACTCTCTTTGTGTGTGTGTGTGTGTGAGAGAGAGAGATGCGCGGGCGCGATCGAACTATGTGTGTGTGTGTGTGTGTGTGTGTGAGAGAGAGACGCGGACGCGATCGAACAGTGGAAACATAAAAACATTCTCCCTCATTTTGTTCATACAGGACATGATTCAAACTGCAAAATGTTTACTTATATTTGTGTACACTCGTAATAAAACACAACATTGTGCTTTTGTCACACTCTAAACTCTTGTCAAACTGTAACCCAACCACACACACACACACCGTTTTAAAAGCAAAACATATTTATCCAACCCCATTTAAAAACAGTCTGTGTGTTCCATCATTTGGAGATTCATCATATCGCATTGGTTTTCATTTCTTGTCCTCGGTAATCTGTTTATTTTTAAGTTACACATTCTACATTGATTAAAAAAGAAAATCAAATGTGTTTTTAATGGTAATTATTTTATACGGAAATCATTTATTTATAATTCAGATGAGATTAAAGTTAGGGTTAATTCAAATTCAGGAAAACAATATATATTGATCTGAAATATAGCAAATTAATTTTAAATTCATTCAGGTACAATTACCAAACATATATCAAGGTCATTTTGTCTTTTTATTAATTTAATTAATAAACTAATTATATAAAACTATTGTCAGTGCACTACAAATAAACTGGTTCTATGCCTTTATTAATAAAACGTATACAACTTAAAAATACAAGGCTTAAGACATTTATAAAAATGCCTTCTGCATTTTTGTTTTGCTTTTCACTCCATTGTACCGAAATCGTACCGAACCGTGACGTATGAACCCAACCGTGACTTCTGTGTACCGTTCCACCCCTAATGCAGTACAGTTTCATTATTGTTCATTATTATCCAGAGAGAGGCTTACTATAAATAATTTGTGCGACCAAATCATGTTTTGCGCCAGTAACTGAAAAAGTTAGTAGCGCAAGTGCCACCAGTGGAAAAGGTTAGTGTAGTTCCCTGATTGTAATACATTTTTGTTGAGATAAGGGAGAAACTTGTATGTTGCGATCACAAAATAATTATGTAGATTTGTGTTATGCATGACTAGTTGAGTATACAGTATTGAACAGATCTAAAGAGCCGTAAAACTTGTTACCTGTAGTGGTCATCCTCCTCACTACCAAAACGGTTCTTCTGTAACTGGTTAGCAAGGTTGTTTAATATAACATCACGTAATTGAGACAAACCACTGTTCTTCTCCCCTGCAGAGAGAAAAAAAAAGTGTTATTACTGGCACTGTTGCTTATCAATATGCAATTGTGCAATTACAGTGAGCCAGTGATAACTCAGCTTATAGTTAAACTTGATTTCTGTATGATGTGTATTTATTTGTAATTCTTACCCTCAGTGAAAACAAATTTTAGCAGGTTGTTCAACTCAGATTCGCTCGGGTACAAGGTGTTTAAACCTGAGCTAATAAGAATAAAGAAAGAATAGAAAACTGGTTTGTAGTTATTGCAGATATTGACGCAAGTTGCATAAATTCAACAACATTTTTTTCAGACTAAGAAAATGTTGTTGTTGTTTTTTTTACTAAAATCCCTTAAGAATTTTGTTCAACTTTGGAAAGAAAGGAAGATATTTTTTTAAAGAATATATATAAAAAAAAAAAATAATTAAGTCCCTTGGTCCAAAATTATATCCCTTAAATCCCATTTTTGATAATCAAAATGACATATTTAAATGTTTTTTTCACCGTGAAAGTAATTTCTTAATGCCTTAAAATAGCTTGAATGTAACTTGAATGTACACCTTTGCTTCATTTAGTATATATATGTGGATGCATGAATATGCAAATTATTCCCTGTCTCCATATTATAAACACCACATTTTAATTTTTTTTTTTTTTTTTTGAGATTCACCTGATGGCAAGACACACTTCTCTTTGTATTTCCGGTTCTATCTGATCAGGAGGAGCCATAAGTAACTGCCACAGCAACAGTCCAGAACGCTTAACACAGTCCCGGTTCTGCTCTGAATTTGGATTAAAAAACTGGAACACCACCTGGAAAACACAAAAGAGAATATTCCTCCTTCAAGTGGGTGTCAACCTATTCACTGCTGATGAACAAACTCAATCTCCAATTGCAAAAAGGCCATCACTTACATTGTTTTAATTAAGTCATATGTATTACATACAATTTAGGTATGACAGTTTTCACAATACACATTATTTCAAAGCAGCTTTGCAGGAAGTTATATTGTAACGAAGTCATACTGTAGTGTTTATAATGTAATTCAAATGTAAATCTTAAACCCCACCAATTATATACACACCTGAAAGACGACCAGAATGCATCGGATGATGCACGTGTCTCCATTGACCATGGCCTTCTCCATGACGTCACATATAGAACTAAAGTGGCAAGCCTCCATGGGTTGTTTTCCTATGAAGGTTCCTAGGTGTAAACTACTGCTGGCTGCTAGCAGGTTGAGCTGGTGGATGCACATAGCGCCAACATGATGGAGCAGCTGGTTTATCACTTTGCCGGTGTCGATCATTTCCTCTGTAATAAAGAGTCAAAAACAGGATGGGGAAAACGATACAGATCATTTCTGTATATGAGCACATCTATATAAAAAAAAATAAAAAAAAAACTTTGCATACTAAGTGTCCTATACACCATGCCCTTGCAAAAACATCTGCACAGGTATAGCAATGAAAAGTGACCCCTTGTAAAAAAAAAAAAGAAGTGTGCTTTATTGTAATGAATGTGTTCTTGAAATCATAAAAGTATAGTTTTTAAAAACTGTGCTTGCCTTGCAGATAATATGTTAACAAAATAAAGGTCACTCTCCAAAAAGAGAACACATTCATGACTATTTTGTAATGTAATAATGTCAAATTCAAAGTTTTACTATAAATCACTATTTTAATATTTTTTGTTGTGCTTTAAAGTACAGTTATTTTGATGTGTTGACTAAGATACTAAAAAGCATGTAAAGTGCTTGATAAGTTTAACTGTAGTGTTAATTAACAATACATTTAACCTTAATATATTTTGTATTTAATTATTTAATGTATTAAATATATTTATAATTGCACCATATTACTGATAACGTTGCAATTTAAGTACACAACATACAAGTTTCAATAGAAATGACATTAAAGTATATTTTAGTTTAATATAAATGCTTGTCGGTACATTCAGCAGTTCACTTTAACCATATTTCAAAGACAATAGAAGTAATTACAAAATTATATATAAAGATGTACATAAGTCTAACTTAAGGGGGTCCAAAACCACTCTAAAGTTCAGCTAATTGCATTTAATATCAATTTAATCTACATTTAATTTTCATTTAATTGAAAATAACATGAAAACGTTGTATTCAGTTGACAATAAATAATATACTTTTAAAAGAATATACTTAAGTACTCTTTTTAAAGGTATGCTAAAGTGCACTACTTTTACACAAGGGGAACTTTAGCAAAATCAGCTAGTCACTATAATAGCAAAGGACTGTGCCTGGTTGGGTCGTGGTGTAATGAATGCAAGCCTCTAAAATGTTTTGCTGTGCAATATCAAAACCATCCAAAAAATAAACTTGAGTAAACTTTTTGTTGCATATGTTAGAGCTCCAGTTTCAATACCTTTAGGCTGACTGATGACGTGACTGACGCCAAGTCGTTGGCACACATGATGGAAGGCCTGGTTTCCTGGGTTACACCATTGGTCCATGTAGTCACTGGAGCACGTCCAGATTAAGTTGTTAAGCGCATCATAGCAGGCCCCTAGAACAGTCATTATACAATCATATGTGACACAGTGTTTTTTCTTAATAGTTTGAATTAGCTTTTATATATATTTTCACATTAAATGTAGTTTCAATTTTAATAGTTGTGTTATGTGCTTTGTGTATTTTACTGCTTTATTATTATATTTAGATTCATTTTCATTTTAGTTTTAGTACTTTAACTTTTAGTTTTCTGCCAAGGCAACATTTCAAATTTTTGTTTAAATTTGAGGTGTTCATTTAATATTATTTTATTTCAGCTTTATTTCAATGATCAAAAAAATATTTGTAATAGTTTTAGTTAAAAATACCAACATTGATATGATGTGCTCCATCAGAAAACACATCATAAAAAAACACTTGCTCAAAACTTAGACTTTTCTGTTGGTTTTGATAAAAGAAACTCTACTTTCAAATGATGTCAATGTTGCAGTGAAAATATATATACATTTAAAATATTGTTTTGTTTGTTAGTGTTGTTTTTTCTCTTAAATGTGGTGTTAAATTGCTTCAAAATTGAAGCAAAAAAAAAAACAACAACACATGAATGAACATCAGAAGGTATGTTGAAAGATACAGTACAACCTATTGAAATGCATTTCTCTCATGTAATCACCCAATCAGTGTTTCAACCGCAGAAAGATGTCAAAATAACAGCTTGTGAACATGACGTTACATTTATCTCAGGAAAGTCATTTAATGCCCACAGCCTGTTAGTTAGCTACAAACAAGAACTTTAGAGAAAAGCATATCACTAAAATTGTAAATATATAGTTAAATATCTTTTTATTTTATTTAACCTGTTATTGGTGTCTTAATTATTTAATGTATGTTTGAACAAATCTGTTCATTCTGTTTTAAATAAGCTGAAAATTGTATAGAAGTTTTTTAACATCTACTATTTAAAGGGGTACTTTATCGCTGGCAAAATGGGCTTTTTAAATAAAACTTGGCTGGCTATAAAGTAGAAAGGTAAAAATAAATAGGTTCTACCTTACTAGAGAAAACAGAGAAAAAAAGGCTGTAGACTTCCCTTTTGCCAAATAGGTAGGAAAACTTCAACACCCATAATGCACTGGGCATGTTGTTATCCAAGGCCACTTCCACCATTCTGCTATGGATACGCTTGACTAGAGTCAAATCCGCCTTGCTTTAGTAGGAAATACTTCTTAGCAGACTTTTAGTCATAATGGTGTGGACTTGTTTTGTTCTCAGGTGCAGGAAAGTTTAAGTAAAAGTTTAAAGAGTAAACGTTTAGCGGGAGTGGATTACTTTCAGTTTCCAGTGAAGGAACTAGCGTGTGGCTAAAGGCTGCTAAGAATCATAAATACAGAGAAAAGGCTGTTCTGCATCATCCGGCGGACTTTTGCTCACAAATAAACTTACATTTCTCGGTCCAGGTTACATGGAGAACGAGTAAACATTGTTCATTTACATGTACAACATTGTAACAATACAAAGCGGTTTGAAAATCTGTGAAGTAGAACAATGGCTCCATTGGTCCCTTTTCCAAAAGGGAAAGACTGAACATTTTAAATGTGTGTATGTGCTAGGTTTAATTTTATTTAAGGAGTAAGAAAATAGTCAACAACAATGTATTACAGTTCCTTAAACCCAATGCATATTCTGTCTGAGATTTGTTTAGATCTATGCATTGAGTTTAGTGTGAAAGTGTGAATGTCTGATTCTTACCCAGTCCTGCAACCTGAGCCCCACGACCCAGAGAACTTCCTGGAGCATCTACGAGGTCTGCACGATTGCTAAACTGACCATCAGCCAGGTTAAACACCAAACTAGATGCCAAGACTAGGGAAAAACACAAGGGATTGACTAGAGAGAAGAAAAAAAAAGTTAAGACTTTAAGAATGTCAAATAAAAGTACTTTTTCGCTGACACTCTTGGTTGCTTTTTAACAAGAGTTTACTAAATGATTTTCATATTTGTTCCACAGAAGTAAGAAAGTCATATGGGTTTGGAACAACATGAGGGTGAAATAGATGATAAAAGACGTTTCATTTTAGGGTGAACTATCCCTTTAATTGTTATATGTTTGATTTTAGGTAACAGTGGCATAAATGAGGCGGCAAAAATGGATAACTTTAAATGATAAATCACTATTCGGACACTATTCATGATAGTGGTTATGTTAAAATGTTTGATTAGGGTATAAAAATCTTTCCCCTCAGAATAAGAGATGATGACTTACTCTTAAGGGAAGAAAGGCCACTGGCGCCACCAAACAGCGAGCGGGTGGCAGAGCTCCCAGCTACACCTGGAGTGGGTGCCAGCATCACTAGGTACGTTCCACACACGTACATCGGCGTCTTCCTCAGTGTTTTTATAGACAAGCCACAACTTGTGTTGACTACTGGGACAAGAAAAAACAAACAAAACAAGAGACCAAGATCAACACTGCGAGTTATACTATATTGAAGAAATACGACAAGTATTATCATTTGTTTATCCAGTATATATTTTTCTAGCATTAGTTTGGCTTTTGCGGGATCCGCTTTCATCAGAATTATCCACACACACACACACACACATTAGATTTGGCACAGGTTTTACGCCGGATACCCTTCCGACTCACACACACACAATCCGACAGCCAATATGTCAATATGTCCAATCCATTTAATCTAAACCAAAGCACCCAGAGGACACCCATGCTGCTGACACGAGGAGAACATGCAAACTCCACACAGAAAGGACTCCTGGCTCATCCGGGGCTGGAAGCGGGCACCTTCTTGCTGTGAGGCGACATTTGTTTATCCCAAATTATCAATTAAACATATAGCCTACTCTATTATAGCTATTTGTGAAACAAATTTCAATGACTTTCTGGGTTATTTAGTTTTTTCAAAACTTTTCCAAGCCTGGAAATTGCATTCATCATTGAACTCAATTTTTAAATTCCATGACTTTTCAAGGTTTTTCATGGCCGTACGAACCATGCCTTTAATACAGCACCAGGTATGCTTTCCAAACATCTTGAAGTTGTCACTACTTATGCATGCATTTCTATTGAAAATTGTGTCATGTATTTAAATATATTTTCAATTAATTACGAAGTTGCAATTTAGTACATATGTAATATATCAACTTTCAATGTAATATTGAAGAACACACTAGAATTAAAATTATAATCAAGTACTTTACTGTGCTTTAGTATGTTAGTCAAGTCAACACATCAAAATTAGTGTACTTCTTTAAGCTTTTAATCAGTGTACTTAAGCGTGTTAAAGGGTTATGGTAGTTCACCTAAAAATGAAAATTCTGTCATCATTTACTCACCCTCATGTCGCTCCAAACCCGTAAGAGTTTCGTTCATCTTCGGAACATAAATGAAGACATTTTTAATGAAATTTGAGAGATTTCTGTCCCTCCATTGACGATCTACACAACTACCACTACTTTGACGCTTAAAAATTTTCCGCTGATCAATGTCTATATGTGAATTGAAGCCTAAATTCAATCTGTTCATCATATAAAGCGATCAAGTCTCTTCAGAAAATTTGGACTAAAGCGCTCAATTCATATGAATTAGATTTACGATCTCTTTATGGACGCTTTGAAGCGGCAAAGTGGTAGTTGCGTGGACTGTCAATGGAGGGACAGAAATCTCTCAGATTTCATTAAAAAAATATCTTAATTTGTGTTCCGAAGATGAACGAAAGTCTTACGGGTTTGGAACAACATGAGGGTGAGTAAATGATGACAGCATTTTCACTTTTGGGTGAACTAACCCTTTAAGAAAGAGCCATAAGAGGGTACTCTCGATTATTTAATTAATATAATATTATCTGCAAGTACAGTTTTGTAATACTATACTTTTAAGACTTGAAATACACTACAAGTGCACACTTAATACAATGAAGTGGACTTCTTTTTCATAAAGGTGCCGATTAATATAGGAACCAAGCCAAAAAAGTTGTCGCTTGGGAACAGCCGAGGCACAAACAACATACAGCAGTATTACCCGACTGCTCTTCTTTGACGGGGTTGGTGATGGCAGAGCCGGTGAGGGCAGCCAGTGTGGAGGAGTGGGAAGCACGGAAGCGAGACATGCGGCTCAGGAGCAGCTCATTCAAACACTTAGATGACTCGCCTTCCTTTCGCGACAGGATTACCCGATCTTGTATAGGGCTGGCCACACACAGACCAGACTCAGTCTGCAAAAAAACAAACAAACAGATAATGGGAGCTCGTGAAGTGAGGGGTTCAGGGAAGACTTCTTAGTTGCTACATTTATATTAATTCCCCTGTGAAAAAGAAGTGTACTTAATTTTATTGAAGAGCACTAGTAGTATAATTAAAATAACTAAGCTTGCAGAAAATATAATATTAAAAACATTAAAGGCCACTTAAGTGTACTTTACACTTTTCATGACTATTTTTTAAAACTATATTTTAACACACTTAAGTACACTTAAAACACTTTGTAATAATGTCAAATTAAAAGTTTTACATTAAAGTACATTTTAAATCATTACGCTTTTACAAGAGCAAAAGTACTTGATTATAATTTTAACTAATGTATTTTTCTATATTACATTTAAAAGTTCATATATTTTATATGTACTGAAATGCAACTTCTTTACATATTTATAATTACAAATATTTTTCATGCATGCAATTTTTAAATACATGACATACAAGTCCTACTTAATTGGGCCAAAAAAAGCACCGTAAAGTTTGACTAATTGATTTAAATATAAATTCAAAAGAATGCATTTTTCATGTAATTGCAATTAGCATGAAATTAAGTGTCCAAAAACGTTAAAAATATATATACTGAATGTAAAGTATATTTTTTCCATAAGTGATTTTTAAAAGTCTGCTGAGATGTACTTCTTTTTCACAAGGGTTACCAGTCAATGCATGCAATAAAAAAACTTTTGTAAATGCAACTACAAAACTCCACTGAGAACATTGTGAAATTACCAAGTCTGATACTACAAAAATCTTCACATAGACAGAGGGTTTTTCCTGCATTCAAAATATTTTGGTGGCCACCAAAATTAATCTTTGTCTTGCCATTCATTTAACGTTACCTGCAGTTTTACAGTACTGATACCCACTGACAATTAGCTGTTTTCAAAATGCTCCTGTGTTTGTGTAAGCTCTGTGAAGAGCGTCAAAGGTTTCTATTTACAATGTGTTTTTGCAGCATTGAACTTTGTAGCCAATCACAGACATATCTGTTGAGCGTGTGAATGCAATGGCCAATCAGATGTGTTTAAATTAGTCAGAATCTGCTCAACACCGCTCAAAATGGTGGAGTTTTTGTTCAGCGTGAGCTCTGCATGCTCACGAATGCTTTCATTATAACCAACAAAGTATAAACGCAATGTTAATAAGAGATTCATTGCACAGTTTAGACCAGCGGTCGGGAACCTATGGCTCGCGAGCCATACCTGGCTCTTTGGCAAAAATCATGTGGCTCGCGAGGTCTCTCACCCTTTACCAACAAACGAGCGAAACAAAAAAATAAGACACATCAATACAGATCGGCTCTCTGCAGAAAAATCTGCCAGTTAAAATTCCCTTGTAGCACAGTCTACCGAAGTTAGTTAAACGTTTATGATAATAAGTATATTCATGTTGTACCGGCAAAAGAGCGTATTCAGTGCTGGTCGCGCTCGCGAGTGTTACGAGTCATCAGAGCAATCAACTTGTCTCTGTGATAACCTACAGCTCCTGCACTGGGATTCAAGCAGCTGCAGCTTGTTTAAGGTAGGCCTAATGGCGAAAAGCAGCAAAAAAAGTAAAAGAAGGCTGTAAACTTTAATACTTTCACTTTTGCCGCTGAAACCCTTTATGACACATGATAAATGGGTCGTATTTTTGATAATCCACGCAGATTTCAGTTAAAGATTCTGTTTTAATTTATTAATAACAAAAATTGAAGGAATGAAAAAAGAGCAGGATGTGCTTTATATTGAAAAGAAATATTAAAAGCGCGATAAGTCGCGAAAGAGAACGGAATTACTGGCAGGATGCTGTGTGCGCGCGCCGAGCGCAACACGGAAAAGCATAGCCTTTGTCTTCGGTTGCGCACCTAAACGGCCAAATAAATACAGAAATACATAAAAATGGCAAGTCGAGTATGTAAGTACTGTGTTTTCTCTCTCTCTCTCATGCAGACAGAGAGGATTTATGCTCATCAGTTGACAACTCAACCTCACAGTGAAAGCCCTTCACTAATATTGAAACTTTGCTAAATATTTGTTTGTTTTTAGCCTAATGCTGTTGAAATTTTATTGAAAAAAAGCACGTCTTTAATAATAATATTATATAATTATTTTACTGTGGCTCTTTTGGAAAAATGCATTAACCAAAAATGAAAAAATGGCTCTTTGGTCAAAAAAGGTCCCCGACCCCTGGTTTAGACACTAGACAGCTTCCTTGATTATAAGGGGAGTTCTCACAAGAGTGCAGCTTTGTGTATGTGTACCTCGGGCTGTAATTGACAGCTTCATAATGGTCATAATGGCAGCGATCATTGCTTGCTTTCTGTATATAATATGTATTTTTCAAGTTTCTGGATTGACAACCATATTTAAATGCATGATTGAATCCAATTGACAGTGCTAACCATGCGGGAGATCAGCAGAAAAAAAATAAACAAAAAAACGTTACGTTACTACGACGTTCAAGTGCGTGAAAAGCGGTTAGCGTTCTGCCTTTATAAAGCGGCAACGAACGGCAATTACACTGAATTGTTCTTCTTCAGACCGTTGGAACAATCCCAAAATAGAAGTTGCTCGCCATAGAAAAGCACCTCTTCAGCGGACTGAATCCAAAGCAGTATCACCTAATTTTACCATCGGCAGCTTTCCCGCGAGTGGGCGTGGTTTCAGCGCAGCCAGCGGACACGCCCCCAGCATTTGGGAGCAGAGAATACTGGTCATTTTTCAAGATTTTGATAGCTTATTTTATGTACTTGCCGGCTTTTTTTATCATTCAAATTTGGCTGGGTGGCTAATAACACATTTTTCTGTTGTGTGACAAACTCAGAACACATACTTCATTTTGACTTTACAGGGACTTTAAATGTTTTTGTTTATTTAAATTAAAAGTCTATTATCTATTTGTCTATTATTCGCTTACTGTTATATGATTCATTGTAAAGAAATCTTTCTGTTATATATATATATATATATATATATATATATATATATATATAATAAACAGCCAATCTCCTAGTAATATGCATGCTAATAAGCAACTAGTTAATAGTGAGAATTGGACCCTAAACTAAAGTGATACCAACTTTTCAAATACATCACTTACAGAATTTTAAATATAAAATAGTTCTAAGCACTCTGTTTTATGATCCGTCCTGACAGTGATTATTTTTATTTCATTAACAAATAGGATATGTTAATATTATAAAATGTTTCTTTGCATTGGTTTTGGATTGATTGTCAGTACTTGGCTCGTAGTTCACTTTGTACTGTGTGTGAATGACCGTGTTAGCCCGCCACCAACGAAGACCATTTTTGACCCAGGAAAAATCTTGACACATTCTCAAGTTAATACCGTTAGTTGGAAGACATCCATGAAGACAGAGTGGCCTTTTTGTGTTTTCTCATTGATGCTGACAGGTGACCAAACCCAGTAGAGGTAGGTACCATCAGAACACAGGCGCAGGGTGGTCAGGCAGCTGCCCACTGGGAAATGATGATGGGGCATTGCTACTACTTGAGAAACCTTCAATAGAGAAAGGAGAATTAGAAGCATCTACAAATAAAGCATTTGAAAGTGTGAAGTTAATATACAAGAACTTATCATAGATGTATTAAAAATATTACACATTTGATATGATTCAATTAGGGAACCAAAACATGTCATATATAAATATAATTATATATATTTTTTAAATATATATATAATAATATTGACATGCAATGACATTTTTTTGGGAATAATTGCCAACTAAATGTTACAAAACGTGGTACACATAGGGGATGTGAGCCTAATTTCCACCATTTGGAACTCCAAAACTGCCTGTCTAAGTCATAACAAGCCTCCAAACAAAAGGCAAAATAATTAGTCAAAATGTTTTGTTGATATATACACTAATGAAATTGTCAGGCATTACCTATAATAACGAATTGACGTATGTTGTGAAAGTCTAACTTACAGTTGACATTCAGCATTTTCTTTTGCCAAAATTATGAAAAATCAAGAGGAGTCATATTCCAAAATTCATATTGCATCAGTAATATGACAATCATGTCCACAGCTGATAGAACTTTCATTTTACAACATACTTAGAAATTAGACGCCTATTAACAATTCTGATTAGAAATATCAGAATACATACTCAAAGCACTCATACTTGTAATACTTGTAACCAGGGCCTAAAATGAACACTTGCCAAGTGCCAAATGCGAGTAAAAATCGGTGTTGGCGAGTCTATGAAACGGTGTCAGTCGCCAGTAACAATTTGTTTAATTCTAACAATGCAATGTTGTGACAACATGAACGTGAACAAGCGTTAACAACGCTCTGTACAGTTGATGGGTCAGTGCTTCATCACGAAAGTTTCAGCTTTTCCAAAAAATATTCAAGCGCTGGAACACGCGAAAGGTCATTTGTTTGAAAGGGAACAACAAAGGACAAAGAAAAAAACATCACTGCTCTTGAACTTTAGAAAGGATATGAAGACTATGCAGTGCTATTCATTTGATAGCCTACTTTATTAAATTTCAGTGCCTGAAAACTATTAGACCTGCCTGAAGAGCACAGTTTATTGCATTTGTATGTATTGTATTTATTTGTGCTTTTGCTTTTAATTTGATTGTTTGTTCATATTTTATTCCTGACTGTTTACTTGTCTTTAAAAAATGTAGGCTATTAAATTTATATTAGTTAAGCTAGTAGTTTTAGCTGTGGTATCAAATTGAAATAGAGGAATGTGAATTTTCACCGGCATCTAAACTTTTGCACCATAACTACCTGCTTTTTGTGTCATGGCTGGTAAAAATATATTTTTGGCTGGTAAATTTCGGCCATTGGCAGGTGTGACAAAAAAAAAACACATTGTTTTAGGCCCTGCTTGTAATACTTCCGATGTAAATTTGAAAGTAAAATGTGAAGGATGATCATTTGCGATGGAGAGGTCGTACCTGCAGTGTGAAGGGGTCGATGACCTGGCACAGCTGATGAGGTTTTGTGTCAAAAGAGGCAGGACGGTGGAGCAAAAAGCCACTACTGTGCGCCACCCACCCTGCTTCCATTTCCTCATTCCGACAATAAACAAAACCCCTGTGAGGAAGGCCAAAAAAAAGTTTTAGCTTTTAAAGTCTTGATTGTAACTCTACACCCTTGTTTCAATTAGTAAACACGGAGCCATGAATATGCAAATTAGTCCCGCCTCCACTCAATCACACCAGCTCGTTTATAAAACTGTGCGTAGGATCCTTACTAAAAGTGTACATGCGCCCGAAAGCAAAAAATGGCGTGTAACGGCAAAAAATATTCAGACTAATAAAACCATGCGTACGCCACACTGTAAAAAGTAATAAGTTGACTTTACTAAGAAAAGCTGTGGAAACTGACTGCCTCAAATGTTTCAAGCAAATTAGGTCATAATTTTTGACTTGATACTACTCTCTACTTCTTTGTAGAGTTAACTTGTGTATTTGAAGAGCTTACCATAAAACTTGAGTACAGGTAATTTAATAAAATCAAGTTTAGGCAACTTACAGATTTAAGTTGAGATTTGTAAGCAGAACTTAAACAAAACAGTTCATTTAACATGTCTGCTTGTCCATTTTACTAGAGGAATGTGTGGAAACTGATTGCCTTAAACTGCTCAAGCAAGTTGTACTCAAAATTCTAAGTTGAGAATACAAAGACAGACAACACATTTGGCAAAACACTAGAATGTTTATTTGTTCAACAATGATAATGTTAAAACATTACTGGCCCGCCAACAACATTTTAGAAATAAAGCACATAATGCACTCAAGAAAAAACAAAAAAACTAAAGACAATAAAAACATCAATGTTTCTTTATTTTTAACATCTTTACAAAGTGGTTGAAAGCAGAGCATGTAAGTCACAGAGTTTGGTACAGAATGCCTTTCCTAATACAGTTCTCTTTAAAATTCTCTTCTTATAAAACTCTATTCTAAAACCAAACAAGTAAACTTGAAATTCAAAACATCCTGTTAAATATGGATTAGACATGTGCCGGTATTCGGTAATGCGATAAATCGCGGTAATGAATATGCACGATATTGTTATCGCGGCCACTTCAAAATACAGTGAAAAATAATAGATTTGAATTTAGACTTTTAGAACACGCATTAGCTAATTTTCTATCAACCGCTTAAACACTGCGTATATGCTCCGCAAAACACGTGCGCACTCTGATGTAAACAATCCCCACATGTATAAGCACTGTGTGCACGCGGCGCAGAGCGCACTCAGTCTAATGTAAACAATCATCACATGGAGTAGAAGCATGGCGGAAGGAGGAACGCTGCCGACGATTTACCCCCCGCAGGGCTGCCAACTCTCACGCATTCAGCTTGAGACTCAAGCGCCTTTCAGACAGGACGCAGAATACTCGCGGGGACGTTTTGTTGCTGCGTCGACCAAAGCACGCCGGGGTCAAAGTTAAAAATAGTTCAACTTTTTATTTGCAAAATAGCAAATCGCGTTCCGCGTTCTGTCTGAAAGCCGCTTTACGGAATTGACACTTTTCACACGCTCTCACGCAGAGAAAAATCGCGGAGCAAAGAGGACACCGACAGACTAGACAGAGCAGGTTTTTTTTATATGAAAAAAAAGGTTCTGTCCATTGTGACAGATCGCTGCGCCTCAGTTCAAGTAAACCGATCATCTGTTACTTTTTATTTAAAGATTAAAGATTTTATTTAAAGATTTAACATGCAGACTGTAGCCTACCTAATATTTATCCAAATGAGTCAATATTGAATTAAGATTAAAATCAAATACAATAATTTATTTGAATAATACAAACAGTAACCTACCAGTCATTGTACCATGTAAACATTGTAACACGTTGTCACTAAACTTAATAAAATTCTGTTTAGTTACCATGTTTTGAAAATCACAATTACAATTGTACAATTGTACAATTGCTAGTGATGCAAGTTGTTTTTTTAGATACCCGCAATCCATCTGTTTCTCTTGAGCAATTAAAATATCGTGATAATACCGTATACCGTGATAAAAGCTCATTCAATTAATCGCAGCACGAAAATTTGATACCGGCACATGCCTAATATGGATATTGTTTTTTTTTTTTCATTTTCAACAATTGGAAAACACTGAAGTATCTGTAAAACAGTGATGAACAATTTTCTTTAGGAGTTCTCTTAAAGGAACACTCCACCGTTTTTTTCATATTAAACTATGTAATTCCCTTAACTAAGACGAGTTGATACATACCTCTCTCGTCTCAGTGCGTGCACTCAATCGCTCTGGCGCGACGCGACACTTTGATAGCACTTAGCTTAGCCCAGTTCATTGATTAGGATCCAAGCAGAGAAGCGACCGAACACCACCACGTTTTCCCTATTTAAATACAGTTACACGAGTAGTTACACGACCAAGAATGGTGTAAGATGATTACACCAGTGTAAAATGGGTAACTATAATGTATGGCGAAATAGCACTCGAGAGCACTTCGACTCGGCACAGTACTATCATCACTCCTAAAAAATCCTCTCATCATCAGGAGTGATGATATTACTGCGCCGAGTCGAAGTGCTCTCGAGTGCTATTTCGCCATACATTATAGTTATCCATTTTACACGCTTAGAAAAGCGCCACGTTTTATTTTGTGTCACCATACTTGGTCGTGTAACTACTCGTGTAACTGTATTTAAATAGGGAAAACGTGGAGGTGTTTGGTCGCTTCTCTGCTTGGATCCTAATGAATGAACTGGGCTAAGCGAGAGAGGTATGTATCAACTCGTCTTAGTTAAGGGAATAACAGTTTAATATGGAAAAACGGTGGAGTGTTCCTTTAAAGACAGCTCTATTCACTCAAAGCATCATGGCTATGATCTATTACTGCATCAGGCGATTTTTCAGTGATTGGATTTTAGGTTTGAGTGACTTGTGGCCAAGGGACAAAATCACTCTCTGTATGAAGTCGAATGTGCTCTTCAGTGCTGCAGGATACTCTAAGTTTAGAGCATAAATTAGTCCAAAGAGCAAACACATTGCTTGTGGAAGATTTTCAAGATCATCCACAACCACTGTACCTTCCAGAATGATTGCCGTTGTTGTGGCATCAAGATGCAGGGAGTAGGGTACGGCAGCGATTGCAGACGACTCGGGAATAACTGTCAGAATACCTATTTCAATGTTGGACATATCTTCATTGTCATCACAGTCCTAAAAATGGGAATACCATATAACAAAAATGAGGTCAAAGAAAGCCACAAAACATATTTTAAAGGAACACTCCACCGTTTTTCCATATTAAACTATGTTATTCCCTTTACTAAGACGAGTTGATACATACCTCTCTCATCTCAGTGCGTGCACTCAAATCGCTCTGGCGCGCGGAGACACTTTGTTAGCACTTAGCTTAACTTTAGCCTAGTTCATTATTAGGATCCAAACAGAGATGAAGTTAGAAGCGACCAAACACCTCCACGTTTGGTCGCGTCCAGTCGCCAAGATATACCTCCCTGAAATGACTTCTTTCAGGTTGGGATGTCTGAAAATAAATTCTGTTTTTAAGCAATACAATGACATTAAAGTTGATAAATAGTTGTTCAAGAGGCTAGCATACCTAGTTTTGCTGCCGCATCCGAACACGAGATGAAGACGACATCGACGAAGAACTTCAAGTTCAACCGTCCAATTGCGCAAATGCGCATGCGCGAGATGAAAAAAAAAAAACCGAGTTGTTTCATCTCATGCTGAAACTTAATAACCAATGAACAGTAAATATATAAAGCTCTGTTAATAAAAATATAAATGACTGTGAAACAGCTGCAGCCGATGGGCTTGCAAATACGCTTAAATCTTCCCAGTTATTTTATAGCGTGAAGGAAAAAAAGATTCAGAACCTATTAATAAATAAATACACACGCACACATGTGTGTGTGTGTGTGTGTGTGTGTGTGTGTGTGTGTGTGTGCGTGTGTGTGCATATATATATATATATATATATATATATATATATATATATATATATATATATATATATATATATATATATATATATATACATATATATATATACGTACATACACACACACACACACTGTATATAGCTATCGGCCTACGCAATGACGCGAACATGCACGTATAATCAAGCACACACATATCCTTCTCCAGCTACAATAATATATTGTATTCATTTGAAGCAACGCGTATTATACAACCCAAAATATTTGCAACAAGTATTTAGATGAAAACAGTAATGATAATAAAATTTTCATTAATCGAATATAAATCTGAAAATAATCTCTTAAAGCATAAACACATGAAAACCACAGAAATACATAAGTTGCATAATTATTATCCCTATCAGTTTTCTTATCAAAGGACACACATACACCCAAAAATACACCGACCTTTAGCTATGTAATAAATGAACAGGCTCTACCGTTTGAAAGTTATTAAACAACACCGCATGCTGCATTTCAAATAAAGCGCATGCCTAAAACGGCTGTAATATAGACCTAAACAACGAACGATTGAGCGAGACGTTTCAAATATGGCCAGGCCCAGGCAGGCTATAGCCTTAAAAGCTTTTTTCAGAGGCCAGACGCAACGGACGATGATGAATCAGGAACATCTCATTATATAGATCAGTGGTTCTAATACGCGCTCTCGTAGGCTACAGTTTTTTTTTTCTCTCATCAAAACTGAATAGCCTATGTTCATCAGTGGTTACAGCCTATATCAAGCAGGGACACGTTTGTGTGCATTTTATTTTGTGATTTCACCGCAATGAATAGAGTCTCCGCAACGGCAATGGATAGGCTCTATGCACGAACGCTGCTGACGTATTTCCGGTAAAATCTCAGCCAGTGTCTTTACCTCCGCATAGCGCGTTCTATAGCGAAGTGTACTAGCGGCCAAACTTTAATAAAATTCATTTTCTCAGAAACGAGACAACGATTTTAGAAACTGATTCGCTAGTCGAATTTCGCATGATACGAGCGATTACTCACCCTCAAAGTTGTCGATGTAGCTCGAAATATATAATTGAATGCCCTTCTCTTTCTTACTCTTATGTGTGACAGCTAACTCAGGGCTGCCAACTCTCACGCATTCAGGGTGAGACTCACGCAATTGACCCAATTCTCACGCCACACCCCCATATAGTGAGGAAAAAAATGATCTCGCAAAGCAACGCGCAGAGAGACCAGCAGGGCCGGCCCGAGGCATAAGCAAACATAAGCGGCTGCTTGGGCCCCCCAATCGACTTTAAAAAAAAATATATATATATATATATATATATATATATATTTTAGATGACTTAAACAAGTGACATAAATGAATGAATGAATGAATAAATATGACTGAATGAATGAATGAATAATTCAAGACAAGAAAATTCTGATTTCATGATCAATATACCTGCCTACAACTGTTGCTGTACCTGCCAGCGTTTAAGTCATGCGCATAATCTAGACACCTCGCGCGTGCATAGACAATTCGTTCGCAACTGCGCATAGTCACGGTATCGGTTTAAGTTTGATTAAACAGCCGCAGGGGAACTTAACCTTCTAGGTGTAAGGGTAGCAGTTTGAATAAATTATAAACATAGCAGTTTGAACTCTTCTCCACTTTATTATACCACACATCAGATCACTAACTCCAAAAACCTGCGACACTCCAGTACCAAGTGCGCACGACCCATTACTTTCTACGGCAAGCCCCGAGGGGAAAAATACATCGCATACACACATACAATGAGCGCCAGTACATCATTACCGGTATTATAGTAACAGACTTTGTTGGATTCTGTCATGTACAATCCAACAAAGTCTGTTACAATAATAATAATAAAAAAGATTTTGAGGACAGTTACACTGTATTGAGACAGTTGAGAAATAATAATATTTTTACAGTTTTCAACAATAATTGTCATTGTTGAACCCTTGCTCTTATTATGTTTCTGATTTCTCAGTTTTGTCATTATATTAACAAATAATTTATTTTATATGTTTTGAGAGAGTTTGTTTTAAGAAGTTTCAAAGAGTTAGTAAAAGAGTAAAGTAAAAGTTAAAACTTTTTTTATTTAAGTAGGCATCTTTTTTTAATAAGTATTTATTATATATTAAAGGTATTGTAGGTAGGAATTTTATAAACACTTTTTTCCAAATTTGTTTAAACTTTCTGTATATATCAATGCATAATTAAAATGTAAGTACTCTGATAAAAAGAGTATAAAAATCGAGTGACTCTAGACCGTTTAATCTGCACTAAACACAGCTCATTATTTACATTCGGGACGAAAACAAAGGATTGGCTTAGGCGACTGTCACTCTCTCGCAACCATGGCAACCACCCTTTTGCCACACAGGACCTGCCCACTTGCGCGCGCATCCGTTTGATTTGAGGAATTCAAGAGGCACGGAACCTAGGAATAGCAAAACAATGGCAGAGAAAGATCAAGCAAAATTCACATATGCAGTTCGCGAAGGCAAACCAGGCAAAAAAAGGAAGACAGTAACGTTACTAGAAAAGGTAATGAACAAAAAGTCTTTGGATAAACAACAAAATAAAACGCATGCCAATATCGGCGTGGCTTTCCAGCGATGGCGAGAACTGAGAGACCTCAAGGGGCTGAAAAGTGACGCCTGGATGGCTATATTTCTGCTGGACAGGTAAATCTTTCTTTTTGTACTTTGATCATACATATTTTTTTCTTTATGTTTTCATGAAGCATGTGTCATTAGCACACGTAGCTGCCTAATATAGCTAACATAACATTACTTAGCGAGCCGTAGTAGAGATGATAAATAATATAGCTCAAGATGATAGCTATGTTGAATTGTGCATAATTTTGCTTTAGATAACTAAATACATGTTTAACAGATAGTAGGGCGATCCGCATCCAGGAACTTTTCTTAGAATTATATTTACCCTCTGTCTAACTCTTTTACCATGTTCACCTGGAAGTTTATCTGCACGTTTTTTTCGCCTTTGTTTTGTTTTTAACCAAAAAATCCCTCGACCCCGGATCTGTCCTCGAGCTGACGATTTTTTTTATTACATGTGATTCTGACATGATGTCACTACACTGCGCTCCTTCCTCTCCGCTCGTCTCAGGTAAATAATGCGTCTTCAGCTCAGCGGTCGGAGTCGCGCGTCCATGTGTTTTGGAGGCGTGGCTTTGGAAGGAGCCCAGAAGGGAGGGGGTGGAGTGAATGGAAATAATGAGCTGTCTTTAAAACAGTCGTGAGAGGTCTACAGACACTCGATTTTTATTCTTTCTTTTTCAGAGTACTTACATTTTAATTATGCATTGATAAATACAGAAAGTTTAAACAAATTTGGAAAAAGTTTTTTTTTATACAATTCCTACCTACAATTCCTTTAATACATGACCTCACTGTATTCATTTATAATGTATCATTATTGCGTGACATTTGTGTCAATAATCGTCAAGCACAGGGGACTTCGCGTAGTGGGAGGGGGCCCCCAAATCAAATTCTGCTTAGGGCCCCCAAAAGGCTCGGACCGGCTCTGGAGACCAGACAGACAGTGTGAGTTTTTTGTGACAATTGTGAGGGAAATACACAATTTATTCCCATAAACTGTGTAGTCAGCCATTCTCCCTCTCATCTGCACCATGTGAATTGTGAACGCAGGCAGGTCAGTGAGTGACTCCTTGTCTTCATCCAGTTTAGGCTAGTAACTAATAGGCCTATGCTGTTATATAGTTTATATAGAATTAAGTTAGCTTTAGCAGAGTTGTTTGTTTTGCAGCACTGAGCAGTTATTTTACATAACTTTATCATAAAAAACAGTACAAAAGCATTTTCAGATGACAAATATCTGGACATGCCTAGTAGTTAATGTTAATTATTGTTTTCTAAGAAAAGAATGTCAATTAAAATGTTAAATGTTAAATGCAAAATTAAATGTAATGTAAATCTCCCAAGAAATTCTGTACAGATACCAAATACTTTGACAATCAATATATAATCAATACACTTCTGCTAATGCAAGGATTTTGTGTTTGTATTTTTTCCCACACCAAGCCACGCCCCTCAATAAACACAGAAGCGATCGTGCATAGAGCCTATTGAAACGCGGGTCCGAGTGAAGATTGCGCAACTCGCGCAGCGCGTCGTCCATGCAACCGATGGCAGCGGACACGAGCGCACAGCTTGATTTCAAAAACTTGATTTTAGCGCTAGATCTCGTATTTAATAGCGAACTAAATGAATGATCTGCTAGTTAACTGGAGATGTTTTATTTATTTGTATTAGGTACACCCGTGCCTCAATGTTTCAAGTGAATGTGTGTGAAACCATAGTAAAAAACAATTGCTTCAGCTCAGCACCCCTAAAACTTGGAGTAAGAAATGTTGTTATTCTAAAATATTTGTTTGTCTTTGACAAGGTTAAATAATGTCCAAAACATACTCCGTAGTTTGTGGTTTAAAATGTATGTGTTAAGGATGAAAATGAAAACATCCCCTTCTCTTCTTCTACTTCTCCTTTGTACCTGCACCGCTCAGCACGACCGTCATCCAGTGCGAAACACACGCAGAGTTATGAGAACCTGTTATGTAGTGTTGTGAATCAACTAAGATGCTCCAAAGCTGTGTCTCACACTTCTTTCCTTTTAGCTAGAGTTCTTCCGATTCCGAAACCATATCGGTGAGTACTGGAGTCAGTATCCTGAATCACCATGGTACACCTATAATAAGTGTTTATTTTCGGACTATTTTAGTCCAGCGGGTCGCCGCCGCTGTGGAGTAGCACAGGACCTGGGTGACTCGTCCATAGTCTGAGAGAAGTAGCACCGGTTACAATGTTCTTCCGCAAGACGCATGCAGTTCTGTTTATTAACTGCTAGAGCGTGAAACAAAAACAGCAGCGTGACAAATAAACTGCATACCTGTGTAGTGCGTACGTGTGTCTCTGTTGTTAAAGTTGATCGTTAATTTGATACTCATTTTAACAATCGGGAGTCATGTAAACATGACGTCACGTGGGTCTTTTCTAGTCAGGCGTCATGGATTATTATTTATTTTTTTAAACCCACAATGGAGAATACAGCTTCTCTTGTGAAAGGAATTTGTGATTTAAAAAAATTTCTAAGCCCAATAATAATAATACTAATAATGACATTTAAAATGACACGCCTCTGTGTGCCTTTTGATATCCTTAGAATATGTAAATGGTCTCCATAACATTTTTGTGACATGACAAACTGACCTCAACTCTCCTGCCTACAATATATTTGTGTATGATTATCAGTGCAAAGGGAAAGAGAGGGAGATGGAGAAGGAGAAAGGGAAAGAGAGGGAGATGTAGAATGAGAAAGGGAAAGAGAGGGAGATGGAGAAGGAGAAAAGGGAAAGGGAGAGCATGCAGGAAGAACCAGGTGAGGAAACAACAATAAATTGACATATAGTGAATAGTGGCAAGCAAAACAGCAACTGCTCATACTCCTATACTAACTTATTGGCATTAAGTAGTCTATTACATTTACTTTTTGTAACATTATTTTACACCACATTTTTTAATAATAAAGGAGGAGGAAAACAACGGGGAGAGTCCATAAGGGATGAGAGGGAATTGACTAGTGAAAGAAATGAAGAGACAGAGGGAGTGCAACATATGGGTGTAAAATGTGGGTGGTGGCAGTGGGGCTCATTGGGTGCTCAGCACCCGTAAAGCTCTGACCCTAGAATCGCCCCTGGCTATATATAGCTATAGCTATTATTAAACCGTTTCTAATTGTATGGTATTTACTAAAAATGTTATTCATTTCATTATTATTATTATTATTACTACTACTATGCAAATTCTGTGCTCCAGAAATTTGCAACAGTGTGAACATGCCTTTAGTACAATACACTTACCAATCTTATATACAATGTACTAGATTTGTTTAGTTTAACTATTGCATCCACCTAAAAGTTCACAGTACACAGTGTAATCAAGTTCAATCAACTAAGTTTCCAAAGTAAGTGAAATTCACTAGCTTTTCTTAAGTAGAAGCAGCAATTACTTACCTGTGCAGAATTCCCTTAATAAAGGGAAATATTTTCTCAGACAATCTGCTATTATCATGCGTTAAGCAATCCTTGCTGTAGTTAAAACATTAAAACACAGCATGCCACAGGAAAAGTATTCAAAAGCATTGCATCCACAATAAATATTTCTATTTATTAGAATATATATTTTTTGTAACTTCTCAGTAATGATTTCATGTAATTTAAGTGCTTAACTCCATTAATAAGAATGACATATTTAATCTAAATGTGTATATCAGATGTAAAACAGTTTAAATCATTATTTATTTATTTAAACTGTTATTGTCCTGTATGTATAATTTTCAGTCTAAAAGTTACCAAAAAGCCATTTAACTCCAGCTCACCATCGGTGTCGCCAAACTGCTCTGTCTCCAAAACGTTCGTACGTGTGGGTCAGAGTTTGCGTGCAGGTGCACAAATTTTCCCATCAAGTTTGTTTTGAGAAATCTCAACTTATGCGTCGGAAGTGGCGTTCGCCTCTTTCAGGGCCTGTTTTGTGCGTACGCAATGGTTATAAATGATGCGCCAGAATACCTGATCAATATTACACACCACATAGACATATCAACAACGTTAAAAACTTGATTTTCACCACAGCTGAAATATATGCTTTTAAATGGACACGTACCATTCGGCGTACCCTCACCCTGACGTGCAACTCTCCAAAAATGTAACAACGTTTCAATTCTGAGCGAACCGCAAGCGTTGTGATTGATCTGCTAGAACCCGGGTTATGGGGTAGGTCCGACGCAGAAGTATAAATCAGCCTTGGTCTAGCGTGACCACGGCTTTAGACACCATTAAGCTTCTAATTACTTAACTTAACCTACTTATAATATATCAAATTAAACAAGAGAATCTGTTGTTTCAGATGATACACAATTTGCCATCCATCATGAATTAATCTGATCGCAAATCAAATTAAAATTCAGATACATTAGAATAGTTTTTAATCCTAAAAAACAAATCCTAATAAACTATATCTTTACACAGAAACTAACAACTTCCACTGTGACTTCAGAAGGATGGTGTTCATGTATGATAGTGATTTTAACCCTGCAAATAAAAGAATTGGTTAAACTAGCGTTACAATTACAAACATGCCCAGTTTCCGCTATTATGTTAAAAATTCTTTATGCAAAATGGGATTTCTTATTTTTTACATTTTGGTTGACGTGTCCAAGGCGTTTCTTCATGAGACTGAGGAAGTGCAAGTAGTTGACATTTATGAGAGGAATGAAACAAAGTTCATTGACACAGCAACATTTCATAGGATTCAAAAGTCCAACAAATGTAGTTGCTCACAGAGCAGAAATGAGAAAGACAGCAGGACAAAGCAAGAGCTGTAGAAAGAGCACAATAGTAGCCTGGAGGTTACTGGTACAAACAGAAAAGCAGGGTAGGTTGTTAAGTGCTAGTTATGTAGTTTTAGAGTTACCTCAGCGTCCCATGCTGCCCTGAGCCCAGCTTGCTTAAGCCCTTTCCAAAAGAGTTTGTTGTGTAGAGATAGAAACCATCTGTAGCCAGGCTGCGTCCCAGGTCTGTGTCTGAGAGAAAAAGATGTTTTAGGGCCTGATGAAATTCGTTTAAATTTTTAAAAAATTCAATTTTATAGTTTCCTAAATTCTGTGTTTTCCATTTAAATATTTACTTATTCCATTTTAATACTTTGATCGAATTTTAATCATTAAAAAGGATGTCTAATCAGTTGAACTAATAAAACATAATTTTCAAATTCCCTATGAAAAAAGGTGGTAATCAAATCAATATAACTGTAAAATTTAAATTAAACTTTTAAAATGTTATCAAAATGTAATTTAAACAATTCCTTTAATTTTTGGTCAAACAAAGAGCTACACAAATTGAGATTTACTTTTGAAAGTAAAATGTAGAAAAAAAAACATTGTGTGATATTCTTTGAAAAAATTATGTTTTAATAAACTGTATTTTTAATATTATTATTGATTAGAGAAGACATTCTACTATATTTTTTTGCCATATTTTATTTTAAGTTAAACAACAGGTTGTAGTGAAGACTATAGAGTATCTGTGTTTATCTTACGACAGTTCTCAAATGGAATGGTAAAATGCTGAAGTGACTCTCTGCATCTCTGGAGATGAAGATCATGTGTTCATGTCCTCATATAGTGAGACAGCAGACGCTGAAGACACCATGAGAGTCACACTTGCTTGATTTTGTGTAGTAGGCCAAACTGGGACAAGCGGACTTCAGATTTCAGTAGCAGTCTTTAATATTCACAGACACAAATGTCGCTTTTTGATTAAGGGTGCTTTCACACTGGTAATTTAGTTTGAAATGTGGCACATTTCGCATGAAAATTTTTATTTTTTCTAGGACTGTCACAATAAGGCGTTCATTTTGATTGATTAATCTGAGAAAAAATTACGCGTTAAAAAAAATAACGCAGATTAATCCATTTCGTATTGACCTTTCACCCAGAGCCGTTCTAGAAGGAGGGAGACGAGAACGCGCTGCCTGGATCATTGATTGGAACATTTACTTATAAAAAACGGCCTGATGGAGGTGTTGATAAAAAAGTCGTCTGCCGCAAGGAATTTGCATATCACCAGAGTTTGTCAACTCTAAAGTACCACATCAATGCAAAGCATCTAGGAGTTAATGTTAATCCGGAGGTACGACCTAGCACGTCCCGTTATACCAACTCTAGCAGTCAACGTCATCTTCAAACTTAAACCACACTCGAGCAAACACTGATGCGCTAACTTAGCAAATGAGTGAGTGAGTGCGTGCGTGTGTGTATGTGGTAACAGTCCAAAAAAAAAAGAGCAGCCTTGAGCTCTGAGAATGTCAAGCTACATTTTCTCAGTGACTGGCTGAAGGAGAAGGAGAAGAAAGGCAGATGTTTCTGACTACAATTTAAAAATGAGAAATTGTTGATTTTTTTTGTGTAAAATGTGGTAAAAGGGGCTGATTTTTTTTATTGAAGGTTTATGTTCAATTGCACCAAAAAGCCCTGGAATTGATATTGCACTATGTTAAACTTTTGGTCTCTTGCCTGAATTTATTCATGGCACAAACAAGAGAAATAGTGTTGACATTGAGGGGAGTGTTTGTGTTACTTTATTCATTGCGTCCCCTATAACTGTGGCCTGAGATGCCTTGTAGAGTGAAACAAATCTTTTTTGAATTTATTTCCTCAGCATATTATTATTAGGTTATATTGTTGATTGTTGATTGTTTTTGTATTTGAACAGTGAAAATAATAATAAAAGAGTTTTTGAACTTTAATGTAACTAATGCTGATTATTCATTGATTATTTTGAATTGAAATATGTAAAATACTTTCACAGCAAAAATGATGTATGCGATTCATTTAGATTAATTAATCACAGAGTATGTAATTAATTAGATTAAAATTTTTAATCGATTGACAGCCCTAATTTTTTCACAAAGCAACACGGACAACATAGCGAGTGTAATCAGGGCAGCAAATGGATGGCAATCCGTGGTCTCCTCTTTTTACAAAGAATCCGTTTGCAAGCAGCAGAAATCCACCTTCATGCGACACACATACAGTAAACCCAAGTGTTGTTTACTCTGCTGCGCATAATAGCACCAAATTTATAAAAAAAATATATATTGACCTGTTTTCTATTATGCGGCGTGCCCGTTTGTGATGATGCGCAAATGCACCTGGGTTCGAGAGAATCAAGTTGAGTGTGAAACCAGACCAACGCTGCGGGGAGCGCCGTGAACAAACGCGCTCGGACCGCAGCAAACGTGCCCAATGTAAAAGCACCCAAAATATACAAATCCAAAAATTTGCCAAATTCCGAGACGTTCCGCGTTATATAGTAAAATCAATATTTATCAATGGATTTCTGTGATTCCATTTGCATTTAACACCATGGAAATCATAGGGGAATAGTGTATGAAGAGGTAAAAGACAGCAACGCTGAGTTGCAAAAGAGCAGGGATTAGCGTGTTGTATTGATAATATACTGCATGTTGTAGCATTTTGAAACTGAAAAAAAATCTCTTAAATGCTTGTCACTTGTGTTCAAAGTGTTGAGGTTGACAGACCAATAAGAAAAATATTCTATTAATTCCCAAGCAGAATTGTATGCTTTCAACTTTGTTACAACAATCTTTCTATATGCATGTAGAAACATTTGCCAGCCATCATAGACACACCTTTACTCTCTGGACCAGTGGCGCTGCTCTCTGGAGTGGGCAACATGTCCTCGAAGCCCCACGAAACACTGTGTTTCCCCCCTAGCAAACAGGAGGGTGAGCCTGGACCTCCCTCAAGAAGCAGCAGTCTGCAATTGAGTGAATTAAAGTTTAAAATTCTTTTAATCCTATACGGGTTACATTTGTGAAGAGTCTCAGAGAGTTGTCCTAATATGCTAAATTGGTGCATTAATTGGTGAATAATAATTCCCACCGCAGTTGAATATGTGATTTGAGAGTAGGGATGCACAATATATCGCCACCATAATGGTATCGGCCGATATGTGTTCATTTTTAATGTTATCGTTATCGGCCTAATAAGAAAATTTGGCCGATATATTAAAGCCAATATATAATGGATTATTTCCTTCAGCTGAGACACTTCAGATGCACACTGTTTGGCATGAGGGTTTTGAATTGCTTGAAATATGATTGGAATCACTTCAAAAAAGGAAAATACGGTTAACATGCAACATGTGCAGTGCAAGTCTGTCATATAGGCTACATAAAATCATACTGAGAACATTATAATTGTGTGTTTGGGACATGGCGGTAATCGGTATCAGCCAAAATGTTCATATCGGTGGGTCCCTATTTGATAGTTAACAGAAGTAGTTTAATGCTGTGTGTATCAGGGCTTGAATTTCAGCGTGGGATTGCGGATCATTTTAATCTTGCGCTTATAATGCGTGAAATTCCCGCAAACATTTATTCACTTTAGCATGTAGGTTGTATAGTAAATGAATCCACACAGATTATAAGGATCAAATCAGTCATTTACATTTTTTTTTAACACATTTGTCTTCAAATATTAATTGTATGACACATCTCACCTATAGAGAACATCAGCCACTGGAAGTTGACCCAAGTCTGTCTGTTTCTGCAGCAGGTGGACAGTATGAATGAACGTTTTGAGGGAGCCCCTGCAAGCAGACACAATAGAAATTGTTTTGAGTTTCTTTTGTTATTTTTTTGTTTTTTGACAGACAGAGATGTATGTACTTATGAAATCAAGAGACTCTGCCCTAGACATATCAGATGAAAAGTGGTCGAAGGAGATGCACTAAGACACTTTAGTACGAATTGTAAAGAGCAATGTGTCTCAGCTTACAACTCGTGACTGATTCGGAGACAGGGCCAGAAATACATTGAGAGAACCATACTTAGCAATTGGGGCAATTGTGCTGAGAGACAAAAAAATTTTACTAGCGTAAATCACCATAATGTGCCTAGTTGATTAATCACAGTACATAAAGGCAATTGTTTTGTATTACAAGTGTTCAGAAATATTCAAAAGTTTCAATGTGCAAATGATGCATGTGCATACATTTCCAGAACAGAAATGAGAACACTGGATAAAGCCAGGTTCAAAATCCTAGTTTAATTTTGTTCACATACTAGAGTTTAAGATTTTACAGAGGGTATTTTGGATATCTCTTTTTATCACTCCATAAATCAGAAAATATCATCAACAGCCAGAAAAAAAAGTCACCATGTCACCAACAAACCCCTCTTATAAAACCTTTAGAACATAGATAGGAATAGAACTCTAATGTTTGTTGTATGATAAGTGCTGCTGAAGTGGAGATTTCTGATGCATTGCATGAGAAAATAAAGAAAGAAAAAGAAATCAATCTCAGCCTTTAAAGATATGTATTGTAACTGAAATCTACAGACGCAAATAGAAGGAGTGTAATAAACACTTAAATGTTTTATTTCCATTAGTCTGAAATAAGATATGTCATGGAAGCAAAATAGCCCAAAAAGTGCATGAAAAAAAACAACATTGATTTTGCCTATAGTGTCTTGCCTTAGCTTTAAAAGGATAGGTCGACCAAAAATGAAAATTCTGTCATCATTTGCTCACCTCATGTCGTTCCAAACATGTATGAATGTTTTGTTATGTGGAACATAAAAGAAGATCATTTAAATGATATTTCAAATTTAACCAAACCGTTGTGGGGCACCATTGACTTCCAATGTATTTTTTTTTGCCTAAGTCTATGTTGCCCCACAACTGTTTGGTTACCATAATTCTTCAAAATATCTTCTTTTGAGTTCATCAGAGGAAAAAAATTCATACAGGTTTGGAACGACAATGACATGAGGGTGAGTAAATGATGACAGAATTTTCATATTTGGGTGAACTAACCCTTTAATCCACTTGACTTCCAGCAAAGACTCTTCGTCAATTACATTTACCTTATCACACTACAATAAAGGCTAAAAAAGGAATAGCCATTGTGCTGCGCTCACCTTGCACACGACAGAGCCACTAGTGCAGCAGCTGCGTTCTGTCTCTGCTGTTGGGTAAGTAGCAGCCTCGCCTGTGCCAGACCTTCTGGCTCATTCCTCTCCTCCAGCCAGGAGCAAAGCAACCTCTCCAGGCCATTTAGGCAGTCCGCAGGCTCCTTGCCTAGGCTCAGCGGCTGGCAGTCACGCAGACACGCGAGCAAGACTTCGGCGGTGACACCACAGAGTGCAGGGTCGTGCCGTGTTTGTGACTGCAGTAGCGGAAAGACCAACAGGAGACCGACCCGTGAGGTAAACGGTGCCTGATCAGAGCCGGTGGGCATCGGAGGGTGGTGAGGATGGTGGTGATGTTGAGATTGCAAGAAGCCCTGTCGCTTAAGCAGGGCCAGCGCCTCCTCGTCGGCCCCTCCGCCGGTCCCCGGGATGACTCCTTCATGCTCCTGCTGCTCCTCCAGGGCCAGCTGTCGCTGTGCTCCCCACAGACCGCGCAGTGCATTGAGACGGTACTCCAAAAGTCTTGCGTAAGCATTGCTCTGGTTTCCACAGACTGCTCGCAGGCGCTCGGCCAGCTCCACTGGGTTCTTCGTCTCAAACGTCAAGATCTGCAAGAACAAAGAATTTGATAGTTGTTGAAGCTTATTTTGGCCAAAGATAAATGAAAATGAGTTACTTGCTTCACTGCTGTATAATTGGACCCCAGGTACACAATGGACCCCAAATACTGTATCTAACTTTTTTGTGAATTTTTTTGGGGAAAACTTAAAGGGTTAGTTCACCCAAAAATTCTGTCATCACTTACTCACACAAGTTGTTCCAAACCTGTATGAATTTATTTCTTCTGCTGAGCATAAAAGAAGATATTTTGAAGAAAATGGTTTACCAAACAGTTGATGGGCCCCATTTATTCTTCTTTTGTGTTCAGCAGAAGAAAGCAATTCATGCAGGTTTGGAACAAAATGAGGATGAGTAAATGATGACAGATTTGTCATTTTTGGGTGAAAAGGTTTAAGCCCATTTAAAATCTATATTCTGAAACATCTCCATAAGAAAGTCCATTTTTAGGTTGTGGATAGCCTTCCATGGCATACTGAAAATCTTTCTGGCAACTATATAATTATTCAATATAAATGCGCAATTAATCCAGATATTTCACTAAATCCTAAAGTAAATTTGCTCAGTGTGTTTGACAGGTATAAGTAGTAAAATGTGACGCTTAGTGGTTCCATCATTTAGTAAAGACACTGGCTTAAGTTTCAAGAACCTTTAGTACACAACATTTTCTTCGTTTCAAGATGGACATCATTGAAAGTAATGAGTCAGATGTTTATCCTGTTACTGGATAAACATATGACTCACTACTTTCAGTGATGTGCACCACAAAACTGAGGTGCATAATTAATAGAGATCACGATTTATGCTTCTCCCAATTTATTAAAGGGGATGTCTAATACTATTTCATGCATTCTGACTTGTTTACACTGTTAAAGAGTTGGATTCTTATGCTAAACATGGCCAAAGTTTAAAAAAAAATTGTTGGATGTATGATGGAGTACGCCAAATACACTCCTTCAGGATTTGTATAAGTTTCTGAAAGTTTTTTTCGAGTATGGCCCTGTATGACGTCATAAAGGGCAGAATTCCTTGTATGGGCACTTCTCCTGGAAGAGCGTGTCCACACATCGACCAGAGCGAGAGCAAGAGCAACGACCATCAACGTGTAACACAAGTTCGGGTTACGGAGGCTGTCGGCAGCCATGTCAGTTTGTCTTTAGACCACAAGATCAATGTCACCAAAGTGTGTTTTTGGTTGTGAGGGAAAGATAACCTTGTTCAGCTTCCCAAAGAACCCACCGTTAGGGGAACAGTGGATGCAGTTTTTTTTTTTGGGGCAGCAATGGAGTGCAAGTGTGTTTGTTTCTTCCAGGCATTTCGGTGACAAATGTTTTATAAACAAGGCCCAGTTCCACGCTGGATTTGCAGATCGTTTGTAACTGAAAGATGGAGCGGTCCCAGTGATAAAATAACCCGGTCATGAGTCGGAATTGCAGGCGGTATTTGTATAAGTAACATCACATGTCTGTGTTTTGTTGGCAATCAGCATGTAAGTGCATAATGTAAATAACACGGATGTATAGAGTATCAAAAGTTATCCAGGGATTATGGGATGATGTATTGTGCGTGACTCTTTAGCTCCGCCCACAGCACGCCTCCAGGAGCTCGGCTGTTTTCGAAAAGAATCGGTACAGCATTTCTGTCTTTTAAAAGACAGATAAAACTAAAGACTCTTCGGAGATATAAAGGATGCAATACTACTCTATAGGTACACAAAATTAACATGAGATTGGCAGAAACTGTGTGTGTTATGTGCCCTTTAAAAATATTTGATACATTGTGAAGACATTTTTCAGTAACACGTTTTCTTTGTGTGTGTTCTGACATCTTGAAAAAGTTAATGCTGCATATAGGGAAATTACACATTATATCACCCATTATAATCTTGTAATTTGCATTGTTTTCATACATCAAACTTCAAAACCCATCAAAGCCACTTTTGGCCGTATGCTGATTAGATTCGCTATAGCTACCTGTGTGTTGCCCTATCAGTAGAATTTCACTTGTAGAATCAACTAAGAGACAGACATTTTGAAAATGTTTGAAATTGGCATTCAGCAAGCTGGATGTGATCAAAATAAAGGCATACAACAGATTGGAAGTGCACAATGGCAATTGTATGGCAAACACTGAACCAGCAAGATGGCAACACAAGCAGATGGATCTAAAGGAATTCTGGAGATGTTTCTCAGATGGGCACGGCCTGTATTGGAGTGCTTTGTAGTCTTGCTATTCAGTGCCACAAAAAGCAAACAAACACAAAAAAATTAAGCTGGGTAAAAAGCAAGAAAATCCCCCTTCTAAATTACAAATGTTTATACGTTGCCGAGTTGTAATGGTGGAAGGGCATTTGACCCATTGCAGAAACACTGATCTATATAATGTCATATAGGCCTAATATATATCATCTATAAATAGTGAGCAGAAAGACACAGTTTGTTTCACATTGCGATACCATAAAAAGTTATATATTTTTCGTTATTTTGAATTCAGATGTGGGTTTATTGATATCACTTAATTAGAAGGACAACAACTAAATTACGCTGTCTGTTACATGGTGACTCCTGAACAGCAATCTACAAGTTTTATTATTTTAAAGTGCAAAGTTTTGAAAATCAATTAAATTGTGAAAATCGTTCCTCTACTTTACTTTCATTTACAACAGTATAAAGGCCAGTTCACACAGAATGCTTTTTGCTGTTAAAAACGTAATGACGCAGGTTAGCAGAACGAAAAAAAGCGATCGGTCTACAGGTGCGGTTTTTAAAAGTTGAACGTCTTTGACTTTAGCGCCGCATTTTTAGAGATGCTGCAAAGGATGCAAGACACAATGGTCAAACATACCCGACATAAAGCGTGTTTACAAAAGTAGCGCAGTGCGCAACTTGAACACTTGGGACAAATACAGCAAATACGTTATTAGTAAACAAGTTGTCAAGTGCAATGACGTAATGACAATGACATAAAATCAAAGACGACTGACACGGAAGGGATACATTTCGTCCCTTCGTAACATTAAAGGGATAGTTCACCCCAAAATGAAGATTCTGTCAGTAATTACTCACCCTCATGTTGTACCAACCCTGTAAGACTTTCATTCATCTTCGGAACACAAATTAAGAAATTTTTTATTAAATCTGAGAGCTGGATCACTCCTACATAGGCTTCTTAAGGGATCGAAACTGGCCGGCCCAAAAGTTATTAAAGACATCGTTAAAATAGTCCGAGTGACTACAGTGGCTCAATCTTAAGTTTATCAAGCGACAAGAATACTTTTTGTGCGCAGAAAACAAACAAAATTAACGACTTTATTCAACTATTCATTTCCTTCTCTGTTGGCCTCGAGATTTCACGTAGTGAAACTGCGCACCGGTTCTGTGTTGTACATCACACGCAGGCTCACTATTGGCCGACGCTGATCATGTGAGTGATGCGTGTGACGTACAACCTAGAAGCTTTGCGCAGTTCCACTACGTGAAATCTTGAGGCCAACAGAGAAGGAAATGAATAGTTGAATAAAGTCGTTATTTTTGTTTGTTTTTTTCCGCACAAAAAGTATTCTAGTCGCTTGATAAACATAAGATTGAGCCACTGTAGTCACTTGGACTATTTTAACGATCTCTTTAATAACTTTTGGGCCGGCCAGTTTCGATCCCTTAAGAAGCTTCCCTATAACTCTTCCCTATGGAGGAGTGAGACAGCTCTCAGATTTAATCAAAAATATCTTAATTTGTGTTCTGAAGATGAACGAAAGTCTTACGGGGTTGGAACAACATGAGGGTGAGTAATTACTGACAGAATTTTCATTTTGGGGTGAACTAACCCTTTAACTAGGGATGCACAAAATATCCATTATCGTCCACCATATCGGTATCGGCAGATATAATTTCATTTTTAATGTTATCGTTATTAGACCGATAAGAAACTTTGACCGATATATTAAAGCAGATAAATAATGGATTATTTCCTTCGACTGAGACACTTCAGATGCGCGCTGTTTGCCATGATGGTTATGAATTGCTTGAAATATGATAGTAATCACTTCAATAAAGGAAAATACAGTTAAAGGGTTAGTTCACCCAAAAATGAAAATTAAGTCATTAATTACTCACCCCCATGCTGTACCAACCCCGTAAGACCTTCTTTCATCTTCGGAACACAAATGAAGATATTTATGATTAAATCTGAGAGGTTCATGACTGCTACATAGGCTCCCTAAGGGAATGACACCGGACGGCCCAGAAAGTCAATGAAGAAAATGTTTAAATATTCCATGTCACAACAGTGGCTCAACTATAAGTTTATCAAGCGACGAGAATACTTTTTGTGCGGAAATAAAACAAAAATAACGACTTTATTCGACTATTCCTTTTCTTCCTTGTAGGCCTGAAACGAGACTTCAAGAGATTTCCACGACGCACGCGCGAGAACTTAACTGAAGTAGTTGAAGGAGATCGCAATTCTCGCGCATGCGTCGTGGAAATCTCTTGAAGTCTCGTTTCAGGCCTACAAGGAAGAAAAGGAATAGTCGAATAAAGTCGTTATTTTTGTTTGTTTTTTCGCACAAAAAGTATTCTCGTCGCTTGATAAACTTATAGTTGAGCCACTGTTGCGACATGGAATATTTAAACATTTTCTTTAATGACTTTCTGGGCCGTCCGGTGTCATTCCCTTAGGGAGCCTATGTAGCAGTCATAAACCTCTCAGATTTAATCATAAATATCTTCATTTGTGTTCCGAAGACGAACGAAGGTCTTACGGGGTTGGTACAGCATGGGGGTGAGTAATTAATGACTTCATTTTCATTTTTGGGTGAACTAACCCTTTAAGTGCAACATGCAAAGTCTGTCATATTGGTTACATACAATTATAATGAGAACATTATAATTGTGTGCTTGGTACATGGCTTTTAATGGTGAGACTTTTGTTTTTGTGATCAAGCTCTCAAATTATTAAATAAAAAATGGATTTAGATTTATCGGCCAATATTTTGGTTATCGGCTTTTGAATATAAAGAATTATTGGTATCAGCCAAAATGTACATATTGGTGCATCCCTAATTTTAACGATGTCTTTACTACCTTTCTGGGCCATGACAGTGGTAATAACATTGCAGTCAATGGGAGGTCAGGAAGCTCTCGGATTTCATGATCAAATATATTCATTTGTGTTCCGAAGATGAACAAAGGTCTTACGGGTTTGGAACGACATGACGGCGAGTAATTAATGACACAAATTTCATTTTTGAGTGAACTAACCCTTTAAAGACCAGTCGTTATAAATCAGAATAAAACTGCAATGATGTCAAATTCTGTAACTTATTTTTACACCCATTTTCTCCGAGTTGAGAATTTTTTTGTAAAAATGTATAAATAAATAATACAATTAAGATAAATAAATAATTTCATTACAATAAAAAGGTTAATAAATGAGTAAATAAATGAATAAACAATACATCTAACAATACAGAAAAACTTAATGTAACTTTCCGAATTAATTTTTTAAACATATTTTTACAATTTTAATTTTTCAAAGTATAAATTGGGTCTTTTTCCGGTAAACTGTATAGCTGCCTTCTAAATTATTATTATGAGTTCCTTACATGAGGATGATCATATTTGGGGTTCCAGGGCATCTAAAAGATTTAAAACCCCTGCGGTACAGTGCATAGTGTAAGTGCAGAGTGTAAGTGCATAGTGTACACAGTGCGTCATTTGAGACACTACTAGTGACTCAAATTACAATTGCACCTCCGATATATGATACATATATGATACATTTATGATACACAAAATATGTTACAGACGCAGAGGTTTCCTTTAATATAATAATCTTTGCCCACACAAATCCACAATAAGCAAACCATTCTGGCATCCTTCGTATCAGACTACTATTTAGGACACACTAATTCTAATCTGGGATACTACTTAGGGTGGATAGTATGCGAATTGCAAACAACGCCCTTAGCCGTGACTATACGACAATAATCGCAATTTAACACGGCTATTCGTATTTTTATGTTATTACTTTAATAAATGACTTATTGATGAAATGACATTGGTTAGGACAACATTTGTGTTACTATAACAGCGAGCAACATTACATGTTTGATGGAAACCCCTATCGTAGAGCTAGATGTTACTATTATAAATAGGTTGTATTTAACAAGTATTTTTGACGTCCTGTGTTAGAATTGTAACCGATTGTAACATGAATCCTCCGGACAGGTCAATAGCTCCCTGCCACACGCCAGTGAGAGATTCAACTCCTCCTACTAGCCTGTCGAAGCTATGCTAACATCAGAGACAAGCAAGAACTGTGTAACTGTCATTATATACGGCACAGAAATGTGCAATAACAACCGCAAGGCAGGGATAATAGCTTCATAAACATCAACGTAAACCGTTTGGCCGCTAACATCTATGTTTAGCAATAATATATGATACTTCACTCATAACGGGCTTGACAACAGCCCGCGCATGTTTACACGAACTAACATCAACAGAATGACACGATAAATAATTGAACACGTGTTAAAACAATTACGTGCTTCATTTACTTGAAGAAATACAACAACAACCTCTTATTATTAGCATGCTGCTACCTGACAAGCCTGTTTTGGCCGAACATTACCCAACCGAGTTAGTTAACTTTAGTGTTAAGCTAATCAAGTTCACATCTAACAATATAGAGGTTCCTCTGAAATAAACAAATATGCTAAATCCACACCTCCTGCTCGGATTCCCCTTGTTCAGACACTCCGATTTCACTGGGCAGCTCTGCCAGGTCCGTGACCCGAATTAGTCCATCGTGAAGGAAAATAGTCTCTTCCTTCACTGACAGCCACTGGGAAGAATCCACAGCACCTGATCCCATCTCTTTCTCCTCCGAGGCAAAATGCAAAGTGGTCAAACATCAAATTGAACGTACGACGGGATCAGATTCAGCTTGAGCCGGCGACAGATATTCTGCATCATCACTGAGCGCGCGGCGCGATCACGGTGTACGACGCCCATGCGAGGCCTCGCTTGAAAGCTGCAGATCGATTCGCCAGCTCGGCTCCAGTGTTATCGGGAAGGTGGGCGTGACACAGCCACAAATTTCGCTGGGTTTCCTAACTTGAGAGAATTGCGCAGTTCCTGAATTGATATTCGCGTATAACTAACTCGAGACTGAGCGCTGACTCTAAAATGAATTAACGGCGCTTCGGTCGCATTTATAAACCTTCTCCAGCTGTCAGTCAGACACCATACTAAACCAGTTCGGTTTGAGTAGCCTATACACATTGGATTTCATGAAGTGCCTTCAATTATGTAACGTTATAGATGATTTTATATTATTTTTTATAAAATCCAACGATTTGTTTGGATGGGTGCTCCCCTCTCTTAAAGTCACCATGGAATCAAAATGACCAATCTTTTTTATGGAATATTGTGTAACAGGCGACCTGTTTTTTTTTAAGGCGACCTTTATTTTAGAACGTATTTTAGAATTATAAGAACTATTTCCTTGCAGCCACATATGTATATCGTGTTTATTTTGTTTTTCCTTTTTTATTCAAAATATTCACAAACTTGTAAATATATATATATATATATATATATATATATATATATATAGCCTACTATGTGTGTGCCAGATGTGGCTGCCTGGTCGAAATTAGGAGTAGGCCTATGTGGTCTCGACTCTGACTCTGTGAAACAAAAGTGGGCGTTTCTAAATTTGTGGGTGTTTTCAAATTGGTTGGTGTTTATAAACAAAGTCCTTTTAGGCAAGTCATGCCACTCGGCCGCCATCTTGGCAACGCCTCCGGGCAGCTATTTCGGACTAACAAGACCAGGCTCCTATCTAAATGAATGGGCAGAGACTCAGAACTGCACTTTCACTGGTCACCGGGACATAAAAACTGCATGTATACAAACACTAATAAAATATGATAAAAATCGCTGAAAAAGTTTGATGACTTTGCCCCAAAATAAGGTTTAAAACGCCTTTTTCCCCACAGGTTATACTTTTACTGCGCATGCGCAAGGGTTCTCTCGCTCTCTGTCGTGCGCGTGCTACTGCTCGCTCGCTCTAGATTCCGGGAGATTTGAACTAATTTGCGGTCATCAGGGAGCCGCTATCAATCTGCGGGAGACTCCCGGAATTTCAGGGAGCTTGGGATGTCTAATAATTATACAACTAACACATATCAAATCTGCCGCCTTTTCAAACAGTAACATATTTTCCGCTGTCGCAAACCTCAACTGTGCGCATGCGTTGGTGGAACCAGACGATAGGCTTAAATGTTTTCCGGCTTGACTGTTAAAAGCAGACGATTGGCTTTCCCAGCGGGAGGGGCGGGCCATGTGCATACAACCGCCATCTTTGGCGTTACAGGTTTTCCCTATATAGTTGTATTAAGGATTAAGGAAGTGGCATGTCTCTATATAAATAGTCTCTGTTATAAATCATTCAGTGAAAATGATGCCCCACCCCACACCTAAACCCTACCCTCACTGTGAGTGGGCAAATCAGGTAACACAGTCGAAAACGCCCCTCTGTTTATGGCCTCGCCCACTGATCTGGTAACTGCTATACTGTCCTGCAGAGGTGCATACATGGAAATGGGGGCTTTCCCTTTAAATGTTGTGATGTCACAAACCAACATAATTTCCAAGGGGGTAATCCATCCGCCGGAAACTGAAGCTTCCTCTGGGGGCCGCCATTGTAGCTGGCTATCACCTACTGCATCCCATTGACTCCCATTCATTTGGCGTCACTTTGACAGCGAATAACTTTACATCTGAGGCGTCCAAAGACTCAATTTGTCCATTATTTATTTCTTAAGAAACGGGACAATGGATAAAAGGCTCCATTACTTTGTATCTTACGTTATGGTCCCGTAGAAGCCGTTTTTGTAAAAATAGGCTAACGATTGCGTCATAACCACGGGACGCTCTGTCGCACAGTAGAGAAATTACCGTACAGACAGAAGTAGAAGCTCGTAGGCAATCGTTTACTGTCTATGAGGCAATCGGGTGGACATGGAGGCATAATGTCAAGGGAGAAGCCCATAGATCAGTGGTCTCAAACTCGCGGGGTGATATTTTGTGGCCCCCTACTTGACATTAAAGTTTAATGTTAGTGCGCCCCGTCGTTGCGTGTGCCGCGTTTTTTTTTTTAATTTTGTATCCCTTATGGGCTACCATAAATAGTCTCGTGACAGCTTACGGCGGGTTTGTTGTCAATAGTTGTCATAGACAACCGCGCGCGAAGTACACTACAAACATACTGGGGAAGTATCAACGTCACATTAGTCAGAAGTGGACAGAAAATATATGCCATCACCCAGTTCCAGTCATGTCTCTCTCAAAACGTGCCGTGAAGAGAAAGGTTGGCGAAGAGCACAGGCAATTTCAGGAAAAGTGGGAGACGGAATATTTTTTTGTCGAGCACAGGGGAACCCCTACATGTCTCATATGCACAGAGAAAGTTGCGGTGTACAAGGAATATAACATCAGACGTCATTACTCAACTAGACATGCTGAGGAGTATACAAAATACCATGGAGATGATAGAAAGAACCGGGTCGCCAATCTTAAAAAATGTCTATTGAGGCAACAAGATTTATTTAAGAAAGCAAAGAAAGAGAATAAAGCAGCCGTCGAAGCTAGCTACGTGGTGAGTGAGATGATTGCGAAGGCCGGTAAGCCATTCAAGGAAGGCGAGTTCATCAAAAAGTGCATGTTACTAGCTAGCTAGCATGTTACTAGAAAAGAAGGGTCAGTTTAGCAACATCAGCCTTTCAGCTAACACAGTGGCAGAGCGCATTTCTGACCTTTCAGAAAATATTTATGATCAGCTGCGTGACAAAGCCAAACGTTTTTGTGCATACTCAGTCGCTCTTGATGAGAGCACGGACAACACTGACACCGCGCAGCTCGCAATATATGTCCGTGGTGTTGACGACAACTTTGAAGTGATCGAGGAGTTGCTCGCTGTGATTCTAATGCATGGTCAGACCACCGCTCAGGAGATATTCCGCCAGCTGTGTGGTGCTATCGAGGATGCAGGTTTGCCATGGAAGAGGTTTACTGGAAATAAAAAACTGACATAATTATTACAAAATCACACTGTCGGGGGCATCTGGAGAACTCAGAACAACTGTTAGCATAAAGTTTAAGGTATCGGGGGGATTGAGGCGCCGAACCGGAGTCGGGGGACTTAGTTAAGATTTGTGATTTAGCTGATATCACAAAATGAAAATGAAACCATCGTCATCACAGATACCATTCTCTTCACCACAGCTCTCATGAAACCAAGCAGAACATGGATCACATTTTACCCATTCCTCAGTAGCCTTAGGGTCATTTGGGTCGCCATAGTGGGTGTTGCAGACTTTGCAAGGTGATTTGCTTATCTTTCCCTGCTTTTTTGGTGTATGTAGCCTAAGTTTGAAAGTAGTTTAAATTATATCACTTACTGTGGAGGTGGAAGGTCCCTCATCCTGGGAGTGGGTTTCTTTCTGTGGTGTGAACTGATTGAAGAGGTCATTATCTTCATCCGGTACATCCTCCAACCCAACCTCTTGAAACACCACCTTCTCATCTTCTGGGAAAAAGTACAGTGGTTCCACAGGTAGCAGGGGTGTCAGGGAAGCAGAGGACTGAGGTCTGGCTGGCGGATCGGCAGGCGACTGAGGTCTGGCTGGCAGGTGGGAGGGCTGATGTCCAGAGAGCAGGGCTGACGGCTGGCGGGCAGAGTGGGTCAAGGTCAGCAGGGGCCAGTGTCCAGTGGGCAGGGATGGGAGAGACTGTGGTCTTGTGGGCGGGGGTAAGAGACACTGCGGCATTGTGGGCGGAGATGGTAGAGTGGATGGTAGCACTCTTTCGGTGGTCTTGCTGGGGGCAAAAGCAGTCTCAGGGAGAATATCTTTATTTAGAGGGAACATCCCTGTTCCCTGGAACCCTGCCTGAGCATTTTCAATAGTGGCAGCCTTTGCCCAAGCCCTGGTGAACAAGAACTCCATCCTTGTGTGTGTGTGTCTGTGTCTGTGTTTGACACAGATGATGGCCCATTTTAGCTGAAACCATGTTGCCCATTTTACCTCAGGGGGTTAAGGTAAATTGGGCTGCCAAGAAAAACATCACTTTTACAAAAAATATGTCCATATACCAAACTAACAACATTATTTCTGATTAATGCCATCAAGACAGATATTATGCATAGTTTTTTTTTATGTGCATGTTTGTTTTTTTATAGATTTATCATCCTTATAATAGTTTAGTTAGATTTGGTATGCCAGGCTACTTACCATGCAGCTTTCTGGTGTAGTCTTGATTTGAATTATTCCCCCGCCCACCATAGCAACCATAAACCAATCAAATCACCTGTTATTTGTCAAGCACAGTTATGACAACAGTTTGAAATCCTTTGCAGTCATTGGCTGTAAATTCCAGAGGGGCTGGGACCCTCAAACCTTAAATGGCCCATTTTACCTGATATCACCCTAAATTCTATCACAAATTAAAGATGTAATAAAATCACGAGCCTGTTTTCACCCGTTATAATTTAAACATCAAAAACATGATAATTGATTCAATTGAATATGAGCTACAATTTATAAAGGCTTTTCCACATGCACGAAGAGGTTGAATCCCAGGAGCTCTAAAAGAATGCATCGACTTCAAATGATGAGTGCAGCCAAGGAAAACGTGAAGAATGGAAAAATTTGTGGAAAGTAAGTGGAAAATAACACAGGTAAGACAAATAAAAGTATCCTAATTACCTTTTAAACTGTTGTTCAGGCGAAGGTGACTGGTTTTATTAAAAATAATTTATTTTAGGAAAAATATTGTTCTAATTATTGCACTTAAGAAGACTGATAGCACATGCAGATCAAATAAAAAAAAATTGGAGAAACAAGCAAGTGACGATCAAATCATAGGATCAAATGCACCTAAGCGAGTGACGTCATTCCTTATGGTATGCGGTTTGTATCCATGGCAATCCTCAGCTGTAGTGACACTTAAAGTGTAAATTGCAGGTAAAATTTTTCACGAAGATAATGCAATGTGCTTACTAAACATAAAGATAAGAACCGCCCACCATTGTTTTTTTATGTTTTTTATACCAAAATGCTGAATATAATATGAAAAGTTGGTGCGTTTTACAGCAAACAGTCATTGAAACTATGTTAAATCAACATTGCGTTGTCAACATTAAGTCATTGAATCAACAGGGGCGTAGCACAAGATCCCGGGCCCTATGTATAGGCAGTCCTGATGGGCTCCCATGTTCCAAATAAAATATATTCCAGATAGGGCTGCACGATTTGGGCCAAAATGATTATCACGATTATTTTGATCAATATTGAGATCACGATTAATTATCACGATTATTTTTTTGATTTTAACCAAAACAAATTGTATTGTCACATAGGCTAATTATAACTGCTTTCACATCCATATTGTGATACATTCCTGCTAATGTACAACTATGTGCATCAAAATAAAACAGGTCCTCTTATTCACCAAAACTCAGTGCATCTCCTAAAAGAATAAATACAAATACATAAAACAATAAAGAAAATGTAGCAGCTTCAACAGGGCACTATTTTACATTGTGTAAATATATTTTAGGAAGCAAAATATGAACTTGCATTGTGCCTGCATAATGGATGAGAATAAAATGCGCAAAATATACAATCAATAAAAAAAAAATATTCCATAACAGAATATAACCAAATGAGAAGATTTCAAGGCAGAACTGCACTATGGAAGTTCGATTAATGGATGAAATTCAGAGTCATTGTTATTTGACGCTTAAGAAATGTAAAATGTTGTGGTACAGTGTTAGTGATTAGTTGTGAAGTCTTACTGGATTAATTAAATCTAAAATCCTCCATATGAAAGTTTATATGCTCGAATTATTTCCATTTATTAAACAATTGTTCAAAACAAGACGTTTGTAGTACTGATTATTGGAGTCCATTAATCGAACTTTCATGCCTCTTATATAGTAATTTATATATGTAGTATGTACCAATTTACTAATACAAATGCTCACACTCGGTCTCTCACGCGCACTGTCACTCGTTCTCTCTCGCGCGCTGTCCATAGGCGCTGTCGCTCGCACGCAGACAACAGTATCTCTCGCGCATTTTCGAGCGCGCTCTTGGACACTCGGTCTCTCTCGTGCACTGTAGCTCACGCGCAGACACATTCGGTCTAGTAGTGGGAAGTTCGGATCATTTTACTGACTCGGATCTTTGAGTCTCGTTCAGCAAAAAGAACGAATCTTTTTTCGAGTCATTTCGTTCTTTTCATTCATTTCAGCATATAATTAAAAAGGCATGTTAAATATCCCAACACATCTAGTACTTATGAAAATGTTGATTAAATTTGTAAAAAACAAAAAAACAAAAAACTATAGGGTAATGCAGCCAAAGCCAAATTATAAGAAACCGAAATTTGTATTAATTGATTAGTTGTTGGGTCTTAAGTTCAGGCTATTGCAGTCTGATTCTGTTAGTTCACCTCACCTGCTGATCCGAGACGTTCTTTCCTTTGCAACTTCATATTTATCAGGTTTGTCCTCCTTTCGTGTCTCGAGACGTTGTCGACTCGTCAGTGTCTGACTCTGATCTGTGCTGTCTGCTGGGCCGTGCCGTGTGTGATACAGCAGGGCCGGAAAGAGTAATGATTAGTTCATCTTTCGGGTTCGGCCGGGTCCGAGTCTTTCGTTCTTCCTGTCAGTCCCATAGAGGCTATGCTGTCAGTACCGGAAAGAGAAATGATTAGTTCATATTTCGAGTCTCGAGTTCGGGTTCGGCTGGGTCCGAGTCTTTCGTTCTTCCTGTCAGTCCCATAGAGGCTATGCTGTCAGTACCGGAAAGAGAAATGATTAGTTCATATTTCGAGTCTCGAGTTCGGGTTCGGCCGGGTCCGAGTCTCTCGTTCTTCCTGTCAGTCCCATAGAGGCTATGCTGTCAGTACCGGAAAGAGAAATGATTAGTTCATTTTCTTCGAGTCTTCGGGTTTGAGTCTTTCGTTCTTTTGTCACGTGACCGCTGGTATTTCGCATCAAATACAACATTAGATTCGTATTATTGACTGCGTCTGAATTGTATATTGTTTTATATTTAGGAATTAAAATACAAAATATGTGAAATATACATTATCTGAAAAATAAAAGTTCCATCTTATTATTGTCCCAGTTCGTCTCTTTTCTAAATGTTTCTTGTGCATCTGTGGTGTGTTTTATTATATATTATACATTAATTAACTACTATTATATTATACATGAACTATGTGCTTGTTTGTAAAAAGGTTGTGAATTAGTAGGCTATTCAATACGGTGACAAGTCACGTGACAAAAGAACGAAGGACTCAAACCCGAAGACTCAGAAAATGAACTAATCATTACTCTTTCCGGTACATACAGCATAGTCTCTATGGGACTGACAGGATCGAGGAACTCGAGACTCGACCCGGCCGAACTCGAGACTCGAAAGATGAACTAATCATTACTCTTTCCGGTACTTACAGCATAGCCTCTATAGGACTGACAGGAAGAACGAAAGACTCGGACCCGTCCCGAACCCGAAGACTCGAGAGAGATGAACTAATCATTTCCAGTACAGATTCAGATTCAGAAACCATATGTTACGCAATGCGCATGCGTGGTCAACACAAAATGAACGAATCACTCTCTGAGACAACTCGGTAGTCCCGAGTCATATTAAAGATTCGTTCAAAATGAACGAATCGTTCATGAACGACACATCACTAATTCGGTCGCTCGCGCGCACTGGGGCTCATGGAGGCACGTGATCAGACAGTGGTTTACGGAGCGCAAGATTGGCTTTGAAAAAAAAAGCTTTGATACGGAGCGGTCTGTGAACGCAATGACGCATTTTAAATATCGTTTGATCACGCGAATTTGATCGTGGGAAGCCAAAATCGTGATCGAGATTAAATTTCGATTAATTGTGCAGCCCTAATTCCAGACTTTTCAAGGGCCCTCTCTCCCCTTGGGGCCCTGGTAATCAGTACTGGTTTTACCCCCAGTCCGACGCCCCTGTGAATCAACATCGAACTCTGATGTTGATTCTACATCATTTTGCACCCTGTTTTAATATTGAAACAACATTGAAATCCTGTCCATAGATCAACGGAATTTCAATGGTATTTCAATTATCAGGAATATTGAAACAATGTTGAAATTTCAACTGAACTAAGGATCAACGTGATTTCAATGGAATTTCAATCGTTTTAAAATGTTAATTTTAAATGTAATGCCATAAATTAAATAGCCTGCTTTATCTAAAGCCAGGATGTTAAAAAGTAATGGAACATTTGAAATATTGTATAAAACACTGAACACACCACACAAACAAATTCATTTTTATTAGCCTTTTTATTTTATCCTCTGACGCCTGAATATTTGGTCGTCCAGTCCCTCCTGCCCGGTCAGGCACATGTGAATTGGGTGACGGCAGCTGTCCCCATCTGCTGAGTAAGAGCACCTAAAACATAAAATAAAATCACAATACAAAAAAATAGCATTTAAGTTAAACAGGAGATTATATTTATTTGTATTGGTACATTCGTGCCGCGAGATGAAGTATGTAATGTGGGGCTAAGCCCTCCCAAGTCCCCCCTTAATATGGAAGTCTCAAATATAATTCACGCAAGAAACATGATTCACACGTGCGTAGACAATTTCACATGCGTGAAACCTAATTCACGTACACACACAAAAAATTTACGTGCGTGAAAAAAAATTATATTCACAAAAAGCAATTCACATGCGCAAAATAAAATTACATATTCATAAAAACATTTCACAAATGCAAAACACAATTCCTAGATATACAACTGTGCACAAAAACCTTTGAATGTTTAAAATGTACGAGAGTGTCCTTGAATTTGAATGTGCAAATCGTCATTCACGTACGAATCGCCTTGGATGTGTGTGTGTGTATTTTTGAGACTTTCCTGGCAGCGCTTATTTACTCGTAAAACAGAGCAGTCGTACTCGTAACACAGAGCAGTCGTACTCTTTAGCCAATCAGATTTAAGCTTATCAATCGACCAATCAGTATCACGTGAGGGCGGGCCTATCTGCATGTCACGTCATCAGCTTTCGACTAGTTCATGCAGAGGTGCAGTTACTCGTTCATTTCTGTGTTAACTGAAGTTAAAGAAGCTTGAGATCAGTTGATGCAATAGTTTATTTACTGCTGTTTAGTCCACATGTGAACATAAACATTTAATTTTAGTATTGATGGATTTTCATGTCCTGTCCACAGTCCACCACACATTCAACTGATGATAATGTATGTAATGACGTGCATATATAGGAGACATGTTTTGTTTTAAGCATCATATATTATGTAGTTTTATTGTTTCAGATTTCCGAGACAGATGATGTATGAAGTTGCAGACAACCAGTACTGTGATCTTACCATTCCTACTGTAAATCTTTGAAAACAGTCATGTTGCAAGCCATCCATTTTGACAGTTGTTTCAACAAGAGGTTGAAAGTGATGCATTGTTACTGTATCCATTTGTCTCCTGCGGACTATATACACTGTGTACTATGTACACTGCAGTCGTTAACGCCAGACAGAAGGGGAGTCACACCACCATATGGAAAGAAGAGTAAATAGGTGAAGCATAGTTTACTGTAAAGCTACGTCTTAGTGTTGCTTATCTTGGCGAAAGCCGAGTACAAATCAGCATGAAGTTTTAACATCTACTCTCGTGTAATGGAAATCAAATTATGTACACGCTCTAGGAATACAGCCCCGCTATGCATGCATTATTAAATGTTCTTGTCAGAATTAAAAGATTCAAAGACATGGTTCAATTTGATGTACACGTTTTATTAATTTGAAAGTTTCCGAAATCCTTTGGGAATAAAATATATATAAAATGACATGATTAATGTTCCTGGCTGTTACATATGAAGATCATGAACTGACAGTCTTAAGTATGAAGCACAACATTCAGTACAGAGAAATATACATCTCTTCCAGAGTTGTGAGATCCAGTCAGAGTCTACTTTGCTTTTAAAGTATGTAAATTTAAGTGTAATACATCAAGTGAAAAGTGAACAAATGAATTGTGTTCAGTTTAGGACATCAGATTTTCTCGTGATATTAAAAATAGTAAAAAACTATAGTACAAGAGGTGCAGAGTGCAGGCAGAGGACGTGGGAAATTAAGTGATGGTATTTGAATAGAGTTTACTGAGTAATCTTAGTTGCATAATTTTAATAGCCTCTCTATGATAAGTAACTTTGTCTTATCAGCATAAAATCAGATTTGCCTATTTTATTAGGCAAAGTAAAATTAATGCTTCACAATATTGTCCTGTGAGACCTTAAGATGACAATAAAAAACCTGAGATGACAATACAGCACAAAACCATGTTGAATATATTGGTAACACTATACAATATGGTAATATAACTAAGTTGACATTAGATAATGTATTAACTAACCATGAGCAATACATTTGTTGTGATGTGTTTGACTACTATTTCAGTTAACACAGAAATGAACGAGTAACTGCACCTCTGTCTGCTCAGCCATGAACTAGTCAAAAGCTGACATGCAGATAGGCCCGCCCTCACGTGAACCTGATTGGTCGATTGATAAGCTTAAATCTGATTGGCTAAAGAGTACGACTGCTCTGTTTTACGAGTACGACTGCTCTGTTTTACGAGTAAGCGCTGCCAGGAAAGTCTCAAAAATACACACACACACATCCATGGCGATTCGTATGTGAATGACGATTTGCACATTCAAATTCAAGGACATTCTCGTACATTTTAAACATTCAAGGGTTTTTGTGCACAGTTGTATATCTACGAATTGTGTTTTGCATTTGTGAAATGTTTTTATGAATATGTAATTTTATTTTGCGCATGTGAATTGCTTTTTGTGAACAGGGGCGTCAGACTGGGGGTAAAACCAGTACTGATTACCAGGGCCCCAAGGGGAGAGAGGGCCCTTGAAAAGTCTGGAATATATTTTATTTGGCACATGGGGGCCCATCAAGACTGTCTATACATAGGGCCCGGGATCTTGTGCTACGCCCCTGTTTGTGAATATCATTTTTTTTCACGCACGTGAATTTTTTTTGTGTACGTGAATTAGGTTTCACGCATGTGAAATTGTCTACGCACGTGTGAATCATGTTTCTTGCGTGAATTATAATTGAGACTATTCTGCTTCCATACCTTGACGCCAGGCCTGATTGTCAGGCGCTATTACAGTTCGCGCAAAAATCGTGATATCGCATAAGCACTAGTACATTCATATTTTTGGATTTGTATTACGACGAGATGGTCTAATCGGCATTCCCAGTTACAACTCGAGACAGTTCTGCATTGAATAAAGTAAAGTAAGTCATGTCTTCTGTCATTCTGGCCCGCCGCGGTCACTTCTGTGGTATAGCGCTTGGTGGAGCCCTGCTTGCGTTGGTTCCGCCGGTGTTTTCCGGCGGTCAGAAGAAATAGCGGTGCTGTGTTAATAGATTTCACGACACAGGCAATAAGGCTACCGCTACAGACATGTATTTTGAGCTAAATATCACAAAAATAGACTGGACTCGGAGGTTTTGCTAACTTTCACAGTGGTAAAACAAAAATCTATTTCAGTGACTGCAGCACTGCGTGCGTCGGTTACTAACGTTACACTATAACCATCATGTTAACGATCAGCCTAACAGTATTTGATTTGGTACAATTCATTCATATCAAACATTAAGCAAGCTTACGCTTGTGCCAGGTCCAGAAATGAGCTGTGTCGACCGGATCCGGTGCAGTTACGTTGGTATACCACCCGTTGATCTCCCGGTCAACCAAAAATCTATTGATTTTCAATCATATTTCCCGGTCAACTATATATCGATGCATTTTCAATCATATGTCCCCCTCAACTATATGTCGATGACTTTTCAACAACAGCGTCGTTTCCCGGTCAACTATAAATCAATGACTTTTCAACACATTCAGTGATCGCCCGGTAAACCAAATATCAATGCTGCTTAATCAATCATAAAGATAACTATAGATCAATGTTGTTCCAATATCGTTGCCATCGACATTAATAACATCAGGTTTTCATCGACAGGGTAATGGTGATTCAACATTAATTTTGCATTGAAATTTCAATATCAACCATAATGATGATTCAGATGGAAAAACAATGTTTATTCAATGTTGGCTTGCTGTCTGGGGTGGTTTTAAGCACGCCCCCTCCCTTCCACTTGGCTGGGCGTGACGTCATAAAAGGTACTCCAAGCTTTTACTGTCTATTCCAGGCCCGGAGTTACGTTATATTGGAGACCTAGCTAGCAAAAATGGTTAACTATTGTGTTTGTGCGGGATGTACGAATACATCAAAAACGGGGGAGAGGCTCCACAAGTTCCCCAAGGACAAACGGCTGATTCGTGCCTGTAAGTGTTAGCATAACTTACCCGAGTTGGAGCTTAGATCGGGCCCAAAAAAATCAAGCAAGACCCTACCCGAGCCCGGTCCGGCCCTGCCCGACACATTCTGTAATTATGAGCCCGAGATTTAAACTCGACCATTTTTTAATACGTGGGTCATTATTATAACTGACGTTCTCAACTACTTTCTCTATTACTTTCTCCCGCCCGCAACATTTATGTTTTGTCCCGCTCCCGCCCACAAAAATACTTTTTTTCTGTACCTCCAAATACTTTCAAGTTAGCCTACGTGTCGCCACCATACACATCAGCATAAATGCTCCTGATCAATTATTTGTTATAAAGCATTAACACACAAACCACTGTTATAACATAAAAGCAAGCGGGCTACTGCGTGCATGGTTTGGCATGACTGTGCGCAAAGTGCGCTCCCATAATAATTCCTAAAAAGCTGACATCAGTTCATCGCGATCTCACACATCTCTGTCATTATCAATGAAGCTGTCATAATATACTATGTTTGTTATAATTAGAGGATTTGCTTGCTTACAGAATTCAGCACTGAACAAAAAGTCAGTTTTGAGCGGTGAGGGGAGTCTATCGTAAATGCTTTTGATTGGCCATTATTGCGTTCAAGAAATCAACACATATGTCTGTGATTGGCTACATCGCTCAACGCTGCAGACATGTTAGAAATAGAAACTCTGCCTGTTAACCGTTTCCATTTTGTTTTAGTTGTTCTTATTGCTTTTCTGCAACAGATGAATAAAAATGTATTCGTTTTTATTTTTTATTCATAGATATTTCTAGTTTGCGGGAGTCCCGCGAATCGTTTTATCCTCCGTCAACCGGCACACACAGAGTGAGTGCATTACCGCCCGCGCTCCCTTTTATGACGTCATCACCCAGTTACGGTAAAAAAAAACATGCTACTTTTGAAGAAACCCCAATAAATGTTATTTTAACGCATTTTAAGACAGAAATTTTTTTATATATACACATTGAGCACTTTAATTTACACATTAATTGGTTGTGGTGGTTAACCTGCAATTTACACTTTAACGGTCCCAGACGCAGCCTTGTGTTTTCTCTTTCGTCTGTCTAAAAGGTATTTTTAATTTTTAGATTCTTATACATTAGTTACCATAACCACTGTCCATCTTTAAATTATATGAAAATGTTACCTTTTAAAACGTTTGCTGAAGTTGTCTGCAATGTACCGTACCGCTGATAACCGTTATGCTAACACTACGAAGCTAACGTTATATGTTAAGCTGAAATGAGACAACGTTATATTTTTTTGAAGATGACTTATTTTGCAAACTAATTTATAGTTGAGTGTGTATCATAGCCTATGCTAAAAAAGTGCGTAGGCTATATACTAAAAAAGGTGTGTATCGGCAAGTAAAAGGTAAATTTGAGCCTAGGGCACAATGATCCCCTGTAGCCCATTTAACCCTTGTGTTATGTTGCGGGTCAATTTGACCCGTTTAGATTTTCTAGTTGTTGGAAATACTGGTTAACCTATATATTTTTTCTTGATATTTTGTGACTTTTTCTCATTTATCATCATGAACATGCATGCAAAGTTTCAACATGCTGGTGTTTTTTGACATATACAAACATAATTACTATTGCGTTCGTGATGTTCGCGGGTCAATTTGACCCGCATATTTTAACGCTCTAATGCAACTCTACCGACCCAAAATAATAATATTTATTGGTTATATTTTGTTATTTTATCTTTTTACTACCTTATGAAGCTAAAAAATTAGGGTTTCCACACTTATTTCAATACAGAAAAATATTTTGTCAGCCACAGATGGTAAAAATTACCTTTCATTTATTTTTTCAAGCTACCTGATATATTATTAAACCTTTGTTTTTTTTCTTGATATTTTGTGACTTTTTCTCATTTATCATCATGAACATGCATGCAAAGTTTCAACATGCTGGTGTTTTTTGACATATACAAACAAAATTACTATTACGTTCGTGATGTTCGCGGGTCAATTTGACCCGCATATTTTAACGCTCTAATGCAACTGTACCGACCCAAAATAATAACATTTAGTGGTTATATTTTGTTATTTTATTTTTTTACTACCTTATGAAGCTAAAAAATTTGCTTTTCCACACTTATTTCAATACAGAAAAATATTGTGTCAGCCACAGATGGTAAAAATTACCTTTCATTTATTTTTTCAAGCTACCTGATATAATATTAAACCTTTGTTTTTTTTCTTGATATTTTGTGACTTTTTCTCATTTATCATCATGAACATGCATGCAAAGTTTCAACATGCTGGTGTTTTTTGACATATACAAACTAAATTACTATTACGTTTGTGATGTTCGCGGGTCAGTTTGACCCTCATAGGCAGCTATTCAAAAGCAACTGTACAGACACAAAATAAAAACATTTATTTTATGTATGTCAGGGCATCAACTCCAGTTCTAAAGTGTAAGTGTATCTAAAAGTGCTCTAACCCTAACCAAACTTTAAAAAAGCTAAATCATGGTGTTCAGAATTAATTGCAAATTACAAATGAATATCTTTGACAGAAACAGATAGTAAAATAAGCTCTCATTTATAAGCTCTCTTGGTGTCTGAAAATCCTACATATAAGGTTTGGTTAAAAGCTAGGTATTTCAAAGGCAGCTTCACAGACCCAAAAAAATAAATAAAAAACATTTATTTGATGTATGTTTTTGTTATGTCTGGGTTCTCACTCCCCTGTGAGTGAATAATGAGCTTTCCCACACTTTTGCTCAGTGTGGCACGAGACATCGACAGGGACAGCAGCAAAAATGAGCTCCCAAAGATTTACAGTAAAAGAAGTAATTTCACAGGTTTTGGAGTATGATACTGATACAGATGAAGATGTTTCAGAGTTAGAGGATGCTTCAGAGATTGATGAAAATATTGATGAAGATACAGAAAATGAATGGTCTATGGATTACTCTGACGAAGAGGCTGCCACATCCTCCACCTCATCAGAGAGAAATGATGAATCACAGCTACTATCAAGCCTTGAGCGATGGATGTCAAAAGATGGTAAAATAGAATGGACATCTACACCCCCACAACAGCGGGGAAGACTGCCAGCATCCATGGTTATCAAGAACATTCCAGGTCCAACACGATTTGCCATCTCAAGAGTCCACGACATACACTCAGCTTTTGAGCTGTATTTACAACCAATAGAGAAGACTATCCTGGATATGACCAATCTGGAGGGAAGCCGTGTGTTTGGTGAGAAATGGAAACCACTTGATCTTATTGATTTGAATGCTTACATTGGATTGCTAATTTTAGCTGGAGTGTACAGATCAAAGGGAGAGGCAACTGCCAGCTTATGGAGTACCGAGTGTGGAAGGCCAATATTTCGCTCCACAATGTCTCAGGAAAGATTCCACATAATTTCTCGGGTCATTCGTTTTGATGACCGTGAAACCAGACCCAGTCGACGTGAGAGGGACAAATTAGCGGCAATCAGAGATGTGTGGGATAAATGGGAAGACATCCTGCCTCTTCTTTACAACCCTGGGCCCAACGTTACAGTGGATGAACGCCTTGTACCATTCAGAGGACGCTGTCCTTTTCGCCAGTACATTCCAAAAAAGCCAGCCAGATATGGCATCAAAGTATGGACAGCCTGTGATTCCAAGTCCAGCTATGCCTGGAAAATGCAGATTTACACAGGCAAGCCATCAGGTGGAGCACCTGAGAGAAACCAGGGGATGCGTGTGGTTCTACAAATGAGTGAAGGGCTGCAAGGTCACTGCATAACCTGTGACAACTTCTTTACCTCGTACAACCTTGCTGTCGAGCTACTCAAACGAAAGCTGACTTTGATTGGAACAGTGAAAAAAAACAAGCCTGAGCTACCCAGAGAGATTCTGAACATGGAGGGCAGAAATGTGCATTCATCAAAATTTGCTTTCTCTGAAAATGCAACAGTAGTTTCCTACTGCCCCAAAAGAAACAAGAATGTCCTTTTGATGAGTACAATGCACAGAGATGCATCACTGAGTGCAAGAGAGGACCTGAAGCCAGAAATGATACTGGACTATAATTCCACGAAAGGAGGGGTTGACAATTTGGACAAAGTCACATCAGCCTACAGCTGCCAGCGCAGGACTGTCCGTTGGCCTCTGGTGGTCTTCTACAACATCTTGGACGTGTCAGCGTATAATGCCTTCGTTCTGTGGCGTGAGATCAACCAAACCTGGAATGAGGGCAAATTGAACAAACGTCGGTTGTTCCTGGAGGAGCTGGGAAAAGTTCTCGTCACACCTGAGATCCAGAGACGCGCTCGTCCACCTCGATCACCAGCGGCTGCAGCTTTGGTTGAGTCAGTGCAAGCAGGTGAATCTGGAGTCAGACCCACAGAAAATGAAGGAGTGAACACAGATGACAGGAAAAAACGGAAGAGATGTGAGGAGTGCCCACCCAGGCATGACAGCAAAACCAGCACCATGTGTGTGAAGTGCAAGAAATACATATGCAGAAAGCACACACTTGCTGTGTGCTCATCATGTGAAAAGTAACTTCCTGACTTTATGTAACTTTTTGACTTCTTGAGTTTATTTTTAATGAGTTAAGTTTGTTTCATTATACAGCTACATTTAATTGTTCAATTATTATGTTCTATGCACAAAAAAAAAAAAAAAAAAAAAAAAAAAAAGATATGCAAAACAAGTCAGCATATTGTTCATTTTCAAATTTTGTCAAAACAAAACAGTTTTAAAAAATTGTTAAAACACATGTTCATTAAATCATATCTTCAGATATATATTTTTTGGAATATTTGAAAAATGTTGATATTAAAAGTTTACAGTTTGAACCTGAATCTTTGTTGTTTTTCATAGTGTGATTTTTGAGGAATTGTATTGAATCCAATTAGGGTCAATTTGACCCGAACCATAAGGGGTGTACACAGAAATCCAACATAACACAAGGGTTAAAAATATTTAAATTATATAAAAAATAGCTCTATTTAAGATAAAACCTAAAGATTCAAATTGTCTTACTTTGTTTTAGGTTCCAAGCTTACGGGTGGAATCAGATGTGGAGGGAACGCGTTTCAGCTGGAAACTTGGCAACTGACACACACAACACACACACACTTTTTTGTTTATGAAAATAAAAGTATTTTTTTTTCCTGATATTCCTTGTTGTGTGTTTGTTCCTTGGTTGTTCAGTTTTGTGTTATCAGACTAATGCTACACTATAAAAGGGTGTTAAGATGTTAAAAGGACTTCTAGTGAACGTTCCGTAAAGTAGGGGTGCTCCGATCAGGATTTTTGGGGCCGATCACCGATTACTGGAAGCTGTATCACCCGATACCGATCACCGATTACAGGGTCTATTTGAAGCCTTCTATTTATCATGTAGCATTATTATTAAACTATATTTAACAACAATGTACATTAAGTATTACATTTAAGAGAAGACAATGTATCATGAATTTACACCTGTGTATTTATCAGACATGAAAACGGGTCAGGGATGAAAAAGGTGAGAAGGATATTACCCCTCTAGGGGGGTCCGGGGGCATGCTCCCCCCGGGGCCCAATTATTTTATAGTCCACTATAAAATTAAGAAAATAAATATAGCACAAATGTATAGCACAGCTGTTTAAAGGGTTAGTTCACCCAAAAATGAAAATTCTGTCAGTAATTACTCACCCTCATGTTGTTCCAACCCCGTAAGACCTTCGTTCATCTTCGGAACACGAATTAAGATATTTTTGATGAAATCTGAGAGCTGGATCACTCCTCCATACTAGTCCATAGGCTTCTTCAGGGATTAAACTTGCCGGCCTCGAAAAGTTATTAAAGACATCGTTAAAATAGTCCAAGTGACTACAGTGGCTCAATCTTAAGTTTATCAAGCGACGAGAATACTTTTTGTGCGCAAAAAACAAACAAAAATAACGACTTTATTTCAACTATTCATTTCCTTCTCTGTGGGCCTCGAGTCAGTTCACTAGTGTAATAGCGTACGCTTCTGTTGTTGTACGTCACACGCATCACGCACATGACCAGCGTCGGCCAATAGTGAGCCTACGTGTGACGTAGCTCTACGCAATTACACTAGTTTAACTGACTAGAGGCCCAAAGAGAAGGAAATGAATAGTTGAAATAAAGTCGTTATTTTTGTTTGTTTTTGCGCACAAAAAGTATTCTCGTCGCTTGATAAACTTAAGATTGAGCCACTGTAGTCACTTGGACTATTTTAACGATGTCTTTACTAACTTTTCGAGGCCGGCAAGTTCAATCCCTGAAGAAGCCTATGGACTAGTATGGAGGAGTGATCCAGCTCTCAGATTTCATCAAAAATATCTTAATTCGTGTTCCGAAGATGAACGAAGGTCTTACGGGGTTGGAACAACATGAGGGTGAGTAATTACTGACAGAATTTTCGTTTTTGGGTGAACTAACCCTTTAATGAGGCAGCAACATATGATAGATAGGACAGAACAGAACAAAAAATGCTATTAATAATTTTTCATTGCGCAAAAGTATTATGATATGATTATGAAAGACTGCTGCACACAGCGCTTATGCGCATCCCGAGCGCTGAATGATGCGCTTGAGGCAACATGAGTCACAGCACGCTGCTCTTCTATGGAGGTAGTTTTGTTTCTTTATTATTCAATCAAAAAAAAGGTTGCTACAATCTAAAAAAATATTTTCAATTAAAAAAACCTTCACTTCAATGAAAAAAAAAATTTTCAATCAAAGAAAAAAATTATTTAAATCCAAAAATATATTTGAGACTCAAAAATATACATTTGAACACTGCTTTTCTTTGATTGAAAATGTTTTCTTTGATAGAAGTCCGTTTTTTTTTTGTTTAAAGCAACCTTTTTAATTGAAGTAACATTGTTTTTTGATTGGACCATATAATGGGTAGGACATTTGTGTCTTTATCATTCAATCAAAAAAGAAGTTGCTTCAAACAAACAAACAACATAATCAATAAAAAGTCACTTCAATGAAAAGATAAACATTTTCAAATATAGAAAATCGTTTTTGAATGCAAATAAAATACTTGAGACTCCAAAAATTGCATTTGAACACTTTTTTTTTTTATTATTGAAAATGTTCTCTTTGATTGAAGTAATCTTTTTTGTGTTTGGGCCATACATGGGTAGGACATTTGTGTCTTAATCATTCAATTCCAAAAAAGTTGTTTCATTAAAAAAAAATATTTTTAATCAAAGAGATTAAAAGATTTGGGCTAATCTTCTATCAAAGAAAACATTTTCAATCAAAGAAAAGCAGTGTTCAAATGTATATTTTTGAGTCTCAAATATATTTTTGAATTCAAATAATTTTTTTCTTTGATTGAAATTTTTTTTTTCATTGAAGTGAAGGTTTTTTAATTGAAAATATTTTTTTGGATTGTAGCAACCTTTTTTTGATTGAATAATAAAGAAACAAAACTACCTCCATACTCTTCGAGTCCGCATTGAAAAGTTCTAAGCACAAAGGAAATACATATCGATGCATAGTGTATTATACAGTATCTATCTATGCAATAGTTTATTCAGCCTTTTCTTTTAACAGTTTTAAATTTCAGTTACTGTACGCGTGAACAACAATGACAGTGCTTGCTCTCCAGTGTTGTGATCTAGACACGGTAGAAAGGAACCTGAATCATGATTAAGGTACTACAGCAAGATAGTCAGTCAATTTATGCGAAACTATAGAGCTTTATCTACAGATCAAGTATAATAATATTAACATTTAATCATCTTGGAGAGAGTTGCATCGTTGCCGAACGCGACGCGCTATGCTGTTTGAATGCTGAATGGAGAATGACTGATGACGCGCTGTTTGAACGCTGAATGGAGAATGACTGACAGCGGAGGGAAAAGTTTACGTGAACTTGAATTTAATGACTTAAATATTAATTTCTATCTTACATTATACTATAGTATGGCTTCATATATATTATGAGTTTTTGAACTCAACCTGAGCGCTCGTTGCCGCGGTGATCAGTGGATACAGTGTTCTCTGTAGCTCGCGCAGTCTTTACTCGGACGCGCGCTTCAATCTATCGCCGTTGCGGACGGACTCTATTCTTTCCGCTAATTTTACGGATTGATCAGAGAGGCTGCACTGTTTGACAAGCAGACAGCGGCGTGGTACACACATTGCAGATGGATTGCTAGTGAATTGCTTTTTCACACACCTTGTAGAATTGCCAGAAGCCATTTTTACCGATTTTTACCAGGGCATAAAAAATTGTCTCGCGAGTCACCTGATCGGCTTTTCTGGATCTGCCTTTATAGAGACCGCCGATCACACATCCCAAAGCAATTATCGGCCGATTGTGATCGGCGACCGATCAATCGGAGCACCCTTACCGTAAAGGTCCCCGAAAGTATTCTAAACGTCCCGCGAAGGTCCTTCGAGACGTCCCGCGATCGTCCCCCGCAACGTCCTGCGACCGTTTAAAGAACCCTACACGAAGACGTTCAGGAGACCTTCGCAGTGGACGTTCTGTGGACGTTTTTTTGTTAGCTGGGATGAACGAAACGCGCTCTGTAGCGCTGTTTGTTCGCTGTCGGCTACGGTAGAAACATGACGTCACAATATGTCGACCTTCATAGAAGGGGGTGCCCGCAGTTATGTAGATATAAATGTCTCATTCTAAGGTAATAAAAACATAACGGTTCATTGAGTAAGGTCTTTATACACCACTGAACACATATGGATCTTATATTGCATTTCTGTCAATAGATCCTCAGAAATATTACACATTGCACCTTTAAGGGCAATTCACCCAGAGAGGCTGCTTATTTGTGTTATCAGGTATGTTTTATACTATTTTATTGCTTAACTCAAGCAGTTCAGTGAAGTTGGCAAGAGAGCCTATTCGAACTTCCCGGATCAATATTCTTGAGCTAAACGTTGTTAAAACACACACGACACCTATTTACAATCACAGTAGACAACGAGCTACAACCCAATTCTCCACAAAACGAGCTTTATAATATAAATTTGTCTTTAACCGGCCGATTGAGAGACAAGTCCGAATAAGGGACCGTCTGCAAAGTGCAAATCCCAAAACCCTTCTGTACGTTTTATATTATTTTATTTAACATATTCAATAGCTTCACTGTGATACACTGTAGGCTACTGTCACCAAATTCAGTTCCAATAATACCATACCGTCAATCCTGCAGGTGTCAGTGCTTTCTCTCCGTCCATGCAGTAAGTTAGATGCACACCCTGAATGAGCGCGGATTTCTAGTGCATTTACTTGAACTTCTGAGGTAATATCTTTGGTTTAACCCATTTGAGAAATTGAGAGGCGGCTAAAATCAGATTTTAAAATGGTCTGAATAAAGCTCTTTACGAACTTGACGTGCGATGCCATGCTGACTGACATGTATGCGCATGAATCACTGTCACACGCACAAGCTCAGAGCAATATTGTAAGTTACTGCATGATAATACATTTTTATAGCAGAATAATAATACATCACGATACACAGTCTCACTTTTAGTTACGTCGTTTAACTATTATAAGATTTCGAAGGGCAAAAACAGGCCAGTAGCTCCACCCACGTCTTGCCTTTTTGCCCATTTTCTGTTATCCGGTAGTGACGAAAGGTGACGCGCTGCCAAGATGGCGACGGCCGGCCCCGCCCACTTTAGGCTTCAAAAACGCTCTTCAGAAACCGACGGGTGACGTCACGGACACTACGTCCATATTTTTTTACAGTCTATGTGTGAAGCCCAAAGTATACTTTTGCTTTTTATGCGTAAGCCAGGGTATGCGCATACAGTTTGCGTGTATCGCTCGTGATTCCAGGGGTCGGGAACCTTTTTTGGCCGAAGAGACATTTTTTCATTTTTGGTTAATACATTTTTCCAAAATAACCACAGCAAAAAAAAATAATTAATTATTATAAAAAATACATTTTTTCAATAATAGTAACTTTATTAGGTCCATAGACAACTACAAACAAACAAATATATGCAACACACAATAAATAGCCTACTGTAAGTTGCAATATGGAACAGTGTTTTATTAAAATTGCTTTTTCAAAACTCTTTACACTGTAATCACAGCAGCAGGATATGTGGGCTAAACTGTGGATCATTTATCAATGCTTTGGCACAAAATACACATTCGATGACTACATTTTCCAAATTACATGAATACATTTCTCACAAAACACTGACCGTTCCACGATGGCATGGCGCCCGACGTGTGTGGAGCGCTCAAATGTGCTATTTTACATATACATATCTATGGTTAGGATGGCCTGCTGATAGATGCTATAAATCATAGATATAAGTAGAAGACACATTCGACGGCTCCAGACATGTCGGTGCACCCGCCATCTTGGAATGGTCAGTGTGTCGTCACAGTAAGAATTAATAAGTCAAGTCAAGTCAAGTCAAATATATTTATATAGTGCTTTTCACAATACAGATTGTATCAAAGCTGCTTCACAGTATCAATCAAAACAACTTAACAATGTTTGTTTATTACTGGAAAAAAAAGACATCCAAGTTTGGTAGAGCTGATCAATGGTATGATTGGTTAATTAATTTGAATATCCCCAACTGAGCAAGCCAAAGGCAACAGTGGCAAGGAACCGAAAAACTCCATCCAGTGACCTAAAGGTGTCCTAACACACCATCAGATGACCCAATGGAGAAAAAAAAACCTTGGGAGAACCCAGGCTCAGTCGGGGGCCAGTTCTCCTCTGGCGTTTATGAACTAGAGGCCGAATTTACAGTTACTGTAAGATAAAAAATGTATATGAATGCCTGGCTAAATAGATGCGTCTTCAGTCTAGTTTTAAACTGTGAGAGCGAGTCTGAGCAACGAACAATATCAGGAAGGCTATTCCAGAGCTTCGGAGCTAAATGTGAAAATGCTCTGCCTCCTTTGGTGGATCTGGATATCCTAGGAATGACCAGAAGCCTCGAATTTAGTGATCTTAAAGAGCGCGATGGATTGTAGGGCGATAGAAGATCCGTTAAATAGACTGGAGCTAAACCATTTAGAGCTTTATAAGTCAAAAGCAATACCTTGTAATTAATACGGAACTTTATAGGTAACCAATGAAGTGATGATAAAATCGGTGTTATATGATCATATTTTCTTGATCTAGTAAGAACTCTAGCGGCTGCATTTTGGACTAACTGTAGCTTGTTTATTGAAGATGCAGGACAACCAGCTAATAAAGCATTACAGTAATCTAGTCTCGAGGTCATGAATGCATGAACTAACTTTTCTGCATCAGAGACTGATAGCATATTACGTAGCTTAGCAATGTTTCTAAGGTGGAAAAAGGCGGTTTTTGTAACATATGAAATATGCTTTTCAAAAGTCAGGTTGCAGTCTAATGTAACACCCAGGTCTTTTACTGTAGCGGATAAAGTAACAGGGCAGCCTACTATGTTAAAGTCGTGCTGTGAAAGGTTTTGTGGACGGTTTTTACAACCGATAAGTATTACCTCTGTCTTGTCTGGATTTAATAAAAGAAAATTACGCGTCATCCAATCTTTTATATCTTTAACACAATCTGTCAATTTGGATAATTTAGCGTATTCATCTGGCCGTGATGAAATATATATTTGAGTGTCATCAGCATAACAATGGAAACTAATTCCATGTTTCCTTAGAATATTACCAAGTGGCAACATATATATTGAGAATAATAAAGGGCCTAACACAGATCCCTGCGGCACTCCATAGTTTGCCGAAGTTATGATCGATTTTTCTCCATTTAAGTAGACGAAATGGTAGCGGTCAGATAAGTATGACCTGAACCAGCTTAATGCTTGTCCTTGAACACCAGTGTAATTTTGTAGTCGATCTAAGAGTATTGTGTGATCTATAGTGTCGAACGCAGCACTAAGATCAAGTAAAACTAGTACTGAGATACAGCCTTGGTCCGAAGCTAAAAGTAAATCATTTGTGATTCTAACAAGCGCAGTTTCAGTGCTATGATGTGGCCTGAATCCAGACTGAAACTTTTCATAGATGTCGTTTTCTTGCAAGAAAGAGCCGAGTTGACTGGACACAACTTTTTCTAATATTTTTGACATAAATGGAAGATTCGAAATGGGTCTGTAATTTGCTAGGTTATTTGGATCTAAATGTGGTTTCTTAATGAGAGGTTTTATAACAGCCAGCTTGAACGTTCTTGGAACATGACCTAAAGATAAAGATGAGTTAATAATATTGAGAAGAGGCTCTTCCACTATAGGTAACACTTCTTTCAGTAGTTCAGTTGGTATAGGATCTAATAAACACGTTGTTGTTTTAGATGAAGTGATAAGTTTATTTAACTCTTTTTGTTCTATGGTTGTAAAGCATTGTAATTGTTCTTGCGGGGTGATAATTGCGGCTGAATTATAAGGCGCGAGTAAAGATTGAACGTTTACGATTTTGATTCTGATGCTTTAAATTTTCTCGGTGAAGAAGTTCATGAAATCATTACTACTAAACTGTAGCGAGGTATTTTGTTCAGACGACGTCTGTTTATTTGTTAGTCTAGCCACGGTATTAAATAAAAACCTTGGATTATTTCGGTTGTTTTCTATTAATTTGCTGAGGTGCTCAGCCCTGGCCGTTTTAAGGGCCTTTTTATAACGTGACATACTGTCTTTCCACGCGATTCTAAAGACCTCTAAATTAGTTTTTTTCCATTTACGCTCTAAATTAGGGGTTTCTCTCTTTAAAACATACGTAGTATTATTGTACCATGGTGCTATACTTTTTTCTCTGACCTTTTTTAATTTAATGGGTGCAACAATATCCAATGTTCTAGAGAGAATGGTGCTCATAGTGCTAGTTAGTTCATCTAGTTCATCTGTTTGTTTGGGTTCAGGCAGCAGCTGAGACAGATCAGATAAGCTATTTGAGAAATGATCTATGGTGGATGGAAGAATTGTTCTACCTGGTCGATAACGTAGCGCAGCATGACATATTACAGCAGTACTTAATATGCAAGTTACCATGTAATGGTCAGTGACATCATCACTTTGTGGAATGATATCTATATCGGTTGGATCGGTTCCATATGATATAATTAAATCGAGTGTATGATTAAGACGATGAGTTGGTCCGGTGACGTTTTGCTTGACCCCGAAGGAGTTTAATAAATCTGTAAACGCAGCCCCTAACGCATCATTTACATTATCTACGTGTATGTTAAAATCTCCAACAATTAATGCTTTATCGACGTTGACCAAAAGATCTGATAGAAAGTCAGCAAACTCTTTTAGGAAATCGGCGTAAGGCCCTGGAGGTCTATATACGGTAGCCAATGCTAGAGATAATAGGGATTTTTTTCTTACATCTAAGAGCGTAACATTTAGCACAAGTACTTCAAACGAATTAAACCTGTCATGATATTGAGCCAACTTGATGATGAACTCAGTCTGCTTTTATTAACATACGCAGTTCCAAACAAAACTCACAGTCGTCCCTGACTCCGCCCCCGTTGCCCAGCAACGCTGGACCCTGCAGCTAACAGTCAATCACAACTTGTACATATATCACCACATCTCCCCTCTTTAAAGTACTACTACCTCAGCATTATTATTATTATTTCCTGGAACAAAGAAAGAGGCAGATTATTTATAAAATAATTATGTAAGATATATAGAACAATATCAAGTGTTTACCACAACCAATCTCTTTGACATAACCTGTCAATAACCAAAACATGTTACAGCATTCATTAATTCGCATTTTCCTCCTGTACTGCGCTTACAGTATGCTATAAGAATTAGCATGCAAGAAACTCTTTGCATCCACATTATTACCGGCATCAGCATGGTAGTTATTATTACCTAGCCCAACACATAATCCTGAAACTTTGCAGGCTGTTTTACTTCTCTACCAGCAAGGGTCCTTTTGCAGGTGGGTGTACGTATATGTGGTCTGATGGGAGGTGAGGTACTAGACCCATTCTCAGAGTTTGTGTATAAATCAGTCTCAAGAGAGGGTCCATCAGTTAATTCACTGTACTCATGTACAATCTGTCTGTCGGGTGTTTCAGGTGTTTCTGGCATCTCCGGAACACTCTGGATGTGTCTCCGGTTCCGACGAGAGATTGTACCTTCCTTTGTTTGTACAATGTATGACCTTGGTTCAGGAGCTTTGCCGACGACCGTTGCCGATGTTTTCCATCCCTTTTCTCCATCCAACTTGACTTTCACGCTTTGTCCTGGATGTAAGTCGGGTAAACCACGTGCTGAGTAGCGTCGGTTGTAGAAGTACTGGTAAGCCTGCTTGATTTGTTTATCCTTCCATCTGACTTGTTCATAGTCAATTGGACTTGGTAGCAGGTTCTTTGGCAGCATCGGAACTGTTGTTCTGATCTGACGTCCGATCATAAGTTGAGCTGGGCTCAGTCCAGTAGCACTGATAGGTGTAGAACGATAGCTCATCAGAGCTAGCTGTGGATCTGGCTGTCTGAGCATCCGCTTTGCAATAGCAACACTCCTTTCAGCGGCACCATTAGCCTGCGGATAATGAGGGCTGGAAGTAGTGTGAGTGAAATGGCATGTCGTTTTAAACTCTGCAAACTCAGTGGACGTGAACTGAGTAGCATTGTCTGTCACAAGTTCATATGGGATCCCCCATCGAACAAACATGTTTTTCAGATGTGTGATTACCTGCTGGCTTGTGATGGCTTGTAGCTGAGCAATCTCAATATCACGAGAATAATAGTCCACGACTATTAGGTATTTCTTGCCATTAAGTTCACAGATATCAGCCGCAATCTTTTGCCATGGACCTCTGGGAAGGGAGGTGACCATCAGAGGCTCTCTCTTTTGTGTGGGATTGTTGACTTGGCAAAACTCACACGTCTCGACTATTTTTGTGATGTTCTTGCCAATTCCAGGCCACCATACGGACATGTTAGCTCTTTCCCTACATTTAGTAAGACCTTGATGGCCTGTGTGAAGCTGATGTAACACCTCATGTCTCTGTGAGCCTGGAATCACTATTCTGTCTTTATACAACAAAAGTCCACCAATTTCTGAGAGATGAGCTCTGACAGTGTGAAACTCGTGGAGTGAGTGTGACAGTTGAGACATCTGACTGGGCCAGCCTTGGTGAATGTACTTACAAACTGACTGAAGATCTAAATCATCCTGCGTGGCTTTGCTTATGGCACTTAACCTGTCTTCACTTTTAGGCATAGTAGACAGTACTGCCTGTACAAACGCCTTGACGTCATCCTCTGTGTCAGACTCGCCCTGATGTGTCAATGGGTTTCGTGACAGAGTGTCGGCCACCACGAGCTGTTTGCCTGGCACATGCACTGCTTTGATATTAAATCTCATCAGGCGCATTAGTAGTCGCTGACATCTTACGGGAGCTTTGTCAATATCATATGCATTTATCAAGGGCACAAGAGGCTTATGGTTAGTCTGAAGTTCAAATTTGTCGATACCTTGTAGGTATCAAGAGAACCGCTCACATGCCCACACTCCAGCCAGGCACTCCTTCTCGATTTGTGAGTAGCGCCGCTCTGTCTCTGTTAATGTCCTTGAACAAAAAGCTATGGGACGTAGTCTGTTCTCATGCTCCTGCAGCAGGGCAGCTCCAAGGCCATAGCTGCTTGCGTCCGCACTGACCACTGTGGTTCTGTTGGCATCATAGAATGCTAGTGCTGGTGCTGTAGTCAACAAGCTTTTGACCTTCTTGAACGCCTGTGTCTGAGCCTCACCCCAGACCCATTCTGTGTCACTTTTCAGTCGCTCAGTCATCGGATGAAGAATTGACGCAAGAGCCGGAACGAATTTTCCCAGGTAATTAATCATCCCTAATACCTGTCGCAGTTCAGTCAAATTCTTAGGGCTGGGAAGCTCAGTTATGGCCCTCACTTTATTTGTATCAATCCGGATTCCATCCTTTCCGATGACATGTCCAAAGTACTGAATCTCAGATTTTCCGAAGTGACACTTATCTTTATTCAACTTTAGACCAGATTCTCTGATGGTCTTTAAAACTGCCTTGAGGTTCTGATCATGTTCCTCTTTATCTCTGCCGAACACCAGTATATCGTTCATCACAGCTACAGTGCCGGCATGGTCTTTAAGAAGAGTGCTCATTTCTCTTTGAAATATCTCCGGAGCCGAAGTGATACCGAAAGGTAGTCTCTGAAAACAGAAGCGGCCCACTGGGGTATGGAAGGTGGTGAGTTTCCTACAGCTTGGGTCCAATGGTATCTGCCAAAACCCACTAGAAGCATCTAACGTTGAGAATACACATGCACCGGACAGTTGTGGTGCAATGTCCTCAAGAGTGGGCAGAATAAATCTCTCACGCTTTACTGCTTCGTTTAATTTCTTAAGGTCGACGCAAATTCTCACTTTACCGTTCTTCTTCACCACCGGTACCATTGGAGCACACCAGTCTGTCTCTTCCGTCACTTCTGTTGTGATCCCTGACCGGAGCATACGCTGCAGCTCTTCTTCCACTTTTGGCAGTAATGGAAAAGGAACTCGACGAGGGGTAGAAAGGCTGTATGGTTTGGCGTCATGTCTGAGCTCAATTTTGATTGGTTCACAATTTAAAAGTCCAAAGTCTCCAAAAACATCATCCTCAGTACTAATGAAGTCAACCCTGCTCAACAGTTTCATTTCACAGGCAGTTTTTCGGCTAAGGAGATTATTAGTATATGGACCTTTAACGACATATGTCCAAAACCTGACTAGTTGTCCATTTCGTTTTGTACAGGCTAAAAATCTGCCAATACAGTCCAGTTTGCCACCCGGACTCCTGATGTCTGCTAGTGTTTTAGTAAGTTGTGGGCGACTAGGTAGGTTCAGAAATGTTTGCTCAGACATAACTGTGATATCAGCACCAGTATCTATCTTGAACTTTACTGTAGCCCCATTCATTGGAAGGTTCACATGCCACTCATCCTCGTTAGCACTATCAGAAACAGAACCCAGTAACCACATGTTGTTTGATTCAACTTCGTGTCCATCACTGGTCACTTCTTTAACAGTCTTTGTTTTACAAGCAATCTCAAAATGACCTGTTTTATTACACTTACGACATCGTTTCCCTCGGGCGGGACAACCCCCACGGTCATGTACACGTGCACATCTTGAACAGGCCACATTGCTACTGTCTTCTCTTTGTTTCATATCTGAATTCCTGTTTTTACCTCCAGTGTGTTTCTTGAATTGTTTTGTGTGCTTAAACTTTTGCCCCACTTCACTTACATCGCATGCACTTCGCATATCAGCACTTTGCATTTTAATCAATTCTGACTGGCGAGCGATCTGTATGGCCTTCTCAAGCGTTAAATCTGGCTCTAACTGCAGCTTCTCAGACACTTCGCTATCCGCTATTCCAATCACGATGCGATCGCGAATCTGCTCATCTTTAGTGGCCCCAAAATCACAAAACTCTGCCAGCTCATATAGACTCCGGACAAATGCTTCCACACTTTCACCACTTCGTTGATTTCTTTTATGGAAACAAGCGCGGTCATGAATCAAATTGCGTTTGGGCACGAAATGGTCATCAAACTTTTTAACTACTGCATTGTAGTACGGATTTTCATCCTCAGCAGAAAATGTAAATGTGCTGAATATAGGTTCCGCCTGTTTGCCCATTGCATACAGTAATGAATTCACCTGCACATCACCATCTTCCTTGTCGAGTTTCGTTGCAATCCTGAACCGCGCGAAGCGCTGCCTCCACGCCGGCCAACTTGCTGGCTGTGCGAAATCAAAAGACTCAGGTGCGTTAAACTTCGACATTTTCCTTCCGTTCTCCTTCGCTGATCAGAGGAGTGCGTGAAGATCTTTCAATTCTGACACCATGTCATGATATTGAGCCAACTTGATGATGAACTCAGTCTGCTTTTATTAACATACGCAGTTCCAAACAAAACTCACAGTCGTCCCTGACTCCGCCCCCGTTGCCCAGCAACGCTGGACCCTGCAGCTAACAGTCAATCACAACTTGTACATATATCACCACAAAACCTATGACGAGTTTTCTGAGTAACATTAAGGATATCTCTGTAGATTGTTGCAACACCGCTGCCACGACCGATCAGACGGGGCTCATGCTTATAACAGTATCCTGGCGGAGTAGACTCATTTAGACCGAAATAATCATTTGGTTTAAGCCAGGTTTCAGTAAGGCACAGAACATCGAAATTATTATCTGTGACCATTTCATTTACAATAACTGCCTTAGGTGTGAGCGATCTAATGTTTAGAAGACCTAGCTTTAGAAATTGTTTTTGTTCACTAATAGCGAGATTTTTTGTTTTAATAACAATTAGATTTTTTCTAGATCCCGCAGTAGATTTATTATTTGATCTTAGTAAACAAGGGATAGACACAGTTTCTATGCAATGTTCTACAATAGTATTAATATCAATTAAATTGGTGCAGTAGAGACTGTGATTTGGATTTTTGGATACTAGTCAAATGGTATTTAACATCTTGGAGATGTTATCCGACAGAAGATCTGCCCCGATTCTACTTGGGTGTAAGCCATCAGCGCGGAAGAGCCTTGGTCGCTCCCAAAACAGATTCCAATTATTTACAAAGAGCAGTTCTCTTACGAGAGGTTCTCTCGTATTGCGTAAGCTAGCTTACGCTACGGGAAAGATTCATCTTTGCTGAGATATTGAAGCCAAAATTTATTTCATAATTTGTATCCATATACAACGCAGTTCCTCTGCGGCAGACCTAGAGCGGGCTAGCTAGCAGCTCATTGGTTCGCTCAGAGAGAACTGCTTAAGCCTATGGGAGAGCGGAACTGAACCCGCTTCCAATGAGAGGCGCCCGCGCGCTCATTGCGTCATGGCCCGCCAGAGTGGGCGTGGCCAAGGGGTATATAACAGTCTCTCCCAGGCTTATATGTTGATTCATTTCATCTTCAGCAAGCTCACGCTTCTGCTGTGTTCTGGGAGAAAGCCGTCGCCGTCGAGAAGGCACCACTAGCGAGCTCCGGACCCTGAAGAAGCCGGCCGTCTTCCCACCTTCAGCCGCCCAGCAAGCTAAGCCATCCGACGACTGTATCCTTTTCTCCACTATATCTAAAAGAGCACGAGCGTCTTTCTCAAGATGCCTCGTTTTTCCTGCGGCTCCTGCCGCGCTCGTCTCGAGGACGGAGACCGCCATGTCATCTGCGCTCTCTGCTTGGGTCTCGAGCATGCAGAACTCGCCCTCGCGGATGGAGGCTGCGACTTCTGCGAAAGCCTGCCGCTGTCGTCCCTGCGGGCACGACTTCTGGCAGTGAAATCCGCTCCCGCGCCGCCTGTCTCTTCGCCGCGGAAGAAAAAACGCCGCTCTCAGAGGCCGCCGGAGCCACCAGCGGAAACATGCGGGCCGCCGCCGCCGCCTCCCGCTCTCCCTCCCCGCCCCTGCCGGACATACAGTTGCCGCCGAGTGGCCGCTCTGTTGCCTCCGATGACGCCGCGGAGGAGAAGGACTCCTGCTCACTGCTCGCTTCCGACAGTGAGGACTGGTCGTCTCGCGGTTCCACGAGAGAGTCGACGGGGACCCGCGCCGGGATAGAGGAAGAGCTGATGCGCCTCCTCTCACAGGCCGTCGAACGCCTCGGTCTCGAGTGGTCTCCCCCACCCGAGCAGGCCCCGAACCGGATGGACGGCAGCTTCTTTCATCGGCGTTCGACCCCCGCGTGCAACCGGGCCGCTCCATTTCTGCCTGAGCTTCACGCAGAATTAACGAAGTCCTGGAATGCCCCGCTCTCGGCCAGAAACCGCTCCGACATTTCCGCCTCGCTGCGCTCGGTGGACGGAGCCGCCGAGAAAGGCTACTCAGCCATGCCGCCCGTCGAGGACTTGGTCGCCGCGCACCTCTGCCCGCCCTCTGCTAGATGGCGTTCCTCACCCACGCTTCCTTCTAAAGCGTGCAGAGCGACCTCGAGTTTTCACGCTCGCGCATACGCCGCCGCCGGTCAGGCCGCCGCCGCGCTTCACTCAATGTCTGTCCTCCAAGTGCTTCAGAGCGATATTCTCCGTGAATGTGCCGAAGGCGGTAGGAACCCCGCCCCCGCTGTCACGGATCTGAGAAGTGCTACGGACCTCGCCCTTCGCGCCACTAAAGCCGCCGCACAAGCTCTGGGGAGATGCATGGCCAGCCTGTGTGTTGCCGAGAGACACCTATGGCTCACGCTCGCCGACATGGGAGACTCTGAGCGCGCCGCGTTTCTCAACGCGCCCCTCTCCCCGACGGGCCTGTTTGGATCCGCTGTCACGGGCATCGTCGATCGCTTCTCGGAGGTACAGAAAGCCACCCAGGCGATGAATTTGTTTCTGCCACGCCGCGCTAGCTCTTCCGCGGGCTGCTCTCGCGAGCCTCCCGCCAGAGCTCCGCCACAGCGACCTCCTCCGCAGACTCAAACAGCCCAGCGCAGACAGGGCGCCCGCCCTCGCTCTCGCTCTGACAGCCGCCGCAGACCGCCGCCCCCACGAGGCCCGCGTTCTAAGATCACGCTGAAGCCTGATCATCAGAAGTCTGCCTAGCAAGATCAAGACAACGACGGTGCTCTCCCGCTGCGGCCGGACCGCCGTCAAAGCTTCGCCCTCTGCCAGTCCCCGTTATTTCGCCGACTGCAGTAGTGTTGACCGCCACAAACAAGCCGGTGTCCCAGCCCGCTTGCGAGCGTCAAAAAGCCGTTTTTATGGCTACCCAGAGAAATCTCAAAAAGAGAAATTTTGCCAGTTGTGTACAAAAAGTGCCCACAATCATGTGCTCACCGATACACACAAGCATAACATATCCCGTGTCTCTATCAGAGCCCCATCACATGAAACGGGCAGAGCCCGCTCTAGTTTCAGAGAACATAAACACGCCCACGAGCCCGTGCGCGTGTCCCCTCTCTGCTCGCTCTGTTACACGGCCCATAGACTCCTCTCTGAGTGCAAGTCCCGTTGCCACACACATTCAAAGCGTGCCCACACACTGTGTCCAGCCCGCTATGTGCAGCAATCAGGGCAATATAGCCATTCGGCCACTAGCCGCATGCTTCAAAGCGTGGGAAGCCATTCCAGGCATCTCCCCGTGGGTGTTAAGCATTATAAAGAACGGCTATCTGCTGCAGTTTCGCCGCCGCCCGCCTCGTGCACGCGCGCAGCTCGAATCTACTGTCAGCCCGCTGGCCGCCGGCACGCTCCGCTCAGAAATTGCGACGCTGTTGCAAAAAGGCGCTATAGAGAGAGTCCCGCCATCTATGACCGAGTCGGGGTTTTACGGCCGTTATTTTCTGGTTCCCAAGAAAGACGGCGGCCTCAGACCGATTTTAGATCTCAGGTCTTTGAACAAAGCGCTCATGAAGAGACCGTTCAGGATGCTCACTACCAGGAAACTCCTCGCGCAGGTGCGCCAGGGGGACTGGTTCATCTCTCTAGACCTGAAAGACGCCTATTTTCAGATCCAGATAAATCCCCGTCACAGGCCATTCTTACGTTTCGCCTTCGAGGGTCTTGTTTATCAATATGCCGTTCTCCCGTTCGGCTTATCTCTGGCGCCCCGTACATTCACGAAGTGCATGGACGCGGCGCTCGCCCCCCTGCGAAGCCAGGGGCTGCGCATTCTGAATTATCTGGACGACTGGCTGATTTTGGCCCAATCACAAACGGAGCTTCTGTCGCACCGCGCAGTTCTCCTCAACCATCTGGAAGCGCTGGGTCTCTCTGTCAACTGGTCAAAGAGCTCCCTTCTCCCCAGTCAATCGATTTCCTTCCTAGGAATAGATTTGAACTCGGTCACGATGACGGCTCGCCTGTCTACACAGCGCGCGCGCAGTGTTCAGCGCCTAGCCTCCTCGTTTCAGATGGACGCCCGCACTCCTCTGAAAGCTTTTCAGAGGATGCTGGGTTACATGGCCTCAGCCTCCGCTGTACTTCAGCTGGGCCTTCTGCACATGCGCCCGCTTCCGCTCTGGTTAAACAGCCGTGTACCCCACCGCGCGTGGAACACGGGCCGCCAGCTGATCAAGGTTACGCAGACATGTCTCACGGCACTGCAGCCATGGACAGTAGCAGAATGGTTTCGCCAGGGCGTCACGATGGGGACTTTTTCCTGCCGAAAAGTCATCTCGACAGATGCATCCAACACGGGTTGGGGTGCAGTCTGCGAGGGCTCACCGGCCTTCGGCCACTGGTCGACTCAGGAAAGCCCTTTACACATAAACTGTCTGGAAATGCTTGCGGTCGAGAACGCGCTCTCGCGCTTTCTCTCGCTCATTCGGGGACACCACGTCCTGATCCGTTCGGACAACAGGGCGGTGGTCTCCTATCTCAACCGTCAGGGCGGTGTCAGATCCAGAAATCTCTGTCTACTGACACACCGCATTCTAGTTTGGTCTCAGAGCCGCCTGCTCTCGCTCAGAGCGACGCATGTGCCGGGCCATCTCAACGACGGTCCAGACATACTGTCCAGGGACCTCATCTCCACGGGAGAATGGTCCCTGAACGCACAAACGGTCCAACTACTGTGGCAGCTATTCGGCAGAGCAGAAGTAGACCTCTTCGCGTCAGAAGAGAACGCTCACTGCCCAATATATTTTTCGAGGAGCGAGGACGCGCTAGCCCAGGAATGGCCTCGCCGCCCGCTCTATGCATTCCCTCCGATCGCTCTGTTACCACAGGTAATTCAGAGGATCAGGGACGCACGCCACTCGGTGCTCCTCATAGCCCCGCGTTGGGAGAGTCAGAATTGGGTTCCGGAGCTCACGCAGCTGTCTCAGACAGCCCCGTGGCCCATCCCAGTCAGAGCAGATCTCCTCTCTCAAGCTCGCGGCACGATCTGGCACCCCCATCCACAGCGCTGGGCGCTACATGCATGGGTGATCAACGACTATTCGTCGATTTGCCAGAGGGAGTAAGAAACACTATCATACAGGCTAGAGCACCTTCCACGAGAAGGCTCTATGCGTCTAAATGGTCTGTGTTCTCAAAATGGTGCACCGTAAAACAGCTGGACCCACGGTCATGCGAGGTGCCGTCTTTGCTAATGTTCCTTCAAGAGATGCTGGACAAGGGCAGGTCCCCCTCCACTCTCAAGGTTTACGTGGCAGCCGTCGCAGCGTTCGCTGAACCCCGACGCGCTCAGTCCCTGGGCAAAGACGAGTTAGTCATCCGCTTCCTCAGGGGAGCTAAGAGGATGAACCCTCCGCGGCCCCCGTCGGTTCCTATTTGGGATCTTTCTATAGTCCTCGAAGCTATGAAAGCACCCCCGTTCGAACCGCTCGAGTCTGTGGACCTAAAATACCTCTCGCTCAAAACCGTTTTTCTGACGGCTCTGTCCTCAGTAAAACGCGTAGGGGACCTTCACGCGCTCTCATCCAGCGCCGCGTGTCTTGAGTTTGGGCCGAATGACTCGGTTGTCATTCTCAAACCTAGGCATGGCTATGTCCCAAAAGCGATTGGTACCCCGTTCAGGGCGCAGATTATCTCCCTATCGGCTCTGCCTGCATCCGATAGCGAGCGCGACGCCAATCTCCTCTGCCCGGTGCGGGCTCTGAGGTTGTACACGACGCGCGCTGCCGCGTTCAGACGCGCTGAGCAGCTTTTCGTGTCGTTTGGGGGGCGCACCAAAGGTCTGGCCGCCTCCAAACAGACACTGTCTAGATGGATAGTGGACGCGATTGCCTCTGCTTACGCATCTAAATGCCTGCCATGCCCTCTGGGCATCAGGGCGCACTCCACTAGAGGCATGGCCTCATCGTGGGCATGGTCCTGTGGAATTTCCATTCATGACATCTGTGTGGCCGCGGGATGGGCCTCCCCGTCCACTTTTGTCAGATTTTACAACTTGGAAGTCCCCGCCTTGCAGGCAAAATTACTAGCTGTCTAACGACCAGCTCTCTAAGAAGCTGCATTTCTGAGAGTCCCTCACAACCGGTTCGCCCCTTGTGCTCTCCTTAAATGCTTTTACACTTCATGTGCCCGCTCTGCTGGCCCTATACATGCTTATGTGTACTTTTCATGTGCCCGCTCTGCCGGCCTCATAGTACATTCACTCCACGTTAAATATCCCCCGGTAGATCCCTGGGATTTCATGTGTGGTTTCATAGCGCGCACGGCGTTGACCAGGTGTTCCCGTAGCGTAAGCTAGCTTACGCAATACGAGAGAACCTCTCGTAAGAGAACGAATCGGTTACCTAACGTAACCTCGGTTCTCTCTAGAAGAGGGAACGAGTATTGCGTTCCCTGCCGTGCTTGCGCTACTAGCGTTTCGCTTCACGCTGAAATAAATCAACATATAAGCCTGGGAGAGACTGTTATATACCCCTTGGCCACGCCCACTCTGGCGGGCCATGACGCAATGAGCGCGCGGGCGCCTCTCATTGGAAGCGGGTTCAGTTCCGCTCTCCCATAGGCTTAAGCAGTTCTCTCTGAGCGAACCAATGAGCTGCTAGCTAGCCCGCTCTAGGTCTGCCGCAGAGGAACTGCGTTGTATATGGATACAAATTATGAAATAATTTTTGGCTTCAATATCTCAGCAAAGATGAATCTTTCCCGTAGCGTAAGCTAGCTTACTCAATACTCGTTCCCTCTTCTAGAGAGAACCGAGGTTACGTTAGGTAACCGATTCGTTTCTGCTCATTGCACCATGACAATAACCATTCATTTAGCGCGAATAATCTACTGAACTTTTCATGCCCTCGTCGGTACGTAGGAAGCGGTCCAGACACAATAATCGATGTTTCAGGCGATGTGCTGCGTACCGTATCGATAAGGCTCCTGAAGTCTTTCTTCAGAACCTCCGTCTGTCGCAGCCTAGTGTCGTTAGATCCCACTTGCAGCACCACAGCTCCGACGCGCTCGTCACCGTTCAAGATCTCAGTTACCCGCGCAGTGATATCGAGAACACGAGCACCAGGAAAGCAGTGACTGTGCACCTTACTTTTACCTAACGTAGCGTGGACGTGTCGGACGTTGGAATCGCCGATGATCACAGCATCGCGTTCCATTTCATGAAGAGGGGAGAAGCGGTTCTGAGTGGAGATCTCGAACACCGGGAGGGGCGAAAAGATTCTTGTCCTGGCTCGCGGCTTCCGCGGAACCACCCAGGCTTCGTGGTGGTGTGTTGGAGCCGGAGTGAATGAAACCATGGCTGATCGTGACCTGGACGCTCGGGACCAATGTGGGGAAACGCACGGAGTAGACGAGGTCGGCGTCAGCGGGTTACTAACGTTAATCACTGATCCCGTTAATGCCACTAATAATGCCACAACATTGCACAGATTGTGAAACCGCCGAGATTTCAATTCCCAAAGAAATGGTATAACCTTTCACAAGTGGGCCTAAGTGTGTGTTGGTTTGTGTTTATATGTATTACAGTTTTTTACAGTCGCTAGGACACATTTCTCAATACTTAGGTCACTTTTTCAAAACTGTAAAAAACTGTAACTCAATATTACGTTTTAACTATGGTACTTTTTTAATGTTTTCACTTTTACTATTTTTTTTAAACTATACTTGACTATAATTTTATTGGTGAATTTCCACCACAATAACAGTAAAGAAATGAAGCTTATATCACTGAATCCAATACTGTGGTGTTATCATCTGTTGTCCATGAGAATATCCACCTGGCAAACACTTCAAATGAACAAAATGTTTAGCCTGCTCTATGAGTAATGACAAACATACCACAGTAAATTGCAGCAACACTTATTTCTTGACACTTCAGGCGAGGATTATGCTTATAGTATTCCAGTTAAGGCCAAGTTTCTGTCAGACAGTATATCAAGAGTATCAAATTCTATAGCAGAAGAAAATTGCTTCACGGGTGTTAAATGATACCTTGACTGGAACTTTTTAGAGAAGTGAGTGCAAAATGAGTGTCTTGGATGTTTCCCAGTGTTAATAGTTAATACAAATTATATTTGCTTCAACCACATATACAACAAGGGTCTGTAATAATTTAATTAAAAACACAAAAGACTACTGAAAATATATGTAATGCTATTTTCAAGGAAAAAAAAATTAATACAGATTTTGGACAGATTTCCCTCATTATATACTTGACTCTTTTATATGTTCCCTTCCCTTATTTACCCAAGACTCATGACAAAAAAAATATAATAATATTGAAAATTTAAGAGTTTCATTTAGGAATATGTACCTCTGTGTTTGAAACCGACAAACAAAACGAGAAAACAAGCATTTATGAAATTGGAATTCAGACAAATCCTTTTTGTTCTTTAAATATAAAATCTTTGGACTATATACACAACACAATTATGTAACTCCTACCTTTTAGCGCACAAAATGCTGTAAAACCCTCACAAAACTACTTTTTAGAGAATTTAAGTAGAATTAATCATTAAATATAGTTCTCTAACACATCATTATGGACAGTATTAATTGCAATTGTAATGCACATCATTTTATGTTCCACCTTAACTCTAGATTAATACATGTATTTTGTTGGCACCTGCTGGTTGAATCCCCAAACTGCCAATGCAAAGAGTTTTTATAGACTTTGTGGCAACAATAGATGTGGTTCTCAGACATGATGCACAATGAACTTTTTTTTTCTCATAACAAAATTGAAAAAAAAAAATAAATGTAAAAAAAACGACAACAAAAAAACAGCAAAATTAGGTTTTGTGTTATTTTCAAGGACCTTCCATATCTGTTCATATACATGCACGGTCTAAATGCATCTGCCCACACATTACGTAATTGAATATATTGCCACATTTGTTTTTACAGTTTTTCTCATTATTACCACCTCCAAACAACGCATAGTCAGTTTTAATATGCAAAATAAAAATCATCTTCTTTCAGGAAAACTATCACATTCCTCCTTCTATTCATGTTAATTGTAAGTCATTTCAATAATCTATTTTCAGTTATTTTCAAGTTAATTTGATTATGCTTTTAGCTACTAATTAGTATTTTCAGCTGTTAATTGCTGTTATTTATTGTTAATATCTTAAACTCTGAGAGAACATTTGCGGAGTCCCTTGTAGAATGCTTAATTTAACTGTGGTGACAGTACATCACATGCCAAGTTTGTGTATTAATTGAATTTGCAACACAAACAGAGCTACAGTACATTACATTCATATTTTCTATGTAATTGCACCATTTACCTAAAACTGAAAGCCTTTTATTGTAGCAACAGATAGATTATTGGAATATTGGTCATATTCCTATGCCAATATATATAATGGGCATAACTTAAACACCTAATATAAAAATACTGTATGTAAGTGACGCCCAAATCTGGACTTCTTGTTTTAGGAATGTTTAAATTATCCAGATACAATAAAACTTACATTTAACTACATTATATTTAATTGATAAAAATACAGCTGTACCACAATGTATTGAGTCTGATTTATTAATCACAGAACATGCAAACAGGTGTGCAGTATGTGGATATACTGAAGTTTTGGGGAATATTATATTTTAAAACAAATGAAATGTTTACTATCATTGCACAGTATATTTTTTTCTACATTGTCTAAAATTAGCCCCTGAAGTAATAAAAATATTACTTTGCACAGTTTTTAAAAGATTTTTTCAGTCTTTTCATGTCTTATTTGATTGTCTTTTTTCACCTCACAATAGGGCTTTTCACACATGAAATAGTTACAGATTCCTGGGTTCTCTTTCAAGGGAACTTTGATGCTGCATCATTGACGTTATGGCAGAGGTTCTCATAGTGTGGGGAGCGCCCCCCGGGTTGCATGGATACTGCTGGGGGGGGGGGGGGGGGGGGGGGGGGTCGGATAGATCAGCAGAAAAAAAAATAAAAACAGCCGTTCAACTGAGTAAATAAATTTGTCACCGTTGAACAAGCCCAAGACAGAATTTGCTTGCCATAGAAAAGAACCTCTTCAGCGGACCGAATCACAAGCTGCTATGAAAGCGCGACTCTGCTGCTGTGCGCATTCCGGTGAGAAGACAAACAAGAAGCTGAGCTCGTGAGGAGCTGTCGAAAGCTGTTATATATTGGCGCTTTTATATATTGTTCATCCAAAGCATCACTGAAAAATGTTAATGTTTTTGTTTATTTAAATTTTAGTTAAAAGTTAAGTTTTGATCTATTATTCTCTCGTACAGTTATATGATTCAATGACATTACAAAGTGAAACTATTGCAGGTGTTTTTCATTGCATGGTTTTCAATGTAAAAAATGTACATTCCGGAAAATTTCCGTTTTTATCATTTTTTTGTGAAATTATTTGGTAGTCAGAGGTGTGTGTGGTTGGGGCGAGATTTGTTGAAGGGGGGAGGGGCGGACCACTGCGTCTGAGTTTGAGAACCACTGCATTATGGGAACATCTTCAGTGTGCGCCAGTGTCTGAATCACGTGTACACATGCGCCAATACCATTGGCCATGGGCAAAGTCAGGTGACGCTATGTAGTATGTGACTACGTCTATAAAATGGGATCTGAAAACGGCGTCACCAGCTTCTTTGTCTTCAGAAGCCGCTTGTCTGTATTGTTTGTCAAAGGTGTCTGTCTCTGTGTGTTGTAGAGCAGGAGTTTTGATAAAAAAAATAAAAAAAAGTTCAGGAGATGTGTTCCGCCATGCACCGCTGTTTCGGGTGATGACGGGCACAAATTCTGTATTGTATGTATGGGAATGGAGCACGCAATGTCAGCTCTCAAGGGAGCGGACTATCCTCAAGCAAGAGATTTACAGTTGAGCATCTCCCGCCTTGCTCTCTTTAAGGATGAAGGGAGCTTGGCTTCTACGCACCGAGGTTTGGGTCCTGCGTCTGCTGAGGCAGCGCGGCTACTTAACCTTTTTACCAGTGGCGTAACTTTGTTGTTATTAAAAGTGGGTGGGACAGGTGTGTTTGTGTGTTGCTAATGGCGAGAATAAATACATAGATTCGACAGTTTGAAGTGTGTGTTCTAATGGACTAGTGGCAGAACTTTTTGCTAGCATGTATGAGGTCCTGGGTTCTAATCCGCACTCGCATAGGGTTTTTTATTCTCATCAAAACCTATTATGTTTATCAGTTGTTGTATATCAGACAGGGACACGTTTGTGTATATTTTGTTTTGTAATTTCACCTAAACGAATGGATAGTCTCCACAACGGATTGAAGTACGTGTCCGAGTGAGGACTGTACACAGTATCCGCGCCACTGATTGCAGCGGCAATGAGCACTTTGATCACTTGATAAAAAAAAAAAAAACGCATTTCAGAGCTAAATGGTGGGGACAATATCGATCTTAGCAAAAAGTGGTGGGGACATGTCCTATCCGTCCCACTCGCAAATTACGCCTATGCTTTTCACACATAAGTTTCAAATATTCTGGCTGACCCCCAAGCGCAAGTTTTCCTTTTAATTTTTCCTTTTTTATTCAAAATATAGAGGGAATGCATTAACGTCATTTTCCCGCCGGAACACGCCCCCTCAGCCGCACTGAGTGGCAAAAGAGCTGCTGCGTGGCTGGAGTTAATAGGGGAAACTGCGAAAACGCGAGTAAAACAAACTATTATCAGTTTAAACTAAAAGTTGGACTCGATATAGTGTTCCTTACAACTTAGGCCAAAGATCCAGTGATCCATGGATATTGACACGCAGCCATCGTGTTTCCTGACACTCATATGTGCCTGATTTCGACGCCGGGGAAACAAAGTGAAGCAAATTTGCCTGTGATAGTTGTATCATGATTGTATGACTGTATTTACACTTTATATAAATACAATATAGGTAGGTCTAAATCCAGGTGATCACATCAATGTTATATATAGGCTATAATCATATTGTCCAGCCCTAAAACTTGTAGCCTATAGTTTTTTTGTCAGTTTATTTAAAAAGGTTATTTTATCGGAGTAGGGTCATAACTGCCTTAAGCATAAACCGGTCGACACAGGTCGTTTTTTGCCTCTTACTCAGATTTCGCATTATGTAAACGCATTAACCTGCTTTCTGTCGGCTTATTGAAGTGCGCATGTGTGAAATGTGACAGAAACGCATCCTTTGTGCAGATTTAAACACATCCAGACAGAGCGTTTTGCTGGAAAGGAAGAATAAAATATATCACAAACGCAGACTCTTTCATGACACAGAACATTATAAAAATGTCCTCTCATCTCGTGCAGCAGAAGTAGAAATGGTTCAGTCAAAACGCTGCATCTGTAACTGCATGAGAGGATAATATACAAACTAGGTTTCCCCCTGACATGTTGCAAGCTTTATTTAACATCAACCGATATAACAAATGAAATACTCAAAGTCAGATACGCAAATGATTGTTTTGTTGTTACAGGTCATGGCCTGATTTATTAATAAAGTCATGTAAACTTGCCGCGGTTTACTTGCGTTGTTATGGTTACTGGTGTGTATGTAAACGTGCTCAATGATAACTGCAAATCCACTTTTCTCTGCCTGGAGTCAAGTTGTTTCTATGAATTGCATCGATCCATTTGCTTCTCTGTTCTGTAGCTTTCGGCAGTCTGTAAAAATATACCTCAGATTTCTTGTCAAATGTAGTTGTACAGTCAATCGCAAAGCTCTTTCCCATTTTAGATGTGTTTTTTTATGTTTTTCACGCTGAAAACCAATGCTCAGTCTTTTTGCCACTCAGTGGGCGTGACCGCAATCACTCCAGCTGGCAGTGACTTCACGCGCATACCCTCTATTCACAAATTTGTTAGCTATAGCATGAAATATATGTTTATGAAAAATATGTGCAAGTGGATGTGTTTTGATGTTTAAACTAGGGCTGTGAAACGATTAATCGCATCCAAAATAAAGTTTGTGTTTACAAAATATATGTGTGTGAACTGTGTATAATTATTTTGTATAAATAAATACACACACGAAAAATGTGTTATTTATATATAAAATATTTATATTTATATATAATACAAATTATATATATATATATATATATATATATATATATATATATACAGTATAAGCAAATATTTCTTAAATATATACATGCGTGTGTGTGTGTTTATATATACAAAATAATTATACACAGTTCACACACATATATTTTGTAAACACATACTTTTATTTTGGATGCGATTAATCGTTTCACAGCCCTAGTTTAAACACCTTTATAACGATCATGTTAGTTGAGCTATACAGTATGCGCGATGGGCGCCGCCATGTTAGTTTGTGCCGCAGTTCAGATAATCGGATCTGTTGGATTTACAACACATGAATTCGTCCCCTTCTCCCGAAATAGATGAAAGTAAGTGGCCGGTGAACTGGGAAAAGAATAGAGTAAACTTTAAAGTTACTTTCACAATGTGTATCTGATATGAATAAAACGTGTAGTCTAATTATAATGGAAAGGATTATTATTGCCGCTTCCATAGACAGTGTGTATTTTACAAACTCTAAATTTTAGTACTTATGTGAATTTAAATGTCTGAAACCTAAAATAAAAATTATGTGGTTGAAAATACTGAATAGTTGTGATATTGAGCCATCTCTGGCTCAGCGCCAGCCAACACACGAAAGCACATTTGAATTTAGCAGTTGATCACGTGATGCACTGACCGTTCTAATCACACCGGTGTGATCGTACGCTCCAGGGACCAGCCAAGACTGATCACACCGGTGTGATTGTATGTGCGAAAGGGTTAAATCATGGGGTTCACAGATGGAGCTCTGGACAAGCCTGAGGCGGGATTTCTTCTGGTCTGGACAAGGACCTGCCTGCCGTGGGGTGTAGCTTTGAGGAGTTAACTGTTGAGGGAGGCTTTTAATTTGGGTACAGCTGGCGGGCAGCCCCAGTATTCTAAATAGAATGAGGAGCTGGTCAAGGTTTTTACCGGAGCGGTGGCCAAACTAAACATCGAATGACACGGTCAGAGGAGGGAAGTGCTTCATAGTAAACTGGATGAGTGATTTCTTAAGAGTGGTCAGGCCCAGCCACCAAAACGAAACCTCCTCTTCTTTCCCAACCTCCATAATTAAGTCACAAGGTCATGGAAACCCGTATTCCGCCTGTGTTTACAACCCCTCAACGTCAGATTACGCGGCTATCTTGGGGTTGAGTGAGCATAGGTATAAGTCGATCCCGCGGGTTAAGGAGATGCTTGTTGGCGATCTCTCTCCCGCCTTAGCATTTTCATTAAAAAAGCTGGTCTTGCCTTCTAGGCCATGTGGCCTCACATCTGCGTTGGTTGGCAAGGCCTATGAAGCAGCGGATCAGGCTGGTGGTTCCCTGCACACCATGGCGGTGTTACAGGCCTAACAGGCTAACCTGCTGAAGGAGCTGGATACCAAGGGCCTTTGGCCAACAAAGTCCCACAATATCAGCCTTTCTATGACAGCAACGGTAGCTACGGAGATGCACCTGTTTCTAAATTTGTCAGGGATCAAGGAGAGAGAGGAAACGTTTCTGGTGGATGCCCCTGTCCCGCGAAGAAGCAATCTGAAGCATTCCAGCATCCCTTGTCGGGTCCAGCAGCCAACAGCCTCAACCTCCCATCCCGAGCCAAGCTCTAGGAGGAGGAACAGAAGGCCAGTGTGGTGGCTTGTGTCCCCCCTTGCAAGGACTGGGGGCCCGGGTGCAGCACATAGTCCTAGCCACAGGACTGTCATTGCTGCACGTGTGGCTAAAAAGAAGTTCTGATGCTAGGGCCATCAAAGCGAGCCCCTTTGGGGGAGAGGGTTTGGTGAAACAAGATCATGCCTCCTCTCTATGCATTCCTGGAACTGTTCAGCCAACCCTGCCACTCTCCATTCAAATATCTCTAGTCAGTTCAGTTGTCTCCAGCCAGCAACCTGTTTCAGGGCACAGAGTTTCAGGCTCCCCACAGCCCGCACCCCCGTCCTCCCAAGGACACATATTTTCATATAGAGATATTGCCTGGAATGCACAGGAATTTCCTGAGGTCTGCATTCGAGGGCGAAGTTTACAAATATTTGGTTCTTCCTTTTGGCCTAGCCTTGTCTCCTCGCACCTTCACCAAGTGCATGAATGCAGCTCTGGCTCTGTTGTGACTTCAGGACAATCATATACTCAAACTTCATAGAAGACTGGATACTATAGGCTCAGTCGGAGGAGTTGGTGGTTCAGCATCAAGATGTCGTTCTTGCTTATCTAAGGTGCTTGGGTTTAAGATTAAACCACAAGAAAAGTGTGTTGTCCAGGTAGAGGACCACATGTCTCTGCATAGTTTGGGATTTGATTACGATGCGGACACAGATGTCTTCCGCTTGGGTAGAGGTCAGGAGATTTCCATCTGTCAATGCCAGACACTTCTGGTGAGGGTCCGTCATGATGGGGTATGCCTGCTACTAGTAGTCCCATTCTGGTCGGCCCGAGTATGGTTCGTGAACTTAGCGTCTCTTCTGGAAGGCTCTCCTTGGGAGATTCTGACTAGGTGGGACCTTCTGTCCCAGGTTAGGGGGACAATGTTTCACCCCTGACCGGAGATTTGGATCTGGGTCCGGCCCCTGAGGGGTACCAGCTCATAGATTCTGGTCTCTCGACTGAAGTTGTTGATACCATTCTTAACGTTAGGGATCCCTCTATTAGGAGACTTTATTAAATGGCATCTCTTTTCATAATGGTGTGAACAGCGTCATCTTAAACCAGTTTACTGCCTGGTTAGTTCAGTACTGGAGTTTCTGCAAGAGCATCTCTCAGCAGGACTGACCCCTGCTACCCTGAAGGTGTATGTTGCCGCTATTTCGGCTTGCCACATTCATATTAATGTGACATCTGTAGGGAAGCATGTCATGGTGTTCCAATTTCTGTGTGGTGTCAGATGGCACAGGCCTATCTGCAGACTGCGGGTTCCTTCATGAGATCTCTCTATTGTATTAGAAGAGTTGTCAGATGCTCACTTTGAACCTTTGGAGTCAGCCACAGAAAAGCTTCTGACTCTTAAGGTAGCTCTGCTAATAGCTATACTGCCCTACAAAGCAACAAGGCAGTAACTACGCAGAGTGCAGAACAGAGAAAAATGACTTTAAAGTTATCCTGTCATCCAGCCTAAGTAGTTAAAGGTAGATTATTGGACATGTGGCTGTTTTGTGACTTTATATTAGCTTATTCTTTGTACATATCAATCCTCATATTTAATTTGATATTTTACCCCTATTTTGCAGTTACTGTATTTTTGCTTTGTATTACTTACCAAAAACGTGGCACCAAACCAAGGAAAAAGGCAGTAAATACAGATTCTCCAAAGACTATTTTGCCACAACTTGGGCTCTGGGTGTTAGATACACTGTATTTGAAATAATTGGAACCATTTGGACAACATTTTTTTTCAACATTTTTGTGTTGTGAAACTAGTGTTGCGGAGCGGGTGTGTTACGGATACGTGGTGTAAAATTTTAGTAATCAAAAATCATGTCTAATTAATTGAAATCATGAAACTTTTATGATAAACTATTATTAAACTAATACAATATTAAAAAAATATTCTATGAATATTACAAATAAAATATATTAAAATTCTAACATATTATTAATTAGCCTACATTTCTTTTAATCATATGAAATTAAACAAACATTTTTTGTCAAACAACATGCTGTACAATGAGCTTTACTGTTAAAATTAAAACATTGAATAAAAATTTTGTTTTAAGCTTAATTTATTTGTATTAGTGTTAGTATTATTATTACATTGAGACGTTTCTAAATTCTACTGTACAACAGTAATAGGCCTATATTTCTGTCAAGTTAAACAAAACTTTTATTTTGACGGGTTGCCGTGAAGACCTTTGTTTCTGTGTTTATGACATGCCGATAGTTTTTCTCAAATGAAGCGGTTAAATGCTCACAAAGTGACTTTAAGAGCGGATCTAGAGTCTGGAGAGTAAGTTCATGCAGTCGTGTCCTCATATGCAAAAAACAGCTCGAGCGTCACACGTGCTACTGTGTGTTAAATGAAACCGCGCGTCGACTGCCCCATTTATTCACAGAACATGTAGGATTTGTATTTAAATTGTACTATTATTGCGGTTTAATATTCACACAGTAGTCTATCACGATTTAATTTCAAGTGTACTGAACTGCTATATCGCGAAAATCATAGTAACCGCTACATGGAGCTCTTGCACCTTTTGTTTTCTTTCTGGAATATTTTTTTCATTCTTTCAGGGGAGGGGGGTAGTTTGGTTGGGGAACAATTTGGGGAAGTTAGAAGGGTGAAATCGCAAATGTTAAAATCGTCCCGTGAGGATGCCCGAAAATAAGCTGTGTGTTCACCATGGCAACAGTAACTACACTGCGCAGAAACACGGTTATTTTTTGTTAGGTAAAACATAACAAGAACACAGTAATGGATGTTACTGTACTCTTGCTTTGTTTCACTAGGGCTTTTTGCAGTTACTGTACAAACGACCACCATTTTTCTCCAAAACGACACACATTTGAGATAAGATGTTTTGTCACATAACAAAGGATGCCTTGAATGTCATGAAAATGATAATAACTCATTTTTGACAAAAAATGCAGTTACTGCCTTTTTGCTTTGTAGGGCAGTATAACTTCTCTTAAAAGGGTAGGAGATTTGCAGGCCCTGTCAGTTGCCTTCTGTCTTGATTTTGCCACTGGACTGGTCAAGGTGATATTGCACCTTGGCCATACTACGTTCCAAAGGTGCCTTCATCACCATTTCATCACCTGTTGTTCTTCAAGCCTTCTCCCCTCCACCATTTGACTCTTTGGAGCAGGAGAGGTTGAATAGATTATGTCCAGTCTGAGCCCTTAGGATTTATAGTACGTCCATCACTCAGGCCAGTAGCCTAAAGCCAATCAACTCAGGCACCATTTTATAGACGTAGTCACGTTCTATGTAGTGTCACCTGACTTTGTCCTGGCCAATGGTAATGGCGCATGTGTACACATGATTCAGACACCGGACCTTCCCATAGCGCCAACGCTATGACGCAGTGCCTCATTCAAATCTCCTATTTAAATAAAGCACTGCGCATCCTCATATTATATGTTGCCGACTGTACTATCGAGTTTATACTGAATGGAGCCTTCAGACTATAAAGGTAAGAATGGAACTTCTCCAATTGTCATGTTTTCTGTCACCATTTGACATTTTTCACTTCAAACAGGGAAACACAGCCAGATGTTTAGATTCCTCATTAGTGTCTGTTTCTATGGGCTGTTATACGTAAGCCATCGGCCATATTGGAACGGTCAAATCCGGTCCATGACCACTCAAAAGCAAGTTGACTGTGCATCTACAACCTAGTCATTCACATGTATGAACATCTATAGATAGTGATTTTCACAGCATTTAATTTATCATTAATGTGATAATTCTGCATATGGATTTTTGCATATCGAGTTATCCATAAAAAACACAAACCTGCACATTCTCACCTCTGTAAGGTTATCCCATTTCATCTCGAATTTATAGCTCGGTGGTTTTACAGCCATAGGCTGCACTATGCTATGCAATTTTAATGGAAAATTCATTGATTTGTTAGTGCGAGTGATGACAGCGTCATGTTAACCTTTCCAAGATGGCGAACGCGTCAACGTGTCTGGAGTGGCCAAATGTGGATCAGGGTTTCATAACCCCAGGTAAAAAAGCGGTGCTAACCCCGATTCTAAATTACAAGTGTGAAACGTTCCTTAACCCAGGGTTAAAAGCAGGGTTTAGAATGACAATAACCCAGTGTAAAGCGCAGTGTGAAAAGCCCTTCTCATGTCACACATTATTTAATCTAATACCTGATTAAAGATCTCTTATCTTTTGAAAAAGAAGAACCTTTGCATTTCTGATGATTGAAAGTGAGCATCATTGCTTTTGGGTTTGAATGAGCTTTTTCTTCTGGCTCTTTCTGGATTTCTGGGTTTTGTTTTTACCTCTTTTTCTCTTTTTTTGATGTGTCCTTGCTCCTGGTTTAGTTGCAGATCTTTGTTTGGACTGATTGACCATCGTCTTTTGAACCAAGAGTAATTTCCTTTCAGATGAGGTTGAAGGTGAGTGAGTGACACTTGCTTTTGATGTCCTGTGGATGCTTTGAAGAATAGTTCCCATTTTGAACTTTTGAGTTATCATTTGCTTCTCTTTAGATGCCTTCCTTTGGGGAGCGAGGGTAAATGTCAACAATGAGCTTGGCTGTACAGTTTTTCTTCCTTTTCGATGTCCAGCTGTTTGTAGATTCTTCCGTTTTTCAAATGGGCTCACCAACTTTTGACTTAGCTGAAATGTTCCCCCTTTTGCATAGTCAACTGGAGCGCAGTTTCTTTGATCTTTTGTCAGTCTAATTCGTTTAGATTTAGAGGTTCTTTGTTTGCCACTATGTGGCAATTTGATTGGCACTTCATTGCATGGAAGGTCAACGGCGCCACTTTTCTCATTACTTAGATTGGTGGAATTGTATGGTGTTGAATCTTTCAATACTGCCACAGGTGCGAGCTGGACCATTGTGCACCTGCAGTGAGAGATTGAAAACCAGTTACACCAGCATAATGTTACTCTGGGCTACAGTACAATACTAAACAAACTGCTGTCAACATTTTTGTCAAAGTGATTCACTACAAAAAAGTTAGGAAATGGAAAATGGCTGAGGAAACAAGACCTGGATTTTCAACCGGGGTTTCAAGCTGCGCTGTCAATTAGTGCAAGCATAATAGAAAAAATAACTGCTTTCACACATTAAACTTGGTGAATTACTCTAAAATTGTTTAAGAGAGGTATTATTCTGATCTCAGATCAGATCATTTTCAGATCTGTATTATTCAGGGAGTTCATAACTGCTTGTGAAACGTAACCTCTGCATGGTACTTTGAGAGTGACTTTCTTCGCAGGACTCAACATGACTTGCTTGAGGTGAGCCATAGCCTTGAGTTGTTTTATTTTGTGCACTGCAACTTGAGACTTGACTCGACGACTTCTTTTCTTATGACTTCAATGTGGGTAACTTACTCCTACCTCTGGCACAACGCTATTACAGAGAAACTCATCCTAGAATATAAAACCCTGATTATAAAGGAATGTCCAAACAAATATAAGTATATATCGGTGACAATCTAGGACAATGAGTCCAGTAAACTTTGTTAATTGTTACAGGATTCACATTTCACACAGAAACTGGAATAACAGGCTGAAAATCTATTAAAGACTATGAATGAACATACTATAAATGATGCCATACAAATTATTCTATGGAAGTAATTTGATTATGTCAATGTAGACAGCTGTGTGAATTATATAATTATATATACAATTACAGTGTTTTTATCCATTCTGCATTTTTGCTTGCAAACAGAAGCATGAAGCAACATTTTTGGAATACATTATTTCATTTCTTGCACTCACATTCCAAACCAGTTGTACTGTGTGCATTGCCTCCTTTGAATCATCTCAAAGCAGCGGAGTTTTAGGACGTTGAAAAAACTGTAGCCCACCATGTTGGAGATGGTGTCATTACCATTGAGAAGGCATTGTTTAAATCTAACAGAGACAGGAAGATACAAGACAGAAATAAATATTTTTGCATGAATATTTGCATGAAATCTCTCTTTTGTGTCTGAATGTCAGCTAACCCTTCCATTAAACACATGCTCAATGTATTTACATTTAAGCATTTAGGATTTCTCTTTTATTTAAAGCATCTTTCAGAGCATACATTTTATCAGTATTTGTGTTCCCTGTGAATTGAACCAATGACTAAACCGGTAAACTAATTCACTCTAAAAAAAAAAAAATTTAAATAAATGCATGGTTGCAAGTAAAAAAAAAAATCTAATTTATTAATTGAACTAAAATGTAATTTGATTGTATTGATTTAAGTTGCAAAAATAATTTAGATGAGTTATGTTGATAAATTGTTAATTACAACATCAATTTAATTTTTTTTTTAATTTAAACTGCAAAAAAAGCAATTCAACTTAATGCAACTTAAAGGAATTGTCTGTGGATTTTAAGTTTCCAGCATGCTTTGCATATGATAAGTAGAATAAATATTGAAATGTAGTGTTATTTTGTGTTGTGACCTGTTAAGTTAAGTTGTGCTATACTAGCAGTTAAAATAAACCACAATAAATTATTAATAGTTCCCGTACCACCACTCAATTATGTTAAAATGAATTGGAACAACTTTTATTTAACTTAAAATGTGTGTTGTAGTTGGTTGGTTAGAAGTTGTCATACCTCAAAAAGATGACTGTGTTAATTGTTTGAGACTAAACCATTTTTTTAGAGTGTTGCACATAAAAAGAAAGGCCTTTCTACATAAATTACAGGCTGTCCTGCTGAAGATATATATTCTTTATCTATTAAAACATGCAGTGTCCTAAAAAAATCATACGAGCCATATATGGATAACATACATGAGGTGAACAAACAGAAAGGATGAGTTATGACTCTAAAGAGTCTCCCCTGAGGATCTGAAAATGCCTCTCATCTTTGGAATGTGAAAGACCCCAGAGCTTATGTGCTCACCTGTGGTCACAGTCACAGTGGGAGACCGTGAAGAGGGTGGGATTGAAGACACCAAAGTTCACAGAGAAAGAGCGTATGATGTGCTCACAGTGATCATGTTCTCGGCAGCATCTATCCGCATGCACAAACATACCTGAGATAAGAAGAAGAAATACCATACCATGAGAGAAGAAAAATGTAGTCTAAATAATCAAATAACAAATATAGATTATTTACAATGTTGTAAAATAATACTGTCCTCATTATTATGTATTATCTGTAATACAATACAACACAGGGCACATTTCTGTTTTGCGTTGTGTTGCACAGTAACTCTTCCGTTCTTGACTGTCATGTATAACTCTATGACACCCTCTGTAATTATATTGATTTAATGACACACAACATAGCTAGTATTAACTGTAATAAGCAGGTTATTTTGCAGGGACCTCCCATGTCTTTTCGAGGACATGCCATACATTCACAGATAGTCAACCACAACCACCCATGACCCTGGCATGAAAACTGCACTTTGATTTATCGCTCTCAGGAAAACTGCTTAATATGTAGCAAATAACGAAAATAGAGGGGTTTTTTTATCGCCGATAACATAAAAAAAAAAAGAAAAAAAGAAAAGACGCGACAGCCCATCGGTTAGTCTTCAACATGTTTGTTCTTAAACATTCATTTTGGATTGATCTATTTTTACAACGAAAAAAACAAATGCTGCGACAGGTATGATTTAGTTTACGGCGTTTCTCAATCATTTCTATGGTATCAGCAAACAGTGATTGGGCGTTTCTCAGACGGAAGCTACATCCTACGAAGGCTGCATATCTCGGCTGCCACGTCATCAAACGTCGCTGAAGGCCATCTCAATTTGAAGGATCCTTGGAAGGCAGCTTCCTTCATTCGCCCCGTTTTGAAGGATGCGTCGGATGTATCCTTCGTGGCCTTAAAATCACCCACAATCCTTTGCACACATTTAAATGAACGAAAATAAACGGACGGAAAACGAGTCGGTACTGAGCTTGTCTGAGTTTAGTATGAAATGAAACATGAAAGGACGTGAGAGCATAGATGTTATCTTTTGTTTAGCTGTAAATTAATAACTAACATTAAACTGACAATAATGTAAGCCACTGGGAGACCGCAGATGGCTGCCATGGCTGCATTGATAGAAAGCCAGTTAATATAAAGATTTGTAATAAAGTATTTTTCCAAAATTAAGTTTTAATAGTATTTTCGTGCAGTGACCGTGGAGGCGGAAACATGTGTGACAGCCATGCACACTTACTAGACCGTCTCATTCTAACGTTTCGAGTCTAGCCTACAAGCCTTAGAAGGACTGGACTAGGAAGGATGTAGCCTTCCGTTAGACTGCCGCACAACTCTGAACGAAATGCAATGACGTCAAGGCTGTCATGTCATTGGTTATCAAGGCACACATGATCCAAGTTAGCCGTTGCTTTTTCTCCAATGGTAGAGCCATGGACCCTCGTATCTCCCAATAATAAGACTATTGCTGGGTCCCAGTTTACCTATACTACACCCTAAAAGTATGTACACTTTTAGTGAATAAAAAGTAAATACTTTTGAGCGTGTAGCAGAAGAGTATGCAAGCTTTGGGACATACTACTGTTACGGACAGCTCTGTCGCGTAGTTACATGCATCCTGTCACCGTTTAAACCGCCTTGTCAATCAAAACTTCTCACAGTTAAAATTCTCCACATTCAATTTAATTTAATTTCCTACCGTATCGGAGAGAAATGTAGTTGCACGTTGATCTGCCAATAGTGGGTCTTTCATGTGTAGACTCTCCTTATGTGTTTTCAATTTAAATATAATGATGCATTTAAAGTTAATGGCCAAACGTATCATTACAAAAGTTTACAATGCTGTTGCAGATGAAACATAATGTGGATAACATTGAATAAATATATTTTCGTCAGGTTAGATACTGATAATTATTCACTCAGTCAAATCCCTTTATCTAAATCTCTCTACATCCATCATGTTTGTAGTTTTTTAAACCCTTTTTATTTGAGTTTGCAGTCCTAATCGAATCATTGTCCAACTCGCAATGGGTTGTGGGAAATATTAGCATTTAGAGTGTGCATCGATGTGCACTTCGAATTCTAACCAGAAATAGTAGACCATCCGGGTATCTTTGGAACACTCATTTCAACATACAATGATTTGGGATGCACTAATTCTATTTTCGAATACTATTTAGGATGGATAGTATTAGAATTGGGACACACCGTATCTCTGGTTTCTAGTAATCCAGAAGACCTTGATTAGCTGGTCCGGGTGTGTTTAATTAGGGTTGGAGCTGAACTCTGAAGAACAGTGTCCCTCCAGGAACTGAGTTTGACACCCCTGCTCTAAGGCCTTTGTACCATGAATACATCTTTGCGTTATGGAATATTTGATGCACTCAACAGCTCCAGCAGCATTATCATAAATCATTTCAATTAAATCAAAGATTTTGTGATTAAAAGGCTGATGGATGCTAAATTTTGTACCGGTAATATGAACAACAAAATTAGTTCATTAGTAGGGGGAGACCGGGGAGTGTTGTAACACGGTGTCAATTTAACACTGTCAGTTTGACAGGTCAGAAAACAGCTGTGGGGATGGAATAAATATCATACACTCCCATCTCCTTTTTGAGTTCACAGGAGAAGTGGTATGTGACTGAGAAGAAAAAAAAAGAAAGGAATGAAATTAACTTTTTTTTATCAAGACATTGATACAATTATTTTCATAACCTAAAGTATCCATTTCTCTAGTTTAATTTGATGCTTTGCATTCATGCTAACTTCAAACCCACATGTTAAAACAGTTATATCACATTTAATGGCTGTTTGGGCAAGGGATAGGGCAAGTTCATGAAAAATTCCTGCGATCAATCAAATCCTCTTGTTGAGGCAAAGTCACATGAGTTTTTTGTTGCGCATCAAGGGATATATGTGGTAAATGTGTTTCCGATAGTTTTCATAGTAGGACAAAAATGATCTGCCTCAATTGAGCTCATAGGTTTGTTGTGCACATTTTTTTAATTGATATTTTTGTGTGATATTTCAGTTTACATAAAAATAGATGGATGGAAAGCTAGTTACTGAATTTATGTGACAGGAAAACAGCACACACACAGCAATAGTTTTTGTGCTAAATTAAGTCCTAAAAGAAATACGTTTTTTTTTTCACTTTTCTCAAAACTATTGTTCTTCAATAAATTTACAGCATAAATTGGATAATATGGATATTATTACCAGTTTCTGTTCCATCTATCCCAAGCTAGTGTTACAACTCAACCAAGTAGTTGGGTATGTAACAACAGAACTCTTTGTATTTGATATTAACTCACATAATCTGTAATTGTGCACATGTCTAAGTGAGTTTTATTTGTTGTAGACGAATGTGGCTACCGCCTATTAAAATTTGAGAGACAAACTTTTTATAAGTGAACTGAAAAACACGTTTAATATATAGCCTAACAAAAAGAACCCTTTTTCTTGGTGTGACGAATATTTTAATAATTCACTATAACCTTTTTGTGCAATGGAAAGGTTACATACACGCTAAATGTTCTTTATAACCTAACCTTTATTTTTAAGAGTGAAGGCATAGGAACTTACAGTATGGATGCAGACCTACCCAACTGTTCATAGTCATTGGCGCTTGTGCCTCGTCCACACCAAAGTGTTCCCGGTAAAACCCATGCTCGTTTATAGCGACCCTTTCCTCCTGAATCCATCGTCTGGCCTTGGTTAACGTCTTCTTTGAGCAAAGTGAAATTGAAATATGAGTTCATTTCACACAGCCTGGCATCTTCCAATAGCGCACTTATGTTGAAGCGAAAAGGTAACTTTTCGGCGTTGTCATAAGCGCGCTCTTCACGGCAGAGTGATAAATAACGCGTAACCAGGGTCCCGTCGCTACTCCTGAAGCAATCTTCAACGCGTTTATCTGATGTCCACTTGCTCCAGTAAAAGAGCGGAGGTGCTAAAGCGTCCAGTGAGTGAGTGAGAAAACTAACCTGATAACTCCCGTATTCAGATTTGATGAGGAGGCAAAATGGTGTAAGTTGCCGTGGTGTTACAGCACTGCAACAGCAAACCACTGCTAAAAACTTAACAGCAAGAAAAAGACTTCCGATACGCGCATCTTGGAGATATAATGCCATTATTGCTTAGATTTAGCCCATATAGCTCTACGCTTTGTTTGGGGCTAGAAACGGTCATAAATAGCACGTAGCTAGTTTTTCAATCGGTTTAATTGACGTTGATACCAGGAAAAATATGCGAAATGAAAATCAGTTAAACGCAGATAATCACCATCAGTCTGTTTCTGTCCACAATGAGGACGCCGCATGAAGAAGAATTTGCTCTGTGAATGATCTGTCAAATGATATGAATTTGCCGGTTCTTGACTGTCTGTTCACCGATGTCGAACTGACATTTACATAGTTATCTACAGGTTTAAACTTGTAACTAATGTGGAGCTGAAACGACACTAGTCATGACTCGAAAATCAACAGGACTCCGTTTACCGAGGATTTGCTGTCCAACGACCCGAGTTCAATCCAAGCAATAGAACAATTGCAAGATTCCTTATTGAGACATATTGGCTGTTACATTGCGATGCTGCAGAAATCTGATCTTTTGATACAAATCGGATTTGTGTTCTGTAACAATAAAATCAAAATGGTCAATAATTTGTAATGGAATAGCCTACTAAATAAACTTTAACTTGAGTAAATATATTTGAATAAAACTTAAACTTGTTTTATTAATCTAGTTGACTACAGGCAACATTTCTAATTTTCATTTGATTTAACATGAGGAAAATAGGCCTACCCAATACTAAAATTGAAATGAAAATGAATAAAACTATAGACATATCTAAAAATAATAATAAAAAATGACAAATACAAAACAAAAATACTAAAACTTAACTAAATTTAAAACAAAAACAGAAAATATGAAAACAAACTTCTGAATGAGTGGGGAGGAGGTAGAGAGAGAGAATCCAGATGCAAGTTTTCTGGAGGGGTATGTTAAACCAGAGAAAGAGGGGTAAATCAAGCCCGTTTTTGAAAGAGAGGCAGTGCTGGGTGAGAAATATCCAGCTGCAGACCCGCAGCACCACCAGTTTCAGAACCCCAGCGCCAGAACCGGAAGTGAGGGAGGGGCGGAATTACCGGTATTGACAATGACACAATTATTTTTGCAATTATTTAAAAATATTTAAAATTGTTGCATCTTTTAAATAATATTTAGGCCTAGGGTATGTTTTTATTACACAGTAAGTCTATAGGAATACCAGACTTACATTCCACTGCTCGTTGTATGAACTATAACTGTGACAAATAAGAGCAAGACAGCGCTCGTGTTGTTTGAAGATGTGAGAGTGCGCGCGCGCGGCCGGGGCTCTCTCTCTCTCTCTGCTCGTTAAGCGCCCTGTCATGGGCAGTAGTCATTCTATTCTACATCACTCACCGATCAAAATAGGCTTTGGCGGGACACACATTTGCTTTGGCGGCCGCCAAAAAGCGGCGATCTGACGGGTTTTAGAAGATTACAACCTGAAACTAAAAAACAGACCCGACCTCTATTTGAGACCGGCCTTTATTTACCCAATCCTGCAGCCACACCAGGCGCACGTGTAAAAGAGACAATCGTCTATTTGGGACTCGGCTATTATTTGAAGTTTTACGGTACATTTTTATTGTTTCTTTTAAAACAATGCCGAATTTTCCCTCTTTTTTAGATTTTTGACATAATTTTACATAAAGAAAAATGCATGCTCCACATGTTCTTGTGAAATAAAGTATTTTTTATATAAAATGCCCATAAGTTTCAAGCATTATTTTTCACGATCATGATCAGGAAGTAACTCTCATAATACAATGAAACGGATAACTATATAAAATTATATTACACAAAATCAACGTTTTAAAATGCTTATTGTACTATACCTTAACCCTCTGGGGACCAGAAACGCGCCGGCGCGTTTTGCCGGTTTTTTTTCACATAGCAGAAAAATAGACTTAACCCTCTGGGGACCAAGGTGTTTTTGGGGTCCTTGAGATGTTTTGACATGCTCTGACATTTGTGCTTTTTTCAGTTGCTTATAAACATATTAATGGCACAGGTGAAATTACACTCTATTTAGCACAAACAGGGCTACCATAATGTGTGAGCAACATGTATGTACATGTTTGTATTTTTGAGAGAATATTGTTTATGCATGGTTATTGAAAAAACAAAAAAATAAAGTTTTTGAAATAAGGACACAAAAAACATACTAAATATGTGTCCACAAGACTTTTGACTAATGGACGTTGTCGCCTAGAGTTTTTGCTTCAAAATGATCTGAAAATCATCCTTCCTAATCATTCACATAAAACAATTGATTGTTTTAAATTGTGAAAAACATTTTTTTGTTTGCCAAGGCAATATGCGGATGGGCGGAACGGCCCAACCCCTATCGTGAATAATTAAGTGGTTTTCAGACAGTGACCCTGCATAATAATGAGCCTTTCATTCAGGGGTGTCACACAAGAAAGAATGCAAGGACAATATATATATATTTATTGTCATTGCATTCTTTCTTGTAATATATATATATATATATATATATATATATATATATATATATATATATATATATATATATATATATATATATATATATATATACACACACACATATATATATACAAACAATCAAAATATAAATGAAAGCCAAAAGCACATTTTTAGTCATGCCTGGAAACAAATCCTGGTCAAATGCTATATGGGCCATTCTACAGAATTGGTTCAAAGTTACAGTTGGAAACATCTTGAAAAGAAAAAAGTCTTTTCCCATAAATGTCTTATAAAGTATTATTTTTTAAAGTAGACCAATACAATAAAAATAAACCAGTCGCATTTCAAAGTCGTTCGCGAAATGACCGCCAGGTGGCGCAAAGGGACATTTATCAAAACGTAAGTGGGGTTAATGTCAACAGTAAGGATGAAATTCTACAAGTTATGGTAATTTGCAAATACGCCTACAACAAACATTTATTTTTAAACAAATATTTTTAAATATGCTTGTGCACGTTTAAACAACAAACAATACAATCTGAACCAGCAATCTAAAATCAATCTAAAATCTGGCTTTATTCTGGCATGTTGAATTAGAGTTTGACAAACGCGGCGGTGCGTTCATTTGAATTTATTTTTCTCATAACAGCTAAAAGAACTTACTGCGTAATTGTTGGCCATACAGATAAGATATCATCTTTTAAAACTGTAAAAGGTCTACTTTTATTCATGTAGGCTAAAGTAGGCCTACACTCACAGGCTAACGACAAAACGTTTTCTCGCTCATGTGAGAAACAAACGTTTGGGCATTTAGTAGGGAGGTTAAGTGACTTTTGACTTCAAGTCATGATGCAAAGGTCCCCTTTGGTATGGAAGTACCTTAGGGCCATAGAAATAAATGCATCCTAAGACACAAGTGAGATCACATTTTGTATCTTATATACGCACATTTTTAAAAAATGGCCACCGACCATACTTGAGAGGCCCATATCTTTGCTTCTGTTATAGCTATAATGACAAATTCGTTATCAATGTGTAAATTTTTGTGGTCAAGGAGTCCAATAAAATAGGTTGTAAGACTAAAAAACAATAATGTTGTCCTTACCATGACAATTGGAGGTGAAGTATGCAATTTTTTATTAAAAAACGCATGCCAAACACACAGTCCATTCACAACTTAATAATTTCTTCGTTTAGGTCTGCTTGCATGCGCCCTTTACAGCACTGGCTGAAGACGCGGGTCCCGCGTCGAGCATGGGCATCCGGTCGTTTACGTCTCAAGGTAACTCAGAACTGTGTCACAGCTCTGGAGCCCTGGAAGGCGGTCGACTGGTAACAGACAGGTGTAAACCTAGGGGGAAATCTCGAAACTGAAAGTGGTTTCGACAGACGCCTCAAATTCGGGCTGGGGCGCCCTCTACGAGGGCAGACTGACTTTTGGCCTGTGGTCAAGCCAAGAAAAGAGCTTGCACATAAACTGTCTAGAGATGAAGGCGGTCGAGAACGCCTTGCGGTTCTTCCTTCCCCTTCTAAAGGGCCACCATGTCCCTGTCCGCACGGACAACATGTCGGTGGTTTCCTACATAAATCGCCAGGGCAGTCTGAGATCACGGAACCTTCATGCACTGGCAGAACGCCTCCTTGTATGGGTTCAGCACAACCTACTCTCGCTGAGAGCGGCGCATGTGCCAGGCCATCTGAATGTGGGTCCAGACAGGCTGTCCAGGGGGGGGGGGATGGTCCCTCCACCCTCAGACAGTTCAGCTGTTGTGGGACATCTTTGGCACTGCGGTAGTCGAACATCACTGGCTTAGCCGCCCTTTCTATGCTTTCCCTCCGATCACGCTGTTATCACGCTGTTACAGGTAATCAAGCGTATCAGGGAGAACGGTTCCTCTGTGCTTCTAGTTGCTCCGTTCTGGCCGAACCTAGTTTGGTTTCCGGAGCTGATGCAGCTTCAGAGCTTGGCTCCGTGGCCTGTCACGTTGAGGAGAGATCTCCTCTCACATGCCGGGGGTACGATTTGGCACCCACGACCCGAGCTTTGGGCTCTGCATGTGTGGGCCATCAATGGGTACCCATCAGTCTCCCAGACGGAGTGTTAAACACGATTATGCAAGCTAGAGCGCCCTCTACTAGACGGCTTTATGCTTCCAAGTGGTCAGTGTTCTCAGGTTGGTGCTCAGCTCGCAACCAGGATCCACAAGATTGTGTGGTGTCGGAGGTTCTCTCCTTCCTACAGGAGCTCTTGGATAAGGGTAGATCCCCATCCACGCTCAAGGTATATGTGGCGGCTATTGCTGCGTTTGTCAAACATTCGCATGGCCAGTCACTGGGTAGGAACAACCTTGTAGTCCGCTTCCTCAGGGGAGCTAGAAGGATGAACCCTCCTCGTCCCCCCTCGGTTCCCATATGGGAGCGTTCCTTGGTCCTGGAGACCATGAAGGGTACCCCTTTCGAACCTCTACAGTCTGTGGACCTTAAGTATCTCTCATTGAAAACCGCCTTTCTGATGGCTATCGCCTCAGTCAAGCGGGTGGGTGACTTACACGCACTTTCTGTTAGCGCGTGCCTTGAGTTTGGACCTAATGACTCCAAGGTCATCCTCAAACCAAGACAGGGTTATGTCCCCAAAGTACTTGCCACTCCTTTCAGAGCGCAAGTCATCTCCCTGTCAGCCCTCTTCGGATCTGACAGCGAGTCTGACGTGAATCTCCTTTGCCCAGTTAGGGCCCTGTGAATTTACATGGAACGTTCGGCTGCTTTCAGACGGTCAGGACAGCTCTTTGCTTCGTTTGGTGGCCGATCTAAAGGTCTAGCTGCCTCGAAACATAACCTTTCCAGGTGGATAGTGGACGCTATCTCACTGGCTTATACATCTAAGGGCCTTTGTTGCCCTCTGGGCGTCAGAGCTCATTCCACTAGAGGGCCTGGTCCAGTGGGATTTATCTTCACGATATCTGTATGGCGGCAGGCTGGGCCTCTCCGTCTACATTTATAAGGTTCTATAACCTGGAAGTTCCCACGCTCCAAGCTAGACTGTTATCAGTTTAGTTTATCCGCTCAGTTCTGCCGGACTCGCTTCCGCGGACTGCAAAGTTTTCAGTTCAGGCAGGCTATTGCCTCCCCTGACTGTTATATAGTGTTAAGCACCCTCTATGCATTTAAGGTAACCACGTTTGCCTTATATCATTCTTATTAAGCCCTTTCCTAATGTCGGCTGTTTATATCCCCATATCATATGAGCTCAGGGTGCTCGCCCTTGGGTCAGTGTTGTGGTAGATTTAGCATGCACTGCGTTTTAAATTGGGTTCCCGTAGCGTAAGCTTGCTTACGCAACTCGAGAGTACTCTCGTAAGAGAACGTCTCGGTTACTAACGTAACCTCGGTTCTCTCTAGGAGAGGGAACGAGTGTTGCGTAACCCTGCCGTGCTTGTGCTACCATCTGGTTTCTCTACAGTCGATGAAAACCAAGGAGCATCCTATCGAGCTCTGGCTTATATAGGCATAAGCCATGCCCATTCGCACAAGACGTGACAACTGAGGGCGCCGGCGCCCTCATTGGTGCTTACATCACGAGCAGTCCCTCGATAGGTTGCAGCAGTTGCCGCAGAGCAGCCAATAGGCGCGTGAGCTGCCTCGCCTAGGTATGCTAGCTGCAGCAAGTGCGTTTTAAATGAATACAAATTATAAGGATAATTTTTGGCTTCAGTATTCTTGAGAAAAGAGGTTTTCCCTCAAAGGTTTTTTTTTCCATTGTCAACTAGCTAGCTAGTTATTAGTTATCTAACATTAAAAACATTTTTCTATTTAATGAGAAAGTCATACGAACCTCAAAGTGTTAACCTGTCACCTCTGACCTTCAACAGCTGTCACAGCTCCTGGTGCAGATGGGATGTGTTGCTGCAGGAATTGATTTGCTATTGGCTACTCCTGACTGGTCGAAATCTCATGCTACTTAGGACAATTGTAATGTACAGAAGTAGCTGCACTGCTAACATACAAAATTAAAGTTTTTGAACGAAAAGATGAGTAAAGTCACTCTGATGACACAATTTTTATGTAAAATGTGCATATTTACCCCCAATTGTCATGGTATGGGGAAAATTATTATTTTTTTAAACTTGAAACCAATTTTATTGGATTCCTTGACCCCACAAATGTGCACTTTGACACCACATTTGTCATTATAGCGATAACAGAAGCAAAGATGAGTGCTCTAGAGTATGTTCGGCGCATTGGCGGCCATTTAAAAAAAAAAAAAAATTATTTCTGATACAAAGTGTGATCTCACTTGTGTCTTAGGATAAATTTATTTGTATGACCCTAAGGTACTTCCATACCAAAGGTGACCTTTGCATCATGACTTGAAGTCAAAGCCCTATTTTTTGGGCTTAACCTCCCTACTAATTGCTCAGCGAGAAAATTCATAGCCGAGTGGTAGAATTTACAGTTCGATCATCAAGATGACATGGGTTCAAATCCCGATCAAACATGGTCTACTGTAAATTTTATATTTATTAATGCAGAGAGATTTGTCTAGGCATTTTGGCATGCATTTCCATTTTACACTAAGGAACAATAGTATCCAACAGAACGACTTTGCATCTGTATAATAATAGGCTACCAATCGTAATTTCAAAAGCAGTTCAGTAAAAAAATTAATAAGCCTATATATATATATTATTTTTTTTAAATTAGGCCTATTATTATTTGATTTTTTTGATTTTTTGATCTCGGGTCGATTGAAGCTCCTTGAAGCTCGTGTTGTTGCGTTAACCACTGAGCTACCGTCTGTACGTCTGTAAATGTTTTCATTTCATTTCAGTAGCCTGATTTCAGTATTGTGATTATGAATTATTTTAACTACGTTTCACTTGTTGAATTCATCTGATACCAGCTTTCAATGGCGCAGCGGCAGATTACGCATTAGAAAGAATAAACGAACACTTTTCAGAGTCTATGATTGCAGCGCCTCTTAGCGGTAAAAGGCAGCAAATACACCCACATTTTACCTCCGCGGTGGAACGGCTGATTTGGGCGTTGTTATGGCTTGCCTCAACATTTGCGTTTGAACAGCGCGCGTCCTCCGTGGGCGTGTCAGATGAATGCGAAATGAAGTGTAATGAGCTGGGGAAAAAAATTCTGACAGCACTCTCTTTTCATACAGATTACATAAACTGAGAATATTTGTTTTTTATATAAATTACTTAATTGAAAAGAAGAGAATTCAAGCTTCATAAAGAAAAATCTCTCGTGCCTGTATGACAAGTATTTGCGGAGTTATAGTTAATTTCCGGACGCGTTTCAGAATGGACTGCACTGACAGAGAGAAGGCAAAACTCGCATCATGTTTATTTTTCTTTATTTGACAAAAAGCACAAAACTTTGTTTTTATTGTGAGTATACAGAAAAATAAGACACTTAACAGGATCGAATGATGTATAACACTTATATGTACGATCAAAATCAACAGAGTATTTTAAAGGGTTAGTTCACCCAAAAATAAAATTTCCACGACGCATGCGCGAGAATTGCGATCTCCTTCAACTACTTCAGTTAAGTTCTCGCACGTGCGCGTCGTGGAAATCTCTTGAAGTCTCGTTTCAGGCCTACAAGGAAGAAAAGGAATAGTCGAATAAAGTCGTTATTTTTGTTTGTTTTTTCGCACAAAAAGCATTCTCGTCGCTTGATAAACTTATAGTTGAGCCACTGTTGCGACATGGAATATTTAGACATTTTCTTTAATGACTTTCTGGGCCGTCAAGTTTCATTCCCTTAGGCAGCCTACTTAAATGAGTAAGTAATTAATGACTTAATTTTCATCATAATTTTCATCAGCATTCATGCACCTCTCAGATTTAATCATAAATATCTTCATTTGTGTTCCGAAGACGAACGAAGGTCTTACAGGGTTGGTACAGCATGGGGGTGAGTAATTAATGACTTAATTTTCATTTTTGGGTGAACTAACCCTTTAATGTATCATTATAATACGTATAAAGTATGACGTTTCGTGTGTTATAATGCCGTTTCGTGTCTAAGCAAATTACGCTCCAAAACGTTAGGTGGCGTCTCGGTTTAGTAAGCTCCGCCTCTTACTTCCGGTTCTGGCGCTGGGGTTCTAATACTGGTGGTGCTGCGGGTCTGCAGCTGGATACTATAGTGCTGGGTAGATAACTTACAAATTGTAGCCAGTTACTGATTCCAAATAACATGACAAAAATTCTAGTTAGTAACGTAACATAGTTAGTTAGTAACATTACATTACATTTTTGATCCACACATTTATGGTAACATAATCGGACTACTTCTTTTAGATTACCTTTATCATTGATTTGAATAGGATATTCTTGTATCATATTGATAATATATATATATAATATAATATATTCCATTCTTTGTTATCAACAACATGAAGTGCATTAAATATTACATTACATCAGGGTTTCCCAAACTGGGGTTTGGGGTTGCAGAGGGTCCATGAGTTTAATGAAAAGCCGTTATTTTCATCATACAAATGTAACATCAAAATAAATCATTTTAAAATAAAAACTATCAAAATGAAACACTTACTAAAAAGATTTTAAAAGGGGGTTTATTTGTTTATGCTTGTAGTAGAGATAATCAATTAATTATAAATAATTTACTGCCAGAATCTAAATTAAGTGCATTTAACTTAAAACAAGTAAAATGATCCGCCAGTGGGGTAAGAAAAATAATCTTAATTCAAAAGGAAACAAGATGATTTCTCTTACCGCATTGGCAGATAATTTGCAAAATTAGAAAAATGCATTTAAGTTATTATTTTTCCCCAAGAAACAAGACTAAATAATTGATGTCATATTTCTTATGTAGAAAATGCATCTTGATTTAAGAATCTTTAGATATTTTGACTGGAAACAACAAGACAAAAATACATAGTAAGAAAAGCTTTTTTTGCAGTGCAGTACATTAATATTTTGCACATATTTTCATCACACAAATGGATGAATTATTAATCCACAAATGGATGAATTATTAATTCACGCAATTAATTATGTTTTTATACTTAATTTTTAGCTGCTGCCCTTTTCTCTCTTTTTTTTGGACGTGAGATACCATGAAAATGAATATTAGTTAAATAACTTACATTTCTGTCAGATTTCACCTCTGATATTATAACACCCAGTACGAATTAAACTTACATATTGACTCTGAAGTATGGGGACGTCTTTTTGTTGGGTGCTGTTGCCATGGTGAATCGTAATTTCGAGCTCAATTGATCATGGTATTTCATAGTCGTGGTGCACGAGCTTAACTCAGAGTAAGTCCACTCAGAGTTGATTGAACTAACTCAATTCAGAGTTTCCCATCTCGGGGTAAGTGTACTCAGTTCAAGTTTTAACTCAGAGTTGGTTGAACCTCCTTATTGAAACGGACCCCTGAAGCACAGAGCTTATATACACACAGACATAAACAAGTTAATGACACACAGGTGGATGTAATCACACAAGTCCAGGCAAAGGTTTATGGGAAATGTAATTTGTGATGGAATGGCAAGGGTGTAGTGAGGAGTGCCCTCTGGTGGAGATCAAGGGCACTCCAGCTGGTGGATGTGTGACATAGCCCCCCACCTAAGGCGTAGAGACCAGACACTCCTCAAACAATAACATATATCCAAGAGGGAGGTGGAATGGAGGCAGATCCGGGGTCGGGATGGAGATCCAGGTCCATGGAGTGGAAGCACAACTGGAGACTGAGGTAGTGCAGGAGCAGGCAGAGTAAGTGGCCAGGGTGGAATAGGCTGAGCAGGAGGCCAGGGTGGAGCAGGCTGGATTGAAGACCACCACAGCAGATTAGACAGGACTAAAGACCCCCACGGCGGAGTAGAAGACCACCTAAGCAAGACTGTGGACCAGCAAGACTTGGAGACCACCAAGGCGTAGCAACTCCCAAGTGGGAGGACGTGGTGCTGATGACAACCATAGCGGCTCCGAAGACCCCCAGGGCAGATCTGGTGGAACTGAAGACCAAAGCTGATCAGGCAAAACTGAAACACAGAGCACAGAGAGATTAGGATTTGCCTCAGAGGCCATGTCAAAACAGGCAGGCAGCTCAAGGGCGTCATTGCTGATCACAAAGGAACCGGTAGGGTGTTCCAGGTTGGTCTCTGAGGTCATTTCTGGGCAGACAGGAAGTTCATAAACGACCTCTGTGGTCGTGTCGGGGCAGACAGTCAGTTTAGTAACAACCTCTGTGGTCGTGACGGGCAGACAGGAAGTTCAGGAATGACCTTTGTGGTTGCATCAGGGCAGACTGAAATCTCAAGGAAGACCTCCGTGGGCATATCAAGGCAGACAGGAAACTCAGGGACGACCTTCATGGTCGCATCAAGGCAGACAGGAAGTTTACGTGCTGGAACCAACACAGGACTGGGCTCTGGGGCAGAAAAAGACTCTGCAGCGGACTGGACTCATGGTCTGAAGCAGGCTCTGGAGTAGACTAATGGGCTGGAGTGGGTTCATGGGCTGGAGCGGATTCAAGGGCTGAAGACCAGTATGTGGCACAAACACACACAATGGCTGCCGCCATTACAGAGAGTAGAGGACAGGGGAAAAACCTCTGGGACAGACAGTGCAGATACCGGTGGGCTAGAGAGCGCTGAGTCTGATGGGTTAGATGGTGCTGGTCTAGGGATGCATCAGGAATGCATAGAAATCACCTTGGTAGCCTCAAATACAATGTTCACGATGGCCGGAAACACTGACACCGTCCAGATGGCTCCAGACTCTGGCATGGCAGCCATGACGCCTGGGGACTAGGGCTTGGCGGCCATGACGGCTGTGTCTGGTGTGCTAAATTCATCCTCTGCGACTCCCACAGTGAATGCAAAGCCGCTCAGCTGTTGTGCCAAGTCAATATCAAATTCTAAAGTCCAATGACGGTCATGCAGTGGTATGACTGAACTGAGTGGCTCAGATAGCCTCCCTCTAAAAAAAAATCATTAGATATAACGTGTCCAGCATGGGAAGATGGGCCAGTTCAATAAAGTCTCGGACATAGTCCTCGGTCACACACATGGAGACAGATTATTTGGGATGCTGGATTCATGGATGGTCGGTTGTTTCTGTAACGTGTGAGGAGGCATGAGATAGGGATGGCTGACACGAAACAGTACAGAATCTCCAGAATCAAAACACAGGTGAAGAAGAAGCAGAAACAAGCCATGGCATGTGTAAGCAACTAAGCATGCATATGTAAAATAACACGGTCATCAATATTAAACGGCATATAAATCAAAACTGCCTAATGTTACAGAATAAAATGTCGGTCCAGGACGAGCTATAGGACTGTGCAAGCTTTGGAGCTGTTGATGGACTCTTAACTGTTCAATTTATGTTTTGCTCATCTTTCTGAATCCCATCCAGGCATAGTCTTTGAGAAAAACGTTGATTTTCTCAGCTTTTTGCTCAAAATGTTGTTGTTTATTATGAAACTTACCCACATTCAAGTGTTGATAAAAAAGTAATGAAGCTAGAATAAGATGAGTTTTGTTTAAAAGCAGAGGTTCTGATCTTTCTTTCGATATATTGCATATTCAGATATTCATACAACAAAATATTCTGGGGGCCAAGGAACTTTCATGAAAATGATCAAAAATGGGCACTAATTGCATTAGTTACTTTTTCTGCGTTACTTTTTCTCACCCGGGATGGGCTTGCTTGTTGTTGTTTTTTTATAACAACAAAACAGTTCTCTTTTTTGTCAAATGTAAAGGTCTGTTGACACCAAAAATGAAACAAATAAGCCTCAGGCTGAAGGAAATGTAAATGTACGCCTGTAGATGTTGCACCCACCAGCTGGACTGCCATTGATCTCCACTAGAGGGCACTCCTCCCGACTCCCTTGCTTTCCCTTCATGAACTTCATTTCCCATGACCCATTGCCTGGACTCATTATGGTTTATTACTTTCAGCTGTCTCTCATTGTTAACTCTGCCTATTTAAGCCCTGTTTATTCAGTCATTCTCTGTGAAGTCTTGTATAGTGTCACAATGCTTCTCTGGGTGTTATCCTGATTCCTTGTCTCCCGGTTTTGATCTTCTGCTTGTCTCCCGGTTTTGATCTTCTGCTTGTCTCCTGGTTTTGATCTTCTGCTTGTCTCCCGGTTTTGATCTTCTGCTTGTCTCCCGGTTTTGATCTTCTGCTTGTCTCCCGGTTTTGATCTTCTGCTTGTCTCCCGGTTTTGATCTTCTGCTTGTCTCCCGGTTTTGATCTTCTGCTTGTCTCCCGGTTTTGATCTTCTGCTTGTCTCCCGGTTTTGATCTTCTGCTTGTCTCCCTGAATTTCCCTGTTTGCCTGTGTCTTGGATCTTGCTTTATGTTTGCCTGTTGTTTTGACCTTATGCCTAATTACCCTAAATAAAGCTGCGTTTGGAACTTCAACCCTCTGTTTCGGAGCAGTTTCGTGACGAAAGACCTCACGACAATGGATCCCAGCAGTCTGTTTAATCCAGCTCTGTCACGGCAACTGTTTCCTTGAGGACCACACCAGAGACTTTTTGGACATTGTGTATCTCACAGATTTCGCACTCATTGACTTTTACTGCCATGGACTCAACCACGGAGGCCACGGAGCATAGCCTGCCATGTTTTCCAGAATGTTTTAATGGTGCTCCCAACATCAGAGCCTGTTCACAACATGGCCGCCATGTCAGTGTTTCCGTCCGTCATGAACCTTGCATCTGAAGCTACCAAGGTGGTCCCTAGGTGTTTGGACTGACTTCCAGTTTGGCTAACACACCGCTGATGTCGGTGTGAGCAGCTGGCATCTCTGTGGTGGTTGCAAGTCAGGGGGTCACAGAGGTTCTCTGTGCTTTAGGAGAAATACAAATACTGAAACTTTCCTTTAAATTGCATTATGGATATCTGAATATCAAGGGTTAAATTTATCTTCAATTCCATGTCGTCACCTTTATTTATATGGTGCTTTATACAATACAGATTGTTTCAAAGTAGCTATACTGTGATAATAAATTATACAATGATCCAGTTCATTTTGGCTGTACAGCAACTCTAAAAAGTGTAGTGTCATTGCTCAGCTGAAGTCAGTACAGTGTTGATTCAGTTCCATAAAGATCATCAATTATTAAATTGGTTTGTTTAATCTATAAAGCAGCTCTGCACTGTATATACAGCACATTTTCTATACACACTACAAAGGGTTTAAAGTCTATGAGAATACTTTACTTTATTATTTAATAAATGTTACACTATGTACGGGTGCTTCATGGCAGTTGCATAGGCCTACCTTTTCTGTCTTTGTTTACATGCAAAAGTTTTTCTCTTTTAAATCTCATTTGGCTTACATTTACAGTTTTTTTTTTCAATTGCTGACAAACATTGTTCAGTACTGAAGCCACATTTTCAAAACTCTTCATACAGTCTGCAAGATGAATCTTGGCCAAACAGTTAACCTCACCCCCAAAACTCACTCAGACCAACAAAACACTTCAGTTCATAGGCCTATGTCTCAAAATAAGCTTGTTCCACCATAACACTGGCAACAATTCTCATTCAGAAAAAATACATGTCATTCATTACACACTGACCAAAAAACTCTAACAACATCCCTGACATGAAATAAATGATGAACGGGGCCTTCACTCGCTAACTTCCCTCTGTCTCGTTCACTCGGATGTACGTCATTGCTTATGTTGCACTTGCATGAGTGCCCACTACTGGTGGAAACTTTGCAATAGGCTGAATTGGAACATGCTAAGCCCTTGATCACTTAGAATCCACTTTGGGGTTGATTTATTATTTTTTTCCCTTATGAAATTGTTTAATGCAGCATTCTATATATATAGGTGTGTTTGAGTTGTTTACATTTAATTTTTTATTTATATCATAGAGTTGTTTGTGGTGGGGTAAATTATGTAAACGCAATATGTGTTGAGGTCACAATCGTGTTGCATTGTGGTATATGTTGCCTGAAGTGTACATATGAAGTAGACTCGCTCCCTCTGTCAAAATCGAGAGAGCGAGGGTCTGTCCAATAAACTTCCCTCGTCCACTTCCCCCGAGGGAAAGTGCGTGTCTAAAAGTGGACTGGAACGCAGCCCTATTATCTTTGAAGTTTGAATGATTTTTTCAAATAAATATTCATTATATGATAATAAGATCATTTCATTTTAACTGACTGTATTACGGCATAAAGAATGAATGAAAAATACAGCAATTTTTTTTTTTTTCTATCTCTTTACATATAGTAATTTACAAGCGAAAAATGAAAAGTTGAAACAACAACAAAATTCTGAAGCAAAAAAAAAAAAAAAAAAAAAAAAAAAACATCATCAAAAAGCATATATAGTATAATCACATGTGCAATATTGGAGTCCCAGCTATGTAGGAGCCCTTACTACGCAGCGTTTGTTCTTTCTGTGTTGTCATCCCTGTGATGGACCGGACATATGTTCAGGGTGTTTTTCTGTCTACGACCCGAGACGCTGGGAAAGACTCCAGCCTCCCATAGACCCTATATAGGACAAATGCTTTGGAAAATGGATGAATGGAATAGATGGGATAGATGGATGGCTATAAAGTACCGTGAGGGTTCTAGTCCTCCCTCTCTCTGCCACTCTTCTTTTCCCTCTAATGTGTCTTCATTGATCCAGTTTTCAAACAAAATCATTCTGAAGCCATCCCGATTTAGCAAAAGATAACAAAAAAAAAAAAAAAAATACTACTGTAAAAATAGGACACATGGGAAGGATTTCAGCTGAAATTGCAATTAGTTGTGTTTGTAATAATTAGTATTGAATTTTATTGTAATATTCTGATAAGATTTTATATTTCAATATAATAACTGCAGAAATGCACAGAGTTTATCATCATTCTGATTTGAATGTGCTTTTGAAAGCAGTGTGTTAGCATTTGAAAAATGTGCTGCAAATATATAGTGTTGTGCAGATGGTGAAGTGTGAATGACAAAAGTGTTGATGGATTTTGGAAAATATGGTCATTGAATGCATTTTGTGTGAAAGCAATGGACTATGATTCACAGTTTGGTCCGCATAGACTTCTGTTCGATGTCACCATGTTTCCCCATCACAATGAAAAAAAAAAAGCATTGTAAAGGACAACATCCATTCCTTGTTTTACACGGAGCTCTCAGAAGCATCCGTGCAAGGATAAAATACTCAAGAACAGCTTTTCCCACAGGCCTTCAAGCTATAATCAAAAGATCTGGCTGAAGATTCTCCCCATCATTGTGCAAGATGGTGCAAGAAGTGACCACAGTAATTCTGCTCTCTTTAGCTGTCAAGTCAGCAGACATACAGAATTTTTGTGCATTATTTTATTGTAGACATTAAAGCTGCAGTCCGTAGCTTTTTTGGGTTAAAAATGATCCAAAATAAATTTTTGAGCAAGTACATAATCAGCCAGTGTTCAAAACTATCTGCTTGCCTTAGCTCGATTCAAAACGGTAAGCTTGTAATAATGTTTTTAATTCCAGTGGTACTGGTGGATTTCCACGGGAGATTCGAGCATGTCTTTGCTTCATTACGTCACATCTGTACACATAAAGAAGGAGTCTCGGCTAGTAGGCTATATTGCGTGTGAGGATGTTGGAGGTGGAGATTTATAGCCTTTTCTCACAGCACTTGATATAATTACACTGATCAATTTGATGGTGGATCCAGAAAGGTTCAAACGGCAATCACTAGTGACAACTGGAGATTCTCCCATTGTAAAATGCAAAAGACATCGTTCGGACTTCAGAGTGGCTACAGAAAAAAAGAGACTGCATCCGGACCCATGCGAAAACAAGGATATCGGAAGGGCATTCACGCAATGCTGATGTTATTAACATTACAATTTGAGAAGAAAGTATAATTTGCACAGTTTTACGTGATATGATAAGCGATCGTTAACAAAAGTGGATGTTACTTCAGGTAACATTTTCCTGTAAAAATTCTTATGTTGGTCATACATCCAAAAGTATAATCTGTGATTCTGAATGCCAGTATCCACACCGGCGCAGTGACCGACAGCCGCACACTCTCCTCAAAACATTGGATTCATCCGGGCTGTTTCGTGCAGAGGCACAACTCACGTAAAGATGATAATTCCGCGAATAACCGCAATTGCAGATTTCGAACAGAGATGGCGACAGAGGAAAAACTGCGGACTGCAGCTTTAAGGAGGGTTAGCTGAGTGAAACTGTTCTGAACACAAACCCCATCTAACAGGGGACATTCTCCAGAAGCTCCCTATAACGTTCTGTCAAGGTGTCTTAAAGTTATGAACAAACGTTCTTCCAGTAACATTAATAGAACACTTGTTCAAAGTTATCTGGTCTTTAATAATGACCTCAAAACGTTAGCACATAATAGGCTACATCGTTCATGGAATGAAAATGATTTTTTCTAAAACATTTTAATTGGATGTTCATCTAACATTTTTTGAATGTTACTACTTTTTTGGAATGTTCAGAGAACATTCCTTCGTAATGTTTGCAAAATTGGAATATTCCCTTAAAGGGATAGTTCACCCAAAAACATAAAATTCTATTTACTGGCCCTCAAGTTGTTCCAAACCTGTGCGAGTTTCTCTCTTCTGTTGAACACGAAAGAAAATATTTTGAAGAATGTCGGTAACCAAACAGTTTGTGAGGCACCATTGATGACTTCCATAGTAGCCTAGTTTATTATTAGGCCTATTTTTTTTCCATACTATGGAAGTCAATGGTGCACAACGGTATAGTCACTAAACATTCTTCAAAATATCTTTGTTTATGTTTAGCAGAAGAAATAAATTCATACAGGGTTTGGAACAACTTGAGGGTAGGTAAATTACTGACAGAAAAAATTGACAGAATTACATTTTTAGGTGAACTCCCCTTTAACGGTCGCAAAACCATGGGAAAAAAAAAACTTTTTAAAACGTGTTTTAAAACTTTCCAAAGAACATTCAGAAATAATGTTTTCATAACTTAATTGAGAACGTTAATACTGGGGTTTCCACCGCAAGGTATCACGGCGGGCGTTAAAATAAGTAGAGATCTTCATGCAAAGCAGAAGCGTCTGCTGAAAGGAAAATCAGGAAAAGAGTATGTGGATTTTGATGTGCACAAGCGTTTTAATGCCTCTGGTTTAGACCCGCTCTCTTCTCTATGCGCAGCCGCTGATTCCTCTCACTACTGACCGCACTATAGTCCGCATTGTTTGCAGTCGCCTTCCTTCAAGAGTGGGCGGTTATCATCAGGTAAGAACATCAAGACATTTTCGAAATAATATTTTTCTCACTTAGCTCAGACATGTTTATTAATTCAACGCATGAAACAATGACAGCATTTTCTAATCGACAAACAAGCACATTCTGTGCATTTGGATCTCAACTAAACCCTGATGACTTTATTTAATAGCCTACAGAAAAATCCTGCATGATAAAAAAAATTAAAAAATGCAATGGTATCTTTTGATTTAACATGGATGAGATGGCAATTGAGCTAAATTACCGCCGTTAAAGTCTGTACGAATGTATTCTGCCCACAGTCATCCGTAACCATGGGCTATATAAAATGATATCGACATGATGGCTGAACAATGGTTTGCTGTAAAAATTAGAATTTATGTAAGAAATTAGCTTTCTATCGATGGATGCGTGTCCTGTATGAATGCAAGAACCTACATGCTTTTGTCTTCTATAAGATAAGCGTAAGGTGTGTCATCTCGATGCGGGTTTGCTTGTGTTTAACGTTGTGAGATGCAGGTGCTTTCACTCGAAGCAGCTTTAATGGTAATAAAGACATGATCAGCGAGCGCCTCGACTCGACTATTGCGCAGCAAGGCAGCAGTCAATCTTCCTTCGTGCATTTTAGAGAATTAAAATAATACTATACCATCGTTCCCCCTCCTCCCCCCTCAATGGGAGTATATGACCAGGCACTTGCTTTCAGGCGTCTCCAAATAAGTGTTTTCTGTGTGATTTTTGCTGATATGACCTAGTTAGACTCATCGTATGGCTATTTTGTCATTCTGCTTGTTTGCGGGTGGAGTTTTAAAATGATTTTCTCTGAATCAATCTGCTTCTATTTTATGTTTGAGAATGATAATTTAAGTGTTTTCCTTACAGTAAAACTCAATGTGCACAGAAGGCGTGGATTCTTGCAGTCAAATGACTACAAAAATAGGCTATAGTGCTGTAGTTTGATGAGATCATGTGAGTTGTCTTTAGTAATGTAGGCCTATTCTCAAAATAAACTTTATGTTGTACATTTCCAGGAAAATGATCAGAAAATAGCATGGTAAATGATTTATAAGATGCATTAATGTGGCATAGAGCAGTGATGTGGAAAGACATGAGGAAAGGGTATTAAAAATAGGCTATGTGTAGACATGGATTGATTCATTGATTCATTGCGTACAAGGTAGACCGAGTAAAGTTGCAACATGTTTTGCTTTTTGCTGGAATGCAAAATGGTTCTGTCCATATAAGTCCATATAATAATAAGAATAATAAAATAAAATGAGATAAATTAGATATTAAACCAACATGTACAAGATACAATGTACAATATATTTGCAGGAAAGTGGTCTGGACTATATGCTCTTGAAATTTTCCAATAGGGAGAGCATGCTAATGTGAATAGGTTCAATTTTTTTTGTGAGAGGTGAAATATAGTGTTACTGTTGTAACTGTTCTCAGTTTTAAAATAATTACTTTTTTAAGAACAAAAACTGTGTTTGTAGAGTTTTAATGAGATCTAAGTCTAGATTTACTCATCTTCATTAGTGCAGATTACCTTATTAAGTTGCACGTTTTCCATTTATTCTTTTTCATATCTGAAATCTCTGATAAACTGGGTGATAAATCAAAGATAAATTTCTCCTTATAACACTTTCTTATAACTCCTTATGTTTTGTCAACCCATATATATATATATATATATATATATATATATATATATATATATATATATATATATATATATATATATTACATTTAAAATATGAAAAGTCTGGACTGGGCTTATTAGGTAGGCTACATGTAAACACTATGGCATTTTTAGCATCCATTACAAAACAAATTTTTAATCTTAAACTTTTTTTTTAAATCTTACCTACTATCATCTATTATTTTAATGTTTTACTGGCCACCATTCAGCTTTTAACATTTGAAAAGGGACACATTGATTGTTAAAAGCACAGTGATTAATATAATATAAAATTAGCGAATGGTGTTTGGAATTTCATGTCACCTATATCAACATAACTATATATAAACCTTTATATATTGCCATTTAAATAAAATTGGCCACACCTACAACAAACAATTTGGCTAGCCATGACCAAAAGCTATCTATCCTCATAAATTAGTTAATTATTTTGGTACACATTAGTTGCAGCCCAAACGTATTCGCCTTTGTTGTAGTGCCCTCTATTGGTCGTGTGGGATGAGTCTTTGCACCTGAATATCCAGTAGCACCATCATCCCACCAAGTTTTAAGCCTCTAGCGCTTCTTAAAATTGTCAATGAGGCTCCGCACCTCTTCACATTTCGTAATTCTCCCACATAGCACATCTGATTCACCTCATCGGCAGAGACTTCAAGACCTGAGCTGCATTCCGATTCACAGGGTCCCTGCGCAGTGTTCACTGCTCCCTACTCACTGCGCAGGCGATATCTGCTGAAATTCTCTTCTCTTGACAAAATGTGTTCATTCAAAAACCCTGCAGTGTCATCACACAGATGAAATTTGAGTCTGCATATTAGAGGAGTTTGAGTTAAGATTACACATAATTATAAAGTAAATATAATTCTTCTGTAAATAAAATGTTTCAAAATATTTTAAAATCTGTTTTTAAAGAACAATTTCAATGTTTTAATTAGCTGCGTGTGTTTTGCATGGGTAATTAGATTTTGGGGTAACACTTTAGAATACTGTCTCTTACTCACTGCATAACTAGTAAGGGATTACTGAAGAACTAATAGGTAATTCTATATTAACACTTAAGTCACTAACTACTAAGGAAAATGTGTTAACTAATCAGTATGTAATAGAATTTTATGATTGTGTTAGTTAATCAATAACTAATTAATTTTGTCATACCTCCTGAAGAACTAATTATGGTTCAAGAAAAATAACTATGAAGTATGAACAGTCATACACAGTAGTCACTACAATAATCCGTTTTATTTTAGCAGTGGTGTGAAGTACACAAATCAAGTACTTGAGTAAAAGTACAGATACCACAATAAAATATTACTCCAGTAAAATTATAATTAGGCCTATTCATTTTCAAAATTACCTTAGTAAAAGTACAAAGGTAATTAATTTTTAAAGTACATGAAAAGTAAAAAGCACTGATTTTCTTTTCTAGACAGTTTTAGTCATTCTTCAGCCCTAATAAGAAAGATAAGTGCAGACATTTACCTATAGGATATATTGATCTGCAAATAACTTTTTATTTCATTAGCAAAGCTTATCATAATGTACATTACATTCATAGTGTTTTTTTTACAGTAAGTTTGCTTTGAGTCAGAAGTATGTGGTAATTCTTTATTAATTATTAATGGATTCCCTATATTTTCACTTTAGAATACTGTTTCAGGTTCTAAGTCATTCCTGAAGAATTATCTAATAATTATTTATTAATTACTAATAAGTTTCCCTCAGTCGTTGCCTCAAATACATGAATTTACTCAATGGCATTCTATTCTGAGGAAAACAGACACACACACAGTACTGTAGTTTTATAAAATATAAAACTAATCTGAGGTTAGTTATGGCAAAGCACTTGTGTGGGGTTCCTTTCTGAAGTTGATTTCTTACAGAACACACTCGCAAAACCACACAGGCAAACATTTAACTTTAACATTATATGTATTTGTTAAAATTGCTACTTCTATTAATAACATTAGTGAATAAGAAAGGTCACAACTCAATGTAGTTTTGTATGATCGTTCATTAGTTACTTTTTAGTTATTTTTCTTGAGCCTTACTTAGTAGATAATTAATAATAGTTCTTCAGGAGGTATGACAGAATTCATTAGTTATTGATTTACTAACTGTTACTTAACACAATCATAAAATTCTATTACGTAGTTAACACATCTTACTTAGTAGTTAACAGCAGTGAAGAAGTAGTTAATGAAGAATTACCTATTAGTTCTTCAATAATTCCCTATTAGTCATGCAGTAAGTATAAGACACAGTATTCTAAAGTGTTACCGATTTTGGTGTGTTTATTTGGTGGTTTTATGTACTTCTTTGTAATTTTTAGTTTTTTGCTTGCCATTTTCGACTCCCTGGTTGAAATACAGTATCTCAACAGGGCCTTCCTGGTTACATAAATGCAAATAAATGACCATGCTTTAACACACACACACACACAAATATACATCCATGTGCCTTATTTAAATATTTATTATATGTTGACTGAGTAGCCTATAATGTGTCATTTTTGAGAGCCTTAAACTGAAAGTGTTTCTCGCGATGTTACTATGAACATAAATGTGACAGGCATGGTGAATGACGTATGTACTTTATGCAAAAAAAACAACAAAAAAAACACAAGGTGTGCTTGGGTAAAGTGAAGACAAGATGGATTTTTTGCACCCATTCCCAATTAAAACTGCTGAGTTGGCAATTTATTTTTGTACAGTACTTTTGGATTATTTCATTATTTTCATCCCTGTTATTTATTTTTGTGTCACAGTTTCCAGTGATTTCACAATGACAGATGCTGTGATGGGCACAAAAGGTGTCCACGTGAAGTCTGGGCCTCTTGGCGCTGAGCTGACTGATGAAGAGAAGGAGATCATCAACAGTGTAATTGTCCGGGCAGAAAAGATGGAAGCGATGGAGCAAGAGAGGATTGGGTAAGAAAGAGTTCATTGATGAACAGCAAAACATTGTTGTCACTGACACCTTTTAGTGAATTATACATTAATGTTCAACAAGGCCTTCGGTTGAATATGTTCAATTAGAACAGTTTAGTGTTTATCATGTGTGGACAGCCTGAGAGAAATCTAAAGTGTGATAGATTTATATATGACGTGAGATTACATGCTGCACCCTCCACTAATATTGGCACCTTTGATATGATCAAAACAGGCGGTTTATTCTGTTGGTCTTTCATTCACAAAACATCTAAACTTTAATTTGTATACACTTGAAGAGATTAAATATGGAGGACTTCCAATGTTTTCTATAGGAAGTACTACAGTAGGGTGAATTGCCCTAATGTGGGACATTTTTTGCACTTCAGACTTCTGTGACATATTGTGATGTGTAACCAAAACATTAAATCCACACCCAATACCATTTTAAAAACCCCAGTATGTTTCCTAAGCAAATCAAAGGAGAAAATTCAAATAACCCATTCATAAGAGAAATTATAGACATATTAGTGCTCTTATAGCAAGTCGTCTGAGACAATCTGCAGCTTTCCTAATGTGGGACAGTTGTGTTCCCAATATGGGACACTGAAAAATGTATGATAAAAAGACCAAAAATCACATTGATACATGTAGAATAGTAAAATTTTATTTTAGATTCTCTCTTAAATCTCATTTTCAACATTTTCAACAATCAACCATCCTCAACAATCTGCCTATACTCCTCTATGGCTCCTTTCATCCTGTCCTGCCTCCACTGATTAAGTTTCTTTCTCTTATCCTTTCCCTGTTTCTGTCTCTCTTTCTGCGTCTGACAATCAGTCCCTGTCTTTCTCACCTTTGCCATTGTGATCTGAAATACATTTCATTGAATAATCAGATGCATAAAATAAAGTGGAATGGCTTTATCGGTTTTCTACTGCGTTTTTAAATTCAGAGCTATTTTTTATTTGAAGTCAACTACCTTTTACACACACACACACACACACACACACACACACACACACACACACACACACACACACACACACACACACACACACACACGTACGTACGCATGCACACATACACACAAAAAAGAGCCTTCAAACCGCCCTTCAAGAATAAAAAATTCACATGACTGTAAAAATCTGCATTAACAGTATTCTAGTATTGCATTACACGACTAAAACCATGTAAATAACCATGTTTGTCCCACAAACCATGCCCCACCACACATTTTTGACTCATTGAAGTACTGTCCCACATTAGGCTGATCATGTTGTCCCAGATTTGGAAACCACATGTCCTAATGTGGGACACTAGGAAATTTGATAAAAATATAAAATATATAGTTTATACACACAAAATTACACTATTTTTTGATGGACGAATATTTCATAAGCATATTAGGCTAAACAGTAGCAGGATTGTTTTGTTTAAAATGTATTTAACTCCTTAACATCAAATTTGTTAAAACTCTATGTCACTAACCTTCGGATGGTCTTCACTCAAAGTGCCTCCTGTTTGATGATTGCTCCACCCTCAAATATGATTGGACATTTGATAGGTCATGTGATTTTGATCACATGACACCACAGCTTTGTCTAACCCATAGTTTTACTATCATTCATGTATTTATGTGGGATCTACAAACACTAGACCTTAGGTGTCCCACATTAGGCAGTGTCCCACATTAGGGCAATTCACCCTATATGAAGTATTACTTATTAAGTATAGAGAAGATAAAGGGAGGCAGTACCAATAAGTGTGGCACACACACACACACACACACACACACACACACACACACACACACATTTATATATATTATATATATATATATATAGCTTTAAATAAAGGTTTGATTATTGTACATACTCAAAATGATAGATACAGCAAAACATGCAGCCTATTTTTCTTGTATTTACAACATAAATGGAGGGCTGTATATATTAACTGACCAAAACATATGTATGCAGTTGACATGTGAATACTGTTATTTATGATAGACGACTGGTGAATCGTCTGGACACCATGAAAAAAGCAGTTTGTGGGGATGGAGTGTCACGCTGTCTTTTATGTGGCGAGCAGCTGGGCGCAGGAGGTGATAGATCAGTGGTCTGTGAGGACTGTAAAAAGGTGAGAAACTAATCAAAATAATAATCATTTAAATGAAACCTCATATTCAAATCATTTGAATTCTAATGAGATTGTATATATACTGTTTTTGTACATGCAAAATCCTAAATAACTAACAGCAAGTACAGCAACACATTTTTGTTAAAGTCACCATTAATTCAAATTTGACATTTTTAAAATAGAATATTGCAATATTTATTTGAAATGATCCATCCTTCTTCAATTAAAATAACTTCCCCTGCCATTTGCAATTTCTCTTCTCTTCTCTTCTCTTCTCTTCTCTTCTCTTCTCTTCTCTTCTCTTCTCTTCTCTTCTCTTCTCTTCTCTTCTCTTCTCTTCTCTTCTCTTCTCTTCTCTTCTCTAATGACGTGGTTACTAACTCGAGGGCGGGACAACCTGTCACTCACATGAGATCGACCAATAGCAAACCACAACCATCCAACTATCCAGGCAATTCCCATTTTTGATGTACAAAATCAAGTCCTGCCGTTCATTCTTTTTTATTCGAGAAGCCATTTCACTCGGACTTTGTCACAATAGGGAAGAATTAGTCTTTTGAAATTTCTTTTTCATGCAAACTTTAATGCAATTTGTCTACATACAGGAGGATTCTAAACCATTAAATCAAAATTTGAATAGTTAGTACTGCAGAAGTCTTAATCTTCAAGTTCTATTCTGTTTGTTATACAGTTTTGAACTGTTTTAATGAACTGCATGTTACTTCCAGTCTGTTTTTCTAAAACTATGTCCTGGTATTCCCATCAGAACATGTGCACCAAGTGTGGAGTGCAGACTAACACTCGGCCACGGTCTGTATGGCTCTGCAAGATCTGCGGTGAACAAAGAGAGGTGAGGGAAATAACAATATCACAAGGAAGTAATCTAAAGTACAACATGTCTGTAAATGTTGCTTGCCAGAGGCGGACAGAGTACACAGCTTCATTACTTGAGTAAAAGCACAGATACCCCTTGCTAAATTTGACTCAAGTACAAATAAAAGTACTACAGTCAGATGTCTACTTAAGTAAAAGTACTGAAGTACTTGTTTTTAAAAGTACTTGAGTATCAAGAGTACAAGAGTACTTTTTCTAAATATTGCATTACTACTGCCACAGTGCTTACATTTATGTACAGAAACGTCCTACATGGAGTTATGAAAAATGTTAATGTTAATACCTTGGAGAATGTAAAAGGAATTGAAAGTAAAATCAAGTCATTTTCATCTTTTTACCATGTTGCTTTATTTAACATTTAAGAAAATTCCAGAAATTTCAGAAAATTCAAATAGTCTGGCGAGGTGGGGCCACGGGTTGGCACATTCACGGGATGGACTTGCTGCGTCTCCATCCATTGTTTCGTCCATGGTTTCGTCTCTTATCTAAATCTGACCATGGAGTTGACTTTGGTAGAAAGCTGAAGGTGATTGCTGATAGGCTGTCCAAATCAGTGGGGCCTGCACAATCCAATCACGTTTGAGAAGGAAACAACAAATTGAGGGTTTCCGAGATTTTTCTTTGTTCTATTTTTTTTTTTTAGAAGTAGTAACGGGTACTCACGGTTATGGATAGAAATGTAGTGGGGTAAAGAGTACAATATTGGCCTCTCAAATGTACTTGAGTAAAGTCATGAGTACTCCCCAAAAATGATACTCGAGTAAAGTACAGATCCCTCAAAATTGTACTGTACTCAAGTAAATGTACTCCGTTACTGTCCGGCTCTGTTGCTTGCATATTTTTCCATTTAAGGTATGGAAACGATCTGGAGCCTGGTTCTTCAAAGGTCTCCCTAAGCAGTTCTTACCCTCACCTATGCCCGTTTCCAAACCTAAAGATCCCAGTTCTCGGCAGACCCCTGCAACAACTCCAGTTACTAAGAAATCTCAAGCACCGGTCACAGGTGAGGTGGACAAACTGAGATATCTGTATCAACAAAATCCTTCTTTGCTAAACTCTTGAATAAATACTTTTAAATATGAAACTAAAATCTACCAGACGTTTTCACAAACATAATTACACAAAAACAATCTCTGAACTTTTTCCACGCTTGCTCTATTGACTGAAGTCATGAAAACCAGCCAATTGTATTGTACTATTATTCATGAGGTTCAATCAGGTCACATTTTTTTACATTTTACAGTCGCACACTGAATGCGACTGAAATAGTCGCAATGTAGAGCCCTGAAATGTGACTTGAGTTTGAAATGTTACTGTGTGAAATAAGCCATCTTATCTGCATCAATGCTTCTCAAATGTATACTGCTGAATGTGTGTATTTGTTGTATATGCTCCAGAACCAACAACGGATCCATCAATCACCCAAAAACCACCCGTGGCTCCAAAACCAGCTTATCTTAAAAGTCAGAGTTACTCAGAAGCAGATGGAGAGGCTGCAAGCCCCCAGAATACTCCAGTGATGATGAAAAAGACTGCGAATGTCCATGCGGCCAGACCAAACTCATCCAGCACATTCCAGCCAGGTAAGAACAAACATTGACTTAAACCCCCTTAGCTGTTCTAAATTCACTGTAAATCATGGCTTCACTGTGCTTATTGCTGGTTATTCCACATACCTGGCAAGGTTTCATAAAATAAACACACATACACAAAAATGTAATGCTATTGATAAAAAATATAATTCTTCCACCAAGCAATGTAGTTCTTCTGATGCGGACTGGTTGCCAAGCAACACACAGACGCTGCAACAGACAGATGCAGTGGCGCAGTGATACTGATGTAATGCGGTCGGTCACAGGTGTATGCTTGTAGAGACATTTACAACGCCTTCGAGTGCGGCTCAAACAATCATAATCAAGGACATACTTAAGTGTGTTAAGAAACAGTCATGAAAGTGTTCTCTCTTTAAGTTAATTAAATGGCCTTTTATTTCATTACATTTTCATTACAAAAAAATGTATTTTTGGGATTTGAAGTTCAAAACAATGCACATTCATTACAGTTAAACACACTTCTTTTTCACATGGGTAGCAACATGTTAAACAACAAATAGTCTTTAAACACCTACTCAAGGAGTATTAATATGCTTGAAAGAATCTAAAGAGAATTGTATCCCTACCAGTTGCTCAGGAGGCAGAGAGAGGAGCCTACCAAACCATTAGCAATGCATCTAATGTTCAGGAAAGAGCTCATCCTGCAGAGAGGGAGGAGCAAAAGTCTGCTGTCACCCCTCGACCCGGCCAGCATCAGGCGGCTCCATCAATGGACGACGAGGAAGAGGCCAACAGCTATGACTCAGATGAAGCAAGTAAGCAGATTTTCACCGACTTCTTGTTCTTCCTTGTCTCTGTCTGGAAGAAACTTATTTTAAAAATGATGACACATCAAATCATTGTGAGACTGTTGCTGTCCATTTTCTCATTTTTGGTGGAAAGAGGCCTTTGTCGGATTTTGTTATAGGAAGTTAATAATAATCACCTGTTGGATTTATTATATCCTCACATTAATCACTAAGTGTGTGTAGCACCAAAAATAATTAAGCAGAGTTTCTAACTAATGCAGAATGTGTCGATCTGTGTCTAACTTTAATTTTAAGTTGTGTTGTTGGCATGAAATTCAGTGGAAGTCAATTGACAAAATGTTGCAGCACTTTTATGTGCTCGAAATGATTTTTACACCATTAAATGTCGCTGTTGCATTAAACTTTAAATATTTAATTATGTGCGTGTGTGTGTGTTCATGTTTTTCTATCCCGGTGGGGACTTCAACCTGAATACACACAGACTCACAGGGACTCGTGTCACCATGCGTAACTAATATGAGGTCCCCATAAGGAAACAAGCTTATAAATCATACAGAATGAGACTTTTTGAAAATGTAAAAGTGCAGAAAGTTTTGTGTGATGGGTAGGTTTAGGGGTAGTGTTAGTGTAAGGGGAGAGAATATACAGTTTGTACAGTATAAAAACCATTACGTCTATCCCCACAAAGATAGCAAACCAGACGTGTGTGTGTGTGTACAGGTTTGGCCATACTTGTGAAGGCCAAAATGTCCTCATGTATAATATTATGACAACCGACTAGTGAGGACATGTTACTGATCCGATTCCTCACTAGTTAAAAATGCACATAAATCAGCCAAAACATGTTTTATTTCAATTTAGTGTCTTGCACATGTTTCTGTGATGGGTATATGTTTAGGGGTAGGGGTTGGGTTTGGAGATAACCTCATATCATTAACCTGATATCAAATCAATGGAGGTCTATGCAATGTCCTTACTAACAGGGACGTGCACAGACATTTTGAGGGGCAGGGGCTCAAGTGAAAAAAAGGGCACTTCTCATAATTAAGTTTTCTTTTTTTAAACAAAAAAGTATATACATTAACACAACTCTGACTTTTTAAAAAATGTATTAAAAAAGTTAATTAATTTTTTCTTCCTCAAACTCTCTTTCAATTGTTTCATTTTCAAAATTAGATGTCTACAAAATAATCAGTTCACACAGAAACCATGGTCTCCTTAGTATTCATAGGTTTATAGAGCAGCAAAGGAAACCATGCCACAATGTGCATGTTTTCTATGCTACTAGTTTCAATCAAGTATATATTTGATACACCTGATGGTGACATGGACTAAGTTTCACATTTGAGGGAGGACTGTATCATCATCATCAAATAAAACCTTCAAAATACACATTTAGATGGAGTTTGTTTTAAACCTACTATCCTCCATCTGTTTGCATCTGTAGATTTCTTCTAAATTCTACGGTGGCCAAGAGAGCTCAACGCGCTGCAACTGAAGCAAACACATGCAAATAGAAAAAAAACATGTGCAAATAGAAAAAAACACATGCAAATAGAAGAAAAAAAACGCGTGCAAATAAAAAAAAACACCTGCAAATGAATAAAAAACATCATCATCAGTTTCACAACACGTGTGCTCTAAATACAGAAACGCGCTGCAAAAGTTCACAACACAACCAAATACAGAAACGCGCTGCAAATAACACAGACCAAAACGGAAATGTTTCCAGGGGAACCAAATAAGTAACGAACCCGGCTGGGATGTGCTTATTGCTCGTGAGCCTCCCTTTGCCCTACTCCCTTCGAAGGGCAGATGGCAGAGCCCTTAAAGTGGGACTTGGAGTGAGCAGGGCTAGTGTGCTGTTATGTAGCCGTGTGGAACGCACTTGATGAAGGAGGAACGAAAGACTACGCAATTCCTCATTATTTTCACCTGGGATGTCCCCATGACAACGCAGCACGGGGCGTCCATCAGCTGAAGAGCTGTTCTTACCACAGAAATATAATGCTGTTAACATAACGGTTGCAAATACATTTTAATTTACAAAAAGCTTTTAAAATATGCGTGTATATATCTGTGTGTCTCAACTTTAAAATTTTGGACCCTACATTACCTAACATTTCTTATGAAACTTTTCTTTATGAAAATTTAAACATAACATGAAACAATTTGTACAGTGTAACAAGAAATATACATATTTTTCCTTCATGTTCTTCTTCTCTATCTTTTTTATTTATATATTTTAGTTTTCAGCTCATTGTTCTTTTCTTGTTTGTAATCTGATGACATTGAACATATTGTTAATACATTTGTTAATAAATTTTGTATATTGTTATACAAGTTGTATGTCATAAAAAATGTAATCTCTGTATGTTTTGCAAAATAAATAAATAAATAAAGTAAAATTTTAAGCTGTAAGCACCAGCACGTCCCAGCCGGGTTCGTCACTTATTTGGTTCTCCTGGAAACATTTCCGTTGTGGTCTGTGTTATTGCAGCGCGATTCTGTATTTGTGTTGTGAGCTTTTGTAGCGCGTTTCTGTATTTGGGTGGTGTGAGTATTTGGAACACGTGTGTTGTGAAACTGATGAAGATGTTTTCTTATTTTGCCAGTGTTTTTTCTATTTGCATGCATTTTTTTCTATTTGCACACGTTTTTTTCTATTTGCATGTGTTTTCTTTTATCTGCATGTGTTTTCTTTTATCTGCAGCGCGTTGAGCTTTCTCGGCCACCGTAAAATTCACCAATTTAGATTTCTACATTTCAGGGGGAAAGACTCTTGATGTATGTCATGTAAGTCATTAACTTTAATAATAAGAATTTTAGGCCATAAAAAGTCATAAAAACATCCGGATTTTCCATACAAGGTCATAAATTACATTTAGCCACGTCTTAAAGGGTTAGTTCACCCAAAAATGAAAATTAACTCATTAATTACTCACCCCCATGCTGTACCAACCCCGTAAGACCTTCATTCGTCTTCGGAACACAAATGAAGATATTTATGATTGAATCTGAGAGGTTCATGACTGCTACATAGGCTCCCTAAGGGAATGAAACTTGACAGCCCAGAAAGTCATAAAAAAGAAAATGTTCGAATAAAGTCGTTATTTTTGTTTGTTTTTTCGCACAAAAAGTATTCTCGTCGCTTGATAAACTTGAGCCACTGTTGCGACATGGAATATTTAAACATTTTCTTTAATGACTTTCTGGGCCGTCAAGTTTCATTCCCTTAGGGAGCCTATGTAGCAGTCATAAACCTCTCAGATTTAATCATAAATATCTTCATTTGTGTTCCGAAGACGAACGAAGGACTTACGGGGTTGGTACAGCATGGGGGTGAGTAATTAATGACTTAATTTTCATTTTTGGGTGAACTAACCCTTTAAATTGATATGCTCATTCATTCATTATCGCGATATACTTTTTCTCGATAAAACGATATCAAGTTCGAGTCAATATCGTCAATACTCGATATCATTATCGAGTTTGATAAATGTTCCATAATGTTTATGTGCCAAAAGCGGAACGAAACTCATTTGAACCGCGCGCGCCTCACGGACTGTTTATCCGTTCGGCTTAAAGTCCAAAAACGGCAGCGCAGCGCGAGCTCACTAGAGCAGACGCGTTTACTCTGATCGGCGCTTCAGAGAGGGAGCGCTTCAGAACTCCTGACCTGATATTTAGATACACTATTCAATAAATATATTTGTTTGACAGGGAAGCTGTGCGCAAACAGGAATATATATTATTTTTCAAAAATAAAAAAAAAGCACCCCAGAAAAATGGGCACTTTCCAGGAATAAAAAGGCAGGAGCTCAAGCCCCCTTTGATGTCTATGTGTGCACGTGCCTGCTTACTAATATGGTGAAACAAATGCATGTGTGTGCGCGCGCGCATTTTAATCAAAGGAAATGCAACAAGAAAAAGGCAACACAATTATTTATGGCATCCACTACTAAGGTGTAGACCTGTGAGCTTTTCCTCGTGCATTCAAACCTATTGAATTGCTTGTGCCTAATGCAATATATTTTGTTTGTTTCAGCAACTCTGGGAGCACTGGAGTTCACTTTACTTTATGACCAAGGGAACAGCAGCCTCCATTGCAACATTATTAAAGCAAAGGTATCTTCAGTATTTTCACATATTAATATTAAAAGTCAAATTATTGCACACAAACACAAATAACTATAAAATGCAAGTGGATTAATTATGTTGATAATGTAACATTATTGTGATTATGTAGCAGTAATTCCGGACCTTGAATCTAATTGGCTGAGCAGTAGCCTATTGTGCTGATATATAGTCTTGTACTGGGGCTTTTTTTGACTGTTTGCTTCTTATTTATGAGTCTACACTTCATAGACCAGAATGACAATCATGGTCAAATTTTGAAATGTTATATCAGTAATATTGCACTGTGCTTGATTTTTTATTTGTTTTTAAGCAGTTTTAATATTTTTTGTAGGGTTTAAAGCCAATGGATTCAAATGGACTGGCAGATCCATATATTAAGCTTCATCTACTGCCAGGTGCAAGTAAGGTGAGATAGAGGGCTTTTTAATGTGCTGTTTGTAGCACTTTACCTTTGCAATTGGTATTATCAAATATTAATAATTTTGAACCATGTCTGGATTGTTTATTAAAGTAATTGAAGAGTACTTATATTACTAAAGTTATAGAATTTGTCTGGTATTCATTATTCAAATTATATTTAAAACATTTCTTATACTATAGTGCCCAGTCTCACCAAGCAGATTTAAGAAGCTACCTGGTTAAGTTTGATTGTAGTTTGACCAGTCGTTTTTTGGTATTTTTTTTTTTATTATTGCTGGTCTATTATTGTCTATTTCAAGTTAAATGTTGAGAACAAGTCTACAAACCTATAATGCATTAACCATGAGCAATTATATTTTAACAATAATATTAAACTTAATATTTAAATTAATATAAATATAAAGAATAATAAAAATAAGGGTAACACATTATTCCAAGTCCACTTTCAACATTCTATTAACTATAAATATCTTTGCAACCACATGTCAACTACCAGTCATTAGAGTATTAGTAGACTGTCTGTGTAATATAAAGATTTAAAGATTTATTTGGATGCTCAACAGACATTCTACTGACTATAAGTAACTTTAAAAGTACTGTACATGTTAACTTCTACTAACCCTAACCCTAATCTAACAGTATACTCTAATGAGAGTTATTTGACATGCAGGTGCAAATTAAAGCTGCAGTCGGCAAGTCTGGTAGATTGAGTGGACTTAGGCAAAATTTTGAATGTTTATAACTCTCATGGCCCTCCCCCACTATCAACGGATACCGTCCCACCGAGTTCATGCTCGTCAGTGCGTGTGCACCAGATTTTCAGTGAACGCGCCCGTCTCATCAGCATCCATCAACACCATGGATTATTTGGAGGTATGCTGTCCTGGCTAATCTACCGATAGATTGCAATTGCTAACGTCATTTATACTCTAAATGAGCTTACTTGATTTTCCGCCATCACTCTTCGTTACTGCGCGAACTTCCGCGAACTTCAGGCGTGTGCATGTGATTGTAACGTGCGCGAGGGGTGGCGTGTGCCCGATCTGTGATTGACAGTCAGATCTCACACCCCCCTGCGCTGATTGGACCCGATGATCCGGGAGCTGTGGATTTTTGCAAAACAAATAACACGCTTCAGGTGGAGTTAGAAGCTCATTTTTTTCTAAAACCACTTTAATTATGTTGTTCTGTCGATTTCACCGAATATGATCAAAAAAAATTTTGCCGACGGCAGCTTTAATCAGTTAGTTGATGTGTGGTTGCAAAGTTCCTAAAGTTAGTATAATTGTCACAATCTAAGTCACCAGAACCAGTCACTTCACACTACATTTCCCATAAACCCTTCTGGCTCACACCTGCACACACTTCACATCATCTACACCTGCCATCATTCACCCTCATCAGCTCCACTCCAAGCCTGCGTCACACACTCATCAGCGTTTGGTCTTGTAGTTCAACACTGAACTTTTATCTGAATACCTACCTGTGCATCGAACTGTCCCATCATTTGTCTTCCGCGTGTCATCGTCTGTCAGTCTTCAGTAGTGGTGGGCAGGTCGAGGCTTCGTGAAACACTGAAACAGTTGAAGCAAATGTGCCGGACACCTGTCTCCATGGTGACCCCTAGTGGTCAGAACAGTGTAAATGCAACAAACATGCATAAAACCCCCTTTTACAAATCAATTACAAATGTTCTATTGAAAGTAAAATCTTTCAAATGCAATTATCTAATCATCTAATAAGATTATCAAGTGTATATTCTTTTATCAATTGTCAGGGTTTGTTTTGTTAGTTCTATGAATGGCTCAGCTAAACAGGCCAATACGACTATTAACTACCATTATTCATTTTAATTATACTAATGTCTAATTAAATAGTCTACAAATGTATAAAACTGATCAGAGATCAGGTAAAACCCACAGACACTTGTTCAATGGTTCTCAGTGAATCCTCATGAGTCATGGGTTGACAGAGATCATCGCCCCCAGCGGTGAACCATTGAAATTCCGAAGTGTTTCGAAACAGTTATGACATAATGGTTTACTGAAATCACGTGACTCTGGCAGTTTGATACACACTCCGAACCATTGATTCGGAACAAACGATTTGTAAAGGCTTCGAAGCTTCTTGAAGCAGTGTTTTGAAATTGCCATCACTAGTCTTCAGTCCTCCAGCCAATTCTCTTCGCTACCTGCAAAAGATAAGACTTACCATTCATATACCAGTATCACCATCATGATCTGAAATCCAGACACTCACCTGCTAAATTCCTTTTTGTCATTCAATAAAAACTGTTCATATTTTACCTGTTTGCAATCTTCTGTTCTGTGACAATGTCATAAGTGGACTATTGAAATAAAGTGTAACCTAAATAGGCTTTATAGCTGTTATCGGCTATAAAATTATTGGCAGTGATATCAATTTTTTTTGCAAAGTTTGCGGCTTCAGTTGTTGTGGTGTTGATTCACATTGCTTCTAGATTATTGTGCAGAGTGATGAGATTCATTTGAAATAATTGCAAAAAGCTTCATGGGCCAACACAACCCACATTTCATTGTTTTTTGGCCCTGGCACAAAATGACCAGCTAACATAATTTTACTAATCATATCATCAGCATATAGGAAAGTGTGAACAAATGCTATTCAGCTGAAATCACTCGATAATTCTGATTGAATTATAAGAGCAGACTGATTGCTATAAAAGGAAGAATGAAGTGATTGCAGTTATGTTCTTCTGTTAGCAATGGTTACCTCCTAAGAAAGACAGTCAGCCATCATCGGTTTGAATCAAAATGGCCTCACATGCAAGGAAATTGCTGCAAAGAATATTGCACCTGTAAAAGAACCATTTACCGGATCATTAAGGACTCCAATGAGAGAATTTCATCTGCAGTGAAGAAAGGTGTCTGGATGTCCCAGAGTGTCCAGGAAAGACCAGGACTGTCCCCTCCTTAGGATTCAGCTTCAGAATTGTCACCAGCAGTGCAGAGCTTGCTCAGTATTGGCAGCAGATGGTTTCGAGTGATTCTGCATGCACAGTGAGGCTAAGACTTTTGGACAATGAAGGGCAGCAAAGAAGCCACTTTTCTCCCAGAAAAACATCAAGGATGGACTGAAATCCTGCAGGGAGTACAAGGATTGGACAACAGAAGACTGGTGCAAAGTTCTTTTCTCTGATGAAGCTACCTTCTAACTGTTTGGTACATCTTCACAATTGTCCAGAAAAGAAAAGGTGAAAGCTACATGTCATTGCCAACAGTGAAGCATCCTGAGACCGTCCATGTGGGGTTGCTTTTTATCCAAGGGAGTGGGCTTTCACAATTCTTCCCAAAAACTCTGAAAGGAATAAAGAATGGTATCAAAACTTCATTCAAGTGCAACTTCTCCGAGCAATTTGGTGATGATCCCTGCATTTTCCAACATGATGGAGCAAGGAAAGTGTGATAATGACATTGACATCTTGGATCTGTGGCCAGGCAATTCCCCCTATCTTAATCTCAGAGAACCTGTTGTCAATCCTCAAAAGGCATGTGGACAAGCAGAAGTCCACAAATTGTGATCAACTCTGAGCACTAAGGCAAGAATGGATCGGCATCAGTCAGGATTTGGGCCAGAAGCTGATATCCAGGATGCCAGAGCGAACTGAAGAGGTTATGCAAATATTGCATGTTTTTAAAGGGGTCATGACATGTTTTTTTGTTTTGTTTTATTATGTTCCCTTATGTGCAATTATAGCATTACTATAGTTTTTTGTACAAAACAATTAAAAAAATGTAGTGATTTATGACCTTTTCCCACCCTGTTTCTCCCCCTCTGATTCAAACAGTCTGTTTTGGAGGTGTTTCCCCTTTAAGAGTTCAGTGTTAACACCCATTGTTAAGATTGGCTAACGTCAGTGCTGCTTATGCATAAATTATTAACGTTAATCATTTTGTATCACATAGGCAACACAATGCTCCGCCACGTGAAACTTCGGTCTTCCGATCTTTTACCATCGTGTCAATTCTCAATTGATTTTGATTCATATGCGCGAGGGAGAGAGAGAGAGAGGGAGAGCAAGACAGTTTGAAGGCGCGCGCGCGGCCGGGGCCCCTCTCTCTCTCTCTCTCTCTCTCTCTTTTCGTTCTTTCAGTAACATGCCCTCTGTCACACTCATCTACATCACTCACCGAACAAATAAGGCTTTGGCAGGCTGCATATGCTGCAAATAAACTGCATCCAACTGCTTTCCCTGACGTCTGGATCGTTCGGCAGCATTCAAACATGTTGTTTGTCCACAGCCAGGAACAGCACATCTGCGTGTCATCGCAGTCATCTTATAAAAACAGACCCCCTCGCTGCACGTCAACGCATGCGATGATGTCAAATGAGGCGTAGTTGTCTTGCGCTGGAGGCGGTCATATGCAAACGACTGGTGCGTCACTTCGTACCGTGACGTCACTAAGTTCAAAGGATCTAGAACGAGCTGTATTTAGAGCTTGATTAAATAAATGGTTCGTTTATAATGGGGAGGACGTCTTAAGCTGTGAAACTTGCAGGAGGTTTTAATGGTACGAAGACCTCTTAAATACTAAAAGATCAAGGCAAATTTGGTTTCTCATGTCATGACCCCTTTAACAAAAAAGCCATTAAAACTTATAAAATGCTTATTACTGTTTTCAAGTATACCAAATAATAATCTACAAATACTGAAGCTGCAAACATTGCGAAACATTTTCGTCACTGCCAATACTTTTGCCCATGGCTATAGAATTAATCTACAAAGTGTTTTTTAAGCATTTCAAATGACTGAGATTATGTTTTCTCTTAAACTCGTTGTGGACGTACTGTATACGAATTATAAACTAAATAAACTCACTTCCATTGATACTTGCATAAATCTCTTTATCTTCAGCAGAGAAAGGACTCTTCATGTTTCACATGATTGACTGTTCGCTGTTAACTACATTCATGTGCACACTCTACAGAGTAACTTAATTGCATGTACAGTGGTGTTTTGAGATCACTGATCCCGTTCGGTTTTGTCAACTCAGAACCACTAGCTTCATGAGAAAGGCCTCAAATATGCAAGTTATACTTAATACTGGTCAAGCAATGATGATTAAACAGAGCATCTTTGTTGTCAATGCAGTCAACTAAATTACGTACGAAGACCCTACGCAACACTCGCAACCCTAACTGGAATGAGACGCTGGTGTACCACGGGCTGACAGATGACGATATGCAGCGCAAGACCCTCAGGTTTAAGTCACACACAGTGCTCTTGTACAGTTGCCATAGTTCTGCCATGTTGACCACATTCAAAATAAATTGACATTTCCTAATTGTGTTGAAGATGTGGATAGATTTATCTCAAATAGTAGAGCATAGCGCTAGCAACACCAAGGTCAGGGGTTTGATTCCCAGGGAAAGCAAGAACTGATAAAATGTGAAACTTAAATGCAATGCACATTACTTGGTCATATAGTAAATAGTTCCCTTTCGAGGGAACTCTCGATGCGTCACTTGACGCTTTGGGAACGCCCCCAGCGTGCATGCGTCTGAGCATCAATGTCAACTAGTCCAATGGAAAAAATGAGCGTCACGGGCGGGTGACGTCATGACCAGGAAGGGATAAAGGCTCACCCGGTGAAACGCGGCATTAGCTTCTGTGTCTCAGCAAGCGATCTGTGTCATTTTGTCTCTGTCTATTTACTGTTGTCTGTTGCGGAAAAGGATGGAAACTAAACAAGTGTACAAACAGTGTGCTTCTCCCTGCCCGCGTTATTTAACGGGTGGGGACACACACGAGCTTTGTGTCGTTTGTTTGGGAGTGGAGCATGCGGTCTCAGCCTTCGAGGGGGCTGAGTGCCAGCATTGTGAGATGTTACCGCTTCGCATGCTCCGCTCTCGCCTGTCACTCTTTGATAAAGAGAGTGGGCAGGCTCGCGATCCGCAGGGATCAGGACCCGCGTCTGCTGAGGCAGCGCGGAGATTGCATTCCTGGGGATCGCAAAAGGATCTTTCGGAGGGGTTGGAGACGGGTCCGAGGGCTCTTTCTCCTTCCTTACCCGAGAGATCCAGCGCTCTCCCCCCGGTGTCGGAAGCACGCTCTGCGGTTTCTTCCGCCCGGGGAGAGAGCCCTCCATTACTTCATTGCTCTTCCTCCGAGGAGGTTGATGCGATGAGTTTGGAGAGTGAAAGCACACACATGGGGGAAAGAGATTCACAATTTATTTCCCCAGCATATGATGAGCTGGTGGATGTTATGTCGCGGGCTGTAGAGAAATTAAATATTGAATGGCCATCTGAGAAGAAGGGCGCTCGTCCTAAAAGCAAATTAGATGAGCGCTTTTTATCTTCCACCACATTATCTCCACCACGAGGGCTTCCATTTTTTCCTGATTTGCACAATGAAATATCTAAATCGTGGAATAAACCTTACTCATCACGTCTTTTCAGCCCTCAAGTTAACACTTATTCGAGAATAAGGGGGCTGAAAGAGTATGGTTATGAGGCGATGCCCCAGGCGGAAGAGTATTTAGCCAGTTATCTTTCCCCTGGTCCCGCATCGTCTCTGAAAGCCTCGGCTTTGCCCACTAGACCGCTTAAAGCCACTTCGGTGTTAGTGGGCAAAGCTTATACGGCAGCAGGTCAAGCTGGAGCATGTCTGCATACTATGGCAGTGCTCCAGGCTTATCAAGCTGACCTGCTGGGGGATCTGGATAGTAGTGAGGGAGTCAGTCATGACGATATTCGTGAACTTCGTCGGGCTACCGATCTTTCTCTCAGGGCTACTAAGGAGACCGCCAGAGCAATTGGGCGGTCTATGGCAGCCTTGGTAGCTACTGAGAGACATTTATGGTTAAATCTGTCTGAAATTAAAGAAAAAGATCGAGCTTTTTTATTAGATGCTCCGCTTGAACCTTCTGGTCTCTTCGGCGACGCAGTCCACGCGGTCGTCGAGAGATTTCAGGAGTCAAAGAAACAAGCTGACGTTTTTAAAAAGTTTATCCCTCGCCGGGTCCAGCCCCCTGGGGCTGCTGGGCGTGAGCAGCCCCAGCCGTCGAGCTCATCATATCGTGTGCATCAGAAAGAGAGTGTTGCGTCTCGTGCACCTCCACGTAGAGACTGGAGACGGACGCAACCCTCTCAACCGAAGTCTTCTAAGTCGAAGCCGGATCTGAGGACCGTTCTTCAGGCGAAGAAGGCTTCGGTTCAAAAAAAAAAAAAAAAGGTCCTGATGTTCATGCATCAGGCCTGTGAGGACAGCCCCGACCGAAGTGGAGCGGTGTACACCTCATTATACGGTGCCCGTTCCATTTCGGGGTCCTCACGAGACCGTTCTGCCAACCCTGCCACCCCCGGTGCTTCAGGGCGCAGCGGTCTCCAGCGAGTCGCTGATGCTATGCTGCGGCACAGCATTGGTTTCGCGCCCTCTGAGGGGGGCCTTAGAGCGGCCAGTTCAGGTAGTTCCTGCCATTATGTTTCAGGCTCCGGAATTAGCCGTCTCAATAACACCAGAGACCAGCCTCGAGAGGCTGGTTCCCTTAGTAAATTTTCTGGCAGCGTGGAAGCTTCTGCCGAATATTTCTCGTTGGGTCCTGCAGATTGTAGAGAAAGGATACAGAATCCAGTTTGGTTCTCGTCTTCCTCGTTACAACGGGGTGCTGCCCACAGTGGTGCATCCCGAGCAGGCTCTGGTAATGGAGCAAGAGGTAAAGGCCCTGTTAGCAAAGGAAGCTATAGAACAGGTGTACTCACCCGACAGAGAGTCGGGTTTTTACAGCCGTTATTTCATTGTTCCAAAAAAGGATGGAGGGTTGCGTCCCATTTTAGATCTTCGTCTGTTAAATCGTTCAGTACAGAAACTCAAGTTCAAGATGCTGACACTCAAGCAGATCGTGACTCAAATCAGATCCGAGGACTGGTTTGTCACGATAGATCTGAAGGACGCTTACTTCCATGTCTCCATCCTCCCTCAGCACAGGAAGTTCCTAAGGTTTTCTTTCGGGGGCAAAGAATACCAATATCGGGTTCTTCCTTTCGGTCTAGCTTTATCACCCCGCACGTTCACGAAATGCGTGGATGCAGCTCTAGCCCCTCTCAGGCTTCAGGGCATACGTATTCTGAACTACATCGACGACTGGCTGATTCTAGCGGAATCAGAGCAGTTGGCGGTTCGGCACCGAGGTGTCGTTCTCGCTCATATGCAGATGTTGGGGTTGAGGCTCAATGCCAAGAAAAGTGTGCTTTCTCCAGTACAGAGAACCACTTTCCTTGGTGTGGTATGGGATTCAGTGACGATGCGGGCCACTCTATCGCCCGTTCATGTAGCTGCTATCCTGACAGCCACCAAAGAGCTAAAGCTAGGCCAGTCACGCACTGTAAAACAGTTCGAGAGACTGTTGGGTCTTCTGGCGGCAGCGTCCAACGTGATTCCTTTTGGCCTGCTGTACATGAGACCTTTGCAGTGGTGGCTCAGGACCAGAGGGTTCTCCCCGAGGGGAAACCCACTTCGTGTGATCAAGATCACGCGGCGATGCCTTCGTGCCTTGGTTATATGGAGAAAACACTGGTTCTTAACCCAGGGTCCGGTGTTGGGAGCTCTCTGCCATCGAGTTACGATCTCGACAGATGCTTCCCTCACCGGCTGGGGAGCGGTAATGGAAGGCCGCTCGGTTCAGGGTCGGTGTAGGAGTCATCATCTTTCTTGGCACATAAATTGCCTGGAGATGATGGCCGTCTTCAATGCGTTGAAGCAATTCCTCCCAGACCTGAGGGGCCATCATGTGCTCGTCCGTACAGACAACACATCGATGGTCTCTTATCTGAACCGTCAGGGGGGTCTGCGGTCGCGTCCGCTTTGCAAGCTGGCGCACCAGATCCTCCTGTGGTCTCTGGGGAAGGTACTCTCCCTGAGGGCAGTGTATATTCCTGGGGACCAGAATATTGGGGCAGACATCCTGTCGAGGCAGGAGCTGAGGCCAGGGGACTGGAGACTCCACCCCGAGGCGGTGGAGAAAATTTGGGAGTTTTACGGCCAAGCAGAGGTGGATCTGTTTGCGTCTCAGCATACGACGCACTGTCCACTTTGGTTCTCCCTTACTCACCCAGCCCCCCTGGGGCTGGATGCCATGGTGCAGACGTGGCCGAGGCTACGTCTGTATGCATTTACCCCTGTTGCTCTGCTCCCAGGAGTTCTGGAACGAGTCCGCCAGTACGGAATAAGCCTACTGCTAGTAGCACCACGCTGGCCGAGTCGGATCTGGTTTGCGGACCTGATCCATCTCTTAGACGGTCCTCCCTTGGAGATCCCAATCAGGAGAGACCTTCTGTCTCAGGCCGGGGGCACAATATTTCACCCTCGACCAGAAATTTGGAACCTGTGGGTTTGGCCTCTGAGGGGGCCCAACTCATAGAGAGTGGTCTCTCAGCTGAGGCTGCTGAGACCATTCTAAGCTCCAGAGCTCCAGCTACTAGGAAACTATATGCGCTTAAATGGAGAGTTTTTTCTGTATGGTGTCACCGACATCAGTGGGATCCAGTTAACTGTTCTGTGAACACAGTACTCGAGTTCCTGCAGGAGCGCTTTACGTCAGGTCTATGTCCTTCCACGCTCAAGGTCTACGTGGCGGCCATTGCGGCTTACCACGCCCTGGTGGGGGGTACATCGTTGGGTCGAGACCCCCTGATTACACGTTTCCTTCGTGGCACTTTGAGGCTAAGGCCTGCAACTCGCACTAGGGTGCCAGCTTGGGATCTTGCTTTAGTACTAGAAGGCCTGTCTAGGGCTCCATTCGAGCCCTTAGATTCGGTTTCAGAGAAGTTTCTTACCTTTAAGACTATCTTTCTGCTAGCTATTTCGTCCCTTAAGAGAGTTGGAGACCTTCAGGCCCTTTCGGTTTCCCCCACTTGCCTTGAGTTTGCACCGGGGATGGTCAAGGCATTCTTATATCCAAAACAGGGATACGTCCCTAAGGTGCCGACCTTGACTCCGAGGCCTATTGTGCTGCAGGCTTTCTGTCCTCCTCCTTTTACATCTGCGGACCAGGAAAGGCTGAACCTCTTGTGTCCAGTGCGAGCACTGGATACTTATGTTCATCGGACATCGTCAATGAGGAAGTCCGACCAGTTATTTATTTGCTTTGGATCACCTAAGAAGGGTCTTCCTGCTTCTAAACAGACGGTTAGTAAGTGGATAGTTGAGGCTATTTCACTTGCATACGAGTACTCTGACCTGCCGTGTCCTTTGGCGGTCAGAGCTCATTCTACGAGGGGTATGGCGGCCTCTAAAGCCTTACTATTTGGAGTTTCTCTTCAAGACGTTTGTGATGCGGCAGGCTGGTCCTCACCGCTCACATTCGTTAGGTTTTACAGCTTAGACCTGGATGCTGCCCCAGGTTCTCAGGTGCTTAGTGCTTAGTTTCAACAGACTGACACTCAGGTACTTGGAATTCTGGCGTTTTGGGTATTCTCGTTCCCAAAGCGTCAAGTGACGCATCGAGAGTTCCCTCGAAAGGGAACGTCTCAGGTTACGACTGTAACCGTAGTTCCCTGAGAAAGGGAACGAGACGATGCGTCACCCTGCCATACTTCCTGCTTCCCCGTGATCGGCTTGCTTCGACTTTTTGAAGCTAATGCCGCGTTTCACCGGGTGAGCCTTTATCCCTTCCTGGTCATGACGTCACCCGCCCGTGACGCTCATTTTTTCCATTGGACTAGTTGACATTGATGCTCAGACGCATGCACGCTGCCCCGTTCCCAAAGCGTCAAGTGACGCATCGTCTCGTTCCCTTTCTCAGGGAACTACGGTTACAGTCGTAACCTGAGACGTTTGATAGTGTAACAGTTTTTTTACTCTAGCTTTAATTCATTTTGATTTCAGTTTTGATTTTAGTCATTTTAGTTCTTCACCAGTTGCCACTGTAACATTGCTTATTTTTTGTTTGTTTTTCATCTTATATTTATATTTTATTTTATTTCAACTTTATTTAAATTGCTAAAAACTATTTTTAATAGAAGTTTTAGTTTTAGTTAACAACAACAACACCAGTTAATTAGCTAATCATAGACTACAAAAGTATTTTGTTCTTGTGTTTTGAAAGTGATATATTTTTTTAATGTATTGGAAATTCAGTAATCAAGGATACCTTCAACTATTAAAGGGTTTTTACTTATGTCTGTGCAGAATATCTGTCTGTGATGAAGACAAGTTTGGCCACAATGAGTTTATCGGAGAAACCAGAGTTGCACTGAAAAAACTCAAGTTCAATCAGAAGAAAAACTTTAATGTGTGTCTAGAGAGGGTTGTCCAAGTGAGTGCTTCATACTCATATACCCGTAACAGACATGCTTATTAATGACAACCATTGATGAATTAGCTGAATATATATTTCTTTTAAATACGTAATGAATTTTTTTGCCTCTTTTTGCTTAGACAAAAAGAACATCAACTGCAGGTGGTGCACGAGGAATCACCCTCTATGAGGATGAGGTAAATATTTATACTCATATTTATAGAGGTATATTACATAATTGAAAAGACCTAAAAATGTATTTACATTAAGATTAAGGTCACATTCAGCTTGCAGTTATACTATTATTATACAGGCTACACATTAGCATACTTTTAAAAGAGGAACTTATCACACAAATATTATACTTTAAAACAATACTTGTGTGCAGACTGAATGTAATGTTTGTGGACACTCAATTGCACATTAGTTGCAATTAAATAAAAATATATTATAGTTTAAAATGATGTTTTTTTTATCCAATTAAGTAGGACTTAAGTACATCTTTATAATTACATAATTAGTAGTGTTATCTTTGAAATATGGTTAAAGTTACTGCTGATTATACTGACAAGCATTTATGGTAAACTAAATTACAACTTAATGTCATTTCTATTGAAACTTGTATTTCATATATTTGTAATTAAGAATTGTTTAACTTTTAATTTTTTACTTTAAATGTAATATCGAATAGCATTCTAGAGTTAAAATTATAATCAAGTACTTTACATGTGCTTCAGTATGTTAGTCAACAAATACAAATAAGTGCACTTTAGAGCATGACAAAATATTATTAAAAATATTATTTAAAATGACCTTTACAGGAAAACTTGGTAAATGTACTTTTAGAAGTGGCCTTTTAATTCATTAATATTATATCATCTGCAAGTAAAGGTTTTTAAAAACATGCTTTTGAAATTTACACTACAAGTATACATTCACTACAATTAAGTGCAGTTCTTTTTCTCAAGGGTATCATTAACAGATGTTTGCAGATGACACAGAAACCCATCCCTAGACTTTTTACACTGATTTTGATTTACTGATTACATTATTTTGTGCATCCTGTGTATTTGTATGTCAAGTGCAAATACCAGCTGTAGCAGAATGAATAAACATCCATGTGCTATTTGTAGGATGAGGTGTTTCTACAATAACTACATTTGCAATGAACACTCCTGTGCTATCATTATCATCCACACTACTATTTTTGTACCTGTGTAGACTGGGAAGGATGGCACTGAGATGGAAGAGAGAGGACGTATCTTGATTTCCTTAATGTACAACACCCAGCTGAGTCGTCTCATTGTAGGTGTTGTACGCTGTGTTCACTTAGCTGCAATGGATGCAAATGGCTACTCTGATCCCTTTGTCAAAATGTAAGTCTCTCTCTGATCAATGTTTATATACACTCACCTAAAGGATAATTAGGAACACCTGTTCAATTTCTCATTAATACAATTATCTAATCAACCAATCACATGGCAGTTGCTTCAATGCATTTAGGGGTGTGCTCCTGGTCAAGACAATCTCCTGAACTCCAAACTGAATGTCAGAATGGGAAAGAAAAGTGATTTAAGCAATTTTGAGCATGGCATGGTTGTTGGTGCCAGACGGGCCGGTCTGAGTATTTCACATCTGCTCAGTTACTGGGATTTTCACGCACAACCATTTCTAGGGTTTACAAAGAATGGTGTGAAAAGGGAAAAACATCCAGTATGCGGCAGTCCTGTGGGCGAAAATGCCTTGTTGATGCTAGAGGTCAGAGGAGAATGGGCCAACTGATTCAAGCTGATAGAAGAGCAACTTTGACTGAAATAACCACTCATTACAACCGAGGTATGCAGCAAAGCATTTGTGAAGCCACAACACGCACAACCTTGAGGCGGATGGGCTACAACAGCAGAAGATCCCACCGGGTACCACGCATCTCCACTACAAATAGGAAAAAGAGGCTACAATTTGCAAGAGCTCACCAAAATTGGACAGTTGAAGACTGGAAAAATGTTGCATGGTCTGATGAGTCTCGATCTCTGTTGAGACATTCAGATGGTAGAGTCAGAATTTTGTGTAAACAGAATGAGAACATGGATCCATCATGCCTTGTTACCACTGTGCAGGCTGGTGGTGGTGGTGTAATGGTGTGGGGGATGTTTTCTTGGCACATTTTAGGCCCCTTAGTGCCAATTGGGCATTGTTTAAATGCCACGGCCTACCTGAGCATTGTTTCTGACCATGTCCATCACTTTATGGCCACCATGTACCCATCCTCTGATGGCTACTTCCAGAAGGATAATGCACCATGTCACAAAGCTCGAATCATTTCAAATTGGTTTCTTGAACATGACAATGAGTTCACTGTACTAAAATGGCGACCACAGTCACCAGATCTCAACCCAATAGAGCATCTTTGGGATGTGGTGGATTGGGAGCTTCATGCCCTGGATGTGCATCCCAAAAATCTCCATCAACTGCAAGATGCTATCCTATCAATATGGGCCAACATTTCTAAAGAATGCTTTCAGCACCTTGTTGAATCAATGCCACGTATAATTAAGGCAGTTCTGAAGGCGAAAGGGGGTCAAACACAGTATTAGTATGGTGTTCCTAATAATCCTTTAGGTGAGTGTATATGATACAGTATTTATTATATGCTCTGGAAACACTTATATAAGTTAAGGCATTAAACAACATTAAAATATACCATTCATATTAAATATGTTCTAAAAATGAAACCAAATTCTTTGAATTCTATGTATATTTATATGAATAGATGTCTGAAACCTGATATGGGGAAGAAAGCAAAGAACAAGACGCAGACCAAGAAGAAAACACTCAACCCAGAGTTTAATGAGGTATGTTTTCCACTTGTAATGCATTTATGCACATATTTCTTTATTAATTAATATAATAGTTGTTTATTTCTAGATGTCTGTGATCCAGAGATATGCAGACACAAATACAAAAGTTTGACCAGGTTATTCATACCCAACTACTAATTATTTAAGTTCAGTAGCAGGAGCCTGTTCAATGTACCTCGCTTAATACATCTGAAATTATGACATATGCCAAGATTTTCTAATTGTGATAATTCATCTGTGTTTTTTTTTTTGGGCTATTCAGATGCATTTGTGGTTTTGAATAAATCTCTTTCGTTCTTATGTTAAAATTCCACATGTTCAATTAATTCAACCATTTCAAAATAAAAACTATCAAAATAAAACACTTACAAAGAAAACATTTATATTTTATTTACAGTCATGTGACATTAACTGACACCAGAAAACTGTGAACATGAACATTTGTTGTTTAATTATTGAAATATGAACTTAAAATCACGAATGCTTAAATTAAATATTTTATGTTAAAGAAGTTCTTTAAAATTGTGAATCCCTGACTTATGGAAATGTTATTTGGGCTATTTTAATACTTTTCTATCTTTATGTGGAAGGCTTTGTTTCGAAAATACTAATAAATTATTTTGTTTTCTTTCCTTGAGAATGAACTAAATGCAATTGTGACAGGAAAAACATAAAAATGTATATACACTGTCAAATTTTAGCACTTTAAAAATTTGTGATCAATTGCGATTAACCGATTGATTAAATATTTTAATCAGCACTAGTAATTATATATGTTCATGTTTAACATTGTAACATTGCTTGTTCATTAAATAAAGGCAGGAGAAATATTAACTTAATTATTTAAATATTAACATAAAATCTCAGGGTGTCACAAACGGTTGCACAAACGTGAGGGAAAGGATCTGTTTGCAGCAGTGTCAATATATTTATTAAACAAAACTCAAAATACTCAAAAACAGGAGAAGAACAACTAATTTCACAATGAGAACTGAGAAAGAACAAAAATAATCCCAAGGCTTAAATACACAGAACAAACCAATCAGCAAAATAAATGTTAAAACAATGAGTAACCAACTGAAAACACTATAAACGGAGCTAACCTAGTGAAAATAAAGATCTCCTGTAACACAGGCATACTTAAAGTAATATTTTATGTCCATAATTTATTATTTTTTTTAATAATTTTTCTAATTTTGGCTATTTTAATGCTTTTCTATCTTTAAATGAAAGGCTATGTGTGCAAAATGTTAATTACATATTGTTTTGTTCCATTTCAAAAGCTACTCTCAATGCTGTGCTGATTTAAGCGCTATGGGAAAACATTTTTGTTTGATCGATTGTAAACCCGTATGGGAAACATGCCAAGAATTTGGCTTAAATAACCTCTGATGATGACGTCATCGGAATGCGCACGTCAGAGGCTACAAATAGACGTGAGACAGGTGCGCTTTCAGGTTCCTTTGTCTTCAAAACCGCATTGTGTGCCGTGTGTGCTACTTCTTCTGAAACTATCCCTTTTGCTAGGAGTTAGTTTTGTCAGGCAGGAATAAAGTCTTTCTCACGAGAGAGTGAAAAAGAGTTGAAAAAAAGAGAATCATGTTGCTAGAATCCACAAAGAGATGCGTGCCACCCTGCTCACGGCCCATGGCCCAGGATGATCCACATGACTTTTGTATTGATGTCTAGGGGAGAAGCACACTATATCAGAGTGTCAGCACTGGGAGTCATTTCCCATCAAAGTGCTCTGCTCCAGACTTGCCTTCTTTAGGGAAGAGCGAGCCTGCACGTCCTTGATGAGAAGATCATGGGGCTCGCATGTCGATCTGGCTGAAGAGCAGGAGACAGGTCCTCCCCTTTCTCTTGCTCTTTAACCAGATTGTGAGGTCCTCGAGCCTGCTTCTGAAGTGCACTCCGGCGCTTCTTCAGACCGGGCTGAGGACGTTAGTTCTCTTGGGGAAATGGATTTCGAGTGCTCTGCCTCTGAGCGCTCCTCTTGTGACAACAGATCATACGATGAGCTAGTCGAGCTACTCACTTGCGCTGTGGACAGTCTTCAGTTAGATTGGCCACAGGAACAAAAGACACCCAGACGATCGGCACCAGAGAGACGGCCCCTCCCCTTCAAGATCTCCATGACGAACTATCAAAGTCATGGAGTAAACCATAGTCTTCCTGTGTCTTTGTGCCCCCGACATCAGTTTATTCGACTATCGTTGGTGTGAAGGCACGGGGTTATACGATGATGCCCCAGTTTGAAGAGACGCTCATGGGATATCTCTCCCCTGGCAGCGCATTATCACTTAAAAAGCCTGCACTTCCCTCCAGACCATGCAGAGTTACATCCTCGTTGGTGGGGAAAGCTTTCCAGGTGGCAGGTCAGGCAGGTGCTGCTCTGGACACTATGGCAGTGTTGCAGGCGTACCACGCTGACCTGCTCAAAGAACTGAGCACGAGTGGGGGAAACGTTAGTGAGAATGTGTTCACTCAGCTGCACCTATCCACAGACCTGTCTCTGCACAACCAAGGAAATGACGCGTACCATCGGCCGTTCCATGGGTACTATGGTCGCCACGGAAAGACCTCTGTGGATCAACCTCAATGGCATCAAGGAGAAGAAGGAATTTAGGATAAGGAGTTGCCTATTCGGCAACGCAGTTGTCAGTAGGTTCCCGGAGGCAAAAAGACATGAGGCGTTTGTTAAGTTCTTCCCCCGCCATGCTCAATGGTCAGAGTTGTCGGCCAACAAGCCCTAACCAAGTCTAGCTTCTCAAAAGAGAGAAGCTCAGAAACAGAGAGTGGCAAGTCGTGCTCCCCCTCGGAAATATTGGGGACCGGCGCACCACGATGGACCTGACATTGCTGATCTCAGCTAAGAAGAAATAGTCCTGAGGCTTTTGCGCCCAGGACCGAGGGGGTGTGCCTCAGTCCCCAGGACACGGGATATTTAACATTCCCCCATCAAGACGTTGCATCACAAAACATTGCGTCACTAGACGATATATCACAAGACATTGCGTCACCAGACGCTGCATAAAAATTAGTCCCCTTTCGGAGAGCTAAGAGACACTGGACTTCCAGCAGATGTAATAGAGACCATGCTGAGTGCCAGGGCTCCCTCCACTAGAATAATGCATTTCCTCATGCAGACCCAGTCCACTGCCAGATTGTTTCAGTGCTGGAGTTTCTGCAGGAAAAGTTGTCAGCAGGTATATGTCCTGCTACTCTAAGAGTAGCTGTACAAGTGGGCGCATTGGGTGAGGGATGCCATCGTCCTAGCCTATGAGGCGGAAGGTCAAGCTTCGCCTCTGGGCGTTAGGGCTCATTCTACCAGGGGGGTTGCATACTCCAGGGCTTTAGCAAGAGGCGCCCCCTTGCAGCAATTATGTGATACGCCAGGCTGGTCCTCTTCACACACGTTTATTAGATTCTATAGTTTGGATGTTCATGTTACTCCGGGCTCACACGTCCTTGAGTCGACATCCCAAACTCATGTCTGAAGCCTTTCTCTTGTTTGTGTGCACACACTATACCACCTTGAGGCATCCAGACTCTTCCAGTGTGGCGGCGTTGGTATTATATTTCCCATAACGCTTAAATCAGTGCAGTATTTAGAGTAGCTTTTGAAAGGGAATGTCTCGGGTTACTTAACCCTGCTCCCTGAAAGAGTGGAAACAAGATGCTGCGCTGCACTGCCACACTGCGGGTGTGTTCAGGATGTTCTTCAGACAAAGTGACCTGAAAGCGCACCTATTTCACATCTATTTATAGCCTCTGATGTGTGCATTCTGATATACGTCATCATCAAAGTTTATTTAAGGCCATTTATTGGTGTGTTTGCCACACGTGTTCACAACCGGTCAAACAAAGATGTTTTTCCATAGCACTTAAATCAGCGCAGCATCTCGTTCCCGGTTTGTCAGGGAACAGGGTTACAGTCAAGTAACCCTAGATGTTTTTTTAAGTATATACAGACACATTTCTGCACTTCATAACAAAATTTGTTATTAGTTGTAATTAACTTTGAAAAATCGTGTAAATAATTATGATTACATATCTTAATCAACTGGATTAATATTAACTTAATTATTGAAATATGAACTTAAAATCAGGGGTACTTAAAGTTAATATTTTATGCCAAAAGGGCATAAAATCAACTCTGACAAAACATTTGTGGGAACCCCTGACTTAGAAACATTTTGTTACTTGATTTTATTTTAAACTTGGGCTATTTTAATGCTTGTCTATAATTATGCGCAAAATGTTAATTACATATTGCATTTTGACAGGAAATTATGCATGTATAGTCGAATTTCTGCACGTGGGAAATCTGTGATTTAAGTCTAAAAAATTGTGCGATTAATCATGATTAAATATTTCAATCTACTGACATATTGCATATGACATTTGTAATCTCTTTCCTGTAGTTGTGTTTAAATAATCTGGTCCAACATTGTAACAATGTGAAGCCTTGTTAGTCTTCTGTTGCAATTCTGAGAGTTCTTCTTTGTGCTTGCTATTTTCCTGCTGCTTTGATATTTTTACCATGTTTCTAAGATGCCCCTTGTTTGCCATGTGAACTGTTCTTTTGCAGGAATTCAGCTATGAAATTAAGCATGCAGAGCTGGCTAAAAAGACTCTTGATATTTCAGTATGGGACTACGACATTGGCAAATCCAATGATTATATAGGTATTTATTTATTTATTTATTTTGTAATATTATTATATGTCATTGTATTCACTTTTTCTTAATCTATGTTTACACCTGGTATTAACATCTGTCTTGGCTGATCTGGGGTGCGTTTCCCGAAGGGATCGTTAGCCAACTATGGTCGCAAGTTCCGTCGTTACCAATAGAGTTCAATGGAAATTGCGACCATAGTTGGCTAAAGATGCTTTCAGGAAACGCACCCCTGGTCAGGTTTGGAGATATGGAGATAATATTAGGAAGTGATATTTTGTTTTAAATTACCTTAAATGTTTGATTAAACCATCAAAATATAAATATTTTAAATATGAGGGACGATCAAAACACTAAACCTGGTTAAGATATTTATCTGACAAAATTATTTGGCAAGAAGGTCAATCTAAAACTACAGGTTTTATTTTACTATGCAAAAAAATGCTGGACTACAACATATTAATTTATTTGCATAAATCTATTGGCATGTGTTCATAATTTATTTATATGACAGCCTGGCCAAAATTTATTTCTGCACAATTTGGTATGTTTCATTGCATTATCACAAATAAAACAATTAACTTCAAGCACAACTATGCCTGAAAACCTATTGGTTACTTATGTAACCCTCGTTCCTTGATGGAGGCAACGGAGACATTATGTTGACTGACAAATGAGGTCTCACTTGGAAGCCCCAATCACCTCTGCCAGTGTGCAATGGAATTGGAATTTGCATGCCGAGCCACAGGCTCCGTACATACAGGTATATAAGATGGCGGCATACATCCAGGTTTATGCTGTGGAGCCGAGACTGTGTCCCGGCCATTCAGTGGGTGGTTCAGGGTTGTGGCAGGGGGGAAATAACATCCCTGATTCCTCCACCACTGAACGAGGGTCACATCAGTAACCAAGACGTTCCCCATCTGTCAGTCACTACAATGTTGTATTATGTAGTAACTATGTTATGAACTATGTTATGAGTGTTGGAAGCACAGATGTTGGCAAGTCGTAGCGTGCACTTTTGGCAACTGCTCCCATAAAGTCATAACCTACCCAGCTCCCCATGTAAGCCCAAGTGATAGCCATCCATGCCAACGGGGCTTACCATGGAGACGGTCGTGGCTGCTGTCCTTGTGTGTTTGTTTCACAGGAACTTTATTCCCCCTTTTTTCATTCATTACCATTGTGTTAACGCTGGGTAAGTGCACCTATTCCAATGGAAAGGGACACTATGGAGGCCACATCCTACCTGTAGGGAGGAGCATGTGGAAAAACACATATGGACTGACCCGTGGGGCAGTGCTACATATGGAAAGATCTCTGCGGTAGGTCCTGCCTAGGCCGGGATGCCTCAGGTCCAGAGACCAGGAACCAGGAACTAGGTGGGCTAGTAAGACGCAACCATAAATATCTGCTCCTCGTCCTCCCTGACCTTGCACAGTGTCTGTGCGAGCATGCTCTCTGGGGGAAACGCGTATTTGTGTAGGACCCTGGGCCAGCTGTGTGCCAATGTGTCTGTGCTGAGAGGGGCCTTGGTCAGGGAGTAAAAGTGCTGGCAGTGGGAGGAGTCCTGGAAGGCAAACAGGTCTACCTGTGCATCCCTGAATTGACTCCAGATCAGTTGGACCTCCTGGGGATGGAGTCTCCATTCTCCCGGGAATGTGAGCTGTCATGAGAACGCGTTGAGCTCGCTTGGAATGTAAATGGTGCAGAGAGACCTAAGCTGCTGCTAACTCCAGAGGAGGAGATGGCGGGCGATTTGTGACATGCAACGTAAGCATACAATGCCTTGGACAAAACTGGAACAGGGTGAGCAGCACTGCGACAACTCTAGGCAGTTATTGTGCCACTGCAGTCAAGGTCCCGTCCAGGAGGCCGATGCTGTGTGCCTGTTGCATACAGCGCCCCAACCCATTCTGGAGGCATCTGTTGTAACAACAACGTGCCTGGACACTTTTTCTAAGGGCACTCCGGAATACAGAAAAGCAAAGTCAGAGCAAGGGCTGAAAGTTTGGCAATAGATCAGTGTGATGTTCACGTGGAGTGTGCAGCAGTGCCATGCCCATCTTGGGACTTGGCTGTGTAGCCACTGCTGTAGCGCTCTCACATGCATCAATCCAATCGTCATGACTGCGGATGCCATATGCCCCAGGAGCCTCTAAAATTATTTAAATGGAACCGTTTTTCCCCCCCTGAACGTATTCAGGCAGTTCAGCACTGATAGTGCATGCTCGTTTGTGAGACCGAGTCCAACTCTATACCGAGAAAAGAGATGCTCTGCTTGAGGGAGAGCTTGCTCTTTTCCCAGTTGACCTGAAGCCCCAGATGGCTGAGCCAATCATCCAACCTCGAGCACTCAGGACTGTCACAGAGCGCTCAGCGACGCCTCCTCCTGGTTGCATCAGATCTCTCACTCCTGCTTACTAGGACTGCATCTCCTGATTATCCTCTCATCATTTCATTAGCATCACCTGTGCCTCATCAGCTCCCCTTTATCTGGACTGTTCTGTTCATTGTAATTTTGTGAAGTCTTGTTTTACCAATCCTCTGTCACAGTTTGTATCTTTTGTTACTCGCTGCTTTGATTTGATCTCTTGTGCTTGAACTTGGACTTTGGACTCGTTTATGAACCTCTGCTGCCTGCCTCTTACCACTGCCTGTTTGACTACGATTCTGGATTGCCCTTTTCAAGATTTGAGTTTATCTCATTATTCTCAGTTTGTCTTCTCCTTTAATAAATCTCTGCAAATGGATCCGACTGTCTCTGCCTCAGTGTCACAGAGACAATGTGGAGGGTTCCAATTGTGTCCAAAGCTCGCGGGGCCCGGACAAGCATGGCCATCAACTCTGCATCCGACTTGTCATGAGCGGCCACCAGAGGTGGGTAGTAACGAAGTACATTTACTTCATTACATTTACTTGAGTATTTTTTGGAAAATGTTTACTTTTAAGAGTAGATTTAATTGTGGGTACTTTTACTTTAACTCGAGTACATTTCTAATGAAAAAACTGTACTTTTTACTTCGTTCCTCTCGTTACTTTATTTTAATGCAATATGTTGTTAAAAGCGTAGTTTATTCTAAGCGCGCGCTCTCTCTTTTTTCTGGGCATGAGCGATGCTCAATTCACAAATGAATCACTCTTTTGAGTCGATTCTGTTCAAAGACTTCATCAAACAAGTTGGGCAGATCTGTCTAAATCGGTTCACGAATCAGTTTGAATGATCTGTTCAGTTTCCTGCACGCATTGAATCGTCTCGGCGTCGTAACAGGAAGATTTAAGAACATCAAGAGCGTTGTATGAAGTGGCGGTCCACAGTCTACAGTAGTCTAGAAAGTAAATCTGCAAATGCATCATATTTTTTGCCAGCGATGAAGATCTTTATAAGTTGAACATCTTCGTATGTTACTTCGTAAGCTGTCTGTGAATGAATTATTCCACATGACGATACATTCGATTTCATTTCATTCAGGTAATACATTTTACAACCAAACAGATTATTACGCCATAAAGCGCTACTACAAAGTATGGCATTACCCTTTTTTTGGACATATACATTACTTTATACATTAAATAAGCTATCATCGTCCAGTTTAAGAATGTGTGTATACACACAATGTGTGTGTATTGCGCAGTGGCGTGCGAACTCGACTTGAAAACGAATGCCTTTGCTTGCCTTATTAGACTCAGTTAACCAGTTTAAAGATGCTTTCATAAATATAGCCTACATTTAAATACATTTTGGAGAACAGACAGAAGAAGATCTGTGTATTTGATCGTTGTTTGTGTTGGGCATGACATGACTGCGAGCACATGTGAAGAGTTTTAACACTTTCTAATCTGTGTCAATGGTTCCCATCCCTTTATGAATGCAAAACTCCATAGAGTCACTTTATTCCGACATTGTCTAATAATCCAAATGTAGTTGTATAAGTTATTATACTATTATACAAACTAAAGGACAGGCAATGGTTTTCAGGCTACAGATATAATATACAGATATACAGAAATAATGTTTGTCTCTTCTGTTTTTGTTGCAAAGATAGCTTATCTAATTATGATGATAATAGTCATTTAAATGAAAAATTATCTAAATAATATCATGATATATATATATAGGCCTTTGTGATCCAAAGTAACTAGTAACTAACTACTTGAGTAGTTTTTTCATTGGATACTTTTTTACTCTTACTCAAGTAACTTTTGAGATTATTACTTTTACTTTTACTTTGAGTAAATATTTCTATAAGTACTTGTACTTTTACTTGAGTACAGTTTTTGGATACTCTACCCACCTCTGGCGGCCAAGGGGGAAGCTCAGCCTTATCTTCCTCTGCAGAGGACAATTATCCCATACTCCGATCCAGCTATCGACATCTGATTCTCACCTGGACCGCTGAATGACACGCTGGGTCCCCTGTGAGAAGGACCTGTGCCATCACTCGGCAGCTCAATGGCACACAACACTGCAGAGGAACGGGAGGTCCTTGGGGACTGGCATGGGTAAAACGCTCCCACTGTAACCCTCAGGTCTCCCAGAATGTTAACCATACTTGTGGGTCTGCTTTGAGCAGAGGCAGCACGCTGGGTAACATCAGAGGGGACTCTAGCCTTCACGAGGAAGGAGAGTCGCGACCACAGTGTCGACATGGTCATGCCCTTGTAGTATCCTTCTCAGCATGTTCTCGACCCAGGCATGTGAGACTGCGATCGTGGCCATCAGATGAAGACAGGAAACAACCGCATCCAGAAACACATGGATGGAAAGGCATCTTTAAAAAGTCGCTCGCCTGCCGTGCTTGCTCTTTTAGGAAAATCTGCCCTTTTGTGCTAAAGTGCACAGGGGGATTTCACTGCACTTTACTAAGCACTGCTCTCTTTGTGAATGGCAAAACCCACTGAATGTGCCCTCTTCCACCAGCGAGAGAGATCTTCTCCATTGCACATCTCTTATCATTGCTTTGTGACTGGAAAGAGTAACCACTGTCTGCAACCACTCAGCTCCGAAGCAAAATCTGAATGAGTGGATGTGGGCCGGCATCTTATATACCCGTTTATTTAGGGGAGTGGCTCGGCATGTAAAGTCCACTCGCCAACTTGTTGGCCATTTTTCGAAAACTCAGAGGTGATGGGGCCTCCCAAGTGAGACCCCATTTGCCAGTTGACAAAACGTTGTAGTGACTGACAGATGGGGGAACTCTTTAACAAATTTGTAATAATATTTGAAAGTGAAAATGTCAATTTTTAAAAAAAATTATTAAATTAAAAAACCAATAGGATTTTTCAATTGGCTTTTGGATTATTAGAAAAAATAAGCTTTGTGACTAACAAAAGATTCTTACACATTTTGTTCATTATGGTTATCTTCACAAAATAACACAACTTATGAATTTTGAAATTCAGAAGAATACAATCGGAAGAAGTAAAAAGCGTAACATAGGTTATAAACAAACTACACCACAGTTGTACGACTTATCATCTCAATGTCTCCACCATTAAGCTTCTGATAACTTTTCCAATCTTTATTTAAAAAAAAAAAAACATTTTCCCTAAAAGTTTCCCTAACCTCTTTAGTACCATTTTAGACACTTGTTAGCAACTGCCTTTTTCAATACCAGTAAATCTTTTAAAAAAAAAATCACAAGAGGGTAATATTGATGTATTTTTTGTCATAGAACATGAAAATAGCTTGAGCTTGTGTTAACCACAGACCTTATTTCAAGCATTTAACAAACAAAAAACGTTTTTAAAAAAACTTTGAATTCAGGGTGATGGAACCGAACCGTTTTGGGGTTTTGGTCTATGTCATCTTGATCCCATTTGCACATATACTGTATTTAGCAATGTCTGCTTGTGAACGGATCAACCAGAAATATGTTGATGCTAGGTGTAAACAGTTGTCATTATGTTTCAAATTGACCATTCACCACTGACTTTCATTTCATTCCTTTATTGAAAATAAACACTGCATTGGTATGTTTTAATACTACTAATATTTCTTGATCAGGGGGCTGCCAGCTTGGAATCACTGCCAAAGGTGAGCGTTTGAAGCACTGGTATGAATGCCTAAAGAACAAAGACAAGAAGATTGAGCGTTGGCATACTCTTCATAACGAGAATCACATCTCAAGTGATTAGGCTCTTTAAGCTTTGTGCATGCCTTTGACAGTTTTACTTCCTAAAGTTGTACTTGGCCCATTTGCCAACTCCATTACCCTCCACTAATGCATATTTTGGGTTGTACCGATCTTGCTCTTGTCCGGCTGACACACGATATGCTTTCAAAGAACAAAATGTGATGTCTGGAGCTCTACTGTTCACTGTGACTTACATACAAATGACCATCGGTTAGCATTAAAAAGTAAAAGAACTGCACTGTTATGTCATGTCATGTTCTCTTATCTGGCCAAAGTAGCATTGTGTTTTTTTTTTTAAGTTAAAGTTTAAGAACAACTGTAAAAACTCCAAATATTTACCTTGTTGTGGGAATGCGTTAATATCATGTCTCTTAGCAACCTGTTATTCAAAATAATTATTAAAGTCTTTCTCCTTAAAAAAAGAGGCAGATACAGAATATATAAGCCCTATTTTAACCAGTTTTACCCAGTCTATGAATGTTTACAGGCCATTTAGAATGTCAGGTAAAATATAAAATTCACACTTTAACAAAAATAACACTTTATTGACTTATGTAACACCTTCAACATCAAATTTAAATAATCATTTCAAACAAATAGGGAAACAGCATGTAGGGATGTTTACACAGCACAGATAAGACTAAATCCAAAGAATGTTTAAGAATTTTAAACCATTACAAATCATTTTATGTGATCTGTTTGACAAGGATACATTTAATATGAATTAGGTTAGATAATCTTCTAATGAATGCAATTTTGTAACACATTGCTTGGTGTGCCTGGTTTATAACAACACTTCTGTGTAAGCACACTATTCCACAAAACCATTTCAAACATGCGTCATATTTGTGGTCTATAATGCGCTGAAAATACAAATGCCCTTGTGTGAAGACAACAACTTCTATGGACAAATAACATTATTTCATAAAAGAATAGACTAAAATAGCTGTGAAGCAAGCCAATATTACTTTAATTAGTCACCTGCAGCCTGTTTGTCTTGTGACTGCAGTCCAATCACAGGATTGCATCAGGAAAGCACATTTACAATGGAATGACCTCAACATTTCCCTTCTTTGCTATTTTAACCAGCTCTAATACATGAGAGTGTCTTTGATAATTGTAATGCAATTCGTTTTCTTTGTATAATTTACTCCCTGTAGATGAAATTACTGTTTACCAACAAACGCTTCACAGCGACACTTCCGGGGTGTTCAGGAACCCAGAAACAGAGCTGTTCCGCTTCAATTTGAGCTTAAAAATCTAAATTTAAGAGCTAAAACATGTTTTCAAAAGATTTTTGGAGCTTTGAAGTTTTTCACCAATATTGCTGGATCAAGGCAAACCAAATTTACACAAATTATGAGAATTTACTGATCCTGGACAAAACCTATGCTCTAGAATGCCCCACTGCTGCTGTTGGTAGATTTGCATTTCGCCAAGGCATCACACAAACAGCTGATTTTACATTTTAAACCATATTTGTGGTTATAGTATGTTTTGTATAATTCATTTGGTCCTAAATCACCAAAGGACCACCAGTGATCTAACAGGACCCGGTCTCGGCACTACTGTGGCACGCATTGGCTTTTTATGAAAAGATGTGAGAATGAAAACTTTTCAAAGCTGAAAAATGCGAAAATGTTGTAGTTGGTTTTTGTTATGCTCGAAGTAACTGTACAATCAAAAACAGTGTTTGTTAATCCTAATCAATATCAATATCAATATGATCAAATATATGTATTTAAACAAAAAAAGGGGTGGGTGATATGACCAAAATCTTATATCACGAGTAATTTTATTTCACAATATATATATCACATTGTAATTATTTTTGCTTTAAATTAGGTTTTTACACCATCAAAAATGTAAATAATTTCATAGAAATTTTATTATCCTTGTCGCCAATTTCAATCACAAAAAACGAACACTAGCCTACGTAAAAAATATACATTTATTCTTGTTAAAGTGAGACAAAAGTGATTTAGTCAAGAGCATTGAGAGATTTTCTCTCTTTTTTTTTACATTAATCACACAGATGACAGCAGGTCTATTAGGCTGCTGTCACTTTAAGACCGAATGCACTGATCCAATATACTGTTACATATGAGTTTTTTTCTCAACTGTTTACATTCACTTAAGACATAAATTACTGTGTTTATGAGGATACTGGCAAAGACTGGGATTTTGACATAAGTGTGTGTATTTAATCGGCAAAAAGAACTCAGTGCCTGCGCGCTCTATGAGCAGCGGCTTCATGTTTACACAACAACGATGTATTAAAAACAGAAAAAAAAAAACTTTGTACAGATGACAATGTTGTCAAAACTATCTCCACTCACATGGATCAGCGAAAATGACTAAAAACGCTGTATTATGCATGCCAGGCCAGTTGGCAATGTAAATCTATAGACTGAACAGGTAATACGCATGTGCATGCCATCACCATTTTCACAGATTCATGTTTTTGTAGTTTAGATGGAGACGAAAACAGTATCATTTCCAAAAACTTGCACTTTGAAACCCGTTTTCAAAAGTTTGCTTTTTTCAGCCCCCCAAAACACTGTTATCGTGTAAATGAAAGGCCATTTTTAGTTGAAAATGGTGTCATGTAAACGGCCCCTTAGACAGCACTCAAAAACCATCTGACAGCGTGTGCATATAGCGTTATCTTTCGCTGCTTATTGTGTTTTAACTGTTTAAAATCAATTGTTTTCAAACCGGAATGCTTAAAAACGCATGCAAACGATAAGCTTTTATGATGGCGCAGCACAGCAACATCATATGAGTGCGTAACCGCGATAGGCCAAAAATTGTGTCAACCAGTATGTCACCCACCCATAATGTCCACAACTTAAGCTTCAGAATGTTTTCAAATTTTCAAATGTGTATTTAAGCAATAAAGACGCATTGCTTATCTGATTTTACTTTTATGTCATGTCTTAGGCTTTAGAACATCCTGTTATACGTCCAACAAATGAAATAATGAATAAAGTTAAAGCTATTTTTTGCGGAGAGAATACAGGAAAGGGACTGGGACATGATTTGAGCCAGACTCAAACCTGGGTCCCCATCAGCACGCCAGTTGTTTATAAATGGGCCGGACCACCATCTGTGCCAGCTCCAACTAAATAATGCCAAAACAGATCATTAGAACCGCACCACTGCTCATGTCAATCACTATAAGATGCTTGTGTGAAGAACCCAGAAGTGTGGTTGCCTGTTGTTTGACATCAGGGAAAATTTTAAAGGGTCATGTCATGTGGAATCAAGTTTTCCTTGATATTTTGATATATAAGAGGTCACTACTATAAAAACACTCAAAGTTTCAGAATTTAAAACATCCTCCAAAAACAAACATTGATTGTTACTACTCAGCAAAATCAGTACTTTGTGAAATTAGGATATTTAAGTATAACAGTGGTCTCAAAGGGTAAGCGTCCACAAAGTGGAGGGATTTGGTTGTAGGGTCAGAGACTGGTGAAAAATGCAAAAAAGTCAAATGAAAAAAGTATTATAAGTGAACCTCAATGAATATCATATTAAAATAAAAATAAAAACATGACATGACCAACACAATCCCACGGCAACTATTTTACATTTTGTCGAATTGGTCACAAATTTGTACGATCTCATTCGTATGTTTACACATGATCTCATTCGTATGATACATATACAATTTCATTTGAAATTGCGACCTTGTAAAATAGTTTTGTTTTCCTGTGAGATCATGTTGAACGCGAACTCTAACCTTTTGTAGTCCAGATGGGTCAATTAGGTTTTCAAAATGAATGTGATCTTGCTGTATTTTTCATGACGTCTTATTCACATACAGAGCTATCTATGATTGTATCAATGCCATTTTCAAAAAACAAACAAAATAGAGCACACCAGTTACTTACAACCATATTTGCCAGTTTAGTTTGTGAATGATTATTGTATAAATTTCGTCTTTCATTCATGATGCAATTGTATATAGATATAGTGCATGTACTTGCACAGCAGGGAAGTGTTTTGCATGTAAAGATTTTACTTGGAGTTCAAAACACAGAGGCCAATAAAAGTCAGAATAAACTGCAGTCATTTGTTTACTTCATTTATGTGCACTTCTTTCATGTCTATACGAATGAATGAATGAATACAGAAAATTATTTGTATTAATTTTTTTCAATGTTATATCAGTCCCGTTTGGAGTCACTGTGGTAAGAATAAGTTAACAAAAATAAGTTGCAATTATTGCAATTTTACTTTTCACATTTTTTTTTTATTGAAAAAAAGAAAATCCGTGCAGGATGGAGAACGTGAGAAAACATGAATTTAATAACAACCAAGCCTCCACCAAACGTTTTCTGTAGCTGCTTTTAATACTTTTAAACCAATTTTGGACCATTAAACCTCACCACAAATCGGTTTCAGTTTATCAGTAATTCTTGGTATGTCACAGCATCTGAATTGGCTTAAAGCCAAAACTCAGGAAAACATACTATTGAGAAAACCAGAACATTTGGTTTTGTTTCTACGCAATTCATTTATAGGAGTCAAATATTTGCAAAAGAAAAGGCTGCATAAATATTGACATACTGACGTCTAATTGCGTTGGTAAATATTTTAGGGCTGACAATTCATTGTCAGTTTTACAATAATATGAGTCCACCCATATCTGGAACATTCACATCAAACATGGCTCGCTTTTCAATGAATTTTCCAAAGAAAATGTATAGAATTCATTTGAATTCCAAATTAAAATAAATTGTGTTCTGCTACTCTATGTGTTTATCTATTTAAATGTCACTAATCACAATCAAATATACAATTTTAAAAATGAATTTATAAAATATGTATGGATATTTAACCATATTTGTCAATCTTTTAATCTTTACATTTTGGCTTATTGGTTTATTTATCAGGTCATACAAATATAAAATACAATATATATATATATATATATATATATATATATATATATATATATATATGTAATGACATTGTTTCTCTAAACACAATGTTTCTATACAAATGAACAATCAGCAAATTATTGTAAGGGGGGTGGAGACTGTGTGTATTTCAGTAACTTTGCGTATTTTACACACAGAGACTGCATTTTAGTAACTCCATCAAATAAAATCATCCCTAATGGGCCACAAAAATATTTCAGAAGCAGTTTTCTGTAGAGACTTTTTAATGTTGTTTGGTGGTTATTTTCAATGCAAATTGAACACCATCCTCAAATCAACAAGATAGTGGCACTATAGTATTATTTACATTTTATTAATTGTATATTGAAGTTATTGCCTATACAAATTGCTTGTAAATGTGATGAATTTAATGTTTTTTTTATTTATTTTCTAAACAATCGTGTCAACCCGATCTATTTCTGCATTTATCCAGAAGTGTGAGAAAGATGCTAATAAAATTACTCTTGAGGGTATTTAATTTGGCTTTTTTTATGTGGCAAAAAACAAACAAATTTCTATATAAAAGGGAGGGTGGGAGGGACCGAAATTCAGCTGGGGAAGCCCTCTGAGTGCACAAGTCGCACACATTTTAATTACTCTGGTAGATCTCTGCATCTTTGACAATGTATCCATTTTCTTGTTTATGCTTTAACTCTATAAAGCATACTGTATTATATTTGTTAGACAAATTTAAGGATTTTAAATTATCAACATGATCAAAACTTTCCTTGAAAAACCTGTTGCACACAATCCACTACCTTCTGCCTTCTGACTGACAGTTTATACATTTTAGCGAGTAAAAGACCTTTTAGTATAATTGTAAAAACGTCCACAGTCAGCTTATGATTCACGTGTCTTTTTGCTGTGAAATCTTTACTGGGTTAACACATAAGTGTAACTTTTATATTGTTAGTGATATTTCAAGATGAACACGTTACAACTTTACATTTCTTGAGGTTTACTTGATTATGCATACATCCTATTTTTAGAAAAACCATGCTAAAATATGAGTATCAAATATGATCCATCAGGCTTTTGAGGAAGTTGAATCATTGTATTGCATTGCATTATATGTTTTGAAACAACAGAGTTTTGATTATAAAACGTACTCGGTTACTAACGTAACCTCGGTTCTCTCTAGAGAGGGAACGAGTACTGCGTAATATCTTACGCTATGGGGAAAACCTCTTTTCCACGAGATATTGAAGCCAAAAATGATCCTTAATTTTGATTTAATGTAAAACGCTGTGCTGCAGCATGCAGACATAGGCAAGACGGCTCGCGCGCCTATTGGCTGCCCTGCGGCAACAGCAGCAGCCTATGGAGAGAGGCCCTGCGGGACGCTATACCCAATGGGGGCGCATCGCGCCCATTTCGTCATGTCCCGCCAGAATAGGCGTGGCCTTGGCCTATAAATACGCTCGACAGGCTGATAAAACTGGTTTTCAACGCTGAAGCGAACCAGCGCTGTTGTATGCACGGCAAGATACGCAGTACTCGTTCCCTCTCTAGAGAGAACCGAGGTTACGTTAGTAACCGAGTACGTTCTCTTACGAGAGTATCTCTCGTACTGCGAAATATCTTACGCTATGGGGAACACAATGCAACACGCCGTGCGTACTGGGATCCGACACTAAAGTCCCAAGGGCTGTAGCCCGGGGCTCATGTAGTGCATAATCACCGTAGACTCACAGAGAGTCGGAGAAGAGAGGCTACAAGCATCATTCCTATGAAATAGCATCCCACAGGAGCTAGTTATGTTAACAGTGTTTCACGCAGACAGGGTGAACGTGTTCAGCCTGAACTGGGTATAAGTACGGGTTATTCAACACCCATGGAACTGTTCTATCGATCAGTGAGTGATGCCCAAGCAAAACTCAGCATTCTGCGCCGGCGCAGCGGGCAGATAGTACTGAATTCTAGACCGACAGCAGCTTAGCCTGTAAGGCGGAAACCTCTAGGTTATAAAACCTTATAAATGTAGACGGCGAGGCCCAGCCTGCCGCCATACAGATATCTTGCAAGGAAATCCTGCTAGACTACGCCCACGACGAGGCCACGCCTCTCGTGGAGTGCGCTCTGACACCCAAAGGACACTGCAGGCCCTTAGAAGTGTAAGCCAGACAGACGAGCGGGACACATAAGCTCTCAGCGCCCTGACGGGGCAAAGGAGATTAGCATCGGCCTCCTCATTATTCACCGGGAGGGCGCACAGGGAAATAACCTGGGCCCTGAACGGTGTGTTGAGGGATTTGGGCACGTACCCGTGCCTTGGTTTGAGTGTGACTTTAGAGTCATTAGGCCCAAACTCCATACATGACGCGCTTACTGAAAGCGCTTGTAAGTCCCCCACGCGCTTCATTGAAGCAAGAGCCACAAGAAATACCGTTCTGAAAGACAGGTGTTTTGTGTCTGACAAATGGATTGGCTCGAATGGGGCACCTTTCATGGCTTCCAGAACCGTAGAAAGGTCCCACACAGAGACTGAGGGGGGTCTGGGAGGGTTCAGCCTCCGAGCTCCCCTGAGGAATCATACGACCAGGTCGTTTTTCCCCAGTGACTGGCCAGACGTTGGTTTTGCAAACGCTGCTATGTCCGCCACGTATACTTTGAGCGTGGATGGGGTTCTACCCTTATCCAGCAGCTCCTGAAGGAAGGAGAGCACTTCCGTAACCCCGCAGTTTATGGGTGAGTTCAAAACTCGCATGCCCTGAAGTCTCAGGGGTGCGAGAGCCGCGTCCATGCACTTCGTAAATGTACGGGGTGCTAGGGACAGGCCGAACGGTAGGACTGTGTATTGATATGCCTGGCCCTCGAAGGCGAATCTCAAGAATCGCCTGTGACGTGACGCAATCTGTATTTGGAAATAGGCGTCTTTCAGATCTATTGATATGAACCAGTCTCCCTGGCGAACTTGCGCAAGGATTTTCCTGGTTGTCAGCATTTTGAACTGGCGCTTTAAAAGCGCTTTGTTCAATTGCCGTAGATCTAGAATGGGTCTGTGACCCCCGTCTTTTTTGGGTACCAGAAAATATCTGCTGTATAGCCCCCTTCGCTCTGAGCCTGAGATAAAGGTTCTATGGCCCCTTTGCTCAGTAGTTTCGCTATTTCAGCACGAAGTAGATGAGATACTTCTTTGTTTACCGTGGTTTCGACACGCGCCGTGTAATGGCGGGGACGTCGAGCGAACTGTAGCGAATAGCCTCTCTTTATAGTGTTCAACACCCATTCTGATACCCCGGGAAGCTTTGCCCACACGTTTGTGTGAATGGCTAGAGGTAGAATGCGATCCGGGCTCTGGCCGCGGCACAGCGGCGGCTGCAGAGCGTGGGTGTGCTGAGACATAAACACTGTGTTTAAAGTGTGCGAGGCGGGGGGGGCGCGCCGATCACGGCGGGCAGCCTGGTCGCGCTCGGTTTCTCTATGACAGATTGTGGAGAGAGAGCGAGCGGGACAAACCCCGTGGGTTTTAGCGTGTCTGTGAGAGAATGTGGGCGCGGGACAGCGGGCACATTTACTGCACTGAAAACACCGTCGGCTTGCGCTGACTGAATGTGTGTTGGTTTCGTTTTTACAGAAACCGTGGGACACGCATCGTGTAGTGTTTGTGGGCACTGTGTCGTGGGCACATTCACTACGTTTGCACAATCGACATGAGACGATTTTATTTGTGCTAACCCTGAATTGTGGCGGGCTGTGTCTGTGTGTGGGAATGGGCAGTGAGGCGTAGGCATTCTTACAACACTCATAACACCATTGGCTTTGGCCAGGACACCAGAAAATACACTCTTTTTTGGATTTATCTGGGTAGCCGTAAAAACGGCTTTTGTGTGCAGGCAAGCAGGTAATTGAACCGGCTTGTTGACTGCTAAATACACTGGAACAGTCACATTGCATGGAACTGGACGAGCGAAATGTTTCGGTGAAAATCCGGCCGCAGCGAGATTTGAACACCGTCGCTTTCCTAGGATGGCTAGGAAACGCTTTGAGGCCTCGGGCTTGATCTCGATCCTCGGCCGGGGCCCGCGCTGAGGGGGGCGGCGTCCAGCAGAGCGAGAGCACGGTCTCTGTTCTCGGGCCTGGCGGCGCTGAGAAGCGGCAGCGGGTGGTGCGGGCTGCGGCTGTGAGCTCCGGGGCAGACGGCTGTTTCGAGCGACCTGCTGTGGAGCTAGAGCGCTTCGGGAGGAAGTGCTTCATAGCCTGCGATGTCTTTTGAACCTCCTGGAATCTGTCCGCGAAATCTTTGACGACAGATCCGAAGAGGCCCGCTGACTAAATGGGCGCGTCGAGAAACACAGAGCGCTCCTAGTCCGTCATCTTAACAGCGTTAACCACAAATGTCTCTCAGCCACGGTGAGAGAGGCCATGTTCCACCCAACGGCCTGTGCAGCAGATTTAGCGGCGCGTAGAGCCAGGTCTGTAGCGCTCCTTAAATCCGCAACGCTGATCGATTCCGCGCCTTCCTCGTCCATTTTTCGGAGAAGGTCGGCCTGGAAGATCTGCAGGATGGCCATTGTGTGCAGCGCCGACACAGCTTGCCCGGCGGCGGTGTAAGCGCGACCGTGCATGGTTGACGTCACTCGGCAGGCTTTAGATGGCAACACTGTCTGTGCTCGCCGTCCAGCAGAGGGCGGGCAGAGATGTGTTGCTACCGCTGCTTCCACAGGAGGAAGAGAAAGGTATCCTCTATCTTTCGCACCGTCCACAGTGGAGAATGCAGCAGAGACAGAGGTACGCATCCTGGCTGAGAAGGGGGCGTTCCAGGACCTCGCGACTTCTTCGTGAAGCTCAGGAAGAAAAGGCGCGGGTCTAATAATAATAATAATAATAATAATTCATTACATTTATATAGAGCTTTTTCTGGGACCTCAAAGCGCTTCACATATGGTAGGGGGGAATCTCCTCAACCACCACCAATGTGCAGCATCCACCTGGATGATGCGACGGCAGCCATATTGCGCCAGAACGCCCACCACACACCAGCTTATTGGTGGAGAGGAGACAGAGTGATGAAGCCAATTAGTATATAGGGATGATTAGGAGGCCATGATGGACAGAGGCCAAGGGGCAAATTTGGCCAGTATGCCGGGGTTACACCCCTACTCTTTTTCGAAGGACATCATGGGATTTTTAATGAGCACAGAGAGTCTAGACTGTGATGGGGCGTGGTCCTTCTTGAGGGAACATCCATCCAGTCGGTTGCGCGGGGGCTGCGTGGGCGCCTCCCAGTCGAGGCCGAGGTGTTCGACGGCTTGAGAGAGCAGACGCATCAACTCTGATTCAATGCCAGCCCTTCTTCCAGAAGGCTCGCGAACAGCGGGGGGGAGGTCCACGGAGCTCGCCCAATCCTCACTGTCCGACGCCCGGATAGAACAGTCCTCGGCTATTTCGTCGATCTCAATGGCGGAAGCAGTGGCAGACGGCGGCCGCTGTCCGTCGGTGAGCAACTCGAGCGATGCCAGCGAAGCTGGCGGGCGAACCGGCGAGCTTTGGCGGGCAGGAGAAGGCTCGGGAGCGCACTGAGCACGGCGCTTTTTACGGCGCGGCGTGACAGCGGGCTGAAGTGCAGGCTCTGAGAAGGATGCCAGGCGAGTCCTCAGAGTCACCATAGGCAGCAGCTCACAGTGAGGGCATCCGCCGTCGACGAGAGCGAGAGCCGCATGATCCTCACCCAGGCAGGAAACGCAGATGACATGGCGGTCTCCGTCGCTGAGTGTGGCTCGGCACGAGCCGAAGGATCTTTGCATCTTTAAAAAGACGCTAGCTCTTTTAGGATAATAGAGAGAGAGAGAGTGTGAGTCGCAGCGGCGAACACACACTAGCAGTGAAAAAGGATATTAACGCCGGAAAGCGTAGCAGGTACGGCGGCTGAAGGCGGCGAGGTGAAGGCCAGCGGCTTCAGACTTGAAGGCACGTCCCGCTTTAGGCTTGCACTCAGACGGCGCGGCTTCTCACTCCGGATCCAGCGATGCAGTAGAGCTTCGCTGAAGAGTTGAAAATCAGTTTGTATCAGCCTGTCGAGCGTATTTATAGGCCAAGGCCACGCCTATTCTGGCGGGACGTGACGAAATGGACGCGAAGCGCCCCCATTGGGTATCGCCTCCCGCAGGGCCTCTCTCGATAGGCTGCTGCTGTTGCCGCAGGGCAGCCAATAGGCGCGCGAGCCGTCTTGCCTATGTCTGCATGCTGCAGCACAGCGTTTTACATTAAATCAAAATTAAGGATCATTTTTGGCTTCAATATCTCGTGGAAAAGAGGTTTTCCCCATAGCGTAAGATATTACGCAGTACGAGAGATACTCTCATAAGAGAACTAAGCATTTCGATATACTGTTATAAAGATCTCGCTGATTTACATTGCAAGCTATCAGAACTTCATCTTACTTTTGGCCATAGAAATATCAGCATCTGCACTAAATTGCATATTTTTGCTCAATTTGGGCCTCTAAATAAAACTGAAGCAAGTTTGACAGCAATTACAGCCTCAAGTTTTTTTGAGTTTGATGGAACAAGCTTTATGCACCTGGGGCCTGTACAATGATGGTAGTTGAACAAACTGAGGGTTACAGGATTGGTTTTGAGTTGACAAAACCAAACCAATCCAACCAGGCTTTGTTGGTACCATGATGCTGATCATCAACTTACTCTATCAACTCAGGCTTTGATCCTGAGTTTAGGAGTTTAGGTGTGACATCAGTAGCGAACAGCCAATCACATGCTGAGAAAGAGTGAAACTGCGATTCATTTCTCGTGAGAGAAGCAGCGCGATTCACTTCTCTCTTATGTTAGTTTATACAGTTGATAAAGGTATAGAATGAATTGAACAGTTAAAGGTAGGGTATGGGATTTGCAAAACGGCCGGCAGATTTTGAAAATACACAAAAGGTCCTACCTTCTTTCCTCCAACGCTGGCCCTGACTCCACCCATTCGAAGAACACGCGCAATCATGCATCTGCAAAACTCAGATGCGCGAGATTGCACTTACTCTCTCTCTCTCTCTGTAACGGGGCGACTTGCACTTACTGTGACTGGGTCACGAGCTTTGAGTATGCGCACGAAGGGGACACGCGCATGGGGGGAGGGGGGTGTGTTACGACCGTTTGATTGACGCATTTTCTGTCCAATGATTCTAGGTGGTCTTGGAAATGATTGGCTGGAGTTTTTCGAGTCCTGCCCGTTCCACAGATGATTAAATTGCTTAATTTTCATTTCAGTGCTTCTAACTCAGTGGCTGTAAGTGGGCTAGGAATAGGATTTCAAGTGATTTTGAAAAAATGGTCAAAAAAGAAAATCACATACCCCACCTTTAAGCCTTTAAGTCATTTTATAGCTAAATCTATTGATTCTAAAGCGTATTTATATTATTAATAGCGCATTTAAACTGTGCATAATAATAATTGATAAACAACAATTGTACACGTGTGATCGATTAAGGGTATAATACTTACATAAATAATATCTAAATTATTATTCTAAATAAGAATTACTAAAAGCCAGACGATTTTGTCTTTAAAAAGCATTTGCTATGTAGTGACCTTTAATTAGGAGTAGAAACAGGTGGAGTGACTGTATCACATCAGACATGTGTCACTTTGCTCACAGCTGATTGGTCCATGTTCGGTTTGCAACCTTTTACCTGGAACATAACCTACCCTGGACCAGGTTAGCTGTGGACCGCAAGTTACTATGGCGATGAACACTGCTAAAAGCCTAACCACTTTCATGGTGCCTAAAACCCAGGGTTGGCGCAAACTAAACTGAAACATACCTGGCTAGCCACCTAAACCGGCTTCATGGTATAGGCCCCTGGACTCTCTGGGCCAGGCTTTCATTTTCTCTGTATTTTGCTGCATTCAGCTTTCCTTCTACCCTGACCATTCCCCAGTCCCTGCCACTGAAAAACACCTCCACCTATTCTTTCGTCATAGTTTATGCTGCCATTTTACTTCATTAATTGCTAAATATTTTTCCCTGGCTTGTGAAATACATACACGCTTGCTCCAACATTGTGTCTGCCTGCTTGATCAGCTTTGTCTAAACATAGCATTTTATAATGACATTTTACAATTTTAATTGAATTATTTTTGGCACTTTGTCTAATCTCCTGGTCATAATTTTGTTCTGTAAAAAATATTTTACCCACAGCTTGAAGAAGAAGAACTAACGTTAATTAAAAACAGAATACACAGCTGACAAAACCACCACCTCCCCATGGTAAAATCCATATCTTGTATCTTGCATGTCGTTGTTAATGTGACAATGTCTAAAATTGAGACAGAACCACACAATGTGGACCAATCATCTGTGCTGATCATTGGACAGTGCAACACATGGCAACAACAGAATAGCCGCCGTGACTCTATTTAGAACAGCAGATCCATTTATAGACAAATCCGTTTATTCAAACTATGTATAATATATACACGCTTGTGAGCTATGATTATTTTGCAAGTTTGTTTTTTCCAAACTTTCACTTTATTATAGAAAGCAGCTTTGATTGGGCGGATCAGTGTCACTCTCAAATCTATGAGCTTAAATTTAAATCCCCAGCTGGCATTCGACTGACATTAAACGTTTAAATGTGGTTGAAATAATGTCAGTTTATGAAAAAACATTAATTCAACGTTAAAACAACGTTTAACACCAAATAGTTGAAGTTGTGTTGTTGACTCACTACGGATTCAACATAGAAATATCAAAAAAAAAATATTGTATGTCAAATCAACATTATTTTTACAACCATGACTTTTAAACATTTTGTTGAAATATATCAGTAGAAAAATAACGTTGTTCCAAAATTCAATTTGCAATATGATTTGCAAAATCGAAACAAAATTCAACGGTTATCCAACACTGGCACCTGACGTTGATTCAACAGTGACTCGACGTTAAAATGCCAGCTGGGTCTGGTCATAATACAAATCTATTTTGTTTCTTCTAAAGGCTTAAAATATATCAGTAAAGTCACATGGATTAATTTCACACTTCCTTCATGCTCTGTGAACTCTCATAAAGCTTGTATTTCATAAAAAAAATAAAAAAAAAATAAATAAAAAAAAACAGCTGAAACATTCTCCAACATATCTTCTTCTGTGTTTGGCAGAAGAAAGAAAGCCATACAGGTTTGAAACCACATGAGTGTGAATAAATGAATATAGAATTTTTATTTTTGGCTAAACTATTTCTTTATGCATCCATTATGTTAGGGCACATTATAGGGGTAAATGTAATTTTTAGTCATTTACAAACTTCTAATGCTATTCTCATTGATCTAAATGGGTTGCTGCTGATAAGAAACACAATAGAAAATAGAAGCAAAAGTGTTTAGTCAGGAGTATTATTGGTAATCTATCCTTTTTTATTAATATAATGCAGAGATTTGCAAGAATGTCACCTCAAAATGAGGTAAACGTGTCAAGTTAAAACACCTAAACATTTTAAAAGAGCTTAAATATCAAGAACGCCTGAATTCTTCCAAGAGTCAAAACGTTTCAAATTCAATTTTTTTTACCATAACATAAAAGTCATAATTTTGGTTATATCACATTGTACTTCAACTACAATAAAATCCTTTTTTCACAGTTGTAAATTATCATTGTTATTTGGGTATGTTTTAGAAGAAAAAACGTATTTCTTCTACAAAACTTCACATGGGTAACATTTTTTAATTGCTTATTTATTCAGCTCTCAGATGATGTATGGTTTGTTAGGATTTGACAATATTTGGCCGAGATACAACTATTTAAAAAATCTGGAATCTGAGGGTGCAAAAAAAAAAAAAATCGACTTTAAAAGTTTATGCTTGCGATAGTGCTGCATTCACTCACAAAAATAAAAGTTTTATATATTTATGGTCGGAAATTTACAAAATATCTTCATGGAACATGATCTTTGTTCATATCTTAATGATTTTTTGGCATAAAAGAAAAATTGATAATTTACAATGTATTGTTGGCTATTGCCACAAATATACCCGTGCTACTTGTGACTGGTTTTGTGATCCAGGGTCACAATTGTGTTAATTTTTGATATAAACAACATAACAAATCTACGTTGTTTGAAACAGTTTAATTTCACTTTTTTTTTAAATGCAATAAAGCACATGAACTTGTAATGTTTTCTTTAAAATGTTATATTATACATTTCATACATTCCTTTATTAGGAGGATTATTGACATTTTGACACATAACCATGTTCAGCCCCTCCTAGACCTTCACACAAAAGCCGGAGGTATAAAATGGAAAACATAAGCAGTTTCTCAAACATTCTCAAACACCTGTGGAGGGATCCACAAATCCACAGGGTAAGCATGGAGAGAGGTACCAGAAAAGTGAAATGGATGCTTCAATGGATAATATTGTACATTGGACTAAGTGCCTCACAGACAGGTAAAAAAACATTTTTATTTGATAAATATTACATGTTAAGTGAAGTACAGATTCTCTTATGTGACCTTGATTGCTTAATCAGTGAGACCTTTCTAAATTCCCTGCCCTGCTTTTCCAGTTTTTTTTCTATTGTCTTCTTCTATTGTGACACCATAAGCCAGAGATACAATTCATATTTAAGCAATCCTTAAGAAAGGCATTAGTATTTCTATGAAATAGTTAGAAGGCATTGTGGTACATAATCTTAGTTTGACATTGTTGATCAATGATGTCAGCGTGACATAATTCATCAAATGACCACAATATATGGTCTCAAATTATAAAAAGGTTATTAATTATATTATTATTCATTAATTATTTACCCTTATATTTTTTATTTCTTTCTAGATTAATGTGTTTAAAAATAAAATACAAATGCATTTCATATTTACTGGTAGAAATGTCTACACTCTAATTTTTTATTCAAAGTTACAAATAAAACAAAGAATTTTGGAGAATGTTTTACTAGAAAATGCTTTTTCAGTTTTTCTACTTCGAAATGTCACATTTAATTCAATGTGTTACTAAATTCTTGGTAATTTTTGGTGAAATTTAGTAGCAAAATCTGAGTTATATATATATTAGGGGTGGAAAAAAAAATATATTCACATATGAATCGAATTGAATTTCAAAATTCAAAACGTCTGTTAAACGGATCACCCAAAAATTAAAATTTTGTCATTAATTACTCACCATCATGTAATTCAAAACCCATAAGGCTTTTGTTCATCTTCAAAACATAAATGAAGATCTTTTTAAAGAAATCTGAGAGCTTTCTGTGGCTCCGTGTGGTTCTGTTGAGCTTCTGTTTATGTTGGCTGATCAATGTTTATATGTGAATAAAAGCCTAAATTAAATCTGTTCAACATAGCGATTGAATCTCTTTGGAAAGAGATTCAATCTTTCCAAAGAAATCTGAAAGAAATCTGAAAGAAATCAGTTCAACATAGCGATTGAATCTCTTTGGAAAATTTGGACTTAACTGCTCAATTCATATGGATTAGTTTTACGATCTCTTTATTAACTTTTTGATGTGTCAAAATGGAGTGACAGTAAGCTCTCAGATTTAATCAAATAATAGTTTTTTTTATATATGTGTTCCAAAGATGAGCGGACGTCTTACGGGTTTGTAAAAGTGTTGTCAAAAGTACCGACTTTGGTACCAAGTCGGTACTGAAATTTTAAAAATGTGACGATACCAGCATTTCCCTCTGGCGCTGTTGAATGGATTCTTAAACACCTCTGATTGGCCATGGTGTTCACGTGCTCAACATATATGTCTCTGATTGGCCGTTGTGTTCACGTGCTCAATGTTTTTGTCTGTAATTGGCTACAATCAATAATCAACGCTTCAAAAACATGTTGTCTTCGCCGAGCGCTTACACAGATTCACATGGAGCGTTTGAAAGCAGGCGTCTATTAGCAGATCTGTCTATCAGTTGATATATTATGGATCTGTTGATAGACGCTCGGTGAAGACATGTTTTTGAAGCGTTGATTAATGATTGTAGCCAATCACAGACATATACGTTGAGGGCTTGATTGAACACAATGGACAATCAGAGACATATAGGCCTATGTTGAGAGCGTGACTAATTATGACAGAATTTTCATTTTTGGGTAAACTATCCCTTTAATAACGTGATGTTGATGGAAGGAAGAAAGAACTGTGCAGCACCTGGGGCCGGTTGCACCACCACCTAGTTTTGACATAAATGGGGACTAAGTTACAACTTATGCACAGTGCACTACAAAATAATTTTGCATTGCATCATTAAACTTAGTTGAAGCGTAACTACGTATAAACTAAATGTTGGAATAAAATAGCAGACAGACTTAACTGCATCAATAAGCTCTTGTTTTACCAGACAGACTTCAATTCTTTAGACATATAATGCTGATATTGACACTCGCTTACATTTTAAGAGAGAAAACATTATGTGAATAGATTCCTTTGTTAGCAGCTCTTCAACACAATAACGCGCCGCTGTATCTGTCCGTGTTTTGAATGTCAAATAAAATAAGTCATAATAAATATCAGTTCTTGTGTTTTTTTTGTATTATTTATTTATTGATCCTTATTAATTTCGTTTCAAATACAGTTTCTGAATGTTATTTACATATAAAAACAAAATGTTATTCATGATTAAGTAAGCAGCCCCTTAAATAAGCATTATAAAAAAACAGACATATAGCCAAACTGTACCAGGGGAACAAATGTAAACAATATAAAGTAGTATTATCATTACCCAATATAGGCAGGACATGTCATTTATTATAAACAAAATAGTTCAATATAAAATATTTAGATATTAGCATATAAATTGATTGGATGAAGTTAAACAATAACATTAGGTTGAAAAATAATAATTCAACAAAACGTCAATTACAGTTCAATTAAACCTATGAGTTGCATTCAATACCAATCAATTGGGGCAGGATTTCTTGGAAGGGGGGTTCAAGGACAATAATAATAAAAATAAAAAAATAAAAAAACAAGTTAAAAATTTAAAATTTAATTGTGAGATTCCAAAAGATTCCCAACCCTAATATACATAAACATATTAACACAGGAATGGTTATACAATGTAACTGCTAAACACATCTAAAACAAATGTGTCATCCCACCTCTTAGACAAACAAGTCTGTAGCACATGGGGTAACTACCACTTCAGGAAATTTGATGGAGACATTTTCCACCTACCATCCACTTGTAATTATATCATGTGTGCAATGTGTGGGAGCACCTATGAGGATTTCAACATTCAGATGAGACGGAAAGTGATAAATGACCAACCAACTATCACTAACATCACAATGAAGTTGAACAGCACCGTGGTGGAGCTCACCAAAAACTCTGTCAGGATAGATGGATCACTGTAAGTAAAAGTTATTTATGAGGGTGAAAGTTACAGCAACTTTTTTGAAAGGCTGTGATTCAATGTATGTTTTGTGTTAGGGTGACTCTACCCTTTCGCCACTCTGGTGTTCTTATTGATAAGAGTTCCTCTTACATCAAAGTCACTGCTAAGCTCGGACTAGTGGCCAAATGGAATGAGGATGACTCTTTCACAGTGAGTAGAATATCAATATGCAAAATTCCAGATGTTTAGCAAGAAAGAAGCTGTAGTTGCTCATTTTCAGGTTGAACTGGACATGATGTACCAAAATAAGACCTGCGGTTTGTGTGGAGACTTCAATGGCATCCAGATACACAATGAGTTCATAAAATATGGTAACTGATAAATACATACATACTTATTTACTTACTTACTTATGTATATATTTATATATACATATACTGTATATATAGTTATACTCAAAACTTTCAGCTGTTTGCAAAGAACAAATCAAACAAAAGTAATTGAAAAAGCTCATCAAGAACTGTTTTAAGTGGTGTCCTCAAATTCAACTGAAAATGCAACTTTAAGGACTTCTGCTGTCTCAAAATTATATTATTCATCCCCTCCATGGCAAGCATCTTTAGTACTTAGAAGAACACTCTTTTGCTGTTATGACCAGCTGCAAACAAGACGTATAACCAGACACCAGCTTCTGGCAGCGTTTCTGAGGAATCTTAGCACAGTCCTCACGAGCAATGGCCTCCAGTTCAGTAATATTAGGTTTGCGTGCTACAAATCCCACCAGATTTTCTATGGGGTTCAAGTCAGGTGACGGTGATGGCCACTGTAGAATCTTCCAGGACTTCTTCTGCCACCAAGCCTTGGTGGAATTTGAGGTATGCTTGGGATCATTGCCCTGTTGGAAGGTTCAATGATTCCCATGCTTCAGCCTCCACACTGATGGCATGATGTTTTCTCCTAGTATTAGCCACCACCATGCTTAACTGTAGACAGAGTGTCCTTTTAGCATATGTTTCATTCTTCTTCATCCAGACATACAACTGATCCATAGGGCCGAAAATCTGCAGTTTTGTCTCATCGCTCCACAGGACAGAACCCCAAAACTTCGGTGGTATATTTACACTGAACAATATTATAAATGCAACACTTGAGCTGAACTGAAAGATCTAAGACTTTTTCTATGTACACAAAAGGCCAATTTCTCTCAAATACTGTTCACAAATCTGTCTAAATTTGTGTTAGTGAGCACTTCTCCTTTGCCGAGATAATCCATCCAACTCATATCAAGCATATCAAGAGGCTGATTAGACAGATGATTATTGCACAGGTGTGCCTTTGGCTGGCCACAATAAAACGCCACTCTAAAATGTGCAGTTATAGATTTTTCGTAACTACTGTTCCTTTAACTTTGAACTTGCAAACTATGTTTCCATCGGTGTTCCTAGGAACATTTAGTGCCTTCGCTATCATTTTGTATCCTGTCCCTTTTTGTGAAGGGCGATAATATCTTCTCTTAGCTTTTTGGGCCATTCTTTTGACTTATTTCTAACATGCAGTCAAACGTGACACTCAACAAACCTAGCCAGTTCAGATATTTCATGAGCTCTAGCTCAAGGACACCTGGTGCAACTAATTAAGCCCTTGATTAGTTGCATCATGTGTGCTTGAGACAACACCTGTTTTGCATATTTTTATTTGTGCTATTGTGAGTGATTCTATTTATGTAGTTGAATAATTTTGAAACTGCAGAAGTATATTGTTTTTGTTCATTGCAAACAGCTGAAAGTCTGTAAATTTTGCCAATAAACCTAATGTGCAATGGGGGTTGAATAATTTTGATAACAACTGTGTGTGTTTGTGTGTATATATATATATATATATATATATATATATATATATATATATATTCATTACAAAATAGTTGCATAACCTGATACTTAAATATGAGTTTTATACAAAACAACAAGCCTAAAATATGCATAATTATATGAAACTCAGACAGATCTGTAAATGACTATGGACACTTCGTAAAGATGGATAGTTCAACAGAGAGTTGTATGGAACAGATCAGTTCAACAAAGGCATGCAAAAAAATGGTAAGTGTGTCTTCACTCTTGGAAAACGTAATGTTTTTTGTTACTTTATTTTTGTTTTGTTATTGTCTTTGTTCTTGCCATTTTTCTTCCCCAATGGCAGCTTTATTAACCATATATAGGAAAGTAATGAAACATGGCACACTGAAGTGTGACCCTATAGCACCAGTTAAGAAAAAATATATTTTATTCTGGTTATAATTGTTAACAATTTCAAGCAAAGCTAGATGCAAAAGCTAGATTTATTTTATTATATTTAAACTTCGCCCGTTACACTTTCCACAGCATTTGAATGTGACATTAATGTTTTTTTTCTTTAAGTTTTTCCTATAAATCTGATTAGTGGCTCAGATAATTTCCCGACCAAGCCACACAGAACAGAATTTAGATTTTTGGTGTTGTTTAGAACTTATGGCATTGCTATGGATGCTTGTTTGCGCTACTGAATAAAAAATCAAAAAGGTAATTGAGACTTTTTATCACAAATTGCTAGTTTACATCTCACAATTCTGACTTCTTTCTCAGAATTGCGTGATATAAAATTGCAATTGTCAAGTCAAGTCACCTTTATTTATATAGCGGTTTTTACAATACAGATTGTGTCAATGCAAATTTACAGTGATAAAAAGAAAATAATGCAACAAATATTGTTTCAGCTGTACAGCAGATCTAGAAGAAAATAGCGTCACAGTCCAGCGTAAGTAGGTTCAGTGATGATTAATTTTTGTTGTAAAAAAGTTATTAATTTAGTCAATTTATAGCCTCTCTGGAGAAAACAGTGATGTCATTGTCTAGCTCAGTTCAGTTCGCATATAATGGTGTCAATGCAGGCAGATCAATAATATTGTTGAATATTAATTGTCCCTAACTAAGCAAACCAAAGGCAACAAAGCTGACAGTGGCAAGTAACCAAAACTCCACCAGGTGACAGAATGGAGAAAAAAAACCTAGGGAGAAACCTTGGGGGGCAGTTCGTTCGTTCGACTCTGGCGAACGAACGAACAGTGTATGATTATGATTTAGGCAGCATTACAGGTCAGAAGTCAGATTGGATAATTATCTAGTTCCATCTGGTTGAAGATCGGAGTCATCACACCGGTATGGTGAGTTATATAAAGTTCAATTCTGAGGGAAAAAATACTTTTTTCTCAGAAATGCGAGTTAATGTAACTGGTCCTACTTGACCCGCTCTGAGCAAGATTCGAACCGGGGGTCTCTAGAGTGAGAGGTGGGCACGCTAACAAGGACGACACAGCCACTAGATTGCCTCTTGAGGCCAGGGGAGTGAGGTTTACATGCACTGCTTTCACTGGCCTACGTCTGGTACACTCACCCCCCTAATCCTCACTCCCATCCGGGTCACGGCACTAAATGTAACCGGTCCTACTTGACCCGTTCTGAGGCCAGGGGATTGGTTTACACACAGCTCTTACTGGCTTACATCTGTTACATTTATACCTCAATTCTGACTTTATAATTCACAATTGCGAGTTTATATCTCACTCTACTGGCTTTATAACTCGCAATTGCAAGTTTATCTCACAATTCTTAATTTATATCTCACAATTCTGACTTTATAACTCAAAATTGCGAGTTTATATCTCACAATTCTGACTTTATAACTCACAATTGCAAGTTTATATCACCCAATTCTAAGAAATGTCAGAATTATGAGATAAAAAGTCACGATTACCATTTTTAGTTATTATTCTGTGGCAGACACAAGCTTACATACATTGCAAATGGAACGATAGTATCTCACAAACTTGAAATTCAGTTATATACCATTGCTAATGTGAAACGCGTTATAAACAATTAGAGATATTCAAGAGTTTTGTTTGAGAAACTTATTAAAACATAAACGAAATGGTTTTGCATGTTTACCAATGAGCCTCCCATTCTCTTATTTATCCTACAATATTTAAAAATATTTTTCTTGGTTATGTGAACGTTAGAGACAATAAGGGAATGTTTTATTTGAACATTTTGCAAACATTCTGGGAGTGTTACTTTTGAATGTTCTCTGAACGGTCTGAAACAAGAAGTATGTAATAACTTCTAAAAAATGTTAATTGAAAGCATGAAATTGTGTTGGAGATAAGCACAATTAATCTCTATGAAGTTGAGCACCACTATTTATGATACCCTGTTTTTACCAAATGCTTAGCCCAGGTGTTTATGTTGCTCATTATGTATTTCAACATATCTTGCTTCATGCTTTTTCTAGACATCAGTATGTGAGCAGCTGCTCTCAGGTCCATCTTTCAATAGCTGTAAGGACCTCGTATCTCTCGACTTCTTCATCAAAGCCTGTGAATTGGACATGTGCTACTGCACCAACAGGACCAGATCCTTTTGTTTCTGCAGAACCATCTCGGAATACTCTCGCCAATGTAAACAGGCAGGTGGAACGCCTGACTTGTGGAGGACTCAGCAGTTCTGTGGTAAGTTAAAACTTATCATCAGTCTGTTCCAACTCTGTTTTAGGTTGAAGTGTGAATGGCATTAACATTATATATCTCTTTAGGTAAATCATGTCGTTACCACAATATGGTGCACCAAGAATGTGGTAACCCTTGTAGTAACACTTGTTCAAACCCTGACAGAGGTCATATTTGTAAGGACCACTGTATCGATGGGTGTTTCTGTCCTGCAGGTATAATCTGATTTTAAATGTACAGTTGTCAGCTTTTACAAATTTTTCATGCAAATGCAAAATTATTTCCACATTTAGCAAATGGCAGCATAATATGTTTTGTTATAGGATACCTGTTTGATGACCTCACTGGTAGAGGCTGTATTGACAAGAATCAGTGTCCCTGCATCCACAATGGAATAATATACAAACCTGGACAAACTTACAGAAGTAACTGTAAAGAATGGTGAATATATATTTTATGTATATATTGCACATCTTCACAACTTTTTTTGTATCCTACTTTTGAATGGAATGTTTTTTTTTTTTTGGTCTGTGTGATCCCGCCCACTGCCAATTTACCCAATAGTATTCCGACAAACCGGGTGGCCAGTTGGTGGAAAAGACAGTGTATCACAGTGATGGATGGCAGGAAACAAACTGGTTCAGAGATCCTAGATTCTATTCGACCTTAAAAAACCTCAGCATCCATCATAAAAGCTCAATGAACTGAAGAATATTAAAATGCGGATAAATACATGTGTTTGAGAGATGGAGACAGCTTAAAGCCCAGAAAGACTTTTAAACAAAATGCTGATTTGGCTAATTTCGTCTTGATAGCTAACATTAACAGAAGCTCAATGCTTACCTATGTTAACGATGATAACAAAATAATTGATTACATTTACATGCACCCTCATAATGTGATTATAACGAGATTTAGGCCATTTTTGTAAATTAAATTTCACCTCATATAAGCACAATACTTTGATCAAATTGATTTAAGCACAAAATCTTAGTAATCATATTAATAGTAAATATGTGGCTATTTTATTCATAAACATACATATAAACACTTCAAATCACAATAGGAATGGGAGAAACTAAGCTTTTTGAAACTTTAAATAAATTAAACCAATTAACCTATCGGTTAACCCCCTCCCCTCGAACGCAGATGAGCCAATGGCAGTTGAGTATCAGTTGCGACCGGAACTCGGAAATCTTTAGGTTTCAGTGCCATAGAGAATCCTTGGAATATCCGAAGCTCTAATCGGTTTGATGGTGTTTATGCTATAAAAAAAAAAAAAAAAAAAAAGGTAAACCGATGTGCCTGGGGTACTTGTGTGACCCCTCACCCAGGTCCTACCTGCCGCTCTGCGCGTGCCTCAAAACCAGGTCTCCGGCGCTCTAACCAGGATGATAAAGACTGCAGCCTCCGTTATACTCACCCCCCTAAACCTCACTCCCATATGGGTCACAGCACCAATGTAACCCCTCACCCAGGTCCTACTCGACCCACTCTGCGCAGGCGTCGAACCCGAGTCCCAGCACTCTAACGATAAAGTCTGTACCCTCCATTACACTCACCCCCTTCTTCATATTAAACTGATTAAATGTAAATTAATTTAATCTTACACTGCGTTATATGAACAGTGTTGATCCTGGATGTTGTCATCTGTGATCATGACAACCATAACATGAGACTTGCATTGTGATCTGTAAACCCTCCCTTCCAAATGAATCATGTTACCCACCATATTTATTTTAGAATCTTTTATATATCCCTCTATGGCATATTTAAGTCCCACATGATTGCTCCTTGACGAGAGGTGGTCCTTCTGTGTCCACAATTTATCAAAAACATCTTTTAACAGTTTTTACACTGACAGCTGTCATTGAATGACAGTTAACAACTCCATTTGTTTGTCCGAGTTCGCAGCAGTAGGGGGATGGGGCTTACCTGTAGAAATGAGCGAGGAGTCCATGGTTTGAATCCAGGCAGGATGTGTTTATTAGATAAACCTCTGATGAATATAATGAACTTAAACAACCTCAGACAACAAGCTAAACTAGCAACCTCGCGGGAGATGCACACACCGGACAGGCTATATACTAATGCGCAAGCGCGCCTCCTCCGGTACGGTGTCTTGTGGTGTTCATACAGTATGCATACATGATCATTCACCAGAATGATCTACATCCCCTTTCTTTAGTTTGTACCTTCTACGGCAAACAGAATAAAAGGCTAGACATTAACTTACAACACTATGACAGTTTCATTTTTTTTCACTGTGAAACTTCACTTTTAACAACAAAACATTCCAACATTCGTTTGTGAACTCAGTGCATTGAGTGGTAGCTGAAAACAACTTAACTGGAACAAATTAAAAATATTATTTTTTTTTTTTTTTAGAAACATAAAGCTATTTGCTAAGCACTACAACCAGAAATATTGAATCCCATGGAGTCTACTGCAGAATTGTCTTTTTTTTTTTTTCTCTTAAATGTCTTTGGTTTGCAGCCCATAGCAACAAAATATTCATTGTTCATACTTTGGATTAGGCCTGCAGACGCGACCTGAACGTGTCACATACAGTGTGTTACCTGTTGTTACCTTCGTTGGAGACTGAACAGCAGGTCTCTGCTGCTCACTGATGGGTCGAGGTGTTACCCGGGTCTCTCGAGTTGTGCGTGGTGCGAATGGGACACTGTCTGGTGCAGCTGGATCGGCATACTGACGATCAAAGTCTGCAGGGTCGACCTGTCGTGGTGGTGGCTCAGCGACGGGGAGGATGTGACGGCGATTTCTTCTGTAGGTCCCTCCGTTGGACTCGATGATGTAGGAGCGTGGTTCCTTGCACACTTCCTTCACGGTGCCCAAGTGGTCGTGTCCCTTGATGGTCTGCATCCTGACGACTTGTCCCTCTGCCAGAGGCTGTAGTGGGCGGCTTGATGCATCGTAGTATCGCTTTTGAATGAGTCTTTTATTTTTGAGTTGGGCAGTGACCCGCTTTGTGTTCTTTGGGGCTGGCTCCAGCAGTCTGGTGCTGACAGGAAGAGTCGAGCGTGTCTGCCGTGACATCAGACGTTCTGCAGGCGAGCCCAATGCTTGGTCACGGGGAATGTTCCTGATGTTCAGCAGATTAAGATACACATCAGTCCCATCTCTGTGAGATCTTTCCATCAGTAGTTTGGCACTGCGAACAGCTCTTTCTGCCAGTCCGTTTGACTGTGGATACGCCGGGCTGCTGGTGACGTGAATAAAGTCCCACTGTTCGGCGAAATCCTTGAAGCGCTGGCTTGTGTATTGCCTCGCATTATCACTGATGAGGGTGTGGGGCGTTCCGTGGACAGAAAAGTGCCTTTTCAGCTTAGTGATTACAGCTGCTGAAGTTGTGTCACGGAGAAGGTCGATCTCATACCACCCCGAGTACGAGTCTACCAGCACCTGGTACTGTTGTCCGTGCCACTCAAACATATCAGTAGCCACTGTAGACCATGGCAGGGCTGGAACTGGATGTGACTGTAGAGGTTCCTTCTGTTGGTGTGGTCTGGTGCTGTTGCAGACGGAGCATGATAACAGTTCTTCTGCAATGTCTTTGTTCATTGACGGCCAAAAGACAGTGCTCCTGGCCCTGCGTCTGGTTGACTCTAACCCTGGGTGACCACTATGTACAATATTGATGTATTCCCGGTGCAGTGTGTGGGGAATTACTGTTTTGTGGCCCTTAATAACTATTCCATCTTCCACTACCAGCTCGTCTCTGTAAGGGAAGAATGAACGGATGGATGGGTGGACGCTGCGTTCTTTGTCAGGCCATCCGCGTTGAATGATTGCGCTGAGAGTCTGTAGCACCTGATCCTGTGCTGTGTGGGTCCTGAGCTCCTCTAGTCTGTTAGTAGAGATGTAGCTGATGGACATCACCTCAAATGTGTTGTTGGCATTGTGAGACAGTTTTGTTTGGAGCTCGTGATAGGGTGTCGGCTAGGTACATATGCTTACCCTTCTTGTAGACCAGTGTGATGTCATAGGCCTGTAACTGTAGTAACATCCTTTGCAGTCGGGCAGGAGCAGTGTGGATGGGCTTCTTTAGGATTGTGACGAGGGGTTGGTGGTCAGTTTCAACGACCGTGGGCTTCCCATACACGTAATCCTTGAATTTGGTGCATGCAAACACCATCGCCAACAGCTCCTTCTCAATTTGAGCATATCGTGTTTCTGTGTCAGTGAGCGTACGAGACGCGTAGGCGACTGGTCTCTCCTCCTGTAGACATGTAGCACCAAGTCCGTAACATGACGCATCACAGGTCAGTGTAACTGGTTTTCTCACATCATAGTAGGACAATACTGGTGCACTGGATAAGCATGACTTGAGACGGTCGAACGCCTGCTGATGCTGTGGAAACCAGCACCACGCAGTGTCTTTGTGTGTGAGCTGTCTCAGAGGCGCTGCAATCTCGCTGAGGTTTGGGATAAACTTCCCAAGATAGTTCACCATGCCAAGGAATCGCTGCATGGCTGGAACGTCCTGAGGGACTGGCATATCTGTGATCGCCGCAGTCTTGGCAGGGTCAGCTTTGAGGCCCTCCTTTGTAAATATGTGACCCACATAACAGACCTGGTCCAGGCGGAACTTGCATTTGAGACGGTTCAGCCTGAGGTTTATCTCTCGGGCCCGGTCGAGCACCTGTTTTAGGTTGGCGTCGTGTTCTGTAGCATCACAACCTCCTATGATGATGTCGTCCACTATAATAGCACACGGATATCCAGCAAACAGCTGCTCCATTGAGCGCTGGAAAACTTCGCTTGCTGAGCTTATGCCAAATGGCATGCGGAGGAATCTGTAGCGCCCGAAAGGTGTGCTGAATGTGGTCAGCATTGATGACTTGTGATCGAGACGTATTTGCCAGAATGAGCTCTTTGCGTCTAACACAGAGAACACTGTTGCACCTGACATTTGGGTGGCAACCTCCTCAACGCTGCGCATTGGATAATGGGGTCTCTTCAGGGCAGTGTTTAGGTCTTTTGGATTAATACAGAGTCTGATTTCCTGTCTGTCCTTTTTATGTGTAGCTACCATGGACGAAACCCAGTCGGTAGGTTCAGGAACTGTGGTTATGACACCTTTATTCTGCATGCTGTCAAGCTCAGCCTTGACTCGTGTCTGCATTGCCACTGGGATGCGGTGTGCTGGACGAACCACTGGTTGTACAGTTGGATCCAGTGTCATAGAGTATGTGATAGGGAGTTTTCCGAGCTCGTCACTGAACACATCTTTGTATTGTGCGAAAATCTGTTTGGTGAAATCGGCATCGCTCTCTGTGCTGACCTGATGAACGTGGGGGCTCATTGTGACAATTCCCAAGCGCACACATGCACGAAATCCCAGAAGTGGCACTACATCTCGGTCCACTAGGAAAAAAGGTAGTGTGTGTTGCTGTCCATCTAAACAACAAGGCAGTGTGACTATTCCTGTAGTCTCTATTTTGCTGCCTCCATAAGCCACTAAGTTGGTGTCTTTGGTGCATTTCACTGGTCGCTCGCCGCCAGCAAGCAGTTGGAAGGCGTCTTTTGACATTACGTTACACCTAGCACCTGTATCAACTTTCATCTCAAAGGGCTTGTTATGTATGTGCAGTGTAACAAATCCTTCATCCTTTCCTTCTGTCTGAGGAGTGCTGGTGTTTACACACTTGTCGTCGAGTTTGACACCGTCTACATAAAAAGTGTCATCATCACTGGCACTTTTGCCTGGCTTTTCCAGCTCTAACTGGTAAACAGGTTTTCTGTAGCCTTTGTGCTTTGCATAGCTTTTCTTTTCATAGCCTTGGCGGTGTGGCATGGACTTGCAGCATTTTTTGTAATGATTTAATTTTTTACAATTATGGCATTGCTGGCCAAAAGCAGGACACTTGTCTCTCTGCGCAGCATGGCTGCTTCCACAATTACCGCAGTTTGTAATGGATTTTGTCTCGTATTTTCCTGCTTGAGGTTTAAATCTTGATCTCTGTTGCCAACCACTGGAATTTGGCTGAATTGCGTCAACAGTGGTGGCTGTTTGGGGCATGGCTAGCGTCCTATTATTTTCCTCAGTCATCTCATATATGCGGCAGATTGTAATGGCTTTAGTTAGAGTTAATTCGCTATCACGTAGCAAAGCCTTTCTTATACTGTCATTTCTGATGCCACATACTATTCTGTCACATATCAGTTCATCTGTCAGGTTTCCAAAGTGACAACTGTTAGCTTTGATCCTCAAGTCACTGATGTAAGATTCGATAGTCTCACCTTGCTTTTGATTTCGTGAATGAAACTTGTGCCTCTCCATAGTTTTGTTATGTTGGGGGTTGCATACCTCCCGAAATTTTCGTTTCAGGCACTCTGGGTCTTCTCTAGACTCAGCTGGAACGACAACGGCTCCACCTTCACCTGGCGCCCTCACTTCCGCTGCGTAAACAAATGAACGCTCCCGTTCGATGGCCTCTGCTCCTGCGAGATTGAGGAGGATATATGCCTTTGTTTTGGCAGGCTTGTCAGAGTGCGCCGCTGCTATGAAGATATCATATTCCTGTTCAAAAATCCGCCAATTCTCGGCGAGGTTCCCGTCAAAAACGAGGGGGTCTGGTCTGCGAAATCCATCCGCCATCACGTCTTTAATCGTAACTTTAACTTGACGTTATTTCTCTCAACTCGTGCCAAAAAAAAAACACGTGAAACTCACAGGCGATAGATCCGTTTCATCTTCTGACACCATGTAGAAATGAGCGAGGAGTCCATGGTTTGAATCCAGGCAGGATGTGTTTATTAGATAAACCTCTGATGAATATAATGAACTTAAACAACTTCAGACAACAAGCTAAACTAGCAACCTCGCGGGAGATGCACACACCGGACAGGCTATATACTAATGCGCAAGCGCGCCTCCTCCGGTACGGTGTCTTGTGGTGTTCATACAGTATGCATACATGATCATTCACCAGAATGATCTACATTACCGATAGGTCAATTTTCAATTTGTTTCGGAGCTCTCAAAATGCCACATGCCGGTGACCCCAGCAGGTCAGAACATCAATAATACAGTGAAAACCAAGCCCAAACATGCATAAAAACACCTTTTACAAATCAACTGCAATTTTTTTTACGAAGTCCTATTACATGCAATTAACGAATCATGATACTATTAAATACGAAGTGTCTTTATAATGTTCTTTTTTTTTTAATTGTAGGGGTTGTTTTGTTTGTTTTACGGAAAGCTTTGTTAATCAGAACAATAAGATACTTTTAAGTTAACTACAACTCTTCTTTTATATTATGCATATGCATCATTAAATGTCAACATTACAACAAACTTATTAAATTGATCCGAGATCAGGTGAAAATCATATGTAGACACTGGTTCATGGGTTCACAGAGATCACCTCTAGCAGCAAACCATTGAAGTTTGGCAACATTTCGAGGCAGTTGTTGGGGTTATGGCAGTGCTCCAAGCATACCAACCCGATCTGCTGTGAGACTAATGGTGCGTTCACGTGCTATGGTAATTATGGTAAATACCAAAAGCCGACATGGAAAATGCACATGAACACCCCCACATGTGGTATTTTCCACTGGGCAACTCGTAGAATAATTTTGATGCACGAGTTGCCGAGATGAGATAACCTTTGACCATTTCAAAATGGCGGAGAGCAACGCGAGAGTCATGAATGGTAAAAATATGTAGCCTACTATTCATGATCTAGAAAATATACAGCATATTATTTGACTTTTGATAAATCATTTTCTTGCTGTAGCTTATGACTTAAGCAATCTAAAATAGTTTTAGCTAAATAACAGGTCTGGATCTCCATCTTTTTACCACATTACGACAACAAAAGCACTTGAACGCAACACACTGGTAAATACCAGTTCACAAGTGGAAAATATCATATTTTCCATAGCACTTGAACGCACCATTAGACCAGGGTCAGGGTCTCTTCCCTGACTCGGTGACCGAGTTGCGCGGCACCACAGACCTGGTGCTCTGGGCCACCAAGCCCGGAAGTTAGATGCAGTGTGCCTGTAACAATGACTGTTTCAGAGGAATGAGAGTGGGATCCAGATGCAACAAAAATTTATTCAAACAAACATAATAAGTAAATCCAGGAAAAACTGATAAATGCAAACACGCGCAAGGCAGGAAAACAAAACTGACAACAAGCACGCACACATAACATCCAGAGACAAAAAACATGAGAAACACTTGGGTATACACTCAAGGGGAGATTGGTGAAGAACAAGACACACCTGGGAACAATCATGAACTAATCAACAAGAAAAACTACAAAGGACCACAAAACATGGCACAGAACAGGAAATAACTTTAAAAGTCCACACAAGACACAGGAATCATGACAGTACCGATAAGCAATAGAGAGAAGCTGAATAAATGGGGATTTAAAGGAACTGCTGTGATGAGTTTCCCAACTGGATTGGTGGCCTGCCTGAACTGACATGAAGCTCAATTTAGCAAACATCATACCAGTTACACTGCTTTGGAAGTTGCAGTGTTGATACTAATTTTACCCTTTCATTCTCTAACACACTTGTATGCATCTTTATATATTATTTTTTTTATATATATATGCTCTTATTTTATGAGTTTTTTTTTCAAGCTTGTCTGTTTTCGATTTGTACAATCTGCTCATGCCCACCAGGGGCATATGAAATATGAAATCACCAACTTGTATAAAACTAAGGAATACTTACATCAAGACTTATCTGTATGTGCAGTACCTGTAAAGGTAGGAAATGGCAATGTACCACAAACCTGTGCCATGGAACCTGCACAGTTTATGGAGATGGCCATTACATTACATTTGATGGGAAAATATACTCTTTTGATGGTGACTGCGAATACACATTAATCAGAGTAAGTACAATAAATATATACAAAACACAATACACTTTGGTTTCATTTGCTTACAATAAAATTCATAAAATAATAATAATAACATTATTATTCTAATAACATAATTATATCATACTAAATATATCTGCAATTGAACTGTTGGTGCAACTATTGCAACTGAATGACAGACCCCAAGCTTAGTTCAGGGATTTGCCTAATGTTTTTAATAAAAATAACTAAGAAAAAAAAAGATAATCAGTATTAATAAATACAGAGACAAATTTGTGTGATTTATACAGGATTATTGTGGTCCTACCAATGCCAGTGCTACTTTCAGTGTTCTCACCGAAAACATACCATGTGGAACTACTGGCACCACTTGCTCTAAGGCTGTCAAAGTCTTCCTTGGGGTAAGAGTCCTTGGATTTCTACAGTTATATTTCTGTTTTGTTAATACATATATTTATGAACAGATTACATGTGGCTGATAAATAAACATATTTTACTCTTTTAGAACAAGGAGATTAAATTGACAGATGCGGGTTATCAGATTATTCATGGAGATGAGGGGGTGGACATTCCTTATCAAATTTGGATAAGAGGAATTTACATGGTCATTGAGGCAAATAATGGTCTAATTGTCATGTGGGACCAAATTACAAATATCTTCATCAAACTCAGTCCGAACTTTAAGGTGAGAAATACATTTAGAGTCAATGACTGAATAACTGAATAACTGCCTCAGAGACTACAGTACAAAAATAAATATGCCTCAGAGATACAGTTTATTGTTAGATTTAGCTGCAAAGTTATTGGATGTTTTTGATATATGTGTTAGTTAATATGCATTTTGTTCCATCACAGGGTACTGTTTGTGGTCTTTGTGGGAACTATGATGGGAACGCAAACAACGAATTCATGTTGAGAAGTCAGGAGGTGGTAATTGAACCCTTGGACTTTGGAAATGATTGGAAAGAGTCCTCTAGCTGTCCTGTTGCTATAGAAATTAGAAATCCCTGCTCAAATAATCCTTACAGGGAATCATGGGCTCAGAAACAATGTAGTATCATTACAAGTCAAGTTTTTACAACATGTCATTCTCAAGTAAGTTAACAGCATAGTGAGCTTGTACAAAACCCATTTGTTTTTGTATAGATAATCAAATTATATTTGTCTCATTTAGGTGGATCCCAGTCATTTTTATAATGCTTGTGTGAGAGACTCATGTGCTTGTGATAGCGGTGGGGATCGTGACTGTTTGTGTGCTGCTATAGCAGCCTATGCACAAGCCTGTAATGAGGCTGGAACCTGTATTGCCTGGAGAACCCCTAAAATATGCCGTGAGTCACTGATCATTTTCTCAGTTTAATTTGATTCACTGAAAACAAATTACATATAAGAGACCAGCACAATTTTTTTTAATTTTTTTTTTATTACAGCATTGTTCTGTGATTATTACAACCCTTTGGATGAATGCGAGTGGCATTACAAACCTTGTGGAGCTCCCTGTATGCAAACCTGCAGAAATCCAACTGGGCAGTGCTCAAGCCAGATACTAGCACTTGAAGGTAAATATTTAAATCCAAAAAGGTATGTTGGGGTTTAGACAGATAATAGCAACAGTGATGGATATTGTTGTGTAGGACTTGATTGTCACGAACAACAGATATTCTAATATTCTATAGGACAAAATAATTCACAATAATGATATTGTTCTAGCTATAAATATTTTAAGGAAAAACAGAAAGAACACTATTAGTCAAATTCATTTTTGTTCATAACGTTTGCATGCATCAAATCCAATAAAGAGAGATACCCAGCAAACACAGAACGTTGGCACAACGTAACCAACCTTCTAACAACTTTTAAACAACATGGCCAAAAGGTTGCTGTAACTACGTTGTGTGGTGAAGGTTGTTACGGCGTTGACACTATGTTAAAATTAAACCACCGTTCAGGGCCATTGCTTAAGGTTGTGCGTAGGGTGTCTGGACGACATGTAACCTACTCGTCACTGCCCTGAAGCGCGAAAATCAGCCTTTTAAATTTAAATTGAACAAGGATACGTGAATATTGCGTTTTATTTACCTCAGCTAAATAAGATAATTATTCAAACACAACCTACAACTTCATTTTCTAATTTGACTAATGTAGCCTCGCTCGCACGGTTTAGTTTTTCATTTGATTTGTCTGCATTTAGTCTCATTAGTTTCTTTGCTCTTCTGGATTTGTTGATGTTTCCTGGACTCATTCCGGTTACTGACCTTTATCAACGGGCTTTCGACTACACTCCCCTGTCAGCCATGTACAGAGCCCAGTTTTGTTCATTAAATGTTCTGATCTTTGCTTTTTAGGTTTTATTTATTATATTTAAAAGAAATGTGTATATTCGTTTATTTAGTGTTTTTTTTTTTTACACAAATGTATGACTTTTGCAAGTGCAATTTGATTACCATATGCAGTTTTAATAAATTTGAATTAACCTAATTAACCTTCTGTCATTTTTACTCTTCAAAGTGTACAGTTGCAGGTGTTGATTATAATTAGGCTAATTTACTGATAGCCCCATTAATAATAAGGATAGACATAATATAATTAAAATATAAACATAAAAAAATATAAATCTAACATCTGACTAACTAAATATTAACCTCAGAACATAAAATGCTAAATTGTGAAAAAATGGTAACACTTTATTTCGATAGTCCACTAGACATTCTACTAACTATAGGTAACTTTGCAGCTACATGTCAACTAACTGTCATTAGAGGATTAGTAGACGGTTTGCTTAATATCTGCTAATAGTCCTGCTCTGTCAGAATGTCGTCTCTCAGTTGCTGAATGTTGCGCAACAACGTTGCTACAGCCCTGTCGCGTCTCACAATTCTACGTTGTTACAATGTTGTGAACACATAGACAGCGACGTTGCCATAGCAGAAATGCAACGTGCCACAGACGTTGCCACAACGTAAATGTGTTTGCTGGGTATGTGACGCAGAATGATGATGAAACACGAGATTAAATAAACAAAAAAGTGAGAATGTAATGGGTTACTTGACTGTAACCCTGTCCCTGTCCCCAAAAAAATCGAGAATCGAGATGCTGCGCTGACAGCGCTATGGGGAAACATCTTTGTTTGACCAGTTGTGAAGTATGTGTGGCAAACACATTGCTTTTACTCTCTGGGGTCTGAGGTGTTTTCTGGGCCCTGGAGGTGTTCTGACATGTCCTGACATTTATGCTTATTTCTGTTACTTGTAACATTTTCATGGCTAAAGTCTGATTACGCTCTATTCAGCACAAAGTCTGCTACAATAATATGTGAGCAGCATGTATGTAAAAGTTTGTAGCTTTGAGAAAATGACGTTCATGTGTGGTTTGTGAAAAAAAAACAATTAAGTCACTGAAAAAAGGCCATAAAACCCATACTGATTATTTGTTCACAAGACTTTTGAAAACTGAATCACGTAGCCTATAATATTTGCTTTAAAACTATGTGAAAATCATCCTGCCCACTCAATCACATAAAACAATATATTGATAAAAAATTAGTAAGACATGTTTTGTGTAAGAAAGCTGTATGCGAAGAGGGGATGAATGATTATGAATATTGATGTGTTTCCCATCCCCTGGCAGAATGCGCATTGTTTTTTTTTTTGTTTTTTTACGAGAACCTCAACATTTTGTTTTTATTATGGGTGTACACAAATAAAAGTAGACATTTAACAGTTTTGAATAATATATAACACTTATATTTATGATAAAAATCATCATGAAAAAAATCAAAGAGTTATTTTAAGTCTCTTTCGCACTGATAAGAAAAAAAGTCTATCACGCCAGCCTGACGGCCGACCCCTGGGGTATAAATAACCGCTGATGATGACATCATTGTGTAACGAGGTTAGATGTTTTAGGAAGAAGGAGGCGAGAACCGGCGATCATTCAACAATTTTAATACTAAATAAATAAACACGAAAGTAAAGACGGCAGTCACTCACGGTCGACTGCCGCCACACACAATAAAACAAAACATTAAATAAAATAGTCCAGGCCTGGCCGCTCTCAATCTCCACTGTCGTCACTCCTCCTTTTATGCTTCCGCTCCTCCGTGAGAGATATGAGATAGGCAGGTGTCGCTCATCAGTAATCACGGCACCGGCCTTGCACCGTCCTCCCCTGGCCCTCGCCCTGCTCGCCACACATTGGAATGTGCATTTTCAGGTCACTTTGAGGTCACTTTCCTGAACAGGTCCCCAGTGTGGCAATACAGCACAGCATCTTCTTACTGCTTTATCAGGGAACAGGGTTACAGTCAAGTAACCCAAGACGTTTCCTATCAAAAGCTACTCTCAATGCTGCGCTGACAGCGCTATGGGAACGAGAATACTAATGCCGCCACACTGGAAGCATCTGGACCATTCAACGTTGTGTAGACACACACACTGGTTCGCACAAACACGAGAAAGGCCTTAAACATGAGCTTTGGATGTCGACTTTAGGGCATGTGAGCCCGGAGTAACATGAACTTCCAAATTGTAAAATCTGTTAAGTGTGTGTGGAGAGGACCAGCCTGCTGCATCACATACTTGTTGCAAGGGGGTTCCTCTTGGCAAAGCCCTGGAGGATGCAACCCCCATGTGGAATGAGCTCCTACTCCCAGAGGCGAAGCTTGACCACGCGCCTAATAGGCTAGAGCAATATTATCCCACACCCAGTATGGCATTGTTTGCTTGGTGGCTGCCATACCCGCCCCATAGCAAATAAAAAGTTGCTCTGACTTATGCTACTGGCTAGTGAGGTGGACGTAAGTCTGAAGAACACGAAATGAACACAGTAGGTTAAGTTTCTCTCATACTGGTGTAGTGAATGACCGGATGCACGGTCGATAACGCCACTTTAGAAAGATAGTCAGGATGAGAGTGCAAAATAGCTTTGACCAGTCTAGGGGCAGAGTCTAAGCAGGATGGCGAAATTGACCATCTTTAGTTAAGTAATGGCCATGAAATAAACCATCTTTAGAGTCAGAAGCTTGTCAAGCGCTGTCTCTAGTGGTTCAAAAAGGGGTCTCGACTAGCCCCTCAAGGTGTTATGTCTTGTCATGTTATGTCTTGTTTCTGTTCTTTCTCTTTACTCTGTCTCCCTCTGCTGGTCGTGATAGGTTACTTTCTCTTTCTCCGCTCTTCCAGCTGTTCCTCATCTCCTCTAACTACCTCGTTCACCCTCTTCCCACCTGTTCCCTTTCTCCTCTGATTAGGTCTCTATTTCCCTCTGTGTTCTTGCTTCTTCCTTTGTCAGATTCTCATTTGAGTTTCTCATGCAAGAAGCAAACTACTGTCTCGTTAGTTTCTACCTTGTCCTGTCCTGTTGGCATCCGCCTGGCAAGTGCAATCTGTTCTCAGCTAATCATTATATCATTTATGTTATGCAGGTAAGTGAGGACCCAAAAGCGATTAACAGAAACAGAGACTTTTAAAGTCAACACAAGGTAGCAACAGAGAAGCACACAGATCTTCTTCTTGAGTGGTAATGGAAAATAAACAACCCGCAGAGAGGGCGATAAAAGAAACACAAAAGTCTTTCAAGTAACTTCAAAAGAGCTTGGCAGCAGTGGAAAATAGCTGGGTAGCGGCGACAGGCTGCAGGCCTCTCAGGGAAGACACGGGTTGAAGAGAGACTGTGATTACCTGATCTCTCGTAGCATCAGATGAACTGGACAGAGTAAATGATATAATGATTAGCTGAGAACAGATTGCACTTGCCAGGCGGATGCCAACAGGACAGGACAAGGTAGAAACTAACGAGACAGTAATTTGCTTCTAGCACGAGAAACTCAAATGAGAATCTGACAAAGAAAGAAGCAAGAACACAGAGGGAAATAGAGACCTAATCAGAGAAGAAAGGGAACAGGTGGGAAGAGGGTGAACGAGGTAGTTAGAGGAGATGAGGAACAGCTGGAAGAGTGGAGAAAGAGAAAGTAACCTATCACGACCAGCAGAGGGAGACAGAGTAAAGAGAAAGAACAGAAACAAGACATAACATGACAAGACATAACACAAGGACTAGGGCCAAGTCCCATGAGGGGATCTTTGCTCTAATGCCTCAGCTACCTCGCTCCACGGATGAGGCGGGCGCTCAGAGTATGCTTCCCAACTGGAGCCCCATCAATCAGGACATGGAAAGCCGATATGGCGGCCACAAATACCGTGAGAGTAGTGGGGTATGCTGATTAGCACTGAAACAATCTGGTAGTGAACTGGGTCTGCACGGTGTGCAGTAAACAACCTGTAAAAGACAAAGACACCCCATTTAAGGACATAGATCCTTCTTATGGAGGGAGCCCCAGTACTCAGTATAGTCTGTACGACATCAGCTGGAAGCCCAGCTTCCCACAGTTGGTCCCCCTCTGGAGCCAAAAGCAAAGGTTCCAAAGCTTGGGGCGGACTGGAAATATTGTCCCTTGTGCCTGAGACAAGATTCCTGTTCAGAATCTCCCAAGGCGAGCCATCGAGGAGGGATAATATCTCTGAAACACAAATCCTGGTCGACCAACAAGGCGCCATCAATACGAGGCAGGACCCTTGTTGATGGACCTTGGCCAGGAGTCCCGGGAGCAGACCAATAGGTGGAAATTCATAAAGACACAGTCTTGGCCACGCATGGGCCATGGCGTCCAGCCCAGGGGGGCTGGGTAATTCAAAGAGAAGTAGAGGGGAAGCGTGGTTTCTTGTGAAGCGAAAAGGTCCACTTCTACTTCATAAAATATTCCCAAATCTGTTTGACTACCTAAGGGTGACGTTTCCATTCCCTGTGTGTCACAGCCTGACAGAAAGTCTGCTCCCACATTGAAATGCCCAGGGGTGTAAATCGCCCTGAGGGACAGGAACTTATCCTGAGTCCAAAGCAGAACCTGCTGCGCTATCCTGTTCAGATTTATGTAGGCAACTACCATAGTGTTGTCCACCCGCGCTAGGATATGGTAGACCCGTAACTTTTTGGAGGAAGTACTTTAGGGTAAGACATACAGCCATCAATTCGTGGTAATTGATGTGCCAATCGAGACGATGACCTCTCCAGATCCCTTGGGCTAGATATCCATCTGCGACCGCACCTCAGCCCATGCGGGAAGTGTCTAACGTTAGCATCTTGCAACGACAACACATGGCTAGAGTAGGACCCAAGGTGAGGAATCAGGGTCTGAGCCACATAGAAAGGGTACGAAGCCTGCAGCATATAGCCCTTACCATAAACATGAATTTTAGAAAGTGCACGAAGCACTCAGCATGTGTGCTTACCATAAACATGGATTTTAGAAAGGGCACATGAAAATGTCAATTTCATCTTAATTCTTTTGTTCAACCAAACGGTCTATGTGTACACTGTGTATTCTGCCAGAAATGTCACCCCCTTGCCCTTACATATTTTTTGGCCAAAGAAGCTTGAGAAATTTTCATTGTCAGTATTTTCCTGTTGAGATATTTTCATTGTCAGTATTGTCCTGTGCTAGCAAGAAATACTCTCTTTTTTTCACATACAGAATATGGTAAGAAAATTGTCACGATGCGCACACAAAAGGTTAGATCCAAGTGCAGTGGTTTTATTGAGGTAATCCAAAATCATAATCAGCCAGGCAAAGGGTCAAAATCCATATAACAGTCCAAAAAAACAAGAAACAAAACATGACAAGAACTCTGTGCAAATGACATTAAACAAGGACTCGATGACAATCAATGAAACAAACAGGGTATATATACACACAGATACTAACAAGGTGACGGGAAACAGCTGTGTGCAATAATCAATGAGTGACAAAACAGGATGATGGGAAATGTAGTCTGAGTGAAGGACACCGTGGTGGAAGAGGACCTTTGGTGGATACCCAGGGAAACACAAACCAGACAGTGTGACAAAAATAAAGCATATTAGCCTAGGTTGTCTTATTTTAGAAAATTGCTGCTATGGCCGGCTTTTCATGCAGCAAATTTAAATTTAAAGTATATATAATTTATAATATATAAAAATAATTTGGGGCCCGATCAGCCTTACAATGCCTGTGCCTAGCAATCTATGTCACATAGAGGTAACATAATTAATTCTCTGTTTTGTATTTTTTTGCACATTTTTCCTTATTTTATAAGGTTGTTACCCCAAATGTCCCTCTGGACATCCTTACTTTGATGAGGATACAATGAAATGTGTTAAAAGTGAGCAATGTGGCTGCTATGATAAACAGGGGGAACATTACAGCAATCATGAGAGAGTTCCTTCAACAGAAAACTGTCAAAAATGGTATGCTTTCATTCCATGTCAAGAATTTCAGCCCACTGTCATAAAATATAGTTTTAATTTTAAAATGGTTTATTCTATAGCTATTGCGATTCCATGGAGATCAACTGCAAATACAATGCAACAGGTAAGAACAAAAATAAATACACCTCTGGTTTCTTCTATCTTTAATTGGGCACTTTACTGGTTGAGTAAATGTCTTTATTCCCAAATTTGCAGCTTGCACCTGCATATTCAAAGGGAAAAAATATCCATATGGTGATACAATATACAATACTACAGATGGACTTGGCAGCTGCATGACAGCTGTCTGTGAAGAACATGGAATAATTAAAAAAGATGCATACACTTGTCAAACATCTCATCCAACAACAACCTATAGTTCAACTCCTATATTTGACTTCTCCAGTAAAACAACAGGTTAGTAAAACAGGTTGTTTTACAAATGGTCAAATGGTTCCTTAAAATGTACCGTACAGTTTACCATCCGCTTTGTTTGTGAGTCATTCACCAATCATGAGGCTTGAGAAAGCAGATGCTGCATCACTGCTTGCAATTCATTGCAGCACACGGCTTAATGATTGTTAAAATGTCATAAAGTGTAATTGTTTTAATCATCTTTGTATAATCAAGTGTTCTTATTACATTAAATATTTTAATTTTGAATATATTATTGCAGAGACAACTGTTCCAGCCAAATACACTGTGGAAACTTTTCCAACAAAGACCTTATTTTCATTCAGTACATCCACCACTACTACAAGCATATCTACAACTCCAAAAACAACAACTTCTACTTCTACACCTTCACCAAGTTTGTCAATTAGCACGCCTATACCACCAACAGTTCAAAAATCCTACACTGTTACTAGCAAATCAACACCTCTGTCAACAAAAGAATTTACTACAAGTGCTTCAACAGCTTCTCCAACATCCACAACATTGAAAACAACCACTCTTACTCCTAACCCTGGATGTATTTGCCATTGGTCAGATTGGAACGACTTTGGTAGCCCAACAACAGGTCCTGGAGGTGGTGAAGTCGTACCTATTGAAAGAATAACTATTACCTCTCCTAGGATATGTTCAGCACTAAAGGAAGTAGAATGCCGTGCAAAACGTTATCCTGGAGTTCCTCTTTCACAGCTTGGCCAGGTTGTGAAATGCGATATGAAAGATGGACTAGTTTGCTTGAACAAACACCAAGGCCTTGCACAGCAATGCTATGACTATGAGATTAGAGCATTCTGTTGTGATGAAAACTGTGGCAACAACACAACACAGTCCTTAAGTACAGCTGCTACAAAAATGTCAACAACAAGCTTACATCTACCACCAAATATGACATCAACAGGTTTCCCTGCTGTTACAAGCATCACAAAGGATTATTCAACAAATTATGCTGGTACACCTTCACCAACATTTTCAAACAGCATGCCTACACCACCAACTATAACATCAACAAGCAATATTTCATTCACAAGAATAAGCATATCAACAACTACAGCAGCAACTTCCACAATAATTTCTGCCATGCCTTCAGTTTCTTCAACAAGCAGATTTACACCAAAAGTTACAACACCAACAGTCCAGAGTTCCCCTGCGGGTAAAAGCATACCCACAAATTCAAACATATCTACACCTTCACAAATGTTGTCAAATGGCATGACTACTTCACTGAATGAAACATCTTCAGTCCAGAATTCCTCCAGTATTACAAGCATGTCTACAACACAAACATCTACAACTCCATCAACAACTTCTCCAACATCCACAACATTGAAAACAAGCATCTCTACTCTTAGCCCTGGATGTAATTGTCATTGGTCAGATTGGAACGACTTTGATGGCCCAACAACAGGTCTTGAAGGTGGTGAAATAGTACCAATTGAAAGAATAACGGACACCTCTCCTAGCATCTGCTCAGCACTAAAGGACATACAATGCCGTGCAAAACGTTATCCTGGAGTTCCTCTTACACAGCTTGGCCAGGTTGTGAAATGCAATACAAAAGATGGACTAGTTTGCTTGAACAAACAGCAAGGTTTTGCACAGCAATGCTATAACTATGAGATTAGAGCACTGTGTTGTGATGAAAACTGTGGCAACATCACAACACAGTCCTTAAGTACAGCTGCTACAACGATGTCACCAAAAAGCATACATCTACCACCAAGTACAACATTAGCAGTCCAAAGTTCCTCCACAGTTACAAGCATACTAACAGATTCATCAACAACAATATCTGCTGGTTCACCTTCACCAACTTATTCAAACAGCATGCGTACACGACTAACTACGACATCAAAAAGCCAAATTTCCACCACAAGCATAAGCATATCAACAAATACAGCAGCAACTTCCACAATAATTTCTGCCAAACCTTCAATTTCTTCAACAAGCAGATTCACACTAAATGTTACTACATCAACAGTTCACAGTTCCACTACTGGTAAAAGCATACCCTCAACTCCAACAATGTCTACACCTCCACCAACGTTTTCAACTGGCATGACTACATCACTGAATGAAACATCTACAGTCAAGAATTTCTACAGTATTACAAGCATGTCTACAACTCCAGCAATACAAACATCCACAACTCCATCAATCACTTCTCCAACATCCACAACATTGCAAGCAAGCATCAATACTCTTAGCCCTGGATGTAATTGTCATTGGTCAGATTGGAACGACTTTGGTGGCCCAACAACAGGTCTTGAAGGTGGGGAAATAGTACAGATTGAAAGAATAATGGACACCTCTTCTAGCATCTGCTTAGCACTAAAGGATATACAATGCCGTGCAAAACGTTATCCTGGAGTTCTTCTTACACAGCTTGGCCAGGTTGTGAAATGCAATACGAAAGATGGGCTAGTTTGCTTGAACAAACACCAAGGCCTTGCACAACAATGCTATGACTATGAGATTAGAGCATTGTGTTGTGATGAAAACTGTGGGAAACTCACAACACAGTCTTTAAGTACAGCTGCTACAACGATGTCGTCAACAAGCATGCGTATATCACCAAATACTTCAGCGGTACAAAGTTCCTCCACCATTAAAGGAATATTAACAGATTCATCAACAACAATTTCTGCTAGTACACCTTCAACTTTTTCAAACAGCATGCATACACCACTAACTACGACTTCAAAAAGCCATATTTCCACCACAAGCATAAGCATGTCAACAACTACAGCAACAACTTCCACAATAATTTCTGCCAAACCTTCAATTTCTTTAACAAGCAGATTAACACTAAATGTTACAACACCAACAGTCCAGAGTTCCCCTAATGGTAAAAACATACCCATATCTCCAAAAACAATGTCTACAGCACAAACATCTACAACTCCATCAATGACTTCTCCAACACCCATAACATTGAAAACAAGCATCCCTACTCTTAGCCATGGATGTAATTGCCACTGGACAGATTGGAAGGACTTTGGTGGCCCAACAATAGGTTTTGAAGGTGATGAAATAGTACCGATTGAAAGAATAACTGACACCTCTCTTAGCATCTGCACAGCACTAAAGGACGTTCAATGCCGTGCAAAAATTTATCCTGCAGTTCCTCTTACACAGCTTGGCCAGGTTGTGAAATGCAATACGAAAGATGGACTAGTTTGCTTGAACAAACACCAAGGCCTTGCACAGAAATGCTATGACTATGAGATAAGAGCATTTTGTTGTGATGGAAACTGTGGAAGCAGCACAACACAGTCCTTAAGTTCAGCTGCTACAACGATGTTATCAACAAGCATACATCTACCACCAAGTACAACATCAGCAGTCCAAAGTTCCTCCACAGTTACAAGCATGCTAACAGACTCCTCAACAACAATTTCTGCTAGTACACCTTCAAAAATATTCTCAAACAGCATGCCTACACCACCAACTATGACATTAACAAGCCATATTTCCACCACAAGCATAAGCATATCAACAACTACAGCAGCAACTTCCACAATACTTTCTACCAAACCTTCAATTTCTTTAACAAGCAGATTAACATTAAGTGTTACAACACCAACAGTTCATAGTTCCCCTACTGGTAAAAGCATACCCATAACTCCAACAACAATGTCTACAGCTTCTCCAACATTTTCAACTGGCATGGCTACACTGCCGACTGAACAATCTTCAGTCCAGAATTCCTCTAATATTACAAATATGTCTAAAACTCCAACATTACAAATATCTACAACTCCATCAATGACTTCTCCAACATCCACAACATTGAAAACAAGCAACCCTACTCTTAGCCCTGGATGTAATTGCAATTGGTCAGTTTGGAACGACTTTGGTGGCCCAACAATAGGTATTGACGGTGGTGAAATAATATCTATTGAAAGAATAACTGACAGCTCTCTTAGCATCTGCCCAGCCCTAAGGGACGTACAATGTCGTGCAAAACGTTATCCTGGAGTTCCTCTTACACAGCTTGGCCAGGTTGTGAAATGCAGTATGAAAGATGGACTAGTTTGCTTAAACAAACACCAAGGACTTGCACAGCAATGCTATGACTATGAGATTAGAGTATTGTGTTGTGATGAAAACTGTTGGAACCTCACAACACAGTCTTTAAGTACAGCTGCTGTAACGATGTCATCAACAAGCATGCGTGTATCACCTAATACAACAGCGGTCCAGAGTTCCTCCACCATTAAAGGAATATCAACAGATTCATTAACAACAATTTCTGCTGGTACACCTTCAACTTTTTTAAACAGCATGCCTACACCACTAACTACGACATTAACAAGCCATATTTCCACCACAAGCATAAGCATATCAACAACTACAGCAGAAACTTCCACAATACTTTCTACCAAACCTTCAATGTCTTCAACAAGCAGATTAACATTAAGTGTTACAACACCAACAGTTCATAGTTCCCCTACTGTTAAAAGCATACCCACAACTCCAACAACAATGTCTGCAGCTTCTCCAACATTTTCAACTGGCATGACTACACTGCCGACTGAAAAATCTTTAGTCCAAAATTCCTCTAATATTACAAATATGTCTACTACTCCAACATTACAAACATCTACAACTCCATCAATGACTTCTCCAACATCCACAACATTGAAAACAAGCATGCCTACTCTTAGCACTAGATGTAATTGCAATTGGTCAGTTTGGAACGACTTTGGTGGCCCAACAATAGGTATTGACGGTGGTGAAATAGTATCTATTGAAAGAATAACTGACACCTCTCTTAGCATCTGCCCAGCACTAAGGGACGTACAATGTCGTGCAAAACGTTATCCTGGAGTTCCTCTTACACAGCTTGGCCAGGTTGTGAAATGCAATACGAAAGATGGACTAGTTTGCTTAAACAAACACCAAGGACTTGCACAGCAATGCTATGACTATGAGATTAGAGCATTGTGTTGTGATAAAAACTGTGGGAACCTCACAACACAGTCTTTAAGTACAGCTGCTACAACGATGTCATCAACAAGCATGCGTGTATCACCAAATACATCAGCGGTCCAAAGTTCCTCCACCATTAAAGGAATATCAACAGATTCATTAAAAACAATTTCTGCTTGTACACCTTCAACTTTTTTAAATAGCATGCCTACACCACTAACTACGACATCAAAAAGCCATATTTCCACCACAAGGATAAGCATATCAACAACTACAGCAACAACTTCCACATTAATTTCTGTCAAACCTTCAATTTCTTTAACCAGCAGATTTACACTAAATCTTACAACACCTACAGTCCAGAGTTCCCCTACTGGCGAAAGCATACCCACATCTCCAAGAACATTGTCTACACCTTCACCGACGTTTTCAACTGGCATGACTACATCATTTAATGAAACCTCTTCAGTCCAGAATTCCTCCAGTATTACAAGCATGTCTACAACACAAACATCTACAACTCCATCAATAACTTCTCCAACACCCACAACATTGAAAACAAGCATTCCTACTCTTAGTCCTGGATGTAATTGTCATTGGACAGATTGGAAGGACTTTGGTGGCCCAACAACAGGTTTTGAAGGTGGTGAAATAGTACCGATTGAAAGAATAACTGACACCTCTCTTAGCCTCTGCACAGCACTAAAGGACGTTCAATGCCGTGCAAAACGTTATCCTGGAGTTCCTATTACACAGCTTGGCCAGGTTGTGAAATGCAATACGAAAGATGGACTAGTTTGCTTGAACAAACACCAAGGCCTTGCATATCAATGCTATAACTATGAGATTAGAGCATTGTGTTGTGATGAAAACTGTGGCAACCGCACAACACAGTCCTTAAGTTCAGCTGCTACAATGATGTCATCAACAAGCATACATCTACCACCAAGTAAAACATCAGTGGTCCAAAGTTCCTCCGCAGTTACAAACATACTAACAGACTCCTCAACAGCAATTTCTGCCAGTACACCTTTAAAAATATTCTCAAACAGTATGCCTACACCACCAACTACGACATCAACAAGCAATATTTCCTCCACAAACGTAAGCATATCAACAACTACAGCAGCAACTTCCACAATAATTTCTAACAAACCTTCAATTTCTTCAACAAGTAGATTAACACTAAATGTTTCAACACCAACAGTTCATAGTTCCCCAACTGGTAAAAGCATACCCACCACTCCAACAACAATGTCTACAGCTTCTCCAACATTTTCAACTGCTATGACTACACCACTGACTGAAAAATCTTCAGTCCAGAATTCCTCTAATATTACAAATATGTCTACAACTCCAGCATTACAAACATCTACAACTCCATCAATGACTTCTCCAACTTTGAAAACAAGCATCCCCAATCTTAGCCCTGGATGTAATTGCCATTGGTCAGATTGGAACGAATTTGGTGGCCCAACAACAGGTCTTGAAGGTGGTGAAATAGTACCTATTGAAATAATTACTGACACATCTCTTAGCATCTGCCCAACACTAAAGGACGTGCAATGCCGTGCAAAACGTTATCCTGGAGTTCCTATTACACAGCTTGGCCAAGTTGTGAAATGCAATATGAAAGATGGACTGGTTTGCTTGAACAAACACCAAGGTCTCGCACAACAATGCTATGACTATGAGATTAGAGCATTGTGTTGTGATGAAAACTGTGGGAACCTCACAACACAGTCTTTAAATACAGCTGCTACAATGATGTCATCAACAAGCATGCGTGTATCACCAAATACATCAGCGGTCCAAAGTTCATCCACAATTAAAGGAATATCAACAGATTCATCAACAACAATTTCTCTTAGTATACCTTCAACTTTTTCAAACAGCCTGCCTACACCAATAACTTCGACATCAAGAAGCCATATTTCCACCACTAGCATAAGCATATCAACAATGACAGCAACAACTTCCACAAAAATTTCTGCCAAACCTTCAATTTCTTCAACAAGCAGATTCACACTAAATGGTATTACACCAACAGTTCACAGTTCCCCTACTGGTAAAAGCATACCCACAACCCCAACAATGTCTACACCTTCACCAACATTTACCGCTGGCATGACTACATCACTGAATGAAATATCTTCAGTCCAGAATTTCTCCAGTATTACAAGCATGTCTACAACTAAAACTCCAACAACACAAACATCTACACATCCATCAATGACTTCTCCAACATCCATAACATTGAAAACAAGAATCCCTACTCTTAGCACTGGGTGTAATTGTCATTGGTCAGATTGGAACAACTTTGGTGGCCCAACAAAAGGCCTTGAAGGTGGTGAAATAGTATCTATTGAAAGAATAACTGACAACTCTCCTAGCATCTGCCCAGTACTAAAGGACATACAATGCCGTGCAAACAGTTATCCTGGAGTTCCTCTTTCACAGCTTGGTCAGGTTGTGAAATGCAATACGAAAGATGGACTAATTTGCTTGAACAAATACCAAGGCCTTACACAGCAATGCTATGACTATGAGATTAGAGCATTCTGTTGTGATGAAAACTGTGGGAACCTCACAACACAGTATTTAAGTACAGCTGCTTCAACAATGTCATCAACAAGCATGCGTGTATCACCAAATACATCAGCGGTCCAAACTTCCTCCACCTTTAATGGCATATCAACAGATTCATCAGCAACTATTTTTGCTGGTACACCTTCACCAACTTTTTCAAACAGCATGCCTACACCACTAACTACGACATCAACAAGCCAAATTTCCTACACAAACATAAGTATATCAACAACTAGAGCAGCAACAACTTCCACAATAATTTCTTCCAAACCTTCAACAAGTAGATTAACACTATATGTTACAACACCAACAGTTCATAGTTCCCCAACTGGTAAAAGCATACCCACAACTCCAACAACAATGTCTACAGCTTCTCCAACATTTTCAACTGGCAGGACTACACCACTAACTGAAAATTCTTCAGTCCAGAATTTCTCTAATATTACAAATATGTCTTCAACTCCAACATTACAAACATCTACAACTCCATCAATGACTTCTCCAACATCCACAACATTGAAAACAAGCATCCATACTCTTATCCCTGGATGTAATTGTCATTGGTCAGATTGGAAAGACTTTGGTGGCCCAACAACAGGTCTTGATGGTAGTGAAATAATATCTGTTGAAAGAATTACGAAAACCTCCGCTATCATCTGCTCAGCACTAAAGGAAGTACAATGCCGTGCAAAACGTTATCCTGGAGTTCCTCTTTCCCAGCTTGGCCAGGTTGTGAAATGCAATACGAACGATGGACTAGTTTGCTTGAACAAACACCAAGGCCTTGTACAGCAATGTTATGACTATGAGATTAGAGCACTGTGTTGTGATGAAAACTGTGGCAACATCACAACAAATTCCTTAACTACAGCTGCTATAACAATATCATCAACAAGCATACATATACCACCAAGTACGACATCAACGGGCCAAAGTTCCTCCACCGTTATAGGCATATTTACAGATCCATCAACAACAATTTCTATTGCTACACCTTCATCAACTTTTTCAACTAGCATGCCTACACCACCACCTAAGACACCAACAAATCTTATTTCCTCAAAAAGTATGAGCAAATCAACAACTTCTGTAACAACGTCAACAATGTTTTCCTCAATATCTTCAGCGTCTTCCACAAGCAGGTTGACACAACAATTTACCACAACAAAAGTCCAGAGTTCCCCTACTGGTAAAACCATATCCACAACTCCAATACAAATCTCTACAGGTACACTTTCAACATTGTTTTCACCTGGCGTAACTACTACACCACCGACAACAACATCAACAAGTTTTATTTCTTACACAAGTAAAAGAATATCAACCACTTCAACAAAGTTTTCTGCTACACCGTCCATTTCTGTAACAAACAGGTTTACACAAGTTACAACACCAACAGTCCAGAGTTCCCCCACTGGTAAAAGTATTTTCACAACTCCAACAGTAATTTCTACTGGTGCACCTTTCCAATTGTTTTCAACTGGCATGACTGCACCACTAACTAAAACACCATCAATCCAGAATTCCTCCAATATTACAAGCATGAAAACACAATCCTTATCTACAACCGCTACAAGGATATCATCAACAAGCATGCGTACAACACCAACTACAACATCAACAGTGCATAGTTTCCCCACCGTTACAAGCATATCAACAAATACGTCAACAACATTTTCTGCTGGTACACCTTCACCAACTTTTTCAACCAATATGCCTGCACAACCAACAATGACACCATTAACCCTCATTTCCTCCACAAGTAAAATCATGTCAAAAAGTACAGCCACAACTTCAACAATATATTCTGCTAGACCTTCAATATCTTCAACAAGCAGGTTTACAAAACAAGTTACAACAACAACAACAGTACAGAGTTCCCCCACTGGTAAAACTATACCCACAACTCCAACAACAATGTCTTCACCTTCTCCAACATTTTCAACTGGCTGGACTACACCACTGACTGAAAAATCTTCAGTCCAGAATTTCTCTAATATTACAAATGTGTCTTCAACTCCAACATTACAAACATCTACAACTCCATCAACAACTGCTCCAACATCCACAACAATGAAAACAAGCACCATTACTCTTAATCCTGGATGTAATTGTCAATGGTCAGATTGGAACGACTTTGGTGGCCCAACAACAGGTCTTGATGGTGGTGAAATAGTATCTATTGAAAGAATATATGACGCCTCTGCTACCATCTGCTCAGCACTAAAGGAAGTACAATGCCGTGCAAAACGTTATCCTGGAGTTCCTCTTTCCCAGCTTGACCAGGTTGTGAAATGCAATACGAACGATGGACTAGTTTGCTTGAACAAACACCAAGGCCTTGTACAGCAATGTTATGACTATGAGATTAGAGCACTGTGTTGTGATGAAAACTGTGGCAACATCACAACAAATTCCTTAACTACAGCTGCTATAACAATATCATCAACAAGCATACATATACCACCAAGTACGACATCAACGGGCCAAAGTTCCTCCACCGTTATAGGCATATTTACAGATCCATCAACAACAATTTCTATTGCTACACCTTCATCAACTTTTTCAACTAGCATGCCTACACCACCACCTAAGACACCAACAAATCTTATTTCCTCAAAAAGTACGAGCAAATCAACAACTTCTGTAACAACGTCAACAATGTTTTCTTCATTATCTTCAGCGTCTTCCACAAGCAGGTTGACACAACAATTTGCCACAACAAAAGTCCAGAGTTCCCCTACTGGTAAAACCATATCCACAACTCCAATAAAAATCTCTACAGGTACACTTTCAACATTGTTTTCACCTGGCGTAACTACTACACCACCGACAACAACATCAACAAGTTTTATTTCTTACACAAGTAAAAGAATATCAACCACTTCAACAAAGTTTTCTGCTACACCGTCCATTTCTGTAACAAACAGGTTTACACAAGTTACAACACCAACAGTCCAGAGTTCCCCCACTGGTAAAAGCATTTTCACAACTCCAACAGTAATTTCTACTGGTGCACCTTTCCAATTGTTTTCAACTGGCATGACTGCACCACTAACTAAAACACCAACAATCCAGAATTCCTCCAATATTACAAGCATGACAACACAATCCTTATCTACAACCGCTACAAGGATATCATCAACAAGCATGCGTACAACACCAACTACAACATCAACAGTGCATAGTTTCCCCACCGTTACAAGCATATCCACAAATACGTCAACAACATTTTCTGCTGGTACACCTTCACCAACTTTTTCAACCAATATGCCTGCACAACCAACAATGACACCATTAACCCTCATTTCCTCCACAAGTAAAATCATGTCAAAAAGTACAGCCACAACTTCAACAATATATTCTGCTAGACCTTCAATATCTTCAACAAGCAGGTTTACAAAACAAGTTACAACAACAACAACAGTACAGAGTTCCCCCACTGGTAAAACTATACCCACAACTCCAACAACAATGTCTACACCTTCTCCAACATTTTCAACTGGCTGGACTACACCACTGACTGAAAAATCTTCAGTCCAGAATTCCTCTAATATTACAAATGTGTCTTCAACTCCAACATTACGGACATCTACAACTCCATCAACGACTGCTCCAACATCCACAACAATGAAAACAAGCACCATTACTCTTAATCCTGGATGTAATTGTCATTGGTCAGATTGGAACGACTTTGGTGGCCCAACAACAGGTCTTGATGGTGGTGAAATAGTATCTATTGAAAGAATATATGACGCCTCTGCTACCATCTGCTCAGCACTAAAGGAAGTACAATGCCGTGCAAACAGTTATCCTGGAGTTCCTCTTTCACAGCTTGGTCAGGTTGTGAAATGCAATACGAAAGATGGACTAATTTGCTTGAACAAATACCAAGGCCTTACACAGCAATGCTATGACTATGAGATTAGAGCATTCTGTTGTGATGAAAACTGTGGGAACCTCACAACACAGTATTTAAGTACAGCTGCTTCAACAATGTCATCAACAAGCATGCGTGTATCACCAAATACATCAGCGGTCCAAACTTCCTCCACCTTTAATGGCATATCAACAGATTCATCAGCAACTATTTTTGCTGGTACACCTTCACCAACTTTTTCAAACAGCATGCCTACACCACTAACTACGACATCAACAAGCCAAATTTCCTACACAAACATAAGTATATCAACAACTAGAGCAGCAACAACTTCCACAATAATTTCTTCCAAACCTTCAACAAGTAGATTAACACTATATGTTACAACACCAACAGTTCATAGTTCCCCAACTGGTAAAAGCATACCCACAACTCCAACAACAATGTCTACAGCTTCTCCAACATTTTCAACTGGCAGGACTACACCACTAACTGAAAATTCTTCAGTCCAGAATTTCTCTAATATTACAAATATGTCTTCAACTCCAACATTACAAACATCTACAACTCCATCAATGACTTCTCCAACATCCACAACATTGAAAACAAGCATCCATACTCTTATCCCTGGATGTAATTGTCATTGGTCAGATTGGAAAGACTTTGGTGGCCCAACAACAGGTCTTGATGGTAGTGAAATAATATCTGTTGAAAGAATTACGAAAACCTCCGCTATCATCTGCTCAGCACTAAAGGAAGTACAATGCCGTGCAAAACGTTATCCTGGAGTTCCTCTTTCCCAGCTTGGCCAGGTTGTGAAATGCAATACGAACGATGGACTAGTTTGCTTGAACAAACACCAAGGCCTTGTACAGCAATGTTATGACTATGAGATTAGAGCACTGTGTTGTGATGAAAACTGTGGCAACATCACAACAAATTCCTTAACTACAGCTGCTATAACAATATCATCAACAAGCATACATATACCACCAAGTACGACATCAACGGGCCAAAGTTCCTCCACCGTTATAGGCATATTTACAGATCCATCAACAACAATTTCTATTGCTACACCTTCATCAACTTTTTCAACTAGCATGCCTACACCACCACCTAAGACACCAACAAATCTTATTTCCTCAAAAAGTATGAGCAAATCAACAACTTCTGTAACAACGTCAACAATGTTTTCCTCAATATCTTCAGCGTCTTCCACAAGCAGGTTGACACAACAATTTACCACAACAAAAGTCCAGAGTTCCCCTACTGGTAAAACCATATCCACAACTCCAATACAAATCTCTACAGGTACACTTTCAACATTGTTTTCACCTGGCGTAACTACTACACCACCGACAACAACATCAACAAGTTTTATTTCTTACACAAGTAAAAGAATATCAACCACTTCAACAAAGTTTTCTGCTACACCGTCCATTTCTGTAACAAACAGGTTTACACAAGTTACAACACCAACAGTCCAGAGTTCCCCCACTGGTAAAAGTATTTTCACAACTCCAACAGTAATTTCTACTGGTGCACCTTTCCAATTGTTTTCAACTGGCATGACTGCACCACTAACTAAAACACCATCAATCCAGAATTCCTCCAATATTACAAGCATGAAAACACAATCCTTATCTACAACCGCTACAAGGATATCATCAACAAGCATGCGTACAACACCAACTACAACATCAACAGTGCATAGTTTCCCCACCGTTACAAGCATATCAACAAATACGTCAACAACATTTTCTGCTGGTACACCTTCACCAACTTTTTCAACCAATATGCCTGCACAACCAACAATGACACCATTAACCCTCATTTCCTCCACAAGTAAAATCATGTCAAAAAGTACAGCCACAACTTCAACAATATATTCTGCTAGACCTTCAATATCTTCAACAAGCAGGTTTACAAAACAAGTTACAACAACAACAACAGTACAGAGTTCCCCCACTGGTAAAACTATACCCACAACTCCAACAACAATGTCTTCACCTTCTCCAACATTTTCAACTGGCTGGACTACACCACTGACTGAAAAATCTTCAGTCCAGAATTTCTCTAATATTACAAATGTGTCTTCAACTCCAACATTACAAACATCTACAACTCCATCAACAACTGCTCCAACATCCACAACAATGAAAACAAGCACCATTACTCTTAATCCTGGATGTAATTGTCAATGGTCAGATTGGAACGACTTTGGTGGCCCAACAACAGGTCTTGATGGTGGTGAAATAGTATCTATTGAAAGAATATATGACGCCTCTGCTACCATCTGCTCAGCACTAAAGGAAGTACAATGCCGTGCAAAACGTTATCCTGGAGTTCCTCTTTCCCAGCTTGGCCAGGTTGTGAAATGCAATACGAACGATGGACTAGTTTGCTTGAACAAACACCAAGGCCTTGTACAGCAATGTTATGACTATGAGATTAGAGCACTGTGTTGTGATGAAAACTGTGGCAACATCACAACAAATTCCTTAACTACAGCTGCTATAACAATATCATCAACAAGCATACATATACCACCAAGTACGACATCAACGGGCCAAAGTTCCTCCACCGTTATAGGCATATTTACAGATCCATCAACAACAATTTCTATTGCTACACCTTCATCAACTTTTTCAACTAGCATGCCTACACCACCACCTAAGACACCAACAAATCTTATTTCCTCAAAAAGTACGAGCAAATCAACAACTTCTGTAACAACGTCAACAATGTTTTCTTCATTATCTTCAGCGTCTTCCACAAGCAGGTTGACACAACAATTTGCCACAACAAAAGTCCAGAGTTCCCCTACTGGTAAAACCATATCCACAACTCCAATAAAAATCTCTACAGGTACACTTTCAACATTGTTTTCACCTGGCGTAACTACTACACCACCGACAACAACATCAACAAGTTTTATTTCTTACACAAGTAAAAGAATATCAACCACTTCAACAAAGTTTTCTGCTACACCGTCCATTTCTGTAACAAACAGGTTTACACAAGTTACAACACCAACAGTCCAGAGTTCCCCCACTGGTAAAAGCATTTTCACAACTCCAACAGTAATTTCTACTGGTGCACCTTTCCAATTGTTTTCAACTGGCATGACTGCACCACTAACTAAAACACCAACAATCCAGAATTCCTCCAATATTACAAGCATGACAACACAATCCTTATCTACAACCGCTACAAGGATATCATCAACAAGCATGCGTACAACACCAACTACAACATCAACAGTGCATAGTTTCCCCACCGTTACAAGCATATCCACAAATACGTCAACAACATTTTCTGCTGGTACACCTTCACCAACTTTTTCAACCAATATGCCTGCACAACCAACAATGACACCATTAACCCTCATTTCCTCCACAAGTAAAATCATGTCAAAAAGTACAGCCACAACTTCAACAATATATTCTGCTAGACCTTCAATATCTTCAACAAGCAGGTTTACAAAACAAGTTACAACAACAACAACAGTACAGAGTTCCCCCACTGGTAAAACTATACCCACAACTCCAACAACAATGTCTACACCTTCTCCAACATTTTCAACTGGCTGGACTACACCACTGACTGAAAAATCTTCAGTCCAGAATTCCTCTAATATTACAAATGTGTCTTCAACTCCAACATTACGGACATCTACAACTCCATCAACGACTGCTCCAACATCCACAACAATGAAAACAAGCACCATTACTCTTAATCCTGGATGTAATTGTCATTGGTCAGATTGGAACGACTTTGGTGGCCCAACAACAGGTCTTGATGGTGGTGAAATAGTATCTATTGAAAGAATATATGACGCCTCTGCTACCATCTGCTCAGCACTAAAGGAAGTACAATGCCGTGCAAAACGTTATCCTGGAGTTCCTCTTTCCCAGCTTGGCCAGGTTGTGAAATGCAATACGAACGATGGACTAGTTTGCTTGAACAAACACCAAGGCCTTGTACAGCAATGTTATGACTATGAGATTAGAGCACTGTGTTGTGATGAAAACTGTGGCAACATCACAACAAATTCCTTAACTACAGCTGCTATAACAATATCATCAACAAGCATACATATACCACCAAGTACGACATCAACGGGCCAAAGTTCCTCCACCGTTATAGGCATATTTACAGATCCATCAACAACAATTTCTATTGCTACACCTTCATCAACTTTTTCAACTAGCATGCCTACACCACCACCTAAGACACCAACAAATCTTATTTCCTCAAAAAGTACGAGCAAATCAACAACTTCTGTAACAACGTCAACAATGTTTTCTTCATTATCTTCAGCGTCTTCCACGAGCAGGTTGACACAACAATTTGCCACAACAAAAGTCCAGAGTTCCCCTACTGGTAAAACCATATCCACAACTCCAATAAAAATCTCTACAGGTACACTTTCAACATTGTTTTCACCTGGCGTAACTACTACACCACCGACAACAACATCAACAAGTTTTATTTCTTACACAAGTAAAAGAATATCAACCACTTCAACAAAGTTTTCTGCTACACCGTCCATTTCTGTAACAAACAGGTTTACACAAGTTACAACACCAACAGTCCAGAGTTCCCCCACTGGTAAAAGCATTTTCACAACTCCAACAGTAATTTCTACTGGTGCACCTTTCCAATTGTTTTCAACTGGCATGACTGCACCACTAACTAAAACACCAACAATCCAGAATTCCTCCAATATTACAAGCATGACAACACAATCCTTATCTACAACCGCTACAAGGATATCATCAACAAGCATGCGTACAACACCAACTACAACATCAACAGTGCATAGTTTCCCCACCGTTACAACCATATCCACAAATACGTCAACAACATTTTCTGCTGGTACACCTTCACCAACTTTTTCAACCAATATGCCTGCACAACCAACAATGACACCATTAACCCTCATTTCCTCCACAAGTAAAATCATGTCAAAAAGTACAGCCACAACTTCAACAATATATTCTGCTAGACCTTCAATATCTTCAACAAGCAGGTTTACAAAACAAGTTACAACAACAACAACAGTACAGAGTTCCCCCACTGGTAAAACTATACCCACAACTCCAACAACAATGTCTACACCTTCTCCAACATTTTCAACTGGCTGGACTACACCACTGACTGAAAAATCTTCAGTCCAGAATTCCTCTAATATTACAAATGTGTCTTCAACTCCAACATTACGGACATCTACAACTCCATCAACGACTGCTCCAACATCCACAACAATGAAAACAAGCACCATTACTCTTAATCCTGGATGTAATTGTCATTGGTCAGATTGGAACGACTTTGGTGGCCCAACAACAGGTCTTGATGGTGGTGAAATAGTATCTATTGAAAGAATATATGACGCCTCTGCTACCATCTGCTCAGCACTAAAGGAAGTACAATGCCGTGCAAAACGTTATCCTGGAGTTCCTCTTTCCCAGCTTGGCCAGGTTGTGAAATGCAATACGAACGATGGACTAGTTTGCTTGAACAAACACCAAGGCCTTGTACAGCAATGTTATGACTATGAGATTAGAGCACTGTGTTGTGATGAAAACTGTGGCAACATCACAACAAATTCCTTAACTACAGCTGCTATAACAATATCATCAACAAGCATACATATACCACCAAGTACGACATCAACGGGCCAAAGTTCCTCCACCGTTATAGGCATATTTACAGATCCATCAACAACAATTTCTATTGCTACACCTTCATCAACTTTTTCAACTAGCATGCCTACACCACCACCTAAGACACCAACAAATCTTATTTCCTCAAAAAGTACGAGCAAATCAACAACTTCTGTAACAACGTCAACAATGTTTTCTTCATTATCTTCAGCGTCTTCCACGAGCAGGTTGACACAACAATTTGCCACAACAAAAGTCCAGAGTTCCCCTACTGGTAAAACCATATCCACAACTCCAATAAAAATCTCTACAGGTACACTTTCAACATTGTTTTCACCTGGCGTAACTACTACACCACCGACAACAACATCAACAAGTTTTATTTCTTACACAAGTAAAAGAATATCAACCACTTCAACAAAGTTTTCTGCTACACCGTCCATTTCTGTAACAAACAGGTTTACACAAGTTACAACACCAACAGTCCAGAGTTCCCCCACTGGTAAAAGCATTTTCACAACTCCAACAGTAATTTCTACTGGTGCACCTTTCCAATTGTTTTCAACTGGCATGACTGCACCACTAACTAAAACACCAACAATCCAGAATTCCTCCAATATTACAAGCATGACAACACAATCCTTATCTACAACCGCTACAAGGATATCATCAACAAGCATGCGTACAACACCAACTACAACATCAACAGTGCATAGTTTCCCCACCGTTACAAGCATATCCACAAATACGTCAACAACATTTTCTGCTGGTACACCTTCACCAACTTTTTCAACCAATATGCCTGCACAACCAACAATGACACCATTAACCCTCATTTCCTCCACAAGTAAAATCATGTCAAAAAGTACAGCCACAACTTCAACAATATATTCTGCTAGACCTTCAATATCTTCAACAAGCAGGTTTACAAAACAAGTTACAACAACAACAACAGTACAGAGTTCCCCCACTGGTAAAACTATACCCACAACTCCAACAACAATGTCTACACCTTCTCCAACATTTTCAACTGGCTGGACTACACCACTGACTGAAAAATCTTCAGTCCAGAATTCCTCTAATATTACAAATGTGTCTTCAACTCCAACATTACGGACATCTACAACTCCATCAACGACTGCTCCAACATCCACAACAATGAAAACAAGCACCATTACTCTTAATCCTGGATGTAATTGTCATTGGTCAGATTGGAACGACTTTGGTGGCCCAACAACAGGTCTTGATGGTGGTGAAATAGTATCTATTGAAAGAATATATGACGCCTCTGCTACCATCTGCTCAGCACTAAAGGAAGTACAATGCCGTGCAAAACGTTATCCTGGAGTTCCTCTTTCCCAGCTTGGCCAGGTTGTGAAATGCAATACGAACGATGGACTAGTTTGCTTGAACAAACACCAAGGCCTTGTACAGCAATGTTATGACTATGAGATTAGAGCACTGTGTTGTGATGAAAACTGTGGCAACATCACAACAAATTCCTTAACTACAGCTGCTATAACAATATCATCAACAAGCATACATATACCACCAAGTACGACATCAACGGGCCAAAGTTCCTCCACCGTTATAGGCATATTTACAGATCCATCAACAACAATTTCTATTGCTACACCTTCATCAACTTTTTCAACTAGCATGCCTACACCACCACCTAAGACACCAACAAATCTTATTTCCTCAAAAAGTACGAGCAAATCAACAACTTCTGTAACAACGTCAATAATGTTTTCTTCAATATCTTCAGCGTCTTCCACAAGCAGGTTGACACAACAATTTACCACAACAAAAGTCCAGAGTTCCCCTACTGGTAAAACCATATCCACAACTCCAATAAAAATCTCTACAGGTACACCTTCAACATTGTTTTCACCTGGCGTAACTACTACACCACCGACAACAACATCAACAAGTTTTATTTCTTACACAAGTAAAAGAATATCAACCACTTCAACAAAGTTTTCTGCTACACCGTCCATTTCTGTAACAAACAGGTTTACACAAGTTACAACACCAACAGTCCAGAGTTCCCCCACTGGTAAAAGCATTTTCACAACTCCAACAGTAATTTCTACTGGTGCGCCTTTCCAATTGTTTTCAACTGGCATGACTGCACCACTGACTAAAACACCATCAATCCAGAATTCCTCCAATACTACAAGCATGACAACACAATCCTTATCTACAACAGCTACAAGGATGTCATCAACAAGCATGCGTACAACACCAACTACAACATCAACAGTGCATAGTTCCCCCACTGTTACAAGAATATCCACAAATATGTCAACAACATTTTCTGCTAGTACACCTTCACCAACTTTTTCAACCAATATGCCTGCACAACCAACAATGACACCATTAAGCCTCATTTCCTCGACAAGTAAAATCATGCCAACAAGTACAGCCACAACTTCAACAATATATTCTGCTAGACCTTCAATATTTTCAACAAGTAGGTTGGCACAACTAGTTACAACACCAACAGTCCAGAGTTTCCCCACTGGTAAAAGTGTTTCCATAACTCCAACAACAATCTCTACAGGTACACCTTTATCCTCTTTTTCATCTGGTATAACTACTACACCATTGACTACAACATCAACAAGCCTTATTTCCTACACAAGTAAAAGCAGATCAACAACTACAGCAGTCAATTCAACAAAGATTTCTGCTAGACCTTTGATATCTTCGACAAGCAGGTTCATACAAGTTACAACACCAACAGTTCAGAGTTCCCCCACTAGTACTGATATGCCTTTACAATTGTTTTCAGCTGGCAGAACTACACCACAGACTAAAAAAACAACAGTCCATAATTCCTTCAATACTACAAACATGACAACACAATCCTTAACTACAACAGCTACAAGGATGTCATCAACAAGTGTGCATATAACACCAGCTATAACATCTACAGTGTATAGTTCCTCAATCATTACAAGCGTATCTACAAATCCATCAACAACAATTTCTCTTGGTACACCTTCACACACTTTTGTAACCAGCATGCCTACAACTTCATCTACGACATCATTAAGCCTTACTTCCTCCACAAGTACGAGTATGCCAACAAGTTCAGCAACAACTTCAACAAAGTTTTCTGCTACACTTCCAATTTCTTCAACAAGCAGTTTTACGCAAGTTACAACACCAACAGTCCAGAGTTCTCCCACTGATAAAAGTATATCCACAACTCCAACAACAATCTCTAGAGGTACACCATCATCATCTTTTTCATCTGGTATAACTACTAAACCACTGACCATGACATCAACAAGCTTTACTTCCTCCACAAGTACAAGCATGCCAACAAGTACAGCAACAACTTCAAAAAAGTTTTCTGCTACACTTCCAATTTCTTCAACAAGCAGGTTGACACAAGTTACAACACCAACAGTCAAGAGTTCCTCCACTGGTACTGGTACGCCTAAACAATTGTTTTCAACTGGCAGGACTATAACACAGACTAAAACACAATCAGTCCACAATTCCTCCAATACTACAAGTATGACAACACAATCTTTAACTACATCAGCTACAAGGATGTCATCAACAAGACTCCATATACCACCAAATATAACATCAACAGTGCATAGTTCCACCATCATTACCAGTATATCTACAAATCCATCAACGACAATTTTTTCTCATACTCCTTCACCAACTTTTTCAACCAGCATGCCTACAACTCCAACTACGACATTATTAAGCCTTACTTCCTACCCAAGTACAAGCATGCCAACAAGTACAGCAACAACTTCCACAATTCTTTCTGCTACACTTCCAATGTCTTCAACAAGCAGGTTGGCACAAGTTACAACACCAACAGTCCAGAGTTTCCACACTGGTAAAAGCACATCCACAACTCCAACAACAATCTCTACAGGTACACCTTCATCATCTTTTTTACCTGGTGTAACTACTACACCACTGACCACAACATCAACCAGCTTTACTTCCTCCACAAGTACAAGCGTGTCAACAAGTACAGCAACAACTTCAACAAAGTTTTCTGCTACACCTCCAATTTCTTCAACAAGGAGATTGACACAAGTTACAACACCAACAGTCCAGAGTTCCCCCACTGGTAAAATCATATCCACGTCTCCAACGACAATATCTACTGCTAAACCTTCACCAATGTTTTTAACTGGCATGACTACACCACCAACTAAAACACCAAAAGTTCAGAATTCCTCTAATACTACAAGGATGGCATCACAATTCTTAACTACAACAGGTACAATTATGTCATCAAAACGCAGCACTATACTTCCAAATATTACACTAAGGGTCCAAAATTCCTCCACTGTTACAAGCATGTACACAAATCTATCTAAAATAACTTACATTAGTACACATTCAGCCCCTTTTTCAACCAGCATGCCTACAGCACCAACTATACATTCAGCAGGCCTTGTTTCCCCCTCTAGCATGAGCCAACCAACAACTACAGCAAAAACGTCCACAAGCAATTTTACACAACAGATTATGACAGCAACAGACCAGAGTTCCTCCACTGGTAAAAACATATCCACAACTTTACCAACAATCTCTAATCATATACATCCACCATCATTTTCACCTAGCATAACTACACCGCAGACAAAAACATCAACAGTACATTATTCATCTAATACTACATGCATGGGAACACAATCCTTAACTACAGCAGCTATAATTATGTCATCAAGCAGCAGTATACTACCAACTCCAACAGTAATTGTCCAAAATACAAGCACATACACAAGTCCATCTACAATAACTTTAAAAAATTTTCCCACAGGTACTTATAAACAACAGGATACAAAAACAGTCCAGAGTCCAACCACTAGGAAAAGCATATCCACAGCTCTACCAGCATTTTCTACTGGTACACCTTCAGCAATATTTTCAACTGGCATCTCAAACAATGTAACAAGTATATCTCTAACTCCATTGACAACAACATTTTCTACTTCTCCTTCAAAAACTTCCCCAACTTTCACAACATTAAAAACAACCACCTATACTCCTGCCCCGCTTTGTATTTGCTATTGGTCAGACTGGAATGGCTTTGGTCAATCAACAACAGGTGTTAAAGGTGGTAAAGTAATACCTATGTCTACCTTATCTACCATCTGCTCAGCACCAAAAGAAGTGAAGTGTCGTGCTAAACTTTACCCTGGAGTTCCTCTTTCACAGCTTGGTCAGGTTGTAAAATGTAATGTGAAAGACGGACTGGTCTGCTCGAACAAAGACCAAGGTCTCATACAGCAATGCTTTGACTATGAAATTAGAGTATTCTGTTGTGACAGCAAATGTGGCAACTTCTCAACAAAATACACAACTCCAACTGCTTTTTGGATCTCATCAACAAGCTTGCCTATACCATCAACTAAAACGACAACTGTCCGAAGCCCCTCCACTTATACAAGCATAACTACAATATCAGTAACATCTGCCGCAAGTTCTTTAACAATTTCTCCAACTTCCATAACACCAGATTCCATGAACCTTACTCCTACCCCTGGGTGTATTTGCAGTTGGTCAGAATGGAGTAATTTTGGTGGCCCAACAATAGGACCTGATGGTGGTGAAATAGTACATATTAAACAAATAACTGACACCTATTCTCCCATCTGCACATCACTAAAGGATGTAGAATGCCGTGCAAAACTTTACCCTGGAGTTCCTTTTTCACAGCTTGGACAGGTTGTGAAATGTAATGTGAAAGATGGACTGATTTGCTTCAACAAAAACCAAGGCCTTGAAAAGCAATGCTTGGACTATGAGATTAGAGTGCTTTGTTGTGTTGGAAACCATAGCAGCATCACAACACAATGTCCAACCACCACTATGGTTTCATCAGGTACCACATCTGTATCACCAAATACAACAAAAACAAGCGAGCATTTCTCTACAAGTACAATCACATCCATAATTTCAATACCAACTTGGTCAACTATCATGCCTACCCTGCCGTCTACAACACAAACAGCCCAAAATTTCCCCAGTGGTACTAGCATATACACAACTCCAATGATTTCAAAATTTCTGTCAACTGCTTCAACAACGTCTCCACTGTCCAAAACAGCCACACTTACTCCTAACCCTGGCTGCATGTGTCGTTGGTCAGAGTGGTTGGATCTTGGGGGCCCAACAACAGGTCCTGAAGGTGGTGAAACAGTGTCAATCAAAAAAGTTTTGGACGGTTATCCTACTCTCTGCTCTGTGCCAAAAGAAGTTAAATGTCGTGCAAAAAATTACCCCAGATTGTCTCTTTCCCAGCTAAACCAGGTTGTGAAATGTAATGCCAAAGATGGTCTTGTGTGCCTGAACAAAAACCAAGACATTACACATCAATGCTTTGACTATGAGATTAGAGTATTCTGCTGTGATGGAAACTGTGGCAGTACCTCAGCACTGACACCAAAAATTCCTTTGCTTACTCCTACCCTTGGATGTAAATGCCATTGGTCAGACTGGATGGACTTCAGTAGCGTAACAACCGGTCCTAAAGGTGGAGAAATAATTTCCATCAAAAGAATAACTAACACCTTTTCTTCCATCTGCTCAGCACCAAAAGAATTAGAATGCCGTGCAAAACTTTACCCTAAACTATCTCTTTCACAGCTTGGCCAGGTTGTGATATGTAATGCAAAAGATGGGCTTGTGTGTCTTAATAAAAATCAAGATATAACACAGCAATGCTTTGACTATGAGATAAGAGTATTCTGCTGTGATGGAATCTGTGGCAGTACAACAGCACTGACACCAAAAATACCTTTGCTTACTCCTACCCTTGGATGCAAATGCCATTGGTCAGACTGGATTGACTTTGGTAGCTTAACAACCGTTCCTGAAGGTGGAGAAATAATTTCCATCAAAAGAATAACTGACTCTTATCCTTCCATCTGCTCAGCACCAACAGAATTAGAATGTCGTGCAAAACTTTACCCTGAACTTTCTCTTTCACAGCTTGGCCAGGTTGTGATATGTAATGCAAAAGATGGGCTCATGTGTCTTAACAAAAATCAAAATATTACCCAGCAATGCTTTGACTATGACATCAGAGTATTATGCTGTCATGGAAAATGTAGCAGCTCCACACAGGCAGCAACAACCTCTACTAGGTTGTCTTTTTCAACAATAACCACACCAATAACAGCATCCTCAAATAAAATCCCTATACAACAGATACAACCTTTTACTACATCAAAACCAGTTACTTCTAATGGTCCATGTATTTGTCATTGGTCAGAACCATTGGACTTCGGTGGCCCAACAGTAGATCCTGAAGGCGGTGAAATAATACCAATTAAAAAAATAACTGATGCCTATCCTACCCTTTGTTCAGCCCCAAAGGAGGTAGAATGCCATGCAAAACATTATCCTCAACTTTCTCTTTTACAGCTTGGACAGGTTGTTATTTGTAATGCAAAAGACGGGCTCTTGTGTTTGAATAAAAACCAAGATATCACACAGCATTGCTTTGACTATGATATCAGAGTATTATGCTGTCATGGAAAATGTGACAACTCCACAGAGGCACCAACAACTATTCCTAAGTTGCCAGCTTCAACAACAACAACGACATCAAGTACACCTTCAGAAACTTCTACACCTTCAAATACATCAAAACCAAACCAACTTACTCCTACCTCTCCATGCATTTGTCATTGGTCAAAATGGCTGGATTTTGGTGGCCCAACAACAGGTCAGGAAGGCGGTAAACTAATACCAGTCAAAATCATCACTAACACCTATCCAACCACTTGCTCAATACCACAGGGAATTGAATGCCGTGCAAAACATTATCCTGGACTTCCTGTTTCAAAGCTTGGCCAGGAAGTAAAGTGTAATCTTAAAGATGGACTTGTTTGCCTAAATAAAAACCAAAATATTACCCAGCAGTGCTTTGACTACGAGATGAGATTGTTGTGTTGTCATCGAGACTGTGTTAGCGCATCTCTACCAGCAGCATTGACTCTAGCTTTACACAATTCCTCCACAAGAGTAAGCACAACCACTGTACCCACAACAAGAGCTATGACTACAACCATTTCAAAAACATTTCCTTCTAAATGTATTTGTCATTGGTCAAAATGGGCGGACTTTGGCAGCCCAACAGAAGGGGCTGAAGGAGGTAAACTAATACCAGTCAAACTCATCACTGACACCTTTCCAACCACCTGCTCAATACCACATGGAATTGAATGCCGTGCAAAACATTATCCTGGACTTCCTGTTTCAAAGCTTGGCCAGGCAGTACAGTGTAATCTTAAAGATGGACTTGTTTGCCTAAATAAAAACCAAAATATTACCCAGCAGTGCTTTGACTACGAGATGAGATTGTTGTGCTGTCATCGAGATTGTGTTAGTGCATCTCTACCAGCAGCACTGAATCTAGCTTTACACAATTCCTCCACAAGAGTAAGCACAACCACTGTACCCACAACAAGAGATATGACTACAACCATTTCAAAAAATATTCCTTCTAAATGTATTTGCCAGTGGTCCGACTGGATGGACTTTGGCAGCCCAACAACAGGGCCCGATGGTGGTGAAATTGTACCTATAAAAACAATAAAGAACACATATCTTAACACCTGCTCTGCTCCAACTGAGGTTGAATGCCATGCAAAACTTTTCCCTGGACTACTACTTTCACAACTGGGCCAGGTAGTAACATGCAATACTAAAGATGGACTAGTTTGTTTAAACAAGAACCAAGGTGTTACTCAGCAATGTTTTGATTACGAGATTAAAGTATTATGTTGTCATGGATTGTGTGGAATATCATCAAAAATTTCACAAAAAGATCAGTATTTTTCCCACAGCACAATTATTACCACACCAAGTTTGCCAATTATCAGAGGTTCATTAGGAGGTCACAAAACTGCACATCAAGATTGTGTCTGTGAAATTCATGGCAATACGTTTAAGCCAGGTAATCTAGTTTTTTTCTTCTCTACTTTTCTAAAAACGTTTTTTTATATACGGGATATACATTTATTTATAATTCTTTTGTTGTCCTAATAAATAAAATGCATATCAATAATGAACGTTTTATCTTAACCTCTTTCTCTTAATCCACAGAATCAGAAATTTACAATAAAACTGATGGTGATGGATGGTGTTACATTGCAAAATGTGTAAAAACAGAAGAGAAGTGTGATGTGATAAAATTATCACAACCCTGTTTAACAACAGTATTGCCTTCAGGTCACGACAACTGTGATAAATATATGCCTCCCCTTACAGTAAGCACTTTGTATAATTAAGGTTCATGCAAACTATTTTATATAATCCAGATTTTGCATTCTTTGAGTAACTTCAAATACACTACAACACCACTTAATAACTATTCTGCTTTCTTTTTTTTTAGAATGGTGTATCTATTCATGTGGGAAATTGCTATATAGACACATGCATAAATGGTACAATAGAGCATAAACCAGTACACTGTGATCCTGTAGAGTATCCTGTGTGTGATAACAAATTTCCCCCCATAAAAGTTGCTGACGAGTCTGGATGCTGTTTTAAATATGAGTGCCAATGTGAGTTACTGTCTCAAAGTTTTTTTGCACTACACAAATTAACTGTATATGTTAATTTGTAAACTGTATATGTTTCAGGTGTCTGCAGTGGCTTTCTCAACCTACATTATGTCACATTTGATGGAAAATATTACCCTTTTCAAGGAAACTCCACTTATGTGCTTGTGCAAGAAATTTATACAACGTATACTTTTAGTGTTGTAGTTGTTAATATCTGTGATTTTGAAGAAAGTATTTCCTGTCCCAAGGCTCTGAAGGTTCATTACAAATCTTCTGAGATCATCATGACTCAGAGGTTTTCTGGTGGACGTGTAATGAATTTGGTAAATAAGCTTTTTTTTTATTTAAATTTCAGATTCCTTCTGTGACAAATTCCTTTTAATGTTTGCAATATATTCCATTAAAATGATCTGGCACACACATTTATAATGTTAACATGATGTTAACATTATACATGTATGATGACTCCAGATTCATCCACCACCATCTCCAACCAAGTTGTTTAATAGCTGTTAATCTAAATCACAAAATTTGCATTATTAATAATACACACAATAATTAATATTGGCAGAGCAGAAGATGGGTTGGGCTATAATTTTTTAGCTGGACTTTATTTTCACAGCTGGCTTACATGTAGATAAGTACCATAAAATTAAATGTTCAGGACATATAAGTTTATGCTTTGATTTATTCTTTTAATTTTATTTTTTAGATTTATGTTAACCACAAGGAAGTCAAGTTGCCGTTTCAAATTAAAGATGTCCGTGCCACAGAGAACGGCAAAGAGTCTCTTGTGGTCATATCTGAGATTGGTGCGCAGATCTCTTTTAATGGCACAATGTTTTCCATCAACCTCCCATGGCAAAAGTTCCATGGTAACACAGAAGGCCATTGTGGTAGGTTCACATTCTTGCTAAAATGATTATGTGTAGATTAAATTACACTGCTAGGTTGTCTGGGTGTACAGTAAATCATTCTTCTTCTTTTTTAAAGTATGCAAATATTGTGTCAATGTGTATTTCTTGTATAAAATAATTTCCAATGATACTTCAAACAGAAATGAAAGATTAGGATTATTTAACATGTTGTCTAAGTCTTGTATTCAGGGACTTTTTAACCTCTGATTTGGTCTTTTTAGGTGTTTGTGATAATAACCACACAAATGATTGTCGCTTGCCAAATGGCACCATAATATCATCTTGCCAAGAAATGGCTCCATATTGGTATGTTCATAACAACAACAACAACAAAACCCTTCTGTCACCAAGACATCGGTCCACATCAGTGCCATGCCCTTCTTCTGCAATATGCAAAATCATTGAACGCAAGTAAGCATGTCATTAAACTATTCTTTTAAAACAAGAATAACAGCATATATGACAAAAGTAAGACTGGTTTGTGAATATATTTTCAACTCCTGATATTATGTAGTTAATGAAGATTTCCAAAAAGTTGTGCTTTGCTCTATTAACACAATTTATTTAAAAAAACTCAACAGGCTTTTTGAGAAGTGCCATAAGTTCGTCCCTCCTGAGCCCTATGTGTCAGCTTGTAACATTGATGTGTGTAACATGAACAACGAAATAGTTGGCTGTGCCAGACTGCAGGCCTATGCTAAGAAATGTGCTATGGCAGGAGTATGTGTTGACTGGAGAGATGCTACCAATGGAATGTGTGGTCAGTATATTTATTATCTTAACAGAACTGCAGCAGAATAACTTTTATTGTTGTATTTATAAACACACATTACCATTTTTTTTTTTCATTCAGATTTTAAGTGTAAAATGCCACAGATATATCTAGCATGTGGTCCTGAAGTGGAACCAACCTGTGATGGAAGGTATTTGAAATTTTGAAAAATATTCTGAACACTTAAGAATATATATTTAAAATTTGCAAGATAGAAAAGTCAAGTTGGATGGAAATGATTAATCATTATTTTTGTATGATTTTAGATTTAATCTAAAATATTTACATGACAATAACACATTCAGTAATTTGAAATCCATGCAACGGGAGGGATGTTACTGCCCAAGTGGTACCACACTTTTGCGACATAATTCTAATATCTGCGTTCCAAGCTGTGGTAAGTGTAATTTAATTTTAATTTAATTATATCAATGCTTTGATCACCTTTAATGTCCCGAATGTAGGTGTATGTCTATTTCACAACTCGCAGACTGTACTACAGTTCTACCTTAATTTTTTTTTTTACTTTTACAATAATACCAAGATACAGATATCCTCCGCCCCACCCACCCAAGAGAGAGAGAAAATAATCTTGATACATAGTGTAATACAAAGCATGTCAGGCATAATGTCTCAAGTATAGAATATATGTTAAAGTTTACACATTTTGACTATATCAAGTGTATGCACATCATCAACAAAGAAAACCTTACATATAAGTATCCACACATATATGGCTTATATATGTAAGTGTATAAGCCATATATGTATCCACATATAAGTATCCACACATACTGTATATCCACACATATATGGCTTTGCCACCCATATACAGTGGAAATAAAAAAAGAAATCAACTATGAAGCATAACAGGCTTCGTACTAGAGCTAGGTTCACAAGATTGATTAGCAGATTTTAATCGTTATTCATGTTGATGAACCGATACCGATTTTTACATACCGACAATTCAGTCAGCTAAATGCATCAGTCTGCATTGGTTATTTTGCATGATGGAAATGCATTTTGCCTTGCATAAAATATAATAATTTGATTTTATTTGTTATAATATGTTATACTGTATAGAATATATATAATATGTTATGTAATTATTACTTTGGATGTTAAAATGTTTTCTGTTTGTTTATGAGGAGGTTATAAGGACGTCACAACTTCTTTCGGCTCTCAGAAACTTGGGGCAGCGGCCTGAGGTTCACAGTTTCCCACCGTACACCATTCAGCACATCAGATTTCAGCAACAGACCAGCACGAGGACCAGAACCATTTCGGTCAAAAAAAAGATGAAATAGAACGGTTACACATGAATCAAGATGTTATTTTTAAATGTTAAATGTTTTTTTTTTTTAAATGTTTGTTAAACAAGTTTAAATGTAGGTAATATACAAATTACTAAAAAGTATAAAAAATATGCTGCATTTAGAAGTGTATTCATACAATATAGAGGGCATATTGTGTAAACAGTGGTGGTGTAGGTTTTTATTTTATTTTATTTTTTACTAAATTTAACAAATTGAATAAATGTAGAAATAAAATATTGGTGACCTGTGAATTACTTCAATATCCAAATTGCTTGCTCTCAATCTCTACCAGTCATCACTGTATCAATATCTATAGATATAGAGATTGTTTTTAAAGCTACACTATGTAACCTTTTCAATAAAAAAAAAATTATTGAATGTTATGTGTCAAAATTGTATTAACCTCTGCTGTAATTGTACTATCATTTTATTTAAAAGGAAGTTTGACAAACTACAATATTAAAGTTGGCATGAAACGGAAGTTGTGATTGCCTTTTCTTCCCTATTGTGACATATTTCCAAGTGGCATGGCACCTGGAACAAGAGAAAATGTAGGACTGGACTTGATTTTGTCCATGCAGAATTGATTGGATTGTTGTGGTGTGCTATTGGTCGATCTAATGTGAGTGACAGGTTGTCCCGCCCTCGCACCAGTAAACACTTTATCAGAGAAGAGAAGAGATGTCAAGTTATTTAGATTAAAGATTATGAGGACACTTGATTTTTTTTTTAAATGGGCATTGAGAAATCTCATAATAAATTAATGCAATACATAAAAAAACAATAATTGACAATTTTGATTTCAGTCTTTAAATTTAGGATTAGAGCATGGAAAGTACAACTCAATTAAACCAGCATATAATGTTTGAAAATTCTAATAAAAAAACAAAAAAACAATCAATGGGTTCAAAATGTATGTTTGGGCTAACTAATGAATCCACATTTTTTGTCAGCTTTGAAGAGTGTGATGTTAGCCTTTATCCCCACAAGAACTCCACATGCCCTGTAGGATACAATGAAAAGATAAAAATAGTAGTCTTCTGTATTCAAGTTATAATGTGTGTGTGTGTGTGTGTAGAAAGAAAGAAAGAAAGAAAGAAAGAAAGAAAGAAAGAAAGAAAGAAAGAAAGAAAGAAAGTGACTTCAGAGCCTGCCTGGAGCGTTCTTTTTATAAATGGCTGAGTGGTGCTGTAAATTGCTGGTATAGTATAATCGTATAAGCTTAGTAGTATTAATTATATAAATGGTCTTATGTAGCTTGATGCTAATTGTAGCTCTAATGCACCTGCTGAACAGGTGCAGTTATTTTATGATATATTCCGTCAAAATAATTCACGTAATGTCGTGGGAAAATATATATTTTTTTGTTTTGTTTTCTAGAAAGACTTTTTATAATAGGTGGATAAATGTATATTGGGATCAAAGTGATGTGGATGGGCAAACCACCAATTGCCAGAATAAAGGCTAATACTGGCTGAATAAAAACAAAAGAATAATGATAAAAGAAAAATGAAGATTTGGTCTCATACCTGGCAGAGGTGTAAAAGGTTTGTTCAGTAAGAACAATAGTGTTATATATTCCCTGGCTTTGTGTTTCTTGTGTTTTTGTTATGTGGCGTTTTAGTTTGCATTTTGCCATGGTTCTGCTAGGATGATGCTAGAATAAATTGTTTTTAAAATGGAAAGAGTTAAAGCAGGTAAAGGTATTCAAGTATATACAAAAATTACCTTAATAGAAACATAGCTTGCCACTATGCCTTGATATCTGGCTTAGGCTTAGTATCTAGGATTTGCTGTGCCGGTCTGCTAAGCATTCTCGTCTAGAGCCTCTCAGTATCTGAGTGTAGGTTCCTTAGACCTTCAAGTCAAGTCAAGTCAAGTCATCTTCATTTATATAGCGCTTTTAACAATGGATTGTTTCAAAGCAGCTTTACAGAGATAAACATATAATTTAAGGTAACAGATTGTTTTGGCGTTATAGCGGTTCTTGAATAATGTTATTTCCAGCTAAAGTTAACTTTGATTGATTCACCTCCGTCGAAATGATCAGACTTTAAACGCGAACCTGTGATTAACGCTGACGGCGTTCACATGCTCATTCAGAATTGATTCTATAGTTATGTGCTATAGAATCAATCTATATGTGCTATAGAGTCAAATCAATTTTGTTTTAAAGAAATATTTACTTAAAAGCAGCGCTCAATCATCAGTGTGTGTTACCCTGGAGATGCGCGCATCAACCGTCGCCAAGTCTGCTGTTGAAGGTGACGATAATCCATTTATAATCACGCGTAACAACACAGAATAATTGTAATTTTTTTTCCATCGGGTGCAGATACTTAAATCAGAGAACATTAGTAGGGCGAGTCGCTGATTTGTTTTTGGCTGCGGATTCGGGTGACGTTAACAGCTCTGGGTGAAAACGGCTAACGTAGTTTATCAAGTTAGTGGTATTACCTCCTGCATATTCTATTTGAGAGTGACATGAGCGCACACAGTGTGTGTCTTTTCCAGGTCATGCTTACCAGGTTATTCATACAAGCCAAATGTGCCCAGATGTAGGCTTTTAAAAGTAGATGGAGCATTTTTAATTACTTGCGTCTCGCCTCCCTCTGTCATTGTATGCTTCCGCGACAATGCACCTATGCAATAAATTACGTCAGAAAAGCGTCAGTACATTATAATCGGTTATGGTCTATTACTGAACTGATACCGAATCGAACTTGTCTGCATCGTGATACATCGTAGAAAAGATTAATTTCGACATCCCTAATGTCCATAACGTCCCGGGTTACGTATGTAACCCTAGTTCCCCGAAGGGACGGACGCTGCGTGTAATCGCAGTGGGAACGCCCCAGAGTGACGCGTCTGAAGCATGAATGAAATCAGTCAATGGAGAGAATGAGCGTACGGCGAGTGACGTCATAGACCAGGAAGCTATAAATATCCCCTGAGCACACAACACGCCAGCTTAAAAGTTACTGAAGCAGCGACCCAAGGGGATGCCGAGAGTATGGCAGGACACGCAGCGTCCGTCCCTTCGGGGAACTAGGGTTACATACGTAACCCGGGACGTTCCCCTTCAGGGACTACCGCTGCGTGTAATCGCAGTGGGAACGCAATACCCACATCCCCATACGACCAAATCCCCGTCGTGTGTCATCAGGAGACACAAACCGACGAGAGAACCTGAGCCCCTGGAGTGGAGCTAAGGTCAAGGGAATAAAATCTGACGAAAGTGTGCGGTGAGGACCAGCTTGCCGCATCACAAACGTCCTGAAGAGAAGCTCCTGAAAGAAGAGCTGTAGAGGCAGCCATACTCCTGGTGGAATGAGCCCTTACAGCCAAAGGTGAAGGCTGATGGGCCGAACCGTAAGCAAGCGAGATGGCCTCGACCACCCACTTGCTCATCCTTTGCTTAGATGCAGGACACCCTCTCTTAGGTGACCCAAAACAGACAAACAGTTGTTCCGATCTCCTCCACAGAGCAGCTCTGTGGACATACGCATCTAAAGCCCTAACAGGGCACAGCAAATTAAGTTTCCTCTGGTCTGACGTTAGAAAAGGCGGAGGACAGAAAGCCTGCAGAACTATAGGTCTAACCAAAGTGGTCGGCACCTTAGGAACATAACCTGGTCTCGGACAGAGAAAGGCCTTAACCATACCAGGAGCAAATTCCAGGCACGAGGGAGCCACCGAAAGTGCTTGAATATCACCAATCCTTTTTAGAGATAATATAGCAAGAAGAAGGATAGTCTTAAGAGTAAGAAACTTTTCCGAAACTTCCTCGATGGGCTGGAAAGGAGCAAGGGAGAGACCTTCTAAGACGATGGCCAGATCCCAAGCTGGTACCCTTGTGCGAACTGCAGGCCTCAGCCTCAGGGTGCCATGAAGGAAGCGAGATATAAGTGGGTGTTTCCCGAGGGAACCTCCACTTGAAGGGGCGTGGTAAGCAGCTAAGGCCGCCACATACACCTTCAGTGTGGAGTGGGATAACCCTGTGGAGAGACGTCCTGCAGGAAATCCAGCACTGTACCAACCGGGCAATTAACTGGGTCCTGCTGGCGCTCTCCACACCAAGAGGTGAAAAGTTTCCACCTCGCGGCATATAACTTCCTCGTGGAGGGAGCTCTGGATTGGAGGATGGTCTCAACGACCTCAGCCGAGAGACCAGAATCTATGAGCTGGGCCCCCTCAGAGGCCAAGCCCACAGCCTCCATAGCTCTGGACGGGGGTGAAGGATCGACCCACTCGCCTGAGAGAGCAGATCTCTCCTGATCGGTATCTCTAGGGGAGAGCCGTCGAGGAGAGACACTAGGTCCGAAAACCACACTCGGGCCGGCCAGAACGGGGCTATAAGCAGGAGACTGAGCCCGTCCCGGCGAACCCTCTCCAGAACTCCTGGGAGCAGAACGATCGGGGGAAAAGCGTACAGGCGTGACCTCGGCCACGGATGTACCATAGCATCCAACCCCAGTGGGGCTGGCTGGCTAAGAGAGAACCACAGTGGACAGTGTGATGTCTCTCGGGACGCAAATAGGTCTACCTCGGCACGACCGAAATGTCCCCATAGGAGCTCCACCACCTCGGGGTGAAGACTCCACTCCCCGGGCCTCGGCCCCTGCCTCGACAGGATGTCTGCCCCCTGATTCAAATATCCCAGGAGATAAATAGCTCTGAGAGAGAGAATTTTCCCCTGGGACCACAGAAGGATCTGACGTGCCAGCTTGTAAAGCGGGCGAGAACGCAGACCCCCCTGGTGGTTGATATAGGAAACCACCGATGTGTTGTCTGTCCGGACAAGAACATGGTGGCCTCTTAGGTCCGGGAGGAAATGTTTCAGGGCCTGAAACACTGCCAACATCTCTAGACAATTTATGTGCCATAGATGGTGATGGTCCTCCCACAGACCCTGAGCCGGGCGACCACTCATGATCGCCCCCCAACCCGTGAGAGAGGCATCTGTCGTTAGCATCACGCGACGACAAGGAGCTCCCAACACAGGGCCTTGGGACAGAAACCAAGGATCTTTCCACATAACCAGGGCGCGATGACACCGTCGCGAACTCATGATCATGCGAAGCGGATTTCCCCTCGGGGAGAATCCCCTGGTTCTGAGCCACCACTGTAACGGTCTCATGTGCAGGAGGCCAAAAGGTATCACGTTGGACGCAGCCGCCATGAGACCCAACAGTCTCTGGAACTGTTTTACAGTGGATGACCGGCCTAGCTTGACTTGATGTACTGCGGCGAGAATCGAAGCAACACGAGCAGGTGACAATTGTGCCTGCATCGTCGTCGAATCCCACACTACACCGAGAAAAGTGGTTCTCTGTAATGGAGAAAGAACACTCTTCTTGGCGTTGAGTCTCAACCCCAACCTCTTGATGTGAGCAAGAACAACATCTCGATGCCGAACCGCCTGATGTTCCGATTGAGCTAGAATTAACCAATCGTCTATATAGTTCAGAATACGGATGCCCTGCAGCCTGAGCGGAGCTATAGCTGCATCCATACACTTCGTGAACGTGCGGGGTGACAGTGCTAGGCCAAACGGAAGAACCCGATATTGGTACGCTTCGCCCCTGAAAGCGAACCTCAGGAACTTCTTGTGTTGAGGGAGGATAGATACATGAAAGTAAGCGTCCTTTAGATCTATCGTGACAAACCAGTCCTCGGATCTGATTTGTGACACGATCTGCTTGAGAGTGAGCATCTTGAACTTGAGCTTCCCTACAGTGTGATTTAAGACACGCAGATCTAGAATGGGACGCAGCCCTCCATCTTTTTTCGGAATGATGAAGTACCGGCTGTAGTATCCTAACTCCCTGCTGGGTGGAGGAACCCGTTCTATAGCCCCTTTTTGCAGCAGAGTTTTTACCTCCTGTTCTAATACCAGAGCCTGCTCGGGGCCTACCACAGTGGGCAGAACCCCTCTGAACCGAGGTGGACGCGTTCTGAACTGAATAGCGTACCCATTCTTTATAATATTCAGGACCCACTGAGAAACATTGGGAAGCATTTCCCATTCCGCCAGGAACTCTACTAAGGGAACCAGCCTCTCGAGGCTGGCCTCTGGATGAACATCCCGAGTGACAGACACAGCGCCCTGTAACATACTGGCAGGAAACAGCTGGTCTGAACAGTCCACAACCCAAGCGTCCCTCGGGAAATCGCTCGCCGAGTCTCTCTACGCCCTGTGTAGGCAGGGTTAGTAGAACAGACCCCTGAGGGCATCGGGAAAGACAGGGCACCGTGTTCTTGTGCGGTGAACTCAAGTCTCTCCCGATGGGGACCACCCTCAGAGTCCTGACGTTCAGCCCGTCAGGACTTTTTCGACGCGGCCTTCCTGGCGACAATGACTGTCCTCAGATCAGTCCTGCCCCGAGACGGCCGCGCCGGAGAGCGCCCCGCCTCATCCCTCCAGTTTCCCTGCGGGGGGGCACGAGACGCGACACTCCGCTTCTGCTGTGCTCTTTTTGAAGAGGAAGAACTCGACGGCTGGGACTGCCTGTCGCTCAGCAGCCCCAGAGACACGTATTTTGAGAGGGATAAATTTAGAAAAAGCAGCCGCCTGTTTTTTCTCTTCCTGGAACCTCTCCGTGACCGAGTGAAGAGCGTCACCGAAGAGGCCCGCAGGCGAAACAGGAGCATTTAAAAGGAGAGACTTATCTTTTTCCTTCATCGATGTCTGACTCAACCATAAGTGCCTTTCTGTGGCCACCATGGCTGCCATAGATCGACCAATAGATTTAGCGGACTCTCTGGTGGCACGCAGAGTGAGATCAGCAGTCTGCCTAAGTTCGCTAATCATATCAGCCGAAATTTCACCCCCCTCAGAAACATCTTTGAGCAGGTCGGCCTGATAAGCCTGCATAATAGCCATCGTATGCAAACACGCAGCCGCCTGCCCAGCCGCCGAGTAAGCCTTCCCCACCAGCACAGAGGTATTCTTTAGTGGTCTAGGTGGAAGAGCCGGCGCTTTAAGTGAAACCGAAGAAGCAGGAGAGAGATAGCTCGCGAGCGTCTCCTCCGCCTTCGGCATCGTCACATAACCAGCAGATTTAGCACCAAAAATGTTACCATAAGCATTTGACTGATTCGTGTAAATTCTGCTAGAAACCGGTCTAACCCAGGTCTTTGAAACCTCAGCATGAAGGTCTGGGAAGAACAGTAAGCACCGGCGAGAAGGTTGAGGTCGTGCAGACAGAAATCTATCATCTAGTTTGCTTTTAATTTTAGAATCCTGTCTATCAGCTGGCCACTCGATACTGAGCCTTTCAACAGCCCGAGATAACACATCCATCAAACCTTCTTCATTTGCAGTATAATGTGTCACACTAGTTTCCTCTGATGCAAAACTTTCGACATCCAGATCCTCAGAACTGGATAATCTTAATTCAACATCATCATATGCCTCCACCTGGGCAGAAGTAACCGCCGCAGCGTGTGCTTCTGAAGCCGGGTGAGAGGCACCGGATCCCGCCGGAGAAAGCTGAGATAGGGCGGGGCCCGTCTCAACATCGCCGGTGAGATCCATCTGCGAACCCCAAGTCAAGCGCCGCCGCTCTGCCTCAACAGAAGCGGGACCCGAGCCTTGGGGAGCTCGCAGCAAACCACTCTCCTCGAAGAGCGATCGCCGCGAGCGCAGAGTTCTAAGAGGAAAGCGTTCGCAATGCTTACAGTCGACTCCCTCAAGAGCCGACTGGGCATGCTGAACACCCAAACAAGCCACACATAACTCGTGTGAATCCCCACCCGTGATGTATCGAGTACAGGGGGGAACACACTTCCTATACTGCTCGCTCATATTGGTTTTTTTATATATATATATATATATATATATATATATATATATAGTGATAAACTCCTGACAGAACAGACAAACACAATCGACAGATTCAGACACACGCACAGAGCTGCTGAAGTGACAAAAGCTGGCGTGTTGTGTGCTCAGGGGATATTTATAGCTTCCTGGTCTATGACGTCACTCGCCGTACGCTCATTCTCTCCATTGACTGATTTCATTCATGCTTCAGACGCGTCACGCTGGGGCGTTCCCACTGCGATTACACGCAGCGGTAGTCCCTGAAGGGGAACTGTTTATTTCACATATAAACTAAGTACTAACCGTTTCTGCGAGAGTGAGGGTAAGCACTTGATATTGTGGGTTATCAAGTACTTCAGGCTCACTAAGGTGCAGACTCGGGTCCTTCGTTACTATTGCGCAGAAGCAGGTCCCAAATCAGCGCAATATGTTAGAGCCATATTTGGACTTGGCGGCTTCACTTTTCTCCAATGAAAGAGAGTAAAGGGGCGTCGTCCATCTTTTTTTACAGTCTATAGTCCACACTAGCAGTTTCCAAAAATTGTCTGTCTACACTAAATAATTTAAAAATGCTTAAACCCACAGCACCAGCATAAAACGATATTAAAGCTCAATTGACCGTTCACAGGGAGTTTGATTGACAGGCGATCTGACCAATCATAATCCGCCATCCGCCAAATCCGGCATTTTTGTCCGACAAAGCAGTCAGGGGAGTTAGTAGATTACCATTGGAGGATTTGAACTTGGAAAACGGAGTGTACTGATGTCTTTCCGCGGTCAAAACAAGTTTCCTTCTTATGTTCATTTATTTTTATTTGATGCTATAAATTAACTTGAAGGAAGAGATGATATGTTCACAATCAGCTTTAACTGAGGCTCTACAGCAATCTGTCAGACTCATTAAAAAGCCACATAACGGTATTTATTGTTTTAATTTCTTAAAAAAATGACCAAATTTGAAAGTTGACTTTGTTTCATGTAAAAAAATAACCTGATCTGTTTCATATAAAAAATAACCTGGTCTGTCTGTCCTGTCTGTCAGCGCATTGTCAGTCTCCTCTCTGCTCCGCGATGTATTTTTCACTGCTTGAGAACATGTATGGAGTGAGAGTGGCATTACTTGATGGACATAGCAACAGTCAAGTCAAGTCAAGTCATCTTCATTTATATAGGGCTTTTAACAATGGATTGTTTCAAAGCAGCTTTACAGAGATAAACATATAATTTAAGGTAACAGATTGTTTTGGTGTTATAGCGGTTCTTGAATAATGTTACTTCCAGCTAAAGTTAACTTCAGGAGATTTTATTCATGTAAATCTAGTTTTTGCTAGTACTGGCCTCCTCTTACTACAACAGTCGTTAGCCAAGGCCCGCCTTTTTGCAATAGGTGTAAATGCTAGTGGTGTTACAGGGTAGATAGCAGCATAGGTAGCAGGCTATCTTCAAAAAGCCTCCCATGCAGATATCTCATGGGTGTTGTCAGGTCTTTCTCCCTAGAGAGTAAGAAGCAGTATGCTCAGGCCTCCAACCTTTATAGCATCGAGAATAGTAGCTGGGATATCCAGCAAGGCTTTTCCCTCTGAGCCCCTTGAATAAGAATTCAAGTCATAAGGTCAAATGCCGTAGGCCACTTACCGAGGCCTCAATTCCCCTGGGTTTAGTAGAGAATATAAAATCTGTCTTACAAGATTTTAGGCCTGGACCCTGTTACATCCCTCAGGGTCAGATGGTAGTGCTCGCCTTGTTAGGGTCATAAATTAGAGTACTTTGTTATCAGCAGTGGTGTAAAGTAACGAATTACAAATACTCTCGTTACTGTAATTGAGTAGTTTTTTTTTAGGAATTGTAGTTTCTTAAGTAGTTTAAAAACAGTGTACTTTTACTTTTACTTGAGTACATTTTAAGTGCTGTATCGGTACTTTTACTGCGCTATTTTCCCTGAATCTGCCGTCGCTACATTTATATTAATATTTATTTTTATAATAAGTCATCATGTGACTCCATGCGTGATTCCCGTCAAATCAAATCGCGCGCGGAAAACTTTGCATCAAACCAGCATCAACAGACTTCGAGATACCTGGCGCCAATTTATTTTGTTCACGAAGTGACTTTCGGAGTGGATCTTGAGCCTGGAGGAAGTTCATGCATTTGTGTCTTCATATAGGCAAAAAAACAGCGCAAGCGTCACACCTCACACGTGCTTCAGTGTGTGTGTGTGTGTGTGTGTGTGTGTGTGTGTGTGTGGTAAATGAAACTGCGCGTCGGCTGCACCATTCATTCACACAGAACATGCAGGATTCGTATTTAAATTGTCTTTGTGGTTTAATATTCACACTATATCGCGATTTGATTTCAAGTGTACTGAACTGGTTTCTCTTTTTCCTCAAAAAATTTACAAATTCCGTGAAATTCCGAGTTATAAATTCCTTTTTTATGACTGGATTTTGTCAGGATTTTAGGGGGGGGCGGGGGTCGTCCAAAACAGTGGTAGGGGAAACGCTGTATTTTTAGTGCTAGCAGTCAAAAATAAAACTGTTGGAGAAATATTGAAATACTGTATCTTTTTTTCTATGAATCTGTACATTTTCAATTTGCAGGGTATAAGCAGGGCCGGATTAACCATTAGGGCAACTGGGCACTTGCCCAGGGGCCCACGACATCGTAGGGGCCCTGGGCACCAGGGGCGGAGTGGCAATCGGGAGAGTCGGGAGTTTCCCCGGTGGGCCGGTAGTGTTTCGAGGCACTTGGGGCCCAAACGAGGGGAAGAAAAAATATTTTTTTACATTTTAGATAACGGAGCGTATATTTGCACTAAGTGCCTCTCTTTTCAGCAAAAAGACGCCCGTCACGAAAAAGCTACAGTGGTGTATAGGTCGTAGAGCGTGAAGTGCGTGAAAGAGCTTTTGATGCGCTTGACCCGAGTTCGAATCCGCCTTTTGCCGAACTCTCTTCTCCCTTTTCCCAACACATATGCGATATAAAATGTATAACCTAACATAAAGGTCTCTAGCGTTATATTTTGCCAAACAACTAAAATCGAAACCATGATATGGCTTTGTGCCTTTATAAAACAGCACAATACTTTAAGAATAGGCATCCTGTTTGTGCTGGGTGATTTAAAGAAATGCGTGCACTTTGCTCACGCGATCAGCATGGTGTTTTCTCCTAAATAAAAGCTCAAGGGTTTATTTCTTGCAAGTGAAGAAATTAGGACAAAAGTATTTTAATTTTCCTATATTATAGTGTAATGTAGGCTAAAATATACTTCTGAAATATTAATTTTCATTTATATAGTACATTTATAGGCTATGTGGATTTTACGTCATAGGAATAATTATATAAATCATTATTACATTATTATAATAATTGTTTGGCATCCTAAAACACCATTGATAATGTAATGTAGACTGAGACTCTCATAACTAAAAAGATGTTTGAGCCCTCTTTATTGTCCTGGTACAAATCAATGCTTTTTCTTTGTTCAACGAGCAGTTCATGGGTTGAAGCTCTTAATTTTGATCTCTCAAAGAGCACGAGATTGATGCATTTAACCTTAAAATATACAAAATTTTCTTGCGGGGGACCATGCCCCCGAACCCCCCTAGAGGCACAGAGGTCCACCCAACATAGTTTTACAAATTCCTATGGGAAAGAACGACTATTTATGAACTTTACTCCAGCATAGTACAACAAAGTTCCTTTTAAGTCAGTAAAACTGTAAATGCCATATTAAAATGTCCTTGGACAAAATATACATTTGGCCTGCCTAAGAGGGGGCCTACAAGACATTGTACCCAGGGGCCTCTGAACTCTTAATCCGGCCCTGGGTATAAGGTGGACTAACATTCATAGCATAATACTCACTACTCACTACTCTTGAGTACTTTTAAAAGGGCTACTTTTTACTCCTACTTTGAGTAGTTTTTAGGACCGGTACTTTTACTCTACTCTCACTACATTTTTTGACAAGTAACAGTACTTTTACTTGAGTATGCTTTTTCAGTACTCTTTCCACCACTGGTTATCAGTAGCTCATATGTTATCACCCTTCACCACCCAGGCTCAGGTAGAGACAGATTAGTCACTCCCTCCCATTGGGATGGTTGAGTATGCTCCCTTAGAGTCAAAGCACTGCCCGGGTTGACGCCCGTGACATTCAAAGCTGTAGGCTTTACTGTTGGCCTCCTCGATAGTCCGGTAGCGTAAGATTGTGCTCCCCTTGTTTAAAGGGTCGATAGAACTTCTGCTGAGTACACTGCCTGTTGGCAATGTTAAATAAATATGACTAAGCCCGCAGAGATGTGAACTGTGAGAGCACCTGGCTTCTGAGGTTAGCTCTGCTAATATCCTGGCTATCAATTAGTTAGGCCTTAACAGGCCTCATTGAAGGCGACTCCACAACGAGCTGGATGCTTAGCATTGCAAAGATATTGCAGGTCCCATGGAGCATCCCTGAGTCTAGCCCAGAGCTTGGTCAATACTTATCAGGTTGAGCATAGTGTTCCAGAATCTATCTGAGGATAGCTCTGTTGAATACTTAGCTCCCTAAATCTGGTCGGAAGGTGGAAGGACTCTCACGAGGCCTCCCTGTTAGATTGTACCTCCACAAGTGAGGCAAATAATGTTAGAGACTGTTTAGAAAATAGACAGGTTGTTGGCAAGACTAGGTCAGTAAAGTGACCAGGTCAGCCTCCCTGGTGGCATGTGGGGTTGACCCCCTGGCCATATTCCCTTAAAGGAATCCCTTTCAAGGAAGTTGTTGGTTCTAAGCCTTTGAGCAGCCTTGGTAGGCCTTTGTTGTTTCAGAGGCCTCTTTGAGGCTTATAGCTTGGGCAGTAGCCGTAGGGAATAGTCACTGACAGCCTGTGTGTGACCCGAAGGGGGAGTGTTTTTGGCATTTCAGTGAAACTGCCATTTCTGAGGTTTGTCACAGCCATAATTTGGCATGCACTCCCCTCAGCATGGTGGGATTGTACATCGTTCCCCAATAGCATCATCAACGCAGTGCGAGTTCCCTTTCGAAAGGGAACGTCTAGGTTACGACTGTAACCGCTGTTCCAGGGAACGAGACACTGTGTCGCTAGCCATGCCTCAAGGATGCCTGCTGAACAGTCCCTTCAGACGTCAAGTGGATGACATGTTCTTTAGGCGCCCCTTTTATACTTCCGGGTCGCACTAGTAGTGACGTCATAGGCTGTCGCCGGTCAATAAGATTGCCGTGATTGGATAAGCTTTCAGACACCAGTTCACGTGGAGGGCGTTCCCCATGCAGTGTCTCGTTCCCTGTGCAGGGAACAGAGGTTACAGTCGTAACCTAGACAGTTTGTTTTTTGGTGGTGTCAGATTTTCTTTTAAACATCCCAAAGTCTTTTTTTCAATATTGCAGAGGAAAGCTGCTGTTAAATGAATCAGATGAGTACCAATGAATGGTTTGTTCCTCAAACTAGATTGTCAGATGTACTCCTCATCTTGTCCACTCCACTCTCTCCTGGTTTGATCGAGTTTATTTTCTTATTTCAAGACAGTAGTACATGAAATAGCCTACATATATATAAAAAAATATGTATATATATTTTTTTTAGAGAAATGTGATGTATGTATTGACAAATGTATTTGACCATTTCCTACTCTTCTAATCAGTGTGCAAATAATAAATAAGGTTTCAAATCAGCATTTTAGCATGAATATTGATATTATGTAACATTAGGTTTTCTTAAAGTAATAAATCCTGAAAATTAAGTTTTGCTATTACAAGTACAAATGTAATTTACATTTGATAATTGACAATTTTTCTTTATTGGGGTCAAATAAATGCACCATTTACATACATTGATTCCAAAATTGTATTTAATATATAAAATATAATTTATATATTAAAATATATTATTTTATTATTTACTCTTACTGAGGAATATACACTTACAGCATTAACATTTCATTTTTTGTTTATCCAGTGCACACTCATATTACATATATCGTCGTCATATATGATCAGTTTTGCAACATTACGTGACAGATCAACGAGAAATATTTATATTTATTCATTTAGCAGACACTATCATCTGAAATGACTTACAAATAAGGAACATCACAAGCTATTTGTCACAAGAACTAACAATATCCAGATATCTGTTCTATGGTTCTTGTAACATAAATCACACTTCTTTGCTCCAAATAATGTTAATAATTTGTTGTTAATATTGATTATACCCAACCATTTCTAAATCTGAAAAAGCCAAAGCATATATCATAGCTTTCATTTAAGATAGATATGTTTTCCTTCTTCTCTCCCTCAAGTGTATTTATTCAATTATTGCGAAAATGACCTTTACATAAAGGCTTTAACTTACCTAACTTTAATCTTCACTGGCATATACTATGCCATAGCAGAACATCAATCATCACAATGTGTGCTTGAATTACGTTGTTGAGCCATTGAGCTTATTTCAGAATACTGAATCAAGTTTACCCCAAAGACCATAAGCTCCATCTGTTTACTTTGTGCTTGTGAGATAATGCACCGTATAGCAGAGTATGACGAAGACTGTGAGAAAACATGTCAGAGATCCCAGTTTCAACACACATTTTTCATAGGCTTGGTGGCTACGCACACAACCTCTGATGAGGCATAAACCAGAGGTTAGGGTGGTTTGGAAGGTTTTGGAGAGTGGATCGCCTTAGTCTTAATTAAAAATAGTAATAATATTAACAGTAAATTGACAATAACAAAAAAGTCGAACGTTTCTGCTTTGGAAGATAGTAAATCCTAAATATGATTATTTATGACAGAGGCTATAATTAATAATTTTTTAATTCTTATTTTTTTTATGAGAGAGAATTATTTATTTAATAATTGTATTATATGATTATTTAAATTTTGGTGTTTAGATTAAAATTGCCTTTCGATCAGGATGTAGATCCTGGAAAAATCTCATGACTCACACTATTGGTCACAAGCAATAATTGCTTTTATGCAAAAACATTTCCTTCCACTACACAAAAGTACAGGGCCTAACGTTTTGTTAAGGAGTGTTCACAAAGTTGAGGATTAAATGTACTAAAGACTCAATATTTATACATCATTAGTTCAAAAAGGTACCCCACCCCATGCATTGTTACAATCATTTCTCTTCTAAAGATTATTGCATTATAAAAAAGGCACACCAAAATCACAAACATTTCCATTTCCAGCTATTTCAAATATTTCTATTATTTTATAACATGTTTTCAGCATGTTTGTATACAGATGGAGATCAAAATGTAAATAAAAAGTTCTGGAAACAGATCAATACCTAAACTAAAATGATCAAACCAAATGATCAAATTGTTATTTCATGGTGATGTTTTATATAGATGGTTTGGCTGAAATATAATTTCTAAATATAGTCATAATTACTAAAACAAGACTAAGTATTATAATAATAAAAATGTATTACAATTCTTATAACAAGGCAAAATAAAAATAAAAAACAGTAAGGAAGTATAACTATAAAGATAGAATAAATATGGCATAAGAAAAAGGGTGCATGGTTGAAAGAAGAATACTTAAAAATCAACATAAACATCTTTTATTGAATATTAATGGATGTGGCTTCAAATTTCTGTGAGATCATTCTTCTTATTAGTATTTTCTTATGTGGTATTTGAATGACCTGTTTTAGTCACGGATTCTAAAATCAGGTATGGAAATCTATCAGCTAAATGTTACATTATGCTGTCATGAAAGATAAACATTTGGCCCCACCTTTAGTTCAATCTTACGTCCCTTCTGAAGGACAAGTATAAAACTCTGAGCATAGGACTGTTTCTTTCTTATTGATCTTGTGGAGAGCTTGACGCTCCACCAACACCATGGGGATGTTAAAAAGAATATCTATAGGAGTGCTGATATGGGTGACACTGTCTATTGGACTTGCGGAAACACAAACCAGTAAGACAAATTTATAACAAGTGTTTCTCAATACTGGATTTTACTTTGATTGTAAAATTAATCATTTTTTCTAGTAGAATTGTAGTAATACAACAATAATATAATTACATGCAGTTACATCTAATGTCATGCTAATATTTTGAAAGAATTTGTTCAGATTTCTGAATTAACTTTATGAAATATCATCATAAAAGGCAGAAATTATTTGAATAATTAAAAAGTGAAGATAACTATCAAATATTTATGAGATATTATAAAGACAATTTATTGTAATTAAATTATGTTTAGATTTGGGCGTTTTGTAAAGCATTTAAAGAAATGATTCTTACCTATGTTTTAACATGCATTTCTCAAACTCCTCCAGCGTTTCTCACAACAATGAACATGCAACCAACTGCTACAATAGAATTTGCTTCAGGTAAAAATCTCCAAATCATTGAAAATCAAAGGTTTTTTCGTAATCAACTGATTAAAAAACTAATTATTTGTATTTTTTACCAGGACTGACTTCACAGCACAATGAGTTGGTTTGTAGTGCTTGGGGTAACTACCATTTCAAGACCTATGATGGGGACTACTTCCAGCTTTCATCTTCCTGCAACTACATTTTTACATCGCACTGTTCGACCACCTATGAAGACTTTAACATCCAATTGAGGCATCAGGTGGTGAACAATGATCCAACAATCAGCAAAATCATGATGAAACTACAGGGGACAACAATAGAGCTTACTAAAGGCTCTCTCAGCGTAAATGGGCAAATGTGAGTGATTCTGATTATGTTTGTTTGATTTTTCAGATCATATAATCTGACTTAAACTGTGTTGACTTCTGACTTCATCTCACATTGCTGTCAAACTTCACTTTTTTTGGTGGTGGTGGTTTGGGAGTTGGAAAAAATACAGTGTCTTACTCTTATGTTACCACTTTATCTGTAGAGTGACACTTCCATTTACCAACTCTGAAGTTTTCATCGAGAAGATGACATCTTATATTGCAGTCAAGGCTGTTTTGGGGCTAGTAGCCATGTGGAATGAAGATGATTCGTTCATGGTAAGGGTATCTTCATTATGCAACAAACCAGCTGCCTCCAATAGCCTACTTAATTAAAGGGTTCGTTCACCCAAAAATGAAAATTATGTCATCATTTACTCTCCCTCAAGTTGTTCAAAACCTGTATGCATTTCTTTCTTCTGCTGAACACAAAAGTAGATGTTTTGAAGAATATGGGGCAAACAGTTGATGGGCCCTATTGACTTCCATAGTATGGAGAAAAAAAATACTATGGAAGTCAATGGGGCAAAATGATGACAGAATTTTCATTTTTGGGTGAACTATCCCTTTAACCAACCAACAGGAGGAGGGAACTAATACAGGTGTAATATAATCTATTTTCAGGTCAAGTTAGATGAAAAATATCAAAACCAAACTTGTGGACTGTGTGGTGACTTCAATGGAATCCAGATTTACAATGAATTTATCAGTGATGGTATTTGTTCATTTATTTATTCATTTTTGCAATGCTGTCTATTGAAAAATATATAATTTTCTTGCATGTTTTACATGATTGTCCAGAGACAATAAAGAATCATTGCATCTTGTTTTAGGAACAAACCAGCTTTCTGTGTCTGATTATGGGAACCTTTGGAAGATGGATGGTCCAACAGAAATCTGTAAGGAAGACAAAATATCTCTAGATGAAAACTGTGGAGATGAGGTAAGAAATGGAATTGCCCACACTCCATTAGACTTTTCCTTTGTCCACACAGAAATGACAAGCAATTAACTCCCCTTAAAACTGGGGTGGTAATAATTCAATTTTTGGGTTAAAAAATGGCCAGTTTCAGTTAAAATGCCAGTTTTGGGTGTCCAATGAAATTGGGACTGGGGTGAGGTTTAACATGTTTTCTTGTAGTAGTGGTGTTAAAAAACAAAAAAAAAACAAGAACATTTTATGTATAAAATAGTCATTTAGCAGTGACTTTTATCCATAGAGACCCCTACTTATTATTACAGCCCAGAAAGTGCATTGCTCAAGGTTTTGGTTTATGCTCTCTTCTTGTCCAGAGTCCTTCTGGTCCTAAACTTCACCTACTTTACCCACCATTTTTTACTTACATAAAATTAATGCTTCTGAAAAAATTAATGCAGATGCATTTATTTAAAGTGACTTGAGAAATGAGGAACACATCTTATTGAACACTTTCAGCATTATAAATCTCATGTAATCAGGGTTCAAGTAGATACTATATATTTTGTCTTTAGTAAATCAATCAATTTTTGAATGTGAATGAATTTATTTCACAAGCAGGGGAGTATTTGGAATTATTATTATTGGTAGTCGTCATTATTGTTAATGATTATTTTTTGTCTCGTTCTCCACAGAATTTTTGTCGTGATATCTTCTCCAGTTCAGTGTTCAGTGATTGCAGAGGTCTGGTTTCCATCGATTCATTTGTCCAAGTTTGCATGAAAGACTTATGCCATTGCAATGGCTCCTCTGGATCCTTCTGCCTATGCAAAACTATCGCTGAATATTCTAGACAGTGTGTACATGCAGGTGGAAGGCCTGAAGAATGGAGAACAGAATATTTTTGTCGTAAGTATGCCATGTTTATGCCGTGCATGGCTCATTCTTTTAGTTCTTTGTCAATGTTTGACTTACAGTTGTGTGAGTTTTCAAAAGAAGATCTGCGGCTTAATCACCCTCGCAATCCTGCTGATCTAGAGTCTCCTCTTGTAGTTTTGTATTATTTTTGATAACCGATGCTCTCTGTTTCTATATTGCAGCACATCCGTGCCCAGAAAGCATGGTATACCAAGAGTGTGGAAATCCCTGTACTGACACCTGTACCAACCCTGAAAGAGGACAAGTGTGTGAGCGCCACTGTATTGATGGATGCTTCTGCCCTCCTGGTATAGTGTTTTTATTATGATTTTCCTTATTGACACTATCTTCTAAAGTAACTGACTACATTCATTTCACTGATACCGTCCTAATCTAATGTCTTTTTGTCTTTAATCTGATATTATTTTGTGTAATCCTCTGGTGGTCTACAGCCATTTTTTTTTTTTTACTTTATGCTAAACTTGGTGACTTTTGTGGCACTTGCTATATGAACAGACACACACACACACACACACACACACACACACACACATGTCTGGTATATTATCTTTGTGAGGACTCCATAGACGTAATAGTTTTTATACTGTACAAACTGTACATGCTCTCCCCTTACACTGCCCCTATCCCTAAACCTACCCATCACAGAAAACATTCAGCATTTTTACATTTTCAAAAAAAATCATTCTGTATGATTTATAAGCGTGTTTACCCATGGGGACCTCAATTTAGGTCCCCACAGTGACACGAGTCCCCATGAGTCTGTGTGCATTCAGGTTTAAGTCCCAACCGGGATACAAAAACCAACACATTCTCATCCCAAGGCGTCATCTAACTGACGCTAACTGACGCTTTTGACCATGCGTCAACATGCCGACGCACATGGTACCCTTTAAGCGTCAATATGAGACGCTCATCCTCGGGCGTCATCTAACTGACGCTTTTGACCATGCGTCTAAATCCGACGCACATGGCACCCTTAGATGACGCTTCTGTTATGGGTAGGTTTAGGTCTGGGGTAGGGTTAGGGTTAGACCACTGAATGCGCGTCTCATATTGACGCTTAAAGGGTACCATGTGCGTCGGCATGTTGACGCATGGTCAAAAGCGTCAGTTAGCGTCAGTTAGATGACGCCTTGGGATGAGAACGGGCTGGAAAAACATGTAGCTACACAATCTTGGACATGATTAGAAAAGTTTAAATGGTCGTCTAAATCCACCTAACCTCAGCTAGCTTTACAAATTTGTATTTTTATTTTTTTTACTGGTGTTCTGAACGTGTCCATTCTTTCTCAATGAAAGTGAGCCCTGTCTAAGCCATAACCCAATTTTACGCTTTCTCTCGCTTTAAGGCACTATTTTCGATGATATACACAAGACTGGCTGTATTCCACACAGTGAATGCTCCTGCATCCTTGGAGGTAAAATATTTGCCTCTGGGGAAAATTACACAAGCAACTGCAGAGAGTGGTAAGCCTCCGTTGTTTGAAATTCACACTCAATTTTCTAAAACCATTGAAAAAAGCAGTTGAAGATTTAATGTTTAAATATTATAGCCTATTATGTAGGCTACCATATTGACCCGGTTTCACAGACAAGGCTTAAGATAGTCCCAGTCTGAAATGCATGTTTGAGCTGTTTTAACTGAAAGCAACTTGCACTGACATATCTTAAAATATGTCAGTGCCATTGTCTTGTCTCAGGATGCACACCAGCAACTATTTTTTAAAGGCACGTTGAACTGTCCTAATTGAACTAACTTCCTGTGAAACCAGGCCTGAGTGTTTTAAAAGGTATAGGTTTACATTGACATTATTATTTCCCATTTAGTACCTGTGAACAGGGACAGTGGAATTGTAACCAAAAGGACTGTCCACGTGCATGTTCAGTAGAGGGTGGATCCCATATTACAACTTATGATGGAAAAGCCTACACCTTTCATGGAGACTGCACTTACGTCCTATCCAAAGTATGTGTTTGAAGGCAATTACCTTTATAAGACAACATTTGTAGACATTACATGCAGTTAATAGTATTAATAGTAGGCTAAATTAACTAATTTCTAAGCATTGTGCTAAACAGTGTCATGTTATAAAAACAACTTTTCAGATAATAAATGTCCAGATGATAGTTATTTTATTTGTAATAATTAATTTTATTAATAAAATGTATTTTTTCTTCAACCAAAAAAAAAAGATAATTATGAGTTTCTGCTTAATAACTGAAGAGCCTTTAAGAAAGATAAGATAAGATAACTTTACGAAAGCCATTAAAATCTGTTATGAGGCAGATATTAAGGATAATTGTGGCTATTGTATGATTGACATGATATGCATGATAAGATCCAAATGGTGCAAATTGTTGTGTGGTGGAAACAGGGATTACATTTGCATGTCTGTAGTTTAAGAAAAATTGGATATTTTTTTTGTTTTCACCAAATTAACCCACAGAAGTTAACTATTGCTGTCTAGATCTATGTTAACAGTACAGACATAGAGAAATAGATTATGGCTGTATAAAGGATACATAAAATATGAGCCCACGCAAACAAAACCCTATCTTAAAAATGATTCTGATTTTATTATTAACTCTATGTTCACAGTTCTATAGACGTTTTTTAAGATAATTATATGGAAATAAATGTGAATGTAATTTAAATGGTTGGTAATTTAATCTCAATATTTTTTTAGGTTATATTAATTAACTGGTCCATTTTTCTTTCTTTTTGAAAGCAATGCACAGGAACAGAATTCACAATTCAAGGAGACCTGGTGAAATGTGGTGTGACTGAAACTGAAACCTGTTTGAAGGCAATAACTTTGGCATTGTCAAATGGAAATACTGTAAGTACTAAAAAGGATTGGGGATGAAAAAACAGATAATGTTTACCAGAACAGTCTTTTATCAAAAATGTATGAAACCACATCCAATGTTTCGTGTCACCGTATATACACTATATATATAATCTGCATGTCTTTCTGAAGCATTTCTGAACAGAAACTATCTGTGTACACAGGTGTTTAAAGTGGATTCCAGTGGAAATATTGAGGTCAACAGAATAATTGCCCAGCTGCCACTTTTTACAGGTAGGCTAGGGTAGGCAAATCAACAGAAAATGTAGGGGGGTAAATAAATAAATAAATTCATTAATTAATAATAAGCACACAAATATAATTTAGCCGAGGCTTATTTAAACATTTTTTGTTATCATAATAGAGCTATCGCACAGCTAAATGATATTAAAGCTATATGTAACTTTTGGCCTTCCAGCGGTTAAAAAATCAAATAAAACGTGTGTCTTGCGCAAGAAGATTGCTTTGATTGTGCTTCGGCTCTGCTTCTTTGCGTGCATGAATGTGGTTCGAGGCACCGGTAAACCACGTGGATTTGACATCTTATCAGAGCGGATAAACACATAAACAACGGCTGTAGGCTACCTGAAACCGACTACACACTGTCAATAACAACGTTGATATTTTTATTTATTTATTTTTTATATAAAAAAAGTTACATAGTGTTACTAATAAACAGAGAAAGGTAATTTGATGAATGTAGAAGAGCCTTTACAGTGATCTGATTTCAAATGGTGTTGGCGGGCATTGAATATTTGTTTTGAAAGACTGATCAAGAGAAAAAATATATGGTTATGTGTAGGCTACTATGGTTATATAAGGAACTACTTGATTACTACGTCTTGCCTTACAGTATATTAAACGCACACCAATGTCTATTATTCAAAAAATTTATTTTTATTTGATTTTCAGCTGATGTGAGCATTTTCAAGCCCTCCTCATTCTACATTATCATTCAGGCCCATTTGATTGGGCTTCGCCTGGAGATCCAGCTTGAACCGTTAATGCAACTGTACATCACAGTCAATTCAGCGTACCAAGGAGAAACATGTGGTATTTATTTTTGCAGACCTCTTAGCGTTAACCCTCTCGCACAATCCTCTGGCTTTCTGTATTTTTTTTCCTGTGGGAATATTTACATGTCTTCAGTTCATTTGATTTTATATCCTAGATTAATTTATTTAATTAATCAATCCATAGGTCTTTGTGGCAATTTCAACAACATTGAGGCTGATGACTTTACAACCATTGGCGGACTCAGGGAAGGAACAGCTTTGGACTTTGCCAACACCTGGAAAACAAGAGCAAGTTGCCTTGATGTTCAAAGAAACTTTGAGAATCCTTGCAGTCTTAGCACTGAAAATGGTATGAATTTACCTTTACTGTTGTCATGTGATTTCCACGACACTTTGCATTTGTAACTCTGGAATGTCATCAAGAACTGATATTTTTTCTAAAAAAACACAGAGAAATATGCACAGCACTGGTGCTCCCTGCTGTCAGATCCTTCATCAGTGTTTGCCCCCTGCCACTCTGAAATCAGCCCTGAAGTCTACAAAGCAGTAAGTGAAATTTGTAATATATATAATATGTATTATAAGATATAATAAGATATATTTTTTAATATTTATTTTCAAGCTGAATCTAACTTTTCCATACTTTTTAGAATTGTATATATGACAGCTGCAACTGTGAGAAGAGTGAGGACTGTATGTGTGCTGCATTGTCTTCATACGTACATGCATGTGCTGCAAGAGGGATTGCTCTTGATGGCTGGAGAGATGCTGCCTGCAGTGAGTTGCTTTCTTCCCAGAAAGGCTTGAGAATATTTGATATTTTGATATTGATATTTGATAGCTTGACAAGCTGTTTTGGGATTTTACTTAAAAAGTCATGCTGATTAAAAACAATATGCTCAAATAAAAGTTTTTGCTCACATATGTTCATTAAAGGGTTAGTTCACCCAAAAATTAAAATTAAGTAATTAATTACTCACCCCCATGCTGTACCAACCCCGTAAGGCCTTCGTTCGTCTTCGGAACACAAATGAAGATATTTATGATTAAATCTGAGAGGTTCATGACTGCTACATAGGCTCCCTAAGGGAATGAAACTTGACGGCCCAAAAAGTCATTAAAGAAAATGTTTAAATATTCCATGTCGCAACAGTGGCTCAACTATAAGTTTATCAAGCGACGAGAATACTTTTTGTGCGAAAAAACAAACAAAAATAACGGCTTTATTCGACTATTACTTTTCTTCCTTGTAGGCCTGAAACGAGACTTCAAGAGATTTACACGACGCATGCGCGAGAATTGCGATCTCCTTCAACTACTTCAGTTAAGTTTTCGCGCGTGCGTCGTGGAAATCTCTTGAAGTCTCGTTTCAGGCCTACAAGGTAGAAAAGGAAAAATAGTCGAATAAAGTCGTTATTTTTGTTTGTTTTTTCACACAAAAAGTATTCTCGTCGCTTGATAAACTTATAGGTGAGCCACTGTTGCGACATGGAATATTAAAACATTTTCTTTAATGACTTTCTGGGCCGTCAAGTTTCATTCCCTTAGGGAGCCTATGTAGCAGTCATAAACCTCTCAGATTTAATCATAAATATCTTCATTTGTGTTCCGAAGACGAATGAAGGTCTTACGGGGTTGGTACAGCATGGGGGTGAGTAATTAATGACTTAATTTTCATTTTGGGGTGAACTAACCCTTTAAGTGGATTGTAGTTCAACTCAAATAAATGTCCTCTCCTTCTTCTCAGAAAAGTACACCCTAACTTGCCTCGCCACTACGGTCTACTCCTATCAAATGACCAGCTGTGACCGCACTTGCCGATCCCTCAGCCAATCAGACAACACCTGCGCCGTTGACTTTGTGCCAGTAGATGGCTGTGGCTGTGCAGAAGGAACATACATGAACGAGAATGGTGACTGTGTTGCATCTGCCAGCTGCTCATGCTATGATTCAGGCAAAATTATTCCTGCTGGGATCTCCATCTCCAAAGATGGAGGATCATGGTATGGACATGGAGTTGGTTACATTTCTGTTGAACAGGGTATATTTTGTATACAGGGTTTTTCAATGTTTTTTTATGTCAAGGACCCCCAAAAACCCTCAGGCACTCTTATGAAAATCTAACCACCTGTATATATAAATGTTTAATAGTATTAGGTTAACATTGTGAAAAAAATAAAGAATTGATTTTAGTATCATCATTGTATTCAGGCCAAACTAAATTTTTATAGAGCATTTCACAATCTTTTTGCAAGTCTTCTTTTTCTCTTAAATTTGATAATAATCTTAACCAAGGGGATGCTGGGGGTCCACGGAGTTCAGTTTGAAAAACCCTGTTGTAGATTACTGCCCCAAATGTGATTTAATAATATTCAACTTAATATTTAAATTTCAGTATTTGCGAACAAGGGAAACTGAGCTGCTCTGGTGGATCAAATGGGGAAGGTGTGTATCTGTGTGTGTGTGTGTGAGAGAGAGAGAGAGAGAGAGAGAGAGAGAGAGAGAGAGAGAGAGAGAGAGAGAGAGAGAAGCTATATTTAAATTGTTAAAATAATATGTTTCTAAGTTACTGTGAAGAGTTTTTAGAACTTTCTGAGATTTATTTTCTCAGTGATTTTATTTGACATCAGCTACACTTATACCTTTAAGTGAATACATTGTCTTAATCAATTCTTTGAATCTTTACTTTAAGAATGCAAAGAGCCAATGATGTTTTTCAACTGCTCCAGCGCTAGCCCTGGTTCCAAGGGATCAGAGTGCCAGAAGAGCTGCAAAACATTAGACATGGCCTGTGTGAGTTACATGAATGCTTGTAAAGGTGTAGGTCATGCTTATGTTATTCTAAACCAGTATGCTAGTTTTTCTGTTTCTGTGTAACACAAAACAAGAAATTTAAGTGACATGACATGGTCATAGTGCACTGTACTTCTGCAATAGTAGAGTGATGATAAAACACCAGAATTGCACCACAAAAGTAGTACCAGCTCTAATATGCAGAATGGAAAATGAGACAGACTGTACAGAAAAGAGCGGTGTGAAGACACTATAAACTCTCTCCCTTTGTGCTCCACTGAGAAAATAACAGCATATGGGTTTAGAATGGCATTGGGGTAAGTAAATAACCAATACATTGTAATATAAGGGTGAATTATTCCTTTCTGCAGTAATAATTTGTTGTGAAATATTGCATATGCATTACTGCAGATCAGCACAGAGTGTGTGTCTGGCTGTGTGTGCCCATCTGGGCTGGTGTCAGATGGGAAAGGTGGCTGCATTGCTGAAGACCTCTGTCCTTGCATCCATAATGGAGTTGCCTACCAACCTGGGGAAAGCATTAAGACTGATTGCAATACATGGTAAATACAACTGTGATATTATAAATAATTTTTTATATTTTAGATACTTTTTTTTATACTCTTGTTTATAATGCACTTACATTACTTTTTGTAGTGCTTGTAAGAATAGACGATGGATTTGTACCACAAATCAGTGCAGTGGGACATGCAGCATCTATGGAGATGGTCATTATAGAACCTTTGATGAGAAAAGATACGTCTTTAGTGGAAACTGTGAATACAGCCTTGTTCAGGTATTAACCTTACACTTTCTTATGAGGCCTGAATATCTTTATAACCTAATCTAAATCTAAATGTTCATGTTATGCCTAGGACTTCTGCAATGGCACCAGTGGCACTTTTAGAGTCATTACTGAAAATATCCCCTGCGGATCCACTGGCACCACTTGTTCCAAGGCTATCAAACTTTTTCTTGGAGTGAGTTAACTCTTTGCATTTACCAAAGCAGGCATATCAAACCTTAAATTAGTACAGAATGAACACTGGATTTGTCATTTATATTTCAGAGCAATGAGCTTAGATTGACAGATGGATCCTACCAAGTTGTTCACAGAGATACAGGAGAGGAGATTCCCTACCAAATGCGCACTATGGGGCTTTACTTGGTGATTGAGGCCAGTAATGGTCTGATGCTCATTTGGGACAGAAAAACAACAATACACATCAAACTGAATCCAGAGTTTAATGTGAGTAATGTGGCAGGATTATTAAATATTATATATATATATATATATATATATATATATATATATATATATATATATATATATATATATATATATATATATATATATATAAATATATATATATATATATATATATATAAATATCGTATTCATATTTATAATAACAGTGTTCTATTCATATTGACAGGGGCGTGTGTGTGGTCTATGTGGAAACTACGATGGGAACGCAAACAATGACTTCACTACACGCAGTCAAGCAATTGCTGTCGATGCCCTGGATTTTGTAAACAGCTGGAAGCTCTCTAGTTGTCCAGATGCAACTCTCATCCAAGAACCATGTGTCCATAATCCGTATAGAGAGGCCTGGGCACAGAGACAGTGCAGCATCATTACTAGCAATGTCTTCTCAACATGTCATTCACAGGTACTTACAACAAGCTATTTAGGGAAATTGAATATCCATATGTTAAGTATATTATGTCTGAAAAATCGATCGCATTTACCAGCCACATTGTTATGAATATTGCTTTAAAGGTGGACCCCTCTCCTTTTTATGATGCTTGTGTGAGAGACGCATGTGCCTGTGATAGTGGTGGAGATTATGAATGTTTTTGCACTGCTGTAACAGCCTATGCACAAGCCTGTAACGAGGCTGGAGCCTGTGTTGCCTGGAGAACACCTAAAATATGCCGTAAGTCACTGATAACTATCGCATTGTCATCAGATATGCTGTAAAGGAATGACTAAAAACTGTACACCACAAAAGCCTAAAACAAGTTTAAGGTTTGCCTTTTCGTTGCAGCGTTGTTCTGTGATTATTACAACCCCCCTGGTGAATGTGAGTGGCATTACAAACCTTGTGGAGCCCCTTGTATGCAGACATGCAGAAACCCTTCTGGAAACTGCTCTAGTCAGATACCAGCGCTTGAAGGTGGGAACTCATAATTACAACCAGTTATTTCATTTGCATGTTATTTTCTCAACAACTATAAATACTTGTATTTGGAAGACACATTGAAATAATTTTGTCACATCACACCTATTTTGTATTCTATTAAATACATATTTTTAAATAATGCATAATAATCAGTGTACATTTACTACTGTATATAGAAACCCTAGAGATAATTTCGGGGGGATTTTGCTTCAGCTTAAAAAAAAATTCAAAGTGATTTTTGTCAAGTATTCATGCAAATGTATCATTCAAATATCAGAATCATAAAAAATCATTATTAGGCTATGTCCCCTAAACTGGACAAGTTTATAGAATACAGTACTTAGTTTATATTATAGTTTATATTTGTCTTCAAAACATTTGTCACAACAATTGATTCACTGAAATCTATTCTTAATTTTAACTTCACATTGCCTCATCAGGATGGATGATTTTTTTTTTTTTTTTTTTATCTGATTAAATGTTTCCCTTTGAACCTTTTTTAGGATGCTATCCTAAATGCCCTCCGGAGCAGCCTGTTTTTGATGAGGATAACATGAAGTGTGTGACACAGGAAGATTGTGGCTGCTTTGTTGAAATGTTACATTATCAAATTGGCCAGCAGGTGCCAACCACAGAAAACTGTCAGTCATGGTATGTGTATTTTCTACTCGTATTCAAGTTTCATATAGGTCACTAATAGTTTTTAAATATCCTATTTGTGCTTTTTTTCATGCAGTTATTGTTCATCATTTGGTGTTATCTGTGACTTTGATGTAAATGGTAAGATTTTTGCCATTTCAGTTATAGTTTAGTTTGAAGATTAGTTTAGTTTAGTTGTAAGCAGAATCTACTTTCATTATATTCTTTTTTTTCATACTTTCTCTTCACTTACAGCATGTACATGCCAATACAACAATGTAGAGTACTACTTTGGAGATATAATTTATCACACAACGGATGGACTGGGAGGATGTATCACAGGCAGATGTTCAGTCAATGGAACTATTGAGAGGACTTTGATACCTTGTGAAACGACTGCTGTCCCAACAGTCACATCCCCCCTGACCACAACACAGAAATTAACACCAACCCCGACAACAGTTTTTGTCTTCAGCACACCAGGTACCTTGTTATTTCTGTAGTAGACAGTTTTTCCTCATATATTGCTGGAATATTTAGGGTTCATTCATTGGAAATCAAAGCTTATAAAGCATTAGTTATACTGGGAGGACTTGTAGTAGTAGTGATAAAGTGATAAAATAAAACAAAATTCTGTATCAAAATTTATAGGCAAGAAAAGTAGTTTGTTTAGGATGGGTTGTATGAATTATAAACCTGCGCACATATTTTAAAAAGCACATAACTATAGAATCCATTCTGAATGAGCATGTGAACGCCGTCAGCGTTAATCACAGGTTCGCGTTTAAAGTCTGATCATTTCGACGGAGGTGAATCAATCAAAGTTAACTTTAGCTGGAAATAACATTATTCAAGAACCGCTATAATGCCAAAACAATCTGTTACCTTAAATTATATGTTTATCTCTGTAAAGCTGCTTTGAAACAATCCATTGTTAAAAGCGCTATATAAATGAAGATGACTTGACTTGACTTGACTAGTAAACATTGATTATTTTCAATGATCACAACGTCTCCAGACAATGGAACTGAAAAATATTTTTATATTATTCAAACACTGAACATGTATTTTTCAATGCAAAATTATTAATTTGCTATTATTTTTATTTACTTTAAGATTTTTCTTATTGAATGCTTATTTTACATTCATCTTACATTTAATAACTTATTTACTTGATGACCACAGAATACACTTCTTTTTCGGAATCTGAAAAAGAAACAACCACAACTCTTGAGGTTTTATCTACATCCAACAAGCCAGAACAATTGACAAGCGGACCAACAACTGAAGTTATTTTAACTGCTTCTACTGCAGAAATTAAACATTCAACTGAACAACTGGTATATGTAACTTCAAAGCCTTCAACATCATCAGATCAAACAGCAACACTGTCCTTATCAACGACAGCAAAGAGAACAACGGACACTGAAAGTTCCATAGAGACACAAAGTACAGTAACATCAAAAACCTCAATTGCACCCATTACAAAAACACTTCCAACAGTCACTGGTAAAGTGTGGACAACACTTTCCACTGAATCACAATCTGTGTCCACACTTCAGACGACTGGAGATCAAACCACTGAGTATGAATTTACCACGTTATCTAAAACATCAACATCTACCAGCACATCCCTCCCAATTACACAAACCTCACTACCAGTTGTTACATCCATGCAACCAACAACGCTAACAAAGACAACTGCTGTGCCAGTCACGGCACTTTTGTCTACAGCAGTGAGTGTTGAATCGTCCACTGGGAATGAGGTTAGCACTCAGGGTCTTTCTTCAACAACAAAACCAGTCAAAGCTGAAACAACTCTTTCAACCACTACACCAGCCATCCCAACCACCACTGTCCTTGTCGAGGAGGGAAGCACCACTGTCCAGCCACCTACAGAAACATCATCTCCAAGCAGTGTCTACACAACTTCAAAATCATCTACAGCTACTCAAACAAATGGAGAAGTAACAACAACTGAGACGGTAACTGAGAATAAATTGACCACATCTCAGACACCTTTGTCCACCACCAGGCCACCAAAGGTGGTAACAACTGGTGAAACAAGCCTACAAACAACTACAGCCACGACCACTTTAGAAGAGTTAACAGCTACATCATATGAAACGTCGACATCCACCAACACATCTCTCCCAGTGACACAAACTTCACTACCAGTCGTTACATCCATGCAACCAACAACGCTAACAAAGACTACTAATGTGCCAGTCAGTACACTTGTGTCAACAACAGTGAGTGTTGAATCGTCCACTGGGTATGAGGTTAGCACTCAGGGTCTTTCTTCAACAACAAAACCAGTGAAAGCTGAAACAACTCTTTCAACCACTACACCAGCCATCCCATCCACCACTGTACTTGTCGAGGAGGGAAGCACCACTGTCCAGCCACCTACAGAAACATCATCTCCAAGCAGTGTCTACACATCTTCAAAATCATCTACAGCTACTCAAACAACTGGAGAAGTAACAACAACTGAAACTTTAACTGAGAACGAATTGACCACATCTCAGACACCTTTGTCCAGCACCAGGCCGCCAAAGGTGGTAACAACTGGTCAATCAAGCCTACCAACAACTACAGCCAAGACCACTTTAGAAGAGTTAACAGCTACATCATCTGAAACGTCGACATCCACCAGAACATCTCTCCCAGTGACAAAAACTTCATTACCAGTCTTTACATCCATGCAACCAACAACGCTAACAAAGACTACTAATGTGCCGGTCAGTACACTTGTGTCAACAACAGTGAGTGTTGAATCGTCCACTGGGTATGAGGTTAGCACTCAGGGTCTTTCTTCAACAACAAAACCAGTCAAAGCTGAAACAACTCTTTCAACCACTACACCTGCCATCCCATCCACCACTGTCCTTGTCGAGGAGGGAAGCACCACTGTCCAGCCAACTACAGAAACATTATCTCCAAGCAGTGTCTACACAACTTCAAAATCATCTACAGCTACTCAAACAACTGGAGAAGTAAAAACAACTGAGACTGTAACTGAGAACGAATTGGCCACATCTCAGACACCTTTGTCCAGCACCAAACCACCAAAGGTGGTAACAACTGGTCAATCAAGCCTACCAACAACTACAGCCACGACCACTTTAGAAGAGTTAACAGCTACATTCTCTGAAACGTCGACATCCAGTAGCACATCTCTCCCAGTGACACAGACTTCACTACCAGTCGTTACATCCACTCAACCAACAACGCTAACAAAGACAACTGCTGTGCCAGTCAGTACACTTGTGTCAACAACATTGACTGTTGAATCGTCCACTGGGTATGAGGTTAGCACTCAGGGTCTTTCCTCAACAACAAAACCAGTCAAAGCTGAAACAATTCTTTCAACCACTACACCAGCCATCCCATCCACCACTGTCCTTGTCGAGGAGGGAAGCACCACTGTCCAGCCAACTACAGAAACATCATCTCCAAGCAGTGTCTACACAACTTCAAAATCATCTACAGCTACACAAACAACTGGAGAAGTAACAACAACTGAGACTGTAACTGAGAACGAATTGACCACATCTGAGACACCTTTGTCCAGCACCAAGCCACCAAAGGTAGTAACAACTGGCCAATCAAGCATACCAACAACTACAGCCACGACCACTTTAGAAGAGTTTACAGCTACATCATCTGAAACGTCGACATCCACTAGCACATCTCTCCCAGTGACACAAACTTCACTACCAGTCGTTACATCCACTCAACCAACAACGCTAACAAAGACAACTGCTGTGCCAGTCAGTACACTTGTGTCAACAACAGTGAGTGTTGAATCGTCCACTGGGTATGAGGTTAGCACTCAGGGTCTTTCTTCAACAACAAAACCAGTCAAAGCTGAAACAACACTTTCAACAACCACACCAGCCATCCCATCCACCACTGTCCTTGTCGAGGAGGGAAACACCACTGTCCAGCCACCTACAGAGACATCATCTCCAAGCAGTGTCTACACAACTTCAAAATCATCTACAGCTACTCAAACAACTGGAAAAGTAACAACAGCTGAGACTGTAACTGAGAACGAATTGACCACATCTCAGACACCTTTGTCCAGCACCAAGCCACCAAAGGTGGTAACAACTGGTCAATCAAGCCTACCAACAACTACAGCCACGACCACTTTAGAAGAGTTAACAGCTACATTTTCTGAAACGTCGGCATCCACTAGCACATCTCTCCCAGTGACACAGACTTCACTACCAGTCGTTACATCCACTCAACCAACAACGCTAACAAAGACAACTGCTGTGCCAGTCAGTACACTTGTGTCAACAACATTGACTGTTGAATCGTCCACTGGGTATGAGGTTAGCACTCAGGGTCTTTCTTCAACAACAAAACCAGTCAAAGCTGAAACAACTCTTTCAACCACTACACCAGCCATCCCATCCACCACTGTCCTTGTCGATGAGGGAAGCACCACTGTCCAGCCAACTACAGAAACATCATCTCCAAGCAGTGTCTACACAATTTCAAAATCATCTACAGCTACACAAACAACTGGAGAAGTAACAACAACTGAGACTGTAACTGAGAACGAATTGACCACATCTCAGTCACCTTTGTCCAGCACCAGGCCACCAAAGGTAGTAACAACTGGCCAATCAAGCCTACCAACAACTACAGCCACGACCACTTTAGAAGAGTTTACAGCTACATCATCTGAAACGTCGACATCCACTAGCACATCTCTCCCAGTGACACAAACTTCACTACCAGTCGTTACATCCACTCAACCAACAACGCTAACAAAGACAACTGCTGTGCCAGTCAGTACACTTGTGTCAACAACAGTGAGTGTTGAATCGTCCACTGGGTATGAGGTTAGCACTCAGGGTCTTTCTTCAACAACAAAACCAGTCAAAGCTGAAACAACACTTTCAACAACCACACCAGCCATCCCATCCACCACTGTCCTTGTCGAGGAGGGAAGCACCACTGTCCAGCCACCTACACAGACATCATCTCCAAGCAGTGTCTACACAACTTCAAAATCATCTACAGCTACTCAAACAACTGGAAAAGTAACAACAACTGAGACTGTAACTGAAAACGAATTGACCACATCTCAGACACCTTTGTCCAGCACCAAGCCACCAAAGGTGGTAACAACTGGTCAATCAAGCCTACCAACAACTACAGCCACGACCACTTTAGAAGAGTTAACAGCTACATCATCTGAAATGTCGACATCCACTAGCACATCTCTCCCAGTGACACAAACTTCACTACCAGTCGTTACATCCACTCAACCAACAACGCTAACAAAGACAACTACTGTGCCAGTGAGTACACTTGTGTCAACAACAGTGAGTGTTGAATCATCCACTGGGTATGAGTTTAGCACTCAGGGTCTTTCTTCAACAACAAAACCAGTCAAAGCTGAAACAACTCTTTCAACCACTACACCAGCCAGCCCATCAACCACTGTCCTTGTCGAGGAGGGAAGCACCACTGTCCAGCCACCTACAGAGACATCATCTCCAAGCAGTGTCTACACAACTTCAAAATCATCTACAGCTACTCAAACAACTGGAGATGAAACAACAACTGAGACTGTAACTGAGAACGAATCCACCACATCTCCCACAACTTTGTCCACCACAGGGCTGCCAAAGGTGGTAACAACTGGTCAAACAAGCTTACCAACAACTAAAGCCACGACCACTTTAGAAGAGTTAACAGCTACATCATCTGAAACGTCGACATCCACCAGCACATCTCTCCCAGTGACACAAACTTCACTACCAGTCGTTACATCCACGCAACCAACAAGGCTAACAAAGACTACTAATGTGCCAGTCACTACACTTGTGTCAACAACAGTGAGTGTTGAATCATCCACTGGGTATGAGGTTAGCACTCAGGGTATTTCTTCAACAAAACCAGTGAAAGCTGAAACAACTCTTTCAACCACTACACCAGCCATCCCATCCACCACTGTCCTTGTCGAGGAGGGAAGCACCACTGTCCAGCCAACTACAGAAACATCATCTCCAAGCAGTGTCTACACAACTTCAAAATCACCTACAGCTACACAAACAACTGGAGAAGTAACAACAACTGAGACTGTAACTGAGTACGAATTGACCACATCTCAGTCACCTTTGTCCAGCACCAAGCCACCAAAGGTAGTAACAACTGGCCAATCAAGCCTACCAACAACTACAGCCACGACCACTTTAGAAGGGTTAACAGCTACATCATCTGAAACGTCGACATCCACTAGCACATCTCTCCCAGTGACACAAACTTCACTACCATTCGTTACATCCACTCAACCAACAACGCTAACAAAGACAACTGCTGTGCCAGTCAGTACACTTGTGTCAACAACAGCGAGTGTTGAATCGTCCACTGGGTATGAGGTTAGCACTCAGGGTCTTTCCTCAACAACAAAACCAGTCAAAGCTGAAACAACTCTTTCAACCACCACACCAGCCATCCCATCCACCACTGTCCTTGTCGAGGAGGGAAGCACCACTGTCCAGCCACCTACAGAAACATCATCCCTAAGCAGTGTCTACACAACTTCAAAATCATCTACAGCTACTCAAACAACTGGAGAAATAACAACAACTGAGACCGTAACTGAGAACGAATTGACCACATCTCAGACACCTTTGTCCACCACCAGGCCGCCAAAGGTGGTAACAACTGGTCAAACAAGCCTACCAACAACTACAGCCACGACCACTTTAGAAGAGTTAACAGCTACATCATCTGAAACGTCGACATCCAGCAGCACATCTCTCCCAGTGACACAAACTTCACTACCAGTCGTTACATCCACGCAACCAACAACACTAACAAAGACTACTAATGTGTCAGTCACTACACTTGTGTCAACAACAGTGAGTGTTGAATCGTCCACTGGGTATGAGGTTAGCACTCAGGGTCTTTCTTCAACAAAACCAGTGAAAGCTGAAACAACTCTTTCAACCACTACACCAGCCATCCCATCCACCACTGTCCTTGTTGAGGAGGGAAGCACCACTGTCCAGCCAACTACAGAAACATCATCTCCAAGCAGTGTCTACACAACATCAAAATCATCTACAGCTACTCAAACAACTGGAGAAGTAACTACAACTGAGACTGTAACTGAGAACGAATTGACCACATCTCAGACACATTTTTCCAGCACCAAGCCACCAAAGGTAGTAACAACTGGTCAATCAAGCCTACCAACAACTACAGCCACGACCACTTTAGAAGAGTTAACAGCTACATCATCTGAAACGTCGACATCCACTAGCACATCTCTCCCAGTGACACAAACTTCACTACCAGTCGTTACATCCACTCAACCAACAACGCTAACAAAAACAACTGCTGTGCCAGTCACTACACTTGTGTCAACAACAGTGAGTGTTGAATCGTCCACTGAGTATGAGGTTAGCACTCAGGGTCTTTCCTCAACAACAAAACCGGTCAAAGCTGAAACAACTCTTTCAACAACCACACCAGCCATCCCATCCACCACAGTCCTTGTCGTGGAGGGAAGCACTACTGCCCAGCCACCTACAGAGACATCATCTCCAAGCAGTGTCTACACAACTTCAAAATCATCTACAGCTACTCAAACAACTGGAGAAGTAAAAACAACTGAGACTGTAACTGAGAACGAATTGACCACATCTCAGACACCTTTGTCCAGCACCAAGCCACCAAAGGTGGTAACAACTGGTCAATCAAGCCTACCAACAACTACAGCCACGACCACTTTAGAAGAGTTAACAGCTACATCATCTGAAACGTCGACATCCACTAGCACATCTCTCCCAGTGACACAAACTTCACTACCAGTCGTTACATCCACTCAATCAACAACGCTAACAAAAACAACTGCTGTGCCAGTCAGTACACTTGTGTCAACAACAGTGAGTGTTGAATCGTCCACTGGGTATGAGGTTAGCACTCAGGGTCTTTCCTCAACAACAAAACCAGTCAGAGCTGAAACAACTCTTTCAACAACCACACCAGCCATCCCATCCACCACAGTCCTTGTCGTGGAGGGAAGCACCACTGTCCAGCCACCTACAGAGACATCATCTCCAAGCAGTGTCTACACAACTTCAAAATCATCTACAGCTACTCAAACAACTGGAGAAATAACAACAACTGAGATGGTAACTGAGAATGAATTGACCACATCTCAGACACCTTTGTCCACCACCAGGCCACCAAAAGTGGTAACAACTGATCAATCAAGCCTACCAACAACTACAGCCACGACCACTTTAGAAGAGTTAACAGCTACATCATCTGAAACGTCGACATCCACTAGCACATCTCTCCCAGTGACACAAACTTCACTACCATTCGTTACATCCACTCAACCAACAACGCTAACAAAAACAACTGCTGTGCCAGTCACTACACTTGTGTCAACAACAGTGAGTGTTGAATCGTCCACTGAGTATGAGGTTAGCACTCAGGGTCTTTCCTCAACAACAAAACCAGTCAAAGCTGAAACAACTCTTTCAACAACCACACCAGCCATCCCATCCACCACAGTCCTTGTCTTGGAGGGAAGCACTACTGCCCAGCCACCTACAGAGACATCATCTCCAAGCAGTGTCTACACAACTTCAAAATCATCTACAGCTACTCAAACAACTGGAGAAGTAAAAACAACTGAGACTGTAACTGAGAACGAATTGACCACATCTCAGACACATTTTTCCAGCACCAAGCCACCCAAGGTAGTAACAACTGGTCAATCAAGCCTACCAACAACTACAGCCACGACCACTTTAGAAGAGTTAACAGCTACATCATCTGAAACGTCGACATCCCCTAGCACATCTCTCCCAGTGACACAAACTTCACTACCAGTCGTTACATCCACTCAACCAACAACGCTAACAAAAACAACTGCTGTGCCAGTCAGTACACTTGTGTCAACAACAGTGAGTGTTGAATCGTCCACTGGGTATGAGGTTAGCACTCAGGGTCTTTCCTCAACAACAAAACAAGTCAAAGCTGAAACAACTCTTTCAACAACCACACCAGCCATCCCATCCACCACAGTCCTTGTCGTGGAGGGAAGCACTACTGCCCAGCCACCTACAGAGACATCATCTCCAAGCAGTGTCTACACAACTTCAAAATCATCTACAGCTACTCAAACAACTGGAGAAGTAAAAACAACTGAGACTGTAACTGAGAACGAATTGACCACATCTCAGACACATTTTTCCAGCACCAAGCCACCCAAGGTAGTAACAACTGGTCAATCAAGCCTACCAACAACTACAGCCACGACCACTTTAGAAGAGTTAACAGCTACATCATCTGAAACGTCGACATCCCCTAGCACATCTCTCCCAGTGACACAAACTTCACTACCAGTCGTTACATCCACTCAACCAACAACGCTAACAAAAACAACTGCTGTGCCAGTCAGTACACTTGTGTCAACAACAGTGAGTGTTGAATCGTCCACTGGGTATGAGGTTAGCACTCAGGGTCTTTCCTCAACAACAAAACCAGTCAAAGCTGAAACAACTCTTTCAACAACTACACCAGCCATCCCATCCACCACTGTCCTTGTCGTGGAGGGAAGCACTACTGTCCAGCCACCTACAGAGACATCATCTCCAAGCAGTGTCTACACAACTTCAAAATCATCTACAGCTACTCAAACAACTGGAGAAATAACAACAACTGAGATGGTAACTGAGAATGAATTGACCACATCTCAGACACCTTTGTCCACCACCAGTTCACCAAAAGTGGTAACAACTGGTCAGTCAAGCCTACCAACAACTGCAGCCACGACCACTTTAGAAGAGTTAACAGCTACATCATCTGAAACGTCGACATCCACCAGCACATATCTCCCAGTGACACAAACTTCACTAACAGTCGTTACATCCACACAACCAACAACACTAACAAAGACAACTGCTGTGGCAGTCACTGCACTTGTTTCAACAACAGTGAGTATTGAATCGTCCACTGGGAATGAGGTTAGCACTCAGGGTCTTTCTTCAACAACAAAACCAGTGAAAGCTGAAACAACTCTTTCAACCACCACACCTGCCATCCCATCCACCACTGTCCTTGTCGAGGAGGGAAGCACCACTGTTCAGCCACCTACAAAAACATCATCTCCAAGCAGTGTCTACACAACTTCAAAATCATCTACAGCTACTCAAACAACTGGAGAAGTAACAACAACTGAGACTGTAACTGAGAACGAATTGACCAAATCTCAGACACCTTTGTCCAGCACCAGGCCTCCAAAGGTGGTAACAACTGGTCAGTCAAGCCTACCAACAACTACAGCCACGACCACTTTAGAAGAGTTAACAGCTACATCATCTGAAACGTCGACATCCACAAGCACATCTCTCCCAGTGACACAAACTTCACTACCAGTCGTTACATCCACTCAACCAACAACGCTAACAAAGACAACTGCTGTGCCAGTCAGTACACTTGTGTCAACAACAGTGAGTGTTGAATCGTCCACTGGGAATGAGGTTAGCACTCAGGGTCTTTCTTCAACAACAAAACCAGTCAAAACTGAAACAACGCTTTCAACCACCACACCAGCCATCCCATCCACCACTGTCCTTGTCGAGGAGGGAAGCACCACTGTCCAGCCAACTACAGAAACATCATCTCCAAGCAGTGTCTACACAACTTCAAAATCATCTACAGCTACTCAAACAACTGGAGAAGTAACAACAACTGAGACTGTAACTGAGAACGAATTGACCACATCTCAGACACCTTTGTCCAGCACCAGGCCGCCAAAGGTGGTCACAACTGGTCAAACAAACCTACCAACAACTACATCCATGACCACTTTAGAAGAGTTAACAGCTACATCATCTGAAACGTCGACATCCACCAGCACATCTCTCCCAGTGACACATACTTCACTACCAGTCGTTACATCCACTCAACCAACAACGCTAACAAAGACAACTGCTGTGCCAGTCACTACACTTGTGTCAACAACAGTGAGTGTTGAATCGTCCACTGGGTATGAGGTTAGCACTCAGGGTCTTTCTTCAACAACAAAACCAGTCAAAGCTGAAACAACTCTTTCAACAACTACACCAGCCATCCCATCCACCACTGTCCTTGTCGAGGAGGGTAGCACTACTGTCCAGCCACCTACAGAGACATCATCTCCAAACAGTGTCTACACAACTTCAAAATCATCTACAGCTACTCAAACAACCGGAGAATTAACAACAACTGAGACTGTAACTGAGAATGAATTAACCACATCTCAGACACCTCTGTCCAGCACCAAGCCACCAAAGGTAGTAACAACTGGTCAATCAAGCCTACCAACAACTACAGCCACGACCACTTTAGAAGAGTTAACAGCTACATCATCTGAAACGTCGACATCCACTGGCACATCTCTCCCAGTGACAGAAACTTCACTACCAGTCGTTACATCCACGCAACCAACAACGCTAACAAAGACTACTAATGTGCCAGTCAGTAGACTTGTGTCAACAACAGTGAGTGTTGAATCGTCCACTGGGTATGAGGTTAGCACTCAGGGTCTTTCTTCAACAACAAAACCAGTGAAAGCTGAAACAACTCTTTCAACCACTACACCAGCCATCCCATCCACCACTGTCCTTGTCGAGGAGGGAAGCACCACTGTCCAGCCACCTACAGAAACATCATCTCCAAGCAGTGTGTACACAACTTCAAAATCATCTACAGCTACTCAAACAACTGGTGAAGTAACAACAACTGAAACTGTAACTGAGAACGAATTGACCACATCTCAGACACCTTTGTCCAGCACCAGGCCGCCAAAGGTGGTAACGACTGGTCAAACAAGCCTACCAACAACTACAGCCACGACCACTTTAGAAGAGTTAACAGCTATATCATCTGAAACGTCGATATCCACCAGCACATCTCTCCCAGTGACACACACTTCACTACCAGTTGTTACATCCACACAACCAACAACGCTAACAAAGACAACTGCTGTGGCAGTCACTGCACTTGTGTCAACAACAGTGAGTGTTGAATCGTCCACTGGGAATGAGGTTAGCACTCAGGGTCTTTCTTCAACAACAAAACCAGTCAAAGCTGAAATAACTCTTTCAACCACCACACCAGCCATCCCATCCACCACTGTCCTTGTCGAGGAGGGAAGCACCACTGTCCAGCCACCTACAGAAACATCATCTCCAAGCAGTGTCTACACAACTTCAAAATCATCTACAGCCACTCAAACAACTGGAGAAGTAACAACAACTGAGACTGTAACTGAGAACGAATCGACCACATCTCAGACACCTTTGTCCAGCACCAGGCCGCCAAAGGTGGAAACAACTGGTCAGTCAAGCCTACCAACAACTACAGCCACGACCTCTTTAGAAGAGTTAACAGCTACATCATCTGAAACGTCGACATCCACAAGCACATCTCTCCCAGTGATACAAACTTCACTACCAGTCGTTACATCCACTCAACCAACAACGCTAACAAAGACAACTGCTGTGCCAGTCAATACACTTGTGTCAACAACAGTGAGTGTTGAATCGTCCACTGGGAATGAGGTTAGCACTCAGGGTCTTTCTTCAACAACAAAACCAATCAAAGCTGAAACAACTCTTTCAACCACCACACCAGCCAACCCATCCACCACTGTCCTTGTCGAGGAGGGAAGCACCACTGTCCAGCCACCTACAGAAACATCATCTCCAAGCAGTGTCTACACAACTTCAAAATCATCTACAGATACTCAAACAACTGGAAAAGGAACAACAACTGAGGATGTAACTGAGAATGAATTGACCACATCTCAGACACCTTTGTCCACCACCAGGCCGCCAAAGGTGGTAACAACTCGTCAAACAAGCCTACCAACAACTACAGCCACGACCACTTTAGAAGAGTTAACAGCTTCATCATCTGAAACGTCGACATCCACAAGCACATCTCTCCCAGTGACACAAACTTCACTACCAGTCGTTACATCCACTCAACCAACAACGCTAACAAAGACAACAGCTGTGCCAGTCAGTACACTTGTATCAACAACAGTGAGTGTTGAATCGTCCACTGGGAATGAGGTTAGCACTCAGGGTCTTTCTTCAACAACAAAACCAGTCAAAGCTGAAACAACTCTTTCAACAACCACACCAGCCATCCCATCCACCACTGTCCTTGTCGAGGAGGGAAGCACCACTGTCCAGCCACCTACAGAGACATCATCTCCAAGCAGTGCCTACACAACTTCAAAATCATCTACAGCTACTCAAACAACTGGAGAAGTAACAACAACTGAGACTGTAACTGAGAACGAATTGACCACATCTCAGACACCTTTGTCCAGCACCAGGCCGCCAAAGGTGGTAACAACTGATCAGTCAAGCCTACCAACAACTACAGCCACGTCCACTTTAGAAGAGTTAACAGCTACATCATCTGAAACGTCGACATCCACAAGCACATCTCTCCCAGTGACACAAACTTCACTATCAGTCGTTACATCCACTCAACCAACAACGCTAACAAAGACAACTGCTGTACCAGTCAGTACACTTGTGTCAACAACAGTGAGTGTTGAATCGTCCACTGGGTATGAGGTTAGCACTCAGGTTCTTTCTTCAACAACAAAACCAGTCAAAGCTGAAACAACTCTTTCAACCACCACACCAGCCATCCCATCCACCACTGTCCTTGTCGAGGAGGGAAGCACCACTGTCCAGCCAACTACAGAAACATCATCTCCAAGCAGTGTCTACACAACTTCAAAATCATCTACAGCTACTCAAACAACTGGAGAAATAACAACAACTGAGACGGTAACTGAGAATAAATTGACCACATCTCAGACACCTTTGTCCACCACCAGGCCGCCAAAGGTGGTAACAACTGGTCAAACAAGCCTGCCAACAACTACAGCCACGACCACTTTAGAAGAGTTAACAGCTACATCATCTGAAACGTCGACATCCAGTAGCACATCTCTCCCAGTGACACAAACTTCACTACCAGTGGTTACATCCACGCAACCAACAACGCTAACAAAGACGACTGCTGTGCCATTCACTGCACTTGTTTCAACAACAGTGAGTGTTGAATCGTCCACTGGATATGACGTTAGCACTCAGGGTCTTTCTTCAACAACAAAACCAGTCAAAGCTGAAACAACTCTTTCAACAACCACACCAGCCATCCCATCCACCACTGTCCTTGTCGAGGAGGGAAGCACCACTGTCCAGCCACCTACAGAGACATCATCTCCAAGCAGTGCCTACACAACTTCAAAATCATCTACAGCTACTCAAACAACTGGAGAAGTAACAACAACTGAGACTGTAACTGAGAACGAATTGACCACATCTCAGACACCTTTGTCCAGCACCAGGCCGCCAAAGGTGGTAACAACTGATCAGTCAAGCCTACCAACAACTACAGCCACGTCCACTTTAGAAGAGTTAACAGCTACATCATCTGAAACGTCGACATCCACAAGCACATCTCTCCCAGTGACACAAACTTCACTATCAGTCGTTACATCCACTCAACCAACAACGCTAACAAAGACAACTGCTGTACCAGTCAGTACACTTGTGTCAACAACAGTGAGTGTTGAATCGTCCACTGGGTATGAGGTTAGCACTCAGGTTCTTTCTTCAACAACAAAACCAGTCAAAGCTGAAACAACTCTTTCAACCACCACACCAGCCATCCCATCCACCACTGTCCTTGTCGAGGAGGGAAGCACCACTGTCCAGCCAACTACAGAAACATCATCTCCAAGCAGTGTCTACACAACTTCAAAATCATCTACAGCTACTCAAACAACTGGAGAAATAACAACAACTGAGACGGTAACTGAGAATAAATTGACCACATCTCAGACACCTTTGTCCACCACCAGGCCGCCAAAGGTGGTAACAACTGGTCAAACAAGCCTGCCAACAACTACAGCCACGACCACTTTAGAAGAGTTAACAGCTACATCATCTGAAACGTCGACATCCAGTAGCACATCTCTCCCAGTGACACAAACTTCACTACCAGTGGTTACATCCACGCAACCAACAACGCTAACAAAGACGACTGCTGTGCCATTCACTGCACTTGTTTCAACAACAGTGAGTGTTGAATCGTCCACTGGATATGACGTTAGCACTCAGGGTCTTTCTTCAACAACAAAACCAGTCAAAGCTGAAACAACTCTTTCAACCACCACACCAGCCATCCCATCCACCACTGCCCTTGTCGTGGAGGGAAGCACTACTGTCCAGCCACCTACAGAAACATCATCTCCAAGCAGTGTCTACACAACTTCTAAATCATCTACAGCTACTCAAACAACTGGAAAAGTAACAACAACTGAAACTGTAACTGAGAACGAATTGACCACATTTAAGACACCTTTGTCCAGCACCAGGCCGCCAAAGGTGGTAACAACTGGTCAAACAAGCCTACCAACAACTACAGCCACGACCACTTTAGAAGAGTTAACAGCTACATCATCTGAAACGTCGACATCCACCAGCACATCTCTCCCAGTGACACAAACTTCACTACCAGTCGTTACATTCATGCAATCAACAACGCTAACAAAGACAACTGCTGTGCCAGTCACTACACTTGTGTCAACAACAGTGATTGTTGAATCGTCCACTGGAAATGAGGTTAGCACACAGGGTCTTTCTTCAACAACAAAACCAGTCAAAGCTGAAACAACTCTTTCAACCACCACACCAGCCATCCCATCCACCACTGTCCTTGTCGAGGAGGGAAGCACCACTGTCCAGCCACCTACAGAAACATCATCTCCAAGCAGTGTCTACACAACTTCAAAATCATCTACAGCTACTCAAACAACTGGAGAAATAACAACAACTGAGACGGTAACTGAGAACGAATTGACCACATCTGAGACACCTTTGTCAACCACCAGGCCTCCGAAGGTGATAACAACTGGCCAACCAACAACTACAGCAGCATCCACTTTAGAAGAGGAAACCTCATTCGAAACAACCAAATCAACCAGTTCAGCAATTACCACGGCAAACATTTTCTACTCATCCACATCTATGGAGACCTCAATTGCTCCCATTACACAAACACCCCCATATTTTACCCTTCCTGTGACTTCAGAATCCTCTCTACTCTCAACCACTTCTATTGTTTGTTGTCTTGTGAATGGCACACATTTTCAATCAGGTAAAAATACCTCTCTGTTTATATACAGTATATATATATATCTTTTTTTATTATTATTATTGAATATTTGAGAGACAGTATAAAATTGTGTAACTTCTGTCTTTTACAGGTGATATCATTTATAATGTTACTGATGGCTTTGGTTGGTGCTTTACTGCACACTGTAATGCAACTTGTGATATTGTGAAGATTTCAACATCTTGTGGAACCTCTCCATCACCATCCATTTCTCCTGAAACAACCACATATTCTAGCACATCAACAATAGGCACAAAACAACCTGTCACATTAATGTCCACAACTAATACAAACACAGAAGTGACAACTACAACCTTTGGGCCTAAGTGTGATGCTCTTGATCCACCGAGACAGGTACATCCTACTTTAAATAACTTTGTCCTTTGTTTCATATGTTGTATCATCAGTAGGCCCATGACCCTCCATTTCAGCAGAAAAACAAGAAAATCACAATTAAATTAGCATGTTTACATTTGACAGGCATTTTATCCAAAGCAACTTACATTGCATTGGATAAGTACTTTTGGATTAGTAATTAATTAATCAATCATATTTAATAATAACATGTCAGCAAGCTAACGCAAACAGGTTGAACCTGACCAGTTTTATTGGTTTTGCAGCCCAATGATACTTGGCAGAGTGGATGTCAAATGTGTCAGTGTGAGAGTGAAACACTGAGGGTCCTTTGCCAGCCTGTTACTTGTCCTGTTTCACCACCTGTTACTTGTGATAAGCCTGGACAAGTGCTTGTCAACAAAACAATTGACTGCTGTGAGATCTATGAATGCAGTAAGTGATCTGAACACAACAAAGATTGGGGACACAGGCATTTTAAAACAGATGCTTCCATAAGTGCATATAACAATTAATTTAAGTACTTTGCATTTGATATATTTCATCTATTTATTTTTATATATTTAATGTTTAACTGGTTTCCAGCTGATGAGCCTCTTTGACTTGTAAAAGTTAAGCAGCACATTTCTGGTCTAAACATTTATTGTAGAAATGCCTGTAGGCTACATTTAAATTGAAATGCTAAACAAAAATGTTTTATATTATTCTACAGGTTGCGATATAAATCTGTGCCCTATTCCCACACTACAATGTCCACTGGGCTTTATACCATCCTTCAGTGTAACTCCAGATAACTGCTGTCCACAGTTTGTTTGCTGTCAGTATAAAAAACAGTTCTCAATGAATGATAATTTACTGTTTTGGTATTATGCAATGCACAGGTGTGAACTCAATTAATTTCTAATTCTTTACAGCACCCACGGAAGTTTGTGTCCATAATACCACAGTGTATCAGGTAAAATGTGATTTTTGTGCATAAATAAATAGCTTATAAAATATCTAAACAACTTACGTGCACACTTATTCCCTCTCACTATTTTCCTCTCTAGCCTGGCTCACCTATACCAAGTGATGATCCTTGTACACTTTGTCACTGTGGTTGGAATGTAGACCCTGAAACAAAACTTATTTCTCCAGAGTGTGTGATAGCTGATTGCAACTATAACTGTCCAGAGGTATAGAGGTCTATTTGTGCCTGTAATGAAGACTAGCTCAGTTGGGTTATACATGTGAATAATAAACAAAGACAGCTTTAAAAGAACACAATGCCCAGTTAGATATAAATTTCTCCTCTTTTCCTATAGAATCAGGAGTACCAATTTATTCCTGGTCAGTGCTGTGGAAAGTGTGTTAGCACCAATTGTGTGGTTATGCATGACAACATCACAGTTACGATTTCAGTAAGTTCTTACATTCTTTTTAGCATTTTAACAGTTGTATTGTAAACACATCTTATTACATCAAATTAAAGGACATTAATTTCAGCATGAAGAAACCTTTTAATATGTCTATAATCTATATATTTCTTCACTGACAGGTTAACGAGATATGGCAACCAACTAATGACAAATGTGTGACATACATGTGTGAACGAATCGACGGTAACTCATTGGCAGTTGAGATTAAGACTGCTTGTCCTGCATTTAATGCTGAAGATTGTATCCCTGTGAGTGGCTTTCACATGACACTCTTTTGATTGAACTGTTGGTATGTATATGTTAAAATTAAGTCTTTGTAATGATCAATGCTTTTTCATTTTCTACAGGGAACAGAGACAACAGATGCAGATGGCTGCTGTAAAACATGTGAGTCTCAGCTGAGACAATTTATTATGGAAAATAATTATACATTAATTATTTAACAATTGCATGTGTAATGAGAATCAATTCTCATTCTTAGAAACATGTATGCACCATTTGAATCATGATTTGTGATTTATAAAATTGACAGTTAATGCCGCTCATATATACATCTGATTGTTTTTAGGAGCAAAATAATATTTTGAGAGAGAAGAAAATAGTACTTTTTTAAATTTTCCAGGACATACAAGATGTAGAAGTATATTTTGTAACACTTACCTAATGTGTTTCTCATTTCTTTTAGGTACACTGGAGAGCAAATGCAATGTCCAGAAGAATAGCACCATCTTGGTCAGCAATGGCTGTATAAGCAGCACACCTGTGGAAATAACTTCTTGTGCAGGCTTGTGTGGTACCTCATCAACGTGAGTATCATCAGAATCCTTCATTTCTAAATATATGTACTTTTTATGCCATGCCGCTGCTCCACATACTGCTCCAGTATGGAAGCTTGTTTCTGCCACAGAAAAAACATTTTGAAAAAGGTAATTGTGACTTTTTATTTCACAATTCTGACTTTTCTTTTCTTGCCGTGGTGTTCATATCTGACATTTTTGTGAGTTTATACATTGCAATTCTGAGAATTAAGACAAACTCGGAATTGCAAAAAAAGTCTGAATTGTAAGATAAAAAGTTGCAATTATATTTTAATTTTTTTAATCCATGGCACTAACAAGCTTCCATACTATGGAGACAAAATTATACTGTCTGTGCTGGTAATTAACAACAGAAACCATCTCTTCATTGTATGTTAAAACAGATATTCAGTGGAAGCGAACTCTCTTGTGCATTCATGCTCGTGCTGTCAAGAAATGACAACCACCAAAAAGGAAGTGACTCTGACTTGCGCAGATGGGTCAAACATCAACCACTCATACATTCACATTGATTCTTGTGGCTGCAAGGAGAGCGATTGCCCTGGTCAATCTACTTCCTTAAAGAGACGTCGGAGGAGATTGTGAACCTGCTTTTCTAACCGCATTCAATAGAGCCATTTCAAATGTATCTCATGGCATGAATCTGCACTTTTTAAATGTTTGTGATTATTAACTCTATGGTGTCATGAGAATGACAGCTCTTTTGTTTCTTGTCTAGTAGCTCTTAATAAACTTATGCAAATTGAAGTTTTCTTGCACATTTTCATTTTCCTGGAACATTACAATGGTCTCAAAATTCTGCATATAGAAATAAATCTGTGAATGGCATGGTGGAAAGATTATGGATTCGCATTGTATTGATTTTGGATGCAATTATTATATTTGTGGGCAACCAATGACCATGATCTTATATATTTGAATTAGAAGTTAAATCCATGTTAAGTTAGAGTGGTATGGCAAGTATAGCCTTTTAATTTACATTTTGCAAATGCTTTTATTCAAAGCAACTTACAATAAAAGAACAGCAATTTGTCACAGATCCAACATTTACAATATATATAGTATACACAATTTATAGTATGCAATGTTTATCCTTTTGTGTCCACAAAAACACTATCATAATTTGAAAGGTCCTGCAAATGTCTTGTGTGCTGTGCAATGACAGGCAACGTACTCCTTATATAATGTGAAGATATTTGCCATTTTACACAGATGCTCTCAGAGACCTGTTCTGGTAATTGTCATAAAGTGGTTTGTGCACATACAAAAGACCCATCAAAATGACATACTCTGATATCTCTTTAATAATCTTCAAAATAAATTATATTCATGTACATTTATGTAACTAAATTCATACAGATAAAAGCATAATATCAAACATCTTTAAAACATGGGATCACTACAATACAGATATGGTATACTGCCCTCAGTGGACATGCGACAAGATACTCTTTTGCAAAATTATCCTACATTCTCTATAACATTCATTCTGAATGCTGATTTAGCAAAAACAATTACAAGTTGTTAGATGTACTTGCTACTATTAAGGGTTGATAGACTTCAGTGTGCATTTTTACAAAGTATTTTTGGTATAAAGTTTTACATTGTTGGTACAGTTGAACATTTAAGCTGCGAGTGGCAGTTCTCCAGTTAAAGCTCCTCTGCCATCTGTAGCAAGGAGTTTATGGCAGCATCCTTGTTGCCCTGTTGGGCCTCCAAAACAGTGCGAATCACTTCCTTGTCCAGGTTGGGAAACATATCCTGAAGGGCTTTAAGGTCTTCTTCACTGCAAAGGGGGCTCTGTGGTGCAACAGGAGGCACAGCTGGCATTCCCATTGGTACCACACCTTGGTTGTACATACCAGGGACACCTAGGAAATAAGGACAAAAAGATAATGTTTTGTTTTATTTTTTTATAATTGAAGGAAGTATTTAAATGTGCACAGGAAACCATTTTGGGGATTATGATTTAATGGGTTTTTCTTATTTATAAAAAAGGGAGTCTCTTACTATTTAAAACAGAATAGGCTTCCTTTATTATTATATCCCCGACATATGAAATAATAGTTAGAAAAAAAATGACACATGCTTTATGTTTTGCATCATATTTGAAACATCCGCCTTTTATGGCTCAGATAGTATGGTGTAGTGAGAATATGGATCTCGTACTCGAGGAGGAAAAACACAGTACAGCAGACTTTTTACTCCAAATGCATTTAAATGTCAGTTGTCACTCAATATCTGCCAATAATATGTCTTAGATGATATTTCAATGCTTAGTTTTATGATCAAAACTCTGTAATTTCAGAACATAATGCAATACAATGATGATTGAGAGATGAACAAACACATATTCCTCAAAGTCTGATGGATCGTATTTGAAACTCGCATTCTAACATCTCACATTTATAATAAAAAAGATGGATAATCAGGTAAACCTAAGTTTTACTTCAATCTAGTAAGTGTTTATCTTGAAATATTACTAATAATGTAAGTTATTCTTACATTTACTTTATAAAAATCAGGACTTCACAGCCAAAAGACAAGGTGGACGTGGTGAACTATACAAAACGGCCTTTTACCCGATAAACGAGTATAAACTCTCAATCAGGCGACAGAAGGCATGTAGAACATTGTGTACAACAGGTTCCTCAGCAAAGTTGATAACGTTTTACTGATAATTTAGAGACTTTTGCACATTTATGATTTACGTATCATATGATACAGTAAGCTTTATACACTGAACAAAATGATCAACGCAACACTTTTGTTTTTGCCCCCATTTTTCATGAGCTGAACTCAAAGATCTAAGACTTTTTCCATGTACACAAAATGCCTTTTTCTCTCAAATACTGTTCACAAATCTGTCTAAATCTGTGTTAGTGAGCACTTCTCCTTTGCCGAGATTATCCATCCATGATATGGTTAAAAATGAACCTTCTCATTGTCAGTATTATGGTCATTGTATAAATAAATAAGTAAAGCGTGTAGGCGATGTAAATAAGATATTGAAAAGGTTTAAAGGGAAACAATATTAACCGACTATTCAGTGCTGACTCGCTGTAGGTTTAGTCAGCTAGTCTCATAAGAGAGTCCATACCATATTTAAATATTGTAAATAATTGGCATATTTAATCAAATAATTATTAAACAATTATTATTAAAACAATACTGAAATAGTTTTAAGAAGATCATATATTATCATCGTTACACTTCCTTATTTTCGGATATCTGAAAAAATCCAGCAAATTAAGCTGCCTTTTCATGCTTAAATGCTAAACCCTTTGATCTTCTTTCAGTCTGGAAGCAAGTTCTGGAAGCAGAAATGTGACGACTGTAAACGTTCACTTAACTTTGTGTCGACAAAAGCAAGGTATACAAAAGGCAAAAGTATAGAATTAAGTAAAGGGGGGAATTTTCAAAGTGTGGGGGTGGGAAATGTCTCCCTGTCTCCCCGGGAACTGCGCCACTGCAAATAGAGATCACGATTCTCCCACAATTCTGAAAAGACAACTAACCAAAATAACTTTTGCTGCAGTCCATTCAAATATGTTTAATAACTTGAATGAATTTGTTTTTTTGACTCATTCTTTCATACTGGTTTCATTACTGGATGAATCGTTTTTGAACGAATCTCTTTGATTAATGATTCAATGACAAATACATTTTTAACAGTCACTTGTCGCCACCTAGTGGTTTAACAATGTAATCGATGCAATCGTTATTTGATGTGCCAAGTTACTTTCAAAAGGTGATTTGCTCTATTTTAATTACTACCGTGGACATCAGTGTTTATAACCGAACTATACACTTCTATCCCAGTACTTCTGTGATAATTTGAATATTTGTAACATAGAAATAACGTTACTGTGAGGTTGAAAAGACTGTTTGTGAAGTTGTTTCATACCTAAACATGTCAACCGCTCTCTCTGGCTCAGCGGCAATGCGAACACATTTGAATGTTCCAGTGTGATCATACTTGTCAAAGGTCTAATAGACATAGCCGAATCAATCGGCCATTGCAGTTTTAAAATGAATATTGCCTGATCGCTTGGTGCATCTTTAGTTATGATGATAGATTGTTAAACAAACCTGCTATGGGCACATATCCAATGCCTTGCTGATAAACTGTAGGCATCAGAACCACAGGTTGCGGCTGCATCATCATTCCCGCTGGTATTGACTTGGAAAAGAAGAAAAGAAAAAAAAAAAGATTCAGCAAAAGTTGACAAGCTCTTTCCCTGAGAGGTCAACTGTTCTTACAATTTTTCCCGATTTATAGCGCATGTGTGAATTTTAGAGCATGTCCTGACCAGAATATTTGTACAGGTTACAAGTAATTCGAGCAAAAATGCAAAATGACATATTTGCAGCCAAGAGAACATATACCAATCACAATCAAATTGGTTTACAACTTAACATCAACATTAAGCAACAGCTTTTATCTTTAGTTTGCAATAACACCTGGTTATGCCATAATTTTCAGTATCTTTTGGGACTTACTGCAAAAGACATGACAAGATTAATCATGCCCTCTTTGTCATCACCCTGTCTTCCACTCAAACTGTACCACTCATCCACTACGGTGCCCTCGCGCAGGCCCTCTGGAATAGTCACGTGTGTCCATGCGATGCGATCATCCATGGAAAATGCCCTCTGTCCACCAACACACAACAACCATCAATTAGGAGAGGTTACTGCCAGAATAGTTACCATTACATTTAGGTTTTCAGAATTAAAATTTCATGATTTAAAAAAAAAAAGGTTGTGTTTGTCTGTTGATATTTGTGAGTGATGTAATTGAAAGCAGACAAACGGCTTTCTAAAGCAGGGTATCTGCAGGATATTTCTAGCCTAGTCCCAGACTAAAAGCAACTTGCACTGACTTATCTTAAAATAGGTCAGCGGCATTGTTTTGTCTCAAGATGCACAGCAGTAATGTTTTTCTAAAGATTACGTTTCTAAAAGCTACGTATACATCCTATTTGAACTTATAGTCACCTAAAACTAAGAAAAAAAAATGGTTAAGACATTGAACAATGAAAAAAATTAAAAAATCCGTAATGAAAAATGAACACTATTTTGAACTAGCCTACTTGAAAGGCAAACCCACTGTGCTGATATAAAACAAAGGAAAGTAAATTGCTGCTCCAACAGGATATTTGTATTGTACCATTATAAAAGTCTAAATTATTTTATCTTCTTTTTTGTTAGAAATAAAGATTTTAGTAAAGTTTTCATATAAACTACAAATTAATAAATTCGTGTCAACAATACTGAATGTTGTTTAGTCAGTTATTGTTTAATGATGCCGGTGCCGTGTAAAAAAGATAATCAACAAATATTTTGTCAGTTTTCATTAACAAAATTAAATATTATAAATATTAAATATAATTTTTTTGATAACACTAATTAACCTTCATCCTTCCCTCACACTTTGTAACATTTTTTTTGGTCCAAAAAGCTTATTTTATTTCATTTTGATAATATTTTTTTCTATTTAGTGGTGCTTGCCAAAGGCAAGGCAAATTTTTTTTTATTTACCTTTAAATTACTAGATTTGATCAATAAATAATAAATAAGTAGTAATTTAAGCACATTCCTCACATTCTTTCAACTTAAATTCAAAATAAATTCATGCATAACCCTTTTAATTCAGCTCAAAATATCTTATATTGGGTGTCTTTACCGACCTCTTGTGGAAAAATAATAATAAAACATGATATTTTATGACTCTTGCCACTAGATGGCCTTATAGCTCTATATGGAGCAAATAAGCTGTTCCGCTTGGTCCTTGAGTCATTTCTCTTCAGTATGCATTCAAATACACATGAAGACATTATAAAATAACTTTTTGGTAAAGTTTTAGCATTTTTAGTTTGAATTATGAGCATTTTGAAGGTTCTTTTATGTGTACTGAGGCATTCCTCGCACTTCATTAATTCCTAAGGGGGTCAAATTACCCCGCGGAAGAAGGATGTTACTTTTTTTTTTTTTTTTTTTTAAGTCGAATCCATTCAATTTTTTGTGTATTCATGGCTCAAGTGCCCAGGGTCTTGGACCCCTCTGATGAGCACTCAATAAAAAGTCATACATTTTTTTTTTTAAAAGTGACTTTCGGGTCAAAATGACCCAAGGTAAGGATGAGGGTTAAGATTGCTTTATTTCAAGGAAGTAATCCATGTAAAAAATAGATGAGAGCTTTCTATTATTTATAGCTCAGATGAGAAAGAGACAAGAATTAAGTAGATAGAATGAGGTAAGACAAAATGATGGGATGCTCAACAAAAATGAAAAGGTTTTATATGTAACACAAAAGTTATTTCAGTCTGACCTCATCAAAGATTTCCAGATAGAAGGAGTCCACCCCAGGTGGGACAGTGCACTGGATGACCTTGTTCCAGCGAGGGTTCTTTGCTCCATTGTGGGCAGTAGGAGTCTCATAGACAGCATACCCAAGTCGAATCCTGCAGTAAGGGTCCATACGTGTCATACCATAGTTCTTTGCAAGCTTTGCCTGTGGAAATAAGAATCTGATATAAGATAATATCATAACTTCTAGGCTTTTGAATTTCCTCTAATAATATTTCCTTTTAAATATTTAGCACACCTAAAGTCACAGATGCACAAACACAAAAAAAGTCGCAATGAGCCATTCATGTACAAATTTAGTATTAAGCAAAGCAACTGGCTGAAATGCACTGCTCATGTTAGGCCTAATCAGTGTATTAACCACAGAAAATATGAGCGATATAAATAACTTGTTATTATTACTATACTCTTATTATTAATACCTTTACACAGGTTAGTCACTTTTACAAGAAAGACCTGCATCATAAAACAAAAATAAACGTGGGAAAATAGACATATTTTCTATATAATTTTTTTTGTTATTATACTAGAATTAAATATAAATTATTGACGCTGGCCAAAAAGGCAAAATTGCATACCCTAATCCTAAAGGTGCAGTCACATTTGCTGTTTTCTAACGAACTTTCGCAGGCAAAATTCTGTAATTTCAAACGAAAGAATTTGCTAATGTGACCGCACCTTAACTTAGATGCGGATTCATTTTCCAGTCAATAACAGCTCAAGAAATAATCAGTCAACAGATCAGAAACACTTGGGACGCTAGCTTGGGATCGGCTTAGGCCACTCTGGGACGTCTTGGAAATATATTTACCTCATAAACAAAAACAATGCCCACTTCAGGTGCCCCAACACCTGTGAAGAGATGACTCCAACTCCTTTGAGGACTTCATATGACTCTGAATCAACATGGACCAATGCTAAATTTCTATATATTGTAATTATTATGTTCACAACTTAATGGGCACCAATGTTACTTTAATGAGCACATCGTTTCTGCCGTAAATTAATACATTGTTAGCTAACTGCGTGATTTGTATATGTACATTTCTGAAATACATTACTTGGACAGTCACCTCTGATAACAGATGACTTTAAATTGTAATGTAGACATGCATTTTCTGTAAAGCTGAAACGATATTGTGAAAAGCTAAACAAATAAATGTGAACTGAACTGAATTAAATAGCTAGTCAACTGGGAAAATGAGGAGTACTCTTAAATTTACTTTAAAACAATGAAAAATGGCATGTTTTTTTCTAATATGTAGTAACCTAAAAACATAAGGTATTGTGCTTTGCAATGTAGCAACGTATCTACTTTTCTACATCTCCCAAAATTAAATTTCTCTTGTAAAATACTTTATGGCTGTCTAATATTAACATAACACATAAAGGTACCTGTACTACAGTGATGCTGAGGCGACCAGCTGTTCCCAAAGGTCCTCCATACTGCAGCTGTCGGGCTGCCTGGGCGTCTAACTGTACCTGCTGTTGCAGTTGAGTCGGGGTGATCCTCAGAAAATCCTGAGGCAACTCACCAATGTAGACCTAAACACAGAATAAGAACATAAACAATATTTACAAAATTACCAATTACTAGTCATTCGTTTATGTGATCCTCTCAAATCAGTGACTTGGCTGCCCAAGTACTTCTAATGGAGCCATTTGAATGGTTAATAAAAACAAAGCATTTCAGTAGACATTATAAAGAGAAGTGAAGAAATAGGGCAACCCTGTTTAACCCCACGTTTGATGGAAAATCGGGTTGATGTGCCTCCTGGTAAAGAGATTGAACTGTTTGAATTTTGCATAAAAAGAAACTGTTTCCAAATGTATCCCCAAACTCAAATCATGGAAACAATGGAAAATAAACAGGTGTTCAATTGAATCAAAAGTTGTTGCAATCGTTGTTTAATAATGTAATTGGTCTAAACTTGTCTAGAATTTTGGGATGCTTATACTTGCCTGGCTTGGGATTTAAATCCAATATTGGGATTTAAATCTAATATCTGATTGTTTTGCACTCATTAGCGTGATGATTGTAGCTGTGAGAGCTGTCTGTACAGCTAAAATACAACAAAACAAGAATCATTCATCTTCATTTTTGACACGATATGGGACATCTGATTACAACAGCACTTGCTTACATCAGTTATAGTTCATAAACTATTGCTTCAACTGATCTCAAGCTTCTTTAACTTCAGTTAACACAGAAATGAACGAGTAACTGCACCTCTGCTCAGCATAGACAGTAAAAGAAATGGACACAGCGACCCCATTGATTTCAACGGAGAAGACTTGAAGCCCGATTATTGCACTTCCTGTCTGATGTCTGAGCGAGTGCGCAGGCTCAAACTGAGCGTGACGACAGTCTGATTGTTGAAAATCTTCTAGTAGCTGTGCCAAGACAAATCTGAATCACCTAATTCCTCAAAAACGTTGTTGAAATATTTTGTCCCGTTGCTTTTATGGACTGTCTATTTATGGGCTTCTACCTTGACTTTGTGCCTTCATGTCCCCCCGATTGCCTCATAGACAGTAAAAGATTGCCGCGAGCTTCTCCTCCTGTCTATACGGTAATGTCTCAATTGTGCGACAGAAAGTCCCGTGGTTATGACGCAATCTTTAGCCTATTTTTACAAAAACGGCTTCTACGGGGTCGTAACGTAAGATACAAAGTAATGGAGCATTTTATACCCTGTCGTGTTTCTTTATAAATAAATAATCGACAAATTAAGCCTTTGGACGCCTCAGATGTAAAGTTATTCGCTGTCAAAGTGACGCCAAAATGAATGGGAGTCAATGGGATGCTAACAGCAGGTGAAGTTATGCTACAATGGCGGCTCCCGCGAGGCTTCAACTTCCGGCTGATGGATTACCCCCTTGCTGCTCAGCCATGAACTAGTCGAAAGCTGATGACGTGACATGCAGATAGGCCCGCCCTCACGTGATACTGATTGGTCGATTGATAAGGTTAAATCTGATTGGCTAAAGAGTACGACTGCTCTGTTTTACGAGTACGACTGCTCTGTTTTACGAGTAAGCGCTGCCAGGAAAGTCTCAAAAACATACACACACACATCCAAGGCGATTCGTACGTGAATGACGATTTGCACATTCAAATTCAAGGACACTCTCGTACATTTTAAACATTCAAAGGTTTTTGTGCACAGTTGTATATCTAGGAATTGTGTTTTGCATTTGTGAAATGTGTTTTTATGAATATGTAATTTTATTTTGCGCATGTGAATATATTTTTTTTTCACGGACGTGAATTTTTTTTTTGTGTACGTGAATTAGGTTTCACGCATGTGAAATTTTCTACGCACGTGTGAATCATGTTTCTTGCGTGAATTATATTTGAGACTATTCTGCTTCCATACAAGACTGCCTTTTTGTTCAGTCCTTGACTTCAAAATTGCCCCTGGATAAAAAAAAAGAGCATAATTTAACTGAGAAAGTAACTTAACTGGTAAAAAAACATGACTTGACAAAATCAGTGATCTGTTTGTCAAACTTTAAACTGGAGTCAAATAGGATGCCCAAATTCCTGGCACATTGTGTATTATATGGGGCGAGAAAGCCGAGTCAGGCTAGCCAGGATGTCAGTAGTCTGACTTCTGATGCTGTTAACTCAAATGTATGTTTATTCTTTCAAATAACTGTTTAACAGGATAGATTCTGTGACATTTTAAAGGATACCTGTCTAAAACTTTACTTATACAGTATTTGTTATTGTCCAGGCTCTTTTCCAGTTCATTTCCAAAAAAGATGAAAAAAGTACTGCTGAACATGGTACAATTTTCTTTGAAATACACTCCTATTATATCTGTTTACTATTATTGTCTTTTACTATATTGATATCACCACACCTAAACAACTGAGGTTGACTAGAAGTGTCCGTTATTACGTCATGCGTCAACTTCCCTTTACATACAAACTGCTTGCTAAATCACGAGCCCGCGATGTAGCCAACAATACCGTGCACAAAATATTACGTCTAACAACTATTATCCATCATGGTAATGCGCAAACTGTATGTTTGTAATCAAATAACGTTGAAGAAAAACGTTCAAATAAATCAAATAATACATAGTCTGTTTAGTTACAACACGGACACAATTTGGTGTTTAAAGTCTGGCATGAAATTATATTTGATGACGTATAACGTTAGTCATCACATCTTTCTTGACACAAACGACTTACTTGTTATGAAGAACTCGACGTTTCGGCAACACAAAATCAAGAACTGGCATAATGTTACGTATACATTTAGTACTTTTCGATACTTTGTGCGTCAAACATTGTGATGTTTAGACGCCACTTGAGCTGTCTTCTTCGTGTAACATCTACACATGCCTATTGTTACATTGGTAATTATGTACTGCGCAACTTTCAATGTTTGTTTTCATTGGGGAACATGTTTATTATGCAGCGTGAGCAAGCTAACATGTTGCTATTAGACTGTATTTAAACAAAATGAACTCTTACCTGCCCCCGTTGCGTGCTAATTGTTGTTGCCATTTCGAGGTAAGATAGACAACGGTTGTCTTATTTTTCTAATAAGCAAAATATAAAAATAATTACGTCAGAATGCACTGATATCTAACGATATGCACTAGCGAAGCCCACGACCGGAAATGAACAACCACCCTCTCAGGCCCCGCCCCATTTTACATTTCAGAATAAAAGTCTTTTGGCATCTATTTAAAATTAGAATGATTACATCGGAGACTTCCCAATGAAAACTCACAAAATCACCATGACAAAAATAACTTTTTCACCATGACAAAAATAACTTTTTCCAAATTATTCAAATCACACACACACACACACACGCGCGCGCACAAACAAACACTCGTTCATTCAAACGTTCATCAAACATAGGCCTACCACATTTGAACCTGCACACAGAAATCCCTGTAATAACTGTCTACCTAAGTTGTGTCTACCTTCACAGAGCCAGTGATTAATCTGTTTTGATGTTCCTATTCCCAGGCCAATACATATACCAATTAACAAAATAATGGATTAAGATATTTTTACAAGTTCAAGTTCCAGTTTATTGTCATATGCATATTAGTACAGAGTACCACAACAATGAAATACAATATGCCGTAGCACTCTCTCAACACCAGTCAATAAATAACACTAGTAAATGTGGTGTTGCACATAACTGCACTATGAAGTCTACTTAATCTGAAAATTACATTAATGCTAAATAATCTGTTTAGGGAAGCTACACTAATGGAAGTAGCTTCTAAATGTGTTTAGGCTACTATTGTTCATAACCTATTATATAATCAGATATGCAAAGACATATTTTGAATTATGATAACTTTTGCCATAATGCTCTAAAATAGTCATTAAACCGATACCGTTTTCATTAATTTGGTTAATAAAAGAACAAAAACTAATTTCTGAGGATAGTATTAAGTACAAGTGAGGAAATCATATTTTTTTCATCATTATAACAAAAAGCAATATGTGAAAATAGGGGTAAGTAGCCAACATTTTATTTCCCATAGCCCCAAAATGCAAAAATGTGCATTTTAAAATCATAAATATCTATTGTCTGACGCCGTTAAATCAAATGTAGGTTTATTCTTTAAGGCTGAAATAGAAACTGTAGAACATTTTTTATATAGCACTTTTAAATTGTGGGGGGTTTTTTTTCTTCCATCTCGTCGTTTTGATGGGACTGAAGTCTGTGTTGACACATATGTTAAATCTGTTCTATTGTAGTGATAACAATCAAAAACGTAGGCATACTACGGTAGATTGTCTTAAGGGAAAGGAGGAGTTCAAAATTAAAAACACTTCCTGATGTGCTAATGTGCAGTGCAAATGGTTTGGAGCAAGTCAGACGTCCAGTAAGGTAACTTAAGACTCAGGTATCAAATTCTAACATAGTTTTACATTTTTAAACGTTACAAACATAAAATTCGAAGTTATTTTATTGTTGTTGTTGTTTAGGTAAGATAATAAATGGTTAGGCATCTCAAAACGATCCCCTAGTATTTGTTTTATTTTGAGAGTATGTGCAGTTTGTAGGTTTTATAGCTAGGTGAGGGTATCCCTTTAAGAAACGCGGAACAGGGAAGTTGTCCATTACTGTGGCTATCGCCTGTCGCTTTTGTCATGTCCAGCTCAGAGATTCACAGGGAGCCGGCGCGAAATGTTGCTGTTATTATGAAATAACTAATGTTCATTTGCATTGTTCTTCTTCCTTTATTCCGGAAACATGAACAGGTCTCAACTCAAACGATCCAGAATATTAAGAATGGCCTTCACAGACTACACTCGTCCGGGGGACAAAGAAGAGACCTTTATTCTGAGAGCGACAAAAATCGGTTTGGTCGTGACTCTCTACTGGTTCGTTTCGATTTCCATGGTATTCTTGAACAACGACCTGTTAGACAACAAGGACCTAGATGCGCCTGTCTTCATCACATTTTTCCAGTGTGTTGTTAGCGTTGGATTATGTTTGCTCATGAACGTTCTCGCAAACTTTTGTCCTGGATACGTGGATTTCCCGACTTTAAAATTTGATTTGAGGGTGTCCAGGGAGATGTTGCCGTTGACGATCGTGTTCATCAGCATGATCACATTCAACAACCTGTGCCTAAAACATGTGGGAGTCGCTTTCTATACGGTTGGCCGCTCGCTTTCCACTGTATTTAATGTTATTTTGTCCTACACAGTTCTAAAACAATCAACGTCCTTGTACGCGGTGCTGTGTTGTGGAGTCATTCTAGGTGAGTATCAACCCCTCCCCATCTCTCTTACCAAACAAATAAAGAAATGAACACACAAATGGAAACACGTTTCCTCAATGTAAATAAAAATACTTATTAAAACATTTAACAATGTGAGTTTTAAAACATCTATAATTAATCGAATCGCGAGGCAAGTAAAGATGCACACTTCCAATAAAAGTAATAATATTTATTCTAAGAAAATAAGTCTAGGGAAATGTGAACCTACGTCATGCTGGGTTGCATGCTGGGGCGGCACCGCCAGCTTGGCAGGATACGCTATCCGTTGCCATGGTTACTACTTCAACAGCGAGACCGAGAGAAATAGCGACAGAGAGAGCTTTATGTGTGTTTGCATTTTGCGATAGGGTGCAGTTTCTTGGGAATACATGGAGAACGATGAAGTGAAAGAAAAGTGGCTCTATCAGGAGAGACTAAATAGCAACGCCAAGCAGCGTTATTTAGAGAAACTGCTTGTAAATAAACTGACAGCAGCGACAGCGAGCACTCAGCATGATTGCAAAAGCAACAAATTTCAGCGACAAATCGCCTTTTATTCAACACAAACAAGTCAACTAGAGTTGTTTAATTTGTTGTAGATACGTATATCTGTACCGCGAAATGTTTCAAAAAGTCACTTTTTTCAATGACGCGGTACGACTCGCATCGACAGAATGTACGATCTGTCCACTACATCCGATTCATATCAGATTTATTTCCACATATGAACGATGCCCGAAACCTCAAGTATGACTGAGCTCTCACAGTTTACAGGTTTGTAAGTCTTGCACCCAGCCGCAGGAGACTTGCCAGTTGTTATTTTGCCAGTTTTTCACACAAACATCTTATGCGAAAGATGAATAATAAATTAAAATAGATAACGTTAGGCCTATTGGCTATAAAACAAACAAATCTATGTAGCGAGGAATGTTCGTCTGCTTTTCCCTTCAGCTGTCAATCGAAGTATCAGGCAGTAAAACAGTGAGAGATTAGGCTTGTTTGAGATGAGCAAAATCTGCGCAGAACCGATCACCGGTGATCAGCGCGAGATGCATGCTGGTTAGAAATGTGTCCGAGTGCGGTCCGCCTTGCTCTGATGTCAGGCTGATGTATGTCAAAAAAACTCTCGCGACCGCAAGGTGCACGTGTCGGATTCTGCAGTTGCTCTCCACTGACTGCGCTTATCAAAAGCATGATGGGAAACTACTTGCTGACGACACAGCTTAATGCTCATTGGTTTAAACAACCGTGATGTATTGTTCTCTTTTAAAATTTTTGATTTTAAAACTCTGATATCATGTTTTATGTGTATACGGTAACGGTATGTGTGAATATTCCCAAACTCTCTGACAGTGCGATATGGTATATATGTGATGTCATTTTTATTTAAAAAAAAATAAATAAAAACACATGACTATTAAAGAAAAAATGATTGATAAACACGTATTTGGAATGTAGTTAAATAACAAGTACTTTGGGTGTCTTGTTCATTATATTTACTTTCATATAAAAACAACAGAACTTAAATTACATCCAGTTTATTAGCAACATCGTTAGGGCTGCACGATTAATCGCAATAAAACCGCACGCGATTTGGCAAAGGCTGCGATATTTAATGCGTAGCTTTTCACTGCAGTGCGGCTGACCAGTAGTAAATGCTGCTCCATTTGATCTGTCCACTACATCCGATTCATATCAGATTTATTTCCACATATTAACAATGACCGAAACCTCAAGTATGACTGAGCTCTCACAGTTTACAGGTTTGTAAGTCTTGCACCCAGCCGCAGGAGACTTGCCAGTTGTTATTTTGCCAGTTTTTCACACAAACATCTTATGCGAAAGATGAATAATAAATTAAAATAGATAACGTTAGGCCTATTGGCTATAAAACAAACAAATCGATGTAGCGATGAATGTTCGTCTGCTTTTCCCTTCAGCTCTCTGACAGTGCGATATGGTATATGTGATGTCATTTTTATTTAAAAAAATAAATAAAAACACATGACTGTATTAAAGAAAAAATGATTGATAAACACGTATTTGGAATGTAGTTAAATAACAAGTACTTTGGGTGTCTTGTTCATTATATTTATTTTCATATAAAAGCAACAGAACTTAAATTACATCCAGTTTATTAGCAACATCACTAGGGCTGACGATTAATCGCAATAAAACCGCCAATAATTTGAACGCCAGAGGGCGCTCTTACGCAGACACGATAAATAAGCCCCGCCGCAGAAGTAGAATAATGCACATCATCATTCCAGGAAATTGCTGTTGCTGAATAAAAAGAAGATTGAAATGCTTTGATTGATTAAACATGACTTATACACAACTGCCTTATTCTGTGTAAGAAGCCACATCACATCACAAATTATGCTCATCTGTCGTTATGAAGTGCTTAAAAGATAATCGAAGCCTTTGCAATTTCAAAATTGCGATAAGCCATCTCGATTTAAGTGCGATTACATGCAAATTGCGATTAATCGTGCAGCCCTAAACGCCGTGCACGAGCGTGAATCCCGCGATATCCGCCTTTGATCTCACAGGTGTCAGATCCACTCAAGGGGGTAATCCATCAGCCGGAAGTTGAAGCCTCGCGGGAGCCACCAATGTAGCATAACTTCACCTGCTGTTAGCATCCCATTGACTCCCATTCATTTTGGCGTCACTTCGACAGCGAAAAACTTTACATCTGAGGCGTCCAAAGGCTTAATTTGTCGATTATTTATTTCTAAAGAAACACGACAATGTATAAAATGCTCCATTACTTTGTATCTTACGTTACGACCCCGTAGAAGCCGTTTTTGTAAAAATAGGCTAAAGATTGCGTCATAACCATGGGACTTTCTGTCGCACAATAGAGACATTACCGTATAGACAGGAGGAGAAGCTTGAGACAATCTTTTACTGTCTATGAGGCAATCGGGGGGACATGAAGGCACAAAGTCAAGGTAGAAGCCCATAAATCGAGAGTCCATAAAAGCAACGGGACAAAATATTTCAACAACGTTTTTGAGGAATTAGGTGATTCAGATTTGTCTTGGCACAGCTACTTGAAGATTTTCAACTGTCAGACTGTCGTCACGCTCAGTTTGAGCCTGCGCACTCGCTCAGACATCAGACAGGAAGTGCAATAATCGGGCTTCAAGTCTTCTCCGTTGAAATCAGGGTCGCTGTGTCCATTTATTTTCTGTCTATGGATCCACTGCGAGAAGAGCGATCTGTCCGTCTTGCCTGCGCTTTTTTCACTCCTCCCCTCACTGCAGCCGCCTACTCTCGCATACATTTCAGGCGAGGCAAGGCGCATGTCAAACGAGCCTATTATGCCTGGTCCGGCGCTTATAGGTGACGTGACGCGCGCTCCATTATGGACAAAAAGAGGGAATCAAATATAAGATGACAAATTAGAGCAGGATTGCACTGTCTGTTTGCAAATGTGCATCAAATTGAGTGTCTGGTAGATTTAAACAGTGAGAGATCTGAGGCAGGCGCGACGCTAAGTTGTGGCTTAGGTGTCAAGTGGCTTACTTGTGGTAATAGGTGTTTAAAAAACACCTTATATATTGTGTAAGGTCCCGAGGCAGGAGCATATAACCGTGACTGGTCGAGTGGCAGGCGCATATAACCGTGACTGGTCGAGTGGCAGGCGCATATAACCGTGACTGGTCGAGTGGCAGCTGCCCCTAGCGGTGACGGGTTGTGTGACAGGTCGAGTGGCAGCTCCCCCTGCCATGCAGTGATTTTACCCTCGAAGATGAAACATTGGAAGAACTACTCATTAAACCCGAACCTCCATCGCAAGGACGACTTGAGCAGGACGTTTCTCAGTGATACGCTACTCAGTTTGAGGTACATTATGAGATGTTGCAACTGTAATTCCTCACCATCAGCATTAATATATTGTGGTGAACACGTGGAAACTGTATCAATAACAATGCATGTATGCCATTTATTAGCGTGAATGACTGATGTAACATAAACGTTGGTAAAACAAATCTTGCTCCATGCTTAATCTTTCCTTTAAGTAGTGAGAAAGACAAATAATCTGCATTAATAGACTCAGTTTTAGGTAATAGTGGCCCACAGCTGCTTAGCAGAACTATTTCAGTAAGACAGTGTTAACATGAGTTAGCAGGAGACCTACACAATATAAAACTCAAATTAAGTATTTTGAACACCATCTTTCAAGAGCAAGCGGTTTGTGAATCCTGCATTGAACTCCGAGATTTGAGAAGCAGTCGTCAGCAAAATAAAGGGAACACCTAAAAAGTTTAGGATTATACTGCTGTGCTATCGTGGTAAAGATTCATTTTAATCACTGATTCTTCACATGCCTGTCCTTGGGCAGTGCAAATAAACAGGCTTTAGCCTCATTATAGAGCACAGCTTCTTCTCGACATGATGCTGTGATGCATGATCCACACAAGAATCAGCTGCCGGTTTGAGGTTCAAGTTTTCCCTGGTATCTGCGGTCTCAATAAGTGGGCGGGCAATATGCTAAAGTTTCGTCTTTATGTCACAACGAAACGGCTTATGACTCTTTTGAAAAACGATTCATTTCATTGACTCAGAGTCAACTATTTTGAAAGACAATTACTTTATATACGGTGCACTTTCAGATTTAAACTTTGCAGGATGTTTTCATTCCCTTAGAGCTGTTACACACTATATGAAAGATCGTTTTCAAAAATCCATAATAGGGGCCCTTTAAAGCGGGTGATGACATAATGGCAGCGCACGATTATAATAATCAGAATATTTTTGTTCGTTAGTTAGATTGTCTATAACTATAAACTTTTAATAAACATTATAATGCTACGATAATAGGATAGTCTATAGCTACCACAACTATTACAATATCAAAACATAGGATCAGTATCATAATTACTCTCAGTAGTTTATGTATTTTTAACTGAGGAATAATAAAAATAGTGACAGCCAATCAGATTCCACCCAACTTATAAGTGCTTGAGCTTTTAATGATTTATCTGCAGAGTGGACTTATGGGCCGTTTACATGACACCGTTTTCAACTAAAAATGTTTTTTTTGCCGTTCATTTACACAACAACAGCGTTTTGGTGACCTGAAAATGCAAGCTTTTGAAATCGGGTTTCAAAGTGCAAGTTTTTGAAAACGATACCATTATTGTCTCCGTGGAAGCAAAATTTGTGAAAACATCTTGCACAGGCGTATTATGGGTACAGTCTATGGGCTTTATTTTAACGATCTAAGCACATGGTCTAAAGTACATGGCGCAAGTGCAGTTAGGGCGTGTCCGAATTTACTTTTGCTATAGTTTAATGACGGGAAAAATCGTCTGCACGCCAGGCGCATGGCCTAAAACGGAAAAGATAAAGTTGACTATGCTGACTCGCCATCTTCCCAGTAGTGAACGCGCCTATAGAGAGAAATGAACACTTCGAATTAGCCTACATACGCAGAGAGTAGCCAATTTCTTTTCGTTTTTAATTGTTTTGTTTTAATGTAGACATTTCAAGCTTTTAATAGATATACTTCTCAGGATTGTGAGGCAAGTATCGCTGTGTTTCGGTTCATTTATGTGATGCTCTCCAGATCACGCGCGGGCGCTTCCGTGTCCTGATTAAATGTCTGCTATATTTGCTTCTTATTTATTTATTATTAATCCAGTCAATTTGTTGATGAAACATTGATTAAAATGAAGATACAATTTATACAAAACGAAATTCACTTTAAAGGAAGGCTTTCTACTAAACAAAACTTAATGGTCAAAATCATGTCTGACCCATTCCAAATGTTTTCCGATATATTGGGCATCTTATGATCCTATCATACTCCTCTCATGCGGTTCCCTTTTTATATAATCAACATAGATGAAATAAAAAAAATAACATTGGCCTATATTATTAAACATACATATGAAACGTATGTTTAAGTTTTTTTTTAAACTTAGCCTATGTAAGCATCACGCCGCTCCGCTTTACTCACATGCTGTGTAGCCTATACATGCATGTGTGTGTGTGTGGTGGAGGGGTGCCCATCACTACTTTTGAATATCGTTATCATTATTGAATATTTTTAATAATTCGTTTTTTTTTAACGCATATGTAGTGGAGAAATTGGTACTACTTGTTACAGGTTTGACACTTTACTAAAAATGACTGAATCTATTACTAAATAACTTATTGAACAGCTATTGATATCATTACTATTTTCAGGTTCTGCACCAAATGACTATTAGCCTAAATGTGTTTCTAAATTTAATTTATAGTCATTTATAGCATGAGCCCCTGATTATGTTACATGCTCTCGTTTTTTTTTTTTTTAAAGACAAACCATACAGTTTTGGAAAAAATAGATGGATTTATAGCGTTTTGGAAAAAAAATAAATTAACTTTTAATTTATCATAAACAATATTGTTGTTTGATTTAATAATCATTGTTCAACATGTTCAGACTGAGCCAATAAAACATTTTAACGGGATAAATTGAATATTCACAAAATGTTTGGGTCTAGGTAAAAAATTAAATTTTCCTGAAAACTATTGAAATGGATTTATAGCGTTTTGGAAAAGAACTCCTCATATATACACTAAAACTAAAAAGTAAAACCTGGTCTAAAACTAAAAAGTAAAACCAGGAAAATGTCTTTGATTTTTGTTTTATACTTTCCCAGCGACTGTGAGGATCCCGTTCATCAACACAATGGTGTCGATGTCAGAGGTCCTGCTTCAAAAGAGGAATGCTGACAGTTTGTGCTTTGTTCTTTGCCTTCAGGTGGATTCTGGCTGGGTGTGGACCAAGAATCTGTGGCAGGTTCCCTTTCTTGGACAGGCGTCATTTTCGGTGTAGTTGCCAGCCTTTGCGTATCTCTCAATGCCATCTACACAAAGAAAGTGTTGCCAGTGGTGGATGGAAATATCTGGAAGCTCTCCTTCTACAACAACCTCAATGCTAGTGTACTTTTTATTCCCCTTATGGTCATTTTAGGGGAATTTAAAAGCGTGTTTGAGTTTAGCCGACTGACACATTTACATTTTTGGGGCATGATGATTTTAGGTGGAGTCTTCGGCTTTGCAATTGGATACGTGACGGGACTTCAGATCAAATTCACCAGTCCATTGACGCACAATGTGTCCGGCACAGCCAAATCCTGTGCACAGACTGTGATGGCAGTCGTCTACTGGGCGTCTAATAAGAGTGCACTCTGGTGGACAAGCAATATGATGGTGCTGGGTGGATCCTGTGCCTACACCTGGGTCAAAGGACTTGAGATGAAGAAAGTGCAAGTGCCTGTGGAAACACAAATTACAAACACAGAGAAAACTAAAGATGACCCAGGGGTGTGAAATATTTTGGGAATTACTTTGTTGGAGAGACTGTCTGTTTAGTACATCTATATATATATATGTATATTTTATGGGCATTTGATGTATAAACATTACCTTTGTAGTGTAAATTATTATTATTAAAACCTTTTTAATAATACTCTATCTAACTTTTTTAACAACACCATATTTCCTGCAACATAGTTGCAGTGCCTGACAGATTAAGTACTCTCAAATCTGACAAAAAAATAATAAAATGCATTGTATATATTAGTATTAATTGCATCAATCAATAAGACTGCTAAATTAAGGCTATAGACTATAGTATTTTTTATGTATAAATATGGGGATTATGCAGCCCCAGTGTTCTTGAAGTGTCAAATGCTCCTATCAGTTACATGCACATGACAAAAAGACACTGTAAACAGTCAATGGTGAAACAATTGTGTGGTTTAATTTCAGCCTGCATCAAGTCAGATTGTGGATTGATCATCCAGAATATTTCATCCAGTTCCTTCTGCTTGAAGATCTGGAGACATCACACTAGAATAACAATAAAACCAGCACATTCTCACCTCTCAAAGATGATCTCATTTCGTCTGGAATTTATAGCTCAGTTTTTTACAACCAAAGGCTGCACAATGCTGTGACATTTTCAATGAAAATTAATAGATTTGTTAGTTGTGAGTGATGAACAGCCTCATGTTAACCAATTCAAGATGGTTGACATGTTTGGAGAAGTTGAATGTGGAATCTATAGTCTACATTTCTATGCGTGGAGCATTCAAATTTGGCAAACAGAAGCTCAAGCATGCTTGACATATGAGAACCAATGAGGTTCTTTCTCAAGAGTAAAGCTACAGTTGAGCTACCATTTCCATATTTGAGTGATGTATGCTGATTAATGTTTAATTGCCCAATTAAATCTTTTCATCATATAGGGATCGTGTCTCTTCAGAAAACGTAGATTAAAACACTCGATTCATATGGATTTCTTTTATAATCTCTTTATGAATGTTTTGAACAGTCAGAGTATTGGGGTTAGTTTCAGGGTTAGTGTTGAACAGTCAATGTTCTCAATAGAGGGACATAAATATCTGATTTCATTAATTTCATATATATTAATTTATGTTCCAAAAATGAATGAAAGTCTTTTGAAACCTTTAAACTTGTTGCACAGACTTGTTTGTTTAAGGTGGGCGCATCTCTATTGTGAAGGTGTAACATGATTGCCGAGGGTTAAAAGACAAAGCAACAGATGGGGATTAACCTGTTCCTTGGGATGGTGTTATTTATTCACTGCATCGTGTCCTGTTATAGGACACTAAAAGTCTAATTACGACAAATGTCTGGTTTGGATTTCTGGCCATTTACACGAGTTAACAAATACTGATAAATGAGACAAGACACAAAAATCGAATATTTATTGGGTTTTTTGTTACTTGCAACTTGTTACTTTCTGGTTTTATTATTATACTTTATAATATAAAATATTAGGTCAAAGTAGCGCAGATCAACTTTGTGCTGCTGCCCGTGATCGCACCAAGGATCAGCCAAAACCACATGCATCTTAAAAAGCGGATGTTTCAGAAAATGCTGCGGCAAATTTTTGTGCCATCTGTGGTTTAGAAGAAAATGAAATCAAAGGAGCCTTTTACTACGGTGGCTGAGAGGTGCAAAACAAATTACAATTCAGAAAACAAAATAACAAATCCAAAAACAAATAGCAATTCAGAAAACAAAATAACAATTCAGAAAACACAACGAAAATTCAGAAAACACAACGAAAATTCAGAAAACACAACGACAATTCATTCAAAACGGAAAAGGTAGGTATATTTTGAGAATGGCATACTTGTCGCTGATTGGACGAGACACCTGTCAATCAAGCCAGAACCGGAATCATGCGATTATTATTATTATTTTTTATTTATTCATTTTTAAGAATTACAATTTCAGTCAGGGGTACAATGATTAAACTAAATAAACAAACATACAAAGACAAACTTAAAAGTTAAACAAAAATGTGAAAATCTTTACATATAGATACGCACTTTGCAGCTTTCTTATTTTTCAAACCCAGTATTGTTTTTAGGTATTGTTGAATATCTGCTCTTAAAATTAAAAACAAAGGCTTGTTTCCTCCAAATTTACATTTATGAATACTAAATTTAGCTAACAGAAGAAGCAGATTAATTAAGTAGTAAGGAATCATGCGATTACTGGAAGTACCGAGGGTAGAAAAGCTCTTCGTTTTTGGTATTTTAATCAAATAAACTGTCAAATCATGTGTACATATTTTTTCAGTAATATTAATTTTAATATCAACTATCTAAAAAGTGTGCATCATGCCTGACATCTACATCATGAACAATTTACAGATGGTTTTATGACTGTAAGTCAATAAAATGCTATTGGAAACGTGTGTACCAATGTCGTATGTAACTTTAGAGACGGTCACGGTCCCTAAATGTACGAATATCTAGGCCAGCTTATGCCAGTTACATTAGCCTATACTTCACAGGGAATCACTTAGCGTAAAACTTTGCGCGTTACGTTCATATTCTGGTCCATCTGCTTACCTGTAGCCTATTAATATAGCCTAACTCCCCAATAAGGTGGGAGTTTGGTCTTTTATTGTACTGTGTTTTGTCCATTGAGTTACTTTAAGTGTCCTGACCGCAGGGTGATCCTGGACAATGACGATTGAGGGAATCCCCAATTCTGCAGCTCAGCGCCGAGGTATAAAGTTAAGGAAACTAAACAACCGAGAAAAATATATGTCTACTACTTCAGATTTAACGTTTGATCTGTACATCAGCATCGGGGAATAACATTATAATCTCTTTCACGGTAGAGAAAGCTGCATGTACAAAAGTAACCGTGAAGACTTCAATGTAAAAACCTATTTTTTTACAGTCTATGGTAAAAACTAATCAATTTTCTACCCTCGGTACTTCCAGTAATCGCTTGATTCCGGTTCTGGCTTGATTGACAGATGTCTCGTCCAATCAGCGACAAGTATGCCATTCTCAAAATATACCTTTTCCGTTTTGAATGAATTGTCGTTGTGTTTTCTGAATTGTTATTTCGTTTTCTGAATTGTCGTTGTGTTTTTTGAACTGTTGTTGTGTTTTCTGAATTGTTATTTTGTTTTCTGAATTGTCGTTGTGTTTTTTGAATTGTTGTTGTGTTTTCTGAATTGTTATTTTGTTTTCTGAATTGTCGTTGTGTTTTCTGAATTGTTGTTGTGTTCCCTGAATTGTTGTTGTGTTTTCTGAATTGTAATTTGTTTTGCACCTCTCGGCCACCGTATTACACCCCATAGGCCCGTTGTATGCGTTGTACCCTACTACGGTAGGCCTACCGGTCTTTGTCAGGTGACGTCACACTCGTGATACACGAAGTGCATTATGGGCGCGGCCGCCATTTGTAAGGTATCGATGCTGGGGTATTCTATTGTTGGAGAATTGTTTTTTTTTCATTCTTTTTTCAAACTAACCCATCCTTAACATGACACTATCATCATCATCAATAGAGCAAACCTATCTTTGCTGTTACTAATTTTACAGGATTTATTTACATTCCTACCGAAGGATACAGTAACTTGGTGAAATGTCCGCGGGCTTTAAGAGATTTCAAATTGTTCACTGGTAACGTTATATGCGCTTATACCATAAACAAGATAGTTGACAATGCCCAAGTATGAGGATGAGAAAGCAATGCGGGATCAGCACTTCAACTTACTGCAGTCAGCTGAGCTCATATATGGATCTACGTTCTGAATGGATGACAATTTCTCCAAATACCGGTACCTGGCATATTTATCGAGTTTATTGCGGTATGGCATTTTCTCAGTTTTCTTGTGCTTCTCCAGTTTTGCGAGTTATTTACTTGTTATCTCTACTCTCGTAATCTCTTCAATGTTCACAGTCAGTAGCGATACCTCAAAAATGGCGCCGCGGTGACGTCACACACAACAAACCCACGTGTCTGACAAAGACCGTACATTCGTCACACGAGGTAGTACTTTATTCGCCTAATCAAATTGACATACAACGTGTTCTGCCGGGGTGTCCAAACCTGTTAATCGAGGGCCATTTTCTGTAAGAGTTTAGCTTCAGCCCTTAATTAAACACACCAGAACCAGCTAATCAGGATATTCAGGATCACTCGAAACTGTCATTGGAGCTAAAGTGGCACGAGGAAAACTGCCATGCAAGAAATCTTCAAATTGAGATAGCCTTGATGACGTGGCTGCAGAGATACGCAGGCTCACTAGGATCAGTGTTGGGAAACTTCAGTTCAAAGTTCAGTTCACAAATTTTAAAATGAACTAGTTCAGTTCATAGTTCATACTTCAAAAAATGAACTAGTTCATAGTTCTTTTTTTCCATATGTTGCTGCGAGCTTTTTTTTATTATTGCCACAGCCCATATACAACCACAGACAGTAATTAGGCTATTATATCGACGGGCAAAGTTTGCACAGAAATGTAAGATTTGTCCCATCCTCACCGACCTTGTAATAAAACTCGTTTAAATGATCATACGACGCCTCCTCGTCCTCGCTGGCTGCTTTGTCGACTACATGCTGCTTTTTGTTTTGATGACGCACGCGGCGGTGCGATGCGACGCTGGTGGCTGTTGCCAGATTGGGTGTTTTTTCGCTACATATTAAGGCCCGTTACGTGTGTTTTAGCCGGGTTTTAGACAGTAGCCTATAACGTTCATCAGGCAGTAATTCAGTACGTTCAGTTCACGTTCGCCCAAAATATGAAAGAGTTAATGAACTATCGTTCATTGAACGCGTTCAGGCACAACACTGACTAGGATACAGCCTTCCGTTTGAGAAGCACCCTATGTGTGTCAATGTCCTAAAATAAAGATAATGGATTTAAAATGGAGATTAAACTGACTGAACTGCTTAGTTTCAACTCACACATTCAAGGTAATCAGAGTATTCAGACAGACCATGGTGTAATGCTATGAAATTAAATATTTCTTGTTTTTTAAAGTCACCATGAAGTTAAAATTCACAGTTCTTGATTTTTTAATGGAATAGGCTACTGCTATTTATGTGCCTTGGATATCGGAATATTTTACTGTGTTCATGCCATGTCGTATTTACTGGAAATAAATAAAGCTCCATACATTTTCGAATTGCTTTTGCTGTACTTTGATTTAATACACAGATTGGTGTACGAAGCCACTTCAATGCTAAGTCCCAATTCAGAGGCTGCATCCTTCGAAGGGCGCATTCGAAGGCCGATTGTGACAAAAGGCTATTCAAATGCAGCCTCCAAATGCATCCTTTCTTTCCCGTGAAATGAAAGATAAAACAGAACGATCCTTCGCTGCCTTGTCTACCCCAGAAATTATTGTGCACCAGTGATGGCAGGTTTTTTTTTAAGGAAATTGCCGTATCACACTTTAAAACGTAATTATTGGATTTTGGCTTACTCAAATATTTAATAATACAAATGTTTAAAAAAAAATAGTTGTCATAGTTGTGACACGAACAATCCTCAGCAGGCTAGACAGTCCCATTTAAGAATGTTCGATCCGACTTTCATGGCCTTCGAAGCCGTGTCCTTTGAAGTCAACGTCTTTTGAAGGATGTAGCCTCTGAATTGGGACGCAGCTCAATTCGAACACATCTTAAATCTGCAATGGTCAGGTGGTACAAGTCGTAGCTCTCAGAAAATTACGAGTTTACATGTTGTCATTACAAGTGCTACACGCACGTGAAGGGTTTCACAGTTTAGAATCGTTGCGATAAATTACAACATGGAATAAGCACCTCAAAATAACTTCCCCTCCCTCTCTACAGAACAAAAAGGGCGTTTCCCCATTTGTGTGTGTTTTTAAACCCGGATAGGTGTTTTTAACCATCCAATAAGCTCCAAGAGGCCATGAATTATTATCTTTTTCTCGTTTTCTTGTGATCTCAACTTTTTATTATCTAGACTCTAGATTATGAGAAAACAACTTATGTCGAGATGAAGAGAAAACAAGAAATAAAAAATAATAATGCTGCACGCTTTTAGGGCCTCCATAAATAAGAAATGTGAGTTTTTTTCAAGTGCCTCGGGCAAAGACATGAAAACATTTTACTCATGTTATGCATACAACATCTTTGTTGTAAATACATACACCTTAAAGGGTTAGTTCACCCAAAAATGAAAATTATGTCATTAATGACTCACCCTCATGTCGTTCCAAGCCCGTAAGACCTCCGTTCATCTTCGGAACACAGTTTAAGATATTTTAGATTTAGTCCGAGAGCTTTCTGTCCCTCCATTGAAAATGTACGGTATACTGTCCTTGTCCAGAAAGGAAATAAAGACATCATCAAAGTAGTCCATTAGTGGGTTAGTTCGAATGTTTTGAAGCATCGAAAATACATTTTGGTCCAAAAATAACAAAAACTACGACTTTATTCAGCATTGTATTGTTTTCCGGTTCTGTTGTCAATCCGCGTTCAGTGATGCTGATGTCGTAAGACGCTGCTGACGTGTATCTGGTGTGTTCGTGTATTCGGGTTCAAATAAATATGGCTGGGCAAAAAAATGCAAGTCTTCCTCTGTGTCGAAATCCTCCCTCAGACTGTAAACGAAGCTCGGGCGCACCAGACACACGTCAGCAGCGTCTTACATCAGCAGCGTCACTGAAAAAATAGACAACAAATAGCTCGACAACAGAACCGGAAGACAATACAATGCTGAATAAAGTCGTAGTTTTTGTCATTTTTGGACCAAAATGTATTTTCGATGCTTTACAAAAATTCTAACTAACCCACTGATGTCACATGGACTATTTAGACGATGTCTTTATTTCCTTTCTGGACAAGGACAGTATACCATACATACATTTTCAATGGAGGGAGAGAAAGCTCTCGGACTAAATCTAAAATATCTTAAACTGTGTTCCGAAGATGAACGGAGGTCTTACGGGCTTGGAGCGACATGAGGGTAAGTCATTAATGACATAAATTTCAATTTTTTATGTTTGAAATTAAGGAAAAATTATAAATAAAATGTATTTGTAAAATATAGACCACAAAGCTATTGTGACAAATATACAAAAAAAAAAATTTCAAAAGTAAGATCATTCAGTTTAGTCTATGCAAAGAAACTGTTGAGTGATCTTTAATATAGAAATCTTTCACAAACCATATTTCGTTAATATTTTGACAACTTCACCACTCAAAATACAAGCACGTGCAAACCATTTCAGCTGAATACCTTCTGCAAATCAATTTAGATATAGTCAGATTGGGGTATTGTTTAAATCGTTACGGTTCCGATTTTGCTTACCGTTCTTATCAATTCCCAGTTTCGATTCCAAGAAGGTAAAAAAAAAGAAAGAAAAAAGAAAATAAAAAAAGAAGTAATTTAAATATCAAACATAATTATTCTGTCTCTTTGCAAAGCATTCTGTTGTAGCTGAATACCATGAACAAAAGTCAGCAGCCTAAAGAACACTTGCACAAGGAACTTTTCCCTAGGGTTTTAACAGAAATACCTAATACCTAAAAAAAAAAGATATAAATTTCAAACAAGATGAGTAAACAGTCAATAGTAAAATAAGAACAAATAAAATAACAAATTAGCAATTGCACAAATAAATACAACTGAATAAAGTTCAGATACAGAAATTGAAAACTGTAATCAAATATAAAATAACAATTTTATTTTTATATAAAAAAAATAGATTCATCCTTAATAAAGTTGCAAAAGTTATTCAGTCAAGATCAGTGAGTGGTTATCTTTTTCTTTTGTTCTTCGATTGACATTGATGCAGATGTGCCATCTGTGGCACATCTTTGGAGAGAGGAGGAGATGTGCAGGTTTGTTAGGCTGCTGTCAATTTAAGACCTAATGCACGTATCCAATATACTGATACATATGTGTTTTCTTTCTCAACTGTTCACATTCACTTAAGACAAAACCGACTGTGTTTACAAGGAACTTTTGACATAAGTTCGAGAGGCGGCTCTCTGTGCGTGCGCTTTGAATGTGTCTGCAGCACAGAAAATGTCTCTGGTTACCTAATGTAACCTTGATTCCCTGAGAGGAGGGAACGAGACATTCCATCAGAGCTGACGCTATGGGGTTTCGCCTCCTTCCTCGAATCTACTGAACCGTATGAAATAGAGGATCCCCCGCCATTCGGTGCCGCAGAAACTTGATGAATGAACAATGTGGTTGATGGCACTATCGCCTATGTTTAACCCAGAGGATTATGTGACATCCACAGTGTGAGCACTGGCACCATCACAGTGTGCTGGGGCCGAATGATGCAAACGGCAGGAACCCCAACACTTTTGCATAATGTTGCAACAAGTGGCAAGCTTGCCCGTGCTGTGTGGTTAATGGTGGGGTTACAAGTGGGGTTATACTAACGCTGGCGTGATCAAGAGCAGTAACTGAAGGTGTTTCATGTAAATGAGCATTAGTTAACGCCATGCACATGAAACACAAAAGCAGCTGCAGCGCTGGTGCCAATCACCTAGTCAGTCCTCTACAACGATCTGTGTCGACATGAATACCCTCAGCTGTAGTTTCCGCCCTCGGCTCACAGCTCCACCATGGAGGAGAGAGCATGAGGAGCTGGGCTAATATCCTGAAGGGTTGGACGAGAGGAATGCGGACGCTTTGTCTACATGAGCTCATCATCAGGGTAGGGTTGCACCAGCAGTTCAAAAGTTCTTACTTAAACTGGAACGTAAAGTCCAAACTAGAGGCTTAGTACTAGCTAGTTTGTAACAGTTAGAAAATAAACAGGTAGGATGATCTGACAGTGCAAAATACCCTATCAGATTGTCCTACCAATATATAATATATGTTTGTTTACATTCATACTACAGACACTCATACTATATAACATACTTTTTAGTGGTTGTGAAGTAATTACTTGATTAGCTGGTTCATTAGCTGTTTGATTAGGGTTGGAGCTAAACTGCAGGATTGTAGCCCTCGAGGAGCAGGGTTGGAGACCCATGTTCAAAGTATTGACAACAGCGCCATCTTGTGGTTAATAAATATTACCACAGCGATAGATAGATAGATAGATAGATAGATAGATAGATAGATAGATAGATAGATAGATAGATAGATAGATAGATAGATAGATAGATAGATAGATTGATAGATTGATAGATATAGATTTAGATTTTTGTACTAAGAGTTTTGAAAATGTACACCTTAATTGTGAAAATAGAACCAAAGTGAATAAAAAAACTGTATTTTAACCACATTTATGAACTAAAGTTTAAACATGTGATTTACTCTTGAAGACATTGAATGAAATCCACATCCTGTAGCAAGCTAAGAATATAGAAAAGGTTGTTGTATGATAAGATGAAGTCTAAAAAAAGCTAGTTTGTGAATTTGTAAAATTATGTCTGTGGGTGTTTTTGAGTGTGTATGTGTGCTTGCTGGTTGATTTGAAAAATATATTATTGTGTGCTTTGCTGTTCTATGGCAGTGTGTGTGTGTGAGTGTGGATACCTTACTGTCATCATAAACATCTTCACTGTCTCTCTTATAGTGAAAAACTATGATACTACAAGAATCGCCATGGTGCTCACACTACACAAGTTTTCTTATCGTTTGTCGTCTTCTTGTCTTAGCAGCACTCGTACTACACGACACAACGCCTTTAACGTGCACAAATTACTCGATCTCTGGACAAGCGGCAACCCTAGACCAACAAAGAAAAAAAAAACGTTTTCTCACATCACATGAATTCATGCAAGACATTAGAGACCTGCTTGTGCTCGCTGTCCAAGTCATATGTGCAGAAAATTGGGCAGAAATACATGCAGGCTGTCCGTGTCTGTTCAGCAAAAACTGGTAGGCTAAATAAAGTATATCATAATGTTAAAAATAGATCAAAGACCACTTAATATTCACATTTTAAAAATATATTAATTGTTAGTTTATTAGTATAAAACAATCAGGATCAAATAGCCTTGCATTCATGTACAGTAAGATGCATGAGCATGCATGTTGTTTCATCGCTCACACTACAATGTCATGTGGCGATAATATCAAACTCAAATATCGCAGCGTCTATAGCCATGTTTCCATCCACTTGTCAATCGAAATATCTGAAGTTCGGTAAAAAAAAGTCATGCGAATAAAGCTGGTGAAAGTTGTTTCCATCCAACGGCTTTAAAGCGAATAAAAACCTGTGCGTAATGACGTCACATGCTGTTTTGCGATTAAATTGGTATATCGAATTGATTTGAGACATTTTAAAGTGTTTCCATATATTTTCGCACTGAATCGCACAACATTCAAGCAAACATTTGCGAACAAAGTTTTGCTAGACAAAATGGATCGTGCCATCTACCAACAATTTATCAATATTCCACAAGTTGTAATAGTGCTTATGTGCCAGCTGATAGCGACATATGAAGCTATAATAAGAAAACAACGACGCTATCAACACATTGCTATGATGATGCAGATGCACGTAAATCCCCGACGACAACGGAGGCGGCCTGTGGTGTGGGAACGACAGCGCTCCAGACAGTTCTGGGAGATCGTGGTTCAGAGACACTTCACGAAAACCCTTTTGGTTGAAGCATTTTCGGATGACCAAGACAACATTTGACCTGTTGTGTAATTGTATTGGCTTGTCCCTTTCCCCAGATGTCGCAAGCTATCGCCCTCCGGTTCCAAACGAGAAGCGTATCGCCATTGCGCTCTACAAACTGGCTACATGCGCAGAGCACAGAGTGGTAGGCGAAACGTTTGGAGTCAGCAAAACCACCGTGCAACGCTGTGTTTACGCCATGTGCAATGCCATACTAACGAGGATGATGCAAAGATATATATACCTACCTGGAGTGGATGAGGCGCGTGATATCTCGCTGCGTAACTCCAGAGCGCACCTTGTGCCACAGGTGTATGGCGCAATAGACGGGACTCACATCCCGATTAAACCCCCCGCTGAAGGCTACAGGGATTTCGTCAGTAAAAAGGGCTGGCCATCAATCGTATTACAGGCTGTGGTAGACAATCGTTGCATCATAAGGGACATTTGTGTCGGCACTCCCGGTAGTGCGCATGACGCGGCAGTCTTCACCAATTCTGACCTGTTCAGGTGCGTCGGTTTACCTTCGTAGATGGTACACTTAATCAATAGATTAAATGAAAATGCAGTTCATATATTATTTTTCATTTCCACATTGATGTATGAGTACCAGAAGTATCATCATTCACAACAATTAGCTGCAGAGTTGTTAATTATTGTGCTTATTTGTTATAGCCTACATGTTATCTCTACACCTTTTGTGGATATTCCATTCTAGATTCCCTTAGAGACATCCCCAAAACCCAATCAAAATGGAAGGTGTCCAGGTGCCCCTCCAGGTGCCCCTCCTCTTATTTTATAGCTCTTTTGAATTTGTATATTGTAGTGATTGTGCTCTAGAATGCAGACAGTTGTATTGTCATCTGTAAGTGGCCAGCACAGTCTAAACCTCAATACATTTTCAGTACAGTAGGGTAAAGCTACAGCACATTTTCAAAAACAGTATAGCATAGGAGTTTGTGACAAAAAATGCAAGGGAATCTCTTTGCTAACAAACTTTATTGCATGTTTCCTATCGGGAAGCTGGCACAGAATGGCCACAACTGGCTGCCAACAAAATTTTATCAGTGCATTTTCAGTACAGTATTTCCATTGAAAAAAATAAACAAATATATAATGCAAACTGTTCCACATTGTACAATTCAAAAGAAACACGCAATGCTCGATTAATTATTCTGTATAGTAAAATACAAAACAAAGACAACTCTTCTCCTAAACTGTTTAATGCTTCAAAAATACAGTGGATCTTTGTTTTCATGTAGGCTAGATACCAAAGTACTTACAACATTCCACTACCCTCCTGTACAAACACACTGTCAGGGCTTACAGAAGGAACAAACGGAATGGTAAGTTATAATGTTTATTTGTTGCAGATGGATACTCAGTCGGAGATAACAGGTAAGGATCAAATGACTTTGAAACCTAAACAAGCTTAGCTGAATGGATAACGTCCTTTTCTTTCTTGCAGGTGGATTAGTAGCAGTCACACGGAAGATGGAAAGGTTCAGAATACTCTGCGTTCGGGCCAATTACCAAGATCAGAGCCCTCTCCCCGGACAGCACTCCAAATGTTTACCAATTTAATCTATCCGACTGATTTGTAAGTGTGAACTCGTGAAATATATGTTTTAAAATAAATCAATACTGGGGCTTTACATTGTGTATGGTTATGGTTGCTCAAATTGTTTTACCATATAAATGAATCCATAAGCTGCACATTATGGTATAACTGTATGACAAACTACAACTACAAACTACATGAGGAAAAATAGCACTGCAAATAACAAAGTGCAACCAAAACATTTTATGCAAACTTAAATAAACACTTGTGTAGATATAATGTGTTGTATGATTAATACAACCAACCATATTTTCATTAAACCTTCCCCTACATCAAAGTAAAAGGGTAATTTGTGATAACTTCACTCTGACTAAGAACATTATTATTTTTACAGAAGAGTCAGGAGATGGAACATGCAGCTTGAATGGTGCCAACGTGTCAGCAACTATGGAAGAACAAGACAAATTCTTGCCCGTTGAAGAATCGGCCACACAAGTAACCCACCAAGATTATGGCAACGCCAGTCAAAGAGAGACCCAAGAAAGAATGATGCAGGGGAGATGAGATCCTTCTACATGTCCTTTCTCGATCAACAACGTGAGCAGGCAGCACAAGATCAAAAATCATTGGAGTCCACCACCACAGTCATTTCACAGTCAGTTCAGTGTCTTGAGCGGAGTGCCAATGCAGCTGAGAGGCATGCAGAAGCCACTCAAGTCATAGCTGGGATGAGCCAACAACAAATTAGGTAATTACAATACATTTCAAGGCCAACACCAATTTACCTACCACCACGCTCCCCACCCACCCACTACCCAACCACCCACATCTGATGCGAGACAGGTTCGATTCACAATCGCTGATCTACTCATACTAACGAGAATCTGCAAGCGCAACGAGCACCGATTTGGCCACGATCCGGGGTTTTTGTCGCAGACCTTGGAAATCGTCTCTGTTAGCAGACAAGTTGATGATGCTACCATGAGCTCCTCCTGTTTAGTTGGTTAACCATGCCTGTCTTTACGATGGCTGAGAAAGCTCAACGCGCTGCAGATAAAAGAAAACACATGCAAATAAAAGAAAACGCATGCAAATAGAAAAAAACGCATGCAAATAGAAAAAACACCGGCACATTAAGAAAACATCTTCATCAGTTTCACAACACATGTGTTCCAAATACTCACACCACCCAAATACAGAAACGCGCTGCAAAAGCTCACAACACAAATACAGAAACGCGCTGCAAATAACACAGACAACAACGGAAATGTTTCCAGGGGAACCAAATAAGTGACGAACCCGGCTGGGACGTGCTTGCATAGATATCCAAAAATCTATGCGTGCTGGTGCTTACAGCTTAAAATTCTCCTTTATTTGTTTATTTATTTTGCAAAACATACAGAGATTAAATTTTTTACGACATACAACTTGTATACAATATACAAAATGTATTAACAAATTATTAACAATACGTTCAATGTCATCAGATTACAAACGAGAAAAGAACAATGAGCTGAAAACTAAAATATATAAATAAAAAAGATTGATAAGAAGAAGAACATGAAGGAAAAACATTTATCTTTCTTGTTACACTGTACAAATTGTTTCATGTTATGTTTGTGGCCAAGTAGTATAAAGATACATTGTTTCTGTTTTGTGTGAAAAATGTTCGTGGCCCCTTTAAGAAATCTCCCTCTTCTCGCGATAATATTCACTAGTTTTGGATGCGTGTGCGCGACCAGAGTAGCCATTTCCAGAGTACAGAAGAGCTCCGTGTTGTTGTGCGAGCATCTATCTCATTCACTGGTTTAAACTATCGTCTTTCTGGGTAAATATTACTCCAATATCTTTAATATGCACAAATATGTTGCGAAGTGGAGTTTAAAGAACATTTGATGTGTACATTTCTTGTAGATTTATTTGGAGCGCATGTGACCAGTGAACCTCGTGGTGATTGGTAAAGGATTGGGTACGTATTTTTCATGATTTATGGGCTAAAGTACTGATGCCATGTTTATTTGATAAATCTGTTAATGAGTTTAAGCTATATTCTGCGATTATACAGTATAACTGTATGGCTTAATGCATATTTCTGGTACTGCATGATTAATATGTGAAACGTGGGTTGTGGCTTTGTTAATGTGCTTTTGTTTCTCTTGTACCTCAGCCACTGCCGTATTCCAGTTTGTGTTATTGTATTTCAATTAGATTTAACACATTTTTGGTTTGGGAAAATAGATTTAAATCTGTCCTGTCGCAGTGCATTACACCGTATTTCATTTTAAATTAACGTTAAGTAGCCTATTCTGTGGATTTGTGCATTGACCTACTGGGTGCACCTGAGTTTTTTTTTTGTGACATTGATTATGTGTCATCTTTAAATTTATTGTAAACTGTTTCCCTAATTTTTGTTTTAGTTTAACTAGTGAAATCTGATTGTGAAAATCAAAATTGTGAAATCTCTTCGATCAAAGCAAACTTTTGACTTAATTATACTTTTATCTGTTTAATTGTGCTCCCATTGACCGCTGTCATTTATTTTAAACAGCAGTCAGAATAAAAACCCCGATTTAAAAAAACATAGTTTGTTTCCGGTGTGTATTTCTTCCCTTTCACCCGGTTACATTTTGGTACCAGGAGTGGGGTATCTGACAGTTGGGAGCTCTTAGGCGTTAGTGCGTTTTTTTCTGGAATACGGTAGTGGTGGGTACGTGAGCTGCAGGGACCCAGAGTGGAGGCGGTCAACTGTCCTGTGGGTGTCCAGTGTGACGACGTCGGCTAAGGGTTTGTGGCCAAGGGACCGGATCGTTGGACGAGGAGGGGACATCGCCATCTGTGGTCAAAGCTCAAGAACGTGCTGTCTACAAGAAGAGGAAGCTATACAGACTTTTTTGATCCCATATCCTTTGAACTGAAAAAAAGAAGACATTACTGGGACTTTGTTGCTGAAAAGACATTTCAATTTAATTCACCATGTCTCAGTCTGATGATGAACATCCAGTAGTACAAGGTTCTGCTAGCGAACAGGGTGTAAGTCATGACATGGGTGATGTGCAGGGGCAAATCCAAGAGCTCAGCAGAAAGCATGCTGAAGCTATGGCAGCTATTGCCAACTTAAGTAGAGAGCCAACTAGGTCTTACATATATGTGCCAAAAGAGCGCCACATTCAGTCTTTCAGTGGCGATCTTAGCAAAGATGGTAGAAATGTAGATGAATTCATTGAAGAAGTGGAAAGGGTATTGCTTGTGAGAAACCAGACTCCAGAAGACCAAACTGACTTTGTTCTTTCCCTATTGAAAGGTGCCGCTTTGGAAGAGGTTAGGTTAAGAGGGGGGGATCGACTTCAGCGAACAGGAGACATCTTTGCCTACCTCAGTGAGGCCTTTAGAGAAAAACGTAGTCTTGCCCAGTTATTGCAGACTTTCTATACCCGCAAACAGTTGGAAGGTGAAGACCTTCGTGCCTATTCTCATGCCTTGTCGCAGACATTGAACTCTGTTTTGAAGCAGTCCCCCGATGCGGTTGCAAATGTAAATGTTGCTTTACGAGACCAGTTCATGGAGGGAGTAAGAGATCCCGCACTTCGAAGAGAACTTCGTAAGTTAGTGAGGGACAAGCCACAGTCAACTTTGATCGAAGTAAGAGATGAAGCTTTAATGTGGTCTCTTGAAGATCCCAAACTGCGTGCTACTAAATTAGTCCATAACCGTAATGTAAGCTCTGAAGCTACGGAAGCCCAGTGTTCGGCTATGGTGATGCCTGCAGCGAGCTCTGTTACACTTGATGAAGTTCTAAAAGTAGTGGCAGAACAGGGCAAAGCCATTGGGGAGTTGACTCAAGCTGTTCAGAAACTGACTTCACACTGCACTAAGTCTGAATCTGTGCATGGTTCTAAGTCTAAGATGCAGCCTAGGTTTACTGATGACGGGCAGCCTATATGCTTTAAGTGTAACGGGGTGGGGCACATAGCTAAAAACTGTGTGAGAAGAAATAAACAAAGAGTCAATGATGATGCATCATCGTCCATGCCGCAGGGAAATGCACACCCTCGGTCGCTGTGAGCCAGGCGATGCGAGGGCAATCCGTTGGCTCAAATCCTAGGGACTCGGATCGTGATCGTTTACTCAAACATGCTGTGGGGAGATGTCCTGTAGTTGACTTGAAAATCAGGGGAGTGAGTGTTTCGTGTTTACTTGACACGGGGAGTCAAGTCAGTACCATTACAGAACATTTCTTCAAAGAGCACTTAGCAGGTGAAGCAGGTGATATGCTTTCCACTTCCGGTTGGCTCAAAATTACTGCTGCCAATGGTCTGGACATCCCATACCTTGGCTATCTTGAGCTACCAGTTGAAACCATGGGTATCACCCTGCCAGAGTGTGGTTTTCTAGTAGTCCGGGATGCACAAAGTTCTTCAGCTGTGCCGGCTCTCATTGGCATGAATATCATAGGCAGATGTAGACAGTTAGTTCATGCTGAGTTCGATACCACCCTAGGAGGGGAGTTGCAGTCTGACTGGAGAGAGGCTTTCCAGCATATACAAAGTGCTAGTCGACTTGAGAAACGGTTTGTTGGACGGGTAGCTGGTAAAGAGACGGTGCACATACCTGCTTTATCAATTGCAACTCTAATGGTCAGGGGAATAAAGAGTTCATTACCTGAGGGTTCAAAACTGTTGTTGGAGCCTGGAAATTCACCTTTACCTGGGGGCTTTATCGTGGTACCTTCCCTTGTGTCCACTGTAAAACCAGTGTTTCCCGTTCAAGTTGTAAATCTCTCCACAGAGGATGTATGGTTACAGCCCAATACCCGGCTGGGTACTCTCTGTCCGGTTGAATCCTTAAGTCCAACTGAGGGTTGTGAAGTGAAGTTCCAGAGAATCTCAGATGGAGTGGAAGAGATAACTGTAAACGCAGAAGAGAGACAGGTATTGGCAAATACCTTGACAGATTTTCTTAGCAAGCTACAGTTAGGTGGTACCGCTGAGCAACAGGTGGAGCTTAAATCTTTGCTACTGAGGTATGTGGATGTGTTTGCGATGGACGATGAAGAACTAGGATTCTCTGACAAAGTGCAGCACGAGATCCATCTGGTAGATGATGTTCCGATTTCTCAGCCCTATCGGCGCATTCCACCTACCCAGTATGGTGAGGTCAGGGAGCATATCACCAAGCTTCTTAAGAAGGGGGTTATCAAACCCAGCAATAGTGCTTATGCATCGCCCATAGTACTCGTGAGGAAGACGGATGGTAGTCTGAGACTGTGTGTCGACTACAGACAGTTAAACTCCAAAACGAAACGAGATGCCTTTCCTTTGCCCCGCATTGACGAGAGTTTTGATGCATTACAAGGTGCAGAGTTCTTCTCAACTATTGATTTGGCTAGCGGGTATCATCAGGTGGCTGTGCGTGAGGAAGACCAGCCAAAGACAGCATTCACTACCCCGTTTGGTATATTTGAATACTCTCGTATGCCTTTCGGGGTCTGTAATGGACCATCCACATTCCAGCGTCTTATGACATCCACAATGGGAGACTTGATCTTCCAAATCCTTTTAGTCTATCTGGACGATATCCTTGTATATTCATCTAATTTCCATGAACATCTCCAGAGACTAGAGGTCGTTTTCAGTAGACTGAAGGAAACGGGGCTCAAGGTTAAGCTTGAAAAATGCCATTTTCTCCAAGAAGAAGTCAAATTCTTGGGTCATCGAATATCTGCTCAAGGCATTGGTACTGACCCTGGAAAAATTGAAGCTGTGAGACAATGGAAACCACCTGGTACAGTGAAGGAGTTAAGATCATTCCTAGGCTTCTGTAGCTATTACAGAAAGTTCATTGAAGGTTTTTCCAAAATTGCCGGCCCTCTTCATGATTTGGTGGCCTTGTGCCTGAAACAGCACAGAAATGTGAGAAAGCCTGAATTTTGCTCATTGTGGTCAGCAGAGTGTCAGACCGCCTTTGATCTTTTGAAAGAGAAGCTTACATCTGCTCCAATATTGGGCTTTGCAGATTTTTCTCTTCCATTTATAGTGGAGACAGATGCTAGTGGTGAAGGACTAGGTGCAGTCCTCTACCAGCAACAAGGTGACTGTAAGAGAGTGATTGCCTATGCTAGTAGAAGGCTACGAAATGCCGAGAAGAATGACCGGAACTATAGTAGTATGAAGCTTGAACTGCTAGCTCTCAAATGGGCTGTGTCCGAAAAATTCCGGGGGTATTTGTTAGGCTCAAAATTTGTAATTGTCACTGATAACAACCCATTATGTTATCTGAAAACAGCCAGACTAGGTGCTATCGAGCAAAGATGGGTGGCCCAATTAGCTGTTTTCAATTTTGAGGTTAAGTACCGGCCCGGACGGCATAATGCTGCTGCTGATGCCCTCTCTAGGCAGCCATTAGCAGGGGAGCCTACTAGTTCTGAGGATGCTGAATTCGATGATTGTGTTGCCATTTGTAATGTCATCAACAAGTGTACACCCTTGGATGTGGAACTGTTGACAGCTGGTGATCAGTGCTGTAAAGTGAGTCAGATCCGTGCTTTAGAGTGTGGAGCCAGAGTGGAAGGGACTGATTCTCAGCACAGTACATTTACCCTTCCGGGCTATACCAAAGCTCAGTTAAAGGATTTCCAGCTAAATGATTCGATCATCTGCTCTTTCAGGGAGTTTTGGGATCACAAGCGAAAGCCATCCGGTCAGCAACGACACCACCTATCTAAGCCTGTATTGTTACTGTTAAAGCAGTGGAAACATATTAGAGAGTCAGATGGGTTGCTCTATCGTGTCGTGGAGGATCTTCGTCTTGGTGAGTGCCAGCAGCTGCTCCTGCCAGCCTGTTTAAAAGATCAAGTCCTTGAAAGTGTCCATGATAAAATGGGACATCAGGGTATTGAACGTACACTCAACCTGTTAAGGCAGAGGTGCTTCTGGGTTGGCATGTACGAAGATGTGGAGAGGTGGGTCAAAAAGTGTCAACGGTGTATTCTAACCAAGATGCCGCAGCCGAGAATCCGTCCTCCTATGAAACCGTTCTTAGCTTCAAGGCCTTTGGAAGTGGTGGCGGTGGATTATACAGTGCTCGAACCTGCCACAGATGGTCGTGAGAATGTGTTGGTCGTAACAGATGTGTTTACCAAATTCACACAGGCATTCCCTACCCGAGACCAGCGGGCTGATACCACAGCCAAGATTTTACTGAAAGAGTGGTTCATGAAATATGGAGTACCAGAGAGGTTGCATTCAGATCAGGGAAGGAACTTTGAAAGCGAGGTGATAGCTGAACTGTGTCGACTGTATGGAGTGAGGAAAACACGCACAACTCCTTACCGTCCTCAAGGTAATCCACAGTGCGAGCGATTTAACAGGACGCTCCATGAGTTGCTAAGGACACTACCTCCTGAGAAGAAAAGGCGATGGCCAGAACACCTCCCTGAGTTGATCTATGCGTACAATGTGACCCCACATGCAACAACCGGGTACTCACCCTATTTCTTGCTGTTTGGTGTAGAACCACGTCTTCCCATCGATGCTCTTCTTGCCCAGGAACAAGCTGTGGATAGGAGACAGGATTGGTTATCAATTCACCAGAATCGACTCCGAGAGGCTCACAAGAAAGCGAGAGAATATGCAGAGAACAAGGCTGCGGAGAGACTCGCTCCGTTAAACGACAAGATCTACTGCCCTATCGTTGGTGTTGGTCAGACAGTGTATTTGCGTCACAGACCTGTTGGCAGAAACAAAATACAGGATGCTTGGGCTCCAACAGTGTATCGGGTCATCGATGTACTGGGCACCACATATACAGTTGAGCCTCTGGAGGGCGGTCCATGTAAGAGAGTCCACAGAGTCGACTTGCGCCCTTGTGTGAATTCTGTTGTGGAACCAGTGGTAACAGAGAGTAGTTTGTCGTCATCACCTTCTCAGAATCTTTTTGAGCAGGTGGAAGTTGGAAATGATGACATGGATTATGTGGTGTTGGAAGAGGTTAAATTACCTCATCTCGAAGCGTCAAGGTATGGGGGTGTTGGAGTCTCTGGGTCTGAAGAAGCCTTAGATGTTGGGCCTGTTAACGTTCTGGATTGTGTGGAACAGCCAGCTGTATTGGAGCAGTTGGTGGAGCAAGAACAGAACCCTGTCCCTACCATAAACAAACCTGTGTCTAGGAGGCCTGTTCCCGCACCCAGAAGAACAACCCGACCCAATGCGGGTGTGCATTCAAACCCATTTAATGAGCCAAGATCGGCCTGTAATTCTGTCTCACTCAGTCCTGAAGTTTTTTCCCAAGTTTTGACAAGCCTCGGTAGTGTGTTCTTCAGAGAAGCTGTGAAAGAAGTTAAAAAAATGTATTGATCTCATTGAGGACAATGACTTCTTAGCAGGGGAGAATGTGGCCAAGTAGTATAAAGATACATTGTTTCTGTTTTGTGTGAAAAATGTTCGTGGCCCCTTTAAGAAATCTCCCTCTTCTCGCGATAATATTCACTAGTTTTGGATGCGTGTGCGCGACCAGAGTAGCCATTTCCAGAGTACAGAAGAGCTCCGTGTTGTTGTGCGAGCATCTATCTCATTCACTGGTTTAAACTATCGTCTTTCTGGGTAAATATTACTCCAATATCTTTAATATGCACAAATATGTTGCGAAGTGGAGTTTAAAGAACATTTGATGTGTACATTTCTTGTAGATTTATTTGGAGCGCATGTGACCAGTGAACCTCGTGGTGATTGGTAAAGGATTGGGTACGTATTTTTCATGATTTATGGGCTAAAGTACTGATGCCATGTTTATTTGATAAATCTGTTAATGAGTTTAAGCTATATTCTGCGATTATACAGTATAACTGTATGGCTTAATGCATATTTCTGGTACTGCATGATTAATATGTGAAACGTGGGTTGTGGCTTTGTTAATGTGCTTTTGTTTCTCTTGTACCTCAGCCACTGCCGTATTCCAGTTTGTGTTATTGTATTTCAATTAGATTTAACACATTTTTGGTTTGGGAAAATAGATTTAAATCTGTCCTGTCGCAGTGCATTACACCGTATTTCATTTTAAATTAACGTTAAGTAGCCTATTCTGTGGATTTGTGCATTGACCTACTGGGTGCACCTGAGTTTTTTTTTTGTGACATTGATTATGTGTCATCTTTAAATTTATTGTAAACTGTTTCCCTAATTTTTGTTTTAGTTTAACTAGTGAAATCTGATTGTGAAAATCAAAATTGTGAAATCTCTTCGATCAAAGCAAACTTTTGACTTAATTATACTTTTATCTGTTTAATTGTGCTCCCATTGACCGCTGTCATTTATTTTAAACAGCAGTCAGAATAAAAACCCCGATTTAAAAAAACATAGTTTGTTTCCGGTGTGTATTTCTTCCCTTTCACCCGGTTACATGTTTAAATTTTCATAAAGAAAAGTTTCATAAGAAATGTTTTCCTATCAAATTGTAACGGATAAACATGTGAAGAACATGTAAAGAACTTAAGCCGAAACGTGAGTATCGTCAATTTTATTTAGCGAATCGTAGTAGGCTACTAGACACTTCAGAGCAGCGCAACATGAAGGTAACATTTGCAAACATCTTTTTTTCTTTTTTTTTCCTTTTTCTTTTTGAAAGACATGTGCAATCGTAGGCCTTTGTTGTCGCCCCTGCCGAACCCAGCAACATTTCATTTTATGATTATCCAAAGCGACTTACTGTATAAATGAGGAGTTTTTTAATGGAATTGAAGACGAAAAGTAAAGTCACGAACACAATTTTTTCTTCCTTTTTTCTTTACAGGAAGATGATGTTTAGGTGATCATTAAATAAAGTACAGAATTGTTTATTATTGGTGTTTTGTCTATTCTTATTTGTTTTCTTTGCATTCAAAATATAAAAAAAACAGGTTTTGTAATGTTAGCATGGTAATGTTAATTAGACCATTATAGGAGAAAAATTGGAATTTGAATAAAATAAAATAAAACATTGTTGCAATATAATATCACATACTATTTTTCAGAAGATAGTTCAATCTGTAATTGTATCCCTTCCATCAGTAACAGAATTATATTTTTGGCACAACATGCATTAAGCAGGGAACGCAAATATTTATTTGGATAACTAAATAAAACGAGACCGTAATATTGCATCGTATTGTTTTCAAATGCATTTGGATAAGGGTGCGCCGTCTCGAAAACGAGCGGTCTGAGGACACGGGACTCTGTGTTCGGGTGTTATACGATCTTCTGAACAGCAGGAGGCGCTGTCTCGAAAAAAACCGAGGGGTCTGAGAATGCGGGACTCTGGCTGGGGGACTGTAGATGCAGGCTCCGAGTCTGCAGCTTCATAATATTGGGGCAAAGGGAGGCTCACGAGCAATAAGCACGTCCCAGCCGGGTTCGTCACTTATTTGGTTCCCCTGGAAACATTTCCGTTGTGGTCTGTGTTATTTGCAGCGCGTTTCTGTATTTGGTTGTGTTGTGAACTTTTGCAGCGCGTTTCTGTATTTGGAGCACACGTGTTGTGAAACTGATGATGATGTTTTTTATTCATTTGCAGGTGTTTTTTTCTATTAGCATGTGTTTTTTTTTATTTGCACACGTTTTTTTCTATTTGCATGTGTTTTTTTCTATTTGCACGTGTTTTTTTCTATTTGCATGTGTTTGCTTCAGTTGCAGCGCGTTGAGCTCTCTCAGCCACCGTATGTCTTATTATGAGATGCCTGCAATTAGATTCAGTTATGGGCATGTTTTCAATGTAATTGGTTGATCAGTGACCAGGCAGGCAGTAGCTACTCATATTATAAAAACATAAAATGTGTGTGAAAAGGCATGTGATATATATCAATGGTCATAGGGTCTGTATGGATATATGCAGTGGTGTAGTGTAGTCTTGTTTTTTCTAGTGAGTAGCTATACTTTGATCTTTCCCTCCCAGACTCTAACTCACTCGCCCAGAGCGACACCCCAGCACCACCACACTCACTAATGCATACAGTATGCATCTACATCATGTAATTGAGAGCATTATTAAAGTCTGCTTATGAGTTATCAAAATGTCAGCCAATGACATTTACAGCTGGGGAGACTGGACTGATTTTCTACTTCTGTTTGCATAAATTAACCAGTTAAAATCTGGTTAGAAACATATGCTGCGTCCCAATTCGCCTACTTATACTACGCCCTAAAAGTATGTACTCTTTTTGTGAAGAAAAAGTACAAACTTTTGAGTGTGTAGCAAAAGAGTAGGCAAGCTTTGGGACATACTACTTCGTCATCTTTAACAGACAGATCTGTCGCGTGCATCCTGTCACCGTAAACTGTCCTGTCAATCATCTCGTCACAGTTAAAATCCTCCATTCAATCTAATATAACTTCTTACCATTTCAGAGAGAATTGTTGTCGCACGTTCATCTGCCAGTCATGGGTCTTTCATGCCGAGACTTTCCTCATGTGTTTGGAATTTGAATATAATAATGCATTTAAAAGTTAATGGCTAAACATATCTTTGCAAAAGTTCACAATGCTGCAGATGCAATATAATGTGGACAACATTGAATAAATACATTTTCGTGAGGTTAGATACTGATAATTAACCACTCAAACCCCTTTTTCTAAACCTCTCTACATAACCGTCGGACTCGCGTCCTCCATGTCTGTAGTTTTTGAACACTCTTCAGTCGTGTTTGTAGTTCTAACCGAATCCTCGCCCAACCCGCGATGGGTTGTATCAGCCGTTAGAGTGCGCATCGATCAACACTTCGGATTCTGACCGGATATAGTAGACCATCCGGGTCTCTTTGGGACACTCATTTCAACATACTACGATTTGGGACGTACTAATTCTATTTTCGAAAACTATTTAGGACGGATAGTATGCAAATTGGGACGCAGCAAGTTTCTTCCTTTTACATTAGCCATTGGCTTCCATAGTAGGAAAACATATTATGGGAGTCAATGTAGTCAACTGTCTGGTTACCAACATTCTTTCAAATGTCTTCTTTTGTGTTCAACAGAAGAAAGAAATGTATACGGTTTGGAACAACATGAGGGTCAGTAAATGACAACAACATTTTTCTGGATGAACTATCCCTTTAAATGCATGAGAAAGCATCCAGGACAAGACAAATAAGCTTTAAAAAAAAAACAAAAAAAAAAACAAGGTAATTGACTAATAAGCTTAACCTCAATAAAAGAAAGGTGGCTGAAAAAAGCACTTAACATTGTCATATGAATTAACATGAATTAACAATTAACAACTTACTGGGTTCAGTGTGTTAGTGGCCATGGAAAAATAACTGAACACTTACAGACAGCCAAGCTCCTGTTCCAACTAGATTGCTGGGAGTGTCCTTGGGGTGGAGTAAGAAGGGTAGTTCTGTCAGGTCCATTAAGTCAAGAACACACATGACAATGAATGATTAGGAAATTGTATCGAATAAATTGCATTTCAAGTTGATAATTAAAATTTGGCGGTATGGCTCTGTTCAGGGAGTCCTCTGACCTTTCATGAGCAACAGCAGCATTAGGGAACGCTTACAGTTTAGTACTGGGAGAGCAGAACTATTCCCCCATATGAACAGAGCAGCAACGATGACAGAAAAGCAAATGCCACGTTATACACGACAAGGAGGAGCTGGGGAGGAGGCGGGTTGCAGAGAGCGAGCAGCGATTGCAGAGCGAGCAATAAGCAGTTAGGAGCGAACTGAATCTGCTTAAATATGGCACCCGGATTTGAGCGTAGTGTAGAGATTCTGGAGTCTCCCAGGTGGGCATCTTCAACCGCACAGTTGGAAAGTCCCCCCCCCCACCCACACACCCACACACACACACACGAGCACCCCCCCATACGCCCCAAGTGGTGTCCAGTTACAAGCAATTCTAAGACCCATTGGAAAGTCCCAAAGAAAATTATTCTTGCTAAGGAGAAAGAAGTTCTCTTTTTAAAGACATTTAACCAGATATATTCGATGTGTTTTTATGTGTGTCTGTTTGTCCATGTCACATTGGAATAACTATGATTTTATCGTAGCATGAAGTAAAGTATAAATGCCTTCATTATGCGTTTTAAAATTAACTGGCGACTCCCATAACTGTTACATAGCGTTCTTGATACCTCCAGAATGCGTTTGGGCTGAACAACAAGAATATGTAACGAAATATAAAGTAAAGTGTATTTTTATTATGTTTTACCATCCTTGAAGATTGAAAGATCTGTAGGGTCTGGATCTGTCAGACACACACTAATTATTCATTATATACAAAGGTTTATGAAACAAACACCAGGGCTGAAACAGTGTCATGTTACAGGGCTGATAAGGAGGTTTTTACGACCACATTCCTTTGGCCACATGCCTAAGAGAGAGACAATGGGAAGACAGAAACCTTCTTTAAAACAGACTTTTCTGCATTAATCATAGACTAAAGGATCTATAAATGAACAGGCTTCATAACATTGGGTAAATGATTTACTGTCTTGTGTACTATTATGTATATATTATGGTATGTACCTGGGTATACAACCAACTAACGGTCAATGTAACCTCACCTGTATCATGCCTCCTACCTAATTAATTCTCATTTAATGACACATGTACATCACCTTCTTCTAGAATGCAGTGTGGATGTGTTATAGCTATCTGAGCATTAATGAAGGTATAATCACGCTTGGGACAAAGACTCGTAAATTATTTGAAAGCAACCTTCCCCTCTCGGACATGTCACCTTACTCATTGGTCCATTCAAACCTTAGGGGTTGGTTCTTTTCTAAGACTATATCAGAGGCAGGCAACAGTTTGAAGGTGATCTGAGCGATGCTCCTCAGTCACCAATCAAAGGCCTTGTTGTTCGTTACGTCTTTGAATTCATATTAAACCGCCGAAGCGCTCATATGAAACAATCGCGTCAAATTAGTGGTATAAATTCTAGCCTAGCTAACTAGTAATTTGCCATTGTCTGGGAAAGAACGGTGCTGTTTGATTTGTGAAAGAGTCACTCACATGCAACGTCATGTGCCTAAGCGAGAGACTCAGTGCAAACTTTCAGCACAGCTCGTCTGCTGCTCCGGCCGATCTGTGTTGTTGGTTGGCATTGCGTCCGGAACGCGAGCAGGCGTTCCTATCTAGTTTTTCTGACAAACAGCACCAATCTCACAGACCCTCGTGTAAACAAGCGATGGTTGTAGCCAATAGCTCCCTCAATCCTAACTTACACGCATAACTTACAAGTAAAACCCTCTACCTCGAGTGATAGTTTTAGCATCGCCTAAAAACTTAGACACGTTAGAGCGTAAAGTGTAACCTTAAACCAAAGACTATAGATTTTGCGTGATTTGAACTGAGTGATTTGAACACGAGTAATGAGAGTCAAAGCTCTCGCTGGCTTTGAATCAAAGGAGTCAACTGTGTCACAAATGATTCTTTGTTTGAAGCGCCCTCGCTGGCGACCCCTGCTGGTCAAAACAGTGGAAGTGTAGCGAAAACTCAAATCAATGAAACACCTATTCAAACCAATCGCAAAAAGGTTTTATCAAAAGGTGTAATCAGGTAATGGCAATCCGCGAACTACCTAATATCGTTTAATATGAGGTGTCTTTCAAGGCACAATATCTTAATAAACTGTAGGGCTCGTTTTATGAAAGCTTGACTTGAAGTCAATCAGACCCTTTATCAAATGCGTCAGTAAATGTGTACGAATCTATAAAGTGATACGAGATCACATAGAGACCAGATACACACTGGTTCAACGAACCGTTGAAATTTAAAACAATTTCGAAACAGCTATGACGCATAACGAAGCCCAGTTTAATAAAATCACGTGACCTTAGCAGTGATACACACTCCGAATGATTTGATTGAGACGAATGATTCACCCTGGTGTCAGAGCTTCACGAAGCAGGTCTCATAAGAGGGTTAAACCGCTCTCTTCTCTCTCTCTCGACCCCTTCCCCTTGGTTTCACTTTCAGATTGAAACCCAGATACTTTGGTTTTCATTTGTGTTTCTTTTATTTCGACCTAAACCTACCACTATCGTATTCTGTGTCTTCACACCTGTTGAGCCCGAATATTCCTATTCGGTTAAGTTGAATTTAATTAAATTTGGGATTTAATTATATCAATTTGCTTATTCAATTTCCACGCTAGTTACCAGAGCTATGAGAACACTCGATGTTTACCTTTTTATTTCTATTTTATTTCAATTTATTTACCTTTGTTTCGACCTGAATTCTTATATTCAGCTAAATAAAGCTTAACTAAATTTGAAATTTAATTAAATTACTTGCTTCCCTTTCCTTTTAGTTTCTCAGAGCTATAAGGATGTTCTAACCTTACCTATACCTTATTTTAGATCACTAGTCACTATCCTCATCTTCTCTCTCTCTCTATAGGATTACAATATCTAGCGACTGTTGTTTCCTTAGCGAGTTACACAGGTCATTAACATCCTACTTCCTGTCTGTGTTTCACCCCTCCTCACTCCTTAGCACCAAGCTAAGTACATGAAGTACGCCTAACACAAACGCACAGTAGGCCCCCGACAGAACTGGAAACACTTCCCGTTGTTTCTTCTTCTGTTGACCCTGATGTTTGATGTGTCCCTGCTAGTTTAGTCTAAACAGCAGCTTACCCATAACTGACACTGTGTCTCCTAGCTAAATTTAAATAGGTAAACCACTCCTCTCTTCCTCTTCCTTTCTGTTTTATTTTTATTTAAAATGTTTTTTGTCTGTTTCATTTTATTTGTAACATGTGAGAAGAACCATCAGCATTTTTGAGTGATAGTTGTGACATGTAAAAGCCCAGTCATCAGTCGACGCTGCTTAAAGCACGTCAACTAGGATACTCAAAACATTTTGTTATGAGTAAGCTCATAGCTCACCACCTCAGTAGAAACTTGCATTTGCCTTTGCCCTCTCTATCTCGTGTCCCACAAGTGTGCCAGTAGGCCTCAGACATCCATCTCTACCTCCCACCAGGACCCCCTGGAGACCCGGCAGAGCAGTGTCATGGACATCCTTCAGCCTGAAGCAGGAAACGACGGCAGAGAAAGGGACTGTTAGATGACAACGAAAGCGGACGTCCGGCCTGAGCCACCAAGAGCTGACCAGCATCATCTTCTCCTTGGCCGCGCTCCCGCAGGCCTCAAACAGGAGGTAAATTAACTAATGCTGCCAGCCACAGAATTCCACAGAGAACAAACCCTGCTCAGCGTGAGAGGACACAGGACAGATGCAAGGACCCTGACAGAGCAGAGCAACTGAAAGAGATCATCAGTTTTCAGGCGGATGACAGCTCTGAGCACCTGCAAACCGACGGGTTAAGAACTGTTTCACTCAAAGAACTTAAAGAAATGGTTGAACTCAAAGAGAGCTAAAGCCATCAATGTGCAGCGGAAGTCCGAACACTGACTTAGCGATGCTGTAACATTGTTGACGCACTCCATGTAGTCCAAAGAGAGCTGCAACAGTCCAACCCACTGCAAATGGACCACACAAGAAAGAGGTACCCTGCTGACCTTCACATCCGCAGCGTAAGATTCCCCAGCCCTGCACAAAGGGGGGAGGAGCCAAAGCTCTCGGCTTAACACTTCACCAGCCAGTGTCGTGAGAGCCCCTGCAGCTGCAGGAGGAAAAGGTAACTCAGACAAACCCTGAAATGGCACATGAAGTGACACTCAACAATCTCAAGTGAAAGGTCAGAAACATCCCTGCCAATCTACGAGACATTGATTTTCACCTGGCCCACTCAACGATGCGTGACCTGATGCAGAAGGCCTCTAACACAGAAGGCCTCCTCAGAAAGGGTTCCTAAGACCCCATTGATTCTGAACTGCAAACCCAGAAGGCACACAGCATGAACACAATGCAAGACTCTGCTAAAAGGTCCCTGGTCAGCATAGGACATAAAACTTTTAAAGTAGATGAGAATGTGTGCTCAAAGAGCAGCAAGACTGCATTAGTAAAAGTAGAATTTTACTGATATAAAGAAAACCTTGAATGGACGTGTAAGCCTCACCTAGCAAAAGGACTATGCACGACTCTCTTGAAACAAACATGTGCTACATGCTTGTTGAATCGGCACTGCTAAACATTAGTTTCCATGACAATGAAAGGTTACAGAAAACACTAGCTCCAAATAAGGCATACGTCACCTTGATGCCAGAGTGTAGGAAAACCACCTGAGTTTTAAACTACTGTTAACCTACAGGCGTGCATTTGATCATTGCGATCCAACCGGAACACAACATGCGATACGCATGGTTACTGGCTTGTCTAAATGCAGATAAAACGATAGCTGTAATTGACATCTCTACTGTAAGCGAAAGAGCCTTAGATTTCCAACTGGTATCAGTAAGTTCAGCATTAAAGCGTAAGTCTGTTTGACAAAGGAATCTCATCTCAGCAGCTTGTAAACTTTACCGATATCTATCCTGCTTTGGTTAAAGAAATCCAAATTGCAGTATTGCTAAACCTGTTTCTGACAAAGAAAGCTCAGGACAGTGTTATATATATGTAGACCTGGGTGATGCTCTCCTTTCTACAATGTAAAGGCCTTACAAATTATTGTTAGATTGATGTAATTTACCTAAATTTTAGCTGCATCTACAAGCAGAGAGATACCTAGCGATCAAAACTGTTCACTCGCTGAAAAGTCAGCATTTATGCATGAGAGGGACGTAACTATATAGGCTTAGACAAGCTTTGACTTACAGCAAATCTATTTCCTTACTCTGTAAACAAATAGAATAAGTTGTGTAAAGTAAAGAGAAGAGTTCCATGAGTAAAATTACCAAATGCCAAAACACATTTGCATTTTACTGAACGTAACATCAAGTTCTTGAAAGATTTAAAGTACAGGCTCGCCCTTTTAATCCGTTTAAACATGCATAAGTCATTTAAAAAGGTGCAGACATTCTTCAGGTACTGTCGAATTGTTCTGACATGCTCTGGTTCCCATGACAACGACTTGTCACAGGAAGCGCTAACTCGTGATGTCACTTTGTAAACAAACCAGCCTAGGTGGCTAAGCTATCCTAGCCTAGCATCCATCTAGCTTACGCTAAGCTAACCTAACCTAGCATCCATCCAGCTTACGCTAAGCTAACCTGTGGCATCTCCACATAAATTTTAGAGGTCACTGCTTTTTTTTTTTTTTTCATGTATACTATGGTAACTATTAGCATGATAGGAGAATCAAGATGCATCACTATTATGATCAACGATACAATGTCCATTTGTATCTGTCATTTTGTACCATGTGCCGTGACTGTGTTTATGTTGTCACGGGCTGGATCAGCTGATGGTAGTTATCTGATCAAATCGCGTTACCAGGAGGGCTTTTTAGTGGACAGAGAGACTACGTGAGGGGGGGGAACTAAGCTCGTACTTCACAAAAGAACGAAAACCTTCTCAGCAAAGACCTGGGCTTGATTTGCGGAAGATCAGCATCCTTCGGTAGTAACGAACTCCACAAAACCGGTGAGAACGATCGGTTTTATGGTCTCTAACGCTGGATCAATGGTTTTGTTCGCTCATTGAAAGCAGTCTGAGTTTTTCTTTTCTTCATGGTGGATTACTTTTTTTTGGACCTTTTTCGTTGGATTAACAAGACTATTTCCTGGATGTTTTCGTTTGTGCTTCACGCCATGGACACGGGGTTTTAAAAGACCTTCTTGTGAAAACTGTTCCGTGCTGACGAACGCACGTGGTTTGTGAGCATAGACATTCAACCGGTCAAATGGCCTGTGTGATACTATGCGAATAAGACAGCCCATTGTTGCATGTGATATCGTTTGTCTGGGAAATATATTTGTCACCTTCAATCTATTGCCCTTCCAGTGTCTTAATGAAAATATCTAAGCAATTTCATTAATGTGTAACTCAGTCTATCCCGTGATTTATTGTTAATAATCTAAATATATATATATATATATATATATTGGATTGTTACAAACCTAACCTAGCATCCATCCAGCTTAGCCTAAGCTAAATAATAACTTCTACAGTTAGCAGTTAACAGCTAGCATCATTTACTTGAAGCCGTAATTACAGCTTTTGTTTATACAGTGCAAAGTATTCTAAAATACTTTCTTTAACCCAGTTAGGGTTTGTAATTCTTCACTTTCCATACTTTCAATTCTTCTCAGCTACAAGTCACCTTCATTAGTTTAGGCGTAGTCCTTGCGGAGCACTGTAGGCAAATTTGCAGATGCCCCGCCAATTAAACTTACGTTTAATTACATATAAAATGTGTATCTAGAGAATAATCAGTATAGTAATGAGAATTTTCATTAGCATGTTGACTAAACCTTTAGAGGGACACACACAGAACCGCGGTTGCGTCTTGAACACGCAACCGCGGTTACCAACTATGGCGTGTTGGTCCAGGCAAATCCAAAGTTTAGTCACTAGTGCTACTGACTATTCTCACATTCAGATCATTCCCGCTGTTTTGACCACTCACCTAAGTTTTATTTTGATTTTTTACGTTAATAATAATAGCAGTAAGCTATTACCTGGTCTTTTCGGTCATCTATATGATTTAATTCCATTTCCTCTCTTGTTCGAATGTAGTTTCCATTTCCCATTGGGCCCAGAAAGGAAACAGAGACACCTTTATTTGTGATTGTGTTTATTTTCAACAAGTGCACTCATTTTTTGATCATTTTGTGATCAGATGATGTCAAGAAACTTCAGTTTGAGAAGACAGGACATTGTAGGTCAAGCCCCAAGTGTTGCAGATCTACTAGAGAGATGGCCTGCCCTCTTTGAACCATCACAGGTAAGGTAAACTCAGCAAAGTTGATTAACAAAAATCCAATTCTTTGTCATCTACTGGTATGGCTAATACAGTGCAGTATGCACTAAGTCAACAGTATCTTTTTCAAATTATAATTCACAAAACTTTCTTCACAATCAGACTGTTTCTTTTATGCTGTGCTACACTTAGTTTAATTTCACATTGCTCAATTATGGTAAATGGCCCATAGTTGTGAAGACGGGGCACATAAGGCAACAAAGTTGACTAATGATTACATTTCATTCTTGCATTTTTCCTACTATATAGTGAATATGTTCGTTTACTGCTTGACACTGCCGGACACTTTGTATCCAAAATTCTCATGTTTAAATCACAGAAAAAAAACATATCGCTTTTGGTATGTAACTAAGATGATAAACTTCTTTTTACAGATCTGTGAAGAGTTCCTGAGAATCAGTGGCATATCACTTGAGTCAACATTTATGTCAGAGTTGGACAGGCAAACTCCAAAGCTGTTGTCACTTTTCAACTCAAAAGGAGGAGCCGTTGGTCAAAGAATCAAGTCCCAAATGATGACACTCATCCAGGTAAGAGGAAAACATGGTCTTATGTAAAACATTTTACATCCAAAATGTATTCTCTATGATGTGCTTAGACATCAATATTTTACCGTGTTCCGAATGGGAAGGATGGTGGCGTCTGTGTCTCTGCAGCATATGTTGAAATCTACTAAGCCAGTTGTTATGACACATGGTGAGCACATTAATATTACCCAGAGACTGATCATAACACCCTACATTGTCAGAAACCCCCCCCCCCCCCCCATCTCGTTCTTTAAAGGATAACTACATGTAAGGCACTGTTCTAAGAGTAGCGTAGTTTAAGGGGATAGTTAGCCCAAAGTTAGTGACGGTGAGTTAACATGACCTTGCTATTTTTATGATGTAGTGTGAAAATGTATGCCCGAACATTCAGTTAAGTTACACTTGCTCTGTGAACTCCAGGACTGTTCCTTTGTTAATAGCCATGCTGGCTGCAAATGTAAGTGCACAGTGATTCCCTCATCACAGAGTATGCCTTGCTCCTAAGCAGTCTCTTTACACATAAAAGGTCCACTAAAACATGTTTAAGAAAGCATTTGAGGTGAGAAATAGACAATGTACTAATATAAGCTTGATTCATATTGATGAACACAGCTTACTTGGACAGTTACATCTCAATTTTGTGGACGGTCCCCCTTGATTTTTAAATAAACAACATGCACATATGTTTTATTTTTTTTTGAGATGCTGGTGATAGTGTGAGATCTTGTAGTACAGTGTGGTATGTATAGTAGGACCTTTTATATCAATTGAATGTTTGCAATACAGAGGTTCTGTGGTTTGTGCTACTGTCATTCGGCTGTGAAATTTGATCAGATTATACTTTTTGACAGGATCCATCTGCCTCTGTGGAGAAAAGGAGAGAAGTGGTCCTGAGATGCCTGATTGAGTACATGGGGGAGAGACAGGAAGACCTCATCAGTGTTCACCACGTATGTATTGGGCTTAAAACTACTTAATGCGTCAATTTTTCTGTCTGTCCTACTGAGCACAGTTATGTCCAAAAGACGTCTTTTCAACGTTTTTGTCACAACAGTTGTATGTTGAAGAGACATCCACTGAGGAGCCAGAATGAAAGTTATGACGTCTTTTTTTTGACGTGTTCTGTAAGTCCAATATAGACGTTCATGGAACCTCCATACAATGTTAAAAACTAGTTCAGATGTGGACACATTTAACGTAATTTATTGTCTCATTTATAGAATTTATACTGTTTCTGGACCAAATAACCACTTTCAGGATGCCTTAAATCAAAGGGTTAGTTCACCCAAAAATGAAAATTAAGTCATTAATTACTCACCCCCATGCTGTACCAACCCCGTAAGACCTTCGTTTGTCTTCGGAACACAAATGAACACTTCAAGAGATTTCCACGACGCATGCGCGAGAATTGCGATCTCCTTCAACTACTTCAGTTAAGTTCTCGCGCGTGTGTCGTGGAAATCTCTTGAAGTCTCGTTTCAGGCCTACAAGGAAGAAAAGGAATAGTCGAATAAAGTCGTTATTTTTGTTTGTTTTTCCGCACAAAAAGTATTCTCGTCGCTTGATAAACTTATAGTTGAGCCACTGTTGCGACATGGAATATTTAAACATTTTCTTTAATGACTTTCTGGGCCGTCAAGTTTCATTCCCTTAGGCAGCCTATGGAGGAGTGATCAACCTCTCAGATTTAATCATAAATATCTTAATTTGTGTTCCGAAGACGAACGAAGGCCTTACGGGGTTGGTACAGCATGGGGGTGAGTAATTAATGACTTAATTTTCATTTTTGGGTGAACTAACCCTTTAAAACTCATGTTTATTTCAACATAATTTCCATTTTTAATTGCAAAGCAACTGTCAGACAGTGTGTCTTTGTCCATCTGAGCATCTGTAGTTCACACATCTTTGGATCGTGAGAGAAATCAGATTCGAACCAGGGACCTTCAGCTGCCTTAAGCTGATGAAGTAAAATACAGATACTTTGACTATTTCTGTCAGATGTCTACAGAAGTCCTTATTGAGAATTAATAGAGATTTAGATGTTGATATTTATGTTTAATTTGAAGTATCCATTGTGGTGGTCAGTGTTTGCTTTAGTTGGGCTCTTGATCCTCGTACGTCTTGTATCATCTTTTCTTTGGCTGCCGTAACTGTTTTTAAAACATAATTGTTATGGCAAAGAATGCCAAGATAAAGTGAGATAAGGTGTTGTCAGGTCCTTGTTGATGAAATCAGTACAAAACAAGCATCTAATGTTGTGTTTTTAATTTTACTGTTAATAGTTGGTATTTGTAGCCACCAGCCTTGTGAAACTGTAGTATCGACACCAATAACATTAATATGATCACGTATTCTGAAGGTGTATAAAAAGCATGTGCACACAATGTTTTAAGCGAGTGTATCATGTAGTCACACACAGACATCAAGATTTTGCATCTGTGCCAATGTTGACAATAAAAATAAAAAAGCTTGGTAATCACAAATGAGTTTTGTACTATGAAGCTACCCATCATGCATCATGAAGTTTTTATTGAGTTTTTTTGATCGTCACCATTGTTATGATTCATATGCAAAATCTTAATCTCTGTGTGTGGCTACATGATTCACTCGCTCAAAACATCGTGTGCACATGCTTTTTATTCACCATCAGGATATGTGATCATTTTATGCTATTGATGCCAATGCTACAGTTTCACAAGGCTGGTGGCTTTAAATGGCAACTAACAGTAAATTTAAAAACGCAACATTAGATGCTTGTTTTGTGATGATTTTGTCATCAACAAGGACCTGGAATCCTGATCTCACTTGATCTTGGTATTCTTTGCCATTACAACTGTTTTTCAACCACACAATTAGCCTACAGCAGTCAAAGAAAAGTTAATACGAGATGTACAAGGACTAAGAGCCTAACTAAAGCTAACACTAACTACCACAATGGTGACTTCAAATGAAACAAATATCAACATCTAAACCTTTATTAATTCTCAATATGAACTTGGGGCCGCACGCAGTCCGGCAATGCGCTCCAGGAGCGGTGCGTGCATAACAGCAGAGCAGAGATCTACACAGTACCTCAACAACACGACATAATAGATGTAGGCTAAAAATATTGATTTGAAATAAAAAATAGAGAATAAATGTTGTGATTGTGGTACAGCCGTAGATCAGTTGCGCACTGCAAACGCAGCACACGTGAAAGCACAATAGCGCGTGCTGCTCCTGCCAGTGTTGTAGTCGAGACCAGCTCACTCGAGTCCGAGTCAAGACCGAGACTAGAGAGGGTCGAGTCCGAGTCGAGACCGAGACCAGAGAGGGTCGAGTCCGAGTCGAGACCGAGACCAGAGAGGGTTGATTACCTAATTTAGTTTTATTTACTTAGAGTGATATTGGTTAAAAAATATTACCAGTTAAGGGTAAAAAGGCCACATAGTAGGTGCTGTTAAGGTAATTTTATTACAATTATTACTTGTCAGTATTAAGTGCTCTTGTCCACATAACATCATTGTACCACAACATTAGAACTCAATCTGATTAACATTGAGTTATGGAGGGAGAGTGTATGTGCAAGAGTGTATTCATTTTATTATTTATTTAAACGAGATTTGGTTTTCTCTGTGACACTTTTGTCCTATGTTGTAAACAGTAAATATTAGAATAACACAGTTGAGACAAATGTAGCATGTGACTTTCTGGAAAGCGGGATCACTACAGGCGGATGGCAGGTGGACACAGCGTAAAACAGAAGCGAGAGCGGGCGGGTCACCGGTGTAGGAGAGCACATGAAGCGCGGGATGAAAAAAAGTAGTCCCTTGCAGACTTCTACACAGAACTAACTAAGCATTAGCTGTCAAAATGCTCAAATTTCATGCATATACAGACATTATGAGTTCTTAATCTTACTTTATCTTAATCTTTCTTTGTGCTTTATTTGTTGTTCCCTTTGCTTCGGTAATTGAAGTACCACAGAATTTACATGTCGCAGAGGTTTTCCTTTTTAAAGTCTTACTGCATATGGATTCTTTGTGGCTCTTATATGCAAACTGAATCATGGATGATTTAGCAGACATTTTCAATACATAGTTGAGCTATAGGCTCATGACATCCTGACCTGACCTGAGTCCTGCTGCCTTTGCGCTAACGTTAGTCTAAGTCATGCGCAGTTCCGCTCAAGAAAATCACCAATCATTGGATGTGTCAATCAAACATCAATTTGAAGAAATATTAACATACAGTAATAATCATGAAAAATATTTTTAATTGGACTCGAGTGGACTCGGAAATAAGTCCGAGTCCTAATATGTTCGAGTCCGAGTCAATACCGAGTCAAAATGTACACGAGTCCATGACAAGACCAAGACCATTAAAATATGGTATCGAGACCGAGTCCGAGACGAGTCCGAGTCTCGAGTACTACAACACTGGCTCCTGCATACACACCGCAACACGCACCGCATACGCACTACACACGGAGTATGTGTGAAAGTGAAACAGCCGTAACTCACGCAGCTGCATCTTCTAAATAATGCTGCGAGTGGGGCTTGAATGTGAAGTCGCCTGCGTCTGATGCAGCCCCAGTAGTGACACAAGAAACAGAAATGCTGCATAATAATAATAATGCAAGTAAACGAGACGAAACAACGTTAACATTTCATATCGTCTCGTTTTGATCAACGAAAATTAAGAGACATTTTAGCATAGTTTTTTTTTGTAAACCACATTTGTCTCGTTTTTATTCGTCAACAATATTGCATTATACATTTAATTATAGTCATCGTCACATGACCAGCATTTACGTTGCGTCTCGTCTCGTTTTCGTCACGTGATAAAGGTTCGTTGACGACGATATAATTTCATAATTTTGAGTCATAATTTTCGTTGACGAAAGCAAAACTATTTCTGACCACGAATGGTGATCCCTCTGGATGAGGTGATCCAGTCGGGAGGTTTGAGGCAGGCTAGTTTAAGGGCACCTTTTCTAGCCCCTTCCCCACGTGGGGTGAGCAGAGTGTATCCTAAACAGTTTTTTTTAGTTGAGATTGTTCTTGTTCATGCAACTCATTTGGTTTGTCGGCTGTCCACAAATTTAAAAAAAAATCTATTACACTTTGACATACACTCACCTAAAGGATTATTAGGAACACCATACTAATACTGTGTTTGACCCCCTTTCGCCTTCAGAACTGCCTTAATTCTACGTGGCATTGATTCAACAAGGTGCTGAAAGCATTCTTTAGAAATGTTGGCCCATATTGATAGGATAGCATCTTACAGTTGATGGAGATTTGTGGGATGCACATCCAGGGCACGAAGCTCCCGTTCCACCACATCCCAAAGATGCTCTATTGGGTTGAGATCTGGTGACTGTGGGGGCCATTTTAGTACAGTGAACTCATTGTCATGTTCAAGAAACCAATTAGAAAATGATTCGAGCTTTGTGACATGGTGCATTATCCTGCTGGAAGTAGCCATCAGAGGATGGGTACATGGTGGCCATAAAGGGATGGACATGGTCAGAAACAATGCTCAGGTAGGCCGTGGCATTTAAACAATGCCCAATTGGCACTATTGGGCCTAAAGTGTGCCAAGAAAACATCCCCCACACCATTACACCACCACCACTAGCCTGCACAGTGGTAACAAGGCATGATGGATCCATGTTCTCATTCTGTTTATGCCAAATTCTGACTCTACCATCTGAATGTCTCAACAGATATCGAGACTCATCAGATCAGGCAACATTTTTCCAGTCTTCAACTGTTAAATTTTGTTGAGCTCTTGCAAATTGTAGCCTCTTTTTCCTATTTGTAGTGGAGATGAGTGGTACCCGGTGGGGTCTTCTGCTGTTGTAGCCCATCCGCCTCAAGGTTGTGCGTGTTGTGGCTTCACAAATGCTTTGCTGCATACCTCGGTTGTAACGAGTGGTTATTTCAGTCAAAGTTGCTCTTCTATCAGCTTGAATCAGTCGGCCCATTCTCCTCTGACCTCTAGCATCAACAAGGCATTTTCGCCCACAGGACTGCCGCATACTGGATGTTTTTCCCTTTTCAAACCATTCTTTGTAAACCCTAGAAATGGTTGTGCGTGAAAATCCCAGTAACTGAGCAGATTGTGAAATACTCAGACCGGCCCGTCTGAGACCAACAACCATGCCACGCTCAAAATTGCTTAAATCACCTTTCTTTCCCATTCTGACATTCAGTTTGGAGTTCAGGAGATTGTCTTGACCAGGACCACACCCCTAAATGCATTGAAGCAACTGCCATGTGATTGGTTGATTAGTTAATTGCATTAATGAGAAATTGAACAGATGTTCCTAATAATCGTTTAGGTTATTCAATATGCAATGTCAATTTGTATGTCAATATACAAATATGATGGTCACAAAAGAACATTTTATATTTTGTAGAATGTTTCAGCTTTGTACATACAAAGTCAATAGGGTCAAGGACTTTCAAGGAAGCTCCAAAAAGGGTTTTAAAGTTTGCATGACATCAGTTGTGACTCTGTTATATCACATGTCTTCTGAAGCCACAAGGACATTTTACAAAGACTTTATTGACTCTCAAACTCTCAAAACTTTAACCCTTGTGTGGTGTTCATATTTTTGTTATTCAGCCAGTGTTCGTGGGTCAGGGTTCGCTGCATTTTTCGATTTTTAATTCAACATAATCAAACAATTTATGTTAAAATACTCAACAGATGTTTACTTCATCCCAATTACAAGCACATTTAGGAATTGCAACCTTGTGCGGGAACAGCAGGGGTAGAAACAAAACTCACTTTTGCACTCACACTCTCTCACATGCATGCACACACTCACTCACGCACACACACACACACACACACACACACACACACACACACACACGCACACACACACACACACACACACACACACACAGACACACACACACACACACACACACTACACACTACTACACTACACTACACTACACAACACTACACACACTCACTTGGATATGTGGTTTATGGAGACTCTCCATAGGTGTAATGGTTTTACAAAAGTACAAACTGTATAATCTATCCCCCTACACTAACCCTACCCCTAAACCTACCAATCACAGAAAACTTTTGACAGTGTGTGGTCATTGAAAATGTGTTCGGATATATGTTCTTCACAGAAAATGAGCCAAGGCCAATGAGTCTGTGTCACATGCCTTTCCTGTCTTGTGTTGCACATGGGTGTTTTGGTTTATTTGGGCCTTGTGCTCTTGTCATTGTCTGATCCCTCCCCCTCGTTACCTGATTAGTGTTGAGCTCTTCCACCTGTCCCCTCTTGATTTATTCCCTTCTTAAGTGTCCTCTTGTTTGCAGTCTTTGTCGGATCGTTGTCTAATGTCTCCCATTCCCCATGATCATCTTCATGTTCAGGTTCTGTTATCGTTTCAGCAGGTTCAGTTGTTGTTTCAGTTTTAGTCCTTGTGTTTTTTCCCCCCCTCGTGGGTTTTTGCTTTGTGTTTGTTTTGTTTTTGTAAGAAATATCATCTTCTCCTGCACTTGAGTCCTCACACCTTTTTGCCTTGCACACCCCGTGACAGTCTGAGGTTGAAAAAATTATCAATTGTATAATTTTTCTTTTGATAAAAAATGAAAACGGGTCCTACAGACCCGAACACCATACAAGGGTTAAACTTATTTAATGACAAACATACCATTGTCCATAACAGTTTGTTTTATTTGAATTGTTCTAAACTGTTTATATTGTAAAAATGTTTGTAATTTTTTACAGAAAAAGTAAAAATGCTAAACCTTTTAATTGGTTATCCCTTAAATGCATGAATGTTTCACCAATCATTATTACATATTCGGGTCTTTAGCGACCTAGTGCGATAATATAAAACTCTCCTGATGTTAAAATAACAATTACAGAAGGATAAAATAAAGCATGTTTTGGAACTTGGAAGGGTTCCGTTGATGTTTTATACCGCCATCACTGTCCTTGTTAGATCTCAAATGGTTTAACAAATTACTTAAAAAAACCATCAAATTTATGTATTTTTTTGCAAGTAAAAACTAATTACCGTAAAATTTACAGCGAAAAATAGTAAAAAAAAAAAAAAAAAAAAACATTTCCAGAAGTCCCTATGACAAATCACATATATTTTATTTAAATAATTTTGCTTATTTTTATTGCTAAATTTGCTTAAGTTTATAACATAACGTTTGTGTCATATGTGTGCTATGCTGATTGTGTTTAGCTCAAACAGTAGAGCGTTGGCGCTTGCAATGCCAAGGTCATGGGTTCGATTCCCAGGGAAAGCAAGAACTGATAAGAATGTAAATGTGTACCTTGAAATGCAATATAAGTCACTTTGGATAAAAGTGTCTGCCAAATGCATAAAATGTAAGATTTATCATGTGGCTTTCTGTTAGGTCATCTGTACATTTTAAGGTAACAACTAATTACAAGTGTCGTAAAACAGTTGTAAAATATAGTCACCAATATGCTGTATTGTAATACCGTAATATTTTTACAGTTCATTTAACTAGCTACAACTTGTTCCAGAATGTTAAGAGCATATTCAAAAGTACAGTAACAATCCCATTATGTTTGCAAAAGGATGAAATTAAATGTTTCCTTAACGTTCGCATTTAAGACAAAACCCCATTTTTTTCTTTATAAATAAAAAAACTGGACGTTTTGAACGTTCAGACAAAATTCAGAAATAACAATTTTATAACTTAAAGGGATAACGTTAGCGAAACGTTCTTGGAAAATATTTTTGTTAGCTGTGGAGAAAATTAATGTAGCCTATCTCCTCTCTGTCATTCTTAATCGGTGTGTGTGACAGACCTCTGACAGGAGAGGGCGAGATTTCATCAAAAACAGTCAACAGGTGAGACACCCCTACCAAAATCGATGCCTACTAGTGGGACGCCGCCTTAATGCAGTGCTCCTCGATCTCGCCCTCCAGTGTGACTAATGGACCGCCTTTACATGCATTCAGCATTTAGGGAGAGATAGCTTCACACACGCGCGGCACACACACCCATTCAGACCTTCGCTCTCTGCGTTCGTGTGCGCGCTCCTTGTAAATCTCCAACCTTGTGAAATCGAATAGGAAGACACTTGTGGCACAAGAGCGATGAAGATCAGTGCGCATAGGATGCTGTTTGTGTTCATCAGACCGTAAAAATATTTAAATATATTATTATTGACTAAACGGATCTCCAAACTTTCAAAAAGCCGACTGATGTGGACAGATGTGCTGATCCAGTTCTGAATCAGCCGATCATCAAGGTGAGTGGGCACTGTTAGTTTGATTGGATGTCGGTGCGCGCGCGCAGCGCACTGCGTTGTTTGGGGGGTTTGAACTCATTTCTGTTATTACGCATTATGCAAAACAAGGCATATAAGCACATAGTCTGACGGAGGCGCGTTTACATCAGAGAGAGAGAGAAGCTTATTTCACACCTTGCGGTTATTTTTTATACTGACAGTTCTGTTTGTCTATTTTTTGCATTTTCTGTAAGCTCTTCTTGATACACCGTGTGGTACAATGCTGATAAATTGTTTAAGAAAGCTTCTCTAAGCTGTTTTGATCTTAAAGGAATGTTTTACCCTCACATTTACTCACCCTCATGTTGTTTCAAACCTCTCTGCATTTCTTTCTAATGGAACATCTTCTTTCATGCTATGAAAGTCAGTGGGGTCCAAACATCTTTTTCTTTCCGTGGAAGAAACAAATGCATACAGGTTTGGAATGATATGAGGGTGAGTAAAATATATATTTTTTAATTTTGGGGGGAAATACTTTAAGCATTCACAATGTGTTCTCTGTCAGTGATGATGAAGACTGAGACAATAAACATTTCCAAAAAAGCTTATATATTTAAAAATGTATATGTACATTGCCATCAAATGAGGCATCGCTGACCTTTTCCACGAGTACTGAGACTACAGGCAAAATGGTTTCCCTGCCCTTTTGCACTGTAATGGATGTTTTTGGGGTAGAGTTAGAAAGGCCATGGCAGGACATCGGTCACTCAGTGTTATAATGGGATGATCAACTACTGCTGGATCACTGGTGAAGACATTATTTAGACCTGTCTAGTACTGAATAATCTAACATAGGCTCATGCACGTCTTCACGTCTACCTACATTTATACAAAAAGGTACACAATTCACTGCAGTTTCTACCTAAAAAAATCAAAAACAGAAACACTAGTGGCAGTAAACAACAACAACTTTTTTTCTTTTTTCATACAATGTATGATTACTGGAGCAGATTATTAACTTATTTTCATGCTGTTCCTTGCACAATACTTGTTATTATGATCTCAGAATGCTTTTAACACAGTGCATGATTTGTAAACTAAAGACCCCGATATACTTGTAGTAAAGTTCTTTTTCGTTCTTTGCTCAGGGGTAAAAAAAAAAGTTGAAATACATGACCAGCAGTATGCTGTTTTACCCCATTGACGGCCATAGTATGGAAGAAAAAAAATACAATGGAAGTAAATGAGGCCCATCAACAGTTTGGTTACCCATATTCTTCAAAATATCTTCCTTTGTATTTAGCAGAAGAACGAAATTTCATACAGGTTTGGACCAACTTGACGGTAAATGATGACAGAATAAAAAATTTTGGGGTGAACTACATTTTTACATTTTTAATTGCGAAATGTGCAAGAAGCAACATATTATCATTTTGCGGAAATTTAGCCAAAGGCACGTTTTTCCAATGAGCGTGGGTTGAAATAATCATGGGTAACAAACTAAATCAGTCTCACTGGCAGTTTGAAGAGTTATTACCTCTAAATAGAGCATAGAAATAACTGACCTGTTGAAAATGACCTGGGGAAAATCAATCCCACAGCCCAGAGAGCGAGAAGCAAAGAAAAAGAGACAGTTGAAAAGGATAATGTTCACTAATAAAGACTTAAAAGGAATGGTTGTGGAATTTATTCAGACCTATTAGTGGAAAAACAAGGGCCTGAATTAAGAAAGAAAGCTGAAATATGTAATATTAGGACACCTGCTATTGTGGAATATGCACATATTTGTCTCTGTCAGACTACAGTAAGAGACAGACAGAAAATAACAGCATCTTGGAGATGAAAGCTGGATTAAGCTCAAGATTTTAAAAAAAGAATGCTGCAGAGCTTTTTTTAGACAAAAGATATGCAGAGAGGAGGTTTGCAAGAAATGACTCACCGAGAAGAATGATGAAAATTGGTGATATGTTTTACAGGAGAAAGTTGTCTGAATTTTCAGTTTATCAGTGTCACTTTATTGGTTCAAAGCAGTGCGGGTCAATTGCTATACTAGTTCAATTAAGGCATGATTATAGTGTGTGTGTGTGTGTGTGTGGGGGGGGGGGGGGGGGGGGGGGTCAGGGCTCTTCTGTCAGGGGTCTTTCACATTCACTGGTTAAGAATGGCAGATTTTCACAATACACACACTCGCTGCACTATTCTGTTATTCTTTATATATTTGAATTAATGTATTTTAAAAGAATATACTTAATTGAAAATTGAATGTAATGTTTTCTGACACATAATTGTGAGTTATTTGCATTTGAATGAAAATATAATATATTAAATGCAATGATCTAAACTTGACTGTTTTTATGCTTTAGTTTACTTTCATAATTCTATTTTCTTTGAAATTTAGGGAAAAGTGTACCGTTGAATGTACATTTTAATATTCTAAATTAATTTATGTTTAACTAAAATGTTTTACTTAAATGTCATTTCTATTGAAACTTGAACCTCACCAATTGCCGGCTATTTGCAAATGAAAAGTAGTACTAGTTGGATTTCTAGTTTTTAAACTATGTTAACCTCGTTAGTAAAACATGACTGCTTTGAGTTGTTCATAGACTTTTGTGTTCTGTTCTTGAGAGTTTATGGGGATCACGTTTTGCCAAACTGTACTCAGGAAGTGTTGAGGTCTACATGAAGATGCAGTATGCAAACTCTCACACACGTTTGCATCCATGCAGCATGCACACACAGATCGCAGTATTAGCAAATAACTGATGCAATACCAGTCTGCATGTTTCTACAGAAAGTTTACAACAAATTTAACAGTGTGTGCTATTCATGAAATACTCACAGACACACTGACATGCAAATATTTCTCTCTGCATGTCTAATCTTGACCATTTAGGGCTGTATACAGCCTGGCTCTGGTAGTGACCCTGGGCCTATGACATGACTTATTAAAAACACAGGAAACACAGCATGACCCATTTTACTGTCAAGTCAGATAAACAGGAAGTCCACGTGTTTAAGAGAGTTTACTGTGTGAATGTTTTAAGGTTGTGTATATTTCTACTGGGACAAGAATGAGAGAGAGATGTGCATGATCAGTTATTTACTGACATCTGATGTTGGGTTTCCATGTTTTATGGGGACTTTCAATAGACATAATGATTAGTATACTGTACAAACTGTATTTCCTTTCCCCCAACCCTAAACACAAGGCTCACAGAAAACCTTCTGCATTTTTACATAACAAAAACAACAACAACAACATAATTTAGTATGATTTATAAGCTTTGCGGGGACATTTGGTACCCATAACATAAGGTTTACCAGGACCCTCCATACACACACATACAAAGAGTTTCTCATTGTGGGTTTTGTGAAAGAGAGAGAGAGAGAGAGAGAGAGAGTTCTGTTATTTTGCATAACTGATTTGATAGTGCTGCATTGTGTTGCTGCTGAAAGATGGATAGAAAATAGGAGAGAGAAAAACAAGTCTTCCTGTCAGCTTATTCAGTTCACCAAAATTTTACAGTAACCACAGTGCAGAGGCAAGCTCGTTTGAGACACACACACACACACACACACACACACACTCTCTCTCTCTCTCTCTCTCTCTCTCTCTCTCTCTCTCTCTCTCTCTCTCTCTCTCTCTCTCTCTCTCTCTCTCTCTCTCTCTTTAGTTTCAGGTTTAGTGTGGTTTATTGGCATGACTTCACTAAAAACTGCACTTTTGTTCTGTCTTGACTTTTGTAGCATAGCTGTGTGCGATGAGACACATGTAAATAAAGTTTAAAAAAAAGGGTTTAGGGTTTCCCATCATGTGATTAATTTATGGATTTAGTAAATCATTTTGTTTAATTCATTTTTAATTGTAATAAAATGTTATGAATTTATCAGCCCGTAAACATATGCCGAAATAACCGTTAAACACAAACGTTTTATGCCATCATTTAAGAGATTTCTCCTTATGAGCCAGAGATACATGCACGCAGCCATCTTTAAATTTTGTTCAATGAACTTGCTTTGTATATTTCTCTGGCATCACTGTCAAAAGAGGATTTACCTATAGGAAAGTTATCATGAATATTGTAATATTTTAAGCACAACATGTCAGAGTAGACCGGGAAGATTTTAAACGAGTGGTTCATTCATAAATCCGTGGAAATACATGCTGTGGAAATACAAACTGGAAGACAGAATACAACGAGCGCAGATAAGGTTTTGGCATAATTGGTTCTTTAAAATTTTACTTAAAAATTGAACGAAAATTGAACTGCCAAAGCATTTGCAGCATAACTGTGTGCAATAAAAAAATCTGCAGTTTAAAATGAAGTAAAATAACAATACTGTGAAAAAAACAAGTAATGTTAACACATGAAATGCATATCGTTATGTAATTTATTCTCTGTGAAATACATACATAAACAGTAACTTCCACCTTTTGTTAAGCTGTCAAACTGTTCCATTTTCAGGGCAACAGGAAGCATCTGCACTGAGATAGAATGACCAACAGAGAACATTCCCTCTATCTTTCCTACACACACAGACAAAGCAGCCTGGTCTTATTGTTAATGCGTAGGTATCAATATGTAACATGTGTTGGTGCAAAACGTACATTTTTGTTTGAATAGATGCTGAAATGGACAATATGGACACACTGACAACATTTAAACGTAAACATTATTTTACGTATTTACAGCTAAAGAAATACAAAATCTTTATGAATCTTTTATTTCATTAAGATATTTGTATAATTGCCCTTTTACCACTTTAGGTAAATTGTAGCCTACCCCCAAACACTTGTACGTCTAAAAGTTGTTCATACGTAAATAATTTACGGTTTAGTGCTTCTCAATATTGTACATTTCATTGTGTATGAAAACATAATTAAATGTACGTGTGGTAGAACCACACTTTACTCCAAAAGAGTCGATTCCTCAACACTTAATGGCCTTGTAGTGTCGGAGTCGACTCTAGCACAGGAATCGATTCTCGTTGTCGACTATTGTGCTGTGTTTGAAATCACTCATTTATAATAATATATATTCGACCAAGGATGGCTTATATATCTCATGGCTTTTCCCTCTATAAAATGAAGTATTGGGAACAACTGAAACAATGGTTATACTCATCATTTCAAAGTTATGTCATCTCTAAACTGGACTAATTTGGCCAGTCAATATTATACACTTAAAATAGTGTCGAAGATAGCCTACATTAAGTGTGTAATAAAGATGGCAATCTTGTATTCTTATTGCTAACCCCCTTTTTTGAAATGAAGTAAGTGGAGCAATTGGAGCCAATTCTATTGAATCATGATGTGGGAGTTGAAAAATCGAACACCCCTAGTAAAAATACACATGAATACTCATGAGATCACATTGGACAGAGAGCCACAAGATTCACAGAAGGCCTTAGACAAAGACTATGTTTACATAGATGTTAACATACACCCTCATAATGCGATTATAATGATATTTAGACAACTTTACCTCATGTAAACATTAAACAGTTCAGACTTTTGTATTTTTGAACAGTTTGTAATGATCAAATTGATGCGATTAAGCTCATAATCGTAGCAACCATGATCTTAGTGTATGCTGATTTTAATGCAATAAACAGACATGTGAAGTGTGCATGTGCTTGTAACTTACATGGATGACATTGCATTTGAAGTAAGCAGACTAAAACAGTGACCAGTAACACACCTACTGTATGTGAGTTCATCATTTGTGCTGTGCATTGGGATTTGTGAATTATGGTGGTAAAAATAACAGCAATTCTTGGTAAATAATCAGAATAATGAAAATTGCATGTACTCTGATTATTGGAAATAATAATTACATTCGGTAGTTTCTAGTATTTTTTTTACTTCAGAAGGAAACAGCAAAGTGACCAAAAGGACAATCATAACAGATCTTCCCACATAAAGCCCATGTTTGTACATGGCTTAAAAAACGCAAAAATCGTTTTGGTAAGGGTCAAGAACACTTTTTAATGGCAGAACAGACACAAGTTCTCTACATCTCCTGCTCTGTAACAATACCAGCATAACAACCGTCTCTATTCAAATTAATGCATGGCTTGGATTAACTGTACAGCTATTGTAAGGCTCCAATAAAATTATGAATAATATGTCCTCAATGAGTAAAATCAGATGTGCCCATTATAGGCTACACTTATTATCATCATTATATTCAGATTAATATTAAATAATTATACATTTTATTTCATTATTATTGCTCCAAAACACATACACACACTACCGACACTAAATGCAATAAAGTTGTCAGATTCTGCCTACAAAAAAAGCTAGAGAGTGAGAGAAAACACCTGTACATCCACATGACTATACCACATTACAAAAATAGCTGTTTCCTGCAACACAATGGTCTCTACTGTGGTCCAAACAGCCACAGACTAAAAGTAAGCTCGATGCTGCTTCATTTGTTCATGTTTCTAATGCATAGGGTAGATGCATGAGAAACATGAGAAACATAAGAACCCCCCCCCCCCCCCCCCCCCCCCCCCAGATAAAGTCAAGATACTTGTTGCTATGGACTACGTTGGCGAGAGCATAAGTGTATAAGTTCACTGTGAAGCTTACACTGGTGATGTACCTAAGGGAAAACAGATTTCACGATAAGTGATATAATTTTTTACAGTGAAAAAAAGGTGTTTAAAGCTTGTTGTTTTGCAGAACATCACATTTATATAAAAATAGTAAGGCCTGTAGTAAGGGAGATATAATTATATTTTCAGAATGACATTTTTTTTTCCCAAACCTGTTTTCACCCCAAGCCACTTGGGGTAGAATGCCCCATCATAATTACTGTAGTTACCATGTTCTGACCATCACATCCTTTGTTTTTCCATCAAATGTAATTTAACTTGGTGGTTGAATACAAATATTTGGACTTTATATTTAAAAATGAATTAGGCTAATGAACAACAGTACTTGTTTCTTGTGATGTTATTATTATTATTATTATTATTATGTAATGCAGATTGATATATTTTTACTGGCGTTCATCATCATAGTAACCAGTGCAACACAGCTAACCTGCTGGTTTTGTTCTGGGTGAGAGATGGCAAACAGAAACTTGACCAATCAGCTGTGAGAGCAAAGTGTGACATCTCTGATGCAAAAAAATTATTATTACCCTTGTATGTCTTGCTCCAAATAAAAGCTTGTTTCACAGTTAAAGAATTATAGAGATTGACAAAATATCCCTGCTTTAACTGAGAATTATTTTAAAATCCCCCTGTGGTGAAAATCAAGGTTTTAATATTGTTTATATGTCTATGTGGTGTTTTTAATATGCTTTAAGACAAACCATGTGTAAATTCATAAGTCAACACCATTGCTGAGTATTTTCTCTTTAAAACTGCAGTGAACCAAAGACAGTCTCAAAAACGTGCTTTGAAATCACTGGTGTTTCTGACATCACAAACGACCTTGTAACCAATCACGTCAGTGTGTGATCATCAACGAGTGAATGTCTGAGCTGGTGCGAGTGAGTAGAGGCGGGGCAAATTTTAACTAATAACGGAAAACTTTTTATGTGTTTTGGCCATTCATTTACACGACAAAGGCATTTTGGGGGTCTGAAAATGCAAGCTTTTGAAAACGGGTTTCAAGTGCAAGGTCGGGATTCAAGGCAGACTCGGAGCAGGGTGGTTAGGTTTGGAGAGTGAGTTTTGGAGGCAGAGCAATGAAGAGAGGGGGTTGTTTGTCTGGGTTGATTTCAAATATCAACAATGTCCAACAGCGTTTTTGAAATACAGCTCACCCCTCTTTTGAGCATAGATCTAAGCTTAAATACTTGCAATTCATGAATTCTTTGAAATACAGACCTGAGGTTGGTCTTTTTTTAAAGACGACAATCAGCAGATTATTGCAGAAGTGAAAAAATAAAAAGTTATAGAAGTTTACGTTTACAGTAATGCAGATGTACTGATTTTTATATATACTGTAACGAATAAAGTTCGGAAGCAATTGCAAGTAAAACTCTGTTTATTTAAGTGGAAGTCAATATAGGAAGATCCAAGGGCGGCAGGCTAGCGGCGCAGGGACTCCGATGGTCAGATGTAAACCAGGTGCAAGAAGTGGTGAGAGTGACGATCAACACAACGAATCCAGGACATCCACGGGAAACACGACAGGAACAACGAAGGACTGAGACTGGAAACGTAGAGGGATCAACACCGGACACCAACAAACAACGATCTGACAATGGAGATGAGAAGTTGATGAGAATATATACACAGGAATGGATAGACTGCAGCTGGTGATGAGGTAATGAGTGATTGCTGAACCAGCGCTGATGAGCTGTCACGCCCCTCTGATTAGCGCACACACATACAACAACAGAGACACGAGACAAGAAGAAGACATAGGATTTACCAACCGTGACAGTACCCCCTTTCCTAGGAACGCCTCCTGGCGTTCCCAGACTCCCTTACCTGCCGATTGTAATCATCGATAAGGGAGTGATCCAGGATGTCTCTAGCCTGTACCCAACTTCTCTTCTCCGGACCGTAACCTTCCCAGTCCACCAAGTACTGGAATCCGCGCCCCCTCCGTCTCGAGTCTAGAACTCGATTGACCGAATAAGTGGGTTCCCCGTCTACGAGACGCGGCGGGGGGGGGGGGAGCCGGGGCTGACGGATTCGGGGGCTGACGGGGCTGAGCAAAAAAAACGGGCTTAATTTTAGATACATGAAAGACGGGATGAATCCTCCTGTACACTGGAGGAAGATTCAGGCGGACTGTCACCGGACTAATGATTTTGGTGACAGAAAACGGGCCAATGAATTTAGGTGCGAGTTTATTCGAAACAGAGCGGAGAGGAATGTCCTTGGTAGAAAGCCACACTTTATAACCGACGACGTATACGGGAGGCCTCCGCCGGTGGCGATCGGCTTTGGCCTTGGTGCGCGCCCCCACTTGGAGTAGAGTCTCACGAGCTCTAGTCCAAGTGCGGTGACACCTCTGGACGAAGGCGTGGGCGGAGGGGACCGCGACTTCGGATTCCAGACTAGGAAAAATAGGTGGCTGGTAACCTACACTACACTCAAATGGTGATAGGCCCGTGGATGACACTGGCAATGTGTTGTGGGCGTACTCCACCATAGACAGTTGCTGACTCCAAGAGGAAGGATTCTTGGACACTAAACATCGCAACGTTCGCTCCAAATCCTGGTTGGCTCGCTCAGTTTGACCATTGCTCTGGGGATGGAACCCAGAGGACAGACTGACAGTCGCCCCCAGGAGTTTACAAAACTTTCGCCAAAATTTGGACACAAATTGGGGTCCCCTGTCAGAAACCACATCTCTCGGGAGGCCATGAATCCGAAAGACGTGATCAACGACAATCAACGCTGTCTCCTTGGCTGAAGGTAATTTGGGCAAGGGAATAAAATGGGCAGCCTTCGAGAACCGGTCCAAAACTACTGTGTGTCCCTGGGAGGGTGGGAGGGCGGTGATAAAATCTAGTGCGATATGGGACCAGGGTCTCGAAGGTACCGGCAGCGGTTGGAGTAACCCGGAGGTCGATTGGAAGTCTTACCCGTGGCACAAACTGAGCAGGCCAATACAAAATTGTGAACATCACGAGCCATGAGAGGCCACCAGAATCGTTGCTTGACTAAAAACATAGTACGATTAACTCCCGGATGACAAGCCACATTGGAACAGTGTCCCCACTGAATAACACTGGACCGTAAACTCTCCGGCACAAACAAACGGTTCGGTGGGCAACGAGTCGGAGGCGTTACCCCTTCTAAGGCCTTCTTGACCTTCGATTCGACCTCCCATGTGAGTGTAGAGATAAATAGGGTCTCTGGTAAAATGCACTCGGAAGTAGACAGGCGATCGGAGCGGTCAAAAATGCGCGATAAAGAATCGGGTTTGATGTTTTTAGAACCCGGGCGGTACGAGAGAGTAAAGTCAAAGCGTCCGAAAAAAAGAGCCCACCGAGCCTGCCTGGAATTAAGTCTTTTAGCCGTACGAATGTATTCCAAATTTTTGTGATCGGTCCAGACGATAAAAGGTACCCCCGACCCTTCTAACCAGTGGCGCCACTCCTCCAATGCTAGCTTGACCGCCAACAACTCTCTGTTGCCAATGTCATAATTGCTTTCGGCAGGGGATAAACGATGAGAAAAAAACGCGCAAGGGTGCATCTTGTCGTCTGAAGGAGAGCGCTGGGATAACATTGCACCTACCCCCACCTCTGACGCATCGACCTCCACCACGAACTGACGTGATGGATCAGGGGTTATCAGGATGGGGGCTGAAACAAAGCAACCCTTCAGTTTGGTAAACGCAGCTCCTGCTGCGTCTGACCACCTGAACGTCGTTCTGGGGGAGGTCAAGGCGGTCAGAGGCGCGGCTAGTCGGCTGAAGTTGCGAATAAAACGGCAGTAAAAATTGGCGAACCCCAGAAACCTCAGTAGGGCCTTACGGGAATCTGGACTTGGCCAATTTACCACAGCCTTAACTTTGTCAGGATCCATGCGCATTCCCTCAACCGAGATGATGTGACCTAGAAAAGGAACAGACTGTGCATGAAACACGCATTTCTCCGCCTTGACAAAAAGCCCATTCTCTAGCAACCTCTGAAGCACTTGTCGGACGTGTTGCACGTGTTCCTGGAGAGACGATGAAAAAATCAATATATCATCCAGGTAGACATATATGAATTGATCGACCATGTCTCGCAAAACGTCATTGACAAGTGCTTGGAAGACCGCTGGGTTGTTGGAAAGGCCAAACGGCATAACCAAGTATTCAAAGTGCCCCCTAGGGGTGTTGAAAGCGGTTTTCCACTCATCCCCCTCCCTGATGCGGACCAAATGATATGCATTTCTTAAATCCAATTTCGTGAAGATAGATGCTCCTTGCAACCTCTCAAAGGCTGAAGACATCAACGGCAAAGGATAAGTATTCTTTACCGTGATGTTGTTCAACCCCCAGTAATCAATACAAGGTCGCAACGATCCATCTTTCTTCCCCACAAAAAAGAACCCCGCTCCCGCTGGAGAAGAGGAAGGGCGGATGAATCCCGTTGCTAGAGAATCAGAAATGTATTTCTCCATGACCTCTCTCTCTGGGACAGAGAGTGAATATAATTTGCCCTTAGGCGGAGATGTACCTGGCAATAACTCTATAGCACAGTCATAGGGACGTGTGGAGGAAGAGAATCAGCCCGAGACTTACTGAATACCTCCTTCAGGTCCCGGTACTCCGTGGGCACGTTAGATAAATCCACTGTCTCCTCCTGCAACACATGAACAGAAACAGACGGACAGGCAGACACAAGACAGGACTTATGACAAAAATTGCTCCACGCCGCTACTGATTTGAGCTGCCAGTCTATTTTGGGGTTGTGACAAGTGAGCCATGGGTGACCAAGAACGATGGGTGCAAGTGGAGTGTCCAGGATATAAAAGGAGATGGTTTCTGAGTGGTTGCCTGACGTGATGAGGATGATGTCTTCAGTGACCAGAGATATAGTGGGGAGTTCTTGGCCATTGAGGGCGTGTACTGCAATCTGATGGGTGAGGGGTTTGAGGGGAACTTGGTGGTTGAGTGCAAAGGTGTGGTCCATGAAGTTACCTTCGGCGCCCGAGTCCAGAAGTGCGTGACAGTCGTGCCGGTGGTTGGACCATCGGAGTCTAACCGGAAAGAGAGTCGATGTTGATGAGGTCTTCTCGGCGGAGATCCCACCCGACAGTAGCCTCATACTTACTGCCGGGCTGGGCCTTTTAAAGGACAGTTGTAGGTAGGGGTGTGACGGTTATTATATAACCGTGAGACCGACGGTTATAGTTGAACACCGTCATTAAAACTCTATAACCACCAAAACCGTGTTATTAAAATAGTTTTAATAGAGAATGTTTAAATACTAATATCAGCTTACGAGGGAAACGGAGGCGGAGTTAGTGGTGGTGCTTCTGCTACTGCTGGAGATGATTCGGGAGAAATCTCTGCCCCTTTAACAATCAGAGCGCGCGCTGACACGGAGTAAAGTGTTGATTATACACGACGCGTCCGTTTCGAGCCGTTTGGTCCGCACGAGCGCGAAGGTGCGCGCGGCAAAAATGACGCGTTGGGTTCGCAAAACCCCATTTCGCATTGCTGTGTGCACAGCTTTTTTTTGTAACAGCGCGCGCGGCGCCGCATCCGAGGATGAACGACTTCAAGCCGAATCTGCCCAAGCATGTATCACCACACCGGCACATCTAAATTGCAGTTCATTGCAAAGTTTTTTTTGTTTTGTTAAGGTTTGTTTACTGTGTGTGATTTATTTAAAAGAAAACACGTTCATTGTAAAGTTGTTTTGTTTGTTAAAGATTTGTTTACTGTGTGTGATTAATTTAATGGAAAGCACATTCACTCTTCTAGTCGTCTTGCTGTTCATTTTAAATAAACGTAGAGCAAGTAGATAAGTGTCTGCCTTTGTCTGCCTTCATATACATATAAAAAATATATATTTTACAAAATAATTTGGACTCTAAAATTCCACTGGATAAATAGGATTATATCTAATTTATGATAATTACTAAAATATGTGATACGGACTATGAAGAGCTAGTGATCTCTATAAACATAGGGATCTAGGTCAGTCACAAAAATAAAATAAATGTAATATGATACAAAAATAAAATATATCATTTATCTTTATCTTTTTTTTACTATCTGTGCACTGTTGTTGTCTCTGTGCACTGAAAAGATTCTTCTGTCACCAAAACAAATTCCTTGGGTGTGCAGACATACTTGGCAAAAATCTGTTTCTAATTCTGACTCTGAAATACGGATAATCTCTTCATTTTCTGCAGAGAAATGAATCATGTTTTACATGATTGGCTGCTCACACATTTATATCTACAAGCACTGCAGTGTTAATCATAAACCCAGAGTTGAAAGAGACATTTACAGAACTATATTATATAAAGTAGCAAGCCCTGTGAAACCACTGAAAATGATCTAATTTAAATTAGATTAGTTTAATTTTTTCAACTTGAAACCCTGAGTTTGGAGTCATGAATTTGTTGTACAACACAGATACCATTCCTCTAAATAGCATATGGAGTCTGTCACTTCTCTTTCTCCCTGTTTCTTTCTCCACTGAGGTTTCTTTAGGTGAGACCATGATCTAACTTTGACAACAAAGATAAAACATCCAATAATGAAAATGAGATTAATAGTTGCATCATCAGTGAGTGAGTGTTGAGCTGTCATTGCTTTACCGCTTCAGTGACCGATAATATCACACTCGTATGTGTATCTGAAAGACAGCTTCTGTGTGACTGATGTTATTTCCTCCTCTAATGAGTGCTGTGTGTTTGATTAGATCAACATTTCTATTGTACAGAGTCACAAGAGAGAGAGATAGAGAATGAAATAAAGACAGACAGATGATGTTGTTTTTATATTTGAAGGTACTTTCTATCTATCTCTCTCTCTTTCTCTCAAAATGCAGTCAGACTTCATTCTGTTAGGTTATAGATACATCTTTCAACCCCTGCGCCACCAGGACACACACTCTCCAGGAGGGACTGAAATATTCAAAACACCTCTGCCATAAAACATCGGACAAACACACACACACACACACACACACTCACTCATAACCTTCGATTAAATCCCTGTGAGGATCAATAGTTCTCGGGTTCTGTCACCAAGCAACAGAAGCTTCAGAAAACAGCTGCTTACAGACGATCTCACACAAACACACACACACACACACACACACACACACGCACACGCACACGCACACGCACACACACACACACGCACACACACGCACACACACACACACACACACACACACACACACACACACATCCACATGCATGAGTGTTTAAATCCCCATGAGCATCAGAGACAGAGGACAAACAAGAAAGCTGTTTGATTCAGAAATGCATCAAATGTTACATTTCTATAGCCTGTTAACTGTCAGAATCCCGGTAGCGGGACATTTCATGCGTTTTTTTTTTTTTGTTTTTTTTTTTGGTTGTTGTTAAATGCACTGAACTAAAATGTTTTATACAATATACGTATTTTAAAAAATAATGTGCAATCTATTGACCTTTGACATTGACATTGAAAAGTGTATAGTTATCAAATAAAAAAATAAACTTACATAGCTATATGAAACTGACATTATAATTGTATGTATCCATTATGAGTTTGATGCCAATACATGTTCTCAGTAAACTATACTAGTTGACTTTTTCAGATGAAGGGTGAGTGTGACATTTACATAGGCTATGGCATGTTAACATATTGATTGTTTGTCCTTAAAAAAAAAGGTCTTGTCTTTTAGGTCATGTGTTTGATTTAAGGCCTATCCACCTTTTAACCTTCACCCCATGACGCTTTGCACGAATAATGGGAGTACCTTCCGTTAAACTGTAAACAATCAACGAAAGGTTTGCTCTATGAACGCAATAATAAGTATTTTTAAAAGCTGGGTATAATGAGATGACATTATTCTAATCACCCTTTTTCAGCCATCGAACATTAAAATTGTAAGCATTAACAATTTACTACAACAAAGCACAAATAACCCCGAAAGCTTGATTATTTTCACAGCAGTATAACGGATGTAATGTATAAATATCACTGTAATGTATGTCTGCATGTAATATGTTTCCTTATTAGACGGCTCTGTGGAATACTTGTTTCTGATTGGTCAATCGCGCCATCCAGTGGCATGTTATTTCCAGATAACAACCGCTGAAAACAGATAACACCGGCTCATCCGGGTCACTGAAGTCAGCAGCGCTATACGCTTGCTACTAGGAAAGTCTTGCACCTTCCGTGCAAGTTTTGCATTTGGTGAGCTAATAAAATTTTTATATTTTGATTGATTCGCTCGCACTCGCGCTCGACTCGCTCTCTCTTGTTTCAAGGGCAGCTGCTGCCATTTTGTGATATCGTTTTGTACACTGTTGGATTATAAAATACAGGTACAATTTTAAAACAATCTGAAATCAATATCTCTTATCTCCATAATTATTTATGTGGCGAAATGCTTTGTAATAAGTGGTATGACTGTATACCGTATCTCTTAATGTCCATCTAGTTTGAACTTGCCGCGCTAGCAACTTCTCTCTCCGCGGAAGCTTTGCGTTTAAAGACCTAATTAAATATTTCAACTCAGATCAATATTCGTGTCCAATTATTTACTTATGTAGCAAGTAGCCGTGTAATAAGGTGATGAGGACCCTGACGTGAAGCAGAGGGGTTTGCATCAGCCTGAAGGGGTTTACTTACTTAATCAAAAATGTTCATTAACTGGCACATTGAGTGATAATATTTCAAAGTGATTCTGTCATTTTAACCTACAATAAAGGGTTTACCTGCTTTAGTAAACACTGCTAATTGGGATTAGATGTGAAAAGGGCAGACAATCACATTTTAAAGCATCCGTGTGAAAACAAACCTGGAAAGAGACGTGAGCATTTGGGGAGAAAAACAAGAGATTCTTAGTGCATTCCAGTGAATTATTCATGGGATAGGCCTATATAAAAGTTTTAATCAGGAGAGCAGACCACAAATGCCCAGCTTGTTATACTGTTACAGCGGAATACAAAGGAAAAAAAAGAAGAAGAAAAGAATCAGGAGGAAAAGAATGCAGCGACTGAAAATAGATCTTGCCAGATATATTCTTGTTACAATAAAATACCAAGCGTTATGTTATTCTCCTGACGTCTGAACATGAAACATAAATAAAATTGTACAGCTCATTCAATCAAACTGATGGATAAGGATTATTAGTAGCACAACCGTATGATTTGAAATGATTTGTTTCAGTCTTTTTGAGTCCCGGTTTCTTTTTCACATTTTGTTTTGAGTAGGGTTAGGGTTAGCTTAAGGATTGTTTTTGTTATATTATGTTCTTTCCTTTGGCGCCACTTTTTGTTTGTCTCCCAATCTCTTTTTTGTTATTGCATTGTACATAGCGCATCCATTGTCATGTTACTGGAACGAGTGGCTTCGGCTTTTCTGTGAATAAAATCCAGTAATTTCTCTCTTTCAAAGTTTGTCTGACATGCTCTTCCAGTCTACTTCACATCTAGCAGCATATTAATATGTTAATGGTACGACATTCCCTAGGCCTTTTAAAGATCGTAACAGGTCCCATGATCAAAAACACTCATTAGGAAAAAGGTGGATTGGTTTACGGTTAGAGAGTTAATTGCGGTCTGTGAACGGTTAAAGAAATTTGCAACACAGAACAGAAGTCAAATGGACATTTTTTGGGGGGGGGGAGGGTTCAGTAGGCAGACTTTAGCAGTTTAGCAGTTTAGTTAGAGGCGACTCACACACGTCCTAAACACACGTCTACTGAGTCGGTTTTGTATGGAGACCATTTCTCTTTTCTTCTGTTTGCATACCCTTCTTTTCCTCACCTTGTCACTCCATCTGTTCCTTGCCCTGCACTCGTTTTCTCAGCACTGCGGCTCTTCTGCTACTATTATTCTCTTGTCTCTCTCTATGAGGGCTGTAATTATAAGTGTCCACCCACATCTCTGCAGTCTACACACGCACATATTCACCATACAATGAGATCCTATATAAAACACGCTTCATGTAGCTTAATGGAGGCTTGTGTGTGTGTGTGTGTGTGTGTGTGTGTGTGTGTGTGTGTGTGTGTGTGTGTGTGTGGCTGTGTATCATTACCCAAGATTGGTTGCACTACTGTCAACAAGAAAGAAGATTTTCCATGTAGCTATTTTCTGGGGTTTCTGTCAGAGTACTGAGGCTAAATTAGCCAGTCAGAGCTCAAATACATTTGGTTTGCTTGGAAAGTGAAATGGCTTGTTGTTTGAAATATTTTAGATGTTCCTCGTATTAAACTACACTGAAAAAAATGGTTATTGAAATGATAACGTCTAAATTAGCTGGTTTTATTCAAGTCAAAAATATGAATTAACATTTGCGTAAATACATTATTTAATAAATCCTAAATATTTAAGCAACCTGAATACATTTATTTATACAAACAAAATATATTTTTATGGGTTTTATCAAGAAAGAAATTTCAATTGCAATTGCAGGTTACAACTTTTTACAGTGTGATTTGTGCATTTTGTTTATGTGGAATTCTCTGTACACTGTAAAACATCCTGGTATTTTTACAGAACAAAAAACTGGCAGCTGTGGTTGCCAGAATATTTTTGTAAAAAACTGTAAATTATACAATTTAAAACTGTAATTTACAAAAAAAATGTAAATACAAATTACATTTTAAACCAGTAAATCGAACAACGCTTTTATGCTGCATTTGCAAGGCCACACTGCGTAAAATCTGTTTTGTACTTTTTACATCCACCATTATAAAGAATAAAGAGAAAGACACATGATGAATTTCATCACAAGTACACTGTAAAAAATTATGGTGATTTTAAACGGTAAAAAAAACTGTTAATTGGTTAACAGAAAGTTTCCATACAGTAAATAACTGTAATGGAACTAACCGTAAATTTAATGTAATTTTACAGTTTAATTTTGGGAAGTGAAAAATAACAAGTCATTGTATAATTTAGTCAAAAACTGTAAATTGACATTCACAGAATTCCCTGCATGACACTTCACATTTGATGTATTTCCATTGAAATAACTGTTTCTTAGTTTTTTTCTAATTAGTTATACGGGTTTTATGTTACATCTAATGTTGTTAAACCAATCTTTATTGCACTATTTTAATGTCACATGTGTTACCAAGATGGTGTTTTGTGTTTGTGTGAATGACACTGTGCACCTTATATATTAATATTTACCTTCTCAGCTTGTGGAAAAGCAGTTTGTGATAATCTTTGATTCATCATGTGACTTTCTTATCACCACTTGTTTATGGTGGTTGTCAGTCTATTACAAAGGGAAAACAACAGATTATAATAATAGCTTGGTAAATTAACATATGAGTTAATGATATACAATTTTTTGCTGTAAATGAAAAAAAGATTTTTTTTACAGCTTTCTACAAGCTGAGGTAAATGTAACATAGAATGTGCGCATAGTGTTATGAACACAAATACAAAACACTTTCATGTTAACACACATGACATTAAAATTATACAAAAAGCATTAATTTAACAACAAAATATGTAACAAAAAACCATAATGGACATAACTGATTAAAAACAACTAAAAATAAACAATTATTAAAATTAAAAACCACTGGAAATGTCAGTTTATGGCTTTTCACTGTCAATTTTAAGATGATTTGATATTTTTTACTCCCAAAAATTTTATATTTAACAGCATTTTACTGTAATTGCATGAAATGGGTTAGATCTATTACAGTCAGTAAGGGAACTTAATGTTAACCAATTAACCATTTCTTACTGTAGCATTTTTACAGTCTTGTACAGTTAAAATTACAATAATTTTTTAGTGTAATGGAATATAATTTGTGTTTTAACGTGGAGAGGTTGATCACAATATAATTAGAGTGTGTTGCCATGGTTTTCAGTTGGCCACCTTGCTAAGTCTGCAAGACTGCATGAGCAGAATGTGTGTGTGTGTGTGTGTGTGGGGGGGGGGGGGGGGGGGGGTTCTGTCAATACAGGAAAGGACAATGAGTGATAAATGTGTGTGTTGTATAATGGATAGACTGTGGTTTGGAGCTTGTGTAACTGTTTCTTTTTTAGGATGTGATAACTTGAGGTTTTCTGTTATGGAAGAGGTCGATTGCATGACAGTCTGAAGCTCATTATAATGGGTTTGTGTGTGTGTGTGTTTATTATGTTAAACTAGTTTATCAGCTGGAACATTTGGTATGTCTGTCATTCTGTCAATAATATGCCAGAATGTAGTGTCATGATGTCATCTTCAGTGTTTGTTTGGTCAAAGTTATTCACGTACAGCAGAGCTTTTTAAGCACACACACACACACACACACACGCAGGCAAACAAACAACACATTGTTCTGCTGTATCGGCAACTCTTTTTTTATTTAATATGAACCTATGTATTTTATACTAGTTTGTACCAGATATTCTATGCAAGCTGCTGTTAGACGTGTAAGACCAGAAATAGCTTTGTACTGTCAAGCGTGAAGCAGAAAACATTGCAATGTGAAATATGCTCCGGTGATTTAGGACTTAATAGACTTTTAAAATATATAGTTAGGTGCAAACTGAATTCAGTGTGTTCAGACACTTACAGTTTTTCTCGATTGCTAAGACACATTTCTTGAAAGCTGCTCTCCTTTTCTCTAAACTGTGAACACAAAACCCAATTTTCAAGCTACATTCACAAAACCTCAGACTCTTCTTGCAAAACCAAACTTTCACCTCCAAACAGGAAGAGATGGTGTTTGACCCCAGAGCAGTCGGTGCTCACAGCCCTGTTGTCATTCATGATACCCAAATCAAACAGGCGTGTTCTTATAAATACCTCGGAATATACATTGATAACATGCTCACATGGCAGGTTCATGTTGACAAATTATGTTCTAAACTCCAACAAAGAATGTACTTTCTGAGGAGACTCAGATTGTATGGTGTCAACAAAAAAATCATGACTGTGTTTTATCAGGCTGTTCTGGAGAGTCTAATTAGGTATGGGATCCAAGCCTGGTATGGTAATCTCTCTGTAAAATAAAAAAACAGACTTTCCAACATTATCAAGACTGCCATGAAAATTGTGGGGTGGAAAGACCATTCATCGCTCCAATCATTATATGAGCAGTCTGTGTACAGAGGTGCACAAAGGATACTAGCTGATCCTTCTCACACCCTTCATCCTGAATATGTGCTCTTGCCTTCTGGTAGAAGGTACAGAGTGCCCAAATGTCGATTGAACCGGTTTAAAAACTCTTTTGTGCCTGTTTCTATTGGACTTTTGAATGACAAGGACAAAGGCCTATGACGTCTCTGGTTTGGATTGATTACTTAACATTATTTACTGTTTTATATTATTATTATTATTATTTATTTTTATTTTTTATTTTATTTTTTTACTTTTTTTTTTTTTTTGGTACTCACTGCTGGTCTTAGGTTCATGTACCGGTATTTGGGTGATAATAGTTGTCTTTGTGCAGTATGATGACCGTTTGCATGGTCTACATGTTTTGCTCTTCTGTACAGATTGTTTTCGTGATCTATATCATGTGATCGACTAATTCTGTGATGGATTTAGAGTATATATATATATTTTTTTTAATTTTATTCTGGAAATGCAGCATATACACTGAGCCCAAGACAAATTTCCCTAAGGGGACAATAAAGTGTAAACTAAAAACTAAAACAGTTCAATCTGTGCTCAAAACTGAACTACATTGTCAAATCGTGCCCCGAGTCAATCAAAATTAAAAACACTACTGAACAGACACTAAACACTACGTAGAAAAATAGAAAACACAATGCTCAGGACATGAAGCTGGAGAAATAAATGTTTATTGTTCACCGTAGGCTAAATGCATGTTGCAAAACAAAAAAAAACCTGTGCATTTAGCACTTGTACAAAAAGACAAAACAGAAACCTTGTGCATTTACACGTAGCACTTGTAAAAACTAACAGAAATCTTATGCGTTTGCCACTTGTGTACAGTAAGCCCATGTAAAAAAAAACTACAAAAATATACAAATAAGTGCATTACTCAGCCACAGCATCATGTCTCCGTACTGGATCAGGCCACAGGACTTCATCCACATCACAGGCCACATTTTGTCTGGCCAGGCAACTGGGGAAATAAACCCTGGCATGCCGTATCCAGGCTTGGCATGCCTCCACACCTATGTCACCACAGGCAAGTCCCATGGCTTGCAGGAGATTTACCCTGGTGTAAGGTTGGCGTTCATATACCTTCCACCGCCATGAGAGGAAGAATTCCTCAATGGGGTTTAGGAAAGGGGAGTACGGTGGAAGGCAAAGATTGATAAAACCTTGGTTCATATTGAACCACTCTCTAACCTGGAGGGCTCTGTGTTGTCCCAAACAACAACATAGATGGGATGCTCGAGCATCTCGCATGTGATTGAGGGAAATGAGGAGCTGGTGAGTGTTGTAGGCATAGACATAATAAATAGACGCCCTATTGGCCGCTTTGGAACGTTACTGCAATACGTCAACGGGTCCGCCATTTTGCGGAGGGCAAGACTGCACTGAAATTTAATGCAAGTACAAGGTGAGCTGGGTTTTTTTCTGGATAAAAACGAAAACTGTTTTTACATTTATCTACCGATTTCAGTGGTTTGTATGTGGTGTACAAAAAGTTCCATCTCTAGTTATTTAAAATCTCGATATTTTTTTTAATAAAGAATGGTCAAAGCTCAGGCTTGTCATGCATCTGGCTTTTTATTCTTGGATAAGAATGGTGAAGACCCCCATACTGAGATATAATTTAAGTGTTCTCTTATTGTGGAAAAAGCATTTTCTGTGATTGACCAGATTTTAGCAATAACAAAGATAACTGATGGATCCTTTATGATAATACATATGTTATGGTACAACTACAGTGCAGTGCAAATATATAACATTAAATGAGAAGTAATAGCACATAGTTTAGTCAATAAAATAAACAAATAGTATACAGCAAATAAAATAGTAATGAATAGTATAATTATATTACATCATAAGTACAATAATACAATCATAAAAATATTGATAATAGCATTTAGTTTATTAATAATACTATAATAGCAATAGAATAATAAATATCAATTACAGAATATACACAATAAAAAATAAGTTAAATAGTGACTTATCTTTAATATTGAACTCCTTTTGTTAAATTTCAGTTTTATTGATAATTAAATAGCCATTATAACAGAAGTAGCTTCAGTCAAACATACAGCAGGATACAACGTTAAAATGGCCTAAATATAAAGTTATGAAACTTCACTTTGACCTCAGCCAAAACGATTTACCAGGGAACCATTTATAGATTAATGAGACCAAAGATCGCCCGTTAGATATTCACAAGACGAATTATATCTCACGTTTAACCACTAGACTAGAGACATCCGAGTCAGCGGCAAACGTCAGAAGCACTAGCCGAGGTACGGCTGTTCCAGGCGGGGTGCAACGCGCTGGGCGCCCGGTGAACGGATCTCACAACTCCGAAAACATCAGATCAAATTTTTAAATAGGCGCTATCTTTATAAACAAACCACATATTTGAGCTTTAAACAACTACATTGTCGACTGAAAAACTATTAAAACTACATTTCGTGACACAATAACAGTAGTATTTTTTAAGTTTAACCTCTAAACGTTACTATTACTAATTAAATCATGACCAAATACAACCAAAAACAAACGTTCAGTCTTGCTTGTGAAAGGTAATTCCTCGAAAGCTGTTTTCAATAGGGTGGCGATATGTACAGCCCCAAGCAGCGCACAAGAGGCATTTTTCTCAATTCCCGGTATGAGAGGTATGGGAAAGTTGCCATCCCCAACATGGCGGCGCCGTTGATGTACGCTCCAGCGGCCAATAGGGCGTCTATGTATTTATTATGTCTATGGTTGTAGGGCCCCAGGTTGGCATGATGGTGGACAACCCCATGATTTCTGATGGCAGCACATAATGTGACATTGGCACCACGCTGCCCAGGAACACAAACAATGGCCCGATGGCCAATCACATTATGGCCTGTCCTTCTCCTTTTGGTGAGATTAAACCCAGCTTCATCCATGTAGATGTATTCATGGGGTCTTTCCATTGCATCCAGTTGAAAAACCCTCTGTAGAAATAGATATAGTTTTGTAAGTGATACGGAAAAAGTGATTTAGGCCACTACAGTAAATCACTACTTAGAGTAATCAACATTGAATGTGTCTGGATTTATGCCAACCTGTACATACTGGAACCTTTCCTCTTTGACTCTGTCTGAGTTGCGTCTGTTGTGCTTGAGGACACGATCAACAGTAGAGAGGCTGACACTGTTGATACCCTCAAAATTTACATGGTCCTCAATGATCTTCTGCTGAATTTCACTCAGTTTAATGGCATTGTTCTCACGGACCATATCAACAATTAGGGTCTCTTGGTGTAGGGGGAACAGACCTGTCCTCCCACCCCCATGTGGTAGTCTTTCAATTCTACAAAAAGAGAACACGGAGTTACAAAAAATATACATGGAAGGCCTACAAACAGTTAGACCAACTCTCCATTACAATACTACAGTACATTGGTGCAGTGATGTACTGAAACATATATTTACTTACAGTATACTGTGGTACAGTATATAGTATGTCATACAGTAATTGCTGTCAACATTTACATACTGTACCATGTCAAAAAAAAGGTAATTACCTGTTCTCTTCTCTAAATCTTCGGATTATGGTGGACACAGTGAATCTACTGATATTTGGTTGTACCCTTTGTCCAGCCTCCCTCATGCTCATACCATGGACAAGAACATGGTCAATCACAGTAGCTCTGATTTCATCAGATATTACTGTTCTTTGTCTTCAATGATCACCTCAACCTCCTCTCACATTAACTCTTCCTCTCAGATTTCTATCCATTGTAGGGCCTCACAAACCAGTGCTCTCTGAACTGTCTTACTGTATATGTTCCCTCACATCATTAGCCACAAGTGTGATCAATTTTGATTTGTTGTGTTCAAGTGATGACACCTGTGCTTTAATTGTGTTTGACTTTTGTCACCTGTGCTCACCATTATGCAGCACGGGTGCATCACAATGAAAATGTGTTGGCAAGTTGTGTCTAAACAGGTGAAAAGTGCTTATGGTTTTGCCAAAAGAGTGATTGATTCAATCAGTGGGTTCAGGCAACTGAGCATTTGGTTCAGACAATAGGGTTTAGTGTTTTAGCAATTGAGAAAAACTGTAATTGCATGCTAACTGCAATTAAATGAATGCAAATAACTGCGTTTTTCTCCCTTAATTAAGTAGGACTTAAGTACAAAATGAAATGTAATTTTGTCTTTGAAATATAAAGTGTACTTCCGAATGTGCTGACAAGCATTTATGGTAAATTAAAATATACTTTAATGTCATTTCTATTGAAACTTGTAAGTCATGTATTTAAATATATTTGTAATTGTACATTTGTAATGATGAATATAGTACATTTAAAATAGATTAATTGAATAACACACAAAAGTTAAAATTATAATCAAGTACTTTGCATGTGCTAGTCAACACATACCAAAATATTATTAAAACTGTAATGACTTAAAACGCAAAACTTTAAATCTGACATTATTACGAAGTGCATTTTTTAAAGTGTACTTAAGTGTATTAAGACAAATAGTCATAAAAGTGTACTTCCATACACTTAAGTGGCCTTTTATTTTATTAATATTATATTATCTACAAATACAGTTTTAAAAAATATATACTTTTAACATTTGAAATACACTACAATTGCACATTCAATGCAATTACATGCAATTCTTTTCTACAAGGGTGTTTAATGTGTTCCTCTCCATATAAAAATTTCTATTCACAGACAAAAGAGAAGAGGAAGACCACTGGAGGAGAAGAGAAAGACAGAAGGGCATTAGAAAGTGAAGGTAGAGGAAGAAAGAGTGAGAAATGATGGATCCGTTACCCGTGGATACAGGAACAGTGGATGAGTTGGTGGACATCTGCATACAGTCCTTTGGTGAGTCTATAAAGAAGTTTGGGTGGAACATTTAGTCTGATGGTTTTAGAGCAACTGCGAAGTGAAAGTTTCTGCTGTGAATCTAGAAGATGAACCAGCAAACAGTAATCATGCTGTTCATTAGCAAAGCTTAGCAGGTAAAGCTGGTCAACAGCGATTGAGGAAGTCACCATAAAACATGTATATGGTTTATTTTGTCTTTAATGTTCTGTGATGTGTGTGCTTTCAGACAATGCAGGCACAATAACAAATCCCTCCTTTTTGAAAATGTTTTTGATGATGCATCCTTGGTACATTTCTTCTACCGATCTGTCCAAGAAACTGCTGCTAAAGTATCCTTTATCTAGTAAAACCCTCAGGTTGTATGTTATTTTGTATTGTTCTAGGGCTGCAACTAATTACATTAATTAATTTCAATCCATTATATTTTTAAATGTTATTATATATTATAAATATATAATAACATTTATTTTATATATATACACACACACACATACACACATATAGTGAACATATAACACACACACATACGCACATTGTATATATACAAATATAGTGAATATATCTATGTATATGACGTTATGTGCAAAAAAAAAGGGTTAAAATATAAAATTACATTCTAAACCAAACAACTGATTTCTTGACATTTTATTGCACAAATTAAAACGACTAAAAATTATAATGAACAAAAACAAAAGCACAAAATGTCAACTTTTACGAGGTATGGGGAACACATATTTTCTCATCTGAACATATTTATTAGCCTACCGGTAGGGTATATTACAATAATAGGCTATTCCAAATGCAGTCCCTTTATCTGAATGCTCTCCATAAAAATATAATTGATGGTTTATTGAAGTTTAACGGAGACTCGCTTGTTGTTATGTTCGCAGGACTTTCTAACATTTACAGATAAGGATATAACTGTAAAATGTAAGTTATGCACTGAGGAAAACACGTCTCAAAAACATTAGAAACATAGAAATTAGGGGTGTAACGGTTCACAAAATTCACGGATCGGTTCGATACGATACACTTGTGTCACGGTTTGGTACGGTTCGGTACATTTTCGATACAGCAAAAAGAAAGAAATGCCAGAGAAATTTCCTTGATTTAATTTTTTTAATTATGTTTTTTTTTTTATTAAAACTAACATCATAAAGTATGATATTTTTTTACTTTGAGCAATGATGGAGCTATACTTGACTTTTCTTAGGAGCATATAAAACAAAACAGCTCCTTGGACAAAATGAAATGTAATATTGTAGTAGTTATAAACAAAGGTTTATTTTAGTTCAGATTAACATTTGAGGGCAGCAATTGAATTCATAATGTCAAAATAAAACCGACGTAATGCTACTTGAAGGCATTATAACTTACTATTCCTGCCAAACTTCCAGTTACTACAGTAAATCCATGGTGAATGTTGCTGATCTGTGGACACTGGATAGTTCATTCATGGCACAATGTTTCTTCCTGGTTTCCACGTCAGCGCTGTTTGATCCGTTAATAACGGAGAAATGTGAATGTTTCTCACTAGATCTTGCAGCGATGTTATTACTTCAGTGGCGAATTCAAATGCTTTCTTTACTGGATTTCGCTGTGTAGTAACAGTGCTGCTCGAATAAGATCGGCTCGCGCTGCATTGGTCCAAACTGATAAACGGTCCGTCAAACACACAATAACGAGTACCTCAGTTTCGTTCCGCTTACATTACATTTGCCATTTGATGTTGGGCAATGTTGTGGTCACGCCGGCGTCTCTTAGGCCGGGGACACACTGGCTGCGTGGCGTGAGCGTGGCGTTTCTGTTGCGTGTCAGCTGCGTGGCGGCTGCGTCGCGTTTTCTGTGTCTTTGCACACCAGAAACGTGTCTGACGCGGTGCTGCTGCTGCTAGGTGATACAGGGAGGACGTATTGTGGAAGCCCTATTGGCTACTTCATGTTAAACATAAATATAAAGCCTACTGATAAAGACACTGTCAGCAGTATTGACAGCAAAATAGACTAGGCCTACATAATATTTCGTTCTGTATTGACAGGTGCAATATTTGAAAATTGATCATTATTTATTTTTAAATCTGAATTTATGTCAAAACCTAGACTTTCAACCATCAAAATGTAATTTATTAATATGTATTCGTGTACAAAATAACATATAAACATCTTTTCCTATTCTATTTTGCCTGGAAACGCTTCCAACACGCCTGCGTGTCGCGTGAAAAATAGGCGTCGGTTCGTCGTGTTGGAAGCGTTTCCAGGCAAAATTGAATAGGAAAAGATGTTTATATGTTATTTTGTACACGAACACATATTAATACATTACATTTTGATGGTTGAAAGTCTAGGTTTTGACATCAATTCAGATATACATATAATTCAAAAATAAATAATGATCAATTTTCAAATATTGCACCTGTCAATACCATGGTCAATACAGAACAAAATATTATGTAGTCTATTTTGCTGTCAATACTGCTGACAGTGTCTTTAGTAGGCTTTATATTTATGCTTAACATGAAGTAGCCTATTAGGGCTCCCACAATACGTTCTCCCTGTATCACCTAGCAGCAGCAGCGCAGCGTCAGACACGTTTCTGGTGTGCAAAGACACACAAAACGCGATGCAGCCGCCACGCAGCTGACACGCAACAGAAACGCCACGCTCACGCCACGCAGCCAGTGTGTCCCCGGCCTGACATTATGAGCGCGCTTGCCACGCGCGACGCGCCTACATTCGAAATATAAAAATTTTGGTCGACAGGAAAAATGGTCGGTTTAAAAATGCGTACCGAAAACCGAACCGAAAGCCTCATACCGAACGGTTCAATACGAATACGTGTATCGTTACACCCCTAATAGAAATGTGTTATTCCAAAATCCTAAAAGTTATTGGTTATTCTATACTGTGATGCGACATGACTGGTGGATGGTTTCTGCTCAGATCTGACTGATTGATAACAAAATTAGTGGTCTATTATTTTAATAAACAACTATAGCCGATTTGATCTATTAGTTGTTGCAGCCCTACATTGTTCATTGTGTTAATATTGGAAGCAGTTCACCAAAACAAATTAAGTACAATCTTAGTTGACCAATATATTGGAACTAACGTCTCAGTTACGTATGTAACCCTTGTTCCCTGAAGGGGATCATAGTTACGTCAGCACATCGACGTAACGTCGAACGTGACCGACTAAAAGGGAACTCTTAAATCTTGCCATACGGTGCTGTAAAACCTGATATCATTTGGATGAACCAAAGTACTTAACTCTTTTAATTCCTGTTGTAAAGTTAAATATGTAGAGCTAAATTAAAGAAAATTTGATGCAAATCTTTAAAATCAGGACAATGATGTTAACAACTTTCCATAAAATTCCAATATTGTATTTAGATATGTTCTCTTGTAAGGTACACATGTTGTGGTGTAGAGTTCGACAGAAAACCCTTAACAAATGTGCAGGTCACAGGAGGGCAGCACCGATGAGATCAGAGCCCAAATATGCCACCTCGTGAAGTAAGACTAATCCTGTCTCATTCAAATTCTTCATGGTATGTCTTATCTTCTTTTTTTCATTGCATTTGCTCTTTGGTCTTTTTCTATGTAGGTACTGGATATCCGAATTTCCAGTAGAGTTTGATCTGAATCCTGCTTTGGCTGACCAGATTAAAGACCTGAGAGAGAACCTGAACACTGGCGGCAATGAAACACAGAGTCAACTTATTGATGTAGAGAGTGTGTAAGTATACAGACTCACAGCCAAACTTAATTTTATGTTCTCACTCTGAAAAGGTTAAAGACGGCATGAAACAGAAGTTGTGTCTTTTCTTCTCTATTGTGATGTACTGTATATCTGAGTGAAACGGCTTCTGGAACTAAAAGTAAAAAGTAAGGCGTAGTAAACACGTCATCGAAGAAGAGAATGTCGCTGCAAAAGGGAGGGGAAGTTAATATGATTAAATATTACAAGGGCACGAATAACAAAAATAATATTTTGCGTGGATAAAAGTTCAGCAAAAAATGACACTACTCACACTCCTGATCAAAACATGCATGTTTCTAACAGTTTGGAGTGAAATGAGGGTGAGTAGTTGATGATTTTGTTTTATTTGTATGTTACACAGCACAGTCATATTTCAGCATGTTGGTCAACTGCCATGAATAACAACCTTAGTCCTGTCTGAAATAAAAACATTTCCCTGCTGCAGGCCCTCGTACCAATGGAAACGACAAGTTACCCAGAGAGTTCCCTCTATGTCAAAAAAGAGAAAAATGTCTCTTTTGTTTGATCACCTGGACCCTTGTGAGCTTGCTGAACATCTGACCTATCTGGAGTACAAATCCTTCTGCAAGATAATGGTATGTTTGTGAGTACAGGTTTTGATATGCTTGTTGGTGAGAACGTGCTCTAATAGTCCTCAGAATATCACACAAGTTAGGCCAAACTATATCAAATAATTAAAGGCTAAACATACTGAAAGGTGTCTTTCAGGGCTTGGTGGAGTGGTAAGCTGATAGATTTATTTTTGATCTTATATTAAAACTATGGATGACAAAGAGCCACCAAAAAGATATGCTTTTTCCAGACTTTTTACATTCATAAACAGCTATATTACACACTACATGGAACGTAATATCGGCAAAAGCATAATAAGGGCACTTTAAACTCTGTCACATAACAGATGTTTGCATATATTCCACACTGCATTATAATAACTGAAATGAGCCTGTTAAAAAACAGTTTATTATGTTCTTATTATGGAATTACACTGTGTACACAGTTAGGTTATTAAGGTTATTAACACCTCCGAAGGATATTATTAAATCATTATGGAGTTTGTCGTAAAGTCCTCACATGTGGTCTGACTGTGACCATTTGTTTGTGTGTTTCAGTTTCAGGATTACCACAGCTTTGTGATGCACGGCTGTACAGTAGATAACCCAATTCTGGAGAGGTTTATTACACTCTTTAACAGCGTCTCACAGTGGATTCAGCTGATGGTTCTCAGCAAGCCCACTGCACCGCAGAGAGCTGCCGTAATTGCACACTTCATACAGGTCGCGCAGGTCAGGAGAACTAACTACCGCTGGTCCCACTTTATATATTGTGTCTTTAACTAACTACTGTGCATTGATTTTCCGAAGTTGTAAATAAAACAAAGATTATTGGATTATTATATTGTTTCACAAAAAAAAAAAATGCTATTTCAGTTTTTCTACTTCAAAATGTCATGTTTAATTCAATGTGTGCTGTTTCTTTGTGATTATTTGTGAAATTTATTTCAAAGTAAAATTTGATTTAGTTTTTTTTCAGAGTACACCAGTAATTGTTATTGTATTGTAAAGACAGTGATTTTGGAGCTGATTTTCAGAATACAGTTGCTCATTTGGTTTTGTTAGTGCTTGGCACTATAAATTCTTTGTTTGGTTGAAATTATAATCTACAGGGCTGGGAACGGACAGCTCTAGTACAGAACAACAAGTTATTGTAGTTATAAGAACAACAGCTGCAGTCTGGAAAAATCAGCGAAAATTAGAACATAATGAATAAAACCCCGAAGACTTAAAAAACAGAGTTCTGGTTTAGACCTTTAGTATGATGACAGCTAGTCCCATGTGACTTTTCTTCTCTTTGAATTTTTCAGAAGCGCAGAGGGGCTCCATCACCCCCTGCTCTTGTTCTTCCTGATGATCCCTTGTTCTCTTCCTTCTTATGGGCTCTGAGCTCTTCCTCTTCCAAAATATCACTTAGACTACCGATTTTTATCTTTTATCTTTGGGTTTTCTGCTTAGTATCTTTTCATATCAAGTAGTCGTTCTCTTCGAAATCCTTTCTTCTCTCAATCTATCCCTTAAAAGCAGGCTAGAAGGAACATATTTAAGGGACAAGCAAGCACCAAAAGTTTGTATCTGTTGTGTTGTTAGTAAGTGGAAAGATTTTGAAAAAGATAAAAACAAATTGTGTGAACTATTTTTTCTAAAAATGTTAAGATTCTACACTATTTCTATGTTACTAATCAATAAATTTGCCTATAATAGTGAATGACGTGCAGTTAATTTTATAGGGAGAAAATAAAACATTAGTTCCCTTTCGTTGTCACTCCGAGTTCCGTCGGATGACGACGAATGGGGGTTTCGCTTAGAAAGCCTATCCGCTTCGAGTAATACAAAACGAGCCAATGGCAAAGAAATGCCATGGGTCTGCAGAATTTACATGGAGCAGCTCCGCCCCACCTCGTGGGTATAAAGGGCGGAAATTCCAGCAAAGCAGTATGTTATCGCTTCGGAGCCAAGAGTATCTCTTCACTCCACAGCCATTTCTGACTTCACTCTACGAGACGAGCCACTCTCTCCGGTGTTGGTGTGACGGCGATCTGCAGCGAGTTCACATTGCCTGCTGATCTGTGCAGTGATCTGCCAATGAGTGTGTTTCTCCCTGCTCGCTTCAACATCGCGGAGTTTCTTCCTCCTCTCACAAAAGAGCTCGCACGCGGCACGTCTTTTTAAAGACGGCTCGCCCGTGCATTTCTGGTTGCGGTCGACTCATTTCCGATTTTGATGGCACATTCTCTGCTCTGCGTGCTTGGGCTTCATCACGCTAGAGCAGCGTTTGTGGATGACTCACGTTCTCCCCGCGGGAACGTGATCATCGCGTCATTGCGGTCGAGACTCAATGATCTCGTTAGAGAGAGAGTCCCCTCATCCACACCCCGATCTAACACTCTCCACGTGAGGTGCTACTTCGGCTGGTGGCCAGGGTGACCTGAGGGTGTGTGTGTGGAACAAATCCGCCGACTGTTTGTCCGTGGACCACGCCCCCCTCTTCAGTGACGCAACCCGCGAGTGTTCAGGGGATTCCCCGGGTCTATTTTCGGATGCCCCGCGGGTTTCCCTTGACGCTCCAGAATCGGATCTGTTGTCCATCGCAGCATCACAGGGTGGGCTAGAATTTTCAGGAAGAGAAGATTTGATAGTGCTGCCACTTTCGAGTGTGCATATGGCATTTGTCGAGTCAGATCCTGAGATGACGGCCATGCTTTCCCGGGCGATTGGTTTTTGGGTGTGGCCGCTGACTCCTGTCAGCGTCCACTCCAATACCTTTTTTCCCGGATGTGCATCAGGAGATCTCGAAATCCTCGAAGACCCCCATGTCTTCCAGCGATCCCTCGTTGATCTCCTTCGCCCTTCCTTCCCTCGACGGGGCCGCTGCCCATGGGTACACTGGGGTCCCCCGGTTGAACGCTCTGTTGCGATGCTACTGTGTCCTCAGAGTGCTTCCTCTCGGCGCGATCCTAAGCACCCGTCCTAAGCCTGTACTTTTTCGTCTACACTTGTGGCGAATTCCTATAGCGCTACAGGACAGGCAGCCGCCTCACTGCATGCCATGGCCATTCTGCTGGTCTACCAGACCCAGATGCTCACGGACATGCACGAGGGCGGGACTGACCCAGGGCTCTTCAATGAGCTGCGCGCCGCCACTGACCTTGCTCTCCGAGCGACGAAAGTGACCGTACGTTCCCTGGGTCAGGTGAAGTACACCATTCTGTGGCTGAACCTGTCCGATGTGCAGGATGTCGGGCGGACCCATCTGCTTGACACCCCCATATCCCAGGTCGGCCTCTTCGGCGGTGCGGTTGAGCGCTTTGCCCAACAGTTCTCAACCGCCCACGAGCAGACTGAGGCTTATTCTGCCCCGACGGCCCCGCCGTCCGAGCTGATCCCTCAGTCTGCCCACCGCCGAAGGCGCCCTCCTGCGGCTCCCACCCCGCCCGTTCACCCGGGCTGGCTCTGGAAGCCGCAGGGGGACGCCACAGCCCTCTCCAGCCCCGCCCCCCGCTTTACGCCGGGTTAAGCGGCACTCTTGAGATGGGCTCCTCAGAGATGGGACTCAGTTCTTTCCAGGAGCTTGTAGCAGGGCCACTCCTTTCCCTGGTGGAGGGCCGGGGAAGAATCCTTATTCAGAAAGAACTGACTCTCCCGTTTCTGAGCACACAGAGTTCTCGGACGATACGGTGCGCCGCCCCCGGGCCGTGCACCCCTCGTCCTCCTCTGTCCCAGAGCCGAATGACAGTGCGCGCCGTCCCCGGACCGTACCGCTCTTGTCCTCCTCTGACGCCAGACCCCTGGCAGAGCAGACCCCCGTGGAACGTTCGTCCTTCCCTGGTCTGCTCTGTCAGGACGCGGTAAATGACTGTGCCCCCACACCGGGCCGCTATGCCGTCCACGTCTGGGCCAGTCATTCCGCCTCGCTGCACCACCGGTGGGAAGTCTGTAGTTCGTTTGATCCCGCTGGTACAGTCGTTGGGAGCTTGGCAAGAGCTTCCCAACCTGTCCCGCTGGGTCACCCGAACAGTCAGGCTCGGCTACGCGATTCAGTTCGCGCGGTCTCCTCCCCACTTCAGGGGAGTCCGCTCCACTATGGTCGGTGGCATTGCCCCTATCATGAGAGCGGAGGTTGCTACCTTGCTGGCGAAGGGTGCGATCGAGACTGTCCCTCCAGCCGAAATGAGGTCCGGCTTCTACAGCCCGTACTTCATTGTCCCCAAGAAAACTGGTGGGTTACGGCCAATCCTGGATTTGCGCGTGCTGAACCGCTCCCTTCACAGGCTGCCGTTCAAGATGCTCACCGCCAAACGCGTTTTCGAATGTGTGCGGCACCAGGATTGGTTTGCAGCGATCGACCTGAAGGACGCCTACTTTCATGTCTCCATTCTCCCTCGACACAGACCGTTTCTTCGGTTTGCTTGTGAGGGGCAGGCATATCAGTACGCAGTTCTCCCTTTCGGGCTAGCCCTGTCTCCTCGCGTCTTCACGAAGGTCGTCGAGGCAGCCCTTGTTCCCCTCCGGGAACTCGGGGTTCGCATCCTGAACTATATCGACGACTGGCTGATTCTAGCTCACTCTCGAGATCAGCTCTGCGAACACAGGGACTTGGTGCTCCGCCACGTAGCCCGTGTGGGCCTTCGGGTCAACTGGGAGAAGAGCAAACTTTGCCCCGTGCAGAGGATCTCTTTTCTCGGTATGGAGATCGACTCGGTCGCCATGTCCGCGCAGCTTACGAGCGAGCGCGCACAATCACTGCTGACTTGCCTGAGACAGTTTGAGGGCAAGAGTGCGGTTCCACTGAAACTTTTTCAGAGGCTCCTGGGGCATATGGCATCTGCAGCCGCGGCAACGCCGCTCGGATTGCTTCATATGAGACCGCTTCAGCTGTGGCTTCGCGACTGAGTCCCGAGGTGGGTATGGCATCACGGCACCTTCCAAATACCAGTTACTCCGACCTGCCGTCAGACCTTCACCCCGTGGTCGAACCTCAGTTTTCTACGGGCCGGGGTGCCTCTGGAACGAGCTTCGCGGCATGTTGTTGTAACGACAGATGCCTCTGCCACGGGCTGGGGCGCCATGTGCAACGAACGTGCTGCCGCGTGGTCGAACCTCAGTTTTCTACGGGCCGGGGTGCCTCTGGAACGAGCTTCGCGGCATGTTGTTGTAACGACAGATGCCTCTGCCACGGGCTGGGGCGCCATGTGCAACGAACGTGCTGCCGCAATCTCCAATTGCCTCGAGTTGCTGGGGGTACAGCTCGCCCTGCGCTTCTTCCGAGCCGTGGTCAGGGGCCAGCATGTACTAGTCCGTTCAGACAATACCGCGACTGTAGCGTACATCAACCATCAGGGTGGTCTGCGCTCCCGCCGTATGTCGCAACTCGCCCGCCACCTCCTCCTATGGAGTCAGAAGCATCTGAGGTCGCTTCGTGCCATTTATATCCCCGGAGCTCTGAACTGTGCAGCCGACGAGCTCTCACGGCTTCAGCCCCTCCCTGGAGAATGGCGACTCCATCCCCAGTTGGTTCAGCTGATTTGGGACCAGTTCGGGGACGCACAGATAGATCTGTTTGCCTCTCACGACTCGACCCATTGCGCCCAGTTTTATTCCCTGACCGAGGGCACGTTCGGCACGGATGCTCTGGCGCACAGCTGGCCGCGGGGCCGCAAATATGCGTTTCCCCCAGTGAGCCTTCTTGCGCAGACCCTGCGCAAGGTCAGGGAGGACGAGGAGCAGGTCATTTTGGTCGCGCCTTACTGGCCCGCCAGGACCTGGTTCCCCGAACTTGTACTCCTCGCGACAGCACCTCCTTGGCCGATTCCTCTGAGGAAGGACCTCCTTTCTCAGGGACGGGGCACCCTATGGCACCCTCGTCCCTCCACGTGTGGCTCCTGGACGGGACGAGGCAGGTTTGAGTACCCTACCACCAGCGGTGGTGGCTACCATCACTTCCGCTAGAGCTTCGTCCACGAGACACCTCTACGCGTTGAAGTGGAACCTCTTCGTCAGCTGGTGTTCTTCTCACCGAGAAGACCCCCGGAGATGTTCGATCGGTGTTGTGCTTTCCTTTGTTCAATATGGGTTGGAGCGAAGGCTGTCTCCCTCCACCCTCAAGGTCTATGTCGCTGCTATTGCCGCACAGCACGACCTTATAGAAGGTAAGTCCGTAGGGAAGCACGACCTGATCGTCAGGTTCCTGAGAGGAGCGAGGAGACTGAGTCCTCCTCGTCCTCCTCTCGTACCCTCTTGGGACCTCGCAGTGGTGCTAACTGCCCTGCGGAGTGCTCCCTTCGAGCCTTTGCAGTCGGTTGAGCTTAACTTCCTGTCAATGAAGACAGCGCTTCTGACTGCATTGGCCTCCATTAAGAGGGTAGGGGACCTGCACACATTCTCCGTTGATGAAGCGTGCCTGGAATTCGGGCCGGCTTACTCTCACGTGATCCTGAGACCCCGGCCTGGATATGTGCCCAAGGTTCCTACCACTCCCTTCCGGGACCAGGTGCTGAACCTGCAAGCGCTGCCCCCGGAGGAGGCAGACCCAATCTTGGCACTGCTCTGTCCAGTACGTGCTCTCCGCATCTATGTAGACAGAACGCAGTGTTTCAGGACCTCAGACCAGCTCTTTGTCTGTTATGGTGGGAGACTGAAGGGAAAGGCTCTCTCCAAGCAAAGGTTGTCTCACTGGATAGTGGACGCCATTGCTTTGGCTTACCAACAGCAAGGTCGACCGTGCCCCCTTGGTGTGACTGCCCACTCCACCTGGAGTGTGGCGTCCTCTTGGGCTCTAGCGCATGGCGCCTCGCTAACAGACATCTGCAGAGCTGCAGGCTGGGCGACCCTAACACATTCGCCAGATTCTACAATCTCCAAGTGGAGCCAGTCTCCTCCCATGTACTGTCTTTTTCAAGCTAACATGGGACCCGTTAGGTGTCTTCGCTTGCTCGCCATTCCACTCCATGGACTGGATACGTGCGATATTCTCCTCAGGTGAGCTTCCCCGAAAGCCCTGAGTTCCTCCAGCACTCCTGATGCTGGCGCCAGTGTCTTTGCCTGCGCGTCGGCTAGGTGCCTCCCGTGTGCATGGTACCTCCTCCGAGCTACCCCCACATGTGTATTTCCGCTGTAAGTCTCTGTTGAGCATGTGTCTTTCCCTTGGCAAGCCACCTTGCCACCCCTGGGGTTGAAATATTCCACCTGCGGCTGGACACCGCAGTGATTCCCCATATGCATCCCTCGGGTCATATGTGTATTTTCTAAGTCCCCCCCTCTGGGTTGGCAGTAATTGCATATTCCCTTAAAAACCTTGGGATATGCTCCCCAGTGTACCTTGGTATTCCTGTGCTAATAGGAGTCCTTCGTCCGTGCTTTCTCACGACAGGGATCTCAGATTACGCAGGGCACTGGAAGACAGCCGAGAAGGTGGCGTGATTAGACTGGTATCCCCATACGTCGTCATCCGACGGAACTCGGAGTGACAACGAAAGGGATTGTCTCGGTTACGGATGTAACCCTCGTTCCCTGAGTAGGGAACGGAGACGTTCCGTCTTCCTGCCACTTTCCGCTGTACCGCGGGGATCGCCTGAGCTCAGTCTTGGCTCCTCAGCGAGGAAACATACTGCTTTGCTGGAATTTCCGCCCTTTATACCCACGAGGTGGGGCGGAGCTACTCCATGCAAATTCTGCAGACCCATGGCATTTCTTTGCCATTGGCTCGTTTTGTATTACTCGAAGCGGATAGGCTTTCTAAGCGAAACCCCCATTCGTCGTCATCCGACGGAACGTCTCCGTTCCCTACTCAGGGAACGAGGGTTACATCCGTAACCGAGACGTTTTTATGCAGTCTATCTTACAGTGGAAAGCGATGACAGTTGCATTAATAATTATACTAAAATTAACTTAACATACTTACTTAATCAGCTTTGTGATTTATTTTATGGATAATATGGTGTTACAATAAATCTTTGTTTACTGTTTGCAAACGGTTTATTTGTTCATAATGATGAAAATAAGATAAAAATCAAATGGATCAATACAAATATTTTAGTAATCTTCCCTGAGTTTGCTAATATACGCACACCTGGAAGCTTTCAGAGCCTCGAAACAGCATAATTGTTTTTTTTTGTTTTTTTTATTAATTATATAACGAAATATTTTGTTAACTTCATCTCCTCTTTCTTTTTCACTACTTCACACCCTGTAGAAACTACTACAGTTGCAGAATTTCAACACGTTGATGGCAGTGGTCGGGGGTCTTAATAATAGCTCCATCTCTAGGCTGAAGGAGACACAGGCACACATCAACAATGAAACCAATAAGGTACATACAACACCTGTGCACCAGACACAAAACCTTTACATCAGACCCAACACTTGTGTTTCAGACAGTATCAATTTCAGGATCTCTCTCAGATCTTTAACAGTTTGTTGGACCTGGTGACATCTTGTGGCAACTACAGTCAATACCGGCGCCGATTCGCAGAATGCACTGGGTTTCGTTTCCCAATCCTGGCCGTTAACCTCAAGGACTTGATAGCCGTTCATGTTGCTCTGTCCGACTGGACAGACCCACAGAAGACTCGTGTCAACTTGGCCAAATTTCAGCAACTCTATGCAATCCTGCAGGAATTAGCCCTCGTGCAGAACACTCCCCCGAACATTGAGGCCAACACAGACTTGCTCAATCTACTTACAGTGAGTGTGTGTTTTATGATGTGTATATGATTTCAAGAGGAATAGAGTGATTAGGATAAAACTAACCAATTGACTGTTTATTTGTAAAAAATATTATTGCCAAATTTGAGAAAATAGGATTTCCACTATAGAGTGTTGAAGTGATGACGTATTTTGTAGGCCAACCCGTAAGTTTGCATCACTCAGGTTCACTCAAGTTTATTATACGTACACATCTTGTTCATCATGCCAATCTTCACGAATGATCACAACCTATAAATACAATCGCCTGCTAAAGGAAAAAGCTAAACGTAGGCTATACAACACCACCATTAAGCTTCCGACAACTCTTTCAGACTTCATTTAAAACATATTTTCCCTGAAAGTTCGAGTTATAATCGTTTGCAAGAGCGTGACTATAAACACAACGCAACAGTGGACTAGAGAATAGATGAGTTTAGCTGTTCGGTGTGATGACGTTTAATGTCAGCGACAACCTCTGTAGTCCCATTTAGACACTTGTTAGCAACCGCCTTTTTCAAGACAAGTAAAAGTTTCTAAAAATCACAAGCGGCTATTACTGGTGTATGTTCTGTCGTAGAATAAAACATGAAAATATCTTGAGCTTGTGTTAAGCACAGACCTTGTTTCAGGTATTTAACCAAAAATCCATACCCTTGACTTCAGGACAATGGAGCCGGAAGTTCTAAAATTCCAAAAGCCGTAAACGAGTTAACCAATAAAAATATGTCATCGCTGCAGCACTCAGTTGGAAGACACACGTGTGAATGGTCTTGAACTTTTATCAGCTGCATGAGCAACATAGCTCAATGTGTCGAGCATGTAGACTGACTGAGTTACAACTCTTGACACAGTTTCATAGTTTTTTTTTGTAAATATTTCTAGTCATCTTTGGCTCTAATCTTTTACAGCTCACATTCAGTACACTTTCAGCACAGAAACAGAACAGAAAGACATATTCTACAGGATTTTTTTGTATACAACATTTTCAAATTGTTGTTAAATTCCTGTGCAATTAAAAAAAAAAAACAACAACTGATGCCAAGCATGAACAAATTGCATATTCCAAAATATGTACATTCCACCCGTCCATCCATACGCAACACGGAAAGCATTTTCAAAAACACTTTTTTGCAGTTTGCCAGAATGTTTTGAGTGTTGCCATAGAAACCTTTTTATTTAAGTCCCGAGAATGTGAACAGCTCTAAATAGAATCGTCTAAATAATTACAGTAATTGCTGCATGTGGTGAATGTACCATGAGAATTCATGTCTAATCAAATCCATTCAACCATTTCTAGAGAGAGAAAACATGCCTACAAGTGTTTGATGAGTCTTTAAACTTTGATTTCATTTTGGTCCATTTGACTGTTTTCTGATAAACACACAATCACACACAAATGGAGAACAGAACAGAGCAGAGACATTTAGTAGACAGCAATCAGAAATACTTTCTGAGAAATATAAGAAATCATTTATGTCTAATCTTCCCAAAAAGTTATATTAATCATCTGTAGCTCATTGAATCATGAGACAGATTTTGGTTGTGTTTTATGTGTAGGTGTCACTGGATCAGTACCACACAGAAGAGGAGATTTATCAGCTCTCATTACAGAGAGAACCCAGAGCTGCAAAACCTCCGGTCAGTTTCCAGCCTGTTGTATTTGGTTCATTTTATGCATCCCCCCATTTCTGCAATAAACAATTCAATGCGTTCACTGAAATGCTGATATTTGGTTATGAAGAAATGTATTATTTACAATAAACCACAAGATTAGATGCAATCTCATAAATTAAATGTAAAGATAAATGCACACTTGTAACTTTGGTTTTTGCTTGCTGAATCAGAACTCAACAACTTCCTCCAGTCCAGCTCCTAAACAACTATCAATGATTGATGAATGGGCAGCATCAGTGAAGCCTAAAGCTAACCCTGTTATCATCAGCAAACATATCGAGAAGATGGTGGACGTAAGAGAAAAACTAACATTCTTATAATTCCAATTTGTTTGTTCGACACATTAAATCACTTCCATTGAGCCTGTACTAAGCCCCGCCCCTCTTATTTATTGGTCTAAACCTTGATTAACCATGAAGTTATATCTAGTAATTGTCCAAATTGGGAAAGAAATGAATGATAAAAGGTTAAAAATCTAATCTAGACTAATACTTTTAAGAGTCAACTAAAGAGAATTAAGCAGAATTACAATTACAGAATGTCAACTAATTAAAAATACTAATTGATCATTACAAGATTGAACCAAATAATCAAACGAATCACAGTTAATTGCGCATGGCAGACTGAACCACGCCATAGATCTTCTTGGAATAGACATTTCCATAAACTTGCACTGGCATATCTTAAAATATGTCGGTGCCATTGTCGGCACACCAGTAATGTTTTTTCTAAGGCATTTTTATAAAAGCTGCTTAAATTTCCTAATTGAACTAAAGCCTAACCCTGACTTAATCTAAGCCCTGTCTGTGAAACCAGACCTTAGTGTTCTGTTTTTGAACAAGCCAAAAAAGAAAAGACCTCAATATCAGAATTGTTTAGTAAGAAACAAAAATAAACCAGCTTTCTGCATTTTAGTTGTTTACTGTCATGTATGATTATTGTACATTTAACGTCATAGTATGATAAATGTTGTATTCAAATTATTTAAAAAACACAGCATTTATAAAAAAAAACAAAAAAAACAGACATTTTGATTGCAAAAATCACAATTACTGGAGATTAGACTGGTCAGCGGACATGAGTAAATGTGTTATGTTTTAACATCTTATCATTTACATTATTAATCATGCTAAATTGACAGCCCTAATTAAAAGTGATAATGGTTTATCTGAATAAAACTGCTTCTGAATTCAGGGTACTTTCTAAGGCAACTATAAACACTCCGAAACTCTGTTTCTTTCGCCACTACTGTGACCAGAATCAATACATTAGCATTGAATGACATCGAGGCCTTGATATTATTGATATTATTCCTGTTTATGTGGAAAAGAAGGTGGTTTAAGTTTAAGCATGCACTTTTTAAAATAATTTAATTCAAAGTTTTGGAAAAGGAAAAAAAAAGCCCTTGTATCCTCCCTTTGGACCTTGTGTTTTTTTTTAGCTTTTAGTTCCCAATGTATGATTCATCAGTGATGATTTTAAGGTGGTCTTAGTGCAGTGTCAACTATGTATATGTTTACTCTGACAGTATTATAAAGTTTAAATAGCTCAATATGTTCATTTACAAATCCCTCCACTGTGTAAAATGGATTATTGGAGATGTTAATGAAACTGTGTTTCTATTTTCTTTTCACAGTCTGTGTTCAAGAATTTTGACACAAACGGTGACGGCTTCATCTCACGTGAAGAGTTTGAATGCATCAGGAATAACTTTCCATATCTCAGCAAGTTTGGAGAACTCGATAAAAATCAGTGAGTGTATCAATGTCAAACAAGAGCACTTTCTTTTGCACGCCATAATATAAATGTATTCACAAACTATGATTCACAGCATGAACAAAATGCAGCAGGCTCAGCAGATCAATTCAATAGCATTGGTTTAATAGAGAAATTAGTATGAACAACATGGACCTGAGGTCAGAATGAAAACCACAGAGAGAAAGATTTTCTTAAAAACATGTTAAGACTTGTTGAAGGGGGAACTCACTAACTTCATTATGAAGGCATATACAGAATCCAATATAATAAATATAGTATTGTATAATACAAATTTTTTATTTGAAAATATTTACACATTCACTCTTATCTTATGCCTAATATTCCGAAAACAGCTTTGCTTATGTTTCTTGATCAGTCATATTCAGTTATGAGTTACATTAATCAAAATGATTCAAAACTGCAAAATTTGACACAAAAGTTGAGTAGCTTGCATCATATACCTACCTACCTAGTGCTACTCAACTTAAAAAAGTAAAGTTTTGCAGTTTTGAATTGATAGGCTATTGTTACTGTTGGTCTTTTTACATAATTTGTATAAAACAATTTTCAAATATTAAATGTTTTTCTTACATCTTACCTCATACTCTTGCACCATTAAAACTGAAGTATTATGCTGGAATTTATTTTCGGCTTCTGTGAACGTTAATGCCCACCTTCTTAGATTTGGTAATCTACACTATTAACAAGTGTTGTTAGGGCCAGTTCACACTGAACGCGTTTTTGCTGTTAAAAACACAAAAACCAGGTAAGTAGAACGGGAAAAAAGTGCAAGGTCTAAAGACAAGTCTTTTTTTTTTTTAAGTTTAAATTCTTTTAACTTGAGCGAGATGCTGCAAAAGACACGAGATGCAAATGCGAAAACACTGGAACAGTAGCGGAATGGAAAAACGTGTTCTGTGTGAACAGCCGCTTAAAACACTGAGGCAGACCAGCCTAAAAATGTAACTTTTAAATCATGTTGTCATCCTAACAACAATCAGAACAGTGCATAATGAAGTGCAGCAGAGAAGCATCAAAAATAAAAAATTTTGGGTGGAACAATTTTGCCATATCTAATGACAACCATTGATAGGCTATAATTTTTCAATTTCAGTCATTTCCAAAATTCTGGTTAAACTGTAGGAAGGTTCCAGAAATGTTGGCATATACAGTATATGGCATATATCCGACCAGTAACAGCAGTAACAGTTGTAACAGTTAAGACATTATTATTATACAGTTATTATTATCGCCATAACTAAATCTACAGCGGTGGCATGAGTTATTGGCCCTCTTCTCTTGTGATGTTCACGAAGCACCCTTTCCATGGAAGTTGATCTGTTATGAGGAAAAGATTCCCAAACTGTTTGGACCTTGTGGACTATGTCAGAGTGTATGTCTTTCTCTCTCATTTCATGATCTGTTTGTCTCCATCTATTAGGGATGGAAAGATCAGCAGGGAGGAGATGATAGATTATTTTATGAAGGCCAGTTCTTTGCTCAATTGTAAGATGGGCTTCATACACACCTTTATGGAGACTACATATGTGAAACCCACCTTCTGCGAACACTGCACCGGCTTTGTAAGTATCAGATGCTCATGCAATCATATAGAAATAGATTCATGTTTTTTTAGTGCCCTTATTATGCTTTTTTGTATATTACCTTTCATGTAGTGTGTAATGTAATATAGCTGTTTGTGAATGTAAAAGGTCTGCAATGTTTCAAAGATCAAGTGCAGATTAGGGCTGTCACTTTTGAGAAAAATCAAATTCGAACGGATATCAAATATCAAGCAATGTATTCGAATATATTCGAATATCTACGAAACTAAAAGGACTGCGCATGTGCAATGACGTATTACGCACGGAGCGAGCTGTTCTTCCTGTTGAATAGAGTGTCATAAATGAGTGTTCCGTTATTAAAAAAATCTTATTTCACTCAGAGTCTGTGAAGTGAAGCAGGACAACGTCCCACCAGCGCTTGTTTCAGATTATCATCCACGGACGACTGGTTTTGGGCGCAGGGTTTTACTGCGTGATCAATATAAGCAGGCAAGCAGCACGGCAAATCATGCTCATCGTCTCCAAATCATGACCAGAGACGGATAAATATCAAGTCTGCTGTTTAAACAAATAAAGAACCAATAGAGGAGAATAGTTATGCGCGAACAGCGGCATATTCGTGCAGTGTGCGCATGTCAAAAAATCAATTCGGATTTGAATCTTGTGACATATAACGCGCACATTACTTTATGTATCGTTCATGTAAACATGTTCATGTTCGGATTCATCAATCGGATTGTCCATTTCCAGACACTACTTTTTAGATGAGTTGGGGTAGAAATTGTCCGCTCAGGCTGGCCGTTCTGTGTGTTATCTTCCATTTTCAAAACAGGGTGGCTATTGGCTATTATTCGCTTGATTTGGTCATGAGTTTACGCTACAATACGTTTAGAGTGCCCGCTACTGGATGAGATGGCAAACAATAAAATGAAAAACAAACAGTCTAATCATAGACTGTAAAAAATGCACTAAACATGGCACTTTAAAAACCGGTTAGTTTATTTATAGTTCGATTACGGATATTTCACGTCATGTTCGAATGCATATTCGAATATCGAATAAAAAGTGACAGCCCTAGTGCAGATAAATGGGGTTATGGTCTCCCAAAAGAAAGAACCGATTCTAAACTGGAATGAGCCATCAGTAATTCCAGTCTTACCTCCTGCTCGAACCTACGTAGGTTTGAGAGCAGAGGAGGTTCTCGAAAAGGAGTGGTTTATAGAGACCGGATCCTTGATCAAACCATTTCAGACACTGTGAGAAAAGAGGTGATGCTGCTATCTATATGAGAAAATCAATGGTTTTTCGACCTTTGATGCATGTACACCTATTGTAGAAGACCTCAGAAACAAAATTAGGAACCTATACAATAGCATAATAGGGGCACTTTAATTATTGCACAGTGTCTTTTCTAAGATGGACAGTTTTAGAAAGTAGCTCTATCGGAGCACATTTGGCTTTGATCTGTTGGTTTATTTATAACATGGTGTGGTGTGTAGCTGTGTATTGAATGCTGTACCCCAGCCCCTTCCATTGTGTGTATGTGGTACTTTCAGATCTACCTGTGTGTGTGGCCTCTGATGTTGTGTGTTTGTGATGTTTGGGCTTTCCCTTTCATCTATTGTTTTCCTGCTGTGATTCTCATTCTCTCTTGATCCTCCCTCTTCTCTTCTCTGTACTATTTTCAACATCCTTTCTGCATCTCGCTCTTTCTTCAAAAATAACTTTAATATGTATATCCCTCTTTTTAAGATATGGGGCTTTTATAAACAAGGATACAAATGCAAAGGTAAGAGAGAACTGTATGTGTGCATGTTTGGCATGTCTGCAAAAAATTACCAATTCCTTTACCAATTCACCCATTCAGAAAAGGTCAATTAGGACAGAGATTTGAAGAATATAGAAATATAGATAGTTGCTCTTTTCAGTGCGGTGGACTCTCTGCTTTATTGTAACACTTCCCCAAGATTTAATTATGTGCTTCATTTACTCATGATTTCCATACACTGCTAAATGCGGAAGCGATCGCACATAGGGTCCATTACAGGACTGGAGATTTCGAGCTTCGTAAAGGATACAAAAGCACTATAGATTTATCATTAAAGCAGCCCATATTACTTCTGAAGTCATATGATAGCTTTGGATGAGAAACAGACTTACATTTAAGCTGTTAATTAACTCAATGAGCCAGTGAGTTGAATTCAAAAAACGATTCAGTGAACCAGATTTGTGGACTGTATCTGATGATTCATTGAAAATTTCTGATAATACTTGAAAAAAACTAAAAGGAGATTGCAACTTCTGTAATGAACTCTAATGAACATGAGGGTAGCTATAGAGTGGTTGTCAAGGTTTTCAATAAATTATGACCAAAATTTCAGTTTATTCCTTACACAATGCTACTGCACGACTTATAAGATTATAGCACAAAGTCATATGAACTGCTTTTATGCTACGTTAATGCTGCTTTTGCATATATTCAAGCTTAAAAACTCCCTGTCCCCATTGGGCAGGGCTAGGGGTGTCACGATTCTCCAAATCCTCGATTCGATTAAGTTTTCGATTCTAAGGTCACGATTCGATTCGATTCTCGATTTAAAAAAAAAAAATTAAAGCGCAGATTGCTATGCAATTTTTAGACTACACGTTTATGCATTATGCAATATAAATTTGTTCACAATGTACACTACACCATTGCCAAATTTAAAATATAACAAAAACAAGTAACATCATAAATGTAACAATAACTTTATTAAGTCAATTGGAAACTTTAGAGAAACTAAATGGCAGGTTACTTTGCTTTTGTAACTGCAGTCTTCTCAGAAGATGACATTTATGTTCACAATCACAACAAAACAAACAAAAGCAATAAAACAGCAATGTCCATAAACGCACATAGCAGAGCTTGCAAACTGTGGCTTTTTTGTCGACAACGCGAACGTTGTCAACATACCGCACTGCAAATCCAAAATACCTCCACACCGGCGACTTCAGAGAAGCAGGAGGGTGTTCAAGTTCCGTTGATGGGTCTTCGATATCTGCAGTTGCCATGATGTGTCAGTTAGAGGACTCGCAGCCTTTCAACAGGTTTTCCGCACCGTGATGAGTCGTTCATCATGAATGAGTCATTCATCATAAACGATCTGTTCATTGCCTCAGTCACGCGACAAATGAACAAAAGACTCGGAAGGTAAAGTAATTATTTGTTCCCTGTAGTGTAAATTATTTTTCACTGCATTCATTATGTACATCTTCTTAATGTTCGGGGAATTTGCATGTTAATAGTATAACATTTAAAGCCCCTGAAATGACTAGAAAAAAAGTTTAGTTAATTTTGATGAACGAGATTGAACAATAGAGTCTGTAAAACGATCCGAACTTTCCATCACGGACGCGACATGGGGCGTGGCAGTATCGACGATACCATTTTTTATTTCGATTTCGATACCATTGAATTAATTTCGATCGATTTCGATTTAATATCGAAATCGTGACACCCTTAGGCAGGGCCAGATTCAAAATTAAACTAGGAGTTAAAAATATCAATGATATTATATGGCAATGAAATGATATGCAAGTCCCAGGCACTCAATAAGTAGATAATGAGGAGAAGGAGAAGGATAAAAAGCCTTTATTAGATATGGCTTATTTCATTATAAAAAAGTCACAAGCCAACATATTTCGACCCACAAGTGGTCTTCTTCAGGGCCAAGTAACACACACAATGAGAATGTCGGAAAATTATAAATAACATCCCACCTGAAATCAGAAAGAATTAAATTAACCTAATAAGGTCCAAAACAATCAATTAACCCAATAAGGTAATCAGGTCTAACATAGTAGCGATAATCAACAAAATGAGCACAAAACACTCTCCGTCAACGTGGGTTATCTGGAGAGACAAAAATGGGAAAGACAGCATATATGAAACATAAAAGAAGTATAGAACAATTATATCATAAGAAACACTTGAACTCAATGTCCTCGTTCAGACCTGGAAAACGGAGTGCATCCAGCTGATGAATCCAAAATGCCTCACGCTGGTTAAGTTTACGAATCCTATCTCCACCTCTATCTAAAAGTTTCACATGCTCCATAACCTCTATCCTTAATAGAGAATCATTCCTATTATGCACATGCAGGAAGTGTTGGGCCATCTGATAATCAGGGCTGCTGGTACGAATAGCATATTTATGCTCCGCTAAACGATCACGTAGACGTCTTTTTGTACGACCTACATAAAACACAGTCTTACATGGACAAGACAAACGATAAATAATAAATGTAGGGTTACAATTTATAAAATCTTTAATCTTGAATGTTCTATTAGATTTAAAATCCACAAACGTTTTCGAGGGAGTGATGTTGTTACAATGGGGACAATTCATGCAACGATTTTATTTATTTATTTATTTGTTTATTTAACAGGGACATTGCACAACAAATGTGTTGCACAGACCAGAAATATAGCTAGAAGCTAATTTTCATCAGTAGTCCCTGGACAGAGGCAATGTGACAGCAGGTTAATACAGTGGACAATGAGCATTCCCAATGATGAGTCTTTTCACAATACAAAATACAGATAAAACACCTGCAAAAGGATCATCTCAACAAAACATGCAATTACACTACCAGTAATATTTACAACTAATTACAGTTCCCTTTTAAATTTACCTTCTTACATTTTTAACCAAACCCCAATTAACCAGTTTTGTGCTAATGATCACAAATCTGACCGTCTTTCAACCATTTCTTCAGGTTAAGTTTAAACTGTTGTAAGGTGCTACTCTCTCGCATAGTTAAAGGCAACGAGTTCCACATCCCTGCAGCTTTCACAGAGAAGCAATTCTGTCCAAAAGCAGAGGACCTAAAGTTGACATAACAGTCTCCTCTGGAGGAGGCTCGCGTTGTTCTAAGTCCTACCTCTTCACACGATTTCACAAACATACTCAGGGGCTGTGGTGCCAAATCATGAACAATTTTATATACTAAAATAACATTCGAAAACAAAACAAAATTTTCAAACGTTAATAATCTATATTTCTTCACAATGTTACAGTAATGGTATGAAACAGGTTTTTTTTATCTAAGACTTTGAGTGCCTGTTTGTACAAGCTTTGAAGCGGCTGTAACGCAGAGTTGGTTGATAAAGACCAATTTGTGATACAATATGTAAAATGTGACAATATCATCGCATGCAAATAAAGCTTGGCTGCATCTGTGCTCATTTGCGGGCGAATATATTTAAACTGCAATAAATTAAATTTTACAGTTTTTATTAGTTTTGAAACATGCTTTTTAAATGACAGTGTCCTGTCGAACACTACGCCTAAATACTTGATGGACTCTGCTTCGTGAATCCTTGTTCCTTTTACAATAATTTCCTTTGCAGAGTGAGAAGCATTCCTTTTTGAAAAAAAACGTGCTGACAGTTTTGCTAAAATTTAGTGTCAAGCATGATTGCACCATCCAATCTGAAATTTTTTCCATCGCTCCCTGGAGCACAGCTGCTGCTTTCTGTCTTAGTTTTGCATGGACATATATCACAGCGTCATTGGCGTACATTTGTACGTGAACTTCAGGACAAATAGCTGGAAGATCATTTATATAAACACTGAATAAAAGAGGGCCCAAAATGGAGCCTTGTGGCACCCCAACTGAGCAGTCTAAAAACTAAGACATAGTGCTCTTAATTCTAGTGCAGTGCACCCTATTCTCTAAATAAGATTTAAACCATCGTAATGTCTCGTCAGAAATATTGTAAGCGGACAATTTAGATAACAGGATGTTATGGTTTACCGTGTCGAATGCTCTTTTCAGATCTAAAAATATGGCACCCACCACACCCCCTTTATCCAACATGGCTTTGAGTTGTTCAACAAAATAACAAAGTGCCGTTTCAGTTGAATGGTGTTTTCTAAAACCGAACTGAAGAGGATTCAGGGGGTGCTCTCCATAATTCAAATGATCCATCAGTTGCATGGCCACTACTTTCTTGACAACCTTAGATATTATAGGTAGGATACTCACTGGTCTATAGTTGGCCAGCTCAGCTTTATCTCCTCCCTTATGCAAAGGTGTAACCACTGCCTTTTTTAGACAGTCGGGGAAGACCGCTTCTCTGATGGATCGATTGATTAGCTGAGTAGTAGGTCGACATAGAGTGACAGCATTCCTTCTAACCATACACGAATCTAAACCATAACAATCCTGTGACTTTGAAATTGTAAGTACTTGTAAAATTTTAAGGACTTCTTGCTCCGAGACCTCAATTAAGTGAAACACTGGTTTAGTTGAATCTACATATTTCATTTCCCTTGTTCTGTTACCAAAAACAACAACCAAATCATTAACAGAATCTTTGAAAAAACTATTAAAAGCACTAGCTACCTTTGATTCTTCTTGCGTTAAAGCATTGTTTATTTTAATTTCATAAAATTTTTGAGACGTTTTTTTCCGAGAAATAGTATTAATGTGCTTCCAAACTAAGTGATTGTTTCCTTTAGCTTGTGTTATCAAATCAATAAAAAAGTTTGCTTTCGAAGTCCTTAGTTCTTTCAATACTTTATTCCGATAATCCTTGAATAGACGCATATCATTGTCAATGTTTGATTTTAAAGCCTTTTTAAGTAGATAATCTCTTCTCCTCATCAAATTCCAAATATCTTTTGTCAACCAGGGTAAATGTGCCTTTTTGTTCAAGTTAACACACTTTTTAGTAAATTTCGCCTTAACATTATTGATTAGATCTAAAAAGCTCCCACAAAAGGAGCCTATTTCATCATTAGAGTTCAAAATATTCCAATCTACCTTCTCCAACTCTTGGTCAAAATGTGCCAAATCTCTATTGGGTATTTTATAAAAAAACTCTTTTTTATTTGTTCTAAATGTAAATCTATTTTTGTTTAATTTCCTTGCTATAAGAACTAAATTATGATCTGATATACCTGTGATAAAATTAAAAGATTTTATTATTCTGTCAGATTTGTTTGAAAATACCAGGTCGATTTGTGTTTTAGATGTTTTGGTTATCCTTGTCGGTCCCTTTATTAGCTGTTCAAACTCATAAAGTCCTATTATGTCCTTTAACCTTTTCCTACTGTTTTTATCTATCCAATTTACATTGAAATCCCCTAGTACAATTACTTCTTTACCCAGAGTATTTAAATCCTTTAAAATCTCCTTAAATGATGTATAAAATTGAACATCAGCAGAAGGTGGTCTATAAATACCAGCTAAAATAAATGACATCTGAGGTGACACATTTATAGTTAAAGCAATACATTCAATCTCTACATCCAATTTATCTTGCACATTTATCTGTTGGCATTGTAAATGCTCTTTAACATAGAAAAGTAATACACCACCTCTTCCAGTAGACCTATCCCTTCTAAATATGCTATAGCCTGGAATGCAGTATGCTGCCTGAGGAGATATCTTTGTTAACCAGGTCTCCGATAGACAAATAAAATCCAAGTTCGAGTCCGTAAGCAGTTTTTCCACCTGGTCGGTTTTAGAGGAAATACTCCTAACATTTAACTGTCCCCCCAGCAGACCTTTAGGTTTCGATTTAGCGTCCCAGATAACTTTAGCATGGTTGAGTGTGTGAAAGAGTGTCAAATCATACCTCCGTGACTGGATATAGCCCAATAGGTCTCTTAAGCCAACTTTCCTTCTTCTCAGGGGGAAGATAACTATGTAGCTACTAATTTATCACGAAGAGTTGGAGCCCTTCTGTAAGAAAACAAAGGCGGTTGAGGAAAGACCTGTTGGAGAGTGGGGTCAGAGTTGATAATGGCCCAATTCTGCTGAATTATCCTTTTTATCTGTTTTGCCTCCCTACTATATTGTGGGACAAACAAGGGGTGGGATCGAGTAACTGTCTTACGTCCTTTCTTAATCAGAGTGTCAGACCGGTGTAGGGATTTAGCTCTACAATGAGCATGAGGAACAATACCTGGTTTATAGGCTCTTTTAATAAAACATTCTGACATAATGTCTGCCTGTTTTTCAAAATCAACATCATCATCACATATACGACGTAATCGTTGGAATTGGGTGAAAGGTACATTATCAATGAGATAAGGAGGATGAAAGGAATCAGCCGAATGGTTTTACTGGAGGTCTTTTTTTTTTTTAAATCGTGGTATGTAATTTTCCTTCTGGATCAATAGAAATAGTAAGGTCTAAAAAGTCAATAGTGGTCTTGGAGTATTCTAAAGATAATTTAATATTCCTATTAATGGAATTAAGATATTGGTGAAACTCCAAAATCTGAGTGACAGTACCCTTAAAAATGAATAATAAATCGTGAATATAACGGCCATACCATGTAATACAATGAAAGAAAGGATTAGCCGAATTGAGGACATGCAACTCCCATAACCCCAAATTCAGACAAGCATAATTGGGTGAGAAACAACAACCCATTGGAACACCAATCTTCTGTTTGTACAATTTGTCAATAAACACAAAAATGTTGTTATGAATTATAAACTCGGTGAGTTGTACAATAAAATGAGAAGGAGGTCTAGTGTCAACTCTATCAGAAACGAAGTGTTTCAATGCATCTAAACCCTCCTTGTGGTCAATGTTGGTATATAAGGACTCAACATCCATGCTAATTAAATATTGGGATCCGACATTACCTATACTATGGTATTATATGATATTATATGGCACTTTGGATGAGAATTAGTTTTTTTAAATAAGTCACATTTCATTTTTAATACAAGAAAAGGCTGGCCAGGACAGAGAGCAGGCACAATCCTGTGATACTGTTGTGGAGAAGTGAAATGTGTTGCTGTGTTTGATAGTGCTGTCTGTATTCAGAGCTGCCAACTCTCCCGCATTGACCGTGAGATTCACGCAATTGTCACTTTTCACACGCTCACGCCACACATCCATTTTCTCACGCAGAGAAAAGTCGCGAAAGCAAAGAGGACACTGACACCGACAGACAAGACAGAGAAGGTTACTTTTGATATGGAACAAATTCTCAGCTCTCAGATTCTGCCAATTTTATTACGAAATTCAAACAATAAATGCCGTTTTGGCGCTTTTAAATGTGACAGATCGCTGTAGTTCAAATGGCACGTGAACCAATCATCTCTCTTTACTAGCCTAGTTAATAGTGAATTAATACGAATGATCAATAGGTGTGTAACGTGTGTTGAAAGATACAGTAGCCTACAACTTACCGAAATGTATATGCCTCATAGGCCTACTTACTGTAATATCGACCAATCAGTGTTTTTCAACCGCGGAAAGAGGTCAATAAAACAGCTGGAGTAGACTACAATGTCACATAACGTTACATTTACCTCAGGAAAGCCATAATGACCAGCACGTAAGTTGGTTAGAAAAAATTAGTATTTTATAATATATTTAGTATTAGTATAAATGAGTATTTTGCGAAATATGTGCACTATATTACATATTATTATGTTTTTTACTTATATCATTAAAATAATATAAAGTTGTTGTAATAAAAACCCCATTAGGCCTATATTTAATTTGAGTTGTTATTTTTAACCTTTAATAATACCAGCAGACAGGGCTCTCTGTAGTCTATGTTTACAGCATTAGGTGAAATTTTCTTTCTTGAGAAAAAATTAACATCTACTTTAGCCTACCTAATATGTATCCAAATTGAATCAAGATCGGAATAAAACCACAAGAATTCAATTGAAATTGTACAATTTGTATCAAGCAATAATAAAAGCAGTAGCCTATGCCAATTATTGCACCATGCTGTCACTAAACTTGATCAAATTATGTGTAGTTAGGCTACCAAATGTTTTGTCAACCACACTTATTGTGGTACTACACTTATTGTGATTCCAAACTTTTTGTATACTAAATTGTGAATTGTGGCTATACTTTTAGTACACTTTTTAGTTTCAAAAGTTCTCCAAAATAGAGAGAGAGAAAAAAAAAAAACATTAGTGCCTTGATATGGCCATTGTCTAAGCAATATTTTTAGGGAAGCCTGTACAGTAGTGATTGAGTGAGTAAAAAGAGAAACATGCAACATGGCCAAAATAGCCAGTGTTGACATTTAGCTGAGAGAAATGAGACAAGTGTTAAAATGAAAGGATATGGAAGAAATGAGAAAGTACTTCTCTTTTTTTTTTTTTTCATACATCTTTTATCACGCTTGTAGTGTTTTTAGCGCTTGTCATTTGAGTGTGCAAAAAAAGCCTCCTCTCTTCAGACGTTAACTCTCCTATGAGTGTTTTGACTCCCTTAATCTTTAACTCTCTCAGTTTCTGTTGTGTTGTGAAAAAGTACACGTTGACATACTTTTAAAAAGAGAACTTGTAATTATTTTCTTTAAAATAATATAGCCTACTTGTGTGCTAACTGAAATGCAATTAGTTAAACTTTAGAGTGATTTTTAACCACTTAAGTAGAACTTAAGTAGGCTAAATCTTTACATGTAATTTCATACTTCTATTGTTATTGAAATATGGTTGAAGTTTACTGCCGAATGTACTGCACCAAAAGCATTTGTGATAAGCTAAAATATATTTTTACCTAATGAGGTTAACCTCATTTCTATTGAACCGTATTTGTCATGTATTTAAAGGGCACCTATTATGCAACATTCACTTTTATAAGGCGTTTGAACACAAATGTGTGTCCACAGTGTATGTAAACAACCAGCCTACAATGGTAAAAATCCACCCAATACTTGTTATAATCCCCATATATCATTATCAATCTCTCACAACTAAACAAGCTGTTTCAAATTTTGCCCCTACTTCTACATAAGAGCAAAGCCCGTCTACGGAAAACCTGGCCACTCCCTATTAAGTCCTATTGTTCCAAATTTTGGTTGTAGTTCCACCAGAGTTCCACTGGGGACGATCGTCCGAGTGCAAAATGAAAGGGAGTCTATGGAGCTAGACGGCTAAATTTGTCTCTTTCCCCCGATTGTCGTTGAGAAATCTCAGATTTGAATGTAGGCTTTGCAAGTTCAACATGGGTTATAGGTCGAAAGTTGAATGAACAAGTACTTATGTCCTTTCGATTTCTTACAGGTTGAGTTGTTGTTGCCCATAACACGCTAGCATTCTGCTAATGGACGCTGATTGGTCAGTGAAGGACTGATTACGACCAGAGATACCGCTTGATGGCACCGTGGCATCTGAAGCGGGACCAGAATGTTAAGGCAGACTTAACTCTTCTAGCACGTGTATTTACCGGTGTCAGCTCTGTTGTCGATGCCTCGAGAGAAAGGAAAGTGCAGAGCGTGAAAGCACCAAAGTGATTGAAGGATTGCTGTAAAGCAGCATCTCTGGTCGTACGATGTGCATGACGTCATTGACATTTTAAAATACTTTTTAAAGCAAATAAGTGACTCTAAAAAATCTAACACCCAGTAATCTGTAATTTCTTTGCATCTCCTTTCGAAAACAACATTCAAATTACTAGCCAAAAAATTATATCCTGAGAAAAGTGGATTTTGAGGGGTATATCTCCATAGACCTCCATTCATTCTGCACTCGTCCTGTGAGCGCCCTCATATGGAACCAGAGTGGAACTGCAACCAGTTCAGAACCTGGAAGTTTACTGAGAGTGAAATTCCCATAGACAGTAAAAGAAATGGACACAGCGACCCCATAGACTTCAACGGAGAAAAGTGAAGTCAATTAGAAGCACTCCCTTCCTGATTGCCAAGCACACTGCAGGCCAGGGGCGCAACTACCCAGTGTCAGAGGGGTATGCAGCAACAATTTTTGCGCCCCCCCCCCTCAAAAAAAGAAAAATAAATAAGTGTGCCATGTAATAAGTGAGTAGGAACGAGTGAGAGCTAACAGATAAAATAAGTGCAAAATTGTCATTTATTAATACAATTAAACTATAGCTACTCCACCGTGATGAACCCCCCTAAAAAACTATAAGCTCCATTGGAACAGCAATACCAGTGTTTCTCACAGGATTTTAGGTAAAACTGTGGTAGGTGAACCTCTGTTTTTCTAGGGGGGGTTCGGGGGCATAGCTAACGCTGACTTTTTTTTTTACCAATGGCCGCCGATGTACGAGTTTTATGGGCCGTTAAGACAAAAAAAAGTATGAGATGTAGCGGCCGAAAAAGCACGTCGGTCCACCGGGAATCTCCCGGTAGTCCCGATGGCCACAGATATATAGATAGCATACATGCCTGGATGTCACACTTTAAATCCTACCTGTGGCTTTCAGCATGCACTTATTTAGCTGCTGTCGCATCAATTGACATGCCATCTCCTTTTCCCTCTTTCTTTTTCTATTTTTAGCCCCCCAGCATTTTGTTTTATCAATCTTTTTTGACGACAACTCACTCACTACTCGTACCTGCTCGCTCAGCGCTCACGGCGCCCCCGCCCGCACGCGAGTGACGCGATATTACCCCGCCCCCCTTCTCCATGAGGGCGCCTACTCTAGCCTTTTAGTCCTCTAAAATTTTATATAACATTTAAGAAATTCAGAAATGATTTAGAAACGCACAACAGCAGCTACATATAGAAAATAAAATATATATATTTTTTTTTTTATTAAATTTTTATTTATTTTATTTTTATTTTTTACCATCGCTTTGGCGCCCCCCATGGTGCTGCGCCCCTATGCGCCGCATATAGCGCATACCCACTTTTTGCGCCACTGGCGCAGGCTCAAACTAAGCTTGACGACGTAGGTGTGACGTGAGCAACCTGTCTCACAGTTGTACGTCTTCTAGTAGCTGTGCCAAGTAGCTGTGAATCTGAATCATTCCCTTCCGAATCTTGCAGAGCCAGAGATCGTGACTATTAGCTGTCCATGAGCTAGCAGCAGGAGCAGCTTTACAACTCTCTATGGGCTTCTCCCTTGACTTTATGCACTCCACGTCCCCCTGATTGCGCGGGAGCTTCTACTTCTGTCTATACGGTAATTTCTCTACTGTGCGACAGAGTCGCGTGTTATGACGCAATCGTTTGCCTATTTTTACAAAAACTGCTTCTACGGGGCCATAACGTAAGATACAAGGTAATGGTGCCTTTTATATATTGTCGTCTTTCTTTAGAAATAAACAATGGACAAATGGAGTCTTTAAACGCCTCAGATGTAAAGTTATTCGCTGCCAAAAGTGACGCCAAAATGAATGGGAGTCAATGGAATGCTAACAGCAGGTGAAGGCTTGTTAGCCAATGGGGAGACTTCAGTTTCGGCTGGTGGATTACCCCCTTGGAAAGTTCTCCCCATTTTAGACATTCTCTGATAAGAGTATGGAAACCCCACCTATGACTGGTGACGATCTGCACTAGATCCCGCCCTGAGTGAGAAGCAGTCCGACATTATAACCATAAACAAAACGATACCTGCTCTAGTATCTCCATGCAGCATTTTCTGGCTCTGTGGGCATCCTAATACAGTTCACACACAAGTACCTATACAACAGTTTATAGATTAACATGGTACAAGCTAGTCAATGAGATGAATAAACGTAACTCCACATCAATTAAGTTACATAAATGTATCCACTAACCATTCAGAAACGGCCATGTACAGTTTGACAGTTGCAGCCTCTCCCTGAGTCTCTATATCTGTGTCTGACTCCGGTTCAAGCGTATAAGGCTGCACCCCTATACTGGGTATTATTGACATTTTACCTCAGAGAAATTCGGCCGTTATGTTGTTCCTGTATCCGAAGCACATGTCTGCCCTCTTCTGAGGCAGAGCAGCAGCTCATTTGCATTTAACCCTTTAAGTGTCACCCCCCTTTTTTTTGAATATACATGAAAATGCACATCTCACCCCGGATTTCCACCAACTGCAGAACGGCTGCGGATTGGCTCCGCTGCGTGTCGGATCCGTGCTCCGCCGTCCTTCAATACCAGATACGGATTTGTTGCGGAACGGCTGCGGCCATGACTGACAGCTGAAGTCACGAGGACACACGATATCTCACGAATTTACGTTTGATCGCGCGATATAATAGGATGTAGTTTCTATAAATAGAACTACAAAATCAGCAACAGTTTGTTTCCATCCAGAGGAATTAAATTCCTCTTCTTTATTTTAATTATACATGTACCGGTATACCTCCTTTCCATTATGTTTTTTTGTTCTTTCTTTCTTTCTTTCTTTTTCTTGTTTCTAATATGTGATTCGAATGTTCTTTAATTTCATTGATATGCATGTTATCTTTAATGATCTTCATATCTTATGATGATTTGTAATCATTTAGAACAGTATATGTGAAACATTTATATCTATTATGTCATAGAATTAAAAAAAAAAAAAAGATCCGCCGTGAGCACTGGGTATTTTATTTTGGAAATTACCGGATGTTTTATTTAGTTTATGTGCTCGACTTCCTGCGGCGCTCTCCGGCATCCGGCAAAAATAGAAACTCTGCGCATCTGCTCCGGAGGGCTGCGGTCGCCGGAGCTGGGACGGAGTCGGAACGCAGCCATTCCGCAGTCAGTGAAAATACACACGTTGACTTGAATGGAAACCTATTGACTCCGCCGCCGTTCCGGAGCGGATCCGCAGCCGTTCCGCAGTTGGTGGAAATCCGGGGTTAAACTTAAATGGTTGTAATTCAAGAATGCTTCGGAATATAGACGTAATATTGGTCTCGTTTTAAAGAAGACATTTGGCAGATTTTTGTAGAATTGAAATAAATTAAGAAAATGAAACAGAAAAAAAGTTATAGTAGTTTGAGTTTATGAAAATGTACAATGTAAAAAATTTAATTATTCATATTTTATATAAAATATATATTTTCAAAACCTGGGCGACTCTAAAACTGGAAAAAAAATTAAAGTAAAAAATCTGAACAAGTTGTGTTTCAAATTTTAGGTTGATATCTCAAAAAATTAGCTTTCAGTAAGATTTTGTTTGGGCTCAGTACCAAACTTTTTCACTAGATGATAACCAGACTCCATTACTGCCCATATAAGGGCACCTCCATTTCCATATGTGTTTTGAGTGATTATAAACCATTATTTCCACAATTTTCATACAATTTATGAAGTAGACATCCTATTCAGAAGTAATATGAGAAGTTTGGCAGATTTTGATATGAATTCAACCTCTAAGAAACACAAAAAGAACAAGTATGTGCGTTATAGCTTCCTGCCACATCACAAATGGTGAATCTATAATTTTTTTCTTTATATTTAAAAAAAATTCAGACCTTTTTTTCTAAAATAATTGATTGGATGCTATCTTTTGAACTCTTGGCATGAAAACAAACTGAGGTTTTTATCCTTCTTTCATGATTTTTCATGTTCATCACTATTTCAAAATAAAGGTCTAAACACGCCTTAGGAGAATGAAAATATTCTTGTTGCAAATTGATCAATTATGGCTCCTCTGTAATTCATTTTGAAAATCAATCACCAAATATGGAAACTAGAGATTGTAAGCTTTCAAATGATATATAGTTTGTCAAAATTAGTCTAGGTTTAGTATAGGATATTACTGTTTTAAAAATGTAATGGATTTGGGCCCACCGGTGGGCCGGTGACTCTGGGGACACACACACAAATGGAGCGTTTTCCCTCACACCCAAAAAGGGGCAACTTTGACAAGCTATAATAAAAAATCAGGGTGGGATTTTGAGCTGAAACTTCACAGACCCATTCTGAGGATCTCAGACATTTATATTACATCATTTGAAAATGAGTATAATAGGTCACCTTTAAATGTATTCCTGATTGTAATGTAAAAAATGCAAGTTAGTACATTTGAAATATGTTGACCTTAATTTCAAATAACACACTACAGTTATTGGTAGTTGAATTATAATAAGTGCTTTACATGTGCTTTAGTAAGTCAACACATTAAAATAACTGCACTTCTTAAAATATGACAAAATATTAGGTTACACTTTTATAAAGTGTCCATGTTACAGTGTAACATTATTATAGATTTAGTACTGAGTAATATTAATTAACTACATGTACTTAGGGTTAGGTTTATTATGCATGTTAATTATGCATGATTTATAGTTATTGCTAACTACATGTAACGTGTAACAAGGACACTAAAAGATAAAGTGTTACCAAACATTATTAAAATAATGATTTTAAATGTACTTTAGAGTCAGTTTTCATTAATATTATATTATCTGTTAGTAGGGAGTTTTAGTAGTAGTTTTTTTTAATTATACTTTTCAGATTTGAAAAGCACTATAGCCTAAGTGAACATTCAATACAGTTATGCACACTTCTTTTTCACAAGGGATTTTTTTCACCTTTGTCTACCACCCCGAAGACTAACACTCACTCTCTCTCTCTCTCTCTCTCTCTCTCTCTCTCTCTCTCTCTCTCTCTCTCTCTCTCTCTCTCTCTCTCTCTCTCTCTCTCTCTCTCTCTCTCTCTCTCTCTCTCTCTCTCTCTCTCAGTTTGTGGCGTGAACTGTCATAAAGCATGTCATGGACGTCTGACGATTGAATGCCGTAAAAGAACGAAGAGCATCAGTCATGAAACACCCCCGTCATTACAGTCCAGATCCTACAGCTTTCCTCTGTCCAGTAATGCTCAATCAAACCTGCAGAACACAGGTAAACATATTCTCACACACACTGCACATAATTGCTGAACTTAGATATAGAAGCTTAAAGCTTAGAAATAAAAATGATAATTGAGACTCTTTATCTCACAATTCTGAAATTTTGTCTTGCCATTACAAGTTTACATCTTGCATTTTTGCCTTTATTTCTTGCAATTCCGAGTTTATAACTCTGTCAGAATTGTGAGATATTAACTTGTAATTGCGAGAAAAAAAGTCAGAACTGTGAGAGAAAAAGGCGCAATTACTTTTTATTTATTCATTCCGTGGCGGAAGCTTTCAAGTTTAACAAACTCTCTCTGTCTATTTCTGTTATTTCTTTGGTCTTCAGTCATCACAGAAGAGGATGTTGAGGCAGCTGAACAGGGTGTATTTGACTGTCACCTTTAAACTGGTAAACCAACATTCTGCTTGACTAATCACTACATAAAAACATTTCTCAAGAAAAAAAAGACAACAACTATTATATGCTGAATATAAAACATTACACATATTGTATTGTTAACTCAATATTGTTCCCTGTATGAAGTACAGATTTTTGTGTTGGGGCAAATTTCTTCCAATCACACCCAATGTTGAAGAAAAAAGAGCTGATCAGAGTCAGGAAAATTATCAAATTTTGGGATCGACTGTGTTCACTGTCACAGCCTGACACATCATAAGACATAGACATGCTGCCATCTGCTGGACTGAAGCTGCAACTGCTGACCAGATCAATCACCTCTTCCTTTTAAAGTCTGAATGTAATCTCAAACATATCTCAAAATCTCAAGCATTTAGGATTTATCATTATGGTGTATATTTTACCCAGGCTCCTGAAAAAAAAGAAAGAAAAACAATAAAAAAAAAATAATGAAAGATAATGAGGAAATTTATCATCAACTTAATGAAGAGTAAGTTATTTCGGTTACCATGTTCTGAGTTACAGAAATGTACATTTTGAAATGTACATTCACTGAAGTAATGATATCTTCTAACATCACCAAAGCACTTCTGGCTGAATTTAAATTTCAGTATCTGGTATGTGTGTTTATGTGATTGCACCTGAAATAGTTGATATTATGCAAGCAGTAATGTTCTTTAGATCGTTTTCGATGAAAAAAAATGTGGGGGAAAAATCCCAATTAATTTATCTTAAGAGAGTTAACTGCAATAAAAGTTAGTCATAGATATTCCAGCGGTAATTGGTGCATTAAAAAAATCTTCATCATCCGAATTGTGTAAGTTGTAAGTTGTCATAAATTAAAAAAAAACAATGATATAAAAAAGGCACTCCTTTCATACCATAAATATCATGCACGAACAAGTTTTTGAACAGAAACAATTAATTATTGGTGAGCTATTCACCCCTGAAAAGTTTTTTCTTTACTTAGTGTGTCAATTGTATTTTTTCTTCATCTGGGGAAGGAATATGCTGGTAAAAAAGAGACAAATCTTTGGGTCACATGTTAACGTGTTTTCCCTCTGCATATCTGAGCATTAAACATTAATAAAGAATTTGAATTCATTCAAAGGGTTAAACGTAATCACTCATGATCGTTTGGATGTATCATGGCATGCTGAATGGTTAAAGATCTTAATGAGGAAATACATTAAGGTATGTTTGCTGTTCGATCTGATGAAATAAAAATATATATATTTTTAAATTTAATTATATTTCGATTTGAAGTAGTTAAACACCCCTTTAAAAAAAGTCTGGCTCTGTTGCTGGAAGATGCCAAAAGCATAATCCGTTTCACAACACTATAGGTCAATATCTCACATTTGAGAATATCCTAGTTCTCTCTCTTTTTCAATATGTTGTAGCAGTTGCTGTTAAGATGAGATTTCCAAAATTCTTCCAATGATCTGAGAAACTGTCAATATTAGTCTGGGAAATCTGACTCTTATGTGATGTGACATTAGGCATGTATTGCATGCATATTAACTAATATGTTCTTTTCAAATATCCTGTTATGTTGAATGTTTTGTTTTTTTATTTACAGAAAGATTTGAGAATGCATTTTACATTTAAGTAAATTTGTTGTGTTGCACCCTGAAATATTGTTTGTTCTGTAATACAAAAGATGAATTTTCCTTGGTGATAATTGAATGTATTTTTCTCATGCAACTACCTTTTAATGTGCCGGTCTGTAGGAATTTTTCAGTGACATAATAAATATTGCTATATCAAAATATCTATGAGCGACAAAATTACATGAGCCTCTCTTCTCTTCTTTTCTGAGTCTGTAGTCATAAAAAATCATTTACAAACTTCTCACACTTGCACTATTAGGATTTTCTTAAGTTTTAGCGCCCCCTAGTTTTGGAAATTGATTAAGTTAACTCTCGTGTCATTACATATGGCTACAAAACTTATATGACTTTTTCCTGCAGAACACAAAATAAAATATTCTGAAAAGGGTTCGGTGTTGTTTATGTTATATGTTTTTTGTTTTTTTTTTTGGGGGGGGGGGGGGGGGGGGGGGTTATCACAACATTCTTCAAAATATAATCTCTTGACAACCAGATTAAATTTTTTTGGGTAAATTGTCCTTTTAGTAATGTCTTGAAAATGTCCGTATTTGAGCAATGCAATAACTACTACAAATATGGTTGTGCGATTATGATTAATGCCAAAGAAGATTTTGATATAATCTACATTCAACTTGTCAACTTTGTCTCCATTGGCTGTTCTGTAGTTTAATTTGGTTAAAGTGCCCCATATGATTTTTCGAATATTCCCTTTTTATGCAGTGTGTAATGATTTCCATTTCACGAGAGTAGATGTTAAAACTTCATGCTGATTTGTACTCGGCTTTCGCCAAGATAAGCAACACTAAGACGTAGCTTTACAGTAAACTATGCTTCACCCATTTACGCTTCTTTCCATATGGTGGTGTGACTCCCCTTCTGTCCGGCGTTAACGACTGCAGTGTACTTGGCGCGTCAGCACACACGACGGCTGCAACTACAGTGTGGTCTCCCTAGTGGACCAGCACGACAATCGTCTGGATTGAGCCAAGTAGGGGACAACTCTGGGGTCTTCAAGTGGGCACCTTCCGTCCTCAGTGTTTCGTCGACTAGCCCACGACACCTCAAGAGGGCTCGACAGTGACTCTGGCGTCCCAGAGTCACCCCCCTCCGTTCTCCACTCAACTCAGCCCAGCTTACTGACCTCTACATCCCTCCTGCTGATGAGACCTAACCACAATCTCACAATCTCTCCGCAACCCAACCATACGCGCCAACCTGTTTGACTAAGGCTATTGAGCCCCACTGGTACGTTAATATGCAGTTTCAGTGGCAACGGTTCCATATGGCATACCACCTACCGCAATAACACAATATCTGCCCAACCACCCGTCATTCACGGAATATACACAGGAACGTAATGACTGTAAATACTATACACCTATACAAATAAACTTTTCAAGTTTTCAAGAACTTGCCTGTACACAGCCAGCTAGAATCTTTCCGTCTCAACCACAGCCAGTTACTGCTCCTTTCTGCTGCTTCAGATAAGCTCTTTACTGCGCGACGCAACTCTTGGCCACTGAATCCGACGTCTCTGAGGAACCGGGTTGTAGAGTGTGCCACAAAACCTCGACAACCCACTTCCACTGGATAAACCTGGACTCTCCATCCTCGCTGTTCTGCTTCAGCGGCCAGATGAGCATACCGCAGTTTCTTCCTCTCATATGCCTCATTTACCAAATCCTCCTATGGCACTGTTAACTCTATCAGTTGAACAATGCGTGCTGATCCAGACCACAAAACAATATCTGGTCGTAGTTTAGTGGTGTCAATCTCAGGTGGAAAAATAAGCCGTTGATCAAGATCAGCCAGCATCTTCCAGTCCCTAGCAGCAAGTACGATGTCAGACACTGTAATTTGCTCTGGCCCCCTTCCTGTACGCAGGAGTGATGAGATAGTTAGCAGATTGGCCTCACTCAATGGTTGGCTGTCGAAGTGGTGTCCGCAGAATAATATAGAATTCATAGACATTTGGAAAAGTTTTTGGGGCAAGCCTGATCTGTTGAAAAGAGATGGTATCCATCCCTCCTGGGCTGGTGCTGCTCATCTCTCTAGTAATTTGGCTCATAGTCTTAGAGATAAAACATGACAATCTGGGGCTCAGGTCAGGAAGCAGGCACACTGGCTAAACCGACCGTCTGCTAGCGGCCTCACGTCACCAAGGTCAGATAAATCCCATCACATAGAGCCTCTTTCACCTAGATATCTTCATATAGAGACTGTGTCTGTTCCCCGAATTTGGAAATCCAAAAAACGTCAGGTTAAAAATTGAATTGATGTTTAACAAATAAAAAACATATGTAATACAGATGAGCAAATGATAAAGCTTGGGTTGCTGAATATTCGATCCCTTACTTCAAAATCTCTCATAGTTAATGATATGATTTCAGATTATAATCTTGATATGCTGTGTTTGACAGAAACCTGGCTAAAACCAAACGATTACATTATTTTAAATGAGTCAGCCCCACAAGATTACAGTTATAAACATGAACCTCGTCTGAAAGGCAAAGGGGGAGGTGTTGCTGTAATTTATAGTAATATTTTCAAAACCACTAAGAAATCTAGTTTTAAATATACTTCTTTTGAAGTATTGGTGCTTAATGTAAAAATGTATAGTGTAAACGATAAATCACATTTGAGAATTATGCTGGCTACTGTATACAGGCCACCAGGGCACCATAAAGATTTTATCAAAGAATTTGCGGACTTTCTATCAGAATTAGTATTGGCTGCAGATAAAGTACTAATTGTTGGTGATTTTAATATACATGTAGATAATGAAAAAGATGCATTGGGATTGGCATTTAAAGACATTGTAAACTCAATTGGAGTTACACAACACGTGTCAGGACCTACTCATTGTCGTAATCATACTCTAGATCTAATATTATCACATGGAATAGATGTTGATGCCGTTGAAATTCTGCAGCAGAGCGATGACATCTCAGATCATTATCTAGTCTCATGTAAATTACATTTAGCCAAGGCTGCAAAGCCGACTCCGTGTTATAAATACGTTAGACCTATAACTTCTGCCACTAAAGATTGCTTTATCAATAATCTTCCTAATCAGTTTCATCATCTCAGCATCCCGGATAGCTTAGAAGAACTTGATATTGCAGCAGAAATGTTTAACTCTCTCTTTTCCAGCACTTTAGATGCAGTTGCTCCGTTGCGCTTAAATATGATTAAAGAAAATAGTCCAACGCCGTGGTACAGCGAGCACACCCGGGCCCTTAAGAGAGCAGCCAGAAAAATGGAGCGCAACTGGAAGAAAACTAAACTAGAGGTATTTCGGATTTCGTGGAAAGAGAGCTCGATTGCTTACAGAGAGGCTTTAAAAGCTGATAGATCTGCTTATTTTTCAACCCTATTAGAAGAAAACAAACATAATCCAAGGTATTTATTTGAAACAGTGTCTAAACTAACGAAAAAGGAAGCTTCAAGCTCAGAAGTGTCCAAGCAACACATCAGTGATGACTTTATGAACTTCTTCACTTATAAGATTGATAATATCAGGGACAAAATTATAACTATGCAACCATCTACCACAGTATCGCATCAGGGAGTGCATTGTAGTGTCCCTGGGGAAAATTTTTATTCATTTGTTGCTATAGGAGAGGAAGAATTCTGCAAACTCGTTAATTCATCTAAATCGACAACTTGTATGTTAGATCCTATACCGACTAAGCTACTGAAAGAGATGTTTCCAGAGGTCATATATCCTCTTCCTAATATCATTAATTCATCTTTGTCTCTAGGATACGTGCCAAAAACCTTTAAACTGGCTATGATAAAACCGCTTGTTAAAAAACCACAACTTGATCCTACAGAATTAGTCAATTACAGGCCGATTTCGAATCTGCCTTTTCTGTCAAAGATATTAGAAAAAGCAGTATCTTCACAACTACGTTCCTTTCTAGAAAGAAATGATATCTGCGAGCAAATCACAAATGATTTGCTCTTATCATCCGATCGTGGTTGCATCTCTCTATTAGTGTTACTCGATCTTAGTGCTGCATTTGACACCATTGACCACAACATTCTTTTAAATAGACTAGAAAACTATGTTGGCATTAGTGGAATTGCAGTAGCATGGTTTAAATCAAACTTAACTGACCGTTATCAGTTTGTAGCAGAAAATGAAGAGATGTCTTATCGATCACAAGTTCAGTATGGCGTACCACAAGGCTCAGTACTAGGACCGTTGCTGTTCACTCTGTACATGCTACCATTAGGAGATATCATTAGGAAACATGGAGTTAGCTTTCACTGTTATGCCGATGATACTCAGCTGTATATTATTTCTTCAAAACCCAACGAAACTTACCAATTCACAAAATTAACGGAATGCATAGCTGATATAAAATATTGGATGACTAGTAATTTCCTACTACTAAATTCTGAAAAGACAGAGATTCTAATTATTGGACAAAAAACTTCCACACGTAATAACCTAGTGTGGCCAAACGGCTACCAGCAAGACAGGAATCAGCCTAACTACAGAAATAATTTTGGTTGTCGACTACGCCATCTAGGGACTTGCACCCTAAAATTATATTACAAGCCACCGGCTTTTATGTACTCAAAGCACACAGATCCGTTATCAGCGAGTAACTGGGCAGAGTCATGGGTTCAAAAAAAAATACACTTTATTCAACAAACTTCAGACACATTATAATAAAAAATAAAAAATCACCCCTCAATGGAGTATTATACAAAATACTCAATTGCAATTGAACACACAAGAATGTAAAAAGAAAAAAAAAAGAAATAATCAAAAAGCTGAATATCAATAAACAGCAACGGTAAATCACCACAAGAAAACAAATCAAAATAACACATACATTCCCAACACATTCATCAACACAACCATACAGGGCTGAAGGCCATCCACCTCGGGCACCCCCGGCTTGAAGTGACCTCCAAAAAAAGCAAAACAAGCTCACTCAATACTCCCACCATACCACACCGGTGAAATACAGCACTCTCACGTGAACGGGAGACCCCACTACCACAGCCCTAGGACACCCGCGTAAGTGGCCCTCAGCTCCTGCATGGAAACACAAAAAAATAAACAAACAATACAATTTCCAACTTCTCGTCACTGTCAAAATAATACAAAACAAATTAATTAGGTCGAGATGGAACAGTCAGCTGGGCTTCCGTGCCCCAAAACCCAGAATTCCCAATAATAACAAAATCATACAAAAAAAAGAAAAATAATGAATCACAATACTGAATCTAAAAACACACAAAAAAACTCCTTTTAGTCACGGATCACACCACAACAACAAAACAGCAAAATAAGTCAAACTATTCAATAAATCAATTAAATGAAAAAAAAAACAAAAAAAACACAAACAACAGAACTGAAGATCAATTAAAAAAAGGAACTAGACAACAATTAAATTCACCATTGCATTTTTAGACAACGAACACAATCCAGGTTGACTGAAAACACACACACAAAGAAAGAACACACAATCATAAAATCCGGGTGAGACAACAGCGCCGACCGGGCTGCTCGCGCTACTGCCAGATATTGCAGCATGTGATGCCCAGGCTATCCAATACTAAGATTTTAAGAGTCCGGATATGGTCAAATCAATTCTAATGGCAGAAATACTCAATACATACCACGGATGACGATTTCCCTTACGTAGATGAACTGCAGCTGGTGTACAGATGCCACTAAACGGCAACGCCACAGAACGCTGCAATGATACACACTATAAGCGCTCATAACCCAACCCCGAACCCACGTGAACGCCACTCACCTGAATAAACAACTGGCCCCAGACCAGCTGCTCGTCAAGTGGTCCAACTGATTCACATACTACCAGCCTATACCAGCGCCAACAAAGAATATTTTATTGTAATATCCGCAGCATACAGATCAAACGCAAACACGTACGCATACTTTTTCTCCTGCAGCACGTCGACCCGGAATGATAACAAACCAATAGAGCGGGTGTTACAACCGATTGCATCACCCCACTGGCACAGCCCATTTAAATACACACTTCCTCATTTAATATACCCAATGGGTGATCTCTACGTCACCCACACACTACACTAGAATACTGTCTAACACTTGATGGCTGCTCTGTCAAGTCTTCGTCATCGGTTAGGAACCTGGGTGTGCTCTTTGATACCAACCTTTCTTTTGAAACCCACATGTCAAGTATCTGTAAAACTTCATTTTTCCATCTTAAAAATATATCTAAAATACGCCATATGCTCTCATTGGGAAATGCGGAACACGTAGTTCATGCGTTCATGACCTCAAGGCTAGACTATTGTAATGCTCTACTGGGTGGTTGCCCTGCACGCTTAATAAATAAACTACAGCTAGTTCAAAACGCCGCAGCTCGAGTTCTTACCAGAACCAGGAAATATGACCATATTAGCCCGGTTCTGTCAACACTGCATTGGCTCCCTATTAAACATCGTATACATTTTAAAATATTTTTGATTACTTACAAAGCACTAAATGGTTTAGCTCCGCAGTACTTGAGCGAGCTCTTAACGCATTATAGTCCTTCACGTCTATTGCGATCTCAAAATTCCGGCCAGTTGATAATACCTAGAATATCTAAATCGACTGCTGGCGGTAGATCCTTTTCCTATTTAGCACCAAAACTTTGGAACAGTCTTCATACCATTGTCCGGGAAGCAGACACACTCTGTCAGTTCAAAGCTAGACTAAAAACACATCTTTTTGACCTAGCATACACATAATACATTATAGACTTCTATAATTCAATGTTAGGCTGCATAGATTAGGTCAGCCGGAACTGGGAACACTTCCCTTAAATCTTGATGTACTCGTTACATTATAAGAAGAATGACATCTACGCTAATATTAGTGTCTTTGTTTATCCCGAGGTTTTCCCGCAGCCTGCCGGATCTAGGCCGTATCCAGATCTGACGAAGGAGATCCGCCTGGACCCGATGACAATGCAGTGCTGAAGTGTCAAGTATCCTCTCCCTATGGAGGATCCCTTTCCCACTCTACAGATAAAGCGTTGTGAATTTCGGTTCGCGTACCCCGAAGTGATAAAATAAAACAAAATTCTGTATCAAAATTTATAGGCAAGACAAGTAGTTTTGAAGGGTTGGTCAAAATCCCTTGCCTCTTCAAATACATCTATAATCATAAATCCTTTTGGATGCTTATATACTTCCTTATAAAAAATCAATAATCAAATATATTCATTATCACATACTAATTTTTATATTCTTTGTGCTTGTGAAATTATATTTTCTTAAATGCATGTGATGGAAGTAACCAGTTTCTTTTAGGTGCATTCCAATCTTACTTTGAGATTGCACGTAGTACACGCAGGACACGAAGGCCATGTAACCCACAAGGCCGTTTGTCTCTTTCTCTGGTATCAGAAGAAAGGTTAGAGGGTCCTAAAGGCAGCATGGACACATATGATCCTTCGCTGGACAGATGGTCAAGCTATATTGAGCGTTACAATTGAACTTTAATTGTTGTATTAAAGTGTATTCTTTCCAGTATATTTCCTTCCTTGGGAGTAAATGCCAGTTATCTGTTTTTCTCCCAAACGAGTGAATGTTTTAGCATTATGTTTTGGTATACTTAACTGGAGCTCAGACTCTCTTCAGCCTTGATGGGAGCTGTTATTTGCTAGTGTCTGTTATTTGTGTGTGTGCGTATGACATTCTATGTAGGTTCTGGACGTTCGGACCAGACAACCCGGCGCCCTTCTCTAACCTGCGAGGCCACCACAGACCTAAATCTATTGAGTGGACGACAACTATCTTTACTAATGGCGATAGGCACCCCTATCTCCTCACATGTGTTAAATTGTTTAGGCTCTTAATGTTTCTTAGCCAATGAGAATCATTCAACCTGTAAGCAATGACGTAGCTTAGACCTTGGAAATGGTATAACTGCTGTGATCTTTGTAACTGTAAGCGAGGCGGCCTACGAACTCCTGTGTGAGTCTTGAAGCTGACTTCTGCTGATGAAACTGCAAACTATCTTCAGTAAAACTTTTCTTTAATTTTTTATAATTCTGACTCCGGGTCTTCATTCTTCATATCTGGTTCTGGGTCTTTAACTGTACACCCCCTTACAGTTAGTTTAGGCATGGGTTGTATGGAATTTACAAACCTGCGCACATATTTTCAAAAGTACATAACTATAGAATCAATTCTGAATGAGCATGTGAACGCCGTCAGCGTTAATCACAGGTTCGCGTTTAAAGTCTGATCATTTCGACGGAGGTGAATCGATCAAAATTAACTTTAGCTGGAAATAATGTCACAAGGTGACGAACCAGCAGCGGAACTATATACTCCACGGAGGAATGTTTCCACCCGGAGCGCTTTCAACGGAACACCCAGCCAGCCTTGTATGCATCGCTACCATAGCAACAGCAGCTGCTGATGACAGAGTGACAGCAGGTGCGGCGCATCAAGGGGCTGTTTGATGATTGGGACACACAGCGTTTTGACACAGATAAAAACCAAGCTTTGGGAGACCAAGTGGTGTTGAGTTCAGTGCAGTGTTCTGTGTTTCGGTGTTCGGGTACTGTGTCCTGACTTTGTTCCGTCGAGGAGGGCTGAGAGTTTCTGTGGGACAAATCGGCTGGTGAGATCGACCCGCGGAAGGGAATCCGCTACGAAGGATTGGCTGGTGTGGAACAGAGAAGCAGAGGAGAAGTCGCCTTGGAAATATCAAGTCCCCTTCTTGGGTAGAGATAAGTGCAAACCTTTTACTGGCCGTACGGTATGTGATTTATACACAAAGACACTGTATATGAAGAGAAGCGATCTAGGAAAAGGAGTCTAGACACCGTAAACGAGAAGACAGCTGTTGTGATGCATGATTGAGGTTGCTATATATTCTTCGGTCTTACTGTCCCCGCTGTTCAGAACAAGGAGGTGGGCTGTGGCCTTATATTTCACAGAGTGGTTGAGAGTGACGTGTGTTGATGCTGTGCCCCACTGGGTGTGTTTGAAGTGAAGTTACTGCATGCTTACTATACCGAATTCTGTCACGTGCCCATCGGCCTTGCCCTGTGTTGCAGTTTGGAGTTGCTGAGGAAGAGATTAAGTGACGGTGGAATTTAAAGCCTGCTGTGTTCTGATTCATCATTGATGCTGTCCTGGAGAACGGAGGAAATCCAGTTACCTGCTGTTCTGAGTGTCCCCCATCTAAGGCCGCTTGCATACTGTTCCATCATCACTGTTGTGGAGAGCGGAGAAAACCCAGGTATCTGTTGTTCTGAGTGTTGTACATTCCAAGCCTGCCGTGTTCTGATTCATCATTGATGCTGTCCTGGAGAACGGAGGAAATCCAGTTACCTGCTGTTCTGAGTGTCCCCCATCTAAGGCCGCTTGCATACTGTTCCATCATCACTGTTGTGGAGAGCGGAGAAAACCCAGGTATCTGTTGTTCTGAGTGTTGTACATTCCAAGCCTGCCGTGTTCTGATTCATCATTGATGCTGTCCTGGAGAACGGAGGAAATCCAGTTACCTGCTGTTCTGAGTGTCCCCCATCTAAGGCCGCTTGCATACTGTTCCATCATCACTGTTGTGGAGAGCGGAGAAAACCCAGGTATCTGTTGTTCTGAGTGTTGTACATTCCAAGCCTGCTGTGTTCTGATTCATCATCGATGCTGTTCTGGAGAACGGAGGAAATCCAGTTATCTGCTGTTCTGAGTGTCCCCCATCTAAGGCCGCTTGCATACTGTTCCATCATCACTGTTGTGGAGAGCGGAGAAAACCCAGGTATCTGTTGTTCGGAGTGTTGTACCTTCCAAGCCTGCCGTGTTCTGATTCATCATTGATGCTGTCCTGGAGAACGGAGGAAATCCAGTTATCTGCTGTTCTGAGTGTCCCCCATCTAAAGCCGTTGCATGTTGTGATACATTCGTTGCAATCTAGCGTTTGCTGTTCGGGGTGTTACCCCTAAGGCCTGCTGACCTACAGGAGCTGGTCGATTGTCCGGACTTGCCGATCTGACCACCCAGTCAGCCTTCTCGCCAGCCCTCCGAAACCTTTCCGTTACCCGTTGTATGGGGAAAAACCTACTGTACTTGGAGTGCCCACTTGCTGTCCGGTCGACGTCTGTCACCGTCGTGAGCTTCTGTATCCGCTATACGGGGAGGAACCAATTGTACTTGGAGTACCTACTGGCTGTCTAGTCGACGCCCCTTTCACGGCCGTAAGCTTTCTGCATCCCCTGTATAGGGAAGAACCAACCGTACTCGAAGTACCCACCTGCTGTCTAGTCGACGCCTTTCCACAGCTGTAAGCTCTCTGCATCCCCTGTATAGGGAAGAACCAACCGTACTCGAAGTACTCACCTGCTGTCTAGTCGACGCCTTTCCACAGCTGTAAGCTCTCTGCATCCCCTGTATAGGGAAGAACCAACTGTACTCGAAGTACCCACCTGCTGTCTAGTCGACGCCTTTCCACAGCTGTAAGCTCTCTGCATCCCCTGTATAGGGAAGAACCAACCGTACTCGAAGTACTCACCTGCTGCCTAGTCGACGCCTTTCCACAGCTGTAAGCTCTCCGCACCCACCGTCTAGGGAAGAACCAACCGTACCTGGAGTACCTACTTGCTGTCCAGTCGACGCCCCTCTTCACCGCTGTAAACTTCTGCACTTGAGAGATCGAGAAGAGTACAGTCTACTTAGAGCCCGAGAAGGATAAGCCGTGCTTAGAGTACTTACCTGCTGGTCAATCCGCGTCCCCTCCATAGCCGAGAGCCTTGGCATCCGGAAAGTCTGAGGGGTTGAGTGGACCGAGTCCCCGCCTGTTGTCCGGCCGACGTCCCGGCGGCCACTGGATGCTGGGGAGGAAGGAGGAGTTTTAATTAGGATCTACAGATTCTTTTAATCAATAAAGCTTGTTACATTTTACTTTCCTTGTCCGCCTGGTTTCTGGTTTGCTCCTCAGTGGTACATTCTAAAGGGAGGGGGTAGACCCAGTCGACCCTCCCGACATGTGACAATAACATTATTCAAGAACCATTATAAAGCCAAAACAATCTCTGTTACCTTAAATTATATGTTTATCTCTGTAAAGCTGCTTTGAAACAATCCATTGTTAAAAGCGCTAAATAAATGAAGATGACTTGACTTGACTTGGTGTGGTATGGCCATCACTGTCATCGCCAGTGTCCCATGCATATCGACTCTCACTAAAAAGCTGTGGTAAAACGTGAGGAAATGCTCGATTTTTTTTTTTATAGCTGGCAAAGTTAAAGTCTTATGAAATACATTGACACTTTATTATTGTCCTTTCAAAAGTAACTGAATGCCCTGCTACATATATTAGCCAACAGTAATTGTAATTCTATTTAAAACATATTAATGTAGGCTACGTGTATAATTATAATGTCATTATAAAATATATAGTTGTTTATATAGACACTATAAATGCATGTATTTGAAAATTATTAATTTTCCGCTTAAAAAAAACGTTCCATGCATAGCCTAGATCTATGCGTCACCTGAACCCCCATAATAAAGATGGCTCTGTGGAGGTGGATGACTTCTCATTTTAGACACACACATACCTCTGAAGGGATAGAAAAGTCCTCGGGACTTGGTTCCGCATCACTTGCAAGACGCAACCTGCATTGGTTGTCAACAAGGCGAAGTCCACCATTCTCCAATTCTCGAAGCTCTCTCGAGAAAAATGTTTGCGGCACACACTATAGTTTAGATGTGTCCGTGGTTGATGGCAAACCAACCGCCCAGAGCCAGAGTCAAGCCCTGCCCTGGCAGCATCGCGGCAACCCACTTGGACTTTTGCACCACAAAAACAAACACTTGCGTCCCATGATTGCCTCTCTCATCTACTACGCGATATCACAGTTTGACATGTCTGTCATTGGAAAGATCGACGTGGTGTCATGAATAATTAAGAGACAGTGTCTTCTCATAGGATATGAAAACTCAGTCTCATTAATAATTATGAGACACCGATGAGTCATCAAAGCACTCACAGTGCACTGCCACGTCACAGTCTGTGACATGGACACTGTTACGCTGGGGCAAGGAATGAAGTGGAGAGAGAATTCATGTGCAGGACTTATTTAATGAAACAAAAACGTGTAACATAAACAGAAACTCAGGGCAGGAACACAGAACAGCAGGGCAGGAACACGGAACAGCGAGACAGTAACATCAACGACTGACAAGGAACAACTAAACTACAGGGGTATAAATACAGGGGAAAACAAGCTAGACAAGATAACAACCCCCTTGTTATCTTGTCTAGCTTGTTTTCCCCTGTATTTATACCCAGTGTATTTATAGCCCAGTGGTTAACGAGAAACACCTGGGGAGACTAATCAAACTAATGGGGAACTGAAAACATGTGACGAGACAGGGGAACACAGACTTGGATTATGACATAGCCCCCCACCTAAGGAGCGGATTCCAGACGCTCAAAAAACAAACAATAAACACAACAGTACAGGAGGGTGGTGAAGCGGAGGTGGTCGCGGAGGTGGTCTCGGGGGAGGGACGGAGGGCCAGGCCCACAATGGGAACCAGTACCGGGATATAGCAAGGCGGGCCTGGGCCGTGGAGCATGGGCGACCAGGGCGGAGCAGGCTGTGCAGGCGGCCAGGGCGGAGCAGGATGAGCAGACGGCCAAGGCGGTGAAGACCCCTCGGGCGGCCACGGCGGTGCGGCCCTCATGGTCCCATCGTGGACCCTACTGCCCCCCCCGGAAATTTTCTTGGGGGCGGCTATGGGGTCACAGGCTGGAGCAGGCACCGGCTCAGAAACAGACAGCGTGGCTTCAGCCATTTTGTCCGTAGACACTGGCTGGGCGGAGGTGACGTAAGCAGTCTCTGGCTGGGCGGACGTGACGTGAGCAGTCTCTGGCTGGGCTGTCTCGACGGGACGAGACTCTGGCTGAGCTGGCTGGGCTGTCTCGGCGGGACGAGACTCTGGCTGGGCTGTCTCGGCAGGGCTGACGGTGAGCGCAGGCTCGGCGGGGCTGACGGTGAGCGCGGGCTCGGTAGGGCTGATGTTGAGATTTCGTATAACATGAAGATCCGGCAGGGTGCAAAGATCTAGTTGAGCCCGCAGATCCGACAGGGTGCGCAGGTACTCAGACCAATCAGGCATGGCGGCAGCCATCCTGGGAGTTAAGATCAGGCAAGGGGACCTACTTAGCTGCAGATTTCCCCAAAGTCCTGCTGGATTCATTAGTGGTCAGTCGTTCTGTTACGCTGGGGCAAGGAATGAAGTGGAGAGAGAATCCATGTGCAGGACTTATTTAATGAAACAAAAACGTGTAACATAAACAGAAACTCAGGGCAGTAACACGGAACAGCAGGGCAGTAACATCAACGACTGACAAGGAACAACTAAACTACAGGGGTATAAATACAGGGGAAAACAAGCTAGACAAGATAACAAGGGGGCGTGGTTAACGAGAAACACCTGGGGTAACTAATCAAACTAATGGGGAACTGAAAACATGTGACGAGACAGGGGAACACAGACTTGAATTATAACAGACACGATGAAGATTTTAAACCCGGAAGACGAAAAAAGCGGAAAAAAAAATGAACCATTATAACCCTACTAATAAATCTAACAGATGCTAACATTGTCTTCAATGGTGTTCAACACACATACCTCTATTAAAATCTCAGAAAATTTGGTTTGGGGTTTCATGACCCTTTAAATGTGGGCATGCATACGGGTGTGTCAGCAGAGTAGTTTTCTCTCCCTTCCGCATTTGTGGAGCTGCTTGAGGTTGTGTTCCTGCCAACATGATGATTCAGAGCCACACACAGGCTCATTTCAAACAAATATCGAAAAAAATGTACCTCCGTTTGGCAGCATAGCAACTACTAAAGACCAGCTTTTCACTGGGCTTCTGCCCCAGCAGCTCCAACTTAAAGGGGTCGGCTATAAAAGCAACACGTCTTCGGCCCTGTCACGACAGCGCCTCTGATGCCACTCTCCTCGGCGGAGGACCCTGATCTTCTTTCACAGGATACACATCAGCTGAGCTAAACCAATGCACTCACTCTCTCCTGCCTCCTTGTACTGGGACTTCAGAGCTATCATCTCCTGCCTGATGTTTTTAATTCTCACCGCTCTATGGTTTTTGTAGTAAGGCATTTTCATACTTTTTCCCTCCTCTCCTCCAAACCGTTCTGCTCTCATGTTGACAATGAATGTTGTCATGGCTTGCAGCTTTCCATCAGCCTCTCCCTTAACCGTTGCCTCAAATCTGGTTGACATCTTTATCAAACTGCTTCCACGGAGAATTTATGCTAGCTGCTGGCCATTTGATCTGCCCCCTGGTGAAATTAATGTTAGAGGGGATTTTTTTGCAACATGTGGAGGTTTCGGGGCACTATGGGGTCATATTTTAGTGTAGATAGATGCTTATTTCTCCACAAACATTTTGTCAGACATCCAAAAGTAGAGGCCGCTTTTCCCTACCTCTTTGAGATCTCATCTTCTAAGGTGGTATTACGTGTACTTCCCAATGGAAATAAGCATCCAAGATAAGTGAACTTCCCCACATCGAGTGCTATATTATTTAACTGAAAACAATGTTTGTTGGCATTTTGTGACATAGTCACAGTTTTTTTCCTAGCTGAATTTGATTGTGAGCCCAAAAACATCCAGCCAGCCTTTTGCAGGACCATAAAAATAGCCTCTCTGTCAACTGAGGCCAAAAGTTTGGTCAGATCTACAAAGGCAAGATAGAGTGGTTGATTATTTTCTCCTGATTTCTCTTGTAATTGTCTCACAGCAAATATCATGTTTGTTGGGAAGCGATTGGGCCGAAATCCACAGTGACACTCAGGATGTATGACCTCAGCTAGCTGTTAAAGGCAAGTCAATAAGACGCAGACCAGGACTTTCCTTGTAAAGCTCACCAGTGAGATTCCTCTGTAATTACTGCAAACTTTACGGTCCCTTGTTCTTGTAAAGGGTGGTGGTCTTTGCATCCTTGAAATCTTGGGGAACATGCTTAAAGTACTAGATATCCTGTCGAAGCAGGGGCTGAGGCCCGGAGAATGGTGACTCCACCCACAGGTGGTGGAGTCCATATGGCAGAGGTATGACCGAACGGAAGTGGACTTGTTCGTCTCCGAGGAGTCGACCCACTGTCCCCTCTTCGCCCTCACTCCTCCAGCTACTTTGGAGCTAGACGCAAGGGTGCATACATGGTCAAGGCTTTCCTCCAATAGCTCTGCTCTTTTATATATGTAACCCAGTAGGTTATAAGTATGCTGTGAATAAGTTACCTCAATTTATTATCTTGTATTTAGGTTTAATCAAGAGATAACATGTGAATTAACCATTCATCTTTGTTTAGTGAGTATAAGGTATTTGTTCCTTTAAGAGCGCGCGTGCATGATATACAAGTTTGATCGATGTGAACATGTGAAAAACGTGGCTTTAACCATCATTTAGGTGTTTGATTATTTTATTGGTTTATGTGAATTAAGTCCCGCCCTCACTGGTGTTTTGTGTAAGGTGAGTGGTTGTTCGGGAGATGAGTTTTTGTTTTGACAAGTGTGGGGAGAGAGTGAGAAGATATGGACAAGTGCGGCCGATTCTGAAAGAGACTGAGAGATTGCGGTAACAAAAAGCTGTTTAATCGATAATCCATCTGATTACAACACTAATTGTCCATAGTAACGTGTGTAAGACCAGGGTTCGAATTACAAAGTGGCTTTCGGGGGAGCCCTATTTTCCGATCCTCCCTGAACCTGACTGACTTTAACGCTTTTGGTGCATGTTCGGGCATTTAAAACAATAGTGTGATGCTAAACAGGTTCGTTGTGTGTAGGTGATGGAAGGAGACACAGGGTCGGGGAATGCTGGAACTCGTGCACTTTTATTTACAAGGCTCTTTTACAGCGCGTGGTCGCGCTTAAATAACGTTAACTCAAAATATCAAAAAGGTAACAGAAACAGATGATAATTAATAGGCTACTCTTTCCGCTGGACACAGCTTTCTGGATACAGATGTAGTAATCCTCTTCCCGCTGAACACAGCTTCACTGGATACAGTTTGTAGACCCACTCTTTCCGCTGGATAGCCTACAGCTTTCAGAAGTAATTTTCTCTCAGGATACGTGCACGAGCTCCCAGTCTCACTCTCACACTAATATCAGCACGGCCCGCTTCTTATATGCGGTCTCCTCACGCCAATTACTGAAATCAGAGACAGGTGTTTGTCATTTGAACTTGACCCACTTATTCATCGCTCGGCTCCGTCCTCGCTCTCCCGCTACAGACTTCGCTGAACCACGCCCATTGCATTTATTAGTGGAGACAGATGTTCGGAAATAGTAATGTAAGGAGCGAATAAACACTGACACATTTTTAATATCATCATTTATTTCAGGAACCTTAATGTACAGAAAATCTAAATCTATGCGACACAAAACATGGACAGTGTTTTAGAGCTCCCCCTAAATGTCTCAAAGTAGGCTTTCAGGGGAGCTCAGGTCCTTTTCAGGGGAGCCGAGCTCCCCTTAGCTCCCCCGTAATTCGAACACTGTGTAAGACACAAATTTGAGTATATGGGTTATTTTGTTTTGTAACTTGAGTTCTCCGGTTGTGTTAGCTCAACAGCGCGGGTTTTTTTTTTTGTTGTTGTTGTTGTTTCGTTTGTGGTACCGATCGCCCATACGGACAGTGTTTCAAGTTATTCTAAAGATAACTGGGGACGGAATCAAAGACTGAAGTCACTCACTTTAGTGGTTTGTTGTTTATGTCTGTGAAGTCCACATAGTGCTCAGTTTAACGCGCGAATCGGGAGTCTGCCGGCCGCGACAGAAGGCTTGTTGTCAGAGAGAGCGCAGCCGCGCACCGGAGGACGATATCCCGGAGGCATACTACTGTACCGAGGAGTCGCTGGCCCTTATTCAGAGGACGCGCAGCGACGACAGGAGGAAGATTTCCAGAGGTTTCTTCAGTGCAGCTGAGTCACTTATGGTTCCAAACTGAATTCAGGTACCCTGTTGTAAGTTTGTTTTCCAGCTCAGGAGAGTGAAGCGGCCAGTTTGCTCGTTTCAAAGGCCACCACGTACCCCAGCAACGTCTCAGGCCTGCAACGGTGTGTGTGTGTGTGTGTGTGTGTGTGTGTGGACTAACGGTTGTGTGTGTGTGTGTGTGTGGGCCCACAGTGTTTTGTGTTCATTCATATGTTGTTTCAGCGCACTTAAAAACTGTGATTTTTTGACCATTTCATCTTTAGTGAAAGTGTGACATACACATTCATTAATGTTGACACCTAATATATTCGGTGTGGTATTGGTGATTTGAGACTGTGTGAATTATTAACTTACTTTTTCTTTGTTTATGATCAACTTTGATTTATTTTATACAAATTAAATTCTTTACATTTTGTTACTTTCCAAGAGTTTTATTCATTCAAAAAGAGTTTATACCAGATTGTTTAAACATAGTTGAGTATAGAGTTTTATTATAATTTTCATTCAGGAAAATTAATTCAGTTAGTGGCATCAGAGGGGCCTAACTTCAACATCTGTAGGCATTTAGTTCATGAATCTGGAGTGCTGTCCTACTTAGTTACAAGAAAGACAGGTAGGGGGCGCTACATATATAAATATCATGAGTAAATAATTTATATGTGCATCATTCCTTATATATTGAATTTACTTGACCACTAAACCAAGCTTGGTAAAATATAAGCAAACCAGGCCATGGAAATAATGTCTTTGGTGTTTATCCTCTTGTTCTTTTAAAATATTCACAAAACATCTGACCTTTAAAGTAAAATAATTGAAAGATTATCATAAAACAAACTGTTACGCACCCTTTAGACAAAGTCAATAAAGGGGCAACATTGAGGTAGTGATCAGAAGGTGGTGTGATTAAGATGGCAAAAGACAACACGTAACGAGGTACTGTGAAAAAAAAGTACAATTTATTGTACATAAGTGAAATATTAAAGCAAAAATATGAATAACAATAATAATAATAATTGTGGTGGACACAAAGAATGATAAACAAAATAAACAGACAGAAAGATATCAAATAAATAAATAAATAACCCAAGAGAATAAGGACGTAGATAGTGAAGCCAAATGAAAGAAAAGAAAACAAAAACAGTTTAACTAGTCCCAACCTCTCATCTAACTAGTAACAAAAAGAAAAACAAAAACATAGTTCTTCAGCACAAAGTGCCCTCCCTGACTACTCTACCTAGCAAACAAAAACATACAGGGGTGGCGTTCACTTCCTTACCTGGTGTTTGTATACATCGAGTTTACTAGGTGTGCTTTGTGTACGTCACGTGACATATTACCTGTCCGAATTACTCTTGGTAACTTCAAAACACGCCAGCATAGCCAGAACCAAGCGTGCCGCACAAGCCCTCAAAAGTGAAGCCAAAACATCTCGATCGCCCCCCAGAGGCCGGTCCTAGTATAGGTCATAAACCCCGCCTCCCCATGTTATTCAATGGGACGTGAGACCAACTAAACAATTCAATTACACTTCACATATCCTTTTCCCAAAGATAGTTTCTGTCATTTACTGTAGTTTCTATCACGTTGATGTAATTTCAAGTGTTTTCTTTTAGAATAAGTTTGTTTTTAGTTAGTTATTTGATGCTATAAAAACGGTGCTGTGACATCATGATTGACAGCTGTGATTGACAGGTTCTCTGTGCGAAGTCGTCACTGAAGCACCAACGGACTTTTTTTCATAATGTTGACTATGTGGTTAGTAGCTGTATTTGCCTTATTTTAGCTAGGTACTGCAATCAGCAGACATCATTGGAGAGGAACGGAGCAGACAGAGGCCACTTAAGAAAAGTGCAGGGGCGTGTGCTTGCGATTGATTCTGCTAGAGTGAGGGCAGGGCCTTGATTTCGTGGCTTTACTTCCTGCTCACGACTGCGCATGACTGGTCCCGAAAACGCAAGTGCGCAGACTCCAGTTCCAAGATGTCAGCGCCATATCGGGACGCTGGCATAGACAGTAAAAGAAATGGACAGAGCGATCTCATTGGAACTCAGTTGAGACAGTTGAAGCCCACTTTTAGCGATTTTTGAGCACTTCCGTTCCTGACGCGCAGACTCAGACCGACTCAAACTAAGCTTGATGACGTGAGCAACCTGTCTGACAGACGTTAATCTTCTAGTAGCTGTGCGTGAAAATTGCCAACGTTAATCTTGCAGAGACGGGGAACTTGAGCAAAGAGTACTTTGGCGTGAGTGAGCAGGAGTAAGTATTCCGTTGCTTTTATGGACTCATTATCTATGGGCTTCTCCCTTGACGGGACGTCCCCCCGATTGCCTGCGAGCTTCTCCTCCTGTCTGTACGGTAATTTCTGTACAGCGCGACAGAGAGTCGAGTGGTTATGACGCAATCGTTAGCCTATTTTTACTAAATCTGTTTCTACGGGGCCATAATGTAACATAGAAGGTAATGGAGCCCTTTATACATTGTCGTGTTTCTTTAGAAATAAATAATGGACAAATGGAGTCTTTAAACGCCTCAGATGTAAAGTTATTCGCTGTCAAAGTGACGCCAAAATGAATGGGAGTCAATGGAAATGCTAACGCAAGTGAAGTTCTGCTACAAGATGGCGGCACCCGGCCGACTTCAACTTCCGGTCGATGGATTACCCCCTTGGACGCTGGCGGCTTCAGTTCTCTCCGATGGAAAAGAGCGAAGGGGCGTCGTCCATCTTTTTTACAGTCTATGGGCAGAACACATTACTCTTGGTAATCTCAAAACACGCCGTCATAGGCAGAACACATTACTCTTGGTAACCTCATAACATGCCACCATGGCAGAAAGAAAAAAACAGCATAATGTCTGTAACAAAAAAATAACGAGCATACAAGGGGCAAAGCAGAGCGACAGAAAGAAAACAAGCCGTCATGCGTTCTTCTCAGCTTCCTTTTAAACACTGTCGGTTAACTGGATTGGATGCGGGTGAGCGAAGACGTCACGACGTCGATGGAGATTGACAGATCCCTCGACCAACCAGTGGTGAAGCAAGCCTAAGAATATGATAGAGAGAGAAAAGAGAAAATATCCACGCGAGACCACAGGAACGTAACACAAACAAACACAAATAAGCATAAAATTGTTGGCAATATAAATATTTTTATTCAAGGAAAACCTCAATTTTCCTTGATGACAGCTCTGACTCTTCTTGTATAATACGTAAAAAGGTTGATGAACATATAACAAGGGACCTGAGACCTTCAGTGTGTTTGTGTGTGTGTGTGTTTTCTTTTACTTGAGGTGTGCTTTGGATCATTGTCCACGTGGCAGATCCAACAATGTCCCATTTAAGCTTCCTGGCAAAGGCAGTCATGTGTTGATTTAATATCTGTTTATTGTATCCTAACAACTTGTCCATGGCCTTTGGAAGAAAAACAGCCCTGTAACAGCGAAGCCAAACCAAACTTAACAGTGAGGATGAGGTATACTTTTCGGCTGCATGAATATATCTTCCTCTTATAGTATGTATTATGTATTATGTATGTATGTATGCATTTATTTATTTAATTACGAAAATCACTAGTTTGGTCTTAATAGAGTTTTGTCCCAGTGAAAGTTATGGTAACATTTAGTTAACTAAAACTAAACTGTATACTCCTGCTTATGGTATACAGTCGTAATCGAAATTATTCAACCCCCATTGCAAATCTGGTTTATTGGCAAAATTTACAGACTTTCAGCTGTTTGCAATGAACAAATCAAACAAAAGTAATGGAAATAATTACACAACACAACAAATGTGTCAAGTGGTTTCCCCAAATTCAACAGAAATGCAATTTTTAATGACTTCTGCAGTCTCAAAATTATTCAACCCCTTCATGGCAAGCATCTTTAGTACTTAGTAGAACACTCTTTTGCCTTTTATGACCTGCTGTAAACGAGATGTATAACCAGACACCAGCTTCTGGCAGCGTTTCTGAGGAATCTTAGCACAGTCCTCACGAGCAATGGCCTCCAGTTCAGTAATATTGGGTTTGGGTACTGCAACCGCCTTCTTCAAATCCCACCAGAGATTTTCTATGTTGTTCAAGTCAGGTGACTGTGATGGCCACTGTAGCATCTTCCAGGACTTCTTCTGCCACCAAGCCTTGGTGGAATTTGAGGTATTCTTGAGATCATTGTCCTGTTAGAAGATCCAATGACGCCCAAGCTTCCTCACTGACATGCAGCAAGATGTTTTCTCTTAGGATTTCCGGATATACTTCAATGAACAGAATTCCAAAACTTTTGTGGCTTAGTTATATGATTTTGAGATTTTTCTTATGTGCTTTTGGGTCAGTGGTATTGCAGTCTTGGAGTTCTGGCACCATCTGCGTTTGGTGCGCGCCTTACTATGGAAGCTGAAACCTCAGTGCCTGTTGCCACCAAATCTTGCTGCAGGTCTTTTGCAGTCACTCAAGGGTTTTTCTGAGCTTGCCTTCTCAGAAATCTAGTTGCAGATTGCAGGTAGTTTAACCACTGTTCCTTTAACTTTGAACTTGTGAACTATGCTTCCAATGGTGTCATCTCTAGGAACATTTAGTGCTTCACTATCTTTTTGAATCCTGTTCCTTGTTTGTGAAGGGTGATGATATCTTCTCTTAACTTTTTGGACCATTCTTTTGACTTAGCCAGATTTCTAACATGCAGTTAAACGTGACACTCAACAAACCAAGCCAGTTCGGGTATTTCATGTGTTCTAGGTCAAGCAAACCTGGTGCAACTAATGCAGTTCTTGATGTGTTGTATCAGGTGTGCTTCAGACAACACCTGTTTGGCAGATTTGTGCTTTTGTGAGGGATTCTGTTCAGGGGGTTGAATAATTTTGAGACTGCAGAAGACATTAAAAGTTGAATTTTCAGTTGAGTTTAGGGAAACCACTTGAAGCAGTTGTTGTGTTGAGCTATTGCAATTACTGTTGTTTGATTTGTTTATTGCAAACAGCTGAAAGTCTGTAAATTTTGCCAATAAACCTGATTTGCAATGGGGGTTAATTAATTCTGATTACAACGGTATGTATACTATCAAATTAATGAATTTTTTAGGCCTCTAATTTTGTTCCAAATAATACCTGAATAATTGTGAACACCTTTTAAGAAATGATGAATAAGAAATATAGATAAATGAACTTAATTATTTGGCTTTTCATTTCCTAGAAGAAAAAAAAGAAGATCAAAAACAAATCTTTGATCCATTGACCTGTGGTTTTCCTGACATGGAATGGCCTAGCCCTCACTGTAAAAAAAAAAAAAACGTTAAATTTACAGGAAAACCCTGGCAGCTGTGGTTACCAGAGTTTTCCTGTTAAAAATACGGTAGCAACGTTTTAGGTTTTACAACTTTTAACCATATATTATTTTACAGCAATAAACCATATTTCATTATCTGATATAATGTTAATATACTGACTTTTTGAAGTATTAATATCTGATTTTTTCCATTGTAATACACTGACAGCCAACAATCACAGCAGTGATGAGAGTCAAATGGTCAACCAAAGCTCATCTTAAGCAGCTCTTCCACAAGAGAGTTAATACTAATTTACAGAAGCTGCACAGTGTCATTCACACAAACATTAAACACCATCATGGTAACATGTTGAAATTTAAAAAATGCAATAAGCATTAATTTAACAATATTAAATGTAACATAAAACCCTAATGTACATAACTGATTAGAAAAAAACTAAGAAAATTATGAAGAAACAGTGATTTAAAAACAAAATACATCAAATGTGAAGTGTCACGCAGGGAATTGTGGGAATGTCAATTTACATTTTTTCACTGTAAATTATACAATGACTTGTTCTTTTTCACTTCCAAAAACTGTAAATTTAACGGTATTTTACAGTAAATTTTAATTAAATGTACCATTATATATATCACAGTTATTTACCGTATATAATAAGGAAACTTTCTGTTAACCAATTAACAGTTTTTCACTGTAGCATTTTTACAGTGTTTTACCGTTAAAATCACGATCATTTTTTACAGTGCTCCTTGATATTTAGGTTGGTGAATTGAAAGATCAAAAAGTGTTTATTATCAAGACCTTTAGATATTGTGTCTGACTGTATATGGGAGCATAATTATCATCAAAATAAGATATGATAAAAAAGACTACCTGTAGGAAAGGCTCCCTCTCCACTTTCTCCGGATCACCAGAGGTAGCTCTCACCAGGATATTGACTGTTACTATTTGGACCACAATCCTCATAGGCCCTCATACCTTGGACTGATTACACACACACCTGCAGTTCATCACACAGACACTATTTCAACACTCCACACACCACCGTTGTGAAGTCTTGATTTGCTGTGGTGATCATTTCTGAGCGTTTCTACTGTGGACTTTTATTCTGTGTTTGATCTTGGACTGTTTCTCGTTGTTTGAGTCTTTGCCACATGCCCCGACCTGCCCAGACCTCTTGCCTGTCTTTTTGTACTGTGTATGATTGCTGCCTGCCTCGACCTAGCCTGTACCTGTTTTCGACTCTGAGATAATAAAGCTGCAGATGGATTCTCAATCTGATGACTCCTCATTACACTACCACTATTGTTTATGGTATAAATTGTATGGTTTATTTCTGTGACATTTGTTATAACGAACCTTACAAGGATCACTACTAAGTGGAACTTAATTTTTCCTAGGCTTATTAATAATAATTAGGCATAGCGTCACACTCAGCTGATCCACGTCTACCTATAGGAATATGACGCCTATCACTGTATGCTCCTTCAGTATTATCAGCAGCTATCGCGTTTCTCAGAAGCTTATTACCCTCCATCCCCAGCTCCTCCTCTCATCAGTCAGTATGGCATTCTGATTCCCCTTGAATCAGAATAAATTCTCAAATTATGTTGTACTTTAAAATCTTGAATTAATGATATGTGCAATACATTAATTTTGGTTCTGTTATGTTTACTCTAAGGGGGGTTATTTCTGCTCTCCCTTCTCTTATCCATGCTAGGCTGCATGGATGCGCAGGGAGTTCTTGCCCAGAACAAAACCATACCGCCAATCCTAACTGTATGCAATTGCCAATCATATTTGACGATAGTGGTCCTGACAGAATTGTGAAAATTATACAGAAAGTTATATTCGGGATTGGTTTTAGTCATTAGACCAAAGCAGAATGACATGCAGGTCAGAAGAAAATGAAGGAAAATAAAGAACTGCTGTTATATAAATACTCAAAAATGACCAAATCTGCAGTTTAAAAGCATTGTTAGGGGCACTAGCATCTTGCAACAATGCATTTGTAATCCTCAAAACTGCAGCAGTACCAACAATGTCCACTAGATGACCATATAATGACTCAAAAAATGTCTGGGTACATTTAGGACTGAACCGAGGACACCAGACACCACTTTTGGCTGCTCACCATATGCCCTTTATACAGTTTGTACTTCCTTTTTTTAATATTTTGTTTATTACTTTACTCTATTTTATTGTGTATTATATCTGTGGCCTGAAGCCACACTCACAACAAAGTTAAACTGGACAAGAAAGAAGCCTCAGTAGAAAAAGTTCCCAAAACTGCAACTTGACAGGCTCCAGAACAGTGTTATTTTTAATATTGTTCATGTGTTATTATTATTATATGCTGCAGCGATGGTGGATTTTTGTAGGCAGATCTGAAAGTTAGCATCATTCTTGGTTCCTCAACAAAAACCCAAAGGATTTTTCCACTGACTTTTGGATTATTGCAGAAAATAAGCTTTTCTACTATTCTTTCAAGTTTCATCGTTATAACATTTACAAATCAATGCAAATTAACCTAAAGAATATTGGAGGAAGTAAAAAGCTAAACGTAGGCTATAAACGAACTACTCCTCAATCACGACTTCAACATCACCTTTTCCCTGATAGTTTGTTAGAATAGTTTGCATCTGTTCAGAATCTGTTCGCCTGATGGCGTTTAATGTCCCAGACAGCCTCTTTTCAAGCCTTTTTCAAGACGAGTAAAAGCTTTAAAAACAATCACAAGAGGTGATTATTACTGATGCATTTTGTCATAGAATAAAATGTGGAAATATCTTGAGCTTGTGTTAACCACAGACCTTATTTCAGACATTTAACCAAAAACCTATTAAAAAAAATCGACTGACTTCAGGGTGATGGAACCAGATATGCTAAAGTGTGAACTTGTTTCTGGCTTTTGGCCTACAAAAATAAGTCATCCATTTAGCACTAATAATTATAGGGGTTATAAAATTAAAAGTGGTTTTGCTTATTATCATGCCTATTACTATGATATTGGCTGTTAGTAGCCTACTTATAAAGTACACATTAAAGCTTTATTCTGCATGATTCTACATCTGCCCTAAACTTAACAACTGCCTTACTAACTATTAATAAGCAGTAATAAGGAGTTTATTGAGATAAAGGTAGTTAGTCAATAGTTAGAATTGGACCCTAATCTAAAGTGTGACCATAATTTCATTTCAGTTTCATTTAGTGTCAGTTTTAGTGAAGGATAACAGCGCAGCTCCAGAAGAGGTCTGATTGTGGTTCGTTCATCTGTAAGGTATCTCAATAAGAATATGTAGGAAAATTTAATTTACATAATCTATTAAAATAACACATCTTTCTGATAAATATGTTGAACCAACAACAAGAACTCATACTCTCCTTTCTTACAGTAATATTGTTTATCATCAAAATCATTTGGGAATCAAACAAAAATGCGTTGTGTGTGTGTGTGTGTGCGTGTGCGTGCGCGTGCGTGTGCGTGTGTGTGTGTGTGTGACCAACCCCCCAAATCACTCCTCCCCTACTTCCGTGGTGTTCAGTTAGTATCAGGGAGGGTCACCCCACATTCTGCTGCCAGATGGCCAAGCCATAGTAGAGTCCTCTTGCTGTAATACTGAATCTGGAGGAGAGCCCTTTTCCAGACCTAGTCATTATACCACATCACAAGCGAACGACTGCGTATGTATGTGCTGACATGAGCCACAAGTGATTAGGGTTATGCACACACACAAGCAGAAGCACAAGCACAAGCACAAAATTACTGAGAATTGCATATTCGCTCTTAAAAATAATGGTTCTTTATTGGTATCGATGGTTCCATGAAAACCTTTAACATCCACTCTTCTTTAGAGTGGAAAAGATTTTTGATTTTTTTAAATAATTTTTTTTTAAATAATTTTTTGATTTAAATCACTAAGAAAAATGTTTATCTTTTAAGAATTATTATCAGTTTTTTTCTGGGGAACTCAAAAATGGTTCTTCTATTGCATCATTGCAAAAACACCCTTTTGTAACCTTTACTTTCTGGAATTTATTTCTATACTAATCTAGTCTGTTTAATCATCCATCCATTAGTCTAGAAAAAGGATTACTAGCTACTGTGAGGAGGCTGAGGAGCCAGAGGGCAAGAGAGATTCAAGCAAAGCGGGTGAAGGAGATAAAAGACAGGAGGGGGTGGAGAGCAATAGCGTATGCGGGGCGGAGGAAGGGGTCGGCTTTAGTTTGATGTGAATGGGTATTAAAGGCAGCATGCTAGAGAGGGGCAGAAAAAGACGGAGAGCAATCCAACCTGCCCCTGTAAAAATAGAACAATGGGGGCATAGTGAGCTTCTCAGAGCAAGCTGTCAAAGGTGGATTTTGCATTTCTGCATTGATATATTTGGGTGAAGGAAAAACAGCCTTCACTGGGGGAGAGAGAGATCACAAAAATGCTAGCATGAATTGAAGTGTTTATGTGGAACTAAAATGAAAACTGGGAGGTAAGAACCATTTTTGTCTGTACATTTAAAACCACACATCTTGCTATACACCCTTAAAAATAAACGTTCCAAATGGGGTTTTCACAGCGGTGTCATAGAAGAACCATTATGGAACCTTTTAGTGAACAGTTCCCAAAATATAGTTTTAATTATCTAAAGAACCTTTTTCCACTATAAAGAACCGTTTGTGTATGTAAGTTCCATGAATGTAAAGGTTCTTTATGGAACCACAGATTTCCAGTAAAGAACCTTTATTTTTAACCGTGTACATCCCGTTCTGCGTTTGCATGTGTGGTTTTTGTGAAAGATACAAGTAACAGTGAGACAGAGAAGAGGATGTGTCAACACGGTAAAGGGAAACACATTGTGAAGCAGAGGAAGTGATGTCTGAGGTTGAAACTGTGCTCTGCAAGCTTCACACCACTACACGTCATTGCTGGCTTGCATTCGCATACATGCACACTCACACACATGCGCGCAGACCGCTGTTCTGACACAGACACCGAGCCACTGCAGATCTTTGCTGAGGATGTGCACTAGATGATTGACGGAGATTATGGAGACAAAGAATATGAGAGAATGAGAAAAATAGATTAAAAAAGGTAAGGATTTTTTTCCACATTTTGTTTTGATTCATAAAAAGGAGGTCTGGGACGTTTGATTTGCACTGAAGTTATTTCCGCAAGCGCTGCTGCTGATGGTGTTCAAGGTGGCAAGGAAAATACAAGGTGCACTGTAGCGTCTCTATCAATCTCTTTCTCATTTGTTTGGTAGGATGGGGGGAAGGGTTGATCTCTGGGCTCTAGGGATACGTTGATAATAGATGAGAATGGAGGGAGTGGAATACAGAGCGATAAAAGAATAGGAAGAACAGAAATCTTAAGCATGCGCAACAAAGGGTACGGCTGCATGGCTTTTCATGGCAGCACTTGACCCTGTGCAGTTGACGTAAAATGTGGACAATGGCATCTTGCACCTTGTCACATTTATTAGGCTGTAATGTGGTGGTGCACTGAGTCCTTTCTCTTCCTCTGCCTTCTCAGGTGCTACAATAACACATGTGCTTGTTGGGTTCATTTGATTGTTTTTGCCCAGAGGTCAATCATTACTTATAAATAATCTACAGTATGTGAAGTTGAACCTGCTTCCAACGCATCAGTTTAGATAAGGACCCCACACTTAAAAAAAAGAACTATTTATAGAATTGCACGTTATTACAATTAAATTAAAAAATATATCATAGTTTAAATGTATATTAAATGCAATTAGTTGAACTTAAAGGGGTGGTACAATGCCCCTTTTTACAATATGTAAAATAAGTCTCTGGTGTCCCCAGAATGTGTGTGTGTGAAGGTTTCAAAATAGCCCACAGTTTTTTTTTACAGCATGTTAAAATTGTCCCTTTTGAGGGTCTGTAAAAACGCGTTGTTTAGTGTGTGTGCCTTTAAATGCAAATGAGCTGCTGCTTCCAGCACAGAGGGCGGAGCTTCACGAGCTTGTGTGTGTGTGTGTGTGTGTGTGTGTGTGTGTGTGTGTGTGTGTGTGTGTGTGTGTGTGTGTGTGTGTGTGTGTGTGTGTGTGTGTGTGTGTGTGTGTGTTTGTGTGTGTTAGCAGCTCCGATTACCTCGCAGACACGTACTAAAATGTCAGAAACTGTTCTGCCTTATATGTTTAAACTGGAGACAGACAAAGATGGAGAGACTAAGAAGAAGTGACAACATGTAGAATGCAACAGGACGTTTCTGAATGGTTAGTTGATGAATTTATGTTGCTGATATGGAGTTAACTGTCTTCAATTAGCATATTCTGTCATAATAATCTATACAATCGCTTTTGTGGGAACTGTTGTAAGATGCTTACAGAGTGACATGCTATTGCATTTGTGTTAAGTACTACTGTATTGCATGTGAATAGAAGGATGCGACAGCTTGAGCAGACTCACAAATGTGCTTTAACAACTCTTCCTCTTCTCAACATGGACTGCGTGTTCCCGGGGCCGGGGTTTATGTACATCGGGAGGAAGCTCGTGTAGTAAGCTGTTTGTTGTAGTCCTTAAAAAACGATTTCTTTATCTTCCTTTGCTTTGAACTTTGAGCGTTGTAACTTTGCAGATGTTGTTTATGCTCAAACAGCAACACTACACACTAACTAAAGTCAGAAAGGTGAAATCATAATCAACCACCCCTTTAAGTTGTGCTTTTTTGACCCACTTAAAGGGATACTCCACCTCTGGGAAGATGAATGTGTATTTAAAATGGGTCATTTATGTAGAAGAAATGTGAAATTATTTTTGAATTTGGAGCTTTCTAGACTGAGAAAAGCCTGAAAATTTATTTTTGGCTTATGTGGATGAAAGACAACAACTCCCAGAATGCACTTGCTTCGCTGCCCTAGGAGGCCACGCCTACCGGTAACTAGCGCAGCAGTTAAACAAAAAGTCTTAGGCTACTAGTGAGTCTCCGTGATGAGTCTGCCCGGGATTTCGTGATCGCCCAAAATGTTCGGGATTCGGCTTTTGCGTTCTACAGTCGTCATTCATCATGTTTACTGTGGGGAGCAGGACGAGTGAGAGCTGCGGGAGAACAGCGCGAGGCCGGTGGCGTGATTACTGATACCCGACACCTGTGAGACGCACCGGTCTCGTATCTCTCACGGAGGAGCGGGAATATTCTTAGCAATGTTAAAACGCACATCAACCGATCACTTGTTTAGCGTTCATGTAAACACTACATTCAGATTCACCAATCGGAATGAATTCAGTTAGATTGAAACAAATGGTGTGCATGTAAACAATGAATGGCGACTGCAGAAAGCAAAAGCTGAATCCCGGACATTTTGGACGATCTCGACGGCCGGACATGTCCAGGAAAAAGTTGATGGTAACCCCTAAAACTCAGCTTTCTCCTATTACTCAGCTTTCTCCACAGCACAAGAGCCAGCTAGCTTAGCTTTCAAAAAAGATGGCTGACACTATGTGTACGTTCTGTGACTTAGATCCCACGCTCTATGGGCGGGTTGAGAACATGCGGGACAGCCCCTACTACTGGCTGTAGTCTTTAGCCTCTGGCCAAAAAATCCTCCGATGACGCAAAATGACGATTTTTGCGTCATCGGAGGATTTTTTCCAGACAAAAAATACACAAATCTCTCGTCTCAGGGGGATATGAGGGTGGGAAGCACGGTAATTTGAAAATAATACAGGTTTTCTACTAATACAAAGCTTAATGCTAAATCCTGGAGTATCCCTTTAAGTACGATTTAAGTACATCTTTATATGCAATTTCATAATTGCCTCTTGGCTTTGAAATATGGTTAAAGTGAACTGCTGAATGTACTGGTAAACTAATGTAATTTCTATTGAAAATTGTATGTTATGTATTTAAATATATGTTTAATTGCACATTTGTAATGATGAAGTTACAATTTATAACAATTAGAAAATATGAACTTTAAGTGTAATATCAAATAACACACTGCAGTTGAAATTATTATCAAACATGTGATTTCAACAAATCAAAATAAGTGTACTTCTTTAAAGCACAAATAAGACAAAATATTATTTAAAAAAAACGATTTAAAATGTATTTTTAAAGTAAAACGGAATTAATTTGACATTTACAGAGTGGATTTTTAAAAGTGTACTTGAGTGTGTTTAGAAACATTCATTAAAGTGTAGCCTACACTTAAGTGGCCTATTATTTCATTCATATAATATTATCAGCAAGTATTTTAAATATATGATTTGAAGTACACAAGTGCATAGGCTATTCTAACCAATTAAGCACACTTCTTTTTCACAATAGCATCATTTTGGTAATGAAAACCTATGAAGGATTTATCCAAATCCGGGCTGCAGGATAAATGTCAGAATGTATCACTTTAATTGAAACTGTTGGCTTAAGTTTTCTTATAATATTACTCTACTGCCATTTCCACTGTAAGTACTTACAGTTGCACTAGGGAAGCTGGTCATGTATTATGGCTATTCAGCTATGTGATGTTGAGATACAGAGGCCTTAGTTTGTGAAAAATGGAAGTGGACGTGTACAACATACAGATGTGTATCCATTTTAAGACTGGTCTCATTGTTTATAAGTATAGGTATTTATAACGTATAATACATATTTAATATACTTGTTTGTACATTTGGGTAGATGCTGAAACAAGGAATATGGGTGTACTGACAGCATCTAAAATGTAAACAGTATTACTGATATAGAAAAGTAAAATATTCATGAATCGTTTATATCATATACATATATTTATATAGTTACATTTTTACAGTTTTAAAGATATGTTAGATCCCTTAACCTTATCCCCAAACCTAAACAAAACCACATACAGTGAGTTTTTTTGTTTGTTGTTGTTGTTTCAATACACCATTATGAAGATGTATCTATCTCTAAACCTAACCCATTTTCAAAAAAATATAGTATAAAGATAAATGTAACAGACGGACAGGTGTAATCACAATAATTTATGGAATTATCCAAAAATGTTGTTCCAAAGTATAGGCTACATGTGTGGCATTTAAAAAAATATACATAATGTTTAAACAATTACAGAAATTGTGTTCATTTCAAGATTTGATAGTGTTGTTTTGTTTAAAATTATGCAATCTTTGAAACTATCTAGCACCAGAAGTCACACAGAACAGAATGAAATGTTATAATTACAAAATAAATGAGTCAACTGTGATAAATAAATGAGTCAACTGTGATAAATAAATGAGTCAACTGTGATAAATAAATGTGACTGAAACCTCAAATCTCATTGATCATAAATACAGTAGAATCAACTGATTAATTCCATGAATTAAATATTTTTAGATTAAACATAAGGTTAAAACGTTTATATGTTGTCAATGTCAATATTTTACATTTTAGTGTCTATGCAAACATACATAAATGTATAGGTGATCATCACGTTGCCATTGTATACTGTATTAGACACAGATACAGACTTATTTAAGGTCTGCATGTATATTTAAAAACATAAGACATACACTATCATGTCTGATGAAATATTTCTCAGGCAAATAATAATGCAAGAAAAACAAAACATCATTCAACATTAGTATGTGTATGTCTTAGCATTTCCTTGGTGCAAAGAGCCGAAAATCAATACAAGTGCTGTGAGTGTCTGTGGGAAACTTGGAGCTTAATGCCACACCAACTTCTGTGTGAAATAACACCATCAAAGAAGAGCAAAGAAATGCAAGAAAATGTTGAAATTCTGAAAACAAAAATGTAACGATCAATTTTGGCAAAGAGAAGCACACTTCTTTTCTCAGACATATGAAAGTGTGAGGTAATGATAATGTATCCTTAAAGATTATTCACAACTAGAAAAAAGCCCAAAAGGTGGATGAATACATTCTGTCATTTTTATTTTATTCCATTACACTTCCGCTGCCCTGCTCTAACTTGCAAGTGAAGCTAAATATAGTGTAATGTTAAAATGGAACACTTAAATATTAAATGCTTTGACCTAAATGATGGGAAGCTATGTTGATGTAGATGCAGGTCCTAATGCATACCCTAAGAGCTATGGTAAGGAAGACAGATCGCATTATCATTAGAGAAGCCGCACAAATATCCCACAATGTCTGATAATGCCCACAAAATCTGTTTATTTCTGTCATCCTTTGGCTGCGCTGCAGTATATGACCACGCAATCATTCATTCAAGTGTTATTAAACCCTTCAAGCATAAGATGCACAAAAAAACCCCTCAAATTTGAACTGGTGCAGCTCTCTGTGAACAAACACCCGAAACGCACGCACAGTGCTGCACTCTTTCCTGTTGGACGGACAAAACTCACTGTCTTAAAGGGGTCATATAATGCCATTTTTGTACAAGTTAATATGAATGTTTAGGGTCTAAATGAAAACTTTGTAATATACGTTTATTAAAAATTCTCATTAGTATTTTAAGAAAACAAATTTTACCTGGTCAAAAACAGCTCTGTTTTCAGCATGCCGTTTCAGTGCATATGCCTTTAAACGATAATGAGCTTTGCTCACCCCGCCGGTTTAGACCATGGTTTGGACCCAGCGGACGTGGAGTGTTGCCTTGACAACAGTTGAGGGTATATTTTGGAGTAAGAATGGCTGCGGGAGTCTACGCAGCTTTATACTGACCCTCGTTTATAAAGCCAGTCTGGTGAAAAATGATTTCCGCAAACATGAACGCATTGATGTTGCTCGTGGGGAATATTTCCTTCGAAAACAAAACTCAGCCACTGCGTCTTCAGCGGTTCGGATTTAGGAACATCAAAATGACTGTGTTCGTTATTACACCCAAGAACAGAACACCACAATCGCTTAGACGCCATTCTGCTCCAGTGTATCAACAATAGCGGACTATGATGACCGCTCGCTCAAGGCGGGTCTGTGTTGAAACGCTGCTGTCAATCAACAATCGTGGGAGGGCCGTGCGAACGGCTCGATTTGAGACTGGGGAAAACATATAAGGAGATTAAAACAAAAACAGTGGATGGATTTTTATCATTATATGATGGTTGTGTACAGGCACTGCCAACACACATTTCAGTACAATCAACTTGTAAAAGTGCATGTACCATTATATGACCCCTTTAAATTAGTTGAAAAGTGTTACATTGATGTAAAGAATTGTGAGAAAATAGGATGTGTCAGATCCGAGTCATGTAACTCAGGTCTTATAGTGACAGCAGCCTTATAAACATTAATGTTAATCTAAGAACAAAAGACAAAAGAAAATCACTCACTGCTCTTGACTGAATAACTTATAGCTTTAATAAGGATTCATCTATATTCAGTTTATAATGTATGCAGTGTTTGATTAGCCTATTCAATTTCTGCATATTTACCTACCTGAAAATCTTAAAGCACTGTTTTCAAGGTTACATGGGCCAAAAACAACAGTTTTTTTGTGCATTTTAGCAGGGCAACAATTTCTGAACTGGCCCACATTTTTTAAAGCCTATTAAATGTTAAAATTAACAGCTTTTCATTTAATAGAGACATCAGTATCAGTATTAGTGATACTGGCCTTTATTCATATACTTTGTAAAAAGTTGCCATTAAACTAATATTTTTTTATGTTTCTATATGTTTCTAAATTATTTTGGATATTCAATGTGAAATTATTACAATATAAAATATATTAAAAATGTAAATGTTTATTTAATATATTTAATATTAGGTGCAATTAATCACAATTAGCTAACTAATTTGCTTTTCTTGCAAGAATAAATGACCATGCAGATAGGCAACAGACTAACACGCACACGGTAATCCAGTTGACTAGTGCTCATCTTTCACCGTCTGCATTTTGTTTTCAATAAATCACTCCGGTTGATGCAATGTGATTAATATTCATAATTGACAATATTCATTATATAAAACATTTTACATTTTGTCGGAGTCATAGCCTTATGGACAAAGCTCCGTCAAATATCGCAAGTCCGGACTCATGGTCTCTTCTTGATCCCACTTCCTATTGCTTCCTGTCTATCTTCAACTCTTTTCTTAAAAGCAAAAATGCCCAAAAATGCAACTTAAGAAAAAAAAAAAAATATATATATATATATATATTTATACACACACTCACCTAAAGGATTATTAGGAACACCTGTTCAATTTCTCATTAATGCAATTATCTAATCAACCAATCACATGGCAGTTGCTTCAATGCATTTAGGGGTGTGGTCCTGGTCAAGACAATCTCCTTAACTCCAAACTGAATGTCAGAATGGGAAAGAAAGGTGATTTAAGCCATTTTGAGCGTGGCATGGTTGTTGGTGCCAGACGGGCCGGTCTGAGTATTTCACAATCTGCTCAGTTACTGGGATTTTTCACGCACAACCATTTCTTGGGTTTACAAAGGATGGTGTGAAAAGGGGAAAACATCCAGTATGCGGCACTCCTGTGAGCAAAAATGCCTTGTTGATGCTAGAGGTCAGAGGAGAATGAGCCGACTGATTCAAGCTGATAGAAGAGCAACTTTGACTGAAATATCCACTCGTTACAACCGAGGTATGAAGCAAAGCATTTGTGAAGCCAAAACACGCACAACCTTGAGGCGGATATGCTACAACAGCAGAAGACCCCACCGCGTACCACTCATCTCCATTACAAATAGAAAAAAGTCAAGTCAAGTCAAGTCATCTTCATTTATATAGCGCTTTTAACAATGGATTGTTTCAAAGCAGCTTTACAGAGATAAACATATAATTTAAGGTAACAGATTGTTTTGGCTTTATAGGGGTTCTTGAATAATGTTACTTCCAGCTAAAGTTAACTTTGATTGATTCAACTCCATTGAAATGATCAGACTTTAAACGCGAACCTGTGATTAACGCTGACGGCGTTCACATGCTCATTCAGAATTGATTCTATAGTTATGTGCTTTTAAAATATGTGCGCAGGTTTGTAATTCATACAACCCAGCCTAAACAAACTACTTTTCTTGCCTATAAATTTTGATACAGAATTTTGTTTTATTTTATCACTTCGGGGTACGCGAGCCGGAATTCACAAGGCTTTATCTGTAGAGTGGGAAAGGGATCCTCCATAGGGAGAGGATAGTGGATACTTCAGCACTGCATTGTCATCGGGTCCAGGCGGATCTCCTTCGTCAGATCTGGACACGGCCTGGATCCGGCAGGCTGCGGGAAAACCTCGGGATAAACAAAGACACTAATATTAGCGTAGATGCCATTCTCTTATGATGTAGCGAGTACATCAAGATTTAAGGGAAGTGTTCCCAGTTCCGGCTGACCTAATCTATGCAGCCTAACATTGAATTATAGAAGTCTATAATGTATTATGTGTATGCTAGGTCAAAGAGATGTGTTTTTAGTCTAGCTTTGAACTGACAGAGTGTGTCTGCTTCCCGGACAATGGTAGGAAGACTGTTCCAAAGTTTTGGTGCTAAATAGGAAAAGGAGCTACCGCCAGCAGTCGATTTAGATATTCTAGGTATTATCAACTGGCCGGAATTTTGAGATCGCAATAGACGTGAAGGACTATAATGCGTTAAGAGCTCGCTCAAGTACTGCGGAGCTAAACCATTTAGTGCTTTGTAGGAAATCAACAATATTTTAAAATGTATACGATGTTTAATAGGGAGCCAATGCAGTGTTGACAGAACCGGGCTAATATGGTCATATTTCCTGGTTCTGGTAAGAACTCGAGCTGCGGCGTTTTGAACTAGCTGTAGTTTATTTATTAAGCGAGCAGGGCAACCACCCAGTAGAGCATTACAATAATCTAGCCTTGAGGTCATGAACGCATGGACTAATTGTTCCGCATTTCCCAATGAGAGCATATGGCGTATTTTGGATATATTTTTAAGATGGAAAAATGCAGTTTTACAGATACTAGACACGTGGCTTTCAAAAGAAAGGTTGGTATCAAAGAGCACACCCAGGTTCCTAACCGACGACGAAGACTTGACAGAGCAGCCATCAAGTGTTAGACAGTATTCTGGGTTATTGCGTGTGGAAGTTTTTTGTCCAATAATTAGAATCTCCGTCTTTTCAGAATTTAGTAGTAGGAAATTACTAGTCATCCAATTTTTTTATATCAGCTATGCATTCCGTTAATTTTGTGAATTGGTAAGTTTCGTTGGGTTTTGAAGAAATATACAGCTGAGTATCATCGGCATAACAGTGAAAGCTAACTCCATGTTTCCTAATGATATCTCCTAATGGTAGCATGTACAGAGTGAACAGCAGCGGTCCTAGTACTGAGCCTTGTGGTACGCCATACTGAACTTGTGATCGATAAGACATCTCTTCATTTACTGCTACAAACTGATAACGGTCAGTTAAGTATGATTTAAACCATGCTAATGCAATTCCACTAATGCCAACATAGTTTTCTAGTCTATTTAAAAGAATGTTGTGGTCAATGGTGTCAAATGCAGCACTAAGATCGAGTAACACTAATAGAGAGATACAACCACGATCCGATGATAAGAGCAAATCATTTGTGACTCTAATGAGAGCGGTCTCAGTACTATGGTACGGTCTAAATCCGGACTGAAAATCCTCGCAGATATCATTTCTTTCTAGAAAGGAACATAGTTGTGAAGATACTGCTTTTTCTAATATCTTTGACAGAAAAGGCAGATTCGAGATCGGCCTGTAATTGACTAATTCAGTAGGATCAAGTTGTGGTTTTTTAACAAGCGGTTTTATCATAGCCAGTTTAAAGGTTTTTGGTACGTATCCTAGAGACAAAGATGAATTAATGATATTAAGAAGAGGATATATGACCTCTGGAAACATCTCTTTCAGTAGCTTAGTCGGTATAGGATCTAACATACAAGTTGTCGATTTAGATGAATTAACGAGTTTGCAGAATTCTTCCTCTCCTATAGCAACAAATGAATCAAATTTTTCCTCAGGGAGACTACAATGCACTTCCTGATGTGATACTGTGGTAGACGGTTGCATAGTTATAATTTTGTCCCTGATATTATCAATCTTATAAGTGAAGAAGTTCATAAAGTCATCACTGCTGTGTTGCTTGGACACTTCTGAGCTTGAAGCTTTCTTTTTCGTTAGTTTAGCCACTGTTTCAAATAAATACCTTGGATTATGTTTATTTTCTTCTAATAGGTTTGAAAAATAAGCAGATCTAGCAGCTTTTAAAGCCTCTCTGTAAGCAATCGAGCTCTCTTTCCACGAAAACCGAAATACCTCTAGTTTAGTTTTCTTCCAGTTGCGCTCCATTTTTCTGGCTGCTCTCTTAAGGGCCTGGGTGTGCTCACAAGAGGCTACAATTTGCAAGAGCTCACCAAAATTGGACAGTTGAAGACTGGAAAAATGTTGCCTGGTCTGATGAGTCTCGATTTCTGTTGAGACATTCAGATGGTAGAGTCAGAATTTGGCGTAAACAGAATGAGAACATGGATCCATCATGCCTTGTTACCACTGTGCAGGCTAGTGGTGGTGGTGTAATGGTGTGGGGGATGTTTTCTTGGCACACTTTAGGCTCCATAGTGCCAATTGGCCATTGTTTAAATGCCACGGCCTACCTGAGCATTGTTTCTGACCATGTCCATCCTTTTATGGCCACCATGTACCCATCCTCTGATGGCTACTTCCAGCAGGATAATGCATCATGTCACAAAGCTCGAATCATTTCAAATTGGTTTCTTGAACATGACAATAAGTTCACTGTACTAAAATTGCCCCCACAGTCACCAGATCTCAACCCAATAGAGCATCTTTGGGATGTGGTGGAACGGGAGCTTCGTGCCCTGGATGTGCATCCCACAAATCTCCATCAACTGCAAGATGCTATCCTATCAATATGGGCCAACATTTCTAAAGAATGCTTTCAGCACCTTGTTGAATCAATGCCACGTAGAATTAAGGCAGTTCTGAAGGCGAAAGGGGGTCAAATACAGTATTAGTATAAACTTCGTAAAAATCCTTTAGGTGAGAATATATATGTTACATCTAAGTAACTTTTAGCATCTTCTTAATCTCGGGCCTTGTTATTATTGGTCCTTTTCATTCACAGAAGCATTGAATGACCAATAATATATTAAGCCCCAAGCACCACCATTATGTTCTGTTTAATATGAAAAATATCCATTCTCATTAATATATGAATGCCTGATTGATTTATGTTTTTAAAACATCAAATTAGATCCTATATGAATGTATCTTCTTAAAAAGTCGCTTAAAACTGTTGTATTGTGAAGAGAGGCTGGTGAGATTTAAAACTCACATTTAGGAAACGTCTTTAAGATGTTTTTGACTCATAGTATTAAGATGTCAATCAAATGTTTGTACTCAGCAGATGCTTTCCAGATGAAGAGCACTTTGACCGACATATTGGAAATGTCTAATCCGTCAAATCTTTAAGAAAGTGAGAAAGCGTTAATCAGGATGAATATTTGCCATGTCGTAATTTTCCGCGTTTATTGTGTAAATTGTTTAATCATTGTACTATTTTTTTTAAATGTGCTTAAAACTAGAAGAATGAGCCCAGGGCTCAGCTTACCTCTAGCTCATTAATATTAATTAGGCCAAGCAAATGGGCGCTCTAGGAAGGTCAAGCAATGTCTGCGTGGTCCAATTAATATTCATAAGCTAAGAATGTGTAAATTCACTTCTCATGTCCTAATTTTTTACCAGATAAATAAATGCTTCAACAGTATTTGGCCAAAGAGATGCGAGTGAAAAAAATCACAACATGTAGGTTACACTTCTGAGAGACATTTCCAAACTTTCTTTTTATCTCCCATATGTCCTGCACAATTCTAAGGCTGGCTGAAAAAAGATGGTTTACCAATATTACCACATGCATTAACTCTCAAAATAAAATAATAAAATACAAGAGCAGATTAATATGTTATTTCTTTACTAATGTATGATAACAAACACTCTTAAAAATAAAGTTTCTTAATTGAAGTTGAGGGTTCCATGAAGAACATCTATAAACCTTTCCATTCCAAAAAAAAGTTTTTTTTATAATGGAAAAAGGTTCTTTAGATTATTAAAATGTTCTTCAAACCATGAAAAAGTTTCTTAGCGGAACCCAAAACGATTCTTATGACATAGCTGTGAAAACCTCCTTTTCTGATCTTTATTTCAAAGAGTGATAGTCTAAGTTTATATTAGTTTTAAAAAATAGTAAGATGAGAGGAGAATGTAAAGTAGGAAAAGATGCAGTCGCAGGTGCAAAGACAGAGTGGTATGGACAGAGTGGACAGTGTAACAGAAGTATAATGGATGTAGTGATGGAGGAAGGCTTCTCACTATATCCTTTCTTGTGTGAGTGTGTCTCTCTGTGTGTTTCATTAGAACAGTTGTTCTTCCTGCCTACTTGGGCAATAAAGCCTCATTTCTGTAGACATCTTAAACACACACACACACACACACACACACACACACACACACACACACACATAAATGAGGACCACAGAACACTACTGTTTTATATAAAGCTAATTAGCTTTAGGCCTACCCATAATAAAGAAGTTTAGCATCTGTAAAAAAAAACAAAAAAACATTAGCCTATTTACTTTGATTATGAATCGTCATCACCAGACTGCTCCAAATCTTTTTTCATAAACCTGTATACACACGATTTGGTAAAAGGGAACATATACTGTTCACCCTTGTGAAAAAAATGTAAAGTCCACTTAATTGTATTAAATGTGCACATGTAGTTAAAATCTTAAAAAGTATATTTTGTTTGTACAAAAAAATGTACTTTAAGATAATTTAATATTAATAAAAATAAAAGGCCATATACACTTTCATGGCTGTTCTTAACACACTAGAAGGTGCTCTTTGTAATAATGTCAGATTAATACATTTTAAATCATTGTTTTAATAAACTTTAGTTAACTTTAGTTCATGTTGATGTGCTGACTAACACTAAAGCACATGCAAAGTACTTGATTATAATTCGTACAAAATAAATGTATTAAACTTTTAATAAATGTTCTAAATTGCAACCTTATTACATATGTGTGAATACAAATGTATTTAAATGCATGACATATTTTAGTATATTTTATTTGACCATAAATGCTTGTCAGTACATTCGACAGCACACTGTTCAAAGTTAAATTACATACTGAAGTCCTACTTATGGGTCAAAAAGCTGAAAAAGCTAAATAAATTTAACATTTAAACTAAGACTATTTCATCTAATTGCTATAAACATGCAGTTCAAAAGTTCAAGTTCAATTCAAAAGTGAAGTGAAGTAAAGTGTATTATTTCAATAATTATACTTTTTTTTTTTTAAAGTATACTACTTCTTCTTTTCAATGGCACACATGCAAAAAAAGGACAAAGACAGAGGAAGTCACCTGAACTCAAGCATAGAAAACAACCAAACAATTAAGGAATAAAATACTCTCATTTGAATTACTCAACTTAATTCCATTGTGTTGTTTTATCAAGCAACTTCCTCTTCCTCTTTATACAAACACAAAACTAATAAAACACTTGCCATTTCAAATGCAGCCAACGGATTTAACAGCTTTACGTTCTGCATCAATCAACTGCATAATTTGTTGCGTTTAACTTCTCAAATGAGAAGTGTGGTTATGTCTGATGGATCTCCTATCCGTGTCTTTGTGTACTTTTCGCATCATTTCAACCTTTTGAACCAAGTTGTAAACTTCCTGCTTGAGGTTTTGTTTTTGTTCTCAAGTTTGCATTGGAGGAGGAGCATATCCTGAATGAGGCCTGATGGTTTGCTCATGAATAACTGAATAATGTTTTAGTCAACCTCTTTGTCCTTCCAAGATTATGGTTATTTACTACACTTTCTGACTAATTTTTGTCACTCCTCTGCTATTGTTGTCGAGCAACCATATTTTTGACACTGAACACAAAATAGCATTTAATTTTTTATTTAGTGTTCAGTGTCATGTGCTAAAAATACAGTGTTGCCTCAAGCACTAGGGTGACCTTGCACAAGTACCAGGGGAACGTGGGACAGCAAAGTTTTTACTTGGGTTGTTCTCTAAGCACAGAGAAATGAGATACAACTAATGAACCACACAATATCAGGAAACTTGTGAAAAAGAAGTATACTTATACTGAATGTGTACTTCAAATCTTAATTAAATATAAGGCCACTTAGGTGTACTTAAAGAGTACACTTTAATGACTATGTTTCTTAACACGCTTCAGTACTCTTTTAAAAGCTTATGGTAATAATGTCAAATTACATGTTTTACTTTAACTAACTTTAAATGTAAATTTTAAATCATTATATGCTTTAAAGAAGTACACTTAGTTTATTGTGTTGACTAACATACTAAAGCACATGTAAAATACTTTTATACTGTATACTTATATATTTAAAATAATTTTAACTATAGTGTTTTATTCAATATTTAGTTCATATATTTTAAATGCATCAAATTATGCAAAATGTGCAATTAAAATATATGACATACAAGTTGCAAAAGAAATGACGTTAATTAAGTATATTTTAGTTTACCATAAATGCATCTCGGTACATTGGGCAGTTCACTTTAACCATATTTTAAAGACAACAGAAGTGATGAAATTACATACAAAGATGTACTTAAGTCCTATACCTAAGTGGGTCAAAAAGCACAATAACATTCAATTACTTGCTTTTAAAAGGAATTTAAACTAAAATATAAGTGTCTGAAAACATTGCATTCAGTTTACACTTAAGCGCATTATTTTAAAGTGTATTATTTCCATAATAAGTGCTCATTTTAAAAGTTTACTAAAGTCTTCTTCATTTCTCCTATATCAACTGATTTTTTTTAAATAAATCTATAATGTAACTTGTCAAAAAGTGTCCTAGTAGCTTAACTTGCCTCAGGTTAGGGTTGAGACATGTCAATGTCTAAGTGTAATCTGGGATAAGTTGAATAAATAATTAAATTACATATGAATAAACCATAATTGCACAATAAATTGCACAATAAATTATACAAATATTGATAATTCATTTGTTGCCATTATCCCTTTTTTAATACTTACTTCTTGTTTTCATAAAGACAGTGTTGGATTCCATAATTAAAAGGATTAATACTCACGATGTTAATGTTTTAAGTGGTGAAACTATTCTCTTTCAATACTTTGGTTAAGTAGTGAAGTGGAATTATCATCAATCAAAAGCATTGCCTATATAGATTTTATTTAACTCACCGCTGTAGAGATCAGTCTTTTTTTAAATAGAGATCAATATGAGCTAAATAATTCACAGAACATCTTGAGTAAGATATCAACTTGCAGTGACAGACTGACATGAAGTACTGTATGCTGGAGAAAGCAACATACAATAATAAAAACCATGCATATTTTGAAAAGGATCATTTGTGTACATGTTGTTAATTCTTTGTCTTGTGGAAAATCCCTCTTTTTGTTTATTTTTAAAATGGTGAACTTATGAGGAGAACTGTATTCATGAAATCAGAGATCCTCTCATAAACTGAATCCAACCCCAAGTGATCACAGGAGATGCATTTGAGACACATGTGATAAATGTCTTGGTTGACAACCTGTGATTGTATCACACAAGACGTAGCCTATGTTAATACCAGGTGTAAACAGAGCTAGACAAAATGTTTAGCTTATCCACACGAAAAATAAAATAAAAAAAGGATTATGGTGGTGGGGATGAAAGCAATGATATATGCAGAAAAAAACGTATTCAAAATGTTACAAATCAACTTTGCAGAAAATACCTATAACTGACAAAAATGAGCAAACAGTATTCAGCATTGTATGAGAGCATATATTAAAAAGTGCAAAAGATGTGAGCATGGAGGAAACAAAGAGGAGAGAAATTACACATAGACACGGAAGTTTAGTTCACCTTGTTCTAGCCCATGCAGGATGACAGTTTCATCCTCTCAGCCATAAAGGTCAACTGGCATATCACATCACTTCCTGTCAAACAGGAAGCAGACCTTATAATAAGGGTGATGATCAAAATTAAACTGCCTCTCTAAAACAACCCCACTACATTCCATACTACATTTACTCTGCTTTCCATTGTTCAATATAAATGCTTCTGTGTGTGTGTGTGTGTGTGTGTGTATATATATATATATATATATATATATATGTATATATATATATATATATATATATATATATATATATATATATATTGTATATTGTATATATTGTGTGTGTGTATATATAGGCTATATAGTGTATTGTGTGGAGCTTGAAATGAACATATAATATATATTTAATACTTAAAATAATAATAATATTTTTATATACAGTTTTCAGTTGTAGTCTTTTAAAAAGGCATCTGAAATAATACACTAAGTGCAATGTAGTGTTGTCAAAAATATAGATTTTTCGTTACTGAAATATTTGAAACGCTTCTATACTCATTACTACCAATTTTCCATAGAATTTTCCATAGAATAGATATTGCTTTCTCACTTTCTCTGCCCTGTTTACATCTGGTATTCAGATGCGTTTATGTCGATTTAATCATAAGTAGACGGAAGAGACGCATTCTCGTTTGCACCTGGTGTTTTAACCTGTCTCTTTTGTCCACTTTCAACCACTTCTTGCCTGATTTCTCCGAAGGCAGCGTCTATGAGCGGGTAAATATGTGTTTATATTATGAACGACGTCGTTACGTCACTGTGCACGTCGCCTTAGCTTTCCCATTCCCGTCGTGTTGTTGGTCACAAATCACAATAACCCCGCCCCCAGCCATGACGTTAGCATGACGTGGTAAAAGAACGTTTCTAGTCCAGCAAAAAGAGTTGGTGCCGCTTTGAAACCAATTTTCCTGGCCGAGAACCGGTTCTTTGGCTGTCGAAACACAAAGAACTGGTTCGCGAGTAGGCACCGGCTCCGAACCGGCTCTCAAAATGCTTTGGTGGAAAAGGGGTAAAAGAGCTGTTTTTGGCCAAAAAATAATAAATAAATTCATAAACTATTGTAACCCTAATTTATGTTTGTGCCCAGAGATTTGTCATGTTTGTTTACACAGATTTGCCAGTGTATAAGTAAGACTACTCAGTCAACAGTGACCCTATAAGTGAGATGGTCCTCACTGCAGAACACGAAATCCAGGGGGAGGAGTTGGATCCAGATCCAACTCCTCCCACCTTACATATACCTAAACCTACCCATCTCCGCCCCCTGATCTCTAACCCCACCCCTAATCCTACCCATCTCCACCCCCTGATCCCTAACCCCACCCCTAATCCTACACTGTAAAAAAAATCCCGTTGTTTTTACGGAAAAAAACTGGCAGCTGTGGTTACCAGAACTTTACCGTCAAAAATACGTTATCAGCGTTTTTGGTGTTACAGACTTAACTTAAAATTTACAGTAATAAACCGTAATTCATTATCTGAAATAATGATAATGTACCAACCTATTGAAGTATTATTATCTGTTTTGTACCATTGTATTACACTGACAACCAACAATCATCACAGCAGTGATGAGAGTCACATGATAAATCAAAGCTCATCACAAGCAATCTTCCATAAGAAAGTTAATACTATTATATTGAAGCTGCACAGTGTTATTCGCACAAACATTAAACACCATCATGGTCACACACATGACATTTTAAAAATGCAATAAACATTAATTGAACAACATTAAATGTAACATAAACCCTAATGTACATAACTGATTAGAAAAGAAGTGTCATGCAGGGAATTGTGGGAATGTCAATTTACGGTTTTTCACTGTAAATTATACAATGAGTTGTTCTTTTCACTTTCAAAAACTTTAAATTTAATGGTATTTTACAGTAAAATTACATTAAATGTACCGTTAGATCTATCACAGTTATTTACCGTATATAGTAAGGAAACTTTCTGTCAACCAATTAACAGTTTTTCACTGTAGTCTTTTACCGTTAAAATCACGATCATTTTTTACAGTGTACCCATCTCCACCTCTTAGATCTGGATCCAACTTCACCCCCTGGATCTCGTGTACTGCAATGAGGTGCTACTGCTATAAGTTAATTTACATTTTGGATAAGAGTATATTGTAACTTGTAACTTGTCATTGCAGATGAAAGTCTTGGTTACTATTTTAACCTCTGTTCCCTGATAGAGGGAATGAGACGATCTTTCGAGTACTGACACTAGGGGTCGCACCCCAGTCGGTAAACTCATGTCTTCCCCTAGCCTAGGCAGAGCTCCGCCTCTGTCAGTCACTGTGTTTGTAGTGTGCTACTTCCCGGTTGGTAAGTCCATGCAATATATTCTCCACAAACCTCTGCTCGGGCAGGATGTGATCTCCATAGTGTTCTTTCTCCTACTGAGGAGGAAGAGCACTTCTCTAGTGCTAACTTCTAATTTAAAAGAAAAAAAAGAGAAAAGGTCAAAAGACTGACTGAAGCAACCTATTCCCATTGTAAGTACTGTCCTTTCTGTCTCCGCGTTGTTCGATGGACTACATGGCTTACGTGTGGTGTTGAGAAGGTCACGATGCTGCGAGTGCACTTGTTACCCGGCAAGCTTACTGGTCTGCACCACCAAAACCTTGTGATTCGTTTCAGCTGTTGTGGTGCTTTCCATTGGGACCCCTAGTGTCAGTACTCAACACAACGTCAAAGTGACCTCCTGTCACAACACTGAACTCCCCACTGTATGGCTGGCATACGTTCTCGGCTCCTCAGCACAAACCTGAAGGAGTGGATGCACGCCATCTCCTTTTATACCCGTAAGTCCGGGGGAGTGGCACAAGCAAATTCCACTCACCAATTCTCATTGACTTTTTCTCAAAATATCAGAGGTGTTTGGGGCTCCCAAGTGCGACCTCCAAGTGTCAGTACCTGACACAATGTCGAAGTGACTGACAGATAGGGAACATTTGTATTTCCATTAGGCGCAGTTTGGAGGCTGCATCAAAACCTTCAGTAAGGACAATATTCAAGCCCTCAATACTGAAACCATTTAAGCCTTTTCTCTGTTTAATCCATCGCTGCATATAAGGAATTTAAAACTGTTAGAAGCACTGTGCATCTTAGCAATCTGTGTATTGTGGCAACTTGATATGGTTTAAGTGTTTTACATAGGCCCATATGGGCCATTGCAATTGCAAACAGTTTGGCATTTGTTAGTATGTGTGTTGGGACATGGAGGGAAAAAAACATAATAAACATATACTATAACACAGCAAATAGATATACTGTTGTTATTAGTAAACTATACTTTGCATTCCCTATAGTGAACAAATCCTCAGTAAATGCTGTATGTGTTTTTAGAATAAATTCAGCTAAAGTTAATTTATTTCAACCTATAACTTAAGAATTAGTTTCAAGTCCATTTACAACTTATAGGCCTAGATAAAGCTTATAAATCCATACACAAATTATTTATTTTCAATTGAGATATTCCAAGAGCCTCTAAGAGCTTTTTTGGTTTGTGCCCAGAAATTTGTAATGTTTGTTTCCACAGGTTTGCCAGTGATAAAATTAGGCTACTCAGTCAACACTGACCCTATAAGTTGAGTGGTAGATCTTTCATCCTAAATCAAATATAGCTTTTAACCAAACAGAATAAAAAAGGATTATACCGAGAGGTAACAAAACTATGTGCAACTTCCTGCACAATTAATACATCTTTGTGCCCTGTTGCAAATGCAATGTTTAGTGTCAATCAGCAATGATGTATACTATGTAGTTCCCTTTCGAAGGGAACTCGCACTGCGTCGAATGACGCTTTGGGGAACGCCTCAGGCGTGACAGGTGTCTGAAATCACTATCAAATCACGTCAATCACATTGACCGGCGACAGCCCGTGAATCATTAACGTGAATGATTAACGTGTGACCTGGAAGTAAGGGCGCCTTGCAAACATGACAAATCATCTTTTCGTCTTCAGGGACTGTTTTGTCTGTAACTGCTTTGAAAATCAGGTAATTATGAAATGCTTTCAGAAGTGTGCAGACCCGTGCTCAAGATATCTGAAGCCGGTGACACACACGAACTGTGCATTTTTCTGTCTGGGAAGGAAGACGCGCACAGGCAGCTCTCGCTGCCTGTACAAATTGTGATCGCTCCGCTCTCGCCTATCCCTCCTCTTGAGAGAAGAGGGTTCAGCGTCTGGATGTCACAGATGAAGCCCGCCGATCGCCTTGAGAGGGGTGTAATCCTCTCAGACGATGCGGCAGCTGACGAAAAAAAAAAAAGTGAAAACTTAGTCCGGCAGCGAGCGCTCTTCCGGACAAACAGGAGATGGCTGATATTTCCTGTATCTTCTCAGCCACCCTGCCCCGTGTATGCTGAGCTGGTTGGTGTTTTGGAACGCGCGGCGGGCAGGCTGCAGCCTGCCGTAGCTGCTCGTTGGGGGAGAAATCGCTCGCGATGAGAGCGTTTTTTCCCCGGTCATAGAACCACCAGCTCAGGTGAGCCTTTCATTTCTTCCCGATCTCATACTGAGATCGAGAGGACATGGAGAACCCATATTCTGCCTGTATCCACCAACATTAGCAGGCTAGTCTCGCTGATGTTGAGAGGATAGGAGAGCATGGGTATGCGTCGATGGGAAAACAATCGACACTGAGAGCTCAAACCCTGCCAGTTGAATGGCAGAGCATACACGTCAGCGGGTCCGGCCGGTGCTGGCCTGCACATCATGGCGGTGTTCCAGGTACACCAGGCCGATCTGCTGGGGGATCTCGACCAGGGGGTGGGGCCCCTGAGGCGGTTACTAAGCTGAGCCGCAAATGAAAAAAAAAAATATATATAGCTCTCCGGGCCACCAAACAGACTGCTGCCGCAATCTGCCGGTCGATGGCGACGATACTGGCCACGGAGAGACATTTGTGGTTGAACCTGGCCGACATCGGGAAGAAAGAGAAAGGCTTTCTCCTCGATTCGCTGGTTTTGCCCTCTGAGCTTTTCGGCACCTCCGTGTTGGTGGTGGTTGGAAAGTTCAGAGAGGCGAAGGCGCGCTCAGCTGTATCCAGGACATACATACCGCTGAGATCCATGTCCACGCCCAGACAGATGGGAGGGCCTGGTCTATCATGGTCCGAGGACCTTAGATGAGGCCAGAGAGCCAGTGTCACCTCTCGTGCGCCTCCTCCGTGGAGTAGTAGGTCGCAGAGGAGGCGTGACTCCCGCAAGAAGAGGGATCTGAGGGAGGTGATTTAGCACAAATGCACGTTGCGTCGGTCATGTATCATCTTCCCTGAGGGCGTGATTATATCTTAGCCCTTTCCTCTCTTCCTCGACTCCCCAGGCGCTTCTTACATCAGGCCTGAGGCTGGGCTCATGGTTAGAACAATGTTCTGATGGCCTGCCTCGGCTTGGTTAGTGAGAGTGCCTCTTTCAGGTATGTAAAGGTGGTAGACCCCATGTTCATAAAGAACTGTCTGGTGAGTCTTCACTTCGCACACCGCAGGGGAGCTGCTGGTCTTTCAAAGAGTATTTTTGTGATTAAAAAATAATATGTTTCTCTTTACAGACCTCGTTCCCTGTAAAGAGTTATGGGGCCATGTCAAGGTAATAAGGTAAGAGAACTTTTTTGGATTATCAGGGCCCTGAAGTTCCCCGTTAGGTGGCCAGAACGATAACTATGTTAGCCTACTGACGCTAGAGCTTCAGATAGATCTTATGTCCGGCCCATGAGACCGTTTTGACTTTTCTGAGTATTTTGCCCCTTGAGCTCTGTTGAGTTTTCATTAGGTTGAGCATTTCTGCAGCCCTTTGTACAGACTATATTCTTTAGTAGACTGTGGCTCCTCCGAGCCCTCAGATAGTTGTATGCTTACAGGCTGGCCCTCACCAGGGCCGCCTCTGTAGCTGTGGCTGTGCCAGGGATATTAGAGGCGTTCTGCTAAAATTAGCATTTCTTCCTCTGACCCTTCACTTTGTGAATGTAGGTTTCTGGCATCCCTGTATAAACAGCCTCCTCCCATTGGAGTCGTTAGGCCAAGGCCCGCCCCCTTCTCTGCATTCTGGGGTGACTAGAGTAATGCAGTGTGGTGCAGAGGATGGTTTATAAGGACATGGTAGGCCTCAGTTAGGCCTCCGTGGTATATAAGTTCTTTTGAGCAGGGTTAGGCCGCCTTGGAACTGTCACCCGGACTCAGCTACCAGTTGCTATCAGGTGGTAGGCCCCTCAGGCCTCCCTGAAGGTGAATTCCCACTTAAGATGGTTATCAGGTATTAGGGCTCTCCCGGCCTCCCTGAAGGCGAATCCCGACCTACATTGGCTATCAGGTAGTAGGCCTCACCAGGCCTCCCTGGAGACAAGCTCAAGGACAGACAACTGGACAGCTAGCCTGACTTAGGGCTGTAGTACTCGAGTCCGGTCTTGGACTCGAGTCCGGACTCGAGACCGTTTTTCTATGGTCTCGGACTCGCTGGTATTCGGACTCGGACTTGTCTCGGTCTCGGCCACTGGTCTTGCCAAATATGGCTTTTGGTCACGACCGAGTCCAGGTGTATTTCTATTATGTTAATAATATTGAAGGAAAAGTGAAACACTGGCCACCTAATAACCAATCACACTAGATTATCCTCGCACGTCACGCTCTGCGTCTGCATGCCCGTTAATTTTGCATTTGTAAACTTTGCATCAGCCTAACGTCATAAAGTTATAAGTTCAATTACGCAACATGACATCATGACTTTTGCGTAAACAGACACGCCACTTTCAAGTCAAGTGGCGTGTTATCTATACGCATTTTGAGATATCCGCGTGTATGCGTGTATGTCTACGCCATTAATGTCCAAGTGATTCCGCGTATATGTACACGCCATTAAATTTCCGAGCGAAACGAAGCAAAATGTAGATCTACATCTGGGGAGCGATATTTTTTTTCCCTAGGATGGCAGGGGAACACTCATAAATGCTATTAACCCCAGTGACGGGTAGGTTTAGGGACGGGGTGGAGGTAGGTCATATATTTATATATACAGTAATAACGTTAAGTTAACTGCGTTCATAAACACGCTGAAAAGCGATTGTGCGTGTTGATAGCACGCCAAAAATGGAAATACGAATTGGCGTGTCATACACACGCAATTTTATGAGATCAGTCTGAATTACGTATGGTGGTAGTAGCTAGCTGTGTGGATGTGTGTGTGTCATATGCGTTAAAGGTGGTTCATTTGGGTAACGTTAATGTTATCTGACATCGGTGATGATTTCTTCAGTTTTAAATTGACAATAGAAAATGTGTTCAGGACGAACAGAAATATTCTCCAGGACGCCTACAGAACGAAAGACATTTTTGTATGTGTGTTCATTTGTTACTAGCCTTTTAGGGTAACGTTAACTTAGAAAATGCCAAAATTAACCGACCAAGTGCTCACTACAACGGCACGCGTCTTCTCTTGCTGTTACTATAGTTACTATCTTACTAGCTACTACTAAAAAATCCTGGGTGTTGTGACACTTTTGCTTTTAGATCAATAAATAATAACCCCAAAATTACTGTCTTGATAATGTCATGCATAAGACTTTTTTTTTTCCTGTCCTGGACTCGGTCTTGACTCGGACTCGAACCTTTTTGGACTCGGTCTTGTCTTGAACTCGAACCTCTTTGGACTCGGTCTTGACTTGGACTCGACTAGTCCTGGTCTTGGACTTGTCTTGGACTCGACAAAGGTGGTCTTGACTACAGCCCTAGCCTACCTTACTATCGGGTAGCAGAAAAAAGCTCCCAGATATTATGGCTGTCAGGTAGTAGGCCTCACCAGGCCGCCCTAAAGACGAGTTCCCACATGCTGTGATTATCAGGTAGCAGGCCTCACCAGGCCTCCCTGAGGGTGAGTTCCCCACATACTATCGTTATCAGGTAGTAGGCCTCTCTAGGCCTCCCTGTAGGTGACCACATACTGTTGCTATCAGGTAGTAGGCCTCACCAGGCCTCCTTGTGTGTGGTTCCCTAGCGGTGCTGGGTTCAGGAAGCAAGTGGGCTCTTGCTATCATTTCAGCTGGCCTTATCAGGCAGCTGCTGAAGGCGAGCTAGCGCCCTGGCTCGACTAAAGTGTTCATTCTCTGCTACTGGTTCCCTCCCGGAACCTCTTTCCTGCCTACAGCCTGGTTTTGCCTACCAGGCGGACCATGTGCTCCACTCATTGAGGGTCACTATGAGCACGCGGACCCCTGAGTCTGGTCAGACGGTCGCAGGCCTCTGGTGAGGCCTCCCAGTTAGATCAGTCCTTAGGCCTTCACAGGCCTCTTCAGTGTTTTGAAACACAGACACTGGGTTGATCCGTGGATCGAGTAGAGAAACTCCCCTCGCTAGCAACGGTTGTAAAGCACTATGCTGAGTCATACTCTCCGGGATATCCCGTCTCTGAGATCCGGGCCGAGCGGTTCACTGCCAGCTTCACAGTCCCTCGGGTTGGATGCCTTACATAAAGGCATATTCCAGAGGCTCTGTCTTCGGACAGACAGGAAGTGGCCAGACTAAGTGTCTATGTATCTGACGCCAGGTCAGGCCGTCCTGGTGGCATTTCGGGGTGAGTACGTTCCCCTGAATAGTGACTGGCTGGGGTTCCTTCGGGTTCCCTAGCCACATTCCCTAGAAGGGACCCCTTCTAATTGAAGTTGTGGTCCTAGGCCTTTGAGCAGGCCTAGGTAGGCCTTTCATTTACTATGTTTATGGAGGTTTTCCTGTGAGGCTTATAGCTTAGGCTATGACTGTAGGGAATTATGTCACTGACAGCTAGTGTTGCTTTCGTCAACGAAAATTATGACTAAATATCGTCGTCAACGAACCTTTATCACGTGACGAAAACGAGACGAGACGCAACGAAAATGCTGGTCATGTGATGATGACTATAATTAAATGTATAATGCAATATCGTTGACGAATAAAAACGAGACTAAATGTGGTTTACAAAATAAAAACTATGCTAAAATGTCTCTTCATTTTCGTTGACCAAAACGAGACGAGACGAGACGAAATGTTATTTAATGTTATTTTGTCTCGTTTACTTGCATTATTATTAGGCCTACTATGCAGCATTTCTGATTCCTGTGTCACTTCAGGGGCTGCATTAGATCACACTGCGCAGACGCAGGCGACTTAACATCCTCAAGCCCCACTCGCGGCATTATTTAGAAGATGCAGCTGCGTGAGTTACGGCTGTTTCACATACACTCCGTGTGTGGTGCGTATGCGGACGGTGCGTGTTGCGGTGTGTATGCAGGAGCAGCACGCGCTATTGTGCTTTCACGTGTGCTGCATTTGCAGTGCGCAACTGATCTACGGCTGTACCACAATCACAACATTCTCTATTTTTTTTTATTTCAAATCAATATTTTTGGCCTACATCCATTATGTCGCGTTGTTGAGGTACTGTGTAGATCTCTGCTCTGCTGTTATGCACGCACGCTCCTGAAGCGCATTGCGGACGCATCCGCGTGCGGTGTGAGCGCTCTAACCTATTAACATGGGTGCGGGGAAAAATACGCACTGCAAACGGAGTATGTGAAACAGGCGGTAGCATAAACGACAACAAACAAAGTTAATTCTGACACAGAGAAAGGGATTCGTCTTTGGGAGAAAAGGAAGAAATGACATTTGGAAAAACTTTCATTTCATCATGTGCATAGGCTACTTCTAACATGTTTGGTTGGTAAAATAAATATGTTGTAAATTCAAATCAGAGCGTCTTCCGTGTCTTGAATGGATGCATTCTTGAGTCTATAAGGTAACAATAATATAATAAGATAACTATAAGAAGATAAGATTGTTTGAAATGGGTTTGGCTAAAAGAAAATTTTGGTTTCGTCTATACTACTAGGTACTTATACTATATTGACTGGGTTGAATAGAATTGCATTACTAAAAAGAGACTAAAATGCCATTTTCATTGACTAAAACTAGACTTTTTCTTTCGTTGACTAAAACGTCATCAGTTTTCGTCGACTAAAACTAGACTAGACTAAAAAGAGTATGAACGTGACTAAAACTAATAAAAACTAAAATGACAGCTTGACACAAAGACTAGACTAAAACTAAAATTAAAATAGGCCGCCAAAAACAACACTACTGACAGCCCAGTGTGACCTGAGGGTAAGTGGTTCTAGCATTTCATTGAATTTTCTGCTTCGGACAGTTGTCACTGCCTGAGGGCATGCACTCCCCTTAGCATGGCGGCATGGGTATATCGTTCCCCAAAGCGTCATTCGACGCAGTGCGAGTTCCCTTCGAAAGGGAACGTCTCAGGTTACAACTGTAACCTATGTTCTCTGAGAACAGGGAAGGAGACACTGCATCTCCTTGCCATGCCTCGGGGCCTGCCTGCCGTACAGTCCCTTCAGACGATAAGGCGCCCTTATATACTTCCAGGTCGCACGTTAATCATTCACATTAATGATTCACGGGCTGTCGCCGGTCAATGTGATTGACGTGATTTGATAGTGATTTCAGACACATGTCACGCCTGACGCGTTCCCCAAAGCGTCATTCGATGCAGGGTCTCGTTGGGTGACGGACTTTTGACTTGAGCTCGGAGATTTGAGCTCGGCGATTTGAGCTCGGCGACTTCTCGGCGACTGCCTCGGGCCCTGGGTACTCGGTACCCTTTATCCCCCCAGTTCGGCGCCCCTGGAAATAAAGACATCATCAAAGTAGTCCATGTGACATCAGTGGGTTAGTTAGAATTTTTTGAAGCATTGAAAATACATTTTGGTCAAAAAGTAACAAAAACTACGACTTTATTTAGCATTGTATTGTCTTCCGGTTCTGTTGTCAATACAATGCTGAATAAAGTCATAGTTTTTGTTATTGACAAGGACATATACCGTACATACATTTTCAATGGAGGGACAGAAAGCTCTCGGTCTAAATCTAAAATATCTTAAACTGTGTTCAGAAGATGAACTGAGGTCTTACGGGCTTGGAACGACATGAGGGTGAGTCATTAATGACATAATTTAAATTTTTGGGTGAACTAACCCTTTAACAGGTGATGCACTTGGAAGTGAAAACAATTGAGAGCATACAGACTCTGCAGTAAAATAATATTGACACTATTAAATATTTAGGATGTTTGATAATGCATCCTAAATGTTTTATGTAGTGTAAACATAAATTACAAAAAAGAAACATGCCACACGAAAAAGGCCCAGTTGATTAGGCTGTAGGCTACCAGAGGACCTGAGTGGGTTGACGAAAGCCTTGTGCAAATGCGTCTCAAATGATCATACCAACAAAAGTTGTACTAAATTTACTAATGTCAGAAAATTTGGAAGTGAGACTGACACTTAAATATGTGGAGTGAGAATGGGGTCTCAGTTCTTTCTCTTATCAGAAAGAGGAAACGGACGCACTACAAATAATGTTTACATAGTTCACACGAATGTTTTAGTTAGTTATTTACAATATATGATGGAGAAGCACTGGGAATTCTGGCATTCGTTTCTGCTGCATTTGTTCAGTGTGTGTTTACCCCTAAATCTGCAGGAAAAAGTCGTCTATTTCAAGAAAGGAGAGTGTGAAATAAGATCAGGACGTGTGAGCGAGAGTGTGTGTGTGTGTGTGTGTGTGTGTGAGAGAGAGAGAGAGAGAGAGAGAGAGAGAGAGAGAGAGAGAGAGAGAGAGAGAGAGAGAGAGAGATGAAACCGTCAAATCCTTGTCGTTCACCTTTAAAATACATCACCGCAGTGCTCGCGTATTAGAGCTTCACTGGCGCGCGCATCGGAAGGGCTCGCTGCACCACTGCACCTGTTCTCGAGGTTGCAAATCACAGGAAGTCGCTGTGCAAAAACGGCATATTCGTCGAGCTAGGTTTAGCATTAAAGACGTCAGTTCGACAAGAATTACGCGAGGGGAAAGAGAGACTAGACAGCTGTCAGACATCGCTTTGTTGTTGGTGAGTTTCATTCGACACCGCTATTTTTAATGCGAGTGACACCAAATGCCACTGATGCAACCGGCATTAATACAGTAGCAGCGTCATGTTAGTGAGAAAGGATGTGCTCGTTTGCTTCTTTGTTCATTCGGTTACTTCGTCCTGTTCCGCTTGGCATGTAGCAGCCAATGATTCATATCGTGCGAGCAGCCTTTGTTGTTATTATGAAATCATCTAAACACTAATGTTATTGTAAAGAGATAATATTTGTGAAATGATAATAATAATGTAGATTTGTTTTAGCGTAGACGAGTCTGTTCAGAGGCAGGCAGATTATTAACTGCATTCACACAGCTCTCACTGCACATCCTCACTGCCCTCTTTTTAGCGACATTTGGATGAAATGTAGCTGTAGTGCATAGATGCTCATAAGAAAGAAACGGCACATCAGCACAAAAACGATGCTGAGAAAGACATAGCCTACTCAGGGACGGTTCTAGGGTCAGTGGATATTCAGGGTTTATCCCAGACATCTGTGGATACGTGTAGAGCCATCCATTGAGTAAATGTTGGAACATGATGTCAAGTCAAGTCATCTTCATTTATAGCGCTTTTAACAATGGATTGTTCCAAAGCAGCTTTACAGAGATAAAGATATAATTTAAGGTAACAGAGATTGTTTGGGCTTTATAGCGGTTCTTGAATAATGTTATTTCCAGCTAAAGTTGGCCATGATGTGGCCTTATAGCTATAGGCTACTTTATATGTTAAAGGTTTTTATTTATTTTTTTATTAGGTCCAAACACTAAACGTTACTGGAGCTAAAACTAAACAGTCGTATCATAATTGTGAGGGTAAAAAAAAAGGTTGGGTTTATCAAACTTTGCGAAGTTCATGGCATAATAAATGATTTTTTGCAAGAACCCCAAATGGCCTCACTTGTGACTGGCTGTATATTTTGCTTTATGTTTATGAAATATTGGTTGCTTTTTACATCTGACCAAAACGATAATACATTTTTATAAATAAATAAATAAATATTTTCTTGCCATTATGCTGGAATTGGTAAATGAGCAAAATCATTGTTGTGCATTAGGCTATACTGGCAGTTATAACTGTTTATTATTAGGCTACTATTATTACTATTATTACTTATCTACTATTTTTAAAGTGCAATTACAGTTGCAGGAATTATGCTATGAAATTAGTGTTTTAATTGTTAATTTTTGAAATATGAAATGAAAAAAATGAAATAATACTTTTCTGTATATTTTCGGTATTTTTACATGAAACAAAACCGCCAGTAGGTGGCGGCAAGTATTAATAAGCGAGTCAAAATAAAAAATTATTCATTCACTGATTCGTTCAAAGCAGCTGATTCATTCATAAACGAACACCATGCAGGAAGCTGCAACTGTTGCTTTGCTCTGAACTATTTTCGTTCGTGAAATAGAGCAAAAACAGTCTAAATGTAGGCTACAATACTGTGTTTAAAATTTTAAATTGATATCAACTTTGTTTGTGGAACTGTAAAATCAAAATATAAAAATTGCATTTGCAATCGTGCTGACATTCGGGAAAACAGCACTTTTGCTCGTGTGATATTGCTCAACATGATATAAACATAAAAGGCAAAATTCATATCTTGAATTTTTTATTAATGTTGGTGGTATTTTCGACCCTGAACGAAGCCATTTTACTCCAACGCCAGACTCGCTTGAGTTAAGGCCTTAGTGTCTATTAGGCTGGCTCTATGATATTGCAATAGTGCAATAATTATTTTAAATAAAACTCAAATATAAAATAATAATTATATATAAAAAATATATAGAAAAATCCACTTATGACGTAGAAAAGGGCATTTATTGGGCAGGTGCTTGAGCACCACTTGGGGTCTGTGCACGTGCCTCAGTGTCGATGGCAACTAGACATTTTATCCTAAAAAGCTCCCATGCATTATTGGTTGTAATTCAGTTTTGAACTAGTGCAATTTTAGATATTTGTAATGCAGTTTTTACTTGGTATGCACAGATTCTGTACCTGGATTGGTATCTGCACGGACATGGACTTGGTTGTCAAATGTGTCAGACAAATTCAATATTGTGCATCACCCATGGATGTTATTGCTATTCCCAACAATTGTCCGTGTATGTATATATATATATGTATATATATTTTTTTTCTTCTTTTTTTTTTGTTGGTTTAGCTATAGACTCTGTTTACTCTTTTATTTATAATGCATTTTTGTGTAGTTGGCATGTTAGTGATGTATAGATATTCTAAACTGGTTAATATCTAAAAATTATTTCTAGTTATAATAATTCTCTCTAAATTTAATCATTTCAGATCGGCCTATTTTTCATGTGACTAGTATAAATATAATTCTGACTACTCAAAACTGAATTATGACTAGTTGTAATTGTTTTTTTTTTAACAGTTAATTACAGTTACTTTGTCTGGCAATTCTCAAAATGAGATTGTAGTTAGCACTGTCAATCTCATTTTGACTAATCAATAATCATAGTTAAAATTATAGATATCTACAGTTAAGTAAGTAAATTAAGCAAAACATTAATTTGATATTTTTTGTTTTATTTATATTAGACAGCTTGAATTGAACTTAAATTAGAATTGTTACATGTAAAAACACAACGACAGATATCTAAAATAAAAAGCAAAACAAAACAATGGAAGTCAATTCAGACAAGTAAATTACTAGTCAACATTGCATTGTATCCCCCAAATGAATTATTACAAAATTGCATTTACAGATATCTTCGATGTGAATTATTACTAGTTAAAATTAGGATGTGCACCAATTCCACTTTTCCTTTTCGGATTCCGATAACTGAATTCTGCTTATTAGCCAATACAGATCCGATACCAGGACTGCTTTCTTTCTTAACCCCTTAAGTTGCACCATAGCCATTACATATTTAAAACAGTAATATCCTATACTAAACCTAAACTAATATTGACTATATATCATTTGAAAGCTTAGAATCTGTAGTTCTCTTACGAGAGTATCTCTCGTACTGCGTAATATCTTACGCTACGGGGAAAACCTCTTTTCCACAAGATATTGAAGCCAAAAATTATCCTGAATTTTGATTTAATGTAAAACACTGTGCTGCAGCATGCAGACATAGGCAAGATGGCTCGCGCGCCTATTGGCTGCCCTGCGGCAACAGCAGCAGCCTATCGAGAGAGGCCCTGCGGGACGCGATACCCAATGGGGGCGCTTCGCGCCCGTTTCGTCACGTCCCGCCAGAATAGGCGTGGCCTTGGCCTATAAATACGATTTATGATTTTCAACTCTTCAGCGAAGCTCTACTGCATCGCTGGATCCGGAGTGAGAAGCCGCGCCGTCTGAGTGCAAGCCTACAGCGGGACGTGCCTTCGAGTCTGAAGCCGCTGGCCTTCACCTCGCCGCCTTCAGCCGCCGTACCTGCTACGCTTTCCGGCGTTAATATCCTTTTTCACTGCTAGTGTGTGTTCGCCGCTGCGACTCACACTCTCTCTCTCTCTATTATCCTAAAAGAGCTAGCGTCTTTTTAAAGATGCAAAGATCCTGCGGCTCGTGCCGAGCCACACTCAGCGACGGAGACCGCCATGTCATCTGCGTTTCCTGCCTGGGTGAGGATCATGCGGCTCTCGCTCTCGTCGACGGCGGATGCCCTCACTGTGAGCTGCTGCCTATGGTGACTCTGAGGACTCACCTGGCATCCTTCTCAGAGCCTGCACTTCAGCCCGCTAAATCTGCTGCACAGGCCGTTGGGCGGAACATGGCCTCTCTCACCGTGGCTGAGAGACATTTATGGTTAACGCTGTCTGAGATGACGGACTCGGAGCGCTCTGTGTTTCTCGACGCGCCCATTTCGTCAGCGGGCCTCTTCGGATCTGCCGTCAAAGATTTCGCGGACAGATTCCAGGAGGTTCAAAAGACATCGCAGGCTATGAAGCACTTCCTCCCGAAGCGCTCTAGCTCCACAGCAGGTCGCTCGAAACAGCCGTCTGCCCGGAGCTCACAGCCGCAGCCCGCACCACCCGCCGCCGCTTCTCAGCGCCGCCAGGCCCGAGAACAGAGACCGCGCTCTTGCTCTGCTGGACGCCGCCCCCCTCAGCGCGGGCCCCGGCCGAGGATCGAGATCAAGCCCGAGGCCTCAAAGCCTTCCTAGGACAGCGGCCGTCGTCTGCCACCGCTTCCGGCATTGAGATCGACGAAATAGCCGAGGACTGTTCTATCCGGGCGTCGGACAGTTAGGATTGGGCGAGCTCCGTGGACCTCCCCCCCGCTGTTCGCGAGCCTTCTGGAAGAAGGGCTGGCATTGAATCAGAGTTGATGCGTCTGCTCTCTCAAGCCGTCGAACACCTCGGCCTCGACTGGGAGGCGCCCGCAGCCCCCGCGCAACCGACTGGATGAATGTTTCCTCAAGAAGGACCACGCCCCATCACAGTCCAGACCCGCGCCTTTTCTTCCTGAGCTTCATGAAGAAGTCGTGAGGTCCTGGAACGCCCCCTTCTCGGCCAGGATGCGTACCTCTGTCTCTGCTGCATTCTCCACTGTGGATGGTGCAAAAGATAGAGGATACCTTTCTCTTCCTCCTGTGGAAGCAGCGGTAGCAACACATCTCTGCCCGCCCTCTGCTGGACGGCGAGCACAGACAGTGTTGCCATCTAAAGCCTGCCGAGTGACGTCAAGCATGCACGGTCGCGCTTAAACCGCCGCCGGGCAAGCTGTGTCGGCGCTACACACAATGGCCATCCTGCAGATCTTCCAGGCCGACTTTCTCCGAAAAATGGACGAGGAAGGCGCGGAATCGATCAGCGTTGCGGATTTAAGGAGCGCTACAGACCTGGCTCTACGCGTCGCTAAATCTGCTGCACAGGCCGTTGGGCGGAACATGGCCTCTCTCACCGTGGCTGAGAGACATTTATGGTTAACGCTGTCTGAGATGACGGACTCGGAGCGCTCTGTGTTTCTCGACGCGCCCATTTCATCAGCGGGCCTCAATCCTTGCGCAAGTTCGCCAGGGAGACTGGTTCATATCAATAGATCTGAAAGACGCCTATTTCCAAATACAGATTGCGTCACGTCACAGGCGATTCTTGAGATTCTCCTAGGAGGGCCAGGCATATCAATACACAGTCCTACCGATCGGCCTGTCCCTAGCACCCCGTACATTTACGAAGTGCATGGACGCGGCTCTCGCACCCCTGAGACTTCAGGGCATGCGAGTTTTGAACTACTTGGACGATTGGCTGATTCTAGCTCGATCACACTCAGAGCTCATAGAACACAGGGCCACATTACTCGAACATCTCGAGAGACTGGGTCTTACAGTCAATTGGGCGAAGAGTACGCTGTTTCCCAGCCAGAAAATTTCTTTTCTGGGGACAGTGCTGGACTCGCTGTCTATGACAGCACGCCTGTCGCCGGAGCGCGGACTGGACATTCAGCGCGCCACGAAATCCTTCCGCCGCGGCTCTATAGTCCCGCTCAAAAGGTTTCAGAAAATGCTGGGTCTCATGGCCTCAGCATCTTCGGTACTTCAGCTGGGCCTGCTTCGCATGCGCCCACTGCAGTTATGGCTGAAAGCGCGAGTTCCACCCCGGGAGTGGACCACTGGTCTGTTTCGCCTCAGGGTCGACATGAAATGCGTTTCGGCTCTGGTACCGTGGAAAATAGTCGACTGGTATCAGTTAGGCGTGAGTCTGGGGACTCCCTCGAGTGTGACAGTGGTGTCTACGGACGCCTCCACCTCGGGATGGGGAGCGCTGCTCGAGGGCAGACCGTTCTTTGGCCAGTGGTCGGAACGGGAAAAGCTTCTACACATAAACTGTCTGGAAATGCTGGCAGTCGACAACGCGCTACAGCATTTTTGTCCCCAGATAAAAGGCCACCACGTCCTAGTCCGGTCGGACAACATGTCAGTGGTGGCATACATAAATCGCCAGGGCGGCGTCAGGTCCCGAAACCTTTACAGGCTGACGGAACGCCTCCTGGTCTGGGCTCAGCACAACCTGCTTTCACTGAAAGCGGCGCATGTGCCTGGTCACCTGAATCTGGGACCAGACAGACTGTCCAGAGACAATGTCCCAGCAGGGGAATGGTCGCTGCACCCGCAGACGATCCAACTGCTGTGGGAGACATTCGGCAGAGCGCAGGTGGACCTGTTCGCGTCCCAGGAAAACGCTCACTGTCCGGACTTTTTCTCCAAGAGCAGGGATGCGCTGGCCCACGTATGGCCCCGCTGCCCCCTCTATGCTTTTCCCCCCGTCTCGCTCCTGCCTCAAGTGCTGGAACGAATCAGGGAAAACGGATGCCCAGTGCTGCTCGTGGCTCCGCTCTGGACGAACCAGATTTGGTTCCCAGTCCTGATGCGGCTGACCAGCACTGCTCCGTGGCCTATACCGGTGAGGAGAGACCTCCTCTCTCAGGCAAAGGGCTCGATTTGGCATCCTCGCCTGGATTTATGGTCCCTACACGCATGGGCCATCAACGGGTACCCGCTAACCTCCCGGAGGGAGTGCTGAACACGATCACGCAGGCTAGGGCCCCGTCTACTAGACGGCTCTACTCCTCAAAATGGTCAGTGTTTTCTACCTGGTGTCAAGCTCAGGGCTTTTCACCCGCAGACTGCGGGGTTACGGAAGTGCTCTCCTTCCTTCAGGAGCTGCTGGATAAGGGTAGAACCCCATCCACGCTCAAAGTATACGTGGCGGCCATAGCAGCGTTTGCAAAACCAACGTCTGGCCAATCACTGGGGAAAAACGACCTGGTCGTACGATTCCTCAGGGGAGCTCGGAGGCTGAACCCTCCCAGACCCCCCTCAGTCCCTGTGTGGGACCTTTCTACGGTTCTGGAAGCCATGAAAGGTGCCCCATTCGAGCCAATCCATTTGTCAGACATGAAACACCTGTCTTTCAGAACGGTATTTCTTGTGGCTCTTGCTTCAATGAAGCGCGTGGGGGACTTACAAGCGCTTTCAGTAAGCGAGTCATGTATGGAGTTTGGGCCTAATGACTCTAAAGTCACACTCAAACCAAGGCACGGGTACGTGTCCAAATCCCTCAACACACCGTTCAGGGCCCAGGTTATTTCCCTGTGCGCCCTTCCGGTGAATAATGAGGAGGCGGATGCTAATCTCCTTTGTCCCGTCAGGGCGCTGAGAGCTTATGTGTCCCGCTCGTCTGTCTTCAGACAGACCGAGCAGCTCTTTGTTTTGTTTGGCGGACGCTCCAAGGGACTGGCCGCATCAAAACAGAGCCTATCCAGATGGATAGTCGATGCCATAGCGCTGGCTTACACTTCTAAGGGCCTGCAGTGTCCTTTGGGTGTCAGAGCGCACTCCACGAGAGGCGTGGCCACGTCGTGGGCGTGGTCTAGCGGAATTTCCTTGCAAGATATCTGTATGGCGGCAGGCTGGGCCTCGCCGTCTACATTTATAAGGTTTTATAACCTAGAGGTTCCCGCCTTACAGGCTAAGCTGCTGTCAGTCTAGAATTCAGTACTATCTGCCCGCTGCGCCGGCGCAGAATGCTGAGTTTTGCTTGGGTATCGCTCACTGATCGATAGAACAGTTCCATGGGTGTTGAATAACCCGTACTTATATCCAGTTCAGGCTGAACACGTTCACTCTGTCTGCGTGAAACACTGTTAACATAACTAGCTCCTGTGGAATGCTATTTCACGGGAATGATGCTTGTAGCCTCTCTTCTCCGACTCTCTGTGAGTCTACGGTGATTATGCACTACATGAGCCCCGGGCTACTGCCCTTGGGACTTTGGTGTCGGATCCCAGTACGCACGGCGTGTTGCATTGTGTTCCCCATAGCGTAAGATATTACTCAGTATGAGAGATACTCTCGTAAGAGAACGTACTCGGTTACTAACGTAACCTCGGTTCTCTCTAGAGAGGGAACGAGTACTGCGTATCTTGCCGTGCATACAACAGCGCTGGTTCGCTTCAGCGTTGAAAACCAGTTTGTATCAGCCTGTCGAGCGTATATATAGGCCAAGGCCACGCCTATTCTGGCGGGACGTGACGAAATGGGCGCGAAGCGCCCCCATTGGGTATCGCGTCCCGCAGGGCCTCTCTCGATAGGCTGCTGCTGTTGCCGCAGGGCAGCCAATAGGTGCGCGAGCCGTCTTGCCTATGTCTGCATGCTGCAGCACAGCGTTTTACATTAAATCAAAATTAAGGATAATTTTTGGCTTCAATATCTCGTGGAAAAGAGGTTTTCCCCGTAGCGTAAGATATTACGCAGTACTCGTTCCCTCTCTAGAGAGAACCGAGGTTACGTTAGTAACCGAGTACTTTTTCATATTTGGTGATTGAACACATATAGAAATGGAGGCGCCCTTATATGGGCAGTAATAGAGTCTGGTTGTGACCTAGTGAAGAAGTTTGGTACTGCGCCCAAAAAAATCTTACTGAAAGCTCATTTTATATCAACCTAAAATTTGAAACACAACTTGTTCATCGTTTTGGCTTTGATTTTCTTGCAGTTTTAGACTCCACCAGGTTTTGAAAAAATATATTTTATATAAAATATGAATAATTAAATGTTTACATTTTACATTTTCATAAACTCAACTTCTATAACTTTCTTAATTTATTTAACTTCTACAAAAATCTGCCAAATGTCTTCTTTAAAACAAGACCAATGTTACATATTCTACGTTTGAGTGGCTGCCCTCAAGGCGCAGACTTCTCTGTCAAGTGTGTAGGACCCAGAGGAGGAAGGTGACCTTTGTCCCCAGGGCTGTCCTGCTATTAAACTCCAAGTCACCATCCGCCACCCAAATCTTTGAACTCCGCTAAACATGCCATAAACTGATAGACTGATGTATTCATCCTATCCACTTTTATTCTTATTTATTTATTTATTTATTTTATTTATTTGTATTAATGATGTGCTGTGTGGAGTTGAAGATATGCTATTCCTTGTGTCATTTGAATTGCACCTTGGGGATGAATAAAGTTATTTGAATTGAATTGAATTGAATTGAATCTATATTCCAAAGCATTCTTGAATTACAAACATTTAAGTTTGGATTGTGCATTTTCATGTTTATTCAAAAAAGGGGGCGTGACACTTAAGAGGTTGTTAACAAGTGAAATTATGAGTATTATAGATATCATCAAATTCTTTATTACTAAATGTAATTAAAGACATCTACAAGAGTAATTCTTACTAGTCAGAATTGCATTTTAGAGCTCTTTATTCAACTCCTTATGGTAATTGCATCCATGCGGTAAAGCGTTGTGGGCAGTGAATAAGTCCAAGAAATAAGTCCTTGTGTAGCAGGAGTTAAATCAGTTGGAGTCAGAGCATTAGCACTTGAATCTCCTATATCTCTGGGAGTCATATGGACTCAAATTATGAATTGTACAATAGTATTTAGTTTTACATTGAAAATGGATCGATGGATTGAAAAATGTTGAATATAAATAAACTTTTAAAAAATATGTTTTGCCAATATCCAAAACTGACAACGTCTACCTCAGGCAAGATTTGGAAAGAAAGAGATACAAATTAATAAACGATAAACAGTTTTTTTTTTTGTTTTTTTTTGCATGATGAAAACAAGTAGAAATTTTATTGAGCTCTATAATAGATCAAATTATGTTTTGTCAAAATTGAGATCAAAAACATTGATTGATTGTGTGAAAGTGTGTTATCTGTATTTTAACTATTTCAACTGCATGTTTGCCAATAAAGTTTTTATCAGTAAAAATTCCATAAGAGAGCTTTTTTAAATAGCCTTAAATGCAGTTGTATAGAGCACATGAATTAGATTTGTACTTGTCAAAACTGGATTACATTGGTGACACACTGGTGACATTTAAAGACAAATCTGCTTGCCATAGTATTCAGGGTCGTTTGACCAATGGGTGGCATAATAATTTAAATGATATGTCATTTAGTTGCTGAATAAACTACTGCACCTGCACCGAACTTTATGTGTGACGCTACATCTGACAGAGTAGACTGTAGCTCTGAATGATTTTATTAAAACAAAGTTCATTTATCATGCATGTGTCTGGGATATTAATCTTCCTCTCCCTCCCTCCTTTACCCAACAAACCAGATCCAGAGATTCTGAAAGAGGATGGGAGCAGACCAAATCATAAGGCAAAAAAATCATGCAACATGGGCTAAAAAAACAGGCAAACAATGTTGCATATTTTATGAGTACTTTCCAATGTATTGGCAAAGTTTGCAGGAAGCCCCCTCCTCTTGTGAGCAGAGCAGCTATTGTGCAGGCCAGCTGGGTGGATGTGGTCTGATGTACGGCATAGTCTGTATTCTATTTTTGACTGAAAGGAAGTGTATAAAAATGATAACTGTTCTAGTACCAATGCAACCACATCTTGTTTGCGCTAGCGTTTAGATAGGCCTCTGATTTTTTTTTTTTTTTTTTTGTGTAAGACATATGTGGATTATTTGTTAGATTTGTTTATGTAGGTGTCAGGTACATGCCTAATTACACACCTACATGTAGGCCTATACATTCAATGTTTTTTGTATTTTGCATATTTTTTGTTGTTGTCGTTGTACTAATTGTGAGCATCCCCTTGGTCAAAACCAGCTCGCTTATACATTATTAAAAAACAATCATTAGTATGTCAGTGTGTGTATTTCAGGAATGGGGCACATTTGGTTACATTTTAATTTGGCAGTTTCACCAAAAAAGAAAGCTGGATTAGAGATGATTAATCTTTTTGGTAAGTGGTAAGGAGACCAACCAGCTGTCTGTGTGTGTGTGTGTGTGTGTGTGTGTGTGTGTGTGTGTGTGTGTGTGTGTGTGTGTGTGTGTGTGTGTGTGTGTGTGTGTGTGTGTGTGTGTGAGTGAGTGTGAGTGAGCTGCGCCCTGTACTGACCTACAGTATAGTGCCACTGGCTAGGGAAGGTTAACACTTTTTGAGAGAAATTAAAATTGAAGTAGGTGGAATTACTAACCCTAACCCATGCAGTCAAGACGATTTCTTCATCTGCAAGATCTTCCAGTGTATAAATAACTTCAAGCAAGTCAAGATCTTTGCACATAATAAAGTATACACTGTACAGCAGAATTTACCACAGAATCTAAAGTACTGCCTTACAACCCAAGCACAAAGTGTATTTTACAAAAATGCTATATATATAACATTTATTATCATGTACAACCTATTAATAACCTACATGTCATTGTGTTTCAGGAATTCAGTGGAGGATGCAGCCGTGGTCTCTAAGGGCACAGAGCTTGTGGTTGGCCATGAACGTAGAGTCACGACGAGGTGTACCTGACTCAGAATAAACCAGACTGGGAGTCAATAGGAGGTCCAACTTTAATCCAAGCTGGGGTTTGGCCTATAACATTAATGATACTGTTGTGTATTAGAATTTAAGATGGTTAATGAGAGATTGAAATCCTATCTGGAGCCTGCGCGGCTGTTATTTTATTCCAAGGAAGAAGGTTGCGCTCAGCCCTTCTGAATATTTTAGTGAATGAGGAACCTATTGAACGGAGTTCTGCTGGCAGTGCTGGAGAATTTAGGTGTTCATGGCTAGAACAGAAACATTTGTGTCCGTCACTTAAGTTCCTCAAAAACTCCTGACTTATTTACACAGATGCAGTAATTTGGTGGGGAGAAGTAAGAAAAAGGGGCAAGGGGATCTGAAAAGTAAGAGCTTCCCACAACTTCAAATCATCAGGGCATCATGCAGTCAGACGATCTCTTCATCCGTAAGTTCCGCAGGCAGAGTCCACGCCCGCCCCTAGCGAGAGTGAGCTTTGACCCCAAGCAGGATGGTGGTAGTGTGCGGACACGAGTCGTGGCCGAATGGCCCCCCAGGAGAGAGCCTGAGGGAACAAACTGTGACAGCGTCACACCTAACGCAGCTACACTGAATCTGAGGACAGTTGGTCGTGGACACATAATGCAGCGCAGCAACAGTGATGTCACCCTTGGCGATTTGGATTCAACGGGACAGGTCGGGAGGAAGTTGCTCCGGGCAGGGGGGGACAAAACTCTGACTGCGGGGCAGGGGGAGTACCTCCACCGAGAATACGGCAGCCTCTCCTCGCTGGAGCGACAGACACAGTGCGTAGATCCTGGTGCCGAAGAACAAGGTGCTCTCAGTCCCAATGCCTTGCGCTTCAGAGATCCGTTTCTTCTTTTGGGGCTGCAAGAGGCACCTCCCGAGGTGGACGGCTTGTATCAAGCAAACTGTTCTCCAGCAGTAGACACTTCAAAACCAGTCAAGCCCCCGAAACCAGAGGGGCTCGGTAAAAAGGCAAAACCGTCCCCTCCGCAGGCCACTCAGTTTCCCTGTGAACAAGTCCCAGGCGGTGCTTGGGTGCGCAATTTTGCACACTATGACGTACAGAGTATCCTCTTCGACCTGACAGAGGCTGCCACTAATCGGGACAGCATTGGGCGCAAGAAGAACATCACATCTGGTGCGTCAGCTGCCTCTCAACTCCGTCCGCTCTCTCAATCCACACCTTCCTCAGTTTCTCAGGGTGGAGGGAGTGGCACGGGAAGTGGGATTAGTTCGGAAGATGTAGAGCAGTCTTTGCTGGACGAAGGAGATGGGAATGATAATGATCTCCTGCTCAGCTGTCCTCACTTTCGGAATGAGATGGGTGGCGAGGAGAGTGTGGGGCTTGGCTTGCACAGCAGGTGCAGGTGGAGGAGTCTTCAAAGCCCCAATGATGCTGTTTCAGTATTAGAGGAGCCCAGGGAGAGCCACGTCCAGCCCCAGGGGAAAAGTAACTACTTCATAGAGCATGCAGACCTTGGGGCTCGTTACTATCACAAGTACTTTTACATGAAAGGTGAGGGTGTGTGTGTAGCAAACCACTTTGGCTTGTTTGCTCTTTTTTAAGAAACATAATATACTCGTTTTCATTGCTTAGTCTACTTTACTCTCAGAACAAATGTGAAAAAAAACTTTTAGGGGTACAACAGCTTGGGCGTTTGCCTTAAAAGAGTAGTGCCCAATCCTTTTCCTGGAGATCTACCTTCCTGCAAAGTTCATCTCCAAACTTGATCAAACAGCTAATCTGAAGCAGCTAATTAAGATATTCTAGAGCACTTGATAATTGCAGACAGGTGTGTTGGAGCAAGGTTGGAACTGAACTTATCTTAAGGTATATCTCCCAAACACTTGTTTTGCATGTCTCCTTAATCCAACACACCTTCACATGATTCAGATCATCAGCTCATTAGTAGAGACTCGAGACCTGAAATGCGTGTATCAGACAAAGGACACATGCAAATTGTGCAGGAACGTGGTTGGAAACCCTTACCTTGCCACTTTTTGTTCAAATGTAAATAAAAGATGAGTAATATTTTTTTTCCACAATAATGCCTCTTGTACATCGTCTTATTATCTTCTGGGAGACGCCTGTGTCATTTCTAATCAAGAAAAAACTTGCTGGTTGAATAAAAGTAACTTTAAGTCAGAATTTGCCAGGGGTATGAATAATTTCGGGCTTGACTGTGTGTATATATATATATACATATATATAGATGCCTCATTAGAAGCCGTTTCAATCAAGGGGGTAATCGACCAGCCGGAAACTGAAGTCTCCCCGGGGGCCGCCATTGGCCTTCACCTGCTGTTAGCATTTCATTGACTCCCATTCATTTTGGCGTCACTTTGACAGCGAACTTAACTCTGAGGCATTTAAAGACTCCATTTGTCCATTGTTAATTTCTAAAGAAACACGACAATGTATAAAAGGATCCATTACCTTGTATCTTAAAGGGTTAGTTCACCCAAAAATGAAAACTAAGTCATTAATTACTCACCCCCATGCTGTACCAACCCTGTAAGACCTTCGTTCGTCTTCGGAACACAAATGAAGATATTTTTGATTAAATGTGACAGCTGGATCACTCCTCCATAGGCTGCCTAAGGGATTGAAACCTGACGGCCCAGAAAGTCAATGAAGAAAATGTTTAAATATTCCATGTCACAACAGTGGCTCAACTATAAGTTTATCAAGCGACGAGAATACTTTTTGTGCGAAAAAACTAACAAAAATAACGACTTTATTCGACTATTCCTTTTCTTCCTTGTAGGCCTGAAACGAGACTTCAAGAGATTTCCACGACGCATGCGCGAGAATTGCGATCTCCTTCAACTACTTCAGTTAAGTTCTCGCGCGTGCGCATCGTGGAAATCTCTTGAAGTCTCGTTTCAGGCCTACAAGGAAGAAAAGGAATAGTCGAATAAAGTCATTATTTTTGTTTGTTTTTTCGCACAAAAAGTATTCTCGTCGCTTGATAAACTTATAGTTGAGCCACTGTTGTGACATGGAATATTTAAACATTTTCTTCATTGACTATCTGGGCCGTCAGGTTTCAATCCCTTAGGCAGCCTATGGAGGAGTGATCCAGCTGTCACATTTAATCAAAAATATCTTCATTTGTGTTCCGAAGACGAACGAAGGCCTTACGGGGTTGGTACAGCATGGGGGTGAGTAATTAATGACTTCATTTTCATTTTTGGGTGAACTAACCCTTTAAGTTATGGCCCCGTAGAAGCAGTTTTTGTAAAAATAGGCTAACGATTGCGTCATAACACGCGACTCTCTGTCGCACAGTAGAGAAATTACCGTATAGACAGAAGTAGAAGCTCGCGCACAATCGGGGAGACGTGGAGGCATAAAGTCAAGGGAGAAGCCCATAGAGAGTTGTAAAGTTGCTCCTGCTGCTAGCTAATGGAAAGCTAATACTCACGCTCTCCGTCTCTGCAAGATTCGGAAGGGAATGATTCAGATTCCCCTTGGCACAGCTACTAGAAGACGTACAACTGTGAGACAGGTTGCTTACGTCACACCTACATCGTCAAGTTTGAGTCTGCGCAGTGCGCTTGGCAATCAGGAAGTGAGTGCTTCTATTTGACTTCACTTTTCTCTGTTGACGTCTATGGGGTCGCAGTGTCCATTTCTTTTACTGTCTATGGTTTCAATGGGCCGATATACGTAAACAGTCCACCATATTGGAGCGGTCCGTGATATTTCGAGAGCAAGTTGATTGAGCATCTGCAACCATAGTTAGACGCATATATGAATATCTTTGAAATAGACTTCAGCAGATGAATTTGCTAAACTAACACAATACAACAAGATGGAAGCGTCAGCTGACACGACTATAAAAAGTTACCATAGTAAAAGTAAAAACATGAAAAGTACCATGGTATAAAAATGATTATTGAGTTAATATATATAAAAACACAAACCAACACATTCTCACCTGTGAAAGGTTATCCCATTTCTACGGGAGTTTAAAACTCGGCAGTTTCACAACCAGAAGCTGTGCAATGTTGTGGCATCATTGATTCTTACTGTGAGTGACGACACGCTGACCGTTGCAATATGGCGGGCGCGCCAACGTGTCTGGAGTGGTGGAATGTGGCATCTTCTCATACATATCTATGGTGTGCACAGATCTGCACTTCAAATTCTAACCGGAAAAAGTTAGACCATCTGTGTATCTTTAGGATACTCATTTGAACATACTATGATTTGGGACACACTAATTTTAATTTCAAATATTATTTAGGACGCATGGTATGCGAATTGGGACATCTCTGTTTCTAGTAATCCTGAAGACCTTGATTAGCTGGTCCAGGTGTGTTTAATTAGGGTTGGAGCTGAACTCTGCAGGACAGTGATCCTCCAGGAACTGAGTTTGACACCCCTGCTACTAATGCCGCGTTCCAGGCAACCTGTAACCCGTGTTTTTCCAACCTTATACCCGTGAAAGTGCACTGGAACTGCAGTCAAACCCGTGACTTCCCACCCGTGAACTCGTACTAGATGGATGTACTCCCAGTTACGAGCTCTGACGTCACATAGCCCGCGAAACCATACAAAACAACAATGGTTTGTTGACATCTAGCTACCACAATTCCTTGCGCTCAGGTAGTTTGGCGTGACTGGCCTGGAACGCTAAAGTCGTGAGTCGTGGTTTGAAGTCGTGATTTACGTGCTCAAAAACCTGCCTGGAACGCAGCATTATATGCAACTTTTAGGGGTAGATAAGGTACAAAGTTGTCTCTTTTAGCCCCAGTGACAAGCTGTTGTAAAGGTGCAGCTTTTGTACTTTTTTTCTGACAGTGTTGTAACCATGTCTGTTATTGCTTTTGTCAAACCAACAAACTATACTGATATTGTATTCCTCTTGTTCTTTTGTATTTATTTGTCTTCTAAGACCAATTTTTCTGACTGTAAAGGCCCCTTCACATCAAATGTGATGCAAAAGTTTAGTGAATAACAGCAGAGCTCTTAGAGATCTTAAGCGGAGAGGACAGATCAACAATTTTGAAGACTCATTCTCCGCGTCAGACTATTATTCTATTTTCTAATCAAATGCTAGGATAGGATTGCACAGGATGCAATGCACAAACATAAAAAAATAATCTTTTTAAACTACACATTTCACTACAAAAATTCCACTGTTTTACTGTAGAAAGAGTTGCATATTAAATCTTAAAGGGGGGAATCTTTTATCCTTAATTTGTATTACAACTGTGGCTGTAACAAGCTGTAAAGTGCAGCTTTGCCAGGCTTTGATGTAAGCGCTATTGGCTAGTTCTGAACATTGACAAATATGTTCATACATAAAGACATCAATAAAAGTCTGATGTCAAAGTATGTTGCAGGTGGAACACAGTTCACTCAGACTCTTGACACTATCAAACAGTAGTTTGGCCATGTATGCTTATTCATCTCTGTAATGAGCCTTTAAACATGTTTCACAATCATAGTTTTCTCTTATTCTAGTGTTTAATATTCTGGTGTTTGTTTATATTGTTTTCACTTTCCCTATTTATTTATTTATTTACAGCATTTTGTATTGACTGTTAACTATTAATTGTTACCATTTTGTATTAATTATTAACATATTTTCTTTCTTGTAAACCAGACCATCAGAATTTCTTTGGCATCGATGAGCGTTTGGGGCCAGTGGCTGTCAGTTTTCGCAGGGAGGAAAAAGAGGGATCAAGTGGGGCCCAGTACAACTACAGAATCATTTTCAGGACCACTGAAGTAAATACAAGACTGTCTCACACACAGAATAAGTCGAAAAATACATTTTCCTTGAGGTCCACTTATGTTGCTACTAATTTACACTAGAAAAAAATGGTCAAAAATTAGACAATTTTCCACTCTCTGTCTTTACACTCTTTAGTTTGTTATGGTTTTATTTTTGTTTAGAATTAATGAGATCACAAGGAAATTCATACACAAATGTACCATTTCATTTATTTTTCTCTTTTAAGAAAAAAACAACAACTCATAGCATTACATTATTACTCACTAACTCTAAAAGCACCTGTCCTCAGGCCATAACTCAGTACTTTACATAGATTAAGATATGTATTCAACTTTTGACAGACAGAAAAATAAATTAGTATCTTTTAAAGAAACATTGCTACTATGACCTCTTAGGAGGTAGAGGTTCATTTTAAAATTCAAACTTTTTAATGAGGTTTTAAATCTGCAACTTTATATAATTTTGAATACATGACTAATATGATCAACCTCAGGAAAAAAAAAAAAATATATATATATATATATATGATATAACCCCTTTAAGTCTACATTATATGTTTTGCTCTCCTGAATTGGTCTTGTCCCTGTCCTTTTCCTGCAGCTGAAGACCCTGAGAGGTTCAATCCTGGAGGAGTCTGTTCCCTCCGCAGCACGTCACACCACGCCACGCGGCCTTTCACCCAAGAGACTGCTGGAGTTTATTTTGCCTGATCTCAACCTACATTGCCTCAGACTGGCCTCCACTTCCCCTAAAGTCAGAGACACACTCCTTAAACTGGATGAGCAGGGGGTAAGTGATTTTACATTGAGCTGCTTTCTGTAATTCTGCGAACATACAATTCGTGTTTGAAGGGTACTGAAACGCTAATAGAAATAAGGTGCGTACAGAATGCATGTGGATATACATATGTATATACTGTATGACACTGGCAGTCAAAAGTTTGGAATAATTAAAAATGTTTGTCTCTTTTGCTCACCAAGCCTGCATTTATTGGATCAAAAATACAGTAAAAACTGTAATATTGTGAAATATTATTTATATGTGAATTATATAATTAAAAATATCTGGTTTCAATTGTAATATATTTAAAAATTGTATTTATTCATTTGATGGCAGCGCTGAATTTTCAGCATCATTACTCCAGTCTTCAGTGTCACATGATACTTCAGAATTTATTCTAATATGATGTTTTGCTGCTAAAAAAAAAAAATCTTATTATTATCAATGTTGAAAACAGTTGTGCTGCTTCATATTTTTGTGGAAACCGTGATATTAAAAAGTTTAAAAGTTTGAGGTAAGATATTTTAATAAACAATAGAAATTAATACTTTTATTCAACAAGGATGCATTCAATTGAAGTGATGGTTTAGACATTTAATGTTACAAGATATGTATTGTTTAAATAAATGCTGTTCTTTTGACCTGTCTCTTCATAATAGAATCCTGGGAAAAAAAAATTATCACAGTTTCCACAAAATATTAAGCAGCAAAAACTGTTTTATACGTTGATAAAAAAAAAAACTATTATTAATTGAGCACCAAAAATAATTCAATTGTAATTGAGCACTAAATCAGCATATTATAATGATTTCTAAAGGATCATGTGACACTGAAGACTGAAGTAATGATGCTGAAAAAAAGATTTAAAAAAATCGTAATTCTTCCAAACTTTTGAACACCTGTGTCAATATATACGTATGTATACGTGTGTTTATAGGCTTGAAAAGTGTTGTGATCCTCAATGATACCATGTTTTCGAACAGACTATAAAAAATAAATGTATCATCTAGAAGCTAATTTTATCAACATTGCATAGTGCATATCACATAGATGACCGCTAATAGACAGACTAAAGGCAACAAAACTTGAACATATATAGGTACTGTACACTGTTAACCTGTCTGAAAGTGGCATTTGAAATGTGTCTGATGATTTGATTTCACAATGTTGTCAGTGATAAAGCCAACAAAAGCCTGCTTTTGTAGTTACGCTGCTTGTGCATGAAGTGTGAAACAGGCTTAGTGAAAAAATTAGGAAAAATGGTGTTGTGTGTGTGTAGAAAACTAGTTGGATAAGCAACCGTTAATGCGTGTGTATGTGTGTGTGTGTAAAGTTGAATTTCCAGCGTAAGGTGGGGGTTATGTACTGCAGAGCAGGACAGAGTACTGAAGAGGACATGTATAACAATGAGAGTGCTGGCCCAGTGTTTGACGAGTTTCTGGACCTTCTTGGAGACAGAGTGCGACTCAAGGCCTGGGAGAAATACAGAGCTCAACTAGACACCAAAAGTAAGAAAAAACCTCAAAACACACACACACACCATGTTGGGTATATGGGGACTTTCCATTGACATAATGATTTTGATACTGTACAAACTGTATTCTATCCCATAACCCTAAGCACAACCCTCACATAAAAACTTTCTGCATTATTACACTTTCAAAAAACATCATTTAGTATGATATATAAGCTGTTTTCCTCATGGGGGCCAAATAAATGTCCTCACAAGGTAAACACTTCCGTTATTACTGTCTTTGGGTTTACGAGTACCACAGACATTGTAATTGTAATTGCTTATTTTGCCTATTTTATCAGGTTTAGGTAAAGTAAAATGTTATATTTTTAAAGAAATTTATAATTTTCTTCAGCAAGGATGCATTCAATTGTTCAAATATGAGAGTAAAGACTTCTACATGGTATGAAAAAAAAACTAATAAAAATAAATGTTTTTTTGAGCAGCAAATCAACATATTTAATGATTTCTGAGGGCTAATGTGACACTGAAGACTGGAGTAATGATGCTGAAAATTCAGCTTTGCATCACAGGAATAAATGACATTTTTAAATATATTCACATAGTAAATAACAGATTTTGATTTGGTGTGTAATAATAATAGTGTTTGTGTGTTTGTTATTTGCAGCTGACTCCACGGGAACACACTCACTGTATACTCGCTACCAGGATTACGAGATCATGTTCCATGTCTCCACCATGCTTCCATACACATCCAACAATACACAACAGGTAACTCACAGAACCAGAGAATATCCCCTTAAAACAGGACAATGAAATGAATCAGCAATAGAATAACTATTAGGAACTTATATCTATCTGCAAATTGTAAATATAAATGTGTTGAATTGCTTATATTTAATATATTGTTTGACAATATATAATATTCAAAATATAATAATAAAGAGATGAAAAGTGTCACTGGTAACTTTCAATAAATAGCCCTTTTCAGTTTTTTTTATTTTTAGTCAAGCAAGAGACCTGGGTAGGGTTGCACCAGCCATTAGTAATTTTTTACTGAAATTGGAACATAAAGTTTCAAGTTTAATGGTGCGACGCTAAAATATTTGGTAGTGCGTAAGTTGTAACTGTAAGTTGTAACTTAGTCAAAACTAGGTTAAGTTGTAACACAGCTGGTGCAACCGGCCCTGGGGTCATGTGTAATAACTTTACAATAACAAAATGGGCATTGAAAAGTTTATATGCCATTTCCAACATACACATCAAATTTATGAAACGTAAACGTGCAGTGAACATACTGTATGTCTCCCCTGGTGAAAAAGAAGTACACTTTAGCATAAAAACTGTACTTATTACAGAAAATAAATAATATACTTGAAAAGAATATACTTGCGTGTGAAAACATGAAGAATGTTTTCGGGCACTTACATTTCAGACTCTGAAAGCCAGTGCCTTGCGGGCACACTTTGAGAACCACTGCATTAAGGACACTTAAGTGGCCTTTTATTTAATTCATATTATATTATCTGCAAGTACAGTTTTTAAAAATATACTACTATAAGATTCGAAGCACACAACTCAAGTACACAAGTCACTGCATTTAGAATGAAATAATTAGAATAATTCACTACATTTAGAATACAAATTTTGTCCTCAAGCACTTCCGAGTTAACTAAGTTTCTGTTTTCTCTATTTCTCTTCTAGCTACTGAGGAAGAGGCACATAGGGAATGATATTATCACAATAGTCTTCCAAGAGCCAGGTGCTTTACCCTTCACCCCCAAAGCCATCCGTTCTCACTTTCAGCATGTGTTCATCATTGTCCAAGTACACGAGCCCTGCACCGACAACACCTATTACAGGTAAAAGAGTAGACACATAAAAAAACACATAAAATGTTAACAAAAAAATAAAAAAATGTCTTTATCTCCACCTTTCTCAGAGTTGCTGTAACTCGTTCCAAGGACATCCCGCTCTTTGGTCCTCTCTTCCCTAAAGGTGCACGCTTCCCCCGTTCTCCTGCCTTCCGTGACTTTCTCCTTGCCAAAGCCATTAATGCAGAGAACGCAGCTGAGAAAGCGGAAAAATTTCGTTCTATGGCCACACGCACACGGCAAGAGTACCTGAAAGACCTAGCGGAAAACTACGTCACCACCACACCCATTGATTCTTCCACCAAATTCCCGCTGCTTTCACTGGGCGGGAAGCGCAAAGAGAAGTTTAAGGGAGCTAAAGGCGCAGAGCTTCATAGCGCAGGTGCTTTAGTGTGGGCCGTTACCGTCGTTCAGGGCGGTGAGAGCAACGGTCTTAGCCTATCCTGCCTGCTCGGCGTGTCAGCGGAGTCAGTCGTGCTCATAGAGCGATCCACTAGAACAGTCGTGTTCAATTGCAGCTGCCGTGATGTCATCGGCTGGAAGGCCGTGACTGAGACTGGAGCTCAGGGTGGCCTTTGCCTGGATATCTTCTACGAGAGAGGCGAGGCAGTGACCATGACGATGTTGGACAGCCAAGTTGAGGATATTAAGGAGGTTGTCCAGAGGCTGGAGGTGAGATGTAATGCAGTATGCAAATCTATATTACTTAAAGTGCCCCTATTATGCTATTATAAAGGTTTCTAATTTGTTTTGGAGGTCTCTTAAAATAGGTTTACATACATCCAGGGTCAAAAAACACTTTAATTTTCTCATAATATACATTGCAGCATCACCTCTTTTCTCAGTGTCTGAAATGGTTCGATCAAGGATATGGTCTCTCTAAACCCCTCCTTTCCGAGAGCCTACTCTGCTCTGATTGGTCAGATGACCCTGTCTGTTGTGATTGGTCTACCACTTACCGTTTGTTTTGGAAACAAAACTCCTATTACCATATATAAATGTCAGCTCCTGTAATGATGGCTTCGGTTTTGCCGTATCAATTCCAGTCCAAGTCCTTATCCTTTGGAAGTGGATGCAAAGTGGATTTGAAGACTTGTTTCAGGCACTTTAGAATATGTTCTTTCTTTTGGGAGACAATAACTCCATTCATCTGCACTTGGATGTTTAAAATTAAGAAGACATTCACAACCAGCTATATTACACGCTATATGAAAGGCAAAATCCGAATAAGCGTAATAGAGGCACTTTAATCCCATGAATTGTTAGCCCTGTGGGATGAGGGGTTTGATTTCAGAACATATAGATCGGTATATCTGTAATGTAAATACTGTTATTGTGAGCTTCGTAATGTTAATTGTCAATTCATACCGAATTATATCTCGAATATTGGTGCATCTGCTTTTTTACTACATGTATCTGACCTTCATAAAATGGTTTTTACTACTTTACTGTATGCTTTTACTGCTGCAGTAAATATTAAACAGGAGCATCCATCAAAATACAACAAAACTTTTGACATTTGCAAGTGTGTAAAGCTATATTGCACTCTTGAATTAAAAAAAGACATACTACACACACAATATTATTACAAAGTGGGGATTGTCAATATAGGTAAATTAATTAACCACAATTCATTTTGTGATTCCAAACATGTCAAAGAACTGCATATTGTTCAGTAAAAACAATAGATGACAAGAAAAAAAATATGTTGCAGTTTCTTATTCTCACCAAAGCCGAAATTATTTAATCAAAATACCATAAAAACGGAAATATTGAAAAAATAAGACTGAGCTTTTATGATATGCAGTATGAGCTTTTATGATATGCAGTATGCCATTTTAACATGACACTTCTATGCTAACTCCCCTGGTAGCTGGTAACACGAGGCTGTGAGGCGCGTGAGATCACACCCCTGCGGGACGGAGTAGGTCAGCCTGGCTTCCTGATGAGCGAGGAAGGCTTTGTAACTGAGCTGCAGCGGTTTGGATATGCAGAGAGCGGTGGGCTGCAGTTGGGGGCTCGTGTTGTTCGTCTCTGTGGTCAGGTCCTGGTGCACCTCAGCCAGGAAGAGAGGAGCCGACTCCTCCGCACGGCACAGAAGATCCACATCACAGTCATTCCTCCAGACGAGAACGGGAAACCACGCAGGTAATAGAGTTGATGGCTTATTTGCGTGTGAAAGAGGGTGGACAAAATGGAGAGATGATGTAAAGCACTCATACACTGCAGTGATTTTTAGCAAAAAGTGGGCTGACTAGTAAAAATAGTTAGCAGGGAGTGGAGGATGGTGTGCTAAACTGTGCATATGTGTATCAAACTACGATTCAAGAAGCGTTCGGGACGGTATGATTTTTCAATGTTTTGAAAGAAGTCTCGGTAACACTTTAGTTTAGGGTTCAATTCTTACTATTATCTAGCATGCATACTACTAGGATATTTGCTGTTTATTAGTATAAAGCACATATTAATGCCTTATTCTGCATGACCATATTCTACATCCCTTAACTACCTAATTAACTATTAATAAGCAGTAATTATGAGTTTATTGAGGCAAAAGTCGCAATGAATAGTTAGTTTTTGGACCCTAAACTAAAGTGTGACCGAAGTCTCTTATGTGCACCAAAGCAGCCTTTATTTGATCAAAAATACAGTAAAAACAGTTATTATTACAAAATATATTTAGAGAGAGAGAGAGAGAGAGGGGGGCTATGTGCCTAGGGAGAGAAACAGATGGATAAAGAGGGGAAGGAGCAATTGATTGAAGGACAGATCTCATTGTATTGTGAACATGTTTTAGCCAGTGTTTCACCAGCTGGCCAACTATCATTAAATTTGCATTATGCTTATTGATGGATCTAAACCAACACACATGAATACATCTTGGTTTTAAAACTGTATTTAAAAAAAAAAAAAAATCCTATATAAAGCGACTCACTCAGCATGATTTGTCTTTGATTATATAACATACTTCAAAAAAGAGAACCAAAATAGTAGCATTGATCTTTTCACCCGTGACTAACTGTGCTGAAATAAATAAGCTGAAACTTTGAGGTTTTCACCAGCGTTGCTCTTAACTTTATTTTCCCTTTTTTCTTGTTCTTGTGTCTGACTTCAGGAGTTTCTCTGAGCTTTACCAGAAAGCCATCCAGGACGCAGAAAGCAAATCCGGAGAAGGACGATCGGGCGAAGCCTGGGTTCTGGATGACGATGAAGATGATGGTGATGATGATGAAGGGGAGGAAGAAGAGATTAAAGAGAATGAAAACAAGATGGATGACAGTGAAACTCCAAAGCAGGAACTACTCGGAGAGCAGATGGTATTTCCCGAGCCCATGGATACAGATTCGCTCCTCTCCCCACCCAGCTTGCCCCTCTTGCGGGCAACTTCCCTGCAGGACAGCATGAAGAGTCAGACCCCAGAAATCACCCCTGTCTTTCTCACACGAAGCTACTCATTAGAAGGACACCCTCCATGCCAGGACATCCTTGAAGGGTATACAGATTTCTGTTTGCCTACTTCTGATTTCACTATAACACTTAATAGATAATAACAACAACAATGTTGCCACACCTGCCAATGGCCGTCAATTATTTTGTAAATCAGCCACAATTTAAAAGTGTGCGTCACTTTGCAAACAAACTTTTACTGAAAGATGGATCTGTGCTAATTAACTATTAATTCTAATTCGTCACCTGTGGTAACTGGTTGTTTCGATGTGTTAGGACTCATATACAGTTAACCCATGTTGCAAAATCATGATTAGGACTCAAAAAAAGTTGGTCATATGTACCAAACATATACTTAAAAGGAAAAGCAATAATGTTTTGACATTTTATAAGAAATCGTCTGTGGTCTTATGTTGCGCTGTAAGGTGCATTCTTTGAAAATTATGAGTTCTAACACCAAAAGATTGCCTCTCTCAACCTTTTCAAAGCACATGTAAATGTTTCCCCATTGGTTCTTTGGTTACCCTTGTGAAAAAGGAGTGCACTAAATTGTCTTCAATGTGCACTTGTTGTGTACTTCAAATCTTAAAAGTATATAAAAAAACAGTATTTGCAGATAATATAATATTAATAATATAAAAGGCCACTTAAGTGCACTTAAATACAGTTCACTTTCATGACTACAGTATGTTTTTTTTAAAGTCCACTTTGTAATAAACTCAAATGAAACATTTCAGTGTACATTTTAAATCATTATGTTTTAATAATGTTTTCTCATGCTTTAAAGAAGTACACTTATTTTGACGTGTTGACTAACGTACTGAAACCCATGTAAAGTACGTGATTATAATCTTAACTGTAGTGTGTTATTTCGATATTACATTTAGGTTAGTTCATATATTTAAATGTATAGGCTACTAAATTGCTTCTTCATTTGAAATGTGTAATTACAAATACATTTAAAGACATGACATACAAGTGTCAATAGAATTGACATTAAAGTGTTTGAGTTCACCACAAATGCTTGTCAGTACATTCTGCTTTACTTTAACCATATTTTAAAGACATAGAAGTAATTATTAAATTACATATAAACAAGTTCTTAAGTCCTAATTAAGTGGTTCAAAAAAGCACTCTAAAGATCATTTAAATTAATACAAATTTAAATTATAAGATATTTTCTTTTAATTACAATTAACATTCAGTTAAGCAAATGTCCGGAAACGTTATATTCAATTCACACTAAAGTATATTATTTTAAAGTATTTCATTTCAGTTACAGTAAGTACTCTTTTCAAAAGTATGCTAAAGTACACTTCTTTTTCACAATGGTAAGAAAGAATAAGCATGACCCCTTTACTTGGATAGCACTCACAAGTAAACAACACAAATATTAACTAAATTAAAAAGACTTTATTCGTAGTATAGTGTTGAAGCAATTGGATGTTTTAAAAAAGCAAGACTTATATCCCAGCTTCAAACTCTTTGTTGTTGACACAAATGAGCAGCTCAATGTTTGCAGAAAAGTTTTTATTCTATTCTTTATTTTATTTATTTTAACTAATATTTCTCTCTCTATGAATGTGTCTGTCAGACATGTGTATGATAATGTGGGGCTGAAAGGAAACAGGCACATATATGAAAACCCTGGAGAGCTTAGGGACGAGACCCCTGACCTTATACTGGCAGTCAAACCTAAAGTGCCTCCAGAGCTAGTGGAAGAGGTATGAAATGCACACTTTTTTTGTCATTATGACATTACTTTGTTTTACAAGCTGGTGGGAGAAACATTCCTTTGATTGATTGTCAAGGCAAGCGAGAACTGATCATGTGATCACAATAGGCACAGATACAATGAAGCTTATTGAGTTGTCAACCTTTTCCTTCACCAAGACACATTACTTTATTGGAACAAAAAAATATACCGGTAATGCCCTTTGATTTTGTGTTTCTGACCATCAGATAAAATTATCAAAAAAAAGTATATCGACTAGATAAAGGAGCAGACAGGTGTGTATTACAGTATATGCATGTGATGAGGGTGTAATACAGTAGGCCCAAGGACGTTTTTGACTTTTAGTCCATGACTAACAGTTATCAATTACGATTCAATTCATGATTCATAGGATTTCGATTTGATTTTGGAAGGATTTTTGTAAATGCAGAATAATGCAATGCTATTTGATCTGATTGCAATTAATGATTTGATTCTGTATATTTTAAGTGCACTCATAGGATTATGTAAATGATCTCCTATTGTGTCTTCAGTAAGAAAAAGAAAGAGACAAACTGCTATAGATTGTTTACTGCACCAAGCAACTTGAAAGTAAACATTAAATATTCAGGCTACTCTGAATATACAGTATATAATGGTTCAATCTGCCAAAAAAAAAAAATCCATATTCCATAAAAAAAAATAAAAAAAAAATATATATATATATATATATATATATATATATATATATAGAGAGAGAGAGAGAGAGAGAGAGAGAGAGAGAGAGAGAGAGAGAGAGAGAGAGAGAGAACGAAATTTAAAATATTGAATAATACTTTAACGAATGATGATTCAGTCTGGGTTTTTTTTTGCAGCTTTAAACCAATTCTTGGCTGAAACTATTCACTATTTAAAAAATGTTTCAAGATGTTGTAATCGATGCATTAAGAATGTAAGTGAATCATTCACCTCTGCTATGACTCTTACTTAGAAACAGCATTAAAAGCAGGACCAACTTCCAGAATAGCACAACAGATTTCAGCTCCTGAAGCATGGCATGATCTGCTGCTGTTGTGTATGCAGGATCCTGCCTCCCACACAGAGGGCAACTGATGGATCAGCTTGTAGCTCTCTGTATTTGGAAAGTCATTGTAGTGTTTTTAGAAGGGTTTTTAACCTCTGAGATCCCTCTCCCACTCTCTCTCTCTTTCCTTCCTGTGTGTTCACTGTTCCTCCCACTTCATCTTTCCCTTCTTCCCCTCATAAAATCACTTTCTCTCATGCTCCCTCTATTCCCCACATTTTCTCTTGTCATATTCATCTTAATTTTTTCTTCTGTTTCAAATGCATGAGTACATTGTGAAATAATTATTTACAGAAACCTATCACTGAACACTGAGAGCCACAGCATTTGATCACTGGATTTACAGAAATCATTTCACTTTAAGAAGTGTTTTCTTTGCATAGCCTATCTAATCAGCATCTAATCAGGTTCAGGGTTAGTACCTAGATATTACCCAGTTATTGCAATTACTATAAAAAGTTAATATGTATTGTACACGGGGAACAGGACTGTAAAATAAAGTGCTACCAGTAACTATTTTGTTATATACAATTACCACAATATTTTGGTCATTACACTAATTGATTGTTTGATTCTTGCTCTGTCTAGTTTGGGCCTGATCAGGGGACTGAGGAGCTGCCATCGGTCAGTGATGTGACAATGAGATCTGCCTGCATGGAAAGTGCAGAAAGAAACTCCAGAGCTCTGAGCCTCCATAACTCCATCACTAAGAGTAAGTGTTTCTTAATCTGATACCACAAAACATTATGCGGTAAATGTATTATTGTAAAATTAATTGTGTAGTTAATGTTATAAGTTTAGACCACTGTTGCTACAGCAGGCCAATATTTGCAGTGGGATATTAAAAAAGCCCTCAAATAAGCACTTCCACAATAGCCGTGTTTTCACTGCAGTGCCAAAAGCGAGCGTGATGGTGCGTGCCAGGGCCAGTCGTGTTTCCACTGTCACTTCCGGGGCTTGATCAGGCCTCATCGGGGTTTCCTCGGGGCCAACGTCCAGGGCCCCGCCAAATATCTTGGTCCAAAGCGAGCCAACTGGGGCTTGAGGAGTTGTCATGAACAGAGGGAGTCAATACCGCTGCTCTGACAGCCATAGGTGAAAGCCGACAACACCACACCTCATAAGCAAGAGAATTAGCCTCGACTATCCACTTGCTCGCAGTCTGTTTGGTCGCTGGCGACCCAAAACGGACCAAAAACTGATCAGACTTCCTCCACAGGGCATCTCTGTGGACATAAGCGTCCAGTGCTCTGCCTCTCCTGGACTGACGTCTGGAATGGAGGAGGACAAAAGGCTTGCAAGACTATAGATTGTGCAACATTAGTTGGAACCTTAGGCATTTAACCCGGTCTAGGGTGCACAAAGTTTTTAACCATGCTGGGAGCTTATTCTAAGCATGAAGGGGAAACTTACAGAAATTTCTGTCAATCTCCTGCTCTCTTAAGAGGCGTGATGGCCAGTAAGAACATAGTCTTTAGAAGCAGAAATTTCTCTGCAACAAAATCGGGGCCAATATAAGCTCGAATGGTGCTGTGGACAGACCTTCTAGTACCAGAGCCAAATGCCAAGCCAGAACCCTTGCGTGGCTTTCAGGCCTCATCCTCATAACAACTTAGGAAATGAGACACCAGTGGGTTTCTCCCCAATGACTCAACACCCAAAGGTGCATGGGAAAGAGCGATGGCCAGCACATACACCTTCAAAGTGGAGGGGTATAGCCCTGCAGGAAATTGGTTGATCCCCCTCATTAGCCAAACTCACAATTTCCATACTGGTCGGGTTGAGAAGTCGATTCCCTCTGCTTGAGACAAAAGATCCCTCTTGACGGGAATCTCCCATGGAGGACCATCCAGGAGAGACATCAGGTCCGAGAACCAAACTCGGTCCCGGGGCCATCGCTAGAGGAGGCATTGAGTCTCGGTGGCCCCGGATACCCTAGTTGCCGCCCTAATGGAGGCACGTGTGTGACGTGACTGATGACTTCATCAACACAGAGACAAAGAGACATTATTAAATGTCATTTTTTTATGTTAAAGTATTGAAAATTACAAGTCAAGTCAAGTCATCTTCATTTATATAGCGCTTTTAACAATGGATTGTTTCAAAGCAGCTTTACAGAGATAAACATATAATTTAAGGTAACAGATTGTTTTGGCATTATAGCGGTTCTTGAATAATGTTATTTCCAGCTAAAGTTAACTTTGATTGATTCACCTCCGTCGAAATGATCAGACTTTTAAACGCGAACCTGTGATTAACGCTGACGGCGTTCACATGCTCATTCAGAATTGATTCTATAGTTATGTGCTTTTTAAAATATGTGCGCAGGTTTATAATTCATACAACCCAGCCTAAACAAACTACTTTTCTTGCCTATAAATTTTGATACAGAATTTTGTTTTATTTTATCACTTCGGGGTACGCGAGCCGGAATTCACAACGCTTTATCTGTAGAGTGGGAAAGGGATCCTCCATAGGGAGAGGATAGTTGACACTTCAGCACTGCATTGTCATCGGGTCCAGGCGGATCTCCTTCGTCAGATCTGGACACGGCCTGGATCCGGCAGGCTGCGGGAAAACCTCGGGATAAACAAAGACACTAATATTAGCGTAGATGCCATTCTTCTTATGATGTCGCGAGTACATCAAGATTTAACGGAAGTGTTCCCAGTTCCGGCTGACCTAATCTATGCAGCCTAACATTGAATTTATAGAAGTCTATAGTGCGTTATGTGTATGCTAGGTCAAAGAGATGTGTTTTTAGTCTAGCTTTGAACTGACAGAGTGTGTCTGCTTCCCGGACAATGGTAGGAAGACTGTTCCAAAGTTTTGGTGCTAAATAGGAAAAGGATCTACCGCCTGCAGTCGATTTAGATATTCTAGGTATTATCAACTGACTTACACATCACATGCCTCTAATATTACTGGATATAGGGTACAACAGGGCTAAAGGCGCACCAGGGGAAAAGGCGCCTTTGATTTTATTTTCCTCTAAACCACTAGATGGCAAAAAAACTTGCCGCAGCACTTTCCAAAACCTCCACAGTAAGCTTCCTATGAAGTCTATGCTTATAAATAAGTATAAATGGAGCTATAATTCATTATAAGTAGTATTACTATTCTATAAATATATTTATAAAGACTTATTTAAAAATTTGCTTTGGCGGCCGCAAAAAAGCGGACGATCTGACGGCTTTTAGAAGATTAAATACAACCCGAAACTAAAAAAACAGACCCGGCCTTTATTTACCCAAACCTGCAGCCACACCAGGCGTGTAAAAGAGACAGGCGTCTATTTGGGACTCGGCTATTATTTGAAGTTTTACGGTAGTCACATTTATATTATTTTTTATAATTACTTATAAGTCCTTCGGATGAGATGTTAAACTGAGGTCCTGACTCTCTGTAGTGGTCATTACAAATCCCAGGATGTCCTTCAGAAATAAAGTAGGGGTTTAACCCCGGCATTCTGGAAAAATTTGCCCATTGGCCTCTCAGGGCATCCTAATCACCCCCTATGAAACTGATTGGTTTCATCACTATGTCTCCTCTCCAACAATAAGCTGGTGTGTGCTGGGCGTTCTGGCGCAATATGGCTGCCATCGCATCATCCAGGTGGATGCTGTTCATTGGTGGTGGTTAAGCAGATTCCCCCCTTCCATATGTAAAGCGCTTTGTAAATGTAACAAATTATTATAATTAATTATTATAAGTCATATTATAATGTTATTATAGTTCAGATTTCTTTCTCTGTCAAATACCTGTATATATTGTTATTAATAGATGTGTTTTGTTCTTATAAATACCTTTTGTGAGTGATAATACAGTTACTAACCTCTATAAATGCATAACTGAATCTGAACCTGAAGATGTGCTCATGATACATTTTAAATTGTTTATTTGTAAATGAAATAAAATAAAGAAGAAAAAACTCAGAAATAGTTAATACAAACAGTTGAAAAAAGTATCTTTTTTTAATGTTACATACTAGCAAAACATGACCTCTAATGCAAACATTAGCCATTAAAGACATACTTGATAACTAATTGGTGCAGCAAATAAGTGTCTCTCTCTGGAACTATTTTATATTTATAATGGATTATGAGCATGCACATTGAAAAATCAAATGCATGACTTATAAGTAATTATAAAAAATAATATAATATTTCACAATATTACTGTTTTTTGTGTGTATTTTTAATCAAATAAATGCAGTCTTGGTGAGCAGAAGAGACTTCTTTTTCTGCAATCATACACTATGGAAGTAGTGAAAATGACTAATGAGCTGAAAAATGTATAAAATATTATATATAATGTATTTAGCTATTTTGGTATGGTTTCAGCTGTTAGGGTTTTGCTCTGTACATTAGCTCTGCTTCCTTTTGTTCTTTTGTCTTGGCGACAGGGCGGCTCTATTCCTCCTCTTCCTCTGGGAGGTTTCATTTTCCCTTACTCCTGCATAAGCCCTTCTCCTGTAAACGCTACCTTTCTAAAAAATAAGCTGATCTACGACCAGCCTCCCATCCATAAGTAAATTCGGCAAGCTTTAAAAGAATCAGGCAGATTCGAATCAAGGCGTGAATGGCATTGACGTTTTAAAATGAGTGTAAAGCTTTGGACAGATGGGGGCCAGGCTAGGGCTGGTTGGGATAAGGGGTATTATATGGCCTTAAATCAAGACGCTGTCTCTGGGCCATCTGTTCGGTGCTGCCCCTTCTTAGTTGAGCGGTTACATCTCTCCAGGCTCTCTTTTAAAATGCATACGGGTGTGCATGTGTGTTATTCTCTTTACTCAGGCCTTTTTAAGCCTTTTTAGGAACCTTTCACTTTGAACAATTTGGGGGATGGCAGCAGAAGTCATTTGAAAAAGATTAAAAAACCTAGCCTCAGCTACTGCTTAGAAAAAAGACATATCGTTATATTAACAACAAAACAGTCTCCATTTTTTTGTGGCTTGTTGCAGGACGAAGCTATCTCCAGAAAACTCAAAATTTTTACTGTACAGGGAAATAATACCTAATGTGACAAGGAACCAAGAGATCAAAAGAGGGAACTGCTGACTGCTTTAACAACTTCAAATCATGTTATGCTTTAATAATCTTTTGTAGTGCTATAAAGTACACTTATTTTGATGTGTTGACTAACATACTAAAGCACATGTAAAGTACCTGATTATAATTTTAACTGTAGTGTGTTATTTGATATTACATTTAAAGTGAATATATTTTTAAATGTACTGAACTGAAACTTCATCATTACAAATATGTAATTGCAAATATATTAAATGTAATGTACATGAAAAGTTTCAATAGAAATAACATTAAAGATTATTTGAGTTTACCATAAATGCTTGTCAGTACATTCAGCAGTACACTTTAAACAGTAACTGTATTTCAAAGACAGAAATCATTATAAATGTACATATAAAGATGTACTACTTAAGTGGGTCAAAAAACACTCTAAATTTTTACACATTTTCATTTAATGCAATTAAAATATTATTTTAATGTATGGTATTTCTGTAATAAGTACTCTTTTTAAATGTATGCTAAAGTGTACTTTTCACAAGGCCATTTAAAACTGCTAAAGTGCTAATTTACACACAAATTCCACTAATTTTAACAAAATTCACAAAGGCACTTTCTAGTAGATTCCAAGAAATAATAAAAACTAAATACTTTCCAAAGAGCTCTTTTTACAATATATTTTTGCTAATTTCAGTTCTCTCAGAGACAACAGATTCATCCGAGGAAGAGTGGCAGTCGATTGCTGATCTGGCCAGCGCCTGTCGGAACATTCTGGAAGCTTTGTCTCAAGAAGGTGAGAAATGACAATTTTCAGTGGATGAAATGTGTATGAGCATGTGAAAGTCTGTTTAGTCTGTTCACTGAAGAATGCTGGTCTGGTAAATTTGCAATGATAAGATGGAATATTACTAAAGTCATTTCCTGCTGGGCTTCAGATCGGAAGTCAGGAGATGGAACTCAAGAGACTATGACCCAGCCAGGTCAGACGGAAACCAAGTTCAAAGACTTCAAGGACAGGTGAGAATGACTGTGCCATGCATTCTTTTGACATTCGATTATACTCACAACATGAGCAGAGACACAACTCACAGAGAACTATAAACTGACCTGCCAAAAACATTTACAGTATGCACTTGTGATAGATTGCACTGTTATTCAACATTGAGCCTATGAAGTCTAAATGCTCCAACAGAATATACTAGGGGTGTGACGAGATGCTTATCTCACGAGATGAGACGAGACACGAGATTGGGTTCACGAGAACGAGACGAGACGAGATTTTTGCACAATTTTTCAGAAATCCTCAATGACAAAATTCATGACTGGAAAAATAGTATGCAGGTGCATTTTGCAATTGTTTAACTAATAATCTTATAAAGTAGACCTGAAATGGCATGCATTATGAGTATGAATTATCAAATGCATTGAAAGAAAACAATATACAAGCACTGTAAAAGGTTTTTATTGACTGGCTTTTCTCTGCATGATTTCCCATTAGTCTCTTCAGCCCTTACTGTACATTTAAGAGCTTTCAGATTGAGGCTGTGTGTAACCTCCTAACTGAACTCCTTGAAGTCTTATTAAGCGCAAACAATAAGTGCAAGTGCAACCATAATCAAAGTTAGCACACAGACTCTTTATAATTGTTTTCAAATTGCTGTTTTATTTTGCACCGGCGGTTATAGGGTTAATGCGGTGAGTTCGGAAAAGGCCGGGTAGAGAGAAACGAGGCTGGTGTGTTTGTCTCTACAGTTGTTCTTGCGTTCCGATTGTAAGTTCAGAAACAGAGCCTCCCTTGTCTGTTGTCCTTAAGACATTACAGTACTCTCTCAATATATTCGAAGTGCAAACTGAGACCATAGCCGCAAATAAACAGTCCAGAGATGGGTACTTGGAGACGGACTATAGTATGTTTGCGGCCTAATTTGTGCGCAATGCACATCAGGGAGCTTGTGTTTTACTTTCACTTTCGTGATCGTGCGTACTCTGTGTATAGGGAGCAGCTGTGCTGAGCGTGCATTCTAAAATAGTACATTTATCAGACGTTAGTCTATGTTGCGCAACGAATCCTCCGCCATCGTCACGCGATCAGTGAACTGTGATTCGTGCTGCACTGATTGCAACGGCAACTCGTGCTGGATGAGCAGAGCAGACTTTTACATTATTTTATAATGGTTTTTATTTTTTTTTATAAAAACAGCAAAACGATAGTTTAGGCGAATGTGAGTGTAGCGGTGGAATAACACGCTCAGTCATGGCTATATCGCGAGACAGCTTTTCACTCGACGAGAAATCTTGTCATGTTTTAGTCTCGCGAGATCTCATGGCTCGAGATCTCGTCACACCCCTAGAATATACATATGTTGCGAAATATATATCATATGATATATCACACCATGTATTTGTGTTTCTTTGTGTTCTTCTTTGTCTCCCTGCCTTCGCAGTGACTCGCCTGGTCACCTCGAGGAGAAAGTGTCCCAGTTAGAGGCCATGCTGAAGCGACTGCAGGACGACCTCCAAAAGGTACTTTGTCCTCTGTGGGTTTGTCACAGCACAGCTCTCTCTGTCGCAGCATACTTCCCACACAGTAACCCCGTTCAAATATCTCCCATTAAATACATCCACCCATCCTTGTCTGTATATCTGCCCTGTCCAGTCCTTGCCCTCTTCGCTACTTCAAAGAGCCACTGCTGCTTCACAGAGCCAATCAAACAGAGGGACTGTAGAGGTAGGGCGGGACAAGCAAAAGAAACCTGTCTTGTCATTGAGCAGGGTGAACAGAGGAGATGAGAAGATTGCTGGAGGGACAATGGGCAGCCATGCTCACTCTCAACACTAACCGACCAATGGCAGTGAAGGCAAGTAGAGCATGAGATTTTTACTCAATCAGTAACAAAAAACAACGACATGTATGACAGTTCTCACTTGATTAACATCAAAATGATCCGGAAGTTTAACTCAAGGATGTGAAGGACATACAGTATGTGATATAAAGTCGAGAAGCAAAGCCTAAGCCCATGTCAATCAAAACACATTTATGTACTTTGGTGAGCGGCTGTGCAACGATTAATCGTGATTAATCGCATCCAAAATAAAAGTTTGCGTTTACATAAAATATGTGTGTGTACTGTGTATAATTATTTTGTATACACACACATGCATATATGTATTAAGAAATATTTGCATGCATACTATGTATAGATATTTATATATAATTTATATTATAAGAAATATTAATATTTTAGATACACAATTTACTTACATTTAAACATGCATGTGTGTGTATTTATATATACAAAATAATTATGCATAGTACACACACACATATATTATGTAAACACAAACTTTTATTTTGGATGTGATAAATCGCGAATTAATCGTTGCACAGCCCTAATTTAGTGATAGGCAAGGAAAAACACGCATTATGAGAAGCAGGAGACCCAAACAGAGATAAATACATCTGAATGGATTGAATGGATGTGTTGAATGGATTCATTCAGGGTTACATACTAATAACCATTGCATACATAGGTTGCTATCATACATGGTTTTTAAATGATAACGATAGCAACGTTTTGGCATCTATACATCTTTATTTGGCACAGCCCTGAAACAGGTGCTATGTGATACTAGTGACTGGAAACATTTTATCGTATGTTGTTTTCCCATTCACACATGAATCGACAATTTAGCATATTCACCAATTCAAATGTTTAAATGCATTTAAAGGGATAGTTTACCCAAAAATGAAAATTGTCATAATTTACTCACCCTCATGTTGTTCCAAACATGTTTGAGTTTCTTGAGTTTCTTGCTTCTGCTGAACACAAAATAAGATTATTTTAAAGAATGTTGATAACCAGAAGAAGAGAGCAGAAAAAAAACTCATACAGGTTTAGAACAACTTGAGGGTAAGTAATGACAATTTTCATTTTTGGGTGAACTATCCCTTTAAGTGCACTTAAATGTGGTTGTGATTGCTGACACTTTGCAGCGTGTGTGGCCTTTAATTTTTCTGTTTTCAAGTTAATGCAATTGTTCATTTTGGATTTATATATGACATGTTTAAACCTGTCTAATAGGAAATGGACAGAAACCTTTCTTAGTAATGTGAGGATATGACGTTGACCCTACAGATTTAAATAGAAAAAAGTAAACACTTTACCATAAAATTCCAGTTGTAAAAATTAGTTAACTGTATTAGTTAACATGAACTATCACTAATAAATACTTCTAAAGCATTTATTAATCTTAGTTAATGTTAATGTCAACATTTACTAATACATTATTCAAATCAAGTTATATCTGTTAATGTACCTGAGCTAACATGAACTAACAACCAGCAGTTGTTTTATTAACTAACATTAACAAAGATTAATAAATACTGTAACAAATGTATTGCTCATTGTTAGGTAATGCATTTATAAAGTTGTGTTATAAAGTGTTACCAGATATTCTTATATGACATTTTTCATAATGAGGGATTTATTGATTTAGACCAGTTTAGAAACAAGAATACAATTCAGTTCACAATTTTCTTTTGTTTAGAATAACCCAGTTTTAAAATACTGTTTGAGAATTTTAGAATATGTCTACTAATAATAATTTATTAGAGCACGGAAAGCATAATCTTATTGAAGCCCCGAAGGTGAATTCTTCTTTTTTTTTCTGTTTCCTATTTTTCTGCTGTGCTTAACAACAACAAAAACAACAAAACTGGGCAAGAAAAATCGAATAAAAAATATACAATTCAAATCAAATGATTAAAATAACTGGAGCATTATCTATGTTTCATTTTCTAATTTATGGAAGCTAAATTTCTGTTGAGTGTAGTTGAGTGTAGTTTTTAAAATTGTAATTTCAATTATATAGAGAGGCATTTGTCAGGTAAAAGTCAGACTTTGAGCTACAAAACTGTCTTTAAAGAGCTACATGTGGCACTCAATAGATGAGTGAGGATAAGCATAAATCTATGCAAACATTGGATCATAGAATTACTGCAGACCATTAATACAAAGACCACAACCTATGAATGAAGTGCATGCACACATAATAACGCTATAATATAGTAACATAATATATTATGATTAAGGCCCTTCAGCAGGATGAATATTGCTGATCTGGGGTCTCAGGTTTGTTTGATCGCATTATCGGCATAAGGTCAGGAAGGGAAAGAGAGGCTGAGCATGGTTGACTGCATAATGTCCCACAGTTATCCAGCACACTCATCTAGGTAAACCATAGTCTACTAAACCCTTTGGTCACATTGAGATTAAAAGTGTGGCCTTATAAAACAGCATTATACATGCACAAATTACTACCATTTGTAGACGCATCATTGCTTTTCATGCATGAATATCACTCAGGATATTTCAGACACATGAACTTTGCATTATAATCCATGTATTTTTCTTTTCTTGCTTATTGAATGCTTCATATCACTGATGCCGCCTGTGTATGCATGTCTGATGCCACTTTGGGGCTGTTTTTACAATCGAGAGCTAATCAGAATGCAGGCCCTGATTTACTAAGATGACAAATAAAAGCTTGCAAACTTGTTCAATCTACAATATACAGAACTATATTCCAAATATCTAAAAATAAGTACACCCCTCAGTTTTGTAGCTGGTATTGCATCTATTTGGCAAAAATAACTTATAATTAAAAAAAAAAAAATGTATAATTGTCTATCAGCCTCTTACATTGATTAGAATAATTGTTAGCCCATTCCTTCATGCAGAATTAATTTAACTGCCTTTATTTATTATTTTTATTCAGCAAGAATGCATTCAATTGACCTTTATAATGTTCATATTTTAAATAAATACTGTTCAAATAAATATTAGAGAGGAGAGGTTTCTTTTATGGCCTGCTTCAAGTCCCCAAACAGCATTTCAATTTGATTTTTTTTTTGTGCTTTTTCTATTTGTTTAAGGTTAATGACCAAACCAGACCAGTTTCTTGAGGTTTATATAATGTGTGGCCTTCTAGTTTAATGTTCTAATTTGCACTTCATAAATGTAGGGGTGTACTAACTTTTTCCACAAAAGAAATAGGAAATTTTTCCAAGGTGTACATTGCCAAATATCCATTTCAGGTGTTATTTATTAATTTATATTGCTCTTTAATGTATTGCAATTGTTGAAATGCCAATCCAATATCCAAAAAGTTTGGGGTCAGTAAGATTTTTTTTTTAAAGAAATTAATACTTTTATTAAGCAACAATGCATTAAATTGACCAAAAGTGTCAGTAAAGACATCTATCTATTTTTTTATTTATTTTTTTAAAGCTGTACTTTTGACCTTCATTAAAGAATCCTGAACTAAATGTATCACGGTTTCCACAAAGCTCTGCATCACAGGAATAAATTACATTTTAAAATATATTCAAATAGAAAACCGTTCTTTTACATTGTAATGATATTACACAATATTACAGTTCCCTTTTGTATGGGAACTCCTACGTCTCGTCGGAGGAGTTTCCAACGAGTTGGGGTCACGCTAGGGAGACCAATTGCCTTCGAGTGAATTAAAACGAGCCAATGAATATTGGCATGCAGGACTTGCATTCCGCATCCCACCTACTAAAGCGGAAGAGAGCGCACACACATTTGCTTTTAGCTTCGGAGCCGAACGGTTGTGTCCTCTGAGTGGATGAGCTTCAAGATTAATAATTGATCTTCATGCTCAACGAGTCTGCTGTTTTCTCCGAGACCTTTCTGTGTTGGTGTGACGGTGCTTCAGCGATCTTCGCAATCTCCCGGGTACCAGCTGCTGCTTCACGCGATCTGCTGTTTTTTCAAAGAGCTGTTGTAACTGCTGGTATTCGGTTGAGTGCGCACAGCGGGCTTGCAGTTTCCCCGCTGCGTTGCCCTGTGTGCTTCAGCACAATAAGAGAGCGTTTTCTGTGAAAAGAGCAACACGGGTGAAGATCGCGTCCTTTTCAGGATGACGTTTCACCCGTGTGTTTCTGGATGCGGTCGTTTCCTGTCCTCATTTGACGGTTTCACGTGCCTGGGCTTAAGCATGATGAGACTGCGTTCGTGGGTGGTTTATGTTCTCTCGTGAGAGCTTGACCACGTCGGCACGTTGTTCGTCTCCCCTTTCTCGTAAGGGCTTGAGCCGCTCAGCGTGCCGTGTGCCGTCGAGCTGCCGGCTGACAGCGCGGGTTGTCACGCCAACCCAGCGCGCGTCATTCGGCGCTCTAGATGCGCGCCTTTGACTGTTCCCCGATCTAGTTCCTCTTCTGGTGGCCAACGGTGGAGGGCTATTTTGGCTAATAGCATTGGTGATTAGAGGATTACAGTGAGTGTTCTCTGACGAGACCACCTCCTCGGAACCCTCACTCCTCTAGCGCATCGCAAACATGCTGAGACTGTGTTCGTGGGTGGTTTATGCTCTCTTACGAGAACATGACCACGTCGGCGCGTTGTTCGTCTTGCCTTTCTCGAGGGGTTGAGCGCTCAGCGTGCCGTGTGCCATCAGGTATGGCCACGTTTACTGTTTTGCATGCCTGGCAGCTTTCGGGTGGAATCTCTGGTCCTTCTCATGAGGGACCAGCTATTTCATTCAGGGCTCCAGGGGAGGATCAGATGTCGATCGCTGCATGGGAGAGAGGGCTGTTACACTCTGGAAATGATGACGCTGAGTTCCCACTGTAATGGTGTGTGTGCTTGTGCTGAATCGGATTCAGACTTGACAGCCACACTTCCTGGGCTACTCTGGGGGCGCAGTGCAACGCGTAATTGCCTTGCCCCGCCCCCGTGCCTGCCCGGATGCGTGTGAAAAGGCTTTTAGCAGTATGGAAGCATGTTGGTGCTGTGGAAAACCAAACATGCCAAAATCTGCAGAAAGTTTTTTTCTCTCTCACTACCCTTAGTGGTGGGGTGGCTTTGACTACACAAGGGTAGTTCTGAGTCAGGGTTGAGCTGTGCAAGTTATAGCACTAGCCCTCGGTCAGACGATGTCCACACTGGTGGTCCAGAAGCATCCCGCGGCTAAGCCTTGTGGGGTACGAGACATCGTCAAAGTTCGCTTTCTCGGTGCTCCTATCTCACAGGGTTTGCCGTTTTCGGGGACACTGTTGGAGACTGTGCCCAGCGGCTCTCCACAGTTCAGAAGCAGGTTGAGGAAGCCAGGAGCTGACCCGATATGCTGTCGACTCACTCCTGGTTTCTCCTCAGTCTGTTTGTCACCAAGGGTGTCAGCCCCCTGTGAAAAAGATGTCAGCCAGCTTTATGGTGACGTCTAGCTTTCGGAGGAGGACAGCGCCACCTGTCTCAGCAGCCCTGAGACAGGTGACACAGGGTTGGAGGAAGTTGCTCTCAGGGAGATGGTGTCCTCACCTCTCCCGCCCCCGGAGGAGGGCCGGGTGGAGAATTTGTTCAGTTCCTGTTCCGCTGCTGGCTCCCAGAGTCCAGTGGTACCCACATTTTCAATAGAGCAATTTCTTCCATCTCTGGGTCACAAGAGGTGCGGACTGCAGTGAGTGACCCTCCCATGCCTCGCCACTCCTTTCCCCCTCTTCCAGCGCTCAGATGGCAGTGACGCTGCTACGGCCTCGTCACTCTCGTCTGTCACTGGCCAAGGAGGCGCGGAAGCCAGGACTCGACGCCCCCGGGTCTCACTCCTCGTTTCCCCTCCTAGAGGGTGAGAATGACAGTGTGCGCCGCCACGTTGCCTCGCCGCTCTCATTCCCCTCGCCCCAACGCTCAGATGGCAGTGACGCCGCTACGGCCTCGTCGCTCTCGTCTGTCGCTGGCCAAAGCGCTCAGATGCCAGTGTCGCCGCTACGGCCTCGTCACTTTTTTATCTGTCGCCAGGCAAGGAGGCGCGGAAGCCAGGACTCGACGCCTCCCAGCCTCGCTCCTCGTTTCCCCTCCTACCTTCGCCTCGGGACAGTCAGCAATCGAACGCCCCAGAGAAAGATGGGCCTTCCCTGCTGCTTGCCCCCCGGTGGAAGCAGGTAAGTGTTGCACCACACACCCAGACCCCTCCTTCGGCCGCAGTAATGCCTCCGGAGGTGGGTCCCTGCCTTCCACCTCGCTGCCCCTCCACGGGTACGCCGGTGGTCCGGGTGGGCTCGTTGGTACGGTCTCTCGAAGCCTGGCTAGCGCTTCCGAGGCCGCCCAGGTGGCTCATCCGCGCCATCCGGTTCGGCTATGCAATTCAGTTTGCCTGCCGGCCTCCCAGGTTCAGGGGCGTCCTATTCACCCAAGTGCGGAGTGGCGATGCCCCTGTCTTGAGGAAAGAGATCGTTGCCCTGCTGGCGAAGGGCGCGATTGAGCCGGTCCCTCTAGCCGAGATGAGGTCTGGGTTCTACAGCCCTTACTTCATTGTACCCAAGAAAGGCGGGGGGTTACGACCAATTCTGGATCTGCGTGTTTTGAATCGGGCCCTTCACAAGCTCCCGTTCAAAATGCTTACGCAGAAGCGCATCTTCGAGTGCATCCGTCCCCAGGATTGGTTTGCAGCGATCGACCTGAAGGATGCGTACTTTCATGTCTCGATTCTGCCTTGACACAGACCGTTTCTTCGGTTTGCGTTCGAGGGTCGACATGTCAGTACAAGGTCCTATCCTTCGGCCTGGCCCTGTCACCCCGCGTCTTTACGAAGGTCGTGGAGGCGGCCATTGTTCCCTTGAGAGAACATGGTGTTCGCATTCTCAACTATCTCGACGACTGGCTGATAATAGCTCACTCACGAGATCTGTTGTGCGATCACAGGGACCTGGTGCTCCGGCACCTCAGCCGGTTGGGACTTCAGGTCTACCGGGACAAGAGCAAACTCTGCCCCACGCAGAGGATCTCTTATCTCGGTATGGAGCTGGACTCGGTCAGTCAGACTGCGCGCCTCACAGAGGAGCGCGTCCAGTCAATGCTCAACTGCCTCAGGTCTTTTCGAGGCAGGTCAGCGGTCCCACTGAAGCAATTTCAGAGGCTCCTGGGGCAATTTCAGAGTAACTCCGCTCGGCCTGTTGCATATGAGACCGCTTCAGCGCTGGCTTCACGATCGAGTCCTGAGATGGGCGTGGCAGAGCGGCATGTTCCGGGTCAAAGTCACCCCGCACTGTCGCCAAACCTTCATCCCTTGGTTGGACCCTGTGTTTCTACGGGCCGGAGTGCCCCTAGTCCAGGTGTCCAGGCATGCTGTAGTCTCCACGGATGCCTCAGCCATCGGATGGGGGGCCATGTACAACGGGCATGCAGTCACAGGTTTGTGGACAGGGCCTCAGCTGCATTGGCACATCAACTGCCTAGAGTTGCAAGCAGTACGCTTAGCCTTGTGCCGCCTCAAAGGGTTGCTTCGTCACAAGCACGTACTGGTCCGTTCGGACAGCACTGTGGCCGTTGCGTACATCAATCATCAAAGTGGTCTACGCTCCCGCCTTATGTCGCGACTCGCCCGCCATCTCCTCCTATGGAGTCAGAAGTTTCTGAGGTCGCTTCGTGATGTTCACATCCCGGGTGCGCTCAACCGTGTGGCAGACGAGCTCTCACGGCAACCACCCCTTCCGGGAGAATGGCGACTCCATCCCCAGGCGGTCCAGCTGATATGGCGAATCTTCGGAGCCGCTCAGATAGATCTGTTTGCCTCTCCGGACATGACCCATTGCCAGTTGTTTTATTCCCTGACCAGAGGGTCCCTCGGCACGGATGCACAGCTGGCTCCGGGGCCCACGCAAGTATGCGTTTGCCCCAGTGAGCCTTCTCGCACAGACACTGTGCAAAGTCAGGGAGGACGAGGAGCAGGTCTTGCTAGTTGCGCCGTACTGGCCCAACCGTACCTGGTTCCCGGAACTCATGCTCCTTGCGACAGCACCTCCTTGGCCCATTCCTCTGAGGAAGGACCTGCTTTCTCAGAGACGGGGCACTCTTTGGCACCCGCGTCCAGACCTGTGGAGACTTCATGTCTGGTCCCTGGACGGAACACGGAGGTTCTAGGTAGCCTACCACAGGCTGTGGTAGATACCATCGCTTCTGCTAGAGCCCCCTCTACGAGGCGCCTCTATGCGTTGAAGTGGAACCTGTTCGTCGTTTGGTGCTCTTCCCGCCGGGAAGACCCCCGAACTTGCCCGATCAGTGTCGTGCTTTCCTTTTTACAAGACGGGTTGGAGCGAAGGCTGACTCCCTCCACCCTCAAAGTATATGTGGCCGCAATAGCTGCCCATCATGATGTGATCGACGGGAAGTCGTTAGGGAAGCATGACCTGATCATCAAATTCCTTAAGGGTGCTAGGAGGTTAAATCCCCCTCGAAATTTGCACCCTGTACCCTCTTGGGACTTAGCCCTGGTGCTGAGAGCGCTTCATAGGCTCCCATTTGAGCCCTTAAATGTATAGAGCTAAAAGTTTTGTCTGAAAAAAACTGCTCTTCTATTGGCTCTAGCTTCCTTCAAGAGGGTCGGGAATCTGCAGGCTTTTTCGGTCGACGAATCGTGCCTAGAGTTCGGACCGGGCCTTTCTCACGTGGTTCTGACAACCCGGTTCGGATATGTGCCCAAGGTTCCTACCACTCCATTTGTAGATCAGGTAGTGAACCTGCAAGCGCTGCCCGTGGAGGAGGCAGACCCAGCCCTGGCTTTTCTCTGTCCCGTACGTGCACTACGTTGATTCTGTGGACAGAACGCAAAGCTTCAGGACCTCAGAGCAGCTCTTCGTCTGTTACGGAGGCCAGCAGAGGGGAAGGCTGTCTCCAAGCAGAGGTTAGCCCACTGGCTAGCGGATGCTATCGTCCGGGCTTATGAATCCCAGGACGTACCTTGCCCACCCAGGTTGACGGCTTACTCCACTAGGAGTGTCGCTTCCTCTTGGGCTTTGGCGCAAGGTGCCTCACTGAAAGATATCTGCAGAGCTGCGGGCTGGGCGACACCTAACACATTTGCCAGGTATTATAGCTTACGTGCTGAACCGGTTTCCTCCCGTTTACTCGCTACAGTCAGTGGCGTGAGGAAATAGGTTCTGTCGGCTTGCTGCGCCATTCCGCCTTATGAGCTGGATCCGTGTGCCTTTTTGCTCCTTGGTTCCCCAACAAACGGCTAACCTTCTGAGCTCCTCCATCACCCCTCGGCATCAGGCGTGGCGGACCGCCTGACACTAGGTCTATTACCTCTCTTCAGAAGTTGCTAGTAGACTGGGTGACCTTCACGATGACTTCCTCGTGATAATTTTTCCACGTTCCTGCTACCCTATGGGCTAGCTCCGTGTCTTCCCCTCGACAGACTCACTCTGTCGTCTTTGCTGAGTATGCTCCCCACCCTACGGGCTGGGACTACCTCGAGGACTCCAATATGTTTTACTACCCTACGGGCTAGTTCATATGTGTATTCAGTGCCTCCCTTCGGGCTGGCCGGGGGCTCCGCAACATTCCCAAATGGGCACGTTTCCCCAGTGTTATCCAAATCCACTGAGCGGGTCTTGCGGAACAGCAGTGTGATTTCTTCCTAGCTAGCCCCCGCCCTAAAGAAACTAAGAAACTGCTTGGCGGGGAGCTCAGCTGGGCGCTGGAAGGGGCCAGCACCATGGCATTTTATTTGGGATCCCAATTCGTTGGAAACTCCTCCGATGAGACGTAGGAGTTCCCATACGAAAGGGAACGTCTCGGTTACGTATGGTAACCCTCGTTCCCTGAGTAGGGAACGGAGACGTCTCGTCCTGTCGCCATGCTTGCTGTACCTTCGCGGAGGACTGGACACCGTCCGGCTCCTCAGCGTAAAGCAAATGTGTGTGCGCTCGCTTTCTGCTTTATACCCGCTCTAGTCCTGCATGCCAATATTCATTGGCTCGTTTTAATTCACTCGAAGGCAATTGGTCTCCCTAGCGTGATCCCAATTCGTTGGAAACTCCTCTGACGAGACGTCTCTGTTACCTACTCAGGGAACGAGGGTTACCATACGTAACCGAGACGTTTTTACTGTATTTTGATCAAATAAATGCAGCCTTGGTGAGCATAAGAGAATTCAATTCAATTCAAATTTATTTGTATAGTGCTTTTCACAATACATATTGTTTCAAAGCAGCTTTACAGAAAGTGCATTTCAGAAATGTACATAGAAAAAATACAGTTAGTTGATCATGTATTCATTTAGGGCATAACATATCGCCGGCGTTGAGTCGTCTCTTCACAGGCGTTTAGTCATCTCATCGCAGGTGTTGGGGCATCTGAAGTCTCCGTGAGAGGCTGGATACAAGCTGGAACTGACGAACGCTATTTACCTCGGGACTAGCGTCCCGAGATAACAGCAGAAAAGCAGATGGGAAATAATTAGCATAGCTGCTGTTCATAATATTAATGCGTTCGATCTGATTCAACAGTAGGATAAAAGGTAAGCATTATGTGAATGCTTGGCTAAAGAGATGTCTTTAATCTAGTTTTAAACTGGGACAGCGAGTCTGAGCCTCGAACAATATCAGGAAGGCTATTCCAGAGTTTAGGAGCTAAATGTGAGAACGCCCTCCCTCCTTTAGTGGACTTAGATATCCTAGGAATGACCAGAAGCCTCGAATTTAGTGATCTTAAAGAACGCGATGGATTGTAGGGCGATAGAATGTCCATTAAATACACAGGAGCTAGACCATTTAGGGCTTTATAGGTCAGTAGTAATACTTAATAGGTACTTAATAGGTAACCAGTGTAAAGATGATAAGACTTCTTTCAAAATATTCTTTCAAAAAATCTTACCAACTCCAACTTACCAACTTTTAAAAGGTAATACCTCATATGCAAACCTTTAGTAAATCAGGGCCTCAGTGTACGAACCATTAGTCCTCATTTATCTACTTTTTGTATAGCAAGTGATCTAAGGATCATTGTTTGCGTTGCAACATGTACTGTAATAGTGTGTGGCATTCGCTGGTAATGTGTGTCAAGCAAACCATTGACGTCAATGGTCGCCGTGATTTTGCCAAGTAAGACATGTTCCTAGATCAACATTTTTTGTTGATCCTGGAACAACAATCCTGTCCAAAAACATAGTTCTAACCCTATCTCTACCCCTAAACCTAACTCTATCCATAACTTGTCTCTAAAATCAGAGGGAAATGATAGGTGAATAAGAATGGTGTAGAAGGACATAACCCTTGTTGTAAGCCTAAACTTGAGATTAACTGTAAACCTTTCCCTCAAATCTGACTGGTTTATTGGAATTTTGTTCCAGGATCAACAAGGATGTTGATGCAGGAACTTGTTTTACTTGGTGAAATCCCGTCCGTCCGCCTGTCTTTATCTGTCTCATACAGTACCACCAACATATTGAGATATAGTAAACCCTCTTGTGGCGTGGATATGTCCTATCAATACAGAGTGAGAACGCTCGAACCTGAAAGACATTATGTTTGCATGCTTCCCACAGGAGAAGGAGGACAAGGCAACGCTGCAAGCAGAGGTGCAAAGTCTCAGGCAGAACAACCAGCGGTTGCAGGAAGAGTCCCAGAGTACCGTGGCGCGGCTCATTAAGGTCACTGAACTGCTCTGCAACGTCAACAAACCCTGCTAGCATTGAAGGCCAAACCATGGCAGCAAGCAAGATCAACAGACTGATCTAAAGGCCAATGCAAAACTAGCAAACAACGCCCTAAAAACTTCTCTTAAGTGACAAGAACATTGACAAGCCTTACTAGAAAAGTGCGCGAAAACAAACTGGTCGCTAAAGTACATTCTTACTCAAAATACACTTAAAAATCAATAACAAGTCATCCAAATCTCTGTTTCGCCCTAAACAGTTTTCAGGGCTAGATTCACATATAGTCCCATCACTGTGACAGCTTGTTAACAATGATAGCCTTTGGTGCAAGAACCAGTCTCGTAGGAAACACTTAATCATTACTGTTTTGGAAGCATGCCCTTAACATCGGCTAATGTTGTTTACAAGCAGTTCAAAACCATCTGACTGATCCAAAAGTAATTATTTGCAACCCTCAGACCTGACTTTAGAAGACATTTAGTGACATTAACTGTTCAAACTCATATTATAATTTTTAAGTATTTCTTCCCTACATAGTGAACCGTGTCCAGATACCTAGCAATACATTCCCCTTACCTGTGTTGAAATGGCTTCAGGAGTTCCGGACCATGTACTTCAGTGTATATACAGTTTCTTACTAGAAGAAAATTATTAATATATCAGTTTGACTGTAACCCTCTATTAACCATCACAGTGTCAGAAATAGGCAGAACCCGATCTGACCTTTTCTCTGTTGGCAATGGGGTAAAAGGCTGGCTTCTCACTTATCTCTGGAGTGAATATGCGAACACCAAGAGCGATACAAACTGATGGTGAAAATCAGAAAATACGTGCATTTTGGTAAACACATTTTTTGTTTAGGACTATACCCTTGTGAAAAAGAAGTGCGCTTAATTGTATTGAATGTGCACTTGAAGTGTACTTCAATACTTAAAAAGTATATTTTTTAAAACCTGTACTTGCAGATAATATTACTGAAATAGAAGGCCACTTAAGTGTACTTAAAGAAAGTACACTCATGATTGTTTCTTGTGCACTTTTTAATCATAGATTTAATAATCTTTTGTCATGTTTCAAAGAAGTACAATTATTTTGATAAGTTTAACTGTATGTTATTAAATAAGTTTAAAGTTACTATATTTTAAATATATTTAATTACATGACATACAATTTTCAATAGAAATGATGTTAAAGTATATTTTATTTTACCATAAATGCTTGTTGGTATATTCAACAGTACACTTTAACCATATTTCAAAGACAATAGAAATGATTGTGAAATTAGTGAAAGATGTGCTTAAGTGGGTCAAAAACGCACTCTAAAATTCAGCTAACTGCGTTTAATATAAATTCAAACTAAAATACATTTTCATTAATTGCAAATAACAATTACATTAATTTCACACTCAAGTATATTCTTTCAAAGTATATTATTTCTGTAATAAGTACTCTTTATTTAAAAAAATATGCTTTTAAAAGTACCTTTTCACAAGGGACAAGTCAAAATTGTGTTCTGTGGTAATAAACAGCATGTTGTCAGTAGAGCTTAAGTTGAAGCTGGAATATTCCTTGTTTTAGCACAAATAATTTGAGGCAACTCATTCCTGCTTTGAATAGCCAGTTGAATTTAGAATCTAGACTCACTGGACAGTTTTTTTAATTGATCAAGGATCAAAGTAATTTACTAACGCATACCAGAGAGAAAAAAAGCTAATTTCACGCCTTTTCACGGTTGTTTAGCTGTAATTTCAGCAATGGGACAAAGTGTCTGACGTCTGAAATTGTACATTCTTGTAAGTGTGTGTGTCTGTGTGTGTGTGCGACTGTGCGCATGTGTTTTTTTTTTAAGTCTTATGTCTGATCCCACTGAATCTGAATGAGCCTTGCAGACACTTGCTTGAAAGACATTGATTTGAGAAGAAAACATTTCTTAGTGTTAAGTTACGAAGGGAAGCAATGACTTAAAGTAGTACATTTCTTTTAATAAAGATTGCTTCCAATTTTATTCAAGTGTTTGCTGCTCACAGAGAATTAAGAGAAGAGCCAGACCAGTTCTACTTTGTTCTCACACAAATTGCCTAGAGTGCTTTACACTGAATTGTGAGACAGCACATATTTATAAAATTGCTATTTTGTCTCTTTTATTTTCCATATAATATCTCTCTTTACCTCACTTAAAGGTGCACTGATAATAACATGAAAATGTGACATGAAGAAGAGCATATTGACTGGACTCACACTCATAAAACAAGCCGGACTGAAGTTGAATGAATCACACGGCACCACCACAAACCTACAAGCAAAACGTTAAATATCCATACATCATATATGTCTTCTCCCCTTCAAATGTTGAGGTTTTTTATTTTAGAGTCACTGTGATAACCTGGTACCAGCAGATTCTGATGTATTACAATGGAATTATAAATCTATATCTTTATTCCTCTCTGTGAAGAAATGTAGAGCCAAAATAAGTGTTACTTCCCTCTGATGTGTGTAAGTCTATATCCAGATGGAGCTGGAGTTTACTGATTAGTTGTTACCATTAGTGGAGACTTTGTTGAGTTTGATAAATGCAGCGCGATAATTGTTACAGACAGGAATAACACTGATGCAGCTTTTATGCAATCAGTAATGCATTTTGTGGGGTTTACTTAGCAAAAGAGCAATGTAAAAGAACTATTTCCTGTTTATCTGTGTGCGACATAGTCTTTTAGACAGGAGGCTGAGAAAGCGCGCGAGTGCAACAAGCAATTTCTAAGCCACCTTCTGTATCTGTGTATGTATTTATAAAAATGTAATAACTTATTAATCTTGAAAATGTGGATGTTATTGCTAGATATGTATATTTGAACTGGAAGGGAAGAGATGCAAATTTGTGATCCAATGAATGTTTAATTTTATTTTATTTTAAATTGTAAGAGTATTAAGGCATGACATGATAGCAGGTCATATTTTGATTTACCTGAATAATAACAACCGTCGAGACACTTTCCGTAGTGGAAAACTACTCTCTGAAATTACACTGGAAACAAACTCAAAGGGACAGTGCGAGTTACAACCGTGGCTGCTTTAAAAATTGTGTGACATTCCATCTTTTCATGTTTTTAATAATTGTATCATTATTTTTTTACTGTCAAAGCTGTATTATACCTTTAGTTCGATACTGAAATGTTAACTCTTAACTGCTGTGGTGGCCCAAGTGGTTTCCAGTTTCATTGTTATTAATGATACGATCAGGACTCTTTATCAGCAAAACCATCCTGAAAAACAAATCAGAACTAATGCATTTAGACTAAATTACTCACAGACACATTTGTGACTTGAAATTCTTAAAGGGACAGGTTTGGAAATGTCAAATTAATCCCTATCTTTTTTATGGCATGGTATTTCATGGAGCCATAAATGCTTTTCATCATATAGTAATGCTTACTGTTTGATTTATGTATTAATGATGCAATTCTGTTGTTTACAAAATGTTGGTCCTTTTGATTTTAATGCGACTTTTAAAGTGCAGCCTGCTTTCACTGGAACAAAGCCACAGTCACTCCAGGGAATGAAGCCATGCAAGTCATGCAGATATAGTCCACTTTAAATTTGTGACTGGATTGTTGTAGTGCCAAATTTTGTATTGTTCCACTACCAACAACTGTGGTATTTACAGACTGTACAATTAAAAGCCTCTTTAAAAGCCTCTATCGAACCACTCCTAAGAATGTACATTTTCCACTGTTAGCCGAACATTCCTTGATGTGTTGCTTTTTTTCCATGTCATTTTGCTATCCATGTCATGCCCATGGACAGATTTACAGATTAAGCTTAGGTCTTTGTAGTTACTATACACTGATGTCAATGACGGTTCTAAATTGCCAAACCTGCCAACAAATACCATTATATCTACTAATCCCATAAATAATCAGCTCCTGGAACAGAATCACTAGTTAGCAGACACTTTTACAAGTAAGTATTGTCACATTAAAAATTAAAAATGTAGGTGTATGGCAAACCACAAACCCACACACTATGCACACTGGTCTGTAGAAATCTGTAAAGAATTATGACTGGACTGGACCAACAGGAATATGCCGTCTAGTCAAAACATACTAAGAAATGGTATGGTGATCACTGGAGCTATACTTGTTTCTTTTAACTTATAGGGATCAAGTATTGTTTATGTGAATCTGAGGGATCCTGGCAATAAAAACTGAACTTGTTTCTGTACGAGCTGGTGTCAGAAATTTATAAAATATTTGTCTATTGAACTCGTAAAGCATTTGCTATTTTGTTTCACATCAACACAATCTTTTTACACACTGTAGGATGTCCAAAAAAATGTTACTGTAGTAAATGAGAGCATGCACCTCTCTAAACCTTTTATGGTCTATGGTCAATAACTCAATCATTATTTCAAAACTTTTTTTTTTGTCTTACCCTGATTTGCTAGCCTATTATTAGTGTTTATATTTTAGAATGGATGGGATGTTTTTCACGGGTAATTGCATGCTTCACTCACCTGACCTACCCCTGACCCCGCCCCTAAACCTACCCATCACGTGGGTTTAGACAAATCGTACGAATTCGTACGAATTAGCCACTTTTTAATCACTCGTACGAATTCGTACGAATTGGTCGTGAGATAGCTTTGGTGTGTCTCGTCATATCAGTAAATAGAGAAAAGTTATTCCAGCTACTTCCAATTCAAAGACTGCATGCTTCAAAGGACACACCTTCGAAGGCTGCGAAAGTCGGACGGAGCATTGCTACAGTAAATGGGACGGTCTAGCCTATGGAGGACTGTTCATATCGCCTAGCAACTGTGACAACTGCCGTTGATGAATGACAGTAACTTTTGTACTAGACTTTTTTTGAAAGTTACATTAAACTGTCTGAAAACAAAATAAGGTTCACAAATTGTCTATATAAGTTCACCATGGTCCATTTCTGTATATAAATGTCACAGACTGTGGCTGAGGATGAAGAGCATGACGAAGGAGTCAATTGAAATGGTTTTTAATTCTAACTTCAAAAACAATGAATAGGAGAATAACCGGGACATAACACCTACAGACTTGTGAATGCAAATTAATACAGGAGAAAGACCAGACTGAAACTGAGGGCTAATATACAAGGGCAAACAAAGGAGCAAATGAGGTAATTAACAAGGCACAGGTGAATGGGATGAATGAATGAATCTCATGGGGAAAATAGGTGAAAGGAAAACGAACACAGAAGACAAAAATCCCAAAACACAAAGGCAAACAAAACATAACCCTGGAGTCCTGGAGGGCAAGTCAAGTCAAGTCATCTTCATTTATATAGCGCTTTTAACAATGTAGATAGTTCCAAAGCTGCTTTAGAGTGATAATAGGAAATCAAAGCAACAGAGATTGTTGTGGCTTTATGACAGCTCTAGAATAAAGTTAGTTTCCAGCTAAATTTAGTTTTAATTGATTCACTTCCGTCGCAACGATCATTAGTTATCAACTTAGGGGCCGCTAACACGACACAGCCTGGATCCTGCGGACTGTGGTAAACCTCGGGATAAACAGCGTAGATGCCATTCTTCTTATGATGTAACAAGTACATTAGGATTTATGGAAAGTGTTCCTGGTTCCGGCTGACCTAATCTATGCAGCCTAACATTGAATTATAGAAGTCTATAGTGTGTTATGTGTATGCAAGGTCAAAGAGATGTGTTTTTAGTCTAGCTTTGAACTGACAGAGTGTGTCCGCTTCCCGGACAATGTAAGGAAGACCGTTCCAAAGTTTTGGTGCTAAAAAGGAAAAGGATCTACCGCCAGCAGTCGATTTTGATATTCTAGCTATTATCAACTGGCCGGAATTTTGAGATCGCAATAGACGTGAAGGACTATAATGCGTTAAGAGCTCGCTCAAGTACTGCGGAGCTAAACCATTTAGTGCTTTGTAAGTAATTAGCAATATTTTAAAATGTATACGATGTTTAATAGGAAGCCAATGTAGTGTTGACAGAACCGGGCTAATATGGTCATATTTCCTGGTTCTGGTAAGAACTCGAGCTGCTGCGTTTTGAACTAGCTGTAGTTTGTCTATTAAGCGTGCAGGGCAACCACCCAGTAGAGCATTACAATAATCTCGCCTTGATGTCATAAACGCATGAGCTAATTGTTCCGCATCCGTCAATGAGAGCATATGACGTAATTTGGATATATTTTTAAGATGGAAAAATGCAGTTTTACAGATACTATTCACGTGACTTTCAAATGAAAGATTGCTATCAAAGAGCACACCCAGGTTCCTAACCGACGACAAAGACTTGACAGAGCAGCCATCAAGTGTTAGACAGTATTCTAGGTTATTACGTGAGGAAGTTTTTTGTCCAATAATTAGAATCTCTGTTTTTTTTTAGAATTAAGTAGTAAGTGCGCAGGGATGTGTTGGCCGGCTAGGAAGCCTCCAGGGCGAGCCGAGAAGGCGCCGGAAGCTCAGGGAGCCAGGGAGGTTTGGCCTCTGTGGCCTTGACCCGAAAGCTAGGCTATAATTTCTCCAATTACTTGGGAGGAGCTATGGGGTTTTGAACCGGAGCAGACTCTGCGGGTTCATCGGCTGGAAACTTCACTCACTGGAACAGACTCTGGAACTTCTCTTACTAGAAGCATTGTAACCACTGGAATTGGCAATGCTGTAATCCTTGGAGTGGGAAATTGGACGAGAGCAGATCGCAAGTATCATCAATTATCAGAAGAGACGCCGTTATCGGTTTCAAGGTAGTCACATACTAACTATTCACATTAATGTAGTACTGTTTATATGTACTAACATGGCCTGAACTGAGTGTGGGATTGTTTTTCATCTAATTTTAATGATTCGAGATTCTAACGTCACAATGCAGTTTCTCACACACACATATATGTTGTAATATTTATTTTGTTTTATTTTTGTTTTTATAATGTCATAATTTTGTTATAATGAGCCCGGCCTGAACCCTGCACACTCCATCATCCATGAGTTTCCTGTGCTTCCTGTCATGGCCATGGAGTTCATCCCCAGATGTTTGAGCTTCCTGTATCTCCTCAACTTCCTGTTTTTGAGGAACAGCATAAGCTCATATTTGCAAGTTTAAAGTATAGAAGGTTGGCATCACGTTCCACCAAAAAGGAGCAGAGAGAGTGAAAGTTTTGGAAAGCGACTTTGTGCATGTTGCGGGGGAAAAAAACAACCAGATGCTGCTAGTTCACTGACCTTAAATTGCATGATGAAACACACACTAGGAGTGTATTGAGGCAGTTCCAGCCAGAAAGTCAGTTCATTTGGTGGCCATATTTGCAACGACTCTGGGTGTGATGTAGGACACAAACAGGCTGCCAAACAGGCCAACTTTAAAGACCTTTTCTAAACAGCATTCAGAGACATTCACGCTTTTACTTTTGTTGTGTATTTTAGGACTGTTGATGACAACAATACTCTGGGTTTTGTCTTTATTTGACTTGAGTGTACTGTGTGATATCTTCCAGAACTTGGAAGAGAAACATATCTCTGACACCATGCTTAAGTTGTAGCTTATCTGGTTTGAGGCACCAGTGCTCTGTAAATGATTTGTGTTTGTTGTTTCTCTATCCTTGTGGGAACTAAAGTTCTAAAACTAAATATCTAAGCTAAAATATTCCAAGGGCCCCTAGAAGGCCACTGAAAACATGACTCAGCCATTTTAAGAGTAACTATGTTGGTCTTTTTCACTGCACAATGGAAAGTATTTTGGCATTAAGCATGTCTCATAATAGTCTCTCTCTTTAATTTAGCCACTAATTTTAAATCTAAGCTGTATGATCAAATAGTAAAATATTATCATATGATAGCTTATTGCATATATATCTTATCATACATTCTGCTGGAGGGATTGAAGAATCCCGAGAACAAACACACAGTAAATGTCGCCACCTGGTGCTGAACATCGGTATAAAGTTACTCAACAGTGCCTTTAAAGTTGTTATTAGTTGTAAGGACATACAGTGTGCTAGAGAAACATTGGATTCAGTTTGCTTAATGATGTTATCGAGTGTATAATCATTGTGCCAAATTTTATTGTGCAAAAAATAAATGCAACTGTCTGCAAATGAACAAGGTTTCCTAAAGGTAGTAGGCCTACTAAGAATAGTTTGAATGTGTTTGAACAATTGCCTTACACAGATATAACGATAGCGTATAGTCAATGGCTGCTTCTCAATATCCCTCCCATAGACAGTAAAAGAAATGGACACAGCGACCCCATTGATTTCAACGGAGAAAATTGAAGCCCGTTAAAAGCTGATAGCCAGGCGTACTGCGCAGGCTCAAACTGAGCCTGTCACGTGAGCAACCTGTACGTCTTCTAGTAGCTGTGCTGAGTGAAATCTGAAGAATTCCCTTCCGAATCTCACAGTGACGGAGAGAGTGAGTATTAGCTGTCCATGAGCTAGCAGCAGGATCAACTTTATGACTCTCTTTGGGCTTCTCCCTTGACTTTATCAGACTTTATGCCTCCACGTCCCCCCGATTGCCTGCGAGCTTCTCCTCCTGTCTATACGGTAATTTCTCTCCTGTGGGACGGAGAGTCGATTCGTTATGACGCACTCGTTAGCCTATTTTTACAAAAACTGCTTCTACGGGGCCATAACGTAAGATACAAGGTAATGGAGCCTTTTATACATTGTCGTGTTTCTTTAGAAATAAATCTAAAGTCAGAGTCTTTGGACGCCTCAGATGTAAAGTTATTCGCTGTCAAAGTGACGCCAAAATGAATGGGAGTCAATGGAATGCTGCAGAAGTTCTGCTACAATGGCGGCTCCCGCGAGGCTTCAACTTCCGGCTGATGGATTACCCCCTTTGATCCCTCCTCGTTTCCTCGTTTCCTCGCTCCTCCGTCCTCCGTCCTCCGTCCTCCGTCCTCCATCCTCCATCCTATGACCCGGAAACCGATCGAGCCCAGCCATCTTGAAGGACATCTCAAGCGAGGAGGCGAGGATCGAGGAGTGAGGAGGCTTCCAGAGGAGTCATGACTGAGGATAAATGGGTGTATCCTTTCCGGAAGTGTTTTATCGACTAAACACGACGCAAGTTTAAATTCTCCTCCCCCTTCACATCTATCACAATCATGTTAATTTATACTTTACCTTTGCAGTTTAAATAAACTACACATCTCACATATTTCAACAGGGTATCTTGCTTTTTAATTATTTGTTATGAATTTCGTAAATAACCAAACTTCAACAACATAAGGGCAGATCCTTTGAGCGCTGGTGATGACGCTGTGAAGTGACGAGTGATTCCTTTGATTCCTCCGTCCTCCTTTTATTTGAGATGGTCCTCACTGCAGAACACGAAATCCAGATCCAACTCCTCCCATCTTACATGTACCTAAACCTACCCAACTCCACCCCCTGATCCCTAACCCCACCCCTAATCCTACCCATCTCCACCCCTTAGATCTGGATCCAACTCCACCCCCTGGATCTCTTGTACTGCAATGAGGTGCTACTGTTTTATTTCCTTGCAGCCTTCCCTCACATCCGCTTGGGGGTGGAGCTGAGACGCGAGGAAAGGAAACGAGGAGGCAAAAATAAGAAATGAGAAGCACCCAATGTTTGAGCTACATCTACTCAGGATCCCCATGTGAAAAAGAAGTAGGCTATACTTATTTTATAATATATTTTAAAAGAATAGTAAATAAGCTACTTAAGTATGAATCTCAATTGCAATTAAATGAAAATGTATTATAGTTTAAATTTGAATTCAAGAATGCCTCCCCCCCCAATTAAAGCTGCAGTCCGTAGCTTTTTTTGGGTTAAAAATGATCCAAAATACATATTTGAGAAAATACATAACCAGCCAGTGTTCAAACCTCTCTGCTTGCCGTAGCTCGATTCAAAACGGTAAGCTTGTAATAATGTTTTTAATTCCAGTGGTACTGGTGGATTTCCGCGGGAGATTCGAGCATGTCTTTGCGTCATTACGTCACATCTGTACACATAAAGAAGGAGTCTCGGCTAGTAGGCTATATTGTGTGTGAGGATTTTGGAGGTGGAGATTTATAGCCTTGATACAATTAAACGTATTAATTTGATGGCGGATCCAGAAAGGTTCAAACGACAATCACCAGTGACAACAGATTCACCCGTTGTAAAATGCAAAAGACTTCGTTCGGACTTCGGACTTCGATTCTGAATGACAGTATCCACATCGGCGCGGTGATTGACAGCCTCACAGTCTCCTCAAATATTGTGTTCATCCGCGCTGTGCCGTGTCAAGGGTGTTGAAGTACAACTCACGTAAAGTTGATAATTCCGCGAATGATTGCAATTGCAGATTTTGAACAGAGATGGCGAAAAAGAGGAAAAACTGCGGACTGCAGCTTTAAATAAGACTTATGTAGCCTATTTAAGCTGAGCATATAGAACAGGTCTGCTATGGGGTGAAGTGGTCATAGCCTGTTTTATCATAAATAAAGCACAGCTATTGACCAATCAGAATCAAGGATTGGAACTAACCGTTTTATAATGAAGTTTATAGAGTAGCATATTGTGAGAGATCGAGTAAGTGAATGTACCTGCATTTATAGTAGATATAGCATTTTCCTTCAGGTCAGTCATATATTCGTATAAAAAAATCAGTTTGAATGTCCCACATCCAGGCTGTGTGGATTCCAGGTGTACCAGATGTGGGCCGGATCTGTGCCGATACTGTTGTCTGGGATGCTTAGTCATTTGTCAGTTGCATCTTGCTTCTCCGGGTTCACAACAAGTTTCAGTCCTTTCAATATAAAAGTTTTCTCTACTGACAGACTCACTCATTAAGACAGTCTTTGCCGCCATATAATGGCGACATAATGTAACTTCAGTTGCTGTTCACAGTCAGTTACTATTTTTTCCAGCGGAAGGAAGGCTTTTAGTGATTGTACTTCATGAAAGATGCATTGATATTATTATTATTATTATTTCTTTATTTCAGACACGTAAATAATTGTCCATATTGCAGACAAAAGGAGACACACATAAAAGCAATACATGTATCACCTGTATAGGCTCATAAGCCAGTGAGACCAGATACTAGAATAATATCGCACCGAACTTAGTCCAGGGTTGGTCAATGCAGTGATGATGCTGTTGGCCGAGCTCGAAAGCCTGCACATGCACCTGTACATAAGATTTCGCAGTACAGCAGGGCAGTTTGGCAAACCCACATTTACAACCATTTGGCTCGCACAGGTGTGCAGTATACATGGTAGTGCAGTACGCTTTAAATAGTCTGATTTTGACAGGTATTGAGCACATTCCAAATCTGCGAATCAGCATGTTAGCCTGTCCATAGAGCATGCCACACTGTCTATAGATGTCTCTGTCATCGGACAAGTCTGCAGTCACATAGTGCCCCAAAAATTTGCATTCATTTGTGACCTTAAGTCTATTGCCCGACAAAAAAAAGTCAGGAAATGTCAATGTGGAGTCCTCTCTGCTCTGGGCTATCATCATAGTGTTTTTCTTTGGGTTGTATGTTATATCAAAGTCTGTACCATATTGAGAGCACACATGCAACAGCTCTTGTAACCCCGCACTATATGGACAAAAAATAACAAGGTCATCAGCATACATTAGGTGGTTAATGGTACTGTTGCCAACCCTACAGCCCGTTCCACAGTCATATAAAAAACCTTGACAAGTCGTCCATATATATATTGAATAAAAACGGAGACAGAATGCTACCCTGTCTTACTCCATTTGACACACCAAAAGATGCAGATACACAATTTACCTATTTTACAGACATTAACTAATGGCCATACAAAAAAACAGAATTCTCACAAGACATTTTGGAGCACCTTTCTTGTCTAGCTTAGAAAATAATTTTGCATGGTTTACATAATCAAAGGCCTTTGAGGCATCAATAAAACACATACAAATTGTTGTATCATGTCTATTATACAGATCCAAGATTTCTTTCAAAGCAAAAATGCACATATCTGTTCCATGTTTGGGTTTAAAGCCAAACTGGTTATCAGAGGTCAGCAAACCCTTTTCTAACTTATTTAGAATGGACCTTTCCAGCACCTTAGACAGCGTGCTGGCCAGTGCTATAGGTCAGTAATTGTCTTTACTGTTAATCTTGCCAGTTTTATCTTTTACAATTGGAACCAAAATAACAGACAATAATAGGTCAGGTAAGACTCCGTGTATTAGAAAGCCTGTAAAACAAATGGCGAGCAAGGGACACAGTTTACTGCTAGCATATTTTAAATGTGGAAATATGTCTGCACCCATCCCGTCTGCACCACATGCCTTGTTGTAATCCAGCTTCATAACTATCTCAAAGACTTCTTGTGGTGTGACAATCACATCTTCACTATTCTCAATTTTGTCAACATTAAAGGAATCACTCTTAACAGCATTGAAAATGTCAAAATAGTGTTTCTGCCACATCTGTGCAATCTGTTCTGCACCATTTACACCATCAATATGAGTTGGTATGAGCAGTTAATTGCTGTTCATTCTTTTTATTTATTTCCAGAAGTCTGTCGGAGTATTGCTTTGCAGTTTCCTTGCCAGTAAGTCAGCCTTTAGAGTGTTCTCATTACTTTTGATAAACCGTATGGCATATTTAAAATTTGCCCACAATAAAGATGCTGCTAGAAGCATTGTCCTGTATATGAGCCATAATATAGGCCAGCCTATTAAGGTACTCAAGCTCATTTTCAGAGCATTCATATGGTGTATAGTTGTTAACTTTTTATCCTCACAGCAGAATTCAAGCCCTATAGCCCAGTCAACATTCAGCCTGACCACTTTAATCAGATGGTCATACTTTTTCCGCCACAACACCGCAACACCTCCAGGAATTCTGCCACGGATTATCCCGGTACTATAGTCTGTGGTAGATTCCCCTGCCCCATAGAAGTCTTCATGTATGAAGTTCAACTTTTCTAAGTCCTGTTTTGATAAGAAAGTCCCCTGCACACACAATATATCGTGAGTTTCTAAAAGCTTGTCTACAACAAGGCGGCGAGCTTTGTCGGCTTCGTCGTGCCCACAACGCAATCCTCGAACATTGTATGATCCAATTGTAAGATTCATTGTCTATTGAGTAAGATCACGAGCACTTTCCTCGCGGATCGCTTCGATAGCCGCAGGCCCAGATGTAACACCAGGTGCATAGCTGTGTTCGGCCTCACCGGCCATTTGGGCTAAGCTACCACGCTCTCTCGATTTGCGAGCCTCGTAGTACCGGCGCACATAGATCCCCGCAGGCCAGAGTTGCATATCATACAGTTCGACTACTTCTTTACACTCCGCTACCACTTGAAACGAACCAAATCGGTTGCTAGTGGACGCTATTTTCTTACAAGTCACCGGTTTGCCCAGTTTCCCAGACAAACAAGCGCACAAAGTGTCAGCGTCTAGTTCAGGGGAAAACCTAGTGGCAAAGACACTTACCAATTTGGTTTCGACAACAGGGATATTACTCGCGGTTCCAGTGCCGATTATTCACATTTTCTTCCGCTGCTCCCTTCTTGGACGGGGTTGCACAGCTGCATTAGGCTGCGTCACGATGCTTGGCTGCTTCTGTTTTCCTTTCTTTACCACTGAACTCCACTCCGGGGGCCGTGATATAACGTTCATGGTCTCGCCCACGCAGTCTCTCTCAGCAATAAGCGCGCCGGTACCGTTGCAACCTCCGTCTCCCTCAATGGTATAGGGGCCGCTTCATAGGCTTGTTGGCAGGCGTCTCCAAAGGCCTGGCCTGGTGGTACGCGCAGCCTTTCCAAGGCAAACAGTCGAAGCTCCACAACCGCCGTGGTCGCCCTCGCATTCTCATTCTCCCTTGTCTGAGTTTCCAGAGTCGCTCTCAGACCAGCTACCTCCCTACTCACCTGCTGTATTCTGCTGAGCAACGCAGATGCGTCCACATGCTTGAATCCAACAGGAGGGAGCTTATCCAAATTGTGCGATACAAATCTGGGAATATTCTGACCGCACTCATATTCTGAAGCACTCTCAGGCAGTCTTTTATGTTATTAATGTCTTTCTGAGACCCTTTGTGCTTTACGCAGCGCATTGAAGAAGGGCACATTTCAAACAGCAGCCGCTTTGACTCTTCAATCCATTCCGAAGAGAAGTTGTTTACCACCAACAAAACAATTTTATCATGGGCCAGTGTTCTCATTTTAACGACAATGAAGTTTAAGAGTTCATCCTCAATGATCACTTTGTGTAAAATGAAATGAGGGCCAGTAATTAATGTTCACAATCATTAATATGTTTACAGTTACTATATTCATATAGTTCTTTGTATGTGTGATAGTTTATTTCCTGTTGTTATTCATTCAGGCAGTAAGTCACTTGTCTATTGTAACGACCCGACGGTGCTTAGGACCCTGATGCTGACGCGATTTAGTGGGAAGTACGAGCGCTATTTTTATCATAAGCGCAGAACGGACCTAACGCGATGATAACACCAGTTCATCCGCGATTTAATAATGAGTAATCACATGTATGCGTGCATCAAAGAGTAAGTTAATCTTGCATCATTATACCGTGTATTTACACTGTGAGAGTGCGTAAATTTGTCTTTAAAGATGTGATTATCACATAGGCTATGCAGTAGCACATGTGTCTGTAAGCTAATCATATTGTACGATCGCTGAATAAACATATTTCCAGTGTTAATGTCATACGAAATACGGATTGTATTAATTTGCATATTGATGTTTATCATTGTGTATATTTATACTTTCTTTATTGTTGTTTCTCTTTCTAGAACCTGTAAGGTATCTGGGGTCGTTTTGGGGAATATGTATTCAATAATTAATAATTATTCATACGGGTTTGAACCAGATACTTATACATGTTAAATCGCCAAACGAGGGGGATAATCTTTACCTGCATCTGCATTCATATCTATACATCAGATTTTAACCACAAGGGATTATGATCAACAACCGAGGTGCAGATATTTTACAGACAGGTTAAAATTAGCTCAATTGTCAGAATAATATTTGTGGTTGATCCACAATATCATCCTACTTTATAGGATTTCAGGAAAAGCAATTCTGTGGCCACAAGAATTGGGTTTCCTGCCCTATAAGCAAATACTCTGTAAAGTATATTTAATTTGTAAGCCTGTAGCTAAGATCTTTGACACTTAAAGGGACTTGAAAATGAGCATACAATCAGAATCAATTAAGGAATATAGTGAATTTAATAAGGAAAACTACATATACGGTTGCTAAGCGTTACAAAGAATACATGTATTTACAAACACAATACAACGACAATGAACAAAACACTAAAAGGATCTGAGAGTGAAAGAAACAGGGAGAGAGAGATGGAGAGAGACTGGAGGTATCAGTGGCAAATTACAGACTTTAAGACCATTGAGAAACACCACGGAAAAACACAATCTTACTGCTCTGAAGACTCGATAAACGAATACTTGCATTTTTGGTTCTTATGTGGCTGAACACGGCTGCGTGAGTGAGCTGTGTGTCTTGTGTGTTCCGTTGGAGCGTCACGTGGTTGCGGCTTGTCCGAGGAGCGCGCACGTGTGGCGTTGGAGCGTCACGTGGTGTGCGGGTGTGTCCGGAGAGCGCGCAATTTCTAGGCTTAAAAGGTCTTTGACGTAAAGTTACCAAAGGAATAATTCAGACTAAGTTCATTTCCCTTCGTGGAAGTAAACAGAGTCGAATACAGAAAACAAAACTCAACAAAACAAAACAAAGAACAGAAAAGATCCCCGGGGCGGGGATCACGAGAGAGAGAGTTACATGGTGAATCCACGGAGGTGAGGTACGAGAGAGAGAGAGAGTGGAGCGCGCCGACATTTTATCACCTTGGAGAAATCCAGCCTCCTCCTGTCGGCTTGGCCAATCGGAGAGTTGGAAGTCACAGGCAGAATTTAGTTTTTATTACTCTTTGTCTAAGAGCGCAAGCTCCTTAGGTGTGTGTGTGTGGGGCGGAGTTACAGTCTAAAGACATTTCGATCTTCAATGATAGTAAAACCTATCAAACATACACTTTACTCTATAATTTTATGCATATTCACGTTGTTCACGCCACGAGTGTTCTACAGGTAGTAAGAGTGCTATGTAAAAGTTAAAGGAATATACAGTTAGAGTTAAAATGCATAATGAAGGTATTTATAATTCACTTTATGCTACGATAAAATCATACTTATTCCAATGTGACATGGACAAACAGACACACATAAAAACACATTGAATACATCTGGTTAAATGTCTTTCAGTGAGGATATTGGAGAAAGGTTTGTGTGTGTGTGTGTGTGTGTGTGTGTGTGTGTGTGTGTGTTGGAATGTCTTCAGGGGTGGATCTGCATGCGTGGGGCGCGCAAAGGGCCTCGGAATCCTTTTGAAGCTCGACCCCTGGATGTGTGTGTTGTTGTCTGTTAAACCTCTGTGTGTCACCAAGTTGTCAGTGGGGCAATCAGTACTCAGACTCTGCGGTGCTAGGCCATATTTATGGACCAGAGTTAGAGAGGTTAGGAGCATTTTGAGATCAACAATTTAATGGGTCATCCGGACAACGCAGATACCCTGCAAACCACACTTAATTAAATTATGTTCATGTTTGAACTGAGTGGTCTGTGAGTGGTGTGTGCATCTGGCTCCTCCTAAACGGACATCCTTTATTGTTCTGATCGGACAATCTTTGGTAGTTGCCACCGGATATTAATTAGCCCTAAGAGCATAATAATTCTTTAATTCTTTATATGGTCCTTCGAGCCGGATGGGCAACTTCTGAATTAACAATGTCCATAAATAGTGAGGAGAATAGTGATGCTACAGTTCGCTCCCGTCGCCGAACGCAAATGCCAAAGTACCTCGACGACTATGAGGTGAATTATGTGCCAGAGCACCGATCATTGCACACACCCCCAGACCACTCCAACGAAGGAGAACAGCTAATAGGGGCTACAGGAGGTCCATTACAACCTCGCAACACCCTTGTTACTGACATTGATCACGTTTCTGCCAAAGAGGGAAATCCACACTTCTCTCCTGAAGTACTGCAGATGCGGTTGAAGGATCTGGAAGAGGAGAACTGTAAACTCGGACATGACCTCAGAGAACACTCCGCAGCTCACTCTCCAAGACCAGTGTCTCCATCTCAACTATTTCTTTTGCCCCGACACTCAACGTGTGATAGGGAGGAACGAGTCTCTACTTCACTGTCACGCTCCAGAGTAACGTCAACAAGAGATCAAAGAGATCAACGTTATGAGAGAGATAAGTCAGTGAAACGCAGTAAGGATAAGTTGCACTCAGAACGTCAACAGGACAGAATAGATGAGATTATCCACGAGCTGCAGAGGATGAAGGCGAGTTCCAATCCATCCAGACCATCTTCGCCATCGCCAGAACGTGCATCAAGAGCCCAGAGGGCTGAGCGTGCTGACGAACACTATTACAGCCCCTCCAGGCAACCGAGACCATTCATGTCTTATTGTCCCTCACCGCCACACAGTCAAGAGAGCACTTATCGTGGTCCAACCCCTACCATTCCTAACTTCACTAAAGAGGATCCACGTGAGTTCGCCAGGTTAAAGGTAGCTCTTGACAATCTCCTGCCCACCGACGCTACTGAGCACTTTAAGTTCCAGATATTGATGGACCACTTGAAGCTTGAAGAAGCATTGCTCATTGCTGACTCCTAAAGTAACAGCAGGTACCCTTACAGTCATACCATGCAGGCTCTAACAGAACTCTATGGACAACCCCATCAACTTGCACTTCAACGCATTGCTGTCCTGATGGATGGACTCAGCATAAGAAGTGGTGACACCAGAGAATTTAGGCTTTTCGCACTAAAGGTACGGGCCCTGGTTGGAATGCTGGATCAGTTGGGAAGTCCTGGACATACAGAACTGACTTGTGGGTCTCATGTTACCCGACTCCTCCTAAATTACCTCACAATCTCCGAGCAAACTTTAAGAGGTATGTCAATCCACTCAAGACACCTATCCCTACTTTGTTTGAGTTTGCAGAATGGTTGGAGTATGAGGTGAGGGTGCAAGAGGACGGTACCCAATTCAGTGTTGACGTAGGCAAAGAGAGGCAGAGTTTCCGCAAAGACCAGCAAAGAGTACCCAAAGTATTTAACAAGTCTACTGCCATCTTCCATGGAAGCGAGCAAAAGCCAGTCGCATAAGATTAATCGATTCACAGAAATGCAGTTCATGAGGTGAGATCACAAGAAAAACCAAAGAAATACTTTTGTAATACAACTCAGCACTATCTCAATCAGTGTTCAAACTTCAAGCTGCAAGAGCAGATTGTGACCTGGATCAGGTCCAATTGTAGATGTTGGAAATGTGGGCGCGATCACCAAGCAGGTCAGTGTACTCTTAAGGCGAAATGCAAGAAGTGTAAAAGGAAGCATCTAGAAGTTCTGCATGAGGTTAATAGCGAAATGAGTGCTACTGCTACCAAAGGAAATGCGGAGATCACACAGTCTACCAGGACCACAATAGAAACTCTGTACGTCGATCGACCAACTGGCAGTAAAGTGTTACTGAAATTGTGCAGAGTTATCATACGCAATGGAGACTTTTCACTCGATACATATGCATTGCTAGACGATGGTTCAGAGCGCACTATACTTCTCCATGAGGCAGCTCAGCAACTCCACCTTCACGGTAAGCCTAAAGACCTCTCTCTTCGTACAGTGCGTCAAGATATCCACATCATCCGTGGCTCCACAGTATCATTCTCAGTGAGTCCTGTCACACAACCAGATCACAACTTTGCAATCAAAAGAGCCTTTACAGCTGAGGAGCTTGGACTAGCACCTCATTCTTACCCAATTGAAACGCTCCAAAAGAGATATCGCCATCTCAGAGGCCTACCTCTGCAGTCAAGCGACCATGCAAGGCCATTACTGCTCATTGGGTCAGATTACCCACAACTGATCACCCCTGTTGAGCCAGTTCGATTGGGACCCCCAGGAGGTCCAGCAGCTGTGAAAACTCGTTTGGGATGGACACTCCAAGGTCCATCAAAGTTCCTCGAACATATCCCCCACACACAACAGTGCCTGTTCACATCAGTAAGCCTTTCGCCTAATGATTTATTCAGTCAAGTTGAGAGGTTGTGGCAGATGGACATCTTGTGATGCAGAAGCAGTGTGCATGCTGGAGGAGAAAACAACAAAGGTTGAAGTTGAAGGTGTGCAAAGATACGCTACCCCCCTCCTGTGGAAAACCAGTCTTTCACCTCTAACTGCTCCAAAGGAAGCAGTACTGCCTCAGTTGCGAAGGACTGAAAATCAGCTGGCAAAGAACTCTGAGAAATCCCAAGTGTACAAGTCTGAAATAAACAAGCTGCTAGAAGCAGGCTATGTGGAAAAAATTCCCCAATCCACAGCTGTACAGACTCAAGGGTGGTACATTCCACACCACATGGTCCACCACAACGGAAAGAATAGGATTGTATTCAATTGTTCCTTCAAATTCCAAGGGCTGAGCCTAAATGAATATCTCCTTCCCGGGCCTACTCTGGGTGCGACCTTGCTGGGAGTACTTCTCCGTTTCAGAGAGTATGCAGTAGCCATAAGCAGTGACATAAAGGGGATGTTTCATCAGGTGCGCCTCCTGACAGAAGATCAAGCATTCTTGCGATTCCTGTGGCGAGACCTGAGCACAACCAGCCCACCTAATGTTTGCCGATGGTCGGTGTTACCCTTTAGCACCACGTGCAGCCCATGCTGTGCAGCCTTTGCTCTCCGGAAACATGTTGCCGATCACAGCCATCCAGACAGTAAGGTACGAGCATCAATAGAGCATTGTTTCTATGTTAACAATTGGTTGCAAAGTGTCCCCTCTCTTTCGACTGCTAGGAAATTAGTGGATGACATGCGATATCTGCTGGCTGATGGTGGATTTGAACTGCGCCAATGGGCTAGTAACACTCCCCAACTCCTGCAACACCTACCACAGCAAATCAGGTCAGAGAACCATGAGCTTTGGTTTAGTTCAGACAGAGCAGACCCTCAGGAGCATACACTGGGACTTAGGTGGCAGTGCAGATCTGACACACTTGGTTATAAACATGGCCATGTCGTAAAAACTGAGCCCACTATGCGATACATATATAGCATCCTTTCTAGTCAGTATGATCCATTGGGATTCATCACCCCAGTTACTACAAGAGATAAGATTATAGTCCAGAGGTTATGGGACAAAAAAAGAGAATGGGATGACCCTGAACTGCCCACAGACCTTATAAATGCATGGCTCACATGGGAAGATGAGCTTCCACAACTTTCCAGTGTCACACTGCCCCGATGCTACACTACAAAGGTAGATCCCTTGACCAGCTCAAGAAGTGTGCACACATTCTGCGACACCTCCGAGTGTGCGTACGGTGCTGTAGCCTATCTCTGCACTGAAGATAACAAAGGACAAATAGAGGTGTCATTCTTGGCAGCTAGATCACGAGTAGCTCCAAAGAAGCAGCAAACAATTCCTCGACTTGAGCTATGTCAAGTCAAGTCATCTTCATTTATATAGCGCTTTTAACAATGGATTGTTTCAAAGCAGCTTTACAGAGATAAACATATAATTTAAGGTAACAGAGATTGTTTTCGCTTTATAGCGGTTCTTGAATAATGTTATTTCCAGCTAAAGTTAATTTTGATTGATTCACCTCCGTCGAAATGATCAGACTTTAAACGTCAACCTGTGATTAACGCTGACGGCGTTCAGATGTGCATTAAGAATTGATTCTATAGTTATGTGCTTTTGAAAATATGTGCGCAGGTTCGTAATTCCATACAACCCATGCCTAAACAAACTACTTGTCTTGCCTATAAATTTGATTCAGAATTTTGTTTTATTTTAACATTTCGAGCCGGATTTTCAACAACGCTTTATCTGTAGAGTGGGAAAGGGATCCTCCATAGGGAGAGGACAGTTGACACTTCAGCACTGCATTGTCATCGGGTCCAGGCGGATCTCCTTTGTCATATCTGGATACGGCCTAGATCCGGCAGGCTGCGGGAAAACCTCGGGATAAACAAAGACACTAATATTAGCGTAGATGCCATTCTTCTTATGATGTAACGAGTACATCAAGATTTAAGGGAAGTGTTCCCAGTTCCAGCTGACCTAATCTATGCAGCCTAACATTGAATTATAGAAGTCTATAATGTATTATGTGTATGCTAGGTCAAAGAGATGTGTTTTTGGTCTAGCTTTGAACTGACAGAGTGTGTCTGCTTCCCGGACAATGGTAGGAAGACTGTTCCAAAGTTTTGGTGCTAAATAGGAAAAAGATCTACCGCCTGCAGTCGATTTAGATATTCTAGGTATTATCAACTGGCCGGAATTTTGAGATCGCAAAAGACGTGAAGGACTATAATGCGTTAAGAGCTCGCTCAAGTGCTGGGCGCTTATGGAGGGTGCTTGCAGTGGCAAAACTCGCCGCTCGGTTTCTAGGATAGTTGCTACAATGTTGTACATGATTGCATACGAGCCAACAACAATGTCTTAACGATGTTGTGGAGCTGCAATATGGCTTCTATATGTTGCAATATGGTTGCTAGGTAGCTTTAAACGGTTGCTAGAGTGTGGTTACACAGTTACATGTTGTTCTGGATGAACACTATACTGTATATATAATTATCATAGGATTGGCAAAGGAGAAAAAATCCAGTAAAATATAAATGAACCATGATAAGCAATATATTTGTTACTGTATTTATTATTCTTTGTTAATAAAAATACAGCTGTTCATTGTTTGTTCATATTACTTCACAGTAGCATTAGGCTAACTAATGTTAACAAATATAACTTTTAATTGTAATAAGGCTACTAGTAAATAGTGAAATTAACATTACCAAAGATTAATAAATGCTATTTATTTATAAAGATTAAGAAGTGCAGTTTATGAATAGTTAATATTAACTAGTTTGGTGTTATCAAATTGTTATACACCGATTCAGATCTCTTTTGAAGAGACAGATGTTGGACAGATCAGTTATTTTAACCATTTATAAAACTAAATCGGTTCAAATGAGTAATTAGTTCGCGAATCGGACGTGCCATTAACTGACACACACGGATAGCGTTGTGTGATTATCCCAGCAGATAAGGACATCGCACAAGATTTGTCTCAACTCTCAACACAGAAAACATTTAATCACTGGATAGGTTTTTTGTTTATTGAAAATGTGGTTTATGTCAGCTGAATGTGCGGAACGCTTTTCAGAGAGGATAGGGCAATTTTAGTAGGCTGCAATTCACACCCAGCGGTAATTCAGGAAAAAAATCTCCACGTGAAACTTTGGTCTTTTGATCTTTTACTATCGTGTCAATTCTCAATAGATTTTGATTAATATGCGCAATGGAGGGAGAGCAAGGCAGTTTGAATACAGTGAGAGTGCGCGCGCGACCGGCTCTCTCTCTCTCTCACGAGCGCAGCATAACAAAGCGGTAGCTAACATTAATTGAATCAAGCAAACAACTAGCTGTTGTTTTTGCTCCAAAAAAGCTTAATTTACCTCGAATTTCACATTAGATTCCTTCACGTAATGAGTTTCCATCAGACTCGCGTGGTAGCCAGGTGTCTCATCCAATGGCGATTCTGACGCAAGTGCTAAGATTCCGATTGGCCAAGAGAAATGTCAATTATAAGAATTATCCAATAATGTTTCGCAATTCTAGCCTGCGTGCAGATTAAGGGCAGCCTACACCAAGCACCCAAAAAAAAAAACTCTCCGGTTCTACGCGATTCACGTGAATGACCCAATTGACCAAGAAAACGGCGATTATCGCCGAAAAGTGACAAGTTTGCAGGTCTGATTATGTGTGGAAGTTTTTTGTCCAATAATTAGAATCTCCGTCTTTTCAGAATTTAGTAGTAGGAAATTACTAGTCATCCAATTTTTTATATCAGCTATGCATTCTGTTAATTTTGTGAATTGGTAAGTTTCGTTGGGTTTTGAAGAAATATACAGCTGAGTATCATCGGCATAACAGTGAAAGCTAACTCCATGTTTCCTAATGATATCTCCTAATGGTAGCATGTACAGAGTGAACAGCAACGGTCCTAGAACTGAGCCTTGTGGTACGCCATACTGAACTTGTGATCGATAAGACATCTCTTCATTTACTGCTACAAACTGATAACGGGCAGTTAAGTATGATTTAAACCATGCTAGTGCAATTCCACTAATGCCAACATAGTTTTCTAGTCTATTTAAAAGAATGTTGTGGTCAATGGTGTCAAATGCAGCACTAAGATCGAGTAACACTAATAGAGAGATACAACCACGATCAGTTGATAAGAGCAAATCATTTGTGACTCTAATGAGAGCAGTCTCAGTACTATGGTATGGTCTAAATCCGGACTGAAAATCCTCGCAGATATCATTTCTTTCTAGAAAGGAACATAGTTGTGAAGATACTGCTTTTTCTAATATCTTTGACAGAAAAGGCAGATTCGAGATCGGCCTGTAATTGACTAATTCTGTAGGATCAAGTTGTGGTTTTTTAACAAAGCGGTTTTATCATAGCCAGTTTAAAGGTTTTTGGTACGTATCCTAGAGACAAAGATGAATTAATGATATTAAGAAGAGGATATATGACCTCTGGAAACATCTCTTTCAGTAGCTTAGTCGGTATAGGATCTAACATACAAGTTGGCGATTTAGATGAATTAACGAGTTTGCAGAATTCTTCCTCTCCTAGAGCAACAAATGAATCAAAATTTTCCTCAGGGAGACTACAATGAACTCCCTGATGCGATACTGTGGTAGACGGTTGCATGGTTATAATTTTGTCCCTGAAATTATTAATCTTATAAGTGAAGAAGTTCATAAAGTCATCACTGCTGTGTTGCTTGGACACTTCTGAGCTTGAAGCTTTCTTTTTCGTTAGTTTAGCCACTGTTTCAAATAAATACCTTGGATTATGTTTATTTTTTTCTAATAGGGTTGAAAAATAAGCAGATCTAGGAGCTTTTAAAGCCTCTCTGTAAGCAATCGAGCTCTCTTTCCATGAAATCCGAAATACCTCTAGTTTAGTTTTCTTCCAGTTGCGCTCCATATGTGCTGCTCTAACTGGAGCATAACTGGCAGCAGTTCTGAAAAAGGAGCTCACACTAAACATCAGCAGTTTCAAATACTGGACCGATTCTACGACCTTAACTGGCTGCAATCAGACTCATGTCACTTCAAAGTGTTTGTAGGAACCAGAGTTGCAGAGATTCAAGAGTTAACTGATTCACAATCATGGTTCTATGTGCACTCACAAGACAACCCTGCTGACGACATTACTCGTGGCCTGTCACTGGCTCAGCTAGCCACACCTACCCGCTGGAAGAATGGCCCAGAATTTCTTCAGAATCCTCCTTCGTCTTGGCCCAAATTGCCCAACCTAAAGCCAGCCGACACCTCAAAAGAACTGCGTAAACCAATATCCTTCCACCTTCTTAGAACTCATAATGACCAGAATGCAGTCAATGCATCTCAATACGACAACTTCCAAGAGCTTATAGACGCAACAGACAGATCCCTTCACGGGGCGGCCTGTCCTACAGACAGTATTAATGCTGGCACGTATAAGAAAGCCGAGCTCAGAGTCATCCAAAAGTCTCAAATGGAGAGTTTTCCTGACGAATATGCTCAGCTTCAAGCAGGGAAACTCATCTCCTCAAACAGTCGTCTAAAGACATTAGCTCCTGAATTTGATTCTGATATGCAGCTGATTAGAGTGGGTGGACGACTCCGAAGGTGTCACCTGCTGAGCCCTGACATTCTCCACCCAATTGTACTAGACCCAGTTCATCCAATGACTAAGTTACTAATTCAGCAGTATGATGCACAGCTCCATCACCCTGGTACTGAACGGGTCTTTGCTGAAATCAGAAGACGCTTCTGGATCTTGAGAGGTCGTCAAGCTGTTCGATCAATCCAGCATCATTGTGCTAAATGTCAAAGGTGGCGTGGCAAGCCCAATAGCCCTAAAATGGCTGACTTACCCCCTTCCAGCTTAAGACTCTTCCAGCCAGCCTTTTACTCCACAGGCATGGACTGTTTTGGCCCATTTACCATCAAAATTGGGCGACGGAATGAAAAACGCTGGGGTATTATTTATAAATGTTTGACCACAAGGGCAGTGTACATCGATCTTCTCTCTCAAGCTGACACAGACTCTTTTCTCATGTCTCTACGTCGATTCATCCCCCGTAGGGAAAAACCTCATGAGTTGCGCTCTGATCAGGGTACAAATTTCAAAGGTGGAGATCATGAGCTCAAACAAGCCTTCAGCAATATTCACCCTCAATTGCAAAAGGAACTTGCAAAGCAACAGATCAGCTTTCAGTACAATCCACCAAACTCCCCACATTTCGGAGGATCCTGGGAAAGAGAGATCAGATCTGTTAAAGCTGCATTGTACACTACCATTGGTGCTCAAACTGTCACAGAGGAAGTGCTGAGGACTGTCTTAATTGAAATTGAGGGAATTTTAAATTCAAAGCCATTGGGATATGTATCTTCGGATGTAGCTGATCCGGACCCAATAACCCCTAACTCACTCTTAATGGGCCGGCTGGACTCTGCCTTGCCTCAGGTAATTTACCCTGCATCGGAGTTGCTCAGCCGCAAACGCTGGAAACACAGCCAAGTACTGGCAGACCAGTTCTGGAGCTGTTACCTGCGTAACTACCTGCCCGGACTCCAGGGTCGCCAGAAATGGCAATAAGAGAAAGAAACCCTGATCGTAGGGACAGTAGTCATGATTGCTGATCCACAATTCCCCAGAGCACTCTGACCTATCGGGACTGTGAAAGCTGTCATTGCTGGAGCCGATAATAAAGTAAGAGCCGCAGAAATTCAGGTCAAAGACAGAACCTACATCAGACCTGTTGTCAGACTGATTAAGCTCCCTCCACTCCCTGAATGAATGGGAGTACTGGCCCGAGATTCAAATCTGCAAACACATTTGGGGCCGGCTGTACTAAAATGAGGGCCAGTAATTAATGTTCACAATCATTAATATGTTTACAGTTACTATATTCATATAGTTCTTTGTATGTGTGATAGTTTATTCCCTGTTGTTATTCATTCAGGCAGTAAGTCACTTGTCTATTGTAAGGACCCGACGGTGCTTAGGTCCCTGATGCTGACGCGATTTAGTGGGAAGTACGAGCGCTATTGTTATTATAAGCGCAGAACGGACCTAACGCGATGATAACACCAGTTCATCCGCGATTTAATAATGAGTAATCACATGTGTGCGTGCATCAAAGAGTAAGTTAATCTTGCATCATTATACCGTGTATTTACACTGTGAGAGTGCGTAAATTTGTCTTTAAAGATGTGATTATCACATAGGCTATGCAGTAGCACACGTGTCTGTAAGCTAATCATATTGTACGATCGAATAGACATATTTCCAGTGTTAATGTCATACGAAATACGGATTGTATTCATTTGCATATTGATGTTTATCATTGTGTATATTTATACTTTCTTTATTGTTGTTTCTCTTTCTAGAACTACACTTAATTAAATTATGTTCATGTTTGAACTGAGTGGTCTGTGAGTGGTGTGTGCATCTGGCTCCTCCTAAACGGTCATCCTTTATTGTTCTGATCGGACAATCTTTGGTGGTTGCCACCGGGTATTAATTAGCCCTAAGAGCATAATAATTATTTAATTCTTTATACTTTGCCATCAGTAGTTTTATACACACAGTTCTCAGTTTTAGTTCTTGAGCATCCAGCTCCTCCAGCACCCACAGCCGCACTCGCCGCCATGTTTTTGATACATTGGCATCGTCACGCCAGCGTCGTGCATAAAAACTGCCTTCAGCCTGACTTATTCACGATACAGAACAGCCCTTTAGGCTTATTGCTTAAATAGCCTAATGTCTGAATACAAACAAAACAATAACGATAAAAGAAGATTAAGTCTAATTCATGGCAGAAGTGTGAAAGGTTCATTAAGTGAGAACAATAGGACATCAATTGAGCAGTTCTTATCTCCAGACATTAGTCAATAGACTACAAATGGGTGTTTTTAAAGGGCAATAAAAACTCACCACATGATATTACAAAATGCTTCAGAAAATGGATAGTTTTAGAGATATATCATCTTCAGATTTGAAATGAAGCATGACCACACTTGTGGCTTCACTTTATTTGTGGCTATACGTTGTTATATTGAAATAACATTTGTTTTAAAAAATCTGAAGATCTGAACAATGGACTCACAATGTTTTCTTATTGGTCGTCCACGGCGTTGCACGACTGTATTGTGGCAAGAGCCGCCCTAAAGCGGCAGCGGTGTGAATTGTCTGTGTGAGAGAGAGAGAGAGAGAGAGAGAGAGAGAGAGAGAGAGAGAGAGAGAGAGAGAGAGAGAGAGAGAGAGAGAGAGGGTACAATTTACAACGACCTTTCCAAATCTAATGGCATGTGAGCGCATTTGTGCGCCTTGAAGCAGATGATACCTAAGCATATAGAACAGGTCTGCGCGTAAGGCACTGCGATGCTTCTAAATAGTTTGAAACAGCGCCGTGTTAGCTGCGATGAAGAAAAACAAGGCAACTGAAAAGTTTAGTTTAGTAATACGGTAGTTCTCAGTCCCGGACAACGACACGGGGAATTTGCGGCTGCTGCGATCATGTTCTGACTCAGCGGTGAGGAACAGACGGAGCGGAATGAAGGCTTTGACATGGAGCGTCAGACGGCGGCCGTTCCAGCGCTTCTGCTACTGTGCGTTCGGCTTTCTCCTGGTTGTGTGGATCGCACAGGTCCTGCAACTGACAGGTTAGGACAATCACAGACAAAACATGCATTAGTTTAACACGATCATCCATGCATTTTAATTTTTTTCTCTCATTTGTGTCTCTGCATCAATATGAAGAGCCTATGAAGAGGAGCATGATTTATGCACACAGCAGAAATGAAATAGAGCAAATTATATTTTATTATAGCTATAACAGCTATACGATTTGTGTTCTTTATACAGTTAAAAAATAGACTAATAATTTCACATAAATGGTTTTCATTAAGCAGCACTTAACTAGTATTTTAAATGTATTTTTTTTCTTCTGGCTTGTTCTGCCAGTAAAAAAAACCTCACATGTGTCACAGCACCACTAAAAGGTGGTTTCCCATGCTAAGCCAAATCACATATAGTTAACCTGTTATGATTGTTGGAGGAAGATAGAGACAGGCCAATGTAAACTAACCTACATCGAATTATTTTGCTGCCTTGCGGGTTCAGAAAGTTCCAAAAACAACCTGATCCTAGAAATTCACCTATCCAAGGCATTTGGTGTAAGTAATAGTTACACGTTTACTTCCTATATAGTGCTATAGTGTAAGTACAGCTGCCGGTGCTTAATGTTGGTGATGGTGACCCACTCTCATGTCCAATTAAAAAATATATATATATATTTCTAGAAATATGATATGACTTGAGTCCTTATCTCATGACAGTCATTTTAATTCTTATTTCTTAAAATGTTGTTCATTCCTTTGTGTAAAAACATGTATTATCAAAACCAATACTTGTTTTATAGTGCGTCTGATTCTCCTTTTAAAGTACCCAATAAAAACAGCATAGTTGTAAATCCATAGAACATATCAACCCCTGCTTTTCCAACCAAGCTTCTCTTTCATGACAGGTCAGTTGTGGCTCTGGGAACCTTGGAGGTGTCAGCTTTTTCTAGTATCAATAATTTCTTGAACCATCAAAACATAAATTAGCTTTTTATTTGTACTTATGCAAACATATTATTTGTGGCAGATGAGTTTGTAAACACAACATTAACATTAGAATTGAAGGAACCAACAGCCAGTATTGCAAGCAATTCAACTAAAATCAAAGAAAGCTTTATTCCTGGTCAGCTTGCTTTCATGATTCAAATCACTTAAATTAAACTATTGAACTTTATGATTGTTCTGTCGTATGAACTTGATTAATCTTTTCTTGACAGCTGACTGCAAGCGGTGGGCTAGGTTTGAGCTTAACTAGTTTCGGGGTGGTGGGGGTTATCATACGATAAACGTGTACAATGGCACATAATTACTTATATTGTACTTGTTTATAATTCTATTGTCTTTGAAACATGGTACTGTGTACTGTTGAATGTACTGATAAGCATTTATGCCTAACTAAATACATTTTATTGCCATTTCTACTGAAACGTGTATATCGTGTAATGATGGAGGTGCAGTTTAGTACATTTAACATAAATTAGCTTTAAATGTTATACTGAATAACACACTGCAGTTACAATTATAATCAGGTAGCCTACTTTACATTTGCTTTATTACTTTCAACATCCAAATAAGTGTCACTTTCAGTCTACAGTAGTTTGTACAAGTTGGAAAAAACAATGTAATTACAATAAGTGTACTTATATAATCGAATGATTTGGCATTTCTTGAATGAAGCTGCAGGTTTATACCTACTGACAAACAGACCAAAACAGGACAACAAACTGTTCCAACTTGCAGTGGTCACATTGATCTTCGTGTGTGGCATCAGTTGTTTCATTTTTATGTTTTGTGATGACAGAGAGGAAGGTTCTGCAGCAGAGGCGCTGATTTTACCCATATATAGCATCCCAAAATGAAAGCTGAAAAAATATGCCATACACAAGAGAGCAGGAGAGACAGTCTGATAAGAAACAACTTAAATCATTTGGTGGGAGCAACTTTGCAGCAGACTCTCTCTAAAAAAAAACAGAAGACTCAGCATAGAAGTCACTTGCATATGGATCAAAGTTCATTGTTTTCTTTATCTTTAAGTTGTAAACATTCATTGACACAAACAGACCTGTTTCTGTCATGGGTGGTTGCAATGAATTGGACGAAGATTGAGTTTAACAAACATAAACAGTCTTTAATAGTAAATACATTAAGGGAAATGCTGGAGAATGCAAGGAAAAAAGCTTAGCAGAACAACCACATAAAACATAGACAATACCAAACCTATAAAAACACAGGGGAACGTCTCGGTTACGTATGGTAACCCTCCTTCCCTTAAGGAGGGAACGGAGACGCCACGTCAGGACCAACGAATAGAAATCTCGCTAGAGAGGCCAATCTACTTCGAGTGAAACTAAACGAGCCAATGCACATTGGTGTGCAATCACTTGCAACAGCTGCTCTGCCATGCAGCGCGGGTATATAATGAGCAGAAGGTGCGATTGCACTTCAGTTTTTTGCTGAGGAGCCGAGCCGATGAGCTGGCTGCCCCAGTGGGCCGCAGCAGGTGTAGTGACTGGACATGCGTTCCTCCTTCAGGGAACGAGGATTACCATACGTAATCGAGACGTTCCTCCTTCAAGGAACGAGGGTTACCATACGTAATCGAGACGTTCCTCCTTCAGGGAACGAGGGTTACCATACGTAACCAAGACGTTCCTCTTCAGTCGGTCACTCGACGCCATGTCGGGACCGACGAATTGGAATCCCTACCAAAGGGCCACAGCTGCTGACCCCATCCAGCGCCCTGTGCAAGCCGCTTGCCCCTTCTTGCCTGGAAGAACGATAGGAGAGGGCTTACACAGAGTGTATCTGTCACTGTTGTTCCGTGATAACCCATTCAGTCAGATTATTGGATAACACTGGGAAAGCGTGCCCTTTCTGTTAGGAAGGAGAACGCTGCGGAACCCACATACTTCCCCGAAGGAGTTATGTGGAGATATACATATGGACTAACCCGAAGGTTGTACTGCATATGAAATACTGGGTGACTTGGCCCAAGGGAAAGACACGGGCTTCCGTTTAGAAGCAGCCGTGGAAGAATACACAAATGGGATCCCTGCAGGGTCACACATATGGGACCCAGTCAAGACCTGGTTCTCAAGGATTCAACCGATAAAGGCCTGGCGCCGGACGCTCCGTGTTTTTCACTCTGGAGCAATAAGGGGCGCACTGTAGGGTGCAGCAAACCAACAGATCCGGGCCTCTCAGTGCTTCTACCCGTTTAGGGTGAGAATACAGGGGAGACCTGCTCTACACATAGGCTATAATATCTAGCGAAGGTGTTAGGTGTCGCCCAGCCCGCAACTCTACAGATATCTCTTAGCGAGGCGTCATGTGTCAGCGCCCAGGAGGATGCAACACCTCTTGTGGAGTGAGCAAGCAACCTGAGAGGGAAGGGCACGCCTTGTGCTTGGCAAGCCAAGGCGATGGCATCCACTATCCAGTGGGCCATCATCTCCATGGAGACAGCCTTTCCCTTCTGCTGGCCTCCGCAAGGGCTGTGGTGCACTCTGAAATACAAGCGTGCAAAATAATCATACGTCCGTTTTCAAAAATTAAAACATTTTAACAAATGGACTAACGTTAGATGGCTTGTCAAATAAATATAGCTTCAACTTATGTGGTGGAGAATGTGACGTTAGCTAGAAGGATCGAGTGAGCTAACATTATCTGTGAGCAACTAAACTAACGTAGTTAGCCCCTGACGTGTTGTTGATGAAATAGACGAAAAAATTATTTGACAAAAGGGAATTTACATATGTATCTACAGTATTATTTTGTAGATTTATATGACAACACAGGCAAGAAATATTAACCTCAGCGTAAATACTTTGTCATACTATTTAGTTATGTATGCTCGTTACTTGGAGTTTGATATTTGTTACTGTACTAGGATCTTGCACTGGATCTAGATAATACAGTGTAAATTATCGTTAATAAAATCACTATTTACCGCTTGTGGCAATATAGTTGGAATTGCCCCCTTCTTCAGTATGAGACGCTGAGAGAAGCCTGCTTGATATTGTCCCAGGTTAGAAAATAAGTCCGTGACCACTTTTACGTGGTCTCGGTCTTGTCACGGCCTTGACGGCCTTTGGTCTTGTCTAGGTCTCGCTGTCTCAGACCGACATAGTGGTCGGGGGATTTAGCCATATCAATATCCACAACGATATCCGCAACGGATTGAAGCGCGTGTCCGAGTGAAGACAGTGCGGTACGCGAGCCGTATCCGCGCCACTTATCGCAGCGGCAACGAGCACTTAATCACTTGATTTTAAAAAACACATATCATGTACAGTTTTTGATGTATTAATATTTAGTAAAACACATATCAGTGACATGATGAGTTTTAACTTCATTCAGGAGATTTTGGGTAACTGCACAACTGACAGATGACTTTGAGCGCACCGCCAACGGTGTATGTGTATGTGTGTGTGTGTGTGTGTGTGTAACCATAGCAACAAAACAACCAACTTTCGGATCCTGGACTTTAGCTTATAATTTCGTTTAAAAAAATATAATTATGTATTTAAAAGTTGCAGAATGGATTCATTTGGAGACTTTGAAATCGGCAGACATAGGCAGGCAATGCAAACCAAAATCTTACAAGTTATTGCTTAGCTTCAACAACACTAGTCAGTTTTTTTTCCCCTCCGGTCTCGGTCTTGGTCTCGACTTGGTATCGGTCTTGGTCTCGACTTGGTCTGTCTTGGTCTTGTCTTGGTCTCGATACCCTCTGGTCTTGGTAGTGTCTTGGTCTCGGTTTAGGCGGTCTTGACTACAAGTCTATGAAATGGGCAGAGCAAACTAACAACTTCGAATTAAACTGTTGCGGTATCCGATTATAGATAAACATCAACCATGCCTGTTGACATTTCTTTTCTGTGGGAAGGGTATGAAAAGTCCTCACATCCCCTGCACAGCCTGGAACATAACATTTGTTTCCCTATGATCCTCGCTTGTTTCTTCACCTGCAGAACTTCCGATGATTCAGCTGCGCAGTTCCGCCTGGCATTGAACATGGGCTGGCATATGCAAATTTTTGGAGGCGCACATATTAATGATCCCTACTGTTGCGTCACAGTCGCAGTTATGTGGAGATTCGCCTATTTTTCAGGGGTGTTTTTCAAAAACGAGATTTAAATAAGAAGGAGAAAACAATGGTGTTTGAGACTCACTGTATGTCATATCCATGTACTGAACTCTTGTCATTTAACTATGCCAAAATAAATTCAATTTCAAATTCTAGGGCACCTTTAAGAAACCTGACTTTGTCGGTCTCCCACATGTTGGCCAGACACAGCTAGAGATGGTGCTCCTGGACCACCATAGTGGACATCGCACGACCAAACCACCGTGTGGTCACCTTCGTCGCACGAAGCTCGAGGTCTGTTGCAGCACGAAGTTCCTGGAGAACTTAGGGATCATGACCACCCTCGTGCAGGTCCTTCAGTGCCTTGACCTGATGGACCTGCAACAACAGAGCTGGCTTCCCCACAGGCCTTGTATGCCTTGCCAGTTAAGTCCGATGAGTGCTTACAGGCCTGGGAAGGGACTCCGCCCCTTTGCAGGAATGAGAGTCTCGACCATAGCTCCGAGATGGTTATCTTCCCACAATGGGTACATAACTCATCCATGTATGCTGCCTCAGCATTTTCAATGCCCAGATATGCGATGCAGCGCTTGTGACCACCCCATGATCCCAGGTAACGACCGCATCCAGAAACACACAGGTAGAGAGACATCTTTAAAAAGACGCGCTCCATCCGTGTGAGCTCTTTCAGAGGACTGCTCTCCTTGGTGCTGAAGCACGCATGTGAACGGTCGCAGCGAACACAGACAGGGAAGTGTGCAGCCTGTCGTGCGCTGTCTCTCTCACAGCGGTCTTACCAGTCGTAAGAACGGCTTATCAGCGCTCTTGGCGCACTCTACCTGCTGTAAAAACAGCCTTTTTTACAGCTAACCCTAAACTAACCCTAACAGCCTAGAAAGAGAGAGAGAAAGAGAATCAACCCTGCTGCAACACTGTATCGCCCGCACCAGACACGAGAGGTCCTCCTGAGGAGCTCGCTCGTCTTGATTTCACACTCAGTAGAGTTAACAGCATTGAAACGCTTGGCTCCGAAGCAAAGAGCTGAAGTGCCATCGCACCTGCTGCTCATTATATACCCGCGCTGCGTGGCAGAGCAGCTGTTGCAAATGATTGCACGCCAATGTGCATTGGCTCGTTTAGTGTCACTCAAAGTAGATTGGCCTCTCTAGCGAGATTCCTATTCGTCGGTCCCGACATGGCGTCGAGTGACCGACTGAAGAGGCACTAATCAACAGAAACTTAAAAAGGTGCATAACATTATCAGGAACCATTGAAACTAGGGCTACACGATATTTAAAATATATATATTTGGAAAAAAAAAATTCTGCAATATATATATATATATAGCTCTATTTGGAAAGAATTAATAATTCTAATATTATAATATCTAATAAGATTTTGGGGAGGAGTGAATCTGCATAGAAAATAATTACAATTACAAATACAAAATTACAAATTAAAAGCATAGACAAATACAATAGAGCAAAGATACAAATGAAAAAAAAACTGTACTTTATATTTTTCAGGTAAGTCTAACAGTATTCAGGTACAGAAATTGAATAATAGTATGTAAAATAATAATTGTTAAAGGGGATTAAAGGTCCCATATTATGCAAAATTCACTTTTGCATGCTGTTTGGACATAAATGTGTGTTGGCAGTGTGTGTACACAACCACCCAATAGAGATAAAAATCCACTCACTCCTTTTTTATTAATCCCCATAAATCATCAGCCGAAACAGCAGACTTGTAACGTTAGGCTATTAATAGTGGATACATAGGCCTACAAGCAGATGACAAATACGTTATAACCGTAATTAAACTACTAAACTATACCTTTTCCATCTCTATACAGCACTCTGACTCTGTAGGCATTATTGTCCGACTCCGGGAGAGTTTCTGATATTATTATCATCATTCCGTGAGATGAAATTGTCCTGAGAGACTGAGCGCGAGCTCATGAAGCTCCGCCCTTGTATTCAAAGGGCACACACTAAAACAGCGTGTTTTTCTGAGCCCCAAAAAGTGACAATTTAAACATGCTGTAAAAAATGATCTGTTAGGTATTTTGAGCTAAAACTTCACATACACACTCTGGGGACATCAGAGACTTATTTTACATCTTGTGAAAAGGGGCATAATAGGGGAAATTTAATGACACAGGAATTTTAGGCTGCTTTCACTTTAAGACCGAATGCTCAAATCCAATATAATAAGCATCCGTAAGCCATAAGCGACTGTGTTTACGAGGATACTCACAGAGACGGACATTTTGACATAATTTTGTGCGTATGTGTTCATTCAAGCACAAATAGATGTGGAAGAGAACGAAATTCTGTGTCTGCGTGCTATCTGTGTGTCCACGTCATCTTGCGCTCAAATAGTTCAAAATCGCTTGAAAAAACTGACAGGACCTAAAACACGTGCAAGTGAACTAAACAGAACATGAACTGAACAGAAAAACAGATAAAAAACAAACTCTAAACATGAACAAATAAACTCAATCTGGACATTACATTATATACTGTATGTTAAATACTTTAATGCGATCTCAAATCGATTAATTAGAAGAAGTTATTACTCCACCACCTGCATGTGACATCATTAATCACAGTCCTATATTGTTAAACTAATGTGGTTCAAACGACCAGTTGCAACTGGTTTCAAGGAACAGTCGTGACTAGCTAGTTAATTTCTACAACGATGTATCATACTATGGTGGTTAAGCAGTGAGTAACGTTGTTGTACGGGAATCACACCCCTGGATGTGTTGCCTGTTGCATGTATTGATGGCATAAAGTATGTGGCTTTGAGGGTCCTTCTAGGCTTGGATATTTGTCTAATAGGAGACTGAGCATCTAGTCTTCCTTTTAGCTAGGTTCTGTAGCCTTAATGTTTCATCTGTGGCTTCCCAGATCTTATCTATGAAGCCAGACAATTATGATTATGCCATTAAAAATCTGAGTGCAAATCACCACTGAGACAAAAGAGTGTGGTGTAAACAAACTTGTTTAGATTTGTACTGTTACTATTGGATTGCAATTAACTGAATAATTGTGCATGATGAATTTACTCTGTTATTTTGTTGATTTGTGTACTTACATTATCCCAAATGTTTCTAACAATGTTTAAATCCAGAGAAATCAGCCATTTTTACCAGTACATGGACCGATGTTTGTACCTCAGAGACAACATATTGTCAAGTGGCTAAAGCGCGTAATCAGCATGTTTCGTGCAGGTCTCTCTCATTAGCATTCGCTCCAGTGGCCAGCACTGCTTCATACCACCGTAGCGTTAATAAAACTGTAATACATTAGCTCATTCATGAATATGATTTCTGCCCGAGTCCGTCAGGTTGCTTTCCATCGACTGTGAAGATGAAGACAACATCTCCCATGATTCCACGCTCATACACGCCGTCATCAAGCTACACCTTTGTTTTGAATAAGCGACCTCTAGCGGCAAAACTTACATATTGAGCCTTTAAGTGAATTGTTTGTAAGTTAACACAATTCAATACAATTATGATTTCAAAGAGTATTGTTTTATTTTGTAAACTATCCAAAGATACACACATTATACAAAATAACAAAATTCAGATTCCGTCGGATTTTACCTGAGACTGTCATATGCCTCGTGAACTACTGAACTGGACTTAAAGAGACTCTGTGAGTAAGAGTAATGAAAACTTCTTACTGAATAACAACATAACAAAAGCAAAAATTAGAAAACTAATAATAATAAATATAATTATCGTCATAAAAATTTGATATTCAGTACAGTAGTACAGGCTAGTCAATTTGAAATGCCGATGTGTATGTGTGTTTTTTAATCAGTGTGAAAAACATTTTTTTATGTATTCTCAAAGTATTATATACTGTATAACCCTTCATACTTTAGTTTTGTCACACTGTTGTGTTTTCTTGCTAAACAAAATCTTTGAAATCTAAACATGGGTTGTGGTTATATTATACACTGTTTGTCAAGATGCACACTTGTGCGGTGAAGCTTGAAGTGCCTTCTGATGCTGAATGTTTTTACTCAAGCATACTTGCTCACAAATACCTTTTTTGGTTTGTCTGATAGATTTGTGTTTAAGTAAATGTTTTCATTAGTATTATTGACTGTTGCAATTACAGTTTGCAGACATAAAAGTAAACTTTTGTTCATGTTTGGTTGTGAAAGGTGTATAGGTGAATTAATTTCTTGTGCCTTTACAGTGGTGGAGTCTTCGTGGCCAGAAACTGACATTCCCAGACGCAGAGTCCTGCAGTATGGATTTGAGAATCAAACAATTCACACTCCCAGAGCAGGTGGGAATAATTTTACAGTATTTGCATTTCAAAGAATTTTAGATCTAAAATTTATATTTAAGATGTTATGGTACGCTATTCATTGAGTGTTTTATTTATACAAACTACTGAGAGTAAATATTTGTTTTTCCTAAAGGCCACTGCATGAAAGATATAGTTTACACAGTAAATGTGTTTGTTTATGTGTGTATCTATAGGCTATAAGGTTTGCATGGAGCATATTCTCTAAACTTCCCTTGTGAAAAAGAAGTGTGCTTCATTGTATTGAATGTGCACAAGTAGTGTAAAAATAATAATAATAATAATAATAATATAATATATATATATATATATACATACAGTACACTTCCAAATAATGAAAATAAAGGAAAACCCCTATGTTATTTAACACACTAAAGTACACCTTTAAAAAGTGCACTTTGTAATAATGTCAAATTAAAAGGTTTACTATAAAGTATATTTTAAGTCATTAGGTGTAAATCATCTTTTCTTGTGCTTTAAATAAGTACTTTTTGATGCGTTGACTGACATACTAAAGCACATGTAAAGTACTTGATTATAATTTTAACTTTAATGTCTTATTCAATATTACATTTAAAGTTAATATATTTTAAAATGACTAAATTTCAACTTTATCATTACAGATGTCCAGGTACAAATCTATTTATAAAAACACAACATACAGGTTTCTAAAATAAAAATTGCATGAAATTATATTTTAGATTACCATAAATACTTTTCAGGACATTCGGTAATTCAGTACATTAAGGAATTATGAACTGCCATATAAATATTTATTTAAGTCTTACTTAAGTCGGTCAAAAAAGCAATTTAACGTTGAGCTAACTGCATTTAATAAAAATGTAAACTAAATTTAAACTAGGCCTGCCCCCGATTTTTCTATTTTTTTTTTTTTTACTTGTAGTCATTCATTTAAGCCATTAGTCGACTAATCGCACATGTATATAACATACTAAACCATAATGAGCTTTTAATATATATGGGCGTAATATAGCATATTCTACGCTCAAGCGCATGCATAAAGACTGGGGTGCTTCTCATTTCTTATTTGTGCATCCTCGTTTCCTTTCCTCGCTTCCTTTCCTCGCGTCTCAGCTCCACCCCCAAGAGGATGCGAGGGAAGGCTGCAAGGAAAGAAAAGGAGGACGGAGGAATCAAAGGAAATCTTTTTTATACATTGGAATACTTGATCACTCGAGCGTCACTTCACAGCGTCATCAGCAGCGCTCAAAGGATCTGCCCTTATGTTGTTGAAGTTTGGTTATTTACGAAATTCATAATAAATAATAATAAAGCAAGATACCCTGTTGAAATATGTGAGATGTGTGGTTTATTTAAACTGCAAAGGTAAAGTATAAATTAAAATTATTGTGACAGATGTGAAGGGGGAGGAGAATGTAAACTTGTGTCGCGTTTAGTCGATAAAACACTTCCGCAAAGGATACACCCGTTTATGCTCAGTCATGACTCCTCTGGAAGCCTCCTCACTCCTCGATCATCGCCTCCTCGCGATGCAATTAGAGAATTGAGATGTCCTTCAAGATGGCTGGGCTCGATCGGTTTCCGGGTCATAGGATGGAGGACGGAGGAGCGAGGAAACGAGGACGGATATTGAGAAGCACCCTTGGTTTATAACCAAATAAAGGTCCATGTTTATAAAAAAATTGTTCATGAAATTAAAATAAAAATTATAAAGTAGACATTTCAAGCTTTCTATAGATATATTTCTTATGTCTATGAGGCATGTAGCCAAACACTGAGTTTCAGTTCATTTTTGTGAAGCGCTCCAGTTCACGCAGCCCGAGACGAAAGAAAGTGCATCCTGTTTGTTTTCTTTATTTTACACAACACTTTCTTATTGTGAGTTTACACAAATAAAAGTAGACAATTTTTGATGTATTTGGTGGCCGAGTGCGGGTGCTGGCGGTAAGGTACTTGTGTGTGTGCGCCACTGTGCGGGTTGCGGGAGAATAAAACGATTCGCAGGGACTGAAAAATCATCTGAAAAAAAGTTTTGATCTCAGACAAGTACCTTTGTTGTTATTATTGTAATTGTATTGCCATTTGTATATGCAAAGTACTGAGAACTGAGATCACAGCATGGTCTGTCTGTTCTAATCTATGTGTACACAGCAAGCAGTTTAAAAAATGCCATACACCATGGACTGGATGCTTGAACAAGTTAGTTCTACCAGAATTAACACTAGTGAAAGATCAGCTTGAGCGTTTGATGAATAAAAATGTGCAAGATCCATTTGCACTTTTGGTCACATGATGAAAAGTCAGTGTTTCTGAATTCTCTTTTGCAGTGTTATATGTAGAAACCATTTGTGTTTATTTTGATATACAGTACATAGGCAATGATTGGGCGTTTTAAAAATCATTGGAAGTTAATGGCTCAAGTTGCAAGAAAACTAGTATGCACCAATTGTAATTAACAGTTATCAACAGTTGTGTTTGTCATGTCTTGTTTTGGTTTTGTTTCATGTTCTTGTTTCATGTCTCAGTCATGTTTCCTGTATTGTAATGTGATTCCCTGTTATAGTCATGAGATGCTGCCATGTGTTCCCCGTGTGAAGGTCATGTTGTCATTGGTTTATTGTCTAATCATGTGCACTGGTGTCCATGTTTAGTCATTAGTCCTTGTATATTTAAGCCCTCATGTTTGCCTTGTTACTTTGTCAAGTGTTGTTTGTGTAAACACTGTGGGTAAGTTTGTGTTTGTGTTCGTGTTCAGAGTGCCATGCCATGCCATGCCATGCCATGTCTTTGTTTGGATGTAAATAAACTGCACTTGGGTTCTGCAACTTGCCTCCAGTGTGAAAAAAATTAACCCAGCTGTTAAGTCTGAAAAGGTTCAGTATTGTCTCCTGTTGGACTCTGTTATGTTGTGCACTGCGAGTGACAGGTTACTTTAATGCTTACAGCAGTGATTTACGGCAAGGGTCAACAAATGTAAGGTTTGCGGCAGTTCAGTAAACGCAACATAAAAGGAGCTACATGGTGTGGTTATTGAGTCCTACAAAAACACAACATTTGGCGAACGAGGATGTCTGAACTTTGTCTTACCACCACCGCTACCTTTCCTACATGTTCCCGGTGATCCAGCTGTTCCCTGGGATGACGTCGTTTGAGGATTATTTGCTAGCTTTGGGACACTCGGACCTAGTAGAAGTGAGGAAGTGCGCGCTCCTGCGCCATTGTCTCGGGCAGTAGGGACAGCGGGTGAGTGACTGTTTGGATTTACAGGGAGTGGACAGGGGGCCCAGGGAGAGTGGGCACAAGAGCTGTAGCAACTGTGGCTCCCCTAAACATGCAACCAGAGATCAGTCATGCCCTGCCCAGGGGAAACGTTGTCGTAACTGCAACAAGTTGAACCATTTTGCACGCTGCTGCCGCTCCTCCCCTGCTTACCATGATACTGCTGCTGTTCCCATAAACACTGTACAGACCTCACAGCCTTCGTTCAGGCTTTGCACATGCCGTGTGGGCACAGCTCTCATTCCACTCCTCGTGGACACAGGGGCTGAAGTGACAATTCTGAACAAATGCACATATGACCGCTTCTTCAGTCACGTGCCTCTGAAAGCAGCGGCTAAACCCCTGTTAGGCTACGGCCATTTTCCCATCTCCACTCTGGACTGCGACTCTGTGTCGACATCACAGACGTAAACAAAGCCATCATCCCTGATAAGTACCCCCTATCCACGGCTGAGGAGCTCACTTGCCATTTCCACGCCTCCACTGTTTTCAGTAAGATGGACTTACGTAATGACTACCTCCAGGTCCCTCTGGCACCGGCCAGCATGGATCTTACAACGTTTGCCACCCACGTGGGGGTTTTCAGATTTAAACGCATGGCATTTGGACTTTTATCAGCCCCAAGCTGTTTTCAGAAGATAATGTCACTCATACTGGCTGCTATCCAGGGTGTCTCAACTCCACTGCATGATGATCGCCTGGAGCAGATCTTTCAGCGCTTCGAACTGCATGAGGTCACACTGAACTCTGAGAAATGCATGTTCAGGGTTGAGGAGGTTGAGTTCCTGGGCTTCAGGCTCTCGATGGAGGGCATCGCCCCGATTTTGTCCCACACTGAGGCCATTCTGTCCCTGCCAGACCCGCTGTTGCCATCCCAGCTGTCTTCCTTCCTGTGGATGGCGGCCTACTACCTCAGATTCATGCTACACTACTCTGACTCAACGTCCCCCCTGAGCGGGCTGCTCAGGAAGGATGTTACGTGGGACTGGACCCCGGCCTGCCACGAAGCCATACGCATCATCAAACAGCAGCTCACGTCTCCACCCACACTGCCCCATTTCAGCTTGACCGCGCCCACCATGGTCACCTGCGACGCCTCTGGGGTGTCGCAAGGCGCTGTGCTCTCCCAGACTCAAGAGGGGATGGAACGCCCGGTGGCTTCCACCTCACGGGCACTTACTCCAGCAGAGCAGAAGTATTCGGTGGGGGAGAAGGAGGCCCTGGCCTGCCTGTGGGCGTGCGAACGCTGGCATGTTTACCTATACGGGAGGCCTTTCACCATCCGCACAGACCACCAATCACTGACGGTAATGCTGGCGACTCAAGGCTCGGGGCATAGGCCCATGAGACTGCTGCTGTGGACTGACAGGCTGACCCAGTACAACTTCAGTCTGGAGTTTATGCCTGGGCGGGCCAACACGGTGGCCGACCTCCTGTCTAGAGCTGTGTCTTTGACGAAGTAGACAGGCGATGTGACACCAGACACTGAGAGCGACGAAGACTGGGTCCACATCCTGCACGGTCCCTTCAGTTCAGTAGTCCCTCTGGCGGAGCTGCAGCAGGCCTTAGCTGCAGATGAGTAACTCTCCGTACAGGAGCCCAGTCTTTCTGGAGCCCAGGGCTCCAGAAAGCCAGAGCTCAGGTGAAAGGTTCGGGCTTGGATGAAATAGAGCTTAGATGTCACGCACAGAGTGCAGACCCCCTCACTTTCTGCAGGGGTTTGGGTCAGGATCAAACACCTCCACCGCCAAAATAAGTCAGCCCCTGTGGGTGACTAAGCAGTTGGGGCCGGCCAATTACAGACTGGAGAATGGGATTTGTTGGCACTCAAACCGCCTGCACAGAGTCACAGCCCCCACAGCACCTGCATTACCTCTGTCCCCAACAGCGGCTCTAGGGTGGCAGCCCCGGCCAAGAGCTAACCGGTTGGGGAATAATCCACCAGCACCGCCCGACACAGCTTCACGGCCAGCACGCCTTCAGAGAATGACAGGGTGATAGTGACACTGAGGAATGTGGGCTGAATGTTATGTTTCAGTTAGAAAATGTTATGTCTGAAAACGTTCAGTATTGTCTCCTGTTGGACTCTGTTATGTTATGCACTGCGAGTGACAGGTTACTATGACCTGTTTAAAACTGTGACCTTGTTTTTTTATGTTTTAAAACAAGACCAAACATAGGTCTATATTCCAAAGCATTCTAGAACCGAATCGTAACGTCAAAACCGAGGTACGTACCATACCGGCAGTTTTGTGTACCGGTACACCCCTAATTTATATTAACCTTTTTAATAAACTAATTATATAAAACTGTGTTTTCAGTTAAACTGGTTCTACGTCTTTATTTTGTCATTTCTTATCCTGTAATGCAGGAAAAAGCACACCACAATGAAATCGGTTAAACTCTAAACCATAAAGAGTGTAAAATAGATTCTCTCTCTCTTTGCATTTTAGCATCCTCAGTGTCTCAGTTTCATGTTGACGGAGTTTGGTGGTGATCAGATTAATCACCTAGGAGGAGTATATCAAATTCCAGAGCATGCGTTTTTCAAACAACCGTAAATAGCTGACTTCCTGTTGGGCTGGCATATGACTTAAAACAACATAAAGTTGTTTTGCTTGATGAGATCTATAAGTGTATGAAGTTTGGTTACTGTAGGTGAAAAGTGGTGCGCTACAGTGCCCCTCAAATACAACCATATAGAAGGGTGTCAACTCCATGTCAACCCTAATGGCTATTGATTCCAATTATAAAGAAGAAGAAGAAGAAGAAGAATCCTAAGGAAATCACTTCAGGGCTTCGACCCTAAAAAAATTATAATCAAGTACTTTACATGTGCTTTAGTATGTTAGTCAACGTATCAAAATAAGTGTACTTCTTTAAAGCATGACAAAAATGATTAAAGTAGTTAAATTGTCATGTCACAGGTTGCACGATCGAGACGTAGTATCCAACGAAACCATCTTTATTTACAATTTCTAACAATCAGGAGATATTAGGGGAAATGTACAATACTTTGTAAACCAACATAAATCACAAACGAGAACCGACAAAGAACTGAACTGAAACAGGAGAATATATTCACATAGCAAACACATGTGATACTGATACAAAACTATATAAACAAACGAGGATGTAATCAGTAACCAAGGAAACTGATACTAAACAAAGCAGGGAAACAGGAACTATAAGGAAACAATATAGAATATCATCCATAAAACGAAACATAAACCTGACATTACACTCCTCTCCCAGAAGGCATGTCCTCATGCTGTAAATAGTCCAGTGGTGGAAGGAGGGTGGGGGCTCTGGAGATGGACGTAGGGCTGGTGACAAACAAGACCCTGGAAGAGCTGGCAGAGGAAGATCCCATTTCGGAGCTGATGGAGGGAGGATCCAGAGTGGAGCCATGGCTGATGGTCCGGATAAAATCTGGGGAACGACCGATGGAGCCGGAGCCGGGGTAAGTGGAGACCCATAAGGAGCTGAGAGGGCGAAGGTCTAGGGCGACACCACAGGACTGGAAGTTCTAGGCAGAGCTGCTGGATTGCGGGAGGTGGGAGTAAAGGTGGAAAGTGGAGATGGGGTTTTGGCAGACCAGGGCGACGCCTGAGGGAGGGAGGAGCCCGATAGAGATGGAGTGGAGGGATGAGGTGCACCCGAGGGTCCCGAAATCTGTGGTGTAGGCAGAACGACGACTGACCAAGGCACAGCCGGGGGAACGAGGGAGCATGGTGGAGCTCGAAGGCTGGAGGACCACGGTGCAGCCGAGGGAGTGCAGAGCTGGGCAAAGCTGATGGACTGACAGGCTGAGGTGGAGTTATGGGTATGAAGGCCCGAGGTGAAGCCGGAGAATCCGCATCACCATGCCGAGCTGGGGATCGGGAGGCTTGAGGCGGAGCCAAAGAGCTGCACAGGGATACCAGAGAGGGCTTTGGGGGGGGATTAGGTTTCCTAGCTTTGGCCACCCCGTGTATAAAATCCTAGTTCAATCACTGCTGCATGTACAGTTTTTTATTTTAAGAAATATAATCTTAAGATTTGAAGTACACTACAAGTGCACATTCAATACATTTAAGCACACTTTATTTCCCAAGTGCAGTATTCAAATAAGGGGTGACAGGGATAAAGTAGATCATAATTAGATCATCTTTTGATATAGAGAATCTGAGTTCCCCAGTGAATAGGTCAAATCAAAGTGTGTTAGCACAAATGAGTTATTGACTCTGTCTCTGAGACTACATTTGGTTACGTCTATTCACATCATTAGGGTCTGATCAGGTTGAAATAGCTCTTTAAGGTAACAAATGCACAATTTCACTTTTTTTCAGTCCACAGTAAGAGACACTGCAATGTGTGAGCTCTATTCATGACCCAGTTCTTTTGGTTTTTAACCCTGTGCATGCAAGCAGCTCGACGTGACACAACAAAACAACATTGCACCAATTATAATCAACGAAATCTCAATGATGTTGCTTGCTTACTGCATTGGCAGGAAGTCCTGAAGTCTAAAACAGGTCAACCTCCATCAAATGATCTGACTGGAGATTCAGGTATAAGGTGTCATTTGGGACATGTATCAAACTTACATGCATACAAGCAAAAAATTCTTGCAGAATGCTCCTCATATCTTTGTGAAAAACAAGTGCATTTAACTGTGTTGAATAAGAACCTATAACCTTTCAATCTTAAATGTATATTTTAAAAAGCTGTACTTGCACATAATTTAAAATTAATTAAATAAAAGGCCACTTAAATGTACACATTCATGACTGTTTCTCAACATACTTAAGTACGCTTTTAAAAAGTGCACTTTGTAATAATGTCAAATTATAAGTTTTACTTTTAAATAGATACCAATAATAAATCCAATTATTTTGATGTATTGCCTAACATACTAAAGCACAGGTATAAGTGCTTGAATGTAGTGTGCTATTTAATATTACATCTAACGTTAAAGGGGTCCTATTATGCTTTTTCACTTTGTCAACTTTACTTAGTAAAAGGTGATTATTACTAATAAGTCCAACAGGTAACACTTTACAATGACTATGAACTAAGAATAAACACTATTTCTACTGCATTTAAAAAATCTTAGTTGATGTTAATCTCAACATTTTAAGATCAAAAGTTAACATTAATGAATGCTTTGTGAACTAACATAAACATGAACAATTTTTTTCACTAACATTAACAAAGGTTTACAAATGCTTTAAAATATAGTGCTCATTGTTAGCTTATATTAGTTATGTGAATAATGTAAGTTAGTTTATAATGTGTTATGTTAACTTAAAAGTTAAAAGCAGTGCATAAAGTGCTTACTTTTAAGTGTGAGTGTTAAGGTTAAAATATTGACTACTGTGCAGTCTATGGTACATATTTGTGACAGTTAATGACTGCTCTCATTGTCTGAAGATGTGTTGTAGAGCTCTACCATTGGATGAGATGCTTTTGGTAAAATCCCAAATACAGTGTTTTTGCTCGTCTACGAGAGCTGAGCAATATTATGTTTAATAGGTGCAATTTCTTTAACTGTTCTTCAGTAATTAGAAGGGATTGTGTAATAAGTCTGAGATCAATTTCATTTTCCCCCTTCTGTCTCTCTCTCGTCCTCACCATTGTTTTTGTTCCTTTAAAAAGACGAGACAGCAGACCCCGTCCTTTGAGGTTTGTGTTGCTTGGCAACTGAATGCAAAATTTTGGAGTGCGTGTGTTTGTGGAGAGCTGTGAGAGAGCGAAAGCTTAGATGAAAAAGACAGAGGCAGTGAGAGAGAGAGAGAGAGAGAGAGAGAGAGAGAGAGAGAGAGAGAGAGAGAGAGAGAGAGAGAGAGAGAGAGAGAGAGAGAGAGTGTGTGAGAGAAAGGTGGGAGGAAATAAAGAATGAGAAGGAAAGGGAAGGTGCTATTTTTAGGCATGTCAGTAATCATTGCACATGATGTACTTTGCGTTAGCCAAATATTTGTGTACATTTCACAGGAGTAGGTGGCTAGAGAATCCCTTACAAAGACAAACTCAATTGCTGCAGTCAAATAAAAAACAAATCATGCTGCATCCTTTTTGACTATGTTATAATCAAAGACCTTGAGTGTTACCTCTTCTGACATGCTGCATAAAGGTCACATGACATGAGCAGAAGTAACTGGTTGACAGAATGATGCTTTTGACTGGATATGATTTGCCAAATATTTAGGGAAAGTAACCCTAACAAGCCCATTGATCATATAATCTACTTGTTTTATGAGAGAAAATTTTCACAGCAAATGCACGTTTATTACTGTCAATTTACTTTTTATTTGGAGCCAATCAAATGTTTAGATCTTAAGATCTAATGGTGTTGAAGTGTCGCTGCTGTCTGGATGAAGTCACATCATATGGCATTTTTCAATCCAGCGATGAAACTAGAGTATTGATCAAAATTAAGATATCAGTAAATCAAATACAACCTGACATAATTTATTGTCTTGCTATTTGAAAGTAATATTCAATGTTATGCTATTTGAAAACAAAACTAGAGGTATTTCGCATTTCATGGAAAGAGAGCACGATTGCATACAGAGAAGCATTAAAAACTGCTAGATCTGCTTATTTTTCTAACCCTATTAGAAAAAAATAAACAAAACCCTAGGTATTTATTTGAAACAGTGGGTCAACTAACGAAAAATAAAACTTCAAGCCCAGACGTTTCCAAGTAGCACAGCAGTAATGACTTTATGAACTTCTTTACAAGATTGATAATATCAGGGAGAAAATTATAACTATGCAACCGTCTACTACAGTATCGCATCAGGCAATGCATTGAAGTCTCCCGGACGAAAAATTTAAATTCATTCATTGCTATAGGAGAGGAAGAATTTTCTAAACTCGTTAAATCATCTAAATCGACAACATGTATGTTAGACCCTATACCGACTAAAAGGGGCGTAGCCACCATTTCAAAAGTGAGGGGGACAGAATGTCAAGTGTAATACCAGTTTTTTTTCTTCAGACTGTTGAGGTTTTTGCTTAATTAGCTTAATATGCTATTTAAAAGCAATAAAACAGAAAGAAAATTGTCCAGGTCTTTATATTGCACATGCAGGTTTTTTCCTGGCTTAAAATGAGGCCAAAGTGGTAAAATCGTGATCATGTATTTTAAAGAGATAATAAAATGTGTGTTTTTCGTAGACCATAGTCTGCTGTGCACAGTATTTTTGTAGGTGGATCTCGATACTTCTAGGGGGGTCCCCCCCCCAACCCCCCCCAACCCCCCCCAACCCCCCCCCTGTGAGAAAATTTTGTACTTTTTAAAGATAAATTCATTAGTCTGGTGCACTTTGAGTCCCCCGAATCCACTGTTAAAAATAAATAATCCAACCACCCAAACATATGATATTCTCTGATTTAGATATCTGATCATCGCATTACAATTATTCAAATTATCAGTGTTAAGCATGATAATATGGTTAAATATCACACTGAAGCTGATTTAAAAATATAATTTACTTAAAATTAAAGTTCTATTTTTGACAAAATTACATTTTCTTACTAGCCTAAACAAAGTCTGTCTTACTAAACTAAAACTTTCCAATTGAAAACCTTCAAACTTCAAGCTTATAAAACTACTTCAAACTTTCTAGTTAGGCTTTTTCAAGAGAACTTAAAGTTTGTCAACAAACTTTTTTATCTAATTGTAAAGTGTTACCAAATTATGATAAACATCATGTACACGTTACCACGCTGCCTGATTCAAGCAGATCGTGGCTGTTGATGCATGAAAATACAAATTCAGCATTAACATTCACCATGTTTATTCTAATTTGAAGGGCTTTGATAACATATCTGTGGAAATAAAATGCATTACGAGTAAAATAGATTGAAAATATTGCATGTTTGTTCGGGTAGTGAATTTACAACAAAACCTGTTAATTATCCAACAAGAGAAATAGGCGGAGTTATTCATCATTGTGCAACACAATTCGGATACTACATGAAAACTTACTTACAGTGCTTGACTTTTTCGTGAAAAAGGAGTGAAGAGTTTTTTTGCCATTTTGAACTCTATGAAACTGATGGATTTGGCGTGGGTGCGCGCATGGGCGTGTCGTAGGCTAATGCACAAGTGACTGATTACCATGGAAACGTGAAAGTCACGTATGTAGACTATCCTGACCTTGACTCTTTGGATTTTAAATCTCGATGTAGGGTATACACACCCGCGAAAACCTCAGCTTGTCGTAGACACACTTGCCCTATGAAAAAGTGCGGTGGACGAATTTACATTGTATAAAAAGTGGGGGGGACACGTTCAATCAATCAAAACTAACTTTAGCTGGACAATAACTTTATCCTAAAGCCCAAACAATCTGTAACGGTTATTTCTATTATAACTGTTAAGCTGCTTTGAAACAATTCATACTGTTAAACGAGTTTGCCATCATAACATAAAGGGTAGAAAACCGGCTAAAACATGACGGAGGAATAAACTCACTTAGCCATCGGGTTTCGGTTGACTGTCGTGCACACTCACACAGGAGCATGCAGTCATTTATTAAATTGCAACACCTGAAAAACATAATGAACGAACCACACCCCTTAGACTCACACCCCCTTAGTCAACAGTCATAATAAGAGCACATTCAAGGTCACCAATGTTCAACACCCCCACTTGCTCTTAGGCTGAATAACATACAGTTATCATGTACATTTACATCACACCAAAAATAAAACACACAAATCTATCAAGCATGGCTTTGGTTACAGGTTTGGTCAGAATATCTGCAACCATGGCTGCTGTAGGACAATATTCAATAGTTATCTTTCCATCTTCAAGTGCAGATCGAACAAAATGATACTTAATGTCAACATGTTTACACCTTTGACGGCAAATAGGGTTCTTTGACAAAGCAATTGCCCCTTGATTGTCCTCATAAATTGTCACTGGTGTGTAAATACATTCATTGTCCATTTTGTTTAATAACTGGACAAGATATAAGCTTTCCTGTGCAGTAGCTGCCAAAGCCATATACTCCGCCTCACATGTGGAAAGAGCAACTGTGGATTGTTTCTTAGATCTCCAAGAAATAACAGGACCAGTGGCAGACAAACTAAAACAGTAACCAGTTGTACTTCCTCTATCATTTTGGTCTGCTGCCCAATCAGCATCACTAAATGCAAAGAGATTAAGATTTACATAATTTCTCCTATAACACAATTCCTTGTTCACAGTTCCCTTTAAATATCGCAATACATGCTTAGCAGCAACCCAGTGTTGGTTCTCTGGTTCAGAAAAGTGTTGCGACAGCTTACTGACAATGAAACCTAGATCTGGTCTAGTACAAGTCATTAGATAGATCAAGCTACCAACCACTTCTCGATACCGCTTTGGATCAACACGTTCACCTTCATTATCAAATTGCATTCTGTTTTCGCATGGAGTTGACCTTGGTTTACAATTAATCATATCAAACCTCTCCAAAATCTTAATAATGAACCTTTTCTGGTTCATTTTTATCTCACCATCTCCTTGTGCAAAATCAATACCCAGAAAATGTGTAAGTTTACCAAGATCTTTCATTTTAAATCTTTCCTCCAACATTCTTTTCACATTTATGAGTATCTGACTATCACTTGCTGCAATAAGAAGATCATCAACCCAGACTATCAGTATGATTCTCTCACCTCCAATTTGTTTATTGTAAACACAATGAACAGCAGGATTTTGAATAAAATCATTTTGAATCAGAAAATCATCTAGCATTTTATTCCAATTCCGCCCTGACTGTTTCAAACCATAGAGTGATTTGTTAAGTCTACAGACAAGCCTCTCACTTGTTTCTGACTTGACCTCAAATCCTTCTGGCTGTTCCATTTATAATTAAGTATCAATAGGGGCGTGCAAATATGCAGTCTTTACATCCATTTGATGCAGTTCTAAACCATATTGAGCTGCAATTTGCATTAAACTACGTATTGATGTCATGTCAGCAGTTGGAGAAAAAGTTTCATTATAATCAATGCCTGCAACTTGATTATACCCCTTCGCCACATACCGAGCTTTGTATGTTGTCCCAACTGGGGTTTCCTTCAATGTGTAGACCCATCTGCCCCCCACTATATTTTTACCTTCAGGTAGTGTTGTAAGGGTAAACGTATCATTCTCCTTAAGAGAGTTCATCTCCTCCTGCATGGCCTTACTCCACAATTCTGACTCTGGTGAACTTATAGCCTCCTTTAGAGTGTGGGGTACATCACATGCAACTCTATAACAATAATCAATACTGGCTAGTGCATGGTCATCATCACATTTTATTCCACACTCATAATCCCTCAAATACTGTGGAGGCCTCTTCTCTCTCTGTGGATAATGCCTGCTCTCAACACTTTCCCTTTCACATGTGTTGGGGCTTGGGTCACACGTTTCAGATCTTATGTCCTGGGGATTTATTCATTCTATTTTCTCAGGTTTTGGTAGGTGAGTTTCAGCGCTCTCCCTACGCACATCATCTTCATACGTTAACTGATCTGAGTGTGGCATTCTGTCCCACTCTTTGTGATAAACTCCACCAACCTACTTTTGTTCACTTTTCCTGAGTCTGGATAGAAAACTAGATATGCAGGGCTATTCTTGTCATAACCAATGAAAATCCCTTTTTCACATCGAGAGTCACTTTTTCTTGTTCTGTTTGTATGCATAGCACTCTGACCCAAATATTCTCATTCTTGAAAGATCAGGCTTCTTTCCAGTCAGCATATAGTATGGGGTCTGTTCTACACGTCTGTTATAACATCTGTTGCGAATAAAAGCTGCAGTCTGGATTGCATACGTCCATAACATTTTTGGTAAGCTACTCTCGATTAACATACACCTTGCCATGTCAAGCAAAGTTCTCCAGCTCCTCTCAGCTGTCCCATTCTGATGGGGTGAATAGGGAGCTGAGGTTTCGTGTCTAATTGCATTTTTACTGAGCAGGGACTGAAATTCCCTGGATGTAAACTCAGTGCCATTATCAGATCTCATACATTTAATTTTACCATAAGGTGAAACATCAGCAATGAACTTCTTTGTTCCTTTGACTGTATCACTCTTTGCTCTCAAAAAATATGTAAAGATTGCACCTGAATAGTCATCAGTAAATGCCAAGATATATCTGAAACCATCTTTTGCTACCGGCTCCATAGGTCCAGCTAAGTCTGTGTGCACAAGTCCAAGCGGAACTTTTGCTTTTTCATCTGCCTCCCTGTTCCTGCTCTAAACAAATTTTCCCTGTATGCACACTTCACATTTTAAATTAGACATTTCAGTTCTACCTTTAATTTTCATCCCCTTTGTAACATTTTCCAGCTTCAACACATCCTCATAATTACAGTGACCAAGAATTTCATGCCATGTGTGGATATCGTAACATACATGACATTGATCAACATCATCTGTAACCGTGCTTAAATAGAACAGTCTATCATACACCTGAATGTCAAATGTTACACCGTTCTTATGAACAAGTCTGTTCTGACCCTCTTTGAAAATGACCGTCGCTCCCTGGGACGTCGCTGCCTTGACTGAGAAGATGTTCTGTAGAAAAGATGGGACGTGCAACGCCCCCATCAGCATCGTTTCCACCACTTGACCATTGTTGTCTCTCAGGCGAACTTTGGCTGTACCTTTCCTCAAGGCGATACCGCTGGTCCTCTCTCCATCAGCCAGCTCTAGGATGTGCTTATGTGGCTCAAAACTTTTATCAAAGTCCTTGAACTGTGTAATGTCCCGGATGATATGCGACGTGGTTCCTGTATCAACCATGAGACCTTTTTCCCTCACCCCGCTGGCCAGGACGGCATCCACTTGGCCCACCTTAAAACCAAAGGTATGGTCCTCCTCATCCATCACCTGCTTCACGTTGTCCCGCTTTCTCCACTTGCAATTCACATCCCTGTGCGTGGAACTTTTACAAAAATTACACCACTGTCGCTGTTCTCTATGCTCACTCGTAGTAGAAATGCACTCCACAGCCTTATGTCCCTTCTGTCCGCAGTTGAAACAGGTCAATTTCATATTCCACCCGTCTCTTGCTTTCACCTTCATCACGCTGTCATCCTCTGAGCAAGCAGCACTAAACTTTTCTGTGCTCTCATAACTCCTCAGCTTTGTTTTGAACTCCGTGAAAGTTATCGTTTCATCACTTTGGGTTATGTGGATGGAAAATAGCTTAAAAGAGTCCGGTAGGCCTTTCAGAACCATTGCAATCAACAAGCCATCACTTAAAGTCTCTTCCGCATTTCTCAAAGCTGTAATAGCGGTCTCTGCGCGAATGACATAATCTGTGACGCTCTCATTGACAGCTTTCTGAAGAGACGTAAGCTCTGTGTATAAGCTGATCACTCGTGGTTTCGCTTTACCAGCATAGTGTTCTCTCAGAATCTTTAGCGCCTTTCTTCCATCATTCGCTGCATCTCTCATCACAAGGGAAAGGCTTTTATCATCCAACAGCTGAATCAGTTCTGCATACGCGTCCTCATTTTTCTCCGCGTCTTCTTCTACACCGTCATCATTAGGTGGTCCGCTCAGTATGGTGCTCTTCAAACTGAGCAGACACAGGTGCGCCAGAAACTTAGTTTCCCACAGTTCATAATTTTTCTCATCCCCGTCAAAACATAAACGGTTCCACCGGCTTCCAAACTCCTTCCTGGGCCCATAAACTATTGAGTTTGCCATCATAACATAAAGGGTAGAAAACCGGCTAAAACATGACGGAGGAATAAACTCACGTAGCCATCGGGTTTCGTTTGACTGTCGTGCACACTCACACAGGAGCATGCAGTCATTTATTAAATTGCAACACCTGAAAAACATAATGAACAAACCACACCCCTTAGACTCACACCCCCTTAGTCAACAGTCATAATAAGAGCACATTCAAGGTCACCAATGTTCAACATATGAGGTGAGCTAAACAAGATAATGAGACACAGGAGAATGTGATAATGGATGAAGTGTCCGTGCAGTGAGTTATGGGAGATGTAGTTTGTGAGGGAATGACAATATGTGGAGTGCTCTGGTTGCTCTCAAGGGCACTCCAGCTGGTGACCGTTACAGTAACAGCCATTTTGACTTGAATAACTTTAAATTATAATACAAAAATCTAGGTACTTTAAAAGTTAGTTAAAATAATGATGTGCGATTTTCCACAGCAATCTGAAATAGGCTTTATTTTTGGAACTTACACCTAACTGAGGCTTTCTCACTTGCACCCACATAGCGAAAAGACAAGCTCTGCCACTTTGTGTCCCCATATTTGCATTAGTAAATTGTGGCCTGATGAAGCTACCTGATATCAGTTGCCCATTTATTCTCACTTCTTTCTTTTGTCTTTTTCTTAGTTTTTACATCATTCACAGGTCAGATTACTAGAGCTGTGGCATGCTATTTAAACAATATGTAAAAAAAACAAATGTTTTAAAAGACTAAATATTTAGTAATTTTATTGCTTTGACTGCATTTAGACTATTGTATGAGAACAGAACTTGAGCTAAATAATGGCACTGTTATCTTCTGTAGAGCTGCTTTATAGCTGATTCAACTTTGTTTCATACTTGAATTGCTTCCAGTCACACAATCAAGTCAAGTCAGTCAAGTCAAATATATTTATATAGCGCTTTTCACAATACAGATTGTATCAAAGCTGCTTCACAGTATCAATCAAAACAACTTAACAATGTTTGTTTATTACTGGAAAAAAAAGACATCCAAGTTTGGTAGAGCTGATCAATGGTATGATTGGTTAATTAATTTGAATATCCCCAACTGAGCAAGCCAAAGGCAACAGTGGCAAGGAACCGAAAAACTCCATCCAGTGACCTAAAGGTGTCCTAACACACCATCAGATGACCCAATGCAGAAAAAAAAAAAAACCTTGGGAGAACCCAGGCTCAGTCGGGGGCCAGTTCTCCTCTGGCGTTTATGAACTAGAGGCCGAATTTACAGTTACTGTAAGATAAAAAATTTATATGAATGCCTGGCTAAATAGATGCGTCTTCAGTCTAGTTTTAAACTGTGAGAGCGAGTCTGAGCAACGAACAATATCAGGAAGGCTATTTCAGAGCTTCGGAGCTAAATGTGAAAATGCTCTCCCTCCTTTGGTGGATCTGGATATCCTAGGAATGACCAGAAGCCTCGAATTTAGTGATCTTAAAGAGCGCGATGGATTATAGGGCGATAGAAGATCCGTTAAATAGACTGGAGCTAAACCATTTAGAGCTTTATAAGTCAAAAGCAATACCTTGTAATTAATACGGAACTTTATAGGTAACCAATGAAGTGATGATAAAATCGGTGTTATATGATCATATTTTCTTGATCTAGTAAGAACTCTAGCGGCTACATTTTGGACTAACATAGCTTGTTTATTGAAGATGCAGGACAACCAGCTAATAAAGCATTACAGTAATCTAGTCTCTCGAGGTCATGAATGCATGAACTAACTTTTCTGCATCAGAGACTGATAGCATATTACGTAGCTTAGCAATGTTTCTAAGGTGGAAAAAGGCTGTTTTTGTAACATATGAAATATGCTTTTCAAAAGACAAGTTGCAGTCTAATGTAACACCCAGGTCTTTTACTGTAGCGAATAAAGTAACAGGGCATCCTACTATGTTAAAGTCGTGCTGTGAAAGGTTTTGTGGACGTTTTTTACAACCGATAAGTATTACCTCTGTCTTGTCTGGATTTAATAAAAGAAAATTACGCGTCATCCAATCTTTTATATCTTTAACACAATCTGTCAATTTGGATAATTTAGCGTATTCATCTGGCCGTGATGAAATATATATTTGAGTGTCATCAGCATAACAATGGAAACTAATTCCATGTTTCCTTAGAATATTACCAAGTGGCAGACAGAAAGACAGATGCTGTCATATTTCTCTCATACATTCAAGCCACCAAAGCCTTTTCTCTATCCAATTTTGTCTTACAATTTGAGGTATTCTACACTATACTTCCTTGATTTGATTGTCACACAGAACTGGGTGAGCCATCCTTGAGCTGCTTTCAGTCAGTTCAGCTGCACTGTAGCTAAACTTGGCTCCAGCTGGTAAGAAAAAGGGAAACACACGGCCAAATTGGCTGCTTGTATCCAAGAGGCGGAGCGGATGACTGTGAGGTGAAAGTCACAGTGACGTATTTGCACACTGACACAAGCCAGACTCAGTGGAAAAATGCATTTCTTCTTGCACATTTCAGGGCCCTTTAAAGTGACATGACCGGTGAGTGGTGCTGAAGGGTTAATACTTTATTGCATTTGAAAATAACTTATCACCTACACTAAACCCAGCGATGTACAGTGTGACACACACACACACATATATATATATATATATATATATATATATATATATATATATATATATATATATATATATATATACTGCATATATACTGTTTGTGTATATTGTATATACTGTATATTGCCACTTGTTTGTGTGAAGTGAGTGAGCGTGTTGTGTCACTTGTGTGCTTGTTTGTGTGTGAGGTTATAGGGGGTCATAATATGGGGCTGCACAATTAACTGAAATGAAACCGAATTCGTAATTCGTAGTTTTAATTAAATAAGTATATGCACAGCATGTCCTGTTTGATGGTGAAGCTAAGCAATGAGATCAGATTTCGATCGGTTTGCAGTAAATGCTGCTCCATATCTGCAAGCGCAGTGAGTTTGAGTCACTTATAAAACATGCATTTGAAAAAGCAACACGCACCAAACATCTGTCCACACTTGTAAAGAGAAGCATTTGCAAACCAGTTGTCCAACAAAAGAGAACATTTAATGAGGTTTTTACTCCAGACTCGCTTCTAAACGTCAGCCGGGTATTTGAAATAACCCCCTTTTGTGATCTGACGTGGCTTCATATCATAGAATGAGGCAGAAATTATATTATTTTATAGTGTTCTATAGGGCTATGTAAATGATAAAGAAAAAAATTATATTTGTTCATACAAGAGATTTCCTTGAGCATCATACGTTTTATGACCTCTATGAGCCTCACTTCTAGACTTTCTGCGCAAGGGCGCCCTCCAGTTATGAGTATGAATGAAACAGACATTACATTACATGTGTGTACTCACTAATGCTCACAACTTCCTATTTGTGAAAAAAATAGGAAAAATAATACTTCTCTCTATAGAAATTTGAAGTAAACATATGTGAATCCATAAGTTTTCCTCCAGTGTGGAGATGTTTTTTTTCTCTCATAAGATTTCCTGACAAAAAATAAGATATTACTGTCACAGATTTCTATCATAATAATGTAATATTTTATAATAAAACTTTAGACCCTTTCTATTTATAGGAAGGAAAATGAAACAGTATTTTCAAGTGCTCAAGCTGGATGGATGTTGTTTGGATTGTGATAATGATATTGGGCTATATAAACAAAATTGACTTCATGTTAAGCAATTATGTTCCTTAAGTCTTCCTACAAGAAAATGATTGTCTGAAAATATTTCTTGTTAAGGATTTAATTTTGAGTGTCCTGCATGGAACATTAATGTCCTTTGTTAATCACATGTACATTTAACTGATGAACTGCACTACCTGTGGTTGTTTTCAGAGATGGTAACTGATGTTTTTTACTTGTGCTACAATTTTGTGGCTTGTGTTACAAAACTTTCAACCTCTGTAGCCCTAGTGCTATGTTAATAAAAGCCCTGAAACCTTACACTAAACCTAACTGATAGTGTTAACAAAAGCACACATGGTCTAAAAACACACTTGATGGTGTAACTGTGCCATTTCATCTTGCTTCTACAAGTCGTTGAGCTCTTTATTGTGACTCACAGGTCTCGTACCCAAACGCTCCACATCACAGGTGCAGTGCAGTACCAGGTGAACTACCGAACAAGTTTACTACATCAGAAAAGCCAGACAAATGGAGCTGGTGATGTGATGCAAACATTAAAATGTATTTGTTTACAAATCATGCAATGACAGGTTGGCTTTTGTGAGGTTGAGACTAAAAAAAACAATTGTGAAAATAGAGTGTGTAAGTTTCCATTATCCTAGCTTTTCCCTTTATACAGCTTGTCTTAAAATCATTCACTTGCTCTGCAATCTGATTTACACACTTTCCTCTATTTTTGTTGGAGTCAAACACCATTTTATATCTGTGTCTTTCTCACAGAACCCCAAGACTTTCCCCCTGGGAGAGGGAAATTATGTATTTTTAGCAGTTGCACTTCTGTGTTGCTTGTCATCTCTGCGTCCCTCCTTTTTTCCCATATTTCCTGATTCAAGTCCATGGGAAAGATATACCCTCCACCCAGTTTCTCACTTTCGCTGTGTTGCCATTGGCTTCCTGCCGCTGCTCGTCAACAATTCTCTGCCCTAGGGAAGATGTCTCCATAGTAACTGCCTTCGCTGAGGCAACTCGTCGGGACGTTCAGTGGAGCCAGGTTATTTCAGCACGATACAGCGATTTACATACAGCCAAAACATGTCTTTTGACACTGGGCTAGAGAAGAGGAGGGAAAGATGATAGGAAAGAGAAAGGAAAAAAGAAACGAAGGACAGAAAGAGCGAGAGAAAGAAAGGAAGTCAATCAATGAGAGAAAGCAAAACAAACCATTATAAATAAAGGAGGGGTGAAGAGGTTTTGTCTGGGATGTAAAGGGCAAGAAAAGAAAATCGTTCCTGTGCATGCGTTTGTTTTTATAAGTCCTTTTCCTAAGGAAGTCTGTGAAGCAGCATCCCAGTGGAAAATTGTATTGCTCAGAGTGCTTTACCGAAACACAACTGAGAACTTATTTATCCTAAAATATCCCGTAAAAATGTGTCAATTGACGTGCTGTCAACATTATAGAGCTATAAAATGAGCGTGGATAGTAGCAACATGATCTTATGAGTATTCGCATGTATTTATACTTAAAATGTGTCAATACCACATGCATGCGTATCCAACATTTACTTTGTTTGCATAGGCACTAAACGTACAATATTGATTTATTGACGGCTTCCTAAATTAATTTACGAATGAACAACTTTACAGAACTACAAATGTTTATGAATCTTTATTTAATCTGTGAATACTTCATTCATGGAATAAATTGGTTAATTCTACTATTTATGATCGACGAGATTTCGGGTGATGTGTGCTTTTGAGTGAGATTTACGCGACTTCACAGAGTAGATCGAGTTGGTATGTTGTAAGTAAAATTATTGTCACTGTACATATTTTTGTATCTGTTTCATATTTTTATATTGTTGAAAAGTGGTATTGAATGGTTGTGTGTTGTGTGACCTATGAGTGTGAAGAAGGGAGGTTTCAGTAGCACAATGATGGGCTGCTATAAATAGAATTGGGTTCTGTCATCATTAAAGTTCATATTCCTCTCTGTCAGACTGTATTTAATGCTTGAATATGCTACTAGTCCACCACACATTAAACTAAATGGGTTTGAGAATCCAACAAGCACAACTTTTTCTAATGGTGTCCATACCATATGTTATCTTCCCATTAGCAATTCATGAGTTCCCTGAGGACATCTTCACCAAAGAACAGCGGAAGAGAGGTGCCATACTACTACACGTGCTATGTGTGAGTGAGATGCATCTATCTATCTATCTATCTATCTATCTATCTATCTATCTATCTATCTATCTATCTATCTATCTATCTATCTATCTATCTATCTATCTATCTCATCTCTTCTTGTTGCAGGCCATCTATATGTTCTACGCACTTGCTCTTGTTTGCGACGACTATTTTGTCCCCTCCCTGGAGAAGATCTCAGAGGTAAGTCAAGCCACCTGTCAGACATTTCAACTGGAAAAAGAATGACAACACGTTACTTTTGCCATTTCTCAGAAAACGAAGTGATGACAGCCTTGTTTCCCTGCTCCCATGGGTCAACACTGATGCTATGTCATGAACTCTGGGTTGAGTGTTAATTAACACATCAAGATTGGAAGGTGTGTTTCCTTTTGGGAAATTCCCTTTATTCATGTTCCTTTAGGAAATTACCTTTGTTCACAATTTGTCAGGATTTAATCATTTCTTTAAAAAAGCAGAGATTCATGCCACTGGGAATCCTTGTGAAAAAGAAGTAAACTTAGCATACTTTTAAAAAGAGTACAGAAACAATATACTTTAAAAGAATATACAAAAGTCTGTCAACCTTATGTTCTGTTAGTTTCTGTTTTCATGGACTTTCAGTTTGTTTTCATTTCTCACGTGTCCTTGTGCAGATTCCCGCCACTCATCTGTCTCCTTGGTTACCGTCATTATTAGTTCATATGTGTCAGCTGTGTTTAATTAACTATCCTCATTTGTATTTAGTACTTAAATTGTTCCCTATCCTGCACTCCTGGTCTGGTCACAGTTATGTTATTCGTGTTTGCTATCTGTGTCTGCCTGCCTAAGGGAATAGCATTATTAAAACTATTGTTGTTTGAAACCTTCTTCGTCTGTTCGCCTGCAAACACCCCGTAGGGATGGGCAAATGAAGCTGAAGCACTGATGCTTTCCCCTGATTGTTCAGGGAAAAGATTCGAAGCATCAAGAATTTCGAAAACAACACCATCTTGTGGCAGGTCAAATTTATAGCAGCCACAAACCCGAATGCGCAGCGCCGTTGTTTTATCTATTAAGCGCAAATATAAGCCTGACAATGCTAAATGTTCAGTTTTCTGATAATATAATTCACATAATAAAGTGTGGCAATAAATTTAATGTAAAAATTATATAAATACTAATTATAAAAATACCAACAGAGGACGCTCCGGCACGTAGCTTCATGAGAAATTGTGCTGCGAACTCGATACATGCTTTGAAGCTTTAGTGTCATAAGTAGGCTAACATCACTGCCGTGACAGATGAGATGACAGGACCAAAAATGGACTACATTGATGCATTCACTGCTGTGGCTCATGAAAGACAGAACTTTTTAGTTTTCACCAAAAGATTTTGCCGTCTTGCACTCACCTGCCCTTACGACGACAAGACCCTGAAGTCACTTTTCTGGATCTGGGCAAACTATTTTCATCCCGTCGACCTCACAACTAAACTGGAGAGAGGCCGTCATTAGGTGTTTGGAGAGTTTTGCATTCCGATCCAGAGAACAGCCAGACCCAGAGCAGTAATTCCGTAATTACTTTTATAGGTCATGTATTTGAATATGTAATTACACAAAGTTAATGATAAAGTTGCAATTTAGTACCTTTAAAATATAATGTTAAAATTATTATTATCTGCAGGTACAAATAATCGTTTTTTTGGTAACACTTTAGAATACGGTTCCTTCGTTAATGAAAAACTACACAAGAACCAATGAGTAACACAATATTAACAATCTAGTAACTATTATTAACTAACAAGAAACTCTGATTAACGAGTAAGTAATAGCGCACAGATGAAAGTGGTAGTTCACTATTAAAGGGATACTCCACCAGTTTTTCTTATTAAACTATGTTATTCCCTTAACTAAGACGAGTTGATACATACCTCTCTCGTCTCAGTGCGTGCACTATATCGCTCTGTATTGCCGCAAAACTATGTTAGCACTTAGCTTAGCCCATGCATTAAATATGGGCCAAGCAGAGAAGCGACCAAACACTTCCACGTTTTCCCTATGTAAACACAGTTACTCGAGTAGTGTAACTTGACCTGGGCTGGTGACACAAAATAAACCGTTGCGCTTTTCTAAGCGTTTAAAATTGATGACTATATTGTATGGCGGAATACCATAACAAGTGCTTTTGAGCACTTCGACTTGGCGCAATAATATCTTCACTCGTGAAAAGTCCTCTTACCGGCTCCCGCTTCTCCTCCCCTTCCCTCTGACATTTCCGTCAATACAACCAACGTGACATGCGCCGGTAGTAGTAGTTCGAGCGGAGTTGACGAATTAACAGGTTGTTGGAAGCTAGTTTGTGTACAATAATGGTTAAAGCGTGCATCGTAAAGGGTTGTGAAAATAAGGAGAATGTACATAGTGCTGTCATTTTTCACCGAATTCCAACACACCACATACAGCGGAGAGCTTGGTTAGCTGCTTTGAACAAGAATCCCAAAACACCATCGATGACTCTGAAGAAGTGGCGTGTTTGCTCCGAACATTTCACAAAGGAGGACTATACCTGCACAGGAACACGACTAAAGGATGAGGCTACACCAACAATATTCAGATCACTTACACAAGAAAGAGGATCATCACCCAACGCTGTAAGTGTACTTTTGCATGGTATTTAGTTGTCCTGGAAGTGTCAGTAACCTTAGCTGAATAACATATCTGTGCAATCAGTGCGCTTCTGAGACAGGAAATAAAAAGTTACTGTTTTATTTAGATAAGGACTGAGCTCAGAAAGAAACATGTAGTATAAGCCTTAAACCGTATAACTCCTTAGTATAACGTTATAGTGAGTGACAACATATCTGATTCTCTGTATCTTGAGACTGCAAGGATTCTTGTTCAAAGCAGCTAACCAAGCTCTCCGCTGTATGTGGTGTGTTGGAATTCGGTGAAAAATGACAGCACTATGTACATTCTCCTTATTTTCACAACCCTTTACGATGCACGCTTTAACCATTATTGTACACAAACTAGCTTCCAACAACCTGTTAATTCGTCAACTCCGCTCGAACTACTACTACCGGCGCATGTCACGTTGGTTGTATTGACGGAAATGTCAGAGGGAAGGGGAGGAGAAGCGGGAGCCGGTAAGAGGACTTTTCACGAGTGAAGATATTATTGCGCCAAGTCGAAGTGCTCAAAAGCACTTGTTATGGTATTCCGCCATACAATATAGTCATCAATTTTAAACGCTTAGAAAAGCGCAACGGTTTATTTTGTGTCACCAGCCCAGGTCAAGTTACACTACTCGAGTAACTGTGTTTACATAGGGAAAACGTGGAAGTGTTTGGTCGCTTCTCTGCTTGGCCCATATTTAATGCATGGGCTAAGCTAAGTTCTAACATAGTTTTGCGGCAATACAGAGCGATATAGTGCACGCACTGAGACGAGAGAGGTATGTATCAACTCGTCTTAGTTAAGGGAATAACATAGTTTAATAAGAAAAACTGGTGGAGTATCCCTTTAACTAATCAATAACTACTATTTTTTTAATACCTCCCAGAGAACTACTGAAAAAGTTTATTAACAATCTAGTAACTACTATTAACTAAAAATAAACTCTGATTAACGAATTAGTAAGTAATAGCGCACAGATGAAAGTGGTACTTCATACTTCTATGGGAATTATTAATTATTTGGATCCGTATAAAGTGAAGATCCTGGGAACTAACTAGTAATGACTCAAGTGTTACATGATCTAGTCATGATTTGTGCAACCACACACGAAAGTCATTTCAAGCGTTTGAGATATTTGGTGAACTTTTAAATATACTTTTAGAAAATTTCTTTAGAAGTATGTAGTAACATAGTCATTACTAGTTAGTTCCCATGATCTTCACTTTAGAATACGGATCCAAATAATTAGTAATTCCCATAGAAGTATGTAGTAACACTTGAGTCATTACAAGTTTGTTACCATGATTCTTACAGTAGTTACTAATGAAAAGCCAATAGAATCTTTTAATCACTCACAAGATATGCACACACACAGACACACACACACACACACACACACACACACACACACACACACACACACACACACATACATATATATATATATATATATATGAGCTAGGAGTTTTTTTGGGAGGTAGGCTAAATAATAAAATAACTGTATATGGTATTTGGGTGGCTGATGACTCAATATGCTCCAGTACTCGCTATGACTCTAGTGATTCAATGCCAGTCCAGAGGAATGCCGGAAAACTGCATTTAAAAATCCATTTTTTTTAAATTATTCAGTTGATAAATAGACAGCATAGGCCAATTATTAACAGCTTTCCCAAATCATAAGTCTGCTATGCTATTACATATTGATCATGTAAACAACCTTGTGTATTCGTTTACAGTAGCAGTTAAAATGTTAATTTAGTGCTAGTCATTTGTCCTGCATTGATTAGTTTTGCATGAATTATGAAACTTTTTCAGTAGTTCCCTGGGAGGCATTAAAAAAATAGTAGTTATTGATTAGTTAATAGTGAAGTACCACTTTCATCTGTGCGCTATTACTTACTAGTTCGTTAATCAGAGTTTCTTGTTAGTTAATAATAGTTACTAGATCGTTAATATTGTGTTACTCATTGGTTCTTGTGTAGTTATTCATTAACGAAGGAACTGTATTCTAAAGTGTTACCGTTTTTTTTTTAAATATATACTTTTTGTAAATTGTACATTACATGTGCACATCCAATAGAGCACACTTCTTTTTAACAAGGGAAGGTTGGTTGTTGTACATGGCATTTGGTGTGGTATCCATGAGTGCAGATAAATATCTTGAAACATTGTGTAAGACACTGTACAAGGAATCGTCAAAGAGACAGTTTTATTATTATTGCTTGTAATCATGATTAATCTACTGTATATAATGCTTTTCGCTAGAATCTGCAGCTGAGTGAAGATGTGGCTGGAGCTACTTTTATGGCTGCAGGAAGTTCTGCTCCCGAATTATTTACTTCCTTAATTGGTCAGTTTTCTTTTTCACTACTACCTACACTTGATTGGTTATGATTGGTTAAGATGTGCATATACTACTTTTTATATAATACATTGCAAAAGTCCTGTCCTCAAAACTGTGATGACCGATTGATGCATTTTTTTTTTTTTACATTTTTACCTTTTTTTTTAAAAAAGGTACATCATAATTTACTCACCTTTATTACAAACCCATTGAACACAAAATGAGACATTTTAAATATTCAAGTAGTTATTTTGCATACAACGAAAGCATATAATGTCAAATGCAGTATGGCAAGACTTTCAGTCAAGCTTATATTGAAACTGTTCAATACTTTAAATAGACATTACATTAGTATGACTTTCTTTTACAAGACGTGATTTCCTGTAAATCTGCTTTGAAACAATGTGTATTGTAAAAAGCAGCACACAAATAAATAATAATTGACTTGATGAAGTTACCAGGGACTGTCAAGCTCTACTGAGGACAGAAATTTAAGTCCTTATTTACTGAAAATCTTGTTCAAATGAATATTAAATCTTTCAGTTTGTTACCTTCAAACAGTTATTATATTCCTTCAGAAAAAAAGCTGAAACATTCTTCAAAAGTTAATCCTTTTGTGTTCTTTGGATGAAATGTATACAGGTTTGGAACAACATCAAGGTATATTTAGGTGTTCTTTATCAAACTAATTAAATGGCTAAACTGTGCATTTTTACCAAGTCCATTGAGTTCTTTTATATATATAAATAATTTAAACCACATTGTAAAATCTGACATTTCTTTAATGATCAATGTAATTCCTCTGCCACTTATTGTTACCATTGTTCATGTGCTTGATGGCAGGTGTATTTATCACAGAGGGGGATGTCGGCGTAGGCACCATTGTAGGGTCGGCTGTCTTCAACATACTGGTCATCATTGGAGTGTGTGGCATCTTTGCCCGTCAGGTAGACATTATGATCTACCAATCTGACCTCATCATTCATTCCTCTCAGCTTATGATAAAATTTTAGCAGAAGCATAAAATTGTGTGAAGAAAGTACAAATGAAAAATAAACTTGCAATTGCAAGAAAAAAAAGTCAGAATTATGAGCTGACACTTGGAATAAGAACATTTGAAATAAAAATATTACAACACTTTCTAGTGTGTCCATTTGTGCCCTAGACGGTGGTCCTTACCTGGTGGCCTATGTTCAGAGACTCGTTGTACTACATCTTCTCAGTGTTGGCCTTGATTTTGGTGAGTATATGGGTACATATGAGAGAGGACAAAAGAGAAGAGAAATAGTATAAAGCAATTTATATTGTTTTAATAAGGCATGGTTTTGCAAATAGGTGTTCATGAGGTAACTGCAGGGAGCATGAGTTGATGAAATGCTAATGAATTCATTCAACTGAATGTAACATCGAAATAACCAAATTGGGCTGCAGAATTTGTTGAAATAAAACAAAAATAGCAATATATATATTATTAAATCGAGATTATCAAATCGAAGAAGTTCCCTTTTGATTGGAACTCAATGCTGCATAGTGACTTTGGCACTGTTAGAGATCGCCCTCGCGATCGGAGGCATAATAAGACCAATGCAACAGGAAATCCCAATTGAGGTGAATTTATTGTGAAGACAGCGCAAATCCAACAGCAAAAACAAAAACAAAAACAAAAAAATAATAATAATAACAAAATAAATGTTGAAGAGAAAATAATATAAATATTTACAAGTTTTTCGTGGGAACCTAACCACAACAGCAATTGTAGCGTTTGGTTAACAAACTCTCTGGAACCCAAACTTCTATTGGTTTGCTTTCACTTCACATAACCAACCTGACGCTCTATCTTCCCATGTACTAACTCTGGCAGCCATTTATAGTCTAGGCCACACCCCTGGAGTGTACCATTCTACAGGCAAGTTTTTACTTTCTTACATATGCACTTCTTATCACCTTTATGCATATAAAACAACACCTATCCATGGTTAAATTACACAATAACACAATAGAACAATGCAACTAATGATTTAATACATATAAACCTTGTTTTACAGGATTATTGGAACCCCCCCCCCCCCCCAGTTACGTCATACCCAACATGGTTTCTCCCAATCAGACAGCTCGTCCACCATGTTTAAATACTGTACTTTTAAAACAATACAGGTTTGGTCACTGTTGTTTCCCAAACAGGTAAGTTATTAATATGTAACCTAAGCTTCAATAAACATTTCAAATCCAACATGTGTATTGTGGTTATTGATAATAATGAATGAACAATGTTAGCGGCTAATAATACCCAAACACATTGTACATATCCACTACACATAACGAACAAATACACATCGTACCCTCTCATATCTTAAACACATTATACACAATACCTACAAACATTCACAAACATTGCACAAGTCTGAGTATACATGATATCAATGTCAGTAAACACACTGCACTAATGCTACGACAATACATGTGTGTGTGTTTGTGTGTGATATGGTGTACGTGCATACAGTCCATTGATGATCATGGGGTTACTCCGTGACATTTCCTCCCCCCTCCCTTTGACACCCCCTGTGGTGTCCTAGAGAAAAAATCAGCCGCACAGTTCTCAGGACCAGTCCGATATAATACCTCAAAGTCAAAGGGTTGTATAGCTAAAAACCAGGGTGTAATACGGACATTAGTGTCTCTCATGCGCCCCAACCAAGCTAAGGCCCGATGATCAGTCTCTAGGGTGAATTTTCTACCCAACAGGTAATATCTAAAGGAATCCAAAGCCCATTTCACAGCTAAACATTCTTTTTCTACCGTTGATTATCTTGATTCTTTTGGAAGAAGTTTCCTGCTAATGTAGGCAATGGGTTGTAACTCACCAGGTTGTCCTTGCAGAAGTACAGCCCCCAGGCTGAACTCTGAAGCATCAGTCTGAACCGTAAAAGCCTGATCAAAGTTTGGACTCTTTAAAACAGGCTCTTCACACAATGCATCTTTCAAATCCTTAAAAACACTCTCACACTCTGCAGTCCAATCAATCTTATTAGGTTTATCCTTCTTTGTGAGGGTAGTAAGAGCTACGGCTCTTGCAGAGAAGTGAGGGATGAAACGTCTGTACCATCCAACTAGGCCGAGGAAAGATCGTACCTGCTTCTTTGAAGTAGGTTGCTCAGCATGTTTGATGGCTTCAATCTTCCCGACTTGAGGACGAATAACTCCATGTCAAAGCTTATACCCCAGGTAAGTAATTTCCTTTTTGGCAATAGCACACTTGTCCGGATGATTGGTAAGTCCTGCTGATTTTATTCTTGCAAGTACTTCCGTTAGATGTTGTAGATGCTCCTCCCATGTTTCACTGTAAATGACAATGTCATCCAGGTATGCTGCTGCAAACTTCTCAGTTCCCCGGAGAATCTGATCGATCATTCTCTGGAATGTTGCAGGAGCTCCGTGAAGCCCGAATGGTAGGACCCGGAAATGGTAGTGTCCAAAAGGCGTTTTAAAGGCTGTCAACTCCCTGCTATCTGAGCTCAATGGTATCTCCCAATAGCCTTTGCATAAGTCCAGTGTGGTGAGAAACTTTGCACTCCCAAGTCTTTCTATTAAATCATCAATTCTGGGCATGGGGTATGGGTCAAATTTACTCACTGCATTGAGTTGTCTGAAGTCCAAATAAAATCTAAGTGTTCCATCCTTCTTTGGAACTAATACAATGGGATTATTCCACTCACTGGAATATAGTTCTATGATTTCCATTTCCTGCATTGTCTCAATCTCCTGCTTCATGGTGAGTACTAACTTCTCTGGCACTCTGTAAACACGTTGATGTATTGGTCAATTATCTTTCAGGTAAATGTGATGTTGGACAAGGTCTGTTTTACCTGGTGTTTTCAGGAATAGTTGTTGAGGGATGCTCTCCTGCAGTTGTCCCCTCTGTTCCGCATTCAGATGTTGCAAATTCAAGAAACAGTCATCCCGATGAACAAGTACTGCTCATCCACTTCATCCTCCTCCTGAACCGCCCTCACCATCAGCTCCTTTACAGCATTTGCTGTTGTCTCTGGCTGGGAAGCTTGTTCATGCCACTTTTTCAGCATGTTAATGTAGAAGATCTGTAAAGGTTGTTGCCTCGATGGAATTTCAATCTCATACGTTACGGAACCAACTTTCCTTTTTACCTGGAACGGACCTTGCCATTTCGCTAGAAGTTTGTTGTCTGATGTTGGAAGTAACAACAATACTTGCTCTCCTGGTTGAAATGTTCGTGTCCTGGACTTCTTGTCATACCAAGCTTTCTGTTTAAGCTGTGCCTGTCGCAGATTCTCTTGAGCTATGGTGGTAGTTTGCTGTAACTTTTCCCTCATTTTAAGCACACACAAGAGTATTTTCTGTTTGTTCTGTTCTGTATGTCCCAGAGACATACTTTTTAAACATGCTTTTCAGGGTCTGATTGAATCGCTCTACTAGGCCATCAGTCTGGGGGTGGTAAGGGGTAGTATGCACTCTCTTAATACCCAGCAATTGATAAACCTGATGCAAAGTACGACTCATGAAATTAGTGCCCTGATCAGTCAGTATCTCTTTAGGTATCCCTACATGTGAGAAGAAATGAAGAAGTGCGGTTGCAACTTGATTTGCAGTAACTTCTCTCATAGGATAAGCCTCAGGGTATCTGGTTGCATAGTCACAGATCACCAGAATAAATCTGTTCCCTTTCTGACTTGTTTCCACAGGTCCCACAACATCTACAACTATTCTCTCAAATGGAATATTAACAGCAGGAATGGGCGCTATGGGAACACTTCTGCATGAGCCGGTGTCTGAAGACAGTGCATAGATTACGGGTCCGCAACAAAATATAGCAACAAAATAAGGCAGAAGGAAATGTTGAGCAGACGGGTGTTCCCCTTTCTTTCTCTCCTTCCTTTGACTATGTACAAACAATGATCTCATCATTCTTTTACATGAATCTACGTGTTTCTTACATCTTTCTGCCAGTATCTAAAAAATAAAGTTATATTGACAACACTTCTAGCCATCTTCCAGACTGTGTTGTAACTGGCTGATTATTGGCTGTGTTTAAGAAGCTCTCTATGTTAGCACTTTCCTCTCTATTTTAAATGCTAAATTGGCATCAGGATCTGAGGAGTTTTAGATGTAGGTTATATATATATTAGTATATTGATGTGTCTCATTTTTTACAGCTGAGGCATATCTGCAGACCTCGAGTTCCTTCCTGGGGTCTTTCCATAGTTCTGGAAGTCTTATTAGAAGCTCTGGTTGAGCCCTTGGAGTCAGACTCAGAGATGTCTCTGAGATTGCTTAAGAGACTGAGCAGAGAAAGAGCAGAGGTTGAGCAACTGGAGGCTTGGTGAAGAGCTAACAACCTCTGCATTAATGCTAAGAAAACGAAGGAAATGATTGTGGATTTTAGGAGGGTCGTTAGGAGCCTTCCTGTTCTTATCTACATTGGAGGAACACCTGTTGAGGTCATCCCTAGTTTCAAATATATGGGGATATACATCGACCATGACCTAACCTGGCATACTAATGTCATGAGTATAATAAAGAAGGCCAATCAATGGCTGTACTTCTTGAGGAGGCTCAAGAGGGCTGGGCTGGGCACCGCAGTCCTTAAATCCTTCTATAGGTGTGCGGTGGAGAGTATCATCACGTCATGTGTTACTGTGTGGTTTGGAAACTGTTCTGCCTCAGACAGGAAGGCTCTACAGCTGTCTGTGGTGAAATCGGCACAGAGGATTACTGGCGGCAGTTTTCCAATGTCACAGACCTGCCGGGCTCCTCCTCTTTGCTTTTTTTCCTGTTTATTGCGTCTCCCTTACAGGTGGGCGAATCACAGGTGTGGCGTGGTTTCTCTTGTTGCATACACTTTTATTTCCCAACCTAACATCTATACTGACTTTATTTAACCTACGTTGTTAATTCTTTATCTTTAATAAATATATTTCTTTATATGGCAATTCCGCGTGGTCTTCCCTCTCTGGTTGCATAGCCTAGAATAGGCAGGATGTAACACCAACAATTGAGGATATTACAGTAGTAGATGCAGGGACAGGGCTGCCAGTATTATGAAGGACTCTTCCCACCCTGCCTATGGACTGTTTGCCCCGCTTCCCTCAGGAAGAAGGTTGCGCTCCATCCAGGCAAGAACAACTAGGCTCAGGAACAGTTTTCTTTTTCCAGAGGCGACAAATTATTGCTCTTCTACTCTGCGTGCAATAATATAGTGCATGTGTAATACAGTTTCGATGTTTTTTTTTAAAATAACAGTATTATTTAGACATTTTATGTGCAATATACTATTTCATTTCAGTCCTAATTTATCACTAATTATTGCACTGTTTTTATTCTTGCATTGTCTATTCGAGTTTTTTATTGCTATTATGCTATTTATTGACGAAGCTGCTTAGACATACTCCTAGACATACACTGTAAACACTTCATAATCTATCCAAAACAGGTCAACAAAATCTTGTCTAAACCTTCATATTACGTCTGTAACGTATTATAAATCGTATTTATTTTATATTATGGAGCATATAATTGTTAATTTGCAGTTTAATACGATGCTTATACAAAGACATTTTATTTCAACACATTCTGTCGATTTCACTTATCTCAGTTTAGCAATATAGTTTGGGAAAAGCCAAGTGTACATGTTCATGTAAAAATAGCATGTTTACTAATGTAAGTATGTGAAGTGTATGAAACATCTGCGCCATTCATTCATACAGACACGCAACATGCAGGATTCATATTTAAACAGTCTTTTTGTAGTTTACAGACACTAGTCCACATCGCGATTAGAATAAAGAACTTAAGAATAAAGAACTTACCCTTCACAACAATCCTCAGCTGGGTCCTTTGCTCCTGCAAACCAGACTGCTCTTATTCTGAGGTCAATTATTCCAGGATTATTCCTCACCACGTCCCAAGATGACATACATGTACATGAAGTACATGAATCTGATTAATCTTGTGGGCGTTGACACTGTTTGCATGGATCGTCTCATAACATTAGCATTTGAATAGCGTGCGCTCTGCGTAGCGACATCTTTTACAGTTTAATATAACCATAAATGACAGAGTATTTTAAGTCGATTTTGCTGCATGTGAAGAAAATCCAGCAAAACACGCACAATGCGTTTGTGAATTTCATGCGTCTATTTGTGGTCTTAGTGACACGCTGAAGCTATGTCACGTGACTATGCTGTTGGCCAATTGGGATTGGCGTTTTCCACACATGCTTCAGACACCGGCTCACTCAGAAGCTTTCCCATAGCATCAACGTCATGATGCATGATGTGACCATTAACCGACGTCAGAGAACCGTGAACTTGCGAATGTGTCATTAAATTATTGAAATATTAACTTAAGATCTCAGGGAACACTTAAAGTAAATATTTTACATCTTAGAGGTTTGGCTGAAAAAAAGTTTGTGAACCCCTTAAAAGTATAAAGACTCAATAATGACGGTCAGCGCGATTTACTTCTGTGGAGTTTTCATTAAAATTATACATGAAGAATTCATTATCAAATCACAGTAATTTTATCCCTTCATTTGTCCACCTTTCTCTAGGTTATCTATGATGAAAGAGTTGTATGGTAAGTCTTATAACTGTATGTTTCTTCTACACCCATGTCCACGTGTTCAAGCAGAGTAGTCTCATTATTTAGAAGCATGAGAAAGTTAATATATTTATACTTATATGAGATCTTTTTATATATTAGAGTTGTATTCGCTAACGATCTTTGTATCCATTGTTATAGGTGGGAATCCATGCTTCTCATCTCCATGTATGGAGTCTATATCCTTATCATGAAGTGAGTATAAATAATGCTGTTCTCCATCACATTGCCTTTAGAAAGCATTCAGAGTAGTATTTTATTCATGAAGTAAAGTATCCCTCCACTTTTATCACCCTTTTTTGGAACATTTTAGAAGATATTTTAAGATTTTCTAAAACACCAAACCCATTAACATGCAATTAAGAGAAAGCATAACATTCATTTTGCATTCATACTAGAACTATATTCTTTCGAATGGTTATTTCCAAAATAAGTACTCTTTAAAAGTATGCTAAAGCATATTCTTTTGCATGTGGGATATCAGTATATTAGACACATCAGAGATATTAGAGTAATTAAGTACTTTACAACATTGGAGAGAACATTGCTCCACCTACAGTACTTTCAAAAAAAGCGAGACACTTGTCAAGTCTTATTATGTTTTATTAGTATAGCATATTGTTAACAAACCATACTGTTTCAAAGCACTCTTACTGAAAATTGTGTCTGAAAACTCCTAGTCAGCAAGTCAAAGGGTAACATGTAATGGAAAAACTCCCAAGATGGTTAGGTTGAGAGGAAGAAACCTTGGGAGGAATTTAGAAAGTGTAACATGTAATCCTAGAATTAATACTACAGTACTCGTTGTCTTTGTCTGGCTCTAAATCCCAAATGAAGTTATGAAATAAAGCCTAGACTGAAACGTATTTTACACAGACCTCCTTCTTGCTTCAATCATATTCGTTCTCAAGCATCTCTTCTCTTAATTGCTACAGGTTAAGAATTTCCAATTTCAAGCTAATACATCACACCTCTTTCCTCCATATGAGAGAGAGGACCCCGTTTCATTTATTGTTTAGAAAGGAGCCTGGATGAGAGACAGTGTTGTACAGACAACACAGCTTCTAGAGAGATAAGGATATTCTAGATGACAACAGTCTTCATTAAAGACCTTTTAAGGCCATTAGGGGAAGCTTGAGATAAACATCCCTGCTCTCTGTTTTATTGGAGGAGGGAAACTAAAGCATGTTTTGATGCAGAGGTGTTGAAAATACAGGATACTACATACTTATCTCATACAGATACAACAACCTATGTTGACAATATGAAGAGTAGGTTGTGTTTTGGAGGCTGGTGTGCCTCAAGAGAAACAGCAACTGAAAAACCCTTTGAGAAACTATATTATATTATTTAACTGTGTAACTGAAAAATGTACAATAATGCATTTCTTGATACGTTTTAAAGAACTATAGTTTGAATAGTTAGCAATGAATTTCAAGAATTTACATTTGTGCCACACATTTAAAAGTTTCACCTAAAAATGGGCAACATCATTTTGGGCAACATCACAGCTTCATGACAGGTAAGTATGCATGCAAGTAATAATGAAAAGTGCTTAAAATATCTGATGAAATTAAGTGAGATGAACAAGAACTAATAATTTTCACAAAAACACCCAAATAATGCTCTTAGACATTGTATATACAGTAATTTGTTTTTAGCACTGAATACTTACAAGAAATGTGTCTAACAGCTTTAGAGATAAAGCATAATTAAGAATTTCTAAATATATAAAGAACAATTACAGATAGTGCTGCTTAAGTAGACACCAGGTACTCAAAACTGTCTCACTAGAGGGTGCTAAAATTATACCAAGAGAATGAAGGCATATCAGGAGTGAGGATATACTGTATACTACCAGTCAAATGTTTGGAATAAGAAAGAGTTTTTAAATGTTTTTTTTAAAAGAAGTCTCTTATGCTCACCAAAGCTGCATTTGTTTGATCAAAATACAGGAAAAAGTAATATTGTGAAATATTAGAACATTTCAAAATAACTGTTTTCTATTGTAATATACCGTATTTTAAAAATGTAATTTATTCCTATGATGCAAAGCTGAATATTCAGCATCATTAATCCTGTCTTTAGTGTCACGTGATTCTTCAGAAATCATTCTATTTGCTCTTATTATCAACGTTGAAAACAGTTTTACTGCTTTTTAGGGTTCTTAGATTAATAGAATGTTCAAAAGAACAGCATATTTGAAATTGAAATCTTTTGTAACATTATAAATGTCTTTAAAAGTTATTTTAAATTACAATAATATTAAACTATTAGTTATTTGTGATCAAATAAATGCAGCTTTAGTGAGCATAAGTCTCCTTTCAAAAACATGAAAAAATCTTACCGACCCCATACTTTTGAACAATAGTGTATACCGGTATTTATATAATAAAATTTAAATGAATAAAATATGACACCATTTGTTTTCTAGTCTGTCAGAAACAGAAACTCAAACTGTTGGTTGATTTAGCCTGAAAGTCGGCATGAAACTGAAGTTGCGATAACCTTTTCTTCCATATTGTGACATATCAGAGTGAAACGGCTTCTCGAACAAGAAAATTTTTGAATGGGATTTGATTTTGTCCATGGGGAATTGATCGGGTGGTTGTGGTTTGCTATTGGTCGGCCTCATGTGAGTGACAGGTTGTCACACCCTCGCGCCAGTAAACACGTCATCAGAGAAGAGAAGTCACTGCAAGAGGGAGAAGTTATTTTAATCAAAGACTACAAGGCACATGAATATTGTGTAACAATGACGTGTACGGATAAATCACTTATAATAAATATGTGAATTTTCATGTTTGATTTCATGGTGACTTTAATCTCATTTGCAGGTTTAACCGTCAGATTGCCAGCTTTGTCCAAAGATCATGTGGTAGTCCAGCTCAGTGTTGTGTCAGGAGAGAAATGCCCACAGATAAAGAGGGTGATGAAGTGGGAGTCAGTTGCAACACCTCCATGGTGCTGTTGAAGAAAGGTACTCATGCATGCATGTTTTTATTTTCTATTGCAGGAATGCAGAACTTCCAAACTGGTGGTTCTTCTTAATATGTCTTTATTTTCTGTGTTGTTCTCAGCTCCAGCAGACTCAGGGCAGGAATCTCAAGTAGTGATGGTGGATGAGCTGCTGATCTTGAGACCACACCAGCTCTCATTCCCGGAGGCTGGGCTACGTGTTATGATCACACCGCATTTCTCGCCACGTACCCGTCTGTCTATGGCTGGACGCATGCTCATCAGTGAGGTGAACTTGCATTTTTTTTTCATGTTACCTAATAATACTGATGTGTGCGTGTGTGTGTGTGTGTACCGTATATATGGATCAATGACATGTCGTGCATATTTTTCTGTCCAAGTGCATTATTTCTATTTAATAAAGTTTGATAAATTCATGACATATAAAGTATCACTTAAGTCTATTATAGTTTGAGTTCATTTTTAGTTCAGTTAAATAATACACATTAGTTTTTGTTTTGTTATCTTAAATCCCCAAAATGTCAGGTGGTGCAACTGTCCGAACAAATGAACAGACTAAGAAACTATTTAAAATGGTGTCTTAATAATGACAAATAAAAAACTAAACACTATTGCATAATTTTAGGTTTGAAATCTTTATATAAACACATTTTTATAAATATCAGTAGTTTTAAAGCTGTTGAGATAATTGAACAACTTTTGTACAGCGATTTGTATGTCAGGGTGGCACAACTGCAAACATGGCTCTTTTATGATGAATTGACAAGGTAATAACATAAACATGATAATGAATCATCCAGAGGAGCCCAAATGATCCTTGTGGCAGAGTGAAAATATGTGATCTCTCAAAGAAAACTGTAAAAATACTGTAAAAAACGTCTCGGTTACAGATGTAACCCTCGTTCCCTGAGTAGGGAACGGAGACGTTACGTCGGATGACGGAGAATGGGGGTTTCGCTTAGAAAGCCAGTCCTCTTCGAGTATTAAAAAACGAGCCAATGGCAAGGAAATGCCATGGGTCTGCGGAATTTGCATAACGTATCCCCGCCTCACCACGTGGGTATAAAGGGAGGATGCGGACGCAAACGCAGCTATGTCTTCGCTGAGGAGCCGAGACTGAACTCAGGCGTCTACCCAGCGGTACAGCGGAAGTGGCAGGGAGACGTAACGTTACATCCGTAACCGAGACGTTCCCTTTCGTAGTCACTCCGAGTTACGTCGGATGACGGAGAATGGGGGTCCCCCGTGTAATCACGCCACCTTCACAGCTGTCTTCCAGTGCCCTTCGAAAGTCTGATCCCCTGTCGTGAACTTAGCACGGACGAGGAGTCCTACTTAGCACAGGAATACCAAGGTACACTGGGGAGCATATCTCAGAGGAGATATGCCGCAGTATGCCTACCCGTAGGGAGGACTTACGAATACACATATGGCCCAAGGGGGCTACATATGGAGGAACACTGGAGTACCAACCCGTAGGGTGGCTAGAATTTCAACTCCAGGAGTGAGCACACTGCCGAGGTGGCTTGCCGAGGGAAGACACATGCTCAGAGAGGCTTACAGTGGAAATACACATGTGGGAGTTTACTAGCAGGAACCATGCACACGGAGGCACCTAGCCGACGCCCAGGCAATAACATTGGCGCCAGCATCAACAGTGCTGGAGGAACTCAGGGCTTCAATAGAAGGCTCAGCTGAGGAATAATCGCACTTATCAAGTCTGTGGAGTGGAATGGCGAGCAAGCGAAGACACCTGAGCGGGTCCAGTACTGGCCGGGTGAGCGAGTACAAGAGAGGACACAGGCTCCATTCGGAGATTAAGAATCTGCGAATGTGTTGGGTGTCGCTCAGCCTGCAGCTCTGCAGATGTCTGCCAGCGAGGCGCCATGCGCTAGAGCCCAAGAGGAAGCCACACTCCGGGTGCAGTGCGCTGTCACACCAAGGGGGCACGGTCGACCTTGCTGTTGGTAAGCCAAAGCAATGGTGTCCACTATCCAGTGAGACAACCTCTGCTTCGAGAGAGCCCTTCCCTTCTGGCTCCCACCATAACAGACAAAGAGCTGGTCTGAGGTCCTGAAACACTGCGTTCTGTCTACGTAAGCACGGAGGGCGCGTACTGGACAGAGCAGTGCCAAGGCTGGGTCTGCCTCCTCCATGGGCAGCGCTTGCAGGTTCACCACCTGGTCCCGGAAGGGAGTGGTAGGAACCTTGGGCACATATCCAGGCCGGGGTCTCAGGATCACGTGAGAGTAGGCCGGCCCGAATTCCAGGCACGCTTCGTCAACGGAGAATGCGTGTAGGTCCCCCACCCTCTTGATGGAGGCCAGTGCAACCAGGAGCGCTGTCTTCATAGACAGGAACTTAATCTCAACTGATTGCAGAGGCTCAAAGGGAGCCCTCTGCAGGGCATATAAGACCACTGAGATGTCCCAAGAGGGTACGAGAGGAGGGCGAGGAGGATTCAGTCTCCTCGCTCCTCTCAGGAACCTGATGATCAGGTCGTGCTTTCCCAGAGACTTACCTTCAACTGTATCGTGATAAGCGGCGATAGCGGCCACAAGTGATGGTAGCCGCCACCACAGGTGGCAGGGTACTCAAACCTGCCTCGTCCCATCCAGGAGCCACACGTGGAGTCTCCACAGATCAGGACGAGGGTGCCATAGGGTGCCCCGTCTCTGAGAAAGGAGGTCCTTCCTCAGAGGAATTGGTCAAGGAGGTGCTGTCGTGAGGAGTATCAGTTCGGAGAACCAGGTCTTGGTGGGCCAGTATGGGGCGACCAAAATGACCTGCTCCTCGTCCTCCTTGATCTTGCACAGAGTCCGTGCGAGAAGGCTCACTGGGGGAAACACATACTTGTTTAGGCCCTGCAGCCAGCTGTGCGCCAGTGCATCCGTGCCGAGCGTGCCCTCGGACAGGGAGTAATACAGGGCGCAATGGGATGAGTCGTGGGAGGCAAACAGATCTATCCGTGCGTCCCCGAACTGGTCCCATATCAGCTGGACCGACTGGGGATGGAGTCGCCATTCGCCAGAGGTTGGCCAGAGCCGTGACAGCTCGTCGGCTGCAAGGTTCCGCACTCCTGGAATGTAAATAGCACGAAGGGACCTCAGGTGCTTCTGACTCCATAAGAGGAGGTGGCGTGCGAGTTGCGACATACGGCGAGAGCGTAGACCACCCTGACGGTTGATGTACGCTACTGTCGCGGTAATGTCTGAACGGACTAGTACGTGTTGACCCTGGAGCAACGTATGGAAGCGGTGCAGGGCAAGGCGTACTGCCAGCAACTCGAGGCAATTGACATGCATGAGGTGCTGGGGTCCTGTCCAGGAGCCCGCGGCTGCATGTCTATTGCACATGGCGCCCCAGCCCGTGGCAAAGGCATCTGTGGAGACAACAACATGCCTGGAAACTCGTTCTAGGGGAACACCGGCCCGTAGAAAGCTGAGGTTCCGCCACGGGGTGAAGGTCTGACGGCAGGTCGGAGTCACTGGGACTGGGAGTGTGCCATGATGCCATGCCCACCTCGGGACTCGATCGCGAAGCCACAGCTGAAGTGGTCTCATATGAAGCAATCCGAGTGGCGTTGCCATGGCTGCAGATGCCATATGCCCCAGGAGCCTCTGAAATAATTTCAGTGGGACCGCACTCTTGCCCTCGAACTGTCGAAGACAAGTCAGCAGTGAGTGTGCGCGCTCGCTCGTAAGCTGCGCGGACATGGCGACCGAGTCTATCTCCATACCGAGAAAAAAGATCCTCTGCACGGGGCAAAGTTTGCTCTTCTCCCAGTTGACCCGAAGGCCCAGACGGGCTAGGTGCCGGAGCACTAGGTCTCTGTGACAGAGCCAGCCCGAATGGGAGAACCGCGTACTGGTATGCCTGCTCCTCGAAAGCAAACCGAAGAAACGGTCTGTGTCGAGGTAAAATGGAGACATGAAAGTAGGACAGCGTCCTTCAGGTCTATCGCTGCAAACCAATCCTGGGGCCGAACACATTCGAAAATGCGTTTGGCCGTAAGCATCTTGAACGGCAGCCTGTGAAGGGTGCGGTTCAGGACGCGCAGGTCCAGGATCGGCCATAACCCACCGGTTTTCTTGGGGACAATGAAGTAGGGGCTGTAGAACCCTGACCTCATCTCGGCTGGAGGGACAGTCTCGATTGCACCCTTCGCCAGCAGGGTGGCAACCTCCGCTCTCATGATCAGGGCATTGCCACCAACCACCGTAAGCGGACTCCCCTGAAGCGGGGAAGAGACCGTGCGAACTGAATCGCATAGCCGAGCCTGATAGTTCAGGCGACCTAGCGGGACAGATTGGGGAGCTCTAACCAAGCCCCCAAAAACTGATCCAGTGGAATCATCCGAGCCACAGGCGTCCCCGCGGAGGGGCAGCGAAGCGGAGTGACCAGCCCAGTCGAGGGTGGCATAGCGGCCCTGAGCGTGTGCACGGTCATACTCCGCGCCCTGACAGAGGAGACCAGGGAAGGACCAGCGTTCCACGGGGGTCTACTCTGCCAGGGATCTGGCGATAGAGGGGGACGAGAGTGGTGTGGTCCGGAGACGGCACACACTGTCATCCGCACCCTCAGAGACAGAGGGGAACGAGAGTGGTGAGGCTCAGGGGCGTCGCGCACTGCCATCCAGCTCTGTGTGCTCAGAGATGGGATGCAGCTCTTTGGAGAAAAGATTCTCCCCCAGCCCTCCACCGGGGGAAGGAGTGGGCCTGCAACCACTCCCTGAAGAACTGCAAGCCATATCTGAGCTGCCCGTAACGGGAGCGCCGCATAGCCTGGCGTACAGCGGGGCTGGTACGGGCAGGGGCACCTCCCTGCGACCACCTCCACGGCCCGGCCCGGTGCTGCTGGGGCCGGGCGGGAGGGGGCGGAAGTCGCAGGAGGGCGCATTCGGCGGCAAGCGGACTGAGGCGTCTGAGCCGGCGGCTGATTGGCAGCAGAAGCCGCAGGGTCAGACAAAAAGCCACAGTCCACTTCTGGGCGGCCGAGAACTGTTGGGCAGAGTTCTCGACCGCGCCGCCGAAGAGGCCAGCCTGGGATATGGGGAAGTTGAGGAAACTGGTTCACTCAGCCTCGCGCACATCAACCAGGTCAAGCCAGAAATGTCTGACCACGCATGTGGACATCACCTGACTCAGGGAGCGTGCGGTCACCTTCGTCGCTCGTAGAGCAAGGTCGGTGACGGCAGGCAGCTCAAAGATGAGCCCAGAATCAGCCCTACCCTCGTGCATGTCATTGAACACCCAGAAGGATGGCAATAACACACAATGAGGTGGCAGCCTGCCCCGCAGCTCTATAGGTCCCCGCCACCGGAGTAGACAAGAACCTACAGGCATTGGAGGGGTGCTTAGGGTTGCCACACCAGGTGGAGGCGCTGTGGGGACACCTAAGTGTTGCCACAGAACACTCCACAGGGGGGAACCCCAGTGTACCGTAGACTGCGGCCTCTACGAGGGCAGAGAAGGCGGAAGAGGCCGCTGAGCGGTCGCGAAAAGTCAAAGGAGACTTCCACGATCTCATGGCCTCTTCATGCACATCCGGGTAGAAAGGATTTGGGTTCGCCACCCCCAAAAACCAATCATCAGCCTCAAGTGCTCGGGATATGGCAGAATTTTCCACACAAACCCGATACTCGTGGCAGCCCGGGAAAGCATAGCTGTGAACTCTGAATCAAACTCGCTATGCTAGCACATCCGAGGACAGCAGCACAGACGAGCCATCTCCAGAGGACTCCAGCTCACCTTGTGATGCGGCGATAAACATGATTTAATAATAAACATGATCAGCTGGGGGAGCGAATGAGAACGCGGGCCCGCGGGCGGGCCGGCGAACCCACTCGGGACCACGTGGGTTGCAACGTGAAAGACGGGGTGTGGACCGAGGAATTTTCGTCGGTTTAGTTCCAGACCTGGCGTCTTAGTCACCCTGGCCACCAGCCGAAGTATTATCTCACGTGGAGAAAAATAGATCGGGTTGTGGATGAGGGGACTCTCACTCTATTGAGCTCACGGAGTCTCGACCGTTATACATTGCGATGGTCACGTTCCCACTGAGAGAACGTGACACACCCACGAGCGCTGTCTGAGCGTGATCAAAGCCCAAACACGTCAAAGAGCGCTCGCGCCCAACAGCTGAATCTATCAGAATTCTGCACTCAGAAATACACGGGCAGATCGTCTTTAGAAAGATGCGTCTTTAAAAAGACGTGCCGCGTGCACGCTCTTTTAGTGAGAGGAAAAAACTCAGCGGATGTTGAAGCGACCAGGGAGAGACACACAGACCGGCAGACCGCTGCTCAGATCGCAGGCAATATGAAACTCGCTGGATACCGCTGTCACACCAACACCAGAGAGTTCGCTCGCCTCGAAGAGATGTAGTCACTGAAAATACTCAGGATTTGGCTTGTGGAGTGAAGAGATTATCTTGGCTCCGAAGCGAAAACATAGCTGCATTTGCGTCCGCATCCTCCCTTTATACCCACGTGGTGAGGCGGGGATACGTGATGCAAATTCCGTAGACCCATGGCATTTCCTTGCCATTGGCTCGTTTTTTAATACTCAAAGAGGACTGGCTTTCTAAGCGAAAACCCCATTCTCCATCATCCGACGTAACTTGGAGTGACTACGAAAGGGAACTGTTAATTTCAAGCATGGGTAGGCTGGTACACTTTCCATATCAGGTGGTACAACTACAACATACTATTTGGTTGTATTGGCTGACATAAAAAGGAATTTTAACACTTTGAAATGTTATTTAACGACTGAAACTTGTTTAAACACATTGTTCATGACTCAAAAATATGCATTACATCAGTTTTGAAAAGATAAAAAAAAAGCTTTATTTGTCAATGTATATATTTCTTTGAATGGCAATTCATTTACTTTTCCTGTCATTCAAATTCAAATTCCAACTGATAAATGGAAAGGGGGAAGACATTCTTAAATTAAGAATATTACCCAACTCTGCATGAAAATGTAAATTCATCGCTTTTCCTTCTCTTTACCATCTCTCCCCTGCACATTTCAGAGACAGAGGCTGCTTAGGGAGAGCAGGACCCCAGTGAAGACATTTAGTTCTAGAGGGATAGTAAATGGAGGAAGTGCTGAACCACAGCAGACACTTGAGGACACAGAAATGATGGATGGTAAGAAAGGAGTAAAGGTGGATGTGGAAAACAATCAGCCTGAAGAAGAGGATGAGGATGGGGACGAAAGGTTCAGACCTCTTCATATTCCTGGTTAGTTCATGAAAGCAGATCGAATGCAATTTATTAGTATTACTATTTGTATACTATTCCAATAGTTTATTCTTTTGGTAAGCCGTGGAATCATCTCTAGGATAATTTTTAGTTACCATTATCTAATATCTATTTAACTGTATGTAATAAGGTCAAGTCAAGACACATTGAAAGTTCAAAGTCAGTTCAAAGTTGATTCAATGCAGTTTAATTACTGTCAATGTTACAAAGTCAGTGTGATTATTCAGCTCAATTCAGTTCTCATCCGATAGTGTCAGTGTAGTTAAACCACTTATATTACTGAATATTAATTTTAGGGCCGGGACTTTAACGCGTTAATTAAGATTAATTAACTACAGACTTTAACGCGTTAATTAATTACACAAATTATTTTTAATCGCACTTATTTTTGCACCGCGGAACGTTTCTCACTGGATGAGTTTCGGCGGACCGATTATACTGGCGCACCAACTAGCGTTCATGAGGAAGAAGCTGACGAGATCGCTTTGGTTGGCCGGTGGATGGGAAATTTTGTTACAAAAAGGAACAGATGGAAGCGTCGATAAGAACATGGTTGTGTGCAAGCTATGCAACAAGGAATTCGCTATTGCTATTAGTGTAGTGTAGCAACATGCTATTGCTACACTTAATGGCAAAAAAAACACTGGTCTGCTGGACTTGGTTGAACAAAAATAAACAATATTTTGTTGCTTAAGCTTATGTATTTATTCAATGGTATACTAAAAATCCATGTGAAAAAAAAATACTTCTCACTGTTCTCAGGTCAAATATTTATGCAATTAAAATGCGATTAATTTCGATTAATTAATTACAAAGCCTCTAATTAATTAGATTAATTTTTTTAATCGAGTCCCGGCCCTAATTAATTTATAAACCCAATAACAACCTGTTCTCACTCTGGCACAGTTTTAATCATTCCGATAAATAAATGGTCAGGTTAATCTGCGCATTTATATGTCACAAAATACAAATTGGATCTTATGACATGTCCACAAAAATACTGAATTTCCCACTATTGCCACGTACTTATCCTCCTACTTGTAACATGAATGCTCTGTTTCATTGTGTTTCCCTGTGACTTAGTATCTCTGTTCCCTTTCGTTGTCACTCAGAGTTCCGTCGGATGACGACGAATGGGGGTTTCGCTTAGAAAGCCTATCAGCTTCGAGTAATACAAAACGAGCCAATGGCAAAGAAATGCCATGGGTCTGCAGAATTTGCATGGCGCAACTCCGCCCCACCTCGTGGGTATAAAGGGAGGAAGCGCCAGCAAAGCAGTATGTTTTCGCTTCGAAGCCAAGAGTATCTCTTCACTCCACAGCCATTTCTGACTTCACTCTACGAGACAAGCCACTCTCTCCGGTGTTGGTGTGACGGCGATCTGCAGCGAGTTCACATTGCCTGCTGATCTGTGCAGTGATCTGCCAATGAGTGTGTTTCTCCCTGCTCGCTTCAACATCGCGGAGTTTTTTCCTCCTCTCACAAAAGAGCTCGCACGCGGCACGTCTTTTTAAAGACGGCTCGCCCGTGCATTTCTGGTTGCGGTCGACTCATTTCCGATTTTGATGGGCACATTCTCTGCTCTGCGTGCTTGGACTTCATCACGCTAGAGCAGCGTTTGTGGATGACTCACGTTCTCCCCGCGGGAACGTGATCATCGCGTCATTACGGTCGAGACTCAATGATCTCGTTAGAGAGAGAGTCCCCTCATCCACACCCCGATCTAACACTCTCCACGTGAGGTGCTACTTCGGCTGGTGGCCAGGGTGACCTGAAGGTGTGTGCGTGGAACAAATCCGCCGACTGTTTGTCCGTGGACCACGCCCCCTTCTTCAGTGACGCAACCCGCGAGTGTTCAGGGGATTCCCAGGGTCTATTTTCGGATGCCCCGCGGGTTTCCCTTGATGCTCCAGAATTGGATCTGTTGTCCATCGCAGCATCACAGGGCGGGCTAGAATTTTCAAGAAGTGAAGATTTGACAGTGCTGCCACTTTCGGGTGTGCATATGGCATTTGTCGAGTCAGATCCTGAGATGACGGCCATGCTTTCCCGGGCGATTGGTTTTTGGGTGTGGCCGCTGACTCCTGTCAGCGTCCACTCCAATACCTTTTTTCCCGGATGTGCATCAGGAGATCTCGAAATCCTCGAAGACCCCCATGTCTTCCAGCGATCCCTCGTTGATCTCCTCCGCCCTTCCTTCCCTCGACGGGGCCGCTGCCCATGGGTACACTGGGGTCCCCCGGTTGAACGCTCTGTTGCGATGCTACTGTGTCCTCAGAGTGCTTCCTCTCGGTGCGATCCTAAGCACCTCCTCTGAGCTACCCCCACATGTGTATTTCCACTGTAAGCCTCTCTCAGCATGTGTCTTTCCCTTGGCAAGCCACCTTGCCACCCCTGGGGTTGAAATATTCCACCTGCGGCTGGACACCCCAGTGATTCCCCATATGCATCCCTCGGGTCATATGTGTATTTTCAAAGTCCCCCCCCCCCCCTCTGGGTTGGCAGTAATTGCATATTCCCTTAAAAACCTTGGGATATGCTCCCCAGTGTACCTTGGTATTCCTGTGCTAATAGGAGTCCTTCGTCCGTGCTGTCTCACGACAGGGATCTCAGATTACGCAGGGCACTGGAAGACAGCCGAGAAGGTGGCGTGATTAGACTGGTATCCCCATTCGTCGTCATCGGACGGAACTCGGAGTGACAACGAAAGGGAACGTCTCGGTTACGGATGTAACCCTCGTTCCCTGAGTAGGGAACGGAGACGTTCCGTCTTCCTGCCACTTTCCGCTGTACCGCGGGGATCGCCTGAGCTCAGTCTTGGCTCCTCAGCGAAGAAACATGCTTTGCTGGCGCTTCCTCCCTTTATACCCACGAGGTGGGGCGGAGTTGCACCATGCAAATTCTGCAGACCCATGGCATTTCTTTGCCATTGGCTCGTTTTGTATTACTCGAAGCTGATAGGCTTTCTAAGCGAAACCCCCATTCGTCGTCATCCGACGGAACGTCTCCGTTCCCTACTCAGGGAATGAGGGTTACATCCGTAACCGAGACGTTTTGTTGATTAGTCATTATTTTCACCTGTCGTCTCATTAATTAACTCATTTGTTCCCTTTGTTTTCTTTATGTGTTTATACCCTGTGTTCTCCCTCATTCTCTGTCCGTTCTCGTCTTTCTTTTCTTGGGATTTATTTTTTATTTTTTACAAAAAACATACTGAGAAGTAATCAAAATGATACTTTGCTAACCTTTTATGGTTTGTTTTCTCTGTGAATTGTGTGCATTAGCTGGATACCGTGCATGTATGAAGTGGTTTGTATCGTGGCCACTGAGTGTTTTGCTGTATTACACAGTGCCTAACTGTGTTTCGCCACGTTGGCATCGCTGGTTCATGGTCACTTTTTTTGCTTCAACCCTCTGGATTGCAATTTTTTCCTACCTCATGGTGTGGATGGTAAGAAAAAGATACTAAATATACTTTCTTGTCATTCCATTGGTTGGTGTATTATGATGATTGTTATGATTATGTGGTGTTTTATTAATGCCTTGTAGGTCACCATCATCAGCTACACACTAGATATTCCGGATTACATCATGGGAATCACTTTCCTTGCTGCTGGCACTAGCGTACCCGACTGCATGGCAAGCCTCATTGTTGCCCGCCAAGGTTTGCAACCTTTTGTATGCACATAAAACTGTTTGTATGCATGCTTGTATTATCTTTAATATAATTTTTGGTAAGACTTTAGTGTTAACAACATTAGTTAACTTGAACAATTAACAATGAACAATAGCATTTATTACATTTATTATAATTCTTTGCTAATGTCAATCTCAGCATTTCCTACTACATTTGTAAGATCTAAAGTTGTAACTGTTAACATTAGTTCACTGTATACCTATAATTTTTTTTATTTAATTTATAGTTTGCAGTTACGTGACTCCCACAGAGACCTGGAGGTCAAAACATGCATAGAACTTCATTACAGACTTGACCATTTTCCATCTCAAAAGAAGATCAAAAAACGTTTTCAAAATGCAAGTTTTGGGCGCTTGTGGTCCATATACAGCATCTGCTGCAATATTTCAACCACTAAAAACAGCGGGACATTAAACGTGGAAAACATCTAAAGTGCTTTAATGTACTATTTTAAAAGATCAAATTCAGTAAACATCTTATTGAAGATGCATTTTATATACAGGCGAGCAGATGAGCCCAGAATATGAACGCTACATGCTAAATGGTTGAGCATTTCCTTTATAGTGCTTTTCATGCGTGTTGTGTTTATATTCTGGGTTCATCAGCGTGCCTGTACATAGTATGCATAATCGAAAAGATGTATACTGAATTTGGTCTTTTAATATCACTGTCTTACTACATTAGTATTTAGCAGAAACGTGGTAAAAATTACTACCCCGCAATAGAGGAAAGCCTTGTTTTACACTCCAGGTGGGCGTTCCTAAAAGGGTGTGACGTCACGTGAAAACCGAGTACACACACACTGTCACGTTCAGTCGTAGGCTGCGTCTGAAATCGCATACTCTGTTGAGTAGGTACTTATTTTGAATAATTACTTCATGACCGCTAAAAAGGTATGTTCTATATGGTATTAATGTGTGTAGTATGAAAGTAATCTGGAAGTACTACATTTGCTACGTACAAACAGTATATTTTATCCCATAAACCTACAAAAAACTTTCTGCATTTTTATATTTTCAAAAAGCATCACATAGTATGAATCATAAGCTGTTTTACTCATGGGAACCAAAAATGTCCCCATAAGAACAAGGATTTTAGATACTGCCATCTTTGTGGGCACAATTTGTCCGCATAACATAGCGTTTACTAGGACCACACACTCACAATTATTTGGAAAATGTACTACAATGATGTTGTATTATGTGTCTCAGGAATGGGGGACATGGCAGTGTCTAACTCCATTGGCAGCAATATCTTTGACATCCTGCTGGGACTGGGCTTCCCCTGGACTCTAAGAACTCTAGTAGTAGACTATGGATCAACAGTGAGCATTTTACGTATTTTAAAACCGATCCAAACGCCTTCCCGTTGATGCTTTCATCTGATTGGTCTGTGTCTTTTCTCAGGTATTCATCAATAATAAGGGCCTGGTGTATTCTGTTATCCTGCTGCTCGCATCAGTCTTCCTCACTGTGAGCAACCCACTACCACAACATACAAGCCCTACACCAGACACTGTCAACCATATTTGGTTTTCATATTAATTACATAATCGTAAAAAAATAAACATTTTGGTAACACTTTAGTTTAGGGTCCAAGTCTCACTATTAACTAGTTGCTTATTAGCATGCACGTTTCTAGGATATTTGCTGTTAATTAGTACTTATAAAGCACATATTAATGTTCTGCATGACCATATTCTACATCCCTTAATGTTAACATCATGTTAACATCAACCCATACCTACATTTTACAACTACCTCACTAACTATTAAAGGTGCTATATGTATTTTTTAGCGGCCTCTATCGGTGATGTTTCTGATTGCAACCATTTTTTTACAAGAGCGCTCGTGCTCTTGCGCGTGCTCGAACAAAAGAGCGAGCACTCATGGTACCGGCCACACTGAGACTTTCAACACACCGGAGAAAGCATCACACAACATGCTGGAAACTCATATAAACTCCCACTGCATGGTTACAATAATAGGCTACTTTTATCAGCTTGACGTTGAACTAATGCTCCATGCTCGTACCATGATAACGTTACATTGACTGCATTTAGCCGACATGTGTTACATGTGTTATCTGGCATAAGGCATTTTACTAACTATTCGTGTATCTTTCACAAAAAGCAATGTCAACATAAGTGAATGTATAATATGATAACGAAAACAGTTAGTGAACTAGACAATTTCAGTGTAACAGTAAGATCGTAGGAAGTAACATTACTGTACTGAACGTGTCTGGAAATGTGTATTATAAACAATATGATAGTAGTGGGATGAGTGACGTTAGACAGTAGATCTAGTACATAAAATAAAAGTTACATCCTAAAGCACCCACTTTTTGTTATCCTGGAACAGTCTTTTGTATTCATTTCATGTCTCATGTATGTTGTAGTTTACCTTGCTATTTCATTACAGTTTACCATTATTTATTTCAGCATATCTGAAAACTTGTAATTTATCACAATAAAAAAAGCGGAGGTCTCTCCATAATTCAAACGCTCTGCCGATGCTGATCCGTGTTTTCGTCCTAAGTCGATCCGATTCACGTTTGGCCTGACGAGCTTCAGCAGATACATTTTTTGTTTTGTTTTTTATATTTATGTGGAGTTTGTGTTGGAGTGTGTGTTGTGCTGGAGGCAGGTCGTTTTTTGGTGTTATCAGACTCCATGTCGTTCGCTGCAGTGCCGTCGCATGGACTGTATATAAAAAGGAGAGAGGCTCGGGAGCGTGCATGCACGTCACATCCGATGGAATTCGCAGAAAATCCGACCCGGAGACTTCACATAGAAATAGGACTACTGGCCTTCAGAGGTAATAGCAAAACCTGACAAGTGGATCATTGTAATATGTGATTACAACCCTTCACACACAGGCAATTAAAAAAGGATTCATTTTAGAAGAAAAGTTACATATAGCACCTTTAATAAGCAGTAATTAGGAGTTTATTAAGGCAAAAGTCGCAGTTAATAGTTAATAATGAGAATTGGACCCTAACCTGAAGTGTGACCAATATTCTTAACAAAAGTCCTCAAAAAGGTTTATATCTCACAATTCAGATTTTTTTTTCTATCAGAATTGTGAGATAAACTCGAAATTACCTTTTTTTTTTTTATATCCCTCTGGGGATGAAAAATGAAACAGAAAGTGGGATATTAAAAGCATAGGCAGTGAAATCCCCCTAATCACACACTGACTACCGCACATACTCAATGCTAGTAGTGTCCGTGTTAACTGTGTCATGTGTCTTGTAGGTCCTGAGTGTGCACCTGAATGGCTGGAAGCTGGATCGGAAACTGGGTCTTGGTCTCTTGCTCCTTTACTCTGTTTTTTTGCTCTGCTCCATCCTCTTTGGTCAGCTCTAGAGGCTTCACAAAAGTTTATATCCTGTAAATCTGACTGTTTTTGTTTTCTTTTTTGCATTGTTGTTTTGGGTTGAATTTGATAGTCCTTTTACTGATCAGGTACTAAATGTCGGCTGATTTAATGCCTGCATCCGATGTAGCAGCAAAAGGAAATGTGTTATACAGAATGGTTTTCAAACTGAAATGAAGGTGCTCATATCCAATCAGTCCTCTGATCTGTCCATTAAGCACTGCTTCAAGCTGGAAGATATACTGTATAATATAATGGTTGTATCTTCAGTCTGACATCTTACAAGAACATTGCAGTATTACAATAAGTCACTGTTTTGCTGCTTATAACTTCAGTATATTCTCTTTGCTGTGTTAAACTCTTGTGAAAAAGAAGTACACTTTAGCATACTTTTAAAAAGAGTATTTATTATGGAAAAAATATATACGTGGATTTCATGTCTTCAGACACTTAATCGCAGGTTAATTACAATTAAATTCAATTTTATAATAATTTAAATGTATATTAAATGCGATAGGTTGAACTTTACACCCACTTCAGTGTGACTTAAGTATATCTTTATTTGTAATTTCATAATTACTTCTATTGTCTTTGAAATATGGTTAGTGAACTGCCTAATGCACTGATAAGTATTTATGGTAAACTAAAATATACTTTAATGTCATTTCTGTTGAAACTTGTATGTCATGCATTTAAATATATTTGTAATTACACATTTGTAAAGATGAAGTTGCAATTGAGTATATTTAAAATATATTAACTTTAGCTGTAATATCAAACAGTTCAAATTATAATAAAGTACTTTACATGTGCATTAATGTTAGTCAACACATTAAAATAAGTGTACTTCTTTAAAGCATGGCAAAATATTATTAAAACATCATTTATAATTAAAAAATAATACATACTTTAAAGTAAAACTTTTAATTTCACTATTACAAAGTACACTTTTTAAAACTGTACTTAGTCAAGTTTCATGTTTCATAACACAATTATGAAAAGTCTACTTTGTTATAAAGGGAAAATTAAAAACTTTTAATTTGACATTAAGTCCACTTAAGTGGCCTTTTAATTCAATAATATTTTTTTTTTCTGTAAAGTACAGTCTTAAAAATAAATAAAAATGTTAAGATTTGAAGTACATTACAAGTGCACATTCGATACAATTAAAGGGTTAGTTCACCCAAAAATGAAAATTAAGGCATTAATTACTCACCCCCATGCTGTACCAACCCCGTAAGACCTTCGTTCGTCTTCGGAACACAAATGAAGATATTTATGATTAAATGTGACAGCTGGATCACTCCTCCATAGGCTGCCTAAGGGAATGAATCCTGACGGCCCAGAAAGTCAATGAAGAAAATGTTTAAATATTCCATGTCACAACAGTGGCTCAACTATAAGTTTATTAAAGGGGCTATATGGAACTTTTTCCCCAAAATAAACATAACAATAGCCTTTTTATTTGACCATTTATGACTCAAACATCTCCCGATGAGCATACTGACACCTTGTCCGCTCGCAGTGGGTGCACCTATAAGCCTGTATCCTATTTTTCCTATTTTCTGTCGGGTCGGATTTTCCCGCGCTGTCTGCGGATGTGACGTCAAGCGCGTTCATGTTAAACGTTTCAGATCACTCTGCCACCACCGCTAGTCAGCAAGTAGCCTACACTCGCAAGCAGTGCAATGGGTTTTGCGATTTTGTGACTGTTCTTACCTCTGTAAACATAATGTTGACCTCCTTGCAGCAGATGACTTGTGAAGTGTGCACGTACGAGCGCGCTGCGAGAGCGAGCAGAAAGGAAGAGCAGTTCTGTTTTTTGGCCACAGGTGTCAGTCGCGAGTTTAAATTTCAGAAAAACGCATATAGCCTCTTTAAGCGACGAGAATACTTTTTGTGCGGAAATAAAACAAAAATAACGACTTTATTCGACTATTCCTTTTCTTCCTTGTAGGCCTGAAACGAGACTTCAAGAGATTTCCACGACGCATGCGCGAGAATTGCGATCTCCTTCAACTACTTCAGTTAAGTTCTCGCGCGTGCGTCGTGGAAATCTCTTGAAGTCTCGTTTCAGGCCTACAAGGAAGAAAAGGAATAGTCGAATAAAGTCGTTATTTTTGTTTTATTTCCGCACAAAAAGTATTCTCGTCGCTTGATAAACTTATAGTTGAGCCACTGTTGTGACATGGAATATTTAAACATTTTCTTCATCGACTTTCTGGGCCGTCAGGATTCATTCCCTTAGGGAGCCTATGGAGGAGTGATCCAGCTGTCACATTTAATCAAAAATATCTTCATTTGTGTTCCGAAGACGAACGAAGGCCTTACGGGGTTGGTACAGCATGGGGGTGAGTAATTAATGACTTAATTTTCATTTTTGGGTGAATTAACCCTTTAAGCGCACTTCTTTTTCATGAGGGAAGTCCTGTTGCTGTGTTAATTTACACGACAGGTCAGTTAGTCCTCAAATTCGATTGGCTGAGCTGCATTCCAAGAGTAGCAATAGAGAGTATAACAGCACTGGGATGTTTCACACACTCTGTGTTCAGAGCTTTCCAATTGTTGTATACTGTCTCTCTCACTATTGAGGTGTAAACTCATGGTGGAGCTCGACCCGAGTGGAAATGCTGGAAATGGCTGTTTTTCAGCGTTTACTGACATACACTATTCCAGTATTCCAGTCTGTTTCTTACTTGGTGACATCCAGGCCTTGATGCTTTGGCTTCTTCTGGAAATACATTTGAGGTTGTACGTTTATATACACCTTGCAGAATCTAAAAAAGTCAATAAAAAAATAAAAAACGGATCATAAAGTACTGCCCTGAAATTGGTCCACAAGAACACCCCCCTGCCATTTTTTTTTTTTTTTTGACACTAATAAAAATTTTCAAAAGTTTACACACCCTTGAATCCTAATACTGTGTGCTCTGTCATACTAATCCATGTTTATTTAAAAAAAAAATATTCAGCTATTATTTTGTCTTGTGGACTATATGTACACATCTGTGGTGTATATTCAGAGAGGCTTATTTCGGCCAGTACTAAATACAAGAAATGCAATTTGTATTATTCATCTTATGTATTTATTTAATTATTAGAATTTAGCAGGATCTGCAAGGTGCTTCTAAACTTATGAGTACAACAGTATTTCTATATAGGTCTAAATAAGACTTTATGAATAAATTTTTTTTACACACAACAGACCAAAAAGGAACATTTTCCTTAAACTACTGTACACCTTTATTATCAACACAAACAGCCTTAATTGTTTCTTCAATTATTGCATGTTTTGATTAATAAAAAAAAATCGCTAATTTGTGAATTAAAGGGATAGTTCACCCGAAAATGAAAATGATGTCATCATTTAATCACCATTTTGTTCCAAACCTGTAGAACATAATAGAAAATATTTTGAGTAATGCATCTCCCCCCCCCCCCCCCCCCCCCCCCTCCATTCAACTAAAAAAAATCTTCTTTTGTGATATAATTTTCATCTTTGAGTGAACTATTTTAAGTATCATTTAACTCCACTTTCATTACACAGTAGTAAACATGGTCAAATAACAGCAGACTATTAAAGTTCACTATTACTTTTGCTATAGATAAACATCTTTTGTAAATCAAGGATCACATAAAGATCAACCGAACATACTTCAGCCTCTGACTCAGACAGCTCACTATTAGTAAATTACAATTTAATTAACTAATTTATTGCTGTTGACTGATATAATATAATCAACATGTCAGCATGAAAAAGTAACTGTACTCTGATTACGTGTTTGTTTTTTTGTAAAAAGTAATGTATACTCTAATTACAAGTACTTGTTTTTTGTAATCGGATTATGTAATAGCACTTGTTATATAAAGACTGTTTATTTACTGTAGTTATTGACAAAGTAATCACGTTGTGGTAATTCTGTCTTTAATCTGTGTGCACTGACTGTAGCAATACTTCTGAATTCATAGACTGATGATTTGATGTGTCTTTGATGATCACTGTAAGTGAGTGTGGGAATACTTGTAGAAACAGTAGTTGTTTAAGCGATAAACAAAACAACACAGGTTTGCCTGGAATAGTATTTAACGTGATTGTATTTTTTATAGTAGTTTTTTGGACATTTTTAAAAAAAAGGTTTGTAACTGGTTGTTATAATAGAATATAATACATGTGTACTGAATTTTTTAGATTTTCCCCCTTGCAGTCAAAAAAGGGTAATTTTAATGGTAAATAAAATGTTATTGAAAAAAACATATTTAGGTATTTTTAGGGATATTCGTTATTTATATAGGCTTAGGCTTGTTCGTTATTACATGAGAGTACACAGAAAGAAAGTTTTACTGTCTATATTTACTACAATTTGCCTAGTTTTCTAAAGTCAAGTTGAAGTGTTTATAATATTTCTATAGACATGAATACCTTCATGGATATGGTGTGCGTACTGTAGTGTTGTGTGTTAGAATGGAGAAAACCAATGAGTCTAACAATGTCTAGTCTAAGCTCTGCTAAAAGATCGCTAGACATTTTTTTATTGTCTTTTATTGATGTCCACATCTGTTAAGATGAAGAAGTATACTGCTGTACATTTTCACTATTGATACCATTTCGTATGTTGGCATATAGGCTATATATATAGATATGTATTCTGTTACTTGGGTCCTGTGAGATTCACCAAATTTTGTAAAGATCACAATTGCTTCTGGTTTTAGAGACTGAATGATCAATGCAAAGACAAAACAGGGATGCCACTAAATAATAATAATGGTGGAGAGCGGAAATCAAATGCTTTCTGGCTTGTGTTCTACAGACAAATCTGTTTTTGTGTGCAATAAAATGTGCAATAAGAAGAATGAGTGGTTCTGTCAGTGTTTAGTATCATTGAGATACTACAAAAATTTTGATTAACAGTTTGAATCCGTGTTTATTTTTATATTTTCTGTTTTCATTTAAGAGTGTCATTATTGTGTTTTTTTGTTGTTGTTTTTTTAATGTCCATATAGTTAATTAATTTTTATTTTAGTTTTTGGTTTAGCCATTTGCTTCAAGGAAAAATTTCCTTTTCAACTAGATAAAGTGTATTTACTGTAATTTTTTTTCAGATAATTTTAAATAACAAATTTATATATACATATTAGGGACACCTGTTAAATTTATCATTAATGCAATTATCTAATCAACCAATCACATGGCAGTTGCTTCAATGCATTTAGGGAAGTGGACCTGGACAAGACAATCTGAACTACAAACTGAATGTCAGAATGGGAAAGAAAGGTGATTTAAGCAATTTTGAGCGTGGCATGGTTGTTGGTGCCAGACGGGCCGGTCTGAGTATTTCACAGTCTGCTCAGTTACTGGGATTTTCACACAGAACCATTTCTAGAGTTTACAAAGAATGGTGTGAAAAGGGAAAAACATCCAGTATGCGGCAGTCCTTTGGGCGAAAATGCCTTGTTGATGCTAGAGGTCAGAGGAGAATAGGCCGACTGATTCAAGCTGATAGAAGAGCAACTTTGACTGAAATAACCACTCGTTACAACCGAGGTACGCAGCAAAGCATTTGTGAAGCCACAACACGCACATCCTTGAGGCGGATGGGCTACAACAGCAGAAGACCCCACCGGGTACCACTTATCTCCACAACAAATAGGAAAAAGAGGCTACAATTTGCAAGAGCTCACCAAAATTGGACAGTTGAAGACTGGAAAAATGTTGCCTGGTCGGATGAGTCTCGATTTCTGTTGAGACATTCAGATGGTTGAGTCAGAATTTGGCGTAAACAGAATGAGAACATGGATCCATCATTCCTTGTTACCACTGTGCAGGCTGGTGGTGGTGGTGTAATGGTGTGGGGGATGTTTTCTTGGCACACTTTAGGCCCCTTAGTGCCAATTGGGCATCGTTTAAATGCCACGGCCTACCTGAGCATTGTTTCTGACCATGTCCATCCCTTTATGGCCACCATGTACCCATCCTCTGGCTACTTCCATCAGGATAATGCACCATGTCACAAAGCTCAATTCATTTCAAATTGGTTTCTTGAACATGACAATGAGTTCACCAGTGCTGTAGTACTCGAGACTCGGACTCGTCTCGGACTCGGTCTCGAGACCATATTTTAATGGGCTTGGTCTTGTCATGGACTCGTGTACATTTTGACTCGGTATTGACTCGGACTCGAACATATTAGGACTCGGACATATTCCCGAGTCCACTCGAGTCCAATTCAAAATATTTTTCATGATTATTACTGTATGCTAATATTTCTTCAAATTGATGTTTGATTGGTGTCACGTCCAATGATTGGTGATTTTCTTGTGCAAAACTGCGTATGACTTAGACTAACGTTAGTGCAAAGGCAGCAGGACTTTTTTCGTCCCGCGCTTCATGTGCTCTCCTACACCAGTGACCCGCCCGCTCTCGCTTCTGTTTTACGCTGTGTCCACCTGCCATCCACCTGTAGTGATCCCGCTTTCCAGAAAGTCACATGCTACATTTGTCTCAACGGTGTTATTTTACTGTTTACTGTAATTTTACTGTTTACAACATAGGACAGAAGTGTCACAGAGAAAACCAAATCTCGTTTAAATAAATAATAAAATGAATACAGTTACGATGATGACTGATGACTCTTGCACCCCCTCCATAACTAAATGTTAATCAGATTGAGTTCTAATGTTGTGGTACAATGATGGTATGTGGACAAGAGCACTTAATACTGACAAGTAATAATTGTAATAAAATTACCTTAACAGCACCTACTATGTGGCCTTTTTACCCTTAATAACCCTCTGAGGTCTAAGGGTTTTTGGGGTCCTTGAGGTGTTCTGACATGCTCTGACATTTGTGCTTTTTTCAGTTATTTATAAATATGTTAATGGGAAAGGTGCAAATTCACTCAATATAGCACAAACTGGGCTACCGTAATTTCTGAGCAACAATTATGAAACATGTTTGTATTTTTGAGAGAATATTGCTTATGCATGGTTATTGAAAAAACTAAAACTTAAAGTGTCTGAAATAAGGCCACAAAACACATACTAAATATGTGTCAAAGGCAATATGCGTGGAGGCGTGTTCACACCTGAGAAGACAAAGGCCGGATAATGTGCCGCATAATGAGCTGCATATTAATTAGCCCTTTCACACAGGTGTGTCACAGGATCCCAAAGAATGCAAGGACAAAAAAAATTATCTATATAGCCTATATATATTTTACAATTAGAAATTGTAACCAATTACAAATAGGTTACAATTACAACAACAATTACAATTTTAATAATATTTCAAGTGTATTTCTTTGTAAAAAATATACATTTTATCATACGTATTAAAAAAGGTAAGGATTCATTAGTTTGAATATTGGAACAAACACTATAATAACATCTTAGTTGATAATTCAATATACCTACTTTATTTTTGACAAAACATCATACTATAGTATATTTAACTATGAGCAGAAATTGGTGAACAAAAGCGTACCTATTTAATTTGACAGTAGTCTTTTTTGAGTCAAAACTTTATAATCTATCCAAAACTAATCACAAAATCGTGTCTAAACATTCATATTTAGTCTGTAATATATTGTGTATGATATATTAGTATATACATGTGAATTTGCAGCTTGTTGCTTATACAGACATTTTATTTCAACATATTTCAGTCTATTTTTACTCATCTTAGTAGGCTATAGCAATATAGTTTGTATGTGTTGTTCATGTAAACATAACGTTTACTAATGTAGGTGCGAGAGTGAATGAACAAGGCACAAACACGCGCTGTATAACTGTAGTAAACAAAGCGCGCGCGCCTATGCCGTTCACTCATCATTTAGCCTACACACAGACACGCAATTCATATTTAAACAGTCTTTTTGCGGTTTACAGTCCGACAAATTCAATATCACGATTAGAACAAAGCACTAGAATAAATGACTTACTACATCAGCTGGATCCGTTGCTCCTCGAAATGAAACTACCAGCACTTCTGGTACATTTTCCAGGGTTAGATAGTATTATTCCTCACAGCGAAAGTATACGCTGTGTACACAGCTGTACAAGATACTTACTAAACACGATGCGTTTTATAATCCAGCTGGTGGGCGTTGGCATGTTCGAACGGCTTGTCTAAGATCATTTGCATTTGAATAGCGCGCGCTCTCCGTGGGCGTGACACATTAACGCGTAATTAGGTGTAATGAGCTGGAAAGAAAAATACTGACATCTCTCTCTTTTCATACAGATTACATAAGCTGACAATATTTGTTTTTTTTTATATAAATTAATTCATTTAAAAGAAGAGAGTTCAAGCTTCATTATGGAAAAACACTCGTGCCTGTATGACAAGTATGCGCGGAATTAAATTTAATCTTAGGACGCGTTTCAGAATGGACTTCACTGACATAGAGAAGGCAGAACGCGCATCATGTTTGTTTTTCTTTATTTGGCGAAAAGCACAACACTTTGTTTTTATTGTGAGTATCCACAAAAAAATAGACACTTATCAGGATCTAATGATGTACAACACTTAATATGTAAGATCAAAATCAACAGAGTATTTTGAGTTTCTTTTGCACTGATAAGAAAAAAGCGAGACTATCGCGCCGGCGCGATAGCCGACCTCAGAGGGTTAACTGATAATATTTTTAAACCAATATCACTCTATCACTCTCACTTGTGTGTTTGCAAGAAGAAGGAACACACAAGAACTAGGTTCTACAAAAACCCCTTCAAGTTCGTTAAAGATCTCTTTGCTAAGGAAAAAAGCGGAATCCTGAAAATTCCGAAGCAGGAACTGGAAGAACATCTAGAAAAGGTCAACCATGACCCAAAAAGGCATGAACAAATAGTTATCCCACATGACATCCCACCTATTCAACCTCCCGAATTCAATCTGGAGACTGGGCCTCCAAAATGGAAGGAAGTAGAGAGTACAATACGGTGCGCAAGATCAGCATCAGCCCCCGGGCCGAATGGAGTACCGTATAAGCTCTACAAGAACGCACCAGATGTTTTACGCTATCTTTGGAGGCTCATGAGGATAGTGTGGCAGAAGGGAATAATACCTAAGGTGTGGCGAAGGGCTGGAGGGGTGCTGATTCCCAAGGAGAAGGATGCGATAGACATTATTCAATTCCGGCCAATCTGCCTTCTCAACGTTGAGGGAAAAATCTTTTTCAGCGTGATAGCACGGAGGTTGTCTACCTACTTGGAGAAGAACAAGTACATTGGCACATCCGTACAGAAGGCCGGCATTCCTGGGTTCTCTGGTTGCTTGGAGCATACCAGCATGAACTGGCACCAGATCCAAGCTGCGAAGAGAGACAAGAGAGATATCCATGTCCTCTTCCTTGACCTGGCCAATGCCTTTGGATCAGTTCCCCATAGCCTCCTCTGGGAATCCTTCAAATTCTTCCACGTTCCATCATCCGTCACTAGTCTAGTAAAAGCCTACTTCGAAGACCTGGAACTATGCTTTACAACAGCCGACTTTACAACATCATGGCAGCGCGTGGAAGTAGGCATCATGGCAGGCTGTACAATCTCACCCCTGGCCTTAACAATGGCCATGGAGGTCATCATCAGTCAAGTCAAGTCAAGTCATCTTCATTTATATAGCGCTTTTAACAATGGATTGTTTCAAAGCAGCTTTACAGAGATAAACATATAATTTAAGGTAACAGATTGTTTTGGCATTATAGCGGTTCTTGAATAATGTTATTTCCAGCTAAAGTTAACTTTGATTGATTCACCTCCGTCGAAATGATCAGACTTTTAAACGCGAACCTGTGATTAACGCTGACGGCGTTCACATGCTCATTCAGAATTGATTCTATAGTTATGTGCTTTTTAAAATATGTGCGCAGGTTTATAATTCATACAACCCAGCCTAAACAAACTACTTTTCTTGCCTATAAATTTTGATACAGAATTTTGTTTTATTTTATCACTTCGGGGTACGCAAGCCGGAATTCACAACGCTTTATCTGTAGAGTGGGAAAGGGATCCTCCATAGGGAGAGGATAGTGGATACTTCAGCACTGCATTGTCATCGGGTCCAGGCGGATCTCCTTCGTCAGATCTGGACACGGCCTGGATCCGGCAGGCTGCAGGAAAACCTCGGGATAAACAAAGACACTAATATTAGCGTAGATGCCATTCTTCTTATGATGTAGCGAGTACATCAAGATTTAAGGGAAGTGTTCCCAGTTCCGGCTGACCTAATCTATGCAGCCTAACATTGAATTTATAGAAGTCTATAGTGCGTTATGTGTATGCTAGGTCAAAGAGATGTGTTTTTAGTCTAGCTTTGAACTGACAGAGTGTGTCTGCTTCCCGGACAATGGTAGGAAGACTGTTCCAAAGTTTTGGTGCTAAATAGGAAAAGGATCTACCGCCTGCAGTCGATTTAGATATTCTAGGTATTATCAACTGGCCGGAATTTTGAGATCGCAATAGACGTGAAGGACTATAATACGTTAAGAGCTCGCTCAAGTACTGCGGAGCTAAACCATTTAGTGCTTTGTAGGTAATCAACAATATTTTAAAATTTATACGATGTTTAATAGGGAGCCAATGCAGTGTTGACAGAACCGGGCTAATATGGTCATATTTCCTGGTTCTGGTAAGAACTCGAGCTGCGGCGTTTTGAACTAGCTGTAGTTTATTTATTAAGCGTGCAGGGCAACCACCCAGTAGAGCATTACAATAATCTAGCCTTGAGGTCATGAACGCATGGACTAATTGTTCCGCATTTCCCAATGAGAGCATATGGCGTATTTTAGATATATTTTTAAGATGGAAAAATGCAGTTTTACAGATACTAGACACGTGGCTTTCAAAAGAAAGGTTGGTATCAAAGAGCACACCCAGGTTCCTAACCGACGACGAAGACTTGACAGAGCAGCCATCAAGTGTTAGACAGTATTCTGGGTTATTACGTGTGGAAGTTTTTTGTCCAATAATTAGAATCTCTGTCTTTTCAGAATTTAGTAGTAGGAAATTACTAGTCATCCAATATTTTATATCAGCTATGCATTCCGTTAATTTTGTGAATTGGTAAGTTTCGTTGGGTTTTGAAGAAATATACAGCTGAGTATCATCGGCATAACAGTGAAAGCTAACTCCATGTTTCCTAATGATATCTCCTAATGGTAGCATGTACAGAGTGAACAGCAGCGGTCCTAGTACTGAGCCTTGTGGTACGCCATACTGAACTTGTGATCGATAAGACATCTCTTCATTTACTGCTACAAACTGATAACGGTCAGATAAGTATGATTTAAACCATGCTAGTGCAATTCCACTAATGCCCACATAGTTTTCTAGTCTATTTAAAAGAATGTTGTGGTCAATTGTGTCAAATGCAGCACTAAGATCGAGTAACACTAATAGAGAGATACAACCACGATCGGATGATAAGAGCAAATCATTTGTGACTCTAATGAGAGCAGTCTCAGTACTATGGTACGGTCTAAATCCGGACTGAAAATCCTCGCAGATATCATTTCTTTCTAGAAAGGAACACAGTTGTGAAGATACTGCTTTTTCTAATATCTTTGACAGAAAAGGCAGATTCGAGATCGGCCTGTAATTGACTAATTCTGTAGGATCAAGTTGTGTTTTTTTAACAAGCGGTTTTATCATAGCCAGTTTAAAGGTTTTTGGTACGTATCCTAGAGACAAAGATGAATTAATGATATTAAGAAGAGGATATATGACCTCTGGAAACATCTCTTTCAGTAGCTTAGTCGGTATAGGATCTAACATACAAGTTGTCGATTTAGATGAATTAACGAGTTTGCAGAATTCTTCCTCTCCTATAGCAACAAATGAATCAAATTTTTCCTCAGGGAGACTACAATGCACTTCCTGATGCGATACTGTGGTAGACGGTTGCATAGTTATAATTTTGTCCCTGATATTATCAATCTTATAAGTGAAGAAGTTCATAAAGTCATCACTGCTATGTTGCTTGGACACTTCTGAGCTTGAAGCTTTCTTTTTCGTTAGTTTAGCCACTGTTTCAAATAAATACCTTGGATTATGTTTATTTTCTTCTAATAGGTTTGAAAAATAAGCAGATCTAGCAGCTTTTAAAGCCTCTCTGTAAGCAATCGAGCTCTCTTTCCACGAAATCTGAAATACCTCTAGTTTAGTTTTCTTCCAGTTGCGCTCCATTTTTCTGGCTGCTCTCTTAAGGGCCCGGGTGTGCTCGCTGTACCACAGCGTTGGGCTATTTTCTTTAATCTTCTTTAAGCGCAACGGAGCAACTCCGTCTAAAGTGCTGGAAAAGAGAGAGTTAAACGTTTCTGTTGCAATATCAAGTTCTTCTAAGCTATCCGGGATGCTGAGATGATGAAACTGATTAGGAAGATTATTGATAAAGCAATCTTTAGTGGCAGAAGTTATAGGTCTAACGTATTTATAACACGGAGTCGGCTTTGCAGCCTTGGCTAAATGTAATTTACATGAGACTAGATAATGATCTGAGATATCATCGCTCTGCTGCAGAATTTCAACGGCATCAACATCTATTCCATGTGATAATATTAGATCTAGAGTATGATTACGACGATGAGTAGGTCCTGACACGTGTTGTCTAACTCCAATTGAGTTTACAATGTCTTTAAATGCCAATCCCAATGCATCTTTTTCATTATCTACATGTATATTACATGTATATTGCTATATCAGGGCCTCAAGATGGGTGGTGGGGAGCGAACTAAGAACGGGATTCGCCTTCAACCTATCCGAGCATACATGGATGACATGACCACCATGACCACTACTGCAGCATGTGCCAGGCGGCTACTTGGAAAACTGCAGAAGAACATCAAGTGGGCCCGGATGAAAATCAAACCAAACAAGTCACGAAGCATCTCAATAGTTAAGTGACAGCTTAAAGATGTGAAGTTCTGCATTGGTGATGACCCAATACCAACAGTGTCTGAGCAACCTGTCAAAAGCCTGGGTTGATGGTACAATGCAAGCCTCAGGGACAAAGACCAAGTGCAGCAAGTAAGGCAGGACATTACCAACAGTCTAGAAAACTATTTACGAGGTCCCAATAACACCAGTGGAGAAGATGGAGCGAACCATGACTTCATACGTGAAGAAATGGCTCGGCGTCCCACGCTGTCTGACTAACATCAGCCTCTACGGCAAAGGGGTCCTTGAACTTCCTATCACGAGCCTCACCGAAGAGTACAAGTGTTCTAAAGTGAGACTCCAGATGACTTTGAAGGACTCCAGAGACCAGACCATCAGCAATGCCGTTCCATCTCTGTTAACTGGACGGAAATGGACACCATCCGACGCAGTGCAGCAAGCTACATCAGCCCTGAGGCACAGCGACATTGTAGGGCACGTCCAGTTGGGAAGAGGAGGCCTTGGCCTTACGGCAAGCAAACCAACTTGGCGTAAGGCCTCAACATCAGAGAGGAGGAAAATAGTGGTCGAGGAGGTGCGCCGTCAGGAGGAGGCGGTAAGAAGTGCAAAGGCTGTCTCTCTTGCCAAGCAGGGACAATGGATGAGGTGGGAAGGGCTGGAGAGGAGAAAGCTTAGCTGGAGGGAGCTCTGGGAAATGGAGGCAAGCAACATCAGCTTCATCATCAGAGCCACCTATGATGTGCTCCCATCTCCAAAAAACCTCCACCAGTGGTATGGCGAGGACCCAACCTGTGCCCTCTGCCCAACTCCAGCGACTCTTAAGCACATCTTGGTCGGTTGTAAGATCAGCCTCACACAAGGTCGCTACACCTGGAGACACAACCAGGTCCTCAAGAGTCTGGCAGCAGCTCTTGAGAGCCAGAGGAATACCACCAACTCCTTGCCCCTGAGAGCAATCAAGTCCATCACGGCCCCAACCTTCATCCGAGAGGGACAGAAAAAGTCCAACCATCCCCCTACCAAACCAGAAGCTGGACAGCTAGCCATGGCCCGGGACTGGAAGATGCTAGTCGATATAGGCCAGCAACTAATCTTTCCACCTGAGATTGTAGTCACCACTCTTAGGCCAGATTTGGTTCTCTGGTCCCCTTCATTAAAGTCTGTTTACATCACTGAGCTCACAGTCCCATGGGAGAATTCAACGGATGAGGCCTATGAACGCAAGAAACTGCGCTATACAGAACTGGCAGCAGACGCTCAACAATGAGGATGGAAAGCGAACGTCTATCCGGTTGAAGTGGGATGCAGAGGTTTTGTGGCTTCTTCTACCATCAGACTGCTGAAAGACCTTGGCATCCGTGGACAGGCTCTGCGAAAAACAATTAGATCAATCTCTGAAGCGGCCGAAAGAAGCAGCCAGTGGATATGGATTAAGAGGAAGGACCCTTGTTGGGCTTAAAGAGCATGAACATGACCCACTCACTAATCCCCCACCCTATAACCCACTTGAGAACCCTCCATGAGGAGGCTGAACAAGGTATGCGATCAGCCTTACGGTACTGATCCACTTTTGCGACACGACTGAAGCGTGGTGTCGCACGCCTCTCCACATTTGTAAGTTGATGGGCGTTCCTCAAGTTTACCGCTATGGGCGTGGTTTTGACCCAGCGGCCAGTCTAGAACAAAGGCCCCTCGAGAGACTACTTCTATTGGATAGACGCGTCGCGTTTGACGGATTCATTTGCATAAAGACGGGCATCGGCCAGCTTTTTGACGGCCAGCCTTTTTCCAAATAAAGCGCCGCCTTCCCGAGATGCTTTGCGGGCGCATTAAAGTCGCGTGACGTCACCCATAGGAATAAAGTGGAGTGCGGCGCGACTGAAGTGTCGCACGGACAAGTGGATCAGTACCGTTAGGCTTGACTCAGGGAAGAGGACGTCTCCTGCCTTGCATAGTCCCATGGGCAGCGCGATAACAAACCAAAAAAATGTTCATGATTGGGCATGGGACACAAGCTCAGGTTTGATCACCCTGTAGCTGGCCACCTTTGATGAGCGTGTCTAGTGTTGAAAGGCCGAAACACCCCCTGATTCAAAGGTACATTACTGATGATGTGTCCAGAAATGTACATCTTTCTAATGACAGGGGTACAGCTCCCACTCCACTCTCAACATCAAGGCAAATCTCATGTGCATATCATCCATTGGCACAATGGACAGTTTACCATCACGTCCCGTGTTTATGATTCTTCCAAGTAAATAAAACTAAATTAGGTAATCCTCTCTGGTCTCGGTCTCGACTCGGACTCAACCCTCTCTGGTCTCGGTCTCGACTCGGACTCAACCCTCTCTGGTCTCGGTCTCGACTCGGACTCGAGTGAGCTGGTCTCGACTAGAACACTGGAGTTCACTGTACTAAAATGCCCCCCACAGTCACCAGATCTCAACCCAATAGAGCATCTTTGGGATGTGGTGGAACGGGAGCTTCGTGCCCTGGATGCGCATCCCACAAATCTCCATCAACTGCAAGATGCTATCCTATCAATATGGGCCAACATTTCTAAAGAATGCTTTCAGCACCTTGTTGAATCAATGCCACGTAGAATTAAGGCAGTTCTGAAGGCGAAAGGGGGTCAAACACAGTATTAGTATGGTGTTCCTAATAATCCTTTAGGTGAGTATATATATATATATATATATATATATATATATATATATATATATATATATATATATAATATATACACACACACACTTTATTTCAAGTAACGAAAATAGCTTTTTTAAGGTTTTAGTTTAAGTTAACTATAATAACCCTGGTCACAGTCTACTGCCTTTCAAATCACAACTCAGGATAGTCACTAGTGGAGGATCACAGTCAAATAAAAAATTATTCAGATACCAGAAATAATAATAAAAAAAATAATAATAAAAAATTCTAGTGGGTGAAGGACACAATAGTTCATTTATGTAAGTGAGGATAGCAAGGTGTGTGAATACATTTAGGTTTGACTGTATAGTAACAGTATTTTTTTTTTATCAGCCTTTATATATAAACATCCTTGACTCCAATACATCAATTAAAACAAAGAGAAAGGTTAAGATAGTGTTTTATTAATTCGTTTATTTAGTCTTGATTTTTTCGGAAGGTCGAGTCGATCTCATGCTGTGTCTCCATAAGAAGACAGGTGTTTGTTGGCTTCAGGCAGAATAAACAGTACAAATCAGATTCAAGTCACATGTACTGAACAGAAGAAATACATGACGATGCAGACTGAAGAAAGAAAGAGTCAGAATGAGTAGATACACGAAGAAATGAAATCCCGGTAACACTTTACAATAAGGTGTCATGTGTTAGCATTAGTTAATGCATTATCTAACATGAACTGGCAATAAGCAAACTATTGTCACACTTTATTTTACAGCATCCTTGTTGCGTGTTACATTTCCATACCATAGCATTAACAGTAAATTATGCATAAATTCGAGCAACTAACCCTAAACCTATAGAAAGAAAACGTTTATCAATATTACACTGTAACAAGGACATTTAAAGTGTAACCAAATGATTTTATTAACCTTTGTTAATGTTAGTAAAAACCACAATTGTTTATTTGATTGTTTACATTGGTTCAGAGTTCATAGTCACCCAAAAATAAAAATTCTGTTATAATTTACCCTAATGTTGTTCCAAACCCTGTATGAATTTCTTCTGCTGAACACAAAAGATATTTTGAAGAACATGGGTAACCAAAAAGTTGATGGACCCCATTATTTATTGAGTAAATAATGACAGAATTAACATTTTTGGGTGAACTATCCCACTATTAACTAACGTTAGCAAAAATGTAATGGTAAATGTTCAAATGAACATTACCTAAGATTAATAAATGCTGTAGAATTATTGTTTATTGTTGGTTTATGTTAAATAATGTAGTTAACTAATGTTAAATGAAACCTCATTGTAAAGTCTTACCAAAATCCCCAACTAGTCTATTGAAGAAAAACACAAATGCATCTTGCTTGTTTTGCATCTGATCTCGAGAAAGATCTTTCTCTTTTTTTTTTCTGCCTTAAAACACAAAAAGCCTCTGAGGCAAAGCACAAAAGCTTTGACAACAGCTTTATAGAAATATTTCTGCAGCAGCAACATTTCGAATAACGGTGAGGCGAGAGTTGCATTCATTTATAAAAAGCGTATAGTTACTTACTGTAACAAACCACAGGACACCATACCACAGACAGAGAACTTTCTGACAAAATCCATCACTTTAGAAAAGGAGGGCAAAATGTTTTTGAGGCCAAATTTACGATACACAGCTTGAGGTTTTTTTTTTTTTTTTTTACTCTCAGCCGACCTCAAAAAAGCTTTTAAAAATAAACATCTCCAATAATTGCCATTGAACTCAACCCAACAAATCGACAGAATAACACTAATAAAGAAATAAGCCAAAGCTAATTTAAAAGTGTGATTCTCAAGGAAGTTCACATCAGGTAGTAAAGCCAAACCTTAGAGGAAACTCTCCATTCTGGCATCAAATAATCATATAAAGATCTAAGTAAATAGTTTATTAAAAAACGCTTAAGATTTAAACAATAAAAAATTAAAATGAAACCCCTAAAACTTTCTAAAAATGTGCACTACCGCTTTACAAGTTTGGGGTCGTTAAGATGTTTAAGGTTTTTTTAAATAAGTCTCTTCTGCTCACCAAGGCTATATTTATTTGATCAAAAAGACAGAAAAAAAATGAAATATTAACATGATTTAAAAGAACTGGTTTTAATTTAAATATATTTTAAAATAATAATAATAATAATTTATTCCTGCGATGCAAAGCTGAATTTTCAGCATCATTACTCCAGTCTTCAGTGTCACATGATCCTTCAGAAGTCATTCTAATATGCTGATTTGCTCCTCCATTATTATTATTATTAGTGCTCGATTATTAATAACGGTTCTTATTATCGATGTTGAAAACATTTGTGCTGCTTCATATTTTTGTGGAAACCACAGTACATTTTTTCAGGATTCTTTAAACAAAGTTCAAATGAACAGCATTTTAAGAATCCTGAAAAATGTATCGTGGTTTCCACAAAAATATGAAGCAACACAACTGTATTCAATATCGGTAATAAGAACCATTATTAATAATCGAGCACTAATAATGAAAAAGCAAATCAGCATAGATTCAATGATTTCAGAAGGATCATGTGACACTGAAGACTGGAATAATGATGCTGAAAATTCAGCTTCGCATTGCAGGAATAAATTATAACTTAAAACGTATTTAAATAGAAAACATGGGGTTTACTGTATTTTTGAGCCAATAAGCAGCAGCCTTGGTGAACATAAGAGAAAACATGAAAACTCTCAATGACTCCAAACTCGTGTAGATGGTCAGATAGATGAGAGCAAAGGTACGAAACAAGGAGAAAAGCGAGAGAGGAAAAAAGACAGACAGATAAAGTGATAAACAAGGATGGACAACAGCATTCAGCATCTGAACTCTTCTCTATGACACCATGTGGTTCCCTGAGGGCAGGGATTAATGAGAAAGAGAGAGCAACAGAGACAGACAGAGAGCGAAAGAGAGAGAAAGAGAGAGAGAGAGGGTTTAGCATGTTGGCGGACACATCTCACTGCTTTTCTTCCTCAGCATCTGGCTGTGCTGGTTTAGTTTGTTCTTCACCTGAAAAAACAAAGAGCCTCTGTTATTATAGTGGCGTTCAGTTTAAGCCACACACTATGAGACAAACTCGACACCTCACACGTTATAAGCCTGCAACATAAAGCTGAGGTCACGTGGCCCGTCGCCGACACTCTTCACGCTGCAACTAGTCACAGATTCTACAAACCATTTCACACAGGTTCCCACCCGACAAGTGCTCGTTCACATTTATTTACATTGGTTTGGCATGTTCCTCAAGCTACGTGCTTGTTTTTATAATTAAAAATAAAATAAATAAAAAGCTACAAATAATGTTTTCCTTGCACCTTTAACTCATTGTAGAAAAGCACAGAATGGCTATATAAAGTTAATGTGTAAATTAATGTGTCAACACTAACCAAATATTCTATTTTTCCATTTCATAAAAGTAAATCCTAAATTTAATCTGCTCATCATATAAAGCGAAAATTTTGACAAAACCGCTTGATTCATATGGATTCGTTTTTCAATCTTTTTAGGAACTTTTTGAAGTGTCAAAGTGGTAGTTGCAGGTAGAGTGTACAGAACTGGCTCAGATTTTATTAAAAATATCTTCATTTGTGTTCTGAAGATGAACAAAAGTCTTACAGGTTTGGAACAACATGACAGAATTTAAATTTTTGGGTGAACTAACCCTTAAGTGTGCTTATTAGAAACAACATGGGTCAATGGGTAATTACGATCCATAAATACATTAATCAATGCAACCTTTTCTAGCCTTTTCTAAGAATTAATAACTTATTCATTTGAATAAATTGTTCGTTTGTTTTAAACACCATTCCCCTATGTTTCTTTTTTCATGATGAAAACCATACTAGTTATTAAAAATGACAAACTATAATTTAAAGAAAATTATAGAAATAGAAACTAAAGATATATTTAAGATCCTTTTTTCTTAAAAAGTCTAAAACCAAATCTGGATTAACTTGATTAAATAAAGTTTAAGGGAATCAACAGAATAAAACAATATGACAATAATGCTATATTTATGGAAAATAATTGCGGTTAATCAATACAACCTTTTCTAGCCCAATAATAACTTTATTTAATTGTTTATTAACTCCATGTCGATTTCTTTTGTCATGACGAAAACCATACTTAAGTTAAAAGTCCCCCAGTAGTCAATAATTCTATCTCTTAAAACTTATCTTTGACCACCAAAATGAAAAAAAATTCATGACTTAAAGGAACACTCCGACTTTTTGGGACTTTAGCCTATTCACCTTATCTCCCAGAGTTAGATAAGTCCATACATACCTTTTTCATCTCCGTGCGTGCTATAAGTCTGTTTGACGCACCCACCGCTAGCCTAGCTTAGCACAAAGACTGGATGTAAATGGTTGCAGCTAGCATACTAATCCAAATAAGTGACAAAATAGCGCAAACATTTTCCTATTTACATGTTGGGATTTGTATAGTCACAGAGTGTACAAAAAACAAAGTCACATGAGACACAGACATATTTTAACCGTATAAATACTGGGAACTATATTCTCTGAAGGCGAAGCACTGTTACTTGGGCGGAGTGATAACCGCAGCACCTGAGACGTACCGTACCCAAACTCTGAACGAACTCTCTGCTCCTCACCACGGCGCGTCTCAGGTGCTGCGGTTATCACTCCGCCCAAGTAGCAGTGCTTCGCCTTCAGAGAATATAGTTCCCAGTATTTATACGGTTAAAATATGTCTGTCTCATGTGACTTTGTTTTTTGTACACTCTGTGACTATACAAATCACAACATGTAAATAGGAAAATGTTTGCGCTATTTTGTCACTTATTTGGATTAGTATGCTAGCTGCAACCATTTACATCCAGTCTTTGTGCTAAGCTAGGCTAGCGGTGGGTGCGTCAAACAGACTTATAGCACGCACGGAGATGAAAAAGGTATGTATGGACTTATCTAACTCTGGGGGATAAGGTGAATAGGCTAAAGTCCCAAAAAGTCGGAGTGTTCCTTTAAAGTTCAAAATTGACCATACTTACTTTGTTTGCCTAAATTGATCGTATTGTGGTGAACAATTCATCCATGCAAGTCAATCCACACAAAAAAAAATTTGGGCTTCATAATCTTTAATCAAAATCTGAAATTTCCCCTCCCCTCTGCATTGGAGGACCTTCCCTGATGACGTAGGTTTGACGGTTTGGGTGTCTGCTTAACATCCGTAACCACGCCCCTCCAACTGACAGTAGACAGGCTGAATGAAAACACCTACTTTTCTAGATCCAATCAGGTGCTAGTTGGAAAAAAAAGCCACGCCCACTATTTTGCATCATTTAGTATTCCGTTTCTCTCGGAAATACGTTACAACACTGGAGAAAAGTCGTTTGCAACTTCCGGTTCACGGGGACTTCAAAATATCTTCAATGTAACTCTACACCCTTGTTTTACTTAGATTACGTGTAGCCATGAATATGTAAATTAGCCCCGCCTCCGCTCACTCACACCGGCTCAGAGATCCACTCGATCAACTTTCCTCAAGTTACTGTAGTAAACTCTACACAATGGCAAGTGGGAATACTGGTTTAATTCAGCCATATACGTTTAAACCAGAAACTGATTCAGAGGAAGAAGTGGAAGAGTGAAATATACAGGCTTGTCTACAAGTCACATAACGGTTATTAATATGATTAGCCTTTGGCTTGACTACATTATCAAACAGCTAATAACGTGTTGCTAATGTTACACAAACCACGTTCCCGTTCTCCATCTCAGAGTCCGACAGCTGCCTTCTAAAAATCAGCATCCTTAGAAACGCTTTGAAAGTCAGTGGAGAAAGCTATAGTTCATCATTACACATCATATACCCAATTCACCCGCTACATTGCTAAACGTACACGATTTTTCATCTCAACAGAAAAATATACCGGGATAACCTGGCTTCTCTTGAGACTCGCAGTATAGTTAATGATATGCTAAAGCCCACCCGCACGTTGACGTGATTTGTTACAACGTTTGTGACGTAGAGAACAGGGGCGATTTCAAACCGTGTTTTTGAGACTGCGTTTTGTTCACTGCAGTTTTGAGGAGAAAATACTCAGCAATGGTGTTTACTTATGAATTTGCACATGGTTTGTCTTAAAGCATATTACAAACCCCACATAGACATAAACAACAGTAAAAGCTTGATTTTCACCACAAAGGGACTTTAATTCAAATAGAAACTAAAGATATGCAAGACCCCTTTTTCCGGCTAATTCTAGGCTACAACTAGGGCTGTCGCGATAACCGCAATATTGTAGTACCGCGCTTCTGACAAGTCAACCGCAGAGGATTGCACGTAACCGCAACAACCGCGATATTCACGTTTTTTATAAGGCTATACCCTTCTTGTTTTGAACTTCATGCATGTGTATTGAATGTTGAACAAGTTCATAATGATAAAAAGGCTGTTTATCTTGGTGATGTGTAGCCTAGAGGCTTCACACAGACAGTGAATGAGAGAGATAGGCAGAGCGCGTGCGATTACCTGCGTCTGTCTTTGAAGTCGTGAAAAGGTTGCCGTGTCAAAGGAAGCGAAATATTTGTCGTATCATCCTTTTAACGTTCACGTCACGTGTATTTCCCATAAATGCGCGTCAGCAGCAGCGCTGGTCAGCATCCCACAGCGCGAGGAAGCCGTGGGGAAATAAAATCAGCAAGTCACGCATTGAATCAATGCCATATTGGTCTCTAATTGAAGTGAAGCATCAGCTTCAGCATTACCCATGCGACGCATTGCTGCTCAGCTGAGCCTTGAAAAGTGGAACTCAAAGTTAAAAGTAATTAACACCTTTCATTACATCTCTTTTAATGAATCAGCTTTTTTGAATGTGTTCGTTGAATGAACGGTTTAATGACTCACCATGTGACTCACTCAGAGTCCGTTGTCATAACAATATGTGCTCTGAGTGAAAGCCTTTCAATGCGCATATTGACGCTGTTTAGTTTCGGTTACATTGGTTACTGAAAATGTCCTCGTTTTTGTCCACATCGTAAACTTTATTTATATAGCAACAAATACATATTTAAATACATTCATTTAAATGAAATGAATAAATGGCGGTAATACCGCATATCGCGCTATTGAGCCACTCAACATTAACGCAAGGGAAATTCCATAACCGCGACAGCCCTAGCTACAACTTGATTAAAAACCTTTTCAAGGACACCAACACAATTTCCTCAGAGGAATAGTAATATTACAATCCAATCATTTGATATTTAATAGTTGTTTTACGGAATCTATCTTTGTGACGATCACTCGGGTAGTGTTTTGACTAGTTACAGATACTCATGACTCCAGCTTTTCAAACACAAACCTGTTGCTTTTAAATAGGTAAAAACAATTTGAATTTGTGCATTTGATCTCTTAATTAAAAAAAATCTTATCACCACACCAATTTCAGGTCTGTTAACCTCAAAAATGTTTAAAAAGAAATTAATTTTACTGACAATACCAATTAAGAAAATGATATTTGCATTGCAAAGTACCTCAGGCACTGACTGCACTGTGCAATTCAGAGTTTTTTTCTTATTATAATAGTATCTAATCCAGAGGTTATAATTAATTCTGCATCTCACAGTGATTGCTTCAGTCTACTATGGCAATTGGCAAAGCAGCTTTCCCTCCTCTAAGGTATGTCTCACCATCTCCCTGCATGTCTGAAGTCCACAGCGTCAGGTTGTCCCGTAACAGCTGCATGATGAGTGTAGAGTCCTTGTAACTGTCCTCACTCAGTGTGTCCAGCTCAGCTATCGCATCATCAAACGCTGCCTTCGCCAACCTGTTGGAGGAGCGAGTGGAGAGTTAGACTGGGGTTTTCCTATAAGGTAGTGGTTCTGAACCAGGGGGATACAGGATGATGTATTAAATTAAAAATGCTAAAATAATTATATAAAATAAAGATCCAGACTGAAATATTTATCCCCCCCCGTAAAGAACTGTAAAGAACATACAGTTCTTGAAACTTAGGGAATCATGAAATGCATCATGGTTAAAATCATTTTAAAATATCAATACTCACAGGCCTTAAGTAAAAAAGATTGAAAACCAGCAGTTGAGTATCCAAGCCCATGTTAAAACCTGGTATTAAGATACATTTTGGTCGATCGGATCCGTCTCTTTTGTCCACTTTCAACCATTTCTGTCCTGGGAGAGTCTATGAGCTGGTAAATGTATGGGCTTTTTCTGATCTTTCTATCTAATGGACAAAATAAGCTTGCGCAATTTACAAATAAACATGACCAGAGACGACGGAAAAACATACGAAGAGCAGCACTTTCGTTTCTGCGCGTTAGGAATCAGGAATGGTGAGAGAACATTGTGCTTGGTATGTTTTTTTTTGTCTTCAAACTCGGGTCTTATAGAATCAATTCTTAATGCGCATGTGAACGCCATCAGCATTTATCACAGGTTCGCGTTTAATGTCTGTTTAGAGAGAACGGTGTCGTCTTAGCGGCCCCTAATTTAATAACAAATGATCATTTCGACGGAAGTGAATCAATCAAAACTAACTTTAGCTGGAAAATAACTTTATTCAAGAACCGCTATAAAACCAAACCAATCTTTGTTACCTTAAATTATATGTTTATCTCTGTAAAGCTGCTTTGAAACAATCTATATTGTTAAAAGCGTTATATAAATGAGGATGACTTGACTTGAGCCAACAAAGTTTAAATCCCGTCTGGCTAACGTGCTTTACATAATGTGAAGAATGTGTCAGTAGGTGGAGAGAAGTCGATTTTTGCACCTGTTTGAACACATTCGACCACATCAATAACTATATAGAAAGATGGTTCACTCCTATAACTTATGAATGGGAGGAACTGCAACACGCAATATGGTGGAATGTGTCCCGCCTTCTAAGTAAAAGAGCCAATTGCTTGGCTCGTCTAGCCTGAAAAACAAGCTTTTTAACACTATTTGAGGATAAGAAACAACATTCATGGAACATTTCATGTCAAATTTTGTTGCTGATTTGAAATATGTTATTTATTTTGTGAGTTTGGCAAGCAGTTTTCAGGATTTCATTTCAGGATTCTCCCAATCAAATAGATTGGACTTAGTCTTGGATGCCCGAAATAGCTGCACGGAGGCGTTGCAAATATGGCCGCCAGGTGAACACTTTCCTTGAAAGGGACTTTGACCACATGAGCGTTTGCACTACGTCTGAGTTTTCGACTGGTCGAAAGTGGACAAGCTCAAAACATTTTAGATCCCGTTTACGCATTTATTTAGCGTCGTCCACTTGTGATCCAATCGACCAAATCGCATCTTAATACCAGGTGTAAACAGGGCATAATATGCAGATATTTGAGCAATGTGATCACATTTAGATTGGCAAATAGTTTTATATTTAAATCCGAAAATGGTTTGAGTTTAAGGGCTGCGAAAAAATATTTTATGTACATTGTTCTACATTACAGAGAAATACCATAATAATGAGCTTTTAAAATGTACATTAAAGGGTTAGTTCACCCAAAAATGAAAATTAAGTAATTAATTACTCACCCCCATGCTGTACCAACCCCGTAAGACCTTCGTTCGTCTTCGGAACACAAATGAAGATATTTATGATTAAATCTGAGAGGTTCATGACTGCTACATAGGCTCCCTAAGGGAATGAAACTTGACGGCCCAGAGAGTCATTAAAGAAAATGTTTAAATATTCCATGTCACAACAGTGGCTCAACTATAAGTTTATCAAGCGACGAGAATACTTTTTGTGCGAAAAAACAAACAAAAATAACGACTTTATTCGACTATTCCTTTTCTTCCTTGTAGGCCTGAAACGAGACTTCAAGAGATTTACACGACGCATGCGCGAGAATTGCGATCTCCTTCAACTACTTCAGTTAAGTTCTCGCGCGTGCGCATCGTGGAAATCTCTTGAAGTCTCGTTTCAGGCCTACAAGGAAGAAAAGGAATAGTCGAATAAAGTCGTTATTTTTGTTTGTTTTTTCGCACAAAAAGTATTCTCGTCGCTTGATAAACTTATAGTTGAGCCACTGTTGTGACATGGAATATTTAAACATTTTCTTTAATGACTCTCTGGGCCGTCAAGTTTCATTCCCTTAGGGAGCCTATGTAGCAGTCATGAACCTCTCAGATTTAATCATAAATATCTTCATTTGTGTTCCGAAGACGAACGAAGGCCTTACGGGGTTGGTACAGCATGGGGGTGAGTAATTAATGACTTAATTTTCATTTTTGGGTGAACTAACCCTTTAAGCGCCGTTAACGATCTGCCAATTTTTCTGTGACTAAGCGACTAATTCAAATTTGGTCGACTAAGCCTCTTCTCTTCGAATAACGTTTTGTCAACTATTAGGGTGCAGCCCTAGAAGTTGTAATATCAAACAAACATTGCACACTTTAAGAAAAACCAACCTGCATGCGCGGTCGGGGGAGTTAAGGATCTCGTAGTAAAAGACAGAGAAGTTGAGTGCTAGGCCGAGCCGGATGGGATGTGTGGGTGGGAGCTCAATCATGGCAATGTCACTGGCAGCTTTATACGCCACCAAACTGTTCTCTGCTGCTTCCTTCCTGTCATTACCTGTGGCAAACTCTGCTAGGTACCTGTGGTAGTCACCCTTCCTGCAAACACACACAAAAAAACAAGTGTGGGTGAAAAGATTCATCAAATTTGCATTGGCAAAGTTGACTATTTTAATTTATATGTTATATACTGAACACTCTGACCCTCGCCCATTTAACTGTTGTGTAGGAGACCTATGATGTTCTAAATGCATGTACTTTGATTTGTCAAACACCTACATTTTGTAGTAGAAAACTTTGGATTCTCCTGTGTTGGCTGCAGGAATGAGGTGTTTGTCCAGTACATCCAGTATGTCATTACAAATAGATTTCAGCTCATTCTCAACCTGCAAAGGGAATGATAAGAAATGGCATATTAATTATGGCATCAAATATACCTAGATTATATGAAATTAAAAAACAAACTGCCTAAAAGCCTTTCACAAGACACCATGTAACACCGTGTCTACACTGCGCAATGCGACGATATATGGCATTGATGGTTCCATGAAGAACCTTTAAAGGGGTCATATAATGGTACATGCACTTTTACAAGTTGATTGTGCTGAAATGTGTGTTGGCAGTGCCTGTACACAACCATCATAAAATGATAAAAATCCATCCAGTGTTTTTTTTTTTTAATCTCCTTATATGTTTTCCCCTGCCTCAAATTGAGCCGTTCGATTTTGTGACGTCACTAAATCTGACGCCCCCCCCACGATTGTTGATTGACAGCAGCGTTTCAACACAGAACCGCCCTCGCTCGTGAGCGAGCTGTCAATCATAGTCCGCGCGGACATTGTTGATATGCTGGAGCACTGTCTATGAGCAGAATGGCGTCTAAGCGATTGTGGTGTTCTGTTCTTGGGTGTAATAACGAACACAGTCATTTTGATGTTCCTAAATCTGAACCGCTTAAGACGCAGTAGCTGAGTTTGTTTTCAAAGGGAATATTCCCCACGAGCAACGTCAATGCTCTCATGTTTGCGCAAATCATTTCACACACCAGACTGCTTTATAAACGGGGATCAGTATAAAGCTGGTTTTGCTAAGAAGCTGCTCATGAAAAAAGGATCGGTACCAGATATTCGTGTTCCTGCTGAACCTCCAGAAGAACTGAAGTGAGTGTAACGTTTTATTAAACTTTATATTAATATTTATATTAATCTTTGCAAATCGCTAGCTGCACGCTTCACAATGAATGCGTCTAAGGTTTACACTCAGGGTACATTACTTTCCACTGCAAAAAAGGTTATTGTGGAAAAAGGTTATTTCGATTTTTTTTTAAATGTTACTCACACTAGTGTTGTCAAAAGTACTGATTTCGGTACTGAAATTATAAAAATGTGATGATACCAGCATTTCCCCTTAGCATTTTGAGCGCCGTTGAACGGATTCTTAAACACCTCTGATTAGGGCTGTAACGATACGCGATATAAAATCGAAATCGCGATACTCAGGTCCACGATCCTGTATCGCGATGTGAGAAGGCAGAATCGCGATCACACCCCTTCCAACTCCCAGAGTTATCCTTCCTGTCCAGAACCAGGGCTCGAATTTCGGCGCGGGATTGCGGGTATTGCGCATAATTCTAATCATTCCCGCAGGTCTCCCATTTATAATGCGGGAAATTCCCGCAATCGTAATCCACACAGATAATAAAATCAAATCATTCTTTTAACAACTATCTTCCAGACGCAATTTCACAAACAGCGTGAGTGTTCAGCGGTGCCGCGCGTCTCTATCTCTTCTCTCATAATGTGTTGTGCAAGGCAGGCGCTGCATGCGGCGATAATACACACTCGCGTTTTGGAGTCGGGACCATAGACTGTAAAAGTCTTTTTAAGTCTTACCAGTTTAAACATTCAAGCAATTTTAAACTAATCAGTGCTCGCGCGCTCTCTGAGAGATTATTTTCTATGCGCACATTCATAGAAAATCCGCCTCAAAAACAGCTGGCCAGTAACTATTTTTCGCGGATTATATTGCTTTAACACGCAAAATTGTCAATTTCGGTCTTTGTGAGTAGGCTATACTCTAAACATAGTCGGTTTTGTCTTTAATAGGCATAAAACGCATGCCAGTATAATGAACACAGGATCCGTGCACTAGCTCTTAAAGTGACGGAAGCCATATGTGTCTGTCATTAATTTTGTTGTCAAAACAACAAAAGACGGCTTTAAGTTAAAGGAATCAGGATTAATAGCCTATGTATTTAATTTATTCAGGACTAAAATACTACCCAGTGTTATTTTCCATTTGATTACTTTATTCAGTTTCTGTATGTGAATACTAGTGTTAGACCTATTCAAAAACTTTTCTCTTTAATTGTCTTTATTTGTATCTTTATTCTATTGTATTTATTTGTGCTACTTTTTTAAATTTAATTAAACAATTTAAATCCAGCTTCCTTGTGATGTGTAAATTCTTAACAACAACATTACCCCATTGTAAAAATGCAATGAGCGTAAACATTTAGGCAAGATAAATGTAATAATTTTGTTTGGAAAAAATGCAGGCCCTGAGAAGTACCACATCTTTAAATTACTATTAGTATTATTTGAAGTTAACATTATAAAATACGTAGACCTACACCACAAAACTAGTTGAGGATAAATTATTTAAAATTTGGCAATTTCAGCATTATGGACGTGAAATTTGCAGCCAAAACTTGAAATATAAATTCTCAGAAAGTGCATTAAATTAATCCTCAATTGACCGGCAACACGTCCAACATGCAGATGCATATCCTACGGCACCATCCCGAAATCAATTTAGTTGGAACACAGAACACAACCCAAAAGCAGCAGCCTACACTGCCTAGTATAGTTTAATAATTTGCATAGTTATTATTGTTCTTTGGTGTTTAGATTATACAGGTTTTTCCTAATGTTATTTAATAAAAATACCGGTATTTTTTTTCTTCTCTCAAAATCTCTTTTTTTCACCACAAGCCCCGCCCCCTCAAGCCCCGCCCCCGTGATAGTATCGCGATACGAATCGAATCGTGGGTCAAAAATCGTGATACGAATCGAATCGTGGGTTTGGTGTATCGTTACAGCCCTACCTCTGATTGGCCATTGTGTTCACGCGCTCAACATGTCTCTGATTGGCCACAATGATCAACGCTTCAAAAAAATTTCCTCACCGAGCGCTTCGACACACGGGAGCGTTTGAAAGCAGGCGTATATCAGCGGATCCATCTATCAGTGGAGACATTAGGGATCGTCACATATTTAAAATTTCAGTATCGACTTGGTACCGAAGTCGTTACTTCTGACAACACTGCCTCACACTAAGAATCTTTTATCTTTTAAGAACTGATCACTGAAAGGTTCTTTGCACCGGGTAGTTGTAGGAACTCAGTTACAGGAACTAGCTACCAGGGTGATTCCCCCAAGGACAACATTTTCCCCTAGGGCCATTTTCCTGGTTGCATTCACACCACCAGTAGGAACTCTGAAGTGAAGTAAGCCGGCCGACAGCGACATCATTTAGGCGAAAAACGAAAACTCCTACGAAAATTTGCAGTGCTACATATCATTTAGGCTGAGAAAAGAACACCACAGCAGACAAAGGTAACAGGACAATGCTAAAAAATCACTGTTTTCCATTTTCATGGAGTTATTGGAGTATGGAGTTACTTGAGTTCATTGAGTACGTGAACTGTGTGTTTACACAGCTTTTTAAAAATGGCAGGTGCTGGTGTTTCGTATGGCATGCGTTCGGGCCAACCAACGTACATTTACATCCCTGGTCATTCCTTTTGTGCTGGTTTAGACCCTACTCGAAAGTAGGAGCTTATTTAGTCCCCCATAGCGCGTTCTTATAACTAAAATCGATCCCAGTTCCTGTAATCCAAAAGCAGGTACTTCCGCCAATAGTTATAGGAACTATGAAAATATTTCTCTGGTGCGAAAGCTAACTAAAACTATAAAAAAAATCAAATGTAGTCTCACCGTTTGTCTGTATTCTCGAATCATTTTGAGTTTGTCCTCTCCGCCCTTGCTCTCCTCTTTCTGCTCAATGCTGCTGATTATCCTCCAGGAAGCTCTCCGCGCACCAATCACATTCTTATACGCAACTGATAACAGGTTTCTCTCCTCTACTGTGAGCTCGATGTCCTTCCCTGCAACATTCTTCATCGTCTCCACCATTTCTGAAACAGAGAGAGTAGATTGATCCTAATGACACAAAGGGAACCCATCAACAAAGATCTGGAAATCAAAGGGAAAAAGGACAGAGCTCTTCTGTCACAATTCATAAATGTATTCACTTGTGAAATAAGGGAACCTGAGTGGATGAACAAAAAAAGATAATGTCCCTTATTTCACTACCCAGTCTGTGACATTTGTACATTGTTATGGCGTACATTTATGAATTGTAACAAAAGAAAATTTAGATATCCTTGTAGCAGAAACAGCATAGAATTACACACTGAAGTTTTAGCAAATACTATGGAAGTGTTTGCTAAAATACAGCACAGCACACATTTCAGTACCTGACAACAGATCAGCAGTTACAACAGTGTGATGTGCAGCGATAAAGCTGAGTGATAGAGATGGCAGATAATGTAAAAGATAATGCTTGCAGCCCTCCACTTACTGAAAAGCAGTAGAAGGAAAATATACACTTCCCTAATAATAATTTTATTTATTTCTCTATTTTAATTCTATAAAATAAACGCTTCTTGTTTTGACATCTAAGCTGAAGTGTTAAGGCCCGTTCACACCAAGAACAATAACTATAATGATGACTTAGTTTTAAAAAATGTATGTCCTAAACGTAAAAGAATAGCAGAGTCCACACCACAACTATAACGGAACAGAGAAACAATAGAGTTGGAATCACTTTCGTAATGATTCTTTTCAAGCTGATGAACGATAAAAGCATTTACAGCCAATCAGAATCCATACTGCTTTAAAGAGCTCAAGCATTTAAAGCGGTAGACCACAAAAACTGCAGCACACTAATGTTATTGCGCATTCATGTGGATGCTAATATAGTCAAGGTTTTAGGTGTGACCGGGCCTTTGTGTTGAAAGCCTTTGTTTTTATCAATTTAAAACCATGAGCATATCGGCTATAGCATGAAAAAGATTGATATAACAAATAAACCGATGGTTTAATATTAAGTGTGTGAAGGCACCGAGTTGTATAGTGTCTGTTCCATAATCCAACTTTTTTCTCTTGGAAAAATAATTAAATACTTGCTAAAACAAAATAAAATCTGTTTAAAATACAGCAGGGCTCAACAATACGGACTGCCCGGTTCCAGCGAGAACGACGCTCGGGACAATTGACAGAACTGTCACTGTCCTGATCAAGCTTGTGTGTCAAGAAGACACGAAAAGAGAACTCAGTTCTACTCACTGTGTGAGAAGTCTCGTGTGCGCACACATCCAAAGAACAGGCCTGTACCTGAAAACTACTGTTCGACCTACCTAAAAAGTACCTGTTTATTTCATAATGCATCTTTATTCTGTTGTATTTATGCATTTATGTTGGCCTGTTGATGAATGCTAAATGGATCCAATCCATGTTCAATAGAAATTATTTGATGATGTAAGCAATAAACTAGCATACCTTGATCAATGCATGCGTTTTTGAACTTTGCTAATTTAAAACATGATCAAAAACTAATCCATTTTAAATGACAAAAGCAAGTGACAAATATCGGTATCGGAAAAGAGTTCAGTTAAAATCCGTATAGGTCAAAAAGAAATCCTATTGGTGTGTGCATCCCTAGTTGAAATGCTTGAAAAACAACAAACTTTTGTAACTGCAAGATATCACACAGTACAATCATTTTCATTCATCTCATCCATCATCTAAGTGGTCTATCTATTGGTTTATCTAACAGTCTTATTGTTTAACTAAGTCTATGTCAAGCTAACAACAAAATATGTCTTGAACTTTTTCAATCTAGTTCCTATTTATCCAACCTATCAATCCAAAGGATCCATGAAAAATCAGAACAAAACAACATTCAAAATGATATTTAAAGCTCCAGTAGGTAACTTTTGAAAACATGTATTTGCTAAAACTGTCATTATGTCCTGACAGTAGAATATGAGACAGATAATCTGTGTAAAAATCAAGCTCCTCTGGCTCCTCCCAGTGGTCCTATTGCCATTTGCAAGAAATACACGCTCCCGGTCAGAAACAACCAATCAGAGCCAGGAGGAGTGTCTTAGCACTATCAATCACGCTCGTGTACGCAATCACACCCCTCTCTTGCACAGCGCGAGCGCCGGAGCGCGAGCCGTCGTTCAAACTCAAGATTGCCGGCGTGCTGCAGCTGTGCTTATGATGGAGAAACAACCTAAACTGCCAATTCTCCAGTGACACCTGCTCATAAAACAAAGAGGTAAAAGGAAAAAGACTGATGACGATAAACAAGCGAAAAAGAAAGAATTACACAGAGCCCATTGACTCGGTGTCAAAACTAACATGTAGATAAAATGTCACGCACTCTGCTAAGCAACAATTGAAACCTGCTAATTCACTGGCTTGTCATGTTGCTGAAATAATGTACTAGCACACCTTATCTAGCATTATATATCGCTAGAATAATTACTTACATACTGTAACGTTAGTTACCGTTATATTAACGTTATCTTACTAGCTATTTATAACTTATAGAAAGAGTGCAACGTTATAAAGTTACATGTAGGCTATTGGAAAATACATAATGATTTGAGGACCAAGTTTGTAGTCAAAGTATGGGCAGGCCATAGTCAATGTAAAGCATATTATTGACGTTTAGTCCCTATTAGTGAATGTGCCATATAACTTTTTATCCGCTGTTATCGGTGGGCCTGTTTACTAGCCTGCGCGTTCACGACAGGCTCCGCTGTGGAGGATGAGCTGTGGAGGGAGGGCTGTAGCGCAGCAGAGAGCAAGGGGGTGGGACCTGGAAGTTGTGCTTGTTCAAATTTTCAGGCTAAGTCGACGTTTTCTCAAAACTCACCTACTGCAGCTTTAATAGGAAATTACACAGTTTAATACCGTGTTATAATAATATAACACTGTGTCATATTAAAAGCACCCAAAACACTGCCCTGATTTCAGCATTGGGTGTATTTGTCAATATCTAGGGTCCAGAAAAACATTGATACAGTACAAATATTGAAAAGATCAAATTTGATAAAATCTCACACTATTCATCAACACTGTCACTTGTTAACAGACATAAAATCTGAACTAAGTCTGTTTTTATTTAGATCATTTGTAGCTAAATGAATCCGTTTAGTGCAGGGAAGATTAAAGATTAAACTAAAAAAATAAATGAATTGAATAAAATAAATAAAGACATTCAAAAAATTAACAAAACATCAAAATAAATAACACATCTACAGTACAGCACAGTAATACAGTGAGTAGAAAAAAAATATGTCTGTATGGCTACACACAATATCAAAATTAACGAAATATTGCAAATTTATACCGCGATATTGCAACAGCTTGCAATAACTAGGGTCATGAATAAAATAACGAGAAAAATCGCTCACAATTCATATAGTGAAAACTAAGCAGTGTTTTATTTTTACATTTGATTATTCAGTTTCAGTTGTTATAAATTTTGGCCGACCTGAAACCCTAAACACTGCTGTAAAAAGTATGTATAACATGTATGTAGGTTATATAATTTTAAATATATTTTAAAGATAATTTAAGTTTATTTTTCAAACTTTAAGCATTATCGTATCGCGTTCGAATATCGCATTATTTAATGAGTTGTCGCATATCGCACTTTTCTTTGATATCGTGCAGCCCATGTAACATGTGTAGCCTACATTTGGTCTTTATTCATGAAAATATATAGCTGCCTTTTACAATTTAGGATTTTACACCGGGATGTTGATATCTGAGGGTCCATGCATAGATTGAAAACCCCTAATTTAGTGCATTTTTAAAAGCTGCATATTTTTATCACATGCTCCCAGATAAAAGTCACCAGCAGGGTAACGAATTCTACCACCGTTTAAAATAAATTTCAACGAGTTGAAACCCTAGCCAGTACAACCATTCACATATTTTACAGAACAGTTCTTAGCAATGAGAGCACAGTCACTTTAGTACATTAACAATGCAGTAGCTTAGGTTGGGTTGAGTTCATTTAGATCAGGGGCTTTCCATCTTTTAGATGCCACAGAAATATGTGTGGGGGACCCCATCCTAATTTTTTAAAATAATTTCTATTGTTACCTTTTTATAATTTTTATAATTAAAGAAAATATATTCTAGTTAAATATATTATTTACTCATTTCATTGGAATCTATGTATGTATATATATAAAATGGTTTGTTTATTTTAATCTGATTTAATCCAATAAATAACGTTTATTTTATACACATTTTTTTTTTCATTTCTTTAAATCTAATTTAATTATTTACTTTCTATAACTTGCTTCTACTGTAATCGTATTGCTTAATAATACAGGTTTTCTCTAGACTCATCACGAACCTCAGTTTGAAACATTAACAATGTAACAATGCAGTACAAGCTCTGGTTGGGTTGAGTTAGTCTAGGCCTTTCCAAACGGATATTTCTTCCCATTTCACCTGGACGTGCGCATGTGACTATCCAGCGCTCAGTTTTTTTGGGGGTTTAACCAACAATTTTACCAGTAATAGGACAAAGAAATCCTGCTGTGCTTCTTATTCTTCCTCTGCGGCAATTCAAAATGTGTGACAACACAAATCGTCACAAAAAAAAAAAAAAAAAATCAACTCACCATCGTATCTCTCTGCTTGCTCTGCTAGTTTAGCCTGGTATACCAAATGCTCTCGATCTGCCATGGTCACTTGGGGATCGGGAGGAGGTGGAAATGGTAAGCGACGTTGTTTGCTTGTGCAGAGGGATGCGAAGGTTATAGGAAAGTGAACAAATGCTATATTGAGTTACTTAGTGGAGCAACGGCGGCTTAAAATCCTCGTACACTGCCGGCGACCCTGCACTAAATATGGCGATAATACTCTATCCGGGAAATTCGCAGCGAGTCCTGCGCACTTCCTTCGCGACGAAGTGGATACTCCTTTTTTTTATATAAGAAAATAAACAAAATATACATTTAAAATAGCTTTCGTAGATGTAAAAGAAACCAGTAAATCAAGGCAAGCAAATAAATTAGAAACAAATAAAAAAGTGTACAAAAAGAGGGGTCTTTTATGCATCTTCCAGTAGGCTAAACCAAATAAGTCTCCTATCATTTTAACAAATTTGCAGGCCTGTTTACTCCTCATACAAAGGAATGATGGATCTTATCTACAAACAAAATCACTTTTAAATACAGAATACAGTAAGGTTGTCTTCATACACTTGCATTTAAACAAATTACCCACAATCAACATTACATTAATGACAAATCCAGCTTTTTTCCCATTCAACAACATTAAAAAGTAGGAAGTGACTGGACCTTTTTTTCCCCACCAAATTAGACATATCTTTCAAGACAATATTGAGTGCATGAAATTGGTAACCAACATTCTTCGAAATATCTTCTGTGTTCAATAGAAGAAAGAAACTCAAACAGGTTTATAACAACTTAAGGGTTAGTCGATTATGACAAAATGTTCATTTTTGGGTAAACTATCCTTTTAAGAAATTTGTAATCCATACTAGTCACAATTTACATTCAAGACATTTATTCTACTGGAAATATTTTAGTTCTTATCAGTAGAAATTGTAATTAAAAATAGCCTATCCACAATTGAGTTTTCACAAGCCTAAGTAGAATTGTAATTGAGATGTCTAATTAAATTATTATTGGTAAAATTGCCAATTCCAGATATGTCTGATAAAACTGTTTTTTGATCTGTCGTAATTCTAATTGCTGATATCATTATCTCTTCATTATTAAAGATATCTGGAATATATTTTCGACATCTGAAACTAAGATATCAATAGTCAAAATGGCCTGACATTGTACATGCATTAAATTTGTTGTATGACAAAACATAGTAGTATTTAAATGTCATTTATAGGTTTCTAGGTCAAAGCTGTTATTTTACAAGTAAATCCCAAACCAGTGTAGTCGAATCCTACACCTGTCCTATAAATGTCAAATGGCTAGCTGATTTATCATTTAATACTTGGGTTTGACAATTCATAATTATATTTAAGATCTAATTCAGTCAAATTGAAGATTTAAGTCAAAGTGATCATTAGAGATATGTGCAATTATAATTTGACTCGAAAGATGGTTCAAGATATCTGTATTCAAAATTCTATTTAAGTTATGTGTAAACTTTATTAGGGGCAAAATTGTTTGGTGTGGAAATGATGCCACAAATGTGAGAAAGTCATCAGTTTCGAAAAGAGAAATGTTCTCAAACATTGTTTAGATGATCATAGTTTTTAGCATGTCATAATTTATAAACATTTTTTTAAAGAGGTTGGAATATTTAGTTAGAATTTTAAAATCTGTCTCTGGTACAAGGGTACAACAATAAAATCTATACATAAAAGGCATTTAAAAAACAGTAGCAAAAATGATGAAGACATGTAAATGGTTTCTACATCTGTTTTTATTTGATTTTCATAAAAGAAAAAGTTGGAATTAATAATAATAATAATCAACCCCTGGGACATAAAGCTAACCAAAGTTGAAACACAGTAATAATAATCTACTAATTCTAATAATAATCACATTTTAAAATCTTGCTAATTACTTACAAAGCAATGGTTAAATGGTTTAGCTCCGCAGTACTTGAGCGAGCTCTTAACGCATTATAGTCCTTCACGTCTATTGCCATCTCAAAATTCTGTCCAGTTGACAATACCTAGAATATAAAAATCAACTGCAGGCGGTAGATCCTTTTCCTATTCAGCACCAAAACTCTGGAATTGTCTTCCTAGCATTGTTCGAGAAGCACACACTCTGTCAGTTTAAATCTAGACTAAAAACACATCTCTTTAACCTGCCATAAACACATTATCACTGTTAGGCTGCATGAATTATGTCAAACACATAACACCCGATGAAGAATGGCATCTTTGTTAATATTAATCTCTCTGTCTATCTCGAGGTTACAGTAGTCAGCCATATCCGGGCCGTATCCAGATCAGATGGTGGATCTGCACTTAAGACACGACCACAACACATCCCTGAAGGTCAGCAGAGACACTTCAACTAGACTCTCCCCTGTGAAGACCTCGTCGACACAGATCCTCAGCAAAGACCACAAGAACCCGACAAGTCCTCCTATGACCAGCTTCATCTCCATATTGGCATGATGAATCAAATCTTCAAGCAAAAGGAACTGGATGAAATATTTGAATTCTACCGATCCTCAATCTCTGACGTAGGCTGTGATGCAGCCTGAATCATCATCACACCGTGTTCGTTCGTTGGCCAGAGGAGAACTGGTCCCCCGACTGAGCCTGGATTCTCCCAAGGCTTTTTTCTATCTGTCACCTGGTGGAGTTTGAGTTCCTTGTCACTGTCACCTCTGGAATACTTAGTTGGGGACACTTAATATCCAACAATATTATTGATTTGTCTGCACTGACACTATTGGATGAGAACTAAACTGAGCTGGATGATGACATCACTGTTTTCTGCAGAACTGCTTTATAGATGAAATGCACTAAATTAATAATTGATGATCTTTACAATGGAAGTGAATCAACACTGTACTGACTTTTCTTTTAGAGCTGCTGCATAGCCGAAATGAACTGCATTTTTGAATCATTTTCCTGTTATCACTGTAAAGCTGCTTTCAAACAATCTGTACTGTGTAAAGCACTGTATAAATAAAGGTGACTTGACTATTTATTCACCCTGGTGTTGTTCTGTAATGCAACAGTGGCATAAAGGGAACGCAGCTTATGCTACCTTTACACAGAATGACTCTGTTCTTATCATTCTTCTTCGTTTTAATATTAAGGGTGTTTTCAGAACTGTGGATTGTTTGCTTCGTTCCAAAACAGGGACTTAATGTGTTACAATGCTGCATTTTCTTCTTGGTTCGATTCGATTTCACAAGGCGACATTTCAAAGCGTACCAAAATGCGCTTATGCAAGTCACATGTGAGAAAATCTGTCCTCTTATTGGTCAGTTTCCTTTGAGTCATCAATCAAGATGGATTAACAAGTTCGCTCTGCAAGCTTATTATGGCTTTATCTGTAGCTGTCGAGACACGCAAAACATGAATATAGCCGTTGCTCTAACTTGCATATATAGTGTATGAAAATTATAATGCGATCTCGGGAGTGATTGTCTGGTGCGGACTCGAGCATGATGGCAGTGTTATACGTATATGCCTAAACGAACCGAACAAAGGTAGAAAATGCACCAGGTTCCCAAACAGGTAGTGTGAAAGCCTAACATGTTAAGAAATTTTACATGCACAATTTAAAGGGTTAGTTCACCCAAAAATGAAAATTAAGTCATTAATTACTCACCCCCATGCTGTACCAACCCCGTAAGGCCTTCGTTCGTCTTCGGAACACAAATGAAGATATTTATGATTAAATCTGAGAGGTTCATGACTGCTACATAGGCTCCCTAAGGGAATGAAACTTGACGGCCCAGAAAGTCATTAAAGAAAATGTTTAAATATTCCATGTCGCAACAGTGGCTCAACTATAAGTTTATCAAGCGACGAGAATACTTTTTGTGCGAAAAAACAAACAAAAATAACGACTTTATTCGACTATTCCTTTTCTTCCTTGTAGGCCTGAAACGAGACTTCAAGAGATTTCCACGACGCATGCGCGAGAATTGCGATCTCCTTCAACTACTTCAGTTAAGTTCTCGCGCGTGCGTCGTGGAAATCTCTTGAAGTCTCGTTTCAGGCCTACAAGGAAGAAAAGGAATAGTCGAATAAAGTCGTTATTTTTGTTTTATTTCCGCACAAAAAGTATTCTCGTCGCTTGATAAACTTATAGTTGAGCCACTGTTGTGACATGGAATATTTAAACATTTTCTTTAATGACTTTCTGGGCCATCCGGTGTCATTCCCTTAGGGAGCCTATGTAGCAGTCATAAACCTCTCAGATTTAATCATAAATATCTTCATTTGTGTTCCGAAGACGAACGAAGGCCTTACGGGGTTGGTACAGCATGGGGGTGAGTAATTAATGACTTAATTTTCATTTTTGGGTGAACTAACCCTTTAAGATCCTCTTGCCAGATTTGTTCCATAGTGTAAGTGCACCGATGTTAGAAAAAGAATTTAAACAAAAATTGGATGCGGTAAATTTGAAAGGAGAAAAAGGCAAGTGAAAACCCATTTTCTTCCTGACAGATCAAGTCAGTCTGATACTGAATGGTCTGTCATCTCTCCTGGGTATTTATTTACTTAACTCAATTTTACAATTTGCAAATGCAAAACAAGCAAGAAAATGTATCTTGTTCAGCAATGTTGTTTAGCATAAAGATGATCCTTGCGCTTTCACTGGTCATCTATGAAGAGGTACTAAGTTGCACCTATTGGAAGAAGAACAAAAGTCAATTAATTAATGATACTCAAAAGCATATTTTGCTTTATTAGCATGTGAATTTATCAGCATTTAATAAAACCTTACAAGACTTGAGGGTGTCAAGTCAAGCTATGAGGGTCAGCAAAGACAGATGATATACATTTAACCTCATTACTTGTCACCCGAGTCTACATTATTGATAGAAGTAATTCATCCAAAACACATTATTTACCCAAGCAGTCCTCTACCAGACCAATGCTGCGGAGTCAAACTAAGATGTACTTCTTGTCCATTTCGAAATACTCCAACGCGTAGGGATTTCTGCAGTACAGATAGGAGAATAAACTGAATCATGTAGTACACAAACAGGAATGCAGAGTATTAAAAAGAATATGTAAATGTGTTAGTTACAACACACCCCTTCACTATGTTGGACAACAGAAGCGATGTCACGCAGATTCCTGAAGTTTTGTGTCTTTACGGACCCAAACTCCATAATCTCATCACCAACTCGCAAACCCTACACACAGAAGAAAAATCAATGACCCGTAAGATGTTGTCCCTCATGAAAAATCGACTATAAACAAACAATATTTGTTTTAAATGCTCCATTTACATCATTAGTTAGTGCCTAGGCTCAAAAAGAGACTTAAGTACAGAATTAAGTATGTGAAATGAAATAAACCTTACAATCAGTAACATAGTTAACTAAAACCATTAAAAAACATTTTTGTTACTAACTGAAATCCAATATAAAGTTTTTTTATTTTATTACAGCTAGTTGCCAAGGCAACATTTCTCATTTTAATTTAGTTATAATTTATTAATATTATTATGTATTTAATTTTGTATGTAATAAAATAACTGAAACTAAAATAAAAAACTACATAGACCTATTTAAAAAAAGAACAACACACCACAAAATTACTAAAACTTTAAAATTAGAAATGGCTGATTGGGGGCACAAACTCACCGCCTGAAAAGCAGGGGAACCCTGTGTCACAGCGTCTACCAGGGCAAACGGGGATGACAGAGACACAGTCTGTCCAGTGGCTTCCATCTTTGTCTCATCCTTCCCTTCTCCGACCCGTGCTGTAGCATGCAGCTTATGAAGAGCCTCCTCTATCTCCACCATGACAGCTTTGTGATCATTCTGTAAACCTTTAAAAATCATTTGATTAAAAACTGTTGAGCGCTTGAAGAGTGAAAACATGCATCTGAGTTTAAGGGGTTAAAATAAGGATGCAAACTGAAAATTTCCGACCGAAACAGCTATTTTCAGTGACTGCCTTATGTCCAATTTAAATGTTTGTACTGTAGTACTCAGTTTGGGCTATTTGAGTGTTGATTATTAAATAAGTTTGATTAATGTTGTAAGACTGGAAGAACTGGTTGATGGAATCAACCTCACCACAGGTCTATAAGACAAAGGACCTTGCTTGCACATTAACATTTGAACATCTCTCTCACACACACACACACACACCCCGCACCCCCCTTCCTCTGAGCACCTTATCAGTCAGTAACACTAAAAACTCACACAAGAATATATATGGTTTTAATGTGAATGTGATTATCTTTAAGGATTGTTTAGTATCATTTTGAAGGTCTCAGGGTGGCTGGTAATAATGTCTCATTCCAAAAGAAGTAAAACAAAAGGTAATAAGGTTTTTAAGAGTTTAGGAATAACTGGCACACAAAGGAATGTGGTCTCTAGGCACTCCCAAAGGTGTAAATTCATGAATGCTAATTTCCACTGTTCTTAGCAGATGGTCAACTGCGACCCCCAGTAACTATGGTGGGGGAACTTAGTAAATTTCCACTAAACTCATGTTTTACATATCAAATAAGGTCTGGCTATTTAAAGGAAAATGCAACAAGAGCTCGGGGCAGCATTTTCTGTATCAGATCAGCCCATGATGCTGTGTCTTAAGGCTCAGCATTCATGTAGTTATGTTGGGTAAAGTTCTTTGTTCTAGAAACATTTGATGGTTTGCATTGATTATCTTTAATTTGATTATGGAACTGTAATGATACATTTACCTGACATAATAAATTGTTATATTTGATTATTCTAACAGACTTTGACTTTATTTTCATTAGAGTTAAAAGGAATAGTCAAACATTAACGTGTATTTATGATGCACAGATATCATTGTTAAACCTTTTTCATTTTATGGAGTCAGATGAAACGAGTTAATACATAAGATTAAATGTATTGCATTTAATTGAAAATCACTTTGCCATGGGAAAGACGGAACACGCGTGAAACCTTCACCTCTAAATCGAGTACCGCCATTGGATCGATTTAGCAGGCCTTACAATTTATTATTTAGTTTCAGTTTTCAGCCAATTTCGGTGCATCCCTAGTTTAAAATCACTTGTTTTTAAACCATAATCCTTAAAAATGCATTTAAATGATATGCTTTCCTGGCGGCGGAGCAAGGCAACGTGTCATGTGAACATAGGCGGAAATCGCAGGGGGGTCGGGGGGGTCAGGACCCCCCCTATCTGAGGGTTGTCCCCCCTAAAATATCATTAAAATATGTGTGTTGTAAATAAAATAATGATATATTCTTAAAATAATTGTTTAAGAAATAAAATACAAATGCAAACGGGGCAACGACAAAAAAAAGTTTAGTCCCCCCTCCCTTTCCTCACAGTGCTTTGGTCCACTGCCTCCGCCCCTTTTACCTCACCACCAACCGAGCACCGACACACACACATTCCGGTGGCGGGAGAGATGAACTAAGTTTGAGTAGTTGTGGAACTCCAGTAAGACAATGTTATTTTATTCTCTTTAAACATCGGATGAAGTGATTATTTTCTCTTTAATATAGATGATGCGGAGTCATTAATAAATCATGTAAAAAAACAATTATATGATTGTGTACTAATGTACTTTTGTCACTGATGTAGTCTGCTATGTTAGCGATTATAACGTTTAACGTTACCCTTGTTTAATACAGTCTGCGTTTACCTAGCTTGTTTATAAGTTATATCCCCCCACCAGGGACATGCGGTCAGGGTAGGCAGGGTAGGCAGTGCCTCACCAAAGGAAATGTTAACATTACATTTATTAATTCCAAGAGCTTTATTAATTCACCACATTAATTGCATTTATTTAATTCCAAATATTAATTTTTGTAACAAAAAAAATCAGGAATACTCATATAATACTCCTTTTGCCATAGTTTGCTCCTAAAAACCATTGTTTCATGCAGGAAATTCAAAGCCATGGCCATTGAGGCAGAGGTTCGCAGTGCCTCTTTGGTCCATAGAACGTAGTTTACGGAGATTTGCGACTGCGCAGTCAGTTATCATGCTGTCTTGAATGATCAACATTGAGGCAGAGACCGAGACTGCTTCATATCACGTGATCCACTCGCTCTCACTCAGTCCGCGATTCTGACTTTGCCCTGTATGCAGGCAGCGATGTGATGATGCCTGATATTAACTTGGGTTGCTGAATAACCTGAATGAGTATGCAGTGGCTTAATGTGAGTCCTTTAATGGTCCAGTGGTAGATTTTTTGCCGAGCATGTCAGAGGTTCTGGGTTCTAATCCGCAATCGTATAGGTTTTTTGTTTTTTTTTCATCAAAACTGAATATGTTCATCAGTGGTTGTATTATATTAAGCAGGGACACATTTGTGTGCATTTTTGTTTTGTGATTTCACCGGAACGGACGAAGAGTCTCCGAAACAGATTGAAGCGCGCGTGCATGTGAAGACTGCGTGAGCCACAAGATACACTGTAACCGTGCCACCGATCGCAGCGGCAAATTGCGCCCCTGTGAATATGCCACATTGATATGTCACAGCCTACCCATGACAAGACTTCACCGCACGTTACTGCCCCCCACACACACCCACAACGCTTCGTGATGTAACGTTAGTCTTGTAGATTAGACTATTCCGGTTGCGCATTTAGATTTTAACGCTTTCACTGTGATTTAGTCGGTTTATATAATTTAATATAGTTAATCTAATATAATATCACACGAAGTGTGCAGTTTTTCTCCAGATATCAGCATGATAACAAATGTTAACAGACACTATATTACCAACGAAAATAGTTGAAAATTAATCCACAACACTGAGAAACACACGAGGTGTTTCCTTACAGAATGAATCAGCTTTTTGATCAATCAGTTGAATGAATCTCAATGACTCACTCATTCAATTTACTTACTGCCTCCTATTGGCGGTTTTAATTTCACATTTAAAGTATCTTTTCATGTTTTTAATCATTTCAAATATTTTTAATAATTAAAATAAATTATTTTTTTTTAAACGTCATAATATTATTTATGTCTGTGTAAAAACATCTAAATGCTACTTTAACCCTCATTTATCTTTGGGGTCTATGACCCCAATCGACTTTTCCGTAGTAAATAAAACATGATTCCCGTCATCTCAGTTGCATAAGATTATGTCACTTTTTCTACATTATCTATCTATACACACAATATACACTGGGCTTGATTCAGTTGTTCTAAAGGTATGTAAAAAAAAAAATTCAATTGTATTTTGGTGGCTTGATGAATGAAAAAGCTGACTAAATTGACCCCAAAAATCTTCAAAACCATACATTTTTTTGTAAATAAGTTGTTTTGTGTAAACAACTTATTTACAAAAAATTTATGGTTTTGAAGAAATTTTTGGTCAATTTAGTCAGCTTTTTCATTAAACCAGAAAGAAACTTTGAGAAGAAGGATCATGGAACGGTCTCCATGCTACACTAATAGTAGTAAGGCTTTCCTCGGTGTACACGTATCCTTGCAAGTACAATTTTGCCAGTATTATTGGTGTCCCCCCCCCCCTGAAATTTTCGCCCCTGCATGTGAGCATAACTGCAAAAGACATGATGGTTCAAAATCTCTACCAGATGACAAATTTCTACTGGGTTATTGTGTCTACCGGTAAATATGAAAAACGTACTCACAAGAGATACTGTGCCTTGCTGATCGGACCTTGTACAAATCCACATCTGCACGAGGAAAGCCTTCGACATCAACCAAAGGACCGTCGATGCCTACACCTTCCTGCTGAAGAAACCATATGAAGAAATGTCTTCTTTAAAAGTCATCAAAGGTCAGTTAGCTGCATAATATTAAACGCAAACACACCAGTTACCAGCAAGCAACATGGCCATAAGCTGGCAACAGGTCAACTCTTTCATACCTATGGCTGAGACTCTGTCAAAACCCAGATTCCAACCTAGAGGGTAAACTTCGACTCGGCGCAGTAATATCATCACTCCGGAGAGGGAGAGGGGGGCGATGACTTTTCACGAGTGATGATATTACTGCGCCGAGTCGGAGTTTGGTATTCCGCCATACATTATAGTTATCCACTTTACACGCTTAGAAAAGCGTAACGTTTTATTTTGTGTCACCATTCTTGGTCGAGAGTTACACTACTCGTGTAACTGTATTTAAATAGGGAAAACGTGGAGGTGTTTGGTCACTTCTCTGCTTGGCTCCTAATGAATGAACTGGGCTAAGCTAAGTGCTAACAAAGTTTCACCGCAAGACAGAGCGATTTAGTGCACGCACTGAGACGAGAGAGGTATGCATCCACTCGTCTTTGTTAAGGGAATAACATAGTTTAATATGAAAAAACGGTGGAGTTTCCCTTTAAAGGTATAGAAATGGCGTAATTGAAGTTTATTATAGAATACCCAAATGTATACTAATTTATAATTAGTTTACAAGTGTAGGGAGGGCGACTTGATTACATCATCCGTGGGGCTTTATGGGACTGCGGAGTTCCTTTGGTGCTATTTGTTTGCTGCAATTACATAAGTGGATACTTCTCTGGAACGGGTAGTAAAGTTCTTCACCAAGAGTTCTTGCATAGTTAACATGACTTTAAGATGGGAAATGGATGGGAAATTTAGTTGGAAGAAAACAACTGTTGCAATCTGGTATAGAGGTAGGAAAGTCTCAAAATAAGCGCACACAAATTGCAAATGCATGAATCAATTTGTAAATGTAAATCATTAGGGGTGTAACGATACCCTCATATCACGATTTGATACATATCACAATACTGAACTCACGATATTATTGCGATACCCGAAGGCATATGGTAAAAGGTTAACAAAAAATGTACTGTTGATTAAAATGGTAAATTTGGTATTACATTGGGGGTGTAAATGAATAGGCTTGGACAATGGTGACACCAGAATAAAAATATCCATGATTCTGAAGCTGAAAATACAGAATTATTTTAGATGAATATGCTTGCACTCTGTCACTGACTAGATATATTTAAAAAAATGTAAGCAACTTTTTACTGGTAACATAAGACTGACATTATCAGAACCCACAAATATTCAGCATTATAGTAGTTTAATGTAGGTCTGACACTAAAACACTAAATACAGACTAAAATTTGCATTTTGGGTGAACTATCCACAAAACAATATTGTTAAATTTTTGTATTGCTATATATTGTTACACCCCTATAAAACACTAAAAATGTGTGTGAGCATTGTATATTTGTTAAGTGTTTTTCATTTGCGAAACAATTAATGATTTATTTATTTTTGTATGTGAATTACTTTTTAGGTGTGCATCCTATTTTGTCCATTAACTTCGACACTATCCTGACTCCATACAAGGCAGCTGGTTTAAGACGCTATTTCAGCAGGGCTAACAGTTACTATACTGTATTTCAGAATGTTGTGGCAAAATATTCAATTAAATTGAACCGTCCACAGCACGCTAAATGTCATTAACTGTCACGTTACGTATTTCCTTTATTAACAGCCATTCTTGTTTTCATGATGCATGAGACAGATGAACGTTCTCCAAACGCAGTTTAACGAGTTACGCAAGAAAAAGATAGTCGTCAGGTTACAACTTTTTTAAATGGTTGCTCTCGAGACCGTTGCGAGCATCTAGTTAGAACGATCTTATTGAACAACTTCAAAACAACCAACAAAGTGTCTATTTACTGCATTTAGGTTAAATGGTAAAACATATTTAAATGCATATATAAATATCTATGGTTCGAACTTACAGTTTGGAGCATGTCGTAGTATGCTTTGATCTGCTCTTCAATTTCATCCTTTCTTTTTATTAGAAGTCGTACATCCCCTTCAGCTACACTTGGCTCAACAGCGTTGTTTACCTCTGTCATTTTCATGACAATTTCTGCCAAAATAAAAGGTATTTATCAAAGGAATCTATGAGTGCTTAACTATTACAGATTTTATACTTATTTTATTTCAAGAAATCTTACAAACTGTTCACTCCAGTCCAAATGATTCAACAGAAACGCACTAAATTATTCACGAAGCCTCTTCTTCAGGGGATTCACTGCCGGGTTGAAGCGAACTAAAGAAGTGTATAACGCCATCTATGTGCTGGAGAGCGAATCCATGAAATTCTTCTTGTTTATTAGCGGTTGGCAAACCAGGTTTTGGTGCATTGCATTCAGTTCTTTATTCTGATAGTTATAATTTCCTTCGTCTTGCAACTTTAGGTACATAGCTTATTGTCTTTCTATAGTAGTATGATTAATTAATAATGTTATGATTCCTCCTCCTATACCCACATGTTCTTGCACTAAATAAGCGTCTTCCCTTTTGTTTCTCTATCCCACAGTTTCTTCCAGATATGATTTGCAGATGTTCAAATAAATGCCTTGGCTTCAGATTTGTTTGTGAACTGTGATTTTGACATTATTGCATTTGAATATATTTTTTGCTAGTTTGCCCTCATCTCCTATTCCTATGTGCAGGAACCCAAAGAAAATATTAATTGATTATGGTGCCCATACAAGTTGCATAATATCCTATTTATATCCTGTTTACAGTAAGCGTGAGCAAACTGCAGACTTATCATAGCTGCTAAAGAGTGCAGATGAGAAGCTTGTTTCTGCCACTGAATAAAAAAAGTAGTTTTGCGACTTTTTTTCTCGCAATTGCGATTTACATCTTGCAGTTCTGACTTTTTTCCCAGAATTGAGAGATATAAACTCGCAATTGCGAGAAAAAAGTCTGAATTGCAAGAAAAATTCAGAATTGCGAGATACAAAGCACAATTGCGAGAGGTCAAAATTGCGAGAAAAAAGTTGTGAATTTATCTCACAACTCTTGACTTTTTTCTTGCAATTCAAATTTTTTTTCTCGCAATTGTGACATTATGTCCCACAATTCTGACATTATAACTCGCAATTGTGAGCTATCTCGCAATTCTGAGAAAAAAAGTCTGAATGGAAAGATATAAACTCGCAAAACGTCATATAACGTCAGTTTATATCTCACAATTCCTCAAATTCTAACTTTTTTCAATTGCAATTTTATATGCCACGATTCTGACTTTATAACTCGCAATTGCAAGTGTATTTTCTCGCAATTCTGAGAAAAAAAAAGTCAAAATTTTGAGATATATATATAAAGTTGCAATTATCTTTTAAATGGTTTGATTCCATGACAGAAACAAGCTTCCATAGATGATTACATTGTAGGAGTGGGCGATGCCTTGGGCGCGATACACGGTTTGGCGCTGGCGCACATGTTCCGTCTCGCATGCGCAGCTCTAGATTCCAGAAGATTTGAACTCACTTACGGGCATCAGTATGCGGGATATTTATAAATAATTTATATCTAGATAGATTAGATAATTCATTCTCAATTTATAGTTTATTTGTATGGTCGGATGCGCGTGACTGGATGATGACCGGTGTCGTCCAAGGCCCTGTCCCAAATGGCACACTCCGGACTTGTGGACTTCCTCAGAGTCCACACTTCGGTGACGTCATGTAGTGCAGACCTATAGGGCCCTTAGCGCGAGTCCGTGAGGGCGCATTGAGAGGTATTTTTGGGACAGACTCGATCGTCACGCCAGAAACAGGAAGATGGTCTGATTGTTGTTATGGACAGGAGCTACAGGTTCGGGGAAATATGCTGCCTATTGTTGTTGTGTTTACATATGACTCAGTAAAGCCCTGACATTCTGTTCTATTTATTTAATGAATCATAATGCGATCGTATTATTCAGCTCGCTATTATTAGCCTATGTTTGAGACATCAACCACTGGTCGATGATCATAATGTTTGTATAAACTTGTCATAAAAACCGTAATAATAATTACACTTAAATATTTTCTTCTCGGCCATGTTAACAATTGTCCGTGAGCGAAATCTCCTCCCATCCGTCGTCTGATTGGCCTTTCGCAAGGACTCCTGGGTAGTTGAAGTGCGTGAAGCCTGGATTTATGCGGGCTTCGCGGAAGACCGCTTCAAGGGTACAAAGGGGGCGCTGCTGAGCACACTTCAGAGCGTTAAAATGCCAAATGGGACGGCCTACGGACTCGTAGACTCGGCGAGCACGCGCAATTTAAGTCCACGAGACCGAAAGTCCGCATGAAGTGCGCCATTTGGGACAGGGCCATAGACATCATATAGATAGACGCCCTATCGGCCGCTACTGCCTATTGGCGCGGACGAGCCGTGGGGCCGCCATCTTAAACCGGTCACCCGCTCCGCTCAGTGTAATCTGTTTGGCAGGTGCAATGAGCTGTCAGCGCATTTAATTAATCATATCTCACTGAATACCGAACTGATTTTCACGCGGGTTTTTTTGCTGCAAAGGTCATACACGTAGCTACGATACAGGACACATTGAATATTTTACTCACAAAATACAAACAATAGTACGGTAATGTTAAATCTTACTTGTGAAAAGTAATCCCCGAGTGATGGTCCGCCGATTTGAGCAGGAATATGCTGCACAGTGCTCTGGCATCTTCTGCTGCTATGCAACGCAAATAGGAGTATGACCGGTTTAAGATGGCGGCCGCATTTCTTGCGCCACAGCGGCCAATAGGGCATCTAGTCTCTATATGATGTCTATGGGTGTCGTGGTCATTCTCAAGTGTCGTGTTGTTGTTGTATCAGTCAGATCAGCGTAGCACTCAATAATCGGGACAAGAGAGGTCCCGTACGGGACAAATAAATTAGGCACAATATTCGGGACGTCCCGGCTAATTCGGGACAGTTGGCAACCCTAGTTGTGAGGACGTCGTGGTAAAGTTCCATTTTCTTATAATCTTGGCTAACGTTCTAGAAACGTTGTGGGCACGTCCTCAAAAGACGTCGCTAGTTTATCCCATTGAAACGTTGTAAAGATAGGTACACGTGACGTTGCTGTGCTGCGTGGTCATGAAAGCATATCATTTGCATACATTTTTAAGTATTGCGGTAAAACAAAATATTTTAAACCGTTGAAACGCAATAATCAGCGAAAGAGAACTCATCTCGCTATGTGCACAACTTAAACATATTATTCCTGAAAGCTTGAAGTAGCAGCACCATGCGAAGAAAACAATTCAGTAATATTAAAGGTGCAATAGGTGATCTGGAAAAAGCTCACTTTAGCCTGCTAGCATTGAATACATACAATCCCGCCCACCCTGCAAATCGCCGCCTAAAGCCACGCTTCCTCCAAAACACATGAACGCGCACAGACCAGAAGCAAGATAACCAGAGACAACGTTATTGGATTACATCATGTGTTGTACACCGCCCGTTGAGAAAACTTTACAGTACAGAGAGTAACAGTTCTACAATAATGAACAAACAACGACTGTTTGCCAGCCATTCTCGCTCTGTCTGCACAGTGCTGATGACTTATGATGTCGGCGTGAACAGGCTGTGCAGTGGTATGCAAACACACGTTGTGACAGGGTCCATCGAATGCAAAAATTAAACAACATTTTATGGTCCTACGCCTTCTACAGTAAATTTGTGAAAAATACATTTTGATTGTTTAACATTGTGACTGTTATCAGGATATGAGGAGACTTTCAACCAGCATAACAAAACTGTTTCTGTAGAGAATCACCTATTGCACCTTTAAGTATTAAAGCATAAATATTATTCCATTGAGATGCGCTCATATTTGAGATACAGCAGGTTTATATTTATTTTTCCAAATCGACACCATAACAGGGGCAGATGTAACACTTTCATATCTTGTAAATTCAGTTTTAGGAAGTAGTCTTTCACAATGTCAGTATATCAATGACCATATTACTCGACTCATCTGCCTTATACATAAAGATAGCTGGTAGATTTATAGAAATCTGAATTATTTAAAATGTTAAAGCAAAACAAAACACAAAAACAACTGCCCCTGCTCTCCCATATACAAAACCTGCAAAAATGTAATATACATGTAGCATCTTTAAAAGAAAGTGACTCAAATAAGTGCCATATTTGTATTCAAAAGCAAATGCAGTTTTATATTAAAGATAGAAAAAAAGCAAAGTAAATCACTGTCACACACAGCTTGTTAGTATTGCAAAGGAGAACTACATATACAACATCTTCATATTTACATACAAGTTACAACCGAAGAAATTATAAATATATCTTAGTTAACTTACAGCAGTTACATGAGACTGAAATTTCTGGACTTAAAAAAACAGCACTCTTGTTAAATAACTGGCACCAATCCTACAAACAAATGAAGTGGTTATATAATTTAAATGAATACAATTAATGCATGTTTGTTCAAAAGACTGTATACATTAACCGTTTTTGACTCCATTTTGAAAATCTGATTTCTTTTCTGAAAAAGGAGTGGAAGGTAAACCGCAATCATCTCTGGTTGCCTCGCCAGCCAACAATTCGAGCTGCCAAGACCAATAAACTACTATGTGGCCTAAATGCACCATGTGTTTTAGCAGCAAAAACATAGTCCTGAACCTCGGAGAACCGACTCCAAGGTGGTTTTGAGAACTCAAACACATATGGGTTTATAACATCCTCAAATAATCTTTATATAAAATAAACATGTACACAACAAATTTGAAAGCATCATAAACATTTCCCAGTATATATAGGGTGAATTTCACAAAACCATGCCCAAGTAAAATTAAACCCAATAAAAAAAAAGAAAAAGAAATGGTTTTGCATAAAAAGTCGGTTTTAGATTAACGGCCTGTCTGAATACTCAATAATGAATGTTAGAAGGTGTGCAATAAAACTGTTTAAAGCACAGGTAGTTCCAGTCAGTTTAACCACTGTTCTATATTAATACGCTGCTTTCATTGAAGCACACACACAAATCACTCGCATAGCTGGATTGCTACATTATATTTCTTAGCAATGAAGGGGTTAAGTCACTGTTTTTTTAAGGAATTAAACTCACAGCTGCACAGATGCAGGTAATTCACATACACATCTCTCTCTCCATCTCTCGATAATTAATGCAAATTAATGCCTCATTCTTTCAAATAAATGTAAAGTTACGTACTACTTTATCTCTGTGTGTGATTTAAAGCTAACAAAATGCTAGATCTATCTAACTGATGAAACCGTAACTGATGAAAAAATAACCCAACCCTTCCGGTCAAATATTGTGCTGCAAATATCAATAACAACTTTAACTTTTCAATGCTGACAAATAACCATGGTATAAGCAGGATAATCCACGGCTAGCTGTGCATTAAGTGATTTGAATGCACTCCGGTTCACGTCGGTTGGTTCTTTGCCTTGTCGTGCATTAAAATAGCTCAATGCACAGCTAGCCGTGACTTTTGCAATATGAGAATCTTTCCATGACAGTTCAACACATTTCCCACATGGTCCTCAAGCTATTTATTCTCAAATAGGATTCTCAATAACACAATTTAAATATATTACAATAATGAGAATATATGGCGTTACAGTAATGAGAAAAAAAACAAACAAATGGGCTCACTCTTAAAAATTGGCTTGACTTTTTTCCTTTTCATTTTGGGGGAAACATGACCTGGACATGATTCTGACAGGTTTTGTGACATTCACCCAGTCAGTTGCATTCACCTACACAATTAGCATAGCCCTATAATTTCATAGACCGCTAAATCATGTGCAAGTGCAAGGTGCTTTACAGATTCTGGTTGGCTGTTTTTTGTTTTGTTTGCTATATAAACTCGGAACATATTTTAACATCAAACAAGAAATGCCAGAACGATGTTCTATATATATATAGATATAGTTATTTTGACAGTTATTTTGTCAAAGATGAAGCCAGTGTATGTATGTATATATATATATATATATATATATATATATATATATATATATATATATATATATATATATATATATATATATATATATATATATATATATATATATATATACACTGCCTTCATCTTTGACAAAATAACTGTCAAAATAACTCTTTAAAATTGACTAATTTATTCAGTGTGATTCTTCATGAGTGTGTAAATTGTGTCCTTTGGCACCATCACAAGGTTTTGTGAACGAGTCTTTCAACAGTCCTAACGCTTTTAAAAACTACTTCAAAAGAATAAAACATTAAAAACCCAATCCAAAGTACAGAAAGTTCATAAATACATTTTTATCATGACAAGATGAGAGCTGGATGCTGAGCATTTCCTAAACTGATAGTCCATGAACAGATAATATAAGCTTGCATTAGAAACAAAAAGCAGTTTACTTCAAAAGAGTTTCTCTTGTGTACAAAAAGGCTCAAAATATCAGTCAGTGTTTCTTTTTTTCCAACTCACAAGGTCTGTTCTTTGACTCCAGCGTGCTGTGACCTTCTCCATAGTTCAAAGGACACAAAAAAAGCGTTGCGCAGTCCAAAGCGAGAGGGCAGAAAACATTAGAGGCAATCCCAATCCAGAATGTCATGTACCATTTTTATATATGTATTACTGACGTTTAGAGTAATGCAAAGGAAACTTTCAAGTATGAGGTTCATCTCAAATCTATTTACAGTTCATTTGGCTGTTGGTGTATTTATGAATTAGCTTTCCTCTGTACCATCTGCTTAAGCATATATATATATATATATATATATGGTCCATATGACTGTACCTACCTGTTTTACTTCTAATAACAGTGTGCATTCAAGCCTTTTTCAGGCAGATTTTAAAGTGAAACCGCCAATGACGTTTCTGTTTTCCCGTATACGTCTGCCTCCATGTTGACTGTGTCTGTTCGTACATTTTTCACACTTCGCTCTCAGTAGAGGCTTTACGGTTCGGGACCCAGCCGGTGTCGGGATGCGCACTATGATGTTGGGCCGTTATGGCAAGGGTGGTGTTGATACTCGAGCACTCTGATTGGTCGCCCTGCAGCAGCTGTTCAGTTTCTCCATCATTCAGAGACGCGGAGCTTGCCTGAAGCGAGACGGTATCTGTGCGCATGCAAGTGTGAAGCCCAGCTCCTCGACACACCTTCAACTGTCTCAAATCTTCCCAGTAAAGATCCTCTCCCGAGAGCAGACACACGCCTTCCACGATGCGGATCTTCTCTTTAGTGTAGCCTCCATCCCCAACACCCTGGACCTACAGGTGACATTCAGCTGCCATTAGAAGTGACTTTAAACTCAATTTGGAGATACTATTGTGAAAAACTAGTACACTTTACTTTAACTAATACTCACATCTAAGTAAACCATATACTTCACAAGAATATACTTAGGTGTGATCTTAATGCAATGTTTTCAGACACTTGATTGCACTTAAATAAAAATGTAATATAGTTTAAATTTATAATAAATGCAACAAAAACACCTAAGTAGGACTTAAGTACATCTTTATATGTGATTTCAAAATTGTTTCTATTATCTCTGAAATATGGTTAAAGTTACAGCTGAATGCACTGACAAGCATTTATGGTAAACTAAAATAAATATACTTTGATGTAATTTCTATTGAAATGTGTATGTCATGAATTTAAATATATTTGTAATTACACATATTGATGAAGTTGCAATTTACTACATTTAAACTATATTCACTTTAAATGTAATATTGAATAAACTAATCAAGTGCTTCACGTGTGATTTAGTAAGTTAGTCAGCACAACAAAATACGTGTACTTAAAAACATGACAAAAAATTTTTAAAGCGTAGACTTAAAATGTACTTTAAAGTAACTTAATTTGACATTATTATAAAGTGCACTTAGCAAGTGTACTTAAGTGTTAAAAATAGTCTTGAAAGTGTACTCTTTAAATACACTTTTATTTCCTTGTTATTACTCTTTCTGCAAAAAATATACTTTTAAGATTTGAAATACATTTAAGAGCACATTCAATAAAATACAGTTATGTAAACTTTTCACAAGTATATGTTATTATTAGTATATTACAACGCATTTACTTCTATAATTTGACATTTTCTGGTTCCGGGGCTTAATGGTGATTTTAAACAGTAAAGTATTTCTTTTTATATGGCATTAAAATCACAGTGAACGGAAGTTGCGACCGACTTCAGTATTGTGACATACTTTCAAAGTGAAACGGAATATTGCATGAGAAAAATTGATTAGATCTTGAAAAAGTGGGCGTTCCATTCAGCTCAGCTCGCAGCAGACCAACAGCTGGAGAGAATGGTCTACCTAAACTGTCAAACTGACGTCATCACAGAAGGAAGGCAATTCCAGCACATTTTCAGATTTTGATCGAAGATTGCGAAGAATCAACTTGCACGGATGAATTGTTCACCACAAGGCTAGTAATGTGCACTAACAAAGAAAATAAGGTAAATTTTGATTTCATGCTGACTCTAAGAATAAAGAAAAACACCACCAACACCACTGCACTTCAAAAGAAAAGGTTCACAACTCATGCTAACTCAAGCAGCATAGGCTAAGAAAATACTTCTTTATATCATTTCATCATCATCTTAGTAACATCTATAAATGATAACTTGCTTGCACGTTCATGCGGAAATTCTTTTCAAACTGATTACATGCACGAAGAAAAAGTTGGGATGCTGGATTTGAGATCGAGCATATAACAGTTGGTCACAATCACAAGGCTGACTTAAAGTTAGGGAAGCAAGGACATTTTCACAATTTTTATGACTACCTTGTTTGCCATTCTGATGAAAATAAAAGGGGGATGTCAAAAGATGAAAGGAGAAAGGGAGTTGTAAGGATGATTGAGCTGCCGTGGAAAACATGGGGAAAAAAAGATGATGAGTGGGGACTCTGTAAAGAGATCCGAATACTGCTCACAAAATGATGAGAACAATTATGTCAGCCAAAAAAAACATTATTTTCCTGTCATCACTGTAAAGCTGCTTTGAAACAATCCATGTACTGTATAAAGCACTATATAAATAAAGGTGAGCTGACTTGGCTGATGCTCTGATCAACAACAATTTATATTCATCTAAATGTGAAGGTGATAACGGAAAGAACAATAAACAATACCTCTTTTTTATATCGCAGTTGGTTGTTTATTGCCGGTTTCTGGGCCGTTTCTATTTTAACCTCCTGTGTTGAAGTTCTGTACGAAGGGTTGCTGTAAGTCAAGTTGCTGACTCCTGGATCTGCAAACTTGAATTTTTTGTGCCTGGAAAGCAAAAACGACAACAAAAAAATTTGTATGAGCAGCTGAGAAAAATAATGAATTCATGAAACTTTATAAAGTGCTTCATAAAACCTGGAGACCAACCTGTAAATAATGAATGCAGCTATGAGTATCAGGATCGCCAAAATTGACAGAGCTCCACCAATCACGTAGCTGATATGAGGGCTCTCGTCTTTATAGAAATGGTCAAAATGTAAATGTTCATTCACACTTGCTTCATAATGTTCATTATTCTTATACAACAGAATTGTAACCCATTTACCCCGAGGTGCAGACACCACATGGTTCTGAGAGCAGTCCTCTGGATTGAGACTTGCATCTGTACAACTGTGGGGAGAAAGTGATAGGATTTGACTTCATTCTTTAAAGAAAACTTTTTTTTTTTTGGACCGGATGGTTGCAGTTGACTTACTTGACCACCGACAGGCCTTTGTGAGGTTTCTCTGTGGGGAGTTTTTTAGGGGCCTGGGTACCCATGGTGCCCTTCTCAGGTGCCGTGGGAATGTAACCAGAGACTAGTCCAGAGATAGAATCAGGGTTATTATACCATAGGAAGGTTATTTGAAACTTGATGTACTAAAATAAACTAAAACTGAAATAATAATTAATAATTAGACATAAAAAAACTAAAGACTATTACAAATGACAAAAACAAACTAAAATGAAAATGAACAAAAAATAAATAAATTTAAAAACTAATTTGAACCCTTGATAAAATTATAGTATCCCGATGACAAAAATAACACTGGGCAGAATTGGAATACTGATAACTTTAATGGCTATTTATGCTAATTTATTAATAATAAATAATAAGGACATGCAAATATACATGGGCATTCACTTAAAATGAATATTCTAAATGGTAATGTTAATTCTTATTAATACAGGCATATGTAAACTATCAATCAAATTTCTAGAAAACAAAACTGAAACAATTAAAAACAGTTTTTGTAAATTATATAAATAATACATGAAAAACTTAAAAAATAGATTTAGTTTCCATAGCAACTAACTGAAATAAGTTGAAGTACTAAAATGACTAAATTAAATAAAAATAAATAAAAGCTAAATAGAAATATAAGAAAAACTAAAAAAGAAAAGAACATGATTAAAAAATAATAATAATTCACAACACTTAAAATTGAAGTAAAAACTGAAAAAATAAAAATAAAAGCCATTTCAAAATATTAATAAATACTATAACAGTACATACCACTAAAATGGTAATCTGGTAGATGTAAACGCAGTCATATCATTAATATAATTATTAATTTATGTCATCTCAATGTTTAACAGTGATTCCTGTGCATGTTGGACTCACTTGTAGAGCAGAGTCTGCTGTCAGGCTCATCTGGACACGCGCACACAAAACCGTTGCTCTTCGCAAGACACAAGTGTGTGCAACCCCCATTATTCACACTGCAATAATTTGTGCCTTGAAAGAAAGGTTTGTAAATGTTACCAATATATTTGAATGGCAACTATAACATGTATTCATCATTAATGTGCTCACTGTTCATGCACCAATAACAATCTTGAAAATATCTTGAACATATATTGCATATGATAAAACTACACTATATAGGCAACATTCGTTGTATTTAAATCAAACAAAAGACCATATATGAGACTAGTGTTTTCCAGCTCTGGTCCAGGACACATTTTGGACGTCTCCCATGTCTGACGCACACATTTCAGGTGTTCCTCTAAAGAGCTGATGAGTTGAATCATATTTGTTTGAACAGGGAGACTTCCAAAATGTGCAGTGATGTTAGAGCTCCAGGATCAGGGCTGGGAAACACTGTTCTGGACCACAGACGAAGACCATCAGAGGACTTATATATAACATTTCCCTTTAAGAATCGAAAAAACTTTTTTTTTGGGGGGGGGGGGGGGGGGGGGCGGAATTTACAAAAATCATTTAATCAGAATTTCATTCAGAGAGGAAATTACTAGAGAGGGCAAAACAAGGCTTTCCTCCATTGCCAGCCAGTCATTTTTGTTTGTGATAAGTACTAATGTAGTAAGACAGTGATATTAAAAGATCAAATTCATCTTACTGATGATGCATACTATACAGGCAAGCAGATGAACCATTATAAAGAAAACGCTTAACCATTCAGCGCATTGCATTCATATTCTGGGCTCATCTGCTCACCTGTATAAAAGTATGTATCATCAATAATATTCATACTGAATTTGATCTATCATCATCAATGTTTCAGTATTTTAAGGCACTTTAAGTGTTTTTCACGTCAAGCGTTTCAGAATGTCCCACTGTTTTTAGTGGTTGAAATACTGCAGCAGATGCTGAATATGGATCACAAGCACATAAAACTTGCATTTAGTTCACATGTTTTTGTTTTTCTTCTTTTAAGATGGAAAATGTTGCAGTTCTATTTATGTTTTTCCCTCCAGGTCTCCGTGGCATCACATGACTGAAAACTATGAATAGCAGTGATTCTCAACCAGGCGTCCTCAAGATGACTAAAAAGTATTTAGTACATTTAATACTAACATATTAAAATAATCAAAGCGTAATCTAAATTCAAATGTTAAACTAGATTTTTTTTATTCTAACAAAAAACATGACATAAATGGGAAATAAATGTCTTGTATAACTTAAGAATATAATAAATGTTAAATAATAAAATAGAAATAATAATAGAAAAATCTTTTTCCCTTTTCAAAACTTTGCTTTTAATTGAAGAACAAATATCTTTAAACGTCTGAAGTGACTAAATTAATTGTGGATAATTAATGAATTATTATAATAATTAATGATAATATACTCACTTGCAATAGATATTCTGAATGAGTATGTTTACATTTTGATCCAAAATTCTGATTAATATAGGCATGTGTTATTCAAATTTCTAGAAAACAAAACAAATTAAACACTTATATAAAAACTTATTTAAAATTGTCTAAATAAAAATAAAAGCTAGGCAACTAACTGAAATAAGTTGAAGTACTAAAATCACTAGAAACTAAAATAAAAATAAATAATTAAAGCTAAAATAAAAATATTAAAAAATAAAAATGACAAAAACACACAAAATTACTAAAACTTAAAGTAAAAAAAAAAAAAACGTAAACTGAATATATCAATACTCCCATGCGTTTTTAGTTAATAAAAGAAGCTTGAAGACAAGCAGCTTTGTCATAATTCTAGCAGAAATAGTCCATATCAAGGGCCTTCGGGTCAAAAGGGTTGAGAACCGCTGCTGTATAGGAACTGATAAAGATGCTTAACATTTAAGCTTAAGGTTTCAAACAGTTTTTACTTCTTCTGTTGAACACAAAAGAAGATTTTCTGAAGAATGTTGGTAACCAGACAGTTCCATTGACTTCCATAGTAGGGAAAAAAAAAAAACTATACAAGTCAATGGGTACCAACTGTCAACTGTCTGGTTACCAACATTCTTCAAAATATCTTCTTATTTTGAAAGAAATGCATAAGGGTTTGGAACCACTTGAGGGTGAGTAAATGAATAAAATTTTTATTTTTGGGTGAACTATCCCTTTAAATATACGGTGCATCTCCCAAATGTTTAAATATGATGTTCTATGCATAAGAATTGTATGCAAAATTACTTCTTTTTTTCACAAAAAAACCTTCAAAGTAAAAGATGTAGACATGTTGAGCTCTCCAGTTCAGGTCGAATAAGTCAATCTTACCAGTCTGCCTTTGTGGTGACACCACTATGATGTCCATGAGGCCCTCTACATTAGCCAGCACAGTTTCCTTACTACGACCTGTATGCTTATCTACTCGCTGAATAGACTTGGTCTGCCAGTCCGTCCAGTAAATCCAATGGTCTTGCTGTGAGATTCGGGAAAAAGGAGTTAAAGGAGAGTATACCGGTTTCAACTGGAGACAAAGAAAAGGGGATAAAAAAAGGGGGTGGAAGAAAGATGGGAAGAAAAAGGAGGGTCAGAAAATGGAAAGATGCAAAGGAAGAGAACATCATGCTAAGGTTATAAATGCAGAGACATAAGTGAAAGAGAGGATGGGTCAGTGGAGCAGGAGGTGGTGTGAGTGAGACACATTGAGTCGATAAGTGAGGGTGAGGATCAGATATGGAAAGGTACCTGCGTGAGGGCAAACGGGTGTGAGACGGGGCTGATGAGAATTTGACGCAGTTTGCCATTCAAGTCAGAACTTTCTATGCGGTCCAAGTGTGCATCCACCCAAAAGATCCTATACATGAAATCACGTGATAATTCAGGGATATTTCTCCAAAATGTTTGAAGGTACTTGCCATGATTATGGTACAAAATAGAGTCTGAAATGCTTTAAGGAAGACATCTTTTTAAGCAAATGAAGAAAGTCAAAAGTAAGAGGTGCCTTTAGAATATGTTCATATTAAGCCTCAGGATTTCAAAATAAATATTTTGTCAGCTCTTGCAATTATCAACATTTAGGACATGTCGAAATACTGTTAAAATCACAATTTGTGATGTATTCTTAACAAAATGCTATTATAAATCTACATTTTTATTTTAGTATAATTGAGATGCTACTATAGTTTTCAATATTTTTAAATCTTTTTTTATATTTTCCGTTTTCATTTTAATTTTAGTAAAAGTTTTAGTAATTTTGTCGTGTCAATTTTTTAGTTTTTCTAGTAGTAGTAGTATTTGTTTTTCTATATGCAATATCTATATAACATTTTTCTATATTGAGTTATTTTTGTCTATATAGTTTAATTCATTTGATTTCAGTTTTAGTTATTTTAGTACGTCAAGTTAAACTAAATTAAATTAGAAGAATTAGAAATGTTGCTTGACAAATAGACAAAAAAGGGGAAAAAGGGTTGCGTTTATTTTATTTAAAGTAATTTTTTAATTATTTTAGTTTTAGTTAACTATAACAACCTTGTACATTTATTTTGAGAGTTGTCATGATTAAAATGTGTAAACACAACGCCTAAAGTAGGTTTGTAAATGTAACCTAAATGAATAGTCAGAACTACAGTAGCTAGTTTCCATTATTTCCCCCCAAAATGGGAACTAACTAACTGTACCGTATTCATGGAAAGTACCTGAACAGTCAAAGCCAGTTGATGTTAGTGGTATAGTGGCATTGAAAAAGTATAGCTAGGTGTAAAACTGAAAAAAGAAAGAAAAGAGAACAAAATTTCAAATGAAAATGATTTTCAAAAACAGAAAAAGTGTGTGCGTTTCATCTAAGGCCACATACACACTGCAATCTAGTGATAGGAGTGTTTAAATGTGGTAGTGAATCTCCAAAAATCATTTGGTGTGCATTACCCTTGAAATTGCGAAGACCGAGATAGTGATAAACATGACTGTGAACAAGAAGCATGAATCCCAACCTGTTTGATTTGAAGTAATATTAGTATATGCAAAGGTGCCTTTTTCAGGAAATAGCCAACGGCAGAAGGTTTTCTGATCACTTATAAATAAGACCAATACTTGGTTGTGATTTTTTTGGTCTTATTTTCTGAATATGGTCACATACACTCACCTAAAGGATTATTAGGAACACCTGTTCAATTTCTCATTAATGCAATTATCTAATCAACCATCACATGGCAGTTGCTTCAATGCATTTAGGGGTGTGGTCCTGGTCAAGACAATCTCCTGAACTCCAAACTGAATGTCAGAATGGGAAAGAAAGGTGATTTAATCTTTTTTGAGCGTGGGATGGTTGTATGTGCCAGACGGGCCGGTCTGAGTATTTCACAATCTGCTCAGTTACTGGGATTTTCACGCACAACCATTTCTAGAGTTTACAAAGAATGGTGTGAAAAGGGAAAAACATCCAGTATGCGGCAGTCCTGTGGGCGAAAATGCCTTGTTGACGCAAGAGGTCAGAGGAGAATGGGCCGACTGATTCAAGCTGATAGAAGAGCAACTTTGACTGAATTAACCACTCGTCACAACCGAGGTAAGCAGCAAAGCATTTGTGAAGGCACAACACACACAACCTTGAGGCGGATGGGCTACAACAGCAGAAGACCCCACCGGGTACCACTTATCTCCACTACAAATAGGAAAAAGAGGCTACAATTTGCAAGAGCTCACCAAAATTGGACAGTTGAAGACTGGAAAAATGTTGCCCGGTCTGATGAGTCTCGATTTATGTTGAGACAATCAGATGGTAGAGTCAGAATTTGACGTAAACAGAATGAGAACATGGATCCATCATGCCTTGTTACCACTGTGCAGGCTGGTGGTGGTGGTGGTGGTGTAATGGTGTGGGGGATGTTTTCTTGGCACACTTTAGGCCCCTTAGTGCCAGTTGGGCATCGTTTAAATGCCACGGACTACCTGAGCATTGTTTCTGACCATGTCCATTCCTTTATGGCCACCATGTACCCATCCTCTGATGGCTACTTCCAGCAGGATAAAGCACCATGTCACAAAGCTTGAATCATTTAAAATTGGTTTCTTGAACATGACAATGAGTTCACTGTACTAAAATGGTCCCCACAGTCACCAGATCTCAACCCAATAGAGTATCTTTGGGATGTGGTGGAACAGGAGCTTCGTGCCCTGGATGTGCATCCCACAAATCTCCATCAACTGCAAGATGCTATCCTATCAATATGGGCCAACATTTCTAAAGAATGCTTTCAGCACCTTGTTGAATCAATGCCACGTAGAATTAAGGCAGTTCTGAAGGTGAAAGGGGGTCAAACACAGTATTAGTATGGTGTTCCTAATAATCCTTTAGGTGAGTGTATTTGGGCTTATTTTGGTGCTTGCAAATCTCTTCATTTGGGCTTGTTTTGTTGAGCTTTTTGGAAGTACGTTGAGTCAACTGTGATAAAACTTGCCATCTATGATATTTACTTTAGTCACTGTCACTACGTTTTACACAAGTGATATTCGTGGCTAGCATGAGACCGATTAAAGGGATTGTCAGTAGTTGTGTTTCCATCAACCTATTTTTATGTGAATTTTGCGATACCTCAAAAAAACGTTGGATGGAAACGGCAAGAACGGTCGGAAACTCTTTTAAATTCTAAAAAACTATGCACTCAATTGAGACAGATCACTTTTTATCCGATAAGCAGATAAACGCACCAATGATGGAAACCGAATAAATCCCTCAATGTGTCAACTTACGTGACTTTGCCTCAACAAAGGGATGTGATTGGATAACCGGACTAACCAGCTGGGTAAATCGTGTCGCACAGCATCTCAAATGTTGTTTTAGTCATTCTGAAATGCCTGAGCCAAAGTCTGTCATCAAAATGATTTGGTATAATGACCTCCAAGAACTGTCTCACACCACTGCACTCCCAAACAACAGGTATCTGCTTCCAATTGCAAAAATACATTTGGTCTGCACTCTCTAAGGCGCAAGTAATTTATAATGTATGATTAAAGAGTCACAGTGGATCCTCGACTGCAGCAATTTACATTTTTATTACATACGTTTTGCGCCAATTTCCCAGCAAGTGACGATTTTGCTCGATTGAACACATGGGATGGAAACTGAGCTTCATTTACAAATGTTTTAATGCGATATTCCAATTTTGAGCATAAGATAAATTCCCAACTTTAGATGGAAACAGCTATTTAATAGAAACTTAAATATGGTATGTAACCTGTTGTTTGAACGGGACAGTTTGTGTCACACCCTTTTATAACTTACAGTTGTCAACTTGTCAAATGTTTGAACATAATGGATTTATTGTTAATGCAGCTGTCACTGCCTGCATTTTTCAGCAAATTTGGTCATATAATGTAGTTGTCACTCCCATAAATGACCAAACTATGTTTGTACAGAAAGGCATTATGCACTCAACATGGAACATTGGACAGTGTATGTGGCCTAAAAAGTGCATCAGAATTTTGTTGATATGGGTTAATGGGTTTAAGGTCCATTTATACACCTGTACCATCTTTCAATAAAATCATTATCGGAACTCTCCCCTTTTTTAATTAATTCTCCTCTTTTACCTGCGAGTGTCATAGTCCAGTGTCAAGCCATTTGGCCATCCCAAATCTGTGTTAATGAGGACTTTTCTGTCTGTGCCATCCAGGTACGCTCGCTCAATCTTTGCGATATGACCCCAATCTGTCCAGAACAAGAACCTTGCCAAAGAATAAAATGATTAAAAGCATTCATTAGTAAATCATATAGTAACTGTATATAGTAACTCCCTTCTCTCTCTCTCTCTCCCTCCCTCTCCCTCTCATTTATTTAAATAAATGCAATCTTAATGCGTTACTTTATTCTAATTTCAGAATTCGAGATTCAACTACCCGTAGACAAAATAACTAAAGAAAATTAACCATCCATTTTTCCGTAGATTCATCAAGAAAATATTCCAACTGTAATAACCAGATTTTAGAAATAAAATAATAATATGATAATGTATATTGTGTAATATAATATTACTCATACATGCATATATACATGCATGCGTGTAATCTTCCATACCGCATACCACTGCTCTAAGTATACAAAATACATAGAACATGCAAACTACAAACACTTGGTAAAATAGTCAATTTAGAATTAGATTTATAGATACATTTCAGGATTGAATAATATTGACATTTCTCTTTTTCTCTTCCCAAACAGTAGAGCACGGTGATGGCAACGCCAATGTCATGGGTTTGATTTCCAGGGAATGCATGAATTGATACATTGCATACCTTCAATGCAATGTAAGTCACTTTGGATAATACATCATAATAGCTATTACCAGATGCATAAAGGCTCCCATATACCTCAAGTGTGAAGTCATTTCGAACTGGTGTGACGTCATTTCAAGCAAAATACGTTTTTTTGGAGTCCGTTTCATGAGTTTGAAACCGCTTGCCAAAGTGAACTTTCCGGAAAAGTTTACTCTGTCTGGTGAACACAATCAAACTACTATTGGTCCATGGTAATTACGTAATAGATGTGTGTGGCTCTGCCGCCTTTGACGTAAAAATCTTCTCCAGTTCATTTTTTCTGTTCAGTCTGTCGAGGTTAGTCTAAGGGCGTTTTTACACTGTATATTATTCTACATGTATACCATCTTTCAACAAAATCATTATCGAAACTCTACCCTTTTTTAATTAATTCTCCTCTTTTACCTGCGAGTGTCATAGTCCAGTGTAAATTTTGCTGCGGTCCGTGTCCGAGCGCGATTGTACCCGGCGCTCCCCAGAGCTTTGGTCTGGTTTCACACTCAACTTGATTCTACCGAACACTGGTGCACTTGTGTTCATCTTACATCACAAACGTGCACGCCGCATGAAAGAAAGCAGAACGTGGTCGATATATTGTGTTTTTTATTAATTTGGTGCTATTATGCGCAGCTGAGTAAACGACACTTATGTTTACTGTATGTCCGTCGCATGAAGGCGGCTTTCTGCTGCTTGCAAACAGATTATTTTGAGGAGACAGTGGATTGCCATTCAATTCCGTTAAAGTCCGTGTTGTTTTCACATTCACATAAATCGCGGCACAGTTCGAGTGCAACCGAACCCAGACCACCTCCTTCAGGGTAGTCTCGTGTTCGGTACTTAAGTCCGCATGACAGCTTTCACATTACCGATTTTTCATGCGAACCGTGCCCCGTTTCGAACTAAACTGCCACACTGGAGAGCTGCTTTATAGTAAAAACCGAATGTATTGTATAAAGTGTTACATTAATAAACAAACATGACGACTGGAGTAGCCTACCGAATTGCAGAGCTCGTGCAAACATATCCACATCCCTATGATCAGATGCTTTTTTAAATGCTGTTTTCTTACCGCTGTCATTTTTGTTGTGTGCTTATTTTTTTTATTGAGAGGAAAGCGTGCAGCACATACTTTCATATTTATGTAAACACCACTCTCAGCAGTGTAGGCGACATCAAGATGTCCGCTAACAGTATACCGCTGGTCACGGTTTAATCTTCTTTTACCCTTAAGCGAAGAACGAAAAATAACTTCACCTTGAGTATATCAGGGCCTTAAATGTAAATACCGGTATATAGAAATCCATAAATCAACAGAACTGGAAGTAAATGATCATATGTTTGCCTTTCTCACCCTTTGCTTGGAAAGACAGCGATAGCTCTTGGTTCATCCAGACTGTTATTCACCAGAACTTTCCGAGATGTGCCATCTACGTGAGCCACTTCAATGGTGTTACGGCCAGTGTCTGTCCAGTACATGTTGCGGGCGACCCAGTCAACAGCAAGTCCATCAGTGGTCTTCAGACCATGACTGATCACAGTTTCCATATTGCTGCCATCTAAATTTACCCGTCTGATAACAATGAAATATTGTGTAAATAATATAAGAGAGCTTAACAATACATCACATTTAAAATAGAAGTAAATGCCAGGGTGGAGATTTTCAAAACTTTCCTTGAAAAATCTTGCAGTAACTGATAGAAATGATAGCATGCCACTACTGCAGTAAAATATATATATATATATATATTTCAAGACTAATGATTCATTTTAGTATTAGACATCATACCTGATAACATCCAGAGACACATCTGTATAGTACAGTTTCCTCTCCACGCTGTCATAGTCCAAGGAAATAACATTTTGCAGCTCGGGCACAGGAACGTACACATCCGTATGGTCATTAGTGTCTAGAGAGATTCGTCGAACGCTGATGCGATTCGAAAACAGCAGGTATGTTTCAGGCAAATTGTCACATGACCTTCCATCACTTTTCAGCAGAATACCCGTGGGGCAAGCACAAGACGTCACATTATGCCGAGGAAGGCAAAGGTGAGTGCAGCCGCCGTTTCTCCTGCCGCATTTATTGAAGCCTGCAGGAACAGGAAGGACGATCATGCCAAAAAAGTACCATCATTTTGTATTATTATATGCCAAGCTTTGCTAAGTCTTGAACTGCACAACATTATTCACCAATTAACTACTATTTAAGTACTTCAAGCACATTGTTTTAATCATTTACTGTAAAAAGGATATAAAGGTTGATTTAAAGCAGGCACTTTCTGTGACAAAAATGAGTGTACTGTACACTAGCGTTATTTTAATATTACTTCTATACTACACTGCACAGACAAAAAAAAGTCACTTTTTGGATTTAAACAGGCAACTAATTAAGAGTCTATGATTGGATCATTATTGCAGTGATTATTATGTTTCTAGCATGTTATATGTTTGCCAACAGTTCTTCTAACCCTAATTGATGGAGTGTGTAGCTTTTCATTTTTTAAACAACCATGTAGGAAGACACATCATGGTCATATTCCAGGATGACAATGTCAAGATTCACCAGGCTCAAATTGTGAAAGAATGGTTTGGAGGGAATATGAAAAATAATTTTCACACAGAAACTGGCAAACGACTTTACAGAGTGCTGGAGTTGCATTGACAATACAAGATCTTGACCAAATATTGATCACAACATTTATTTTCATCAAGATCTTGTAGACTCCAGATTAGGGCTGCACGATTTGGGCCAAAATGATAATCACGATTATTTTGATCAATATTGAGATCACGATTAATTATTACGATTATTTGTTGCTTTTAACCAAAACAAATTTTATTGTCACATAGGCTAATTATAACTGCTTTCACATCCATATTGATCTACATTCCTGCTAATGTACAACTATGTGCATCAAAATAAAATAGGTCCCCTTATTCACCAAAATTCAGTGCATCTCCTTAAAGAATAAATAAAAATAAAGAAAACAATAAATAAAATGTAGCAAAACTTCAACAGGGCACTATTTTACATTAACATTGTGTAAATATATTTTAGGAAGCAAAATATAAACTTGCATTGTACCTGCATAATGGATGTGAATAAAACGCGCAAAATATACAATCAATAAAAAAACAAATATTCCATAACAGAATGTAACCAAATGAGAACATGTCAAGGCAGAACTATGCACTATGGAAGTTCGATTAATGGATGAAATTCAGAGTCATTGTTATTTGACACTTAAGAAATGTAAAATGTTGTGGTACAGTGTCAGTGATTAGTTGTGAAATCGTACTGCATAAATTGAATCTATCTAATCCTCTATATGAAAGTTTGCTTGAATTATTTCTATTTATTAAAATAGTTCAAAACAAGACGTTTGTAGTACTGATTATTGGAGTTCATTAATCGAACTTTCATGCCTCTTATATAGTAATTATATGTTACTATGTAGTATGTACAAATTCACTAATGCAATTTACTAATGCTCACACTCGGTCTCTCACGCACACTGTCACTCGTTCTCTCTCGCGCGCAGACACAAACGGTATCTCTCACACGCAGACACACTCAGTATCTCTCGCGCACTTTCGAGCGCTCTCTTCGTCTCTTTCGTGCACTGTCGCTCGCGCGCACTGGTCTGGAGCTCATGGAGGCACGTGATCAGACAGTGGTTTAGACAGCGCTCCGCTAGATTGGCTTTGAAAAAAAAAAAAACCTTTGAAACGGAGCGTTCTGTGACCGGAATGGCGCATTTTAAATATCGCTCGATCACGCGAATTTGATCGTGGAAAGCCAAAATCGTGATCGTGATTAAAATTCGATTAATCGTGCAGCCCTACTCCAGATCTATGGAAGTAAAATAATGTCAAATGTTTTTGAAACAAAAAGCATGTTGAATTGCACCAATTGAAAAAAAAATATGCATTGCGTTAACCATGCTTGTATTTTAATCCATTGTATTTTTAAGGCTTGCATTTTTATGGGCTGAAATTCAACATGGTTGAATATTTAAGCTGTGAATATTTCAATTAAAAACATTTCAAACACATTTTCAATATTCAAAATTCAATAATCCATATTCACCTTTCATATTTCACTTCAAAAATGTTCAAACTGTTTAAAAATATAACCTATAATATTCAACAGGCAAATTTCGGTCCATTTTATTTCGCCTTGAAAATTCGCTTCCACAAATTCAGTGGTTCAAATTCGACAGTAAATTCAACGTCGACATCCAGGAACTGCAGGAAAAGCAGTAGATTACCGATCATAATCTCCATCTGCTGTAGTCGGCTTTACCAGCAGGGGGTGCACGCGCGTGTTGACAAGCACCAAAGCAACAGGAGAGGCCTTCACAAAACGTCATTTGCTGAAATGGACAGAACGATGAGTACGAGTTATAATTTATGTGTGTGGAAAAGGTTGATTAAGACACAAAACACACGAGCGTTTACTCAAGTGTCTTATGATACTTATTTTTACCCCCGTGCAAAGTAAAGTGATTTGTCCACTGTCTGCAAAACTAAATTCTCTCGCCGTTGGCATTGCTATTAAGTTTTAGTAAAACAACTGTAATACACTGAGACAGAGGGAATTGTTTGTTTTAGTCACTATGACGGAATACTAAATTGATGGCTGGGTTTTTACATGATGGCAAGGGCAATTGTATTTAAATATAGCATCATTAAATACAACCAAATTACAATTATAAATTTAATTCAGCAATTATAAATTAAAAATTACATCTCTACCATGATATCTGGTAATATCTGTGTTATAACGTGAATTGTCTCCGCCATTATCCAGGGCTGCGTACAGTAGGGGTATTTGTCATCTTATTTTATATCTTTTTGTCCATTTGGAGCGCGCGTCACGTCACCTATTAGCGTCGCGCCTGCAACAAGATCTCTCACTGTTTACATGAACCAGACACTCCGATGAGAGCACATAAAGTGCAATCCATCTCTTATTTACCATTTTTTCATCTTATCGTATATTTTATTCGCTCCTTTGCCCGTATTGGAGCGCGTCTCGTGGCTCTTACTAAGCGTCGGGCCAGCCACACGATCTCTCACTGTTTTAATCTACCAGACACTCCGATTGATGCACGAAAACACAAAGCCAATGTAATCCTGCTCTTAGTTACCCTTCTGCCATATTATCTTATATTTTATTTGCTCGTTTGTCCCATAGAGCGCGTTTTGTGGCGCGCCAGCCACAAGATCTCTCCCCATTACAGTTGCCTGATTCTCCGATTGACATTCTGAAGGAGAATGATTTTGACCACTCCATTACGTTTTGTTTTTTATAAAGCCGTTCTTTAAAGTGAATTTCGTTTTTAATAAATTATATCTTAATTTCAATCAAGACATATAGGCATAGGCATAGCAATAAAATCATGAAATTTTTGCACATTTCTCACAAGCATGATAAATACATCAAGGTAGAAATGTCTAGCCTACTTTTAAACGAAACAATTCAAAACGAAAATAAATAGACTACTCTCAGATAATGTAATCCGTATGAAATGAGCATTTCTCTCGGCGCGTTCACTACTGCTAAGATGGCTCCAATACGACGCGCGCTCCATTATGGACAAAAAGAGCGAATAAAATAAGATGACAAATAGATAGGCTACATAAGAGCAGGTCAGGATTGCACTGTCTGTTTGCACATGTGCATCAATCGGAGTGTCTGGTAGATTAAAACAGTGAGAGATCGTGTGGCTGGCCCGACGCTTAGTAAGAGCCACGAGACGCGCTCCAATACGGGCAAAGGAGCGAATAAAATATACGATAAGATGAAAAAATGGTAAATAAGAGATTGATTGCACTTTATGTGTTCTCATCGGAGTGTCTGGTTCATGTAAACAGTGAGAGATCTTGTGGCAGGCGCGACGCTAATAGGTGACGTGACGCGCGCTCCAAATGGACAAAAAGATATAAAATAAGATGACAAATACCCCTACTGTACGCAGCCCTGGATAATGGCGGAGACAATTCACGTTATAACACAGAGATGACCAGATATCATGGTAGAGATGTAATTTTTAATTGCTGAATTTAATTTATAATTGTAATTGGGTTGTATTTAATGATGCTATATTTAAATAAAATTGCCTTTGCCAAAACCCAGCCATCAATTTAGTATTCCGTCATAGTGACTAAAACAAACAATTCACTCTGTCTCAGTGTATTACAGTTGTTTTACTAAAACTTAATAGCAATGCCAACGGCGAGAGAATTTAGTTTTGCAGTGGACAAATCACCTTACTTTGCACGGGGGTAAAAATAAGTATCATAAGACACTTGAGTAAACGCTCGTGTGTTTTGTGTCTTAATCAACCTTTTCCATACACATATAAATTATAACTCCGTTCTGTCCATTTCAGCAAATGACGTTTTGTGAAGGCTTCTCCTGTTGCTTTGGTGCTTGTCAACACGCGCGTGCACCCCCTGCTGGTAAAGCCGACTACAGCAGATGGAGATTATGATCGGTAATCTACTGCTTTTCCTGCAGTTCCTGGATGTCGACGTTGAATTTACTGTCGAATTTGAACCACTGAATTTGTGGAAGCGAATTTTCAAGGCGAAATAAAATGGACCGAAATTTGCCTGTTGAATATTATAGGTTGTATTTTGAGACAGTTTGAACATTTTGGAAGTGAAATATGAAAGGTGAATATGGATTATTGAATTTTTTATATTGAAAATGTGTTTGAAATGTTACAATGGATTAAAATGCAAGCATGGTTAACGCAATGCATATTTTTTTTTCAATTGGTGCAATTCAACATGCTTTTTGTTTCAAAAACATTTGACATTATTTTACTTCCATACAGATCTATTTGAAGAACATTTTTTGCCAATTTAAATTCAAACAGAAGCAACTTTTTTTTTGTGACGGGGCAGTGTATTTAAATTTAGGTTTTATTTGCATACATGTTTTCATTTTTATTTAAATTGTATTAATAGTAATTTTGTGTGCTTCTCATTTTTATTATTACTTTTTTTTCTATTTAGCTTTAATTGATCATTTCGATTTCAGTTTTAGTAATTTTACTGCTAGTAATTTCTTAAGTAATTTTAAAATAATATGATTTAATTTAGCTGCCAAAACAACATTTCTTATTGTCATTTAAGTTTTCTAATATTATATTTCTAATACTTATTATTTTTTAAATGTATTATAAAATCCAATATTGTTATTTTATTTTAGATTTATTTCAATTAATGATTAACATTTTTTAAAAAGTTTTAGTTCATGACAAAACACAAATTTTGGTTCTAAAAATGACTGAAAATAATTTTTCGTGTCCTGTTTTTTTTAAACATGAAGGTTATTTGATGCACAATGCGAGAGGCTTTGAGAATGAACACAAGATAAAAATAATAAAAACAACACCACTGTAACCTACCCAAAGGTCTTGCGCGGTCAACAGCCTGGATGTCCATGAGACCAGGTAAGTTGGAGCGGACTGTGATGGTGTTTGCTCCAGTTCCCTTGTCAGCTCTATGAATACTGCGGCTCTGCCAGTCGGTCCAGTACATATGCGGTCCCAACACAGTGAGGCCGTACGGGTGCTGCACAGGAGACACCAGGGTCTTCCGGTTTGAACCATTAAGATCAGATGCTTCTATCCGCTAAAGGTTCAAAAAGATTTGATTATTTTATTTAATTCAACCAGCTAGCATTTATATAAGTCTTATCAATCCTCTGTAGGGAAACTTGAACAAGGTGTTACACTAAAGGCTGGAATACACTACATGACCTTTAACCCTATAAAGCCAACTGTATCATACCTTATTTAATTATCAACATGATTAACACTTAATATCTTTTGTACACAATCTATGTTATACTGTTATAACTATGTCATTGATTCACAATACAAGCATTCTCCATTTTTCTCCTATATCATTGTGTATAAGCCATAAAAGCTGAGCATATGATACTCAAACACATGCAATTTGTTTTTAAGTTTTTGATGTGTGTAAAGGTTCATACGCTTTTCCATAAAAAAAGTGATATTTCAGAGTATTATTTCATATGTCAGGCTATACAGTTAAAATCTAATCAGATTGTCATCACACATTAAACGACTGAGGATCAAACACTACCTGCCTTTCTGAACTCAAACTCACGCAGAAACGTGTGCATCGTTGCTAGACACTAACCTCAGTATGTGCATCAGCCCAGAGCAGTTGTGAACCAGCTTTGTCTATGGCAAGTCCATTAGGCCAGCCGAGATTATTATTGATCAGAACTACACGATCTGAACCATCCATACTGGAGCGCTCCAGCTTGGCATGTTCACCCCAGTCGGTCCAGTACATGTACCTAAAAGCAGATTTTATATTATTAATCATTACATAAGGTGCCTGTCCCCAGCTGCAAGAAACCCCTTATTTTAAGAAAACCCATAGTTATAATCACTGAGGGGTTTTCTTAAATTAAGAGGGCCTTTTGCAGATGGCTTAAAATGACAATTTTAGTTTTAGTCTGTTGATTAGTTTGAAGGTGCAAGTATAATTCTAAACATTGACATTTAATATTAACAGTCTCTCCATTTTCTAGGAATACGTACCCAGAATTTTGGCTTTTCAGCACCAGAATATAATAAAAGTTATTAGAAATACCACCTGCCTTCAAAGTCCTCCTCACTCATTCAGTTGTAAAAAACAAGTGCGCATAACTGTTTTGAATGTGCACTTGTAATGTACTTTAAATCTTAATAGTATATTCCTAAAATTGTTGAAGCAGATAGTATATTAATGAAATTAAAGGCCACTTATGTGTACTTAAAGAGAACTGTTACTAACACTCTTAAGTACACTTTTAAAAAGTGCACTTAGTAACAATGTCAAATTAAAAGTTTTACTTTAAAGTGTATTTAAAAAAAAGTACTTTAATAATTTTTACACTTATTTTGATGTGTTGACTAACATACTAAAGCACATGCAAAGTACTTTAAATGTAATATTGATTAACATGCTATAATTAAAGTTAACATATGTACTAAATTGCAACTTCACTACAAATGCATAATTTCAAATATCTTTAAATATATGACATTTTTAACAGAACACGACATACGTTTTAATAGAAGTATTTTTTAGTTTACCATAAATAGAAGTATTTAGGAAAAAAGTGGGTATAAAAGCACACCGAAGTTCAGCTAATTGCATTTAATATCAATTTAAACTATAATACATTTTTATTTAATTGCAATCAAAATCAAATCAATCACATTCAGTTCCCACATAAGTAACATCTTTTAAAGTAATAAGTGTGTGATGAGTTCTCTTTTTAAAAGTATAAAAAAAGGGCACATAGTGAATAACACATATAGTGTATTATATAAGGAATAGGAATTTATCAAGTCTATCTAAAAGATTTTTTTTTTAAATCTACAACTAAATCTGCCTTGACATGAATAGTTTGGAGTCAAAACAGTGTAGGGCAAAACATTTACCCCATCTCATGAAACAGGGCGATTGCACGAGGGCTGTCCAGGTTCTGCCACACAAGCACTTTTCTCATTGAGCCGTTGAGATTAGCAACCTCAATGCGGTTTGTCCCGGTGTCTGTCCAGTAGATTTTTCTGCCCACTGAATCCACTGCCAGACCATCTGTGGTCATTAGACCTGAAAGAGAGGGGAAACACTTCAAATCAATGAAAGTTGAGCGACTGGACGAAAGTTATTTAATACAATTACTGTGCGTAGTTTTGATAAACTGTAGATTTAATAAAGTCCCTTACCAGTTGAAATAAGCTCCTCATGTTCTGTACCATTGATATTGGCTCTGCTGATTTTCTTTAATGTACTGTCTGACCAGTACACTTTACCTGCAGAAGCATGAACATATCCACAATGATTTCCCCTGAATAAGCGTTATATAAGTGTCTATATATTAAGAATTTCCTTGTACCTTCTACGGCATCCACTCCAATGGCAATCGTGTTCTTCATAGACACACTGACTGCCAGAACAACATCAGCAAAGTATGGGATGTCCAAAGAAATCATCCTGATGTCTGTCCGCCGGGCAAAGATAAGAAAGCTGTTCATTGCTGTAAGACGAGAGAGAATAATAATGAAGGATTCCTTTCATAAACAAGTTGAATTACTTTTTTTATTTATAGTTTTTTAATATATATTGTGCATTGTTTTGATTGCATTTAAATGTTAAAAGTAAACATGTTTCAAACTAATTAAAGGTGCTCTAAGCGATGTCAAGCGTTTTTTAGGCCAACATTTTTTTGTCACATACAGCAACCATCTCCTCACTATCCACTAGCTGCCTGTCCCCTGAACACACTGTAAAAAAACACGGTCTCTGCAGACGGTCTCCCAGGCTCCACAAACGGCAACAAAAACAAACTCCGGCAACCCGCTCCACGAAACATAACAAACTGTTCCAGCCAATAACCGACAAGAAGGACTTGGGGGCGGGGTTTGGGGGGTTAGTGCGCGGATGAGGAGGGAGGGTCTAGCTAGCCTCCATTTTGTTTGACAATACTTTAAACGTCAACAAGAAGTGACGTCACCCGACATCGCTTAGAGCACCTTTAAGTATAAAAGTGCAATATATATATAATATAAACTAAAAAAAAAAAAAATATATATATATATATATATATATATATATATATATATAAAGAACAATAATAAAGATTCAGAACATTAGAGATATCTGGAATAGAACATATCAGATATTTGGCATGTTTTAGTCCAGATTAAATTGTAAAAATGTTTTAAATGAAAAACATTTCATTTACATGTCACTTCTCTGTGACAAGCGGGTGTCAGAAACAGAACTGTTTAGTTTACGGGTAGCCAAGGCAACCACATTATTTCTGCCTTTCCATAAGTGCCATCATTCTGTCAGAGAGGGAATGTGCATATTTATTCATGCGGTCTCCTTCCCTCGTTTTAAGCGGTTGATGGAAAAGTGCATTCTAAAAATATGAAATTCATAATATGGTATTTATAATTATTCACAATAATGTAATAGTGTTCATTACCACAAAACAGCATCTTACCAAATGTGTACCTTACACATGTCTACTCTCCACGTCACTGTTCCAGTAATCCTTATGGTTTCTTTTGTAATTTTGTCTGACTCGAGAAAATGGTGGGTGAAGCTACAAGCTAGTGTAAATAGCCTTTGCCAACAAGACGGGCTAATTGTATGTAGTGCAGATTAGTACATCATCATTATCATAATGAAAAAAAAATACCGTATTAATTACATGCACAGGAATAGTACTGTATGTGTAATGTACTGTACCATACAACAGGCTAAAGGCACACCTTAAGAAAAACACTTTATGGTAACACTTTCTATGAATACCATGCTTATAATGAATACCATTTATACTTATTTATAAGTATTACTATTCTATAAATATATTTATAGACTCATTAAGACCTTTACTGCATTATAAGAACAGTTATAGTTATTTATATTATTTTACAATTACTTTTAAGGTCATGCATTTGCTTTTTGAATGTGCATGCTCATAATCCATTATACATTGATTAATAAATGATCAAATATAAAATAGTTCCAGGGACACTGGACCATTTTTTTTTTTTTTGCTGTACCAATTAGTTATCAATTAGGTCTTTAATGGCTAATGTTTGCATTAGAGGTCATAAAAGGTTATTTTGATTTGTTCAAATCTATATCTCCTCCTCAATATGCATGGTATTCCTTATAGCAGTTTAAATTATACTTTAAAAATTTTGCCGTGTTTTGCCAGTACATTAAAACATAAAAAAGTTATTTGTTTGTATTAATGATTTTTGTTTTCATTATTTTATTACAGGAATTGTTTATTAGCTACATTTACATGTATAATGAGCACAACTTCATGATTTCTTAACATTGCATCCTATGTTTTCACTTTACTTAAAGCCATCAATGATACATTTATAAAGGTTAGTAACTGTATTATCACTCACAATAGGTATTTATAAGAACACAACACAGCTACCTTACCCTTCACCACACCTAGAGATTAGCATGGTTTTTTTTTTTTTCAGTTAGCCTAACAGCTGGTTTGATTTGCATTGAGAGATGATCTTATGGAAAGTACCCCATGCCAATCTCTAGGTGTGGTGAAGGATATGTGATGATGTGGGGCTATTTTAATTCCAAAGGCCAAGGGAACTTTAACAGGATGCATAGTATCCTGGATCCATGAAATAACTGGCCTTTAAAAATGAAAATCTGCCTGCCTCTATGGGAATTAAACATCCGGGTGTCCTGACTTATGCCCCCTGTATTTTAAGGTAGAACATTTATTTAATTTACGATACATTATTCATTCACAAAGAAAATTGGTGTCCTTAAAGGTTGGATTTTTCCTAATTTTTTTTTTATTAAGGCATTAAGATCAATTTCCATAAGATGATTTTTTTTATTCCACTTTTTAGTCAGCTTTTGCATGGGTGTGTTCACTTATGCAAAGCACTGTAAATGTAACTATAACTGTTCTTATAATGCAGTATAGGTCTTAATGAGTCTTATAAATGTATTTATAAAATAGTAAAACTAAATTAGTATAAATGGAGCTATAGTTCATTATACAGTAAGCATGGTCTTCATATAAAGTGTTACCATAGGTCTTTATTGAACATTAAATGGAGCAACAGATTTTGTGTGAAAATAAATCCTAAAAGTCGTTTTCTTGTTTAAAAATCGTATAAATATATGAGGTGGCAAGGTGGGCCTTTTACCCCACACACAGGATAAAACCAGCATGAAGCACATATTGATACAAATACTTTGCTAAAGTGATTGCTTTGAAGATTTTTGTTTGAACAAGTATTAACTAGACATTATTAAAAACATAATTTTAGCTAAAGTATGTACTATTTTTGGTTTATTTTGATAAAAATACATTTTCTTCGATAAATATACTGTCATTAAAATATGTTCATTTAAAAAAAAAAATAGAAACTAAATTATTTTAAAAAGTAATTCTGGATAGTGAAAGCATTGAAGGAGATTTACTCCAAATGCCAAACTTTTACATATTCTTCCATTTTTTGAAAAACTGTTGCTTTAATTAGCTTGAAAAAAAAACTGAAAATCATTAACAAGACCTTCTTTCTCGATTCTTATTTGCAACAAAAATCTACAGCATTTTAAAAAAACATTAATTATTATATCAAATTAGCGCAGAATCAACTTTGCGTTGCTGTCAGCGATTGCATCAAGAATCAGCCAAATTTCATCATCAAAAGCGGTTAAGAAAGTGCTGAGCTGAATTTTTGTGCCATCTATTGGTTTCAAAGAGAATGAAGTCAAAAGCGCCTTTAGCCCCGTTGTACCCGACGTGTAAGTGTCAATAGAACAAGCCTACCCAATCAAATCTGATCGAAGGCATTAAATGGCCAGAGCTGCCAACGCAGCAATTACATTGAGCAAAAAGGCACAAATCCACAACTGAATTCTATTGAAAACCAACCAAATGGTTTTCAGTCAGTGACTCTCGCCTTCAGACATGCACCATGACATCATCACCACCGACACATTACGGTGACCCCTAAACCCCTAAGGCAACTCAAAATGAGTCTCAAATTTCAAAGATTCTCCTGTCCTTGCAACAAAAAACTATGGTCTGAATTGTCACCTGGAATCCCAAAAGTAAAGAACACCTGCAGCCATTTCATTAAATTTCATCTCAATTGTGGAGTTATGGCTACTGAATGAGCAGTTATTGCTGGGTCCTTAGATATTTGAGATGGGTTGAGTGGCATGGACTTTCGGCATTACCGTGAGTGCAAGTCTTGCCGTCCGCCTGTAGGTTGATACCAGTGGGACATGCACAGCTTGAGGCTTTGGGAGCAGGAGCCAGGAGGCAAAGGTGACTGCAGCCACCATTATTCACCGAACAGGGCGTCTGGACTTTAGACAGAAAGGGAAAAAAAGTGGAGACAGGTGAGAGAGAAAGGGGAAGAAATGGACGTTCAATCAGATGTAACAGATGCCTATCAGGCCTCTGGGTGTCCCGGTAGATCATAATACACGAATGAGACTCCAGACTGAAGATCAGTTATCACTGGCCTTAATCCGCTGTCTGAAAACCCAAGACATTGGATATGGCAGAGACCCACATTCCTCTTTAACACATATCTGCTAGGCCATGTGTGTGACTTTCAGTTGTCAACGGGATGCCAACTTAAAAATGAATTATACTTAGCTTATTTTATTTGAATGTATAGAATACAGGATAATTTGACGTGCTGGATATACAACATTAAAACTTACTAACAGAAAATGTCAAAATTTGAGCCATTAAAGCCCTTAAAAATAGCTTACACTGAAATATTTTCAAATATGCAATAACACACATGCAACACAAGTTCGGATATGTTAATACACCCCTAGTCAAACTTGACTGAATTTAAACAATTATCTTAATTGGAATCCGATTCATTTTTATTTCAATCTAACATTGTGTCTTAACTGCGAGATTTTAACAACAAGCCATTTGTTTACCCGAATGGTATGTGACACAATCAATCATAAAACAGTCAATCATTACTGGAATTTTTTTTTATTTATTTTTTTTATAAAAATAATATACTTTAAAAGAACACTTGTGTGAACTGAATTTTAAGTTTTTGGAACCTTAACAACATTTTAATTTAAATGAAAATGTATTATTGTTTAAATTTACTTTTAATTGTACTTACTTTTTTAAGTACATCTTCACATTTCTTTTCATAAATGTCTTTGAAACATGGTTAAAATGTACTGCTAAATGTACTGACACGCATAATGGTAAATTACAATATACTTTAATGTCATTTCTATTGAAATTTGTATGTCATGTATTTAAATGTATTTGTAACTATACATTTGTAATGAGTTGCAATTTAGTACAATTACAGTAACATTAAATGTAATATCAAATAACACACTACAGTTAGAATTTGAATCAAGTACTTTACTGTACATGTGCTTTAGTATGTTAGACAAGTGTACTTCAACAAATAAGTGTACTTCTTTAAAGCATGAATAAAGATTATTAAAACAATGATTTAAAAGGTACTTTAAAGTAAAATATAATCTGACATTATTCAAATGTGCACTTTTTACTTAAACAGTCATGAAAGTGTACTCTAACAACACCCAAGTGGCCTTTTTTTAAATTAATATTGTATATCATCTGCAAGTAAAGATTTCAAATAATATACTTGAATTGAAGTACACTAGAAGTGCACATTCAATACAATTAAGCGCATTTTTTCACAAGTGGTTACATCCAGTTAGAACACAGTGTAAGGCTTATGCATAAAATTAGTTCAACTTTAAAAGCTTTTTGGTTACACTTTATTTTAAGGTGTCCTTATTACAGTGTAATTATGCATTTAAGTACTGAGTAATATTATTTAACTACATGTGATTATGGTTTGGTTTAGGGTTAGCTGCATGTAATTATACATGTAATAATTATAGTCAAGTCAAGTCAAATATATTTATATAGCGCTTTTCACAATACAGATTGTATCAAAGCTGCTTCACAGTATCAATCAAAACAACTTAACAATGTTTGTTTATTACTGGAAAAAAAAGACATCCAAGTTTGGTAGAGCTGATCAATGGTATGATTGGTTAATTAATTTGAATATCCCCAACTGAGCAAGCCAAAGGCGACAGTGGCAAGGAACCGAAAAACTCCATCCAGTGACCTAAAGGTGTCCTAACACACCATCAGATGACCCAATGGAGAAAAAAAAAAACCTTGGGAGAACCCAGGCTCAGTCGGGGGCCAGTTCTCCTCTGGCGTTTATGAACTAGAGGCCGAATTTACAGTAACTGTAAGATAAAAAATTTATATGAATGCCTGGCTAAATAGATGCGTCTTCAGTCTAGTTTTAAACTGTGAGAGCGAGTCTGAGCAACGAACAATATCAGGAAGGCTATTCCAGAGCTTCGGAGCTAAATGTGAAAATGCTCTGCCTCCTTTGGTGGATCTGGATATCCTAGGAATGACCAGAAGCCTCGAATTTAGTGATCTTAAAGAGTGCGATGGATTGTAGGGCGATAGAAGATCCGTTAAATAGACTGGAGCTAAACCATTTAGAGCTTTATAAGTCAAAAGCAATACCTTGTAATTAATACGGAACTTTATAGGTAACCAATGAAGTGATGATAAAATCGGTGTTATATGATCATATTTTCTTGATCTAGTAAGAACTCTAGCGGCTGCATTTTGGACTAACTGTAGCTTGTTTATTGAAGATGCAGGACAACCAGCTAATAAAGCATTACAGTAATCTAGTCTCGAGGTCATGAATGCATGAACTAACTTTTCTGCATCAGAGACTGATAGCATATTACGTAGCTTAGCAATGTTTCTAAGGTGGAAAAAGGCTGTTTTTGTAACATATGAAATATGCTTTTCAAAAGACAGGTTGCAGTCTAATGTAACACCCAGGTCTTTTACTGTAGCGGATAAAGTAACAGGGCATCCTACTATGTTAAAGTCGTGCTGTGAAAGGTTTTGTGGACGGTTTTTACAACCGATAAGTATTACCTCTGTCTTGTCTGGATTTAATAAAAGAAAATTACGCGTCATCCAATCTTTTATATCTTTAACACAATCTGTCAATTTGGATAATTTAGCGTATTCATCTGGGCGTGATGAAATATATATTTGAGTGTCATCAGCATAACAATGGAAACTAATTCCATGTTTCCTTAGAATATTACCAAGTGGCAGCATATATATTGAGGATAATAAAGGGCCTAACACAGATCCCTGCGGCACTCCATAGTTTGGCGAAGTTATGATCGATTTTTCTCCATTTAAGTAGACGAAATGGTAGCGGTCAGATAAGTATGACCTGAACCAGCTTAATGCTTGTCCTTGAACACCAGTGTAATTTTGTAGTCGATCTAAGAGTATTGTGTGATCTATAGTGTCGAACGCAGCACTAAGATCAAGTAAAACTAGTACTGAGATACAGCCTTGGTCATTTGTGATTCTAACAAGCGCAGTTTCAGTGCTATGATGTGGCCTGAATCCAGACTGAAACTTTTCATAGATGTCGTTTTCTTGCAAGAAAGAGCCGAGTTGACTGGACACAACTTTTTCTAATATTTTTGATATAAATGGAAGATTCGAAATGGGTCTGTAATTTGCTAGGTTATTTGGATCTAAATGTGGTTTCTTAATAAGAGGTTTTATAACAGCCAGCTTGAACGTTCTTGGAACATGACCTAAAGATAAAGATGAGTTAATAATATTGAGAAGAGGCTCTTCCACTATAGGTAACACTTCTTTCAGTAGTTCAGTTGGTATAGGATCTAATAAACATGTTGTTGTTTTAGATGAAGTGATAAGTTTATTTAACTCTTTTTGTTCTATGGTTGTAAAGCATTGTAATTGTTCTTGCGGGGTGATAATTGCAGCTGAATTATAAGGCGCGAGTAAAGATTGAACGTTTACGATTTTGATTCTGATGCTTTCAATTTTCTCGGTGAAGAAGTTCATGAAATCATTACTACTAAACTGTAACGAGGTATTTTGTTCAGACGATGTCTGTTTATTTGTTAGTCTAGCCACGGTATTAAATAAAAACCTTGGATTATTTCGGTTGTTTTCTATTAATTTGCTGAGGTGCTCAGCCCTGGCCGTTTTAATGGCCTTTTTATAACGTGACATACTGTCTTTCCACGCGATTCTAAAGACCTCTAAATTAGTTTTTTTCCATTTACGCTCTAAATTACGGGTTTCTCTCTTTAAAACATACGTAGTATTATTGTACCATGGTGCTATACTTTTTTCTCTGACCTTTTTTAATCTAATGGGTGCAACAATATCCAATGTTCTAGAGAGAATGGTGCTCATAGTGCTAGTTAGTTCGTCTAGTTCATCTGTTTGTTTGGGTTCAGGCAGCAGCTGAGACAGATCAGATAAGCTATTTGAGAAATGATCTATGGTGGATGGAAGAATTGTTCTACCTGGTCGATAACGTGGCGCAGCATGACATATTACAGCAGTACGTAATATGCAAGTAACCATGTAATGGTCAGTGACATCATCACTTTGTGGAATGATATCTAATTATAGTAAGTACATGTAACGTGTAACAAAGTTACACAGAAAAAAATAAAGTTTTTGTTTTTTTACTGGACTGGACAGTGAAGGCAAAGCAACCATTCAATACTACTTGATACTACTACTAAAAATTGAACTCATTCAATACCTCTAAAAAAGCAACTCAGGATGAACCTCATGATGTTGGTTGAGAGAACATCAAAAAGTGCACAGAGTGCAACAATATGTCCAACTTTTGACTGTATTGTATATTTCGTACCAGTATTACGGATTAAATTATAGCTCTATTGTGATAATGACAGTTGTGATTATTGATACATAACTCTATTGTGCCATTTTACCTGTAGTTCTATGATGGTGGAACATGTGAATGTCCATGAGGTTTTCAAGGTTTTCTGCCAGCGTTCTTCGGTCCAAACCAGTAAGCTTGTCAGCACTTTGGATGCTCTTGGATTGCCAGTCTGTCCAATAAATTCTGTCTTCATGAAGTGTCAAACCAAACGGATGAGGCAGCTGACTGCCAATCAACACCTTCAATGCAGAAGAATGAGCGGGAAAGAATGAATTGCAATCTTTAACCTATTTAAATAATAAGAAAAACACACACACACACACATTTCTACCTGTCTGCCTGATCCATCAAAGTTGCCATACTCAATGGTCTTAATGCTAGCATCGGCCCAGTACAGCCTCTCGGTGTGGTAGTCGATTGCCAACCCATTAGGCCAGGTCAGGTTTGTTGAGATGATAACCGTACGGTTGGATGCGTCCATACCAGCACGCTCAATCTTAGGATTTGCACCCCAATCTGTCCAGTACATGAATCTATGGTGAAACAAAACAAATAAGGTTATGTACTTTTTTATGTTGTGTAAACATCCACAACTACTACTGCAATACTTTACTTCACTTCAAGCCTTTATATATGCTGCATTAAAAAAGCATTTTAATGCATTAATTCTTCCCTGTAATGCACCTTATAATACATTACAATACTTCTCTATCCATTGTTACACCTTTAGAAATTATAATGCAAACAACCATGTTCCTATGTAACAAGGAATCTGCAAAAAATGATAATGCGGTTTAACTTTGGTTACAATTATTTATGGAAAGATATAATGCATTATAATGTACATTATGAACACCTTTATAATGCATTATACATAAAGGCTTCAAGTAAAGTGTTAACATTTTAAGCATTTTGTGGTAAAAATAGTCTTGTTGTGGCTAAACAGACAGCAAGAAAAAGTAAAAATTCTGAAGTCTCTCAAAGGTGGTTTAACTTTCTTGTCAGGGCATGCTCCAAACAGTGTAACAGGGTTCCATCCACCAAAATTCCAATACAATAAAATTCAAAAATAGAAACAAAATAAAGGAAAAAAAAAAAAACATAAAATAATATTTACATGAGAAACATCAAACACGTTGGCTACTGGCCCAACAGTCACCCTTTGTTCTCTCTCCCCTTTGTCCAAACAATCAGACTCTTTATAGTTGAGGCTCCTCCCCTCAAATTCAAACATACCAATGGCAAGGCTGTCTCAAATACAATCTACATAGCTTATTTATAAGATCATATTTAACATCAATATTCAAACATGAATATTGCCATCTTCTTTACCAAGCTCTATTTTCATCATGAAAACCAACGAGAATCTTAAAAGACATGCATTTAATTTAATAACATTCAACATTTTCAATACTTGAACTCCTTCTTTGGGAAGGTATAAAGCAGGCTTCCTGTGGGCGAGCCCCTCCTATTAGGAAGTTCCAGGAAGAAGGTAAGACAAAGAGTCACCATTAACAAACAGATCATTATTTGTGTAATTTACATTCACCTTCTCATTTACATGCACCAAAGGCTAAGACCAACAAACATGAGTCGCAATGAAATGTGCACCTTCCATTCGACACATGTGAGAAAACAGTAAATAAACTTATTTTGAACACAAAACCCATTGTTTGGTTCTTTGAATTGGGAATGCATGAACTGATAAAATGTAAACCTTGAATGCAAGTCGCTTTGGATAAAAGCATCTGCCAAATGCATAAATGTAAATGTTTTGAGTTCACCTGACTAATAAAGCAATGATTTCCTGTTTCACTGGGATTCAAAAAAGGTCATGCACAGGCCAAATTTCCTTTACTCATCCGTCACTATGGGAAAGACCCAATAAAGTAAGTTGCACAAATTAGGAAATTACTAAGAAAATAGCTTCTTTGTTTAAAAGGGCCATTTCCATTATTCAATCATTATCAATGGAAGTACCTCATGCCAACCGTGAAATATGGTGTATGTATTTGATGTTATAGAGTTGTTTTTATCCCAAAGGCCCCGGACAACTTGTTACCTCCAAGTATCATCAGATATTAAATCAACACCTGACTGAATCTGTCTGTAAGCTTGAACTGGCCATGACAGGATATTGGGTCTCATTCACTAAGAATTATGTGGATTTTTTGTATTTTTTACACATGCAGGAAGGTTTTTGCGAGAAGTTCTTGTGTGTGTACAAAAAACACAAAAGAACTTCTCGCAAAAACCTTCCGCACAATTCACAACAGGCGTGTATGTGCATTAATTAGTTCTTAACCTTGGTGTAATGTTAATGAATTCAGAGTGTTCTAAATGAACGTCCATGTGCCTAAGGTTAGTAATTTGCATAAAACGGCAAAGCAATTCCATTAAGGGCATTATGCGCAACCTCTCCTCTACAGAAACACAATAAACACAATAGTAAAATCAAGTTCTTTCCACTTATGTAATTTAGCCAAGAGAAGAAATTGCATTTGATACTTAAAAATCTCCTCAAGACTTGAATCCTGTTATGCACTCTACAAGGGAATTAGTCAATCATCCATTTCTCGATTGCAAAAAGTTAAAAATGCTTCAGCTAGACTCTTGATGGGTATTAAAGTGCCCCTACTATGCTTTTTTGAATATTACCTTTCATGTAGTGTGTAATATAGCTGTCTGTGAAAGATGGGACAGTACCCATTTTATTAGGACCCACTTGCTCCTCAGAATCACTAAATGTAAGTATGATTAATTATTGATGTATATGTTTTCTACCAGGTGTTCAAAATACGTAGTTTTGGGTTTTATATTGTGTAGGTCTAACTCACATTATTACTGTCTTACTGAAATAGTTCTGCTAAGCAGCTGTGGGCCACTATTACCTAAAACTGAGTCTATTAATGCAGATTGTCTGTCGTTCTTACTATTTTGAGTAAAGAAAGGATGGAGCAAGATTTGTTTTACACACTTTAATGTTACATCAGTCATTCACGCTAAAGCTCGGCTAACGTACTGTATGCGCTGTTATTGATTCAGATCCCGCATGTGCAACGCAATAAATTAGAAATATGGTTTGTTGATTGACATATACTTGCTAATGCTGATGGTGAGGAATTAGTTGCAACATCTCAATGTACGTCAAACTGAGCAGTGTATCAACGGCCTGCTCAAGTCGTCCTTGCGATGGAGGTTCGGATTGAATAACTAGTTCTTCCAATGTTTCATCATCGGACTCGTGCTCTGATTGATAATGTAAAATTGACGCCATCATTACGGTCTTTACAGTGTGTACAATAGGGGATTATCACGCTTCCGGGTTTCATGGGCGGGATTTGTCAACTTTGTGCATGTCTACTTCCGACGCAGTTCAACAATGGCTGAAACGAAGGCTAGATGTCACTGCTCTGTTCCACTTTGTAAATCTAACCAACAACACTAACCCTACTTAAGTTCTCATGGATTCCCGACTGAATTGAGTATAAGGAAGAAGTGGATTAAAGCGGTTCGCCGGGATTAAGGTCCAAACTTTAAAATAAAACAAGGTAGCACGTTTGTTTGTAGCCGGCACTTTAGTGAATCAGACTAATTTACCAGGGATGCCGTATAAATAAACTTAGTGTAGTCCGTCATCAGTTCCCCAGAGTGATCGGTGATTCAACGGAAGTGGCAGTGCACAAAGATCACTGAATGCGGAAGTACTACGTATCAGCGTGATAATCCCTTATCGGTGTGGACTGAGGAAGCCTCTGGAGCTGAACTTCAGTTATAGTAATCGGGGTTTTGTTTCCGACATGCGCTGTAAGCTGTAGACCAATCACAACACACTGGGCCATCTGGCCAATCAGAGAAGAGTAGCTCGCGGAAAGGAGGGATTTAGAGTGACTGATTCGTCCGACGAGTCGTTTGAGAATCATTGAACAATGTGGTGATGTGCAATGTATATTATGAGAAAATGAAACGTTTTTTTTTGACCTTTGATGCATGTAAACCTGTTGTAGGAGACCTCCAAAACAAAATTAGGAGCCTTTAAAATAGCATAATAGGGGCACTTTAAAAAACGTGAACATATCACCCCCCACCTTGGTTTCACTGCACTGGCTTCCGGTATGTTACAGAATTGATTCCTTTTCTTAGTATAAAAAACTATTTTTATTAGTATAACAATCCTCGAATAGTCTCACACCATTCTATCTTTCAGATCTCCTGAATAAATATCACTCTGAAAGATGAGATAACCGACTCTAAACCTACTAAAAATTCCAAGGTCTAAACTAAATCAAAGAGGAGATTAGGTGCAGGTGCAGCAAAAGCACAAACTCTGGAATAGCTTACCTAAATATATTAATCACAGCTTAAAACTTGACTGACTGTTTTATGTTTCTTACTGTGGTGTGATGTTTGCTATTTTACAAATGATGTAAAGCACATTGGTCAACATGTGTTGTTTTAATTGTGCTATACAAACTAAGTCACATTGACAATTTATATAGGTGGAAGTAATAGATTCATTAGCAGACTGTATGTATATATACATACTGTATATATACACAGACACACACACGTATCTGTATTTTTATGCAGAGGAACTTCTCAACTCAAGATATAATAACGCTCCTTTTGTTACTCAAGATTTCTGTGTAAAATCTTTTGTTACACAGAATTTACACACAAATTTGTGAATATGCAAGGGAAGTAAATGTCCTACATCTAAAGCACACCTCAAAATCAACACCAAAATGGTTTACTGAGCATAAGCGAGAACCTCTGAAACTGAAGCATCTAGAGAGATTCCCTATGGAGGAATGGTCTCAGATCCCTGGTCATGTGTTCATCAACATTATAGGAGAAGACTCAGAGCAAAAGGAGGTTGCAATATTAAATGAGGTGTTGAGCAAAACAAGGTGAGACCCTTCTTGACCTACCCGCCGATCGGGTCAACAACAATGTCCCGGGGACGATCGAGATTCTCCCAGATCAGAACTGTACGCATGCTTCCATCTGCGTTTGAAACTTCAATCCGGTCTGTGCCTAAATGTGTTAAAATTAAAAAATCAATTCAATTTCTTAACATCATTGGGGAAAATTAGCTTTAAAAAAAAAAAACACTTAATGTACCCTGATAATGACAATTATTGAGAAAAAAATATCATGAAAAAAGATAAATATATTTCGCTTGGTCTGAAAGATGAACCAATAAAAGATTAGTACCTGCGTCAGTCCAGTACAGTTTATGTGTAAGCCAATCAATAGCTAGACCGGCAGGGCTTTCCAAACTTGTGTCCACCACAACCTGCAACCAAATTGAATATCATCTGTCAAATTACATGAAAATACATTACAGCCACCTACTTTATAAGGGAGGATTTGCTGGTTTTTGCTAGTTTGTTCTCCAGGGGTCAGTATTTTACACATTTCTCCCCATTTAGTATATATACTAAAAACATGCATAGTTCATACATTAGACACCCAACAGCAGTGACGTCCACAGACCTAAGGCAAAGGCAAGGATAGAAGATTAACAAAAAGGGCACTCCCTACTAACATCCTACTTTCATCATTCTCTCACCAACACATTCATACAATAAATGCATATTTACACACACACACACTCAAGTTTTAGATCGGTTTTAAGATTTATTTTGTTTTTTAAAAAGTCCCTTCCGCTCAACAAGGCTGCATTTATTTGATCCAAAATACGGCAAAAACAGTAATATTGTGAAACATTTTAACAATATAAAATAAGCGTTTTCTATTTAAATGCATTTTAAAATGCTATTTATTCCTGTTGTAAAAGTTGAATTTTCAGCATTATTACTCCAGTCTTCAGTGTCACATGATTCTCCAGAAATCACTCTAATTTGCTGCTCAAGAAACATTTCTGATTATTATCAATGTTGAAAATAGTTGTGTGCAATTTTTTTTTCAGGATTCTTTGGTGAACAGAAAGTTCAAAAGAACAACATTTTTTCTGAAATCGAAAGCTTTAGTACGGCCTTCGGGTATAATAGGAATTGCAGTAGCAAGAGTTTTGTATTTTTGTAAGTATATGAGGAACAGGAACAAAGAACAGAAACTGTTCTACCTACCTGTTACTCATCTAAAGCTACTCTCAGATTTTTTTTTTTTATGCTTTTACTAGTTATAAAGGAGGCGTCATTATTTCTTTATTATTACCAGTTGATTATCATGTGTTTTTTATGACAAAACAATAAATCTGTTTCTGGGTCTCAGGCTAAATTCCTGCTAACCTCCTGTTTGGTGCCGTCCCATTTAGCTCTGTTGATGGAATCGGTGGTGACGTCAGTCCAGTATATATATCGCTCACTGGAATCCCAGTCCAGGGCCACTGCATTTCGAATATCAGCCAGTGGAATGACATCATCCAACTTGTCTTCAGTGTCAAAGCTGATTCGACGGATGTCCGTCCTTCGGGCAAAAAGCAGGAACTTGTCAAGACCTGATCAAAGACCAAAGGTCTCCTGTCAGTTCTCCAGATTTGAAAAGTTCATCAGTATAGACAAGCATTTATTTCACAAAGTCAGAAATGTGATAATAATGAAAGGAAAATGACAAATTTAGTATGGATTTGTTAAACAACAGTTATTATTGAATCTATGTATTGCATATACTGTATATGATCCTGCCAGACGAAATGCGTGATAACTTGATTATGTCTTGTTCTGTCTGTATCATCTCAGTGAGCTTTTATGAGGTATTACGCAGTGTTTTGAAACGAAAAACCCGTTTTAAATGAATGTAGACGTAGCCAAAAGCTCCCCGTGGTATTAACACAATGATGCACACAATAACTTTCTGGAAGTTTGTATTGCACTTCTCACATAACTGTCCCCTTAGGGTAAAGGGCTTATGTTGTAGCATGAATAAAGATAAATAACTAAAATAAGAAGTACTTACTCTGGGCACAGTTATAGTGGTCCACCTTTTTAAAGCCTGTAGGACATTCACAGGTGTAGGTCTTATTGCTTGGAAGACACAGGTGACTGCAGCCCCCATTATTGCTCCCACAGCGATTCCTCCCTCCTAAAAATAAAAATAAAAAAACGCTTTTAAAATTAATTTTATTTACTCATTGGAAACACGTGACGGTGGAGACATTTCGGCAAAACAACGTCATGTCGCTTCATTGCACTTTCAAAATGAAATGTTCAAGTTTTATTCAAATGAATGAAATTTTATCCAAAAAACTGGAATCTGGCAATGTTTTACCGTGTTGGATGATGTATGTATGTATCGCGGCAGTTCAGTAATGAAATGTCTGGTGAGTGGTGCTAAAAGGTTAATGCTCTATCGTGTGAAAATAACTTACTACCTACTCACCAAACCCTACACTAAACCCAACCGATAGTGTTAACCGATGTGAACGGGAGATAAAAACGTAATAACCGTACAATTTTAGCTTGCTTATACGAGTCTTTGAGCACTTTTATCATGACTTGTGTTTCATGGTGAGCTACCGAGCAAGTTTACTACATCAGATAAGCCTTAAATATTAGGCTTGTTATGTGATGCAAATGTCAAAATATATTAGTTTACAAATCATGCGATATGATAAAAGTGTTTTAAGGTCATAACACAGTATTGTGCAAGAAACCGGATGAAAAAAAGTCTTTATTAATCGATAATCTGCCCCTGAAATCATTATTTGTGTGGACAGGAATAAAAGTTGATGGTGCTTCACAGACACTATTGTTTATTTTCAGCTGAAAACTGCAGGGAATTGTATGTATAGGTACGTTTTTGGAGTTTACAAAAATGTAGGTAGAGGTATGTTTTTCCAAAGAGCCGATGTTGCATTTACTTTAATGCGATTTGTGTTTGGAAACGTTGTATACCATTAGCGTGATCTACTATACTACGAGTAATAAGGATTATGTTTGGATGACCTGCAGGTTGCCTCTGCGGGTGCAGAGTGTGGATGTCCATGGGAAAATGCAGCTTGTTCCGGATGACCTCTTGGTTCTTGCCAGTAAACTTGTTTGCACTGTTGATACTCTTGGTGTGCCAGTCGGTCCAGTACAGACTGTCTTCAAACACCGTAATGGCAAAAGGATGTGGAAGACCTGGAAGACAGAAAGAAGGTTGAGAGTTTGGAATCATGAGTGGACTGCTGATGTTAATTGTATATATATATATATATATATATATATATATATATATATATATATATATATATATATATATATATATATATATATATATATATATATATATATATATATATATATATATATATATATATATATATATATACACACACACATATATATATATATATATATATATAAGTGCTGTGAATCAATAAAAATTATTTAAATTATAATTTAATTGGACATTTTTCTGTAATTAATCACACCTAACATATATATGTTTTTAATATATCTTTATATTGTAATACTTTTACATTGAATTCCAAAAACAATGTAGAAACAAAGACAGTATACTTTAAATATTTGTTTAATGGCATCTTTTTACTAAGCACTATGAATGTAGGCCAGCATCACTAATACCAGTACTGATGCTGATGTCTCTATTAAATGGATTGTATCCATTAATTATAGCCATTCAACATTACTATATAATTGAAAGCTATAATCTTTTACCTTTAAGTAGGCTTAAAAAAAATATATATACACAATCTATGTTATACAGTATGTTATATATATATTATAATAAATAACAATAATTAATGGCCGTCTTCCAATAATCAATATATTCTGATGATTTATAAACCTCCTGTTGTATTTAAGAGTGAACATCAAGCTTAAATGTTATGTTTGGTCAAATTATTTTTGGATTCTCCAATACAGTAAATAGCTGCATATGAAAAAAAAACCTAAAAAAAAAAACCTTGTAGGCTATATGGAATGTCAAGCTTTTTGTCTACACCTTCTACTGTTACGTCCATAAGTTCAGGTCAAATCTGACCCAGGGGTATATAACGCTTTTTTTCAATGCAGCTGTGTTTTTTGAAGAGCGTCACAAGATCTCTCTCTCTCTCTCTCTCTCTAACACACACACAAAAGGTATTTGTATTTATATCAAGGCATTCTAAAATTCTTGATTCTGATTGGCTCACAGATGCTCTAGTCTACGCCAAGCCTAAAAGAGTTAAAACCAAAATAAGTACCTTAGAGTCTAAGGTACTTATTTTCATTTTAACTCTGTTTCAGTCCCTGGTTACGATCAGCTGAGCGTTCTAAGCTGTTGTAAAATACTCTTTAAACACACTTGTGACATTTGTAATAATGACAAATGAATCAAGTTTTACTTTAAAGTGCATTTTACGTCATGTTTTAGCAATGTTTTGTCATGCTTTAAAGAAGTACACTTACACTTGTGTTGACTAGCATACTAAAGCACATGTAAAGTTCTTGAATATAATTTTAACTAGTGTGTTATTTTGTTACATTTAATGTTAATATTTTAAATGTACTAAACTGCAACTTCATCATTACAAATATGTGATTACAAATATAAACATATGGCATACAAGTTTAAATAAAAATGACATTAAAAAAATACAGTAGTCAACATTTGAAGTGGATCAAATCCTTTCATCAAAAGTTATACATGAATTTTGAACAATACCCGTTCTTGTCTTAGGACAACTTTTTTGTTCCACTTCAAATTTTGACTAGTGTATATGCTTGACAGTACATTCGGCAGTACACTTTAAACATATTACAAACACAATGGAAATAATTATGAAATTACATTTAAAGATACTTAAGGGGGTAAAAAAAAAAACGATGATTGCATATAAACTGATTTTAACCTATAATACATTTTCAAGTGTATACAAGTGTCGGAAAACAACACACTTGAGTTCACACTTAAGTATATTATTTCTGTAATACAAGTATGCTAAACTGTACTTTTTCACAAGGGTTTATTGGGAATCCATTTTCATTTGGGATCAAATTAGACATGACGACAATCTGGTGTACTGTAAACTTTGAATTCAAAGAAGATGAGGTGAACCATTTTCAAACTACTAATTAGCTACTTTCCATCCATCCATCTGGGATTAGAAAATCCTTCTCTTCCAGCAACAGTCAAACAGAGGCGGCAGCGATAAAGTAGTTCCTACCATCCCTACCTAAATCTACAGCTAAAGACCTCCGCCATAAACAAAAGGCACTTTCTATAACCCTCCTATTGTTTTATACTTATAACCTAATATTTTTTTCAGTTATTTCTCTTCTTTTCTGCAACTTCTGTGCTATTCTAGCGTATTCTTTAAACTTGGCACTCTGCCAAACTATAGGCGTGTAAAGCGCCCTGCCTGTATCTCCCGCCTTTTCTGCACCTTTCACCCTTCTCCAGGTGTACACACACAGCGTGGGGTTGTTTTGTGATCTTATCTTTGTAGAGGAGCAAGGATAGGTTTGAGTTAGGAGGTTTGTTTGCCTTTTTTTCTTTTGTTTCCAGCACCGCTCCCATCTGCTGTCCCTCCTTGCTGGTACCTTTCTCTTGTCATCTCAATCATCATTCGCTTTTGATCTCATTTTACCAGTCAGCATATCTTTTCTCAGTGTGTGTGCACTCTGATTTTTTATAATGCTGGTGCCTCCCTCCCTAGTAAATCTGTCATTGATGACCACTGTAAGCAAATCTGCTCTGAATTTTTTTTTTAGAGCTCGGTTTTCAAGTCTAAATATTCCCCCACCTTTCCCAGGTGCACAGGTATTTTGTTCCTGCAAACCCCGAGGCTTAGTCTTCCTTTCTAGTGTGCCATTTAGAGGGAACATTGGTTGCACTCTATCACACATCAGAGAGACACCTGAATTTATCTACAAGACATCACTTATCCTCGAATAAACAAAATACTCAAACAAAGCACAGCAGCCTGACCAAGTTTCTTAAAGGACAATCTGTAAATCTGTCCAGCTGTTGAAACACTGAACTGACAATAGAATCCATGTTTTGTTGAAGCGAAGTGTGTTTTAAAGTGCATCTTATGGACAAATTATTTCAAAAGTTTAAACAGAAAACTTTCATTTACTCTGATGTCAGATTTTTGTGAAATCAAACTAACAGAACTAGTTAACCCTCTGGGGTCTGAGGTGTTTTTGGGGCCATTGGGATGTTCTGATATGCCCTTACATTTGTGCTTTTTTCAGTTATTTATAAACATGTTAATGGAAAAGGTGTAAATTCACTCTATATAGCACAAACTGGGCTACCATAATATCTAAGCAAGATGTATGTACATGTTTGTATTTTTAAGAGAATAATGTTTATGCGTGGTTATTGAAAAAAATTAAAATTAAAGTTGTTGAAATAAGGCCACAAAACACATTATTTCTTCACAAGACTTTTGAAAATTGTATCACATAGCCTAGAATATTTGCTCCAAAACTATGTGAGAATCATCCTGACTACTCATTCAGATAAGACAATAAAGTATTTTTACATTTTTAATGACGTGTTTTGTGTCAGAAAGCTTTATGCGAGGAGGCATGGTCTCTCATTAATATGTATGCATTTAACACCTGAGAAAGACAAAGACCCTCCCATAATGGCCCTATTAGGTGCTATCAGGCCATATCATTATAAGGAGCCTTGCACAAAGAATGAGGAGATTTAAAAAAGAATGGCTTTTAGATTGTTTGGATTTATTTACAACACAACATAATCCAAAGATACACAACAAAGGACAAAAAAGCACATTAGTAAACACACTGATCTAAAGACAGAGGCTTGAACATTGTGCCATTGAAACATAGTACATACCTGTCATTTCCAAGGTGTTTGATTTTTCATTTTACCATGTTCATGTACAGAGACTGTTGAATGTTGAAGTCAGCAGGACTCATCAATGGCATCTCTCCCTGTAAAAAATGAAATAAAAAAATAAACACCTTTGAACATGCTGATATCAAGAGAAACTGTATGGCTGCACGACTTTGGGCATGCATTGTAGAAAAAATTGCGATTTACTTATATATATATATATACACACACACACACACACACACACACAGTTTAGAATAAGTGAACACACCCATGCTAAAGTTGACTACCCTTCACAATATAGACATGGTTTTATTTCAGTTAGCCTAACTGAACATTTATACATAAATAATATATTGTATTTAGACAGTATCACATATTTTACCGGAGGCTGAAATATATTTCACTAAATCATTATAACCTAAGCAGTTATTCGCAAACAAAATAAATTACGCATAAGGCAGTATTTTAGCATGATAATCAGTGTCATAAACTAATCTCAAAACTGAGTGAAATATAGGTTATGTAGTAGGCTAATATCACATTTAAAAAGTTTACACAAGCGTATAGGGATATTGTGACTGTGAGGAAATCTTTCCTATGTCAAAAGCTAGCCAAAACTAGGCAAAAATATAGTCTGAAAATTCATTTGAGCTCTATAATCAGAAAAGGAATTATATAACACTAAACAACTTACTCCGAACTTGTATCCTCGGCGGGGTCAATTCGTTCTTCAAAATGCTGCCGTTGGTCGTCCGAGTTTTAAATTCCTCTGAGGAAAAGGTGAATCCTCGCTGTCCAGAATCATCTGAAGGGCTTCTTCACCGGAGTAGCGTGCCATCCTCAAAACGCGATGAACTATCAGTGAATCTCATGAAGAATCTTTGTGTTTTTATGGCATTGATCGGGGGCGTGTGCGCGATCACCTAAACTATTTACATGTGAATAGCGCCGGGGGCGTGGCGGCCAACTCATTAAAAATAATGAGGGGAGAAAGAAAAAAATGGACCTCTCCTTGGTTTCAAACGGATTGCATAAACTGAGAATATTAGTTTTTTATATAAATTACTTCATTTAAAAGAAGAGAATTCAAGCTTCATAAAGAAAAATCTCTCGTGCCTGTGTGACAAGTAATCGCGGAGTTACAGTTAATCTTAGGACGCGTTTCAGAATGGACTTCACTGACAGAGAGAACGCAGAACTCGCATCATGTTTGTTTTTCTTTATTTGGTGAAAAGCACAACACTTTGTTTTTATTGTGAGTATCCACAAAAAAAAAGAAACTTAACAGGATCTAATGATGTATAACACTTATATGTAAGATCAAAATCAACCGAGTATTTTGAGTCTCTTTTGCACTGATAAGAAAAAAAGCGAGCAGATCACGCCAGCGTGATTGCCGACCCCAGAGGGTTAATGCAATATTCACACTACAATGTTTTCTATTGGAATATATTTTGAAAATCATTGTATTCCAGTCTTCAGTGTCACATGATCCTTCAGAAATCATCTGATTTATTATTCTTTTTATTGGTGCTCAATTATTAATAATGGTTCTTATTATTATCAATGTTGGAAACCGATGTGCTGCTTAATTTTCTGCAGCTATTTTTTGAAACTTCCATTAAAAGGTTTGGGTAATTAAGATTTAAAAAAATTATAATTTTAATCAGCAAGGATTCATTAAATTGATCAAAAGTGACTCAAAAGAAAAGTAAAGATGCTTATGTTACAAAAGATTTCTATTTCAAATAAAACCTGTAAATAATCTGGAAAAAGATGCACCAGTTTCCACAAAATAACTATAAAGCAGCTTTTTTCAACACTGATGATAATAAGAAATGTTTCTTGAGCAGAAAATCAGCATGTTACAGTGATTTCTGAAGAATCATGTGACACTGAAGACTGGGGTAATGATGCTGAAAATTCAGCTTTGCATCACAGGAATAAATTACATATTCAAATATATTATATATTTATAAAATATAACTATTCACATAGAAAAGTTATGTTCAATTGTAATAATATTTGACAATATTACAGTTTTTACTGTATTTGTTTGATACAATAAATGCAGCCTTGGTGAGCAGAAGACACTTCTTTAAAAAAAATATATATACTCTTAGAAAAAAACACTTTACAGTATCATCTAATATGTAATATATAAAAGCATCTGGAAAAGAATAAAGGTTAAAGTTTTTTTTTTTTTCTTACCTTGGCTAATGACAGCCTTCCTATTCTTCCCATCCAGGTCAGCTCTTTCAATGACGTGGTGTTTGGCATCCACCCAGTACATACGGTGACCGGCATAGTCAATGGTAAGTCCATTGGGCCAGAATAGGTGTGTATCAGCAATTATTTTCCGATTAGAGCCATCCATGTTGGAATATTCAATGCGTGGCATATTTCCCCAGTCAGTCCAGTAAATCTTCCTAAAGACAGAGCATAAGTGATGTTAGAAGCATAGTTGAATGTTAATGCAATAATATGCAGTTAGGGCCCAATGAATCAAACAATAAAATGTCCTTTTTAATAATGGCATAACATTGGGAAAAAATGGAAAAAAAAACCTCAATTATAACTGACATAACTTGCAATTTACAGTAATTACTGTGCATAGGTTCTTACCTTGAGGGCTAAAACAAAAAGTGCCTTTGAAGAAGAACTTACTGGATTTGCGAAAGTTTTCCAGGTTAGTTACACCAAATCTATAAAAAGTACTCTTGGGTCTGCTTTTTAAAACATGAGCGTTTTTTTTTTTTTTTTGTAAGGACTGAAACAAATTGTAATAACGTCACCCTACAAATAATCCTTATTCTTTATTTATTCATTTCTTCTTTACATTTTCCATCATGCATTTTATCCCTCAGATAAATGATGTAATGCTTTGGCTTTTCTCTCATACAGCAAGATCTACGTACATCTGTGTGTAAGAATCAGTGGAAGCAAAAGCCTGTCGAAACAAGAGCTAAATCTTGTTGGAGAGGGAGAATTCGAGCCAGATTTCATAAACCCCTTTGTCCTTCATGACAAAGAGCCATGATGAGCGTCGGCTGCAACTCAAGCCTTGTGACTTTCTCTGAATAAAATCTTTGCACAGCCTTTGCGATTAGAAGCCAATTGAGTTACGAAGTTTAGGCAGAAGTCATCAGAATGGTTTCATGCTCGGCTTACCATTGCTTATTACAGAACAACAACTTCTGGTCACAAGAGGGGATTTTTCCCCATGCAGAAGAACAGAGGCAGTGACAGTTTTCAGTATATAAAATGATAAATGTACTGCATTTCAACACGCATAAATTAAAGGGGTCTCGGCACGAGGAAAGAGTCTGATCTCCCTTGTGAAAAAAAGAGGTACACTTAAGAGGACTTTAAAGAAGAAAAATGTAAAGCTTTCATGCACTTAATTGCATGTTATGTAATGTATGTAGTGTACTTCTTTTGTCTTTGAGGTGTGGTTTACGTTTACTGTTAAATGTACTGACAAGCGTTTATGGTCAACTAAAATCATTTATATTGAAACGTGTGTCTTGTATAAAACATGTATGAAATGATCAATTTGCAATTTAGTCAATTTAAAATAGATTACCTTGAAATGTAAAATTGAATTACACACTAACCTACAGTTCAAATTATAATCAAGTACTTCACATGTGCTGTAGTATGTTAGTCAACACATCAGAATAAGTGCACTTCTTTAAAGCATGACAAAATAAATAAATAAAATGATTTAAAATGTACTTCAAAAGTAAAACTTCATTTGACATTATTACAAATTGTACTTTATAAAAAAAAGTACTTAAGTGTGTTAAGTAACATTTGTGTATTTATTGCGCAATGCATGTGATGAATATCGTTTTGAAGGATCCAGCATTGTTTGCAAATTGCATTCTACAGTACATGTTTAGTAAAACACAACAGTCTGAATATTTACCCTTCAATGGGGTGCAGAGCAATTGCACGGGGTTTCTCCATGCTCTGCCATAAAAGCACTTTACGGTGTGTGCCGTCTAGATTGGACACTTCAATACGAGACGTTCCTGAGTCAGTCCAGTAGAGCTTATTTTGAATCCAGTCTATGGCCAGACCACCTAAGATATAATAATAATATAAAAAAAGAATAAGAATAAAAAAAGAATGAAATAAAATAACAATTAAAAAAAAAAATTATAATAATAATAAAAAAGTCATATGTAACTTATTCAAATGTTATGCATTTCTTTTCCTTGGGGAAGCAGAGAATCAAACTGAGCATCACATTAGAGAATATTAGAATTAAAATGTAACTTCATCTTGTAAAATAATTGTAATATCTTAGAATATCATTTTTTATAATGTAATATATATATTTCTTTTAGACAGTGTATTAGTGCTACATGACTTTAAAAAACGTAATTGTTGATTACTTCCCTTGATATTTTTTGTTTTAGTAATTTTGTTTAACCAAAGCTTTTATTAAAAAAATGTTTTTCTTCATCTAAGCTACAAAATCATTCCAAATAAGCCAATACATGTTTACTTTACTGCTGTTTTATATCAACTGTCAAACTTCACATTGGTTCTCTAAACGGCATGAAGAACAAACTGAACAAAAAAATTCAACAAATGATACACAAAGCGAGCAACATAATACTGGAATGTTTCCATTATCAAATCATTGAAATTGTCACTAACTGCTTTCAACAAAAAAAAGAATTAACTATGTTGATTCCTCAAAAAAAATTAAGTTGTTCCAACTACTTTAGTTGGATTCCTGGAACCATATCAAAGCACATACTAAATGTAACTTATTTAGGATGTAATTTTAATGAATAAGACATTACTGTTCAATGTAGCAAAATCAATACCTTCTTATCCCCACCCATAACCAAAATCTCTATTCTTCAGCACAATGATAACCACAACCACTTAAACATACAGAAACACTTTTAAACTTCAAATATAACAGCATTAAACACTAACAGGACTTTCCCTTTAATAAAAAAATAAAATAAAAAAATGTTGCAATGTTGTTCCAATGAATTTCTTTCTTCTGCTGAGCACAAAAGAATATATTTTGAAGAATGTCGGTAACCAAATGGTTTATGGGCCCCATTGACTTCCATTTATGGAAAAAATATACTATGGAAGTCAATGGGATCCATCAACTGTCTGGTTACCGGCATTCTTCAAAAAATCTTCTTTTGTGCTCAGCAGAAGAAAGAAACTCAGACAGGTTTGGATCAACTTAAGGGCGAGTAAATGATGACATAATTTTCATTTTGAAGTGAACTAATCCTTTAATTGCATCATTTACTCTCCTTATCCACTCCACTATGTAAACATGCTGGGAACTAGAAATCCACTGCCCAAATTTCAGATAATAAGACGAGTTGAATTAATTCATACAACTTCATTTAAAAAAAAAAAAACATTAAAGCAGCAATTTCAGTTTAAATGACACACAATATTAAGTTGGTGTAATAACAAAATAATGTTTGCAACTTAAAAGGTTTAATTAAAACAAATTATCATTTCTAAATTACAATTATGCATTTAAGTAAGTTGTGGTAATAGTTGGGCACTGAAAATATTTTTTTTTATTCAAGTCAAAAATATGATGTAATGTGGCTGCATCAACCTACAGTAAAAACATAAATTTATACCACCAAAACTACACTATATGGGTTACATCAGGTAGAAACAGCTCTTTAAAGTAACTGCAGGTTACTACTTTTTGCAGTGTGGCGAATGTGAAAATCAAGCGAGAATCCTAAAATGACAGCAGTGGATATGAGGAATATATTGTGAAAATGGCTTGCTGAACTGATCAAATATATACTGCTCACCTGGGCTCTCAAGACCCGTGGACACGACCTCCTCCACATTGCTACCGTTGAGGCTGGCTCTCATGATACGGTCCAGTGTGACATCTGACCAGAATACTAGCTCTTCGTTATGATGAAAGTCCAAAGCAATGGCATTTTCCAGATTATTGAGTAACAACGTGTACTCGGCACGGTGCGGTAGAACTTGTCGGATGTCAATCCGATTTGCAAACAACAAAACCGGTTCTGGACCTGGGAAAAGAGAACATGAAAGTTGATATTAAAATTGGACATCTCTGTTCCAAACCACCAATGTTTTGCTGATTTCATAATAGATATTCAGCCTCACCCAAAGCCTTGCAACTGCGTTTGTCAGGTCGAAGCTCATAACCTTGAACACACCAGCAGTGGAATCCTCCTTCTATGTTGGTACAGCCTTGACTACAATAACCTTCATCCGCACATTCATCAACATCTGGGTTCAGACACAGAAGCAGGAAAGATTAGAGAGGATGAAATACAAAATATGAATCACATTTATTAGTTAGTTTCCCCTTTAGTTAGAGTAACACGAGAGATTGACTGCAAGACTGTATGGTGTAGAACTTGCAACAATTTTTGACACTACAGTGAACAAAGTAGCCAGAAACATCCCTGGATTTCTCCACTTAAAGATCCAAATGAGCTGTAATAAGAGCAAACATTGCTCAGTGATATTGTTCTAAGCTGAATTTTTTTATTTCAATAGTGAGTTGATGTGTAAGAAGGGTCAGCCACGCCTGTCCTGTCTCTGGAGATTGTCAAGCTTAATGATGAAAGGTCCCTGATGACTTTGTTTTATAAATCTTATATCGAGTCGGTTTTAAAATTCCCAATGTTATGCTGGTATAGTATGAAGGCAAAACTGCTCTTTTAAAAATAGTTAATGCCAGTAGCAAGGTTTTAGGTGTCCAGCAGTCACCCTACCAACCTGTATAATGGCCAGGTAGTGAGGAAAGCTTGATTATTTTAATGGTTTGATCCCGCCCTCTTTATTCCGAGTTTCTGTTTATGCCCTCAGGATCTTGGTTCAGGTTCTACTCTATAACAGGTACAGACACTCATTCATTCCCACTGCTATTTCTCTGTTAAATTTGGGTATGGGTGGATTATATGTTATTTGTTTAATGGTGTTTCTAATGTATGTTATAAATTGTTCTGTTTGTATGCTGGCCTTGCTGCAAAACCAATTGCCTATCGGGGGCATAAATAAATGAAGTGATATTATACCATAATATCCCTGAAACTAAACTGCCACCCTTCTTACCCCCCTACGCTCAGTAATTCAGTGTTTATGTACGGTGAAGTCTTAGGCATGTTAGATTCTACTCCATAAAAGTTATTTATACCCTTGTATAAATAACCTGTTTATCACTGTAAAGCTGCTTTGAAAAAACCTGTATTGTATACATACAGCACTATGAAAGAATATTTCAGAAAGAAGTGCACTTAATTGTATTGAATGTGTACTTTATTATAATCAAATTATGAAGAAAACAAAAAGAAGAAAAAAATGAGACTTCAAGAGATTTCCACGACGCATGCGCGAGAATTGCGATCTCCTTCAACTACTTCAGTTAAGTTCTCGCGCATGCGTCGTGGAAATCTCTTGAAGTCTCGTTTCAGGCCTACAAGGAGGAAAAGGAATAGTCGAATAAAGTCGTTATTTTTGTTTGTTTTTCCGCACAAAAAGTATTCTCGTCGCTTGATAAACCTATAGTTGAGCCACTGTTGTGACATGGAATATTTAAACATTTTCTTCATTGACTTTCTGGGACGTCAGGATTCATTCCCTTAGGGAGCCTATGTAGGAGTGATCCAGCTGTCACATTTAATCAAAAATATCTTCATTTGTGTTCCGAAGACGAACGAAGGCCTTACGGGGTTGGTACAGCATGGGGGTGAGTAATTAATGACTTAATTTTCATTTTTGGGTGAACTAACCCTTTAAGTCTCTGAAAATATTACGTTCAGTTAGCACTTAAGTATATTCTTAAGTATATTATTTCCTTAAGTACTGTTTTTAAAAAGTATGCTAAACTACACTACTTTTGTGTGCCAAACATTGTTCTTTTGCCATTGATTGTAATTGCCATTCATTTTTGTATGCACAAGGAGTTTGACAACAGACTGTGTGCTTCACGATGAGATCTGATCTCATTATCATCCAGTCTGTCTGGGATTAGATGAAACAGAAAAATCTGAGAGAGACTACATCTATAAGAACTGTGGCAACATCTCCAAGACACTTCATCAAAATGAATGTATATAAACTGTACAAATATACAAGTGCATAATTCATATTATAAATCCTATGCAGAATTAATCCAAATATCAGTAAAAAGAATATATATTAGACATTTACCTATACCCTAAGAATAGAACAAATATAATCCTGTTCAAAAGTTTATATCCCCTTTCTAAGTAACTTTCTTTTCTGCTGTCCTTTGTTTTTTCCCCCTTGTCTGCTCACCTCTGCATGTCTTCCCATCCTGTGTTAATGTGTAGCCGGTGTGACAAGTGCAGTGCACCAGACCTCGAGACATCTGGCATTTCTGTGAGCAACCTCCGTTGTTAACATTACAATTTTCTTCACTTGACTTGGAGCCTATAAACACACACAGGCAAACATCTGAATGTTAACAAAGAGGGGGAATGTGATATTTTCAGAGGAACTACCACTATTTGTCTTATGTGAGATTTCACATGCGCTTGTCTGTCTGCATGCAATAGTGCATCGTTTTTGTAGACTCACGGCAGTCCTGGAATGGATGTTCATCAGTCCCATCTTCACAGTCTTTGATGTCATTACAAACCTTACGCTGGCCAATACAGCGGCCATTCTCACACAGGAACTGATCCGACGCACATGGAGGAGTTTCTAAGAAACAAGGGGAATGTAAAAAAGAAACAGAATAAGACAATAAAAAAGCAAGTAATGCAGCAAAGGTGATTAAGCAGATATTAGAAAATATTAATCCTTTTTGTGCACATTGTCAAGATTTGCGTGTAGGCCATTTAAGAAAACAAAACTAAGTATGCACAGCATGCGAAAGTTTAATTCTCAAAGTTTTTTTTAATTTTCAAAAGTAATAATTATTTAAAAAAAATACTTCTTAAAAGATAATATAATATTAATGAAATAGAAGGCCACTTAAAGACACAACATGTAAGATTTTGGGATTCAATTATCCAAAAACCAATGTTATATATTTTATACACAAACAATACTATTTTGTAGGGCTGCACCGACTAAAGATTTTTCTAGTCGACTAGTAGTCGTACATTTAAGCCATTTGTCGACTAATCGCACGTTTATATTAATTGAATTACTTAAATATATACTGGGGGGTTGAACTTTAATACATTCACTCATCCATGAACATGATGTCTGCCTGAGTCCCGTCGGATTGCTTTACATCGGCTGTGGAGGTGAAGACGACGACTCCCATGATTCCACATTCATTCACAAGCTACGCCTTTGTTAATGTTCAGAATAAGCGACCTCTAGCAGCAAAACTTACATACAGTTGGCTTTTATATACCTCACCTGTCTTTTCACAGCCTTCTTCATCACTGCCATCAGAACAGTCATTTTCTCCATCACAGCGCCATGATAACCGCACACATCGACCAGACATACAGCGAAACTGATCAGCCATGCACATCGATGTGCCTGACGGTGAGAAAGAGGCATGTGACAGATGTGAAATACACTCACACACACAAATATTAAAATAAAATAAACAAGTTACTCACTGCAGTTCTTTTCATCTGATTGGTCGTCACAGTCGTATTCTCCGTCACACCTCCACCCTCCATTTATACACATGCCACTGCTGCACATGAACTCTGCAGAACGGCAGGGTTGGTGGGAGGCTGCGTTCACACACACACAACCAAATCAGACATACACACAATCCTAAACACTACTCCCCAAAAAAAAAATCTATTGAAACTTTTTTTTGTCAAATATAGGCCTATATGCATTTACACATTTGTAATGAAGTTGCAATTTAGTCATTTACTGCAATTTAAAATATATTAAAATTAAATGTAATATTAGTTAAATTGGTTTAGTAACATACTAAAGCACATGCAAAGTAATTGATTCAAAATAAGTGTACAAAATAAGTGTTTAGCATGACAAAAGATTATTAAAACAATGATTAAAAAATGTACTTTGTAATAATGTCAAATTAAAAGTTTTACTATAAAAGTACGAGTACTTACACGTTAAGAAAGTACTTAAGTTCACTTTAATGACCTTATATTTCATAAATATTATATTACCTGCAAGTACGGTTTTTAAAAATAGAAAGATTTGAAGAACACTATAAGTGCACATTCAGAAAAAAATAGGGTTTTATAATAAGGGTTGTTTCATTAAAAATATGTTAGGTATATTTTAGATTAAGTCCTACTTTAGGTGGGCCAAAAAGCAGCTAAGTGCATTTGATATACATTTAAACTACAATACATTTCATTTAATTGCAATTACCATGCAATTAAGTGCCTGAAAACATTACATTCACTTTCAACTTAAATGTATTATTACCCTAATAAGTATGCTAAAAAGTATTTCTTTTTCAGAAGGGAAAATGTATAGAATTATTTCTAATGATTGTGAGTAGAGAGAGAAAATAGGCATTTCAAACAAAAGGCAGTTATAACCGAGTAAGAAAGAATGAATGATCCTCACAACAGTCAGACTCATCAGACCAGTCACCGCAGTCGTCATCTCCATCACAGTGGTAGATGTCCAGAATGCAACGACCATAAGCACACTGAAACTCCTCAACACTGCATGTGGCTGTCATCACATCAGATGCTGGAGAGAGAAATTATGTAACACGAGTTACACACCCACACACACACATGCACCCTGAAACAGTCCAACAAATCCCTCAGCACAGTTATTTGCAAAAAAGAAAAACAAATAACACAGAAATAAATACAGTCTCAAGCAGCAATAATTGGGATCCAAGCATATAAAAAAAGTTGAGAAATTTACCACAATTTAGGAGTTTTTGATCAATAATGGCAAATTTCCTGTGAACAACCTCAGTTATGAGAATCTTTCAACCAACAATTTTATTTTATTTTTTGTAATTCTTTCTCCGGATGCTGCAGAGTCCAGTGTACCTGGTTTTGTGAAATTTTATTAAGTTCATGTCTGAATATTTTTTGGCAGGCATCTCTAAAATGATACTTTTTGTCAAGAACTTTTCTACACTATACATGCAGAGTTTTGGATGGCCTACAATGAGTAGAAAAGATTTAAGCAAATTTGACCTAAACATTCATTTCTTCTATAGCTCCACCAATACAGCATGGATAGGATGAATGGAATGGGATGGGATGGATTGGATGGAATGGGGTGGGATGGGGTGGGATGGATGTTCATTTGACACATAAGCACATTAAGAAACTCAGAATCAACTTACGGCAATTCTCTTCATCAGTTCCATCTTTGCAGTCGGTGTCTCCATCACAGTACCAGTGTTCTGCGATGCAACTTCCATCAGAGCAGCGGAACTCTTTATCAGAGCACTTCCTCTTATCTGGACACACATACAAGTCATGCACAAAAAGGGTTTGAGATGTGCATATGGGACTGTACTGTACTACTACAGTATGAAGGTCTCTCAGACCCGAAATAAAAGCAAATGGAAATACAGCTGCAAGAACCAATTGGAAGAATAGGCACTTCTGTACCATATACATTGCAAGGTTATGAAGAATTTCTGGGTGGTAGCCATCTCTCTGGCCTTTGAGACAAATTTAGATGCTACAAAATGGACCATTATTCATAGCTTTTGACAAATAAAGAGCTCGTGAAATGTGTGACCCGCCAGTTTCAGGGCTGTTGTACACATAGCGAGTACCTTGAGCGGGGAAAATGCGCATGAACAGCATATTTTTATTTTGGTGTCTATATTTAAGGTTATAGTATTCACATTGGGAGCATAAGCTATGGGATGTCTTGTCCTACACACAGAGACTTTTTTTGCCATCCAGCTCATGCTGTACTCTCCTCCGAGTAGGCAAGGGAGGCAGTGCCTCCTCAATAAATGATGGCGTATTATTATAAGACTAACTAAATAGTAAACAACTCAGTTGGGGGGAACATTAATTACATAGTTACTGTAAAAATACAAAATAGAATTGTATTTGGTTTCTCTTTTTTATGTAGTGATTATTTAACCAGTAAAATGTGACAACATTAAGTGTAACTGGGAAATTAATTTACATTTGATTCATAAAAAAAATTGAGGCCACCTCATTTCAGAACACCACTTATTTTGTATTTGTTTGCCATCCATATACACTACAAACAAATGACAATGTTCTCGATTACTTCCTCCTAAAACACTATCATTTGTGCCTGGTATTAAAGACAATGATTAGCGCATTCTCACATAAATAATAAAAATGTTTAGCAGAGCTGCAGCTCTGACATACATACTGTAGGACACATGGCCAGTATGAGAAAACAACGTGACCATGTTTGCTCACGTCCCACTCACGGAGTGTGAAAAATCTATTCATGCTATGGAATATTGAATATGTTGGGTTGAATATTTTGGACAACATTTTGGACAAACTTATTACAAACAAGTAAAAAGTCATGTTGCAGACCTTGAAGAACTGATTAGACAACCTTGTGTTGCAAAGTTCATCTGAATATTTGAATAGACTCACGACAAGAAAGCACAAGGTCTGAACAGCTGTCATTGCAGCAAGGGGAGGAATCTTTAATGAACAGCGAGTCTGAAGAATACTGCATTTAATTAAAACTAAAAAAAGTCATTTATATATGAAACTTGTATGTTTTCTATTTAAATATATTTGTAATTACACATTTGTTATGGATTTGAGTAAGCAGTTCACTACATTTAAAATAGATTAACCTTCAATGTAATATCAAATAATACTACAGTTAAAAATTATAAAGTACTTCACATGTGGTTCAGTGTGTTAGTCAACATCAAAATAAGTGTGCTTCTTTAAAGCACTACAAAAATATTAAAATAATAAATTAAAATGCACTTTAAAGTTAAACTTTTAATCAGACAGACAGAGACCGACATTCATAGAGACCGACCGATCAATGGATAGCCAGATAGAGACACTGTTAAAAAGTATTCCCTTTTCAAGTAAATTTAAGTGGTCTTTTATTTTAGAACATATTATCAGCAAGTCTGTCTTTTTTAAATATACATTAAAGATATGAAGTACACTACACGTGCACATTCAATACAATTTAGTGCACTTAATTGAGATAGAAGAGTCTTTACACGACAACGATATGCTTAAAACCGAGACGAGTTTTCCGCGTACAGACGACACCATTGTCAAATTGATCCCAATTCACACGGATCCGCGAAAACGAATAAAAACGCTGTATTCTGCTGCCAGGCCATTAGATGCCAATGAAACACTATAGACTGAACACGTAATACGTATGTGCATGACGTCATCGTCTTCAGAGATTCGCGTTTTGTTGTTTACACGGAGACCGCTTTCAAAAACTTGCACTTTGAAACCCGCTTTCAAAAGTTTGCGTTTTCAGGGACAAAAAATGCCTTTGTTGTGTAAATGAACGGCCAAAACGCATAAAAAGTTGTGTTTTTAGTTGAAAATGGTGTCATGTAAACAGCCCCTGTCTACATGACAAGTCTCAGGAAATTATTTGTTGATGGTATAAACTTTGAAATGGTCTGTTCTCTTCTTTCTCTTTTGCTCGTTCTTTTGTCCCCTGGCAGGTAAGTGATTAAGACCAGCTGGCCCCAATAACAATCAAGGACGACCTGTCTGTTGTGATTGGTTAATAGGAGGAACAGAGAAAGCATTAATGCCTGACACACCACACTACTCTCGCATGTCTTTGTCCTACACCATTAACTACCAACTTGTTGCTAAACTTAACTCTTTTCCCGCCATTGATGGAAATTTCCGGCTTTCCGTGTTTTCACTGTTATACGCTATTACACATTTTCCTTTAAGAGTACAGAATCTCCAAATCAAAAGACATGTGAAGAAGAAGCAGAAACAAGCGATATCTTATGTAAGCAGATGCATATTATGTAAAATAACACGACCATCAACATTAAACAGCATACAAATCCAAACTGCCTAATGTAACAGAATGAAATGAACGAGGAAGTCAAGTATTTCCATCTATGTTTTGATTATCGTTCTGAATCCGATCTGGGTGTAGTCTTTAACAAAAACCCAATTTTTTCAGCTTTTTGCTCAAAATGTTGCTTTTTTAGGAAACTTACCCACATTCAAGTGTTGATAAAAGAAGAACGCACAGATAAAGTTTAAAAGCAGAGGCTGTGTTCTTTCTTTTGATATATTGCATGTTCAGACATTCATACAACCTAAAAATTGTATGGGGGCCATGAAAAATGTGTGAAAATTATCAAAAATGCTGGTGGTGGCTGGCAACTTCTTTTAAAAACGCTGGCGGGGAAAGAGTTAATGCTGCCGTTTAAATTCTATGACTGGTTTTGTATTTGTTGTTTCTTCTCTTCCCCGGACCGGGGAGGGTGCAACACCTCCAAAATTCAAGACATGCTGAGACCAAAGGGTGCATCTGAAATCTGAATTATCTGAAACTGTCTGAGTAGGTACTACATTTAAATTTGAACTTTGTGGCCGTTAAAAAAGTATATTCTATTCAGTATGAACATGGGTAGTATGAATGAAATTCAGGCGTACTACATCCATGATGTTACGGTCACCTGACCTACCAGCGTCAGTTGTGTCACTTCACTGCCATTTATAAATCCCCTCCAGTGGCCTTATGGGATAGTAGAGATGCACCGATTACAATTTTCTAGGCCGATCCCGATTCCGATTTTTCCTTGAGTTTGACCTGCCGATACCGATTTCAGCCGATTCCGTTTTTATTTTTTCAAACCACTTTACAGCACACACAAATATTTAGTTTCTATCTTCTCTTTAATAGAACATTTTGCATAGAACATTTTTTGAACAGATAATCGCTATAAAATAGGACTATATAAATGACTCCTAGTGTGGGAAATTCCCACACATCTAAAGTGCAGTGTTATGGAAGAACCATTTCCTTTTCACATCCAATATCCAATTAAAAAAATTTGATATATTTAGCAAACTAAACGTATGAAAACAGGTAATGGCAATAAAATAATATATAAATAACAAATAAAAATTAAATAAATGTAGCCTTGCAGTATAAAGATATTTATCTCTCTCTCACACACACACACACACACACAGCCCTTTTGCAATCACTTGTTGTATATCAATGGCAAGTTATATTTCTCAAACAGTTCTTCTCTCATCTGACACATGTCCAGCCAGGCTAAACAGGACAAGTGGAGCATGTGCAGGGAAACGATTGGGAAATAATAAAAGCAAGTTTAAATGGGTGAATTTTCTATAAATATTTTTGAGTCTTCATTTTCTTTCTGACATAGCCTAGCCTACTTCAGTTCTTGTTAAAACACACCAGACATGCAAATTCTTTGCATTTTGGGCACTTTTTGGACGAAATCATATTTATTTTGTCCATCAAAAATGTGCTTTCACTTAAATTGAGCGCAGCAAAAATAGATTCGGCGCCGAAACCCGCGCTTCACTGTTGCTCACAAGCTGATCCGGCTCCCGGTGTGAATGCACTCATTGATTAACATGCACGCCGAACCAAAAAAAAAAAAAAAAAAATGCGCTGCACCTTGCGGTGTGAAACGGCCGTAATTCATGAGGTTTCCTACATGTGCGCGTTCCGTGTACACGTGTGATGCTGATGTTGCGCGATCATGCGGCGCCCGAGTGCATTTGACCGGCATAAAACCGGATTATGTCAGACTGACCGGCCGGTCGCCGATCATGGCCGATCAAGTGAAAATCGGCCGATTCCGGTCACCAGCCGATCAATCGGTGCATCTCTATAGGATAGTAAAGTGTCCATCGAATGCGCACCTTCAGAATCTCACCGGAAGTAGTAAGTTATACAGGTACTTTTCGCCTACTGTTTTTTTTTTTTTTTTATTTATTTTTTTTTTTTATTTTTTTATGTATTCGGACATACTACTCTGGTGGTGTACTGTTTTTGTGCATACTATATACTAGAGAAGTATTCAATTTAGGACGCAGCGCAAGTTTTACAAATCACCCAGAAAGAAGTATAAAGGAACTCACCACACTGCTCGTCACTGTTGTCTCCACAGTCATTGTCTCCATCACAGTACCACAGGCTGCGGATACAGTATCCATTCTGACAATGGAACTCATCTTCCTCACATTCTCGTGGTGCTGCTCAAAAACAAAAAAACGTACGAAACAGATATTAAATAAATGTCAGAAATGGGTTCACATTGATCAAAAATATGAACTGTTTTCCGCAAAACAAAGTCACTTCGTTCAGTTTAAGTAGGGCACTATGATTTCCGCAAGGTGGGAAACGTGGACTGAATCGCAGAAATTCAGAATAGCAGATTTCTTTTTTTTGTGAATACCACACATTTATTAAGCAGTATCACATTTTACATGTTTTAATTTTAACAGTTAACCTCTTATGGAGCACTGTTTGCCAAAAAAAAAAAATCAATAAATCAAAATATAAATTTTCATTTAATTGCATTTTTTAATATTTGATCAAATATTTCTTAGGGCCACATTGTAAATAAATGTTAATAGATTCAATTATTTTTAATGAACTCAATTGGCTATATATATATTAAAATTTGATTAAATAATCAATTTCAAAAGGCAATTTCAATTTTTTATAAATTATTGTTAAATTGCATATTTTTCATGACTTTAACTAGACATACTTTTGATCCAATCCAGTATGAAATCCAGCCAATCCAGAAAAAGTCTAATGGGAAAAAATAAATGATTTCATAGGGCCCTATATTAACTATTAAACTTTCTGCTCCTCAGTGCAACAGAAAAATATAGCAACACTCTGCAGCTACACAATCCAGTGCACTGGTGGCGCTCGCATCATTTTATTGACACCAGTAAGGGACTCCAACAGCAGCATTAAAATGTGATGCTGCTTGTATTTACACCACCCATCGCGCCAGACAGATCGACACCAGACACAAGTGTATTTCTGCACCGCTGCACTTTTACTCGCCATACAAAACTAAACATAATATCAAACTGTATCAAAGCACACTGGAAAATTGTGGGTGAAAAATTCTTATTGAAATACATTTCCCCCCACTCCTTTAAAAAAAAAAATCATATTACAGTATTTTACATGGTTTTATCTTTATGTAAAAATGTTCATGTTTATTACTGACAGTCTGTAGCAAAACGCATATAGTTAAAAAACATACAAAAGGTCTTGATTGCACAAAAATGCTTTTCTTCAACATGAATCAAAATGCACAAAACTGCTTTTCTTCAACATGAATCAAAATACACAGGACATGCAGTCTTAAACCAGTCTTTGTTCCATTTTTATTACATGCTACTAATTCACAGAGGAAGCAACGAACGATCACATCATGCTATTTAAATGAGAATATAAAACAAAAGGACAGACAGAAGCAGAAAGAGAGATGCTGGATGTACGAGATAAGGCAGATATAGAGCAGTGTGGTGGAAAAGACTCTCACTGTACAAAGCATGTCAATGAAAAATTCATGGAAAGCTTATGGCAGACAGACCCCCCATCATGAGAAGAGCCTCAAGAGTACAGCGCTGAGAAATATGGGTCAGATGCAAAGATGCTTCTGTTTTTCTCTCTCTGGCTCACACTCACAGATAGACATACTGTTCATTTATACACGCATACATACAGCTGCTGCTTGAACAGATGTGTCAAATTACGGACGTAAATTAGCAATTCTGCTATAATCCGGCTTGTTTACATCTTGTATTCTGTACAAATGTTCATCAACATGCTTTGTCCCTATGAAAAAAATAAAAAAATAAATCTAAAGATTGTCAAAACGCCATTTATCGTTTGACTTTCGTGATAAAATGGAAAGATTTTGAAAGCTGAGACTTTGTTTCTTATCAGAAGTAACAGAGCACAACGCTCTTATTATTGGGTGGGAGGTGCGCTACAAATAATGTGTGGTGTAGGGAAAAACAGTGGACCTGGCAACACATATCATTTAGGCTGCATTTACACTGCAAGTCTTAAAGTAACACTATGTAGTTTTTCAACCTTCATAATATATTTCCAAGACCCTTGTAATGGTACATCGACTTAGAATAGGTTAAATGACACGTCTGCCATAGCCTGACGTGGTCTGTATCGCTTTTACTTGTAACAGATGTAACTTCAGGTTTCGGGTAGTAACCGGAGCACAAAAAGAACTACAAAATTCGACTGCTTTACGGCATCCGTCACTTCCCTCACCACTTCCTCAAATTGTCTGTGGCCATTGTTGATTCCAAAGCCGGTGCTGGATAGCGTGCGCGTGCGACAGTAGGCTGCGCGGTAGGCTAAATTATTTACGACAGCGGTAATGGACAATTCCGCTTCCAGCCTGTAGGGCGACAGCAGAGGAAAAGTTCCTTGGTGTTGCTTTAATGCTCAGATCCGATCTTTTGACCAGATCCGATTTTTTGTCCCGCCTGTATACACTCACTTTAGACAGGTGGGTATCCGAATATGACTTTCGGTGATCGTTTTACTATACACATGGCCGTGCTATTATAATGATTTATATAATTCATGTCAGGTGGTCATGATTATTTGCCAGCATAGACAAGATAACTCTGTCGTCACTCATGAATGTTTTGCAGTGCAAAATCTGACGGAACAGATATATAGTCCGGAAATAATTTCCGTTTATCTACAGCTAAGCTCAGATCTAGAATTCTGAAGTGAAATAAAGTAGCCCTGTAATATATATTTTTTAATGATTTCGAATGAATTAACCAGAGAGAGATGGCGAGCAAGAGAGAAAGAGAGAGAGAGAGAGCGCACACGTACGCGAGTGAGATACCCAATAATGAAGCTTGTTGGTTTAATTGCAGTGAAGTTATCACCTCATTGCTGAGAAATATACTGTAGCTTTCAGTAGTGAAGCGGTTTTATTTATAAAAGTCACAGGCAGAGGTTGAAAACCAGCTCCTGAATGTTTCTGTGTTCGCACAATTTCTTTTCTTTACAGAGATAAATATAAAGTTCCCACCTCAATAAAAAGCTGTGAGCGAGGGCATGCAGGCACGTCTGCCTCAAAATACAACATTAAAAAGCTATCTTTGTGAATAGATGTGTCGTCCTCACCTTGAGGTGGCTTGGAATTAAAAGGTGAATCGGATATGCGTGTTTAGATGGAGGTCGGATGTCCAGATATCGGATATGTATCTGATTTAAAACCACATTTGGAAGCGTCTCAGATCGGATGCGGAAAAAAAACGGATCTCGTGCAGATATTTGTGTTTAGGCTACACGTGTGCAACAAATTCCGATCTGTTTCAGATGCGAGTAAAAGATCGGATTTTTTGTGCCAGTGTAAACGCAGCCTTAAAATGTAGGGGGGGGGGGGGGGGGGGGGGGAAATAACCACACTGGTTTCCCCGCTTGCAGCAACTTTCATTTTTATCACAGATATTTTGGGCCAATTTCCCAGAATGTGACGATTTTGTTCTCTTGAACACATGGGATGGAAATGCTGCTTTAGTTGCAAATGCTGTATGCTATATTATTCCAATTTTGTGCATAAGTTAAATTCCCAACTAGAAATGGAAACATAATAGTGACCATCTTTGAACTTCAAAAGGAAACAAAAGGTATCCTAAAATAATTATAGTATACTTATTTTATGATAGAACTGCTGCTCTCATGCACTCATGAATGAACAGTTCATAAATGTCATTTCAGTTTGTTTCTCACCAAAATCATGTGCTTTCAGAACACTAGAATATACAGCATGAGGTCGAAATCATTTTATTTTTCCAAACGTTCTCTTCTCCACAGAAGCAAGAAGGTCCAACGTGTCTGATTAAATGACTAAATGATTAAAAACCCGGTAAAATATTTATTTGAACATTTTCTTGTTCATTCAGGGCTACAAACACATCAAAAGTAACCCACCCCCCATTAAAAATCTAATGTAATATTTTGTTCAATAATATTCTTTATTTAAGATTTTGTATTTTTAGGGAATGTAATGGCTCTAAATAACAAAAATGCAATAATTATCATAAATTTGTTTCCACAGTTTTTACAATACAGTTAATTTTTTTGTTTTTTGTATGATTATTTTTCAATTAACGCCTTCATTTCTGTGTGCTATTTTGAATTGAAGATTGTACTGCCTAAATTTTTTTATTTTAACTTTTTTATTATTTTCAATTCACTTCTCCGGTGGTCATTTTTAACCGAGAATAGTATAGTTTGTTTTTTTGTTGTAGGACCATTTAAACTTTTTGAATTATGTCGACAATTTTTGTGAGTGTGTGTTCACATAGCAAGTGCCACAAAAGTCACCAAGTGTCATACATACCATTCCAATGAAATAAAATATTTTTGTAAAAAATGTAAATGTAAAATTTTTCGGTCAAAATTTAAACATGCCCTTTTAAGTGAATTAAATATACTTGAACTATTTAAATGTAAAACGTAGAATTGCAGTTCAGCACAGTATCACTGCATCAGTCTTGGAAACAACAAACACCACCACCAAACAATTTTTTGTGTTTAATGTTTAAACTATATATATTTTTTTTAAAGATAAATTTACTCACGACAGTCTTGTTCATCGGAGTCATCCTCACAGTCATTGTCTCCATCACATAACCATGAGCGTCGGATGCATTTGCCATTGTCGCAGTGAAAGTCTAGTGGCGAGCACGTGGGCAAAACTGAAGGAATGAGATCAAATTAAGAACAATTAAAAAAGGAAAAAACATATTTCAACTTCTGACATTTTTAATGATAAATATGAAAAATTATGAATTATGAAAATAAATAGCTATAATCGTTGTTCATTGATGAATGTATAATACATTTATTCATGAATTGGACTGATCCGACTACATCTGTTCTCGAGTCAACAACTCACTGATTCAAATGATTCGGTCAAAGCGAGTCTCCAGTTAACAATTCACTGAATTCATAAGTCTGACTCAAAAAGTGCCAAAAACGGGAGATCCTTGGCGCTTGAGAGCGTGTGTGACTGATGGTGCGAAAAGTAGGTTATTAATGCAGAATTTTAGGATTAATTCTAGGAAATGTCAGTTTGCTTGTGAAATAAATCTGCTGTAAAAGGGCGAGCTGCTAAACCCGTTGTATGAAATGCTTGAATGTGGTTATGTCCACATTTGGGGTTTAAAGTAAAAAATAAACGTATTGAAATAACGCAAATTAATGCCCAAGCATCTTCTTTGCAGCTGTAGGAGTTTCAAATTATGTAAAACTAGTATGTTTGCTTAACACTTTTTGCCTGGTGTGACGTCTGTTTTGTATGTTTATATTTGTCAACACATTTTTCCCCCTCATTTTAAATACTATATGGTATATTTTGTTATTTTCACTTGTTTGCACACTTGAATGAGCAGTAAATATCAGCAGTAGATGTCAGCGTATGTAAAGTTTTGGTAGTAAAAACTTGCGGATCAATAGATATTAAGTATATCTTATAAGTATATCATAATCTTCCTTATTGACTGCTGGCTACTTGGCCGTTCATAATTCATAATGATGTCAGACTGAGCTGTAACGTATTTAAGCTCTATCTGTGTGTCTAATACATTACTCCCCCTCCCCCTCCCCCATTCATCAATCAGTATTTTTTACTTTTAATAATTAAGTACAGTAAAAATCATGTGCTTTCGTACTTTGACTCAAGTACTTGAATTGTGTTCCACTGGTAAAAATGCAGAACATTTTCTGTGATGGGTAGGTTTATGGAATAGAATATACAGTTTGTACAGTATAAAAAGTCCCCATAAAGCATGGAAATCCAACATGTTGTGTGTGTGTGTGTGTGTGTGTGTGTGTGTGTGTGTGTGTGTGTGTGTGTGTGTGTGTGTGTGTGTGTGTGTGTGTGCGTGTGTGTGTGAGTACTGTACACAAACAGTATACACTCCAGGGCAAAAAAAACTAAAAAAAAGGGAAAAAGGGGCCAAGCCAAAAATGGCAAAATATTTAGTGGTCTTTTAATGGTCTAAAGTAAACCATTTTAAATCACTGGTCAGGAAATTAGCAAGAATTGCACAAATACTGTAGCTTAGCAGGGAATAGCCTTCCCCAACTTGGAGACAGCTTTTTACAGGAAGATGTTAATGGCTTCAAAGACTTTGAGTCTCCCAGTTCGTTTGAGTTTTATGTGAGACCAAATATTCACTATAGGGTTCAAATCTGGACTTTGACCAAGGCCAAAACATGAGCCTTATGGACTTGGTTGTATTTGCAATTTGGCCAAGAGCATTTTCTTGTTGAAAAACAACATCTGAACATTCCTGTTTAGATAACTTTTCATTTGTGGGAAGCAAGCCATTCTGGGTTATTCTCATACTCCAAAGCATTAAATGATTTTCACAGTGAAGTAGCTCACAATAGCAGAAGCTAAAAAGGCCCCCAGACCCCACACAACGACACCATGCTCCATGCTTCACCTTGGTAGAGATCCATTTATTATAATATTTCTCACCAGATTTTCGAAGACACGACTCTGGAGCATGTTTCACTGTGATTCATCATCCCTCCACAGACGACTTCCCATATTCTGGCAAATAATTTCTGAGACAGGAATGGCTTAGCCATTTTTTATTGAATTTTTTTTGCCCTTGAGTGTGTGTGTGTGTGTGTGTGTGTGTGTGTGTGTGTGTGTGTGTGTGTGTGTGTGTGTGTGCGTGTGTGTGTGTGTGTGTGTGTGTGTGTGTGTAAAACAACCCGTGCAGAAAACGTATATCTATATGCGTATATGTCCATTGAAATGTGTGTGCATGGTTATGTTACGCATGTCTGTGCGTGTTGTGTAGAAAGCTCTTCAGTCTTGTTCCTCATTAGGAATATGGAGGAAGAAACTCCTGAGTCTTTCTGTGTTTTCATGCTACAGTAGACTTTGCCTGAACGCAGCTTTGATAAGAGGCCATTGTTAGGATGGTGAGGGTCCTTAATGATTTTCCTGGTGCTTGTTCTGAACCTCCTGGAGTAAGTGTCCTGATGTGAGGGTAGAAGACTTCTATATGGCCCTATAAAGAGTGACACGCTCAGCTGAGCACATCACCCTCCACAGCGTCATTCAGCCCTGTCAGGTGCAGTTTATGAACCAGGCATTGGTGCTGTTTAAAAACATGCTTGCTATTGTGCTGTTGTAGAATGATGTCAGGGCCTTCCTGAATTTTGCCTTTAGTGCCCCACTGTGAAACATTCCTTGTGAAAAAGAAGTGTCCTTAATTGTAGTGATGTAGTACTCGAGTCCGGTCTCGAGACCGATTTCTGCTTTCTCGGACTCGACTCGGACATGTTCCTTCAAAGACTCGGTCTTGACTCGGACTCGACCCTTCAAAGACTCGGTCTTGACTCGGACTCGGACCACAGTTGGAGGAGAAGGACTCGTAATTTTCAGGCCTAGTCCTTGAGATTTTTTTTTCATATAAAAAAAAAAACACACAACACATAACAACAATAATAATAAAATGCAATGTTGACGGGCATTATTTGAATATGACATCCCATTGTGCAATGCAAAGATACTGCCGTCAGAGCCATCAGTGTCTTCAGTTGCTGCCTGGTGTGAGAGGCGGCAGGATGAGCAACGAGTCTGCCATCATCAAATTCGCCTTTCAGAACCACAAACCGTTGGTGAGCATACACCTGCATTATATGACTGACCGACAAGAACAGTTTGGCCTAAAAATATCAAAATTGAAACTACTGCAGAAACAAAGACACCTACATCTTGGATGCCCTTGAGGTAAGCTAAAACATACCAAAAATTAATTTCAAAGTGAACTATCCCTTTAAGACGTTAAGACGACTGCTCTAAACAATTCCCAATCTAGCTTAGACTGTAGGCTTAACTGTTGATCATTAACTGGGGTGATATTAAATCATGAATATCAAAACTGAGATGTCGGGACAAAATCTCGACTCGAACTTGCTTCCTCAAAGACTCGGCCTTGACTCGGACTCGACTGTATTTGAAAACCAACGGACTCGGTCTCGACTCGGACTCGACCCTTCAAAGACTCGGTCTTGACTCGGACTCGGCATAGGCGGTCTCGTCCCCATCACTACTTAATTGTATTGAATGTGCACTTGTCGTACGCTTAAGTATATTTTTAATAAACTGTACTTGCAAATAACATTAAGCCACTTAAGTGCACTTAAAGAGTGTACACTTTCACTTAAACACACTTTTAAATAATGCACTTTGTAATGTCAAATAAAACATTTTAATAATGTTTTGTTGTGTTTTAGAACACTTATTTTGGTGTTGACTAACATACAGGTTCTAGACAAAGCTGCGCAACAACTGCATTATGTAGATCTGTTTGTCACATTTCACAAAAAAATGGACTTCGGTCTCAGACTACCATTTCAGTCATGCTAAAGTATTTACATGACATTTTAAAAAGACAAATGATGGTTTTAGTCTGACTGAAATTGACTTTTAAAGTGCATGTAAATGCACTCTGTGATGTACAATCAATTTCAATTGTATTCAATTTGTACAATTCAATTGTACAATCAATTTGAATTGATTGTAGATAAATTCTCACTTAATCCTTGTGCTCCTTTGTTCTCTGTGTTTAAAAGAATCACGTCACTGTTTTAAGGACTGAGATGCCACTACAACCTTAAATTTGAAAATGTTTTAGACTGAATCGCAAACCAAATCAGAACAAGTTATTAGTCAAACCCGTTTGACTAATAAATGAAAAAATCATTTGAAGTGTGCTCAATACTACAACAATTGAAAAAAGATATTCCAGCACACATATACATATACACTATCTTTTAAAATAACTTTTGTAGTCAAAGCAAAGTTCTGTGTTATATTATGATGTTATTGTATTCTCATGAACGTGCGTGGTAAAAGACTCACTGCAGCTGTCTTCATCACTGTGATCTCCGCAGTCATTGTCCCCGTCACACTGCCACTGCGCCGGGATGCATGTGCACTCGCCAAATGCACTGACTGCACATGTGAAGTGATTTCTCCCACAGGAGCATTCGGCAGCACTTAAAACACCTGCGAAATACACAAACATATGAAGTCAGCTACTAAAGAGAATTTACTTAGTTCATTAGTCAGAAAATGTGAAAAGGGTGTGCAGGTTCAATGTGGGATATTCTATATATTTTTTGTATCTTCGTTAACACTTTATTTTAAAGCCTTTCTATATAATCAGGACTTGACATTAACTTTTTTGCTCACCAGCCACTGTGGCTAGTGGTTTTCCAAAGTTACTAGCCACAATTTGACCGATACCATAGAGCAGAAAACAGCCATATAGACATTTTGAATATCTCATAATTAGAAGCAGGTATATTAGGCTGCTGTCACTTTAAGACCTGCACGGATCCATTACACTAATACACATGCGTTTTCTTTCTCAAGACCTAAAAACATATCACAACATTTATTTCCATCAAGAGGTGCATCAATTTTCTTGTAATGACAATGCAAGAGTCAAGCACTCTGTAAAGTCTCCTTCAGCACATCCCAAAGACTTTCACTGAATTTACAGGGATAGTTCACCCAAAAATGAAAATTCTGTCAGTAATTACACACCCTCATGTTGTTCCAACCCTGTAAGACTTTTGTTCTTCTTCGGAACACAAATTAAGATATTTCTGTCAATCTTTTGTTATTTTTAATGTTGTTTTATTTTTTTGTTAGTTATTTTTAAATCAAAAATAACTTAATTTGTGTTCCAAAGATGAACGAAAGTCTTGCGGGGTTGGAACAACATGAGGGTGAGTAATTACTGACAGAATTTTCATTTTTGGGTGAACTAACCCTTTAAGGCCTGGACTCAAAGGTGCCAGTTCATGTGTGAAAATGATTCTTCATGCTCCTGTCTAACTTTTTTCGCAATTTTCTGATAAATCTTGACATTGCCATCCTAGAATATGGTTATGATGTGTCTTTCTACATTGTCGTTTACTGTTTGAGCTACAGCTTTCCTGTAGCTCAAACAGTAGAGTGTTGGCGCTTACAATGCCAAGGTCATGGGTTCGATTCCCAGGGAAAGCAAGAACTGATAAGAATGTAAATGTGTACCTTGAAATGCAATGCAAGTCGCTTTGTCTGCCAAATGCATAAATGTAAATGAAAAGCTACACACTCAATCAATTAGGGTTAGAGCTAGAAGAACTGTTTCCAAACATATAACTGCAATAATGATCCAATCATAGACTCTTATGCATTTGCCAATTTAAATTCAAACAGCTAATTCTTTTTTGGCCAGCCAGAGTTTGTGTGTGTGTGTGTGTGTGTGTGTGTGTGTGTGTGTGTGTGTGTGTGTGTGTGTGTGTGTGTGTGTGTGTGTGGTGTATACAAAAGACAGAAATAAGAATTGTCTTGTTTGATTTAAAAGTACTTCAAGGATCTGAATTACACATTTAATTCTAAATATTAAACAATTAAACACTTAGTTACAAACTGTTTTGTCAATACAATAAAGTTATATGTTAGTTCATACTGTTAAACTTAAAATGTGAGAGGAGTCCCAGAGTTGAAAGTCTTTGTCTGTAAAGATAAATTATAACATGCTGTGATAACTGCACTGTAATGCATCCATTCAGCAACAAATAATGATCCCAATTATCTTCAAAAAACACATCTTTTTTTCTTTTCCATTCAATTCAAAACCCCCGTCCTCTTGGTCTCTCACTTCCTAACTGGGTCTGGGATCTGAAGTTCGAGAAAATGTAGAGGATTCGCCAGGCACAAACAGATCATTATACCGTCTTAATCGCTGATTGCATCTTTCTATCTAGAGAAATGCAAAGATTGTTTATGAGAATCACCACTGGCTTATGTTCCCAAAATCACATGAGGCAAATTATTAAACAAAATAAAGGTGACCCTTGTAATGTCACAGACAAAATAAACACTTTAAATCCAATACTGTGAACACAAGTTCATTCAACTTGTTCCAACTAAAATGTCTATTACACTACTACTCTCAATAATGTGCTTCAACGCTTGCAATTTCTTCTAAACACAATCATTCAAGGAAGTGACTTTAAATAACCATTTCAGCCCACCTCCCTTCCTTCAACTATGTGGTTCATCTATGTTTCATGAGAATAATGAACCCAGACCATTTGCATCTATTTGTTCCTCTGCTTCATCTCACTGTATTACAATCTGCTTGCTTTGGACAGTATTATAAGAGAGTGACAGAGTGAAAAAAAAAAGTGTAGGGAATCAAGTAGTGAACTTGGCATGTAGAAGCACATGGTTCTGTGTTCCTTTTTGGCAAGCTTAAATAATTACAGCCCTTCTCTTGTGGGAGATCGAGTTATATATGCCATGTTTAGTCACTAAATGGAGCAAGACATTCATCATGGATGCTTTAAAGACTTGCCATTTCTCTTTCAAAGTCAAAAACTCCTTAATATCTTTGAAACAGAGTAAACAACATCACTGATAAAATCTAAATATATTTTATATACATAGTCCCAAAGCAATTTGGGCGCTTGTAATAATATTTTAAGATAGCTGAAACAGACTTTAAAAATCACAACATTTTTACAAAAACACATTATTTAAGGTCCAGTAAGCATTTTCGAAGAAAAACCATTGACATTTGAAATCAACCCAAACTCCTCCCTTGATTGCTCTGCCCCAAAAATGCACAAACTCGCAATGCAATAGTGGATGTCTCTTTATCATAGCTGAAGTTGAAAGGAAAGAACAAAAAATGAACAACAAGCAAGAGTTCACAAGAAGCACACCAGCTCCAGACAAACAATGACACTGTCCTATTAATGTAGCTAACATTACAACACCACCAGCATATCTTAATTCTGAGAAACATAGCAAAACCAATGTTACTCACGTATGGAGCAGAAACAACCAAATCTCGGCATCCGTATTCAGGCCTTCCCGCTTCTGTCTCTCCAGTGCTGGAAAGCGTTTCTAATATTAACACGGGTCATAAAGCTCATTCCTGATCATAACCCTTCTTTTCCCAGTGATATTCCTCTGAGCTTTTCTTTTTTGTAATGTCTCTCAGCCATCTCTCTTTCTACAGTCTTTCTTCAAATCTCCCTCTTCCTCGCTCTCTCTCCTCCCCACGCCCCCTACTGCTGATTGGCTACAAGTGTGTTGTGGAGCTCGGTCCGATCCAATTTCAACAGCGTATCTCAGAGGTGGAAATTAAAAGCAATGAAAGATAGCTAAAGTAGATTTTAAAATCGCAACATTTCCACAAAAATACATTTATAAAATGTATAAAAATATATTAATTTAGTAGATGCTTTTATCCTTTGCAATGCATTCAAGTTATACATTTATTAGCATGACAACAAAATGACAAAAATGAAATGAGTTTAGACTAAACTTACATTCCAAACCAAATCAAATTTAATGCGATGAAATGTATACTTGAAGTGTGCCTTAATTCTCCAAATATATTTTGTGGATACTGTTTTTCAGATCCATTGTAGTCATTTTGATTAATTGATAAACGTAACAAATGCTTTTTAAGCAATTATTTACGCTGCCTTTATTTCAAAAACATTTTTTTCCTGTGCTAAAATCCCAGCAAGCAACTAAGACTTGACTAAGTTATGGGTATTTTTATGCCAAAGCAGAAACCTGAAAGAAACAGGTTAAGTGAGAGGGTTCCCTGAATGTCAATCCAAGATCATACCAACTAAATGCTTGAGCATGAAAGAATGTTGTACTGCAGATTAGGAGACTGTCTAGCAAGATATAAATAGTATTGAGGGAGATCTGGATTGCTCTACATTATGTTATATTATGGTAAGCATCTAGACTGGTGAAGTTTGCATGCAAATGTGAATAAAGTTGTGCAAAGGTGCACCCACATATGCATTTCCTAAAAAAAAAATTAAAAAAAATTAAAAAAAAGTAATTTGTTAACTTCCTTATTTTTGGTCAAAGCAGATAAATATTGCAAAGCTGAGGAGACCAATTAAGTGAGATAACTTATACAATAAAAGAGCAGCAGATTAGTCTGTACTCAAATTATCCAAAACATCATCTTTTCATTTTCCAGCTTTCCATCTTAATTCCTCCCTTCCATTTGCTGAAAACCCCTCACATCTGGAATCTCTTCTCTTCCCCCTGTGGCATTGGTTGCTCTCCGTTACAGACACTGGCAACAAAAAATGCCAATACCTCAGTGTGTGTGTGCATGTGTAACTGCCGTTCTCTCTAATTTCTATACTGTAAAATTACCCCTCGACCACAAAGATATATCAACATGTCTTTCCAGAAAGCTGTCAGACTTCTAAGCTTAACCCCTCAAATGCGAAATGAAGACACAGCTGTGGATGTATGAACGGGAGCCACCCTTTCAGCAAGAAAAGAAAGATTTTACATTAAAAAAAAAATTATTCAACACTAATAAAAGATTTGTTTACAACAGCTCAGCAGAACTCCAAGCTAGTTAATCTATTAAATGTGTTATAAATGGAACAAATGGAATATGTATTTTGCTCATTTCAAAAGAGCGAAATTCAGAGCTAAGAGTGAAACATTTATTTGAAACTGAAACATTCATTTGAGTGAAAAAAGAGCGATAAAATAAAACCATAAAATTAAAAAAAAATCATTTTCCAAAACTAAATAACTTCATTTAGTTGAAGTTGAAGTAAAATAAACTAAAACTCAAAAATATATAGACATAAAAAAAAAACAATAAAAATGACAAAAAAAAAAAATTGACTAAACCTTTAAAATCAAGATGGAAACAAAAAATACATATAATATAATATAAAATCTAATATAAGTAATCGATAAGCTAATCATTTAAAAAAAACTAATTACACATCAATAAAATAACACTGGTTGATCCCTGTAATCTATAATTGATTTGTGTTTTAACATAAAACATCAACATCAATGTGATAAAGTTGATTTGATTAGTCATGATGAGTATGATATTGCGAGGTACTTGGCAATAATAATAATAATAAATAAAAAACATTGTTAAAATAATAGTTCACTAAACAAGAAACTTTGATCATCTACACGTTCAAACGTAGTGAATTAAGAAATCAAGTTTGAACGTGCATCATTGCAATCCTACAGAACAAGCATTTTGGAGAATGGATGGGAAAAGCCTAATGTTTTCCTCCAGATAAATGTGCAAATTGAAGAATGAGCAATATAAATCAGTCACAATATAATATAGAAAAACAAAAGCACAAAATAAGCTAACATTGCTGGACAGTTTTCCACTCAACTGAACAGATAAAAATTTCTTTCTGTAAGTGGACATTTATTCATTTACTTCCGTGCCCTTCTTACTGAACCAAGAAGGATGTTCACAATGTTTCTTAAAAGGTTGGGGGAAAAGATAACCTGAACTGGCTTTTGGCTTTTTAAGTTTAAAATATCTACAACACAACTGTAACATAAACCCCTTTTTAAAACCCCATAGAGAAAATGGAAAGAGACATGTCTGAGATTTAAACCGAGGGTATCCTATTGCAGATGCCAGGTTCAGAGTTTTAGCTTTGAATGATGAGGTACAATAAAGGGGAAAGATATGATGTATTTAGAGGGTTAAAAAAGAAAGGGAAAGGGACTGGAAAAGAAAAATAGGGCTTGTCGCTGAGTGTCGGTTCTTTTCCATCAGTCAGCCATTTTTAATGAACTTGGCTGTTCTAGCCTACATTTGAGGTAGAGCTGAGAGTCAGTGGGCTGAAGGAATGGGAAAGGGGGAAGTGTGACGGTGGCATGAACGTGAAAGGAGAGAAAAGGAGTTCAAAATGCAGCATTAATAGCCTCGACTCAGTTTGAATCTGAAACATGCAAGATGAGTCCAAACAGAGTATCGTAAGGGGAAAGATGCCCTCCTCAAGAACAATGTGCATTTACTTTTCTGTAGCCACTCCGAAGTCTTTTGCATTTTACAGTGGGTGAATCTCTAATTGTCACTGGTGATTGTCGTTTGAACCTTTCTGGATCTGCCATCAAATTGATAAGTTTAATTATATCAAGAGATAAGGCTATACATCTCCACCTCCAGCATCCTCACACACAATATAGCCTACTAGCCGAGACTCTTCTTTATGTGTACAGATGTGACGTAATGAAGCAAAGACATGCTCGAATCTGCCGCGGAAATCCACCAGTACCACTGGAATTAAAAACATTATTACAAGCTTACCGTTTTGAATCGAGCTACGGCAAGCAGATAGTTTTGAACATTGGCTGGTTATGTATTTGCTCAAAAATCTATTTTGGATAATTTTTAACCCAAAAAAGTTACGGAATGCAGATTTAAGGTTTTAATTGCAGAAAATTATCCCGCTGTGATATCTCATTTAAAAGAAACACCCAAACCGACGCAATCGGTCACAAGACACACAAGAGCCACTTCTTCTGGCTGCAATTTTTGAATGTGTGTGCACAGGATCTGAGCTTGACGGCGGATGGAGACTGTGATCGCTTTTGGGTCTTTTCCTCACACAAATCGTCATTTGGCCTCAGAACACTTGGTATATTTTTTTTTAAATTGTGACTGTAGCCCAGGGCTGGGCGATAAAATGGTTTCGGTATTTATCGACGGTACACCAATGTCGGTAACATTCGGTAAATGTTCGATATAGCGCTCGATATTTTCATTAAAATGCGCGCATCGTCTGTAGATCTTAGTTCACATATCGCGTCTAAAAACGTGTGGAAAGAGGTCTACTTTCCAAAGCACTTGCGCTCCCGTGGCGTCTGTCCTTGTTGTGCAACCATGAACTGCGCTCTCCACATCATGTTGACTGAAGGTGCGTTCCATTCGACCGTAAGTGGACTGCGAAGTTAAAGATGGCGCGACCACCACAACGTTGCCCAACAACAAATGGCAAACGTAATGAAAGCGGAACGAAACTGCGCTACTCACTATTTTGTGCTTCACGGACCGTTTATCAGTTTTGACAAATGACAAAGTTTTGACGATCTTAATCAAGCGACACTGTTACTACACAGCGCTAAAGCTGATGATACACAGGGCAACTTTTTGAGCAACGTTGCTGGGCAATGTGGCCGTCAACGGGCAACCAGATGAGACACAGGGCCCACAACCGATCTAAATTATCCAGATAGAAATGTATTGCCCATTTTCAATGAGAAAGTGCCCAAGCAACAATCGCTTGGCAAGATTGCCCAGCAACATTGCTCAAAAAGTTGCCCTGTGTATCATCACCTTAAGAGATCCAGTAAAGAAAGCATTTGAATTCGCCACAGAAGTAATAACATCGCTGCGAGATCTAGTGAGAAGCATTCAAATTTCTCCGTTATTACAGGGATTTTTTTTTAAAAATTCTTCTGACGAATTTATTCTTCTGACGAAGTCATATTCTTTTAACTTTATTTAAATAGTCGAGACCAATAGCGTTTTAAGTGGAGATGTTTTAAACCGCTTTAATGTAGCCAGTTTTCGTATTTTAAAAGCTATTTTAATAGGGCTGTAACGATACGCAATATAAAACCGCAGTCGCGATACTCATATCCACGAACCCGTGTCGCGGTGTGAGAAGGCAGAATCGCGACACACCCCTTCCAACTCCCAGAGTTATCCTTCCCGTCCAGATCCAATGCTACCACATCTTTAAATTACTATTAATATTATTTGAAGTTAACATTATAAAATACGTATACCTACACCACAAAACTAGTAGAGGATAAATTAAAATTGGGCAATTTCAGCGTTACGGACGTGACATTTGCAGTCAAAACTTGAAATAAATTCTCAGAAAATGCATTTAATACCAATATTGAAACTTCTGTATAAATATATATATCCATACTCCCTTAATAAAGGAGTTCAGACATTAGAAAAATATAAGTCTACACATGCATTTTACATTTAATATGAGGGAAGATGCGTTACGGACATGACATAAAACATCTTTAACTTTTAGGTGGCAAAATATTGTTTTAGTAGCTACCTATTCTGTGAATTACACTGCACAAACCAAAAGTAATAATACCGAATGAAGAAGGGTTGGTTCTCCCCAGAACATAAAATATTCATTTAATTTTATTTTTCGTGTTCGCATTTATGAGGAAAAAACAATTTTACGGATGTGACAGTTCTGGAAGTGGCACTAAAACTTTCACGCAGAGACCTCAAACAGAAAGCACACAGCCTTTCTTTAAAGTAAATTTTGTTTTGTATCTTAATTTTAATCAATGTTTCATCAACCAATTAGGCCTACCTGCATTTAATAAATAAGAAGTTAATATAGCAGACATTAGATAATCACGACACGGAGGCGCCGGCGCGTGAAGTGGAGCTCGCCTCATAAATGAACCAAAACTCAGCGTATAAGGTAGCCTAGGCTACTTCACAGAAATATATCTATATTGAAATGTCTACTTTTAAACAGAACAAACGAAAGAAAACAGACTCTCTGCTTATGTAGGCCTATTTCTTTCTAGCGCGTTCACTGCGAAGATCGCGAGTCAGCATCGCCAACTTCATCTTTCCAGCCAAGTGAACCGACACTGACAGAAAACACTTGTTTATTAATAAACAATTAAAATGTCTCCTTGCTATTTTGACATAAGCCTATTCATAATCCTTAATTTTGGTTCTTCTTGACAGCTTTTAGGTTGTTGCCAGCGCCACCCTTAGCCTACATGTTATGAACGCGTCACCACCGAAAACATGGAGATTTTTTTTTAGAATAATCGCACAACCTATTTGATATTCTATAATTAAATACTCATTTACTCATCCCAACCAACTAAAATGTTTACTTGTAAGCGTCTTTTTACATGTTAGTTTTTCCCGTGAGCGGGAATTGAAAACCCGGAGTGGACCATGAGCGAAGTGATTACAGAATGCTTAGAGTGGAGAGAGGAACGTGCTATCACTCCAGGCTTTGATCACATCCCCCTCAGGCCTCAGCAGGGTGAACACACCTCGTCTTTCCTTAATTTAAGACCTATTCAAACTAAAATTAAGACATTTATTACACTATTTGAGAAATGAAAGCCTATTTACGGCCTTAACATTATGAAAAGTGAATTTAAGACATTAAGGATAGACAGGAACCCTGCAATTGACGGAAATCCGTCATAGACTCGCTGCAATTAACGGAAATCCGTCGTAGCGACGGAGAAATTTAATCCCTGCGTTATTAACAGATCAAACAGCGCTGACGTGGAAACCAGGAGAAACATTGTGCCATGAATGAACTAGTTATAGGCTTTAAGTCCACACATCAGCAACATTCACCATGGATTTAATGTAGTAACACTAACTGTAACCATGGAAGTTTGGCAGGAATAGTAAAATGCTTTTAAGTACATCACATATCTTTTTACAGCACTTCAAAACTCAAATATTTTCATTTTTCATTATTTATTTTCAATGTGATGACCAAAACATTGTTCATCCTTCAAAGATAACCCCCATTTATAAAACTAAAAGTTTCAAGATGTAGAAAAACTTACACTTATCTACAAATATATTTTATTGATTGGATGGAGGCAAATGTTAATGCAATTGGTACCAATGTGGTTTTAAATCGGTTCACTTAAAAGTTTCCCAGAAGGTTTTGCATGGCATTTTGCCTGGTAAAATGTAATGTGTGCATATATTAACAACTGATAAAAAATTGTGTGTTTTTCTGACCCCAATTCCAAAAGTATTTGTGGGAATACATAAGGAATCCGCTGTTTTGTTCAGACGCAACAGGAATTCGCTTCCAAAAAGACTGTCTACAGTGAAGTCCTCTCTCTTCACGAAGAACCACAGAATTGTTGGCAGTTGGATTGTTGGGAGACAAACTGTCATTGTTCTTCCCAAGATTTCTTCAAATGTAGTGCCTAACCCATCTTAGGAATTGTCTATTTAACAAAATAGACTATTTTTCTGTTTTGGCTACTTTGAAACAATATGTATTGTGAAAAGGATGATAAATGGTATTGGATTAAATTTAATTAGTAGTTAATAGTTAGTCTTAATTTGGGTGAGGAATCCATAATATCTTGGATCATTTTACAGTCAGCTGAGGCGATTTGAAACAGTGTAAAACCACTATGAGCAAGAGTAAGATTTTAAAACATTTGAGTTAATTAATAATTTGTCATGCAAATCAGTAGTGCCATACTTTAACTGTCCTCTAGGGAAGAATAAAGAAGACAGGAGATTAAAAGGAGACCAATACGACTAATTATATTTCAAGGTATATATTAACTAAAAAGGTCAGAAGGTCATAAATGTGACTATGATGTTGTAAAAAATAAAAAAGTTCCATTCCATAGTAATTACTTTGCTGTTATCCTAATCTCCCATAGTACTACAAATTATTATGGTTGACATTTCAATGGACTATACAATAGTTGTGTTTAACAAATAAATTTTAGTCAAATCCTTTTCATTTTGATGTTAAGTAGATCTCTATATGACATCTACACTAATACTACTACATAATCATGATCATAAAATATTGATAATTATTAAGAAATATCAACACCATTTCAACTAATTTGCATTTATCTCTTCCTCTTATGTCTCCTCTGGAATTCCTTTACTAATTGTCAGTGTTTGCCACATTTCTCTGATGTTCTTACTACAAAATACTTGTTTGACTCCATTCCAGTGACACAATCATTGCTACATGCTCTTGTCTGAGCTACCAGCTCAGAAATACACCAGTGTAAAAGTAAGCCCACCCACAGAGCCTTTCACAGGACACATGCATCAGCAAACTCTCCCTACACACACACAGACAGAAACATCTCTGGATCAAGCTGATCCAAGCAGATGTAATGACTAAACAATTCCAGCGCTGAAATGATTTGTCTTGAGGCTCAAGAAGCTTGTCTGGATAACCTACAATCTTCTATAACCAAACTTGACTATCGGCATGAAGTCTAGTACACTTTGCAGCTGGCCAAGATCAGCGCAATTAGACCATCTGACTGATTCAAAGCGAGTTGGTTTTGATTCGAACAAGCAGTTTAGGGGTGTGTTTATCTGAAATAGTCCCAATAAAATACCAATGTAAAAAAACTCTGCCACCTTTCTCCTTTTAAGGGACATTTAAAGGTATAGTACACTATGTAACTTTTGTTCAGAATGACCAAAATTTAAACAATGAGTCAATACACAATGAATCCTTCCAAAACGTGTTTTCATCTTACCCTGATTACCTATGGTAAGCTTATTATAAGTGTTTATATTTTAGACCGGGCAGGATGTGTTTCGTGGGAAATTGTCTGTCATATCCGTAAATAGAGAAAAATCGCTCCTACTTTTGACGCATGTATGGTGTGGGAGTGGCATGGGTTTGTTGTCAAAAAAAGTGAGAAAGGTTGACATGGAGCACGCCATCTCCAACCACCGGAGAATCACCCATTTAAAAATAAAAAGAGTCTGAATAAAAAGAGAATGTGACAGAACTCGAAATAAAATGAGAATCAACATTGGCCTGACTTTTTGTAGACTGGAAATGTTGTAAAAGTCATGGAGATGGCATTTTTGCTTCTCAACAGATGAGTAAGGTTTTTTTTATTGAACAGATAAATTTCAATAGCAGTTCATTGTAAAGCATTATCTATTGTGAAGGGTCAGTTCATTATGCTTGTTGTAGCTCTGTGCTGGAGTTTATTTTTAAGGTAGTACTGTGTCTATTAATGGGTGTAGCTACAGTAACGTCTTCAGCTAGAGATCCTTTCCATCTAAACTGGTTATGTCTCTTAAAGTGCCCCTATGATGCTATTTTAAAGGCTCCTAATTTTGTTTTAGAGGTCTCCTACAACAGGTTTACATGCATCAAAGGTCAAAAAACGTTTAATTTTCGCATAATATACATTGAACATCACCACATTGTTCAATGATTCTCAAACGACTTGTCGGATGGATCAGTCACTCTAAATTCTTCCTTTCCGCGAGCTGCTCTGATTGGCCAGATGGCCCAGTGCGTTGTGATTGGCCTACCGCTTACAGCACGTGTCAGAACAGAAGCTAACTCCCATTACCATAACTGAACGTCAGCTCGGTCCAGAGGCTTCCTAAAGCGCAGCGATTGTACACACTATAACAAACGTAACGATGGCTTCCATACAATACGAGCGCGAGTCCGATGATAAAACATTGGAAGAGCTAGTTATTCAACCCAAACCTCCATCGCAAGGACGACTTGAGCAGGACGTTTCTCAGCAACACGTTTCTCAGTTTGAGGTACATTATGAGATGTTGCAACTGTAATTCCTCACCATCAGCATTAACAAGTGCATGTCCATCAACAACCGATGTGTATATTTCTAATTTATTGCAGTGCTCATGCGAGAACTTTATTAACTGTATCAATAACAGCACATGTTAGCCCAGCACTAACTTGAATGACTGATGTAACAAATGTTTGCAAAACAAATCTTGCTCCATCCTTTATCTTTACTCAAAGTAGTAAGAACGACAGACAATCTGCATTAATAGACAGTTTTAGGTAATAGTGGCCCACAGCTGCTTAGCAGAAGTGTTTCAGTAAGACAGTAATAATGTGAGTTAGCCGGAAACTTACAAAATATAAAATACGAAACTATTTTGAACACCTGGTAGAAAATAAATGCATCAATAATTATTCATACTAACAGGTTGTGATTATGAGGAGCAAGCTGGTCCAAATATACTGGGTACTGACCCATCTTTCAAGAGCAAGCGTTTTGAAAATCCCGTGTTGAACTCCGAGATTTTAGAAGCAGTCGATAGTAAAATGACATTTAACGGCAGGTCAAGTTGTTTGCGGGCCAACATTGTACAACCTAGGCGAGCGTTATGCAAATGTATTTTCTAGAGACGTAGAACCGTAAAGCAGTGGGATTCTAATTAAAAACCGGTCGTAAAGGCGGAGCCTTTATTTTGGGAGACAATAACTTTATTTATTGTGCACTTTCGACTTTACAATTTTGCAGAAAGTTTACATTCACAAACAGGCTATATTACACACTGCATAAAAGGGACCATACGAAAAACCATAATAGGAGCACTTTAAAGAGTGATGATTTTTTTTATGTCACTAATCTTGCAAAGTTTGGCAAATCTTGAATCATTTTTGGTTGCCGCCTCTTAGCACATAAAGGTTTGTGTACAATTACTGTGTGCATCACTTTGCATTGCCACAACTTTTGATTAAAATCCCGCATCAATTAAAAGCCCGCTGCTAAGGACTATAAATGCCATTGTGTATAAAGTCAAGGCTTCTCAGCTGATCACTTGCATACAGTGCCAGATGTTTCATTTGTCTTCATCCATCAGCAGGGAGGAATTCACCTTGAGAAGAGCAAGATGATAGCTAAACTCAAAGAAGGTCACAGAGTTACAGGCACACACATACTTTCAGATGAAAGGAAGAAAAAGATTTATCTGTTTTTTTCCTTTATCTACACACAATGTCTTCCAGTCATAACGATATACGCATACATTTCTCAGAAAAAAAATTCACAGATGTACCCAAACAGACATCTAGCATGCCTGTTTCTAATCCCTCATCTGACAACACTCACTAACATCCTGTCCTTAAGGAAGAAGCAGCGGTTTTCTTCAAGGGTCACTTGTTTCCCTGTGGTACATGCCTCATCTCACAAAGACACTTTTGTTTCATTTGAACTCCAGCTCATCTCTCTGCTCTGATAGGTTAGAACTGATTTCAAGAAATCTTTTTTTCCTTCTGTTATTCGTTTCTGAAAATCTTTAACATTTACTTAGTTACCAACTTTATTCATCTTTCCTGGTTCAGATAGGGTCATAAGAAAGGTAACAGCTGCTGTAACTAAAAAAGAATATGAAATATAGTGCAGCAGCCGCAGAACCAGCAGCAAAAGTGGCAGATCTGTTACTACTCAAAATGTAACGTACTGCATCCTCTACAGTGAATAAAAAGAAAAGTGGTTTTAAAGCCATAGTTATAGCCATGTATAACGTAATACAATTGCTTAGACATGAGGGTGAGTAACTGATGACGATTGTAATTTTTGGGTGAACTAACCCTTAAATGAAAATGTGACGAAACTGAACACTAATAGAGAGGTCTGAACAAACAGATTTCACAAACTTTTTACGAAAAATAGAAAATAAAAATATAAATGTCTAAGTCTTCCCATTTTCCTCAGCATTATCATCCAGATTTAATTTAAAACAACCACTGAGAAGGCTTTCCCATGCCAGCCCAGCAGGATATCAGAGCATGCTGTGTGAAAGCTTCTGTCTTCATCAAAAGACAGAGATGAACAATGCTGCCTCTGAACAATTCATGTTGCTCTGCCCTGCTCAATACATCCACCATGTTCAGCATCAGCATTTCCTCCAGCACTGAATCAGTCTTGTGAAAGACAAACAAATTAAAAGAAATAGAAGACAGGGAATGAAGTTTCACACATGTTTGTGAGTTCTCAGGACCCTGACTGACCTTATTTCATATAAATTCTTTGACATTTTCTGTGCATCGTTCCCAGGGATGCCCATCCATATTTCCTGACACGCACAATATCCAAGTGCTGACGAAATGAAAACCTTGATACTACCATTAAAAATACTTACTGTTATTGTTTGTTATGAAACAAGGTTATTGTGGTCTAAATGAGCATTAGTCATTTGCACAGGCCACGCCCAAGCATATCTATATAAGATATACATTTTATTTGATTTTTTTCCCCCCCAAAAAAGTCAGATTTTGGTAATCAAGATACCAGACCTGTATATTATTGAAAAAAAAGAAACAGTGGTGACGTTTTATGTCACAAATACGTATACATATGACCAGAAACTGAGTCATCAGTGTCCCAGTAGTGAGCCAAAGTCATTACCAGTGCTTGAATTTGTGTACATGATATACTGATTCGTGAGCTAGGAAGTTGATTAAGACGCGCCCATAAACATATAAACGGCATTCTTACAGGTTTTTGAAGAGTGCGAGTATGTGTGAAAAAAGGTTGGAAAAAGAAATGGAAAGGTGTGGAGAAAGCTGCTAACCGACTGAGCCGCATGTACACAAGGGTTAAGAGCAAGCCAGTCAGTGCATGTAAAAGCAAATGCCACTTTCATGTTTTAGGCAGCTTTCTCGCAATGTGCCTGCCAACTAACTTACTCTGTGGAGTTCCCACAGTATTTCAAATGCATTTTAAGCATTTTAAACATCATTTCTAGCATAAAGCACAGTCTCCCGCTAGGCCAGGCGTAAAAGACATTGCCATTGTCCTCGGTTAATGGGACACTATATCTTTTCTTTCCACGTAAAGAGTCTTTCTCATTTTCTTTCAGTGCACAACAGAAGGGGGCCATGTGGGCAAATTAAATGTTTTTGGGAGTTAGTAAAGGGTTCAGTGAATTTGGAGTTAAAGTTCCTTTCGATGGAGTCCTTGGGGGTCATTATACAGGACTTTCATTAATTTACATTACATTTACATTTATTCATTTAGCATAGCAGATGCTTACAAATGAGGAATACAACAAGCGATTCATCTTGAGGCAATAATATAAGTGACAGCAATACAAAGTTTCAAACATTGTTTAGAATAGTACATGCTAGCAAGCCTGGTGTCAAGGGGATGATCTCAAGACAAGGGGATCCCCTCCCCGGAACATGATTTCATATTTCAATTATAAACGGTTCTACACATACTAAATGCATCACAAAGTATACCTTCAGACATAATATTATTATGGATATATTTTTTCGGGTATGCATATAAATGGCACTTCAGACAAAAGCAATACCAATGCTACTTCACTCATAAAAAAAAACATGTGAACATACACTTTAAGCACAAACAAGCATGACTGGCAGAAATCAATATTTTTATTTCATTTTTTTATTATAACTGACCTATCCGTGCACACTTTTTTTTTAATTCATGTGCCTCATAATCTTTAAACAATTAAACTCCCCCTCCCTCTTGCAGCAACATCTCTTCTCTGATGACATGTTTACGGATGCGAGGGCGGGACAACCCGTCACCCACAAGAGATCCACCAATAGCAAACCACAACAATCCAACCATCCAATCAATTCCCCCATGGACACAATCAGGTCCCGCCTTCATTTTTTGTTTTAAGAAGCTGTTTCACTCAGATGTACGTCACATTAGAAAAGAAAAGACAAACGCGACTTTAATGATGATTACACTTACATTTGTTTCACACCAAAACGTATGTCAGCGGTAGACTAGGAAAAGATGGCATGGACTACTTTTGTGTTATGTTTGTGGTGCTTTTAAAGCAAGCCATTGAATGGGAAAGGGTGACAGAGGGATATTTATCAGAATTACTCTTTTTATTTTCCTCAAAGTAACTTTGTGGTAGGCAAGTGGCAATCATTATCTTTTACATCAATTCTGTGTGAATGAAAAGAGATGTAAGCTTTTGTGCTGACTGTACAGTTATTATTTTGTCTTGTTGAATTTAAGTAAACATCTTTTATGTGAAATAGCCTATTCAGGCCAATGCTAAATAAAAAACAAAATGCAATGCGTGTATCTAAAGCACAATTACATGCTCTTTATTTAGCCAGTCCTTTGTATGCTAAAGTCACATTTTGCGTTCATGTGATCATTTTTTGCAAAAAGTTGTGGAATCGTCTGATAAATACCATTTTAAATAATTGCTGTGGCCAGTTGCATAAACGGCTTAGACTAATCTTAAAAGTTACACACAAAAAAATTATTCAAGACTGGTCATAACTTTTTAAAGTCAGTTACATAAAAAAGGGTAGATCGTATAATTTGAATTGGAAAAGTAAGATGGATTACCCCTTGGTAAAATGCTAGTGGGTCAAACTAGTTCAGTCTAAGCACAGTCTTAACATAGTGGCAAAGTTTATTCAACTGGCCCCAGATTGATGCATTTTTGCCCTGAGAGAGAGAGAGTGCGAGAGAGAGAGTGCGAGAGAGAGAGAGAGAGTGCGAGAGAGAGAGAGAGAGAGAGAGAGAGAGAGAGAGAGAGAGAGAGAGAGAGAGAGAGAGAGAGAGAGAGAGAGAGAGAGAGAGAGAGAGAGAGAGAGAGAGAGAGACACACACACACACACACACACTTTGTATGTATATGTGTGTGTATAGACAGCTACTGGCAGGAGGTGGACAGTTAGACTGTTTTAAATAGCCCAAATTATCAGCTGTTCATATGGTGATGGCATTTGCTCAGAAAAGTATCAGTCAAAGGAATTCCTACAGGGACAGGCGTGCTTTTAATAGAGTGCATGTGGCCCAGACTACACAAATAAAACACAGGACCTCCAAAGCAATCGGAATATCACAAATAAAGTTAAGAATTAAAGCTGCAGTGAGAATTTCTTATATCATTTTAAAGAAAATCTAATGAAATCGTTCAGAGAGCTTGATGTTCTATAAAAACTTAGTCATTTAGAAAAAAAAAGTCATTTAGTCATCAAATCCACTGTAAACATCATGCCCGCAATCGTCAGATCAACTTTCTCTATCAACATTTTCACCAATATTTTACAAATTCGTTCTCTGCAACAGTGCCCTATGCTCGTCTCACTAACACAAAATCAGATTCAATATTCTTTACAAAAAAAAACAAAAAAAACACAGGGAATTACAAAGACTGAACTTTATGCAAACTTGCAAAAATTAATGCATTAAAGTCACCATGGAATAAAAATGGAAACTTATTTTATGGAATATTGCAGTATTTATTAGAAATGATTTATCCGTACACATCATGTCTTAAAATAGCGAAGAGAAGACTCACAACTTCAGTCTCATGCCGACTTTAAATAACACTTCATTGATTTAATCTCACGTTATTTACCAATGTTTTTTTATGTTGACCTTCAATCAGTAAATAAGACCATATAAATAACGACTTGACTTCAGGTAAACATAACGTTCATGTTTAATTAGACTGATGCATATTCATTTCGCTCTTGGTGTGAATACACCATTTGTCTGTGATTCTTTTTCGCATCGGGTTTGTTGTGAAAGGGATTTTGTTTTTCTGTGAAAATATTTGTATTGTAATGTGTTGTACTACTACGCTGAGTTTTGTCAGTGGCAACCATGTTGAAATGTGGGAGATAATCAAAATTGCAATGACTGACGTATAGCGATAAAGCAACATCTCGAGTTGGCGTAACAGCTTGGCGTTACTTGGCGTAATCTAATTCAGAAATTGTTTTCGGCTTGTTTTGAACGTGCAGAAAAGTATATGGCATGAAATTTACCTACACAATTATTTGAATGTAAAGTCTATTACATTATCACAATTACACTGAAGAAAAAAATGGGGATAGATTTACTTTGCAATTAATTGTGAAATTTACTAGCAATTTATGAGTGCAAATTTCAAACAAAAGCAAGGCAAGTAACATTGAAATGAATGTGAAATTTAGAAAGTAGTAGAAATTGTAAAAACTAAAACTTTGATTTACAACTTCAAAGAATATTGTTTTACGGTGTATGGAGTAAAATACTCAATTATGATTTGGCATAATCGTCTAGCTCTACTGTTTATCGCACATTTTTGCACATCTGGTTGTTATTGCATCACAATTAGGTAGATAGCAGTCTATCTATCTTGCAAAACCAATCAAACACTCAGATTTTGTTAAAAAAATTATTAAATAAAAACAGTGATTAATTGCAATTCTGTAAGCAAAACCCTTTGTAAAGCAATTAGCATCTAATAATTTTGTCAAATTTGTCAAATTGAACAAATATATTTTATGCACAGTATGTGCTCCATTTAAAAATATAAAAAATAAATAATATTAATAAAAAAAACAGAGCAATTCCAAAAGGGTCCTCGCACCATCGGTGCTCGGGCCCTAATTATAATAATAATTCAAAAGAGCAGTTTTCTATTATTTGTCAAGTGAAACTCACTGCTCGCTTATTCCAGATTGAAGCAGATTCCTGGGGACCTTTTGATTTTGTCAGCCTTGATGAGTGAACCCACAGCTTTTCCCACAAGCCTTTACTGGGGAGGGTTTGTCCCACAATGCTCGGCAGGGGTGCGAGGGGCCCAACAAAAGCACCATAGGCAGAACGAGCTGCAGTTAAAAGTAGAAGGGAGTCGTGAAACTCACACTTTCTTATCCCTCTTTTCAATGTCCCCCCATCTCCCAAACCCCCACCTTGGAGAAAACCTGAGGCACAGAAATGGGGTAAAAGGAGGAAGCAAAAAGAAAGAGGCTGATTGATTGAAAGCTGTAGGTAGGAAATACTTGAATCTCATACCACAACACTAACAAAGCCAGTTCGCCACAGGACTCAAAAACAGCTTAGCACTCCTGAAAGGTTCACACACACACACACACACACACACAAAAGCAGTTTAACATCTAGGAGCAATGATGAATCAACAATGTAAAATTTACCGTAACTATAAAGGTACCCTACATGCAATCTCAAAATGGAGTCTGATTTACTGTTGTACAACAAACAACAGTTATAAAGCTATAGCGATTTTTCATGAAAACGTAACCTCCTCCGAGACCATTCAAAAAGGATAAGGTTTCATTTTAGCATGATGAAATCAGAAAAGTGACACCAAGATCACACAAAACCTTGGTGTTCATGTTTCCCGTCAGCATAAAACAGTGGCTATTAAAGTTATTAGCCGCATTTCCACAGTCGGGCCAGTGCGAACCAGGGCTAACAACGTGCCGGCCGGGGCCAGTCGCCTCGGACCTCGAGCACAGAGGCCAAAATCAAACTGCCTTTCCACTGTCGGGCCCCCACAGCGCTTCCCTAAAACACGCCTTCATAGAACGACGGCACGGCACACAACCCCACCATTTCACCAGCGTGGGGAGGATTGAAAACTAACTAGATCTGGAGTGCACATCAAACATGCTGAATCAAACTGCATCATTATTTCACATAAAAAGAGAACACATACTTATTCAGTGGCGCAGGTTCGATTTATTTGTAATCACGGCAATGCATGAAACTCTAAGTCCAAAGGCTTACACATTTAGAAAAATACTATTAGCATATTATAATAATAATAACCTTTATTTTCTATAGCGCCTTTAAATGTACATCTCAAAGCGCTGTACAAAAACAATTAAAATAGCAAAGATACAACACACAAAAGAGACATAATACACAGTAAAATAAACAAAACACAAAAAGCATAAAAGACAATAAATCAATTAAAAGCTAACCTAAAAAGATGAGTTTTAAGCTGAGATTTAAAGATTCCAAAAGATTTGGCTTGCCTGATCTCAATCGGTAGAGAGTTCCAAAGTTTTGGAGCTAATGAAGAAAAAGCCCCATCTCCCATTAATCTCAAACGGTTTGAGGGAACAGTACGGAGCCCCCCTAGTCCCACTTTGCCAAAAAAATTTATTATAACTATCTCGTGGCCTCAAGATACTATTTCTATCTCGTGGCCTCAAGATACTATTTCTATCTCGTGGCCTCAAGATACTATTTCTATCTCGTGGCCTCAAGATACTATCTCGTGGCCTCAAGATACTATCTTGAGGCCACAAGATAGTATCTTGAGACCACGAGATACTTATCTTGAGGCCACGAGATAGTTATAATAAAAATTTTTGACAAAGTGGGACTAGGGGGGCTCCGTAGAACAGTTAAAAGACCAGTATCTGAAGAACGAAGATCACGTTTTGGAGTATATGGAGTTAAAAGCTCTGTCAAATATTGAGGTACGTATATTTTACGTATCATTTCTTTAGAAAGAATTTCTATAAATTTTCCACGGAATTATGCGATCCGAGGATGTTTGAGCGGTCTCACAAATTAACCGGAGTATGTGTCATTTATGACATACGCAGATGCAGAAGCAACAAAGGCACAGGGAAGAGACAGATGAAACCAAATAAATACACAATTATAATCATATATGCTTTGTCTAAGTTCTTCAAGCATACTTGGGTATTTCTATGTGTATTAATATTATGTGTCTATATTGGTTAGAATTGGCAATGGTTAGAATTTAGCATCACATAGAAATATATTTATGCCTTATACTGTGATCCGAATCCCCATCGGATCGCAATCGGGAGTGATTTCAGATACTCGTCATTACAACCATTGGATGTACAGAGTTTAGTAAGCAACTCTGATGAGAAGTGTACAGGAGTTTGTTCCTCGGTGGATGCATCAGAGGCTCATATTTAGTCAAATGCATGGACATGGAGTTTCTGATACCTTTGCAAACCATAATTCTTTTTTTAATTACTGTCACTATAAGATATTTAATATAAACTAAACACGTCATCTTTGACCTTTCCAATGTGTAGTTTGTCAAGATTAAATGAAGACTTATTACTTTACTTATGCAGTTGTGCGTGTACTGTTTTATGTGGATGACCTTGTTCGTCAGCCACCACCGAAGACCATTTTTGATGCATATGTCAGTCATCGGCCACCGAGAAACCTTGTATGCATATGTCAGTCACCGGCCACCGAGCATTCGAAAATCGGCCATTGAAAACCCAATATTCACCACTAGCGTGTGTGAGTGAGTGAATATGTGTATATAAATTCAGGGTCTGTTCCTCACAGATATCTATAGTATGGATTGGATGACAGTGTATGAGTTATGTTGAGCACATTTATAATGATATTTTAGTCATTTTAAATTTGAACTAATCCTTTAGGAATATGATTGGTTTTGCAGTGCAGGAGCATGTTTAAGAATACACCTAGCTCATTATAGCCATTTGTCTCAAGCTCCTGCTTCCTGTGTCTCTCTAATGTGGCAAGGTAAGAGAGATAAACCATCCCCTGGAGACAGATAAGGTCTGTTTGAGTTAAATGGCTATTGTCAGTGAAAGTTTATTTATAAGATTAGACATTTTTGCTTTAGTGGGTTCTAATGTTATGCAAACAATTTTTTTTTTCCATAAAAAAAAAAAATAGTACACTCGCATGAGACCGCAGTCACATATGTGGCCTATTAAATCTGTGTGCCATTGAGATCACAGCTAAACATTTACTTTATCTGCATAACTGTGTTATAATTTCTACACATTGTAGCCGAAAGATTGTGTGATTCTGCATGCATGACGAGATGTTGGTATAAAGTCAGAGATCAGCAAAACAAATGATTCGAGGTCTGTTCACACCAAGGACCATAACTAAAGATAATGATAAAGATGTAGTTCTAAACATAAAAGAATAGCAGCGTTCACACCACAACTTTAATGATAAGAGTGCAGAGAAAAGATAGGGTTGCAATCACTTTCAGAATCAGATCAGAATCCATCCAATCAGAATCCATCCTACTTTAAAGAGCTCGATCGTTTAAAGCGGCAGCCGACAGAACTAGAGCGTACGCTTATAATAAATAGAAAGATATTGTCCGCTATATTGTGGACACTAATATAGTAATCGTTATAGTTATCTTTATAGTCATCACACTTGGTGTGAACTAGCCTTTAGTGCACCTAATAAGTTCCCTTTCAACTGCATGCAACAAATGGCTAAGAAAAAAAAAAAAAAGAGTAGATAAAATGCAGTATTCAAACACTAATCTTTGGAGAACTAATTTGTAACAGACTTGTAGAGTAAGTTTTACAAGAAATTACTCTTTTCAGTCTTTCTACTTAACTTTTACTCAATGTCTTACTTGCCGTTTCTATTATTATTTTATGAAATTTACTAGCAATTGTTTTTCAGTGTCCTCAATGTCAGTTTTTACTGACTTCCACCTGCCACACAAGTACAAAAGGCCCTCGCTGGCTCAGAGATGCACATTTTAAAGCAGCAGAATGGAAGCTGTATTGGCGAAGGCTCATGGGGCCTCTGATTGATAGACCTGTCAAAGACCAATAGTCCTGTGAGGAACGCATGTGTCATTTGCTCTAGACACAAGAGCAATGAAAATAAAGCTCTGATCATATTTGCAGAAGAACAAAAGGAGACAGGCCGTGCGTCCTTTAGACAGGACGTGCTAAAACGGAGTGCGAGTTCAAGAGAGTCCCAGAGGGACTGACTGCTATTGACTGGGCACAGCTGACGGGCAAAGTAAAGGGGGAAGGGGTTCCCCAAGAGAGCTGAAGATCAGACAATGGTTCAAGAAAGGTGCATTAGGCCAGTCTCTCCAAGCAGCTGGTGTGAAACTTACGAGAAGGTTGAAAAAAAAATACATTTGAAAATATATTCAAATAGAAAAGTTATTTTACATTGTAGCAATCCTTCACAATATTAATTGTAGCATATTTTTGATGCAGCCTTGGTGAGTTAAATGTTTCAAAAACATAAAACATATATGTGCTGCATGATTCAGAGTGAAGTGCAGCACTGTGTGTTTTTACACGTGAGCAGCTCATGATCCGCCACTGTGTGCAGCATCCATGTATCTGCTCTGAGTTTGAGTCGCTTTAATGTGCATTTGGGAACGAAACATGAGCCAGCCATCCTCACAAACTGGTAATGAGAAGCGCTTATCAACAAAAGAGAAGGTTTAAATAAATCACACAATTTTGGCCAAATAGCTAACCCGAGGTGGTATTGTATACTACAGTATTGCAGAGAGAAGGGTATCATTTTAAATTGTAGTATCAAGTTTGTATCAAAGTAACAGCACTTTTGTACTTTTGACATCACCTTTGCAAGTTGTGCTTTTTATGCTGATTTTGCATTTCTCGTTGACTGTGTCCCATGTTTGGAGGGGACATTTAGAGATCACTATAGACATATGGAAACAGATGGCTACTGACCGGGATATAAAAGCTGTGATGCCTGTGACAGACTACATTAATCCTCCACCTTCATTTGACTGCACACTCAGGAATACAGAAAAGGGCAGCGCAGAAAAGAGTCCCGTCCACATACAAATAAGTTCTTCCTCCATCAGGGAGCCACATTAAAAGGTTTTGCAGATAAGCACTATGACCCAGATTTGCCATGATGTCCTGTCATCTGCAGCCTCCTCGTGTCTGGACATCATGCTCATGAAAAAATCATCAGAGAACCTGGTGCATACTTAAACAGATCCAGTGGGATGTGGAGAGGCACTTTGAAAAAAGCCCAGACGCCATTAGAGTACACGGCTTAAGTGAACGATTGACCTCCCGTGGGAAAAAAACCTTCATTTACACACTCGCTTTTAAACAAACAAGATGAAAAAAAAACAGCCTTTCTGACCTAAGTGAAAAAGAAGTACACTTTAGCATACTTATTACAGATATTACGAGGGGGATCAATTTAAAATAACATTGTTGAATAGAAATGATGACCATCAACACACACCTTATCTGTATACAAAACGCAGTCGTGATAGAGACAAAAATAATGCAATGATTGTCAAGTCATGGGACAAAAGCCGAAGGCAATCCACCCATTATCACTATTGAGGGCTTCTTCTTTTAAATTCTTATCTTGCATGCTTGGAACTTAGTCCTATGAATGAATTCACTGTGAAGAAGCCAAAGGGTTTGTTTGATCTTGGCGCTTTTCTACAAATCATGTGACTACTGACACAAGGCCCTCATCTGAACTCTATTCATTGCTTGCTGTTGCTGCCTCAACATTGTTAGCAATATTGTTAGTAATTTTACAAGTGGCTCACTAGGTAATAACATAATGGGTAAACGGTGACAAAAAATGATGGGCAATCTCTGGACATTGAGGGCCACAACACACCTGAACCATTTGCCAAAAAAACACCGGTTTGTAGACAACCTACATGAACCACTGAGCCACTGCCGCCCCATTTCAATATGTGACTTCATTTGAGCTTGATTTTGGTCAAATTTTAATAATATAATGACACAAGCAAGTATGATCACATATACATATACATATACATATATATATATATATATATATATATATATATATATATATATATACACATACATACCTAAAGGATTATTAGGAACACCATTCTAATACTGTGTTTGACCCCCTTTCACCTTTAGAACTTCCTTAATTCTACGTGGTATTTATTCAACAAGATGCTGAATGCATTCTTTAGAAATGTTGGCCCATATTGATAGGATAGCATCTTGCAGTTGATGGGAGATTTGTGGGATGCACATCCAGGGCACGAAGCTCCCGTTCCACCACATCCCAAAGATGCTCTATTGGGTTGAGATCTGGTGACTGTGGGGGCCATTTTAGTACAGTGAACTCATTGTCATGTTCAAGAGACCAATTTGAAATGATTCGAGCTTTGTGACATGGTGCATTATCCTTCTGGAAGTAGCCATCAGAGGATGGGTACATGGTGGCCATCAAGGAATGGACATGGTCAGAAACAATGCTCAGGTAGGCCGTGGCATTTAAACGATGCCCAATTGGCACTAAGGGGCCTAAAGTGTGCCAAGAAAACATCCCCCACACCATTACACCACCACCACCAGCCTGCACAGTGGTAACAAGGCATGATGGATCCATGTTCTCATTCTGTTTACGCCAAATTCTGACTCTACCATCTGAATGTCTCAACAGAAATCGAGACTCATCAGACCAGGCAAAATTTTTCCAGTCTTCAACGTTTTCAACAGTTGTAACAAGTGGTTATTTCAGTCAAAGTTGCTCTTCTATCAGCTTGAATCAGTCGGCCCATTCTCCTCTGACCTTTAGCATCAACAAGGCATTTTCCCCAACAGGACTGCCGCACACTGGATGTTTTTCCCTTTTCACACCATTCTTTGTAAACCCCAGAAATGGTTGTGCGTGAAAATCCCAGTAACTGAGCAGATTGTGAAATACTCAGACCGCCCCGTCTGGCACCAACAACCATGCCACGCTCAAAATTGCTTAAATCCCCTTTCTTTCCCATTCTGAGATTCAGTTTGAAGTTCAGGAGATTGTCTTCACCAGGACCATACCCCTAAATGCATTGAAGCAACTGCCATGTGATTGGTTGATTAGATAATTGCATTAAAGGAGAACTCCGGCGCAAAATGAACCTTTGGTCTAATAAAACATTGGTACCTAGTCAACCGTTCTCTGAGATTTGTTTTCATGATAATCGAATGTAAAGAGTTTTATCTCTAAAAACTGTTTAGCGTATAACGCTAGTAATGGGGGCATTTAATAAGTAAAAAGAAATCGCTATTTAATACCACTAACAAGGCTCAAAATAGCCCCACACGAACACAGTAACATAATGAGGGTCCCTACATGCAAAACGAAGCATTGAGAACTTTGTAAGTGTACAGACTGTTTAATAAGAAGATATTTTATAAAGACAGTCCACTTCGTGTATATGGACAGGAGCCATCTTTGGAAAACAGTCTCGACTAGTCAAACCACGAACGACGTGCTAAGTGAGCTGAACTGTATGAAGTTCAGTGAACTTCTGAAATGAATGAATGGCGTTCGTGGTTTGACTAGTCGAGACTGTTTTCCAAAGATGGCTCCTGTCTGTATACACCATAGTGTATACACGAAGTGGACTGTCTTTATAAAATATCTTCTTATTAACTTACAAAGTTCTCAATGCTTCGTTTTGCATGTAGGGACCCTCATTATGTTACTGTGTTCGTGTGGGGCTATTTTGAGCCTTGTTAGTGGTATTAACTAGCGATTTCTTTTTACTTATTAAATGCCCCCATTACTAGCGTTATACACTAAACAGTTTTTAGAGATAAAACTCTTCACATTCGATTATCATGAAAACAAATCTCAGAGAACGGTTGACTAGGTTCCAATGTTTTATTAGACCAAAGGTTCATTTTGCGCCGGAGTTCTCCTTTAATGAAAAATTGAACAGATGTTCCTAATAATCCTTTAGGTGAGTGTATATCCAGTTAGCCACAATATCAACTATGACAACACATTGGGTTTAGGTTGGGTGGGGTTTGCAATGTTTGGGGCTGTATATGGAAAACTGCACTTTGTTAGAAAATGCTGTAACTTTCTTGTAAATTACACGAAAAAGCCAGAGGTACATAGTAAATACTGTACTTAAGTGAAGTCTTGTGATATTTGTACTTAACTTAAGTACAAGAGAATCTGTTGACTTTTGCTTCACTACATTTAGATGAAAAAATAATACTTTCACTCCAAAATTCTCCAGACCCTTTTGTTCCAAACTACAAAAAATAACAGCAGGAAAACTGAACCTACAGTACATGCGGGATGATGATAACGATTCTGGATTTGCTCCAAATATTTTGATCAATCGGTCAAACCAATGAAAGGTCTGAATGATTCATTTCACAAATCTATTTACAATCTGTGACAACATGCAATGGGGTATCGAAGGGGAATCTATTCATGGAAATTTTCATTTGTGTTTATAGAAGATGCATGCATTTTTGGTTTAAGTTTTATGAATGCTATTATGACTTGTGAAATGCTGATGAAATTATGTGCGATAAGATTTGTTGAGCATTCATAAATCGAATTATAAAATGGGGTTACCATTTAACCAAGGTGTCATGAATTAATCATCAGATGCACTCAAGACTGCCAATAAAATAAAATAATATCATTAAAGCTGTAGTATGGAAGATTTGGCACTCTAGCTGCATAACAATGATTTTTCCATTTTTTTTTTTATGTACTTGCTCAATAATCTTCCATACAGCAGCTTTAAAGATCATTTGATATTTGCATTTTTCCATCATTAAACATTTTGTACTAAATGTGCACTTCAAATCTTAAAAGTATGTTTTTTTAAAACTGTACTTGCAGCTAATGTAATATTAATAAAATGTTAACTTTACAATAAGGTCTCATTTGTTAATATTAGTCAATACATTAGCAAACATGAATTAATGTGCAATATAATTTTTTTAATCTTTTGTAACGTTAGTTTGTAAAAATCGAATTGTTTAGTGTTTGTTCATGTTAGTTCACTGTGCATTAAATGTTAACAAATACAACAAATTAAAAAATATATATTAGTAAATGTTGAAATTGCCAATTACTAAAGATTAATAAATGCAGTGGAAGTATTATTTATTGCCAGTTCATGTTAACTAATGTAGTTAAATACTGAAACCATATTATAAAGCGTTTCCAATAAAATAAATGTGTGTACGCAAACACGAAGTCAAAAAGCAATCTTTAGCATTTAAATGTTACTATAAATGATACGCTTTAAAGAGAATTTACCATAATATGCTGTAATCTTTGTCACCAAAATAAATGAAGTCCTGCACAACATTACTGATACAATATTAAAAAGCAATGCACTGTATTCAGAAACAATCTAGAAAACAATGCCTGGTTGATGGATTCAATAGGGCATATAAATACCATAGCAACTGAGCAGAAATACTAATTTTAGAGTGTTTTAGAATAATTAGAAATAAAAATACAACCCTTTTTTGTATGTCTGACTATGTGAGAAGAGTTCAAAGAATACCACATGAAAAGAGAGGGTGGGTGGAAGTAAGGGCAGGCTGCCAATGGAAAATATCTGACCATTGACTATGAAGCCAGGCAGGCACCAAATGAGCCATTTTTTTCTACCCACTGCCACGACTGCCCAGCAACTGGACCGCGCCATGCACCTGTCTCACACACACACAAAACAGTCTGTAGACACATATGCAATAAGGTTTGTGCATGTCAAACTGCAAAAAGTGGAGCATGACCAATACACACCCGCATAGATAAAAGTGTGCACACACACAGAACTAAGCCGTGGCACCTGTCAGACTTTAAATGAGGGCTTACGTATGAGACTGGCTGAGGGAACACTGGCACATTCACAACATTCCAGCCCAAATCCCCATGATTCACTATGAAACCTGCAGGAGACAAAGTATCTCAACACTGGCCAAGCAGTAGAGACTTGGGGTGTACCTTAATTTAGTCTCACAGTAATATACCAGCTGAAGTATCATGATGCCAAGTATCGCCATACCATCCATGTACTTTGGAAGTGCCAGGGTCTCTTGTATTCATTACACTTTGCACAAAGATATTTATTATTATTGTGAATACTGGAATATTAAAAAAATATATAAAATCTTTGAACTGCCACCTCTTGACTGAATAATTTCAGTCTTTCTACTTCAAAATTTTGAATTTTAGTATATAAAATAGTATTTTCTTGTGAAACATACTCAATAATATTTATTTTATTTAGAGCTTTGAAAAACCATTTTTAGACACGATGCGATAAGATTCCAGCAACTTTAGCAATTAGTCTGTCCACACTAGATGCAAGACAGCAATAAGAATAAAATGAATCACAAATAACAGCCAATCAGAAGAGTGTGTGGGAGGAGTCTCTCTCTGCAAGCAAACTAAATGGAACAATTAACTAAATTAAATGAAACTAAATTTAAAAAAAAGTACAAAAAATGAAAGCATTTTAACATCATTCAAAATACATACTCCGTGGCGGATACGTTCTTTATTAACTAATACACTTGTTTGTTTTAAGGCAGGGCCACAACAAGCCGACGGTCGACCGTCAGGCAATGTCGGGCCATTTTTGAGCATCAATCGGCTTCGTTTTTTTGGTGTGTCCTCTTACTGGAGTCTGTACCATCTGTGAGCAAGATAGCGAGAACTCTGATTGGCTGTTCAGCTAAGCGAACAAGTCAGTGCACGAGAATAAAAGCGAAAATGATGAAAGCGAGAAAAAAAAAGTCAAGGCAGTACAGACAGAAGGCTATTATAATTCGAATGCACAAATATTTTCATTTTTTACTAAATCATAATCAGTACCTGAGCTTTCAGCTGCGACATTGCCAAAATAGTTGCGTATCGCACAAAAACTCTGAACAACAAGGCGTAGTACAACGTGTACATTTTCTTATATTTCATATGCTCTTTTTAAAACTGTTGGTCTACATATTCATGAGATAAACATGTCTTTTGAATGTCTTAATCTGTCTTTTGTTTAAGATAATAAATGGTATCGCAGCCCCTCCGTTAAAAAAGTTTATTTCACTCAGCTCAGAAATTACAACAAGAGTCACTCGGTCGACTGTTTGGGGCGAGTGTAGGATTCCTCAGTGTAAAACAGCCCTTGGCAGCTCAGCTTTCTCATGTGTGGCCATCAGACAATGGAATAAGTTGCCAACAGAATTGACCACATGTGTAAACTTTAACTTTTTTTCACATCGAGCCAAGAAATGGCTACTTTCAAAACAAACATGTTTACATCATAATGTATTGTAATTGATGTGTATGTGAGACTCTATAATGTATTTTTAATATGTGTATTTATTGACATCAGCCTGCCCAGGGACTACAGGTGGAAATTAGCACAAGTGCTACAACCTGGTAAAATCCATCTCTCCTCTCTAAGGTTAATGTATATTTTTGCATTGTCCCGGTCCAAATTTTTTTTTAAATAATAAAAAAATAAATAAACATTTTAGCTGTTGCATCGCTTTGTTTTTTTCAGCATCTTGTAACATGTCTTCTGTTAAGATCCTGACAGTGGAGCTTGAGAATCCCACTGTGTTTCATTATGGCAATATTTTGAGGCTTGTGTACTGCCACCAGCATACCACGCAATACTAAGAGACAGACTAAACAAGCAATATTTGTGTAATCGGTTTACAGATTTTCATTCAGCAAACTATACAGCATAGCGTTGTAAAAACGTGTTGTACTATCAAACAACGGTGAATCAAAGGCAATTTGCAGAATCAGTCAGTTGCAATCCTCTACCACAGACAAACAGCTTTGTTGTCAGTTAGTGTGACTACATGCAAACCCAAAGCAACACATGAAGGAAAAGCTCACAATTCATATAGGTGAAGGTTTGCAATTCAAGACAATACCAAAGGTCCAAGAGCCTTGTCAAACTATCTTACCAACCTCACTATATAGGAAAAGGGAGGCTACTTTAAAGAAACATTATATGTATGAAAAGGTTGGCCAATATAAAGGAAAGAGGATTGAAGGGACAATAAAAATCATGTAGAAAAAGGCAATTCAAATATACATTTTGGGTCTAAAGAGTTGATGGGAAAATAGGAATACACTACAAATATGTACACAGAGATGTTAGTTTCAGCAGCACAGTAATATTTTGTCCACTACTCGCAGACAGAAGCTGGTGAATATCAGATTTTCCTAGAAGCATTTGATCCCGACTGTTGTCACACTCAGCAATACGGTATGACTGTAATAATACTGTATATTTACTGACTTTTGCTTTAAACTTGTATATGACTTTAGGTTTTTAGATTTTTGTTAAGTATGGATCCAAATTCCAAAATGCAAAATAGTTCTTAATAAATATGTGAGATTTCAAGGCCACATCTCAAATGGGTTTGCAGCCTGAGATTTCATATATCCAAATCTCATAATACTGGTTGCTAAGCAACCACAGCCATAATCATCCCATAACTTAGATTATTATTATATATGTTGACAAAGCTCACGACTTATTAGAAGTCATACAAAAATCATGAAGACTCAGCTTTAATATATTTTAATAAATACATTCTGCTTTAACTTTTTTTTTTGCAGTCAGTTCAGTGAAGAAACTACAGATTGGAAATCCTTCTGCAAAATAGCATAGAAAACACTGTTGCCATGGTTTTCCTGGTCTTTAGGCTCTGCTACCTGAAAAGCTGAAAAGCTACAGGGCTGGAACAAGACTGGGGGGGGGGGGGAATTGAAAAAAGAACTACAAATGTAAGAGTGAGGATTGTGGCTGAAGATAATTGTTTTTTATAAGGTTGTAATCATGAATGTTTATGGTACAATTTAGTTTGAGCACAATTTGTGTACAAATAAAGCTAGCAAGACAATACACCACTTTGGTGGAGGATTTACTCAGAAACGGCTAATTTCATACATAATTATAAAGAAACACCACATAAAACATTGAATTAAACATGAAATTTTGAAGCAGAAAGACGGAAATGGCATTTTGTAAAACAGCATTTTGTGTTGCAGCGTCTGTGTTGCTTGGCAACCATTTCGCTTCTGAAGAACTATATTGATTGGAGAGAATAATATTTATCAATAACATTACATTTTTGTATCTGTGTGTTTATTTTATGAAATCTTGCCAAGTATGTGTAATAACCGTTTTATAAAAGCAATAAAGCTGGGGCTTCTTGTGACATTGCTTTATTACTTGCATCCTTCAAAAGTTTGAAATAATTAAGATTTTTTTTTTTTTTACTGTTTTTGAAAGAAGTCTCTTATGTCCACCAAGGCTGTATTTCATGAAAAATGCAGTAAATTACGTAATTTTACAATAATTTAAAATAACTAGAAGACATTTTCAAATGTAATTTATTTCTGTGTGATCAAAGCTGAATTTTCAGCGTCATTACTGGCACATTCTGGGCCTGTATTAAGCATTGTCCACTTACGATTGGGTGACCAAAGACCAATCTTGATAACAGCTGTAAATGAGGTCATTAAAGAAAGGGGTAGGGATGCACGATATTGGATTTTGGCCGATATTCGATATGCCGATATTTTCAAACTAATTTTGCCCGATACCAATACCGATATATTTGTATTTTTTTTAGTGCAAAAAAAGCTTATTAAAGCTTCTATTTAGGGCTGAAACAACTAATCGATTTAATCGATTAAAATCGATTATTAAAATAGTTGACAACGAATGTCATTATCGATTAGTTGGTCTGCTTACGTCACGGGGTGCGTTTACTGGTGATTGGTTGAAACAGGCCAATCATGATGCTCTCTGTCTTACATGCGCTGCGCTTCATGAGACACACGCAAGGTCTCTCTCCCTTCGCCGATCTGCCGTGCGCGCAGAGACCGAGATCTTTTTTACAGTCTATGTTTGGAGCACAGTCTCTTCTGTCTTGCATGCGCGCTCTAGATTCCGGGAGTTTGAACTAATTTGCGGGCATCAGGGAGATATCAATCTGCGGATGACTTCCGGATCTTCCGCGAGACTGTCTGTATTTTGTCTCGAGCATCAGGTTGCGCAATCAGTTCGCTCGCAACATAAGTGATGAATTAAAATAGCGCTGCCGCAGAAATAGGTTAAATTAAAACGGTGTTTACAAAGTGAAGCACTAAATTAAAGGCAGTTAATAACAGCAGCAGTAAAAGATTGTTTTTTAGTCACTGTACTCAGTGGTTTTCAGCGAATGCTTGCACTAATGCATAATTTTTTCCTGTCCTTTTAATCAGGCCTGTTAGTTTGCTGCGTACCATTCCGTTCTCTTTTTATAGCATTTTATAGTATTACTATTAAGTAGTGCTGCACGATTAATTATATCGCAATCGCGATGTCAAGACTATGCGATTATATGACGCAAAATACTGCGTTTTTATATGAAATAAACCAATTAGGGCTGTTATATCGCAGCATCTGTTATTTTTTGTCATCCTTTGGCTAGTGTTACATGATCCCGCTCTTATTCATGCGAATGCTTTAAACCATTCAACGAGACAAGTCAAAAGAGAGCGCGCTGCCTGTGAATGTCCTGACTGAAAGACGGACGCGCGCCAGTATCATGAGCATGCACAGACCGCGCGCCAGAATACAGTCTCTTTCCCCTTGAAGTGAACGAACAATAACACACAATTATGCCAAAATATCATTTGTCGAGTGTCTTCATAACATAAGAGCAGTTTTATGATGGTCGTAAAGAGTTGTGAGAGAATAAGGCGCGTGTGAGATCCGCGTCTCAGCAACTCTTAAAGGGCCAGCATCCAATAATGCTTTCTGTCAGTAAAGTTAATCAAAGAACAAAGGGAACAGAGAAAAACACTCACTGTTCTTGACCAAAGAACTTGTGTATCTTTAAATAGGATTTTAGTCCATATAATTTATAATTTATGCAGCGCAGACTGTTTGATAACTTAATTCAATTTCTGTATATGTCCTACCTGTAGACAGGAAGAGCACAGGTAAATATGACATTTATTATGGGTTTATGTGAGGATTGTTTGAAGTTCACTTAAATTAAAATTAAAAGAATTTTTATCCAGACATCAATGGCTTATTGATCAGGTGTTATCAATCATTTAGTTGTTGTTGCTAGTTTGAGTTGAGAAATAGACATTTCAGAATTATCACTAGTCTGTGTGTGCATTTTGCTTAACCAAGCAAGTTGACTCATGAAACCATTTGTTTATTATATCGCATATCGCAATATTGACCTCAATAATCGCAATATGACATTTTGCCCAAATCATGCAGCCCTACTATTAAGTTTTAATTGTTTTTCAAACGCGATCTACTGCGGCTCTACGTTCACACGCTTGTTTACAGTCTTTCTTTATTTATTTGATCAACTATTCTTATAATTCAATTAATCTTAAATAAAAATTAAATGAATTATATATTTGAGATGTTTTTAGTTTATATCTTCACATCTGAACAACATGTCTGTGTAAATTTGTAAATTTTACATTAATCATGGTTGTCAACTTGCCATCAGCAATTATAATTAAAAACAAACAAATATTGATATTAGTAAAACTCAATGTGTGGCTTTTGCACTTTTTAAAGTACACTTGACTTTTACACATAAACACCCTTGTGGCGAGCAGGACGAGGCCTGTGAGACGCACCGGTCTCGCATCTCTCACGGCCCTCGGCCTCGTCCTGCTCGCCACAACCCTGATTTAGGGTTTTATTTAGTTATAATAAACAAAAAATCGAATTGAAACTTTTTATCCGATTAATCGATTAATCGAAAAAATAATCATCCGATTAATCGATTATCAAAATAATCGTTAGTTGCAGCCCTACTTCTATTAAAGTTCTCAGTCAAGAGCAGTGAGTGATTTCCTCTGTGTTTTGTTGTTTTATTAACATTAACGGGATAGTTCTCCCAAAAATTTAAATTGTCATCATTTACTCTCTCAAGTATCTTTCTTCTGTTGAAAATAAAAGTTATTTGGAAGAATGTGGCTAACCAAACAGTTCCTGTACTCCAGTGACTTCCATAGTATATTTAAGCACAAGAAAGAAATGAATACAGGTTTGGAACAACATTAGAGTGAGTAAATAATGACAGAATTTGTATTTCTGGGTGCAGTATCTCTTAAAGGACAAGCGGCTGCATATTATTACTGTCTCTTTAAGAACTGCACGCGACACGTCTAATATACACGCATTTCATTGACAAGCAGATTTTCTCTGTTTGCTTTCACTTTAGACATAACCAACTTTGTTTATGTAAACCTTGTGTGTATTTGACAGTATCAGCACAATAAGACTCGAAAGATTAGTCCAGTATGCAGGCGCTGTGACAGGCTTTTAGTTCCTGTGAGCGTCGGTGTAACGCGCTCAGAAAAGCGGATGTTAGAACAGCGCATCAGCACGTGAATGATATGTTTACCTAGCAAGACTTTGACGCACATGCAAATAATGAACTTTTGTGTATTGCGGTGTCCCGTGAGTGTAACTCTACCTCTGCGTTTACATGTGATGTGATGTGAATGTACGTCGCGTTGTACAGTATTTTGAGATGAAGGCGCCAGAATTGAACTGATAGAATGCACGATACTATGATTTTTCTTCAAAAGCAGATCGTGGAGACAATTTAATCGTCCATGATCAAAAACCGTGAGACGCACACCCCTAGTTGGAAGTTTAAGTTGCTGGCGCTCATGCTTTGTTCGCGGTCGTCACGTGCGCTTAGGAAACACGCGACCCTATCGGCAAGGCTCATCGGCAGAAATATTCATATCGGCCGATGCCGATGATGGCCATTTTAAGCTTTTATCGGCCGATTCCGATGTTGTTCCGAGCATCCCTAGTATTGAAAACACATGATGAAGATGATGATATATTGATATCTGCGCAGACATTTTTTGCTTAGGACCACTCATGCCCAGAATACAATTCACTGCAGTTTCCAGCTGAAATGAACAACAGTGTCTGTAAAACACCAATAAATTTCATTCCTTTTTACAAAAGTTATGATTAATGGTGCAGATTATCGATTAATAAAGACTTATTTTGCACTTGGTTACTCGCATAATACTATGACCCCAAAACTATTTTACCTATAGCCTAGTGCTGCGCATGATTTGTAAACTAATATCTTTTCTTGTTTGCATCTCATAAGCTCCATATGTTTTAGCATTTGTGACATACTAAACTTGTGGAGCGTTCAAGTCCCATGAAACACAAGTCACAATAAAAGAGCTATTAATGGTCTTGGTGTGACTTTTATAATTTGCAATTCTCATCGAAAATTATAAGAATCATAGGACTTTCCATCTTCCTCAAAATACTTTCATTTCTTTTTTTAAAAACCACACATTCCATTCTTTCTCATCAAAATATTTCTTTCACAACCAACACAAACCAAGAAAAAAAAATTGTTCAATGCATTAGTTAACGTTCACTAACAATAATCTTTACAACATGAATTGATCTTGGTTTGTCAATTTACACATTAACATTTCTTAACATTCAAGGTATCCTACATTGACATTACTTAAAAGCATCATTTACCACAAAGTTACAATAAACAGAATTATATTAAAGTTACACAGAAACAATAAAGAATTGTATATACACATATAATCTTGGTTTAATACAATCCAATATCAATAAATGCCAAAAAAGGTGTTGATCATCATTAGTGTAATGCTAACAAATTCAGCATTTATATTAAGGGATGTATTTAGTATGTACAAGATTAGAAAAAAAATTAAAATTAAAAAAGATTAGATAATGTGTACAAAAACATCGTTACCGGTAATTAAATGTTAACTAATACAGATTCAAGCTTTTTTTAAAGTGTTAAAAATAATAGCACCAATTTCTGACCAAACACTTAAATTGAGAATTCAAAGTTGTGAACCAAACAAATATTATTGAAGCAAGTATAACGAGAAAATGCTATTTCAGTCTTTCTACTGCAAAATTCCAAATTTAATTCGGTGTTACATGCAGTTTCTTTGAGATTAATTGTGGAATTCACTAGCAATTTCTGAGTGAAAATTGTTTCAAAGTAAATCCTACACTAAAAAGAAAAAACGCAGGCACACCACTTTTTTGTTTTCCAACCCTTTTCCAACTGCCTCCTCATGGGGGAAAAACAAACAGGGACACTACACAGAGTCAAAAGCTATTGTTTGCATACATCCTATACTGCTAGCGAGAGAGGCTGGCTTGTTTGGACATTTTGTCCTGACACTAAAGGACCACTTAAGTTCTCTGACTTCATTAGTGAGTGGAGCTTTCAACTTGCATACTGCTACTTAAAGCCTTGTGTTGTAGGACTATTACTATTAGAAACCCATATTGTCTCTTTAACAGAGCCTGTTGCTGAGGCCTCTTGGATGGTTTAAGGTATGCAGTGCAGACATAGTGATGTGAATGTATTTCTGTGTGAGTGTGTGTGTGTGTTGGGGGTTGGACAAGGGGTTTTCAAAAAAGAGGGACCACTGAACGTGACATGGATGAGTGAAAGATTTCTAGGCCAAGGACACAGAAAGCCTTTGACAGAGAGAAAGAAAGACAGAGACAGGCTGGGAAAAAGAGTAGAGAGAGTTCATTAGACACAATGCACCCAGTAAATAAAATTACTTACTGCTTCATTCTATAGCCGTTCTAGATTTAGAATGCTTTCTTTAAACACTAGGAACGCCAGCTATTGTGAACACACGAATGAATACAACAGATACCGATTAAAAGGGTAATTTGCCATTACGGACACTAAACACCTTCTCAATGCATATTCTAATCCTGCATTCTCTTAAATTACATTTTTACATCTGACTGATTTTTACACAGCAACCTTCATTTTTCTCTTCAACTTAATATGTCACTAAATGTCAACTAATAAAGACTTATTTTTACGCGGTTCCTTGCACAATACTATGTTATGGCCTCAAAATGCTTTTATCATAGTACATGATTTGTAAACTAATACATTTTGAAGTTTGCATCACATAAACTAGCTACATAAGTTTGACTTTTCTGATGTAGTAAACTTGCTCGATTGCTCACTATTGTACAGCATTGCAGTTGAAATGCAAAGCACTCGGGTACAAGTCCCGTGAAACATCTCTTTTAAAAACTTTCGTAATGATAAAAGAGCCCAAAGACTTGTAGAAGCAAAGGAAATGGCAAGGTTGATTCAGCAAATGTGTTTTTATCTCACGTTTGATTTTGTTAAAGGTACAATATGTAAGATTTTTGTAAAAAAGAAACCACTTGCACAGTGTGATATATTTCGTGTACTTACATTATCCCAAAAATGACAAAAAACTTAAACGTAGATCAAATGAGGCAAGCAGGCTTTGGGACAAGTGGAGAAACAAAACAAGTATCAATATCGGTGTGGCGTTTTCACGTCAAACTAGGCCTTGATCTATCGACAGAGACTCCGCTCATGTATTTTACTAGACAGATAAGCAAATATATATTATTGATTGTACACATACAGTTATATTGCACTTTGTTTGTACTTCAGTAACGTGTTTGATCAAGTCTGGTGACCATGGCAGTGAAATGAAATACATAGCATATGTGTTGCACAAAAATATTTAGCCATTACATGCAAAACTGTGGGTTTGTAAATGTACTTTTAGTACGGTTGTTTTAAACATGTAAAACTGCGCAGCATTAACCCACCAAATCATTTGACAAATAGTACCAGGCTAATATAGCATTACATTTCATGTTACTTGCAGAGAATTCATTACGATGACATAAAATAGTGTGATTAAACGTTCAGATAATACAAAAACTAATTTATTAGCTGATATCTAATTTATATGATTCGTGAATTCCATACATATCTGGATGGTGAAAACGACACCTCCCATCGTTCCACTCTCCTTCATAGCGTCATCAAGCTTCGTCTTTGTTATTGTTTTAAAAAAGCGACCTCTGGTGGTGAAAAAATTACAGATTGTACCTTTAACACTATTGGTTAGGTTAGTGTAGGAGGGTTTAGTGTGCGTTACTTTCAAACGCAATAGAGCATGAACCTTTTAGCGCCACTCGCCAGACATCTCATTTCCAAACTGCCGCAATACATACAACAACTAACATAATAAAACCTTCCCAGCTTCACGTTCATCTGTTTTGGGTAAAACTTAATGCACTTTTAGCACCTCTCACTGGACATTTCAAAACACACAAAAGCAAACGTAATATTTTGCAGAAAAGGCACCACATGTTTTCCAATGTGCCTTGGTTGAGTAAAATAATGAATGGCCCCTCTTTACCATGGTTAAATGTGATGGTGTGCGGATTGAAAATCCAAGTAAATGCTGTCATGTACTTCACAGGGTGAAAATATCAGCACAACAACACATCCCCTTTTTTGAGACAGAACTGGGCAGAGTGTCATGGAGCAGGGGTGAGCAGGCCCGAAACTTTTTTGCCCACTTTATCCCACATTTCAGTACAACAGTAAAGTACTGCCTACTCACCAGTAAAATCAACCAATAAGCTAAAACTGAGTTTTCTTTAAATAGCCATCTGAAAGTTTGGTCTATTTGTTAGCTTGGCACTACCGAACTGAGTTGTCTTTCATGACTTAAGCCCAACAACAATTTTTTTCCGTTTGCTAGCGTATGCGTACAGTCGCACTCATAGCCTTTCAAAGTATACTCCAAAGTATACTTCGCTTATAACGTGCATTTGAAAAAGCAACACACCTCAAGCATTTTTCTAAACATAAGAAGTATTTGTGAACCTCGTCCAACAATAAACAACATTAATAACATGATTTTACTCCAAACTCACTTCATAACGCCAGTTGAGCGTTTGAAAACATCCTTCTGTGAGATGATGTGGCTTCTTACACAGAATAAGGCACACGACATATTTCATAGTATTCTATACAGCGATGAAGGCTGTCAATTAGCAATGAAGTTTATTATCATGAAAATACCAGAGACGGCTTGAAGAACTCAGATAAACCATATATTGTAGTAGTCGTGTGTTTATTAGTCATGTTTCATCAAAGTTTCTGCACGAGAGCACCCTCTGGCTTTCAGATGGAGCAGCATTTACTTCTGATCACAGAGCCATGCTTCACTGACAAGCTGCGCATAAAATAATCACAGCCTTTGCCAAATCGCCTGCAGTTTAATTTCGATTAAATGTGAAGCCCTAGTGAGTACTTTGAACCGAAGTATTTTGGGCTTTATATTGCGCTAAAAACATACCAACTTTTGTCTTTGGGAGTATTCATGTAATCACAGTCAGTTATGTCTTAAGTGAAAGAATAAAATGGGATCCTATTGGATTTGTGCATCCGGTCTTAAAGTGATAGCAGCCTAATATACTTGCTGCAGCCTGTGTCAACAATGTTAATCAAACCACAAAAGACAAAGAAGTCACTCTGTGTGATTTAATAAGGATCCGTATATATCTAATTCATGCACTTAATGTTTTTTTTTTTTTCATTTTACATTTGATTTTTTACAATTTCTGTAGTATTCCTACCTAAAAGCTTTATTTGGATAGACCTACTGCCCCTGAAAACTTCTTGTCCTATTTTTTGTAATTTTCAGGTTTATTCTTATATTAAATGAACAAAGACAAAATGAAATCAAAATAACTATACTGTGATGATACTGTTAAGAAATAAAATAACTCATATGTGAAAAGATTTATCTCCTACCCCTAGGCACATATTTTTTTTCCCCCATTATTTACATGGATCCTCCAAATCAAACAAAAATGGACCATAACTGTCAATTACAGCATCTACTATCAAACATGTACTAACATGTAGACACCATGTTCCTTAAAGGCCCATATTCTAAAATGCCTTTTTAACTTGTGCAACTAGCTCAAGACTCAAGCTTGAGCTAGTTGAGCTTGACACCTTTTTCTTAATCTTAGAAAAAAAGGTTTAGTGGATTTCTATATAGAACCCTGGGTTCTTTACTAAATTTAAAAGAACCCTTTAATGGCAAAAAAAATTTATTCAAGGAGAAATACCTTAAAAGATTGCATAATAATTTCATGTTTAATGGTTTATTTCAATTTTCCCTAGTGTTAAAGTATGCTTACGTGCTGTTTAATTCATAACATATAAATGTAAATAAAAAAAATCATTAAACCAAACTTAATAAATTACAACTAAATCCATAAAATGATCCCAGGATGGGAAGGTTCTATGAAGCACCTGACAGAACTTCTTCTAAAAGTGTATTGAAGTAAAACTAATAAAAACTAAATAAAACTAATAAACCTAATAAAACTAAAACTTGGATGTCTTTTTTTTTCAGTAATAAACAAACATTGTTAAGTTGTTTTGATTGATACTGTGAAGCAGCTTTGATACAATCTGTATTGTGAAAAGCGCTATATAAATATATTTGACTTGACTTGTATTGTATGAACTCTCATGCAGACCTATATATAATAATTACAAAAAAATGTTATAGCCTACAAAAAAAAAACATGACAAACAATTCCTAAGTCACCAAGAGCTCACAGCATTTTGTTTAAATGTAAACTTTTCTCCAAATAAGATACAGAAAACGTCCTCATCGCAATAAGTGTAAACATTTCCGACTCACCTAATGAGATTGCTGATGTCTTTGATATCTGACAGATTATTAGCAGAGGTTAACAGAGATTGGTTGCTTCACTTTTCTGTTTTTTACACTTTATTTTTTATTATTTTATTAAATTTTACAATATTTATTATTTTGATATATTGATTTGTGTTATTCAGAATATCAAAAATCAATTTATCTACATAATAAAAATGTCATATATATATATATATATATATATATATATATATATATATATATATATATAAAATCTCAAGGAGAAGAATTAATTTACTGATTTATTACAAATATTCAAAATCTTTTCATTTGCGTGATGTTGCGTCAATGAAAATGCTTCAACTTGGGCTGTTTTTGACCGCCGGATTCCGTAGGCAATTAAGAGCCCATATATATATATATATATATATATATATATATATATATATATATATATATATATATATATATATATATATATATATATATATGGGCCTATGCATCTTATGAGTAGTTGAATGAGATCATGATATTAGAGCTAATGCCCAGGGGGTTGTGAGAAACCCAAGACATTGCCACACATTTTCACACACTATATAAAAAGCCCATACACTTTAAGCAGGACATCGGTAGTCATATATGCTGCCAGTGACTATGAACGCAACAAACAATGAGGAAGCATCAGCTTAAAAATACACCAAAGAGAATCCTCCTGTAATGAGGTTTCAACATCTCAAAGCAACTAGACCCATTTATGATACACATTTTGAAGTACGTCTTTAACATTAATGACAAAATTGTAAAACCAGTATAAGCAAGTTTAAAGGTCATGCAGAATGTGGATGTTGGTTCGTATGTTGGCTGGTTTGTGCAATGGCACATCAACCTTCATATTTGTTTCCTTAGAAATTAGTCTCTTTCCAACTCAATTTCAGTATCTGATTGGTCAATTCTTCTGCAAAGTTTTGCAAAGAAAGAAAACCCTAGAGTAAAGAAACAAATGATGTCCATGTGACTAACCTTAACTGAATGTGTGAAGTGTCTTAAACTTATAAGGGTTTTTTTTTCCATTAAACAAAAAAAGTTGTGCCCCTAAACAAAACATGATCTAGTACATATCGAACAGTGTGTGAACCTCAAATGCAGTTTCATTTGTCTACATGCTGGATTATATGTGTAGTTTAAACTTCACTGCCAAACAATGCAAAACAGTTTGTGTCATTAGAGATAAAGTTTAATCTTTTTGATAATATTATAGGCTATTATTGAACAAGACATCAAGCTAGCGAAACATTACATTTCAATACGAAAGATTTGTCAGAATAATGTGAATATACTAATAATGTACATAACAAGGCATGGTTAACACATATTGCCTACATATAAATTACACGTGTTACGTAAGAGGTGAAATTGTTTGGAAAGCATACAGTGAATAATGAATCTCACAGAGATTATTCACACTTTTTTGCAATCGCTCCAAGGGTCTTTTGTTTCCTGATATACAGGGGTATCTAGTCGACATTTACAAGGCATTTTCACATACACTGATAGCATTTTCACTGATGCAACACTGTGTAATTGATCTGTGTAATTCTGTCAAAGCTGCGTCCTTGTATTTCTTTATTAAGGCCGAACCTGCGCTTTGAAGTCGCTACATTCCTGCCCGCGTGCAGCGGCTGTTCCAACATGTTGCGAATACAGTGAGCGGCGATGTTGACTTACAACGAAGTGGCGTTTATGCATTTCATAAAAGACGGATGATTTTCAAAAGATAACCTACTTTGCGTGTTATATTGTAGAAACGTCCACGTTTACATCGAAAAGCATCAAGTTCGCTTCAGCCAGGCAGCATTATCGCAAGAAAATTTCTCTGCACGGTCAATTAAATTCTATTTATATAGGCTACATCAACAACTAGTATTAGTTTCATATCTTGGCAAACTGGCCATCGTGGGGTGATTTTCTGCTTTAACGCGGTTTGAATCTATCACGACTCTGTTTTGTTTTGTTTGTGTAAATGTCTGACAACTCTTTGATGATCATACGGTTTAATTCTGTTCGCTCAGACTGTTCTGTAGGCTATTTTTGTTTTGTAGACTGTATTTACAAGGAACGACGTGTTTACTTCTCAAAGCAAATTGCAAAGAACTCCAAAACACTTACCTTCGGCGAGAAGCATGAAAGTTAAAAGACTGCCACAAAGCACCGCAGTGAGCCTCATCGTGAAGAATCCTCTCTTTCGGTCGCGCTGTGTTTTCGCAAATGTTTTTCTTTTGTTTTGTTTGTTTCAAGTATCAGCACCCTTCAGATCAACTGAATTAGATTAAGAACTCTTTAAAAACCATTGTTTAAGGCGTCTGTGATCCCGTTCGGTTACGGGTTAAGTTGAACTACACAGACAAATCAGGACGCCGCAACTCCACCAAGAACCTTGAAATGTTGTTCCACAGTCAGTCGCTGCTGCTTCTGCTGGAATGATCAAAAGGTGCATTGGATTGTACCATGTGTGTTTCAGGGGTAGTTCCTATTCCAGCGCGAGATATCTAGAGGGAAACAGAGGGCACAAATCGCCGTTCCCTAAGAAACTTTTCTAACTTCGCACTCGTGGTTTCTGCCGCTCTGTATGTCCAATGAAAACAACTCCTCCGTGAGATTTTTTCTGGAATACGATTTGGTTGTGACTCGCCACGGAAACTTTGAAGTTCTTTGAACCCTTTTCAAACGGCGGACTAGTGGCCCTTATACAAAAGTGAGGCAATCCAAGTCAAATAAGGAGACGTCAATAGTCCAGTTGACTGTACTTAGCCAACGAACACTGACGCCTTCAATTACTGCTGTAAAGCACGCTTTATCTGCCCAGAATATTGAATGCAAACCACTGGTTCTGTCACAAAAAAAATTATACCTAAATATTCCCGTAAATTAGGCTACTGATGCTATAATCTATCAAGATCTGTGAATATATTCACATCAATGCATGCTAGCCTTTATGTGGTCGCTCTGAGACTTTGTTCAAATTTTCAGATTTAACCTTAAATTGTTAGGCTAGCCTAAATGTCTCATACATATTTTTATTTCTAAATCAGTGTTTTCCCTATTGTTCTTTGTAATCAGTTTTAATGTTGTTTTGACCTCAAATTGGTTCCAAAAAAAGAAGCACACACACTTATACTTATTACTCAAATAATATAGGGATACTTTAAATGAACATACTTAAGTGTGAAGTGATCATAATGTTTTCAGACACTTGAAAGAAAGTGCAATGAAAGGTAGGGCCTATAGCCTATATAGACATTTTATAGCCTACACAAATGAAAATGTATTAACAGTAGGCTACTTCTTGAAAGCAAATTCATTTATTTTGCCTGTGTAGGCCTATGTCCAGATAGTATACCTGATGGGTATGGCAAGCCGTTTTAGCTTTTATTCATTTCCAGGATATGAATTCTTGATATCAACAATTCAATTCTTGATATCAACAATTACATTCTTGATATCAACAATTTAATTCTTGATATCAACAATTAAATTGTTGATATCAACAATTAAATTGTTGATATCAAGAATTACATTTTTGATATCAAGAATTCAGTTGTTGATATCAACAATTACATTTTTGATATCAAAAATTTAATTCTTGATATCAAAAATTTAATTCTTGATATCAACAATTGTATTTTCACTAGTAAAATGTCACCATAGGCTGCCATTCAAAACCAATTGTTGATATCAAGAATTGATTTCTTACTAGTTGAAATTCCAATTTCACATATCAGAAATACAATTATTACTAGTAAAAACCTTTATTTTTGATATCAAGAATTCAATTGTTACTAGTTGAAATGTCTATTCTTGATATCAGCAATTGAATTGCTACTAGTAACAATGTTCATTTTTGATATCAATAATTCAATTTTTACTAGTGACAATTTTAATTTCTGATATCATGAATGTGATTGTTACTAGTAAGAAAGCCATTTTAGATATCTGAAATAATATTGATATCAGAAATACATTTTCAGATATCAAAAATGATAATTTTTACTAGTAACAATTGAATTGTTGATATCAAGAATAGACATTTCAACTAGTGACAATTTAATTATTGATATCAGGAATTCACATTTTTACTAGTAACAATGTAATTATTGATATCAAAAATGATATTTCTACTAGTAAAAAATCAATTCTTGATATCAACAATTAATTTTGAATGGCAGCCTATGGTGACATTTCACTAGTGAAAATACAATTACAAATATCAGCAATTAAATTGTTGATATCAACAATTTAATTGTTGATATCAACAATTACATTTTTGATATCAACAATTCAATTGTTGATATCAACAATTCAATTCTTGATATCAACAATTCAATTCTTGATATCAAAAAATGTAATTGTTGATATCAAGAATCCATATCCTGGAAATGAATAAAAGCTAAAACGGCTTGCCATAGTGGGTGCTTTTGGCAGCCAGTAAAGGCAATAAAGATCACCTGTTAAAGGTGTGTTCCTGGAAAAATGGAGGAAATGGGTTGAATATATATATCAGAGAAGGTCTGATTTTGCTGTTACGTGTAAATAAAAGGAGATTATTATATAGATAGATGTGTATACTATGGTATGTTTGCATACATTATATATATATATATATATATATATATATATATATATATATATATATATATATATATATATATATATATATATATATGTGTGTGTGTGTGTGTGTGTGTGTGTGTGTGTGTGTGTTTAATATCTACATGCATATAGATGTATGTTTATTTTTAAAATACTGACTTTAATGAAAGTCGTTTGAGTTTATTCTGGATGGAATTTAATTAGGCCACATGTTCTCTCCCCGGATGTAGTTACTATTTTTACCTTTTATTCTATTTTTATTTATTAATTTATTCATTGTTTTGTAAAAAAAAAAAAAAAAAAAAAAAGGAAAAAATGCTATACTTACCAAATCTGGAGTACAATTTACATCTAAAACATATAAACAACTAACAACTGGATAAGACACCTTGAGGGCAAAACACAAATTGTATCACCTTTGGGAGAACTGTAACAATGCAACTTCCAAGGTTGTGTGAAGCACATGGTGTATAACAAACAATGAATATTTCATAACATCATATTTTTGTCCTGTGTTTATGCAAACTGTCTCTTCCTTTCATGTCAACCCCATCTATAAGAGGAACTCTCAGAACTCTCATTACAAACTAAATAGAAAATCCGATGGCCAAATTGTCTGGAAATGGTTTCTACAAATATGGCGGCTAAATTATGACTTTTTATCTTCAGTTGCAATTTGCAAATATACAATATATCATGGCATTAGCTCTAATCAATAAACTGTATAACGAGAGTCTACTTCATGCATTTACTGTTTTTTTGTTTTTTACAATTTCCCCCTTCTCCCTGCAGTTATCTTTCCACTTTATTTGCTGTTTACCATTAAAGGTGCTCTAAGCAATGCTGGGTTATGTCACTTCTTGTCAGGGTTCTCAAGTTTTATCAAAAGCTTGGAGTGAGATCACATGCGGTTAGGGGAGGAGCCCTAATGGAGCCCCGCCCCCGCCCATCCCCGCCCCCCAATTTTACCCATTGTTCATAATTAACCAGCACAAATTGAAATTATAACAATTGGTAAATCTGATAAATGACAGAGCAATTCATCACATCAAATATACTCTTTAATGTTATATTTCAAAATTACAAATATACAAAAATTACAAAAATATAACAAATTGCTCCAAACAGTTTGGAAAAACAAATCTTTTTTGCAGTTTGAATTATTGTGAGGTGGGACATTGTGAACAAATGGACATATTAGAGTATGTGTGTGTGAGTGTGTGTTTGTGTGTGTGTGTACACAAGAGTACACAATCTAGCTTATGAAATGTGTTTTGTGTTGTAAATGTTTGTTGCACATTTTGATGCCTTGCAACCTTTTTAGGGGGCTTACCCTTTGGTGCCCAGAATGATAAAATATATTTTTGCTTTTTCCCTGACATCTTTGAAAAATACAAATGCAATGGCAATGATTAGCCTAATGTATGTTTTGACAGGATATAAAATATTACCCAGAGCACTTTGCTTTAATACATGTAGCCTTAATGTAACTAGAAAGACTATTAATACAGTATAATATATAATTTAAAATAAAATGAAGAAATGCATCTTCATTCCTTCCCATACCCACTAACATTTCCCTTAGTTTCAGATAACGTAAGCTAGCCAAACTTAGCCAAAGCTTCTGGCCTGGTTGCAAAGTAGTTGTAGAGTTGTAGAGACTGCATCAATAATGTATAGGATGGGCGATGGGCTATATATTAAATCTTCTAGCCTAAAAATGTTAGACGAGCTTTCTTCCAATTTACCTTCTCCATCACGACGTGTGTTCGCGCGATGTTGTTGGTTACCTAGTAACGAACGTACGGAGGCCGAGAATGTTCCGTCAACTTCCGCGTATTCGCGGCTTCACGCATCTATGATGCCTAGCTAGTAACGAACGCAATCTGGCCGAGATACGTGCTGGCGGCAGGAAACTTCACTTTGTGTGCCTGCGCCTCGAATACAACGTTATATATAAAGCTCGCAGGACAACTTGGTTGGCATTCCTTTTCAGCGTGAGAAATACACGGTGTGGCGTGTGAGCGTGTGAACTAGTTGAATTGCGTGTGTCTCACGGCCAATGCGTGAGACTTGAGATCCCTGTCTTGTTGACGTTCAAAGTATTGTCAAACAAAACAATACATTCTCATCCTTTCGGGTCATATAGGTGACACCATATGTTGGTCTTAATGATCATTCATTCATTTTGTGTTTCTTTAGTTATTTGCAGTGCGTTAACGCCATCTACCGAACACTTGTGGTAATGACAGGTTTGGTGTACTGTTTCTATTTCCTGTTGTATTCTCGTTTGGAACGAGATTAGTGTTTAGTTAGTACACGACTTTTCCGGAACGAGCTGTACTCCGTGTTGTGTACATTCTGCTTTCAAGTTTCTTCAAACCCGCTCAGTTGTGTTTTCCATCGAGGGCAATGCCGGTGAGTAGCACTGTGTGTAATATTAGGCGTTTTCTTAAGATGTGTAAGAAGAAAATTAACGTGTTGCCGCGAAGTGTAGATTCCTCTGTTTCTCGTGTAATGGCAGCTCTTGCTTAGTAGAAAACGATGTATGTGTTGCGGTTTTGGAAATGATTGAAGAAGACAATTTGAGTTAATAGATACTTTTATTTGTGTTTACAGTTTTACAGCTTGTTTTTTTGCACTGCTGTGTGTGAAATAAAGGAGAGGAGAAAAAGGATAAAGCATCATCTCATTTCTTTGTTCACCTCACCTGGCTGTTTATACGCACTGGATAGCTAAATACCCATACGGTTAGTGAGGCCATTACAGTAAAACGGCAAACCCTCGCCTGTCGAGAAGAAGACAGAACTTCAACTGCTAAAAAGAAAAATAAATAAATAATCTTGTTGCCCGCCGAGACGACGCCAGTAACCTGCTCTCATCAGGCCTGCATGTGACTTGCCGATTCCCCTGCTCCATAAGACATGGATTCTCCGACAGAAATGCAAATTCCCACTGGTGAGACTGATGCAGAAGCTGGTGACTGGGAGGTGAGATCAGAGCTATTTGCAACAAGCTCTGTCCGTGCACCATCTCAACACGGATCAACATGCAGCTCACGAAAGAGCATGGCGCTAGCAACCGCTAAAGCCAGAGCTCAAGCAGCCAGAACCAAAGCAGCCTATTCTGAAAAGGAAATGGCACTGAAACTTCAGAAAGCTGAAGCAGAACTACGAACTGCCAAAGCAGAGGCTGAATTGGAGGCATTGTGGTGTAGAAAAGAAATGGAGGCTGCAATAGCTGAAGCAGCAGTTCTTCAAGCAGAATTAGATGATGACAACAGCCTCAGGGAACCGGAGTCAGAAATGATCCAAAGGTATTTCACTGCAAAAAGCGTGCCACCGCAGAGAGATATAAAACAAGAAAGCTATAATACTCCAACGCAGCCAGCCATAAGACCTACAGTACAGCATCCCACAACATCGCCTGCAGAGTTACCGACACACCCACCAGCAGAGTCCCGGAGACCGATACCAGCCTCAAGACGGCTGCCACCACCGTCACAGGTACCACTACAGCCACGGCAGCCATCCATGTTACATGCTAGTACGTATTGCAGCCCACACCAAGCCAGCAACCAAGCATGGCAGAGAGGAAAAGACCATGGGCTACCCAGTCCTGCTCCACGCCCTACCTCGCCTCGCCACACGTCTGCTCAAGACGGACACAGCTCCCCGACTGCTGACCTGGCGAAGTTCATCGCTAGAAACCAGATCGTCTCCACAGGGCTGATGAAGTTCGACGATAAGGCAGAGAATTACTGGGCGTGGAAAGCTTCATTCTGCAATGTCATAGACAATTTAGGCTTGTCGGTAGCAGAAGAGACAGACCTTCTGATTAAATGGCTCGGCAAAGAGTCGTCCGAACAAGCATGCAGGCTCAGAGCAGCCTACATCAGAGACCCCCAGGGTGGCCTCCGAGCTATCTGGCAGCGCATTGAAGAGTGCTATGATACCCCCGAAGCTATTGAAGGGGTGCTATTCGCCAGACTGGAAAGCTTCCCGAGAATCTCCAACAAAGAGCCAGCCAAGCTACCGACTTGTTACAGGAACTGCACGCAGCAAAACAGGATGGATTCCTTCCAGGACTAACTTACCTTGACACTGCTAGAGGAGTAGCCCCAATCATAGAAAAGCTCCCGTATAATCTACAGGAGAAGTGGATGTCCTACGGCTCTCAGATAAAGCAACAGCATCAGATTTCCTTTACCCCATTCGGCGTATTCGTCGAGTTCATCCAGAACCAAGCTAAAGCAAGAAACGATCCCAGTTTCAGAGTCACCATGCCACATCTGCCTGCCACAAATAGAGACAAACCCAAAAGCAACCAGAGTAGAGTCAACAAGTCGGTTGCAGTTCACAAGACTCAAGTCGCAGAGTACAGCCAGAAAAGTGAGCCTGAAGCTGACTCTCTAGATCTCACCAAGCAATGCCCAATCCACAAAAAGCCCCATTCATTAGGAGCATGTAGGAGCTTTAGAGACAAATTGCTAGCTGACCGTAAACAATATCTCAAAGACAATTACATCTGCTACCGCTGTTGTGCTTCAACCACACATATTGCAAAGAACTGTGACAAAACCATAACATGTGCAGAATGTCAGAGCATCAAACACGTCGAAGCTATCCATCCAGGTCCATCACCATGGAAAGCAAAGCCACCCCCATCTACGTTAGAGAACGGCAGGGAGGGCAGTGAGGATCAGCAGCCTCCAGAGACGGTCTCCTCCAGGTGCACTGAGGTATGCGGTGAGGGTATGAGTGCTAGAGGTTGCTCCAAAATATGCTTAGTTAGTGTCTATCCACAAGGCCAGAGAGAAGCAACAACTAGAGTGTATGCTATCATTGATGAGCAAAGTAATAAATCCCTTGCACGCACAGCATTCTTTGAGATATTCAGCGACAATAGCACTCCATCTTCGTACACGCTCAAGACGTGTGCGGGCAGCATAGAGACTTCTGGAAGGAGAGCTTGTGGCTACATGCTAGAGTCACTGGACGAAAAGACTTGCGTTCCTCTTCCCGTCCTCATCGAATGCAATGAACTTCCGGACAACAGGTCTGAAATACCAACTCCCAGTGCAGTTTTACATCACCCTCATCTGAGGGGCTTAGCCAGTGAGATTCCTCCATTAGACTCCAGTGCCCAGATACTGCTGTTACTAGGGAGAGACATTTTGAGTATACATAAGATCAGAAAACAGATCAACGGCCCCGACAATGCCCCATTCGCTCAAAAGCTAGACCTAGGCTGGGTGGTGATCGGCGATGTGTGCCTCGGCACAGCACACCGCCCCTCATCAGTCACTTCCCTCAAAACATGTATCTTGGGAGATGGCCGCCTCAGCTACCTCACACCCTGCTCTAGCCACCTGTGTGTGAAAGACCCTCCACACAGCCATTCAGTCCTTCATGATTCTCTATCTCAGCAAGCCGCCGTTTGCACTGCTTCTCTGCTGCACGGAGATGACCTGAAGTTCTCCGTCTTCCACTGCACCGACAAAGATCACCAACCTGCTCCGTCCATCGATGATCTCAACTTCCTGAGGATTATGGATACTGAGGTATGTCAAGATAGCACTCAAAGCTGGGTCGCACCCCTACCTTTTCGGACCCAGAGAGAACGTCTGCCAAACAACAGAGACTATGCCATGAAAAGACTCAAGTCAGTCTGCCACACACTAGAGAAGAAACCTGCCATGAAAGAACATTACATGGAGTTTATGCAAAAGATGGTTGACAGTCAACATGCAGAGATTGCCCCCGTCCTCCAAGAAGGACAAGAAAGTTGGTATTTGCCATCCTTTGGCATCTACCATCCCAAGAAACCCGAACAGATTCGAATAGTGTTCGATTCAAGTGCTCAGTATGAAGGGGTTTCACTGAACAGTGTCCTGCTCAAAGGCCCAGATCAGAATCAGACCTATTAGGCATCCTCATCAGGTTTAGGGAAGAGAAAATTGCTGTGACCGCAGATATTCAACACATGTTTTACTGTTTTGTTGTCAAGGAGGAGCACAGAGACTACCTGAGGTTTCTATGGTTCCGCGACAATAAATGGGACAGTGACGTTGTAGACTACAGAATGCGTGTGCATGTGTTTGGTAACACACCGTCTCCTGCTGTAGCAATCTACTGCCTCAGGAGAGCAGCGAAAGAAGCAGAATCTGAATTCGGCTCTGATGTCAGAGCGTTCATCGAGAGAGACTTTTATGTTGACGATGCTCTGAAGTCGTTTGCAACAGAGTCCGAGGCCATCAGCTTGGTAAAGAGGGCACAGGAGATGCTCTCCCACAACAACCTCCGGTTGCACAAGGTTACGTCAAACAGTTCAGCTGTCGTGGCCGAATTCCCCCCTGAAGACCTTGCAAACAGTATTAAAGACCTGGACTTTGCCACAAATAACATCCCTGTGCAGCGTAGCCTGGGTATCAGCTGGAACCTAGTCACAGATACATTCCCCTTTCAAGTACAGCGAGACGACAAGCCTTTCACACGCAGAGGCGTGCTCTCAACCATGAACAGCATCTTCGATCCGCTCGGCTTTCTCTCACCTATCACTATACAGGGGAGATCGTTGCTGAGAGAGCTGACCATAGAAAACGGTGAGTGGGACACGCCATTACCTGGACACCTCCAAACAGAGTGGGTGAGATGGAAGTCTTCCCTCCAATGCCTTCAAGACATAAAGATCCCCCGCTGCTACACATCTCTTTCCACCTCTGCAGCAAGCAAGAGAGAGTTGTGTGTGTTTGCGGATGCTTCAACCAAAGCAATCGCAGCGGTGGCCTACTTGAAGGTGACCGATGAACATGGACGCTCCGAAGTCGGATTCATTCTTGGCAAAGCAAAACTGGCACCAGTGAAGGAGACTACAATCCCCAGACTCGAACTCTGTGCTGCAGTCCTTGCGGTTGAGATAGACTGTTGTGAGTAGCATGGACTCACACATGAACTCTGTCAATTTCTATTCTGACAGCAAAGTTGTGTTAGGTTATATTAACAATGAGCAGAGAAGATTTTATGTTTATGTAAGCAACAGGGTCCAACGCATCAGACAAGCAACGTCCCCCCAACAGTGGAAGTATGTCTCCTCAGAGCTCAACCCGGCCGATCATGGCTCCAGATCCGTTGCTGCTGCATCATTGGGAGACATCAACTGGCTGACCGGACCCGCCTTCTTGTCTGATAAGCCTCCAGTTGATCATCAGTCACAGTTTGATCTAGTTGACCCAGAATTAGACTCTGAGATCAGACCTCAGGTCGCAACGCTAGTCACTGAAATCACACAGCCCAGCTTAGGAACTGAACGCTTCGAGCACTTCTCAAAGTGGACTTCTGTGTTAAGAGCACTTGCGGTCTTGATTCACATAGCCCAGTGTTTCAAACAAACTGACAAAGACAACACATGCAGAGGATGGCATACTTGTAAGAAAGCAATCACGCCAGAGAACCTGGAAAAAGCAAAGAAACTACTGATCAAGAACATGCAGCAAGAAAGATATCCTAGTGAATTCAGTAACATTCAGAGTAAGTCAGATATTCCAAAACAGAGCAGCATTACAAAGTTGTGCCCAGTGGTTGACAGTTTTGGACTTCTCAGAGTGGGCGGACGCATCAATCAGTCTGGCCTTGAGATAAACCGCACCAATCCCCTCATCATCCCAGTTCAGCACCACCTAACAACTCTCATTGTGCACTACCATCACGAGCAGGTAAAACACCAGGGCAGACACTTCACAGAGGGGGCCATCAGGGACGCTGGACTGTGGCTGGTGGGTGGAAAGAGATGTATCAGAGGCACTCTGTCTCAATGTGTCACCTGCAGGAGACTGCGTGGCAAGCAAGAGCATCAGCTGATGGCAGATCTGCCTGCAGACCGGCTACAAGCTGCCCCACCGTTCACGTACGTTGGCTTGGACGTGTTTGGCCCATGGGAGGTTATCAGCCGTCGGACGAGAGGTGGACAAGCAAACAGCAAAAGGTGGGCAGTAATGTTCACCTGTCTGTGTGTGCGTGCTGTGAACATTGAAGTGATAGAGACATTGAGTGCATCTAGTTTCATAAATGCTCTACGGAGATTTTTCTCCATCAGAGGCCCTGCCGCACAGATTAGGTCTGACAGAGGCACTAACTTTACTGGTGCTTCAAAAGAATTGAATCTGGAAGATGACGTAGACATGCAACGTTACCTACAAGACCAACAATGCACATGGATTTTCAACCCCCCACACGCCTCCCATATGGGAGGGGCCTGGGAGCGACTTATCGGGGTGGCCCGTCGCATCCTAGACTCCATGTTCCTGCAGCAACGCTTCTCTTTATTGACGCACGAGGTCCTCGTCACACTCATGGCAGAGGTTTGTGCAATTATGAATGCGAGGCCCCTGCTGCCTGTGTCAACTGACCCTGAGAACCCTCTCATACTCACCCCCTTCCATGCTTCTGACACAAAAGACAGGAGTCCCGTTGTTGCCTCCGCCTGACTTTGGTCAGGCAGAGATCATCCGTCACCAGTGGAAGCTGGTACAACATCTCGCAGAGACATTTTGGCACAAATGGCAACGTGAATACCTGAGCACTCTGCAAAGTCGTGCTAAGTGGCAGGACAAAAGGCCTAACTTGCGGGAAGGAGACGTCATCTTGATGAAAGACAATGCAGTGCCAAGGAACCACTGGCCAATGGCAGTGGTCATCAAAACTTTTCCCAGCAGAGATAATGTTGTCAGGACTGTAGATATCAGAGTGATTCGCCACGGCACTCCTAAAGTGTTTAAAAGACCAGTAACTGAACTTGTCTTACTTTTCTCCCCTAAACAGGATGTTACTTGTGTTTAGGTAAAGTGTATGCATTTAAAAGGTAATAGATGTGGTATCCTTAAGATCAGGGTTCCCCAAACTCGGTCCTGGAGGGCCACTGTCCCTGCAGAGTTTAGCTCCAACCCTGATCAAACACACCTACCTGCGAGTTTCTACTGATCCTGAAGACCTTGATTAGCTTGCTCAGGTGTGTTTGATCAGGGTTGAAGCTAAACTCTGCAGGGACAGTGGCCCTCCAGGACCGAGTTTGGGGAACCCTGCTTAAGATACTAGGCAGGGAGTGTGTTGGTCTTAATGATCATTCATTAATTTTGTGTTTCTTTAGTTATTTGCAATGCGTTAACGCCATCTACCGAACACTTGTGGTAATGACAGGTTTGGTGTACTGTTTCTATTTCCTGTTGTATTCTCGTTTGGAACGAGATTAGTGTTTAGTTAGTACACGACTTTTCCGGAACGAGGTGTACTCCGTGTTGTGTACATTCTGCTTTCAAGTTTCTTCAAACCCGCTCAGTTGTGTTTTCCATCGAGGGCAATGCCGGTGAGTAGCACTGTGTGTAATATTAGGCGTTTTCTTAAGATGTGTAAGAAGAAAATTAACGTGTTGCCGCGAAGTGTAGATTCCTCTGTTTCTCGTGTAATGGCGGCTCTTGCTTAGTAGAAAACGATGTATGTGTTGCACTTGGTTTTGGAAATGATTGAAGAAGACAATTTGAGTTAATAGATACTTTTATTTGTGTTTACAGTTTTACAGCTTGTTTTTTGCACTGCTGTGTGTGAAATAAAGGAGAGGAGAAAAAGGATAAAGCATCATCTCATTTCTTTGTTCACCTCACCTGGCTGTTTATACGCGCTGGATAGCTAAATACCCATACGTTTAGTGAGGCCAGTACACACCATATGACATTTCGTCGAAATCTTACGCACATGGCATCCTTTAGCTTCAATATAACACGCACTGTTATGGGTAGGTTTAGGTCTGGGGTAGGGTTACGGTTATGACGCCTTGGGATCTGCGTCTCATATTGACGCTAAAGGATGCCATGTGCGTCGGATTTAGACGAGCGTCACCTGTCTGACGCCTTGGGTTCTGCGTCTCATATTGACGCTATAGGATGCCATGTGCGTAAGATTTCGACGAAATGTCAAAAGCGTCACATGTATGACGCCTTGGGATGAGAACGGGCTGAACAAAACTGAGGCTAGCTAGAACTTCCCTCCTCCTCATCCCGTCCCCTCCCCCTGTAGTTTTACTGATACTTCTTTCAAGGTGTAATGTCGCCAAGTGAGATAAATGCTTTCATATAATGCAAAAAAACACGATAAAATGTTTCGCCACCTGAGGTTATAACTTCAGCTCCCATACAGGACGCAATAATAGCAAGATAACGTTAGCTTCAAATTTAGTCAAAGCTGTCAATAGGCTATGAAACATTCAATTTTATAATAAATAGTTGGTGAAAACAATCATTCACACAAACTGTCGCTCTACTGTGAGTTTGCTTGATTATTTACAATAGAGATCGATAGCTAGCTACTAGAAACCTATATTTTGTATTCACCAAAGTTAGCGCTGACTGCATTGTTCTAGCTAATTATATCCTTGTGTTTGTTAGGCGAACATGAAAGTCTATTTAGAAAAACCAAACTGGATTTACCCACCTGTCCAGCAAAAACAGAGCTAACGTTACCTGAATGTCGGATTGGAAGCCCTTCTGCCGGCGGAGTTCTCACCACCTTTCAAAGGCTTTTCCAGTGTAAATTCGGGCATGCGTTCCTTCTCCTTTTCCGTCTTCTTTGTATTTTTGCAATCTGTTCATCAGAACGTCGTCTCTTTGGTCGTGTGTCGGCCATATCAAACTTAAAGAGTTAAAATTCTAACTTCCCTCTTCATGCTTCTCTCCTCCACACCCCCCATGTACGCTCACCAGCCCCACCCCCAGGCTGGAACACTGTTTGTTTTGTTTCGTGGAGCGGGTTGCCCCAGTTTTTTTTTTGTTGCTGTCTGTGGAGCCTGGGCTGTCTACAGAGACCGCATTTTTTACAGTGTGTTCAGGGGACAGGCAGCTAGCAGATAGTGAGGAGATGTTTGCTGTATGTGACAAAAAATGTCTTGGCCTAAAAAACGCGTGACATCGCTTAGAACACCTTTAAGCCTGTTTTACTGTGTTATTTAGCTTTCCCTTTTGAATTTAAGCAGATTTGGGTTTGGTTCACTAGTGCACACACAAGCATAACATTCACACACCACTGTTATTTTAGTGTATTGTATTGTTATTTTTATCTTCAGTTTATAATTTTAGTGCTCCAACTTAAACTTATTTCAGTTTAATACCAAGGAAAATTTTCTAATTTCCGTGTAGATTAAAGGTGCATGAAGAGGTGATCTGGGAAATGCTAACTTTAGCTGGCTAGCATTTAAAGCATACGATCCCACCCTCCCTGCAAATCGCCTTCCAAAGCCACGCCTCCTCCAAAACACATGAACAAACCAGAGGCAAAATTATTTGATTACATCATGTGTCATTCAACGGTGAGAGTACAGTGAGTAACAGTTCTACAATTACAAACATAAACAACTGTTTGCCAGCCATTCTCGCTCTGTCTGCACAGTGTACATGAAATGTGCTGATGACGTATGATGTCTGCATGAACAGGCTGCACAGTGGTCGTTGTCTGACAGGGAACACGTACGTTATCATCTCATTCGGACCGAATGGAATGACTGAACGAACATTTTATGATCCTACGCCTTCCACAGACAATATATATAAAAATACATTTAGACTGCTGAACATAGTGATTGCTATCAGGATATGAGGAGACTTTCAACCAGCAAAGCAAAAAATTAATTGTAGAGAATCACCTATTGCAAGTTTTTCAACGAATTGTTTTATTTTGTTTTATGTTGGCTTTATATCAATTAAAATAAATGTTTTAATAGCTTTAGTAATGACCCTGATTCACACCAACCAAAACTCTGATTGTGCTGAGCAATTTTAAAAAAAAAATCTTTACCAGCAGTGTTTCTTTACTGATTCCATTTCTGGACTGATGTTAATCAAAAGTTTTGCCGTGATAAATTGAACACAGTCTGTTGTGTGATGTCTGCAAGTCTTTTTGAAGGAATTGCATATTCAGAAGCCATCTGTTTTATCAAGGACACGCCACTACTTTGCAAAGACTAGAATAACATTTACAGGATGAATATTAAACACTGTTGCAACACCATCTGTTTCTCTGTGGAGGTGTGTTGACACTATGTTTAAAATAATTCTGGTAGCACTTTATTTTACAGTCCGGTGTACTTAATATAATAACTAGGAATTAACCTGAACCTTACCCTGAACCCAACCTTAGTTCATATTAAGTTCAAATAGTTACCTTATATTATGCCACACTTTGTTTTTGTTTTTGGGGTGAACTACTTTTTTTTTTTTGCTTTTTTTTTTTTTTTGCTGATAATACAATATAATACTTTATCTTTACCTGAAACTTATTTGACTGAATAACAAAAACAATCAAGGCCATCCATGCAGGGTGTTTCCCTGTAGGGACACTGATGAATTGAATAGAAAATTCAGCTTTGCATCACAGAAATAAATTATACAATATCAATTATTTCCAGGATTTCACAAGATGTATAGATATTTCACAGTAAATTACATTATTATCTCTTCACAGGCTTTAACTGTGATATCTCACAATGGCCTACCACATTCAGTATTTATTGTGAAAATAATGCAGGCTGGGCAATTATAGGAAATTACTCTAAATTCAGTTTTTCCAGTGAGCTGACATCTGAGCTCTCTTGTTTCCTTCGTGGTCTCATACGACGGATTCAGCGGTAAGTGTTGAACTGTAAAATTTTGTCAATTGAATGACATTTTTTTTATGATAGCGCGTGTGATTTTAAAGTGTTAACCAAATAGCGTTAGTTGTTTTTTGTTTTCACACTTATGTATGCATTTATTTTCACATGTATTTACAGTTTTTTACAATCACTTTGCTACTATTTTCAGAACCTTGATGTCATTTTTCAAAACTCTAGACACAAAACTCAAAACGGTTATCAATTGTCACACAGGCTGTCTAATGTTCAAAACATTGCATTGTGGATTCACATCTTTTAAGAAATCTTGCACTTGCTCAATCATTGGTTCAAAAAACAAATTTACTGTAAAATACCATTGAAACATAACTATAGATCCCACACACAAGCAACCGATAGTTTCACTGTGTCATTGTTCGTACAATCATTAAATATTGTAGAACAAAATAGGTGATACAGGTTTCATTATGGTACTACATGTACAGTAAATACATCTCTGTAAAAGTACTGCAGTAGTAGAGAGAATACAGACAAAGTGGAATCATTGAACAAAGTTTGTAATATATTGATGCAAAACACTACAGTACACTCTAAAAATGCTGGGTTGTTTCAACCCAAAGTTGGGTCAAATATGGACAAACCCAACACTCTAAAAATGCTGAGTTGTTTTAACCCAACTTTGGGTCAAATATGGACAAACCCAAACGTTGGGTTAAAAATGTAATTAAAAAATGTAACCCAATGGCTGGTTTTGTCCTTTTTGACCCAAAGTTGGGTTAAAACAACCCAGCATTTTTTAGAGTGAAATGTTGGGTTAAAAATGTAATTTAAAATTTTAACCCAACTTCAACTTTCACCTGTACATTTTTTAATTACATTTTTAACCCAACATTTGGGTTTGTTCATATTTGACCTAACTTTGGGTTGAAACAACCCAGCATTTTTTAGAGTGTACAATCACAACATAGGTTTATTGGAATCAAAGCAAAAATATAAAATATTAGGCTACATCCATGGATATTGTAGTCTAATTGGTTCATCCACGCTAATTGGTGACAATTAATCTCGTTTTCTTGAAACTTTCATTATTTACTGTAAACATGGAATATTGTGTGTCTGTTTCCATACACTATTACAGTTTTTCTGAATTGCTAAAACACATTTCTTGAAACCATCACTCACTTTCTCAAAACCTTAAACACAAACCCAAATTTCAAACGACATTCACAGAACCTTTGACTCTTCTGGCAAAATCAAACAATTGCCTCAAAACCATTTTATCTGTGCTCAAAATCAAACATTGCTCTCAGATCATACACACAGCGTGTCAAAATTATAAACACTACAGATAATTCATTAGACACTACATAAAAAAATGAAGAACACAGAATCCAAAGCATGCAGTTACAGAAAAAAAGTTATATTGTTATATATTTGTTATACTGTAACAAAGTAAACAAATTTTGCAATTATGTACAAAAGTATAGTAATCACAACTTACAGTGAATGAGGTGAATAAATTGTATACTGTATCCACTGCAAGTGTAGTATTGTACTTACAGTTTTTTACAATTGCAATGACAGATTTTTCAATACTTTTAACAATTTTCCAAAACTCTTAACACAGTTAGCACTACATCCGTCTCTGTAAGCTATACTATTAACACCTTTCTTGTTGCTTTAACACAAAATGCATACAATTAACACATGATTTCCATTACACGAGAGTAGATGTTAAAACTTCATGCTGATTTGTACTTGGCTTTCGGCAAGATAAGCAACACTAAGACGTAGCTTTACAGTAAACTATGCTTCACCCATTTACGCTTCTTTCCATATGGTGGTGTGACTCCCCTTCTGTCCAGCGTTAACGACTGCAGTGTACTTGGCGCGTCAGCACACACGACGGCTGCAACTACAGTGTGGTCTCCCTAGTGGACCAGCACGACAACTGTCTGGATTGAGCCAAGTAGGGGAAAACTCTAGGGTCTTCAAGTGGGCACCTTCCGTCCTCAGTGTTTCGTCGACTAGCCCACGACACCTCAAGAGGGCTCGACAGTGACTCTGGCGTCCCAGAGTCACCCCCCTCCGTTCTCCACTCAACTCAGCCCAGCTTACTGACCTCTACATCCCTCCTGCTGCTGAGACCTAACCACAATCTCACAATCTCTCCGCAACCCAACCATACGCGCCAACCCGTTTAACTAAGGCTGTCGAGCCCCACTGGTGCGTTAATATGCAGTTTCAGTGGCAACGGTTCCGTATGGCATACCACCTACCGCAATAACACAGTATCTGCCCAACCACCCGTCATTCACGCAATATACACAGGAACGTAATGACTGTAAATACTATACAACCTATACAAATAAACCAACAGACTCTTCAAGTTTTCAAGAATTCTACGAAACCGTAGCGTGGCAGCCCGTACACAGCCAGCCAGAATCTTTCCGTCTCAACCACAGCCAGTTGCTGCTCCTTTCTGCTGCTTCAGATAAGCTCTTTACTGTGCGACGCAACTCTTGGCCACTGAATCCGACGTCTCTGAGGAACCGGGTTGTAGAGTGTGCCACAAAACCTCGACAACCCACTTCCACTGGATAAACCTGGACTCTCCATCCTCGCTGTTCTGCTTCAGCGGCCAGATGAGCATACCGCAGTTTCTTCCTCTCATATGCCTCATTTACCAAATCCTCCTATGGCACTGTTAACTCTATCAGTTGAACAATGCGTGCTGATCCAGACCACAAAACAATATCTGGTCGTAGGTTAGTGGTGGCAATCTCAGGTGGAAAAATAAGCCGTTGATCAAGACAGCCAGCATCTTCCAGTCCCTAGCGGCTTCCAGTTGTCCTGGGCGAGAATTGGTGTTAACACCTTTTCTTGGTGGTTGCTTGCCTGGGCGGAGGAATATTGTCTGCTGCCTGTAATGTTTTGCTAGAACAGGCGTCAACGTATTGGTCATACTATGCTTGCCTTCCAATGCTAAAGCCAAACATCGCAATACTTGGTCATGGCGCCAAGTAAACCGACCTTGGCTAAGCGCCACCTTACATCCCGTCAAAATGTGCCTTAATGTGGCAGGTGATGAACACAAAGGACAAGAGGGATCCTCTCCTACCCAGAGGTTTAGGTTCTGCGGTGATGGGAGAACATCATATGTTGAGCTAATAAGGAAACTGATCCTACTCTCTTCCATTGACCAAAGGTCTTGCCAGCCCATTTTGCATTGTTCCACACTCTCCCATCTCATCCACTCTCCCTGCTTGGCCTGGGAAATGGCCTTTATACACCTCATCCTCTCCTTCTGCTTTCGCACCTCGTTGACTACCAGCTTCCTCCTTTGAGCTGGGCCTGCCTTGTGCCATTTAGGAGGAGCTAAACTGAGCCCAAGACCCCCTCTTACATGCTGTACCTGTCCCACGATATCCCCAATTTGAAGGTCAGCCTTTGCCTCTACTACAGATTTCTTTGCTGACCACTTTCTACCCGTTTTTAACACATGGGGCTGCCTCCCTTACACATTTGTCGCGTGACTCTACTAAGTGTCACGGTATACAAGTTCATTGCTTCCTTCTCGTCTCGTGTTTATGTTGTTGTATGAAAGCACGTGTGTAGTGGGCGTGAATGGGTGTCATTCCTTGATCCGCTCCAGCTGATCGTCATTACATCACCAGCTGCAATCGATCTCATCTCACCATATATTCTCACAGTTCTCTCATCTCCATTGTCAGATCGTTGGATGTTGTCTCTCCGTGTGGTGTTCCAGTTAGTCTCCTTGTCTGTTCCAGTGTTCGTGTTCGTGTTCGTGTTCCTGTTGGATTCGTCGTCGTCTCTTCGTTGGATTGTCGTTTGGGTTTCCACTGCACTTCACGGGTTCGTCTTCGACCATCGAGGTCCCTGCGTCATCAGTCCACACCCGTGTCCCTGTCTTGTATTTCACCGTTCAATAAAGAACTGAGTTTGACCTGCGATTGCTTCCGTCCTGTTTTTGACAACCATGACAGAACGATCTGACCGTGCTATGGAAGCAGCAGGTTCGCCGACCTCGTTGGAGGAATTCCTTCATCACAGCGCTAGAAGAATGGATTCTCAGGAGAGGAATCTAGGGGACACGGGTCGTGCGGTACAAGCTTTGGTGACGCAGGTGTCCGAGCTCACCCAGCAGATCCAACTACTTCGTGCTCCCGCTGCGCCACCCACACCAGCCGTTCCCCCCACACCACCAGAGATCGCTACTACATCAGAACCACGCCTACCTGTTCCGGAGTCATACGCTGGTGAGTCTGCTTACGGCAGAGCATTCCTGACACGTTGTGCCATGCATTTCGCACTGCAACCGAGAACTTTCAATAATGAGCCAGCCAAGGTGGCATTTGTCATTACTCTATTGACCGGAAAGGCGGCGTTATGGGGGACGGCGGTGTGGGAAAATCAAGACCCTTGCTGTGCCTCGTTCCAGGCACTCTCCTCAGAGATGAGACGGGTGTTCGATCGGGCCGTCGCGGGGAGAGAGGCTGCCAGGGTGTTGGCCGACCTCCGTCAGGGTGACAGGTCGGTCTCGGACTATTCGATCGAGTTCCGCACCCTGGCGGCCGAAAGCCAGTGGAACGAGGCGGCGCAGTGGGACATGTTCCTGCATGGGTTGGCTGACCGCGTCCAGAGGGAGATCTACGCCCTGGACCTCCCCACGACGCTGAATGGACTCATCGAGCTTGCTCTGAGGGTGGACGCTCGCATCACCAGAGTCGGGGGAAGAACACCGTCCATTCGGTCTCCAGGTGGAGCAGAGGGTCAACGGTCCAGTGGCAGGGACGTGGTCAGCCCAGTCTTCAATCACGAACCCATGCAGGTGGGTCGAGCTCGGCTTTCCCGGGAGGAGAGGGAAAGGCGGAGGTCCCAGGGCCTCTGCCTATACTGTGGAGGTTCGGGACACTTTGCCTACAACTGCCCGGTAAAAGGCCAAGCCCGATAGTAAGTATGAGGCTACTATCGGGTGGGATCTCCGCCGAGAAGACCTCATCCACATCTACCCTCCTTCCGGTAAGACTGAGATGGTCTATTCACCAGCACGACTGTCAAGCACTTCTGGACTCCGGGGCTGAGGGTAATTTTATGGACAGTACTTTTGCACATAGATTTCAGATTCCCCTTAAACCACTCACACAGAGGATTGCAGTACACGCATTAAATGGTCAAGAACTTCCCATCATCTCGCTCATCACCGAAAACATCACACTCATCACCTCAGGCAATCATTCAGAAACTATTTTTTTTTATATACTGGATTCCCCCCTGGCACCTGTAGTCCTTGGACACCCCTGGCTCATTCATCACAACCCTCGTGTGGACTGGCAGCAAAGAGCTATTCTGGAGTGGAGCAAGGAATGTCATAAGTCTTGTCTGATGTCTGCTTGTCCGTCTGTGCCTGTTTTTGTGTTACAGGAGGAGGCGGGGGACTTGTCTAACGTGCCCGAGGAGTACCACGATCTGAAGGAAGTGTTCAGTAAGTCTCGAGCTGCTTCTCTTCCTCCGCATCGTCCCTATGACTGTGCCATAGATTTACTGCCAGGTAAGTCTCCGCCTAAGGGCAAGTTATATTCGCTTTCCACTCCGGAGAGGGAGGCTATGGAGAAATATATTTCTGATTCTCTGGCAACCAGTTTCATCCGTCCTTCCTCTTCTCCGGCGGGGGCGGGGTTCTTTTTTGTGGGAAAGAAGGACGGGTCTCTGCGACCTTGTATTGATTACCGGGGGCTGAATAACATCACGGTAAAGAATACTTATCCTTTGCTGTTGATGTCTTCAGCCTTCGAGAGGTTGCAGGGAGCGTCCGTTTTCACGAAATTGGACTTGCGTAACGCTTATCATCTGGTTCGCATTAGGGAGGGGGATGAATGGAAGACTGCCTTTAACACCCCCAGGGGGCACTTTGAATACTTGGTCATGCCTTTCGGGCTGTCCAATACTTGGCTTTCGGCAAGATAAGCAACACTAAGACGTAGCTTTACAGTAAACTATGCTTCACCCATTTACGCTTCTTTCCATATGGTGGTGTGACTCCCCTTCTGTCCAGCGTTAACGACTGCAGTGTACTTGGCGCGTCAGCACACACGACGGCTGCAACTACAGTGTGGTCTCCCTAGTGGACCAGCACGACAACTGTCTGGATTGAGCCAAGTAGGGGAAAACTCTAGGGTCTTCAAGTGGGCACCTTCCGTCCTCAGTGTTTCGTCGACTAGCCCACGACACCTCAAGAGGGCTCGACAGTGACTCTGGCGTCCCAGAGTCACCCCCCTCCGTTCTCCACTCAACTCAGCCCAGCTTACTGACCTCTACATCCCTCCTGCTGCTGAGACCTAACCACAATCTCACAATCTCTCCGCAACCCAACCATACGCGCCAACCCGTTTAACTAAGGCTGTCGAGCCCCACTGGTGCGTTAATATGCAGTTTCAGTGGCAACGGTTCCGTATGGCATACCACCTACCGCAATAACACAGTATCTGCCCAACCACCCGTCATTCACGCAATATACACAGGAACGTAATGACTGTAAATACTATACAACCTATACAAATAAACCAACAGACTCTTCAAGTTTTCAAGAATTCTACGAAACCGTAGCGTGGCAGCCCGTACACAGCCAGCCAGAATCTTTCCGTCTCAACCACAGCCAGTTGCTGCTCCTTTCTGCTGCTTCAGATAAGCTCTTTACTGTGCGACGCAACTCTTGGCCACTGAATCCGACGTCTCTGAGGAACCGGGTTGTAGAGTGTGCCACAAAACCTCGACAACCCACTTCCACTGGATAAACCTGGACTCTCCATCCTCGCTGTTCTGCTTCAGCGGCCAGATGAGCATACCGCAGTTTCTTCCTCTCATATGCCTCATTTACCAAATCCTCCTATGGCACTGTTAACTCTATCAGTTGAACAATGCGTGCTGATCCAGACCACAAAACAATATCTGGTCGTAGGTTAGTGGTGGCAATCTCAGGTGGAAAAATAAGCCGTTGATCAAGACAGCCAGCATCTTCCAGTCCCTAGCGGCTTCCAGTTGTCCTGGGCGAGAATTGGTGTTAACACCTTTTCTTGGTGGTTGCTTGCCTGGGCGGAGGAATATTGTCTGCTGCCTGTAATGTTTTGCTAGAACAGGCGTCAACGTATTGGTCATACTATGCTTGCCTTCCAATGCTAAAGCCAAACATCGCAATACTTGGTCATGGCGCCAAGTAAACCGACCTTGGCTAAGCGCCACCTTACATCCCGTCAAAATGTGCCTTAATGTGGCAGGTGATGAACACAAAGGACAAGAGGGATCCTCTCCTACCCAGAGGTTTAGGTTCTGCGGTGATGGGAGAACATCATATGTTGAGCTAATAAGGAAACTGATCCTACTCTCTTCCATTGACCAAAGGTCTTGCCAGCCCATTTTGCATTGTTCCACACTCTCCCATCTCATCCACTCTCCCTGCTTGGCCTGGGAAATGGCCTTTATACACCTCATCCTCTCCTTCTGCTTTCGCACCTCGTTGACTACCAGCTTCCTCCTTTGAGCTGGGCCTGCCTTGTGCCATTTAGGAGGAGCTAAACTGAGCCCAAGACCCCCTCTTACATGCTGTACCTGTCCCACGATATCCCCAATTTGAAGGTCAGCCTTTGCCTCTACTACAGATTTCTTTGCTGACCACTTTCTACCCGTTTTTAACACATGGGGCTGCCTCCCTTACACATTTGTCGCGTGACTCTACTAAGTGTCACGGTATACAAGTTCATTGCTTCCTTCTCGTCTCGTGTTTATGTTGTTGTATGAAAGCACGTGTGTAGTGGGCGTGAATGGGTGTCATTCCTTGATCCGCTCCAGCTGATCGTCATTACATCACCAGCTGCAATCGATCTCATCTCACCATATATTCTCACAGTTCTCTCATCTCCATTGTCAGATCGTTGGATGTTGTCTCTCCGTGTGGTGTTCCAGTTAGTCTCCTTGCCTGTTCCAGTGTTCGTGTTCGTGTTCCTGTTGGATTCGTCGTCGTCTCTTCGTTGGATTGTCGTTTGGGTTTCCACTGCACTTCACGGGTTCGTCTTCGACCATCGAGGTCCCTGCGTCATCAGTCCACACCCGTGTCCCTGTCTTGTATTTCACTGTTCAATAAAGAACTGAGTTTGACCTGCGATTGCTTCCGTCCTGTTTTTGACAACCATGACAGAACGATCTGACCGTGCTATGGAAGCAGCAGGTTCGCCGACCTCGTTGGAGGAATTCCTTCATCACAGCGCTAGAAGAATGGATTCTCAGGAGAGGAATCTAGGGGACACGGGTCGTGCGGTACAAGCTTTGGTGACGCAGGTGTCCGAGCTCACCCAGCAGATCCAACTACTTCGTGCTCCCGCTGCGCCACCCACACCAGCCGTTCCCCCCACACCACCAGAGATCGCTACTACATCAGAACCACGCCTACCTGTTCCGGAGTCATACGCTGGTGAGTCTGCTTACGGCAGAGCATTCCTGACACGTTGTGCCATGCATTTCGCACTGCAACCGAGAACTTTCAATAATGAGCCAGCCAAGGTGGCATTTGTCATTACTCTATTGACCGGAAAGGCGGCGTTATGGGGGACGGCGGTGTGGGAAAATCAAGACCCTTGCTGTGCCTCGTTCCAGGCACTCTCCTCAGAGATGAGACGGGTGTTCGATCGGGCCGTCGCGGGGAGAGAGGCTGCCAGGGTGTTGGCCGACCTCCGTCAGGGTGACAGGTCGGTCTCGGACTATTCGATCGAGTTCCGCACCCTGGCGGCCGAAAGCCAGTGGAACGAGGCGGCGCAGTGGGACATGTTCCTGCATGGGTTGGCTGACCGCGTCCAGAGGGAGATCTACGCCCTGGACCTCCCCACGACGCTGAATGGACTCATCGAGCTTGCTCTGAGGGTGGACGCTCGCATCACCAGAGTCGGGGGAAGAACACCGTCCATTCGGTCTCCAGGTGGAGCAGAGGGTCAACGGTCCAGTGGCAGGGACGTGGTCAGCCCAGTCTTCAATCACGAACCCATGCAGGTGGGTCGAGCTCGGCTTTCCCGGGAGGAGAGGGAAAGGCGGAGGTCCCAGGGCCTCTGCCTATACTGTGGAGGTTCGGGACACTTTGCCTACAACTGCCCGGTAAAAGGCCAAGCCCGATAGTAAGTATGAGGCTACTATCGGGTGGGATCTCCGCCGAGAAGACCTCATCCACATCTACCCTCCTTCCGGTAAGACTGAGATGGTCTATTCACCAGCACGACTGTCAAGCACTTCTGGACTCCGGGGCTGAGGGTAATTTTATGGACAGTACTTTTGCACATAGATTTCAGATTCCCCTTAAACCACTCACACAGAGGATTGCAGTACACGCATTAAATGGTCAAGAACTTCCCATCATCTCGCTCATCACCGAAAACATCACACTCATCACCTCAGGCAATCATTCAGAAACTATTTTTTTTTATATACTGGATTCCCCCCTGGCACCTGTAGTCCTTGGACACCCCTGGCTCATTCATCACAACCCTCGTGTGGACTGGCAGCAAAGAGCTATTCTGGAGTGGAGCAAGGAATGTCATAAGTCTTGTCTGATGTCTGCTTGTCCGTCTGTGCCTGTTTTTGTGTTACAGGAGGAGGCGGGGGACTTGTCTAACGTGCCCGAGGAGTACCACGATCTGAAGGAAGTGTTCAGTAAGTCTCGAGCTGCTTCTCTTCCTCCACATCGTCCCTATGACTGTGCCATAGATTTACTGCCAGGTAAGTCTCCGCCTAAGGGCAAGTTATATTCGCTTTCCACTCCGGAGAGGGAGGCTATGGAGAAATATATTTCTGATTCTCTGGCAACCAGTTTCATCCGTCCTTCCTCTTCTCCGGCGGGGGCGGGGTTCTTTTTTGTGGGAAAGAAGGACGGGTCTCTGCGACCTTGTATTGATTACCGGGGGCTGAATAACATCACGGTAAAGAATACTTATCCTTTGCTGTTGATGTCTTCAGCCTTCGAGAGGTTGCAGGGACCGTCCGTTTTCACGAAATTGGACTTGCGTAACGCTTATCATCTGGTTCGCATTAGGGAGGGGGATGAATGGAAGACTGCCTTTAACACCCCCAGGGGGCACTTTGAATACTTGGTCATGCCTTTCGGGCTGTCCAACTCCCCAGCAGTCTTCCAGGCACTGGTCAATGACGTGTTGCGAGACATGATAGATCAGTTCATATATGTTTACCTGGATGACATATTGATATTTTCCTCGTCTCTCCAGGAACATGTGCAACACGTTCGACGAGTGCTTCAGAGGTTGCTAGAGAATGGGCTTTTTGTCAAGGCGGAGAAATGCGATTTTCATGCACAGTCTGTTCCTTTTCTAGGATACATCATTTCGTCTGAGGGAATGCGTGTGGACCCTGAGAAGGTTAAGGCTGTGGTAGAGTGGCCAAGTCCAGATTCCCGTAAGGCCCTGCAGAGGTTTCTGGGGTTCGCCAACTTCTATCGGCGTTTTATTCGCAACTTCAGCCAACTAGCCGCACCTCTGACTGCCTTGACCTCCCCCAGAACTCCGTTCAGGTGGTCAGATACAGCCGAGGCTGTGTTTGCCAAACTCAAGAGCCGCTTTGTTTCAGCTCCCATCCTCGTTGCCCCTGATTCTTCACGTCAGTTCGTGGTGGAGGTCGACGCGTCAGAGGTGGGGGTAGGAGCAGTCCTGTCCCAGCGTTCGCCCGCAGACGATAAGATGCATCCTTGCGCGTTTTTTTCTCATCGTTTGTCCCCAGCCGAACGCAATTACGACATTGGTAACAGGGAGTTGTTGGCAGTCAAGTTAGCTAGAGTACATCAGAACCGCCAAAAGATTGAACTCCAGGCAGGCTCGGTGGGCACTTTTTTTCGGTCGTTTTGATTTTTCTCTCTCGTACCGCCCGGGTTCTAAGAACATCAAACCCGACTCTTTATCTCGCATTTTTGATCGTTCCGAACGCCCGTCTACTCCCGAGTGCATTTTACCGGAAACCCTATTTGTTTCCACACTCGTATGGGAGATCGAATCGAAGGTCAAGACGGCCTTAGAAGGGGTAATGCCTCCGCCCGGTTGCCCACCGAATCGCTTATTTGTGCCGGAGGGATTACGGTCCGACGTTATACAGTGGGGTCATTGCTCCAACGTGGCTTGTAATCCAGGAGTTAATCGTACTAAGTTCTAAGTCTGACCTTGGCACACTTAAACTCCTCGTTAAAGCAGAGACTGGCAGCTGCAATTTTCCTTTAGTATAAAGTCCCACTCTGCTGAGGCAGCGTGGAACTCCCAACCATTTCCTATGTATGAACTTATTAACGCTTCCAGGTTATCCACTGTTGTCAAAGAAACCTCGTACCCAGCCAGTGGCCACAGCAACCTTGGCAGTAGACCAAACTGAAAGCACCAGAGTTTTAGGGGGCTTTCACGCTAGCACTTTTGGTGCGCACCCGGGCTCGAATGACGTCAGAGTTCGGTTCGTTTGGATGATGTGAACGCTGTCTTCCGAACTCGGGTGCGTACCCGCGAACCGTACTCGGGTCCGCTTAAAAAGGTGGTCTGGGGTACGGTTCATGTGAACTCCAGTACGGTTTGCTGCTGATATGAACGCAACCGAACCAAACCGCGGAAGTGAACCGCTATTGATGACGGATAATGTATAATGTGGTCGACAGGACAGTCGTCAGTGCGTGTGTGTGTGTGTGTGTGTGTACACTTACCTTGACGAAAAGCGGGATTGACGCACTGCAAACAGAGAGATGATTTATGCTTGCCTCCGCAAAAATTGTCTTCGGCTGACAGCCAGCTGTCTTTGGAACGATTTTAGTACTTTTGCAGCAGACATACCCAAGTGTGTTTCTGTATCTTTTCTTTGAAAACAAAACCAAAGGTTAAAAAAAAGAAGAACAAATGTGAAGCGAGCAATTCTATCCATTTTGACGCCTTTTCATTCATAGCGGCGCCGGTTACCAAGCAACATGATTACGCGCCAGCTGCAGCTTGATGACGCAAGCGTACCACGGTTCGGATACAAATAATATAATGTGAACACAGTCCATCGGGGGCAGGGGGAGGGGGGAGCAATCAAACTCGGGTTCGGAACAGGCAATCGAACCAAGTGTGAAAGCGCCCTTAGTTTGCCTGGTAGAGCACAGCTGTTTATGCTCTTCAACCCTTCCACTGCTTGTCGTCTAACTTCTCCCACTCGAACTGTGTCCTTTAGATCCCCATCGTACCATCTCCCAAGACTCTTCACTGGCTTCTCAGAAACTGTTGGTATTGCCTCACCATTAATGAAGAATGTTTTATCTACTACCTTTCCTTTAACTATCGAGATGCTCCTTGATTTAGAGGGCTTAAATTGCATTCGTGCCCATTCAATATTATCTGTTAACTTCCCCAATAACCGAATAGTGCAGGCTACTGTTGTATTCATGGTTGTCATGTTTAAAATGCTTGAACTTCTTTTACACACAAGCTCAAACAAGTCCAAAACAATGGATTTTTACTACCAAATTTACCAATGTTTTAACACCGTATGTCAGAAAAGATAACACCATGTTCTAAACCTAACCTTACAGGCTAAAGTCAAGGTAAACAGCTGCTTATATTGTGAATTGAAACACAAATATATCCCCTGTATTTTATTCTATTGTTACTGATAAACAGCTGATTGAATAATGCAAATATGGGACAATGTGGCATTTCACAATTCCAGTGCAGTCACGGCCTGGTTTGATCCCATCAGAGGATGATGTCCATTTTCCTTGCCCATTACTCCCCTTTCCCTTTCTTACCCTGGAGATGGAAGGTTTTTGACCATCGTCCACAGGACCAAATGTCCCTCCTGGATGCAATGGATGCTGCATGCCAAGACATCCCAGCTGAACACCTCCAGGGGAGGATAAGGAATGCCAAATAATTCTTCCCAAGAAGCCTTACCAGAGAAGTGTGATGTGGATGAGAACATGTGGCCAAATGGAGAAGTCCAGGATGATTAGTAGATGGCTTTTTCTGTTTGTATATTTTGTATTTTCACCTACAGTAATGCTGTAAATGGCAAGTATTGCATATTTTTGTTATCTTGCAGAAAGGTCCTGTTGGAAATATTTTTATTTTATTTTATTTAACCTTTATTTAACCAGGTTCGTCTCATTGAGATATAAAATCTCTTTTTCAAGAGAGACCTGGCCAAGATAGCAGAACAAATTAGGTCACAAAATCACAGAACAAACACAAAAGAGGCAAAGACAACTCAAGTACATTTCAATTTAAATAAAAGTGCCATTAATTAAAACATTTGCACGTGTGGATCGACTCATGTTCTATAGTTTTAACATAACCTTTAAAATCATTTAAGGAAATAAGACACGGTAGTTTAAGTGTTTTCTGTAAATCATTCCAAGTAGAAGGTGCAACAAACATGAAAGCGTTTTTGAACAACTCTGTCCGGGCTTGAGGTTCATTCAATGAAATAGTTTTCTGGGACCGTAAACCATAGGTACTCTGTGTAAAAGTAAGAAATTCAGATATGTAACATGGAAGCCTTTACTGCACCAATTCTGTCTCTGTCTTTGTTTTTTTTTTTCATAAACCGTACATTCTATTCTGCTATTCTGAGAAGGGTCATTCATTTTTTTGTATTGAATTTCTACAACATAGGAAACAAAATGCACACATTTGCTAAACCCAAACAAAACAAAACTGTAGAGAGGCTTCAAAATAAACTGCAGTGCAAAACAATCTACTGTATAAACAATACAATATACTGTCTATTGTATAAGGGCAGACCTGACATACTGTATATAAAATAATACAGTTTCTGTAATTCCATCTCATCTTAGGGTGTTTTATGACATTGTGCTATGATTGACTAAATGTCCCTGTTGAAGAGAACATGTGTTAGTGTTTTGGTAGACATAGTGTATTGTGTTAGTGTATTATTGTTTTTTGAAAATTAGTGTTGGAGTGTAGTTTACAGTGTGTGATTTTGACCATGAAATTAACCGTTTTGCCAATTGTGTGTTGTAGGTGTGTTGGTGCGTTAAGAGTTTAGAAAATGTGTTAAAAGTATTGAAAAAATTGTCATAGCGACTGTAAAAAACTTTATAAAAAAATTGCTTTATCTGAATTCATGTTACTGCAATGTACAGTGCTGCAATGTACAATATTGAGTAGGCCTTGCTTTTTTGGTTGTTTGAAAATGTGCCTCCTGAAAATATGCCTTCTGAATAAACAGTGAAAATCAAAGACTGCAGTGTTTTATATAAAGTAGACTTGTGTGTTCCCCCTGATCTGAAAGTGTATGCATATGATGCAAGTATGTGTCATTTCGTCATCAGAGTTACATTTTGACAAAGGAATGTTAGGTTTTGATTGCAGAGTTTAGGTTTTGATAGTAGAGTTTCAATTTGACACAGATGTGAATGGTATATTTCCCAGTGTTGTGTCATGTTTACTTGTGTAGTGTTTTTCAGATCTCACTTAGACTTTTCAGCAAAACTCTAAACACATTCTCATTCTCAAAACACATTCTGCACTCTATTACACATGTCATCCATACTGGTAAACACAAGTGGCAACAATCAAATACAAATAGAGAACACAATGTCATTGATTGAACACAACCACTCAAAATTGATTTAACCTGTTTCAAATGATGCCCAAAGACAAGAAGAAGCACACTGATCACATGTTTACTCCTTTGATTTTTGTCTCTTTTTGTACTTTAAAATTGTAGTACAGTGGATTGTATAGGCTGTATACTGTACAATGAACAAATTGTATGGCCCTGAACATTGTGCTTTCCATTTGTTACAGTAACAGCACTGACTGCTCAATAGATTTTGACTGGTTGCAGGTTCATATCAACAAAGAACAAGACTTACAGTATCACAGAGACAAAGGACAAGTTTGTGAGATGCAAGGTACAGTACTGTAAAAATAGGGGAACAACGAGGAGGAAGAACAAAAAAAATTGCAAAGAGCAAAACAGAGTAATAATTTCTTATCAATTTTGAGCTACAATGGTAGAACATGTTTTCGTTCATCAAAAGACAATGACGGAAAAATATGTAATTTTGAGATGAAAAATTTACTTCTCCCTGAGAACTATATATGTTTTGAACAATGTTTTTTCTATTTTTTGGTATATTGTTTACTGACTGCTTGATAGTGTATATCATTTTGATCACTTTGTTTATGATTTGAGAGCAGTGTTTGATTTTGAACACAGGTAAAACTGTTTTGAGGCGAAAGTTTCATTTTGCAAGAGGAGTCAGAGGTTTTGTAAATAGTGCTTGAAGATAAGGTTTTGTGTTTACAGTTTTTGCCTATTGCTTACACACGTTTTGCTAAATTTGGCTCATTGTGTCAAAACTCTACACACAAGCAAATAAGACACAACATTGGGAAATAAACCATTCACATCTATGTCAAATTTAAACTCTACTATCAAAACCTAACAATCCTTTGTCAAAATGTCACTCTGATGACAAAATGATACCCACTTGCATCATATGAATACACTTTCAGATCAGCAGCAACACACTCGTCTACTTTATATAAAAAACTACAGTCTTTTGTTTTCAATGTTTTTATTCAGTTCCATAGAGGGCATGTTTTCACAACTAGCAAAAAATGAAATAATGAATTCAAAATCATTACATTAGTATATTTTACAGAACAGTAAATTCAGTTACCGTAAATCAAAAATAAAACAAACAATACACTACTGTAAACTCAGAAAAACACAATTGTGCGCAAGTGGGCTTATGGATCCTGCCGTCTGTTGGGGTCTGGCCACAGGATCTCATCAACATCAGAAGCAATGTCTTCTCTTGCTAAGCATCGGGGAAAATATCCCCTTGTGTGCCGAATCCATCCCTGGATTGACCTCACTTCAATGTCTCCGCAGGCCTGTTCCATTGCCTGCAGAAGAGGCATACGGGCATGTGGTTGGAGGTCATATACGCGCCATAAGCGGAAAAAAATTCCACTATAGGATTTAAAAATGGTGAGTAAGGGGGCAAGTACAGAACTTCAAATTGATCATGGTTGGTAAACCAGTTCTGGACCAGAGCAGCCCGATGGAAGCTGACATTATCCCAGACAACAACAAACCTGGGCTGCTCTGGTCCATTCTGTACAACTGCATCATGAAGTGCATCTAGAAATGTTATTATGTGTTGCGCATTATAGGGACCCAGTTTGGCATGATGGTGCAGTAGCCCTCGAAGACTTATGCAGCACACAATGTGATATTTCCCCCGCGCTGCCCTGGGACGTGCAAAATTGCCCTTTGGCCAATTATATTACGTCCCCGTCGTCTGTTTTTGCTAAGGTTGAATACAGCCTCGTCAATGTAAATATATTCATGCGGCTGGGCAGCTCCATCCATGTCCAAGATTCTCTGTAACAAAAAATACATGTTGTGGATGGCTTTACTCAAAGCACACACTTACACTACTACATATACAGAACCGAACCGACCCATCCCACCACACAGATACCGGTGTAGCTTTCTGAATGAATCTATGTGGTACTAATCCAGTGGTACATATTAATCTGTTACTGTGCACCCATTCTTTATTGTAAATGTAAAGGACTGAAACACTTACCTGTACATATTCATGTCGAAGTTCTTTGACCCTGACACTGTTCCTCTCAAATGGGACCCTGTACAGTTGCTTCATGGTCATGTTGTTCTTTACCAAGATTCGTCTGATAGTTGTAATGCTTACTCGATTTATGTTGTTGAATACTTGCCTATCTGCAAGTATTTGTTGCTGTAGATGGTGGAGACGGATTGAATTGTTTGCTCTGACTAGGTTCACTATGGCAAGTTCCTGCTGTTGGGTGAACAGGCGTTGGCGTCCACCCCCAGCAGGTCTTCTAGCCATTCTGTAGAAAAATGCAACCACAAATTGTTCTCGTTTGCTTCTTTTTTACAGTACTGTGTATACTGAACTTTACTGTATTTACCATACAGTACTGAAACATCTCAACACGTTATCATGGTATGTTTCACAAAACTACCACTTTTGTTGAAAAAGGAGCTTTAGCCACCCTGGAATACAATACATGTGATACAGTAACGTGATATGGTACAGTACTGTAAATACTTGAAGACATACGTGTTTTCCAGTCGGAATGTCCTTATTATGGATGAAACTGTGAAGCGGCTTAGATTAGGATGGACTCTCTGCCCAGCTTCCCTCATAGTCAGGCCATGGTTTATGACATGGTCCACCAAAGTTGCTCTTATGTCATACGAATTAATGGTCCTTGCGTGGCCTCTTTGACCACGTCCTCCTCCTCTCTCTCTCTGTCCTCCTCTCTCTCTGTCCTCCTCTCTCTCTGTCCTCCTCTCTCTCTCTGTCCTCCTCTCTCTCTCTGTCCTCCTCTCTCTCTGTCCTCCTCTCTCTCTTCCTCTGACTCTAGCTCTCCCTGCTTGCAAAGTTCTCAAAATGGCTTAACTGAGGTATTTTTGTAGCTGGCTGATTGGTGTTCATTTTTGTAAGTAAGTGTTTTCAGGTGTGTGTCTATGTCTTTTCAATTAACCAATGTGTGTTGCATTTTGAATAGATGTGTTTTCCCAATGGTACCCTGAGATTTCATTTTTGAACTAAGTGTCTTATGTATGAAATAGTGTGTAGTGTCTGTAGCAAGTGTGTTGCAGAAAGGAGCAAGTGTGTTACAGAATTGCAACTAAAGTGCAAAGCAGCGCTTTTGTTTGAAGGGTTAGTTCACCCTTGTAGGCCTGAAACGAGACTTCAAGAGATTTCCACGACGCGCACGCGCGAGAACTTAACTGAAGTAGTTGAAGGAGATCGCAATTCTCACGCATGCGTCGTGGAAATCTCTTGAAGTCTCGTTTCAGGCCTACAAGGAAGAAAAGGAATAGTCGAATAAAGTCGTTATTTTTGTTTGTTTTTTCGCACAAAAAGTATAATCGTCGCTTGATAAACTTATAGTTGAGCCACCTTTGTGACATGGAATATATAAACATTTTCTTTAATGACTTTCTGGGCCGTCCGGTGTCATTCCCTTAGGGAGCCTATGGAGGAGTGATAAACCTCTCAGATTTAATCATAAATATCTTCATTTGTGTTCCGAAGACGAACGAAGGCCTTACGGGGTTGATACAGCATGGGGGTGAGTAATTAATGACTTAATTTTCATTTTTGGGTGAACTAACCCTTTAAGGTATGGTTACACTTTGTTTAAGGTATAGTAACAACAACTTCAAGTTATGTTACTTTGGTTTAAGCATGTGTCTATAGTGTTCAAGCAACGGGCAAAAACTGTAATGTTTTCAGAAAAAGGAGCAAGGTTTCAGAAATTGTGTTTTAGCAATTGAGAAAAACTAACATTCAGTGCAACATTTTGAGTAAATTGTGGGACTCTGAACTGACTTGTATTACTGTATGTACAGTTGGTTTGGTCACATCATTAGAAATAAGTGTGAACAATTTTGAGTTGTTGTGTGTAAACGATGACAACTGTGTTGCAGTTGTGTTTAACTTTCGCCTACCTGTGTTTAGCATTTTGAATCATAAGTGCATCACAGTGCAAAATGTGTTTTAGTGAGTGAGAATGTGTTTTGAAAAATAGTGCATGAGATTTGCAAACAGTGTTTTAACTGAACTTGTTTAATGTTTTACAGAAAGGGTGATTTGTTCGACAAATTGGTTTAGACTATTGAGAATTTGGTTGAGAGAATGGGGTTTAGTGTTTTAGCAATTCAGAAAAACTGTAAGAGTGCTGCAACAGTTACTTATCATTTTGAGCAGTTGTATCAATTGATAGTTAGATCATTGTAAGGAAATTAATAGACACTCATTTGAAATGTAATATGTGAATTGCCGGTAACGCTTTAGATTACAGCCCGGAAAGTACTGAGTAATTAAAGCGATTTTACAGTGTAACGTTCGGTAATTATAGTGTACCTATAACGTACTTACAATATAAGTGTGAAACAGTAATGTAGCCGACTACGCCACCCAATTGAAGAGCTGGGACTCTATTAAATAAATACTTTAGCTTGCAAGTTCTTTTAGTTTGGCGGGAGCAACACAACAGAATTACCCAAACACCAGTTTAGATATAAAAATATATTTATTACAATCTAATTTCAATGATAAAAGGAAGGGGCACGCCGTGCACTCTCAAGCAAACTTTAAAAAAACTGGACATCGGAAAAATACATTTGCAAATTCACTGGAAGTCCGTAGGCACCCACAGTCCGTAAGCGGTTGCTCTAACAAAGTCCGTCTCGCACCGAACAGCGGCGTCTATACAGCAGCCCACCTGTCACTCACTCGTGCACATCAATACAACACGCACACAAACAGAAAAAAAAAGAGCCGCCAGTATCTCCACAGTAGAAAAACACAGCATAAACACAACACCACGATAGAATAACTATTAATCGTGCAACACTCAATTAGATCACTGCAATTTGTGAATATGCATAGACAATATAGATAGTGGTGGAACGACAGTAAACAGACTGGAACTCTCCAATTCAGGCGAGACGTGGGTCTTAATTCTGGATGAGACAAGCCACACAATTTAACAGGGCGTCACTCACCAATAAACTGGGAGTAGACGAATCTAGCTCCCAGTCTTGTTGGACGATGCTCCGCAACGCCAGGACAGACAAAGCAGGGCCCCGAGCAGCACAGCGGGAAACAGCAACGATCCGTAGCGCAGCAGAGGCGGCAACAATCCAGCGCAGCTGAGAGAACAGCAGCGATCCCAGCAGAGCAGAGAACGGCAGCAATCCAGCACCGCAGAGAACAACAGGAATCCAGCACAGTAGAAATCCAGCACAGCAGAGAAGGGAACAGTAGCGATCCAGCACAGCAGAGAACAGCAGCAATTCAGCACAGCAGAAATCCAGCAGCCACCGGATTAACAGACCGTCGCTTCAACAACTTCAGCTTCAACGCGAGCAGACAATGGTCCATACAACGGTCGGGGCAATGAAATAAAACACAATCGCGACTATGTCCAGCAATAAAAATGTGGAGAACAGGACTGCACAACAGAGTTCACCGGTCACACCCTGTTGTCAGTTCCTTCACCTTTTTTAAACCGTCTATGATTTGACATGGCAATTACCAACAGCTGTCCATCTACTAATCAGCTGTGATCCGGGCTTCCGAAAACTACAGGGGCGTTACCCCACACTCTAAATCATGATCAAGTGTCACAAAAATAAAACGTGCATAAAACAAAATCACAAAAGAACACCAAATCAAAAGAAAAAAAGAAAACAAACAGTGCCAAATACACACAAGAACACACATAAAATAAAATAGACCATAGTCTCTCCATATGACATCCCCCCACTCTTTAACGTTGGCAGTCCCTGACAACCATAGGTATCCACATATCTAAATGTCTCTATATCTCACAGGGGGCTGTCCCATATTGGAACGGAGAGACCTCCTCGGGGCCACCTCATTACCTGGGTCGTCTAGACCAAAAGGGTCCACCCATGGAATATACATCAGAGGTTGGGGTTCACAATCAGGAGGTACTGGCAGCTCAGGATGCAATGCGAGGGCACCTTGGGGTGGATTGATACAAGGTTTAAGAGCATTTCTATGCAGAACCCTCTCTTTCCCTGTGCGCTCAGATTTAACACGATAGGTTAGACCCTCTTTATCCAACTGTTCTACCACTACATAAGGCTCTGGATCCCACTTGCCACAAAGCTTACCCCTTCCCCCATCTCGCCTATTCCTTCGCCACACACGTTCCCCAGGAGCTAAAGGAAGTGACTTGGTCTTGTGGTCATATTGCTTTTTATACTGCTCTGCCGCCTGGCCCATAGACTTAGCCGCTAGAGAGTAGGCATACAACAGATGTTGGTGTTCACCCACCCAACTGTCCCAGCTATATCGAGTGTGTTGGTTCTCTACACCCAGGGCTACATCCACAGGCAATCTGACATGGCGCCCAAACATCAAATATGAAGGTGCATACCCTGTTGAGCTGTGTAAGGTAGCATTGTAAGCTTGAACAAGAGCAGGGAGATGTTCAGGCCAGCGACTTTGCTTTTCATCCTCTAAAGTCCGCAACATGCTCAGGAGGGTCTGGTTAAGTCGTTCACACGCCGTTTCCCTGAGGGTGGTACGGAGTTGTCCTACTCTTCGAGATGCCATAAAGGCTACATAGTTCAGCCACCAGCTGGGATTCAAAATTTGGGCCTTGGTCTGAATGAAACCTCAGACACCCAAAGGTCTGTATAACTGATTGCCACAGGACCCTAGCAGTAGTCCTTGCTGTCTGATCTCTTGTGGGGATAGCCCAAGCATAGCGGCTGAACATATCCGTCATCACTAGAATATTTTGATATGGGTCCTGGGGCCTTCCTAGGGAAAGGAAATCTAGCTCGATGACTTCAAGGGGAAAGGACACAGTAAAGGGCTTCAGGGGCGCTTTAGGCACAGCATCAATTTTTTTCATCTGACAACGGGGACACAGGGAGTGAAATTGTTGGACCTGAGTCTGCATACCTGGCCAGAAGAAGTGTCGACGTAGACAACTTATGGTTCTCTCCACTCCCAAGTGTCCAACAGCATCATGATGTTTCTCCCACACCTCTTCGCGCTGTTGAATAGGGCAGACAATCTGGAGGCGAGCTTCATGAGTATTATAGTCAGTAACCCGACGACACAGAACCCCATCCCACATCACCAGCCTTGCCCTCTGTTGCAACAGCCGTTTCACCCCGAGCGAAGCAGCTCGCCACTCTTGTCCCACTGGAAACTTCCCACTTTCCACATACCCCCGCACTTGGTCCAAGTCTTTGTCCTCAAGCTGCTTGGCTCGCCAGCCGTCCATCGACTGGCCTTCTGTCGATTGTGCATCCGCCACAGCCACCACATTAATCACCTCGGTGCCTAAAGAGGTTTCAACAGGTACTCTGGAAAGGGCATCCGCGTTAGCATTTTCCCTACCAGAGCGATACTTCACCGGGTAGTCAAAGGCAGCCAGTTGGGCTACCCACCTCTGTTCCGTGGCCCCCAGGCGGGCAGTCTGCAAGTGAGCTACAGGATTATTGTCAGTATAAACAATCACTTTAGCCCCCATCAAGTAGTCTTTAAATTTTTCTACGATGGCCCACTTTAACGCTAGCAATTCCAATTTGAAGGAGCTGTAGTTGGCATCGTTTTTCTCGCTAGGATGCAGGCTCCTACTAGCATAGGCCACAACTCGCTCACGCCCATCCTGTAGCTGGGCTAAGACCGCTCCCAAACCAGCATGGCTCGCATCCGTGTATAACACAAAAGGTTCTGCATAATTAGCATAGGCTAAGATAGGGGCCTCGGTCAAAGCAGTTTTCAGGTGGTCAAAAGCTCGTTGACACTCGTCAGACCAAGAGATCTGCCGAGATCCTGTTCTTTTATCTGCAGGGGCCCCACTTAAGAGGGTATTCAAGGGGCGTGCTATCTTAGCAAAATTAACAATAAAGCGGCGATAGTAACCTGCTAAGCCCAGGAAAGCACGTACCTCCTTAATTGTGGTCGGAGCCCGCCATTCAGTCACAGCAGTGACCTTCGTAGGGTCTGGTTTTACTCCCTCTCCAGTAACCACATGACCCAGGAACCTTACTTCCCTACGTAACAGCTGGCACTTATCCACCCTCAGCTTGAGTCCATGATGTTGCAGTCGCTCAAAGACAGCCTCCAAATGGCACAAATGGGAAGAAAAGTCTGGAGAATAGACAATGATATCATCCAGATAAACGAGTACAGAATCAACAATTTGGCCACTCAAGCACTGCTGCATAAGCCGCTGGAACGTCGCTGGCGCATTGCAGAGGCCAAATGGCATCCTCTGAAACTCGTATAGGCCTAGTGGGGTGGTGAAGGCGGTCTTGGGTCGGTCTCGAGGGTCGACTCCAACCTGCCAATAACCACTGGCTAAGTCAAGCGTGGTAAACCAGGAAGCTTGGGTCAGGGAAGTCAGTGTCTCCTCTATACGGGGGAGCGGAAAGGCATCTTTATAAGTCAGGGAGTTCAACTTGCGGTAGTCAACGCAAAAGCGCCAACTGCCATCTTTCTTGCGAACCATCACAATAGGTGCAGCCCAAGGGCTGGAACTTGGCTGAATAACCTTCTTTTCCAACATATCGGCTAGTAGGGTGCGCATTTCTTGATACATCATAGGTGGTAAGGGGCGATATTTCTCTCTTACCGGGGGCGCATCATTAGTGTGGATTTGGTGTTGCACCGCATCCGTATGCCCGAAATCCTCCTCATGGAGGGCAAACACCCTGACCCACCTTTGTAGGAGAGCTTTAAAATCTTGCTTCTTTCGTTCAGTCAAGTCATCTCTGCCTTGTAAATCTCTTAGCATCTCGACGGGTGGTTCCACCTGTTCTCCCTTTCCAGCCTCCACAATATCTACTGCGACGGTTCCATCGTCCTGCACAGTCAGGCTTAGATCTGTCTGGCCATGGACGTCAGCACGGTCAACACGAAACACCTTCTCGAGCTTCTGGTAGCGGCCTATAAAGACAGGACAAGAGGTCATATTTTGGATACGGATAGGGAGTTGGCCATGTTTGACAAATGCAACAGTCTTCGCCACAGAGAAAGCCCCCAGCTCAGGCAGTGCTTCAATCAGGCCACAGTAATCCTGTCCCTTCGGACCCATCCGCGCACGGCCCCAAACCACCACCTCGCTTCTGGCTGGAACGGTTAGGCCCCTGCGACTTGCTGGACGCACAAACCCCATGTATCCATCTTGTCCCCCAACTACAGCTGTTCGCTGGCACACAGCAAACGCACCCGTCCAGGCTTTCCTTGTCCCTTGATCCTGGAAAACGGTCTTCAGACCCTCTGGTCGAGCAAGTAGGTCATGCCAACAGATTGTGATAACATTCATGCCAATCAGTAATGGGGCAGTTAGACAATGATCGGCTACAATAACAACCCCCCTCCCTGAAATATTAGCACCTCCTATCTCAAAATCCATCACCACATAGCCTTGATAAGGGATGGATAACCCATTAGCCGCTCTAAGTGTCAATTTGTTGGGGGCTGCACCATGTGATAGGGCATCTGCTGGATAGTGTTGATCGAATACACTCTGTCGCATTAATGTCACTTGTGAACCGGTGTCAATTAGTCCAATTAGGGGCACACCATTTACTTTAACCTCAACCTTAGGGCAGTCACCTACAAATATGGCCCTTTGTCCTGCCTTCCCCAATTTCCCTGCTACTTGGACCTCAGTAGCAGGACAAACTAGTTTAAATCAGCATTGGACTCGGATGGGGGTCTACAGAACCTGGCAATATGTCCAGTGCGGCCACACTGGCGGCAGATAGGCTTACCGTCTGCAGCCCAGGTGTTAGGTGTGTAAGACTGGAACCTCCTCCTGAGTGGCGGCTGATTAGGAAATTGTGAGGATCGTGTAGGCTCACCTGCAGCGGGTTGTAACTGCCGGGTCATTTCTTGTCTTAATGCATTCATCTGCCCCCTCGAGGAGCTCCCGCCGAAACGTCTCAGCCCAGTCATCCTTCCCTGTTACTGATTTAAGAACAGAGGACTCACCAACAGCTTGCGCTAAAGTTTCATGCCCAGCCCCAGGCCGCTGTTCACATTCCAGCAACAAGATCTCCTCCAATACAGTGTTGAAAGTGGCATCTGGATTACGGCGTGCATAGGTTCTGATGGTACTCCTCAGTTCTGCGTTACGGAGTCCCATCAAGAGCTGGTCCAGCAGGTGACTTTCATCAAGAGGGCCATCTGGGTCTCGCTTCCTTAGTCTACAGAACAATTCCCGCAGCCTGAGAACATAAGCTCTTAAACTTTCACTGACAGTTTGTGTGCAGCTAAAAAATTGTAATCTCAAATTTGCCACAGGGACCTGATCTCCATACAGGGTGTCTAAATAACTCAAATCTTTGCTACAGTATCACGGTCTGTATCCCCCAAAACAAACCTCCCGCTTAGCTTCATCTGTTAATGCCCCCAACACTATACTGACTTTCTGCTGTTCATTAAACTCCCGTGTCTGCAACAAACTCTGAATTTGTTCTTTCCACTCACCAATTTTTAAATCACCCCCCGCCCCTTTAAATTTAGGGATCCAAGGTGCACCTGCATAAATCGGCATCATCATCATATTCAAAACAACAACAAAAAAAAATCTATATCTAAAAGTTATAAAAAACTATGCAATTCGGATAACCTGTATGTGAAGCTCCAAACCAAACCCTGCCGACTACTGCCAAATGTGAAACAGTAATGTAGCCGACTACGCCACCCAATTGAAGAGCTGGGACTCTATTAAATAAATACTTTAGCTTGCAAGTTCTTTTAGTTTGGCGGGAGCAACACAACAGAATTACCCAAACACCAGTTTAGATATAAAAATATATTTATTACAATCTAATTTCAATGATAAAAGGAAGGGGCACGCCGTGCACTCTCAATCAAACTTTAAAAAAACTGGACATCGGAAAAATACTGGACACAGTAGAAAAACACAGCATAAACACAACACCACGATAGAATAACTATTAATCGTGCAACACTCAATTAGATCACTGCAATTCGTGAATATGCATAGACATAGTGGTGGAACGACAGTAAACAGACTGGAACTCTCCAATTCAGGCGAGACGTGGATCTTAATTCTGGACGAGACAAGGCACACAATTTAACAGGGCGTCACTCACCAATAAACTGGGAGTAGACGAATCTAGCTCCCAGTCTTGTTGGACGATGCTCCGCAACGCCAGGACAGACAAAGCAGGGCCCCGAGCAGCACAGCGGGAAACAGCAACGATCCGTAGCGCAGCAGAGGCGGCAACAATCCAGCGCAGCTGAGAGAACAGCAGCGATCCCAGCAGAGCAGAGAACGGCAGCAATCCAGCACCGCAGAGAACAACAGGAATCCAGCACAGTAGAAATCCAGCACAGCAGAGAAGGGAACAGCGATCCAGCACAGCAGAGAACAGCAGCAATTCAGCAGAGCAGAAATCCAGCAGCCACCGGATTAACAGCGGGACCGTCGCTTCAACAACTTCAGCTTCAACGCGAGCAGACAATGGTCCATACAACGGTCGGGGCAATGAAATAAAAAATAAAACACAATCGCGACTACGTCCAGCAATAAAAATGTGGAGAACAGGACTGCACAACAGAGTTCACCGGTCACACCCTGTTGTCAGTTCCTTCGCCTTTTTTAAACCGTCTATGATTTGACATGGCAATTACCAACAGCTGTCCATCTACTAATCAGCTGTGATCCGGGCTTCCGAAAACTACAGGGGCGTTACCCCACACTCTAAATCATGATCAAGTGTCACAAAAATAAAACGTGCATAAAACAAAATCACAAAAGAACACCAAATCAAAAGAAAAAAAGAAAACAAACAGTGCCAAATACACACAAGAACACACATAAAATAAAATAGACCATAGTCTCTCCATATGACATAAGTATAAGGGAACAATATTTTAAGTTTGGGGAATAAAGGTGTAACAACCAGGAGAATTAAACAATTATTTATACTGTAAGTATTAAAGAACTAAAGGGTGCGTATTCTACTATTATGATATAACAATCTTACATTTGGGAGCAATTTAGCAAGAACATACCTTTTTGAAATAATGGTGAACCAGTACATAGCCTACTGTATAGGCTTTTTAAAAATTACAGGGTACATATCTATGCATTTATAAAGTAATCTTTTTAACAAAAGTGCACTGAAAACGAAAACTATTGCAACTTTTGCTTAAATATTGGTGAAAGATACTCTTGTTTCATGTAGTGGTGCTTGTTACCCTCTTGTTCCATGTAGTTACAGGGTAAGTGTGACATTGCGGGCTGTAAATTAAAGTGGTGCTTGTTACCCTCTTGTTCCATGTAGTTACAGGGTAGGTACAATAAAAATGCATACACACAATCTTATATCACTGACTCGGAAACCTTTATTTATTATACAAGCACCACTTACCCTGTAACCACATGAAACCGGATTTATTTCCCAGTATATTTTTAAAAATTGCAATAGTCTTAGCTTTTCTTGCCTTGAAACATGTTAGCCCAAACTTAAACATCGGCACTTTTGCTATAATAAAAAAATATATATATATATATATATATTTTTTATAAATGCATAGATATGTACCCTGTCATTTTTAAAAAGCCTATACAGTATGTATTGCCTTGGTACACAATTATTACAAAAAGGTACGCAGTGTATGTTCTCGCTAAATTGTTCCCAAATGTAAGATTGCTGTATCATAATAGTAGAATAAGTACCCCCTTAGTTCTATAATACTTACAGTATAAATATTTTTTTATTTCTCCTGGTTGTTACCCCTTTATTCCTCAAACTTCACATATTGTTCCCTTATACTTACATGTAAGTACTTTATAGGTACACAATAATTACAGAAAGTTACACTGTAAATTCCTCTTAATTACACAGTACTTTCCGGGCTGTAATCTAAAGCGTTACCGAATTGCCTTTTGAAATAGTAGTACTTTGATGTTAAGTTGTCAACAGGTGATTTTTGTTGAATGAACAAATGATCTAAGTTTTATGTGTATTGTATCCAAGCAATTGAGAAAAGTGTTAGAGTTTTGAAAAATGTGCATTTTGATCATTGGTTGTGAGTTTTGTGTCTAGAGTTGTGAAAAATGACATCAAGGTTCTGAAAATAGTAACAAAATGATTGTAAAAAAACTGTATTTCTATTTATTTCCACATTTATTTATTTCTGCATTTATTTATTTTTACACGTCTTCCTTGTATGCTAATGAGGAGGGGTGTTTTACAGTCTATGGTTTTATCTCAGACATAACAATCGAGCTCAGAGTGGCAGTGCTGAAGCTTTGAGGCCACAGTGACACCCTGTGGTGTGACCAAACGATACACGCAAGGTTTGTGGAAGTGCCTTAAGGCTAATAAAACAGTGCTATTAGCCTGAAGTATACTGAGGTGCTGTCACCAAGCGTTCATTTTTAAACAATAACTTGATCCATTCTGTGTCTTAAGTAGGTACAGGTATAGTAACTACAATAAACGTTAGCCAATAGATCTTAACTACAATTACCATAGTAAACCAATAATAAGATTCGATTAGAGTTAGCATTTAATATTTCTTTAATGCGGCCAAATCATTCACAAAATAGTACATAATGGAATGCGCATGCTCAGGCTTGAATCGTCTAGGCCAATAAGTTTGCTGTATAATAAACCAATCAAATTGGGGGTGGGCGGAGCGACACGTGTCGCCCTGCCCCAATGTGTCGCCCAGCCCCATCGTCCAGACTGCACTCTGGGGTACTACTTAGAAACTGCAGTGATTTGTACGTATTGGTACGTATTTTGCGTTTTTCAAAAATGTTGCCACAGGAACTTTAATTAAGATACAGGATCATTTTTGATCTGGATACGGCCTGGATCCGGCTGACTTCAGTAAACCTCGGAATACATGTAAAGACTAACATTAGCGTAGATGCCATTCTTCTTATGATGTAATGAGTACATCGGGTGTTATAGGAAGTGTCCTCGGTTCCAGCTGACCTAATCTACGCAGCGTAATAATCATTTAACTGATTTGAATAATAGAAATGTATAATGTTCTATGTGTATGCTAGGTCAAAGAGATGTGTTTTTAGTCTAGATTTAAACTGACAGACTGTGTCTGCTTCCCGAACAATGTTAGGGAGACTGTTCCAACGTTTATGCTCTAAATAGGAAAATGATCTACCGCCAGCAGTTGATTTTGATATTCTAGGTATTATCAACTGGACAGAAATTTGAGATCGCAATAGACGTGAAGGACTATAATGCGTTAAAAGATCCGCTCAAGTACTGGGGAGCTAAACCATTTAGTGCTTTGTAAGTATTAGCAATATTTTAAAATGTATACAATGTTTAAAAGGGAGCCAATGCAGTGTTGACTGGACGGGGCTGATATGGTCATACTTCCTGTATCTAGTGAGAACTCTAAGCTGCTGCGTTTTGGACCAATTGGACTTTGTTTATTAAGCATGCAGGGCAACCACCCAGTAGGCCATTACAATAATCTAGCCTTGATGTCATGAACTAACTGTTCCACATTTTTTATTGAAAGCATATGTTGTAATTTAGATATATTTTTAAGATGGAAGAATGCGGTTTTACAGATGTTAGAAACGTGGCTTTCAAATGAAAGATTAGTATCAAAGAGCACACCCAGGTTCCTAACCGATGACGAAGATAGAGCAGCCATCAATTGTTAGACAGTAGGTTATTAAAGGGTTAGTTCACCCCAAAATGAAAATTCTGTCAGTAATTACTCACCCACATGTTGTTCCAACCCCGTAAGACTTTCATTCATCTTGAAAACTAATGCCATGCTTCCTAATGATATTGTCATACTCCTTTATGAACGACAGGAAGCCAGATGCAAGTAACAGTTTTTAATGAATAATAAGGTTGGCAGTGCAAGCAGATGATAATAGTGACGCAGGGACTCAGATGGTCAGGATCCGTGAGAAGTGCGATGATGAGATGACGGTGAAGACAGATGACACTCCTTGACGACGACGACGAAGAACAGGAACACAAGGCAGGAACTGGACACCGTACACCAACACACACGACATCAAGCAACGATCTGACAAGGATGATAGAACAGCGGTGAGTATAAATAGCGTGGTGAGAGTGATTACAGCTGGTGAAGTGATGATGATCAGCTGGAGCGGATCAGGTGATGTCATACACTCACGCCCATTACACACGTGCATTCATAAAACAACATAAACACGAGACTAGAAGGAACAGAGAATGCGTCTACCGTGACAGTACCCCTCCTCCTAAGAACGCCTCCTGGCGTTCCCAGACTCCTTTACCTGCTGATTGTAATCATCGATAAGGGAGTGATCCAGTATGTCTCTAGCAGGCACCCAACTTCTCTCCTCCGGGCCGTAACCTTCCCAGTCCACCAAGTACTGAAATCCGCGTCCCCTCCGCCTAGAGTCCAGAATACGGTTAACCGAATAGGTGGTCTCCCCATCTACGAGTCGCGGTGGGGGAGGAACCGGGGCAAGCGGATTAATGTGAGAATGGAACACGGGCTTGATCTTTGATACATGAAAGGCAGAATGGATCCTACTGTACGCGGGAGGTAACTTGAGGCGGACTGCCACCGGACTAATGATCTTGGTGACAGTAAACGGGCCAATAAATTTAGGAGCAAGTTTATTAGAGACGGTGCGGAGAGGAATGTTTCTGGTTGAAAGCCACACTTTTTGACCAACGACGTATACGGGAGGCTTTGACCTGTGGCGATCGGCCTTGGCCTTGGTGCGCGCCCCCACCTGGAGTAGAGTCTCGCGGGCTCTAGTCCAAGTGCGGTGACACCTCTGAACGAAGGCGTGAGCGGAGGGAACCGCAACCTCGGATTCCAGACTGGGAAAAATTGGTGGCTGGTACCCTACGCTACATTCAAACGGAGATAGGCCCGTAGCTGACACTGGCAACGTGTTGTGGGCGTACTCCACCATAGACAATTGTTGACTCCAAGAGGAAGGATTCTTGGAAACCAAACATCGCAACACTCTCTCCAAATCCTGGTTGGCCCTCTCGGTTTGGCCATTGCTCTGGGGGTGAAACCCAGAGGACAGACTAACCGTCGCCCCCAGTAATCTGCAAAACTCTCGCCAAAATTTGGACACAAACTGGGGTCCCCTGTCGGAGACCACGTCCATCGGAAGGCCATGTAAACGAAAGACGTGATCTACGACCGTTACCGCTGTCTCCTTAGCTGAGGGCAATTTGGGTAAGGGAATAAAATGGGCTGCCTTCGAGAACCGGTCCACTACAGTCAAAACGACTGTGTTACCCTGAGAGGGCGGGAGGGCGGTGACAAAATCTAGAGCGATGTGGGACCAGGGTCTCGAAGGAACCGACAGCGGCTGAAGTAACCCGCCTGGAGGTCGATTAGAAGTCTTACTAGTGGCACAAACCGAGCAGGCCAAAACAAAATCGTGAATGTCACGAGCCATAAGTGGCCACCAGAATCGTTGCTTGACTAAAAAACTAGTACGATTTACTCCTGGATGGCAAGCCACGTTGGAGCTATGACCCCACTGAATCACGTCAGACCGTAATCCCTCCGGCACAAACAAGCGATTCGGTGGGCAACCGGGCGGAGGCGTTACCCCTTCTAAGGCCTTCTTGACCCTCGATTCGACCTCCCATGAGAGTGTAGAAACGAATAGCGTTTCGGGCAAAATGCACTCGGGAGTAGACGGGCGTTCGGAAAAATCAAATATGCGAGATAATGAATCGGGTTTGATGTTCTTGGAACCCGGGCGGTAAGACAGAGAAAAATCAAAGCGACCGAAAAATAATGCCCACCGAGCCTGCCTGGAGTTCAATCTTTTGGCGGTTCTAATGTATTCTAAGTTCTTGTGATCAGTCCAGACGATAAAAGGTACCCCCGCCCCTTCTAACCAGTGGCGCCATTCCTCCAACGCTAACTTAACTGCCAACAGTTCTCTGTTACCAATGTCGTAATTACGTTGGGCTGGAGATAAACGGTGAGAAAAAAACGCGCAGGGATGCATCCTGTCGTCTGTGGAAGAGCGTTGGGACAACACTGCACCTACTCCCACCTCTGACGCGTCGACCTCCACCACGAACTGACGTGAGGAATCAGGGGCGACAAGGATGGGGGCTGAAACAAAGCGGCCTTTCAGTTTAGAGAACACAGCCTCAGCTGTGTCTGACCACCTGAACGTAGTCCTGGGGGAGGTCAAGGCAGTCAGAGGTGCGACTAGTTGGCTAAAATTGCGAATAAAACGCGATAGAAATTGGCGAATCCCAGAAACCTCTGCAGGGCCTTGCGAGAATCTGGGCTTGGCCAATCTACCACAGCCTTGATCTTCTCAGGGTCCATCCGCATTCCCTCAGACGAGACGATGTACCCTAGGAAAGGGACCGACTGTGCATGAAAATCGCATTTCTCCGCCTTGACAAAAAGCCCATTCTCTAGCAACCTCTGAAGCACTCGCCGGACGTGTTGCACATGTTCCTGGAGAGAAGAAGAAAACATCAATATGTCATCCAGGTAGACATATATGAACTGATCGATCATATCTCGCAACACGTCATTGACCAGTGCCTGGAAAACTGCCGGGGAGTTGGACAGCCCGAAAGGCATGACCAAATATTCAAAATGCCCCCTGGGGGTGTTAAATGCAGTTTTCCATTCATCCCCCTCTCTAATGCGAACCAAATGATAAGCGTTACGTAAATCCAATTTTGTAAAGATAGACGCTCCCTGCAACCTCTCGAAGGCTGAAGACATCAACGGCAAAGGATAAGTATTCTTTACCGTGATGTTATTCAACCCTCGGTAATCAATACAAGGTCGCAGAGAACCGTCCTTCTTCCCTACAAAAAAGAACCCCGCCCCCGCTGGAGAAGAGGAAGGGCGAATGAACTTGGTTGCTAGAGAATCAGAAATATATTTCTCCATAGCCTCCCTTTCTGGAATAGAAAGTGAATATAACTTGCCCTTAGGCGGAGACTTACCTGGCAGTAAATCTATAGCACAGTCATAGGGACGATGCGGAGGAAGAGAAGCAGCACGAGACTTACTGAACACCTCCTTCAGGTCCAGATACTCCGCGGGCACGTTAGACAGATCCCCTGTTTCCTCCTGAAAAACAGAAACAGGCACAGACGAACAAGCAGACACGAGACAGGACTTATGACACTCCTTGCTCCACTCCAGAACTGATCTATGATGCCAGTCCACTCGGGGGTTGTGTCGGATGAGCCAAGGGTGTCCAAGGACGACAGGTGCTAGAGGTGAATCCATGATGTAGAATGAAATAGTCTCAGAATGGTTGCCAGAGGTGATGAGGGTAATGTCTTCAGTGGTAAGGGAAATGGTGGGAAGTTCTTGTCCATTTAGTGCGTGAACTGCGATCCTGTGAGTAAGTGGTCTGAGGGGAATCTGAAATTTCTGTGCAAAAGTGTGGTCCATAAAATTACCTTCAGCCCCAGAATCCAGAAGTGCTTGACAGTTGTGCTGGTGGACTGACCATCTTAGTCTTACCGGAAGGAGCGTGGAGGTAGATGTAATCGATGATGAGGTCTTCCTGGCGGAGATCCCACCCGATAGTAGCCTCAAGTTTACTATCGGGCTTGACCTTTTACCGGGCAGTTGTACGCATAATGTCCCGCTCCTCCACAATACAGGCAAAGGCCCTGGGACCTCCGCCTCCCTCTCCTCGCGGGAAAGCCGAGCTCGACCCACCTGCATGGGCTCGGGATCGTAGACGGGGCTGACTACGTCCCTGCCGCTGGATCGTGGAACGTCAACTCCTCCGAAGGTACGGGTGGACGGAACTCTGCGCTCGACCTTAGCCAACCGAGCGTCCACCCGCAGAGCTAGCTCAATAAGTCCGTTCAGTGTGGTGGGTAGATCCAGGGCGTAGATCTCCTTTTGGACGTGGTCAGCCAGCCCATGCAGGAACATATCCCACTGCGCCTCCTCGTTCCAGCCGCACTCCGCCGCCAAGGTCCGAAACTCAATCGAAAAATCGGCGACTGATCCAGCACCTTGTTTCAGCTCCGCTAATGTTCTGGCTGCCTCTCTCCCCGCGACAGCCCGGTCGAACACCTTTCTCATCTCGGCGGCGAGGGTCTGGAACGAGGCGCAACATGGATTCTGATTCTCCCACACCGCCGTTCCCCAAAGCGCCGCCCTCCCAGTCAACAAAGTCAGAACAAACGCCACTTTAGCCTGTTCAGTGTTGAACGTATGGGGTTGCAGAGCGAAATGCATCGAACAACGGGTCGGGAATGCTCTGCAAAATGTGGGTTCACCTGAATAATGCTCTGATGCTGGGAGGCGGGGCTCTGACTGGGAGGGCCTCTCTGGAGGTGGGGGAGGAACGGCCAGTGTGGGCGGCGCAGTGGGACCCTGTAGGCGTTGGATCTGCTGGGTGAGCTCGGACACCTGCGTCACCAAGGCTTGCACTGCGCGACCCGTGTCACTGATCTCTCTCTGCTGGGAATCGATTCTCCGGATACTGTGGTGGATAAACTCCTCCATTGATCTTGGCGTTGCACTCGCTGCTTCCATTTCCGGGGTCAGATCGTTCTGTCATACTCCTTTATGAACGACAGGAAGCAAGATGCAAGTAACAGTTTTTAATGAATAATAAGGTTGGCAGTGCAAGCAGATGATAATAGTGACGCAGGGACTCAGATGGTCAGGATCCGTGAGAAGTGCGGTGATGAGATGACGGTGAAGACAGTTGACACTCCTTGACGACGACGACGACGACGAAGAACAGGAACACAAGGCAGGAACTGGACACCGTACACCAACACAGACGACATCAAACAACGATCTGACAAGGATGATAGAACAGCGGTGAGTATAAATAGCGTGGTGAGAGTGATTACAGCTGGTGAAGTGATGATGATCAGCTGGAGTGGATCAGGTGATGTCATACACTCACGCCCATTACACACGTGCATTCATACAACAACATAAACACAAGACTAGAAGGAACAGAGAATGCGTCTACCGTGACAGATATCTCCCAAGGGCATGTACAGAGTGAACAGTAACGGTTACTACTACAAACTGATAACGGTCAGATAAGTATGATTTGAACCATGCTAGTGCAATTCCACTAATGCCAACAACATTTTCGAGTCTATTCAAAATATTGTTGTGGTCAAATGCAGCAGTAAGATCCAGTAACACTAATAGAGAGATACAACCACGATAGGATGATAAGAGCAAATAATTTGTAACTCTAATGAGAGCAGTCTCAGTACTATGGTATGGTCTAAATCCTGACTGGAAATCCTCACAGATACCATTTCTTTCTAAAAAGGAACATAGCTTTGAGGATATTGCCTTTTCTAGTAATTTTGACAGAATGGGTAGATTCGAGATCGCCCTGTAATTGACTAATTCTGTAGGATCGAGTTGAAGTTTTTTAATAAGAGGTTTAATAACAGCCAGCTTAAAAGTTTTTGGTACGTATCCTAGTGACAAAGATGAATTAATGATATTAAGAAGAGGATCTATGACCTCTGGAATCATCTCTTTCAATAGCTTAGTCGGTATAGGGTATAACATGTTGTTGATTTAGATGATTTAACAACTTTAGAAAATTCTTCCTCTCCTAGCAATGAATGAATGGAATATTTCCTCAGGGAGGCTACAATGCACTGCCTGATGCGATACTGTAATAGACAGTTGCATTATAGTTATAATTTTCTCTCTAATATTATCAATATTGTAAGTAAAGAAGTTCATGAAGTCATTACACCTGTGCTGTTTAAAAACGTCCGGTGTTGAAGTTGTATTTTTCGTTAATTTAGCTACTGTTTAAAATAAATACCTTGGGTTGTGTTTGTTTTCTTCTAAGAGTGTTAAAAAAGTAAGCAGAACTAGCAGTTTGTAAGGCCTTTCTGTACACGATCGTGCTCTCTCTCCACGAAATGCAAAAAACTTCTAATTTTGTTTTCTTCCAGCTATGCTCCATTTTTCTGGCTGCTCTCTTAAGGGCCTGAGTGTGCTCGTTGTACCACGGCATTGGACCATTTTCTTTAATCTTCTTTAAGCGCAAAATGAAGCAACTGTGTCTAAAGTGCTGGAAAAGAGAGAGTCAATCATTTAACAAGATTAAACTAATCAGGAAGATTATTCAATAGCAATCTTTAGTGGCAGAAGTGATAGTTCTACCATATTTATAACACAGAGTCGGCTTTGCAACCTTGGCTAAATTAAGTATACATGAGATTAAATACTGATCTGAAATGTTATCGCTCTGCTGCAGAATTTCAACGGCATCAACATTTATTCCATGTGACAATGTCAAGTTTTCCGCTTTTTTATTCAGCTCTGCCCAAACTTGAGATGGCGTTCAAACAATGAAGGACACAAGAAGACAACTCATTGACTTGACTATTTATTTTCTTCTGTTTGCAGAGGTATTTGCAGAAGCAATAGTCAGCAGTAGTCAGCAATAGGTTGATAATCTTTAAAGATAAAAATTGGACAAAAGAAACACACATTAATATAATAAAGATGTTATTTCAACTAACATTTAACGTCTCATTCACCATCACCATATTACCTATCATATAAATCAACTAAATCAAAATGCTTTGACAGGAAATAATAAAATGTTAACAAACTTGAACACCTTTCATTCAAATCACACCAAATCTTAGCATCAATCAGTACTGTAGCAAGCAAACTAGCAAAATCCATCAAATATGCTGAAACACAATACTGATCTCTTTCAACTCATAGTTTACATAAAAAAATAAAAAAATAAAATAAAATAAATAAAATTCATGTTCATACCAGTTGCGTCTTCAAGTTTGAAGTTTTTACTGAATGTGTGTGAAAGTCTTTGCAAGTCCAGCAAGAGATCTTCTCCAAACTTTTCACCTGCATGTGCTCTGAGAGGTGCACGACTTTATTGTTCCCCCTTGGAAACACACTTTCTCAATGGTTCCCGCCCAGTCACCACACTACACTGCCCTCTCCAGGAATTTCTGAGTATGACGGAACTTAAAGTAAAACCTCATTATTGTGACGAAACACCTCCCACTTGACCTCCTGGTTCATGAACCTAAGGAGGTCACTCCAATCACCTTCAATACCTTCACTTCTGTTCTTCTATAGGAAGCAAAACAATCAGTCGTCTTACATCCCTATGAAGGATTGTAGAAGGGATTTTGGTTGACAGTTTCTTCACTTTATCTCTTTGGACAGGCTTCACAGTTGGGACTGGGTAGCTGGGAAAAGTTCTAACATGCACATCTCTGACGATGCCCTTCTTGTCAATACTGACACTGATGACTCTAGCAAGTTTGTACTGGCCCCTCCAGGCGTTTTGGTCAGCAAGCCAGACAACATCTCCAACAGCCACATTCCTATGTGTTGTGTGCCATTTACTTCTCACAAATAGATTGGGCCCAGCTAACTGACTCCACTTTCTCCAGAACCGGTCAACTTCTGTTTGTATAGCTCTCAACCTTTTGTATGGGTAGTTTTCAAAATCAAAGCATCCAAGATCTCCTCTGGGTCCAGTCCGTCCAAGCAGAAGGGAATTTGGGCTGATATATTCTACGCAGTCTTCCCGGCTTTGAGTTCTGGCATCTACAGGCCTTTCGTTGGCCAGGTTAGCAGCCATATATATAAATGTCTGAAACTCACTCCATGTGAAGAATCCATCTCCTCCCAGGTTGTGCAAAGCCCGCTTCACCGTGTGAACAGCTGCTTCTGCAGCTCCATTTCTGTGAGGGGAGTCTGCTGGGTGGATTTTCCAGCTCCATTCTGTTCCATGCACGGAAGCTTCATTTTCAAGCTCAGACTTATTTAGTTGATCCAGGAAGAGATAGAGTTCTTTCAGGGCAGGTCTGGCACCCACAAAGTTCTTTCCTGGATCTGACCACAGTTTCTTTGGGTGCCCTCTCAGTGCCGTGAATCTTTGGTAAGCCATTAGGAAGCCTTCAGTTGACTGGTCACTGACAACATCTGTGTGTATAGCTCTGGATGACATGCAACAGAAGACAATTCCCCACACCTTGAGCTTCGTTTTCTTCTTCACCTCGTCCTTGACTTCATACGGTCCAAACAAGTCCACCGTTGTATACTCAAATGGTCTGGCTGGTGTTATCCGCTCAGATGGAAGGTCACTCATGATCTGTTGGCACTTTCTGGCCCTGACCTTTCTACACACAACACAGTTATCAACTCTCTTTTTAGCCAGCCTTCGACCTTTCACCACCCAGGCCTTTTTCCTCATCCGGAGGAGTGTGCCGGCTATTTCTTCATGATTTTCACCATGAGCCTCTTGAGCTAGGAGAGTGGATATCCACGCATCATATGGTAGAATGGGTACAGCAGTTTTGTCCTCATCAAAAGTCTGGAACCTTCCTCCACAAACTAAAAGCCCAGTCTCTTTCTCTTTATAAACAGCGAGTCTGTTGAGAGTGGTGTCTTGAAAGGTTATACCTTCTTGAGCTGCAAGGAACAGGTCTCTTAGTGCATCTTTACACTCCCCGACAGTGAGTACAGCTTGTTTGGCTTTGGACCTCCAGTTTGTTGAAAAAGCTTCCTCCCACTTTGGTTTATCTGAGGCTGAATTCTTGTTCAACACCTCTTTCCACCTTGTTGCAGCTCTCCAAACCCAGGCAATGACCCGGATCAGCCTGGTCAGGCTGCTGAATTTCTTGATGTCAATCAGCTTGGTTACCGCAGAGCCGCTTGGTAGTCTTCGGATCTGAGTCTTAGGTTCATCTAGGTTCTTTTGCGGTGCATCACTCCTGTCTATCCTGGCCTGCGCTCTAGTCAGTGCTGCAGAGAAAGCTTTCCTCTGAAGTTTGTTTATGCCTTCTTTGGCATACGTGGCGACTTCTTTGGCTGACTTATATGGCCATTCTTCCACAGGTTGTCGCAGAAACGCTGGTCCAACCTGCCACATGGAATCTTCCTGGAGGTCTTCTGGGGCTGCCCCTCTTGTTATAGCGTCAGCACTGTTCAGGTATCCCGGGATCCACCACCAGTCTTCGACTGATGTGGATTTTTGGATCTCCCCAACTCTATTTGCGAAAAAAGTTTGATATCCATAGCTGTCTCTTTGGATTGCTCCCAGCACAGTTTGACTATCCAGCAGATGGAGCCATCGTTCAACTTCTATTCGACTGTGCTTCTCAACATAATTTCTCAGTCGTGCTGCATAGACAGCACCGCAAATTTCAGCTTTTACTGGTTCTCCCTTTTGGTCCAATGGTGTGAGTTTTGCCTTAGACTCAACCAATCTGACTTGGATGCCTTGCTCGGTCTCCCATCTGAAATACATTACGGCTCCATAGCTCTTGTCACTTCCATCAGAGAATGTTATTCCCCAAGGTTTTCCAATCCAGTTGACTGGTGTGAGGCTTCTGTGGAAAGTGATTTGGCCAAGACGTGTGTATTCCTCAAAGAATTGGATGGCTTCTTCCCTTAATTTTTCCGACAAAGGTTTATCCCAAGTGTCTCGGGTCAGAGTCTTGCCTCCAGCTTCCTGGAATGCCTTTCTGACAAGAATGGCGCCCTTTTGTTTGGCAGGTGTGACGAGGCCTATTGGGTCATACACGCTAGCTACTTGGCTCAGCAGTTCTCTTCTCGTCAGTGGGTTTGGAGTTTTCTCTCTCACCTCTTTATCAAGAAGATTTTGGCCAACTCTCATTCTCTTTTTCCTCTTTGAAAAATTTATTGAAGTCATGAGGTACAGTTTATCCTCTTCAACAAGGTATCCAACTCCAAGAGCTTTATTATCTCCTTTCCCCATCTGGTTTGGAAGAATTAGTACTGTGCTTAACTCCGCTCTTTGTTCTCCTGGTACAATCTCCTGCCTCCTACTTTGACTTGACCGGACCCAGGGCTTGAGGAAGAACCCACCTGCCTTCAGGATCTCTTCAACTCTTTCGATGTTCTGGTCCAGTTTTTGCAAGTCATTATGGGAAGTTAGGATGTCATCGACATAGGTATCCTCTTCAAGAATCCTACGTTCCTCCTTCAGGCGAGCGAACATGGGTAATTTGGCTGTCTCTCTCATGGCCAATTGTGCTATGCACCCTGCTGGTCGATCGCCAATGTTGACTCTGGTGATCACATACTCTTCAATCTCTTCCTCCTCAGTGTCTCTCCAGAGAAATCTGTGGAGGTGCATCTCCAGATCTTCCAACCACACAGAATTGTACATTTTCCTGATGTCACCAAGGGCAGCATGGACGCCTCTTCTGAATCTGAGTAGTACTGCTCGAATGGGATTGAGGACATCAGGCCCTTTCAGCAGAAGGTCATTCATGCTGATCCCTTTAAACTTCTGGCTGCTGTTCCATACCAGTCGCACAGGTGTTGTGAGAGAGTGCGGATTTGGTGCCACCAAGTGGCTGACATACCATACTGGCCCTTTCCAGCTGGCAATGATCTCTTTAGCGAGTTTCTTCGCTGCTCTTCTCTCCACCATCTCATGGACTTGAGCGGTGTATGCTATTTTCCACTCTGGCTCTTTTTTGAGTTGGTTTTCTGTTCTCAAGAAGGTGGCTTCCACCCCACTCCTGTTGTTGGGAAGGGAACTTGGATCTTGAATCCACGGGTATCTTGTGTCCCAATGGGGATTCTCACTGTGAGCATCTGCTTTGACGTAGGTAAGGCCCTTCTTTATGACTTCTAATTCTCTTTCTTCATTTAGAGTCATCTCCTTACCTCCTGGCTGGCAATTGCCGCACCGGCATCCTCCACACTTGGGTTCGCAGGCTGCCCCAATGCTGTCCCATTTCCACCAGTTTAGAAACTCTTTACCAGCTACTTTGGTTTCAGCTTTGAACTCTTGTGCTTCTGTGATCTCTTGATACCTCACTGCCGATGCTCTCATGGATCGAGCAAAATGCGTTTCAGATTTGTGCATCGCTATATCTATCTCTTCAAAAAGATCAGGATGCGCTCCACCAACAGTCTTTCCCAATGGGCTTTCCCATAAGACAAGGTCTCCAATCACCTTCACTCTTTGCGGAGCAAGTCTTCCTTTACGGTGGCTTACCAGTAGCTCAATACTCTCCGGTCTCCTCAGATCTCCTAAATTGACTTCTGGGAAGAACCTCTTGAGTTGCTCAGGCTTGATGACTCTGTGGATGTTGGCAATTTCATTCAAACCATAGCAAATAAGCTCATGAGCTCTCTCCGTGCCCATAGGCGTCTTGACCCTCACTCTAAGAAAGTATCTTCTAGTTTTAACATTCATGTTCATTCCTCCAACTCCATGAATAATTAAAGAAATGTTTTCACTTCGAAGATTTAATCTCCTGGCAGCTTTGTGGGTGATGTAGTTTGTATCTGACGCTAAGTCGATCAGAGTTCCAACCTTTTCTCCTGCATTAGCAGTTACCTCGAGCAGCATTAGTATAACTGGCAATTCTTCTACAGCACTTGAATCAGTCACTCCAAGCTGACTCTTCCCACCACAGTTTGTCTTCCCAGTGATGTTGGTGAACGCTTTCTTGAATTTCTCTACCATCTCTGGGGAGAGCTTAGATACAAATTCCTCTTGCTCCTCCGTAAGCTTATGCCTTCTCACATGGGATTGTCTTCTATCTGAGTCAGTCCTCTTGAAATCTCCCTTTAGGCAAAGAAAGAAATGATGATCTATTTTACAGTCTCTGTTCCTGCACAGGTAAGTGTCTTTGCATTCATCATCTTCACCATGACAGACTAAACACCTTTTGCATGCCCCCAGCTTTTCTACAGCAGCCAACTTTTCCACAGGCTTCAGTTCTTTGAAACGCTTGCAAAAGAAGATCTTTTCTCCATGCTTTTCATCTCCACAGACAACACAGCCGCCTTTCCTTGTGGAACGTGTGGACGCATATCTTCTTTCCATACAAGCATATTTCTTTTCTGGCTTTTCACTCACTCCCAACTGCTCTAACTTCTCTAGAATTTCTTCTTGTGTTTTCAGAAATTTAAGAAGATTCTCAAAGTGATTGTCCGGCGTTACGCCATTTGCTGGGTTAACCATGAAGACAAGCCAATCTCTTTTCATGTTGTCAGGTAACTTACTTTCTATTGATTTGATCACCAGAGGGTTGTTAATGGCTCCTGTGTTTCCAAGTTCTGTGAGATCATTCAGGGCCTTCTCTATATTTTGGATTAAATCAATGACTTTTCTCGGCTGATTTGCTCTTAAAACAGGAATCTTCTCAAGATCTTCAATTATTTCCAAGGCAATTGTGGACTTGTTTCCATATCTATTCTCAAGCACTCGGAATATGTCTTCAGCAGTGTTGTAGGTAGACAAACGGAGCTCTCTGCACATTCTGTCGTCTATGCTGTCAAAGAGTTGGATCTTTTTTACTTCAACTGAGCCAGTTGGCTCTCCCTGCTTTTGCAGACTTTCCCAGTCTCTCCTCCATCGATGGAAATTCCTTTTACATCCACTGAATTTGGGTAAACTGGTTGGCTTTATCCTCAACGTTGGTTGTGGTTGTGGAACTGGCATGGGTATCTGGGGAGCCCTCGCTCTGTCTCTTTCTTCTTCTGCTACTCTTTGTGCGATGATGAATTCCACCTTCCGTGCTTCAAGGTTGCTACTGCATCCTTTCAGATCCTTCACTCTAGCTTCCAGACTGGATTTTTCTGCTGCTGGAATCCACATCTCCCAAGCTGCTAGGCTAGTGATTACACCTTGGATTATTCCGTTTGCGCCATCCAGCTGGAACTCATAACCATCTCTGTTTACAGCGATAACGGGTGTTGCAGCAGCTCTATCACAGGCTGTTTCTGCCTCCTGGATTGCTGTTCCCATCTCATCTTTACCATATCTTGACCATAAGTTGAACAGGACAATTTTTCTGACCTCTTCCAATCTTATCTCACATTCATGGATTGTCTTCTCAAAATCAGCCTGCTGCTGCTTATCAAGTTCAGCTTCTTCACCACCTGCCATGTCCGCTTCAATGTCTGCCAGTAAACCAGCTTTATACTCATCGTTTGTCTCGCCGACATTCCTTGCCTCAGAAATTAGCTTTTTGAACTCCTCTTGTAGTTCACTTTTCGTCAAGTGTTTCGCTCCTCTGCTAAGGAAGTTTGCCTGCCTGGTAAATGCACTTTTAGCCAAGGTCCTCTCTTGCTTCAGCTGCTTCACTGCTTTTCCAAAAGCTTCCTCTGCCATTACGAGACGATTTCAAATGACTCTCTTCTCTGCGTCGACAACTTTCTGAGACGTTTAGGCCTTTAATCCTTCTGTCTTCATTGCCACGCTGATTATCAACTGTCAAGTTTTCCGCTTTTTTATTCAGCTCTGCCCAAACTTGAGATGGCGTTCAAACAATGAAGGACACAAGAAGACAACTCATTGACTTGACTATTTATTTTCTTCTGTTTGCAGAGGTATTTGCAGAAGCAATAGTCAGCAGTAGTCAGCAATAGGTTGATAATCTTTAAAGATAAAAATTGGACAAAAGAAACACACATTAATATAATAAAGATGTTATTTCAACTAACATTTAACGTCTCATTCACCATCACCATATTACCTATCATATAAATCAACTAAATCAAAATGCTTTGACAGGAAATAATAAAATGTTAACAAACTTGAACACCTTTCATTCAAATCACACCAAATCTTAGCATCAATCAGTACTGTAGCAAGCAAACTAGCAAAATCCATCAAATATGCTGAAACACAATACTGATCTCTTTCAACTCATAGTTTACATAAAAAAAATAAAAAAATAAATAAAATAAATAAAATTCATGTTCATACCAGTTGCGTCTTCAAGTTTGAAGTTTTTACTGAATGTGTGTGAAAGTCTTTGCAAGTCCAGCAAGAGATCTTCTCCAAACTTTTCACCTGCATGTGCTCTGAGAGGTGCACGACTTTATTGTTCCCCCTTGGAAACACACTTTCTCAATGGTTCCCGCCCAGTCACCACACTACACTGCCCTCTCCAGGAATTTCTGAGTATGACGGAACTTAAAGTAAAACCTCATTATTGTGACGAAACAGACAATATTAGATCTAAAGTATAATTACGACAATGAGTAGGTCCTGACACGTGTTGTCTAACTCCAATAGAGTTTAGAATGTCTGTAAATGCTAATCCCAATGCATCTTTTTCATCTAAATGTATATTAATATCACCAACAATTAGGACTTTTTCTGCAGCCAGTACTAACTCTGATAGAAAATCAACAAATTCTTTAATAAAATCTGGATTGTGCCCTGGTGGCCTGTACACTCACCTAAAGGATTATTAGGAACACCTGTTCAATTTCTCATGAATGCAATTATCTAATCAACCAATCACATGGCAGTTGCTTCAATGCATTAAGGGGTGTGGTCCTGGTCAAGACAATCTCCTGAACTCCAAACTAAGGCCCTGTTTACACGAAAACGATTCCGGGTGAAAACGTAATAATATTTTATCGGATGTGCTTTTCGTTTACACGGCGACGGCGTTTTTGGGGCTTAAAAACGCAAAAAAGTGAAACCACCCTCCAAAGTGGAAATCTTAAAAACGCTCCACCGTCGCGTTTCCGTCTAAACGAGTAAAAACGCAAATCTGCTCATGGCGGCTCTCGTCGCGTACGCATTTACGTCACAGGCATGCGCCAGTACAGGAAAATAACAACCAACATGTCGGATTATTTCCATACGTCGGACCTTCAAGTTGCCCTAGCAGCTCTGATAAACGTCCAAGAGTCTTTTCAGCAGTTGTACAAAATATTCTGAGATATTGGTGTTGTTGTGTGGCAGTGCTTCACATTGCCACCTAGCCGCCTGGAGTGCATACTACATCGCATTTCTAACACTTTTGCGTCTCCATATGCACGCAGATTTCCCCCCCATAACGCTCGTCTAAACGCAGAATAAAAAGTGAAAACGAAACGCCACTTTTGCGTTTTCTCTTCAGATCGTTTCCGTGTAAACATGGCCTGAATGTCAGAATGGGAAAGAAAGGTGATTTTTTTATTTATTTATTATTTTTTTATTTATGAATTTTAAGATACATTACAAAACAGTGGGAGACAAAAAAGGCACTAAAATATATAACAGTAAACAGATACACCGAAGTCCCACAAGAAAACAAAACAAAAAAACAACAAAAACAAAAACAAAAAACAAAAAAACAAAAAACAAATTACAAGTGCAATCTAATCCTGCATACAGTAAACCCAATTATATATTGACCAGACAATACAGGAGTAGTATCATCTAGGCTGGTGATTGGTGGGCGTGGGGTCTGGGAATGGGGTCCAAAATCAAACACAGAGAGCAGGGTCAAGCTGGAGAGTTTGGACATGTTCACGAAGGGGTCTCCAAAGCTTGACAAAAATAGTGCTAGGTCGGCGAAGAGAGTACCTTATTTTCTCCAACTTCATGAAATAAAGAACATCTCTAACCCAGCGAGTGTGAGATGGAGGGCGAGGGCTCTTCCAATTCAATAAAATTAACCGTCTAGCCAAAAGAGTTAAAAAACTATAAAGTCTGAGAAATAAGAAGGCAAAGAATGACCAGGCTGGAAAACCCCAAATAAACCAATAATTGGACAAAGTGGTATTTCCACAGAGGTTATAGCTGATAATGAGATAAAAATGTGGCTCCAAAAGGAAGACAGGACCAGTGCAGGGCAGGACCAGAACATATGAATTAAAGTGGCTGAACCAGAGTGACACCGGTCACACTCCGGTTCAATAGAGGGGTTAATGCGAGCTAACCTGGTTTTGGACCAATGTGCTCTATGAACCACCTTGCACTGTATGAGTCTGTGACGTGCACAAAGAGAGGAGGAGTAAACCCTGTTCAAGACTGCTTTCCATGTCTCCTCGTTTATGTCAGTACCGATGTCTTGGGACCAGACAATGCGCAAGTTATCAGAGGAGAATTGCAAATTAACAATTATGTTCACTAATTTACAAATTGACCCTTTAGTACAAGGATCCACACTCAGAATGGTGTCCAAATCTGAAGGGGGAGGGGCATTTGGAAAGTTAACCATTTTTTTCGAATTTGTAAATATCTGAAAAAATGGCTTTTGGGAATATTAAACTGGGAGGTCAACTGATCAAAAGAGGCAAAAACACTATCAATATAAAGGTCTGCAATAGAAACCAATCCATGGTCTCTCCAGGATGCATACGCACAATCCAAAATTGAGGGGTGAAACGAAGGATTAGAATGTATTGGGGATAACAAGGGGGTATTATGAAGACCAAAATGGCGCAAAAATTGGGTCCAGATTTTAAGACTGTTTTTTACAACTATATTATTTGAATATTTGATCGGGGACATTGTATATGGGAGGCATAAAAGAGCAGCCAAGGAGGAGGACGTACACGATGCGTTCTCTATGTGAAGCCAGGATGGGGGATTGACAAAATTGCTTGAATGGAATCAGTTAAGGGTGGAGCGTATATTCGCTGTCCAATAGTATATTAAAAAATTAGGTAGAGCCAGGCCACCCAATTGTTTTGTCTTCTGCAGAATACCTTTCCTGAGCTTTGGAGTTTTTTTATTCCAGATAAACTTAGAAATAGAACTATCAAGTGCAACAAAAAAAGGACTTTGGAATAAAAATAGGAATACACTGAAATAAATATAAAAATTTCGGGAGCACGCTCATCTTAATACAATTAACCCTACCAATCAGGGATATAGGAAGGAGAGACCAACGATTAAAATCCTGTGCAAGACGATTAAGCAACGGGATAAAATTGTGATCAAATAGATCAGAAAAGCTTTTTGTGACATTTATGCCCAAATATCTAAAACTCTGAGATGAATTTTTGAAAGGCAGGGATTCTAATGGGTACTCCAAGGCAGCCGTGTTGATAGGCATTAATTCACTTTTGCTCAGATTTAATTTATAGCCTGAAATTAGGCCAAAATCTTTTAGCAAATTCTGCACCAAGGGAATAGAGGTGCCAGGGTCGGACACATAACAAAAGATCATCCGCATATAAGGATAGCTTATGCGCCAACCCTCCCCTTTGTATGCCAGCCATCGCACTAGATCTTAGAGCAATTGCCAAAGGCTCAATAGCTATTGCAAACAGCAGGGGGGAAAGTGGGCAGCCTTGTCTAGTCCCGCGACCAAGGGAGAAATACTCAGAGTAGTTATTGTTTGTTCGTACACAGGCCAATGGAGACGTATACAGTATACAGTAGCCAACACAAAAGTCGAACAGGATTTTTCACTTACGCTACATAACGTTACAGAAAGCACCATCACTTCAAATTAATTATATTTGAAACTAGACTTCTGAGTAATACTGAAGATATTGCTATAAATTACAGCAATACCTCCCCCTTTTCCTTTTAAACGAGCCACGTGTTTATAGTAGTAATCTTGGGGGGTGGACTCATTTAAAGTAATGTAATTGTCTGGTTTTACCCAAGTTTCTGTCAAACACAGCACATCTAGGTTATGGTCTGTAATCATATCATCAACAAAAAGTGCTTTTGAAGAAAGCGATCGAATATTCAGCAACCGAGCTTTATCATTTGTTCATCTGCATTATATTAGTTTTTTATTTGTTGAACATCAATCACATTTTTACTCTTAAATGGGTTTGGGAGTTTTTTGTATTTCCTAGTTCGGGGAACGGTCTCTATATGATGATATCTAGGTGAAAGAGGCTCTATGTGATGGGATTTATCTGACCTCAGTGACGTGAGACAGCTAGCAGACGGTCAGTTTAGCCAGTCTGTCTACATCCTGACCTGAGCCCCAGATTGTCATGTTTGAGCTCTAAGATTATGTGCCATATTACTAGAGAGAAGAGCAGCATCATCCCAGGAGGGATGAACACCATCTCTTTTCAACAGGCCAGGTCTGCCCCAAAAACTTTTCCAATTGTCTATGAACCCCATATTATTTTGCGGACACCATTTAATGTTAATTTTAGTGATCTCCGACTGGCAAAGTCAAACATCATTAGTGCCAACGTGAATAATAATCTTAGAGAATTTTCGATTAACATTAGCCAGCACTTTTAAATTTGCTTTGATGTCAGGCACTCTGGCTCCCGGCAAACATGTGACTATGGTGGCTGATGTCTTTATTTTCACGTTCCGTGTAATAGAATCGCCAATAACTAGGGCACTTTCAACAGGATTTCAGTGGGTGTTTCACTGAGTGGGGAAACCCGGTTTAATGTTGTAATCAGAACGGAATAGCAGTGTTTTGTCCCGTGACTACAGCGTCTTACGGTCACCCAGTTGCCCTTCTGCACGGGCTCAACAGACAGAACCGAACAATGTACAGAGTTCACTAAGCTAGTCACATCCAAAGCAGTATCTAAAGCCCTTGCAATCTTACTATCCTCGATTAAAGTTTGGATGCGTGTCTCTAGTTCTGAAATCTCCCCTGCATTTGTCAAATGTAAGGCCCTCGGCGCTGATAGATAAGGCTATACTATACATGTGACACGCAGTGCAAGTGACAATAACAGAAGAAGACATGACTCAAAGTGTTTGTTGACTGATTCTACTCACCACAGTTGTTCGAAGGACTCGAAAAAGGCTCGAGCGCGCGAGATAGAAAAAAAAGACGGCATACACGGATGGCAGATTAACAGGCTAGCGGAAGGCTAGCGATAGTGATTTAGATTAAAGCTAGCGAAGTCAGATCAATGTGACAGACAAAATTAGATAATATCAGATATCTGGTTGAGTACGATATATTTAGCGATATAAACAACAAGGAGTGATAGTAAATATAGATTCAAAATGGAAAACTATATGGAGCCTTCAGATGCAAACCACATGACAGCAAGACAGCGAGTCAGACCAGAGCAATCTATCCACGAGCAGCCAATCAGCAAATAATCAGCAAGGACACATTCAATTCCACCATATATATACACTAGATGTCGCCTTGGCTAGGCAGTTCATTGGAACGAATGCGTCAATAGAGCCGCCCGCCATCATGGAACAGGGGAGCCCCTCCTCTTTAATGCATAAGCGTCAATGTAGGCAAAGGTCTAACGGAAATAAAAATCACCATAAATCGTCATGAATGCGATTTTCTAGTTTTTTGGTTCGTTCCAATGGTCAGACATGTATTTATCATTGAGTCCAGAGAAAATAATAAAAAAAAATTTCAAAACCTAGTTCAGATTTCGTTCGTGTGAACATCCATACGCAGCACAAAAGTCAGAAAAAACATGATTTCGAAGTACAGGCGGAGATAGCAGCGTTACCTAGCTACTTCCTATGACAAGACTCCTGTTCCAAGATGGCGGCGGTTTTGACGCATGCTTAGAACCCCAAGGCGACATCTAGTGTATGTATCTATGAAATTCCACTAGCACTAGCATGAGTATTCTGAATAAATAAAATAATAAAAACATCTAGGTATCTAAATGACACATTTAACAAAAAGTGGCCCACTTTACCTGCATTCACCCTACTAAAAGGGGATTTTATCTTTGATGCCATTGAAGGCAGAAGTAAAAATGTCTGGGGGAATTATTCTTATTAGACAATTAAATAACAGTCTAATTGCATGAAATATAGGCTTGTTGGGCTTGGGACGGAGTCTGTAGAAATGGTTTCTTGAAAAAGAAGAACAATCAGACATTCACATGTTAGATGAAAATCTGCTAAAAGAAGTGGTGTCAACCATGAACTTCAAGATGAATTGTACACTAACTAAAAATTGATGTGTCACAGTTGAGTCGCCAAATGAAGAGGAGAGGAATCTATAACAGTATTATTTTAATAAACACAAAACAGTGGAGATAATCTAAACTGGAGAACACATGATGCAATGCAAAACAAAGAACTGAACAAACTGAGTGCTATATATACACAGGCAAACAAACGGAGATAAATGAAACACAGGTGAACTTAATTAGTGATTAACAGGCTAACAGACTAACATGGTCAACTCGTAGCTCCACATAAGAGCAGCCAAAAGCGTGATTGCAAAGGAACATTCTCTCGACCCCAGTTCAGGACTGCAAACTGATTAAGTATTGTAGTATTTTTGTGGCTGTAATATTCAGTCTGCAGACGGATTAAGGACAACTTTTCAGCTATACGGTAATGTACGTTTGCATAATGTACTTTAAAGTAAGACTTTTAGTTTGACATTATTGCGACATGTATTTTTTAAAAGTGTACATAATGTCACTCATGCCAGCAGGAGTGCTATGATAACCACCAGAGAGCACTTCTCTCTAGTCCATTTCCATAAAACTTTGCCTGGACTCATTATAGTGTGATTTATTCACCTGTGTGTCATTGGCTTGTTAATATTTACAAGTCCTCTGTTGGCTATCATAGGCACCTTGGGTGGCATGTGTGACACTTATGAAAGTATATGGTATGTACACTTAAGTGGCTTTTTATAATTCAGCAATGTTATGTTCTCTGCAAGTAGAGCTACAGTTTGCTTGTTTAATTATACTTTCAAGATTAAGTACTACAAGTGCACATTCAATACAAATAATCACACTTTTTCAAAACTGGTACATTGCAATTAAACTAAAATACAATTTCTTTTATATGGTTTTCCCTTGCAAACAAATCTGGTTGTGCTATTTTACCTAATGCAACTTCGATTCTCAATGCTCCCTTGAACAAAGCTTTGACCTTATTTTATCAAATGTGACCTTAAACCACGTGGCATGATTTCACTGAATCCACTCTTCATTGTAGGCTTTAAAGAGCAACATGGAAAAAATCATCCTAATATTCCCTCTGATATTGCTGGTGCTGCATATACAAGGAGGAGAGTTCTCTAAACATCCAGTTTGTTTGATTGCCGAAGCTCCACAGCCGGAAGTCGTGGAGTTCGACAACACAATCTATGCCACTTGTGAAGTAACTCCCAGCCCCAATTTGCCACCTTGCCAGCCAAAGATCTTTGGGCAAATCCTCTTCAAGCAGCTCTTCCCCAATGGAGATTTAGAAGTGAAAATCAACCTCCGTGGTTTGCCTGCCATCGATCATCAACAGCGTGCCATCCACATCCATCGGTATGGAGACCTCAGTCAAGGCAGCATCACTGTTGGTCCTCATTACAATCCAAACGGCGTTGACCACCCTCATCATCCTGGAGACCTGGGCAACTTTGCTTCTGAGCAAGGAGTTATAAGGCAGTTCCTGAAGCTCCCAGACGGCAAGCTCTTTGGGCCTCATTCCATTCTGGGACGTGCGGTGGTGGTTCATGAGAAGGAGGATGATCTGGGAATGGGCTCAGATGATGAGAGCAAACGCAGTGGGAATGCTGGACAGAGAATTGCTTGTGGTGTGATTGGTATTACTACTCCAAGTCTGTGGCAGAAGACTGAACTGCTCCCCAAGAAAAAATGTGGAGGAGGGAACTGAGTCAAATATGATTTGAATATGGTGGAAGAGCAGATTCAAATAGGATATTTATGATTTTCCTTGTGTATTCTTTGTCTGTGTCCTACATTAAAGAGTTACTTAATACCCTGAAATCCCCTAGATTTATTGCCATTACAAACACTTTCAATGGTTTCCTGGCATCCAGCAATTCATGTTTTTGTCTTGGTCTTTTCAGAGACTTTTTGGCCATAGCTTCCAATAGTAAACGACTCCAATCTTCATCAAATCAAATGTAGGGTGAATGCAGGTAAAGTGGGCAGTTTAATTGTATTGTGCTCAATGGGTTTACACTTTCAGAGCATGGTGGTCTTTAAAGATGAACTATTTCTTTAAATGATAAAATGGTTTTGGTTGATGCAATATGACATGGGTCTGGCCACATCTCAATGGAGGACACCCTTATGGTTAAAGGTAGAAAACCCTCTGACATAAGATTTTATTCTTAAATTCTAAGATTGCTCACTAACAAATAGGTATATTTTTGTGATAGATCCGTTTTTATTTGTTACTACAGTAAACCGGGAATAAAATGTTTTAATAGTTTTCTTGTAAGGTGTTTAAAGGGGTCCTATAATTCTTGGAAACATTACGTTTTTAATAAAAAGTTTCTCAATCTCACCAAGGCTGGTCAAAAACAGTGACCGTGATATAGTGAAAATATCATTACACTATAAATTAACTTTTCTGTTGTAATATGTTTTAAACTGAAATTTATTTCTGTGTTGGCAAAGCTGAATTTTCAGCATATTACCCCATATAAATGGTTTTCTTGTAGACCTGTATATTTTATGTTCTTACATAGGCCTATTCTTTTATCAATTATTTGATAAACTATATTAGATTCCTTGTTGCCTATGCACCATCGAGCGCAATATGTTAATATAATAGTTTCTTAACCGCTTATCGGGCGATGAATTTGGCAACCTCGAACATTCACAAAGGCGTTTCCATCATAGACAGTAAAAGAAATGGACACAGCGACCCCATAGATTTCAAAGGAGAAAAGTGAAGCCAATTAGAAGTACTCACTTCCTAATGGCTGAGCGTACTGGGCAGGCTCAAACTGAGCTTGACGACATAGATGTGATGTTAGCAACCTGTCTGACAGTTGTAAGTCTTCTGGTAGCTGTGCCAAGAGAAATCTGAATCATTCCCTTCTGAATCTTGCAGAGACAGAGAGCGTGAGTTGGAGCTGTCCATGAGCTAGCAGCAGGAGCAACTTTATGACTCTATGGGCTTCTTCCTTGACTTTATGCCTCCACGTCCCCCCGATTGCCTGCGAGCTTCTCCTCCTGTCTATACGGTAATTCCTCTACTGTGTGACAGAGAGTCGCGTGGTTATGACGCAATCGTTAGCCTATTTTTACAAAAACGGCTTCTACGGGGCCATAACGTAAGATACAGAGTAATGGAGCCTTTTATACATTGTCGTGTTTCTTTAGAAATAAATAATGGACAAATGGAGTCTTTGGACGCCTCGGATGTAAAGTTATTCGCTGTCAAAGTGACGCCAAAATGAACAGCAGGTGAAGTTCTGCTACAATGACGGCCCCCAAGGAAAGCTTCAGTTTCCGGCTGATGGATTACCCCCTTGGTTTACATGCCTCTCTGTGAGCTTCTATAAACACATGGATTTCTCCCAGCCAATCAAAAGATATCAGTCTACAGATAGTGACACCACGGCATCTGACCAATTAGGAGTTGCCCAGGGCATTTCAAACGTCAGCGTCATTCCGCATATTTGTGAAGTACGGATCTAGGCTACTACCTTCTCCCACAAATACGGAAATAGTACCGAAACGAACAATGGTAAGTTAATGAAACTCGCACATTATATGGTTGAATAGTTGCGTTAAATGTTGAGATAGATATTTGCGTAGGATTTCTAGAAATTAGTGAACGTTGTGGGATGAAAAATGGTGTCATCTTTTTTGAACATATGCCCCGTTCAGGTAAGACTAGTGCAAGTGAGAGTATGTCCATTTTAGACATAGCCTACCCGATGCATCTAGTAAGCCATACTTAGTTTTGTTTTGTTTTTTACAAATAATGCATTATTATAACGTAGGACAATGATATTTAATAGTGTATTGAATGTTGCCACAGGTTTGTATAACATTATACAGTGATCCAGTGGGAAACTTAAACCATTTGTTGAAATGATCAAGCCAGAAATAGTGAATTATATGTAATTTTGGTCAGTTTTATGACCATATAACAGTTTTTTATTATAATTAAATGGCATATATTGATGTTTATTTTTACTGTGAGCCTAATTACTGCTAAAATAAGTGGTACCACCATTACTTATAGTGCTATTTTTTATTTAATGCATTATAACGTAGGACAATAGTACTCAATAGTGCATTGGATGTTGCCACAGGTTTGTATACCATTTATACAGTGATCCAGTGGGAAACTTGAACAATTTATTGAAATGATCAAGCCATAAATAGTTAAATATGTTGAACTTATAACAGTTTGTATTATTAAAATTATAATTATTACTACTAACCCAGTTTATATTGGCATATACAGGCATATATTGGTGTTTATTTTTACTGTGAGCCTTATTACTGGTAAAATAAGTGGTACCACCAGTACTTAGTGCTATTTTTCACTTCTTATTATATATTTACACTTTATATGTAAATATTCTTTGTTTTCAGGAGATCTGCAGTTCACTGTTACTGTTTTCCTTCACAAATAACTCAAAGTGTGCTTGATATTGACTCGCTATTCTTTTGCAGCTGTCTACTCGGCTCTTCTATGGAAAGAGGCCGATTATTGTTGTGCCAGCTGACCCCGCCATCAGTGACGATGAGGGCTCCGACGAGGAAGACGATGACGTGGCAGACCCCGACATCATCCCACTTACCCACAACCTGGACTCTCCATGCCCGAGTGACATGGCATGGGCCCCTCTGCCAAGAGGAAGTGCGTGCGGCCTGCAGTGGAGGAGGACGAGGACGAGGACGACAATGATGAGAACAAGGACGAAGACCACTCAGCACCCCAAGCAAAGGTATGAAGGTAAATCAGTAGCTAAACTCGAGAGCACGTAGATGTGAATTTGAGAACTTGTACAATAAATATTCGTACTTGTATGTGGACATTTACACTCACAGCTGCAATGTGAAAACCTGTAAAATAAAAATCTGAAGTTGAATGTTGAGATTTGCACTCACAGACAATAGTCACAAACCTGTATTCTGAATCTGAAGCTGCAGACAAGCAGTCACAAATGTGTAAAATGCCATTCACAGAAATACAATGACAGTCACAAACATGTAAAATATATTTGCACTTCTTCCAACATTCAAATTCGCAGTACAACCTCAAATTGGCACTTGCAACTTCTCAAATCTGTCACTGCAAGTTCAAATTTCGCGCCTTGACTTTTGCTACTCTTTTCGCGATACATGAGGTGCAAAACTGATTTGTGCACTTGCAGCTCAGTAGCGGTGAGAGCGGAAGGGGGGCGGGAGCGGGGGTGTTGGAAGGAGCCGTTTTATTGGTTGGCGCCTAGCCAATGAAATGGGACTTCTATTGTATTGTACTATAACTTAGTGATATTAACGCCATACTAATAATGCATACTACAGAAAAGCAGATGAGCACAGAATATGATGAAAGAAAGCAAATTTGTGTTCAGTGCAAATAAACCAGCTGCCTGTGTTTTATTAATAATGTATAACGAATTGTTGTTGTTTTTTTTATATATAACTGTTGGTCCATTAAGCCTCATTAAGCGTTTCCTTGGTTTCTATGAGGAAAATGCTTAACGTACAATTAAACGAGTTGCGTTAATTTTCTGCTCAATTGCTTTTCTGTATGCTTTATTTTATGGTGTTTCCTGAGTTTGGTCTTTTAATACCACTGTCTTAAGTTAACGTGTTGCGTTCATATTCTGTGCTCATCTGCTTTTCTGTAGTATGCATTATTGTGTTTACTAAATTTGATAATATCATTTATGTCTTTTATATCAGTCTAATGCATTAAGCCCATATACTGTAAAAAAATATTAAGCCATGTTAGCGTTTCAGAACATCCACGAGGGCGGATTTCGTGACATCATCGCGTACAATAGAAGTCCCATTTCATTGGCTAGGCGCCAACCAATAAAACGGCTCCTTCCAACACCCCCGCTCCCGCCCCCCTTCCGCTCTCACCGCTACTGAGCTGCAAGTGCACAAATCAGTTTTGCACCTCATGTATCGCGAAAAGAGTAGCAAAAGTCAAGGCGCGAAATTTGAACTTGCAGTGACAGATTTGAGAAGTTGCAAGTGCCAATTTGAGGTTGTACTGCGAATTTGAATGCTAGAAGAAGTGCAAATATATTTTACATGTTTGTGACTGTCATTGTATTTCTGTGAATGGCATTTTACACATTTGTGACTGCTTGTCTGCAGCTTCAGATTCAGAATACAGGTTTGTGACTATTGTCTGTGAGTGCAAATCTCAACATTCAACTTCAGATTTTTATTTTACAGGTTTTCACATTGCAGCTGTGAGTGTAAATGTCCACATACAAGTACGAATATTTATTGTACAAGTTCTCAAATTCACATCTACGTGCTCTCGAGTTTAGCTACTGATTTACCTTCATACAAAGGGGCCCACCAAGAAGGGGAAGCCAGCAGCCAGGCTAACCACCTGGAAGAAGGTTGACCTGGACAACCATCCCCTGCCTGAGTACCAATACTTTCCCCCTGACTTCATTGAGACTCCATATAATTACTTCAGCAGGTACTTCAGCCCCAATGTCATCAAGCATATAACATACCAAACCAACTTGTATGCAACTCAGAAGGAAGTCAACGCCACCTTTACCACCACTGAAGATTAGATGACAACCTTTGTGGCTATCCTGCTCTACATGGGGATTTCTGAGCTGCCCTCCATTGATGACTACTGGGCACCGGAGACCAGGGTCCCTCAAGTTGCAAACCTCATGTCGTCTAAGAGGTTCAGGCTGATATGAAGGCGTGTCCACTGTTATGGATTTTCTATCCTCAAACCTAACTATTTTAGATTTGGCTCCCTAAGACTAGTCTAGTATAACTTATACGCTAGCGCGTCTAAATAAAATAAAGAAAAGCAGATGAGCACACAATATGAACGCAACACGTTAAATTAAGACAGTGGTATTAAAAGACCAAACTCAGGGAACACCATAAATAAAGCATACAGAAAAGCAATTGAGCAGAATATGAACGCAACACGTTTAATTGTAGGCTACGTTAAGCATTTTCCTCCCATAGAAAACCAAGAAAACGCTTAATGAGGCTTAATGGACCAACAGTTATATAAAAAAAAAAAATACACAATTCGTTATACATTGTTAATAAAACCCAGGCAGCTGGTTTATTTGCACTGAACACAGATTTGCTTTCTTTCGTCAAATTCTGTGCTCATCTGTTTTTCTGTAGTATACATTATTAGTATGGTGTTTACTAATTTTGATAATATCATTTATGTCTTTTAAATCAGTATAATGCATTAAGCCATGTTAGCCTTTCAGAACATCCACGAGGAGCCGGGTTTCGTGACATCATCCCGTACAATAGAAGTCCCATTTCATTGGCTAGGCGCCAACCAATTAAACTGCTCCAATCCCCCCCCCCCCCCCCCCCCCCCCTTTCTTCAAATTCAGAATACAGGTTTGTGACTATTGTCTGCGAGTGCAAATCTCAGCGTTCAAGTTCAGATTTTTATTTTACAGGTTTTCACATCGGAGCTGTAAGTGTAAATGTTCACATACAAGTACGAATATTTATTGTACAAGTTCTCAAATTCACATCTACGTGCTCTCGAGGTTTGCTACTAATTTTCCTTCATACGATTACCTCATGCAGACATGCACTAAAATGTCAGAAACTGTTCTGCCTTTTATGTTTAAACAGAATTTGGACAATGATGGAGAGACTCAAGAAGAAGTGACAACATGTAGAATGCAACAGGATGTTTCTGAATGGTTGATGAATTTATGTATCTGATATGGAGTTAACTATCTTCAAGTCATTGATTAGCATAATTCTGTCATGATAATCTATAAATCGCTAGTGTGGGAACTGTTGTAGGCTATGATGCCTACAGAGTGACATGCTATTGCATTTGTGTTACGTACTGTATTGCAATAAATGTGAAAAGACAGATGCGACAGCTTGTGCAGACTCAACAACAACAACTCTTCCTCTTCTCAACACTGCCTCACCCCCAGTGTTGCCAACTATTTTCAAAGGAAAGTAGCTAAGGCCTTCCCTAAGAGTCGCTATATGTCGCTAGATGACGTCATACGTCAATTAGAATATTAATGACGTCATCTTGTCATACTTGCGTTCTGTCATCCTAGTGCGTTTTCTCTCTAAATTAATGCTCTTTTTAATATAATATAGCCGAATGTCAAATAAAGCTGTTCTCATTTCCTATTTTTTTATTGTCAGACAATAGAACGAGTAGCTATAATATAGTGAATGATTACATTTTTTATAGGCCTATGTGGAACATTATCTGAATTGAGAAAGTTAGGGAACCGGATGAACTAAGCTCTGTGCTAGTGAATGTTACAAGTAATAAGCACAAGAAAATAAATAAAATTAAAATGGTCAAACTAAATTCTTTAAATATAAAACAAAAGAAAAGCAGATAAGTGATAAGTCCGTGGAAAAACACTGCTCATTCGCGTCTGTCAGCAGCCGTGCGCTCGATCCTCTCAGCCATTCACTGAACAGGGGAGATGCAGCGAGAGAGAGTGACGGCAGGGAGAAAGCACGACCTCGCGCTCGCAGGACAGTACTGCAACATTTGGAGGTTACTGAGGTTTGTCCAAAAAGTCGCTAAAATTGTCGCTAGTCGCTTTTTTGAAAAAATGTCGCTAAAGGGGTCTGAAAAGTCGCTAAAAAGAGCGAGAAAGGCGCTAAGTTGGCAACACTGCTCACCCCCTTTGTTGCTTTGTAGCTTATGTGTTCCAGGGGCAGGGTTTATGTAAATTTTAGGGTTCGTGATGTCACTAACCTGGGAGGAAGCTTGTGTAGTCCCTACCAGCCATTTGTTGTAGTCTTCTAAAAGCGATTTCTGTAAAATAAAATATCTCCCTTTGCTTTGAACTTTGAGCGTCGTAACTTTGCAGATGTTGTTTATGCTCAAACAGCAACATGAACAAGGAGGTGTAGTACAGGTGTTCCTGATAGTTACAGCTGAAGTGCTTGGTGAGTGTACACACTGAGCACTTCATACATGACCCAAAGTCATGATCACAATCTAAACTTTACCAAATGTGTACTACCTAATCTAAGATAAATCGATGGGGGCAAGGGATGATTAGTGTGCAAATTTTGACTCTGTGATACCATAGAACAGATTGTCAACAGTTGAGTCTTATTCTACTCTTATTCTACTGTTATTTTTGCAGGATTGTGCCACAGCCATTAATGTTGAAGGGATTGTGACGCTACCAAGCACCCCTCGCTTGATTGTCCAAGGTAATAATGTTGATGTATTGACTTACTCATGTTTAATATAGTATTTTAAAGTGTCAAGTCGTCCACTGATTTGCTGTGAGCTCATGTAGAAACTATTTTCTTTCCACCGATAGTTCCTACATGAAACTAGTGTGTGGTGGGCGTTCTGGTGCAATATGGCTGCCGTCGCAATGTCGCATCATCCAGGTGGATGCTGCACATTGGTGGTGGTTGAGGAGATTGTTCAAAAGTTTGGGGTTAGTACGAATTTTATTGTTTTTAAAGTTCAAATCAAAAATACAGTAAAACAGCCAGATTTTTTAAAAAAGGTTTAAAAGGGGGGCGTGACGAAAAAAGTTTGAGAACCACTGGTTTAATGGAAAACTTTTTATTTATTTATTTTTTACTTCTAAGATGAACAGACACAGTAAGGACACACAAGGGCATGTTTACAATTTTTATGGTTTGATTTCCATCCGGGACATGACGGCATTCTCTGCAAAAAAAAAAAAGCAGTTCCAAAGCAGTCAGCAGAAAAGAAGATGACATGCATAAAACAGAGTTCAAAACAATCGGAAGACAGTCCAAAAGCAAGCATGTTTATATTTTCTGATACCCATTTGAAGTCATTTAGTATTAAAAAAAAATCTATGACTATTTACAATTCTGCACTATACCCTAATAAAAAAATCAAACTTCCATTTAGTCAAAGGTTGATTCAACTGTCAAACAAATATAGAAAAATTTCACATACAATTTAGTATGAGCAACATAAAATAAACCGCAATGACTTGCAATATCAAGTTTGGTGTGAGGGTCCAACTAACATGCTCCATTTGATCACTGATAATGGACACGAATAATCTGTGTTTTTGGTCAAAGCATGGGGACTTAAACATTTTTTTATTCAGAATTAACAGATTCAGAATGTAGTGTTTCCAATAAGATTTTGTTGTAACAGATTTTTTATGTTTAAAGTCACAATTAGTGTTCTCTTCAGTTAGGTTTATTCAAATTTAAAGGTACAATATGTAAGAATTTTGTAATAAAATATCCAAAAATCACTTGCACAGTGTGATATACACTCACCTAAAGGATTATTAGGAACACCATACTAATGCTGTGTTTGACCCCCTTTCGCCTTCAGAACTGCCTTAATTCTACGTGGCATTGATTCAACAAGGTGCTGAAAGCATTCTTTAGAAATGTTGGCCCTTATTGATAGGATAGCATCTTGCAGTTGATGAAGATTTGTGGGATGCACATCCAGGGCACGAAGCTCCCGTTCCACCACATCCCAAAGATGCTCTATTGGGTTGAGATCTGGTGACTGTGGGGGCCATTTTAGTACAGTGAACTCATTGTCATGTTCAAGAAACCAATTTGAAATGAGTTGAGCTTTGTGACATGGTGCATTATCCTGCTGGAAGTAGCCATCAGAGGATGGGTACATGGTGGCCATAAAGGGATGGACATGGTCAGAAACAATGCTCAGGTAGGCCGTGGCATTTAAACGATGCCCAATTGGCACTAAGGGGCCTATATTTAAAAATATATTTCAAAATAGTTAATTTTTTACTAGTAAATTTGCAATGTACTATTAAAACAGGGAATATATTACAAGTACAATAAAGTATACTTTTTTTTCACTGGGGTAGCCCTAGTGAAAAAAAAGTATACTTTATTGTATTTGTAATATATTCCCTGTTTTAATTGCAAATATACTAGTAAAAAATGAACTATTTTTAAATATACAAAAAGTATATTAGCAGCATACTTTTGACGATTTTCACAATACAATTTTTAACACACTTTAAAATAATTGTAATTAAGTATATTTTCTAAAAAATTTATTTTACAAAAATATACTTGAAGTGAAAGTTCTGTTTATTTTTTACAAGTATATGTATTTGCACTTTTCTTAAATATATTTTATGCACATTTTTAACTATATGCTGAAAATGATCATTGTAACAATGCATTGAAAGTATACTTTCAAAGTGCATTATTAAATAACCTGAAGTTGTAGTATACTTTGTTAAATTATGGATTTTTTTAAGTGTATTTCTTCATGCTTGCAATTCACCTAATTGCTACTTTCAGAAAGTTATACAACATATGATAAATGCATTGAAAGCTTTGGGGAAGAAAGTACACTCTAAAAAATATTTCAGTGGCTTAGTAAATATCACAGTAATAATTAACTTTATTAACTTAATAAAATCGCTGAACATCATTTACTTGATAGTTTGAGTTGAACATTTATTCTGTTTAAACATTTATTTCCAGTTATATTTAAGTTTTTTCCACTAAAAGAATTTAGTATTTGACTAACCAATTATTTATTTAAAATATACTTAATCTATTTGTGACATTTTCATCAAAATATTTTGAGAATGGATAATTAAACTGATCTGTTTTAAGAACCACAAATTTTACTTTATTCAAATCAATATTATTCATATTTAACACACAAATAATAAGTTTACTCAATTAAAACAATGTGCCCCTCCCCCACCCTCTGATGTGACGACGACTCAACCGTTGAGTGAGCGCGGGGCCGCGGGCTGTTTAATTTCTCTCCGGTCAGAACAACGGTTTTCTCTTCTTCTTGGAGTCGCAGAATTCATTGGTGTATTTCCTCTGTGAAATTCAGGTTTGTGTATGTTTTATTTTATCTATAGAATCACTACTGTGGTTTAAATCATTTTATTTAAAGCAAAATAACATACATAATATGTAACTCACCTAAGTTAAACGAGTGTCGCGAGCTCGCGACTATCTTTTCGCGTTATTGTAACGCCTATAACAAAACTATATTCCTAAAGATAATGAATATAACTCATTTGGATGATAAAATGTTCTCAGAACTGTGCACTGTTTGTTTATTAGCAGGTTTTGGAGTCGCGTTGCAGCATCTTTCGGCTCTGAGTGAAACTCAGGACGGCGGTCTAAAGTTAGAAGTTTCCCCGCAGAGCGCGAGTCCATCATCTCTGGACTCCATCTCAGCGCTGATCCGGTAACGTTAGATATTGAATAACAGACCGGTTGATTAAACTTGAATTACTTGAATGTTTAAATGTTTAATTTTTACTTCTAAAATGTTTGTTACATGAGTTATGTAGGCAATATTGTTTATTTTAAAACCATATAAAATTCGCTGTATTGCTGTACTCATCGACAATAATGGCCAATGTCATGTACCGGTGGTTGTATGGAATATTTTTTACATTTAACGTTACTCCGTTCATACAGTGTATGTAATTTATTTCACTGCTTTCAAATTAAATCAATATTTTTAAGTGTAAAAATGTTTCACCAAAAAAAAGAGAGTAAATCATAGTCAAAGTTTTTAGAGTGTATATTTTTACTCAAAAATAATATATTTATGGTATATTTCTTGTTTGTTTGGAAGACACTCTTAATTAATTTGTAACGTACTTGTAATACAAAAAGTACGCTTTAATATCACCAATCAAGCATGAAAATACACATGTACTTAAAGTGTATTAAGCATACTTGAAATTGTCTCAATTTAGCATCAAAAAGTACACTAAATACACTTAAAGTTATACTTAAGTATAATTTAATTTTAACTAAAATACACTTAGTACAAAAAAATGTATCCAAAATAGCACACTTCAAGTTAACTAATCATTAATATACTTGAAGTATACTGACAATTAGTCTGGCTGCAAGTATACTTTTTTCACTAGGGAGCCTACCGCGATTCAGTCTATGTTTTCCTCATTGCGGTAAAATCATATGGCCCGGGTTTCAACCAACGTAAAACAAGAAGAAGTCGCCGTCACTACTGATCCAGCATCAGTGATAGGCTACTTAGCAGTTGTATTTCCGATTTGAGCTTGCAGCTTTAGAAATGCTTGGGAAAATGTAGCTTGTGTGGAGTGGACGAAAAGCTATTTGATTCAGAAAAAAGCGACGCTATACCACCACTACTGAGAAATGTAGTTAAACTAGTAGCGTGTAACGACGCTACCCGCCCAACACTGGCAGTCTTACAAAGATATCAATAGCAGGATTAGCTTTAACAGTATGTAACCATTGTATATCGACATGAAATATTAATTCAAAATCACCTACGTGTGCTATATAGCTACATATTTATACACACTGTAAAAAATGAAAAGTTGACATAACTTAAAATTGTAAGGCAACTTGCTGCACAGCTTTTTTGAGTTTACTCAACTTTTAAACAAAGTAGTTCACTTAACTCAATTCATTGAGTAAGGTCACATGTCTCCCAATTTAAGATCTTTTGTTCAGCCGATTGAGTTTTTATAGTTAAAAAAACTTAGAAAATTACAAAATGTCAACTTTTAATGTTATTTTCACATGACTTAATAAAGTATGTTCAGTTGACTAAAAAATATGTTTTTAATCAACATTAAAGGTTAAAAAATAAAGCTTACTACAGGCTTGTTATTTTGGTCCAGGTTTTATTTTAAACCAGCATAAAACACAAACAATGTTTAACACTTTAGCCATACTCCTTATCGTTAAAAAAGTCATAAAAAGAGTAGGCAGACGAATAAAACACTTAATATAAAGTACTTTAACATTCAAAGTGTTATCACATTCAACTGCTCCAAAATACTTTAAACGTTCTCTCTTTTAAATATTTAACATTTTAAATTGTTAACACGGAACATGTCACAAAACGAGCAGCTTTATAACATGTATAAGTGCAAGTTAACGTTTGTGCTTAAAGTGCTGAAACAGTGGCACAATGTTTATCACAACCTCAAGTTTACAGTTTAAACAAAAACAAGTCAAACAAAATGCAAGTGCATTGCAAAAAAAAAAAGAAAAAAAGAAGATTACTTGCATCTTAAATTCTTAAGATACAAACACCTCACAAATGCAAAGTCACAGTAATAGCTTAGTTTTGAGGGACTGTACCCTGGCAGAGCAATGAGTGCCCATCTCCATAAACACCTTCTCAATAACCTCGAAAGTGTATCTCAGTTGCTTTGGATACTCAAAGTCTAAGGCAAACAGAAGGCCAAACAGGTATGCAAGTGCAGACTGCAAGTCTGGAGCATCTCTCAGTACAATCACCTCCTCCAACACAACAGCAAATTTTGTGACACTGGGCAGAGTGCTGGGGGGGGCATCGTCTTCAATTACAATAAGGATTCCCACCTTCATCCCTCTGGTCTGTCTGTCCTCTGGAGTCTTGTCCTAATAATAATATTAATAAAAAGAATAAATCAATATCACTTGACACCAACAAACAACAACAAAAATTAAGGAACTATAAAGTAATCCTAAATGTGCTCTTAAAGGGATAGTTCACCCCAAAATGTAAATTCTGTCAGGAATTACTCGCCCTCATGTTGTTCAAACCCCGTAAGACTTTCGTTCATTTTCAGAACAAAAATTAAGTTATTTTTGATTAAATCTGAGCGCTGGATCACTCCTCCATAGGCTTCAGTGGGATTGAAACTGGCCGGCCCAGAAAAGTTATGAAAGACATCGTTAAAATAGTCCAAGTGACTACAGTGGCTCAATCTTAAGTTTATCAAGCGACGAGAATACTTTTTGTGCGCAAAAATAAACAAAAATAACGACTTTATTCAACTATTCATTTTCTTCTCTGTGGGCCTCGAGTGAGTTCACGTAGTGTAACAGCGCAGCGCTTCTGTGTTGTACGTTACGCAGGCTCACTATTGGCGGACGCTGGTCATGTGTGTGATGCGTGTGACGTACAACACAGAAGCGCTGCGCTGTTACACTACGTGAACTCACTCGAGGCCCACAGAGAAGAAAATGAATAGTTGAATAAAGTCGTTATTTTTGTTTATTTTTGCGCACAAAAAGTATTCTCGTCGCTTGATAAACTTAAGATTGAGCCACTGTAGTCACTTGGACTATTTTAACGATGTCTTTCATAACTTTTCTGGGCCGGCCAGTTTCAATCCCTTAGAAGCCTATGGAGGAGTGATCCAGCTCTCAGATTTAATAAAAAATATCTTAATTTGGAACGAAAGTCTTACGGGGTTGGAACAACATGAGGGAGAGTAATTACTGACAAAATTTACATTTTGGGGTGAACTAACCCTTTAAGTTTGCATCCCACTTGCAGAATCTGCAAGATGTTTATCATTTTATATAGTAAATACACTAAATACAATTGGCTCTTTTTCAAGTACTGCCCTGAATAAGCTATATAACAAAAAAACAATTATAACAACTAAGATGGTATATTTTCAGTCATTATTCAGTTTCATTGCACATTCACATCTATCACAAAATATAAGTGATTGGTGACTGAGACCGTCATGTTAACTGTAATAAATTGCATACCTAATCATTGACTAAATCATGTAGTATTTGCAAAAATATACTTTGAATCAAAAACCAATGAATCATCAAAACAATCTGTTCGCTGTTAAAGGGATGGTTCGGAGTAATCAGATGTGGCAAGATGATGTATATCTGTTGACAGCGCAGTCTCATCCCAAGACGTCAACCAACTGACGCTTTTGACCATACGTCAACATCCGACGTTTTAGGGTACCCTTTAACGTCAGTTAGATAACGCTATATAATCCTAACCCTACCCCAGACCTAAACCTACCCGCGTCATCCAACTAACGTTAAAGGTAAAGCGTCAGTTGGATGACGCCCCAGGATCGTCATCTAACTGACGTTAAAGGGTATCCTAAAATGTCGGATATTGACGTATGGTCAAAAGCGTCAGTTAGTTGACGTCTTGGGATGAGACTGTGTTACTGTTGAAGTAATGAAACATACTCACCAGGCATGTTTTAAAAAGTGCAGAGGAATCTTCACGGAGAAACATGGGGAGACCTTCCAGGACAGTTTGCTTTCTGTGAGTCACAATATTTGTGGTCTAAAAAAATGGGTACAAAACAACAACAAAAAATATTTACTGTTATTAATTTAAAAATGTTATAAGTTTGCATGTATGTTTGAAGTCATAGAGCCTCTGCTAATGAGACAATGAATCAAATTATATAGGTTAAATAGGAAATCAGTATTGTATGCAGTATTCAAAGTTCAGAACCAAAATCAGTCTAATCAGCTAGTGAACACTTGACATACATTGTCATATTCCTTAAAAAATATATTCCGAAAATGTTCTTTATATAAAATAAAATAGCAAATGGCACTGATAAATCTGTTATTAAAACCATCTATCTATTGGTAACTTTGACATTAACAAATTACCTGCTGATCAAGCTTGTTGAGAAGGTCTTCCATTTCTGTTCCAAATGCCCCCTTTCTTGCTCTGTAAAGCTTGAGGAGTTGCGGAGTGTGCTGGTTTATCGATGCTCTGAATGTCTCGAGGAGGTCCACACTGGTGATGCGTTTGAACTCATTACATAACTGGTGATAGAAATAAAAAGGTCTTGGTTGTAACATTGTTTAACTTGCTTCAAATGGCTAATAACAGACATTTACAAGCAACACAACAATAACATGCATTAAAGATCATCTACAGCCAATTAATTACACTTCAAACCTTCTTTATTTTACCTCATTTGGAAGAAACAGGGCAGGCCATCGTTCCAGCACTTCAGATACCATTGGCACTACTTCCACAATCTCCTTTCGTCTGAGGGAGAAAGTCAAGCTCATTTTCTGATTGATGAGCACTTCATTCTTGGTTTTCTTCTTCATTTCCTCTACCAAGTTGAGCCTTTCCTCCTCAAGAGAATCATCAGACTGGCCTATAGGATGATCTGGCAAATAATTAACCTCTCCTCGTTTGGCCTTTTTCACAGTAGTTGTCCTGTCACCGCCTCCTCTTTTCCTGTTGATGCTGACTTCGTTGCAACCAGCTGAACGTAGTTTGGATCTGTAATTGCCAAGTTTGTACTTTATGCTCATTTTCCAGCCATCAAATCCTTTGCCATTACCTGGCTCTGTAAGACAGGGATGCTTCAGTACGAGTGCAGAAGCAACATCTTCAATTTCCTCAGGGTGTGGATATGCTTTCAAAGCAAATATTGTCTCGGCAATTTTTTCCAAAATGTGTGACTTCATTTCTCTTGGTACACTTAAAGCTTTGTTTGTTTGATCATAAACGTCATTTCCTTTGTGAAGCCTCAGCTCGACATCGTACGAGAAAGTAGGAATTGGAAAGGGTGATGGCCACTGTGATGTACTTCTCATATTGCTCTGAATGATGGCTGATGGGGTCTGGGGAGAAGCAGATGACGACACACTGGCAGTACCAAGTGAGGAAACAGATTGTGCATCAGACTGATCAAGAACATATGAATCTTTGTCCCACACAATTTTTAACACAGCCTTTTCAGCAGGCAGTTCAGAAATGTCTGATAAATTGCACAGTTCATTTCCGAAGTCGGGGTCCTCATATTGTAGCAAAAACTCTCCCTGAAGCTGTAACTTCGATTTCAGCTCTGCTTGTAAATCATCCACCGAGGCCGGCAGTTGTGGAAGTTGCACCTTCCTAATGTTTTGGGGAGAGATGTAAACCCGAAGCCACATTTCTGTGGAGACAAGAAAACCTAAATATGTTGTTTCTATGTGTGAAAGGCATAACTACAACACTAAGATTGTGTAAACTATGACAATACAAGTGTGGTGAGCAGGACAAGGTCGAGGGCTTCCGCTTCTTCGTGAGAAATACAAGACCGGTGCGTTGCGCAGGTGTCGGTCATCAGTAAATCACACCACCGGCCTTACACCGTTCTCTCTGCCCTCGACCTCGCCCTGCTCGTCACAACAAGATTTACAAATTGCAAGTTTATTTACTTTTTCTTATGAACTAAATACAATAAAAATCACTTACCTTTTAATGGAGGAGGAAGACTTTTAGAGATACCAGCAGCTTTCCTCCTACTTTATATGCTTGCAGTGGGTTGGGATCATTCAAAGACTCAGGCTCCAGAAGATTTATTGGTGCGTAACTGCTTTCAGTAAGTTCAAAGGATCTGTAATGTTCCAAATACCAGGATGAAAGTTTTTTAGAGATAAATGATACATTGTTTTCATCAATCATAATACTAACAATCCTAAAGAATTCAGGCAAACCACTGCACTGGCCAGCAGAAATGATCATGTCCCTAACATATCGGACACCTTGCAGACGTACATCAGAGCATAAAGAAACCGTTTTCTTATGAGGATATTTTTGTGTGACTGCTGCCCTCAGTGTTGTATCTAAAGAACTGGTCTCAACCACTTTAATGTTCTCAACATATAACTGTGGCTTGAAGAGAGAATGTCCTTCTAAATAATATGCAGACATTTGCTGATGCTTTGTTGCCAGAGTGAGAAGCACATTCTTGAAATTGTGTGTATCGTGCACCACTTTCTTGAAAAAACTGTGCTTAGCTTCAAATCTGATGGTCCATAATTCCACTAATGGCCCAAAGCAGCGGATTAGGTGTGGGTAATGATCGACAAAGTGGTGTTTTGGTCGTATTTTGAAATTTGGATAGGTCTCTGTGAGTAACTTCCGATGATCTGCTATTTTAGCCTCCAAATAGCATAACGTCTCTTCTGAAAACTTTGTAGATACAACCAATTCCACAATCTGTTTAAGGTCCATCAAAATCTCCCATGCCGGGTCATTTTCAGGGATACTGCTTCCGATAATGAGAGGTAGCAATCGCAAGAGTGTCCAGTTTTCGTGCCCATTGCCACCAATTGTTCCCTTGGCAAAACTAGATTTGGGAATTTTCTGTGGTTTATTTACACGGTCTGCATATTTGTAAGGGAATGACTTGATACGACTGTTCAGTTCATCTAGCGATATAAATCCTTTTGAAATCAAGTCCTTTAGACACAGTGATAGTTCAACAGGAATAATCCCTTCAAAAAAGTCATGTAAAACATCCGCAGGAAATCCTGTGATTGGATGGAAGTAGGATAAGTGCTTACTGAGAACACACTCCTTTTTCACACCATTCAAACTTTGGGGCTGGTCACCTCTTTGAAGGTCCTCCACCAGAGAATTGTGTTGTTCTGGAGTTCTTAACAAAAAATTTCCAGGCTCAGTGTTGGCAATTTGTTTTTGAGATATTAAGCAGAATCTGCAAAATTTCTCAACAATGAAGCTTTCTTGGAATCCTGCAAGGCCATGGGCACCAAGATTGTCTGCACAAACGCAAAACACAGTACCCTTTATGTACTGCTGTAGAGCTGGAGCAAATATCCCCACCTGTTCCAGGGACTTTACATCCTTTATTAATGGGTCGAGGAACTTTTCATAACCAAACAACCGCACATCATCACTCTTTCCCAGAGCTGCTAGATTAATTAAATTGAGAGTGGAGCGACTTTTTGATGGCAAATTCAGAACAACCCAATATACAGCAGTAATTTTATGTATCTTTCTTGAGGTGCCGAGAGGGTTGCAGACTTCAAAGTCATCAATGTATAACCCTAAAGAAATACTAATCTCCTCTTCACCTAACAGTTTGTTCTCTTTGTAGTATCTTCCATCTTGAAAAGAGTTGTAATGGCCAGGCAAAGACTCCTGATTAAATACAACCTTGTCCAAAAACTCTTTATGGCCAAGTAAACATTCTAGCTGCTTTGTGATAGAAACATAAACATACGAATTTTTTTTAGACTTGTCATACAAATATTCAGTAGGTTCAATCACTGCAAATTGCTCTTTAAAATATAAATTTCTTCTGTAATCTGTAGATAATTTGCCTCGCGCAGATGTAGTTACAAGAAGAGGATTTGTTTGAAATATTGCATCTGTAATGTCTTGGACAACCTGACAATCTGATATGTTATGATTAGCAAGTATTTCTCTTACTTTATCAACAGCAAGGAACTTAGAAAAATATAAGATGTCATGGAACTGCTCCACTATTTTTTGTATTGCACTTTTAGAAATATGCAATACAGTTTGCATAGAAAGAAAAAGATGCGCAAGTTTATGTTCAAGCGTCTCAGCATCAACACTTTCTGTGTTCTGTTCTATAGATTTTTCTTGGTCATGTAATGAAGGTCCTTCTTCAAGATCACTGTTCACCTCTGGCTCTGTGTCATCCAAGTCTTTTTCTGATTCCTTACGTACTAATCTGAAATCTGTGATGGTGTGATTTTTATGTTTTCTTGTTCTATGACTGCTAAAGGTTGAGAGATTGTTTGTTTTGAATCCACATCTCTGAAAGGGGCACAGAAGAGTTTCTTTATTCCTTAGATGTTTTCCAAGGTGAGAGAATAACTGAGTTTCAGTGCAGATCTCGTTAAAATCACACAAATCACACAGAAATGTGGAATTTTCTAGAGTTTTTCTGCTTGTGTTGTGTATTTTGGAAAGATGTGATTTAAGTGAACTTGGGTTTTTGAAGGTGCAGACACAATTGTCATAAAAACAGGGCCAATTTGTTCCTCCTCCATGTCGTAGTCTAATGTGTTTCAGAAGGACATCTTGAGCGGAGTGAGAAAATTTGCAAATTTTGCATTGCATGTGCTGATGAGTGCCGAAATCTGAAATGCAAACACAAGGCCACTGCTAGAGCAAAATTGTATGCGTGTAACCTCGAAACCCCTAATTAGATACCAAAGTATACATCGCCTGTCTATGTTCTGCAACGGTCCGTGTGATGTAATTTTTTTTTACAAAAGACCATTTTTGGACATCCACGTGTAGCCAGATTTTTCTGTCCATGCAAACGCATATGTAATCATTATTTACTTTATTTATTAATTTTTTTACATATTGCACCTTTAAATATGCACACAAATCCATAACTTGATCAAATTTTTATTTTGCAATCCATAAACAAAAGCATTTCAAATTGTGTCTGTGAATGTGCAGAGATTTGTACAAATAAAGACATGTTTGTGAATACAATTCTTATCTTTTGTGTTAATGTACCACAATTTGTGGTACTTTGAATTTGATTAAATTCATTGCAGACACAAGTTGAAATGCATGTTTGTGGATAGCAAAATACATTTGCAATTTAGAACAAATTCATTGATTTTTGTTAATGTATTTGTTAATAATATCACATAGAAATCAACTCCATACAGTATACTTACTTTAAATGAGACGTTTGCAGTCTTGTCGACTCCGTCCAGTAGTCTGGAAACGCGTGAGAAAGTCTAGCCAGGCTTCGAAGGCCACATGGAAAATTTTCACTTTGAGCTCAGTCTGAAACGTGAAATTCAAATATTAGGCCACTGTAACGTGTTGTGTGAAGATAAAGAGTCGAATTTAAAATAATTCTTTAGTGAAACGTTATTGCAAAAATTACCAAATGAAATAGTATTTATCAGTGCATTATAACGTGAAAGTTAGTTTAAAATAATAAGTGGCGAATTCGAACTGGTTCTTAACTTACCACGATTACCTCAGGTTCTATTCTAAACATTTTACATGCTGAATACTTAAGTTAGGAGACTTGTTAACAGTTAACACTTAAGCTTGCTCGTGAAAGAAATCTATAGCCTACCGTGCATAACTAACGTTAACTGTTAGCCGTAACCAGGGCTCTGCGATCAAGCTGATACATGCTACTTTTACAAACAACTTCTATATAAATGCATATAGCCTACTTATTAGTTACTTACATAAAACGATGATTTGAGTAGAAACAAGTTGGCTGTGAGTAGATGGTCAAAATGGCTCCTTCGTCCAGTCTGTCTGTTCGGTTGTTGTTGGCGCGCTTCATTGCACATGCGTCAACTTCGTGGTCGTTACAATGCGCATGCTCCAACCCCCAACCCAACTTGTATGCTTGTTAACTTGCATTAACAAATCGAATTTACAATTAATAATAGGTTGGTCCAACGATTGTTGAACCAACGTCTTTTCACTTGTTAAGCCAATTTTTTTGCATTTAATAGTTCAGTTAACTAAAAGATAATCATTAGTCTAACTTTTTGTGAGTTGGATTTTTTACAGTGCATGAGAATGCTTTGATGCGCTTTCACAGCGCATGGGAACGTCTGTTCCACCAACTGCGGTAAACGTAGCCTATAATTTATTATTTAAAAGTAGCCCACTTTTAACATTTAAAAACAGACATTTTCAAATTCCAAAGCTTGTAAAAGGTTACTATTGGTAAGACTGACTTAGCCTACTACAGGTGAAATTGTGCCAATACCTCCCCTCATGAATTTACAGTAGGCTACACAATTATTTTAAATTTTTATTTTTATAAAGGGTTTTTGGTGACTGGGCTACTACAGGTGAGAGTTTGCATTATTCACCTGTAGTAAGTCAAGCCTGGTTAGGAACGTACTACAAGCATGCTGTAGCCAGCAATGAGGTCGAGGTCTGGACCTCTTTATTTTTTAGAGGTGTGTATAATAGCCTAAAGGTTGTGAAATTATTGCCTAATATAGTAGTAACTCGACTTTAGTGCTGCAAGGATTAGGGATCTGCACGAATATTCGAATTTTCGAATATTCGATCTGTAATTATTATTCGAAAAATAAAATACTATTCGAATTTTACTACGTTGCTTTGCTGGCCGTAAGTGCAGTGAATCCATGATAAGTCCCAAGCACTAACTCGCAGTTATAATTAAATGCACTGGGTGGTGCTGTGGAGTGTGTTAACAAGTTGTGTGTATTTGAGCGCATAATGTTGTCGTTTGCCTCGCGAAGTTTGGAATTAGGCCTACTTGAAAACGATCTTACTAAATGGAATTACTTTTGATCAAATTAATTAATTAATCTTAGTTATAATATCATCAACACAATGAGTAATCACATGAAATCCAAACAGTCGACTGAGGAAAGACAGCTGTCCATCACTGCATCACGACTGCAGGTAAGCGCAGCTGGACCCTGCGTGATCCGAGATGATAACTTATCTTATAGCAAAATGATTTTGAGACATACTTCCTTTAAGTTTCGTTGAGGGAGACCGGATTAAGAACAGAAAACGCAAAGTGCTGTTAGAAACTTAGAACGCCGTTATCTTTGTGTCTCTGAAGTGTCTGTCAGCAAAGCGCCTTTTCTCACTCGAGCATAAACTGCTGGCTGCGCCCCTGCATGTGGATATTGTTTTTCTCAATATAAAAGTGAAACAATATAAACACGGTAATCATACGCTGACTCGAGTGTGTTTGTACGTTCGGTACGATATCTGGCGCAATCGCTTTATTAGGCGGGGTTTTTTCCGTTCGCCCTGCTTAAGCATGCTTTTATTAATGCTTTTGTTTTTTTATATTTTTTGTTTACACATAGGCCTACTGTTTAATGTTTTCAACTAAAAGAAAACTTTTACATATATCGTAAGCTTGTTTGTGTATATTGCCTAATTGTAAGCTTGTTCAGAAATGGTGACAAAAACGTGAAAAAAAAATGTAACTTAAAAAATAACGTCTTTTTCGTTAAACGTCATTTAAATGTTACATGTGTGTCCTGTGTTTCCCCCTGCATTGTGTTTTGGTTCAGTCCTTCATCTCAGTTTTCCCGCTCCTCGTTTGTTCAGTTCCTTCACCTGTTTCTAGTTAATTTGCCCCAGCTGTGTCTTGTTCCCATGATCCGTTCTCTGTGTATGTAAACCCTGTGTTCTCCCTCACTCCTGGTCGGTTCTCGTTGATGTGTAACGTGTGTTTGTGGTCCCAAAGACTTGTATCTGTTTAAGTTTGGTTTCCTTAGTAAAGATTATTGAATTTGATCTGCTGACTGCTGCCTCTCCTTCAACCAGCACCACACCCGTAACATTAAATAAACGAATATTCGATTTTTATGAGCCCGAATATTCGAATGCAATATTTTTGAAAAATGCCCATCCCTAGCAAGGATATTCCACAGCATCAAGATAATATTTTAATGGTCATAAAGTGTGAGATAAGATGCAAGTAGCTAAACATTTCATAATTGACAGCTGTTTTAAGACAGAAATGTTCAAATGACTAACAAAAATAATCAGGCAAACTAATAAAATGGACTAATTTCACAATTTTGAATTGAAAATAGGCCAATACAATTTACGTAACATTCAATTTACGAGTGAAGTTCACTCTCTCTGGGAGCCTAAGCTGAAAGCTCTGCCATCATATGTTGCTTTTTACATTTTTTTTTTATTCATTGGACGTATGCGAAATGACTAAATTAGTGATTATGTCTACACTGAACGAGTCTATTTCTGTTGTTCTCATATGTTGCCTCATATCTGTGTAAAATCACAGATCTAATTACCTTTTGTTCATGTGGCATTTTGTCCTCAACAATGTTAAATTGAATTGAATTAAATTGTTGTTAATGTAGCCTATCTTGTAATAAACATTTAACAAATGAAAACCTTAAGATGTTTATTTATTATTTATTAAATAAAGTAAGACAGTAACTTTTTCCTCAGCTAGGCAAAGGCAAGCGCGTTTCAAATCAGTGCTTCTCCCGGGAGACTAGCGCTAAATTAACCCCCTATTTTAGCGCCATCTACTGGTTTAGAAGAGAAAGTTATTTATCTGCATTTGTGAGAAAATCTGCCTGGACACATTTGTGAGAAAATCGGCCCGGACACATTTGTGAGAAAATCGAGCTCTCACAATCGTAACAGACAGATATGCATTTGTATGCACTAGATTTGGTATTTGTTCAAAGATTACATTCAATTTGTTGGATGGTTTGTATTTATTTGTGACATAGCCTATTATCTAGGCTCATTTATTATTATGTAAAACACAATATTGGTTATTCCACTGCATTTTCGCTCAAATTGACCTTTGTTTTTGCAAATTGCTTTCTGTTTGTTTGCGAGTCGAGTTTTCCTTTGCAAAGCAGATCGAGTTTGTTTGCAAAATGGATTTGTTTGTTTAATATTGGCACATAATTCGCTCCATAGGCACGCAGTTCTAAAATGAGGATCAATATCAGCGTGACGTTTTTGAGATGCCGAGAGCTCCACGTCCGCTACTAACTTGGACTTGACAGAGCTTCACGAGTCACGACTTGACAGCTTTATTAGACAGGTGAGCAAATGTACATAAAAACAAATCAATGTTATATAACGTTAGCTCAACATGATGAATTGTTAGAATATGGTCAGTATGTTATTCTAATGTTGATCTAGCTTAACGTTACTGCTAGTTTCGTATAGCAAAAGAACTAACACGTAGTATAACATTATAACTTTCAACACATTTAAATGCCGTTTAGTGTGATAGTGTAACGTTAGACCAAGTGAAGCAGCGCTGCGTTACCTCACAAGTTTAATTCGTCTAATAAACTGACCTGTGTGAGTAATCCAGCACTTGCGAGTAGTTCGGTAGAATTAAATGTCCTTTTCCTTTATATCCGCGGGACTCGCGTGTGATATCTGTCTCTTTAGCAATCGTGACCTGCTCCATACCACTGTAATGTTAAAAAAACATGAATGTTTGCACTCATCCATAAACATTATAAGATCCATCAGCTTGACAGCAAGTCCCATCATTCAGCTCATCACTGCGTCATAAACCTACGCCTTTGTTATTGTTGGAAACTGCACCCTCTTGTGGCGAAAAAAACTACATATTGTGCCTTTAATGAGCGTACTTGTGTAACCCCTTGTTGAACAAACTGAAAAGGTTATTTCTTTACTCCAAAACTAGTTAGACAAGATAGACATAAAAATATGCAAATAGACATTTAAAAAATGTAGCAACCTTTCCTGATCTGCTGTTTCTTTTATACATTTGTTACCCAGTAGTTAGTGAGATTAAAAAAAATGGTCAAAAATATTACTTTTATCCATTTTGCAGGTCCAATACCTGCCTACTTTTTAAGAAATGTACTAGTCTAGCATATTTAGATATACAGTAAGCTATATCTCTCTTTATACTCTCTGTAAATTACTGGGAATTATTATTTAAAAAGGTTGTGCTCCATCCTCATTGTGTTCCTGCCGCCCGAGTATGGAAAGCAGGAGAACAACATACATTTGCTCCATACAGGATGTAAAACAACCAAGTGTTGTAAAACAAACTGAGGCTTTGGACTAAAATTTAGTCGAGAGCTCCCTCTGGTGGTGTGGAGAGGGAGTTGCGTGCCACCGAATCTCATGTCACAAAATCTCATTGTTTAGGAACTGGATTGATTTGTTTTAGGAGGGACCAACATACCTGGGACTTAGGCCACTTAAGCCCTGATTGACAGCCATATTATTTAAGCTGTCTGATAACTGGGGTCCCCATACCAGTGGTGGCTGGTATCCTGTTATGTAATGGAAGAGTCTCAGTGGAACTCGTATGTCTATTCCACATCCATTATTGCTTCTTCATCTGAACACTATACCTGAGCACTACATGCATTATTTGTATCCAAAACCACTGACCCCACTCATGGTCCTGATTATACAATCTAAGGTTCATTTTTCATGTTGAGAAACATGAGCTTAGAATGTAATGGAATTTTGATAATTATTGATTGCAAGGTTGGACACTTAATTGCATATTCATTGCAATTAAGTGAAAATGTATTGTTTAAATTGATATTAAATGCAATTAGCTGAACTTTAGAGGGCTTTTTTGATCCACTAAATTCAAATTAATTAAATTTTATAATTACTTCTATTCTTTGTGAAATATAGTTAATATAGTTAGCTGAATGTACTGACAACCATTTATGGTAAATTGAAAATACGCTTTAATGTAATTTCTATTGAAAAGTATGTATGTCATGTATTGAAATATATTTGCTATTACACATTTGCAATTTAGTACATTAGAAATATATTTCAAACTTTAAATTTAATATCGAATAACACTGGTTAAAATTACAATCAAGTACTTTACATGTTTTAGTATGATTGTCAGCACATCAAAATATGTGTACTTTTGAAGCACAACAAAAAGATTATTCAAATATGACTTAAAATGTACTTTAAAATAAACTTTTACAAAGTAAAAGGAATACAGTAATTATTACAAAGTGCTCTTTTTAAAGTTGTAATTAAGTGTTAAGAAACACGAAAGTTTTCTCTCTTTAAGTGGCCTTTCATTTATATGATATATTATCAGCAAAAGTTTTTATTTTACTTTTAAGACTTAAATTACACTACAAGTGTTCAATACAATTAAGTGCATTTCTTTTGCATAATGGTAAGTTTAAGGACATTTGGCATTATACATCAAATTTTGATTAATATCAACATTGCTGTAGTTAATATAAATCATATTGCAGACCCCATAAGTTAGAGTTCTCAACGGTTCGGGTCGGCCCGACAAACCCGACAGGACCCGCGGGTTCGGGTCGAAAATATAAGCAAATGACTTGGGGTTGGGTTGGACCTCGGGCTTAATCTTTTCCGCTCAGTGAAAAAAAAAAATTATTAATCATCGGCATCGCTGCTGTTCACCGTAAAGAAAGTGTTGAGTGCACCTCGCGCTCCACGTCATAGCATAAAAAGCGATCGCGTGCGCACCCGTTACTATGGTTACTAGGCAAGTGAGGTACAGAACAAGATAGTACCTAGCCTAGTTTAATCAAAGTCCTTTTAGGCAAGTCATGCCACTCGGCCGCCATCTTGGCAACGCCTCCAGGCAGCTATTTCGGACTAACAAGACCAGGCTCCTATCTAAATGAATGGCCAGAGACCCAGAACTGCACTTTCACTGGTCACCGGGACATAAAAACTGCATGTATACAAACACTAATAAAATATGATAAAAATCGCTGAAAAAGTTTGATGACTTTGCCCCAAAATTTCTCATGAGCTTAATTGAATTAGCCTAGAGAGAATAATTATTATGACATTTTCTGTCTAAAGAATATATATATATATATATATATATATATATATATATATATATATATATATATATATAATTATACAGAATATATAAAATATATTATAGTTATTCAGAATATATAAAATAACTATCAAAAGTAAAGTAACTGCAGTTTGACCAAAAGTTGACAAAAAATGCAAAGACTTTTCGTCAACTACAACTATAAAAAACAGGATGACTCAAATGTGATTAAGACCAATAAGCATTTTCGTCTGAAGACTAAGACTAAATCAAAAATGGCTGCCAAAATTAACACTGGCCTAGACACACGTGCGCGCTACAATGCTGTTGCGGATGTATTAAGTATGACTGATAATTTAAGTAAAATGTTTTATTTAATTCAAGTAGCCGCCTTGTACATAATTATTTTCTAGGGTTTAAAATGTATACAGATTTGACATTTTCCCCTCGTACTTCTGTCGGAATGGGTACGAAGTTGGCATTGAATTTCATTTGAAATGGTATTAAAAAGGTCTTAAAAAGCCTTGAATTTAAGTTGGAGGATCCTGGGGGTACCCTGACATGCCTCAGTCCATCCACTGTGGATGCACTACTGTTCCTCCACAATGCGTTATAAGCATACGATTATGTTTGTAGGCTACGCCTATTTTGTTTGAAAACTCTTAAAAAATTGTGTGGTGTGAAAAGTAGGCTGTCCGCTTTTTTTTTCTTATTGTATGAAGATTTTTATTTAAGGCATATTTATATAGACTTTCAGTTGTTTGTATTGTTAAAAGGCGTGAACATTAAAGGTTGATTTGAATTCCCGTCCGCTGGTCATAGTACGTGTATGAGAAAAAAAGAAGAAAAAAAAGGGGGAGAGGAGGGGGCGGCGGCGTCGGGCCGCGGGCCGGGTTTGGACAGATAATTCATGTTCATGTGTCGGGTTACATCGGGTCCGGGCTTTAAAAGCCAGGGTCGGGTCGGGTCAGGTTGTAATTTTCAGGCCCGTTGAGAACTCTACCATAAGTCCCTTGACTGCAGATTTGTGGAAGAGTCTTAGTCACATAAGCCACACTAGTAGCATTTAAGGTTTTGTAATCCAGTTTGATTTTGCAAACCATTTCATATTTGCAACATTTTAATTCACAACAGTCTTATTTAAAATAATAGTAAAAAGTGGTTGAGTTGCGTTAGCGCTGTGTTGAAACTCGCGGTTCTGGTTAGGGGAGTGACATTTCCCAAACATGCTCACCAATCACAACACACTGGTCCAGCTGACCAATCAGAGCACATTGTGCTTTTCGGAAGGAGGGGCTACATCAGGGTTTTTCCTGGCTCAAAATGAGGCGGAGGTGGTAAAATTGTAACACTAGGGGGGTCCGGGGGCCTTTCCCCCCCGGGAGAAAAATTTAGCACATTTTAAAGATAAATGCATTAATCTGGTGCACTCCGCACGTCATTATGGAACGTTTTCTGGCTCAAAATTAGGTGGTAAAAAAAAATCCAGATCATGTGTACACATGAAAGTGTACCGTGCCTTCAACTGGCTGAAAAAAAAAACACTTTTTACAAGCATGTTTTTTTTTTTTTAGGTATTTTAATAATCAGATAATTTGATTTTTATTTACAGTTCATAGGGGCCATATTAACAAGTGTAGTTGAATAGCAACAAGCATTTGGTTTCATTTACACAACCAGAAAAATGTGGCTCTATTTCAGATTTTTCAAACATTGCATTATCAACTACACAGTGTACAACCAGAAGCAGAACATTTCAGCCTCCGATTTTTCATTTTATAGAAAAATGTGTCTCTTTTCAACGACGACACTTGGCAGATTATTGCTCAAGTGAAAACAGTTTGAAAAGTGAACTTAAAAAAAGTTACAGAATTGTACGTTTATTGTTATGAAATTTTTTATTTTTTCAAGCCCTGTATATCACTTGAATGTAAATAAAGCGCAAAAAAAAGCTACTATGCAACATAAATTAGTAAGCCATGAAATTACAAAACAGTAGTAAATTACGTGCCTGCTAAGTTACTTGTGATAGCTTATTTTATAAAAACGCCAGAAAAATGTTGGACTATTGCCTAAGTAAGGCTGGCTTTATGGATATATTTTAAGTAACTAAGTGTTTTAATTTCACAACAAAGCCAAAGCTTAAGAAAAACACTATCTGTACCTGGCTGTGACAAGTGAAGGCACTTCGATGCTGCGGAAGGAAGGTGCGGAAGGAAGGTGCTTCTTGACTTGCGTGCGTCTGTGGTGGTTGTGATGACTGACAGGAGATGTTGAAAAGGGGGAGGGGCAGCGGCTCGTGCGGTTTCACAGAAATGTACCGTGCTCCGTTGGAGACCAGCAAGTTTAAATGCTTTTTCTGATGCCGTCGAAATGCGCAGAACGGTTTGAGAATGGACACACGCCGTGAACCCGCAGCGGAACCGTGTCAGTGGAAAAGAGGTATCTAATCATGTGATTCCCTGACTTGAGTTTTGTCGAGAGGCGGAGGCGGCCCGAAATTTGACGGAGGCGGCCGCCTCATAATTGTCTATGCAGGAAAAACCCTGTACATATAGACTGGAACCAAACAGATCATTACTGACAGATGGGAAGAGAGGTGCTGCAATAATATAAAATATTTCAAAAATGTGTTTTTTGAACATTTTGAACATAGGGTAATTAAGCATTATAGATTCCCTTTGACAAATTATTTTACATCCCGATATTTACGTGAAATTACAAGCAGTTTTTTTTTTATTTCTGTTTGTTAACATAGTGTCTTTCACTAACCTGATAACTGTAATTGGAAACTACATGTAGTCATTGTGAATTCAGGCCTGAATTATTAATCAGAGGGACAGTTGCAGTAGTAACCATCCTTTTTTCCCCACTGTTAGTCAGTGAACATGTCTAAGAAGGTCAAGGTAAGGAAATGGTCTCTGTTTCATTGTAATGGCCATATATATTTATATTTTTACGCACTTAGTGTTGGGGCTAGGGTGAGAAACTGAGTGTGTGCATATGTTGGTGTGCATCTAAGTAACCATATAAAACTCTTTGTCTTAAGAGTACAGCATTAGTCTTCTTTAATAAGACTTTCTTTCATGTCATAGACAGCAAACAAGAAATATGTGATTATAAAATAATGTTGGTGTAATGTCTAGTATCAGATTGGAAACTTGGTAACATTAGCCCCCTTTCAAAAAAGCACGCCTTAACAAAAATGTCCAACAGAAGAAGGCAAGAGAGGGCTTAGGCAGAGGATGAGGTGCTGGCAGAGGAGACAACCCAGGACGAGGGAGAATCCAGGGAGGAGACGATGGCAGGAGGAGCCAGGAAGTGACCCTAAACCATGCTACCAGGAAGATGAAACCAGGGAGTCAACTGACAGAGGCGGAGTTGGTGGAGGTGGAGACCCAGGCGGAGCCGAAGAAACCGGGCAACACAAAAGGACCTGGAAGCCAAGGCAGAGCCATAATGATGAGTGCCCGTGGTGGACTGAGGCAACGAGGAGCATGACGGAGCTCAAAAGGTAGAAAGACAAGGCCTTTCAGCTCCGCCAGGCTCCTCCAAAGCCCGGAAATCTGTGGTGTAGGCAAAGCCACAACTGACCAAGATGGAGCCAGGGACTAGGAAGCTCGGTGGAGTCATAAGGACGATGGTCGCAGGTGGAGCCGAGTGAGCGAGGAACCAGGATGATGTCGACGGGCCGAGGTAGATGGCGGGCATGGTGGTCCAAGGTGGAGCCAGGGGGTCGACACACCAGGGCGGAGCTGGTGAACTGGAAGTCCAAGGCAGATCCGAGCTGCTAGGAGGAGCCAAAGGGAGCCAGCTGAGACAGGGCCGAAGAACTGGCTAGCATAGGAAGACTGTTATGAGACTGCCTCCTTGGCCAATACATGACAGACAGAGAGTTCACAGACAGCCTCCTTGGCTGATATGGGACAGGCAGAGATGTTGGAAGTGGGAGACAGGGTGGGAGCATCATCAACAACCCTGACATGGTGCTGGGCGATGAAACAAGCTTGGTGTTCGGTAACAAAACAGGCTTGAAGCTTGATGGAACCAGCAGATTGGGAAATACTTCAGATGGAACTAAAACATTTAAACAGCAGCATGGGTCTGGCAGGGAAGGAGGTTGCTCAAGGACCGATACCAGGAGGAGAACTGGCTCAATGTCACTCAAGTTGATAAGCCTCTCCAGGCAGTCCAATTACACCAAAATTCCCTCTTAGACGGTTATGTTCATTACCTATCTAGCAATGTATGTTTATGCTGATAAATAATTGAATAATGGTTTGTATTTTAGAAAACCTCTATCGCGTGTCATTATGTGTAGTGAGTTGGCTCATGTGATCTATGTTTCACCCTTTCGAACTTCCGTTAAGGGAACATAGCATTGATGCTCCCTGGTTTTAACGGTGCATTGTGGGACTTTTTAGAGAACGAACGTTTCAGTGCACTGGAAGGTTTTTGCGATTGAGAAGAAAAAAAAAAATAGCCGACTCTCTTATTAGTGCCCAGACTACTAAACAAGGAAGCTGATTGAGACACACCCATTAACTAACACAGGAAACTGAACAGGAAATCCAAATCAAACAAAACTCAGACAATCAAAAGATCAGACGTAACACTTATAATGTTAGGATTTTTGCATCAAAAACAGATAACGGTAATTAAAAATAAATGTGCTTTTTTTTTTTTTTTTTGGCTCTGATCTTTATATATATTTGCATATGAAATAAGCATTGTGTGTTTGGAACAGTTTTGAAACCTTATCCAGAGGTTTTTTAATGATAACCATTACAAAACAATTATACTTCAGGTTAATTTAAGTAAACTCAAGTTCAAGTATATTTTCCAAGTATACTTTAAGTCAATATACTACTAGTATACTTGTAAGTGTACTATTTCAATACTACTTGGGACTAAATTGGTCCCATTTTAGTTTATAAAAAGTACTTGTATAGTTTACAGCATACTTGCAATACAAAAGAAATTTTGATGTAACCTGTTACTGATACACTTAAAGGGTAACTCTTGCCAAAATTGAACCTAGGCTCTTTTTGTTTATCTACCCGAGTCAAACTTTTGTGTAAAAGCATAATTAGAATGGAAACGCCACTTCTAAGATTGACCGTATTTTCGTTTTAGGTAAAAATGCCTTTTGAATGGGAGTGCATGGGGCACTTCTATGATAGCATCAAAATCGCTGTTTTTAAAACACTAAAAACGCTTGACACAACATAAAAGTGTGCTTGAAGTATCACCAGGGCCTCTACACATGAACTTGAGCATTGAATTCATTGTTTGTGTACACAGTTTACTAAAAAGAAAGGTTTTGTAGGACTCACTTTATCAGTTAGTGTTTCCGGTGGCTGGAATTTTTCAGTCAAAAGTAGTCGATCTCCGAATGCTATAAAGTATAAATTATTATACGTTTAAAGTGGGCCAGTTTAGTTCCAAGAAATATTGAAATACACTTAAAAGTATGTACCTTGGTTTTGTAAAAATAATTGTAAAGAAATTGCAAGTAATGTTAGATTAAACATGACATTTTTAAGTATTTAGAGTATTTTCTTGAAAAATTACCCCAATAATCTATTTTATTTACAACAATTTGTTTTACAGTGCACTTAGTTGAACACTTTTTTGTAAGGGATGCCCTGCCTTGACCTAGCGTTTGCACTCAATTGGGCCATGCACAGTACAAAGTTACAAAATTAAGTTCAAAATTACACTTTTATTCAAACATACTCCTAAAAACAAAGTTTTTTTTCTTGGCATTGATGGTTCTATCAATGAAATCTTTCCATTCCACAAAAGGTTATTTATAGTGGAAAAGGATAATATTTGAATTAATATTAAAAGCATTAATGTTATACTGTGTTTTACACTGAGGGGAAAAAATGGTTCTTTTATGAATAAAAATTTTCACAAAACCACTTTTGAGGGCAATTTTTAGGGGGAGGAGTTTGGCAATGCTAGGGAAGGGAGAGCAAGAGCACAAAAGCGTTTCTCACTTTATTCTCTTTATTTTCTTTATTTTCTGTATAATTTTGTAGTCAAAACAACATAAAAGGGCTGAATAGGGCTGGATTCAGAATATGTAATGCATTAATTGTATTCAGATACATCCCAAATCTGTATTAATGAATTATAGGGCTGTCACTTTAATATGTTTATTTAGTCACCCTTATTTGCATTAAATAATTTTTACTTTGGTACGTGTGTGACTCCACATGTGGTTATGTGCATGTCTGAGAGAGCATGGGTTGTTTGTGGGATGGACTGTCACATTGGGTTTTTTTCTTAGCGTGGGAAAGAGAGAGAATTCTGGGTTTAGCAGAGCAACTTGACGTGATTTTGGGAGGAGAGAGAATGTAGACTATAACAGACCATTCATTTTACAAGCACATATTTGAGCCCCTTCAAACTCAGCCCACAAGAGCGAGAGGAAACCGCTCTTCCTTCTCCCCCCTTCTCTTACTAGGACTGTTTGTAGAGCAACTGGGTGGAGTAGTGCTCTCTGACACACACATATTGCACACACACACAGACAGATGTTCATAGACATGTACCTCTCAACCAGCGAGGAGTCTGATTTGGTGAGTCCCAAATATCAGTTTTAAGCTGCTTACACACTAGTTTTTGTCAGTCTTCAAACTTCCATTTTTCTTCTCTTTTAAACAATGCACGGCTCCTTTCTGGAATTTTCTAGGCTAGGATTTTGTGGGTGGGAATAACACATTTCCGGAAAGTTTCCAGAAGACTTTTTTTCACAACCTTGCATTGATGTGTGAATGTGTTAGAGACTGTAAAGATGTCATTACAAGCCTGTGATTGTCTTAACTACGTATGCGATGGGTTTCAACATCAAGTATAGAATAAATAGAGCTTTCGTAGGCCATAGTACATAGACATACTGAACTTTAGGTTTCTAAAGAACTGTCTGCCACTGCTTGGCATGATCAAACTCAAGGAATAATAACTAGAAATATACTTATACTTTTATAAAATACTTTTTGTACTTTTTCTTTTAAGACTAGGCTAGTTTATAACATTCATACACGTTTCCTATTGGGTTCGGCATATAGGCCGAAAACATCATAATTTTTTTATTGTTTTCTGAATATATATATATATTTTTTTTTTATCTTTGTTTAGTGAAAAGGTGTGGAAAATACCATTTAATGCAGTCAATGGGTGCTCCACTGATAATATAAATTTGTGCATTTGTAGCATGTGATTTTGTAGGTGGCTAGACAGTGATAATTCTTGGTAAATATTTTTTGCTAGTCATCTCGAGGACAAATAACTACACAACAAATTAAACAGCTTAATATTTAAAGTGTGAGAAAAAGGAAAGACAAATGAGAAAAAGAGACAAATAACTAACTGCAACCTTTAAACACTTTAAAATGCAAGCTAATCTCTTAAATCACAGATGTAAGATTACATAGTGACTGTCCCAGTGTTAGTGTGTGTGTGTATGTAAGTCTTTGGGATTTAGTCAATATGTGTAATTATCCACATTGATGTGTGGTGTTCTAATTTAAAATGACAGAGTGCAACATGGTCGAATACATCCGAGTGAATTTGGGTGTCTGTGTGTGTGTGTGTTTCACACTCTCTAAATTGCCTGAGGAGCACAGCTGAGTCTATGTGATTGTGTGTGTGAGTGAGTGAGACAATTAAAAGGGATAAAATAATATGAACAATGGTCTCATTGGAAAAACGTGCCTCTACCTGCATTTCTGCCAAACTGCAAAAACGTGCATACAAGTCACTACAGTTTCCAGCTGAAATGAACATTAGAGGCAGTAAACACCAATTTGTATTCCTTTTCACCGAAATTAGGATTACAAAGGCAGACATTCGATTAATAACAACTTATTTTCACACATTTCCTTGTGCAATATTATGTTATGACCTCAAAACACTTTTACCATATGCATGATTTGTAAACTAATAGATTTGGATGGTTGCATCACATCCTCAACTCCATATGTACAGCTTTTCTGATATAGTAAACTTGCTCGGTAGCTCACCTGGTACAGCATTCCGGGTGTCTTTGCGGAGCACTCGGGTACAAGTCCCATGCAGAATGTCATGATACTCAAAAGGACTCAAAGATTTGTGGAAGCCATGGTATAGTTGCTTTAGCAAATATTTTATTTTGATAACACTATTAGTTAGGTTCGTGTAGGGTTAATGTAGATGGTACGCTATTTTCAAACATGGTAGAGCATTAAAACTTAGTGCCACTTGCTGAACTTTTCAGTTATGAACCTCTGTTTATATATACCGCTACTAAACATCTGAACACAAATTTACGATCAAATGCACATTGAAGGATCTTCTTCCGTCTGTTCTACAAAATGTAATCAAATGTATATTTATGCAGGCGCGTATAAACTGGTTAATTGTGTCTAAGTAAAAGGCATTAGTTTTCAAGGCGAACAGTTTGCCTCCACTGCACAATCAGGGTATCCGCGGGGTCTTGAAAAGTATTAAAAGGTGATAAACCAATTTTGGGAAAATTAAGACCCTTAAAAAGTATTAAAAAGTCTTATCACGGCTTTATAAAGTCTTACATTTTGAAAGTATTTTTTCTGAATTAGCTGTCCAACACTTTGAGTCCCAAAAACATCGTAAACGTGTGTGAATTTAGTCATTTTTATAAAAAAAATGAACACGTACATAAAAAACTAGCCTATTGTGGGTGTGTTCATAAATTGCCTCTGAGAGCACCAGAGCGGGCAGGCGGGCGGAAGTTCAAAAGCACAATGTACGCTCTGGCGTTCCCAGTGCGTATTACAACGCACCGAAATGTTTTAAGAGAAGGTTGGTGAACGCATGGACAGAATGGGGAAGTTTTTTAATAAACTTTGATCTTTTTTGTATCAGAGTGGTCTATCAGGGCTCCAGACTAACTGTTTTCCTTGGTTGCACTGATGCGCCTAACTTTTTTATTTAGATGCACAAGCTCAAATTTAAGGTGCAAATTTCTCAAATTTGTCCTCGTCTCGCGTCGCCTTTAACGCCACAATTTCAAGGTCACCTTTTTTATCACGCTCCATATATTCATATATATTATGTAAATGCTTAATTCAAACAAGAATAAGATGTTTTTTTTTTTGAAGCACAATTATACTGTATATAAAAATATAAATCTTTAAAAAAAAACAAAAAAACATTTAAAGTGCTGTTTTTACATTGTTCAAGTTAGGGCAGGGTATTGACACAAATTTCACAATTAGATTCAATATTGATTATTTTGGATATCGGGTACAATACATGGCAAATTTTCTCGAGGAAAACAAATCTCAACTAATGCTGTAAACTGGGAGTCAGTTGTAGCCCACTATGCTTCATTAGCCTACTATAATATTGAAGGTAAAAATTACCTGATTTGTACACAAACACTTAAATTACACTTTTATTTATTTTGATTATAATAATGTTATATGAAATATAAACATTTAAATGGTGGCTGCATAAAAACTTGCCAGATTTTTTCAAACAACATGCATTAAATATTGAAAAACATTAAAAGTTATAATGAATATGTAATATGGTGCATGTATTCGGCAAAATGCTCCTCTAGAGTTAATTTTTCTAGCTGGCTAACGAGTTTATGGTCACTGGATTATTATTTTTTTTTTTGAGGTAAATGTGATGTTACATTACATTGTTTAAACGCGCGTTTTACTGACGTCTTTCCACGGTTGAAACACTGATTGAGCGATTCTATGAGAAAGATACGGATTTCGATAAGTGGTACTCTATCTTTTAACACACTTTCAGATGCTCGTTCATGTTTATTTCGCGCTGTAACTGGTCTTATTAAGGCGGAAGAGAAGATCATGTGCGCTCAGCGCTGCTGCTTATCTTGAGCTGAGCCAGAGAGATCTCACGCCACAGCGTCAATACACTATTTTTTTTTTGAATTTCGTAAGAAAATTGACCTAATTTGAAATCTGAGACTTTGTTTCATATCAATAGTAACAAAGCACAAAGATTATTTCGATTTATTGGATGAGATGCGCGCTCCAATCTTCCATTCATTCCTCAACTGAAAACAGCATAGCCCAACGGGCTCGTAAAATGAGAATTAGTTTTTGAATATGAGAATATTTTTTACCTAACCCTAAAAAGTAGCCTACATTTTAAAAGTTTCTTCGTCGTCTGTTTCTTCTGCTGCTGATTGCCGTTACTGATTCTCTGGTGTTCAGGTCGCAATTTATTTCGTATCACACAGCACGGAGCATTTTAGTCCTACAGAAATATCTGAACCACAGCCAATCAGAGGCAAAGACCAGCCCAATCTCTATCTCTGATTGGTTTAGACCACGATATGATCCAACCATGCGTGCAAGGAGAACAAAAGACTTGTTTGTGGAGAGTCAGCGGATGCGATCATGCGAGAACGTTAGGTGCACTGGTGCGACCTAGGAAAAATTTTGGTCGCACCCTTACAAATTTTGGTCGCATGTGCGACCAAATTGGTCGCACTCTAGAGCCCTGTCTATAGTCTTTATCACAAACTAAAACGGTTAAGTTAAAAGTATCACTGATGTAAATTGTTACAGCTTGAAGTGGCGGTGAGGTATTAAAAAATATTGAGAAGTTCTTGAAAAAGTCTTGAAAGGTATTAAAATTAACTTCAAGATTCCTGCATATACCCTGACAATACCCACAAATTACTGCGGGTTGGCTGGTGGTCATTTCATACTCAAACAATGGTAGCTTATTTAAAGCTACACTGTGTAACTTTTTTAGTTTATTCTTAGCTAAAAACACTTAGTTTTTTCAAAAATATATGTGCTCATTAATATATATTTACTTTATTAAAGTAATAAAGTATTCTCGTGAGTGTATAACATGGCATTGAAAATACATATGGGTAAGGGGTTCTAATGTCGGTCGCCATGTTGCCCCTCCATCTTGAAAGTACATTAGCCAAAGAGGGACATCAAGCTTCGCCTTTCGCGTTTTAACACTCGATGGCACCGTGTCGAGGAGGTCGTACTGGAAGCCATGTTAATCTTGGACTCCATTGGCCACCATAGGAGTTAAAACGAAATCGAAATTGAGAGGAACAGAAACTAATATTCACTGGGTGGTCATATACCTTTTCACCGCTAGATGGGGGTAAAAATCACACAGTGTAGCTTTAATGCATAATATAAATATAAAAAAATCTGGTAATGTCGTACTTTGTAGTACTGGTATCGTGGCGTAATCTGTTGAATGAATTGAAATCGAATGTAGCTCTACCTGTACAATCGTTCACAGACAGCATACACAGATGTTTAACTAATAAAGATCCTCATCATCGCTGGCAAACAATAGGATGCATTTGCAGATTTGCTTTTAATGACTGTAGGTCCACGGCCACTTAATCCAACGCTCTTAATTTTCTGTTACGACTCCAAGTGAGAAACCACTTTAGACGATTCAGTGCGTGCAGGAAACTGAACAAATCATTCAAACTCAGATTCGCGAACCAATTTAGACAGTTTTGCTAACTTGTTTGATCAAGTCTTTGAACAGAATTGACTCAAAAGAGTGATTCATTTCTCATTTGTGAATAGGGCATCGCTCGTGCCCCAGAAAAGAAGAGACAGCGCGCTTGGAATAAACTACGTGTTTCTTATCATGCATTGCATTAAAATAAAGTAACTAGAGGAACGTTGCCCAGCGTAACGAAGTAAAAGTACAGATTTTTCAGTAGAAATGTACTCGAGTTAAAGTAAAAGTACCCACATTTAAATCTACTCTTAAAAGAACAAATTTTCCCCAAAAATACTTAAGTAAATGTCACTGGGTCCCAAGAGGGCTCGGAGGGCAGTGGGAGGCGAAAAACCTTACCATTCTTATCCACCTCTTCCATCGCCAGCGGGCAGTTAAAGAATGCCCCAAAACCTTCTCACGATAGCCCAACTGTGGAATCAAGTAAGTGTTGCACAGCACACTCAGACCCAGTTAAGGGCCGCTTCGAAGAGAGACCCCCCCCCCCCCGGCCGGGTCCCTGCGTTCCACCCCGCTGCCCCACTGCAGGTACGCCTATGGTCCCTTTGGTCCCGCTTGCACGGCCTCTCTCGCTGGCTCATTCAGACCATCCGGCTCGGCTATGTGATTCAGTTCGCCCGGCGTCCCCCCAAGTTCAGAAGTGTCCGGTTCACTTCAGTGAAAGCTGTCGATGCTCATGTCTTGTGGGTGGAAATCACAGTCCTACTGGCGAAGGACGCAATAAAGCCAGTCCCTCCAGTCGATATGAAGACGGGGTTTTACACCCCCTACTTCATTGTACCCAAGAAAAGCGTTGGGTTCCAGCCGATCTTGGAACTATTGAATCGGAGCTTTCACAAGATACCGTTCAAGATGCTGACGCAGAAACGCATTTGCAGCGATCAACCTGAAGGATGCGTACTTTCATGTGTCGATTCTTCCTCGACACAGGCCGTTTCTGCGCTTTGCGTTCGAGTCTTACAAAGTCTTACACTTCGGGCTGTCCCTGTCTCCCCGCGTCTTCATGAAAGTTGCGGAGGCTGCCCTTGTTCTCATGAAGGATCGCTCGACGTTCGAATCTCGACTGGCTGATACTTGCACAGTCTCGGGACCAGTTGTGCGAATGAAGGGACCTGGTGCTCAGTCACCTCAGCCAGTTGGGGCTTCGGGTCAACTGGGAGGATCTCTTTTCTCGGTATGGAGTTGGATTCGGTTGAACAGACATCACGCCTCACAGAGGAACGTGCTCGGTTGGTGCTGAACTGCTTGAATACGTTCAAGGGCAGGACTGCGGTCCCACTGAAATTCTTTCAGAGGCTCCTGGGGCATATGGGAGCCGCAGTGGCTGTGACGCCGCTCGACTTGCTTCGTATAAGACCGCTTCAGCACTGGTTTCACGGCCGATTCCCGCGATGGGCGTGGCAGCATGGCACCGACCGGATGACAATAATAATAATAATAATAAATTGAATTTGTATAGCGCTTTTCTCAAACTCAGTCGCTCACAATCACACCGGCATGCCGCCAAACCTTCGGCCTGTGGTCAGACCCTTCGTTTCTTCGGGCGGGAGTATCCCTGGAACAAGTGTCCAGGAATGCACCCACTGCCAGTTGTTTTTCTCCCTGACTGAGGGAACACTTGGCACTGATGCACTGGCACACATTTGGAAGCAAATATGCGTTTCCCCCAGTGAGCCTACTTGCACAGACTCTGTGCAAAGTCAGGGAGGGCGAGGAGCATGTCTTGCTAGTTGCGCCCTACTGGCCAAACCGGACCTGGTTCCCAGAACTCATGCTCCTTGCGACAGTCCCTCGCTGGCGCATTCCTCTGAAGAAGGACCTTCTTTCTCAGAGACGGGGCACCCTATGGCACCTGCGCACAGACCTCTGGAAACTCCATGTCTGGTCCCTGAACGGGAAGCGGAGGTTCTAGGTGACTTACCGCCAGAGGTACTTAACACCATCACTTCGGCACGATCACCATCTATGAGACACTCTTACGCCTTGAAGTGGAACCTGTTCGTCGAGTGGTGTTCCTCTCACAGAGAGGACCCCTGAAGATGTTCGATTAGTGTCGTACTTTCCTCACTGCAGCACGGCTTGGAGCGAAGGGTGTCTCCCTCCACCCTCAAAGTTTATGCTGTCGCTATTTCCGCATATCACAACCCAATAGGAGGTAAGTCAGTTGGGAAGCATGACCTGGTCGTCAGGTTCATTAGGGAGGCGAGACGGTTAAATCCTCGACAACATCCCTCCATACCCTCTTTGGACCTTAATCTGGTGCTTCAGAACACTCCGTTTGAGCCTTTGTAGTCAGCAGACTTAAAGATTATGTCTATGAAGACTTTGTTGCTGGTTGCATTGGCTTTCATCAAGAGGGTAGGGGACCTGCAGACATTTTTGGTCGACGAATCGTGCCTAGAGTTCGGGTCGGGCGACCCCCACTTAGTACTGAGACCCCGGCCTGGCTATCTGCCCAAGGTTCCTACCACTCCCTTCAGGGATCAGGTGGTGAACCTGCAAGCGCTGCCCTCCGAGGAGGCAGGCACAGCCCTGGCTTTGCTCTGTCCCATCCGTGCTCTGCGACGGTACGTAAACAGAACTCAAAGCTTCAGGACCTCAGACCAGCTCTTTGTCTGTTACGGAGGCAAGCAGAAGGGAAAAGCTGTCTCCAACCAGAGGATGGCCCACTGGATAGTGGATGCCATCGCCTTAGCTTACGAAGCACAAGACGTGCCTTTCCTGCTCAGGCTGTGAGCTCACTCAACAAGAAGTGTTGCATCCTCCTGGGTGCTGGCACGTGGCACCTCACTAACACATATTTGTAGAGCTGCGGGCTGGGGACACCCAAACATGTTCGCTAGGTTCTATAGCCTACGTGTAGAGCCGGTTTCCTCCTGTGTTCTCACCTCAAACGTGTAACAACATCGAGAGGCTCGTCTCTTATCGGCTACAGTTGCGCTCATGTCTCCAGAGTGAAAAACCTGTTGATTTCTCCGTCACCCTCGGCAGCCGGACATGGCGGAGCGTCTGGCGCCAGGCCTATATCCCGCTGAATCCTTGAGAACCAGATCTAGACTGGGTGCCATATGTGCGACCCTGCGGGGATCCCATATGTTGCTTTTTTCCACGGTTGCTCCTAAACCGAAGCCTGTGTCTTTTCCTTGGGAGAACCCATCTCTTAGGAGATTGCTGTCACCCCTAGTAATTCCATATGCAAACAACCCCACGAGGTTAGTCTCCATATGTTATCTCCACATGTCTCCTTCGGGGAAGGATGTGGCTTCCTCAGTGTTCCTTTTCCAATGGAAAGGACACGCTTTCCCCTTGTTATCCAATAGTCTCACTGTGTCAGAACAGCAGTGATGAACTTCTCTGTGTAAGCCCTGTCCAATCAGGTAAGAGCGCGTAGGAGGTTTACACAGGGCGCTGGATGGGGTCAGCAGCTGTGACACTTCGGTAGGGGATTCCTATTCGTCGGTCACCGACGTGGCATCGAGTGACTGACTGAAAAGTCCCGAACATCATGTCCCGTCGCCACCGTCATTATTTATATATATATATATATATATATATATATATATATATATATATATATATATATATAAATGTGGTGCTGGAAAATTACTTTTTTTGTGTAAATCAGCCCTTGACTTTAAGGTAAGACAAAATAGAGACAGTGCAAGACAGTTCTCAAATTTAATTTTGCAGACTGATATAGCCTAAATAATATACTGACGATCAGTTGTAAATTTAATAGGTTTATTTAATAATAACAATATTAGCAATTGTCAGTTGTGCAAGTTTATACCTCTTCCACTTCATTCAATAAATACCTCTGTTCTATCTCAGACTTAAAGCTAAATGCTTATAAGACTGAAATCTTAGAATCCTTTTTGTATTAGTATAAAATGAGAGACAATTTATGTGCTGTTTACAGTGCATACGTTTTTAAGGGTTCTTGGGATACCATTCAAACCCTTTTAAAAAGTGTATAGTATATTTTCATATATTTAAGAAGAACTTAACACTTAAGTGTGAAATGAATGTAATGTTTTTGGACATTTAAGTGGCTTTCGCACGGGTAGTTATAGGAACTAACCATTTCCCTAGAACTAAAAAATAACACACTGCAGTTTATTATTTACAATATATATATATATATATATATATATATATATATATATATATATATATATATATATAATGGGTTTGCGTTACCGCCGATAATAACGCGTTTAACTCACAGTCCTAGGACTGTCAGTTAAACGCGCTATTAACGGCGGTAACGCAAACCCATTTTAACGGCGTCAATTTTTTTATCACGCGATTAACGCTCTTTTTGGCCTAGCAAACTTTGTAGTTTTTTTCACATGCTTTTGCAACAGGACGCGGCATGCGAGGACGTTTTGTTGCTTCGTCGACCAAAACGCAAGCGGATCTAGCTAGACCGGAAACAAAACAACAGGCACGCTGCACACACTTGTTTGGGCTTGCGAGCCGGCCAAATAGTAGGTTAACGTTACGTTTTGAGTGGATGACGAGCGCGAGACGCCGAAATGGATGCCAATAAGATTCTGAATGGAAAGTTTACTTTTAAAAAGTTGCCAAATGGTTCCATTGACAAGACGAAATCTGTGTGTTTTGTCGTTGTGAACTGAGCTATCGTCATCGCAGCACGTCCAGTCTCAAATACCACTTGATGATGGCCAAGCACACACACACACAGCTGATGCGAATTCTCCGGCCCCTCGTCAATATCAGGACCTCGTCAGTATTTCTTTCACTCTTTTATTGATGGACAGTGTTACATTGTGTGAGAGATTATTTGCTCCAAGTGAGAATGTTAGTGTGAAATTGAACACAGTATATGCCAATGTTGTTTTCAATAAAAAACATTTGCACAAAGCAAGCCGATCCACTTTTCCGTGTTGATAAGAGCATTAAAATGAGAAAAAATAATGAGACAAAAAGAAATCAAGAGACATTTAGAATAGATAAAAATATGCGATTAATTGCAATTAATCGCGAGTTAACTATGTCATTAATGCGATTAATCGCAATTAAACATTTTAATCGTTTGACAGCACTAAATAAATACTCACCTAAAGGATTATTAGGAACACCATACTAATACTGTGTTTGACCCCCTTTCGCCTTCAGAACTGCCTTAATTCTACGTGGCATTGATTCAACAAGGTGCTGAAAGCATTCTTTAGAAATGTTGGCCCATATTGATAGGATAGCATCTTGCAGTTGATGGAGATTTGTGGGATGCACATCCAGGGCACGAAGCTCCCGTTCCACCACATCCCAAAGATGCTCTATTGGGTTGAGATCTGGTGACTGTGGGGGCCATTTTAGTACAGTGAACTCATTGTCATGTTCAAGAAACCAATTTGAAATGATTCGAGCTTTGTGACATGGTGCATTATCCTGCTGGAAGTAGCCATCAGAGGATGGGTACATGGTGGCCATAAAGGGATGGACATGGTCAGAAACAATGCTCAGGTAGGCTGTGGCATTTAAACGATGCCCAATTGGCACTAAGGGGCCTAAAGTGTGCCAAGAAAACATCACCCACACCATTACACCACCACCACTAGCCTGCACAGTGGTAACAAGGCATGATGGATCCATGTTCTCATTCTGTTTATGCCAAATTCTGACTCTACCATCTGAATGTCTCAACAGAAATCGAGACTCATCAGGCCAGGCAACATTTTTCCAGTCTTCAACTGTCCAATTTTGGTGAGCTCTTGCAAATTGTAGCCTCTTTTTCCTATTTGTAGTGGAGATGAGTGGTACCCGGTGGGGTCTTCTGCTGTTGTAGCCCATCCGCCTCAAGGTTGTGCGTGTTGTGGCTTCACAAATGCTTTGCTGCATACCTCGGTTGTAACGAGTGGTTATTTCAGTCAAAGTTGCTCTTCTATCAGCTTGAATCAGTCGGCCCATTCTCCTCTGACCTCTAGCATCAACAAGGCATTTCCGCCCACAGGACTGTCGCATACTGGATGTTTTTCCCTTTTCACACCATTCGTTGTAAACCCTAGAAATGGTTGTGCGTGAAAATCCCAGTAACTGAGCAGATTGTGAAATACTCAGACCGGGCCGTCTGGCACCAACAACCATGCCATGCTCAAAATTGCTTAAATCACCTTTCTTTCCCATTCTGACATTCAGTTTGGAGTTCAGGAGATTGTCTTGACCAGGACCACACCCCTTAATGCATTGAAGCAACTGCCATGTTATTGGTTGATTAGATAATTGCATTAGTGAGAAATTGAACAGGTGTTCCTAATAATCCTTTAGGTAAGTGTATATATAATTATTATTAAGAACTTTACATGTGCTTTAGTATGTTAGTCAATACATCAAAATAAGTGTACTTCTTTAAAACACAAGATTATTAAAACATAGATATTTCTTTAAAACACAACAAGATTATTAAAACATAGATAATTATTTAAAATGTACAAGTAAAACTTTTAATTTGACATTACATACTTTTTAAGTTTGGTAAGAAACAGTCATAAAAGTGTTCTCTCTTTAAGTAGGCTACACTTAGTTTAATTTACATTATCCGCAAGTACAGTTTTTTAAATGTAAATTTTTTAAGATTTGAAGTGCATATTCAATACAATTAAGCACACTTTTTTTCACAAGGGCAGCTGCACATTTTGCAGAAACAGCACACATGCTCCCGCACACACATACACACACACACAAGTAAACGTGCAGCGGGATTAATCACAGAAGACGACACACAGATAGAGAGACTGAAGACCAACGCAGAGGCAGAGAGCGAGGAGGATGGGGAGGGTGGGAGATGAGAAAAGAAGGCTGAGAGGAGGCAAAACAGAGGACGTATCAGAGACACAGGAAGACTAAAGCTTACAGAAAGCTGGATGTCTGATGTTTAACTGAGGAATATGCAGAAGGCGGGAAGGACAACGTGTGAAAGAAAATCTGGCAGTTAGAGGTGCAAATCACTGCAGCAAACGTGCTTGCATCTTTAGCGTCGGAGTGCTGGGCTCTGGGGAGCGGGGAAGGGCTCTTCATAGAGGAGCATGACAGCCTGGCTCGGTGGTGTTGCTGCAGCGGGATGGACCGAAACTCATTAATTTTAGGAGGAAATACATAGGCCATTGCAGCTCTCATCATCATCCACAATGCGCAGGGATCGAGAGCAAGCACATGGAATTGCGTGCCATCGTCAACAACAAAGCAGAACTCTTCGTTTCCAGAGCGACAGCATATCTAGCATTGATAACATTAGCCTGGGCAATAGCCAATATATTCGGTAGCACTTGACTTTATCTGGGTTAAATTTTAGTTTTAGTCAAAGCTACAAAAACAGCAGTAGTTCATTTGTTGAGGTCCTTCATGCACTTTATCAAACAAGGACCTTCTGCTCTGATATAGATTTAGCTGTTTTTCCTCTTAACGATAATTTCATTTTTGACAGTAGAAGTTCTCAGGTTTAAGTATAATGTTTGCATATAATTTGGTAGATGATGGGCAGTTTATAGTTGTTGTTAGAGTTTAATGAAGTTTGTGGTTGGTATGGTGAGGAGAGCAGATGCTCTAACTGGATTGGCTGATGAAGGCCTCCTGGATACGACTGCTGAAACGAGCAACAGGAAACCGAGTCAAGAACAACATTGGCGTAAGAAGCTATAAATCTTAATCAACACTATTTGTGTGTTTGAGTGAGTTGTGCGTTTAAAAACAACAGTGAAAGTGAAAATAACAGTGAAAGGATATGCTAGTATGATACTGAGTGATTTATTGTCTGCATGTTCTTGAAAAACACCCACATTTCACTTCTGACCTTGCTTGACATTAGATTACCATGATTCCATGTTAACATAGTGTCTATTCAGTGTTAAGGTTTAATCTCTAAACATTTCTTCGAATCTCTCTCTAAAGCCGAGTGCACGGAAGGGGGTAGCAATACATACAGAGATGCACACATTCTAATGTTTTGTTATTAATACTAGCCTTATGAAAAAGTGTGCTTAATTGTATTGATTGTGCACATGTAGTGTCCAACTGTACTTGCAGATAATATTATATTATTTATATAAAAAGCAACTTAAGTGTACTTAAAGAGAGTATACTTTCATTACTGCACATCAGTAATACAAACATGTTTATAAAAGCTATGTCCTTATTTAACTAAGACCTAATCCTGGCTTAATCTAAGCCATGTTTGTGAAACCAGGCCTAAAAGTTTTACTTTAAAGTACATTTTAAAAAAAATTATATTTTAAAAATCTTTTGTCATGCTTTAAAGAAGTACACTTATTTTGATGTGACTAACATACTAAAACAATCTAAAAAATAAATAAAGATGTACTTAAGTCCTTAAGTATGTCAAAAAGCACCCCTAAAGGCACAATATCAATATGTAAGATTTTTGGATTAAAATATCCCAAAACCACTAGAACAATGTTATGTGTTTTATTAGACAGGTGAGCAACTGTTTGGATACCTTCACTGACAGAAAACTTGTTATATAGCTCAACGTGGTTAGTCTTCTTGTTTATATCTCTTGTTTTTCTTGAGTAACATGTTTGTACCATGCCTCAGAGACAACACTATTTTGTCAAGTGGCTAGCATAGCATAATCAGAAAGAGATTTATTTGAGAGCATTTTCTCCACCATATAATATATTTGATAAATTACTGCATTGTGTAACGTTATAACACAGCTTTCAACACACTCCAATGTATTTTTAGTATGATTGTTTTGACCAAGTAAAACAGCACTTCGCTACCCCACAATTTTAATTGCACTTGCAGCTATTTCATTAGAATGAAATAAAATAATGTGAATTTAAGTGATCAAACATAACTGTAACCAAGTTCAGGGAAAAAGGAGGTGGAAACCGGCAAATGTTAAACACAACTTTAATCATAAAATAAACATAAACAACAAAACGAAAGGAGAGGCACTGCCGACTGCGGCATATAAGCATAATAAAAAAGCTCGGGAGCTCCTCCATGGGTCTCTCATTAGCATTCGCTCCACCGGCCTCATTCAGTTCCCGCTGCTCTCGGCCTCGCCCTGTGCCTTCAAGTTCATCTAACTGCATTTCAAATATATTTTAAATATAATACATTTTCATTTGATTACAATTAACATTCTGTGAGATGTCTGAAGCATTCAGTTTGCAATTAAAAACTTACTTAAAGTCCCTGTAAAGTCAAAATTAAGTATGTGTTCTGAGGTTGTCACACCACAGAAGAATGTGTTATTAGCCACCCAGCCAAATTTGAATGATAAAAAAAGCCGGCAAGTACACAAGCTATCAAAATATTGAAAAAATGAGCAGCTCTCACTGCTCTCAAACGCTGGGGGCGTGTCCGCTGGCTGCGCTGAAACCACGCCCACTCGCGGGAAAGCTGCCGACAGTGATATTAGCTGATACTGCTTTCGGGACGGGGAGATGAAGGCCGAGGCGGGAGATAGTCGTTTCGGCCCCATTCACCAGTAACAGCGGATTATCAGTGAATCCCCAGTTCCCTTTCGTAGTCACTCCGAGTTACGTCGGATGACGGAGAATGGGGGTTTCGCTTAGAAGCCAATCCTCTTCGAGTATTGAAAAACGAGCCAATGGCAAGAAATGCCATGGGTCTGCGGAATTTGCATAGCGTATCCCCGCCTCACCACGTGGGTATAAAGGGAGGATGCGGACGCAAACGCAGCTATGCTTTCGCTTCGGAGCCAAGAGAATCTCTTCACTCCACAAGCCAAATCCTGAGTATTCTCAGTGACTACATCTCTTCGAGACGAGCGAACTCTCTGATGTTGGTGTGACGGCGGTATCCAGCGAGTTTCATATTGCCTGCGATCTGAGCAGTGGTCTGCCGGTCTGTGTGTCTCTCCCTGGTCGCTTCAGCATCCGCAGAGTTTTTTTGCTCTCACTAAAAGAGCGTGCACGCGGCACGTCTTTTTAAAGACGCGTCTTTCTAAAGACGATCTGCCCGTGTATTTCTGAGTGCGGTATTCTGATAGATTCAGCTGTTGGGCGCGAGCGCTGTTTGGCGTGTTTGGGCTTTGATCACGCTCGGACAGCGCTCGTGGGTGTGTCACGTTCTCTCAGTGGGAACGTGACCATCGCAATGTATACGGTCGAGACTCTGTGAGCTCATTTGAGTGAGAGTCCCCTCATCCATCACCCGATCTATTTTTCTCCACATGAGATAATACTTCGGCTGGTGGCCAGGGTGACTAAGACGTCAGGTCTGGAACTAACCGACGAAAATTCCTCGGTCCACACCCCGTCTTTCACGTTGCAACCCACGTGGTCCAGAGCGGATTCGCCGGCCCGCCCGCGGGCCCGCGTTCTCATTCGGTCCACCAGCTGATGAAATCATGTTTATCGCCGCATCACAAGGTGAGCTGGAGTCCTCTGGAGATGGCTCGTCTGTGCTGCTGTCCTCGGATGTGCTAGCATAGCGAGCTTGATTCAGAATTCACAGCTATGCTTTCCCGGGCTGCCACGAGTATCGGGTTTGTGTGGAAAATTCTGCCATATCCCGAGCACTTGAGGCTGATGATTGGTTTTTGGGGGTGGCGAACCCAAATCCTTTCTACCCGGATGTGCATGAAGAGGCCATGAGATCGTGGAAGTCTCCTTTGACTTTTCGCGACTGCTCTGCGGCCTCTTCCGCCTTCTCTGCCCTCGTAGAGGCCGCAGTCTACGGTACACTGGGGTTCCCCCCTGTGGAGTGTTCTGTGGCAACACTTAGGTGTCCCCACAGCGCCTCCACCTGGCGTGGCAACCCTAAGCACCCCCCCAATGCCTGTAGGTTCTTGTCTACTCCGGTGGCGGGGACCTATAGAGCTGCGGGGCAGGCTGCCACCTCACTGTGTGTTATTGCCATCCTTCTGGGTGTTCAGTGACATGCACGAGGGTAGGGCTGATTCAGGGCTCATCCTTGAGCTGCCTGCCATCACCGACCTTGCTCTACGAGCGACGAAGGTGACCGCACGCTCCCTGAGTCAGGTGATGTCCACATGAGTGGTCAGACATTTCTGGCTTAACCTGGTTGATGTGCGCGAGGCTGAGTGAACCAGTTTCCTCAACTTCCCCATATCCCAGGCTGGCCTCTTCGGCGGCGCGGTCGAGAACTCTGCCCAACAGTTCTCGGCCGCCCGGAAGTGGACTGTGGCTTTTTTCTGACCCTGCGGCTTCTGCTGCCAATCAGCCGGCGGCTCAGACGCTTCAGTCCGCTTGCCGTCGAATGCGCCCTCCTGCGACTTCCGCCCCCTCCCGCCCGGCCCCAGCAGCACCGGGCCGGGCCGTGGAGGTGGTCGCAGGGAGGTGCCCCTGCCCGTACCAGCCCCGCAGCCCCGCTGTACGCCAGGCTATGCGGCGCTCCCGTTACGGGCAGCTCAGTTATGGCTTGCAGTTCTTCAGGGAGTGGTTGCAGGCCCACTCCTTCCCCCGGTGGAGGGCTGGGGGAGAATCTTTTTAAAAAAGAGCTGCATCCCATCTCTGAGCACGCAGAGCTGGACGGCAGTGCGCGACGCCCCCGAGCCTCGCCACTCTCGTTCCCCTCTGTCTCTGAGGGTGCGGATGACAGTGTGTGCCGTCTCCAGACCACACCACTCTCGTCCCCCTCTATCGCCAGACCCCTGGCAGAGCAGACCCCCGCGGAACGCTGGTCCTTCCCTGGTCTCCTCTGTCAGGACGCGGAGCATGACTGTGCACGCGTGCTGGGCCGCTATGCCACCCTCACCTGTGCCGGTCACTCCGCTCCGCTGCCCCTCCGGGGGGACGCCTGTGGCTCGGATGATTCCACTGGATCAGTGTTTGGTGGCTTGGTTAGAGCTCCCCAATCTGTCCTGTTGGGTCGCCCGAATGATCAGGCTCGGCTATGCGATTCAGTTCGCACGGTCTCCTCCCTGCTTCAGGGGAGTCCGCTTACTGTGGTCGGTGGCTATGCCCCGATCATGAGAGCGGAGGTTGCCACCCTGCTGGCGAAGGGTGCCATCGAGGCTGTCCCTCCAGCCGAGGTGGAGTTACGGGTTTACAGCCCGTACTTCATTGTCCCCAAGAAAACCGGTGGGTTACGGCCAATCCTGGACTTGCGCGTCTTGAACCGCTCCCTTCACAGGCTGCCGTTCAAGATGCTCACGGCCAAACGCGTTTTCGATTGCGTGCGGCCACAGGATTGGTTTGCAGCGATAGACCTGAAGGACGCCTACTTTCATGTCTCCATTTTACCTCGACACAGACCGTTTCTTCGGTTTGCTTTCGAGGGGCAGGCATACCAGTACGCGGTTCTCCCATTCGGGTTGGCTCTGTCTCCTCGCGTCTTCACGAAAGTCGTCGAGGCAGCCCTTGTTCCCCTGCGCGAACACGGGGTTCGCATCCTGAATTATCTCGATGACTGGCTAATATTAGCTCACTCTCGAGCTCAGGTTTGCGAACACAGATCTAGTGCTCCGGCACCTAGCCCGTCTGGGCCTTCGGGTCAACTGGGAGAAGAGCAAACTTTGCCCCGTGCAGAGGATCTCTTTTCTCGGTATGGAGATAGACTCGGTCGCCATGTCCGCGCAGCTTACGAGCGAGCGCGCACACTCACTGCTGACTTGTCTTCGACAGTTCGAGGGCAAGAGTGCGGTCCCACTGAAACTTTTTCAGAGGCTCCTGGGGCATATGGCATCCGCAGCCGCAGCAACGCCACTCGGATTGCTTCATATGAGACCGCTTCAGCTGTGGCTTCGCGATCGAGTCCCGAGGTGGGCATGGCATCGTGGTACGCTCAGAGTTCTAATAACTCCGACCTGCCGTCAGTCCTTCACCCCGTGGCGGAACCTCCGCTTTCTACGGGCCGGAGTTCCCCTAGAACGAGTTTCCAGGCATGTTGTTGTCTCCAAAGATGCCTCTGCCACGGGCTGGGGCGCCATGTGCAATGGACATGCAGCCGCGGGCTCCTGGACAGGACCCCAGCGCCTCATGCATGTCAATTGCCTCGAGTTGCTGGCAGTACGCCTTGCCCTGCACCGCTTTCATGCGCTGCTACAGGGTCAACACGTACTAGTCCATTCAGACAATACCGCGACAGTAGCGTACATCAACCATCAAGGTGGTCTACGCTCTCGCCATATGTCACAACTCGCACGCCACCTCCTCTTATGGAGTCAGAAGCACCTGAGGTCCCTTCGTGCTATTTACATTCCAGGAGTGCGGAACCTTGCAGCCGACGAGCTGTCACGGCTCCGACCAATCTCTGGCGAATGGCGACTCCATCCCCAGTCGGTCCAGCTGATATGGGACCAGTTCGGGGACGCACAGATAGATCTGTTTGCCTCCCACGACTCATCCCATTGCGCCCTGTATTACTCCCTGTCCGAGGGCACGCTCGGCACGGATGCACTGGCGCAGAGCTGGCCGCAGGGCCTACGCAAGTATGCGTTTCCCCCAGTGAGCCTTCTCGCACGGACTCTGTGCAAGATCAGGGAGGACGAGGAGCAGGTTATCTTGGTCGCCCCATACTGGCCCACCAGGACCTGGTTCTCCGAACTCATACTCCTCGCGACAGCACCTCCTTGGCCAATTCCTCTGAGGAAGGACCTCCTTTCTCAGAGACGGGGCACCCTTTGGCACCCTCGTCCCGATCTTTGGAGACTCCACGTGTGGCTCCTGGACGGGACGAGGCAGGCTTGAGTACCCTGCCACCAGCGGTGGCGGCTACCATCACTTCCGCTAGAGCATCGTCCACGAGACATGTCTATGCGTTGAAGTGGAACCTCTTCGTTAACTGGTGCTCTTCTCGCCGAGAAGACCCCAGGAGATGCTCGATCAGCGTTGTGCTTTCCTTCCTGCAAGACGGGTTGGAGCGAAGGCTGTCTCCCTCCACCCTGAAGGTGTATGTGGCCGCTGTCGCCGCATATCACGAAGCAGTTGAAGGTAAGTCTCTTGGAAAACACGACCTGATCCTCAGGTTCCTGAGAGGAGCGAGGAGACTGAATCCTCCTCGCCCTCCTCTCGTTCCCTCTTGGGACCTCTCAGTGGTCTTAAGTGCCCTGCAGAGGGCTCCCTTTGAGCCTCTGCAATCAGCTGAGCTTAAGACCCTGTCAATGAAGACAGCGCTCCTGGTTGCGTTGGCCTCCTTCAAGAGGGTAGGGGACCTGCACGCATTCTCCGTTGACGAAGCGTGCCTGGAGTTCGGGCCCGGTCACTCTCACGTGATCCTGAGACCCCGGCCTGGATATGTGCCCAAGGTTCCCACCACTCCCTTCCGGGACCAGGTGGTGAACCTGCAAGCGCTGCCCCGGGAGGAGGCAGACCCAGCCTTGGCACTGCTCTGTCCAGTACGCGCCCTCCGTGCTTACGTAGAAAGGACGCAGTGTTTCAGGACCTCAGACCAGCTCTTTGTCTGTTATGGTGGGAAGCTGAAGGGAAAGGCTCTCTCCAAACAAAGGTTGTCTCACTGGATAGTGGACGCCATTGCTTTGGCATACCAGCAGCAAGGTCGACCATGCCCCCTTGGTGTGACCGCCCACTCCACCCGGAGTGTGGCGTCCTCTTGGGCTTTAGCGCGTGGCGCCTCGCTAACAGACATCTGCAGAGCTGCAGGCTGGGCGACACCTAACACATTCGCCAGATTCTACAATCTCCGAGTGGAGCCAGTCTCCGCCCATGTACTGTCTTTTTCAAGCTAACATGGGAGCTGTTAAGTGTCTCGCTTGCTCGCCATTCCACTCCACGGACTGGATACGTGCGATATTTCCTCAGGTGAGCCTTCCTCTCTGAAGCCCTGAGTTCCTCCAGCACTGTTGACGCTGGCGCCAGTGTCTATTGCCTGTGCGTCGGCTAGGTGCCTCTGTGTGCATGGTTCCTCCTCTGAGTAACCCCCACATGTGTATTTTCCACTGTAAGCCTCTTTGAGCATGTGTCTTTCCCTCGGCAAGTCACCTGCCACTCCTGGAGTTGAAAGTAGATGCCACCCTACGGGCTGGTCACTCCAGTGTTCCTCCATATGTAGCCCCCTTGGGCCATATGTGTATTCTTAAGTCCTCCCTATGGGTAGGCATGCTGCGGCATATCTCCCATGAGATATGCTTCCCAGTGTACCTTGGTATTCCTGTGTTAAGTAGGACTCCTTTGTCCGTGCCTATATCACGACAGGGAGGTCAGACTTCGCAGGGCACTGGAAGACAGCTGTGAAGGTGGCGTGATTACACGGGGACCCCCATTCTCCGTCATCCGACGTAACTCGGAGTGACTACGAAAGGGAACGTCTCGGTTACGGATGTAACCCTCGTTCCCTGAGTAGGGAACGGAGACGTTACGTCTCCCTGCCACTTCCGCTGTACCGCTGGGTAGACGCCTGAGTTCAGTCTCGGCTCCTCAGCGAAGACATAGCTGCGTTTGCGTCCGCATCCTCCCTTTATACCCACGTGGTGAGGCGGGGATACGCTATGCAAATTCCGCAGACCCATGGCATTTCTTGCCATTGGCTCGTTTTTCAATACTCGAAGAGGATTGGCTTCTAAGCGAAACCCCCATTCTCCGTCATCCGACGTAACGTCTCCGTTCCCTACTCAGGGAACGAGGGTTACATCCGTAACCGAGACGTTGTCTCTGACGAAAGTTTAAAAATAAAATGATCACTACAGAGGCGGGTGTTGGCGGTGATCCCTCAGCTCTCCATCAAGGTTGGCACTTCACAAAATTAATCCACCTCTTCTTGATGTGATCGTTTTTAGGAAATTTAAATAAAGACACCGATCTGTTTTGTACATGATCGCATCCAGGTAGTAGCCTACTCATTTCCGTGGTGTCGAAGGCATAGCTAGCTAGCAACCTGTAGGCTGTAGTAACTAACAGTACAGACAGTAACTCGCGATTGAACGGCGAACTGATGCGAATGTTCTCTATTGTTAGGGGAGGAGCCAGCCTCAGTGGCCTCAGTGCGTCATCAAGTGGGGCGTGTCCACGAGCTCAGGGGCTCCAGTGCGTCATCGAGCCCCGTTTTAGCCCCGCCCAAAAAATCCGGAAAATAGCAATGGTGAAAAATTGTTTAACGGTCTAACTCCACAATTCAGTACTTCACAGTTCACAGTCTTTGTAATATGTTTTAGCAATACATTTCTAACATTTATAATGGGTCTAGAATTTTTTTTTAGAATTGCCTTTACAGGGACTTTAAAAGTATTTCCGTTGTAAAAACAAATTTATAAATACAAGTTCTGTCATGAAACTCTAGGTGGTGCAGGCGGATAGGTCCTTAATGCAATCTGCTTGCAATCACATCATTCTCTATAGGGCACAACTGATTGGTTCCTGCTGTATCAGTAGCCAATGAGCTCGCTGCTCAACCTTCAAATACTTGGTCAGCATTTGCTGTAGCAGTTGCAGCACGCTTTCAGAATTCCTCTGAAATTCAACATCTAAGATAAGTGAAGTCTTTCTTGTGCTATAACATGCATTATTGCGTGGTCTGGCTTAATTACTTATAAAGTAACCATACACAAGGTTTAAAATCATGCGTCATGTTAACAATCCTGGTTTAATGCTTAGAGCGAATTACTAAGCTAGCAGCAACCGTATATGCAATATTGCGTTTATGCAGCAGCAGCAAGTGGACAATGCAGTTGCTATGAGGATACAGTGGCAAAGCATTGCTGGCAATTTAACTGACTTGTTAAATTGAAATATGCTTGGTTTCGTATTCGCATATTTAAATGGATCTTACAGCAATTCTAGTACTTTTGTTCAGCAGCAGTGTATAGTAAATTCAGATAGCAATGTTAGCGAATATTATTTATCAACAGCACGCTAGCAATGTTGCTATAAGGTATAAAACACTGTTGTGTCTTAAAGGAGTAGTTCACTTTAAAGTGAAAATTAGCCAATGATTTACTCACCCTCAAGCCATCCTAGGTGTATATGACTTTCTTCTTTCAGATGAATTCAGATGAATACAATAATATCCTGGCTCTTTCAAGCTTAATAATGGCAGTGAATTGCAACCAACAGGAGCTCAAAAAAGTGAATCCATCCATCATAAACAAACTCCAGACGGCTCCTGGAGGCTAAGTAATAAAGGCCTTCTGAAGCAAAGCTATGAGTTTGTGTAAGAGAAATATTTAAAAATTGTTGAGATTCGTACGCCGATTCTTGATGTCTCTGTGTGTCTGGCTGATACAGAAGTTCACAATGTTTCAAGCATAAACTGTTTTCAAAATCCTTCATATTTTCTCGTTGTCAAAACACAGATTGAAGTAATTCTGTAGAATCACAATATACCATACTCAAAAATACAAAACATTACCCATATAAATATATTAGACTATAAATGAGATCAGTTAATCAGGCCACTATGTGGTGATTGTGACCATTAACAAACAGCCATTGTCATCTGATCCCGTTTCCGTTCAGTTTTTTTGCCATAGCAGATGTATTTTACAGACAGCTACAGCAGCCAAAGAAAAACTAATGTTCAAAAGTCAAGGGTCAAGAGCCCAACTAAATCAAACACTGATCACCATCATGGTAACATCAAATGAAACAAATAAAATGACATCTAAACCTCTGTCACTTGTTAATAAGAACTTCTGTAGACGTATGACAGAAATAAGGTCAATCTGGTTAGTAATAAGTAAAGCTGATAATGCTGGTTGTGGAGTTGTTTAATCATCCTCTGCTGAGTTCTTCTGAGATTAAAACTTTTCTCTGTTCTTGTTCCTCTTTCCTTCAATTACTCTGCTTGTTAACAGCAGGTGTTCATCAGTGTCTGAATTAACTCACTTGTTTTTATTCACTCAGTCAAGTGGACTATATTGGTGAAATAATGTAGGGAATAGTAAATTAGGGTATATGGTTGGATTTGGAACACAGCCTCTGAGTGTCGACTTTGAGTGGTGTTAATTCACAGTATGTTGCTGTAGGCTACTTTCTCGAAAATGACTAATATCACCCAGAATGCATTATTTTCTACGGTATATTGCTGTTTTAATGGAAAACAGCATGTTACTGTCAGAATTTGGCTGAATTTTTACAGTGTAGGTGTAGCTAACACCACATTGGTAGTAGGGCTGCTTGATTATGCCAAAAATCATAATTCCGATTATTTTGCTTAATATTGAAATCAGGATTATTTAACACGATTATTGGTGGGTGTGATATGATCAAAGTCTTATTTAATAAAATAAGTGATTTTAAATGTCAGTGAAATTATCAATACTTCAAAAACTAATACTAGGTTAATGTAAGTAAAAAGTCCTCAAAACAGTTACAGAAGAGATGTAAACGCTCAGCAATACAATGAGAAAAAAGAAACTGAATTTGTTCTGTAGTATTTTTTGTTGTTTTTGTTTGTAATTAAATAAAATAAATAATTATTTAGGTTTTTCTGGAAGATATCCTAACAGTGGTATTCAGATAAGTAATACCTAACAAAAGAAATTGAATGAAGTTATCAAATGGAAAATAACACTGCATACATTAAATATAGACTAATCCTTATTAAAACAACAGTTTATTCATTCAAGAGCAGTGAGTGAATTTATCTTTGTCTTTTGTTGTTTGATTAACAATAATGACTGCAGCTGGTTTATTAGGCTGCTGTCACTTTGTGAGTTGCACAGATCCAATATACTGAAACAAACGCGCTCTTTCTCAGTGTTTACATTACCTTGAAACATAACCGACTGTGTTTACGAGGATACTTGCCAAAACGGCATTTTGACGTATTTGTGTATAGGCTATTTGACCGTTTAGGCGTGTGTCTAAAGCCCACAGTATACTTTGCTTATGTGCGTTCCGCCCCGTCTCGGAGCGCACACTCAGGAGGCCGCCTGGGGAACAGTATCTCTTTTGCGGCTTAATATGCTTTTAATAACACTGTTTAATATCAACACGTCCCGCAGTTTAGCAACAGTAGACTGCATTTTAGCCTACAACACTCACTTATTTGGCAGATTTGGATGTATTGGCTGCTGCACAATAATCGTTTCACATATTAGGGAGGAGCTTAGGATTAATCGCACAGCCCTAACTGGTAGATCATTTGGGACACCCCTCTAAAAAAAACAAAGGTAAAAAAACCCACCTTAAATGCACATCATGGCAGCCAACTTGTCTATCGGCTAGATCTGTTTGGGGGGATACTTGCGTATAGTCCACCAAGACCAAGCACATGGCCCATTTCTTATACTCAAATAAAACTAATGCCGAGTTCACACTGCACGATTTTCAAAGTAGTCGGGTCACCACTGTTCTTCTCACACTGCGTGACTATCTGGCGTAACATTCTGGTGTGTGCTCACTGCACGATAGATCGGAGACAGGAGGTTTCACACCGCAAACTTTACAAAAGACTTTACAAAAGAAAGAATTGCCAACAACTTCTGTCTGGTCCACAAACTACGTTTCACAACCAAACACACGCGAGAACTGATAAGGAAATAACGCAAGATCACGTGTGAGTGCGTGAGGCTGAAATTGCTATTAAAAATGATAGCATGCAAGAAGATTGCAATCCAAATTGTCTGTGCGTTGATTTGCAGCGAAAAGGAGAAAAAGAAAAACAAATTATGCAGGAGGAAATGGTTGGGGAGATGAGGGGAGTGTGTTCAAAGAGAGTTGGGGGTAAATAAATAATTTTGCAATGTGCTGCTGTTGCTGCTGGTCAAGCAAATGTTGGTGTTTTGTTTCTGTTTGATATAATTGTAAATATATCTATTAAAATACTGATATTTTGGTCTATAACTACACCACAAACTTGCACTCATTGACTGTAGGTCATCGCCCATGTAGTTTTCAGTCAGCACACTTTAACAGACCCCTTTTTTGTGAGAGAAAATCGGGAGCTAAAATCGTTCAGTGTGAACTCGGCATAAAGGGCACACATAGCTAGCAAACACGCAGTTCTTATGGCTCTTCAGAGTAGTATAGCTTTACATGTGTTTTACATAATAATGTCTTATTATGCTTATTACCAAGCACTTGCTCTGCAGCAGCAATAACCAACAGCAGCAGCGTAGCAGATCTATTTTCGCCAAGAAAACAGATCGACCATACCAAACACTCAAGAGATCTGTCATGACAGAAATATATTTCGTTTTTTTGAAGGGTATTTCTTTCTTTCTTTCTTTTTAATTATCCATGGCACATAAAAATTTGCTCAGTAAGATTTTGTTTACTTTTAACTAGCTCTTTTTCATCCCAAATGGTCAATGGTTTTGGACTTTATACTGACACATATGGCCCTTGATGCATTAAGTTTGATAAACTGCTGCTGAAGCTGTTTGTTTATGTTTTGTTTCGATGGTAACCAAAACTGTTTGGTTACCAACATTCTTTTATGTATGAAAAATAAATCTCTCTGCTCTTGCCATAGGGTTCTGCGGACTCATACACTAGTCGGCCATCGGACTCAGATGTGTCTCTGGAGGAAGATAAAGAGACCTTACGCAGAGAAGCTGAGAGACAGGCTCAGACTCAGCTCGAAAAGGCCAAGGTCTTGCTGCATGTTTTACTCCCTTACTATGACTGAATCAATGTCTGATTAACTGGCAGTTTGACAAGGGTTTGTTAAGTCTGTTTTTCTGCCTAATCGTCAGTCTATCTGTAGCTGTATTCAGAATATCATACGATTGCCATATTACTCATACTATATCTTTAGTAGTAGTGATTTTTAAATTACTGGCATCGACCAGGGGCCGATCTATATTATATTAAGACTAGTTTGACCAACTAGAAAAGTAGCAATCCGTCTTACTTTTCCGATTTAAACTAGACCAAGTCTAGCTCCAGTCAATGACTTTAAAAAGTTAGGACCAGTCTTAAAGAAAAAATTAGATGACTAACTTTAAAGACTAGTAAGCGGTTTATGCAACCAGCCATGTGCGATAAGTATTTCTGTTTGGCCAAAGTTTTGGAAGCATCTTTTATTTTAACAGCTACAGGACTTTTATTTTAACAGCGCTGAGAATGCAGTACTTGATGTCAAGATAAATTGTCTTGTCATATATCATAATGTAACTGTGGACTGTACAATTTGCATTACCTTGTCTTTGCTTGAGAAAATATGATTTCCAGTGCTGCACTGTTGGTTAAAGTGTATACTTCCTTATTTATTTAAGTGTGAAAAGTACTATAATAGGATTACAGAATCAAGAAGTTGCCGAAACATAAATCGGTTTATTTTACCATTTTTAAATTGTAAAATTTTCAAGTTTAAATAAAATTTTCCATATTGAGTCAAAAACTTTAGGGTTTGTCTGCGCATTGAGTGCCATCTTCTAAAGCTTGATTTGTAGCTGGGCTCATTTTTAAACAGAACTTTCTCTGAGGAAAACCAAAGCAGTTGTTTGGAGGCAATACATGAAAACTCACTACAGTAGTCTTTCCAATCTATTTTTATTCTTCTGTCTATTTAATCTTGTTATTGTCACTTTTTTTACCTCTAGGGGAGGTAGCTATTTTTAGTGCTAGCATCAATCAGATTGTATCTTTTATTTATGCAGAATACTCGCATTAATATTGAAATAAAGCCAGATGGCAGTAAAATATTCAGACAGAAGAAATTCTTCACTGATCATGTTTCTTGAAATTTCTGCATCTGTTCTCTCACACACATGCATAGTTTCACAAATCAAACCTTAAAGGAATAGCACACCTAAAATTGATTTTTTTTCTTTATCATAAAAAGAAATGCTCCAAAAAGAGCACAACATCACAATATATCCCAAGACTTCTAAAGCCAACCTCCAAAAAAAAAAACACAATAAACATTAAGAATATAGAGGTATAACATTAATGTGGATGGCATACCTCTTTTTTTTTTATATACCAGCCAAAAGTTTTGATTTAATTAATATTTAGAATGATTTCTGAAGGATCATGTGACACTGAAGACTGGAGTAATGATGCTGAAAATTCAGCTTTGACAATAATGTAAATTGATTACAATTTCAAATATATTCAAATAGAAAACAGTTATTCTAAATTGTTATAATATATCACAATATTATTGTTTTTACTGTATTTTTGATCAAATAAATGCAGCCTTGATTGAAATCTCTAGCTTTGTTATCTTGCTAAATCTGAATGTTTTACAATATTCTGAAGATGCAAGTGAAATTAGTAAGTTTTTGTCAAATGTCTTTTTGGATAATGAATGAAAGCGTATAGCTGAACAGGCATGTACACAAGGTTACAATCACTATGTCTGATCAATACTGCATGTATAATGGAAAATCGTGTTACATAAGACGCAGACAGTGGCTGTGAAAGCAAACAGGGATTTAAAAATGAACAGAGAACTGCTAACTATTAAAAAAACGCAAAATATAATTTAAAGCTCTGTTAATAAATATTACATTGCATAATTTTGCATTTTTATTATAAAATAAAGGTGAAATGCAGCTCAAAATAAAGAAAGGAAAGCTAAAAGGAGCATTGTCTTGACAGATCATGGAGACTCATGAAGTGCATGTAAACACACCATACCCACTGCCATTAAAGGACACTGTGTCCTCTGTTTGTCATACCCATAATTCATTGTGTGTGCAGTGCAGACCGTCTTGTGTCCATATTGATTTTGCCCTCTAGTACATGCTCCTGCTTTTTTTTCTGTTTTAAAAACATTGGGGTAAAAAACATTGCAAAATCCCCTTCCCCCATAGAACACAAAATTAGAATTTTAAAAGAATAATCTGGCAGTTCTGATCTGAATTGATTTGTAACGGCAACCCCCATTTTGGAAAAACTTCATTCAGCAAGATTTTGGCTGTTGCATTTGCTGTGCAGGTTTCTAAGTGCAAAACGCTTCTATAAAAAAAAATACAAATAAACAATCATTAAAGTGTAAGTTAAAGCTGATCTAAGTCAATATATAGGTGTGTCAGCATGTCCCAAAGAAATGTTATGCTTACGGGGAATTCACTTTAAGACATACTATACACCTTTTGCATAAATCAGAGCAAGCATTTCTCATCTTTGGCCACCACCATGTTTTTTGAAATCATTATCATTGCATGTTACTTTTCGGGACCTTCATGTGCCAAACCATGATACAGAGACATTAATTCAGTACAAGCAGAAGAAGGGCAAACAAGTACGTCATTTCCACAGTCCATCTGAGCTCTGGTGTGCACCTAATTTTGTCCATTGCTTTACCTCATCAACATCATCAACTGCATATAATGCAACAATGTGTTTCCTCCTCCTGTGGAGAAAGAGACATAAGACTGACAGTTCCTTCTGTTTGTTTTGCTGCCCCCCTGGCAGTGGCATCTGCAGCTTGGTTTTCCTTGGATTCAGGCGAGTCGTCCTTTGAGTGTCCTGTTACTTTGATAACAGCTCCTTCTGCAGGGAGAGCACATGAATCCATTAGTTAAATGACCTGCTGTTGGTGACAGATAGGAAGTCCAGCAGTAGTTAAAAATCCTGTGTTTCCACACGGGTCTGAAATCATGCATCACTTTACATGGATATCTACTGTCTGTGTACACATTGACCCTTGGCTAGTGTCAAAATGACAAGTTCTGCAACTTGAGCCCCTCCGCCTGAAAGAGAACCACAGTCAACAGTTTCCCTATGCTCATTTACAACAACCCAGCCTGTGAAGCGTGTTCACTGCTCATGAAAGCTGGAGCCATCAACAAACAGTTTCATGGCATTAGGTAGTGGCTCAGTCTAGAGTGCTCTTGGTGACATGTTCAATTAGTTGAAGGAAGTTAAGTCAATTTGTATCTCCACATTTTTGCTCAAAAGAGTGGCTACCCACTTGGCCCGTCTCTGAGAAGAGATTGAGCCTAGGCCTGTTTGTTAACAGTTTCAGGATCTGATGCCTGGTGTGTACTACCAATTTTTGGTTGGCTACAACTTCCTCAGTTATTTTTACAGCCCACTCTGCGCAGTCACAAATCAACAAGCAAGGATTCTGTCCCGCCATTGAGGCTGGAATTGGGGTTAAGGAATATCCCACGAGTCTCTTTAATGCTCACAAATGCATCTTCCATCTCCTTTGTCCATTCAATTAGTTCTGGCTCTGGCTTTTGCTCCATTCAAGACCTCTGTAAGCGGTTTAGATAGTTCAATGTGTGCAGGAGAAAAAGAAAAAAAAACATTAAAGATATAGGCTGGTTAAAGATGACATGCATTGCAATCAACAAACAAATAATAACAAATAAATTGATAACATGCAATAAAATAAACACTTAAAAATGTATTTTGGATGTTTTCTTTCCACTAGTCTAAAATAACCAGTTATATACATGTTTTTGCCTGTATATAGTGTCTTGCCTTCAATGACTAAAAAAAAGCAACATAAAAACACTAACTTGTCAATCTGCTAAACCCAAACATAAGGAGAAGAGAAGACTGAATAAATCTGTGATAATTCTGTCATATTTTAAATGAAAATTCTGTCATATGATGTACTTATTCTCATGTCGTTCCTAATCTGTGTGCATTTCTGAATTCAACAAACAAGAAGATATTTTAAAGAATTTTGGTGTCCAAACAACATGATTGGACCCTATTGTCTTTCATCGTACGGACAATGTCAAAACACTGATGCATTTTTTCAAAATAACTTTTTTTTGTGTTCCAAAGGTTTGGAATAGCATTAGAGTTGTAATGTTCCAATCGTTCTCTTCTACTTCTCGGTAATATTTCATGCTCCTCGTTCTTCTACACAGGCTAAACCTGTGGCATTTGCAGTACGTACTAATGTTGGCTACAGCGCCTCCCTTGAAGATGATGTCCCTGTGCCTGGAATGGGAATATCATTTGAGGCTAAAGATTTCCTTCATGTTAAAGAAGTTTGTATATACACACACACACATATCCATATTCACAAAAAAAATCAAGAATTATCACGCTGGAGTTAAAATAATTTTTCATGCTGAACAAATCTGTACAAAAAAAATGAATACCGTATGATATCACAATAAACAAAGCACAATACTCAAAATACATCATGTATCACAGATTCTTTTACTCAAACAGACACGCATATAAAACAATTGTTTATGGCCAATTCTGAAACAAGAGATTTTTACTTTGTAAGGTTCTGTGAGATTGGTATTGTATACTTTGTGTGTTTAATGACAGAAATTTAATAACGACTGGTGGATTGGTCGCTTGGTGAAAGAAGGGTGTGACATTGGTTTCATACCAAGTCCAGTGAAGCTTGAAAACACTCGCCTCCACCAGGAGCAACGTGCAAAACAAGGAAGATTTTACTCAAGGTATCTGTTCCACAAACGCACTACATTAAGTTCTTCACCAAACAAAATGTTACAGAAAATATAGCTTTGACATACAGAACTAGATTTAGACTGCATTTCTCAAAGGCATTCCTTGTGAAAAAGAAATGCGCTTAATTGTATTGAATGTGGACTTGTATTGTACTTTAAATCTTAAAAGTATATATTTAAAAAAAAAAGTATACTTGCAGATAATGTACAATGCCACTTAAGTGTACTTAAAGAGTACACTTTCACGACTTTAAGTACACTTTAAAAAGTCAAATTAAGTTCATTTCCGTAATAAGCACACTTTTGCTTTAGATTTAGAGACCATTGGAGCCAATGGTTTCTAGAATGTACTTAGACTTATGATGCCTTTAATCTTAACCTTTGCTATGATTAGTGCCTGATGAAAATAAACAGCTCAGATCAGTTTTTAATGGCTTTATCTGGTCATTTAGGGTCCGTTTACACGACACCATTTCAACTGAAACCGGTAAACTTTTTACGCGGATTGGCCGCTCATTAACATGACAGGGGGCCTGAAAACGCAAACTTTCAAAAACGGAGTTCAAAGTGCACGTTAAAAAAAAAAAAATCGTTATTATCTTGTATTGTCTTATTGTTATTGTCTATCGTTTTTCTTTAAAAAGTGATATCGCCAACTACTGGCCTGGCAGCAAAATACAGTGTTTTAATCGTTTTCGTGGATCCCTGAAAGCGGAGATCGTTTTGACAACGTTGTCGTCTACATGAAAAAGGCAAAGGAAAAACGTTTCTGTTTTTAGTAGGCTACATCGTTGTCGTGTAAACGTACCCTTACATTGTCGCCCACTGAACTTGCTCAGCTGGTCTAAGCTGTGTCTTTTCTTCAGCAGAGCACACTTAAATACATAAAAGAAGAAAAATATACACCTTACACCTTTCTTTTTTATTAATTGATTGTATGTTATTTTTCTTCACAGTAAATCAGGGGCAAACTCTTCGTCTAGTTTAGGAGACATAGTTTCAAACTCACGTAAATCAACCCCTCCCTCCTCAGGTAAGTTATCAAAACTGGGTTAACTCAATGTCATATTTCCAACATTATTCAGTGCATCAAATTAATTTGATTTTTGATGCATTTAGTAGATTATATTAAATGTCACATCATATTATATTTTAGTTTTCAACACATCCTATTTTAGTTTTCAACACATCCGCCCTGGTCAAACAAATTCTAGATGAATGTGAACAGGAATCACTTTTAGGAATTTTCTATTGTAGCATCATGGAACTAATCTTAGTTATAATTTATTATCATAAATCGGCCTGGGCTTAATCAGCAAATGTTTTTGGTCAATGTGCAAGCATTGTAAGCAACAAACTGAAAGCAACAAAAGGGAAACTCTCTTAATGCTGAGAGTTTGTTAAAGCTAACAATACTGGGGACTGTGGAGAGTAAAAATTTGAGAAAAGAATGGAGGAAGAAAGCGCTGGAAATGCATTTGCAGTCACGATTACAAGAAAAGGTAAGCTGCTGTGTCAGCTTCTGAAGTACAGCCTGGTAAACTGGGATGAAGAAATTTCAAACACTATTTGATTTGAGAGTAGTGAACCACCCATAATGAGTGTGAGGAGCCAAATGTGCGAGGGAAGCAGCGGTTTATATATGTTACTCGAGCATTTTGATTGGTCGGAGAATGGACTTGCTCCTCCTGAAGTTTTGTTTGTTTGAAGGGATACTCCATCCAAAAATAAAAATTCTGTGATAATTTACTTACTCTCATGTCACTTCAAAACTTTCTTCTGCTGACCATAAAAGATGATGTTTTGAGAAATCTCTCTTTTTTTGTGCGTACAATGGGCTTCAGTGTTGTTTGGTTCACAGCCTTCTTCAAAATGTCGTCTTTTGTGTTCCTCAGAAGAAAGAAATGCATACAGGTTTGGAACCACGTGAGGGTGAGTGAATGATGACAGAATGTTCATTTTTGGGTGGACTATCCCTTTAATAACACCATTTTGTATAATGTTGCAATCCTATAAGACAATTCCAGTTAAAATCCGTTAGGAGTGATTGCAAATTATGATAGAAATTCCAGATTGTTTTTTACTAGAGCAAACTGAAACACTTGTTGTTCTACAGTTTTGACAAAGTGTGCTTAACTGTGTTGAATGTGTGCTTGTAGTGTACTTAAACTGTATTTGCAGATAATATAATATTAATCAAATAAAATCTGTTATAAGGTCAAAAAATGACGTTTTAATAATCATATAATCATTTAATTACATTTAAAGTTAATATATTTGAAATGTACTAAATTGCAACTTCATCTTTACAATTGCGTATATAAAAATTTTAATTACACAAGAATTGTTCAATAGAAATGACATTAAAGTATATTTTAGTTTACCATAAATGCTTGTCAGTATATTCGACAGTAAACTTGAACCATATTTCAAAGACCATGGATTTAATTATGAAATTACATATAAAGATTTACTTAAGTCCTACTTCAAAAAAGAACTTCAGCAAATTGCATTTAATATAAATGTAAACTATTTTCACTTTAATTGCAATTAATACTCAGTTAAGTGTTTGTAAACATTTACATTTAGTTCGCACTTCAGCATATCCATAATAAGTAGGCCTACTTTTTTTTTTTTTTTAATTATGTACTTTTTCACAAGGGTCTGCTTTTAATGAAATGCAGTATGCTTCATTTTTGTGTTCATTCTTTAAAGTACCAAATTGTTGTAAATTGTTGCCTTATGAAGTGTTGTTTTAAAATGAATGTTGTGCATTTACAGGAGTGTGTCTCTTATGGTCTGTGAATTCCCCCTTGTGTTTTGCTGAGGCTCATATGTAAGTGTGTGCATTTATATATGTGTGTTTAGCTGTGGACATAGATGCTGCTGGGTTAGATCCAGAGGAGAGTGACCCTCCTCCCCATCAGCGTTCTCCCAAAGCCAGCCCAAACACAGTAATATCCCCTTTAGCCCGCGAGAAACGAATGCCTTTCTTTAAGAAGGTAAAGCTTGCCGATGGACGCTCCCTCGTTCTTCATGTGTCCGTCACCTCCTACACAGCAGCAGCAGCTTCATGCAGAGCCTGTTCTCTTTGTCATTGTCTCAATGTTCATGCCATCTTACTCTTTCCCTTCTTTCTCCCTGTCTTTTCTTTGTTCCTCTGTACCCCCTTGGTCTTTTCCTTTTGTCTGTTTCCCTTCCTCCTTTCCTCAGCTATACAGAGGCATAAGTCGGTAAGTTAGGCCAGAGAACCATGCAGTGTTTTCCTGAGGCCTGCTGCCGGTCATTCCTGTTATGCAGTACCTGTGCTTGTGCTGTAGTTTTTTCATGATAGCTTTTTGTTTTTTACACAATGGAAAAATTATACAGGATGCCTAAGAGGAAACAGAAATAAAGAGCCATTGCTCAGTGAGGGATTTATATATGTAACAGAATAGAATGTTTACAGTGAAACCAACTTGCACCATAAAACATCTCTAAAGGCGCGAACACATTTACTGATGTTTGGCGAAATTTCACAGTCATTTCAATAGAAATCCACTTTTGGGAGTTTTGTGAAAAAGTTCCCCACGCAGTATACGCTCATGTTTAAGTTGGTCACACAAATTCACTGAAACAAAACCAATAGAAAGTTGCTTAGTTTGAGCTGTGCTTATACATCACTACTGACAATAGACTGAATAGGATGGACTTTTTTGCCTGTGAAATTTTGCTAATGTGACTTCACCTTAATACACTCTTCAAAATAAAAGTTCCGAAAGGGGGTTTCGCATAGAACAGGGGTGTCCAATCCTGCTCCTGGAGGGCCACTGTCCTGCAGAGTTTAGCTTCAACCCCAATTAAACACACCTGAGCCCGATGATCAAGATCTTATAGGCATACGAGAAACTTCCAGGCAGGTGTGTTGAGGCAAGCTGGAGCTAAACTGAGTTTGGACACCCCTGCCATAGAAGAACTATTTTTGGTCCTTCAAATAACCTTTCAGTGATCAGTTCTTAAATAAAAAATTCTAAGTGTGAATTTTAATTTGAACCTTTTGTGCATTGGAAAGGTTCCATGGATGTTAAAGTTTCTTCATTGAACCATAAATGCCAATAACCTTTATTTTTAAGAGTATACAAGATATGTTTGTGCTGTTGTTTTTCCACCAAATGGCATACATTTTTTTTTTTTTTAAATTCACACCTAATAAAAAAAAATATTCACACCTAATGTTTAGTTCATTATAAGAAATGAGCCATATCTATATTATATTATCTATATTAGAGCATGAAAATGTCCGACAGGAATGATCGGATGGCCACTTAGTAACCCTGTGTGGGTCTCCTTTCTGACATTTCTCTTATACAGCTTTGAATTTGCATTTGTTGCGTGTGCATGTTTAAACAGTTACATTATTATTTATACAATTCTGTACAAAATTGTATATATAATAATTTTCTAATAACAGTGCTGTTATAAAAGCTTGATATTAACAAATCCTATTACTAATCTCCCCAGTATGTTTGAAACACCTGATGTTTGTGTGTAAATTGGGTTTTCAGTTGGGTGTCAAACTTAATTTGAGCACAGGCAAAACTAATGCATAGAGTTATAACTAATATAACTCTATAAAACTAATAGAGTTATAACTACTTTTTTATCTTTAAATGAAATGAAATCATTAGCTATACAGCCATGTAAGAACAGGACATACTCAGCCAGCGGACATTAAATTTGACACTTGCGATGTAGATTTTGATCTTGAATATGGATAATTAGTATTTGCAATCAAATACAATATGTTATCCCTCATAGATGTGATTGTAAATGGGGTGTTCTGTGTTTGTATTCTGTGAGGTGTGTATGTAAGCACACATCAGAGGTTAATGTTGTGTTTTTGTGGTGCTCTACAGACAGAGCACATTCCTCCATATGATGTGGTGCCCTCTATGAGACCAGTGGTGCTAGTGGGACCCTCGCTCAAGGGCTACGAGGTCAGGTGCTGCAAAAAGCATTGTGACTTCATTGAGAAGATATGTAAAGGCTAATTCACCCAGAAATTAACTTGTCACTCAAACCTCTTATCATGTCTTTTATGTATTTAGCAGAATGTCCAAGGTGCTCTTTTCCATAAAGTTAAACTACTGTCGAGGTGTAAAAATTACAAAACATTGCAAACATAGGTTGTTTTAAGGGAAATCAGGAAGCACTAAAAATAAATGCACTGTAAATAGTTAAAAAAATAACATGCCCATGGCCTTTTGTTGTATTTTTGTCAAATTTATAAAGAAAAAGGGGTAACATTTTACAATAAGGTTCCATTAGTTAACATTAGTGAATGCATTAACTAACATTAACATTGAGCAATACATTTGTTATTCATTTTTGTTAATGTTACTTATTGAAAAATACAACTGTTCATAGTTCATGTTAGCTGTGGTCCATTAAATAATATTAACAGATACAACTTTTGATTTTAATAATGTATTAGTACATGTTGAAATTGACATTAACTAAGATTAGTAAATGCTTTAGAATTTTTCAATACTTGAAATAGAATATCAGCTACCACAATTATATATAACTGTTTGGTTCAGCCAAAAAAACAAAACAAATTAAAACATTAAAGAGGTCATGACATAGATTTTGTTTTAATATGTTCCTTGAGGTTCACTTATATGCAAAAAAAAAAAAAAAAAAAAAAACGTGCAGGAAAAAACGGGATTCTTTTCATTCTGGCCCTGTCTGAAATGATCCGTTTTTAAGGGGCGGCTCAAACTCTGTCAAAAGATCAAGGCAAATTTGATTTCTCATCCCTTTAAGAAATAAACTTCAATGTAAGTGACATTCATCTTAAAGAACAGATCTGTAATATTTAGACGTTTTTGCATCTTTATGTCAGCAGTGTTTGAATTCGCTACCCAGATTACTCTTGATAAAACATAAGAACATTATTTTGTTCTCTAAATAATGTCTGCAATTATGTTAAAACTATTTCATGTGTATAGCGGCCCCTAAAACTTTTGCGCTACACTTCAAGTCTTCTAAAGTCTTATGTTTCTATGAGGAACAGACTGGTTTTCACTGAAAATCTTGCCATATACACTAACTCTCCTGATGTCTTCAGCATACAGTTTGAAAAGAGAAACCTGGACATTTTGCTTATCTAGCGTGTAAATAACTAATGACCAATATCAACTGACAAAAATTATACATACAGTATGGTCAGTGACACAAATTTGAGTTGGTAATGACTGTTTTTTTTGGGTGAACTATTTCTTTAAATGTCATAAATCTCCATGCATCATTACTCTCGTCTTTTTAGACATGTACAGTATTTGAGAGCTTTTAATACATTTTATTAACTATTACTTCCTTATTTCTTCATATTTACACTTAATTGTTAAGCATTTAGATCTATGTTGGCTTTATGAATGTTCTGGAAATACAGTGTGCAAAAGTTAAGGCTAAGGCAGGAACAAAAAAAGCTTGACATGTTCCATTTTTGCGTGTAAACAGGTTACAGATATGATGCAGAAAGCGCTGTTTGACTTTCTGAAGCACCGCTTTGAGGGAAGGTAAGTCTTTAAGCCGTTTCTCTTCGTCCTTCACCCTCCTTAGGGATAGTTTATATATTTGTGTGTGTATGTCACGTGAGTGTTCAGTGTTTCTTAAAATAGTCACATCTCATTGCCTTAATTGGCCATGCTGGTCCATAAACACAGCTGGGTCACATGCTTGTACCTTCCCTTGACTGCAGTTTTCCCGACACGAGTCATCACTGCTCTGTATTTCCAGTATGACATTTAAAAAAAAAAAAACATCTGTTGGTGAATGTTTTGGTTCATCTCATTCAGTTCATTTTGAATTATTTTTTTTTATTTTTTTTACAAACTCAATCCTGACCAAATTCACATGATTTGAAACCCAGTTAACTTTTTTTAAAAATGCATATCATACTAATATTTTTCATCTGCGACATGTATATGGAAAGTCATGTACAATGGATGCAAAGATACTAATTTAATGTTTTCCTCTAGTATCTCCTAGGCATATACAAGAAAAATAATAGAAGACTGGATAGAGAGAAACGGATGTGTGCAATGACTAATTCCACTGTAGTTTAAATGGAAATCTTGTAAAAACAAGTGTAAATCTAGGAAAGCCTCAGAAAACATTGTGTTTAATACATTTGAAATATTAGTATTCCATAGCCGAATACACAGAAGCTATGCACACAGTTCTAGATCTAGATTCAGGACATTGGTAATCGCTGCTCTCACTGTCTCTTTCACCCTTCTTGTTTTCTGTAACTCAGGATATCAATCACAAGGGTGGCTGCTGATATTTCTCTGGCCAAGCGTTCAGTGCTGAACAACCCCAGTAAACACGCCATCATTGAGCGCTCAAATATACGCTCCAATTTAGGTCAGTGAAAGTGTTTGAATTTATTTGGTATTTGGTATGATGGTTTGATGTGAATGACCAAGAAATGAAATATTTTGTGAAATGGTGAGACTTAGGAATTAAACAATTTCCTTCAGAGGCATTCTGACAAAAACAAAACAAGTTCTTGATTACATGAATTGTAATCTCTTTTACAGTTTTTATTATTGAGTTTACTGTCTGCAGTATCCAGAAGACATATTCAAACTTTCACACGTATGTGTGTGAGTATGTGTATTTGTCACAGTATGTTCTCATATCTGGAAATGATTTTGAACAGTGCAGAGGAATATTAAATTTAGGCAGTTCAATTTTTTGTTATTTTCTCATTTATTGAGAAAATAAATTCTAGCATTCTCTTATTCATTGTTGAAGAGATTTGTTTTTTGGGGGGGGGGGGGGGGGGGGGGGGGGGGGGGGTTGGGTTGAGACACCAACCAAGGGAGTTGATTAAGGAACTATATATATATATATTTATATATAGAATTTATTGTTATTATATATCAACTCCCTTGGTAGTCACTCAACCAAAAAAATATATATATTGAGAATCATGTTTTTTGGTTTCAAACAGACTCACACAATTCTAAAACTAAAAAATCAAATCAAATAAATAATCTAATTTACTAGAGGTTCTGACAAAAATGTTAAATGCTGCAGTCTATTTAAAATGTTTAATTAATCTGAATTACTATGGTTCAATGACTCATAGATACTTGACTTGTTTCATTACTGGATGACTGCATTTTTTTAAAGGTGCTCTAAGCGGTGTCACGCGTTTTTTAGGCCAAAACATTTTTTGTCACATACAGCAAACATCTCCTAACTATCCGCTAGCTGCCTGTCCCCTGAACACACTGTAAAAAAAATGCGGTCTCTGTAGACAGCCCAGGCTCCAAAAACAGCAACAAAAACAAACTGGGGCAACCCGCTCCACGAAACAAAACAAACAGTTCCAGCCAATAACTGACAAGAATGATTTGGGGGTGGGGTCAGTGAGCGTACATGGGGCGTGTGGAGGAGAGAAGCATGAAGAGGGAAGTTAGAATTTTAACTCTTTTAAGTTTGATATGGCCCACATGACCAAAGAGACGACGTTCTGATGAACGGATTGCAAAAATGCAAAGAAGAGGGAAAAGGAGAAGGAACGCATGCCTAGCTAGCCTCAGTTTTGTTTGACAATACTTTGAACGTCAACAGGAAGTGACGTCACCCAGCATCGCTTAGAGCACCTTTAACACATCTCTTGAATGATTCAATGACAAATAAAAACATGTAAGTCACTTGTTGCCACCTGGTGACGTATCAATGTTGATATAACCATTGAAGCGCCAAGTTACTTTCAAAAGATGATTTGCTTTATTTTACCTTTACACTTTCATTCGTGTGTGTGTGTGTGTGTGTGTGTGTGTGTGTGTTATAGGGGAGGTACAGAGTGAGATTGAGAGGATCTTTGAGCTGGCTCGGACATTGCAGCTGGTAGTTCTTGACGCGGACACAATAAACCACCCAGCCCAACTGGGAAAAACTTCTCTTGCACCTATTATTGTCTACATCAAGATCACCTCTCCAAAGGTACACACATAGATAACTCACAATCATGGGTATTTGTGTGAAAAACCTGTTCTCTCACTGACTATCCCTTGTGAAAAAGAAACTCACTTTAGCATACTTTTAAAATGAGTGCTTAATACAGCAATAATATCCTTTAAAAGAACATACTGAAGTGCGAACTGAATATAATTAGACACTTAATGAAAATGTCTAGTTTCAATGTATTAAATGCAATTAGCTGAACTTTACAGTGCTTTTTGACCCACTTAAGTAGGACTTATTATAACTTTCTTAATCTACAACATTAACGTCCCCTTCCCCTCAAGACAACGTCTGTTCTCTTCATGACGTGTCTCGGCGGAGAGTGGCTAAATATCCTCCACCACTGACTGCAAACTGCCATTCAGATCTGCCTCCATTTAGTTTGCAACGTCCAACTTCCTACGACCCGATCTTTCCCGAGGACAAAATCTAGTCCCAGCCTACATTTCTCTCTCAGATACACTCGGATATATGTCACAATAGGGAAGAAAAGACTATCACAACTTTAAGACTTTAAAAAACAGTCATGAAAATGTACTCTCTTTAAGCACACTTAAGTGCCGTTTTATTTCATTAATATTATATTATCTGCAAGTACACTTTTGGGGGAAAAAATATTTCTAAGGTTTGAAGTACATTTTAGGTGTACACATTTAATACAATTAAGCACACTTCTTTTTTACAAGGGACCCTGATTGTCTCTCACATTGTCTGTCGTTCAACAATGAAATTGTGCTGAAATATTGTTTCTGGCTTGTCCATCTTTCAGGTTTTGCAAAGGTTAATAAAATCTAGAGGGAAGTCTCAGGCAAAACATCTCAATGTACAGATGGTGGCAGCAGACAAATTAGCCCAGTGCCCTTCAGTGAGTTTACACACACACACACACACACACACACACACTTTTAAATAATTTATAACAAATTAACTAATTGTACTCCCAAAAGTTCATTGTTACAAACATGAACTGTATAAACAAAATAATTGTTGTATAACTTAAATTGTGATTTCTTCTAGATTTACTAAACTTTCATTATTTTTTAAAAAAGTTTACTTTATCCCAAAGTGATTAACTCCCTTGATAGTTGATATTTGTCATCGCTAAATAATTTTACTTGATGTATTTTGTATAACTAGCCAAACTAATTTTTAATGTTTTTAAAACTAAACATTTTCCACTCTCTAACAACTGATATTCCTGTTCTTGTTTGTTCTCCGTCCAGGAGCTTTTTGACATAATTCTGGATGAGAACCAGTTGGAAGACGCCTGTGAGCACATGGCTGATTACCTGGAGGCGTACTGGAAGTCCACTCATCCTCCCAGTGACACTCTGCTAGAAAAGCTCAGCACAGTGGCTGCAGCTGCAGAGGCCTGCGAGGAAGCACTGTCTAATCCACAACTAAAGGTGCTTATGAACCTTCAGTACAGTTTAATAATCTCTTGTCATGTTTAAAAGAAGTACACTTATTTGAATGTGTTGACTAACAAACTAAAGCACAAGTACTTGATTATAATTCTAATTGCAGTGTGTTATTCGATATTACATTCAAGTTACAAGTTAATATATCTTCAATGTATGAAATTGCAACTTCATTACAGATGTGTAATTACAAATATATTTAAAGCTGCAGTCCGTTTTTCTGACTTTTTCGGGTTAAAAATTATCCAAAATAGATTTTTGAGCAAATACATAACCAGCCAATGTTCAAAACTATCTGCTTGCCGTAGCTCGATTCAAAACGGTAAGCTTGTAATAATGTTTTTAATTCCAGTGGTACTGGTGGATTTCCGCGGGAGATTCGAGCATGTCTTTGCGTCATTACGTCACATCTGTACACATAAAGAAGAGTCTCGGCTAGTAGGCTATATTGTGTGTGAGGATGTTGGAGGTGGAGATTTATAGCCTTTTCTCACAGCACTTGATATAATTAAACTTATCAATTTGATGGCGGATCCAGAAAGGTTCAAACGACAATCACCAGTGACATCTGAGATTCACCCGTTGTAAAATGCAAAAGACTTTGGAGTGGCTACAGAAAAAGAGACTGCAACCGGCCCATGCGAAAACAAGGATAAATATCGGAAGGGGATTAAATGTAGTCACGCAATGCTGATGTTGAACATTAACAATTTGAGAACAAAGTATAATTTGCACGGTTTTACGTGATATGATAAGCGATCGTTAGATTGAATCAGCGTGATTTACTGCAATGCTTTTTTTCCCTTAGTTGGTCAGAACCAGAACAAAAGTGGATGTTACTTACTTGTTCAGATGACATTTCCCGGTGTAAATTATTATGTTGGTGATACTTCCAAAAAGAATAATCTATGATTCTGAATGCCAGTATCCACACCGGCGCGGTGACCGACAGCCACACACTCTCCTCAAACATTGGATTCATCCGCGCTGCTGTGCTGTGCCGAGGCACAACTCACGTGAAGTTGACAATTACGCGAATAACTGCAATTGTAGATTTCGAACAGAGATGGCGACAAAGAGGAAAAACTGCGGACTGCAGCTTCAAATACATGACATACATGTTTGAATAGAAATTACATTCATGTATATTATTGTTTACTATAATATGCATGTCAGTATATCCGGCAGTACACTTTACCCATTTTTCAAACACAATAAAAGTTATTATGGAATTATAATATAGCATTTAAAAAATATATATTTATTCTTTAAATCTTTTAAAATCTTATAACTCACTTGCTCACTCATCCTTATTTTTGTCATTATGTCAAGATTTTTTTTTTCTGGACTACACATCTCTTTTATTTCATAACGTTGCAAGTTAAAATGTTTTATTCACTTAATTCTGCAGATGTAAAAAGCTAAATTGCATTCTGTATAAATTGCATTTTGCATTGCAATTTATCTCATTTTAAAAATATTATTTAAAAAATACCAAGTATTCTTAATCCTAAACAGATACATATATATATATAGAAAATAACCACACATGCTTCTGAATATTGCTTGAGCTAAATAGTGTAGACTGCTTAAAGGTACACTATGTAACTTTTTTTTTGTTCAAAATTAAAATTCAATACATTACAATACAATACAAGGCACAAAACACAGCTTTAACAAAGATGAATCTATATTTAATTTATACAGTGAACACTATGGTGTTATTTTGAATTCAGGCCTTATTATATACACTACACTTAGACTACTTTATTTTTTATTTGTTATATTGTATTTATATATACTCAATTAGTGTATTTGATCACTGACTGTTCACTTGCCTTTAATAATGTTTGAACTTTATTAGGCTAGTAGTTTTTGCTGTGGTATCAAAGTTCTAAAAATGTGCTTTAAGTTATGAATGGAAAGCAGTTGCATTTGCCACCCCCGCTCCCAAAAAACATTTTATATTGCTGATCAGAAAAATGATCCGACCATTGAATCAAAAACTGTAAAATGATCCGAACCGTGGGTTTTGTGATCAGTTGAACCACTAATGTCTATTAATGGGTAACGCTACAGTAACGTCTTCAGCTACTGAGCTTGAGATCTTTTCCATCTAAACTAGTTATATCTCTTAAGCCTAGTAGTGAAAGTGCCGATGGATGTGGTGGTGGTTACCCAGAGCCAAAGCACAACCAAAACAATGTTCTTTCACAAAATGCATGCAGTTTTGTTTTTTTTAACGGCTAGAGGGCCAAAAGTTACATAGTTTACCTTTTTTAAATCAAGCAATTTTCAGAAACAGTCGCAACAAATAAAATTCGTAATAATCCTGAATAAAAGTCACAAACATTACACTTGTAAATAAACATTTAATAATAATATTGATTTACATATAAACAGGCCATCTATTAACTAAAGGTGCATCGTCTGAGTTTCCAGTGTTGACAGCTGTTAAATCAGCTGTTGGGAGCGTACGTAGCTGTGTAAACTATTATCAAGACTCTAACTTTAACTCAAAACCGCTATCACAGTTATAAGCCATACTCCGATTGTAACACTACATGTTGTGATATTCATGTTTTTGAGAATATGCTTATTGTTCTGTTGACAAACACTGCTGCTGCTCAGACTGAGGTGGTTACTCCTATTAAAGACTAGTAGCCTCAGTCACGGTGAGTGTGTGCATATGTCCAAAATTGGTCACGATTTCATTTGAACAAGTTCAGAATGGTGACATTTCATTAGGATTTAGCCTGAAGGAATTACTCACCCAAAAACCCAAAATGAAAATACTGTCATCATTTACATCAAACGTCTCGGTTACGGATGTAACCCTCGTTCCCTGAGTAGGGAACGGAGACGTTCCGTCGGATGACGACGAATGGGAGTTTCGCTTAGAAAGCCTATCCACTTCGAGTAATACAAAACGAGCCAATGGCAAGGAAATGCCATGGGTCTGAAGAATTTGCATGGAGCAGCTCCGCCCCACCTCGTGGGTATAAAGGGCGGAAATTCCATCAAAGCAGTATGTTTCCTCGCTGAGGAGCCAAGACTGAGCTCAGGCGATCCCCGCGGTACAGCGGAAAGTGGCAGGAAGACGGAACGTTTCCGTTCCCTACTCAGGGAACGAGGGTTACATCCGTAACCGAGACGTTCCCTTTCGTTGTCACTCCGAGTTCCGTCGGATGACGACGAATGGGAGTATCAGTCTAATCACGCCACCTTCTCAGCTGTCCTCCAGTGCCCTGCGTAATCTGAGATCCCTGTCGTGAGATAGCACGGACGAAGGACTCCTATTAGCACAGGAATACCAAGGTACACTGGGGAGCATATCCCAAGGTCTTTAAGGGAAATATGCAATTACTGCCAACCCAGAGGGGGGGACTTAGAAAATACACATATGACCCGAGGGATGCATATGGGGAATCACTGGGGTGTCCAGCCGCAGGTGGAATATTTCAACCCCAGGGGTGGCAAGGTGGCTTGCCAAGGGAAAGACACATGCTCAAAGAGGCTTACAGTGGAAATACACATGTGGGGGTAGCTCAGAGGAGGTACCATGCACACGGGAGGCACCTAGCCGACGCGCAGGCAAAAGACACTGGCGCCACCATCAGGAGTGCTGGAGGAACTCAGGGCTTTCGGGGAAGCTCACCTGAGGAGAATATCGCACGTATCCAGTCCGTGGAGTGGAATGGCGAGCAAGCGAAGACACCTAACGGGTCCCATGTTAGCTTGAAAAAGACAGTACATGGGAGGAGACTGGCTCCACTCGGAGATTGTAAAATCTGGCGAATGTGTTAGGTGTCGCCCAGCCTGCAGCTCTGCAGATGTCTGTTAGCGAGGCGCCATGCGCTAGAGCCCAAGAGGACGCCTCACTCCGGGTGGAGTGGGCAGTCACACCAAGGGGGCACGGTCGACCTTGCTGTTGGTAAGCCAAAGCAATGGCGTCCACTATCCAGTGAGACAACCTTTGCTTGGAGAGAGCCTTTCCCTTCAGTCTCCCACCATAACAGACAAAGAGCTGGTCTGAGGTCCTGAAACACTGCGTTCTGTCTACATAGATGCGGAGAGCACGTACTGGACAGAGCAGTGCCAAGGCTGGGTCTGCCTCCTCCGGGGGCAGCGCTTGCAGGTTCACCACCTGGTCCCGGAAGGGAGTGGTAGGAACCTTGGGCACATATCCAGGCCGGGGTCTCAGGGTCACGTGAGAGTAAGCCGGCCCGAACTCCAGGCACGCTTCGTCAACGGAGAATGCGTGCAGGTCCCCTACCCTCTTAATGGAGGCCAATGCAGTCAGGAGCGCTGTCTTCATTGACAGGAAGTTAAGCTCAACCGACTGCAAAGGCTCAAAGGGAGCACTCCGCAGGGCAGTTAGCACCACTGCGAGGTCCCAAGAGGGTACGAGAGGAGAACGAGGAGGATTCAGTCTCCTCGCTCCTCTCAGGAACCTGACGATCAGGTCGTGCTTCCCTACGGACTTACCTTCTATAAGGTCGTGCTGTGCGGCAATAGCGGCGACATAGACCTTGAGGGTGGAGGGAGACAGCCTTCGCTCCAACCCATCTTGAAGAAAGGAAAGCACAACACCAATCGAACATCTCCGCGGGTCTTCTCGGTGAGAAGAACACCAGGTGACGAAGAGGTTCCACTTCAACGCGTAGAGGTGTCTCGTGGACGAAGCTCTAGCGGAAGTGATGGTAGCCACCACCGCTGGTGGTAGGGTACTCAAACCTGCCTCGTCCCGTCCAGGAGCCACACGTGGAGGTTCCAAAGATCGGGACGAGGGTGCCATAGGGTGCCCCGTCCCTGAGAAAGGAGGTCCTTCCTCAGAGGAATCGGCCAAGGAGGTGCTGTCGCGAGGAGTACAAGTTCGGGGAACCAGGTCCTGGCGGGCCAGTACGGCGCGACCAAAATGACCTGCTCCTCGTCCTCCCTGACCTTGCGCAGGGTCTGCGCGAGAAGGCTCACTGGGGGAAACGCATATTTGCGGCCCCGCGGCCAGCTGTGCGCCAGAGTGCCCTCGGTCAGGGAATAATACTGGGCGCAATGGGTCGAGTCGTGAGAGGCAAACAGATCCATCTGTGCGTCCCCGAACTGGTCCCAAATCAGCTGGACCGACTGGGGATGGAGTCGCCATTCTCCAGGGAGGGGCTGAAACCGTGAGAGCTCGTCGGCTGCACAGTTCAGGGCTCCGGGGATATAAATGGCACGAAGCGACCTCAGATGCTTCTGACTCCATAAGAGGAGGTGGCGGGCGAGTTGCGACATACGGCGGGAGCGCAGACCACCTTGATGGTTGATGTACGCTACAGTCGCGGTATTGTCTGAACGGACTAGTACGTGCTGGCCCTTGAGCACGGCTCGGAAGCGGCGCAGGGCGAGCTGTACTGCCAGCAACTCGAGGCAATTGACGTGCCATAAGCGGTGGGGTCCTGTCCAGGAGCCCGCGGCAGCACGTCCGTTGCACATGGCGCCCCAGCCCGTGGCAGAGGCATCTGTCGTTACAACAACATGCCGCGAAGCTCGTTCCAGGGGCACTCCGGCCCGTAGAAAACTGAGGTTCGACCACGGGGTGAAGGTCTGACGGCAGGTCGGAGTAACTGGTACTCGGAAGGTGCCGTGATGCCATGCCCACCTCGGGACTCGGTCGCGAAGCCACAGCTGAAGCGGTCTCATATGAAGCAATCCGAGCGGTGTTGCCACGGCTGCAGATGCCATATGCCCCAGGAGCCTCTGAAAGAGTTTCAGTGGAACCGCACTCTTGCCCTCGAACTGTCTCAGGCAAGTCAGCAGTGATTGTGCGCGCTCGCTCGTAAGCTGCGCGGACATGGCGACCGAGTCGATCTCCATACCGAGAAAAGAGATCCTCTGCACGGGGCAAAGTTTGCTCTTCTCCCAGTTGACCCGAAGGCCCAGACGGGCTACATGACGGAGCACCAAGTCCCTGTGTTCGCAGAGCTGATCTCGAGAGTGAGCTAGAATCAGCCAGTCGTCAATATAGTTCAGGATGCGAACCCCGTGTTCCCGGAGGGGAACAAGGGCTGCCTCGACGACCTTCGTGAAGACGCGAGGAGACAGGGCTAGCCCGAAAGGGAGAACTGCGTACTGATATGCCTGCCCCTCGAAAGCAAACCGAAGAAACGGTCTGTGTCGAGGGAGAATGGAGACATGAAAGTAGGCGTCCTTCAGGTCGATCGCTGCAAACCAATCCTGGTGCCGCACACATTCGAGAACGCATTTGGCGGTGAGCATCTTGAACGGCAGCCTGTGAAGGGAGCGGTTCAGCACGCGCAGATCCAGGATTGGCCGTAACCCACCAGTTTTCTTGGGGACAATGAAGTACGGGCTGTAGAGACAACCTCATTTCGGCTGGAGGGACAGTCTCGATTGCACCCTTCGCCAGCAAGGTTGCAACCTCCGCTCTCATGATAGGGGCATTGCCACCGACCATAGTGGAGCGGACTCCCCTGAAGCGGGGAGGAGACCGCGCGAACTGAATCGCGTAGCCGAGCCTGACTGCTCGAGCGACCCAGCGGGACAGGTTGGGAAGCTCTTGCCAAGCTCCCAACGACTGTACCAGCGGGATCAAACGAACTACAGACTTCCCACCGGTGGTGCAGCGAGGCGGAATGACTGGCCCAGACGTGGACGGCATAGCGGCCCGGTGTGGGGGCACAGTCATTGACCGTGTCCTGACAGAGCAGACCAGGGAAGGACGAACGTTCCGCGGGGGTCTGCTCTGCCAGGGGTCTGGCGTCAGAGGAGGATGAGAGTGGTACGGTCCGGGGACGGCGCGCACTGTCATCCGGCTCTGGGACAGAGGAGGACGAGGGGTGCACGGCCCGGGGGCGGCGCACGGTGTCGTCCGAGAACTCTGTGTGCTCAGGGATAATTGTGTCACTTCTTTCTTTAACCACATTAGGGTGCTGCCCACCCGTGGGTGAGCAGCGGTGGAACAAAGGATTCTCCCCCGGCCCTCCACCGGGGGAAGGAGTGGTCCTGCTACCATCTCCTGAAAAGTGCACATCATCCCTGAGCAGCCCGTCTCAGGAGCGCCGCTTGGCCCGGCGTTTAGCGGGGGGCGGGACAGGAGAGGGCTGGGGCGCCTTCTTGCGGCTTCCTCCACGACCGGGCCCGGGTGAAGGCTGCTGCTTGGGCCGGGCGGGAGGGGCGGGAGCCGCAGGAGGGCGCCCTCGGCGGCGAACAGACTGAGTATTCTGCCCGGTCGGCTGGGTGGAGGCAGCAGCGGGCCGTCGGGGCAGAATATGCTTAATCGCCTCCGTCTGTTTCTGCGCAGTCGAGAACTGTTGGGCGAAGTCCTCGACTGCTCCGCCGAAGAGGCCGTCTTGTGATATGGGGGTGTCGAGCAGCCGAGACCGCTCGGCATCCCGCATATCAGCAAGATTCAGCCACAGGTATCTCTCCTGGACCACGGCTGTGGACATCACCAAACCCAGGGAGCGTGCGGTCACCTTCGTCGCTCGGAGAGGAAGGTCGGTGGCGGCGCGCAGCTCATTGAAGAGCCCTGGGTCTGTCCTACCCTCGTGCATGTCCCTGAGCATCTGGGCCTGGTAGACCTGCAGAATGGCCATGGCATGCAAAGAGGTGGCTGCCTGTCCCGCCGCTCTGTAGGACTTCGCCACTAGCGTAGACGAGTACCTACAGGCTTTGGATGGGTGCTTAGCCTCACCACGAGAAGAAGCACTCTGAGGACACAGTTGCATCGGAACAGAGCGTTCAACCGGGGGGAGCCCAGAGTACCCACGGGCAGCCGCCTCATCGAGGGGAGGAAAGGCGGATGAGACCAACGAGCGGTCACGGGAAGAGCTGGGGGTCTTCCAGGACTTCGAGATCTCATCATGCACGTCCGGGAAGAAAGGTATTGGGGTTTGACGCGGACGGGGGTCCGCGGCCTTACCCAAGTACCAATCATCCAGCCGCGAGCGCTCGGGACAGGGTGGCGGGGACCACTCTAAACCGATGCTCGCGGCGGCTCGGGCGAGCATGGCCGTCATCTCCGGATCCGACTCAGGCACAACCGTATGCACACCGGAATGTGGCAGCTGCGCTGAGTCTTCACTTCCAGCAGATTCAGACCCACCTCGTGATGCTGCGATAGACATCGCGTCCTCCTCTGGAGCGCCAAAGGAAACTCGCGGGACATCCGAAGATGGTCCCGCGGGAATCCCCTGAACACTCGCGGGTTGCAACACTGGAGAGGGTGCGGCTGGGCACGGACTGATAGTCGGCGCTTTGTTCCAAACCGTCACCCTCAGATCACCCTGGCCACCAGCCGAAGTACCAGCTCTATCTCTAGAACTAGTAGAACGGGGGGTGGATGAGGGGACTCTCACTCTTGCGAGATCACTGAGTCTCGACCGTAATGTTGCGATGGTCATGTTCCCACAGAGAGAACATGAGTCATCCACGAGCGCTGCTCTAGCGTGATCAATGCCCAAACACACTATGCAACGCTCGTGCCCATCAGAGATGTCAACGAGTCTACCGCAACCAGAAGTGCACGGGCGATGCATCTTTAAAAAGACGTGCCGCGTGCAAGCTCTTTTGTGAGAGAAAAGAAAACTCTGACTGTGTTGAAGCGCCCGGGGAGACACACACTCGCTGTCGAATCACAGACAGATAAGCTGGAAGCGCACGCTCGCCGGAGATCGCCGTCACACCAACACCAGAGAATCTCGCTCGTCTGTAGAACTGACAGTATCAGGAATGGCTTGTGGAACGAAGGATGAACTTGGCTCCGAAGCGAAAACATACTGCTTTGATGGAATTTCCGCCCTTTATACCCACGAGGTGGGGCGGAGCTGCTCCATGCAAATTCTGCAGACCCATGGCATTTCCTTGCCATTGGCTCGTTTTGTATTACTCGAAGTGGATAGGCTTTCTAAGCGAAACTCCCATTCGTCGTCATCCGACGGAACTCGGAGTGACAACGAAAGGGAACCCATATTATATGTTCTTCTATGAAACGCAAAATAATTTAAGCTGCTGTTTTCCAGACAATGGGCAAGTTTGAATATGCAAAGCACAAATTAGATTTATGTGCACAAAGCTTTTTTTAATGGATGTTTATATGGGCTACTATATACTTTGGAGCTTTTTGTCATTTATTTTTTTAATTTTTTTTATCTAGACAGCACATGTGCTTTCATTATATGTAAAAGACCAGCATCAACCTCCATTTTTCCACAGGGGAAAGAAGATCATATTTGAAATTGCATAGGGATAAGTAAATGAGGTCGGTTTTGGGTGAACTATTCCTTTGACCTTATTGTTGACTTAAGCTTTTTAATATGGAGTTATAACACTGGCATTCTAGGAAGAGTGGTATTAGATTTAATGTGGTTTGTAGTGATTTGCAGTGACTTTATAAAAAGACTTGCATGTGCGTGTGTGTTGTGGTGCAAAATAACTATAATTTTGGTAACATTTTACAATAAGGTTTAATTTGCTAACATTGGTTATCTACATTAGTTGATACTACTAACTAACAATGATAAATACTTCTAAAGCATTTTTTAATCTTAATTTAAAGACAAGACACTACTGGCAAACCCCTTGTTATTTCATGCACTGGTCAGTTTTGAGATTTTGGCCTATTTGGGCTTCCATAACTTTTTTTTTCACTCCTTTTTTCAGAATAGTGGAAAGAAAACATCCAAATTACACATTTAAGAGTTTATTTTATTACACTTAATCTATTTGCGTCTGTATATTTAGATTACAATAAATATCTTCAAAGGCAGTGAGTTAAAAATATCCAGTTGACTACAGTTTCTGATTTATGGAGTGATTAAAAAAAGAGCTATCCAAAATCCCCTCTGAAAAACGTTTAACTCATTATGTCAACAAAATTAAACAAGAATGTTGAACTGGGCTTTATCCATTGTTCAGATTTATGTTCTGGAAATGCAGGGAAATTAGTGCATGTTAAATAATGCCTCAATTGCATATTTAAACACATTTTAGAAAACTGTGATTAATCAACTGGGGAAGTATGGTGACGTCTATTAGTAAAACTTCTACATTTACCTGTAGTGTCTTGCCTTGATTTCAACATTTACTAATACATTATTCAAATAAAGTGTATCTGTTTAATGGACCCTGAGCAAACATGAACAAAGATTGATGCATACTGTAGCAAATGTATAGAGTGGTGCAGGTATGACGTCACTTTATAGCAGTTCGCATCACACTGGTTCCCTCGACAAAAACCCAATAGGATTTTTCCATAGGCTTTTGGATTGTTGCAAAAATCCAACAAAAGTTTATGATACTTGCATGTTTTGTCCATCAAGATTTTCACAGATGAACACAACTTTTAAAGCCTAAATGCAGTCGCCAGAAGTTAAAAGCTAAAGAAGGCTATAAACAAACTACACCAGTCACTCGACTTCAACGTCACCACCACTAAGCTTCTGACAACTGTTTCAGTTTTTATCTAAAAACATTTTACCAAAACGTTTGAGTTAGAATAGTTTATAAGAACACAATTATAAGCATAATGAGTCTGTAAAAGCGGACGGAGTTTACCTGTTCACCGTGATGATGTTTAAAGGTCCCATATTATGCAAAATTCACTTTTGCATGCTGTTTGGACATAAATGTGTGTTGGCAGTGTGTGTACCCAACCACCCAATAGTGATAAAAATCCACTCACTCCTTTTTTATTAATCCCCATAAATCATCAGCCGTGTCTCCCAACGACCTGTTTTCAGAACGCTGTTTTAGTGACGTCACTAAGCACAGGCCCCGCCCACGAGTGTTGACCGACACTGCCGTTCTAACATAGGCCCGCCCTGATCGAGTTCACAGCTGCTGCACTGGCGAGAATGTCTCCCAAGCGTTGTAGGTGTTGTGTGGCTGGATGTATAAATCCACATAGCTCTCTCTCTATTAACTCTTGAAATCAGAGGCAGCCGCTGAAGACGAGGTGGAATTATTTTGTTTTTAAAGAAAATGCTCCCTCAACTCTACCGAAATTCGTTTATGTACTTGCGCACTTCTTCTTACTGTGTTTACTCAGCTCTTACGGTGATTTTCTGAAGTAAAACTGACGCTTCATCTTTTGTGTTATGTACAATAAACTTTATTAAATCAGTATATATTTGATCATCATTCGGACCTGGTCCGAAACATTAGACTTGTAAGGTTAGGCTATTAATAGTGGATACATAGGCCTACAAGCAGATGACAAACACGTTATAACCGTAATTAAACTACTAAACTATACCTTTTCCATCTCTATACAGCACTCTGACTCTGTAGGCATTATTGTCCGACTCCGGGAGAGTTTCTGACATTATTATCATCATTCCGTGAGATGAAATTGTCCTGAGAGACTGAGTGCGAGCTCATGAAGCTCCGCCCCCTGTGTCGTGCTGCAGCAGCTTATTTGCATTTAAAGGGCACACACTAAAACAGCGCGTTTTTCTGAGCCGCAAAAAGTGACAATTTAAACATGCTGTAAAAAATGATCTGTTGGGTATTTTGAGCTAAAACTTCACATACACACTCTGGGGACATCAGAGACTTATTTTACATCTTGTGAAAAGGGGCATAATAGGGGACCTTTAATCTCCCCGACAGCCTCTGTAGTGGCATTAGCCACTTGTTAGCAACCGCCATTTTCAAGACACATAACATCTTAAAAAAAATCATGAATAGGGTAATACAGATGTATTTTATGTTGTAGAATAAAACGTAAAAGTGTCTTGAGCTTGTGTTCACCACAGACCTTATTTCAGCCATTTAACCAAAACACCTTTCAAAAAACCCGTTGACTTCGAGGCGATGGAACTAGACGTGCTAAAATGCTAACTCGCTTCCGCGTTCTGGCCTATGATGTCATACCTGCAACACTCTATTGCTCATTGTTAGTTAATGCATAAACTAATGTTAATTAATGGGATAATTTACCCAAAAAAATGAAAATTTGCTATTAATTTACTCCGCCTCAGGCCATCCAAGATGTAGGTGACTTTTTTTTCTTCAGTTGAACATTAAAGAAGTTTTTCAGCTGAACTCGTAGTCCTTAATGGTTCGTATATTGCAAGTCAATGGCTACCGTCACTTTGAGAGTCAAAAAAACATATACAGGCAAAACAAAATTAATACCCGTGGCTCCTGACGATTCATTGAGGTCTTACGAAGCGAAACAATCGGTCTGTGCAAGAAACTAAACATTATTTACCACATTATTACCTGTAATCCACAGCCTCAGCACAGCTCAGCTTTTTTTTACTCAAAGTGACGGTAGCCATTGACTTGGATTATATGAATCATCAAGGACTACGGTTTCAGCTAAAACTCTTCTTTACTGTTCTACTGAAGAAAAAAAGACCCCTACATCTTGGATGGCCTGAGGGTGAGTAAATCAACGGCAAATTTTCATTTTTGGGTGAACTATCCCTTCAATGGGACCTCTCTATTGTAAAGTTTTACCATAATTTCAAGGAAAACATCTTGGAACGCTACTTGCTGGAAGGACCCTGTGAAGTAATCCCAGAGGATGATCTTTGGTTGGGTTTCAAACATATATTTTTAGAAATAAACAGTTCCAAGGCGCTTCTTCCAGACGAAAAAAAGTTAAAAAGCCTTTATTCACATCATAGCTCACACTAGGAACAATAAAAATATATTTTTATTTTTCTACTGAGAGCCATGATGTGAATAAAGGGTTAACTTTTTTGGACTGGAAGAAGCGCCTTGGATCTTTTTTCTAAAGATATCAGATTTTGTCTTGCTTTCCAGTCAAAATATATAAGCATCCTTGCAATTTTGGGTGTGCAAATCCATAAACTGCATTGTTTTATGTGCGTGTTGCTAAAACAGGGCACAGGAGGTGACCAGGAAGCAGATCAACCAATGGGCGACAGGACAGGCTTTTCTGAAAACCATCATCATCATCATCATCATCACTACCAAAATCAGAAGCAAGAAAGTTTGGAAGAAGACAACACTGAGGAGAGAAATGCTAAAGACCAACAACAGTTACAGAGTGAATGGAGAAGTAGTCACAAACATCACAATTCCTCAACCACGCGGACTGAACACCACAGTCATCCTCATCATCATCACCGCCATCACAATCGGACCATGCGGACATTTTCCAAGCAAGAGACGTTAGAGTCCACGTATCCCGAGCCTCTTGCTGGACAAACACAGACTCACAGAGATGCGGAGGAACTGGACCCGTCGATTCAGCCAAACCATCATCACCATCACCATCATCGCGGGGACAAAGAGAAGGAACACGACCACAACGAGAGGAACTGCAGACAAAGAGGAAAGCCGAGATCGCAACGAGAACATCACCATGAGAGGGACAGGAAGCGAGGCGAGCGGGAATGGGCGAGAGAGCATTACATAGAGCAGTGATACAAACACACACTCTTCCATGGCCTTTGATTGGCCTCACGTCAATGTATGTACTGTGTTTTTACAGGGTAGTGTAATGTTTATGACACGTGTATCCATACAAGTTTTTCTCCAAGTGTGGACAAATTAAAAACAGTTATATATTAATTTAATATGGCATGAATGATGAAATTGTGTCTTTCTTTAAAGGTTGCCTATTTATTTTTTTATTTGCATTCCTGGTCTTATTGAATGAATCATGGGTGCATGTTATTCAAAAAAGAAAAATCAAAATCCAATAACTTGCTCTGCCTCTGAAATGTCACTTACGCGAGTGACATTTTCAGAAATTAACGCAAGTAAAAATTCCAGCGAAAGTGACAAAAACGGCAAAATGTGCCTCATTTAGAAATCTGCTTGTTTGTTTGTATCTGATATATTTCCTAAAATTCTAGTTTGATATAATTAAATGACTAGTAATTATTTTAATTCTTATTTCGCTGTTGTCCTCGAATATTCTGTTCTCCCAGAAAGATGTCACATTACAGAAGTAAAATGTGTCGTGAATGCCACATCGTGTTGAATTCTCAACTGCATCTTCACTGCTGTTTTTGGTTAGTTCTAAAACTATATAGTTTATTTATTATATGTTGTGTGGATGTCATTTAGAATTGTTATTTAATGCAATTACTTGTGTGTTAAAGGTGCGTATTGCCTTGCATATAGGATAAAGACATTACAAAAAATGACATGATAGTTTTGGTTTGCTTAAACTTTTGTCCTGACGAATTGACCAGGAGTTAATGAAATGCCACAGTTAAATTAAAAGATGAGGATTTTTAGCTGTATTGTCTTTTGAATTGCTAGACTTCTGACTTCAAAACATCCCACTGAATGAGGGAACATCATCTGCTATCTAGATACTTCTGGCCATCATTTGAAAACTGATGAAAATTGTCAGACATCTATTTGAATTACACTGCTATTTGTCAATCAGAATTTCAAAATTACACATACAATTGTTTTCTTGTCGATTAAATATATTTTATTTATGTATTATATTGATATAACATTGAGGCCTGGTTTCGATGACAGGGCTTTGATTAAGCCTTAGTTAAATAAGGACATTTAAGTAGCTTTTATAAACGTGCCTTAGAAAAAAATCATTACTGGTGTGTATCTTGAGACAAAACAATGGCACTGACATATTTTAAGATAAGTCAGTGCAAGTTGCTTTCAGTTAAAACAGCTCACACATGCATTTAAGTCTGGGACTAGCTCAAGCCTTGTCTGTGAAACCGGGGAAAAGTGTTTGCATTTTCCATTCGTTTTGATGCAATAATACAGAATCTAGTCTGTTGAGTGGGTAAAATGAGTAAAGAGTATTGTCATCTAGATATTGCTGATAATATACACACAAACCGAATAATTACACAGGGTAGTCGTCGTTGATTCTATGTGATTCTATGCAGTTGTGCTCATTAGTTTGCGGAAGTGGCAAGATGTTTATCGTTAAAAAAAAAAAAAAAATTAAGGGTCATAAAAAGTTTTTGTATTATTATTGTATTAACATTTATTGCACAAATGATCCTGTTCAAAAGTCCTCTACCTCCCCTATGATCTTATTATGCTCTGTAACGTCTTTCATATTCAATGGCTGTTTGTATGTAATGTGATAGTTGTTCATAAATCCCAGATTTTTCTACTATTACGAAGAAAAATAATAATTAAATGGTCATGGAAACACACTGCAATAATAATATTGTTTCTTTCGGAAATATGTAAATATAGATCTTTTGAAGAGCAGTAAAATGTTTAAATATTTCCCAAAAGAAAAATGAAATCATTTACACGGACCATCCTATTGAAAAGATTGCATCCCCTTGTGTTGTCTTTTTGAGTATCAATAAATGTTTTTAACCTTTGTAATGTAATTTGTGTCCCTCAAATAAGTGATTCAGGCACATGAAAAACCGCTGCAGAAACATCACCTGATATTCTGAAAAATTTACGTTTTTTGTCCATACAATAAAAGTCCAAGGAACCAACTAATTTATATCTTCGTTGTGTGTTCAATTTCTAAGCAGATTCTCGGTGACTAAATTATTTTCTATATTTATATTTGTGTAAACTATTCCTTTAAATGTGGGTTTTTTATTAGTATATATATATATAGTATACGTAAATATATCTGACATAAGCAATTAGTTGCAATTAGGGGCCAAGAACTAAATTTGTGATGGCACCAATTGTATACATTAAGCCATTCCCACCCCCCCATCTTATTCCAATCCTGAGTTGCCAAATGCATACCATGGTTTCAATTTCCACTAAACAAAACTTATTTTTTTTATTCTAGACTGTTCGTTGTCTCTTCACAAAATTTGATTCAGTTCGGCATTAGATCATGGCAGAAAAAAAACATTAAAGGCTTCATGTTAGTTCAAACACATTTGATGGCGAGAACAACAAAAGGCACTTGAGGCTGTATCTTGGCAATGTTTTAGTGTATTGAAAACTTAAAAGATTGTCATCAATTTCTCACCCTCATGTCGTTCCAAACCCATAAGACTTTTGTTCATCAACACAAATGAAGATCTTTTTGAAGAAATCAAAGGGTTTCTGTCCCTCCATTGACAGCTATGCAACACACTTTGATGCTTCAAACAGTTCATAAAGAGATTGTAAAACTAATCCATATATATTGATCGGTTTTGTCCAATTTTTCTAAAGAGACTCGATCGTTTTATATGACGAACAGATTAAATTTAGGCTTTTATTCACATATTAACATTGTTCAGCAAACATAAACAGAAGCTCAGCCGAATCTCATTGGTTCTTACGGAAGCTCAAACGTGCTGCGTAACACGAGAATGAACCTCATTGGTTTTCGCACGTCAAGCGAACATGCTTGAGCTTCTGTTTACCACAACTGATGTGTGAGTTGATGAATGTTTATATGTGAATAAAAGCCTATATTAAATCTTAATTAAATTCCTTTAAATATCTTCACTTGTGTTTCGGATATAAACAAAAGTCTTCCGGGTTTGGAATGGCATAAGGGTGAGTAAATGATGACAGGATTGTCAATGTTTTTTTTTATTTAACTCCAGTTTGAATTATTTACTTCTATGTGACTTCTAGGCATTATATGACATGACACAAATGGCTAATTGGCCAAGTACACAAAAATCATTTATGTTTGGAGATGGTCTGTATTTAAACAAATAGTTCAAGTCATTCTTCAGTCTTATAAATAAACAAATTTATTGTAATTTAATACACTGTGCCACAGTCTACAGTACAAATATTTACTAATATGTACAACATTGCATAAAAAAAGATGAAAACAATACTTGGAAACAAAACATTAAATGGATGATAAATGGTGTGTATATTAATAACTGAAACCCTGCCAGTTGTTCTGTATTAAGCTTGTGTGCACTTCTTACCATTTTTTATAAACTTGGCAATAAAAAACCCAATAGTATCAGTGTTGGCGTTTTGTAGAAAGCTCTCAGGGGAATGTGCGAAACGAGCTCCTCTCCATGCTAACTCTGGCCGAAATCTCTGTAGTAGCCGTCGTTGGTCACATGACAGACCTGCTCCTTGCATCCCCTCAGATCCTAAATGAGGCACCTGGAAGAGATGACAAACACAAGGTTTTACTCACTGTTACGGCTTCCCATTAAGCCGCTGGTATTGATAACAGGGTTTTATCAAAAAAAAAATTGTCCAACAGACAACCAGGTAGATTATGACAGACTCAAGATTGAAAGATTCAATACTGTTAGCCACTTGAGGTGACTTTCATGTTTAATGTTCTTTGCCTTGTTTAAAGATCCGGTAATGACACTTCATTGTTTCCCTTCGGTTTTGTTCTGTTTTAGTTAGACTTAAAAGTATTCACTACTCAATTTGTTTTGACAGTTCTGGGTTATAACAAAAATGTTTGTAGTTTTAGCAATGTATTTCATTCTTACCTGTGGTTCTAGTGTTAAACAGGGGAATGTCTTGAGAACCCAGGCAACCTGCTCTTCATTCTCCGCAAGTGTCACAGTACAGGTGCTGTACACCAAAACACCTCCCTGTTTTAACAAACGTACAGCCTGCAACACAAATGTCAACCAACAACAGACACAGTCTATAAGCTATAAAAGACTTGCACTGTAACAGGTAGTACACAGCACCACCTTCTGTTCACTGACTTAAAGAAACACTTTCAATGGGCAGTTAAATAAAATGAGATAGATGGCTCCAAACACTGTTTATCCTTCCCTAAAACTATTACAAATGGGTTTCGTTGATGTAAATAAAGTTGAAATAAAATATAAATATTAGATGTAAACCGTAAACAAACTAAAACGATAATTAGAAATGTTGCCTTGGCAACTAGCTGTAATAACAGGTTGAAGTACTAAAATTAATAAATAATTCACAGCTAAATAATAATACAGAAATAAAAACAAAAGCACAAAATAATTACTAAAATAAACATGAAAAATATAATAAATACTATACTAGCCTCTGAATAATAATACTACTGTTCCTAACTTCAGAGACTTTAATTTATGGCGGTGATAAAGACACGGCAACAGCAAGAAAGTAAGTACATTTTAATAGCTGTTTTTTCCTTCACTGTCAGTTAGGGACGACCATAATTTTAACCGACAATAGGAATTTCTTGGACTGATTAATACTATCAGTTAAACGGCTGATAACAGTGCCATTCTTTATAAATAACATATAAACATCAAGCCAAAATTAATTTATTTAAAGCAAAACTGAAACCGGCAATGTGTTTGGTACGAGCTGATGGTACGAGCAGTGTATCGAGCAGAGTAACTTGTTATATAATATATATAATAAACTATGTTTGGTTGACTATTTTATTTTGATAATGAACAGGGTGTGATGTCATGTTAGCAATGCTAGAACTGATTCGTGTGTGTGTGTGTGCGCGTTAGGCGCCTGCGGAAAGAACTTCAAATACTCTTGTCATTTTTGGTCATGCAGATAAGAGATCAAGACATTCCAAAAACATTGTGTCTCAGTTTCCGTGAATTTGCTTGTGGAGTGCGTGACAAAAATAAGCGTACACTACAGTTGTCACACAGCATTTTAAACTTAATAAAGAATGTTATAAGCAGCATGGAAACCACGGTGGGAAGACAACATGTTCTGGATAAGTAGGGTCAGTAGATGAGTGTTACCGTAGTGAGGAGTTTTCTCTGTAGAGGCTGGTAGGAGCAGACTTCTTTCAGACCCCAGCTGTAGGTCATGTTGGGCCTTTGACCCAGTCCACTGCAGGGAGCGTCTAATAGTATCCGGTCAAAACTCCCCTCAGGATATGGGGGACCATCAACAAATATACATAAAGTTGCAATTAGTAAGTCTACAGAAAGTTTTTTTTTAAATATGTTCAGATGAAAATCTGATCTAAACTTTTTAAAGCTTTTTATAAATAATACACTTGATGGTCAAAAGTTTGCCATGATTACGATTTTTTAAATGTTTTCGAAAGAAGCCTCTTATGCTTATCATGGCTGCATTAATTTGATCACAAATATAATAATCAGAAATGGTTATTGATCACTAAATCAGCATATTAGAATGATTTCTGAAGGATCATGTGACACTGAAAACTGGAGTAATGATGCTTTGCATCACAGGAATAAGTTAGACTTGAAAATATATTTAAATAGAAAACGGTTATTTTAAATTGTAATAATATTCACAATATTACTGTTTTTACTGTATTTTTGGTCAAATAAATGCAGCCTTGGTGAGGATAAAAGACTTCTTTGAAAAACATTTAAAAATAATTATTCAAAACTTTTGACTGCCAGTGTATATAATTGTAATTATATATTGTCATTTTTAATCACTGTGAAAGATAGATTAAAAACAAAGTGATAACAAGGAAATAAAAGGAACCTGACACGTTTATAAAGTATTTACTCAAATAACAAGCATGAATAACATGTAAACAGCCCATAATGCAACTGCGTGTCACAATAATTCACCACGTGTGAAAAAGTTCTAGTAGTTATACACTCACCTAAAGGATTATTAGGAACACCTGTACAATTTCTCATTAATGCAATTATCTAATCAACCAATAACATGGCAGTTGCTTCAATCATTTAGGGGTGTGGTCCTGGTCAAGACAATCTCCTGAACTCCAAACTGAATGTCAGAATGGGAAAGAAAGGTGATTTAAGCAATTTTGAGCGTGGCATGGTTGTTGGTGCCAGACGGGCCGGTCTGAGTATTTCACAGTCTGCTCAGTTACTAGGATTTTCATGCACAACCATTTCTAGGGTTTACAACGAATGGTGTGAAAAGGGAAAAACATCCAGTATGCGGCAGTCCTGTGGGCGAAAATGCCTTGTTGATGCTAGAGGTTAGAGGAGAATGGGCCGACTGATTCAAGCTGATGGAAGAGCAACTTTGACTGAAATAACCACTCGTTACAACCGAGGTATGCAGCAAAGCATTTGTGAAGCCACAACACGCACAACCTTGAGGCGGATGGGCTACAACAGCAGAAGACCCCACCGGGTACCACTCATCTCCACTACAAATAGGAAAAAGAGGCTACAATTTGCAAGAGCTCACCAAAATTGGACAGTTGAAGAGTGGAAAAATTTTGCCTGGTCTGATGAGTCTCGATTTCTGTTGATACATTCAGATGCTAGAGTCAGAATTTGGCATAAACAGAATGAGAACATGGATCCATCATGCCTTGTTACCACGGTGCAGGCTAGTGGTGGTGGTGTAATGGTGTGGGTGATGTTTTCTTGGCACACTTTAGGCCCCTTAGTGCCAATTGGGCATTGTTTAAATGCCACGGCCTACCTGAGCATTGTTTCTGACCATGTCCATCCCTTTATGGCCACCATGTACCCATCCTCTGGCTACTTCCATCAGGATAATGCACCATGTCACAAAGCTCAACTCATTTCAAATTGGTTTCTTGAACATGACAATGAGTTCACTGTACTAAAATGGCCCCCACAGTCACCAGATCTCAACCCAATAGAGCATCTTTGGGATGTGGTGGAACGGGAGCTTCGTGCCCTGGATGTGCATCCCACAAATCTCCATCAACTGCAAGATGCTATCCTATCAATATGGGCCAACATTTCTAAAGAATGCTTTCAGCACCTTGTTGAATCAATGCCACGTAGAATTAAGGCAGTTCTGAAGGCGAAAGGGGGTCAAACACAGTATTAGTATGGTGTTCCTAATAATCCTTTAGGTTAGTGTATTACACTATTAACAGAAAGAAAGAAATTAACTCATTAATGTATATAATTGAGTGATTATTATGTTTTGTAACACTGGTTTTAGACTATAGAGGCTTACCTGCACTGTATTCCTGAGCAGGGTCAGCACTCACTGCATGTATGCTGTTACAGCAATATGCTTTAATACAGTCCAACTTCAGCATCTTTGCATTCTGAATGATCTTTTCCATTTTGGATCGGATTTTGTCCAAAGCCACAACAGTACCCTGTAGAGAGAGCAAATATATACGAGTTTGTGGTAACAATTTACAAGAGGATCCTATTTGTCAAAATAAGTTAATGCATTAGCTAACAATGAACAATATATTTTTTGTAAAGCATTTATTACTGTTTGTTAACTTTAGTTAGTAAAAATCGAATTGTTCATTTTTTTGTTCATGTAAGTTCACACTGCATTAACAAATGCTAACAAATACAACCTTGGTTTTTAAAAATGATAATGCCACTGACTAAGACAATTAAATCACTGTTAGTTCATGACTAGGACATTTATCACAAACTGTCCTTACAGAATTGCTAAAAAACACTTGCCTGGTTTCCCATAAGAGAAGCAATGTGTGTCGTCTTTCCTCCAGGAGCAGCACACATGTCAAGGATTCGCTCTCCAGGAAGGGGTCCTAAAACATGACCCACGACCACTGACGGCAGATTCTGTATGAAAAATATAAACACATCAATTCACAAAGACGCCTTGATTTGTATGTATACATGGCTGGAAGGTGTGATTAAACACACACAGAGATCATGCTGCGCACACACCAAAACATTCAGGAGCACAGAACTTAGCCCTGCCCCGCGACTTTTATTAATAAAAGAGCTTCACTAGTGAATCGCTACATTATATTTCTCAGCAACAAATGGTTTTTGAAAATTGCAGCTGCACTATTAGTAGAAAGATGCTGTAAAGACACAAGTAATTCACACAAGCAATCTCTCTCTCAATAATTAATTCTAATAAATGCTATAATTCATTAATTCATACACTACTTTATCTCTTTGTCAGATTTAAAGCAGGCAGAATGCTAGATCTAATGAGCTGTAACTGACAAAAATAACCATCATTTTTACACATATTGTCCTGCAAACATGAATAACAGCTTTAACTGGGCAAATGATATACAGGTAAAACTCGAAAAATTTGAATATCGTGCAAAAGTTCATTTATTTCAGTAATTCAACTTAAAAGGTAAAACTAATATATTATAAAGACTTATTACATGCAAAGTAAGAGATTTCAAGCCTTTATTTGTTATAAATTTTATGAGCATGGCTTACAACTTATGAAAACCCCAAATTCAAAATTAGAATATTGTGAAAAGGTTTTCATAGCTGTAAGCCATAATCATTCTGTAAATCTTGCTTTGTGCACTGGGGCACAGTCATGCTGGATAGAAAAAGGCCTTTCCCAAACTGTTTCCTCAAAGTTGGAAGGCATTGCATAGCATTATCCAACATGTCTTGGTATGCTGAAGTATGCTAGAACCTTTCATTGGAAGTAAGGCAGTTGCATGCAGGTGCTCGGCCATGAAAACCCATTCCATGAAGCTCCCGCCGCACAGTGTTTGTGCTGATATTAATCATGCCAGTGGAAGTTTGGAACTTTTCAGCAATGGAATCAGCAGAGCGTTGGTGACTTTTACCCACCATGCTCCTCAGCACCCATTGACCCCGATCTGTGACTTTACGTGGATTTCCACGTCTTGACTGAGTTGCTGATTTTCCTAAATACTTCCACTTTCCAATTATACCACTTACAGCTGACCATGGAATATCTAGCAGGGTTGATATTTCATGAACTGACTTATTGCAAAGGTGGCATCCTATCACAGTACCACAGTTGAATTCACTGAGCTCTTCAGAACGACCCATTTTTTTCCACAAATGTTTGTAAATGCAGACTGGAAGGCCAGGTGCTTGATTTTATACACCTGTGGCAATGGCTCTGATTGAAAAACCTTAATTCAATAATTAAGAGTTGTGTCCCAATACTTTTGTCCATATAGTGTATATTATTTGTTAATAATGGTAATGGATGTATGGCAGTTATCTGAGACACAGAAACATGAAGAGTACCTGGAGAAAGACCTCATCTGTAAGAACACCATCAAAGGAAGGACTTTGATAGAGAGGCTCTGTCATTCTAATCGCAACACCCCTGAGTGACAGAAACACACACACATCCACATGTTAAAGCAAATTGGCTTTCAACAGGGTAAAAAGAGAGCTTGACTCACTTGATAGGTCCATCTGAGCAGAATAATTCTGAGCGATCCACCTCAGAAATTCCATTACCCAGAAATACCTTCTTGCCCTTGAACTCTTTGGCTCCACGTGTGCACTTCCCCTCAACATCAGAGAACACAGACACCATGTCACCCACTTTCATGTCTGAGAAACACACAAAGGCAGACAGATGGATGCAGCAAGGAAAACACATTTAACATTTTATTCAATCAAAATTTAGGTGTTCCTAAACTAAAGAATCCTATGGCCCTCCAAAAATTAGGAATAAACGGGTGGATCACACTAGATTATTAATTACTTATCAAAAGAAGCTAGTATTGATACTTAGGCCACGTTCACACAGCAGCAGAATGCAGTTGTAAGTCCTGTATTTGAGTCCTTAATATGGTTACTTAAAGTTATTTACAGGATGACAACCGCATTCAACCAAACTCACATCCGTAAATTTTCAGGACTCACAACCGCATTCTGGGAAAACTTGGTCTGTGTGAATGGAAACGGACTGGACAACTAGTTGTCATAATCAAAAAATTCAAACAAATAACCAGTGCTATGTTGATAAAGTGGACAAAGCATAAAAACAAAAAAAAATGCCCTCAGCAACTTGCCAACTAAAATCTTCACGAGATCTAAATATTTTTGAGCCACTTTAGAGTATTTTGAAGGAGCAAGTCAGAAAACGTTTTCCTCCACCAGCATCACATAGTGACCTTGCCACTGTTCTGGAAGAGGAATGACTCAAAATCCCTCTGGCCACTGTGCAGGACTTGTATCTGTCATTCCCAAGACAAATTGATGCTGTATTGACTTCAAAAGAGGCCCTACACCATACTAATAAATTATTGTGGTCTAAATGGTTTCAGTTTCCAGCCCCTGAATATTAGTCATTGTTAGTTCAAGTTATTTAAAGGGGTCATATAATGCCATTTTTGTAAAAGCTAATATGATTCTAGGGTCTAAATTAAAAGTTTGTAATATACTTTATTCAAACGGGTTGGCGCGTATGATGGGGCTGCGGAGAGCTCCAGTTTGTATCCAGCCTCTCACGGAGACTTCAGATACCCCAATCACAAAGCCTGTGAAGAGACGACTCAACGCCGGCGATATGGACCCTCTAAGGTGGACAGCACTGATCCTCAACAACTCGTCTCAATATCAACTCATATCAACTCGCGTGATTACTTGGACTTCCAAAATGACTTGTAATGCTGCCCGAATCATGCACTGTTCCTTCGTTGGCCAGAGGAGAACTGGCCCTCCGACTGAGCCTGGTTTCTCCCAAGGTTTTTTTCTCCATTCTGTCACCTGATGGAGTTTTGGTTCCTTGCCACTGTTGCCTTGGCTTTTGGCTTGCTTAGCTTACATTGCTTACATTGCTTACATTTAATATTCAATAATATTATTGATCTGCCTTAAGGTGGATGTTGACGCAATTTTCTTTTATAAACAAACTTTGTTGTATTATTTTCATGTTATCACTGTGAAGCTGCTTTGATACAATCTGTATTGTAAAAAGCGCTATATAAATAAAGTTGACTTGACTTGACTTGACTTTAATTAAAAATTCTCATTAGTATTGTAAGAAAACACTTATTTTACCTGGTCAAAAACAGCTCTGTTTTCAGCACGCCGTTTCAGTGCATATGACTTTAAATGATAATGAGCTTTGCTCACCGCGCCTCTCTGTTCTGTGCGTACACCGTTTGAACACAATAACACAATAACCATAACGCGTTGTTCAGTATAAACGTGGGATTATGAATTATATTGAGAACGTCATACATAGAAAACATGTCGTAATGCCGGAACATTAAAATGACTGCTGTGTTCGTTATTACACCCAAGAACAGAACACCACAATCGCTTAGACGCCATTCTGCTCATTGACAGTGCTCCAGCATATCAACAATGTCCGCGCGGACTATGATTGACACCTCGCTCACGAGCGAGGGCGGTTCTGTGTTGAAACGCTGCTGTCAATCAACAATCGTGGGAGGGGCGTCAGATTTAGTGACGTCACAAAATCGAACGGCTCAATTTGAGGCAGGGGAAAACATATAAGGAGATTAAAAAAAAAACTCTGGATGGATTTTTTTTATCATTTTATGATGGTTGTGTACAGGCACTGCCAACACACATTTCAGCACAATCAACTTGTGAAAGTGCATGTACCATTATATGACCCCTTAAATGCATTAACTCATGTTAACAAATGCGATCTTATTTATTGTAGTGTTACCAAAAATACTAAGTACATTATAAAGATGCAAAGTGACATGTGTATGTGCTACTCACACTTTGGCGTGCTGAGGATGCCAGGCGTGAAAACGTGAGCACCTCGAAGAACAGCATTGCCACACTGAGCGCCAACTATAACTTCAGAGGCCAGCAAATCCACATGCCTGCAGAACAAGGTTGACAGAAGCATGCACATAAATGAAGAGACACTATAGTTAGTTAGGGGCCGTTCACACAGAATGTGTTTTTCCATTCCACCGACCTACTTTTCCATTGTTTTTCTATGTAAACACGTGCTACATGGACATGTTTGACTGTTGCTCTGGCATCTCAAGTCTTTTGCGGTGTCTCACACATTACACAGCATTCTAAAAACAGGGAGCTCAAGTTAAAATAAGTTCTAACGCGTCTCTAGACCTTGCTTTTTTCGTTCAATTGACCTGTGTCTCATGGTTTTAACGCGTTCTGTGTGAATAGCCCCTCAAGCTTCTGAGAGAAAAGATATCATGTCAATGATCAGTTTATCATCATCTCAGACCTTAAAAACAACTTCTATTTTAAAAACAATAAGAGTAAGACAGATAATAAAAGCATTTTCTAATATTCCACTACATTCTCAGCATACCTAGGGCCGTGGACTGGAAGCAGTAGAACATCTGGAAGCTGTGGGTGAGTGTAAACAGCTGGAGCTCGTTTCTGCTGCAAAGACACATGACATTGAGATAATTAAAAAAAGGTCCTGAAAATCATTCAGAATCAAATATATTTAAACGTACATTGCAATCAACACTTCACTTTAAACTCATGTTTAAAGTTACACGGATTGATTCACAGCACCATACAGTGACCCCAAAAAGTATTCACATGTAACTTTGTTACTTACTGTAATTACTTTTAACCAACCAAAGTGATTTTTAGATATTTAAATATTTGCATGTTCATGGTTCTCTGATGTCAGTTAATGGTCACATGACGTGCTGGTAAACAAATAAATTATTTAATCTTTATTAGCATGTTTTATTTAATTTGGTTGACTAATTAAAAAAAAAAAAGATTAACTTATAGTACAGGGCTCTTTTTAGCTGTGATAGTATCTCACAATTCTGACTTTTTTTCATAATTGTGAGTTTATTCACAATATATCACAATTCTATGAAAAAAAAGTAAGAATTGCGACCTTTTTTTCATAATTGCAATCCAGACTGTTTTCCTCAAAGTTGCGAATTTACATCTCACAATTTTGACTTTTTATCCTCTGAATTCTGAGTTTACATCTGACAATTCTTTTTTTTTTCACAACAAAATAACAAAAAAAGGTAATTGCGACTTTATATCTCACAATTCAGACAATTCTTCTCATAATTGCGAGTTTATACCTAGCAATTCTGACTTTTTTGTTAGAATTGATTTAAAAAGAGCTTCCATAGTAAGACGACATCTGTATGCAGTGTTGGGGAGTAACTATTTACATGTAACGGAGTTACATCATTTAATTACAAAATAAATGTAACTGTAATCAGTTACAGTTACTGAGAAAAAATCTGTAATTAAATTAGTTACTTATGAAAATGTTAATGATTATAAAGGATGTTACATCTGAATATTTTCTGTAAAAAGCTAGGATATGTTGAATAATATTAATTTGTTGCTTTGCCTGTTTTTGATGCGCACGATCCCTTCAGCCATTTAAAGGCCGTTTAGTAAAGCGATACTGTTCTGATGCTTTTGATTGGTTATCTTGTTTGAATTTGCAGCTCCACATCTGCCAATTACATCAATCCACGTCGCCACTGAAAGCTTCAGGCTACAACCTGTCTGAAAGTTGCCACCATTGCAAGTGATAAAAATGCGTTTCAGCGCTGGAAATTAGAAAAGTAATGAAAAAGTAATCAAATGTAATCAGTTACATTACTTTAATAATGCAATTTAAATAGTTACACTACTTATTACATTTTAAATAGTGTAGCATTTAATCTGTAACCTGTTACATTTCCAGTAACCTTCCCAACACTGTCTGTATGTGCACATACAAACACACACAGACCTGTTCTAAATGTTGCTCCAGTCTATGTTGAATCTCCTGTAGTGGATGCAGGTGTGTGCTGGCTCTCAGACAGGTGAACAAGGGTGGATGAGACAGACATGACAGCAGAGCTTCAAACACCTCATCTTTATCAAGCTCAGACACCTCCTAAAACCAAACACACAAGAAAAGATATGAGAACAGACATGTCACTGTCTTTTTAAATGGTATATTGTAAACTTTGCCCGTCATAAGGAAGGACATTTCGATGCACTTTATTCTAAAGTGACGTACACATGTATTTACTATAGTAATAATAGTAAAGTATGCATAATTGCAAGCAACTGACCCTAAACAAAACCCCAACCCTACAGTAAGTACATGTATAGTAGTTAATTAATATTACTCAGTACTTGTTTGTGTAATTACACTGTAAGAACATCATCATAAAATAAAGTGTGACCAACATTTCCATATAACTCATTTGAGATGAACAACAAAAATTTGCTTGACCTTAAAGGTCAATTAACATGAATTTGAGTTAAAGTGCCAACCTCTTTCCTAGGATAAACATTGCAAAGATGTTCTCGCACTTCTGACTTCATGGAAAGCTGAGGGAAAACTGACATCGTGATCGTGTCTCATGTGGGGAAACATAAAAAGACATTAGTATTAGTTGTAAAACAACTATAAGTCAATCAGTCCTACAGTCTTCCACATTGCCATGCAATAAAAACTTACAGTACACGCGTTCCTGTGTTCAAAAACAACTGCCGTAGATAGAAGGAAGCACGGGTCTCGAGAACAGTAAATAAAGACCACGTGCGAGCTATTTTTTGTGGTACTTCAAAGAAACACATGAAAAACGTGTTTTGACTCAGCCAGTTGTGTATGTTTCTTAAACAAAAGGACATAAGTTCATATGCGTTTGAGCTCTTACAGGCTTATTTTAACCATAAGTAAACAGCAGAATATTTTTTTGTTCTTCTTCTTCTTTTTATTTTAACGCATTCGTGTATTCATATACCGCCACCTACTGTTTCCTTTGCAAAACCACTAGGAGTGAATATCAAAATATCAGGCTTTTCATGTTGATTGGATCGATCCAGTCATGCGAGTTACCATTTATATATGGTAATCTTAACATGCCCGGATACCAGCTTTCTTTCCTGCCTCATTATTCTATGATTTTGGCAGAATAAAATTTTTTTTTTCATATGTATGCTATTTAATAATGGGCTAATTCAAAATAATATTGTTTTGAATAATAGTAGTAGGTACGCCCACTTATATATACATACACACACACACAAACATATATATATATATATATATATATATACACACATATACATACATATACACATACATGTATTTTAAGTAAACACAAATCTTTATACTTTAAATATAAAAAACACAAGATAATATATATATTATATAACATATACTGGATAGACTCAAGCATAATTTAAAATCCAAAAGTCGCTTAGACTTGGAGAAGCAATAAAACTCATTTAACTCCAGCATAATGATTGCAGGTGAATGCATCTAAACACTGCACCATGCTTTCAAATGCTTTCAAATGCATAATGAAAAACTAAAAATAACAATGCATTAAGCCATAAGCCTGACTTGCTTGTCATTTTCTATGCTTCATAAAGTTAAGATACAGTCTTCTACCTTTGTTTTGGTCTGCTTTTTTTTAATACTTTTTGCTTCAAATCAAAGTTTACGCTCTAAGATTATGTGAAAAAGCTAAATGCAACTGCACATGAAAACAGGCTAAACAGTGCCATTGTTCAGCATTATTTATTCTTCGCAACAAGCCAACAAGCTAAGCTAATTGTCTGAACAGAATAATAAAACTACCATCAGCACTGCAATTATGACTATTCATAATTACATCCAAATCCAAAAACAGTTATAAAAAAAAAAAAAAACATCAAAATGTTTTAATATGAGAGATTTATTCAAAATACTTATTATCAGATGTAAAAACTCAGTTAGGCAATGAAATCAAATGAGATCAAATGCATCTAAATACATCAACATGTTCACATTTTTTACCGTCTGATTAAACAAAAACAAGACTGTCTTAGAGGTCTGAGATAACTTACCTGTGTGCGACTAGCTAAATGTAACTACAAAGTTACACTGTTAAAAAAAACCTTAGACATGGACAAAATATATGAAAACATGATCCATGAGAGCCCTATACTTACAAAATACTTCCCCAATTAACAGTAAGGTGTGACGAATAAAGTGGAATTTGTTCCAGTTGGCATACACCTAAAAACAAAACACTGGCATGCTAACATAAGAAAAACAACATTTAAACACCTCAAAACAAAAGAGATTTCAATAGCCCAAACCACGAGGATTTCAGTATTAGAGTGACATGACTTTATCTTTGATACAGTATCATAACCCGTTCAAAATATGAGGTCTAGTGAGTGGTGTAGAGTGAACACATCATTTCCAGAGTTAAAGTTGGGTTCTCAAAGGGACAGCACGGGATTTCTCTAGCCTAAAAGGGATTTTTAAAACGGATGCAGGGCGTTTTTTGTTTGTTGTTTTTAATCGTCCTTGTCTTTGGCTCCATGTTTAAGAATACGGGTGAACTCCACGTAGTTGAAGTTGCTCTTTTTATCGATTGGTGCTTCTCTGAAGAGCTCATCGACTTCTTCATCTGTGAATCGATCGCCCATAGTGGTCAGAAGTTCTCTCAGATAGTCCTCCGGAATGAAGCCTACAGTGAAAAAAAGAAAAGAAAAGAAAAACAATCAAATGATCCTCTTGGTCCAGAGACAATCTGGTGATTTGGAAAGTCTCCAAGAGTGATTTTCTTTCCTCAGTGTTTTAATATTTTAGTTATACAGTTTTGGAGAGAAACTGAGTAAAACTCTTCACACTCAAAAAGATTTTGAGTAGTATTATCTGAATTGCATATAAAATTTCCATCAATTTGGAGTACAGTTAACATAAACAAACTAAAGGCCTCGAAATACTCACGACAAAGTTATTTTTCATTCAACGTTTAGGGGTAAAACAAAGTTCGAAATACATGAGCAGCGATATGCTGTTATCTTATCAAACATCTGACGCCGCCCGCACTGCTGAGAGCGACTGTTAGAGGAATATGTAATAAAATACACACACAACACGGCAAGCATTTTAATAAAGCATTAGAAAAGCATGATCATCGCAACGAGTTTGTTTGCTGGAGCTCTGCGGCACTCCAGTGAAATCACATCACGTTTATACACTAGATAGCTTCAAATCAAGCAGCTTTACCGTATTAAACATGAAAAACAGTGTAAGTGTCTCATTTCATCAGAACGTACAACTGCATTTTTCTACTATAAAGCAGCTCTCCAGTGTGTTCATGTTTTCACTCACAGACGTGTGACCTCGACCGACTGCACCGGCCACATGAACCAGAAAAGATTTTCATGTGAAAGGCGGCGGAGCCTCCGCGCACATCTACCTAATATGTAATCGCCATGGACCAATAGTAGTACGAAGGTGTTTAGCAGCCGGAGCGAACTTTTCTGGAAAGTTCGCTTTGGCAAGCTGTTTCGAACTCCCAAAATGAACTTCGTTTCTGCCTGATTTTGTTTGAAATGACATTGCTGAATATTCCACTTCAACCATGTTCATACTTTTTAACTCAAATGAGATTATTTACAATTAGCAATTTATGTGGATTCATGAAAATGATTTTATGATCCAAACAAAATCAAATAGACGTAAAAAATAGTTAATAATAAACCACCACATTAAGTTCATGTTCAATTAAAATGCATACATCTTTAATTTTTTCTTTGAGTGTAGGAGCCAGCTGCAATATTTAGCAAGGGACATTCTAGCAAGAGATTCAGTGATGCAGAGCACAGTTGTAGCAGAAGTTGTGTTGCATGGATGGATTTGATGAGACAATCTTTTTACCTGTTCCTTCCTCGTCAAAGCAGGCAAATGCATTGCGAATGACTTCCTCTGGATCTGTGCCATTAAGCTTCTCTCCAAACATAGTGAGGAACATAGTGAAGTTTATAGGCCCGGGAGCTTCTGTCATCATCGCCTCCAAATAATCATCTGTTGGGTTCTTCCCTGAAAGACAGTGAAAAACAGATTCATTTTATTAGGCTGTGAAACTACTCAGTCTACATAATTACTTTTTGGCTGTTTAGATACAACATTTATGTAAATTCACACTTATACACACACACACACACACACACACATATAATTATATAAGAATTGAGTCATATTGCTAAGCCCCACGAGCAGTTTGTAATGTTATAAGCCGTTTTATTTTATATCTAAAGTGTGGTTTCCATGTCACTGCATTTAGATGCCATTACAGTCAGTTTAATAGTGCTCGGATGAGGAGATGGTATAATACGACGGTTTTGTTTATTCACACAAAAAAAGAAAAGCAAAAAAAGTAAATACAATGTCATTAATCCAACAAAAACTTATTGTAAACAATGATTAAAAACCATACATCTGCTGGCGTCATCCAAAGTTCCACAACAGCAATTACGTAATTTAATATATTTAACCATCTAGATGTTGTTGCTTAAATGTATTATTTATATAAATTATTAATAGGATATTTTCCACTGTGGTATCAGACTGGGTATCTGGCATTGGTATCAACAAATGAAATTATTGTCAGGTTAGAGCTCACTCTTCCACCGGAACTCTATTCTCTCACGATCACGCGTACGGCCGTTGCTGGAAGCAAGTGATTATAGTTTATACGTTTTAAATATGGATATTTTTCTTTCAAAAACCCATTGCTTCTCTTCAAAATAGATTGGAGTCGTATGCATCACTTTTATGTGGATGGATGTGCTTTTTGAAGCTTCAAAAACTCGGACACTATTCAATGCTATTACAAAGCTAGGAAGAGCCAGGATATTAAATAATATAACTCAAGATTGTGTTCGGCTGAAAGAAGAAAGCCATATACATCTAGGATGGCTTGAGAGTGACTAAATTATGAGATCTTTTTCATTTTTGGGTGAACTATTCCTTTGAGATGTTTTGTAATCTGGATCAATCCTTCAACAGTCATTAATAAGAGAACTGTGCTATGCACGTATATCTCCGACATATTTAATCTTCCAAATGTCATCAGTTCCTCTCACATCTGCATTCTGGAGAATATATTATGATTAAACTGAAATCATTGAAATGGTTAATGAAACAACAGCAAGATTGTAACCCATCAGGGGACTTTAAAGAGCATAGATAGTGGTCATCAATGCTATAAAATCTTACCAAGAGAAGCAAGCATGTCATGAAGATCCTCCTTATCGACAAAACCATCCCGGTTCTGGTCGATCATGTTGAATGCTTCCTTAAATTCCTGAATCTGTGACTGATCGAACATAGCGAAGACATTGGAAGTCGCACGCTGAGGGCGCTTCTTGGTGATCTTTGCCTTGGCACGTTTGCTCGACATTTTGACTGTATTTGGTTTTTCCTACAAGCTTAAAAAAGACAAAAGACCCATCACACACATCCCCAAACACCACTAGATTCTTTTGCAAAAGGAATTGTGCATTCAAAAAAGTAAAAGCAAGCATGTCTTTTACTAATGATATAATAGTAACCCTTCCTTCTAAATGCTATATACCTTACATAAGCCTATTGGAAACATGAAAACACTAAGATGGTATCTTCTAAAAATGCCTACATATATTTTCGCGTGCTGAGGCAAGTCCACTGCATTACAAAATCTTTTTTCGACTTTCCTTATACTGGGACCTAAAAGCTAAACTTTGAGAAAAATGTAAAAACAAAACGGGTAAGTTACAATTTCTGCTTAAACAACTTTATTTCAAAGGCCAACGAAAACACCGTCGAACCAAAGAGTGCGGGAGGAGGCCGGGAGTCTTCTGTATCATCATCATAGCCTACATTTGTGACCCATTTGATTTATTTATAGCACATTAGAGTTACCGAATAAAGATCCACTATTTACAGTGATGCTCAAAACAATTTTAGCCTAAATTTCGATGACAAGGTCAAAGTAACCGAGACAGGAAGCAAGTAAATGCACTTTAGTAATAGATTACATATTTCCCGATGTTAAACCAGCTTCTTCTTCTAGTAGATAACATATTATGGGCAATATATTTAAAGATTTTTAATCTGAACCGTCAGCAATTATTAGAGCACACGGTGGCTCGTTTAATCTCCCTGCTCGTATAGGTTGTATTGACCGTTATGAAAATACATAGAATTTTAAAATGAAATGTTATAAACAATCTTTGCGAACGGTAACAACAGATCAAATAATTTACAAGAAAGAAAAATAAGCTTCTCACCGAACACCCGAAATCGACAGCTGCTTAGTTTCAACCACCGCCCAAACTTCCGGATTTCACTGTCGCTTCCGCAAGCCTCGACCAGACCAACACACAACTGTAAGGGTGTCACGGGTGAAAGATAAAGACTTACGAAATCTGCAGTAACAAGCACTAAACCGTAATGAATTTAATTTATACAAAAAAAATCTATTCAATTACTAGACTTTGATTATGAGACAAGATCAAGTATCATAAATAACATGCTCTTCCCGTACTTCTTCGGTGTTAGTTTCTCCAGACACGCCCACAGATACGTAATCGTTCTTAAACATGACCATATACGGTCTGAAATCATTTTTTTCCCTGTTCAGCGTGAGCAGACGTAATATTTACTGCATTGTTTTACTAATTTGTTTTTTGGTGTGATTTTAGAGACAGAAACATTTGCTTGTTATCACACAGACATGAAAAACCTAAAAGTGATTCACAAAAAATGTAAATAACAAAAAAAAAATACCCCCAAAAAATACCCTAAATCAGGGGTTTAGTGGAAACGTACGTGTAAAGGTTTAGAGAAAAGCAGTGTAAACATAAAAAAAAATCATAAAAAAGATTAAACTAATTAACTAAATAAACACATAGCCTACATTTGATTTAAATGGATAAACAAACAAAATAAATATTAAGACAATAACATTTGTAAAATATAAATATAAAAATATATAGGCCTATATAAAACAAATAATACATTTAACTGTACAGTACTACAGAGAATAGACAAAAAATGTATGTAATGCAACACATTTATAATATTTTTGTTCCATATTAATGGGTCTTTATCATAGACTGTAAAAAAGTCTTCATAGGCCTACTCGAAAATAAATTTCAATTCTACTGTATGACCACAAGAGAGCGTACTTGTGTGCTGTAGTACAATACGCGTATGTAGGCTTAGCTGGCCTACTCGCTCATTCCACACTTTTGAGAAGCCATTATGACATATTTTTCTGCCAAACTTTATTTTTCCAGTAGTCACACATTAGTTATTACACGCAAGGAGGCATTCAAAATTATGACCTATGAAAAAAATGTCCCTATAAATACATTTTTGAATAGGCTATACACAGGGTTGAACATTATAACAATGAAATAATAGTGCGATTTATTGGATGACATCATGTTGAAAGGCTTGTAGTTTCACTGCATATTTTCAGAAGAAGACGTAGCGCAGCAGCTGTGTTTAAACCCATGCTACAATCCCAGGGTCAGCCAAACGTGTTTTCTTCCAAACATTATCACAAAGCTTCTTTGATGAGGGATGAAAATACACAAGCATATTCATGACAACAAAAGAGTCTCATAAACAGGCAGCTGGCCTGAACATGCACACACTTTTTTCAGGACGAGTATTCTCTTTTGGTTTGACTGGCATCAATATAACCGGAACTTCATGCATTCCCAGCTAACGGGATCCTTTCTCAGAACATTCTGGCAAGGTTCTCTCAAAGTTTTGAATGAACATTCTTCCAGTAACATTAATAGAACGTTTGTTCAAAGTTATCTGGTCTTTGAACATGTTCTCAAAATGTTAGCTCAAATACGTTCATTCATGGAATGTTTAAGCCCCCCCCCCCCCCCCCCCCCCCCCAACCAAGAGAAAAAAAACAACACATTTTTACAGATAAGCTGTAATACGTTTGTAGTACACTATAAACCCCAAACTGACCAGATCAAAAGCACGATCTGTCCACAAAACAGGCAAATGATCAAAACCATAAGCCAAACAATCCAGATAACAAAAGGTCAGAAAACACATAGGCAAACGGGAAAATCCAGAAAACCATGACACGAGAAACCAGAAAGAGTGCTCAGGAATGCAGTGTGACACATGCAGCAAGACTTCACAAAGAATGACTGAACACAGAGGGCTTACTTAGGCTGGCCACACACTTGAAGGTTTTAAGGCCGATTTTGAGTCTGATTTGCACCCCCCAATGATTTGAGGCTTGTCGTAACCAACTTTTTGTCCAAAAAATCCTAGAATGAGTGGTGTCATTACGATTATTTTACTGCTTCCGAGCCTATAAATCATAAATATCAAACATTTTACATTTACGACTCTTGACCGGGCTGCCTCTGACGTGATACCCGCGATAGCCAATGAGAGCGAGCAAGCGTCACCTACCGGATGTTGGGTGCTTCTATAACTGACACTTGGCAGCCACAAACATGCCATGAAAGTGGAGTATTGAAAAATAAGATGTCATGATCCCCGTAGGGATCTTCAATTCCGCTGAGATGGTCTTCAGCCCCGTCAGCTCCGCCGTAGTGGTCCTCAGCTACGCCTTGGTGGTCTTCTGCTTCTGATGTGTAGTCAAAATGTCCGGGACGGGTGTGTGGATGCTGTTTAAACGAGTCTACTAACCGATACGCTTGTTGTCTGGAGTTTTGACGAGTTTTTTAGACTTGATATTGTTTCTTATTCAAAAGGGGTGAATAAGAGGATTTGTCATGCCGGGTTTGGTTATAATATGTATTACCATAGCTGTATAAAAACAATAGAATTCTATGAATTGTTCCTATTACGTATAGCTAAGTGTGTGTGTGTTATTTCTGTTTTTTTTCTGTAGTCTGGCACCATTTATGCATATCAGTTAGACCTGCATGAGACACTGTCTGGTTGCCTCTGGGCCCCTCCCCCTCTTTCTATTTATTTATATGCATCTCTCTATCTCTCTTTCACACACACACACACACACACACATTGTTTGTTGGCATGTGTCGCAGGATAACAATAGCATGGCTATTGTTAGTGCAAACCACAGCTGAGATGAAGGCCTTTGAAAGGAAGAGAACCATAAGGTCAGAGGCTTAGGAAGGTAATCTAACCATGTCTAAAATTCCATACCGGAAAAATCTAGTTTGCTTGTGTAATGTGAATGCATACAGCAGGCCCAAGAAATATCTAGGATGCTGTCAGCCTGTCACTCTTGGTTCAATTGCTTGGTATAAAACTGAGTTCAGTTCCTTTCCCCTCCACATTTGCCTGCTGGTCTCTGAGCTCAATCGTAGTTGCTTGACACGCAGAAATAAACCTCATTAGTTCTCACACGTCAAGCAAGGTTCAACATGCACAAAAATCGGATTTGGACTGACAGTATAGCCTAAACCCAAAGATTTGAACCGCTTAATTTATATATGGATTATTTTTACAAGTTTTACAAAAATGAAAAGTTTTTGTTAACTTTTTGAAGCATCAAAATTTTAGTTGCGTAGACTTGCATTGGAGGGACATAATTCTCTCAGGTTTGATTAAAAATAGACTCTCTTCGTTTGTGTTTCAAAGATGAACAAAGGTTGTTGAAACATTTGTACACTGCAAAAAAATGATTCTCTTACTTCCGTTTTCCTGTACAAATGTCTAAACATTCTTAAATATATGAGACCCAAAATTAAGTCTTGTTTTCTGAAAATGTTTCAAAATTAAGAAAAAATATCTGCCAATGGGGTAAGAAAAAGAACAATTCAAAAGTGAAACAAGATTGCTATTGTAATGGGAACACATCAGTGGTCACAAGGTCTGAATCCATATAGAATCACGCTAACTCATTGGCTGATGGCAGACGCCCATGCTGAATTACCTGCAGGTGCATCTTGAGACAGGAGCGAGTTCTTCAACTTCCAAAGTTTATGTAGTCGCTATAGTGATGGAATATGTGCCAAATCATATTACTGTTTGGGATCTCTCAACGGTTTTAGAGGTGCTGAGGTGCTCTCTCATTTGTATCAGATAAGGCTTTATCTCTTGAAATGGCCCAGCTTTTGGCTTCATTTAAAAGAGTTGGTGACCTGAATGGACTTTGATCCAGGAATATTTGACCAAGATTGTCTCTACATCCTTTAGGTCTCAAGTTATTACTTTACAGACCATCTCCCCTGTTTGAGTCAGAGGAACAGTTAAAGTTACAGTTGCATAATCTCTTTCCGGTCAGGGCTTTGAAGACTTATATTGACCATTCAATCAATGGCACAAATCTGATCAATTTTTGCGTGCTTTGGTGGTCGCAGCAGAGGTTATGTGGTGGTCTACAAATAGAGACACATTGGCTGGTTGTAAACTGAAAAGGAAAATTGAAAATGCATAGTGTGCATTCGACTTGACATGAGACAGGAATAAGAAGAAAGGAATTTTGTTTCTAGGCCTTATGGGTTTAAAGTTATTATAGCTTCACCATCAGTGCATCTTTGACCCATTGGTGGCGCTATAGGGGTTGAAAGACCTACACCAACGTTTTTCAGATTAAAGCTCCAACCATCCCCCACCTCTGTACCAATTTTCAAAACTTCTTACAAAATGGTTTTCTGTAGGTGTAGCCTTTATTAGTAGCCTAGTGCTGATCGACTAATTGGTTCACTTCAAATTGTAGGCACTTTCTGTAGTGATAAATGTTTGTGTGTAGCCTACTACACAGGCATTTCTGTTTAAAGGGTTAGTTCACCCAAAAATGAAAATTAAGTCATTAATTACTCACCCCCATGCTGTACCAACCCCGTAAGACCTTCGTTCGTCTTCGGAACACAAATGAAGATATTTTTGATTAAATGTGACAGCTGGATCACTCCTCCATAGGCTGCCTAAGGGATTGAAACCTGACGGCCCAGAAAGTCAATGAAGAAAATGTTTAAATATTCCATGTCGCAACAGTGGCTCAACTATAAGTTTATAGAGCGACGAGAATACTTTTTGTGCGAAAAAACAAACAAAAATAACGACTTTATTCGACTATTCCTTTTCTTCCTTGTAGGCCTGAAACGAGACTTCAAGAGATTTCCACGACGCATGCGCGAGAATTGCGATCTCCTTCAACTACTTCAGTTAAGTTCTCGCGCATGCGCGTCGTGGAAATCTCTTGAAGTCTCATTTCAGGCCTACAAGGAAGAAAAGGAATAGTCGAATAAAGTCTTTATTTTTGTTTGTTTTTTCGCACAAAAAGTATTCTCGTCGCTTGATAAACTTATAGTTGAGCCACTGTTGCGACATGGAATATTTAAACATTTTCTTCATTGACTTTCTGGGCCGTCAGGTTTCAATCCCTTAGGCAGCCTATGGAGGAGTGATCCAGCTGTCACATTTAATCAAAAATATCTTCATTTGTGTTCCGAAGACGAACGAAGGCCTTATGGGGTTGGTACAGCATGGGGGTGAGTAATTAATGACTTAATTTTCATTTTTGGGTGAACTAACCCTTTAAGCTTTACAAAGCTTGACATGTACTTTAAGAAACCACAGCCGTAGCTGATCATGGTGTGAAGTCTTATTTTTTAACATCTATTGTTTTATGTAAATCCTTACAAACTTATTTTTGGTATCTTGTTTTGTTTGAACACAATGTTGTGCCAAAAGTCTTGGTTATTTAAATGAAATGTAAATGTAAATTTAATGTAAAAACACAATAATTTTTTTAAGTGTTATATACGGTGGCCCAGTAGTGCACAACACAACGACATTTAAAAAGCAAACATAAGTTCACAACACAACGGAATTAAGCCACAACACAACGAAATGAATCCACAACACAACGGAAAAGCCACAACACAACGGAAAATCTACAACACAACGGAAATGCTCCCGACCACTAGAGGACTCTCGGGCGCGATAAAGTTAGTTTTCCATGCCATTGTTCAATAGAGTCAGCAGTCTATAAAATAAATCAACACCACGATTAGTTTTAACAGTATGTATAGCTAACCATCACTCAAAATCACCTACGTGCATTATAGCTGCATATTTATATTTTTTATATTTATAGAACGCTTTGACGCGCTACCACAGCGCATGATCCCTAAGGGAACGTCTGTCAATTCCTCCAAGTTGTTAAAACATATCATTTGTATTAATTAAAATTACCAATACCCTTCATGTATTTACAGTAAACAATTATTTTTAAGGAGATTTCGGTAAAAGTTTTTTTTTCTTTTATCATGTTTCAACGGTTGTAGTTCCTATTAACCAGACTGACTTACAACAGGTGAAATTGTGCCAATAGCGTCCTGTATGCAGAGTACAATATTTATATATATATATATATATATATAAACATTAGGCCTGCTGTAAATAAAAAATAAAAAATTTAAATGTCACAAAGCGTGTGGTTCCTATTGTGGCCAGACTATCTTATTACAGGTGGAATTGTGCCATTACTTTCCTGTAATTCTGCAATTCGCCAAATGGTTTTTATTTTTATTTATCAAATAATATTATAATAAATTATACGTTTTAACCACTTGGTGGAATTGGCAAACGTTCCCTTAGGGATGCGCTGTGGTAGCGCGTCCAAGCATTCTCGTATAAATACGCAGATATAATTCATGTAGGTTATTTTGAAGTAATATTTGATATCGATATACAATGGTTACACTTAAAACTAATCGTGGTATTGATTTAGACTGCTGACTGATTCTATTGAACAATGGCAAGGAAAACTAACTTTATCGCGCCCGAGAGCCCTATAAGTTAGTGGTCTGGAGCATTTCCGTTGTGTTGCGACTTTATTTCGTTGTGTTGTAGATTTTCCGTTGTGTTGTAGATTTTCCGTTGTGTTGTGGCTCATTTCCGTTGTGTTGTGGCTCATTTTCCGTTGTGTTGTGGATTCATTTCGTTGTGTTGTGGCTTAATTCCGTTGTGTTGTGAACTTATGTTTGCTTTTTAAATGTCGTTGTGTTGTGCACTACTGGGCCACCGTAGTAATAGCCTACTGATATGACATAATATCTAATATAAACAAACAATAACTCGTCAAAAGTCGTCAACGTTACGAAGCATAAGCGTAAAATGTACCGATACTCCTGTGCACTATGGCTATATTTAACAGCCCCTGTCGCCATAAAAGGTCGTGAGAGTCGCCTGGACATTCTTGCCATTGCCAATATTATTTTTGTTGTATGGACAGCAACTCCCGTTCACAGCGCCGTGCCAGTTTGCGTCTTTGCTTGGATTTGGATCTTGGTTGAGTGAGTATTCCTGACGCGCTGCTCTCCGATCCGGCTCTGAGCTGTTTGCAGACCTTTGGCAAGGTGAGATGATCCGCTGCATGAATGCATGAGGTTTGTCAGGTGAAATAGATTTGTCCGTAGTTTGTTCTTGTGAACTTTACAATTTATAGCCTACCAAATCCGTGCTAGTTTAAGGAAGAGGTTAGCTGTCAAAAAAATCATAATAATAATAATAATCGAACAGATTTATTTAACACAGGATGACCTTTAGTGGGGCATGTTGTCATATGGTGGCAGTGGGAACCTGATGCTTTCTTGATTTTTTTTTTAAATATTAAGAAATAGGCCCATCTAAAGAAAAAAAAACATCTACCACAACATAAATCTATTTAGAATGATGTAGCCAATAGACCGTCTTTTTAACGATATTTAAACAATAAAACAAGTATGAAAAAGCTTAGTTGTATTGGGCTAATGCAATATCAATGTGTGAAATTAAAATGTCCTGAGAACAGTAACCTTGCAGTCACTATTTCATTAGTTGTACTTACTAGTGTGGTTTTATTGTATTTACTCAGCAGTAGGCTATATATAAAAGGCTATATGTATGTATGTCTGTGTATAGCCTATATATAACAAAGATATTATTGTCGTCGTCGTCGTCGTTAAAAATAACAACAGAAAAACGAAAAAAAAAACATCCAATTAGAGACAGATTTTTTATTTTAAAAAAGTTAATGAAGTTTCAAAATAAACATGAAAGTATTACCTGATAGCACACATACATAACGGAGACGCCTATTTGATGTGCGTGTTTACATCTGGTACATCTGGCCTATTTTTTAGAGAGTTTGCTCATCTGCAATATGTCTTTAGGACGTTTCCTGTTAGATGTCAAATAGACGTTTAGAAAATGTCTATCAGATGTTAGTAAACAGCAGTTGCTTTCTAGATAAAGAGATATTTAACTTGCAGACGTACGTGAGCTAACAGTGCAGATTGTTAAAACAAGAAGTGCTCCAAAGCAACAACAACAAAAAAAGTAATCTACAAATTGACATTAAACTAAATTCTGTGCAAATTGATTGTGAAGTTAAAGCGCTGATAAATCTTTCCTGTGAAATTATTACTGATAAATCACTGGGTGCAATATTCATATTTGATGTGTTGTTAGAAAGTTTTGAATCTTCTGACTAAAAGAGATTCGTATCTGAAGACAGTATCTGTGCTAAAGAGGACACAATGTCGGGATCGATACCATTCTACCAGAAACACCACCGCCATTACGACCGTGGCTACCGTAGCCGGGAGACGGAGTCTGCTATCAGCCAATACCAGCAGAACGCTAGTAGTTATTCTTCCCATAGCAGCAAAAGCACCAAGGGGTAAGAGCATGGCAAGATCAACTGTAAATCCTTCCCAGTCCCATAACTTTAACTCATTCTAGCAGCCAGCTCATCGTTATTCCCTTACTTGTCTTTAAGGTGCGGTCACGTTTACTGTTGCTTGGTGAATATTTGCGGGCGAAATCCAGTAATTTCAATAGGGATCCACATGTTTAAATTCCCCTCAGAGATCATAAGCTGTTCATGCATCGCAAGATGCCATATTGACTTTTTGCCCGTGAAATTTTCCCGCCATTTCGCGAATGTGACCGCAGCTTTATCCTTCACATGAAGACAAAAAATACCAACTACTGTTGCCCCACTTGTTTTGTGTAATCTGTGCTAATAAGTATTTCCCACCCAACCTTAAAACTTCTTTAAAACGTGCAATTGATAAGTGTATTCTGCATGCAGTGTGCTTGTTGCTGACACTTATAATGTTCTTCGTTTGACTATCATATTTAAGAAGGTGTAGGCCTACTATATTAGCATTTCTTTACAGAATTGTGCCATTTGGAGTAGGTTCTGCTGTGCCTGTGTAAAAAAAAAATAGTTGAGTTTTAATGGTGGACAGTTAGGGCATCTAAGACTTAACTTTGGTTCCTAGATAGACTGCTTGATTCAAAACTTGCTGTGAATCTTTTTAGGCCTTTCTGTGGTTTGGATCCATGCCTATACTTTGTTTGATTTACATCAGGTCATGTGACTGTTGGCTCATGTTTGTCTAGGCAGTTGCTTACTGGGTCACTCTGAATGTCAGAATGTAAGGTTATATCTTCTGTCTTGTTTGGGACTAATGTTACTGTACCCTCAAGAATCTTACAACAATCTGCGCAAATTAAAATCTTTCAAGGCTCAGTCATGATTTTATTGGTTTCTTGGTTTCTTAACCTCGATTTCATGCCGTAATATAAATAACATTCATAACATAACTTGGCACTTCATTTGGTGTTCTTGACGTCATGGTGTATTTATAGAGGCCACAGAAGCCGATTTGATTTATGTGTGTCATATGCATTATGCATTTACATCATTTTCTGAGTCGTTGTATGTAGCCTATACTGTATGTGATTTAGAGTTATTGTTATTGGCAGTCCCTCGTTCCAAGAAGTCAAAGGGAGACTGAGCTTTTATAGTAGTTGCTCCTAAATTGTGGAACCGTCTTCCACTCTATATTCAGCAGGCTCATCTATAAAGGGTTTTAGGTTGAAAACAGTTGAAAACGTATCTTTAACACTCTTCTGCTAAAACTGTGAAGAACTTTCCATTTTTAAAATGATTTTTAAATGTGCTAGGTATATAAATAAAATTTGTTGAAAGTTACAGAGAAAAAAAACTTGGTTACACTTTATTTTAAGTTGAGTTAGTTACATTGTACTTAACATGTAATTAATTTTACTCAATAGCCTTATTTTATTCTTACTATAGAGTTATGGTTAGGGTTTAGTTGGGTTAGTTAATCCACTGTCATTACATAAGTACATGTAGTAAGTGAGTAGTAACTACTTCTAAACTACTTAAAATAAAGTGTTGCCATATTTTTTTATTTGCACAGTGTATTTTCTTTATAATTGCACATAGAGAGATGGAGCCCACAATGCAATTTTTTTATTTTTTTTAGGATGTCTTTTCCACTATATGGTATCTATAAAAAATGTCAATGGATTATATCCAAAAGGATAACAAATAATATCTAATGCAGAAGAAACCATCTAATTTTCAGAGTTGTAAAAACAACAGTCTTCCAGTTTTATCCATATTTTTCCGGTATAGCCTAAAATTTTGTGTTTAGAATATAGAATACTAGAATCTTGATTTCATAATTAAACCAACTAAAAATAATAAGAAAAGACAAATTAAGAAAAGTTTAACTGCAGGAAACAAATGTATGTATTTATTTGTTTGTTTATTAAGTATCTTTCATTATTCCTTTCTTTTCTCTCTATTCTAGACTGTATTCTCTGAACAAATGTAGAAGTTTGTATAATAACACTTAGTTGCTTAGTTGGAGCAACTAAAACAGTTAGTTGTTCCAGATGAACCACTTATATTTCTCATTTGTATCACGTTGGAAAGCCTAAAAGCTTCTGCCAAATGAATAAATGGAAATGTAAGATAGGTTGCCTTATTGAGCACTGCTTTCCAAATCCATCAAACATTCCTCCATCCCAAAGGCCGATCATTGAGAGTGTGGTTTGGACAGCCAGAATACAGACAGCCTATCTGTTGATATTAGTTGATGTGCTGACCCTTGTGAAAAAGAAAAATTACAACTTCATCTTTACAAATGTTTCGTATATATGTTTAAATACATGACATAGAGGTTTCAATAAAGTTATTTTAGTTTACCATAAATGCTTGTCAGTAAATTAGGCCTAAGTAATTACGAAACAGCATTATATAAGGATATTGTACTCAAGTGTGTCAAACAAATAGCATGCAATTAAGTGTCCGAAAGCATTATATTCAGTTCACACTTAAGGATATTCTATTATTTCCGTATTATTACACGGACGGCTCTGTGGAATACTTGATTCTGATTGGTCAATCGCACCATCCAGCGGTACATAACAACTGCTGAAAGCAGATAACACCGGCTCATCCGGGTTACTGAAGTCAGCAGGCCACGTTTGCTAGCGCTTTTTCTTCGTGGAAGTTATGCGTTTGGTGAGCTAATAAAATATTAACTCAGTCAAATCAATATTTTTTGTAGTTGTTTAATTATGCCATCCAGTATCGTGGACTCGCTCTCTCTTGTTTCATGCAGCTGCTGCCATTTTGCGACGATTGTTTTGTACGCTGTTGGATTAGATACAAACAGGTACGATTTTAAAACAGTTTCAACTCAAATTAATGTCTCTTATCATTATAATTCCCAGACAGCAACATAGTGTCTGCCCAGATCCTGCTCACATCTGGTAAGCGTTGAATCCACATGTACCGGATGTGGCCCGGATCTGGGCCGACACTATGTTGCTGTCGGGGTTACGGTATTTATGTGGCGAAATGCTGTGTAATAAGTGGTATGACTGTAGTATCCCTTAAATGTCCATCTTGTTTGAACTTGCCGTGCTAGCAACTGCTCTCTCCGCGGAAGCTTTGCAATTAAAGACCTAATAAAAATATTTCGATTCAGATCAATACTTTGTGTCAGCCGGCTGTTATCTCAGAATAAACCCCATTCAGGGCAGGATGATGCAAGACCCCTCTGAGATAACAACTGGTTAAATGTACATTATCCCTTACATAGTACTCTTTTTAAAAGTAGGCTATGCTAAAGTGTACTTTTTTCACAAAGGGATAAGCAAACAGACCTTGTTGACACATTGTTTTTAGCCTGAATAGATCCCTCTTTTATGAGCTGTGCTGTAGAGGATGTTAAGCAGGATTTGAGATGTCACAGGATGGCAGGTCGACACAAATGCGCCTGTTTAAACCCCATTACTCATGCTATCCACTGTTATACATGCTCCCAATTGTCTAAATCTTTTCCATGCTGGGAGAATATAGTTTTGTGGATCACTTTAGCTGTCCTAGTTCCCCCCCTCCCAATCTCTTCTGAACCCTTGAATGTCTATTTATATACACACTCATGAGAGGCATGGATAAGATAGTGATATGTGAAGGATATATGAAGTGTCGGCTATATGTCATCTAAAGCAGTGGTTCTCAAACAGGGGGCCGGGACCCACTATGTGCCTCAACAAACTTATAAGGGGGGCTCAAGATGACTAAAAACCAAGATATTTCTTATTAATTGATTTTTTTTTTTTAATGAACATATATGTCAACATATATACTAGCTATGCCAAGCTCTCAGACATTTTTATTGGGTAGAAATTGTGAGTGAGAGGGGGCCTTTGAATATTGTTCAGATTCACTGTTCTAAAGGCATGTAAGGACGGGGCAGAGGAATAAGGATCTACAGGATGTTAAAACAGTATGCAAATTCACAAAATGTAAATCTGAGTAGTCTATTTTGGAGTAACTAGCATGAGAATCAATGTTCAGGTGATTAGGACCTCTGGTGGTGGACTTCAGGCAATGCTGCGGGTGTTGCAATGGATATGCTTTTTCACTAGAATGAACATTTTTTGTGTATGCTATTACGGAGAATGCACACAGATCAGACATTAAGCTTACATTTTCATTTAGCTGATATCTTTATCCATACCAACTTACATGTACAAATTTGGAATATTATAACACAAGCAATTCATTCAAGTGGCGCGAGTTCCAAACAGCCTAGAAAGTTAGTAGCCTACAGAGATGTAGTTGAGAGCTTTTTAAAGACCCCATATAGTTTCCATATACACATCTTGTTATAAACGATTCATCGCTGCACATCGCCCTCCCCTCCAACCACTTGTCTTATTGAAAGCACTACACAAAATCCAAATCAACAGAAAAGTTTATTTCCGCATTGAGTATCCTGTTGAAAATCTATTCCCTTGTGAAAAAGAAGTACAATTGAGCATACCTAAGGTAGTATACTTGTTTTGAAATGAATACACTTGAATTAATACAAGTGTGAGCTTAATGTTATGTTTTGGAGACTTAATTGCATGTTAATTGAAATTCAATGAAAATGTAGTTTAAATTTATATTAGATGCAATTAGATGAACTTTAGAGTGCTTTTTGACCCACTTAAAGGACTTAGGTGCTTCTTTATGTAATTTGAATGAAGTTTCAGTTCAGTAGTTTTCAAATATATGAACTTTAAATTTAATATCCTTTAAATTTAATATCGAATAACAGTAACACAGTACCATGTGCTTTAATACAACACATCAAAATAAGTGCACTTCTTTAAAGCAAGACAAAAGATTAAAACATAGTGATTTAAACCGCCCTTCAAAGAAAAACTTTAATTTGACATTACAAAGTGCACTTTTAAAAGTGTACTTAAAGCTACACTGTGTAACTTTTTTAGTTTATTCTTAGCTAAAAACACTTAGTTCTTTCAAAAATATATGTGCTCATTAATGTATATTTACTTCGTTCAAGTAATAAAGTATTCTCGTGAGTGTATAATATGCCTTTGAAAACACATACGGGTAAGGGGTTCCATTGTCGGTCGCCATGTTGCCCCTCCATCTTGAAAGTACATTAGCCAAAGAGGGACATCAAGTTTCGCCTATCGCGTTTTAACACTCGATGGCACCGTGTCGAGGAGGTCGTACTGGAAGCCATGTTAATCTTAGAGTCCATTGGCCACCGTAGGAGTTAAAACGAAATCGGAATTGAGAGGAACAGAAACTAATATTCACTGGATGGTCATATACCTTTTCACCGCTAGATGGGGGTAAAAATCACACAGTGTAGCTTTAAGAGTGTTAAGAAACATACGGTAGTCATGAAAATGTGCTCCCTTTAAGTGGCCTTTTATTTGACTAATATTTCAATATCTGCATAGCATTTTTTATTATTATACTTTAAAGATTTTAAGTAGGCTTCACTACAAGTGAACTTTCAATAAAATTGAGTAAACGCATACCACGGGTCTTTAGTGACCCAGGACGTCATTCACTACCCTCCCCCTCATTTTTGAAAAAAAAAAAAAAAAAAAAAGTTAGACATCAACCTTCTTAGTATTCCTCAACCTATTCATTATAAAAAATATAACAAAATAATTATTAATTGTAAAAGAATGTCTGTTTTCTATCAAATTCTTTGTTGAAAAAAACAAAACAAAAAAGTGTTTAGGGTCACTAGCAACCCGAGGTATGGTGTAAGTATATATTTTTTCTTCATAGCAGCAATTGAGTACGATGATTTAATAAGTGCAATTCACCTTTATTCCTCAAGGTGGCAATGTTTGATACACAATGATTGCGTGAGCGATCAAAATATTGATTTTGAAGACATTGAAAATGATAGTTTTGAGAATATGTTTGAGTTTGCGAATAAGAGTCTGATGTTGTCTGTACAGGGAAATGAGCTCTAAAATGACAGTGACAATGGTAAAAAGCATCTGCACAAATTGAACCCTTTCAAGTTTCGAAAGGTAACAAAATATACTTTATTTTATTCTTTTGTAATTGCTATTAAAATATCAAGTGAGTTTTATGGCATTTGCAGCAGTTATAGATCCATCCGTGTTAGTTATAGATCCGGGTTGCTAAAGACCCAAAAACGTAATAATGATTGGCGGAACATTCATGCATTTAAGGGTTAATGAAGTAAAATGGGTTGCAAATGCTGTTGTGTGTTGAATCATTTAGTCGTGTTAGAAAAGTTTTTTTTTTTTTTTATGTTTTGTGGAGATTGGACCACTGAAAAGCATTTCACTATTGAAAGGCAGTGAACGTGAAAGTTCATAGACTTGTAAGAGTGGGTATAGATGGGGGGGTTCTATAACTTCAAAAAATTGTCACCACTGATGAAGTTTGTTGGTGCTTTGATGCATTTCTGGTCCTGTTATAGGACCACTGAGGCGATTAACCTCCCACTCACTCTTAACAAACTTTCCTCTCGCTCCCATAACAGTCTTTCTTCACAACACCACACCCCTTCCAAAAATCATAATAGTGTGTGAAAGAAGTGCTGGATACTCACCGATGTGTGTGTATGTTGCCATTTCTGCATCATTGTAGCATTAGAGCTGCCACATACACGTCTCTAGAAGAGGGGGGGATTAGCCCTCTGCCCAAGAGAGCCAAGCCAACCTATCTCGCCATGGACAAGGAGAACCAGATCATCGGTTATGTGGTGCCCATCTTCAGGGGCAGGTAATAAAAACAAAGGGTTTTAATAGTGTTGGAACAAACACATGATGCAGCTGTTCTATACTTCACATTTTCCATTGTTAGCATGCATTGGGGTTAATAGCAGGCACTGCAATAATATACACATGCCTTCAAACAAGTCCCATTTACCTACACTCACAAAAAGGCTTCACAGATGATTTTACAGTCAGAGTCAGATCCCATTAAAGAAAGGTTTCATGGTTCTTTAACCCTTGTGAAAAAGAAGTACACTTAGCCATATAGTTCCGGACACTTAATTGCATGTTAATAGCAATTAAACAAAAATTTATAGTTAACATTCATATTAAATGTAATTAGCTGAACTTTAGAGTGCTTTTTATGACCCATCTATATTTGAAGACTTCAGATGCAAACGCCTCTAAGTTCGTCTAACGTTTTTCTTTAATATTAACCTTTTTAATCAGGCTCCTATGTATAGGTTTCTACCTAAATACTATGTGCGGAGAGCATTCACTCAATATTATTATCTCATTTTTGACATTTGTGGCTTTGAGGCTTTTGCATCGGAGGTCTTCATTTGTAATTTTCATCATTCATTTTATTGTCTTGGAAATATATGGTTAAAGTGTACTGCTGAATGTACTGATAAGCACTTATGGTAAACTAAAATATACTTTAATGTCATTTCTTTTTAAAATTTGTATTTCATTTATTTAAATATTGTAATTACACATTTGTAATGATAAAGGTGCAATTTAATACATTTAAAATGTATTAACTGTAGATTAAATATTGAACAACACACATTTATTATAATAAAGTCGTTTTTTATGTGCTCTAGTCAACAAATCAAAGCAAGTGTACTTATTTAAACCACAACAAAAGATTATTAAAACTTATGACTTAAATGGACTTTAAAGGAACATTTTTCATTTGACATTATATAAATTGTACTTAAGTGTTTTAAACAGTTATGAACGTTTACTCTATTTAGGTACGCTTAAGTGACCTTTTATTTAATTAATATTATATTATCTGCAAGTATTTTTTTTTTTTTTTATATACTTTTAAGGTTTGAAATGCACTACAAGTGCACATTCGGTACAATTAAAGGAGAACTCCGGTTCATTTGAACATTGAGCTCATTTTTTTGTACATTTGGAGTGCTGTTAGTACAGACAAAAACGACAAACATCGGTGTTGCCTACACCGTGTTATCCTCTTTTTAAAATTCGCACCCTGTTGACTTCAATGGGGCAAGTTGGGGCAACCTGCTTTTAGCCTCTTAACATCCTTGATTTGTCATTACAAGTGCACAGCCATTTGAGTGGTGCTATTAAGAGTGACCACGGTCCATCTGACTGCAGTAGATGTGAAAGATATTAATAAAAATGATGTTAATTCCAAAATCCTCCCAGGCCCGAGTTTTTGCCTCCACTACCACCCGGGCCGCAGTCCGCTTGGCCTGCCGGTACCTGTCAGCTGCCTCCGGAGTCCCACAAGCCAGCCAGGCCCGATAGGACTCCTTCTTCAGCTTGACGGCATTCTTTACTTCCGGTGTCCACCACCGGGTTCGGGGATTGCCGCCTCGACAGGCACCGGAGACCTTACGGCCACAGCTCCGAGCAGCCGCTTCAACAATGGAGGTGGAGAACATGGTCCACTCAGACTCAATATCTCCAGCCTCCCTCGGGATCTGGCCGTAGCTCTGCCGGAGGTGAGAGTTGAAGATCTCTCTGACAGGAGATTCGGCCAAACGTTCCCAGCAAACCCTTACAGTACGCTTGGGTCTGCCGAGTCTGTCCAGCCTCCTCCCCCGCCATCGGATCCAACTCACCACCAGGTGGTGATCAGTTGACAGCTCCGCCCCTCTCTTCACCCGAGTGTCCAAGACATACGGCCGCAGGTCAGATGAAACGACCACAAAGTCGATCATCGACCTACGACCTAGGGTGTCCTGGTGCCACGTGCACTGGTGGACACCCTTATGCCTGAACATGGTGTTCGTTATGGACAAACTGTAACTAGCACAGAAGTCCAATAACTGAACACCACTCGGGTTCAGGTCGGGGGGGCCGTTCCTCCCAATCACGCCCCTCCAGGTGTCACTGTCGTTGCCCACGTGAGCGTTGAAGTCCCCCAGTAGAACGACGGAGTCCCCAGTCGGAGCACTTTCCAGCACTCCTCCTAGAGACCCCAAGAAGGCCGGGTACTCTGCACTGCCGTTTGGCCCGTAGGCACACACGACAGTGAGAGACCTATCCCCGACCCGTAGGCGCAGGGAAACGACCCTCTCGTTCACCGGGGTAAACTCCAACACATGGCGGCTGAGCTGGGGGGCTATAAGCAAACCCACACCAGCCCGTCGTCTCTCACCATGGGCAACTCCAGAGTGGTGAAGAGTCCATCCTCTCTCAAGGAGTGTGGTTCCAGAGCCCAAGCCATGCGTAGAGGTGATCCCGACTATCTCTAGTCGGAACCTCTCAACCTCACGCACAATCTCAGGCTCCTTCCCCGCCAGCGAGGTGATGTTCCACGTCCCTAAGGCTAGTTTCCGTGTCCAGGGATCGGGTCGCCGAGGCCCCTGCCTTCGACTGCCGCCCGATCCTCTCTGCACCGGCCCCTTACAGCTCCTCCTGCAGGTGGTGAGCCCACGGGAAGGCGGTCCCACGTCGCTCCTTCGGGCTGAGCCCGGCCGGACCCCGTGGGGAGAGGCCCGGCCACCAGGCGCTCGCATACGAGCCCCAACCCCGGGCCTGGCTCCAGGGTGGGGCCCCGGCTGCGCCATACCGGGCGACGTCACGGTCCTTAAAACTAATTCTCTCATAAGGGGTTTTTGAACCGCTCTTAGTCTGACCCGTCACCTAGGACCTGTTTGCCTTGGGAGACCCTACCAGGGGCATATAGCCCCAGACAACATAGCTCCTAGGTTCATTCGGGTACTCAAACCCCTCCACCACGTTAAGGTGGCAGTTCATGGAGGGTACTGGAGAGGAGAACACGGCCGATAGTGGAACCTCGGATTCAGGAGGAACAGTGTGGTTTTCTTCCGGGCCGTGGAACACTGGACCAGCTCTATACTCTCTACAGGGTGCTGGAGGGTTCATGGGAGTTTGCCCAACCGGTCCACATGTGTTTTGTGAATTTGGAGAAGGCATTCGACTGTGTCCCCCGAGGCGGCCTGTGGAGGGTGCTCCGGGAATATGGGGTCCGGGGTCCTTTGCTAAGGGCTGTCCGGTCCCTGTATGACCGAAGCAGGAGCTTGGTTCGCATTGCCGGTAATAAGTCAGACTTCTTCCCAGTGCATGTTGGACTCTGGCAGGGCTGCCCTTTGTCGCCGGTTCTGTTCATAATTTTTATGGACAGAATTTCTAGGCGCAGCCAGGGGCCGGAGGGTGTCAGGTTTGGGGACCACGCGATTTCGTCTCTGCTCTTTGCGGATGATGTTGTCATGTTGGCCCCTTCACACCAGGACCTTCAGCATGCACTGGGAGGGTTTGCAGCCGAGTGTGAAGCGGCTGGGATGAGAATCAGCACCTCCAAATCCGAGGCCATGGTCCTCAGTCGGAAAAGGGTGGCTTGCCCACTTCAGGTTGGTGGAGAAATCCTTCCAAGTGGAGGAGTTTAAGTATCTTGGGGTTTTGTTCACGAGTGAGGGAAGGATGGAACGGGAGATTGACAGACGGATCGGTGCAGCTTCTGCAGCAATGCGGTCGATGTACCGGTCTGTTGTGGTGAAGAAGGAGCTGAGCCGTAAGGCAAAGCTCTCGATTTACCGGTCAATCTACGTTCCTACTCTCACCTATGGTCATGAACTTTGGGTCATGACCGAAAGGACAAGATCCCGGATACAGGCGGCCGAAATGAGCTTTCTCAGCAGGGTGGCTGGGCAATCCCTTAGAGATAGGGTGAGAAGCTCGGTCACTCGGGAGGAGCTCAGAGTAGAGCCGCTGCTCCTCCACATCGAGAGGGGTCAGCTGAGGTGGCTCGGGCATCTGTTCAGGATGCCTCCTGGACGCCTCCCTGGGGAGGTGTTCCGGGCACGTCCCACTGGGCGGAGGCCCCGGGGAAGACCGAGGTCACGCTGGAGAGACTATGTCTCCCGGCTGGCCTGGGAACGCCTCGGTGTCCCCCCAGAAGAGCTGGAGGAAGTGTCTAGGGAGAGGGAAGTCTGGGCATCTCTGCTTAGACTGCTGCCCCCGCGACCCGGCCCCGGATGAAGCGGAAGAAGATGGATGGATGGATGGATGTTAATTCCATAGACATAATAAATACATAGGCCGCTTTGGAACGTTGCTGCGATACGTCAACGGGTCCGCCATTTTGCGGAGGGCAAGACTGCACTGAAATCCAATGCAAGTACAAGATGAGCTGGGTTTTTTCTGGATAAAAACAAAAACTGTTTTTACATTTATCAACCGATTTCAGTGGTTTGTATGTGGTGTACAAAAAGTTCCATCTCTAGTTATTTAAAATCTCAATATTTTTTTTAATAAAGAATGGTCAGGCTTGTCATGCATCTGGCTTTTTATTCTTGGATAAGAATGGTGAAGACCCCCATACTGAGATATAATTTAAGTGTTCTCTTATTGTGGAAAAAGCATTTTCTGTGATTGACCAGATTTTAGCAATAACAAAGATAACTGATGGATCCTTGATGATAATACATATGTTATGGTACAACTACAGTGCAGTGCAAATATATAACATTAAATGAGAAGTAACAGTAAATAGTTTAGTCAATAAAATAAACAAATAGTATACAGCAAATAAAATATTAATGAATAGTATAATTATATAATATCATAAGTACAATAATACAATCATAAAAATATTGATAATATCATATAGTTTATTAATAATACTATAATAATAGCAATAGAATAATAAATATCAATTACAGAATATACACAATAAAAAATAAGTTAAATAGTGACTTATATTATATATTGAACTCTTTTTGTTAAATTTCAGTTTTATTGATAATTAAATAGCCATTATAACAGAAGTAGCTTCAGTCAAACATACAGCAGGATACAACGTTAAAATGGCCTAAATATAAAGTTATGAAACTTCACTTTGACCTCAGCCAAAACGATTTACCAGGGAACCATTTATAGATGAATGAGACCAAAGATCACCCGTTAGATATTCACAACTTGTGAATATCTAACGGGCGATCTTTGGTCTCATTCATCTATAAATGGTTCCCTGGTAAATCACAAGACGAATTATATCTCACGTTTAACCACTAGACTAGAGACATCCGAGTCAGCGGCAAACGTCAGAAGCACTAGCCGAGGTACGGCTGTTCCAGGCGGGGTGCAACGCGCTAGGCGCCCGGTGAACGGATCTCACAACTCCGAAAACATCAGATCAAATTTTTAAATAGGCGCTATCTTTATAAACAAACCACATATTTGAGCTTTAAACAACTACATTGTCGACTGAAAAACTATTAAAACTACATTTCGTGACACAATAATAGTAGCCTAGTATTTTTAAATTTAACCTCTGAACGTTACTATTACTAATTAGATCATGACCGAATACAACCAAAATCAAACGTTCAGTCTTGCTTGTGAAAGGTAATTCCTCGAAAGCTGTTTTCAATTGTGTGGCGATATGTACAGCCTCAAGCAGCGCACAAAACAGGCATTTTTCTCAATTCCCGGTATGAGAGGTATGGGAAAGTTGCCATCCCCAACATGGCGGCGCCGTTGCCGTACGCTCCAGCGGCCAATAGGGCGTCTATGTATTTATTATGTCTATGGTTGTAGGGCCCCAGGTTGGCATGATGGTGGACAACCCCATGATTTTTATTAATATCTTTCACATCTACTGCAGTCAAATTGACAGTGGTCACTCTTAATAACACCACTCACATGGCTGTGCACTTGTAATGACAAATCAAGGATGTTAAGAGGCTAAAAGCAGGTTTAGAACTTGCCCCATTGAAGTCAACAGGGTGTGAATTTTAAAAAGAGATAACACGGTGTAGGCAACACCGATTTTTGTCGTTTTTGTCTGTACTGACAGCACTCCAAATGTACAAAAAATGAGCTCAATGTTAAAATTTACCGGAGTTCTCCTTTAAGTGCACTTCTTTTTCACAAGGGGAAAGCCTATGATGGAACCTATCATATTGAGCAGTCTTTTAATTTGCGGAGAACCATTCAGCTAACTTTGGCCAAAATGGTTCTTGGTAGAAAAAGTTGTTTCAAAGGACCATTGATGAACCTTTATATTTAAGGGTGTATATGGGAAGATATTGGAAGTTCTCTTAAAAAACACAGATGTAAAGTGGCATTACATTTTTTGTTCAAAAACCCTTGTGTATATATGTGAGAGAATATGTGTTGTATTGCTTTGTTTAATTCATGAGGTGTGTGAATGTGATGCTACATGATCTCCCCTCAGTTATGAGTTTCAAAGTGGCCTATCAGACACAGAGGAAGCGCGTGCTAAAGAGAGTGCTGGCTATCTGGCACGCCGTGACCTCTTCTCTAGCGGCGTGGAGTCGGAGCGCACCGAATACAAGTCCCGCAGAACCGTCATGAGGGAGTCCGCCGAGCGCATCTCCCTTAGCAAGAGGGTCAGTGGAGATCCTAAAGTCCTGTTCCTAAACACTTAACTCATGATTACGGTTGTGATTAGAGATTTAAAAAATGCTTTTCTCTTGATAACCATTCTAAATGAATGACTATTTGTCAAGTAACACTTCTCACTTAAATTTATAACAACTACAAATCGTTGAACTGAGCTGCACCACATGTCTGACAGCTCCCTTGCTCAGTTCCCTTGTGAAAAAGAAGTACACTTTAGCAAAACTTTATTTTTTACTTATTAGGGAAACAATATGCTTCAAAGAATATACTTAAGTGCAAATTTAATGTGTTGTTTTTCGGACACTTAATTGCATGTTAATTGCATTTAGATGAGAATCTATTGTATAGTCTTAAAATGGCATTAAATGCAATTAGCTGAACTTTAGAGTGCTTTTTTGACCCACTTAAAGTAGGTCTTAAGTATATCTTTACATGTAATTTCATAAATACTTAAAATGTACTGCCGAATATTCTTATAGTAAACAAACAATACTTAAATGCCATTTCTAATTCATTTCTTCTTACATGTCATGTATTTAAATATATTTGTAATAACACATTGATAAAGTTGATAAAAGTTGCAATTTGTTACATTTAAAATATATTAACTTTAAATGTAATATCAAATAACACACTACAGTTAAAAATATAATCAAATACTTTACATGTGCATTAGTATGTTTGTCAACGCATTAAAATAAGTGTACTTTAAAGTGCGACAAAAGATTATTAAAATAGTATTGATTTAAAAGTATACTTAAGTGTATACTTAACTTAGTGTGAAGTACACTTAAGTGGCCATTTATATCAACAATACTATATTATCTGCATTCTTTTAATTATACTTTTAAGATTTAAAGTACACTACAAGTACACATTTAATAATACAATTAAGTACACTTCTTTTTCACAAGGGTATACACATCACTATTTGAATCACCTAACCCATGTATTAAACTTCAGTGTATAACTCGTTCTGCACAATTTGTGCAATGGACTTAAATTGTATGTCTAATGAATGACAAAACAATTAAAAACATCTCATATTGACATTGACATAAATTGAAAATGCTAAATCTAGCAACAAGAATAGCATAGACTCAGAGGTGGGCTCGTTTTACTGCCAGTAAGCAATCCACTAGCAACCACGTGAAGCAAGCCTAGCCACTGAATAGCAACTGTATAGCAAGCACCAAACATTTTATTCAGAAAATGTATCCTACTTTATAATAATTTTTTAGTAACATTTGATGTTTTTAAATTGTTACAACAACAAACTCATACATTTGCAAACTGACTTTCACATGTTACTAAACATAAAGCCTACACACTCAACAAAAAAAAAGGTGAACAGTTTATTTTTGTGAACCAATTGTGCAACAGGAGACTTGCATTAGTGAATTGCTTTCATCGTAGGCTTTGATGAACATTATTAAACTCCTGTATACGTTCTCTATTTTTAGATAGGAAAAAGAGCAAGAAAGTATCAAGACACAAACTTTATTTAGTTCTGGTCCTGGTGCCAACAAACCATGCCACCGTGGTGCCAGATTTCAAGGGTTGTAATGTTTTATGTGGATGTGTGGTGTGCGTTAATCTGTGGTGCGTGTTAAAGTGACGATGAAACTACTGTTGTCGACAAGTGATGTGCTGATAGCTGAGGGAAGCCTTAGGAGATCATGATTACACTGACATGACTGGACAAATAGAAGCAATGACTGCTCTACGCACTCGATCCTATTGCCTGTTCTGTGAAACAGCCCGAGTCCTGGTGAAGAACAAATTAGACATGCTCCATACATTTTGTCTACATATTATGCAAATAGAAGATGCCTCATTAGAAAAGTTCCATATTACACTCTTTGTTCTGACAGAATGTGTGGCAAGGGATAGCTTACCACTGTCAAAAACCCAGTTTGTAAAAACAAAAGTCATAACAATATAATGGACTTTAGGGAAAGGCATTCTGGGGGGTTTGGACATAAATGTGAACCTTAAAGTTTTCTTTTAGTAGTGGTACTACTTTATAAGTGGATGAATTTCTGTTTACTATGCATTACTAGTTCCTATAGGGGGATTTTCTTTTTGTTTGCAATCATTTTCTGGTAAACCAGCTTAACACCCCTTGTGAAAAAGAAGTGCGCTTAATTGTATTAAATGTGCGCTTGAAGTGTACTTCAAATTTTAAAAGTATATATATATTTTTAAACTGTACTTCTAGATAATATAATATTAATAAAATAAAAGGCCACTTAAGTGTACTTAAAGTGTACACTTTCATGACTATGTTTCTTAACACACTTAAGTACACTTTTAAAATGTACACTTTGTAATAATGTGAAATTAAAAGTTTTACTGTAAAGTACAATGTTTAATTATAGGTTTAATCATGTTTTGCTGTGCTTTAAAGTGGTACACTTAGTTTTACTTGTTGACTAACATACTAAAGCACATGTAAATTACTAAATTATAATTTTAAATGTAGTTATTCAATATTAAATTTAAAGTAAATATATTTTAAATGTACTAAATTGCAACTTCATCTATACAAATGTGTAATTACAAATATGTGTAAATACATGACACACAATGTTCAATAGAAATATAGTATATTTTAGTTTAACATAAATGCTTGCCAGTACATTCATCAGTACACACTTTAACCATATTTCAAAAACAATGGAAGTAATTATGATTCTACAAATATTTACAAATATCGATATTCATTATATTTATAAAAAGTCATTTTAAAAGCTGATAGCTTTTAAAATAATTTAAACTATAATACATTTTCATTTCAATGCTATTAACATGCAATTAAGTGTCTGAAAACATTACATTCAGTTCGCACTTAAGTAAATTAATTTAAAGTATGTTATTTTCGTAATAAGTACTCTATTTAGAAGTATGATCAAGTGTACTTCTTTTTCAAAAGGGATAGATATGACAGGAGCTGAAATATTTGACATTGCACAAACAAGTTTAGCAATGATTGTATCTAATCACACATAACAAATGTTTAACTCTCGTGGTTATATTTTCAGAAAAGTGTATTTTAATGTTTATTTCTTTTGCAATTCCTTGCCATTTAGATTTCCATAAGTGAATTACTGTATACATTTTATTTTTTACAAATCAAGAGGATTCATCGAAATCTTCTCAGCATACCTTGAACACAGAACAAACGTTTAGGCAGTTTGCATCTTAAAATAGTAATGTGTTTGGTCATAAATGCCTTACATTTAGTTTTTCAGCATACTCCTAATGCCTTTATGACCAAAGAATGTTACCACTTTCTAAACAATATATAAATGGCTGCATGCCCTCAGATCCATGAGAACGAAGAGTACCATAAGCGTCTGAACGAGGACAGCCTGATGCACACACCCGAGTTTGTGACCGCGCCTCGTTCCCACACTGTTTGGGAGAAACAGTGTGTGAGGCTGCACTGTACCATCTCAGGATGGCCTGAACCACGCGTCGTGTGGTGAGTTAGCATGCACAAACAAGCATGCACATATTTACACAAACATGCATGCATACAGACACGTGTGCACATTACTAATGATGATTGCATTATGTCAAGAATAATATGTGACAGTGTTATTTTAGTAATGTAGTATTTAGTTTGTATTAATGTCTTATTTATTTTTATATTTTCATTTTATTTTTAGTTAGGTGGCGGGAGAAACGACGATCTCCGATATTTTGAATTCGACTGCAGTACCTATTTCGACCATTCTTACATACTGCACCTTTAATGAAACTTAGCAAACTAGCAGCTCATAGGCTATAATGAAAAGATGTATCTTGAAATCTGTCATGGAAACTTGAATTGAATAATCAGTTAATTTATATATGTATAATAAATTTACAGCCACATTCGACCAGCTGTTTGGAAAATAGATGGATGAATGATTCAGCTGCGTGTGCTATCTTCTTGCGAGACACGGGAATTCATTCAGCACGAGCCTCACAGTGCATTATGGGTATTCTCTAGCCGTTGAGCGTGATCTACTGAAAATGCGGAAATTAAAGAAAATAGGCGCAGCAGCTCATTTCCAGTACCATTATGACAAACGTAATCTACTAAAATAAATAATTCTCATGTTTTGGGCAGCTTGGATTACGCACCTTTCCGCAGCAGCTCACTCTGTTTCCGTCAATATTTTTAGATGCATTTTGTGCATGGACGTGACTAGCGGAAGTTTTGAGTGCACGGTGCACAGACGCGACTAATAGATAATGACATTCGTTGTCGGTGATTTTCATTATCGATTATTGTCGCGCTTTTCCACTGCATGGAGCGGTACGGCTCGGCTCGGTACGGCTCACTTGTGGCGCTTTTCCACTGCATGGTACGGTACGGTACGGTACGGCTCGATTCGGCTCGCTTTAAATGGTACCACCTCTGTCGAGGTTCCAAGCGTACCGTACCGATACTAAAAAGTGACGCGAAAACACTGCAGATCACTGATTGGTCAGACAGAATCGTCACTACCAGCGTCATTGTATTTGCGAGACATCAAACCAGCTAGATTTAAATAGCCAGCAACAGCCACCGCTGTAGCACCTGTTTTAAAACTACTTGCTTGACTTGCTTGAAGAAAAAAGAAAGACAAAAAAGTTCCAAAAAATGAATGGCTGAAGCGTGGTCATGCAGTGGACGAAGTGCAGTTGGTTGCCGTTTATCCGAGGAGCGGATAAACTATAACGATCAGACTATAATCCCACCCACTTTAACTTCAGTGGAAAAGCAAACTGAGCGAAAGCGAACCGAGCCGTGCTGAGCCGAGTCGTACCACGCAGTGGAAAAGCGAAGCGAGCCGAACCGAACCAAATCGTGCCGCGCCGCGCCGTACTGAGCCATACCGAGCCGTACCATGCAGTGGAAAAGCGCCATTGGACTTCGAATGTAGCATTTTATCTGCAATTTCTTTCCATATGAACAGATCAATGAGGGTGAGCTTGGCCTTCAGCCTACACTTTTTAGTCAAAAAACTGCATTATCCCTGCATTATTTCAATCCATCCTTTTCCTCCCTCAGGTACAAGAACAATGTTAGCATTGATCCTATGTCCAAGCCAGGAAAGTACAAACTGGAGAGCAGCTATAATGTCCACTCCCTGGAGATTAACAGGTGATCACACATGGACTTCAAAGTCCACAGTCAAAGTGATTTGCAATGGTTGTGTGAGTAACACATCTGTCTCTAATTCAAGGTGTGATTTTGATGACACTGCACAATATCGAGTGTCAGCCATGAACAGCAAGGGCGAGAACTCTGCTTTTGCTTCTGTTGTCGTCAAAAGTAGGTCTGAAATAAATCATCCTAAACTCTTCTTTATATCCTCCTAGAACACTAAACAATGATTGCAACTACATCCAGTAGTTACCTAAAATATCAATCCAGAAAATTACTAACCCTAACTACTCACTACTCAATACAAGAATTGTATTTTTTATAATATACATTTAATAAATAGGACCATTTTGATCACAAATCAGAATCCTGTTATTCTCTTGTTCATTCTAGCAAAGCATTATACTCCTTTCATTCAAATGAAAAATTGTATGTTGCCACACTCTAAAAACAAATGTTTTGCCTATAAAATTAATAAATAAAATAAAATGCAACAGTTTGCATCAATCTTTTTGAGTTATGATAACTTCTAATAAAATTATGTTCAACCAACAAACTACATTAAGTTAGAGGGGCGTAATTATTTGTAGCATAAACACAAATTTTTAAGTTGTTTACTCATGTGATGCGGTTAGAGAGGACTCAAAAGCGAGAGTGACAATCACAGTTCTTTAATAGAATCAAAATGACAGATCACAGGTAATCCAAACTGAAAGGTCAATAATAATCAGTCAACCGAAGATTCCAGCAGAGCTGGCAAAGTCACATGAACACAAATCTCCTCTGTGGCACTGGTAGAGATGAACAGAAGGCTGGTGAAGCAACGGCTCTGTAACTCACGGAGCTGGATACAGGTGACGAACACGGAGCAGGTAATCAGCCTTAGGCAGGTAAGGTTCTGTGGATGTATAATGATGAGCACAGGATAATTCCAGTAGAAGTATTCCGTAGAACACACAAGACAGGACAGGACAAGGTTGAGAAAGACTCTGGTAAATGAGCATCTGAGACATCAAACAATCTGACAACAAGACAGGGAAAGAGAGGGTAGAAGAAGCCAAGATAATGAGAGGAGATGAGGAACAGGTGGAGAGGAATGAGCGTAATGAAAAGTGATAACAGCTGTCAGTAATGAAAGTGAAGTGAGGTGTGTGTGTGTGACCAGCAGAGGGAGACAGAGAAAGAGACAGGATCATGACAACTCATAAAAATTAAGTTGTTCCAACTAGCATAAATTACTTAAATGGAGCGGTGGCCGTGAAATCAGTTGATCTTCTCTATTTAAGTTAAAATTAACAGCTAGCATATAGATCATTCCAAATTTAGCATGTAAATTTAAAGAACGCGCAATATAGTACTCGTCATTGGCACTAGCGCGGTCATTGCTCATAGAGCAATATACAATATAGTCTACTTTGTATTGCCACCCCCACAATCGAGCTCTATACTCTTCAGCAAAAAGTAAGCATGAGATTCATGAGAAACAAATTAGCACGAGAAGAACGCAATTCCATGATTACAGCATCGATAGGAGATACGGACAATGCGCAAATTAAGAAAAAGGTTAAATGAACTCAATAACTGGGGACACTCAATAAACTGCTAAGACTAGACTTACAAGTTAGACGCATTTTTTTCTTTAAGACGGTTCATAACTTTTTATGTCAGTTACACAAAAATGCAGATTGGTCTAATTTTATACCGAAAAGTACGTCTGATTACCCCTAACTAACTGCTTCTTGGTCATATTAGTTCTTTAGACACAGTCTTAACATAATGGCACTGTAATGGCACAACAACATTATGCACTGTTACTGGCCCCAGATTATATCAAACTGAACTTAAACTGAATGAGTTCAATCCAATAAAGTCATCAAGACAATTTCTTTAAGTTACTGCAACTTAATTAAAAAAAAAAACCTATTAACACAGACATTTCAGTTTAAATTACATCATTAAGAACAAAACTCATCAAATAATAATGTTTGCAACTTTTAGAGTAGAGTTACAAAATAACCTACTGTGCGTTCTGTTTACATTACTACATGCATTTAATATGTAATTATTTGGTGGAGCTCCTTGTAATTTCATCTGAAATGAAGAAGGAAGTAATTTGAATGCTGCTGACAATTTTCTTTAGAATGAATAGTTGGCAAATGGATCATTCCCAGTTATTTGATAAAACAGAAAGAAAAAAAATCTTCTCTTTTGTGTGATTTGATGTTTAGGATTCAAAGGAGAATTTGATGAGTCTCTGCCATCTCCCAGACTCCGTAAGTAATTCAGAATAAAATCGGAAACAAGCTGATTTCTTTTATTTCACAGTTAATGTAAATGTGCTTTGCTTAAGTGTGTGAAGCTTTGAGCATGAGACTAAAGTTTTTAATGCCAGCTGGCTAATGGCTATTTTGTCTCCAATTCGCTGGGCGCAGAAAGCAGAAAGGTCGGCTTTAAAGGTAACCTTGGTGAAGGTTTTTTTTGTAATGTTCTTGTGATGTTTTAGTTTCGTCTGGTTTCCCTGATCATCTTAAGTGCATGATCGTCCCTTCTCATTGTTTTACTTCTCTATCTTTGTTTATTTGATGAACATATTTACCGATTGTGTTGATAACTTTCAGGACTGGTTTGATGAGTTAGACACAATGCGCTGTTTTGAAAACTGAATTGATATTATCCACCTATTAAAGGTAATAAATTGAAACAACAACAACAAAAAACTAAAAACAAAAGCATGTTTACTGTAATGCACATGTAAATCTAGATATAATCGTACACTTCAACTTTCATTATAAGTGCATTACTGTAAAGATGTTTTTGTTTGGTGTATTATTACAATATTCCTTCACTGCATATTGGCGATAAAGAAATCTGTTTGTAGAGTTCTTCTCTAAAAGTTTTGACAAATGATGTGTATGTCATAGAACATACAATATCTTATATAAACATCTTGTGTTTATTCTTTCAGTTTCCATTTTCCGTGTGTGTTTGTATATGTCTTCATGCATTCAGCATTGTTAATGCAAATATCCTTCATTAACATTCACTCTTCTCTTGTTGTGTCTTGTGTATTTTATGAATTTGGTGTCAAGCCAATATTTCACTAAATGATGCCTGCTGTCAGTCTTCTTTGGACTCTTGATGTTAAATTATAATCATGTGAAAACCCTTCAGAGTAATAAATCATTGTACACATTGTACAATATGAATTGAATGTGTGTTTTCTTAAACACGTGTGTATATAATGAATCCTGGAGCCAATCTTATCCAGCAACATTGAATTTTCATAAAATAATACTGGATTTAATATGTGTGTGTACTGCAGCACCATGTCTGGAGTATGGTGTGACCTTTGAGACGCACATTGTGGAGAAGTTTGGTGTGTCTTTTGGACGTGAAGGTGAGACGTTGAGTTTGGGCTGCTCTGTTATCATCTACCCTTCACTGCAACGCTTCCAGCCTGAGATAGAGTGGTACAGAGATGGTAAGTCTGTGAGAAAAATAATAATAAGCCCTGATAAGTTTTTTTGCAAAATTAATGTAATCAGATAATATTGCTAATATTGGGTGATCCTGATATCAATTTATCATTACATATCTAATCTTTACTTCTTGCAAATTGGTGCATTACACATACCAGTGATAAGTTTGGGATAATTAGGATTTTTTTTATATGTTTGTGAAAGATGTCTCTTATTTTCACCAAAGCTTTAAAACAGCAATATTGTAAAATATTATTACAATTTAAAAGAAATGTTTTCTATTTAAATATAGTTTAAAATATTATTTATTCCTGTGATGCAAAGCTGAATTTTCAGCATCATTACTCCAGTCTTCAGTGTCACATGATCCTTCAGAAATAATTCTAATATGCTGATTTGATACTCAATTATAAATTGTTATTGGTGCTCAATTATTAATAATGATTCTTATTATTATCAATGCTGATAACAGTTTTTGCTGCTTAATAGTTTTGTAGAAATCGTGATAACATTTAATGGGAAAAAAACAGCATTTATTTGAAATAGGAATTTTAACATTATAAATGTCTTTACTGTCACTTTTGATCATATTTAATGTGTCCTTGGTGAATAATAGGATTGTCTTTTTTAATCTGACTTACCCCAAACTTTTGACTGGTAGAGAATCACAAAAATATTAAGCAGCCCAACTTTTTTCAACATTGATAATAATAAGAGTTGTTTCCTTGAGCAGCAAATCAGCATATTAGAATGATTTCTGAAGGATCATGTTGTCACGATCCACACCAGGAAACACAGGAAAAGATCTAATTGCAGAAAGTATGTTTAATTAGGGAAATCCGTTACTCAAAATCCAGTCCAGGCAATAGTCGATATCATAATCCATCCAAAACCAGAACATAAACAGGAACACAAAAGTGGCGTGATAAATACAAGGACTCCGTGACACACACTGAACCAAACAGGGTTATATACACAGGGAATTGACAATGCTAATGGGGAACAGGCTGAGTGCAATGATCAGTGATGAGACAGCTGAGTGCAATGAAAAGACAAGGATCATGGGGGATGTAGTTCAATAGAGTGATGGACACCGTGAGGAAGGAGGACATCTAGCGGTGACCCAAGGAACATAACCCAGACACTGTGACATAACCCGTCCTCTACGGAGCGGCTTCCTGACGCTCCAAGATGTGACAGACAAACAAGTGTCCAGGCAGGAGGTGGACTGGTGGAGGATCAGGGGGAGGGATGGGGGGCCAGGTCCATGGAGGGAAACGGGGACAGGGAGTGACAGTCCATCTGGCGGCCAGGGCGGAGACTCTCCCTCGGGCGGCCAGGGCGGAGACTCTCCCTCGGGCGGCCAGGGCGGAGACTCTCCCTCGGGCGGCCAGGGCGGAGACTCTCCCTCGGGCGGCCAGGGCGGAGACTCTCCCTCGGGCGGCCAGGGCGGAGACTCTCCCTCGGGCGGCCAGGGCGGAGACTCTCCCTCGGGCGGCCAGGGCGGAGACTCTCCCTCGGGCGGCCAGGGCGGAGACTCTCCCTCGGGCGGCCAGGGCGGAGACTCTCCCTCGGGCGGCCAGGGCGGAGACTCTCCCTCGGGCGGCCAGGGCGGAGACTCTCCCTCGGGCGGCCAGGGCGGAGACTCTCCCTCGGGCGGCCAGGGCGGTGAAGACCCCTCGGGCGGCCACGGCGGAGACGACCACGGCACAAGAACAGACACCGGCTCAGGAGCAGCAACGGCGGAGACGACCACGGCACAAGAACAGACACCGGCTCAGGAGCAGCAACGGCGGAGACGACCACGGCACAAGAACAGACACCGGCTCAGGAGCAGCAACGGCGGAGACGACCACGGCACAAGAACAGACACCGGCTCAGGAGCAGCAACGGCGGAGACGACCACGGCACAAGAACAGACACCGGCTCAGGAGCAGCAACGGCGGAGACGACCACGGCACAAGAACAGACACCGGCTCAGGAGCAGCAACGGCGGAGACGACCACGGCACAAGAACAGACACCGGCTCAGGAGCAGCAACGGCGGAGACGACCACGGCACAAGAACAGACACCGGCTCAGGAGCAGCAACGGCGGAGACGACCACGGCACAAGAACAGACACCGGCTCAGGAGCAGCAACGGCGGAGACGACCACGGCACAAGAACAGACACCGGCTCAGGAGCAGCAACGGCGGAGACGACCACGGCACAAGAACAGACACCGGCTCAGGAGCAGCAACGGCGGAGACGACCACGGCACAAGAACAGACACCGGCTCAGGAGCAGCAACGGCGGAGACGACCACGGCACAAGAACAGACACCGGCTCAGGAGCAGCAACGGCGGAGACGACCACGGCACAAGAACAGACACCGGCTCAGGAGCAGCAACGGCGGAGACGACCACGGCACAAGAACAGACACCGGCTCAGGAGCAGCAACGGCGGAGACGACCACGGCACAAGAACAGACACCGGCTCAGGAGCAGCAACAGACACCGGCTCAGGAGCAGCAACAGACACCGGCTCAGGAGCAGCAACAGACACCGGCTCAGGAGCAGCAACAGACACCGGCTCAGGAGCAGCAACAGACACCGGCTCAGGAGCAGCAACAGACACCGGCTCAGGAGCAGCAACAGACACCGGCTCAGGAGCAGCAACAGACACCGGCTCAGGAGCAGCAACAGACACCGGCTCAGGAGCACCAACAGACACCGGCTCAGGAGCAGCAACAGACACCGGCTCAGGAGCAGGAACAGACACCGCCTCCGGCTCAGGAACAGACACCGCCTCCGGCTCAGGAACAGACACCGCCTCCGGCTCAGGAACAGACACCGCCTCCGGCTCCGGCTGCAGCTCTGGAAAAGCGAACACAGGCATGTCCAGTATTCGAGCCAAATGCTCCAAATAGTCGCCCAGTATACCCCCGGCTGCGAGAATGGGTATTTCCTGATCCGTCTCTGGCTGGGCAGACAGGACGTGAACAGTCTCTGGCTGGGCAGGCGTGACTTGAACGGTCTCTGGCTGGGCAGACGGGACGTGGACGGCCTCTGGCTGGACGGCCTCTGGCTGGACGGCCTCTGGCTGGACGGCCTCTGGCTGGACGGCCTCTGGCTGGACGGCCTCTGGCTGGACGTGGCTGACGTGAAGCTCTGGCTGGACGTGGCTGACGTGAACAATCTCTGGATCGGCAGAGGTGCGTCTCTTACCCCCTCTCCGCCTGCGACGGTGAGACGGTGGCTCCAATTCATCCCTCACCCTCCCAGAGTCGAAGGGGGGCCATGGTGGAGAGTGGTGTTGGACTCCCTCTCGACCACCAACTCCTCTGCGACCTCCCCGGGTCCCACGAAAAATGACTAGACGGGTTCCCTCAAACATATCTCTCCCGCTCAGTGGCAGGGGAGGAGAAGTTGGAACACATACCGCTGGATCTGTGTGTGACGGAGTCCTTCTGTCACGATCCACACCAGGAAACACAGGAAAAGATCCAATTGCAGAAAGTATGTTTAATTAGGGAAATCCGTTACTCAAAATCCAGTCCAGGCAATAGTCGATATCATAATCCATCCAAAACCAGAACATAAACAGGAACACAAAAGTGGCGTGATAAATACAAGGACTCCGTGACACACACTGAACCAAACAGGGTTATATAGCCTACACAGGGAATTGACAATGCTAATGGGGAACAGGCTGAGTGCAATGATCAGTGATAAGAGACAGCTGAGTGCAATGAAAAGACAAGGATCATGGGGGATGTAGTTCAATAGAGTGATGGACTAGGTGAGGAAGGAGGACATCTAGTGGTGACCCAAGGAACATAAACCAGACACTGTGACACATGTGACACTGAAGACTGGAGGAATGATGCTGAAAATTCAGCTTGATCACAGGCGTAAATTACATTTTAAAAAATATTTTGTAACAATATTTCACAATATTAACCTTGGTGAGGTTAGATAAGAGACTTAATTAATTACAAACTTTTGATCGGTACAGTTCAATTTCTTTTAAATACCTAAATGTATTTTCCGCTTACCCTACAGTGCTTACTATTGCTACCTTGTGATTCATAATGCATGGATGTGTTTGTGTGTCAGATAAAATGCTGGTGCCATCAAAATGGGTTCAGACGCACTGGAGCGGCGACAGAGCTACACTTACTCTCACACACCTCAACAAGGAGGATGAGGGGCTGTACACACTTCGTGTCATAACCAAGTCTGGCTTTGAGACACATTCTGCATATGTCTTTGTCAGAGGTGAGGACTACTAAAGTGAACTATTTCTAACTCAGCCGGCTACATTATTACAAGCCACTTTATTAATGCTGGTAATACAGTAACTATATGTTAAATGAAGAGTATTTAGGTTACACTAAAAACTCTGTTACTACAAATGGAATATGTAAATATTTTTGCAGGGGTTCATTTAGACACACACACACTCACGTGGACAAACATAATTCTACTTTGTTAAATAACGGTATGAACTTGGGAAAGTTACAAGTAACAAAACAAGTGCAAATTTCACCCTGGAATTATTTGAAACATTTAGTGGTATTGTAGAAATCCACTAATCAATTTGATTTGATTCTTCTCAATGAGCAAAATTGTTATTATTTTATTTATAGATTTTGTTAGTTTATATTGCAGATTTTATACTTTTATTTTATTTTTGTATTTGGTCTGTTTCAAAATATTCTAAATTATTACAGATTACTGTAATATCACAATTCATTACGGGCTAATTGTTTTACAAGAAAAAGAGCATTAGACTAACTCTTTTGGCTTGTACTGTGTGTGAGTTTTGCATGTCTCTCTGAGGCTCCCTTCACAGCTCATGTTTCATTCTAAATTTATCCTTGTCGTCCCGTGTCTATGCTGTCATGACATTCAAATGAAGGAGTTTTGAGACTGTCTGGACAAATGAAGTTCTCAACACTTCCCAACAGTAGTTGCAATACACTTTTTAAAACTTGAATTGCATTTAGATTTTAATTAAAGAGCTTTTTTGGTTACACTTTATTTTAAGGTGATGTAGTTACATTATATTTACTTAAATAAGTAATATTAATTAATTACTTTTAATTAACTGTACTTACCAAAGAGTTACGGTTAGGGTTTGGTTTAGGGTTACTTACCTGTATTTATGAATAATGCATTGTTATTTCTATAGTAAGTACATGTAGTAACGTGTAACTACGTAACTAAGTAGAACTTAAGTACAAATGTATATGTGATTTCATAATAACATTTCTATTGAAACTTGTATGTCATGAATATGAGATATGTTTGTTAAACATTTGTAATGAAGTTGCAATTTAGTACATTTAAAATATATTAACTTTAAATGTAATATTGAATAACACACTACAGTTAAATTGTAATCAAGCGCTTTAGTTTGTTAGTCAACACTTTAAAATGAGTGTACTTCTTTAAAGCACGACAACATGAAGTTTTATGTAGCAAAGTTCGGGAGGAGCACGTTCAGGTAATCAACCAATCAGCACAAGAGTAAGCCGGTATAAATATAGCCTTCCCTCACCTCTGTCCCATGACAGTTTCACAGCATCCCTCCACCACCCCATCACCTCACTCTCGGCTGGTTTCTATCCCAGTAAAGGGGGGAGTACTCTGTGCTCGGGCCAGATTTCGAGCTCTGAGCCCTCTCCTGGACAGCACGCCAAATACGTATAAATTACTACATCTGATTTCATGTAGGTGTGAACTCGTGAAATATTATTAAAACATAATGATTTTAAAAAATACTTTAAAGTATCACTTTTAAATAGTGTGGCCTTTTATTTCAATTACAGTTTTTGAAAATATACTTTTAAGACTTGAAGTAAACTACAAGTACACATTCAATACAACTAAGTGCACTTCTTTTTCACAAGAAGATGCCATGTGACTTTGTGAATTTGAACTAATAGTACATGTTTAAATGATTATTGTTTAAATGATTCACTTTATTTTATTTGTGTGTTTGCTAGATGCTGATGGTGAGGTTGCTGGTGCTCCTGGTGCTCCTTTAGATGTATATTGTCAGGATGCCAATAAGGATTATGTCATCGTTACCTGGAAACAGCCTGCTGTGGACGGCGGGAGCACCATTTTGGGCTACTTTGTTGATAGGTCACTGCATCTGTATAAAAATATCACACAAAATCATATAAAAACTTCTAAAGTAGACATAATGAAGATATCAGCCATACAAATTATGTATAATGTAAAGTGGGTTCTCAACTCTGGGAATGAAGGTCAACATTCCCGCAGAGTTCAGTTCCAACCCTAATCAAACACGCCTGAACAACCTAATTAAGGCCTTCAGGATTACTAGAAAGTTACAGGAAGTTAACCGTGTTTTACAGAAAGTTAACAGTTTTTAGTGGACCCTAAATGCTTTGATCAACGGTGGAGCTAAACTCTGCAGGACAGTGGATATTGAGGGCCAAAGTTGAGAACCCCTGGTGTAAATAAACATCATATGCGCCTGAACCAAACAGTGACGGACCGTTTACACGACACCTTTTTCAACTAAATGACAGAAAACTGTTTGTGCATCTTAGCCTTCATTTAAACGACAACAGAGTTTTGGGGGACTGAAAATGCAAACCTTTGAAAAGGGGTTTGACAGTGCATGTTTTTGAAAACGATACCATTTTTGTCTCAGTGTAAACTATAAAAAATGCAAATTTGTGAAAACGGTGACATCATGCGCATTCATATTACTGTTCAGTATATAGGCACATAGAGTTTCTTTACAAAGTGACATCTTCCACATTTTTTTTCTTCCATTTTTAGTACATTGTTGTCGCGTAAACGTACCCTAAATCTCAAATCACTGGAAAATCCAGCTAGAACCACCAAACATGGAGTTTTAGCTGGATTCTATAGCAGAATTTTCAAAAATTCTGATTTTGAACTTGTTCAAATGTAATAGGAATGTCCGTCGTACAAGCTAGAGACTCTCTGTACGCTGTATACAGTGTCCACACAACTGTAGCTATATAATCTTCGATAAAATTACAACTAGGTTGTTCTGGTTCTTAGAAAAAAAATGCGGCTAATCTCACAATTCTGACATTTTTCTTGCAATTTCTCGCAATTTCTCAATAAAAAAAAAAAAAGTTTTGTGAAATGAAGTCACTGAAATGAAATTACTTTTTTAATTGGGAGTTTATATCTTACAACTCTGAGAACAAAGTCAGAACTGAATATTATAAACTCGCAATTGCAAGAAAAAGGTCCGAATTGTGAGATAAAATGTCGCAATTACTTTTATTTTTTATTCTGTGGTGAAAACAAGCTTCCATAGGATCTAGACCATTTCTTGACTGTTTTGTTATTGCTTGCTAACAAACAGCCCTGCTCTCTGTTTTTTTTTTTGTAACATCAGATTGTATTTCTTCATGCATTAATTTTTTTTTTTTCCTTTATGACTTTTCTCCTGTGTAGGTGTGAAGTTGGCACTACACACTGGGCACAATGTAACGACACTCCTGTTAAGTTTGCACGTTTCCCTGTAACTGGTCTTGTGGAAGGACGAAGCTATGTGTTCCGTGTGCGTGCTGTCAATAAGGCTGGTATGAGCCATCCATCCCGTGTCTCTGAACCAGTAGCCGCTATGGACCCTGCAGACCGCACAAGAAAAGGTAACCAGACTGGCACGGCAAATACACAAAATCCAAATGAAAACAAAACAAGCAGTACAATATACTTTCTTTCTCTAGGTGCCTCTGCTCCTTGGACTGGACAAATAATTGTAACTGAGGAGGAACCTGTGGGTGAGGAGCTTCAAATTAAAATGATCTTATTTTTTAGAGCTCCCATTATCATTAAAAACCTTTAAATTGTAGGTAAACCTATGGAAGTTGGTTTCCACCACAGTTGAGCTATTATGACTTAGTATATCAAATTTCAAGAAAACTTCTCATAACGGCTCCCTATATCATTATAATGAAAACCTTTCCTATGATTATGGCTTGTATTAACTCACTTAATACAATCATCTAATTCCACTCCTCGTCTGGAGCCCTATTATTAATACTTAATATCTCAAAATTAAGAACCTTTATAAATAGCGACTTAACATCTCATAATAATAAGAAACTTTCTCATAATAATAAGAAACTTTCTCATAATAATAAGTATCTATCTCGTAATAATGAGAAAAAAATGTGTCATTATTACAAAAAAAATTCTCATTATGATGTTTAGTCATTATCTCATATGTTTTGTTAGTATTATGTCTTAAAGAGTCATATTTTTACTCAGTTGAGGTGGAGAATGGCTTCCATTTGGAATCTCTATGAAATAATTTTTAAAAATCCTTATACATCACAAACAACTGGAAATGTGTGTTGGTCAAATACTCTACCTGTATTTTTGACATGTCCATTGGATTCTCTTTGACCATACCGCAGTTTATTACCTAAAACTGATCAATTACACTACAGTACCAATATAAGATTATATTTGATCCTTAATTCATTTAGAGGGAGTGGTTCCTGGCAGACCATGTGAACTCACTGTCATTGAAGCCACTAAAAACTATGTGGTGTTGAGCTGGAAGCCCCCAGGCGATAAAGGCCATGAAGGGGTTATGTATTACGTGGAGAAGGTCAGTGCACGAAACAAAAAAAAAGATTTTTAAGGGAATAGGCCTTGAGTGATACAGTATGTTGTATTTTTTGTTTGGTTTAGCAATAATATCTGTGTGTGTATGTGTGTGTGTGTGTGTGTGTGTAGTGCGTGTCTGGCACAGACAGCTGGCAACGAGTGAACACTGAAATCCCTGTGAAATCTCCACGTTTTGCTCTTTTTGATCTGGCTGAGGGCAAGTCTTACTGTTTCCGCGTTCGTTGCTGCAACTCAGCTGGTGTTGGAGAACCATCAGATCCGACAGAAGCCACCACGGTTGGGGACAAGCTGGGTATGATAAACAACAACAGCCTTCAAGGAAAATGTGATGTTTTGTATGACTACACTCTTAAAAATAAAGGTTCTGTATTGGCATTTATGGTTCCATGAAAAACCTTTTAACATGCATTGAACCTTTCCATTGCACAAAAGGTTATTTAGAGAGGAATTAAAAATTTCTTCACCTAAAATGGCCCTTCTATGGCATTACTGTAGAAACCCGCTTTTGGAACCTTTAATTTTTATTTAGTGTATTGACTCTTTAAAATACAAAAATTTTATGTTCATATTTTATTATGCAGCTCTCTGGAATAGGCTACTTGATTCTAGTTGGTGTATCGTTCAGCATTCAGCGCTCTGATATTTCCTTTTTCGCTCATCTGGATAACTGAAATCAGCACAACATTCATGTCCTTTGTATCTTGTTTCATACTAATGCAACTAGTGCCATCTTGTGTTATAATTACTGATGATTATGAAAAATCGGATGACAATGTAATGGATTCTTTTTTCTTTGTGGAATATTTTCTAAAGTGGAATATTTTTTTTAGGATATTACATGTATGATTTTAAAACAATTTCAACTCAAATCAATATTTCATGTCCAAGTAATTATTTATTTGGTGAGTAGTCATGTAAAGATTTATGTGCATTATCCCTATAACTCAACTCAATATTTTGTATCCAATTATTTATGTTAGCCTTTACTTTACAAGAAGCCTTTACTTTATATCTGGATATTCTATTCACTCATTATTTACCATACATTTGTAATATTATATTATATTATATTATATTATATTATATTATATTATATTATATTATATTATATTATATTATATTATATTATATTATATTATATTATATTATAGTTTACGCTTTAGTTAAAACATTAACTAATATGAACTAACAATGAGAAAAATATTTTTACCGTATATAATAACCTTTGTTAATGTTAGTTAATAAAAAAGTTCATGTTCATTTTCAAAGTGCATTAACTAAAGTTAACAGATACAACTTTGAATCTCAAAAATGTAGTAGTAAATTATGAGATTAACATGCACTAAGATTAAAAAAATCCTGTAGAATTATTGATTGTTGTTAGTTCATATGAACTAATGTTGTTACAGTAAGGCTAACAAATTAAAACTTATTGTAAAGTGTTATTATATTACAGTATTATATTATATTATAATTACAGCATTAAGATAAATGTTGGCTGAACTTGAATATAACATGAATTCTATTATAGCGTTTTTTTTTGTCACCTGCCACCAGATATCCCATCAGCCCCTGGCCGTGTGGTGCCTACCCGCAATACAGACACATCTGTGGTGGTTTCATGGGAAGGGTCACGTGAAGCTAAAGAGCTGGTGGGCTACTACATTGAGAACAGCATTGTGGGGAGCAATACTTGGGAGCCATGCAACAACAAACCAGTTAAAGGCACAAGGTATAACAACACATAGAGTATAATTAATAATTCATTCAATTACACAGTCTTGTTGTAAAATGACTGTCAACTAGCAAGTGCGTTCTGCGCCTGCGTGTAAGTATATATCTGTCTATAGTAGGTATCAATAGTCTATTTTCATCATTCAAAAAGGGAAACCGAAACTAGCACTAAAGATATTCAAACCGTAAACAAAGCAGTGCTTGCTTACCATTTGGAATATCAATCATTCTGATCACTTTCTTAATTCCAGTCGGCTCATGCTATTATAAAAATATTCATGCATTTGAATGTTTAGATAAGATGACGTAAAATTATAACAGCCTTCTGTCTGTGCCGTCTTTGCTCGCTTTCATCACTTTCGCATTTATTCTTGTGCACTGACTCTAAATTGTGCACTGACTCTAGCCAGAGTTCTCTCTCTCACCGACGCCGATTCAACATGCTAAATCAGCCCAAAACACCCAGACGGTGTCCGACTAGAACCAACACCGGAAAAACTAAGCCGACCGAACACACCACAATGATAACGATAATTATTATTATTATACTGACGAACAGGCTATTTTGCTAAGTAGGCAGTGATAAACAGAGAACAGGTTCACTTATCTTAGTTTGTACTCTTGTATTTGCGTTTGTTTGATAAATATAGGGAATGCAAAAATCTGATCAGCTGTTTGAAAACATGTAAATACTGTTTGACTTCCTTTCTATTCCGTTATAAGAGGAAAGTTGCTCAGTGCTTTGTGTACTCAGGTAACTGGGATATTTCTGTTTTTCTATAAGCACCGCCTACTGTCCGAGAGCGAAATTGTAGTATTTCAGCTGTTTTTTACGCATTGGTCTGAACCATAGACTGTAAAAAAAGAAAAGAAAAGACAGTCGAGTTTGCGCAGTAGTGGTCCTGAGGTTGAGCCGCGGTATCAAGGTCCCGCCCAGGGCCAGCGCCAGGCTATCCTGCCCCCTCAGTCAAGAAGATGATTGTGAAAATAGATTTTAATGATGAAACCGAATAGACTATTTAAAAAATTCACAATTACCAAGTGCATAGGCTTTCTAGCATTTATATTAGGCTAATATAGAATTTTTTTGTTAAGGACAGTCTGTTTCACAGTCACATTTTGATTGGCACACTTGACACATGAACTTCCCGCAACACAAAGAATGCAGCTCTATGCTGAGTAGGCTAAAGGTATGATGATTTTATATATCATCATATATAAATTAGGAGCGGGAACGCCCTCTATATAATGCGCAACTAAATGGTATTTCTTCAGAATCTTTCTTCACTGCAATGACTCAAGCCTTCACCGTTGACTCATCAGACAAAAGTGGATTGCGGAATGCGCTTCACTGATCCCCTTATGCGTATAAACCGAAGAGGGCCATAAGCCTTGTTCGATCTGCACGGGATACATCGAGCTCCCCAACGGACACAAACTGTGCGTCTTCTGCCTGGGCCATGCCCACAAGGAAGCTGCCATTGAGGACTCTTAACTGCCCTCATTGCGTTGCTGTGAGCGTCAGGTCTCTCCAGCTGGAGGACAGAAAACAGAAAGAGTTTCTGTAGCCTCTCAGAATTCTTTTCTCTCATCCCTGGCTTTATAGCGGAGAGCTCCATATAAAAAGCACAGATTACCCTATTTCAACTGTGTAATACTGACTGCCATGCAAGCTCTAAAATGCCCCAGTTGCTAGCACATTATCAGAAAACTCCCTCAGACTGTTCACGCTGAAACAGATCCTCTAGCACAGTGGTTCCTAACCTGGTTAGGTGGTTCTAAATACCCTTAAGGGGGCGCCAGAGTTCACAGTAGGGTGAGCTTATATGCTTTGAGGTCAAATATGGATGTGAAAAACCTTTTCATTGGTATAGTTTCTAGGAATGCTACAAAGGAACGCTCCAGTGGATAATTACAGTACTTCCTTTGATTCTGTACGTGATCTCTCAGCTTGCCAATCACATGAAAGAGTAGGGGTGTTACCCCGGCATCCTGGCCAAATTTGCCCAGTGGCCTCTGTCCATCATGGCCTCCTAATCATCCCCATATATATATACCAATTCGCTTCATCACTATGTCTCCTCTCCACCAGTAAGCCGGTGTGTGGTGGGCGTTCTGGCGCAACATGGCTGCCGCCGCATCATCCAGGTGGATGCTGCACATTGGTGGTGGTCGAGGAGATTCCCCCTTCTATGTAAAGCGATTTGAGTGCTGAGAAAAGCGCTATATAAATGTAATGAATTATTATTATTATTATAAACCGATCACATTTTTACGACGCAGAAGACGCAAGCTTTCTCAGACCGAGAGAGGTGCTGCAAATATGAAATGATCAGCGGCGGCTGCATCTCAGTCTCCACCGGCTAATAACGCAGTAAAAAGGTGTGTATAATTCAAACTCCTTTATTAAAAAAAAGAACCAATCAATCGCCATTAACTGTAGCTGCTGTACATCTGCATACATGTGCTGCTCTTCCACTCTCTTCTGAATACTTCCTCTCACACAAGAGTTTGTTCTCCTCATTTGAGCTCCAGGTGAAGGGTTGCCAGCAGCAGAGATGCACTGGCCAACCGACCGTCAATCAGAACCAGCCAAGAACGGAGTCGAGCCAAAGGGCCAGGAACCTGAAGAACCCATTTCGAAGGAACAAGATAAAGTGGCCAAAGGCCAATGAGGTCAAGGAGTGGAGAAAGCTGGACGAACATCTGAGCGGGCTGCTGCAAAAAGCTCTGTGCGGGTCAGTGGTAGCCAAGCTAAACCTGTTCGGGGAAATCCTGTATGAAGAATGCAGTAACAGGTATGGCGAGGTGACCATCAGAGAAGCCGCAATAAGATCAAAGGGCAGGAGGGAGAAAGAGATCGATGACCTGGTGGAAAGCAGAAGGCAGCTCCGCAAGCGTTGGAGTACGGCAGAGGAATCTGAGAAGGAGGGCCTGAAAGCTCTCTGGGATGAGATCAGAAGATGCCTTGCTAACCTCCAGAGAGCAGGACGCATCAGAAGACGGAGAAAAAAGGACAAGGCAAAGATCAAGTTTCTTCAGGAATCCATTCCGGGGTGCACGCGGGCTCCTTGAGGAGAAGACAAGTGGAACCCTGGATATCTCCAAAGAAGAACTGCAGGAGCACATCCGCACTCAGTACAGTGATCCAGCAAGGAACAACCCCCTAGGCTCGCCAGGGTATGTGCCTAGACCCTCAGAACCATCAGCCCTGTTTGACGCATCATCACCCAAGCTCAGCGAGGTCAGGCAGGTGATCCAGCTCTGCATGTCTGGCCGCTGGCATCTGCTCGCAGGCATCAGTTACACTACCACAGCGTGTGTTAAAGATGAGTATGAAGCAAGAGCCCCTTCTACCAGGTGCCTCTATGCTCATAAATTTAAAGTCTTTGAGAGCTTGTGCAGCTCCAGGAATGAGGACCCTTTGAATTGTTTGATTCCAGGTATGTCCTTCTTGCAGTAGCTCTTACATGGTGGCTGTGCGCCTTCTACGCTCAAAGTATACGTTGCCGCTATGTCACATTTTCATAGAGGAATTGATGGTTGGACAGTTGGGAGGAACAACCTGCTGGTCAAATCTTTACACGACGCGAGACTGATAAACCCTCCTCACCCGTCTACAGTTCCCACTTTAGATTTAGACTTTAGTTTTGAAAGCCCTGACGTGTTCATGAATTATAGCCGTTCCAGTTGGCTTCACTAAAAGTGCTTTCTTTCAAGACTACGCTTTTCCTTGCACTCGTATCAGTCTGCATGTATTTTGCCCCTGATGACTGTAGAGTTGTCCCCAGACCAAGATAAGTTATATTCCTAAGGTGTTCACAACCCTATAACAAGGGTTATAACCCTTTCAGCCTTTGCTCTGAGTGAACCAACTACGGGGAATCCTACCCTGTCACGGTTGCTTTGCGCCATACACGCTCTGTGACAGCTTCTGCTGCAATACGTTATGGTTTCCTCATAAGCCGTGGGATTTTCTGCTTATTTCTAAAGCTATTTACATCAGCTGTTGAGCCCCTGAATGAGCATTATTTACAACTTATATTGTGTTAGTGAACCAGTTTTCACCGTTTCCTTTCGCTGTAGCGACTGGAGGCTCCGCTTGAACAGTGCGATTCTACTTCAGTTGTGTTATACTCAAGCATTGTTATCTGCGATGTATATTGTGTAAGGGAACCAGGTTTCACGGCTTTTCTTTCACTGTTACTGGTGACTGAATGCGAGATTCACCACCTCTATCTCTTGTATGGCTTGCATTCTTACAGCAGCTGGGTAACCAACGCTCCCTCGTCTCGAGGGCCTCACCACTTTCATTACAATTGAGCCCCTGCTACATCAGTGTTCAATAGACATCCCTGTTAGACATCACTGCTTATAGGAAAAGCATCAGTGTGATGAGAACTACCTAAAATTACAGAAACCATCTTTGGATAAAAATTATTTGTAATAGTATTTTTTAGTTTGGCTCACGTCCCATTCGATTACATGGAGAGGGAAGGGTCTATGACCTATACTGCAGCCAACCACCAGGGGGCATTTGAAGTATTTTTGTGACAAACGCTCATATTGGAGTGAACATGCAATTAGGGTTAAGTCTGTTAAATCAACTAAAGTATGAACAACAGTACTATTTATGTTTGTCTTACTGATTTACTAATAATAATTGTTTGTGTGAGATTTTAATTGTTGTAACATATTAATATCTGTCCATATGTGTTTATGCAGGTTTGTCTGTCATGGCTTGACCACAGGCGAGAGTTACATTTTCCGAGTGAGAGCTGTCAATGCTGCTGGAATCAGTGAATTCTCACAAGAATCAGAAGCCATTGAAGTTAAAGCTGCTATTGGTAAGTCATCTGTGAACTCCTGTTGATATGACTTGGATATTATTCAGATCTTTGAAATATGATTTCACTTTAAATTCCAACTTTCACTTTAAATTCTGCCCACTGTTCTTGACTTACGCATTTCACACGTCCTAAATGGCACTTCAGTGTCAGGGGCACAACCACCAAACTCCAGCTCCGTTCCCTGCATTTCTCCCAGTAGACGGGGTCAGGACTTGTAGACCTCCTCTAGTTTGGGTCACAACTGATCCAACGTAGTGGTGACTACAAACCAGCACACCCTCATACACCCCTGCCCACTCCCTCAGTCTTTTCACACCTGTCCCTTCTGCATGCCTTTCACATTTTCTAAGTTTATGCACCTAAATAACCATAAGACTTTGTGTTAAGTCATGTTCACTTATCCTTTATGAAACACATTTATTATGCACACTTTTTTTCTAATCAAAACAGTATTTTATGGCAAAAAATAAATAAATTACAGATAAATGTACAGTAAATACAACAATAAAACACAATTCAAATAAAAAATCATAAACTAAAACCTCATAATGCTACTTTTTCATAACAGTGTTTTTGTCTCTGATTGCTTGATTGATTGGCTGCAATGCAATATTTTAAGATATTTTTAGTTGGCAAAAGTAGTTTGTTACTGATTTTTATATATTTGGGGGGGGGGGGGGTTGCTGCATTTTCAAATACATAAAAAATACACATATTTCATGCATGGATAACATAGCTTCCAACTTCAAGAACTAGCAGTGCCAAAATAAACACTTGCCAAGCGCCAAATGTGAGTAAACATATTGGCTAATATATAAAACCTAATATATAAATATAAATATTGTAATTTATTATTATTTTAATATAATAAAAAATAACAAAATAATCTAAAAAAATCAAATAAAAATAATAAAATTTGATAATGCTGTTTTATTTTTATTTTTTACACTACAACGGTGTTGTTGCAATTGTAATATTTATTTTATTTTGTTTAGTTTTTTAAATATAAATATTTTTAATAATATAAATAATAATAATAATAATAATATTAGCAGCAGCAGTAGTAGTAGTGTATGTTCATATTGACATATTGCATGCTTATTATATATTACTTATTTTTGTCTTTAGCTGATCACATGCCTATGCTGCCGCTTTGGTTTTGTTTTTAGTTTATTTTTAATCTGTAAAAATTGTCATTATTATATATGACAATCAATAAATCGTTTTTACACAATACTTTAGCGTGTCTTGCATGTTTTTTAATTAGATCAAATAAAATAAGTTAGAGAACCACTAAGTGGATGTACACAAATGGCCGCCAAAAACAGTGTTAGGTTGTTTCCTGCTCTTCCCTTCTTTTAGTTCAATACTGTAATTATAATTATAATTAAATATTAATGTTAAATATTAATGCTAAAAATAAAAGTATAAAACTATAGATACTCACTAAGGATAGTCAGCATGCAAACATGTTGTAGTGAGTAGCATCTTGTGTCTTTCAGTGAAAATCATGTGCCTTGATGTAACACTCGTGTGATGCTTTTTTCATAAAGGTTCAGCACAAAGTCAGCACAAAACCCCTCTGTGACATTCACATGCATAAACTACACTAAATAACGGCATCCTCTCTCCCAAATTACTTTCTACGCTTTCTTTTCATCTCTCCTTGCTCATGTACTCTAAATAAAACGTTGCATTTTCATCGCCTCTTTACAATAAAAAAGCAAAGTTGATTCTCTCTTGCATGCAAACCGATTTCTGCTGAAGTTTTCCACTGAACTTGATTAGTTAGATAAAAGTAAATAAATGTGAAGCATTTTGAATGTGATAGTGTTTGAATTTGATTTATGCTTTCTCTTGCTGTTTTCTCTGCTAACTCCTTTAGGGGGCGGTATTCTTCATGGTGTGTGTCTGGAGTCGGGGGGTAATGGGGTCGGACTAACCCAGCACAGCACTAGTGGAGTGGGCAGGCATGTGGCGCCTCACTCCCCTGCTGACACGCCTCTAACACGCATAGCTAATGTTAGTGCAAGGGTTGAGGGAGGGGGTCACAACACTGGCCACACAGGGCATCCAGTTGCATTAAATGAAGGAAAACAGGGCAAGAGGGCAAGTCAGGGGGCACTAGAACCTGCTTGTGGGCAGGATACCAAAACTTCTAAAAAGGTTGAAAACTCTAGCACTGAATTGTTAAAGCCCAACCTCATCCAAAAGGAGTCAGCAACAGAATTGGCGGAAAATCGTAAGTCGTCAGTAAATTCTCCTCCGGAACAAGAGAAAGCAGGAGAGCGAGGGAGAGGACGAAGAGGCTCAGGTGAGAAGAGAGAGAAAGCCAACTCTCTGGAACGTCGTCCATCGGCATCCCTCATCAGTGTTGGCCTGTCTCCATTTTCACCTTTCTTATTGTTGTTGTTTTTCCCCCCATTCATTTTTAATTCTTTTCTTTGCATTTTCCAACTTGAATTTTTGCATCTTGAATTTTTCACTCTTTACTTTTTTAAACACTTATTTAGTTTATTGCAATCTATAAAGTGCACTCATTAATCATTCATGTGCTTATTATTTTCAATTTGTCTTATTGTCCCTTGTGAAAGAAGTTGTACACTTTAGCATACTTTTATTTTAATGAGCACTTATTTTGAAAATAATATACTTTAAAAGAATACATACTTAAGTGTGAACTGAATGTAATGTTTTCGGACACTTAACTGCATGTTAATTGCAATTCAATGAAAATGCATTATAGTTTAAATCTATATTAAATGCATTTAGCTAAACTTTAGAATGTTTTCTGACCCACTTACTGTAATACAAATATGGTTACTGCTGAATGTACTGACAAGCTTTTATGGTAAACTAAATTATACTTTGTCATTTCTTTTGAAATGTGTATTTAAATATATTTGTAATCACACAAGTGTAATGATGGAGTTCCAATGTAGCATATTTAAAATATATTAACTTAAAATGTAATATTAAATAACACACTGCAATTAAATAATCAATTACTTTAATTTATTATTTAACAGATGAAAATAAGCGTACTTTTGCATGACAAAAGCATGACAAAAGATTAAAACATAATCATTTAAAATGTACTTTAATGTAAACCTTTTCACATTATGAAAAAAGCACCTTTTAAAAGTCTACTTAAGTGACTGAAGAAAGAGTCATAAAAATGTGTATACTCTTTAAGTTCACTTAAGTGGCCTTTTATTTCAGTAATATTATATTGTCTTCAAGTTTACAAATTTTGTACTACAAGTGCACATTCAATACAATTAAGCGCACTTCTTTTTCACAAGGGACATAAGACCTCTCATAAAATTAGCATATTGCAGTTGTTTTAACAGCCTTGTAGTCATGCTGTGGTTATACAGAATATAACTTGCTGGATAGACTGCAGCAATTGACTGGTCAGTCAACCCCATTGGAAAATCCAGCTAAAACCAGTTTCTTTTAGTTTCATGCTGGTACAATCTGTTTTTTTGTTTCAAATGGGGTATCTTCTCAGAGAACTTTTATATGGTAAGTCTTCTCAGCTACAGCCTTTTTAAGCCCTTAAATAACATCACTATCCTCACAAATGCATGTAGGGATCTTCTTTGGCTTGTTTTATGCCACCAGCAACAACTGACAATATGCTGGACACCCTCCCTACTACACGATATACTCCTTGGGCTCACCAACTTGCAATGTCATATAGCGCCAGTCTGTATTGTTACAATTCTGTGCCTGGTTTGGATATTTTGCTCCACATACGCTGGGACACGCTCATATCATTAGTTTCCTTTATACTGTAATATTGCTTCACTGCTAACTGTAATGTTCTGTTATGCCAGCTTCACCCGCTCCACCCTATGGTATCAATGTGTTGGAATGTGTGCGGGACTCGATGGTACTAGCCTGGAAACAACCCACTTTCATCGGTGGTGCTGACATCACTGGTTACTTTGTTGATTACCGTGAGGTCATCGATGGACTCCCGGGAAAATGGCATGAGGCGAACATTAGGTCTGTCAGTGAGAGAGCTTATAGAGTAAGTAACACATTTATGTAATAACAGACAAAATAATAGGCTATGAGATGTGCAGTTTTTGATCTCCAACCTTTTCTTTCTGTCTAGGTTTCAGAGCTGAAGGAAAACATGCTGTACCAATTCCAGGTACGTGCTGCCAACATGGCTGGTGTGGGCATCCCGTCTCTTACCAGCGAGGTATTCAAGTGTGAGGAGTGGACTATTGCTGTACCGGGTAGGCACAAACTAATTTGAATAATATATTTTTTTATTTATTATCAGAGTTGTAATGCTTACCCACAGTAAAGGTGACCCTTGTGAAAAAGTATTGCATTTTGGACCCGCTTAAGTGGGACATATTTTTATATGTAATTTCATAATTATTACTTCTATAGTCTTTTGAAATATAGTTAAAGGGTCTAAAGCGCACGACGCAAGTGCATGTAGGGCGTGTCCGCATCCACTTTTGCTAGTTTAACGACGGGAAAAATGGTTGGCGTGCCCGGCGCATGGTCTAAAAGGGTTGTCCCTATTCTCTTAAAGGGTAACTCAACCCCTGGTCAGAGCCTGACTCCACCCACTGGCAATATTTAAAAAATGCTGGAAAAGTGGGCAGAGCCCAGCGGATGGGGGGCGTGCACCTGAGACTCGAGTCTCTCTGTAGGCAAGGGGGTGGTGAGCTGGTGCCTGCTTATGTCACAGGGCACCACAACTTCCAATAGGAAAATTCAACTGCAGTAGCCACCGTTCAACCTGAAGAGGGCAGCACTCAGACGTTTTTACACCATATATTGTAGAATTAAAACACTTTATACCCAAATGTCAAAAAATTTACTCGGAATCAAAGAACAGCATTAATAAAGCCCCAGTCTTACAGATCATTAACTAAATAAAGTTGTTTTAGGGTTTAGTTACCCTTTAATGAGTAACGGGTGTGTTTTTGGCTTTACGTGCAATAAACCAATCAGAGTCTAACCTCCCATTCCCTTTAAAAGCCAGTTGCGCTCACGGCCATGCCGGATTCGCTATTTACATGGCGGAATTTGCAAGCGGAAAGACTGAACGCTTCTCCAGAGTGCAAACGGATCTGCTAGTGCACGAGGTTAAAGCGAGCGAGCAAACCATCTACGGGACAAGCCGGATTCCACCATATCTTTATGTACACAATATTAATCTTTTGTAATCCTTTTATTTTTAATATTTGACTAGTTTGTGTGCTGCTGTGCTTCCCTGTCTGTGTAATAAGCACTGCATTGCGTCGGGTGTATGAAGAAAGAAGCACACTTCTTTTTCTCAAGGGGATAGTAAACACACTGATAATCTGCAAAAAAAATCTAAAGTAAAAACCATAATTTGGAACTATTAAAGTTCCACTATTAAAGATTAAAGTAACTATTAAAGACCGATTCCAAAAAAGACTAACAAAAACTAGCTCTTTTAGAACCCATAGTTACCAATAGGATTATTATCATTCCAATAGAATAAAATACACATGTAGATCTAAAGTACATCCTTCAGACTCTACAGCATGTTTTTGATGACAAAGTCCAGAGAATTTTCTCGTTCATCACATCAGCTCTGACTGATAGGCTTTTAAACTACGTTAAAAAAAATTTCAGGACCACCCCATGACCTCCAAGTACAGGAGGTGCGTAAAGACTCTTTGGTCTTGCTCTGGAAACCACCTGTCTACCAGGGTCGAGATGGTGTCAATGGATACTACATCGACATCAAGGAGGCTGAAGCAGACATTGAAATGTGGAGAGGGGTCAATGAGAAAGCAAACGACAAGATATTCATGAAGGTTTGTATGTATGTGGAAGCTGCGTGCCAGTGGAGTTGGCTTGTTAAGGTTGTGACATTTGCATACTCTTGTGAAAAAGAAGTACACTTTATCATACTTTTAAAAAGAACACCTTTTACAGAAATAATATACTTGAAAATAACTTGTGTGAACTGAATAGTGTTTTTGGACACTAAATGAGAATGTATTATAGTTTAAATTTATATTAAATGCAATTAGCTGCACTCTAGAGTGCTTTTTTGACCAAATTAAGTAGGACTTAATCTTTGTGTGTTAATTCAAAATATATATATATATTACAGACTATAAGCAGACTAGTACTAGTTCTATAAGCAGACCGGGACGATAACCTGTCCCTGATCAGTTTTGAAAGGTTCTGACCCTTTTGAAAAAGAAGTACACTTTAGCATACTTTTAAAAAAAAGTTAAAAGACTATACTGAAGTGCAAACTGCTTGTAATGCTTTCGGACACTTAATTACATGTTAACTTCAATTAAATTAAAATGTATTATAGTTTAAATTTATATTAAATACAATAAGCTGAACATTAGAGCATTTTTAACCTCTTGAATAGGACTTAATTACATATTTATCTGTGATTTCAAAATTACTTTTATTGTGTTTAAAATAAGTGAACTGCAGAAAGTGCTGCCAAAAATTTATGCTAAGCTAAAATATACTAATCATTTATATTGAAACTTGTACAGTATGTCATGTATTTAAATATATTTGTAATTACACATTTTTTATAAGAATGTTTACTACATTGAAAATAGATTAACTTTAAATGTAATCTCATATAGCGCATACAGATAAAATTATAATAAAGTAATTTTAAATGTACTTTAGTATGTTCAATACATCAAAACAAGTGTACTTCTTTAAAGCACAACAAAAGATTATTAAAATGTACTTTAAATTACAAACTGCATTTTTTAATAGTGTACTTAAGTGTGTTAAGAAAAATAGGCATGAAAGTGTACTCTCTTGAAGGACACTTAAGTGGTCTTTTATTTGATTAATATTATATTATCAGCAAGTACAGGTTTTTTTTAATAAATATACTTTTAAGATTTAAAGTACACTACAAGTGCATATTTAATACAATTAAGCACTTTTTTTCACAAGGGTAGGTTTATGTTAGTAAATGTTGTTCCTCTTCATTGTTCTAGATCAAGGATCTAAAGGAGGGGCAGTCGTATGTTTTCCGTGTACGCGCTCAGAACAAGGCTGGTGTAGGAAAAGCATCAGAGCCTACAGAACCGGTGGAGGCAGTGACTAAACCAGGTACTAAACTGGACTAAATGAAATTATCTTCTACCGAAGATTAAATTGACATCAATTTGAAATAAAAATGTACTTTCTCAATGCATGTTCCTGGTCCTGTTGTGTACGATTCATACTTTTCTCTTCGTGATCTTTCTTCAAAATGTAATAACTTGATCTGCCTCTGAAATGATTTCCTTTTTGGATGACACCACCATTCCTTCTTATTTTTCCGAACATATCCTCCAAACACTTTTTATGACCCAATCAATTCCTAATAGATCAAATTATTCCTGCCATTTTGTCTGTTGAATATCCTATTTAACTCTGAGAAATTGGTTATTACAGTAGTGAAATGGATTGTAAATAAAGTTGGCTTTAAGATGGAGCAGTTCATGATTAGGTGTTCAACAAAACCATAAATGGGTAAATCAGAGTGAACAACAGGAATGGAACAAACACAAACACGTAATAATCTGTACATAATAAACATTGTGCTACTGTAATCTGTTTGCTAAAGTGATTTTTAAATCCAGGCTAAGCTTAAAGCAAACTAAAATAAACAATACTTAACTAGCCTCAAAAAAGCCAACAAACTATTTCTTTCTCTCAGGTACTGCCGAGATAGTTGTGAATGTTGACGATGATGGCGTCGTTTCACTCAATTTTGAGTGCTCTAACCTAAATGCTGACTCCAAATTTGTCTGGTCCAAGAACTACGTGGAAATGACAGAACCTGAACGCATGACCATGGAGACCAAGGGAAACAAGTAAGTATTTACGTGCTAATGAGTCTTCCTGCACTCAATAATTGTATCCCTTGAAACTCATCTAGGATAATCACAATGGCATATTAAAAAAAAAAAAAAATACTGTGAAAATAAATTCTTCATGCCTTGAAAAAGCTTAAATGTAACCATGCTTCATTTAGGCAGATCTATGCATATTAGGGGTGTAAGAAAATATTGATTCACGGGAATATCGTGATATTATGTTTGGCGATACTGTATCGGTTCTCAAAGAGACTATCGATATTTATTTGTTTGATTCTAAAAATCAGCATCCCTAAAAATAATGATAGGAAAAGCCCCGTCCCGCACGTTGATGGGATTGAATGATGATGACTGAATTAAAATTTTTGGCTGAATTATATCTCTTCAACTAGCTTGTTTACCTTCTGATTAATCATATTTTTAAATCTTTGAAACATATTATTTATGAAATGTAACAAGCAGTTTAATCACCTTTCTAGGGCTATAACAAAAAAAAAATAGATTAGCATGAAATCATTTTGTAGTAACTCGATATTTATCTGTAGGTCCAAAGCCATCTTTAATACGCCTTCAGAAGATGACCTGGGCATCTACTCTTGCTTCGTGACACACACTGATGGAGAGTCTGCCAGCTACACACTCTCCGAAGAAGGTAAGTTTACCTCCCTTTTTCATTTTTGTATGTTAAAATGTGCCAAGTTAACATTGTTGTTGATTGTGACATTTTCACTGTCCTGTTCCTAACAGCTCTAAAAGAACTCTTGAAGGTCAGCCATGACCACAAATTCCCCAGTGAGTACACATTATATAAGGTTTCACACTATCAGTGTTTGTTTAAAAAAAAACTATGTACTGTGCGCTCTACTACTTGCTCTATCCTGTGCACATTAGCATACTTTTAAGAGTACTTATTATGGAAATAATTAAAAATACGGTAAAAGAATAGAGTTAAGTGTGAATGGAAATGTAATGTTTTCGGACACTTACGTAATTGCATATCAATTGCAATTAAATGAAAATGTATTATAGTTTAAATTTATATTAAATGCAATTTGCTGAATTAGAGTGCCTTTTTGACCCACTTAAGTAGGACTTAAGTACACCTTTATATATAATTGAATTACTTCTATTGTTTTTGTAATATGGTTAAAATGTAATTCTGAATGTACTGACAAGCATTTATGGTAAACTAAAATATACTTCTGTTATTTCTATTGCAACTTGTAAGTCATATATTTAAATATATTTCTAATAATACATTTGCAATTTAGTACAGTTAAAATATAAGAGTATAGCTAAAATTGTAATCAAGTACTTCACATGTGCTTTAGTGTGTTAGTCAACATGACAAAAGATTATTAAAACATAATTATTTAAAATTTACTTTAAAGTCAACTTTTAGATTGACATTATTAAAAGTGTACTTAAGTGTGTTAAGGAATATAATCATGAAAGTGCTTAAAGACAGCACTCTCGTTTTTTAAATAAATACATTAAGATTTACACAACTAAGCACACTTATTTATCACAAGGATAGTTATATAAAAAATGTATTTAAAATAACAGTTTGATTACACAGTGCCACCCTTACACAGTGTCCTAAACAGTAAAGTTTTTGTTCTGCCCTATAAACGAAAGCAAATTACTGCATGGAGTGCTCATCAGAACATACAGTATGATTTTTAAAATACAGCTCTGTGATGTAGGAATTTTTTAAATGAGATAAATTTAAAATGTCACGTCATGTGACGCTTATTCATTGGTTAGGACAAAGTGATGGTTAGGTTACATTTGAAAGATGCATCGCTTGTCACTTTTATTGCGTCATGCCTGCTAAAGGCGCTGTTTCAATACAAAACAGAGCATAAGTATCCAGGTTTCCATTCCGTCATATGTCTCCAATACAATGAACATTATGCAGGACCGAATTCTTGTTTTGTTCTATTGTTCTGTTATTACACTTTCTATTATCCACTTTCATCCCTCTTCTTCAGTCATCCCTCTGAAAACAGAGCTGGCCGTGGAGCTGCTGGAGAAGGGAAAAGTTCGCTTCTGGTTGCAGGCTGAAAAAATCTCTGCCAATGGAAAAGTTGAATACGTGTTTAATGACAATATGATCTCCCAGGGAGAGGTGAGAGAGATTAAATATATTAGTCGTGTAATTCTTTGGAAACACTCATTTGGTTTGCTTCTGCATTAATAGTTTTTGTGTGTTGTAGAAATACAAGATGAACTTTGATAAAAATACTGGAATCATTGAGATGTTCATGGAGTCTCTGGGAAAAGAGGACGAGGGAACATTCACTTTCCAGCTTCAAGATGGCAAAGCCACTAACCAGTCCAGTCTAGTGCTAATTGGAGATGGTACTAATCTAAAAGTCCATATACACGTACATATATGTATCTCATTAATAGAGTTTGTACCTATGACGGCATCTCATTTCCTTCAGTGTTCAAGCAGTTACAAAAGGAATCCGAGTTCCAGAGAAAAGAATGGCATAGAAAGCAAGGTACGAGTATATTTACAGTACTGTATAAACACTGTAATATTTTTTTTTTAAAGAGCTTGTAAACAATGTGTTAAATGTTTCAAACAGTAATATAATGCATCATCACATGGCCTTGTTATTCCATGGATCCATGGAATGTACATATTATACTGTAAAAAGTACTAGTGGTATAGTATGGTCGCATGTCATTCCAGATACTGTGCACCCACTGTGTTTGTACATTATTCACTGCTGTTTCTGCACTGTAAGGTCCACACTTCGTGGAGTATCTCGGTTATGAAGTCACACCTGAGTGCTGTGTAAGACTGAAGTGCAAGGTGAGTCTTCTCTCTAGTAAAACACAACTGTAGTGCTGCCTGTTTCTTTATTTGTGACATATTAACATGTGATCTAGGTTGGTAATATGAAGAAAGACTCAGTGGCCCTGTGGTATAAGGATGGACGAGAGGTCAAGGTCAATGAGAAACTGGATTTCTCTGAAGGAGTATTAACTTTGGAGATCACCCAGGTGAGAAGGATTTTACGCATGCAGAGAAAATTATTTGGTGTAAAAACAGTTTTCACTTAGAAATTGTTTGCCAATTTTACAAGAAACGGCAAATAACTTGTTTAAATTGCATTAAATGTAAAATTTTGAAGTGCTGTAGTATTTTCTTGTAAAACGTACTCCAGTAATCTTAGTTTTACTTGCAACTTTGGAAAAAAAAATGTTTTTATAGTGGGTTACCTAGATATTACTCTTCATAAATTCACAAAATATGGTCAGCAACTTACACAAACATTTAGTTAATATGTATCTAGAAGTATTTATTTAATGATTCAATTTGAATATAAATTTGACTATACTGTATATCGGTTCCACAAGTTACAAGCATAATTTTATTAATTAACTCCTTTGTTGTTGTTCATTCATTGCAAAATATTTCTTATTCATTCTCTTGTTTTAGTTCAAATCAGGACAAAAAAATGATAAAAAATTATGTGCTCAATGATTTCTAAATTAAATACTTTTTTATGGAAATAAAAGTGATAAAAAAGGACAGATAACAAACAACAATGTACATGGCTTACCTAATTTGAATTAGTAAATGTAAAATTGTGACAAAGTAAATAATGTGGTTACAATATTGACATAAAACATACTAGAATTATATTAGGAAACTACTCTACCACTTTTAATGCTTCAATATGCAGACCTGTTTCATGTTTAATAATATAAAATATGGGATATTAATACAGTTGATTAATAATATTCTTGAGCAGCAAATCATATTAGAAAATGAAGACTGGAGTTATAATGCTGAATATTCAGCTTATTCATCATATGAATAAATAAGTGTTTAAAATGTGAATATATTTTAAATTGTAATAGTATTTTATAATATTACTGTTTTTACAGTATTTTTGATCTAATAAATGTAGCTTTGGTGAGAATAAGAGGCGTCTTTCAAAAAGATTAAAAACTTTTGAACGATAGAGTATATACAGTAGGGTTTTAACAATTTCCACAACTTTTAATTTTTACTTTTTTTTTACATTTTCTCTTACTTTCTTAACACATTATACAATATCTCTGTTTTGCTCATTGTCATTTCTGTTTGTGATTTGGTGAATAATTTTTATGACCTTTTTCTAACCCATAATATATTATCAGTTTGGCTTTTCAGTCCTTCTCTCCTATGATCATTTTAACTTAAGCAATATCTGTTTGCATGTATGTTTTTTTTTTTGTTTTTGTTTTTTGTACATCTGTCCTTATACTCTTTCAAGTTTACTTCTTGCTTGTTACATTATTTTCTTTCTGCTTTTGTCAGATTGTTGTGGCCTAGCATCCAGCGCAGGGGAATAGCCTGTGTTCCTGTAGAGTTAGATTAGAGATCGCACCTATTTTTTTTAAAGTCTGTGGATTGCACACATACTTAAATTGTTAGGTATGTAATTGTTTTAATGAATTTTGTTTGTGCATGTCAACGGCAGATTTCGAAAAAGGATGCTGGTATATATGAAGTAGTTCTGAAGGATGACAGAGGCAAAGACACCTCCACCCTCAACCTTACTGACCAAGGTAACAGCAATTTGCTTTAAAAGTACTAAAAGCTACTATTATTAAACTCTCCAAAAATCTAATTGTTATTAAAACAAAAAATCTCGCTATTAGTGAACAAAAACTATTTCTAAAACTAGGTCTTCTAAACATTAGATCGCTCACACCTAAGGCGGTTATTGTAAATGAAATGGTCACAGATAATAATTTCGATGTTCTGTGCCTTTCTGAAACCTGGCTTAAACCAAATGATTATTTCGGTCTAAATGAGTCTACTCCGCCAGGATACTGTTATAAGCATGAGCCCCGTCTGATCGGTCGTGGCGGCGGTGTTGCAACAATCTACAGAGATATCCTTAATGTTACTCAGAAAACTCGTCATAGGTTTAATTCGTTTTAAGTACTTGTGCTAAATGTTACGCGCTTAGATGTAAGAAAAAAATCCCTATTATCTCTAGCATTGGCTACCGTATATAGACCTCCAGGGCCTTACGCCGATTTCCTAAAAGAGTTTGCTGACTTTCTATCATATCTTTTGGTCAACGTCGATAAAGCATTAATTGTTGGAGATTTTAACATACACGTAGATAATTTAAATGATGCGTTAGGGGCTGCGTTTACAGATTTATTAAACTCCTTCGGGGTCAAGCAAAACGTCACCGGACCAACTCATCGTCTTAATCATAAACTCGATTTAATTATATCATATGGAACCGATCCAACCGATATAGATATCATTCCACAAAGTGATGATGTCACTGACCATTACATGGTAACTTGCATATTAAGTACTGCTGTAATATGTCATGCTGCGCCACGTTATCGACCAGGTAGAACAATTCTTCCATCCACCATAGATCATTTCTCAAATAGCTTATCTGATCTGTCTCAGCTGCTGCCTGAACCCAAACAAACAGATGAACTAGACGAACTAACTAGCACTATGAGCACCATTCTCTCTAGAACATTGGATATTGTTGCACCCATTAGATTAAAAAAGGTCAGAGAAAAAAGTATAGCACCATGGTACAATAATACTACGTATGTTTTAAAGAGAGAAACCCGTAATTTAGAGCGTAAATGGAAAAAAACTAATTTAGAGGTCTTTAGAATCGCGTGGAAAGACAGTATGTCACGTTATAAAAAGGCTATTAAAACGGCCAGGGCTGAGCACCTCAGCAAATTAATAGAAAACAACCGAAATAATCCAAGGTTTTTATTTAATACCGTGGCTAGACTAACAAATAAACAGACGTCGTCTGAACAAAATACCTCGTTACAGTTTAGTAGTAATGATTTCATGAACTTCTTCACCGAGAAAATTGAAAGCATCAGAATCAAAATCGTAAACGTTCAATCTTTACTCACGCCTTATAATTCAGCCGCAATTATCACCCCGCAAGAACAATTACAATGCTTTACAACCATAGAACAAAAATAGATTAAATAAACTTATCACTTCATCTAAAACAACAACGTGTTTATTAGATCCTATACCAACTGAACTACTGAAAGAAGTGTTACCTATAGTGGAAGAGCCTCTTCTCAATATTATTAACTCATCTTTATCTTTAGGTCATGTTCCAAGAACGTTCAAGCTGGCTGTTATAAAACCTCTTATTAAGAAACCACATTTAGATCCAAATAACCTAGCAAATTACAGAATCATTTCGAATCTTCCATTTATATCAAAAATATTAGAAAAAGTTGTGTCCAGTCAACTCGGCTCTTTCTTGCAAGAAAACGACATCTATGAAAAGTTTCAGTCTGGATTCAGGCCACATCATAGCACTGAAACTGCGCTTGTTAGAATCACAAATGATTTACTTTTAGCTTCGGACCAAGGGTGTATCTCAGTACTAGTTTTACTTGATCTTAGTGCTGCGTTCGACAATATAGATCACACAATACTCTTAGATCGACTACAAAATTACACTGGTGTTCAAGGACAAGCACTAAGCTGGTTCAGGTCATACTTATCTGACCGCTACCATTTCGTCTACTTAAATGGAGAAAAATCGATCATAACTTCGGCAAACTATGGAGTGCCGCAGGGATCTGTGTTAGGCCCTTTATTATTCTCAATATATATGCTGCCACTTGGTAATATTCTAAGGAAACATGGAATTAGTTTCCATTGTTATACTGATGACACTCAAATATATATTTCATCACGGCCAGATGAATACGCTAAATTATCCAAATTGACAGATTGTGTTAAAGATATAAAAGATTGGATGACGCGTAATTTTCTTTTATTAAATCCAGACAAGACAGAGGTAATACTTATCGGTTGTAAAAACCGTCCACAAAACCTTTCACAGCACGACTTTAACATAGTAGGATGCCCTGTTACTTTATCCGCTACAGTAAAAGACCTAGGTGTTACATTAGACTGCAACTTGTCTTTTGAAAAGCATATTTCATATGTTACAAAAACAGCCTTTTTCCACCTTAGAAACATTGCTAAGCTACGTAATATGCTATCAGTCTCTGATGCAGAAAAGTTAGTTCATGCATTCATGACCTCGAGACTAGATTACTGTAATGCTTTATTAGCTGGTTGTCCTGCATCTTCAATAAACAAGCTACAGTTAGTCCAAAATGCAGCCGCTAGAGTTCTTACTAGATCAAGAAAATATGATCATATAACACCGATTTTATCATCACTTCATTGGTTACCTATAAAGTTCCGTATTAATTACAAGGTATTGCTTTTGACTTATAAAGCTCTAAATGGTTTAGCTCCAGTCTATTTAACGGATCTTCTGTCGCCTTACAATCCATCGCGCTCTTTAAGATCACTAAATTCGAGGCTTCTGGTCATTCCTAGGATATCCAGATCCACCAAAGGAGGGAGAGCATTTTCACATTTAGCTCCGAAGCTCTGGAATAGCCTTCCTGATATTGTTCGTTGCTCAGACTCGCTCTCCCAGTTTAAAACTAGACTGAAGACGCATCTATTTAGCCAGGCATTCATATAAATTTTTTATCTTACAGTAACTGTAAATTCGGCCTCTAGTTCATAAACGCCAGAGGAGAACTGGCCCCCGACTGAGCCTGGGTTCTCCCAAGGTTTTTTTTTCTCCATTGGGTCATCTGATGGTGTGTTAGGACACCTTTAGGTCACTGGATGGAGTTTTTCGGTTCCTTGCCACTGTTGCCTTTGGCTTGCTCAGTTGGGGATATTCAAATTAATTAACCAATCATACCATTGATCAGCTCTACCAAACTTGGATGTCTTTTTTTCCAGTAATAAACAAACATTGTTAAGTTGTTTTGATTGATACTGTGAAGCAGCTTTGATACAATCTGTATTGTGAAAAGCGCTATATAAATATATTTGACTTGACTTGACTTGACTCCAGAATAACTTTATGCACTTTATTTTAAGGTGCCTTTTGCAAATATGCATAATTTACTGATGATATTACTATAGTAAGATGTGAAACATAGACGCGGTAAAATAAAGTGTTACCAAACATTTTATCCTAATTAAATCCATATCCCAGATTTTCACAGATTTCCCCCCACAATTGGTGTGGAAAATGTGAAGAAACTTATTTCTTCCTGATTTGATCTGTATGTTAAAGATGCTAATAATACTTGATCTTTTGTAAATAAATGTCTAACTTCTGTTTTCCAGGATTCAAAGACATGATGAATCAGGTTTTCAGTGTTATCGGTAAGATTTACAACCTAATTTTCAAGTGTAAATGATTTTTATGAGGACATAGTAAACATAATTGAAAATGTCTTCTTAATGTCCACATTTAAACATGTAGATTTAGCAATGCAGATGTTAACTTTCATTTTGTCCAGCAAACTCTTCCACTCAACTGAAGATCCAGAGCACAGAGGAGGGAATCAGGCTCTACTCCTTCGTCAACTACTACAACGACGAGCTGCACGTCACCTGGCATCACAAGTAAGAACATCTCATCAAGCAATGTTATTGTAATTACTGTATATTATATATGCTTTGTGACTGAAGTTTTGTGGAGGCTTTTATGGATTTGTAAAAGAAGTTTAAATTCAACATTAGTATGTTGGCTTTACCTTCTCAGCTTGTGGTCACTTGTAGTTGGAGACAGAGTATAGTTTTTACTGTGTGCGTGTGTACGTATGATTTATTAAAGGGATGCTGCGATCGCCTTCACGGAGCGCATTAAGAGTGGTGTGGTGGGTGAGCAGCTGTGGCTGCAGATCTCTGAGCCCACCGACAAAGATAAAGGCAAATATGCCATTGAGTTCTTCGATGGGAAAGGAGGTTTGCGCAGAACTGTGGAACTGGCTGGACAAGGTGAGGAAACACATGCTCATACACACACACCATATAGTAGCTCTGTGCCAAAAACTAGTCACATGCTTTGCTGTCTAATAGGGGTGGGTGATATGGCAAAAAATATCATATCACAATTTTCTGAACATCTATAAGAAGTAGGCTTTTTAGAATTAAATTTAGATTTCTAAAAGATTAAAAAGTAGTAGTAGGTAGAATCTATCAATTATGAATAATTCACTGCCATTATGAGAATAACATGTAATAATGCAATCAATAGAAAGTAACTGTGGTCTGATTTTAAAATTTAATATAATTACAGGTACTTCATTCTGGTCATCTGATTACGTCATCCAGATTACATTTAATCAGTTACTACCCAGCACTGTGTATTAAAGGGTTAGTTCACCCAAAAATGATAATTAAGTCATTAATTACTCACCCCCATGCTGTACCAACCCCGTAAGACCTTCGTTCGTCTTCGGAACACAAATGAAGATATTTATGATCAAATGTGACAGCTGGATCACTCCTCCATAGGCTGCCTGCGTCGTGGAAATCTCTTGAAGTCTCGTTTCAGGCCTACAAGGAAGAAAAGGAATAGTCGAATAAAGTCGTTATTTTTGTTTTATTTCCGCACAAAAAGTATTCTCGTCGCTTGATAAACTTATAGTTGAGCCACTGTTGTCACATGGAATATTTAAACATTTTCTTCATTGACTTTCTGGGCCGTCAAGTTTCATTCCCTTAGGGAGCCTATGTAGCAGTCATGAACCTCTCAGATTTAATCAAAAATATCTTCATTTGTGTTCCGAAGACGAACAAAGGTCTTACGGGGTTGGTACAGCATGGGGGTGAGTAATTAATGACTTAATTATCATTTTTTGGGTGAACTAACCCTTTAATAATCTTTTGTGGTGCTTATTTTGATGTTGATTAACATATTAAAGCACATGTAAAGTACTTGATTATAATTTTAACTATAGTGTGTTATTTGATATTACATTACAGTTAATATATTTTAAATGTACTAAATTTGCAAATGTATCATTACAAATGTGTAATAACAAATATGTTGAAAACCATAAATGAAACTTGAATGTCATGTATTTGTTTTGAAGCATTTATGGTATTAGTTTACCATAAAAGCTTGTCAGTACATTTGGCAGTACACTTTAACCATTTTTCAGAGACAATAAAAGTAATAGTAAAATTGCATATAAAGATGTACTAAAGTCCTACTTAAGTCTAAGTTCAACTAATTGCATTTCATATAAATTTAAACTAATCCAATTAAGCGTGCGAAAACTACATTTAGCATATTTCTGTTACAATTACTTTTTTTTATTAAAGTATGCTAAAGTGTACTTCTTTTTCACAAGATTCAGTCTATTTTTCTGTAACACTGTTCACAATAAATGTTGCAAACAGCAGATTTAAAGCAAACTGTACTCTCAAGATGTCCCAAAACAAGGGAACTGGGTATTAACACACACTGGATACATGCGAGATAAATATCAGATGGAACAACAAAATATTCCAAGGCACTCACGTGGTTAAACGTAAAAAGGTATTAGTCATTAAAACAATTAAAAGTGTTGATCAACGTGTTTCGGCTTGACACAGCTTTCTTCAGGATGCACCTGAAGGTCTCAAGATGCTATTTGCCATCAACCATGATTCATTTATGAAGTGTGCAAAAGTGTCCGATTAGTTGTAGCTCCAATGAGGAATAAAACAAATTTTATAATAAATAATGATGTATATACATTACATTTTTATCTTTTCAGCATTTGACGATGCATATGCTGAATTTCAAAGACTCAAGTAAGTGCCTTTAAGCTGAAAATAGTTTGTGATAGATAATGTTCAGCTTGACTGACTGAATAACTAAATTGAATAACTACAAATATTTTCCTTTTCCATCTTTAATTTTTTTCCTTAGGGCTGCAGCTGTCGCAGAAAGAAGTGAGTAGATGAATGCAGAAATACATGCTTGTTTAACACATCAATTTAACTGTATCTTTTGAAAGGTGGTGTGAGTGTAGCGGATATTTGTAATCTGTGTGTTTTCCTCAGATCGTGCTCGTGTGGCAGGTGGTCTGCCTGATGTTGTGACCATCCAAGAGGGCAAGGTACTGTACACGGTTCTCCACACGGTTTGAAAATAACATTTCTGCACAGCTCCACAGATAATTTCCCCACAAAAACAACAGCAACAACAAAGAAAACGTTCTGTTTTCCCTTCTCTCTCATAGGCTTTGAACTTGACCTGCAATATCTCAGGTGACCCTGTACCAGAGGTCACTTGGCTGAAGAATGAACGTGAGATGGTTTCGGACGATCACTACATTCTGAAGTTTGAGTCAGGCAAGTTTGCCAGTTTCACCATCACCAGCGTCAATACGGCTGACTCTGGAAAATACAGCATCCTGGTAAAGAACAAGTACGGTACGGAGAGCGGCGATTTCACCGTAAGTGTCTTCATCCCAGACGAGGAACGCGGCAAGAAAAAATAAAGAAAATCTCAAAACAAAATCAATAAGATTAATGAAAGATTTGAAAGGATTCTGAAAGATTTATAACAAGTTTTGACAATAATGCCCTATTATATTAAATATCTCAAGGTACACTATCAGTCAAATGTTTGGAATATTCCGATTTTTTAATGTTTTTGATATAAGTCTCTTCTGCTCACCAAGGCTGCATTTACTTGATCAAAGCATACAGTAAAAACAGTAATATTTTTAAATATTATTACAAATTTAAAGAAACTATATCAATGTATTTTATAAAAAGTAATTTATTCCTGTGATGCAAAGCTGAATTTTCAGCATCATTATTCCAGTCTTCAGTGTCACATGATCCCTCACAAATCATTCTTATATAAAATAATTTTTACTGTATTTTGATCAGACAATGCTCAAAAATATTTGTAAAAAATCTAAATTCTAAACTTTTTACTGTTCTATATCCTTAGTGGAGTGTACAAAATGGTGCTAATATCTTGGTTGCAGATTCAAAAGTGTTAGTCCAAGTTTTAATCCACCAGTACCCACATTTACAATAGTGCTCTAATTGGAAACAAACTGTTTTAACCAATATTTTTCTGTATAGATCCAGCTTTATAATAATTCTCAACCTGTATTATTTACTTGACCATTTTCTCCATTGTGGTGTTAGTAAAATAGTTTAAAGCCCAGATTTGAAAATGAATGCCGTTTTGACTGCAGATTGTATTGTGAGTGGCTTTCCATATGTAGTTTTACTGTAAGAAGAAACAGATGCACTGATGCGCATAAAAGATCAACAGTTTTGAATTGAGGGACAAATAGATGCTCTGTCTTTGTACAGTTTATCATTATTCTGTCCTGAAAAGCAGGGGCTTAGATTCACAAAAAAACACTAAATAGTTCACATTACAATGCATGCTGTAAAGACAACTTTAAATGTTGTTTAAATTAATCAATGGCACTGCTACAAGGTTTCTATGGATACTTCACACTGCTAATAAATCACTGCACGTATGATCCCATTGTGCATAGCAGTTATGACTTCACCTCCTGTTTTACCTCACAGATAATGATCTGACTTTCTGTGTTATTTCCAATAAACGGAGCACATATTCTCTCAACTCCCTCTCTGTGTGGTTTCAGTGTGTCCCTTGTTTCTTCTCCACACTGTCCTCGTCTTTCACATCCCTCCTTCCTGAATCCTGCATCTGAGATGCTGATATTGTCTCGTCGTCTGAACACCTGGACCAACCTAAACACGGTCACTAACTTTGCCCTCAACTGCAGACCTAACCTGCCCACTCTCACAGAAACTGAGTTCACAAATACTGTTTTTGTTTTCATAGCCTAATAGAAATGTTCAGAATAAATTTGAGGGTAAATAACTACTTTGTAGAACAGCATAGGAACAATACTACATGTAACATGCTCATAACATTAGTTTTTATTAACATTCAAGTGGATATTGTGCAAAACTTTTTTAGTGCATTGAAAAAAAAAACATACATCTTATTTTAAATAATTTATGCCACAACTAAAGTCAAGTCACCTTCATTTATATAGCACTTTTAACAATATAGATTGCTTCAAAGCAGCTTTACAGTGAGTGATAATACGAAATTACAGTAACAGAGATTTTTTGGGCTTTACAACAGCTACAGAATAAAGTTATTGTCCAGCTAAAGTTAGTTTTGATAGATTGATTCACTTCCGTTGCAAAGAGTTAATTAGTTATTAACTTAGGGGCCGCTAACACGACACTGTTCTAACAGAAAACACTCGACGCGTTCCGGCCCGCTCATCCGCACAAAACAGTGCCTGGTGGCTCGAGAACTCAAACCCTGAAATAGATTTCAAGGTGCAAGCCTTAAAAAATTTGAGAAAAAAAAAAGGTTATCTCTGTGCAAACCTCAGAAATGCAAACCCACGAAGATGGTGTGCACATAGGTATGTGCTTTTGAATATAAAATATGTGCGCAGGCGTGTAGTCCTTCTTTACAAACCAACCCTCCACAAACTACTTGTCTGGCCTTAAAAAGTTATAATAAAGAATTATTTATCGGAATTATCCCGACAACGTTTTAGCAATGCAGAGGGTAAAGGGAAGGGAAGGAGGCCTTCACAGGGGAGAGACTAGTTGACACTTCAGCGCTGCGTTGTCGTCGTGTCCAGGCGCAGGTCCTTCATCAGATCTGGATACGGCCTGGATCCGGCAGAGTGCAGTAAACCTCGGGATAAACAGAGAGGCTAATATTAGCGTAGACGCCATCCTTCTTATGATGTAACAAGTACATCAGGATTAATGGGAAGTGTTCCCGGTTGCGGCTGACCTAATCTATGCAGCCTAACATTGAATTATAGAAGTCTATAGTGTGTTATGTGTATGCTAGGTCAAAGAGATGTGTTTGTAGTCTAGATTTGAACTGACAGAGTGTGTCTGCTTCCCGGACAATTTTAGGAAGACTGTTCCAAAGTTTTTGCTCTAAATAGGAAAAGGATCTACCGCCAGCAGTCGATTTTGATAATCTAGCTATTATCAACTGGCTGGAATTTTGAGATCACAATAGAAGTGAAGGACTATAATGCGTTAAGAGCTCGCTCAAGTACTGGGGAGCTAAACCATTTAGTGTTTTGTAAGTAATCAGCAATATTTTAAAATGTATACGATGTTTAATAGGGAGCCAATGCAGTTTTGACAGAACCGGGCTGATATGGTTCTGCTGCGTTTTGGACCAGCTGTATTTTGTTTATTAAGCGTGCAGGGCAACCACCCTGTAGAGCATTACAATAATCTAGCCTTGATGTCATGAACACATGAACTAATTGTTCCACATTTGTCATTGAGAGCCTAATGACGTAATTTAGATATATTTTTAAGATGGAAAAATGCGGTTTTACAGATACTAGACACGTGACTTTCAAATGAAAGATTGGTATCAAAGAGCACACCCAGGTTCCTAACCGACGACAAAGACTTGACAGAGCAGCCATCAAGTGTTAGACAGTATTCTAGGTTATTACGTGAGGAATTTTTTTTTACAATAATTAGAATCTCTGGTTTTTTTTTTCAAAATTAAGTATTAGGACATTACTAGTCAATCCAGTTTTTTATATCAGCTATGCATTCCATTAATTTTGTGAATTTCGTCAGGGCGTGAAGAAATACTGTATAGAGCTGAGTATCATCAGCATAACAGTGAAAACTAATGCCATGCTTCCTAATGATGTCTCGTAAGGGTAGCATGTACATAGTGAACAGCAACGGTCCTAGCACTGAGCCTTGTGGTACGCCATACAACTTTTGATCGATAAGACATCTCTTAATTTACTGCTACAAACTAATAACGGTCAGATAAGTATGATTTAAACCATGCTAATGCAATGCCACTAATGCCAACATAATCTTCGAGTCTATTTAAAAGATTGTTGTGGTCAATACTATCCAATGCAGCACTAAGATCGAGTAACACTAATAGAGAGATACAACTACGATCAGATGATAAGAGCAAATCATTTGTGACTCTAATGAGAGCTGTCTCAGTACTATGGTACGGTCTAAATCCTGACTGGAAATCCTTGCAGATACCATTTATTTTTAAAAAGGAACATAGTTGTCAGGATAATGCCTTTTCTAGTATCTTTGACAGAAAAGGCAGATTCGAGATCAGCCTGTAATTGACTAATTCTGTAGGATCAAGTTGCGTTTTTTAACAAGCAGTTTAATCATAGCCAGCTTAAAAGTTTTTGGTATGTATCCTAATGACAAAGATGAATTAATGATATTAAGAAGAGGATCGAATGACCGCTGAAAGCATCTCTTAAATAGCTTAGTCGGTATAGGGTCTAACATACACGTTGTCGATTTAGATGATTTAACAAGTTTAGAAAAATCTTTCCTCTCCTATAGCAATAAATGAATAAATTTTTTCCTCAAGGGAGACTACAATGCACTGTCTAATGCGATCCTGTAGTAGACGGTTGCATAGTTATAATTTTCTCCCTGATATTATCAATCTTGTAATTAAAGAAGTTAATGAAGTCATTACTGCTGTGCTACTTGGAAACGTCTGGGGTTGAAGCTTTATTTTTCGTTAATTTAGCCACTGTTTCAAATAAATACCCGGGGTGGGGGTGGGGTGGGGGGGTTGTTCTAATAGAGTGCCGAAGTGATGACGTCACTTTGTAGGACAACTCGGAAGCTAGCGGCGCATGGGTTCCCTCGATCGAAAAGCTATGCATTTTCCCCATAGACTTTTGGAAAATCGCAAAAAATAAGATCTGTTTTTAACAAAGAGATGTGACCCTTACACGTTTTGTCTATCAAGATAATCTTTACAAGTTAATCCAAAATTTATACATTTTGAAGCCTATATAAAGTTTTTAAAAAACACAAGCAGACACAATAAAGTTTAAAAAACCACAAGCAGGTTATAACTGTGTGTTCTATGTCATAGATCAAAACGTGAAAATATTTAGAGGCTTTGTTCACCACAGACCTTATTTCAGGCGATTTAGCAAAAACCCATTCAAAAATCCCATAGACTTTAGAGCGAGGGAACCGGGAGTGCTAAAATGCTAACTCACTTCCGCGTTTTGGCCTACAGAGTGACGTCGTAACTTCGGCACTCTATAGGGTTGAAAAATAAGCAGATCTAGCAGTTTTTCTCTGTATGCAATCGTGCTCTCTTTCCATGAAATGCGAAAAAACTCTCCATTTTTCTGGCTTTTCTCTTAAGGGCCTGAGTGTGCTCGTTGTACCATGGTGTTGGACTATTTTCTTTAATCTCCTTTAAGCGCAATGGAGCAACTGTGTCTAAAGTGCTGGAAAAGAGAGAGTCAAAAGTTTCTGTCGCAATATTGAGTGCTTCTAAGCTATCTGGGATGCTGAGGAGATGAAACTGATCAGGAATATTATTAATAAAGCAATCTTTAGTGGCAGAAGTGATAGGTCTAACATATTTGTAACACGGAGTCGGCTTTGCAACCTTGGCTAGATGGAGTATATATGAGACTAGATAATGATCTGAGATGTCATCGCTCTGCTGTAGAATGTCAACGGTATCAACATTGATTCCATTTGATAATAATAGATCTAGAGTATGAAAGTATGAAAACTTTGGAATACACTACATGACTTTTCAAATCTGAACAGATTTTGAAACACTAGGCATCACACTAAACTTTGTAGATGGTTAAAGCGAAAATCATCATACACTACACTAAACAACTGATCACACACTACCTTACTTTCAAGTTCTTCCCAACTTCCCAGCAACAAACTTATTTGAGGCTTATAAATAAGCCTTAGAAAACAAAAACATTACTGATGTGCATCTTGAGACAAAACAATGGAACTGACATATTTTAAGATATGCCAGTGCAAGTTGCTTTCAGTTAAAATACCTGACCAAACACATGCATTTTAGTCTGAGACTAAGTTTAAGCCTTATCTGGGAAGCCGGGCAATTGTTTACTAATGTGAAAATGTAAATAATTTGCAACTAACACTATAGTTTATTGGTTCGGTTACATATTCACACAATTGTCAATAACAGTGATTGACACTTTTTCATAAAAACACAGAAGTAGAGTTAGATTTGCAATAATGTAACTAATTTTCTCAACTTTTTATATTTATGTAAACTTGGTAAGTGATATTATTTAGATCACACACATACATGTATACTAGGTCTTCACTACCTCAAAATAGTTAACACTTTCATGGTAATGTGGATTGATCATTTATAGTATTTAATCAAGAAATCATGATTGATTGCATATGTACATCCGTGTAATTTGTGCCTCTTGCTCTTGCCAGTTGAATGCGATTGAAAACATGGGTGATTATGGTGTGATGTCATATCTGGCTGATGCAGATGGAAACGTGATTATTGGACCTGGGACTCCTGTGCCCACTTGTCATTCAACAAAGCCTTCATCCAGATCAATTCCCACAACACCCACCCCTGTCACTCCAACTCAAACACCAACCCCAGCTAATCCAACCCCCCAAAATAAAACTACAGATACCCCTGAAAATCAAACCCCAAATATGCCAACTCCATCAACCCCACCAACTCAAATCCCAGAAAATCAATCCCCAGGTACCCAAACCCCTGAAAATCAAACCTCAGATACCCCTATTCTCCAACACCCAGCTAATCTGACTTCCTCAATCTCAAATACATCCACTCCTCAACCCTTTACTCCCACACCAAGTGAGAAATCTGCAAATATATCAATGGACGATAAGACGATAACAGCAATGCTGAAAGGTGAGAAAAGGTGCAGAAATGCAGAAATACACAGACATAAACCTATTACATGCATCCTGACAAACAAAATATGTGGCTCTGTGTGTGAAAGTGAGTGTTTGTTGGGGCAGGTGTAATTTACTGGTTTTGTTTCATACAGACTCTGTGTCTAAAGCAGATAATACCACTTTTACAGAGGCGGTTGAACCCATACATCACACTGACCATGATGATGTACACGTTTCTACAACTGCACCGGAAACCACATCTTCATCCGAACCGGAACCCAACCCAGAGGAAACTACAGCAGCTCTTGAAACTGCAAATGAGGATTGAAATGTGTGTGAAATGAAAGATGATTAAAAATGCATGAGGACACGGTTTAACTGTATTTGTGTTGTAGCACTTGGTATAGGGATAGTAACTATGTTAGTCAGTGTTAGAGGTTTATTTGATGAGAACTATCTGTTCATCGGGGCTTTACGGAGCCCTTAAAGGGACATAGTGATGGTAAAAAAAAATTAGATGGGAGAAAAAAATATATATTTCAATGCTTTTGCATTGTCTCAGAACTTTTGTGTTCCCAACAAACTTTGGATTTGCTCTTAAACCTTTTGGGATGGAAATATGAAAGGGAAAACTTTGCTTACTTGCAAGTAAAACGCAAAGTTTCTTGTTAGAACGCAATCGTTTTACGAAGGAACGCAAAGTTTCTCGGGAAACACAATAGTTTTGTGAAAGAAAGCAAAGTTCCCTTTCGAAGTGAAACTTCTTCGCTGCGTCTGCTAAAGATACTCTGGGGAACACCATCAACGTAACCAGTGTGAAGCACAAGTGACAAACACTGATGACAGTCCATGACATCACAAGCGGAGCATACGCAAGTATAGAAGGCCGCCTGTAATACACATTATTAGGGTTTTTTTGTCTTCAAGAACTGTTTGTTTGTGTAGTGAGTGGTGAAGGCGAATGAAACAATGGAACCAAGCAATGCTTCAGGAAGTGTGTGCCTCTATGTACTAGGTTTCTGGGAGTGATGCACGTTCAGCACTCGAGAGCACCGCACACTCTTGGCCCTCTTCTCGAGGAATCAGGAACATGCGCCTCATGGTTCTGGCCCTGCTCTCGCTGAGACACAACGAAGGCTAAAGTCACAGGGTTCACAGGTCAAGCTGGCAGAATATGAGAGAGGGATTGATGAGGGATTCCTCTGTAATGGGCTCGAGTGATCACTTGGATCAGGATTAACTGTTTTTGCTGTCCTCTGATCCAGCAGAGACCATGCTGCTGGGTAACAATAAGTTTGGACAATGCTAGCATTTATCCTGCTCTCGTTGCTTCCTTTTTTCATACGGAAGTGAAATAGTATTGGTTATCCCCTTTTTATAACAGTGGCTATTATGAAGGTTGTGAGACATATCTCCCCTTTGTTTTCCCTAAGTTCTATAAATGATGGACTTTTATCGATCCAGGAGATGTTTACGTGCAGGGTGTGATTGCTCTCTCCTGCAGGTTCCCTAGATGGCAAGAATTTTGGGGATTTATACTATGCTGTTATTACATTTGCAAATGATCATAAATCATTTGATCATTGATCATTTGATCATTTAAAATGAGGGTTGCAATCTCCCCCTGGATGTAGTGGTATTACCAAAGGTCAAGTTGATATTCTCCCTTTGGTTGGTTCTCCCTAAGAGCGTTATCTATATAGGAGAAGCTGACACAGCTTAGCCATTATTCTTAGAGCTCTGCTCTCGGGGGCTTATAAACCTATTCCTGTTCCGTGAGGGAGGGAGGAAGGTTGTAAAGGCCGGGACTCCCCTTGCTATTGAACAGGGGTGCCTGATCCTGTTCCTGGAGATCTACCTACCTGCAAATTTCAGTTCCAACCTTGCTCTAACACATCTGTCTGTAATTATCAAGTGTTTCTGAAGATCTTAATTTGTGGGTTCATGTGTGTTTCATCAGGGTTGGAGCTAAACTTTGCAGGATGGTAGATCTCCAGGGAACAGGATTGGGCACCCCGGCAATAGAGCATATAATCTTGGGTATCATGTCCTACTATTATGGCGCTTTTCCACTACACAGTACCAGCTCGACTCGACTCGACTCGACTCGACTCGGCTCGGCTTGGCTCGCCTTTGTTTGGTTTTCCACTGTGTAAAAGTTGTACCTGTACTTGCTTTCGGGTACTTTTTTTGTATCACCTCCGGCGAGGTTCTGAGCGAGCTAAGGCGAGCTAAGGTGATACTAAAATGTCACGTGAAAACAATGCTGACTGCTGATTGGTCAGAGTGAATCGTCACCATTCACTGCACGCACACCCTGCATCATTACACGCGCCAGATGGAGTATCCAGAATAACCCCGCCATTTTTAAATAGTTTGGCCAGAGATAGTTACTAAACTTACTACTATTATTATGGCAACTCGGAAGAATACGCCGTGGTCAAACGAGGAGGTGCAGACTTTCCTTTGTTTGGTTGCCGAAGAGAGCATCCAGCGAGAGCTTGACAGGGCAACGAGGAACGAAAGGCGTCGCTATGACGACCGGGTACTATTTGTGGCGGTACTGTCTGCAATGGAAAACGGAGCGAAAAGCGAGCTGAGTCGAGCCGAGCTGAGGCGAGCCGAGTCGAGTCGAGCTGGTACTGGTAATGGAAAAGTGCCATTAGAAGATATTGGCCTAGGGTGTAATGCACTCTTTTAAGTATCTGTAAAGTCAATCATGCTATGCTGCTCACTATGTTTGTGCATATTCACAGTTTAGTGAGGCAAGTATTCACCCAGCATGGCTTATTAATGGGTATTGATTTCCCCATAGTGTCTTTAGCAGATGCGGAATTGAAGTTCCATATTTCGACAGGGAATGTCTAGGTTACACATTTAATCCTGGTTCCCTAGGAAGAGGAACAAGACTCTGTTACTCATTGCCATGGATAGGGCTTGCCTGCAAGTCTCCTTCAGACGAAAGAGTTGATGACATGTATTAAAGGCACCCTTTTATACTTACAGGTGCTCAACTTGTGACGTCATGGACAGCCAATAAATTGGCATGTTTGTTGCTCATGCTTCAAACACTGGTCATGCTGATGGCGTTTCCTATTGCGTCTTTAGCAGACATGGCATCTCCTTCCCTTTCTTAGGGAACCAGGGTTACATATGTAACCTAGACGTTTCTCTGGTGATTGTAATTGTGTTGCGAAAGAACGCAAAGTTTCTCGGGCAAATGCTAAACTTTTGCAAGAAAACGCAAAGTTTCTTGGGGAATGCAATTATTTTTTGAGCAAATGGCAAGTTTCTCTAAGGAATGCAATACTTTTGCTAGAAAAGGCAAAGTTTCTAGGGGGAACAATAATTTAGCTAGAGAAGGTAAAGTTTCTAGGGGGAATACAATCATTTTGCGAGAGAAGGCAAAGTTTCTAGGGGAAACAATAATTTTGCGAGAGAAGGCAAAGTTTCTTGGGGGAACAATCAGTTTTGCGAGAGAAAGTTTCTTGGTGGAACAACTATTTTTTGCGAGAGAAGGCAAAGTTCAGGAGGAAAGTTTCTCATGTTTTTTTTTGTCATCACCATACTAGTGGCATCATAATGCTTTGATGTCAACATGAAATAAAAATTGAGACTTTTTTCACTTTTAATACATATCCCTGGCCTTATTATGCACAAAATAACATTATTCCAAAAGTTAAGTTAAGTTATTAATGTAACACCTACTTTTCATTATACCATCCACCCAGTGAAAGTGTTATTTCCTCTAGGTCTGTTGCTAAAAACACTTAAAAAGAGTGCACTGTTTAGTTTGCAGTAAATATTCCTTAATGTTTATTCATTTAGCCAATGATTTAGCCAGCAGCTTGCAAAATAAAACAAGCAGAATCAATTATAAGGGAGACGCAGTGGTGGTGAGAGTATCCAAAAACTGTAGCCTACTCAAGTAAAAGTACAAATACTTATAGAAATATTTACTCAAAGTAAAAGTAAAAGTAATCATCTTAATAGTTACTTGAGTAAGAGTAAAAAGTATCCAGTGAAAAAACTACTCAAGTTACTTCGGATCATGTGCCTATATATATACACTCTAAAAAATGCTTGGTTGTTTCAACCCAAATTTGGGTCAAATATGGACAAACCCAAATGTTGGGTTAAAAATGTAATTAAAAAAATTACAGTTGAAAGTGAAAGTTGAAGTTGGGTTAAAATTTTAAATTACATTTTTAACCCAACATTTGGGTTTGTCCATATTTGACCCAAATTTGGGTTGAAACAAACAACCCAGCATTTTTTAGAGTGTGTATATATATGTGTGTGTGTGTGTGTGTGTATATATATATATATATATGTGTGTGTGTGTATATAACATGATCTTATTAAGATATTTTTAATTTAAATGACTATTATAATCATAATTAGATAGGCAACAAAAACAGAAGAGACAATCATTATTTCTACCATCTGTAGCCCGAAAAAAAACATTTCATGTCCTTTGGTTTGTATAATAGTAACTTATACAACTACATTTGGATTATTAGAAAACGTCGAAATAAAGTGACTCTGCAGAGTTTTGAATTCAAAGGCAGGGAACCATTGACACAAAAAAGAGTTAAAACTCTTCACATGTGCTCGCGCTCATGACCGCTACTGAACACAAACAACGATCAAATGCACATCGACGGATCTTCTTCTGTCTGTTTTTCAAAATGTAATCAGATGTATATTTCTGCAAGCATGTTTAAACTGGTTAACTGTGTCTAAGGCAGGCAAAGGCATTTCTCAAGTCGAGTTCGCACGCCACTGTGCAATACACACACATTACCGCGGGATGGAGGGTGTTCATTTCATAAACTTTGGACAAGCTTATTTAATGAAAATCTATAAATTAATGTATTTGTCCAAAAAACGGATAATGTCATACTTTGTAGTAGTGCTCTATCGTTGTGCAATAATCTGTTTGGTTGTAAAATGTATTACCTGATTGAAATTAAATCGAATGTTCTTCCTGTTACGACTCCGAGTCGAGTGTGAACAAAGTTCAACTTCACACTAATAACAAAATAACAAAGTTTTAATCTTATTTTCTGAACTTAAATATGAACACTTTAGTAGCCTACAGGGTGGGCTTTTTTTTTCTTTTTCTTTTTTGTGGTTCTTTGCACTTCTTAAGGAAAGTGAGTTGAACGGGTGTAACTACTCTTTGGTTCATTCACTTATTTTCTTTCTTTCGTTATATTGTTCGTTGTTTATGTCATTGTCATTAATATCTTTTAACGCCAGAGGGCTCAGGGATAGTGTCAAACGGAAAGCTCTTTTTTGTTTGCTAAAAAACATAGGCCTAAGTCAGATTTTAGTTTCCTTCAGGAGTGTCATTCTACTAAAGATGATTACAAATGGCGGAAATCTCAGTGGGGTAATGATGATATTTGGAGTTCACATGGCACAGAACACTCTGCTGGAGTAAGCATTTTGAGAAATTTGATGGGGATATATTAGGATCAGATTCAGATAGTTTGGGCCACTTTCATTTATTAGGGATTTCACTTAACCAACAAACAATAATTCTGGGAAATATATATGGGTACAATACTTTTCCGGATAATAAAATTTTCTTTGACAAGTTAGATGAGAAACTCACACCTTGGTCGAATAAATTCCCTAATGCTTTTTTCATACTAGGAGGAGACTTTAATATATCAATTAATAATTATTTGGATAGATATCCGCCAAAGGGGACTGCGTGTCTTACCCCTGCACTGTTAGGACTAATTAATAAGTTTGAATTGGTGGACATTTGGAGAGAAAGATACCCTAACAATTTGGAGTTTACCTGGGCCAACAAGAATGGGTCAAGGCGATCTCGAATTGATTATTGGCTTACATCAAAATGTATGTCCAATTTTGGCATTCAATATACCCCTTTGAATGACCATAAAACTATCTTTATTAATGCCCCTTTATTATGCACCAGGCCAAAGCATAGCCTTTTTGTGGAAACTTAACAGTTCACTCTTAGAATTACCAGATGTATATACAATTAAAGAATTAATTGCTCACTATTGGAAAGCAGACACAATTCAAAATGATTTTTCTACCATTTGGGAGCTTCTAAAATTTGAGATCGGAGTTTATTTAAGGAAAGTTGGAGCAATCTATCCAAAAAGAGTTCTTGAGGACAGCCTGATCAAGAAATTATCTCAAACCCGTAACTTTAGTTGTCTGTCTTTGGAGGAGAAATCTGAACTTGCAGCTTTGCAAACTAAATTAGATGATTTATAGTTATCAAAGGCTAGGGGTGCTTAAAGCTACACTGTGTGATTTTTACCTCCATCTAGCGGTGAAAAGGTATATGACCATCCAGTGAATATTAGTTTCTGTTCCTCTCAATTCCGATTTCGTTTTAACTCCTACGGTGGCCAATGTAGTCCAAGATTAACATGGCTTCCAGTTTGACCTCGTCCATGAGTGTTCCTTCAAGTGATGAGGTTATTTTAGAAAACTATTATAATTTGCAGTAATTTAATTAGTCAGGTAACATATAGGTTATGAAATCTATGTAAAATGAATAATAGTTTTATGTTTTCGTATTTTTTTTTACCATTTCATTGCTAATATCAGTTATCAGGTTCCCAGACGAATGCAAGCTAATCTTAGTAAAGTAACTTTTATTTTTAACTTTTAACTCTTTTTCGCTTCCTTGGCGACTCTGATACGTATCCTCGAGAATAAGAGTGATCCTCCATCAGCAACAGACTTTCAAAAAGGCTTTCAGGTTTTTATATATCAGTCTCAAGCAATCCTCCTCTTCACATTCGACACGGTGCCATCGAGTGTTAAAACGCGAAAGGCGAAGCTTGAATTAACGGGTATGTCCCTCTTTGGCTAATGTACTTTCAAGATGGAGGGGCAACATGGCGACCGACATTAGAACCCCTTACCCGTATGTATTTTCAATGGCATATTATACACTCACGAGAATACTTTATTACTTGAACGAAGTAAATATACATTAATGAGCACATATATTTTTTTAAAAAGAACTAAGTGTTTTTAGCTGAGAATAAACTAAAAAAGTTACACAGTGTAGCTTTAAGATCCATGAAAAGATGGCTTGAAGAAGGATAACTCAATTCTGCATATTTATTTAAGCTTGAAAAACTATTTTACCCTTTCAAAATTGAGAAATTAAGTGTTAATGGCAAAATTGTAAAAGATCCAAAGGATATAGCCAACTTCAGTGCCAATTTTTATAAAAATCTTTATAGTTCAAAATGTACAGAGCATATATCGACTTTGTTTCTGGATTCAGTTATTAATGTTAAAGCTATCTTTGAAAGTGATAGAATGTGTTGTGATGGAGTTGTTACCTATGAGGAAGTAATAAGCGCAATTAAGAGTTTGAAAAACGTCTCTGGTTACGTATGTAACCCTAGTTCCCTGAAGGGAACGAGACGCTGCGTGACAACGCATTGGGAACGCCCCTGCGTGAGTCGTCATGAAGCACGTATGAAATCAGTCCAATGGCGAGACGGAACGTCATAGGCGGGTGACGTCATCGACCAGGAAACTATATAAGCACCCCAAAACACAAGCGCGTCAGCTTCTGATAAGACTGAAGCAAGTGCTCACGGACATGCTGGGAGTATGGCATAGACACGCAGCGTCTCGTTCCCTTCAGGGAACTAGGGTTACATACGTAACCAGAGATGTTCCCTATCAGGGAACTCGAGCTGCGTGACAACGCATTGGGAACGCTAATACCAACGTCGCCATACGAGCAAGTGTCCGTCGTGTGAAGTCAGAGCGCACATTCGGACGAAAGCACCTGCGCCCCTGGAGTGGAGCTGAAGTCAAGATGATAAAACTTCACGAATGTGTGCGGTGAGGACCAGCCTGCCGCATCACAAACATCCTGGATAGATACTCCTGACAGGATAGCCTTAGAGGCAGCCATACTCCTGGTTGAATGAGCCCGGACAGCCAAAGGAGAAGGCTGACCGGCAGACTCATAGGCAAGTGAGATGGCCTCGACCACCCACTTGCTCAACCTCTGCTTAGATACTGGACAGCCCTTCTTAGGGGGTCCAAAGCAAACGAATAGCTGTTCGCTCTTCCTCCACAGGGCAGCTCTGTGGACATAAGCATCTAGGGCCCTAACAGGGCAGAGCAGATTTAGTTTCTCTTGGTCCGACGTCAGAAATGGAGGAGGACAGAAAGCCTGCAGTACAATAGGCCTGACCACATTGGTTGGTACTTTGGGAACGTATCCCGGCCTAGGGAGGAGGAAAGCCTTCACCATGCCTGGTGCAAATTCCAAGCACGAGGGAGAGACCGACAGAGCTTGAATATCTCCTATTCTTTTTAGTGAAGATATAGCCAGAAGAAAGATAGTTTTGAGAGTGAGGAATTTCTCCGAAACTTCTTCAATGGGCTCGAACGGTGCTAGAGAGAGACCTTCTAGAACAACCGCCAGGTCCCAGGTCGGCACCCTCGTGCGAACTGCTGGCCTCAGCCTCAGAATGCCACGAAGGAAACGGGTTACAAGTGGGTGTCTCCCGAGAGAAGCTCCACTCGAAGGGAAGTGGTAAGCAGATAAGGCCGCCACATACACCTTCAGTGTGGAGTGGGATAACCCTGTGGAGAAACGCTCCAGAAGGAATTCCAGTACTGCACTGACCGGGCAGTTGACTGGGTCCAACTGGTGTTCTCCACACCAAGAGGTGAACATTTTCCACCTCAAGGCATATCATTTCCTAGTGACCAGAGCTCTGGAGTGGAGGATGGTCTCCACGACCTCAGTCGAGAGACCAGAATCTATGAGCTGGGCCCCCTCAGAGGCCAAGCCCACAACCTCCATAGATCTGGGCGGGGGTGAAGTATCGACCCGCTCGCCTGAGAGAGAAGGTCCCTCCTCAACGGAATCTCCAGAGGAGAGCCGTCGAGGAGAGAAATTAGGTCCGAAAACCAAACTCGGGCCGGCCAGTACGGGGCTACCAACAGTAGACTGACCCCGTCCCGGCGAACCCTCTCCAGAACTCCTGGGAGCAGAGCAATCGGGGGAAATGCGTACAGGCGTGACCTCGGCCACTCCTGTACCATCGCGTCCAACCCCAGAGGGGCTGGAGGACTTAGGGAAAACCACAGTTGGCAGTGTGATGTTTCCCTGGATGCAAATAGGTCTACCTCGGCACGACCGAAATGTTTCCATAGGAGCTCCACCACCTCGGGGTGGAGTCTCCACTCCCCGGGCCTCAGCCCCTGCCTCGACAGGATGTCTGCCCCCTGATTCAAATATCCAGGGATATAAATTGCCCTCAATGAAAGAAGCTTCCCCTGGGACCATAGAAGGATCTGGCGAGCCAGCTTGTATAACGGGCGCGAACGCAGACCCCCCTGATGGTTTATATAAGAGACCACCGATGTGTTGTCTGACCGGACAAGAACATGGTGACCTCTCAGGTCTGGGAGGAAGTGTTTCAGAGCCTGAAACACCGCCATCATTTCTAGACAATTTATGTGCCAATGAAGATGATGGTCCTGCCACAGACCCTGGGCCGAGCGACCACTCATGATCGCCCCCCAGCCTGTGAGAGAGGCGTCCGTCGTTAGTGTTACACGACGACACGGAGCCCCCTACACAGGACCTAGGGACAGGAACCAAGGTTCTTTCCACATAGCCAGAGCACGGAGACACCGTCGCGTGACTCTGATCTTGCGGAGCGGGTTTCCCCTCGGGGAGAACCCCTTGGTCCTGAGCCACCACTGCAGTGGTCTCATGTACAGCAGGCCGCAAGGTATAACGTTGGACGCTGCTGCCATCAGACCCAGAATCCTCAGATATTCTTTCACAGTGAGTGACTGGCCTAGCTTTGCCTGTTTGACGGCTGAGAGAATCGAAGCTATACGAGCAGGAGACAGATGTGCCTGCATCGTCGTCGAATCCCAAACCACGCCCAGAAAAGTGGTCCTCTGTACTGGAGAAAGCACACTCTTTTTGGCGTTGAACCTCAACCCCAACTTTTTGATATGGGCGAGAACGACATCTCGATGCCGAATCGCCTGATGCTCCGATTGAGCCAGAATCAACCAATCGTCGATATAGTTTAAAATGCGGATGCCCTGGAGTCGCAGCGGAGCCAGAGCTGCATCCATACATTTCGTGAAAGTTCGGGGAGACAGTGCTAGGCCGAACGGAAGAACCCGATACTGGTACGCTTCGCCCCCGAAAGCGAACCTCAGGAACTTCCTGTGTTGTGGAAGGATGGAAATGTGGAAGTATGCGTCTTTTAGATCTATCGTGACAAACCAGTCCTCGGACCTGATCTGTGACACGATCTGCTTGAGAGTAAGCATTTTGAATTTGAGCTTCGCTACTGAGCGATTTAATAGGCGCAGATCTAAAATCGGACGCAACCCCCCATCCTTCTTTGGAACGATGAAATATCGGCTGTAATAGCCCAGCTCTCTGCTGGGAGGAAGAACTCGCTCTATAGCCTCCTTCAGCAGGAGAGTTTTCACCTCCTGTTCCATAACCAGAGCCTGCTCGGGGCCCACCACTGTGGGCAGAACCCCTCTGAAGCGAGGTGGGCGTGATCTGAACTGAATCGCGTACCCCTTCTCGATAGTCTGCAGGACCCAATGAGATACATTTGGAAGGCTTTTCCACTCTGCCAAAAATTCTACTAAGGGTACCAGTCTCTCGAGACTGGCCTCTGGAGTATTTTGAGTGGCAGACACAGTGCCCTGTAATGGCGCACCGGCAGGGAACAACTGGTCTGACCGCTCTAAACCGCTCCTCAGAGCGGGCGAGCGTCCCTCGGGAAAGCGCTCGCTGGGACCGTCTACGCCCCGGCACGCAGGCGGGGTTGGCAGAACGGGCCCCTGAGGGCACCGAGACAGAACGGGCGCCGTGTACAGCGGCGAACACCTTTCTCTCTCGGTGGGGACCACCCTCAGCACCCTTGACACCCTTGGCGTCAGGGCTTCTTCGACGAAGCCTTCCTGGCGACAATAACCGTCCTCAGATCGGCTTTGCCCCTGGAAGACCTCGTCTGAGAGCGCCGCGCCTCGGCCCAGTTTTGCTGGGGAGGAGCGCGAGACGCGACACTCTTCTTCTGTTGCGCCCTGTGTGAGGAGCTACTCGACGGCCGGGGCTGCTCCCGCCCAGCAGCCCCGGGGACATGCACACGGAGGGGGAGGAACTTCTGGAGCGCCGCTGCCTGCTTCTTTTCCTCCTGAAACCTCTCGATGACCGAATTCACTGAGTCACCGAAGAGGCCAGCAGTTGACAGCGGCGCGTCCAGAAGAAACGATTTTTCTCTCTCTTTCATGTTTGTCAAATTTAACCATAAGTGCCTCTCCGTGGCCACCAGGGCTGCCATAGAACGGCCGACTGATCTGGCCGTCTCCTTGGTGGCACGGAGAGAGAGATCGGCTGCCTGACGCAATTCTCTTATAACATCAGCACTTATCTCCTCCCCCTCACTAATGTCTTTTAATAAATCTGCTTGATATGCTTGCAGGATTGACATTGTGTGAAGACATGATGCTGCTTGTCCCGCCGCCGAGTAGGCTTTGCCCACCAAAGCCGATGTATTTCTTAATGGCTTGGTGGGCAACGCCGGTGTCTTAAAGGACGATGCCGTATTAGGAGAAAGATGGCTCGCCAAAACTTCCTCCGCCTTAGGCATCGCCCCATAACCGTAAAACATTGATCCAGAAATATTAGAATAAACAGATGTTTGCTGAGAAAATATTCTGGCTGACACCGGTCTATTCCATGATCTCGACACCTCGGTGTGGAGATCAGGAAAGAACGGAAGACACCGGCGTGGAGGTGCAGCGCGAGATGGCAAAAATCTCTCATCCAACTTGCTTTTTATTCTAGACTCCTGTCTATCAGCTGGCCACTCAATGCTTAATTTTTCAACTGCACGAGTCAACACCTCCATAAGCTCCTCACTAGCAGGAGACTGAAGTGACGAGTCCCCAGTCTCTGCTGTATCAACACTTTCAACATCCAATTCCTCAGAACTGGATAGTTGAAGTGTTGGTGCCTCAGCCCGGGGGGAAGAAACCGCAGCGCGTGCTTCCACACCGGGATCTGAGGCACTGGATCTATCAGGTAAGGGCTGAGATAAGGCAGAGCCCGTCTCAATCCCCGCTGATAGATCCATTTGCGATCCCCACGATTGAAGCCTCCGCTGTGCCTCGGCAGCAGCGGGACCCGAACCGCGGGGAGCGTGCACCGAACCACTCTCCTCGAAGAGGGCTCGGCGGGAGCGGAGCGTTTTTAATGACATACGCTCGCAATGCTCGCAATCAGCTCCCTCGAGAGCTGACTGGGCATGCTGCACTCCCATACAAACAACACACAGATCGTGAGTATCTCCACCCGTGATATAACGTGGGCAGGGATGAACACACTTTCTGAACTGCTGTTTGCTCGCCATATTATATATATCGTCTCTTATAGTTTTTTATATATGTGAAAAACTCCTGCCTAGCAATTTCTAAGGACAGACAAAAACACTTTGAGACACAGACTGATATATTCACACATAGAGCGCTTGCTGAAGACTCAGAAGCTGACGCGCTTGTGTTTTGGGGTGCTTATATAGTTTCCTGGTCGATGACGTCACCCGCCTATGACGTTCCGTCTCGCCATTGGACGGATTTCATACGTGCTTCATGACGACTCACGCAGGGGCGTTCCCAATGCGTTGTCACGCAGCTCGAGTTCCCTGATAGGGAACAATAAATCCCCAGGATGTGATGGACTTACAGCTGAGCTGTACAAATTATTTTCTGATGAACTTTCTCCTTTTTTAACAAGTGTTTTTAAAGAGAGTATTGATAAAGAAGCTTTACCTCTTTAACGCAGGGTATCATCACACTAATTCCTAAACCAAAGAAAGATCTTACATAATTGGACAATTGGCGACCCATCACACTCCTTAACAACGATTATAAATTTTTTGCCACAATATTTGCTAAAAGACTTAAAGAATGTTTGGATAGCGTTATAGATGAGACTCAGTCTGGATTTATGAGAGACCGACACATAATGAATAACATTAGATTCGTTTTAGATTTATTTGATTATAGAAATTTGGTGGAACATAATATGTTATTCTTTTCCTGGATTTTTATAATGCTTTTGATTCAGTAGAACATAATTTTATTTTTAAATCGGTGCAAAAGTTTGGTTTTGGTGAATATTTTTGTAAGGCGGTAAGAACTCTTTATTACAATTGTAATAGTACGATCAAATTAAAATATGGTACTTCTCCTAGGTTTTACTTGTCACGTGGTATTAGACAAGCATGTCCAATATCCCCTTATTTGTTAGTTTCCCAGATATTTGCTTCTTATGTTTCTAATAGTGGTCTTCGTGGTATCTCTATTGCTGACAAACAGATACTCATTAGTCAGTTGGCTGATGATTCCACACTTTTTTTGCATGATGCTAACCAAGTTCCGTTAGCACTAGAGGATATCCAGCAATTCTCCAAAGCTTCAGGCTTAGTCTTGAACCTTTCGAAATGTGATTTGATGTTCATCAAAGAGTGTAGTTTGTCACAAATTTGTAATATCCAAATTAGAGATCAGGTATCATATTTAGGTATTATTATAACAAAAAATTAACTAGAAAGATGCTCTGTAAATTGTAATCCACTAATTGAGAGTACACAGAAAAAACTTTATATATGGATATCTGTCATTAAAGGGAAGAAATTTACTAGCCAAAGCTGAGGGCTTGTCAAGATTAACATACGCTGCTCTTTCTTTGAGTGTCGACACCGCCATTCTTTAAAAAATTGATACAATGCTCCTCAACTTTGTTTGGAAGAATAAAACTTATTTTGTCAGAAAGTCTGTACTTATGAACACCATTGAGAAGGGGAGTTTAAACTTTCTTGATTTCACCACTTTAATCAACACCTTTAAAATAAATTGTATAAAGAACTTTATTAATAAGCCCGCATCTATCTGGAATCTGATCCCTAATGTTATTTTTTCTAAACTAGCGGGTTTAAAATTCTTATTAACCTGTAATTATATCATAATGAAAATCCCTATCAAATTATCCCTTTTTCATAGGCAAATATTATTAGCTCTATAAACAGAATTTTACACCTCACTCTTATAAAATTTGGAATAATAAGGACCTACTGTATGAACATAAATCTATTTTCTTTGATAATTGGTTTAAAAATGGAATTAACTTTTCAATCAAAATGGTTCACTTTGTAATTAGTTCTTAAAGCATGGAATTCCTGTTACTCCAAAATAGTTTGCAATTGTGGCTGATGCAGTGCCACAAGGAGTTCTCATGCTTTTTAGAGGATTTTCTTTTTCATCTCTTTGTCGCTCAATGGATCTGTGTAAGACATTTGTAGGTAAACAGTGCCTTTCTTCATCTAAATCAAAGAACAATAAGAACATTTTAGTCTTGTTTCAAGAGGAGTCTGTTTCTATGCCATATGTAATTTCTTACTGGAATGGTTTTGTAAGTGACATTCCCTGGAGAAAAGTTTGGACATTACCTTACAAATACCTGATAACTAACAAAATGAGAGAAATCACCTTTAAGTTAATTCATAGGTTTTATCCATTAAGTGTTCTCTCAAAAGACTTAAGAGTGATATTAATACCCTCTGTTCATTCTGTTTAGAGAAACTGTCTCAGGTTACGACTGTAACCATAGTTTCCTGAGATAGGGAACGAGACGATGCGTCAATGACGCTTTGGGAACGCCTCCAGCGTGAATGCGTCTGAAGCATCTATGTCCACTAGTCCAATGGAAAGAATGAGCGTCACAGGCGGGTGACGTCATGACCAGGAAGAGATAAAAGCGCATCCGGTGCAAACCGGCATTAGCTTCGAAAATGCTGAAGCAAGTCGATTGCAGGGATGCAGGAAGTATGGCAGGGCGACGCATCGTCTCGTTCCCTATCTCAGGGAACTATGGTTAGTCGTAACCTGAGACGTTCCGTTTCGAGGGAACTTCCGATGCGTCGATGACGCTTTGGGAACGAGAATACCTAAATCGCCAAACTTTCAAGTACCTGATTGTCAGTCTGTTTTCAACTAAGCACCTGGGACCCTGGGGCAGCATCCAGGTCCAAGCTGTAAAACCTCACGAATGTGAGCGGTGAGGATCAGCCCGCCGCATCACAAACGTCTTGGAGAGAAACCCCAAATAATAAGGCTTTAGAGGCCGCCATACTCCTCGTAGAGTGAGCTTTGACCGCCAAAGGACAGGGCTGGTCAGAGTACTCGTAAGCAAGTGAAATAGCCTCGACTATCCACTTACTAACCGTCTGTTTAGAAGCAGCAAGACCTTTCTTGGGTGATCCAAAACAAAGAAATAGCTGGTCGGATTTTCTCCACGTAGAAGTCAGATGAATATAAGTGTCTAGTGATTGCAGTGGACAAGAGGTTCAGCTTTTCCTGATCCAAAGAGATAAAAGGAGGAGGATAGAAAGCCTGCAGCACAATAGGCCTCGGAATCATGGTCGGCACCTTAGGGACGTATCTCTGTTTTGGATATAAAAATGCCTTGACCATCCCTGGTCCAAACTCAAGGCAGGTGGGGGAAACCGAAAGGGCCTGAAGGTCTCCAACTCTTTAGAGGGACGAAATGGCTAGCAGAATGATCGTCTTAAGAGTAAGAACTTTTTTCTGAAACCGAATCTAAGGGCTCGATTGGAGCCCTAGACAGGCCTCCTAAAACTATTGCAAGGTCCCAAGCTGGCACCCTAGTGCGAGTTACAGGCCTCAGCCTCAATGTGCCATGAAGGTAACGTGTGATCAGGGGGTCTCGACCCAACGATGTACCACCCACCAGGGCGTGGAAAGCCGCAATGGTCTCCACGTAGACCTTGAGCGTGGAGCTTCTTAGCCTGAAGAACGGTCCTTAGATCCGGCTTCGACTTAGAAGACTTCGGCTGAGAGTGTTGCGTCTGCTTCCAGTGTTTGTGTGGAGGTTCACGAGACGAAACGCTCTCTTTCTGTTGCGCACGATATGAGGAGCTAGACGGCTGAGGCTGCTCACGTCCAGCAGCCCCGGGGGGAACGATGCGTCGAGGGAGAAATTTTTTAAAAGCCTCTGACTGTTTTTTGGCCTCCTGGAATCTATCGACGACAGAATTCACTGCGTCGCCGAAGAGACCAGAAGGCTCAACCGGAGCATCAAGGGAGAAAAGTCTGTCCTTCTCCTTGATCTCCGCAAGATTCAGCCAGTAGCTAGAAGGGCTGCCATAGATCGCCCAATTGCTCTGGATGTAGACATCCCTCTAGTAGAATGCGCTCGTAGTCCTACTGGGGACTCTACACTCACCTAAAGGATTATTAGGAACACCTGTTCAATTTCTCATTAATGCAATTATCTAATCAACCAATCACATGGCAGTTACTTCAATGCATTTAGGGGTGTGGTCCTGGTCAAGACAATCTCCTGAACTCCAAACTGAATGTCAGAATGGGAAAGAAAGGTGATTTAAGCAATTTTGAGCGTGGCATGGTTGTTGGTGCCAGACGGGCCGGTCTGAGTATTTCACAATCTGCTCAGTTACTGGGATTTTCACGCACAACCATTTCTAGGGTTTACAAAGAATGGTGTGAAAAGGGAAAAACATCCAGTATGCGACAGTCGTGTGGGCGAAAATGCCTTGTTGATGCTAGAGGTCAGAGGAGAATGGGCCGACTGATTCAAGCTGATAGAAGAGCAACTTTGACTGAAATAACCACTCGTTACAACCGAGGTATACAGCAAAGCATTTGTGAAGCCACAACAGGCACAACCTTGAGGCGGATGGGCTACAACAGCAGAAGACCCCACCGGGTACCACTCATCTCCACTACAAATAGGAAAAATAGGCTACAATTTGCAAGAGCTCACCAAAATTGGACAGTTGAAGACTGGAAAAATGTTGCCTGGTCTGATGAGTCTCGATTTCTGTTGAGACATTCAGATGCTAGAGTCAGAATTTGGCGTAAACAGAATGAGAAGATGGATCCATCATGCCTTGTTACCACTGTGCATGCTGGTGGTGGTGGTGTAATGGTGTGGGGGATGTTTTCTTGGCACACTTTAAGCCCCTTAGTGCCAATTGGGCATCGTTTAAATGCCACGGCCTACCTGAGCATTGTTTCTGACCATGTCCATCCCTTTATGGCCACCATGTACCCATCCTCTGATTGCTACTTCCAGCAGGATAATGCACCATGTCACAAAGCTCGAATCATTTCAAATTGGTTTCTTGAACATGACAATGAGTTCACTGTACTAAAATGGCCCCCTCAGTCACCAGATCTCAACCCAATAGAGCATCTTTGGGATGTGGTGGAACGGGAGCTTCGTGCCCTGGATGTGCATCCCACAAATCTCCATCAACTGCAAGACGCTATCCTATCAACATGGGCCAACATTTCTAAAGAATGCTTTCAGCACCTTGTTGAATCAATGCCACGTAGAATTAAGGCAGTTCAGAAGGCGAAAGGGGGTCAAACACAGTATTAGTATGGTGTTCCTAATAATCCTTTAGGTGAGTGTATATTCATGCTATTGTAACATAACACGATAGCTTCTACCACCCAGTGGGAAAGGCGTTGACGGGAGGTTTTCCCTTGTAAGAGTCAGCCCACGAGACAAACAGCTGGATGCTCTTACGCAATAGATCGGGGTGGCACGAGGATCCCTGTACATACATGTGCGGGTTCCCTGTACATACTTGTACAGCGTGTGAAAAGGACATAAACAGTGTAACCTCTCCTCCTCTGGGGAAGAAAAAGGAGGTTGTAGAGTATGAATGAAGAATCATGAATTCATTAATTCTGAACGCCATGCACACATTCTTTCGAACGGGTTCTAAGGCCCACAACCTGTGACTCATCCAATCTAAACCATCAGTTAGCGCCAGCAGGTCTGAAGTTTAAATTGATTTCTGACACCTTTACAGTGCAACGATTCTCTCCAGAGATCCTCGTGCCACCCCGATCTATTCGTTAGGCAACGTCAAAGAAGACCATTATCTCCAAGCCCCTCCCCGGCGAGGGAGGAATGCCAGATGCTCAAATGAAGATACGCACACACACACACACATACATTCCTACCATTAAAACCCAGAAATGAGTGATTCTGATATTTAAATATGATGTATTCCTGTATGTTTGAGTTTTATACTGTTGTATCAAGTCTAGCTAGGATTGTTGGTTGTGTAGTTGAACTCTAAGGGCTTCTATAAAGAATCTAAGAGTATATATATATATATCCTTGTATGCATCCCAAACACAAACTTATTGGTATCAAACGAAACATCTCGACTTGCCCGAGCCAAATATATGTAAGAGGTTACTGTAAAAAGTAGTCCACTATGTTTTTCCATCTTTGAAGTGAAATGCCCAAACTTGCGACCTCATAAAAACACGCAAATGAGGTCATCAGGGGAAGACAAAGGAAATGTTTGCGCTCCCAAAACCTGTGAGGTGCTATTGGTTTGTTCTCCTAAAGAAGGGGCGTGAACTTTCACTTTAAAAGGTCGCGACACTGGTCTCTCATTCTCTTCTTCGTGTCACTCTTCCTTTGGTGTTACCTTCGGCCTTGTCTTGTTGTTTTGGTCTCTCGTCTTATTTGTCTTCTGTTTTATTTTGCGTTTAGCTCAGTCTTTTTCTTAGTGCTCAGTTCTCGTCTTCGGACCGAACTCCGCATTTTACGTTTTTGATCAGTCCTATATCCTCTGGTTGAAAGGACTCTCCTCCACCGCGTACCTTTAAGACGCTTTGAACTTCCCGCGAGCAAAACGCGCTCTGGAAGAACCGAAAGGACGCCTCCATCTTACGAGCAACGAGGGCATCCACACACGCGCCGTCTTGTTCAGCGACACAAAAGGTCAACTTTGCAAGTATTGTTCCATCTAAATTTAAACGCGTTTAAAGTGTGTATTTTCCTTGTTGGCTCTTAAGGTTCAGCTGTGGTAGCTATTGTGTTTTTCCTGTGTTCTATTTCTCTTTCTTCCTGTTTTTACTTTCATTATTCTATATGTTCGTTGTTAAATGTAGTTGTATATTCTAGTTCATTTTATTAAACTCCCTTATACGCTTGATTGTCTCTGTTTGTTGATCATAGAACAAAGCCTCTTTAATGTGTGATCTTAAGCTACGAGCTGATATTGTTAAGTAAACTAATTTGATTAAGTAAACTTATACTAGGAAGAAACCTTCTTGAGAATTGATAAAGAGTATCAAACAAAGCAGTTCGGCGGACGAACTGATTAGTTGAGGTGCGGTTAATTCTATTAAGGTATTCTGAAAATTAATATAGCCTGTCTGCATATGATGTATATTCTTAATTAATTATAATTCGTTATGTTTTAATTATCTATCTACATCTGAAGCAGATGCGTGGACTATATAATCCCCTTTTGGGTGATTTTTATGTATGGTTATCTGGTTCAAACCCGTATCCAATAGTTGTTGATTATGAATTAATAAGTATTGCATACATATTCCGAAACCTGAGCTAGGTTCTTTACAAGGTGGATGAAAAGCTATGACCCATATATTTCTGGTCTTGGAGTCTCTACTAACGAGCTGATGAGTTGATTCAGGTGTGATCGATTAGGAAGAGTGGGAAAATGTGTAGTGTTGGTGTGCTTCCAGGAACAGGGTTGGGAAACACTGGACTAGAGGGTGTTGGCCAATAGTACCCGAATCAATACCCACATGACATGCCGATATAGTGGACAGATACACTTTAACCGTGGAAAAAGCTCTGCCTTTATCCAGGAGGTCCTGAAGAAAACACAACATGTCCGAAAAAGAGCACAAGAAAGGAACAATGTTCTTATCTGTGCACCATTCCTCAAAAACTCTCCATTTTAGATTATATAAAGAACGAGTCGAGGCAGCCCTCGCGTTCTGAATATTTTCAATAATCTTGGGAGGTAGCCCGGCTGCGCTCAGATTCAACCTCTCATGGGCCAGGCCCAGAGAGCTAGATTCTGAGGGGAGGGGTGAAATATTTCCCCCCGTGCTTGTGAGAGGAGATCCCTGTGCACTGGTAACGGCCAAGGCTGGTCGTAAAGCAGTTGCGCAATCTCCGCAACCCACAGTCTCCCTGGCCAGTATGTCGCGATCAGAATCATCTCATGTCTGTGCTCCCGAACCCTCCGTAGGGTCGGCTTGATCAAGCTCAAAGGACGGAACGCGAACAGTAACACGTCTGAACACTCGTGAGCTAGAGCATCCACACCCAATGGTGCATCGTCGCCGACCAGAGAGAAGAACAGTGGACATTGTGCGTCTTCGCACGATGCGTAGAGATCTACGGCAGCCTGGCCGAATCTCTGCCACACCATGAGGATCACCTGGGGGTGGAGTCTCCACTCCCCGTACATGGGATTCCCTATGGACAATAGATCCGCTCCCCTGTTCATTATCCCTGGGACATGCGTTGCGCGCAATGACAGGAAGGTCCTGCTGCTCCACATAATCAGTCTCTTCGCTACCATGTGAAGCGAGTGAGAACGCACTCATCCCTGTCGATTTATGTAGGCTATCACCGTTGTATTGTCTGTCCTGACCAATACGTGGTGATTTTTGAAAATGCATGAAATGTCTCAGAGCTAGACACTGTCAGTAGTTCTAGAAAATGTATGTGCTTCTCTCTCAGTGCGGGAGACCAAACTCCTCTCACTGTTCTGCCCTCGAACACTGCGCCCCGTCCTGTGAGAGATGCATCCGTCGTCACCACTTTTCTCAGTACTATAGGACCCAGAGGGCATCCTGTCCTGAGAAAAGATGGGGCTCTCCAATGACAGAGAGCGCTTGTGCATTCTGGTGAGACGCGCACTCTGCGGCTGAGGCGGCGAATGCCCTGTGACGCTGTCCAGTTCTGAAAACCCCTCATTCGTACGGACACAGTTGAGGCCATCAGTCCTAGTAGCCGAAGACACATTCTGAAAGAGACTGATCTCCCTCGTTGAAAAAGGGAGAGGCAGCTGTGAAACGTTTTGATGCGATCCTCTGATAGGAAAGCTCGAAACGTCACAGAATTCAACCTGAGACCCAAGTAGACTATTTCCTGAGACGGAGATAGACAACTCTTCGTTTGGTTTATCTTGAAACCTAATCTCTCCAGATGCGTCACTAATGTGTGCGTATCGCTCTCTGCCTGCTTTAGGCACGGTGCGCAGATGAGCAGTTCGTCCAGATTTGATGAAACCCTGACCACTAATCTCCTCAACGGGGTCAGGGCTCCTTCTACACACTTGCTGAATAACCAAGGGGCTAAAGCTAGGCCAAATGGTATTCTCGTATACTCACTTATTTGTGATTGTTTGAATCTTTTGTGATCTTTTTCTCTTTTTATCACACTCTGCGCCCTCGGCCTTTGACCTGGATGCGTCAGAGGAAACTTTATTTTTGAAAGGATGCTTGTGAACGTTAGATCTTCTTCCCTCGTAACAGACCTCGAAGGTGGAGGGGAGATGATCTCTTGGGGGGGAATAGAAGAACATTGGCCACATTCCCACACACATTGGACTCTGAACTGTCCACACGAACACATTTCACCTCTGAATTCCTTCTCCCTTTCCCCGCGGGAGGGAGAGAGGAATCGTTCTGAAGGGATGGGACAGAGAAACCCTGGGTGCTGTCTCCCAACCCTTCCTGATGCCGAACTGACGTATCAGGTCGACCGCCTCTTTTTATTCCCCTGGGGGGTGGGCGATCGGTGTTTCGCTGCTGCGGCCGCGAAAGACTGTTTAGGTCTAACGAAACCGGACTTTGGCTGTGGAGCCGCGTTGCCCGGTCACACTGCTGCATCGCTGTTACCGTCGTGCTGGACATGGCTTTTGGATCTATAGGGGCATCCAGAAACTCTGCTTTCTCTTTTTCAGAGAGCCCGGACAGACCCAGCCACAGCGATCTCTCTCCCACAACTGCTAAGCCCATACTCCGCCTGCAACTTTGAACTGCTCCGCGGGACGTGCGCAGGTTCAAATCTGCGATGACACATATCTCCTCCCAGAGCACTGGGTTGGGAGATCCGGAGTCCAGATGACGACCCATCTCCTAATAGCTCCGCTTGATAGGCTGTAGGGAGGGACGTCACGTTCAAAGCACGGACGAACAGTGCAGTTGACTTTTTGATCTTCTGAAAAACAAAGGCGGCGAATCGCTCTGTTTTCCCTGGCAGCGACGCTCCATTTGAAGAGAGCGCCGCCCTACGGCCCGGGTGCAAGTGATTTGCCACCGATGGGGAGGATCCCCAGGGGGAGGATCCGCCATCCCTAGATCGTCTATTCCCTGAACATCCAACCTTGAGAAGCCCTTGACAGGCAGTCGATGTGAAAAAGGCTTGTCCCAAAACTTTTTCATCTCCGCCACACAGGCCGGGACGGCTGAACTGCCTCGCTGGCGGGAGACGTGACGGAAGTCTCTTTCCATCATACGGGTCTCTTTCAGCCCCTTGACCTGCCTGTTGGGATGGCCAGTCGATCGACAATCTCGCCGCGGCCCTGCGACAGACTTCGATTAGATCTGAGTCCATCTGTACAGGGGAGGGTGAACTCTCATCCTGTGCACTCGGCGGCCTGGACTGGTTCGGGGGAAGAATGGCATCTTCTTTGTCGTTGTCCTCGTCCTCGAGGATGTTCAACAACACCTCATCATCATCGTCTTCCTCTCCCGCTAACGGATCATCAAACAGCGGGGGAAGGATGGGAGACACCTTCTCCATCATCTCTGCCCATGAGCTGGTGGTCTGAGGACAATCCATGGGTTCCTCTCTGGGTTGAGCAGAGAGGCATGGGTCCGATTTTCCACCGTCTGCCACGCGGAGCCTCCTTTCTCAGGTCTTAGTCGAGAAGGACGCGCAAGTGTGGGCAGCCCTCGGGGTTAGACATCGCTGCCTGAGCATGTTTAGCGCCCAGACAGGAGATGCAGAGGCCGTGTGCATTCTTCGCAGCAATCCACATTCCACAAGCACACGGATGTGGAGGATGACCTTTTCCTCCGGGGCTCTCCGGTTCTAATCGCGGTGGCCATGATGGAACTTGCATTCTATTCGTACGGTGAGTTTTCACTCAACGTGACAACTGGTATAGAGCTGTGCTGCGATTAGAGAGCTATCGTTTTCTTTATTTTTTTGGTGCATGGTAAGCGCCCAGAAAAACTTGGAAAATGAGTAGAAAAACTTAAGAGCAGGAAAACTCGTCTTGACACGTTAGTTATCGCACTCTTAAGTGACGAAGTCACTCAACGACCTAAGGAAAATATTGCATTTGGGACATTGCCTAACGGCTCCGTCTGAAAACTGTTAAGCAAATAGTTCCCAAAGTCTGCTGAGGACAGCTTCCGAAATCTTCCACGGGGAAGAGAGCGAGAATGACAAAACGGCAGGTATCTGCGGTTTATATACAGGAAGACGGCTCGGCTCGAGCAGACGGCGGTATACACGGTCAGACGGCTCGATTTGAGACGGGAAAATTATATAAGGAGATTTTTTTTAAAAACACTGGATGGATTTTTATCATTATATGATGGTTGTGTACAGGCACTGCCAACACATTTCAGTACAATCACCTTGTAAAAGTGCATGCATCATTATATGACCCCTTTAAGGCCTGTTTTGGTTTTCAGTGTGTGTACGTTTTTGCCATGCTACAGATAAAAATGGTCCCCAGGAGATTAGTTCTATGGACTTAGTTGATGTTGCCTTTTTTTTCTTCAGCTATTGAGGTCAAGATTTGTAATTTGCACTTCTAAAAACAAAATGTTCAACGATTAAAAAGAATATTATAAGGACAAATGTAATACTGTAAAACATTTTACAGTAAATTACGGGCATCCAGCTGCCAGTAAGTTACTGTAAAATTTACAGCAATCGCTTTACAGTGTACGAATTAGCAAAAATGACTTCAGTAAACATCAATTTTGTGTTTCTCTTGTTGCTGAAGAGTGTTTTGCACTTTTTTCTCCTGCATTCTATTCTTCTGCTATCCAGAATGGCAGTACACCCGAAAGATTTGTTTATTATTGTATCTGGCCCAGTGTGTCTTGTGGCCATACTCTTATTGTTAGTTAAGTACCTTCTGGAAAACTTTTCAGGTGTGTAGGAATAAAGGGAATGACTAACTTTTTATGAACATAAGCCTTAAACCATAGAGACTGCACAGTCTCCATTTAGATACTTGTTCATTGAAAAAAAAAAATTATCGAGAGCTGATATCAGAGTATTAAAATATTTTCTTTTGACAAATCCATAAAACATATTTTAATCTTCCCCAAAGTGATTAATGCTTGAAGCATTAGCTTGACATACACATAGTGTGATTGCAATAATCTTCTTTATCGCAGTCACCAGTTTATTTATTTTTATTTTGCAGAATAATAATTTGTCACAAGTACGCCTTTGAACACACTCTTGTGTTGGGCAGGCGGCAACAAATCATGTGTTATTGGGTACGTTGCTATAAACATATTAATTTGACTAACTTGCTGTTGGTCCGCCATGAGTAGCTAGTTGACATGAAAGAGAAAAATGTTTCTGAATGTCATGTGACTGGGTTTATATTAAGTGAAAACTTCAAGGCCTACAGTTAGGCCTATTTGAAAATATAACATTGCAATACAGTTTAGGCTTTTTTACATGAATACAAACATTTCATCTGGAAACCTTCAGGAGACCAGAAAGCATCAATGTCTGGTCAATGTTCGGTATCAGTTCTTGCTCAAAGTCCCAGACTCTTTTGTCTACAAACAGTTGGTCTTTGGTAAGATGCCCCTGCAGTGGGACTCTCACATGAACAATCCTACATACATTAAACGGTACATGGTATCGACCACCAATTTCTTTCAAAGTGGAATGCACTGAGGTTTGCTGCACCTTCCTTGGGTTGACAATCATCTTTGTGGGATTGTAACGGTTCTTTCGATCAGGTTCTCTGTAAATGTGCTCCATGATATTGACACCTGGAATATTATTCCATTCTGCTCGTTTGAACTTCCCACTGTCCTCAAACTGTGTTTTGGGGAATATGTGGTTCTCTATGAGGAACACTCCAACATTGGGATGAGCAGACTGAAGATCCTCCATAAGAGGTGGTAAACTGGTGTGTTTGTACGGCGTGATGATCTCATCAATATCATTCAGGAGAACGTACCTGGATTGATACATATGCCTGTAAATGCACTCGTTGAGTGTTACTAACTGACCATAATAATGGACATCACCCTTGTGCTTCTTGATATTCCAGCATGTCAAGAAATGGTTCAGAAATGTGTCGATAGCCCATGACACAATCTCCAGTATCCCCTCTGTTTCATAATGTTTTAAGAGCTTTTCCAGGTCTGGTCCACATTTCGTTTTATAGATGACAACATGCTGTACACCCAGAATCTTGTACATCTCTATAGTTTGAGCAAACTGCAGTACATTGTTGTAGTCGCCAAAAAGGTTGGAGATGCAAATCGTGAAGTTAAACTTGAAAGTCTCTCTTGCCACCTTATTTCGAATTGGCAGATACTCCATCTTGGGGTCAACTGAATCTTTCTTATCAGTTGTTATGAGGACATGTGTTGCATTTTGCATGTGTTTACCTTTACAAATCACATCTGAGGCACCATACGGAAAGCTAAAATGGTCTGTGTGTATCCGGACATCTGCCTGAACAGTTCTGCAGTCATGTTTAGTGCTGCAGTAAACACAATAAAGTGGCTGAAAACTGTTTCTGTTGATTATGCTGATGACTCGAATGACCCCGTCCAGTCTGTGGTCGATAAACGCAGACACCATGAAATGCTTTGAGCCATTGATGGGCGTTATCGAATTTGAAACCTCCGGGATTTTTCGTTTATTATTTGTTGGAGTAGCTCTTATTTTTGGAGTGTAGTGTATGTATTTTGTACTGTTCATGTACACCAAAACCAGCATGCCAAAAACAATGACAATAAAATATAGTGAAAGAAGTGCCTTCAATTGTTCCATCTGTAGAAAAAAAGCAAATAAATGTGTCAAAAATAATGCAAAATGTTAAAAGCAAATAACAAACAAACTCCTATGCCAATTTTCAACTATGTTTCACAACACACGCGAGAAGTGATAAGGAAATAACGCAAGCGCGGTCTATAGCCAGCAAGAAGCGTGCAATCCAAATTGTCTGTGCACAGTGCGCTGATTTACAGCAAAAAGGAGACCAAGTGAGACGCACTGTGTGATTGTCACTCGCGTGAACGAGCACCGATTTGCCTATGATTTCGGGCATTTGTTGGCGATCTCTCAAAACCTGTCGGCAAGTGAAAATCAGGGCTAAAATCGTCCAGTGTGAACTCTGCTGATTTGCAGGAGGAGCATCACAATGGAGCGTCAATAAAGCAACGTCCATTTTAAGTTTTATTTTCACCAAAAATGACCATATATATTGGTCATTTCATAGTGCATCAGAGTAGTTTCTTAACTTAAATAGAATATAAATTAAAAAAAGGTATAAAGACAATGCGCCTACGTGTTTCCTTGTTGAATTCAACTCTCTTATTTCACCTAATAAAAAAAGCACAACTTAATGATTTATGACAATTTAAAGATATGACTTAACTTTAAGTGATTTTCTCTATCTGTGTACACAAACCCAAATATATTTTTTGTTATTATAAATGTTTCTTATTATAGAGTGTTTTCCCCCTGATAATGTTTGTATTCTGCAAATAAATAAATAAAAGCTTGGGATTTAACTTCTTTGTTTTTTCATGGGTCATCAAACTGGATTTTCATGTTCAAACACAACTGACTCGAGATGAAAGAGTAGCCTACAATGCAAGACCATGACTTACATTACATAATCAGCATTAAATAAGTACAACAACAAAAAAATCTCACATAAAACTAGAAGAGGGAACGAGTACTGCGTAATATCTTACGCTAGGGGAAAACCTCTTTTCCACGAGATATTGAAGCCAAAAAATTATCCTTAATTTTGAATTAATGTTAAACGCGTTGCGGCAGCATACAGACATAGGCAAAGGCGGCTTGCGTGCCTATTGGCTGTCCTGCAGCAACTGCAGCAGGCTATCGAGAGAAGCCCTTTGGTGACGGTCAAATGGGGGCGCTTCGCGCCCACTGCGTCACCTTCCCGCCGAAGTAGGCGTGGCCTAGCCCTATAAATATAGCTCGATGGGCTGATATCACTGGTTTTTCATCGCCGAAGCGAACCAGAGCGTGTTGCAGGCATGGCAAGATACGCAGTACTCGTTCCCTCTTCTAGAGAGAACCGAGGTTACGTTAGTAACCGAGTACGTTCTCTTACGAGAGGTTCTCTCGTACTGCGTAATATCTTACGCTAGGGGAACACAGTGTAAAACGCCGTGCGTGCTGGGATCCAACACCAAAGTCCCAAGGGCAGGTGCCCGGGGCTCATACAGTCAACAATCACCAAGGACTCACAGAGAGTCTGAGAAGAGAGGCTAACAGCATCATTCCCAATAAGCTAGCATCCAGAGGGAGCTAATCACTGTTGCAGTGTTTCACACAGTCAGGGTGAAACCATCGGCCTGAACTGTGTAACAGTATGGGTCTTACTTTTGCCCATAGGGTAATTTTATCGGTCAGCGAGCAGTGCTCAAGCGATTTTAGTATTCTGCGCCGAATCAGCGGGGCAGACAGTACTTGATTTTATACCGATAGTAGTTTAGCCTGTAAGGCGGTAACCTCTAGGTTATAAAACCTTATAAATGTAGACGGGGAGGCCCAGGCTGCCACCATACAGATATCTTATAAGGTAATCCCGCTAGACCAAGCCCACGACGAGGCTATGCCTCTTGTGGAGTGCGCTCTAAGACCTAAAGGGCATTTAAGGCCTTTTGACGTGTATGCCAGCGCTATGGCGTCAACTATCCATCTGGATAGGCTCTGTTTCGACGCGGCTAGTCCCTTAGCACGGCCGCTGAATGAAACGAAAAGCTCAGTCTGTCTGAAAACGGATGAGCGAGACACATAAGCTCTTAATTCCCTGACTGGGCAAAGGAAGCTTTCGTCCATCTCCTCGTAATAAACCGGCAGGGTGGACAGGGAAATAACCTGGGCCCTGAACGGTGTGTTGAGGGATTTAGGGACATATCCGTGTCTTGGTTTGAGTATGACTTTCGAGTCATTTGGCCCAAATTCCAGACACGTCGCGCTCACTGAGAGGGCTTGCAAATCCCCTATGCGCTTCACTGAAGCGAGAGCCATAAGAAACGCTGTCTTGAACGACATGTGTTTCATGTCCGACAGATGGATCGGCTCCAACGGGGCACCTTTCATGGCTTCCAGCACCGTGGAAAGGTCCCACATGGGGATTGAGGGGGGTCTGGGAGGATTTAGTCTCTTAGCTCCTTTTAGGAAGGGAATGACCAGATCATTTTTCCCAAGTGGCTGGCCAGTCGCGGGTTTTGTAAACGCAGCTATGGCCGCCACATAAACTTTGAGCGTGGATGGGGTTCTACCCTCATCCAGCAGCTCCTGAAGGAAAGAAAGCACTTCCGTGATCCCGCAGTCTGGGGGTGAAAAGCCTCGGGCTCTGCACCAGCCAGCAAACACTGACCATTTCGAGGCATAGAGTCGTCTAGTAGACGGCGCCCTAGCCTGCGTGATTGTGTTTAGTACTCCCTCTGGGAGGTTTGCTGGTACCCGTTGATGGCCCATGCGTGCAGGGACCACAGCTCCGGGCGAGGATGCCAAATCGAGCCCTTGGCCTGAGAGAGGAGGTCTTTCCTCGTCAGTATTGGCCATGGGGCAGTGCTCGTCAGCTGCATCAGGACTGGGAACCATGCTTGATTCGTCCAGAGCGGATTCACAAGGAGCACTGAGCATCCGTTTTCCCTGATTCGTTCCAGCACCTGAGGCAGGAGCGAAACTGGGGGAAAAGTATAGAGCGGGCAGCGGGGCTAGACGTGGGCTAGCGCATCCCTGCTCTTGGAGAAAAACTTCGGACAGTGAGCGTTCTCTCGGGACGCAAATAGGTCTACCTACACTCTGCCGAATGTCTCCCACAGCAGAAGGACTGCGGGTGCAGAGACCATTCTCCTGCTGGAACATTGTTTCTGGACAGTCTGTCTGGCCCCAAATTCAGGCGACCAGGCACATGTGCTGCTCTCAGTGAGCGCAGATTGTGCTGAGCCCAGACCAGGAGGCGTTCCGTCAGCCTGAAAGGGTTTCGGGATCTGACGCCGCACTGGTGATTTATGTAGGCTACCACCGACATGTTGTCCGAGCGGACTAAGACGTGGGATCCTTTTATTCGGGGATAAAAGCGCCTCAGTGCATTGTCGACTGCTATCATTTCCAGACAGTTTATGTGTAGGAGCTTCTCTCGTTCTGACCACAGGCCAAAGAATGGTCTGCCCTCGTGCAGTGCTCCCCATCCCGAGGTGGAGGCGTCCGTGGACACCACCTGCACACTCGAGGAAGTCCCCTGGCTTACACCTGACTGGTACCAGTCAGTCGCCCTCCAAGGTAACAGGGCTGTGACGCATTTCTGATCGACCTTGAGGCGAAACCGACCGGAGGCCCAGGCTCGAGGCGGTACTCATGCCTTTAGCCACCACTGCAGTGGGCGCATGCAAAGCAAACCCAGCTGGAGCACTGATGATGCTGAGGCCATGAGACCCAGCATTTTCTGAAACCTCTTGAACGGGACTATAGTGCCGCAGCGGAAGGATTTCGTGATGCGCTGAATGTTCAGTCTGTGCTCTGGCGATAATCGCGCTGTCATAGACAGAGAGTTCAGTTCTGTGCCCAGAAAAGATATTTCCTGACTGGGAGACAGAGAACTTTTCGCCCAATTGACTGTGAGACCCAGATTCTCGAGGTGCTCGAGTAATATGGTCCTGTGTTCTATGAGCTCGAGCTATGAGTGAGATCGAGCTAGAATCAGCCAATCGTCCAAGTAGTTCAAAACTTGCATACCCCGAAGTTTGAGGGGTGCGAGCGCCGCGTCCATGCACATTGTAAATGTACAGGGTGCAAGAGACAGGCCGAACAGTAGGACTGTGTATTCATATCCCTGGCCCTCGAAGGCGAATCTCAAGAATCACCTGTGACGTAACGCTACTTGTATCTGGAAGTAAGCGTCCTTCAGATCTATTGACATAAACCAGTCCCCTTAGCGAATCTGCGCAAGGATTTTCCTGGTTGTGAGCATTCTGAACCGGCGTTTCATAAGCGCTCTGTTCAGCTGTCTTAGATCTAAAATGGGTCTGAGACCCCCATCTTTTTTCGGGACCAGAAAATATCTGCTGTACAGACCCCCTTCGCTCTGAGCTTGAGATACAGGCTATATTGCCCCTTTGCTCAATAGTGTCGCTATTTCGGCTCGAAGTAGATGGGCTACTTCTGTTTTTACCGTAGATTCGAAGCGCCGTGTAGCGACGGGGGGGCGTCGAGCGAACTGTAGCCAATAGCCTCTTTCTATAATGTTCAGCACCCATTCTGGTACCCCGAGAAGCTGTGCCCACACGTTTGCATGAATAGCTAGGGGTAGAATGAGATCCGGGCTCTGGTCGCAACATAGTGGCGACAAAGGAGCTCTGGCGTGCTGTAATGTGAACACTGTGCTTGCAGTGACTGAGGCGGGGGGCGTGCCGATCGTGCCAATCCCGTGGGGCTTGGAGCATGTTTGTGAGTGAATGTGGGCGCGGGACAGCGGGCACATTTACTGCATTGAAAACACTGTCGGCCGGAGCTGACTGTATGTGTGTTGCTTTCATTTTTACAGAAACCGTGGGACATGCAGTGTGTAGTGTTTGTGGGCACTGGGTCGTGGGCGCATTTCCTACATTTGATGCACAATCGACATGAGCCGATTTTATTTGTGCGAGCCCTGTATTGTGGCGGGCTGTGTCTGTGTGTAGAAATGAGCACTGCGTTGTGGGCATTTTTATTACACTCATAACACCATCGGCCGTGGCCAGAACACCAGAAATTACATTCTTTATGTGATTTATCTGGGTCGCCGTAAAAACGGCGTTTGTGTGCAGGCAAGCGGGCCGTGGTGCGGACTTGTTTACTGCAAAATACACTGGAACAGTCGCATTTCCTGGAACTGAACGAGCGAGAAGTTTCGGTGAAAGTCCGGCCGCAGCGGGACTTGAACACCGTCGTTTCCCTAGAAAGGCTAGGAAGACTTTGAGGCCTCGGGCTTGATCTCAATCCTTGGCCGGGGCCCGCGCGGGGGGGGGGGGGGGGGGGGGGGGGCAGTAGAGCGGGAGTGCATGGCTGAAGTAGTGCGGCAAGCCTTAGATGGTAGCTCCGTCTTAGCTCACCGTCCAGCAGAGGGCGGGCAAAGATGGGCCGCTACGGCTTCTTCCACGAGCGGAAGCGAGTGGTAACCTCTGTCTTTCGCACCGTCCACCACGGAGAATGCTGCAGAGACAGAAGAACGCACTCGGGCTGAGAAGGGGGTGTTCCAGTATTTCACTTCGTGAAGCTCAGGAAGAAAGGGCGCGGGTCTGGAAGGCGGTGGGGCGCGGCCCCTCTGAAGGAAGCACCCATCCAGTCGGTTGCGCGCAGGCTGCGCGGGCGCCTCCCACTCGAGGCCGAGGCTCGCCACGGCCTGTGAGAGTAGACGCATCAGTTCCGACTCGATGGTGGCTCGTTTTCCTGACGATTCACGGGCGGAGGAGGGGAGGTCCACAGAGCTCGCCCAATCCTCGCTTTCCGACGCCAGTAGAGAGCAGCTGGCCTCCTCTGCAGACAAGGCTGGCTCGTCATCATCGACAGCGGCGGCGGACGGCGGCCGCTGTACGTCGGTGAGCGAACCAAGCGAAGCTGGCGGGCGAACCGGCGAGCTTTCGCGGGCTAGAGAAGGCTCAGGGACCCGTTGAGTACGACGCTTTTTACGGTGCAGCACTGTAGCGGGTGGAAGTGCAGTCTCGGAGAAGAATGCCAGGCGAGTCCTCAGTCACCATAGGCAATAGCCCCCATTGGACCGTCACCAAAGGGCCTCTCTCGATAGGCTGCTGCAGTTCCCGCAGGACAGCCAATAGGCACGCAAGCCGTCTTTGCCTATGTCTGTATGCTGCTGCAACGCGTTTTAAATTAATTCAAAATTAAGGATAATTTTTTGGCTTCAATATCTCGTGGAAAAGAGGTTTTCCCCTACCGTAAGATATTACGCAGTACGAGAGAACCTCTCGTAAGAGAACAACTGATAAAGGCTGATATAAACATCAAAGAATAACTTCCAGGACACTGTTCTCTCATTATGGATTTTTAAGTGGTTTATGTAATTGTTACTTCAAGGGTAAGTTAATCTGCAAGGCTATTCAAGAGGTACATTTACAGACGAATGATTATTTTTTGAAGAAAAAAAAAGAAATTTTGATTATTTCGAGATTAAAAATGTGTAGGTGGTTTAACTGTCTGTAGTATGTAAACTTTTGCACATAAAAAAAAAAAAAAAACATTGTGGCCCAAGTAATTTATTATTATGATTATTATTATTAGCAGAGCCGGACAGTAACGGAGTACATTTACTTGAGTACAGTACTTAAAGTCCCTGTAAAGTCAAAATTAAGTATGTGTTCTGAGTTTGTCACACCACAGAAAAATGTGTTATTAGCCACCCAGCCAAATTTGCAAGATAAAAAAAGCCGGCAAATACATCAAATAAGCTATCAAAATCTTGAAAAAGTAAGCATTATTCTCTGCTCTCAAACGCTGGGGGCGTGTCCGCTGGCTGCGTTTCCCCTTCCTGATACCTTTGACCCAGTTCCGCCCTTTCCTGTTAACTTTGACCTAGTTCCGCCCCTTCCTGTTAGCTTTGACCTAGTTCCGCCCCTTGCGGTTAAACTTTGTCAAAATGATGGATTGTTTGAAGTTGGTTTGATCAAGAAAAGGGGGTATAGGATGTGTGACAGATAGTTTGAGGTGTATTGGCTTTGATGATGACAGTTAGTTTGATCGTTTGAAGTTGGTGTTTTGTTACCGCATCCCCTTCATAACCCTGAGCTTATCACGGGCAGCTGTGAAAGTGATAAGAAAAAGTTTTGGAAGTTTATCTGTTCTGTAAAAAGAATATAAAATAAAAACCTCACACAAAAAGTTTAAATAAATGTACAACTATTCGATGAATCAAGCATTTCAGTTTAAATAAAATGGAACCACAAACATATTCAAAACAGTTAATGTATTAGAGAGTTGTAGAAAAAACATACTGCTTATGTAAAACCTCACACAAAAGTTTAAATAAATGTACAACTATTCACTGAATCAAGCATTTCAGAATCCACTTCCTGTGGGACATTCGATCAGTCATAAAATGTCTTAATGTCTTAAGCGGACACCACGCTCTGTCCTGAGTGTGGGTGTCAGCTGTGGGGGAGGTGTGCGTGTGTGCTAGGCCATATTTATGGACCAGAGTTAGAGAGAGGTTAGGAGCATTTTGACATCAACAATTTAATGTGTCATCAGGACAACGCAGATACCCTACAGTCCCCCCTTCCGTCGGATGAAGTCCCTGTGTGGACATCATCGGATGGCACCCATCGCAATGGACGGATGGCAGGTGAATCATGATGGTTGTGTAGCAGGTGGTCATTAGGGCTGAGGACTCAGCTTGATGAGGTGCGAAACGGTCACTGGCGTGGTACTCTCTTCCTGGGGGTTCTGGCGGGAACCTCCAGACACGGCTTTCTTGAGCTTGGCCATGGATGTTCGCATCTCGTTGAGCCTCCTGTTGAGGATGAAGGCCAAGCCCAGTGTCAGAGTGTAGTTGATTATCGTAGAGATACACAGCGCAGTGTCTGCTGCAGTTCAGGATTGGACAGCAGGTAAGGTAGTCGGTATGGGTAGTCGAGACAAAGCTTGGAGGGCTGTGTCGATGGGAGAAATGTCAATTCGCTGGGACCCCCCTTACGCAAACCACAATTCCCGTTCTGGAGTTTGGGGGAAAAGTGTGGTTCCTGAAGAAGGATGGGATTTCCAGTTCTAATTGGTACTCTTTGCTTGGAAGGGGGTACAATGTCAGTTCATCCAGGTGGAGGATGGCACCTTTCGGTACTTGAATCCACACGCTCTGGTTGAGCCAGGTGACACGGGTGGCAGTGTCACGTTGGTCCCCGGTGAGTGTAGCTGTGCGCACAGGAGTGTTAACGAGCCACCTGTCACCTACAATCTCTGCTTGGGTCTCGGTGACTTGAGTGCGAGGCTTGGCTTTAGCAGGGCAGCGTGTGCCACTGATCTGCAGCCCGCAGATTCCGTCAGTGTTGTCTCTGAGGAAAGGTTCGTTAGGGCAGAGATAGTGAATGTCTTTGGTCAATGTACACGTGTGGATTCGGAGCTGGGGACAGCTTAGTGTCGCTGTCGTGCACATGTGTGGATTCGGAGCTTGACGTGAGTGTTACCTTTCAAAATCTGACATTGACAATGTTCTTGAGCCGGTGGATTCGGCTTGACTATGATGGGCAAGTTCAGGAGCAAAACCCAATTCTCTCTGCTTGGGGTCGACGCAGAGTGGGTTGGCACTACCCAGCGAGTCGGCAAGGTGTATTTGTAGAGAGTCAGTTGGCGTGGTGATGGCGGAAGCCAGCACGGTTTGCACAAGGCTTAAGGGTATCAGGTGCGGTGGAATCCTACCCATGGCTAGGTTGTCAATGGAGGAATTCACCTCCGGCAGAGTGTCTGTCATCAGGGCTGTTACCAGCTGAGTTTGAGCAAAGTCATTCGGGAAGACAGTAAACAGCTGTTTCATGGAGTTCACTGTCTGGGTCAGCAGAACGCTGTGAGTGTTGAAAATTACCACACTTTCCTTTAGTGTCTTGTCCCTGGTCTGCAGGGATGCACTCTGTTGTGAGTTGCTCTTTTATCTGTGGAATCTCAGTCTGAATTTCGGCTACATGCCGCTTCACGGTGGCTAGGTTCACTGTATTCACACTGGACATACAAGTGTTAAACAGAGTGGTGACGGCTCCGGGCAAAGCTCCCAGAAACAGTTTGGAGCGGTGGTTGTGTCCACCTAACTTGTGTGATAGTCATTTTCTCAAGTTTCTCAAGTCGACGCTGGGGCAGTGTGTTCTGTAGGCGTTGCGAGGATCAGGTGGCACATACACTTTCTGAGTGCGGGTCCGACAGGGAAGGAGTCCAGGTTGTTCCCTTAGGACGATGCCTGATGCCGGACCTGGTGAGATGTCCGGTTGCGGCTGCCCTCTGGTTGACTGGAAGCGCCGCGGCTGCCCTCTGGTTGACTGGAAGCGCCGCAGCAACCTGGTAAAAGTGAAAGGGAGAGAGAAAGAGAAAGGGAGGAAAAATTTCAGCGAGTGTCGTCCTTGGCTGGCTAGGACAGTCTTTTTGCTTTGAGGACGCCGGTATGTCACTTGCTTCGGTGTCTTGCAAGTGTCTCTGGTGCTGCGGTGTGCAGCAAATGGTGCGTCATGAGCATACATTGGCATGACCCCCCTTTTGCACTGTGGCACCACAAGCTGTGGCGCAGTGGTGGCATCAGGTGCAGAACGCTGAATGTTGTCCTGTGCACGCAGCATGTGCTGGTTCACGTTGGTTGTCTGGGGCAACGGTTGTCGGTGGGTGCAGACGGCGTTCGTGGGTGGTTGGAGGGGTATGAGAGGTGGTTTCTCACAGTGTCCATTGGTTTGTCATAGCCTTTGGTAAGCTGGAAGGTTAAGGTCAGGTTAACCAGGGGCTCTGTGACTCTGCGCTCTTTTGTCATACGTGGTGAGACCAATGCATGACCCTAAAAGTTTCGAACCACGATTTAATGGATTCGTTAGGAATGTAGCATAAAGCTATGTGTGTTACGTGTAGCTAGACAGTGAAGTGTGTCTTGTATCCTCATCTAAGCTGTGGATGTTAGGAGGCTAAGACTTATGTTGGTTCCGAGGGTATTCCTGAAAAGGGCATAGCCGAGATGAAATAAATGACTGAAGATGGTTCTTATGACTAAATTATTTCTCTGGACTTACGTAGTGGTTCACTACGGCTTGACGAAGTGAATGATAGGGGAAGAGAAAAAAAACTTTCCTATTCAAATTATGCTTATTATCAATCCTCAGGACTATAGTTATGCCCTAGTAATCTTTGAAATTACTTGTGGTGCAGGGTCATAAAAGTGAGTGCACTTGTTGAAAATAAACAAAATCACAAATAAAGGTGTCTCTGTTTCCTTTCTGGGCCCTATGGGAAATTAAACCACATTCGAACAAGAGAGGAAATGGAATTAAATCATATAGATGACCGAATAGACAAGGGAATAGCTGACTGCTATTATTATCAAAGTGGGAATAAAAAAAATAAAATAAATTTTTTTTAAATAAAATAAAAGTAATCAAGACAGTGGTAATGATCTGGATGTGAGAATAATCAGTAGCACTAGTGACTAACTTTTGACCAACACTCCATAGTGGGTTACAGCGGTTGCGTGTTCAAGACCACACTGTGTGTGTCCCTCCAAAGGGTTAGTCAACATGCTGATGGAAATTCTCAATACTATACAAATTCTTCTCTGGCTACACAGTTTATATGTAGTTAAACTTAAGTTTAATTGACAGGGCATCTGCGAATTTAGCCTACAGTGCTCCGCAAGGTCTACGCCTAAACTAGTGAAGGTGAACTGTAGCTGAGAAGAATTGAAAGTTTGGAAAGTAAAGAATTACAAACCCTAACTGGGTTAAAGAAAGTATTTTACAATCCTTTGCACTGTATAAACAAAAGCTGTAATTACAGCTACAAGTAAATGATGCTAGCTGTTAACTGCTAACTGTATAAGTTATTATTTAACTTAGCCTAAGCTGAATGGATGCTAGGTTAGGTTAGCTTAGCGTAAGCTGGATGGATGCTAGGTTAGGTTAGGTTAGGTTAGCTTAGCGTAAGCTGGATGGATGCTAGGTTAGCTTAGCGTCAGCTGGATGGATGCTAGGTTAGCTTAGCGTAAGCTGGATGGATGCTAGGTTAGCTTAGCGTCAGCTGGATGGATGCTAGGTTAGCTTAGCGTAAGCTGGATGGATGCTAGGCTAGGATAGCTTAGCCACCTAGGCTGGTTTGTTTACAAAGTGACATCAGGAGTTAGCACTTCCTGTGACAAGTCGTGGTCATGGGAACCCGAGCATGTCAGAACAATTTGACAGGACCTGAAGAATGTCTGCACCCTTTTAAATGAGTTATGCATGTTTAAACGGGTTAAGAGGGGGCGCCTATACTTGAAGTCTTTCAAGAACTTGATGTTACATTAAGTAAAATGCAACTGTGTTTTGGCATTTGCTAATTTTACTCATGGAACTCTTTTTACTTTACACAACTTATTCTATTTGTTTACACAGTACGGAAATAGATTTGTCAAAGCATCTATAGTTACGTCCCTCACATGCATAAATGCTGGCTTTTCGGCGAGTAAACAGTTTTGATCACGAGGTAGCTCTCTTTGCTTGTAGATGCAGCTAAAATTTAGGTTAATTACATCACTCTAACAATACTTTGTAAGGCCTTTACATTGTAGAAAGGGGAGCATCACCCAGGTCTACATATATATATATATATATATATATATATATATATATATATATATATATAACCCTGTCCTGAGCTTTTATGTCAGGAACAGGTTTAGCAATACTGCAATTTGGATTTCTTTAACCAAAGCAGAATAGATATCGGTACAGTTTACAAGCTGCTGATGAGATTTCTTTGTCAAACAGACTTACGCTTTACTGCTGAACTTACTGATATTAGTTGGAAATCTAAGACTCTTTTACTTACAGTAGGGATGTCAATTTCAGCTATTATTTTATCTGCATTTAGACAAGCCAGCAACCAGTGATCAAAATGCGTATCGCATGTTGTTTAGTTTGGATCGCAATGATCACATGCACACCTGTAGGTCAAAAGTAGTTTAAAACTCAGGTGGTTTTCCTACACTATGGCGTCACGGTGACGTATGCCTTATTTGGAGCTAGTGTTTCCTGTAACCCTTCATTGTCATGGAAACTAATGTGTAGCAGTGTCATTTCAACAAACATTTGCAACATTCTAGTTTCGAAAGAGTCGTGCATAGTGTGTTGGCAGGTGAGGCTTACAGGTCCATTCAAGATTTTCTTTAAATCAGTAAAATTCTAAATTGTCTAATGCAGAGTCTTGCTTCTCTTCGAGCACACATTTTCATCTACTTTAAAAGTTATGTTCTATGCTGACCAGGGACCCTTTTACAGAGTCTTGCATTGTGTTCATGCTGTGTGCCTTCTGGTTTGCAGTTCGGAATCAGTGGGGTCTTAGGGACCCTTTCTGAGGAGGCTTTTTGTGTTAGAGGCCGTCTGCATCAGGTCACGCATCGTTTGAGCAGCGTTTCTTGGTCTTTGGCGAGCTGGAAGGTGCGGGGTAGCGAACTTGACCTTGACTTGGTGCTGAGGCTGTGTACCCATGGATGGCTGCTGGAGTTCCTGGGAACTCTGTGACCTTGGAGTCTGGCTTTGTTGTAGTTCTCGTGACCTCTGTGACCGGCCAGTCTGGCTTTGGTGACCTGTGTGACTGGAGGGGGAGGGGTTCTTGAACTTGGGCCCAGACTGTCAGGTGTTGGAAGTCTAATAAAAGCTCAAAGCATTCTAGCAGATCTTTGCCAATCAGAAAAGGATAAGTGTCCATTTGTGAGATGTACACCGGATGGGTAGGACTCAAAAGGACCAATTGTCAGGTCACTGGGAGCTACCTGTTCGAGCCTGATGTTGTTCTGGCTGTACGACTGCACCTTCAGCTCACATGTTTGAAATGTAAGAGTTCGATCTTGGCTCTTAGCTTTAGCACTGAGTCTTTCAAAGAGTGGAGCTGACATTAACGTGGTGTCTGAGCCGGTGTCTAGCAGGGCGTCAAGGCTCAAATCATTGTCTATAGTGATGGCTAGGTAGAGTTTTCGGGCCACCCCCCTTTTGATCAAGTTTCCCAGAAGTCTTGGCTGGTGTGGTGATCGATGGGCAGTTAGGGCCGGTCTCGTGTGGGTCGCTGCGGAGGCAGGTAGCCAAAACAGCATTTCTTAGTCTTTTGGGACTTTGGTCCCAGTTGTGGGACACTGGGCTGTCATGCTCAGGCTGTGCAGCGGTCAGCTGTGGTGGCTGGGTTATGCTGTCACTTTGTGATGTGACAGTCAGCTCTGTGGTCTGATGCTGATGAGCAGTGTTCTGAGTGCCTGTTTCAGGTCTTACGCTTAGACATAGGACGTCTGGCTTGTCCCTCCTGTTTCTCTTGTGAGATCTCATGTGCAGAAGCTCTTTCAGCACCTTCAGGATCTCTGCCGTCTCTGACGTGGCTGCACTGTTTTTGTCCGATGTGTGCTCAGACGTGTGGTTACCAGTGGCATGTTGAGGCATGCTGTCTGGGCTTGAGTCTCTTGGTGATGGGGGTCGGCTGTTTCTGGGTCGCCGGCTGGCTTCCCAGAATCTTTCAGAGCGCTCGCTCTGGTGCCTTGGACGAGCACCATCACGGCTGTGCTGCCCTCTGCTGGCCTGGAACGGTCTTGGCTCTCTGTAAAAAGGGCTGTGGTGTTGTGGGGCGCCCTCTAGAGGCAGCTCTGAGTAGTGTTCAGAGACAGAGTAGATTGTGGGGTTTTTCAAAGTCTTTTCGTACACAGTCTTTTGCTTGGTGTAAGCTTCTCTTAGCTGTTGAGTAGTCGTTGGTCTGATTCTGGGTCAGAGAATTCTTTACTGAAGGCCTGCCGCAGCGGCTGGTGGTCCGACTTGACTGTTTCTGGTTGGCGGTCGAGGAATCTGTGCACATCACGACGGGACGTGGTTCTGAGCAGGTACAATCTGTCCCACGCGATGACGTTGGTAACAGTTTGTAAGTGAAAGTCAATGTCCTGCGGGTAGGAGTGAACGTAGGGATGTTTCTGGCCAGCTTGTTTAGTCTTTTGGGAGCCATGCCGTGGTTAGTGGCAGGGGTTCTTTGGAAAGGCTCTCCCCCCCTCGCTGCTGGCGGGGGTTCTTGTGGGCTGGCTGGTGGTGTTTTGAACAGCGGGCTTTCGCCCTTCTTTTCAGCTCTGGGTTGTTGGCTGAAAGGTGTGGACCGGCTGGTCAAGGGAAACTTTGTGGTGTGTGTGTTTCCCCTTCCCGGTCACTCTGCAGTCTATACGAGTGTTTCAGCTCTGTGCGAACAATGTCAAGTCCGCATTCGAGATAGTGTCTCTGCTGAACAAGTTCGTGAATTTTAGCTTGGGCCGCTTGCAAGTGTTTTTCGCAGGCCTTGGCTTTCGAGTCTCTTTAAGTTCAGTCTCTGCTCTTTGCAAGTTTGTCGGAGTTTCTCGTTGAGTTCCTCTCTGGTTTCTTTCTCTGACTGCTCTTTTCGGTCTGTGTCTAGACGAAGATCAGACAGGGCAGTTTGAAGTCTTTCCACTTTCTCCTGTAGCTCAGGGTCGGTGTCATCCTCTTCCTCGGTTTCAAGGAGCAGTTGATCTAGACGACTGTGGATCTGGGCTTCCTCCGCTTGCATCTTTAGCGTTGCTATAGGCACTTTGTGCTCCAGGGCGATGCGGCTCCTTTCGTGGAGCCATGCTGGTGCGATGAGCTTGTGAGCGAGGTTTCCGACGTGTCGGACCCAGTCTTTGTTGTTGTAGCTTTGGCTCGGGGGCTCGGAGTCACTGGCGACCTTGGGCAGGAATGGAGGCGTCATGGATCTCAGCCATGTCTCCAGGATGTCCCAGCGGGTTGTGGGACTGTAGGACCGGAACATACTGGCTCAGTGTGGGCGAGAGGAACACAGCACACACAAAGAGACCAATGCAAGTTCGTTTACGAGTTATAATACTAATACGGGCGATGCCGTCTACGAGAATTTCGGCTAACTGATGCAGACAGTTAGGCCGTTATGTGGGGACAATTTGCGTAGGTCAGCGTGGGGCCTAAATAAAGATTTTGACAGGGCGGTGGCCTAGTGGGTCATCTGTTGACGCTAATGGCTTGGTTGTCAATCTGTTATTTGGCTTTCTTGGTGTCTCCCTTGGTTCTGTCTCTAGGTGAACTGAAAGGAACAGATCACAACAGAACAGAAAAATAGCAAGATGGAAAAGATTGAAGTAAAATGAAACAATAAAAATGAATAGGTCTGTAATGAAATGGAGTAAATAATAACACAGGAAGTGTTATGGGGGATAAGGAGGCCTGAGCCTGCTATGTGTGGCTTAGAGAAGAGGAGAGGGGCCAAACACTTAAATGACCAGGGGAATATCTAATATTCTGTGGCCTATACTAAATGAATGGGTTTTACCATATTTTTAGCTTGCCTGGGGTGAATTGAGGTCATCTCTGGTTGGAGCCGGCGTTGTGGTCAATCTTTCCGTCGTCCCCAAACACTCGACCGCAGTGTCCCTGGGCCCTTCTGTTTATCTATACCAAGGTGCGAGCTCACACAACTTGACTTGTGTGTCGACTAGCGTGGTGGACTTTTCTTTGGAGTGCCAAATTGCTGAGTCGTGTTGCGTGCCGCACCAATGGAAAGAGACAGAAAAGGTCCGAGACTCACGCACGGCGAGCGTTGGTAACGCCGGTCAGACGACCCCGCTCGCTGGAAACCAACCAGGGAGGCCTGTCAAACCACCACAGCACAAGAGAGTGTTCTACCTATAAGTACAAAACAGGGTGAAGAACAAGTGAAACTTAAAGTGAATTAAGGCTTTCTTTGTTTAAACCAAATTTAGTATTTATGTATGTAGAAAATAAAAGCAAAGGATTTACTAAATAATGGTCAAAACTAAAGGGAATTATGACAATGATGTTAATTTATCAGAATAACCTAACCCCAAAAGAAGAAGTATTGATAAGTAAAGCAGGATGACACAAGAGGAGGTAAGCTGTAGTGGCAGGTTTGTGCCACAAGGGAGTGTACCTCCTTTCAGTGGTCACCCTGGTTACAAGACAACTTAGTTTAAATTCATTCAATTAAGCTTAATAAAGAGATGTTAATTAGCATCTAAGATAGTAAGGATACAGTCGTGATAAAGTATCAGTACGAAGAATGAGAAAGGGGAGAAAGGAAAAAAATTAAATGAGAAACTTAATTCAAATTTAAATTAGAAATTTTATATTTCAAACCAAATTTGAATAAGTGTAAGACGAGTTAAAGATCAGAATTAAATCCGATGATAATCACGATTCCTGTAAGGTATCAGTGATAGCACATCAAATAAAACCAACTGGAAATTGACCACTTCAAAACAGAATGAAAGCAGGAAGGAAGTGATAAACCGACTTACCAGGGGATGCCACAAGGTGGTGCGTTCCCTCTTAAGTGGGTATCAGTGACTGAGCTGAGACTTAACTTAAATTTTAATTCAAATCTTGTTTGAATCAAATTCAAAATAAGTGCAAACAGTCAGAGGCAGGAGAATCTAACATCCAATAACATTTAGCACAAGCAGAGCTGTCAATGCACATATATATTGAAGTTAGACCGCACAATTTCACAATTCACTGGGAAACATGAAATGGCTGGAAGAGAGAATTTGAGAAAAGAATGACCTACTAATAATGTCCACGCGATGGCGCTATTGCGTGCATGCAGGATGAAGTCAGGGCGTGGTGGTAATTTGAGACTGTCAAACACTTAAAGGCTGTCCTCTAGTGTTTGTCAGCGCAATAACAACCAGCCTGCTTCCAAACGTGATTCAAATCTGAACGCGTGCAGATGTACTGCACAAATCACAACATAAAATTTAAATCTCGGCGGATTTTTAGTGCTATATTTCACAAGCACGTTTGGCAGGATTTTTTCTTTCTTTTTTTTTTTCGCTGTGCAGTGCAAAAGAAAACAGGAATTATTCGTCTGTCGTTTCGGATCCAAATAACATTTATCAAATAGCACTTATGATTAAAAATGTTTTTAGGTTTGGGATTTTTTTTTTCGGTGTTATATTCTAACAACACGTCTGGCAGGGTTTCTTCGCTGCGTTGTGCAAAAGAAAACAGGAATTATTCATCTGTTTTTCGGCTCCAAATAACATCTCAACAATAGCATTAATGATTAAAATGTTTTCAGTTTTGGATTTTTTTTTTTTTTTGGTGCCATGTTTTACAAGCACGTCTGGCAGGGTTTCTGCGCTGTGCATAAAAAAACAGGAATTATTCGTCTGTTTTTCGACTCTCATAACATATATCAAATAGCACTTATGATTAAATATGCTTTAGGTTTTTACAATTGAGTAGCTACTTCAATGTTTAACCAGGAGTTATCGTTATTCTAACGATTATAATATCAGGCCTTTCTTAAGAATAGTGAAAGAGCATCGTTTCACTAAATCTTGTCTTCACCCTGACAGAAGAATCTCGTTCAGACAGGGGAGTTTTTAATATTAAAACGTAGCGCGTCTTTACAGAGGCAATTTTAATATTATTAATATAACTGCAGTTTAATTTAGCAATTAACAGTGACTGAAATGTTAGACATATTTAGCAGCTGTTAATGTGCTTAACTGACCTCGGCTTTTTGCCTTTAGTCAGTTTAGTCAGTGAGTTCGCGCTGCGTTCGCTCACTCGAGGCGCGCGTACAATATTAAATCACAATATAGACATAGATTGAAACTGAATTGCTCAAAAACTAGTTTATAAATGTGCTAAGCATTCCTCCACCAAAATATGTAAGGTATCTGGGGTGATTTTGGGGAATATGTATTCAATAATTCATAATTAATAATTAATAATTATTCATACGGGTTTGAACCAGATACTTATACATGTTAAATCGCCCAACGAGGGGGATGATCTGTTACCTGCATCTGCATTCATATCTATACATCAGATTTTAACCACAAGGGATTATGGTCCACCACTGAGGTACAGATATTTTACAGACAGGTTAAAATTAGCTCAATTGTCAGAATGATATTTGTGGTTGATCCACAATACCATCCTACTTTATAGGATTTCAGGAAACGCAATTCTGTGGCCACAAGAATGGGGTTTCCTGCCCTATAAGCAAATACTCTGTAAAGTATCTTTAAGTTGTGAGCCTGTAGCTATAAGACCTTTGACACTTAAAGGGACTGGAAAATGAGCATATCAGAATCAATGAATGAATATAGTGAATTTAATAAGGAAAACTACGTATACGGTTGCTAAGCGTTACAAGGAATACATGTATTTACAAACACAATACAACGACAATGAACAAAACACTAAAAGGATCTGAGAGTGAAAGAAACAGGGAGAGAGAGATGGAGAGAGACTGGAGGTATCAGTGGCAAATTACAGACTTTAAGACCATTGAGAGACACCCCGAAAAACACAATCTTACTGCTCTGAAGACTCGTAAACGAATACTTGCATTTTGGTTCTTATGGGGCTGAACACGGCTGCGTGAATGAGCTGCGTGTCTTGTGTGTTCCGTTGGAGCGTCACGTGGTTGCGGCTCGTCCGAGGAGCACGTACGTGTGGCGTTGGAGCGTCACGTGGTGTGCGGGTGTGTCCGGAGAGCGCGCAATTTTAAAGCTTAAAAGGTCTTTGACGTAAAGTTACCAAAAGAATAATTCAGACTAAGTTCATTTCCCTTCGTGGAAGTAAACAGAGTCGAACACAGAAAACAAACTCAACGAAACAAAACAAAACAAAGAACAGAAAAGATCCCCGGGGCGGGGATCACGAGAGAGGATTACATGGTGAATCACGGAGGTGAGGTACGAGAGAGAGAGAGAGAGAGTGTGTGGCGCGCCAATATTTATCACCTCGGAGAAATCCAGCCTCTTCCTGTCGGCTTGGCCAATCGGAGGGTTGGAAGTCACAGGCGGGAATTTAGTTTTTATTACTCTTTGTCTAAGAGCAATAAACTTAGGTGTGTGTGTGTGTGTGTGTGTGGGGAGGGGTTACAGTCTAAAGACATTTCAATCTTCAATGATAGTAAAACTTATCAAAAATACATTTGACTCTATGGCATTATGCAAATTCGCGTTGTTCACGCCACGAGGGTTCTCCAGGTAGTAAGAACGCTATGTAAAAGTTAAAGGAATATACAGTTATATTTAAAATGCATAATGAAGGTATTTATAATTCACTTTATGCTACGATAAACTCAGTTATTCCACTGTGACATGGACAAACAAACACACATAAAAACACATCGAATATATCTGGTTAAATGTCTTTTAAAAAGAGAAAAGAAGTTTCTTTTCTCTTTAGAATCCACTTCCTGTGGGACAATCCGATCAGTCATAAAATGTCTTAATGTCTTAAGCGGACACCACGCTCTGTCCTGAGTGTGGGTGTCAGCTGTGGGGGAGGTGTGCGTGTGTGCTAGGCCATATTTATGGACCAGAGTTAGAGAGAGGTTAGGAGCATTTTGACATCAACAATTTAATGGGTCATCCGGACAACGCAGGTACCCTACATTCAGGAGTGACAGTTACCAGTGAAATATGGCGCTCATGTAATCAAAAGGTCTGCCTACCCCCTGGGAATGTGAATTGGCCTTGAACCTAAACACTTCCATTCATAGAGTACTGAAAGAATATAGTGGACACACAGCTCCGCCGTTTTCCCATAGTTTTCCACAGGCTCTTACTGTAAAAGGCTATAAAATAGCCAAGACACATTACCAGGGGGTAGGCAGACCTTTTGATTACACAAGCGCCATGTTTCACTGATAACTGTCACTCCTGAAAATAAGTCTAATACATTTTTAACTGTTTGGAATATTTTTGTGGTTCCATTTTATTTAAACTGAAATGCTTGATTCAGTAAATAATTGTACATTTATTTAACTTTTTGTGTGAGGTTTTATTTTATATTCTTTTACAGAACAGATAAACTTCCACAATTTTTTCTTATCACTTTTACAGCTCCCCGTGATAAGCTCAGGGTTATGAAGGGGATGCGGTGACAAAACACCAACTTCAAACTAGTGTTGTCAAAAAACTCGGTACTTCGGTACCAAGTCGGTACTAAAAAAATTAAACGGTTACGGTCCCAGCTTTTCTAGGTACCGAGTACCGGGTTAATCCGGTTCTTGATGCGCTGTCGGAAAGATGCAGAGGTGCGTACTCTTCATAAAAACACTCTGAGACACGGCGACCGGCGCTGCTAATGCGGTGGCTCTGAATCCACTTTTTGACAAGAAAGGAGGAAAGAGCCACATATGGAAATATTTTGAATTAGGCTAATGTCACGTTGCCATAAAGGGCCGTTCACACGTTTATATAGCGCGTTTTTTTGCGCGTGCAAATTTCAAATGTAGGCGCGCGGCAAGCGCGCTCATAATAGAAGAGACGTGCGAGCTCGTCTTTCCAGGCTATTCATGGTTGCATAGCGGAGACACGGGAGAGCAAGCGCTTGTGGAAAGGAGAAAGCGGTGCGATGCGCTCTCCATGATGACGAGGAAGTATAAGAATTAATTGATTTCTAGCCCTTGCATTAGAAATCAGCTACAGGGTTCTCACGCTTTGAAGACAGGCAAGAGTGACATTTTTGGATTAAATAAAAGTACAGTTAAGTCAAATAAAACATGTTTTATCTCCTGTATAGTTTGGTAACACTACAATAAGACACCATTCATTAATATTACTTAATGCAACATCAACACATTGAGTGAACAATATATTTTTACAACATTAATTAATGTTTGTGAATGTTATTTAATACAAACACTTGATTGTTCATGTTTGTTCACTTCATTCATTGAGCATTAAATAATGTTAACAGATAAAACTTTTGATTTTAAAAATATATAAGTACATTTTTAAGTTAACCCCATGGAGAATAATTCCTACAGTATATAACTGTTGTTTATTGTTAGGTAATTTTATCTATTGTTATCTAACAAATAGAATCTTATTGTAAATTGTTTTTAATACTACAGTTTCCATCTTTGTAACCGTGATATACACTTTAATATGTGTAAATTTAATCTAAATTAAGCTTTGGTACCAAAATTGGTACCGAGAACCGTGGATTTTCACTGGTATTGGTACCGAATACTGATATTTTGGTACCGTGACAACACTACTTCAAACGATTAAACTAACTGTCATCATCAAAGCCAATACATCTCAAACTATCTGTCACACATCCTATACGCCCCTTTTTTCTTAATCAAACTAACTTCAAACGATCAAACTAACTGTCACACATCCTATACGCCCCTTTTTCTTGATCAAACTAACTTCAAACGATCAAACTATCTGTCACACATCCATCATTTTGACAGAAAGTTTAACCGGAAGGGGTGGAACTAGGTCAAAGGTAACAGGAAGGGGCGGAACTGGGTCAAAGGTAACCGGAAGAGGCGGGGCCGGAAGGGGCGGGACCGGAAGGGGCGGGGGAAGATCAAATGATAACCACGCCCACCTGTCAATCAATCATTTTGACAGGTGGTGTATCTTATTACTACTCCTGTGTAAAATGATCACTACAGAGGCGGGTTTTGGCAGTGATCCTCAGCTCTCCATCAAGGTTGGCTCTTCACAAAATGAATCCACCTCTTCTTGATGTGATCGTTTTTAGGAAATTTAAATAAAGACACCGATCTGTTTTGTACATGATCGCATCCAGGTAGTAGCCTACAAATTTCCGTGTCGAAGGCATAGCTAGATAGCAAACTGTAGGGTGTAGTAACAAATAGTACTGATAGTAACTCGCGATTGAGCGGCAAACTGATGTGAATGTGCTCTATTTTTAGGGAAGGGGCCAGCCTCAGTGGCCTCAGTGTGTTATCAAGTAGGGGCGTGTCCACGAGCTCAGGGGCTCCAGTGCGTCATCGAGCCCCGTTTTAGCGCCGCCCAAAAAATCCGGAAAATAGCAATGGTGAAAAACTGTTTAACGGTCTAACTCCACAATTCAGTAATTCACAGTTCACAGTCTTTGTAATATGTTTTAGCAATATATTTCTAACATTTATAATGGGTTTAGATTTTTTTTTTAGAATTGCCTTTACAGGGACTTTAAGTACAATTTTGAGGGATCTGTACTTTACTCGAGTATCATTTTTGGGGAGTACTCATGACTATTCTTAAGTACATTTGAGAGGCAAATATTGTACTCTTTACTCCACTATATTTCTATCCATAACCGTGAGTACCCGTTACTACTTCTAAAAAAAAAAAAAATGGAAAAAAGAAAAATCTCGGAAACCCTCAATTTGTTGTTTCCCTCTCAAACGTGATTGGATTGTGCAGGCGCCACTGATTGGGACAGCCTATCAGCAATCACCTTCAGCTTTCAGCCAAAGTCAACTCCATGGTCATTGGTCAGATTTAGATAAGAGACGAAACCATGGACGAAACAATGGATGTAGACGCAGCAGGTCCATCCCGTGCTGTGCCAACCCGTGGCCCCACCTCGCCAGACTATTTCAATTTTCTGAAATTGTCTTAAATGTTAAATAAAGCAACATGGTAAAAAGATCAAAATGACTTGACTTTACTTTCAATTCCTTTTACATTCTCCAAGGTATTAATATTAACATTTTTCATAACTCCATGTAGGACGTTTCTGACTGTACATAAATGTAAGCACTGTGGCACTAAAAAAAAGTACTTCAGTACTTTTACTTAAGTAGACATCTGACTGTAGTACTTTAACTTGTACTTGAGTAAAATTTAGCAAGGGTTATCTGTACTTTTACTCAAGTAATGAAGCTGTGTATTCTGTCCGCCTCTGATTATTAGTTACAAAAAAGTAATAAACAGTATTTATATTTGTTTATTTATAAATAAACAGTTTAAAATATAGTTCATATCTGTAACCAGGAAGCTATTTTGTTGTCATGTGACAAGAAAATCATGAGGCTGAGAAGACGTTTTGTTTTGTTCAGATCAGATAGAATAGCCCATCTTAATAACCATCTCAAAACTCTTGATGGTTTACTTGATGGTAAATGTCACATTTTAGCTTCATTAGTTTATAGAAAACTGTATTTGTTGATTTAAAAAAATGCACGAAACCTAAACGAATACAGACAGTAGGCCTACATAAAAGTAGATTTAAATTTCTCAGTAAAACTTTACAATAAGGTTTCATCATTTAACATTATTTAATACGAGCTAACAATTAACAACACTTCCACAGCATTTATTAATCTTAGTTAATGTTAATCTTAACATTAACTTAAAAACAAAACAGGTTCCTCCATGTGTTAAAGATTCACGTAATGCTACTGCACGTAATTGCCAAAAAGCCTTCAGGAATCCGTGACTAGTTCATTAGATGCAGCACCCCTTAATCAGTTCTTTAAACTACACGATGAAAGCACTTAGGCAGAATTCGCTAAATACACTAGCATACGTCGCTAACACTTACACTTATAATTGTTAATATCTGCAAACAATAGCCTACCTTTGCGTGGCACTTTTAAAACGATTATTCACCTACAGATATGGCTAAGTCCAAGAAAATGACGGTGCAGCGGTGAAGTTCAGTCTGACAGTGCAGAATGAGATGAGCCCAGCTTGCATACAATGAGGACAACCCAGCTCTCCAATGCTATAGGCTGCTTAAGCTAATTAGCAGACGGCAGAGCACTTGAAGTGGGACTTTGGAGTGAGCATGGCACTAGTGTGCCATTATCCGTGTGGAACGCACTCGATGAAGGGATCAACGAAAGACAACGTAATTTCCACATTATTTTCCCCTGGGATGTCCCATGACAACGCAACGGTGTCCATCAGCTGAATAGCTGTTCTTATGGCAGAAATATAATGCTGTTAACATAACGGTTCCAAATACTTCTTTTATTTTACTTTACAAAAAAAGCTTTTAAAATATGTGTTGTGTGTCAGTGTCTCAACCTTAAAATTTTGGACCCTACCTAACATTTCTTATGAAACTTTTCTTTATGAAAATTTAAACATAACATGAAACAATTTGTACAGTGTAACTGATGTAAAGATTAATATATTTCCTTCATGTTCTTCTTCTCTATCTTTTTTATTTATTTATTTTAGTTTTCAGCCCATTGTTCTTTTCTCAATTGTATTCTGATGACACTTTTTAATACATTTTTGTAAATTGTATACAAGTTGTATGTCATACAAATGTAATCTCTCTAGGCTGTCTATCTTGTCTATTGCACACAAAAAAAAGTTAAAGGAAATAAAATAAAGTCGAATTTTGAGCTGAATGCACGTCACTTATTTGGTTCCCCTAGAAACATGTCCATTGTGTTCTGTGTTATTTGCAGCCTGTCTGTATTTGGTTGTGGTGTGAGTATTGGAGTACACATGTTTTTTTTTTTTGTTTGTTTGTTTTTTTATATAAAGTAGTCACAACGAATAGTTCATGCTACATACTCCGATACAGTAGGTGGCGATATGCACCTTCAAAAGTCATAGTTGAAATCTGCCATAAAACGGAAAAGAAGAAGAAGAGTGTAGTGAAACTGATGAAGATGTTTTCGGGTGTTTTTTTTTTATTTGCATGTGGGATTTTTTTTTCTATTTGCATGCGTTTTGTTCTATTTGCCCCTGTTTTCTTCAGTTGCAACACGTTGAGATCTCTCGGCCACCGTAATGTTAGGAACATGAATCACTGAGACACAGCCATGAATTCACCTTTTATATTAGGCCTACAGTAGGCCCTATCTAACCCCTTTCAGTTAGTAAACATTGTGACTTTTTTGGTGGGCGGAGCTTAGGTGGAGGCAGAACGATTCCTCTGGCTGCTCCACTAATAATGCTAGGTAGCCAGTTTTGTTTGCTTGTTTCTTTAACAATGACTAAAGAAAATCTGATTTTATCTTAATGTGTAAGGTCACTCACTGTCCAGGACCGCAATTGTTATTTGCAAAAGTAAATTTTAACGGACGGAACCAGATTAACGCTACCATCGGTTGAGTGGCCTGACTTCTACACCTAGGCTACCTATGGATTTTTTTTTGTGATATGGATTTTTTATATACTGCAATCCCGCTGTATGTCGCTTTAACAACGATCGGATCACGGCGCGACACTGTTTGAGAAGGGTCACTTTTCACTGTTGCACTGTGGTGATGCACAGCTGTGTGTGCCAGGTTACTAAGCGTGACGGTGAAGATGGATAGATAGCTGTCAAATTATATTACAGTGTTTCCCATACATTGGTTCACAATATCAACACAGCCGTTTGGAAAATCTATTTATGGTTAGCATTGACATCGAATAAACATGAGCACTGTTACAATATGTTATATATTGTCAGAAGGATGTGACAGACCATGTATGGTTGAACTATGAGTCCTGTGTATGTGACGTCATTGAGATCAGCAAGCACGTGAATTAAAGTGTAAGCACTGAGAAGCATGCGGTTGTGAGACTCTTTATTTGAAGAAATAGAGTGAGTGTCAGACAGAACTAATCATATAACATGGTGGCAGCGGTAAAGTACTGGATAAAGTGAAAGAATAAGTTAAGTTTGCTATCGAGAAAGCAACTGCGAGAGACGAGTGCCGATCATGGAGGGTGCGTTTGGATTGAAACCGCCAGCAAATTTTGACTGGAATGCTACGTGCATAACCAAAGCTTGGAAAGCGTGGGAAGAGGAGTTTTCCCTGTACATGGATTTGTCGCTTACAGACGCGGACAACAAAACGAAGGTAAAAGTTTTCCAATATCTAATCGGAGAAACAGGAAGAGAACTGTGTAAGACGCTGAGCGCGGCCCTGCCGGCTGATGGCGAGCTGACGATGGAATGGTTGTTAACCGCGTTCAGAAATCATTGCAATCCGGCACCGAATGAAACTGTGGAAAGATACAAATTTTTCTCCAGAAATCAAAACTCAGGCGAAGCGTTTGACAAGTATGTTACTGATTTGAAAGTGCTGGCTGACTTTTGGAATGGCTAGAGACTCTCTGATTAGAGGCAGAAGGTGTCTTCAGAAGGCGTCTTCTTTATGCGGCATAATGAACTCGCATGTGAGAGAACGCCTATTAAAAGAGACGGACCTGACACTGGAGAAATGTGTGAGGATATGTAAAGCATCAGAACTGTCAAAAGAGAATGTGATGACTATTGAGGGTCAGAAATCAGAAGTACACGCAGTTCAGAGAGTTAGACAGGCCCAGAGTGCCAAACAAAAGTGCAAATTCTGTGGAAAACAGCATGAGTGGAAAAACAGAGTTACCCTGCTTACGGAAAGCAGTGCAGGAAATGTGGCAAGCTGAACCCTTTTGCATCCACATGCAAAACAAAAGAGACAATGCGAAAGGGAATACACAGTGTTGCAGAAAGAGAAGAAGAACCGTATCAAGAAATCCTGAGCCTTAATTCACAAAAGGAGGACAAACATGAAAAGCAACTGTTTGCAACCATGCTGATAAATAAGAGGCCAGTAAAATTTCAACTAGACTGCAGAGCCAGTTGTAACATCATACCCATTCAACTGTTAAACCCTGACACAGTAATGGAAAATACTGAACAGATTCTGGTCATGTATAACAAGAGCACCTTGAAACCCATAGGGAAGTGCAGAATAAAAATAAGAAACCCCAGAAACAGAAAACTTTATCGTCTGGAGTTCATTGTAGTGGAGGAAAAGCTCATCAGTGCCCCTGCTAGGAAACAAGGCTGTGCAAGCAATGGATCTGGTAAGAATACAGCATGAAAACATTATGGCAATTGATGATATAGTTACCACAGAGAGATGCAGAGAAAAGTTAACGTGGGACAAGAGAGACATACAACGAGAGTATGCTGATGTATTTGAGGGAGATGGATACCTGGAAGGGAAATACAACCGAGGTGGATCCTGAAGTTAAACCGGTGAGGCTTCCAAAGCGGAGAGTTCCGGTGGCACTAATTACACATCTAAAAGATGAACTAGAAAGCCTGGTAGAGAGAGGCATCATAGCTCAGGTGGAAAAGAGCACGGATTGGATTAGCAGCATGGTGGTGGTGAAGAAACCAAATGGGAAATTAAGAATTTGTATTGACCCAAGACCAAGACCACTAAACAAAGCACTTAAGCGTCAACACTTTCCCCTGCCTACCATAGATGATGTTCTCCCGGATATGACTAAGGCGAGAGTTTTTACAGTGTGTGATGTAAAGGATGGATTCTGGCATGTAAGGCTTTCAGAAGAGTCAAGTTATCTTACTACTTTCGCTACTCCGTTTGGCAGGTATAGATGGATCAGAATGCCCATGGGGATCAGCCCGGCTCCAGAAGTTTTCCAGCACAGGTTGACGCAGCCATTGGAGGGGCTCCAAGGAATCCGGATAATAGCGAATGACATCCTCATTTGTGGGGAAGGCGATAACGATGAGACAGCTGAGAAAGATCATAACGAAAAACTAAGACAACTACTGGAGCGATGCAGAAACAGAAACAGAAACATCAAACTAAACTTCAACAAACTCAAGCTGAAACAGAAAGAGGTGCCATACATCGGACACAGACTGACTTCGGAAGGTTTAAAGATTGATCCAGAGAAGGTGAGAGCCATAGTGGAGATGCCCAGACCATCAGATGTGAAGGGGCTGCAGAGATTATTAGGTATGGTGAACTATCTGTCCAAATTTTGTGCATACTTGTCAGATAGCTGCGACACATTAAGACCGGGCTGATCCACACACAGAGATGTGGGTTGGGAGTGGACTGGTATACAGAAAGAAGCATTCAATAAATTGAAACAAACGATTGCCTCTGCACCTGTTTTTAAATATTATAATCCAGAAGAAGACCTGGTTCTTCAGTGTGACTCCTTGGAGACAGGGCTGGGTGCAGCACTTCTGCAGGCAGGACAACCAGTTGCTTTTTGCAGCAGAGCACTTACACCCACAGAAAAGGGGTATGCTCAAATAGAGAAAGAATGCCTGGCAATCCTGTTTGGGATGAAGAAATTCCACCAGTACACCTATGGCCGGAACACAGAAGTCCATTCTGACCACAAACCCCTAGAAACTATCACAAGAAAGCCACTTCTAGACGCACCTAAGATATTGCAGAGAATGCTTTTGAGGCTTCAGCGATATGATATTAATGTTGTCTATGTTCTAGGTCGATTAATGTACCTAGCAGACACCCTCAGCAGAGCGTACTTACCGGAGAGTGCTTCAGAAGGATCCGTAGAGACAGAAATTGAGATGATTAACATGCTGCAGTACCTGCCCATTTCAGAAGGAAGTCTACAAAAGATACAGACAGAAACTGCTAGGGATGGGACGTTTTAGATATTACGGTGTTATGGAATTTTTCCTTTATTGCTCTGATTTCAGTGATTCCTAATGATGGCCTCATCTGTTCTCACGAAAAAAACCATGTTTCTCCCAAGGTTTTTTTCTCCATTCTGTCCCTGATGGAGTTTTGGTTCCTTGCCACTGTTGCCTTGGCTTTTGGCTTGCTTAGTTGGGGACATTTAATATTCAATAATATTATTGATCTGCCTTACTTAAGGTGGACGTTGACGCAATATCTTTTAGAAACAAACTTTGTTATATTGTTTTCATGTTATCACTGTGAAGCGCTTTGATACAATCTGTATTGTAAAAAGCGCTATATAAATAAAGGTGACTTGACTTGACTTGAATGTAGTGAGAGGGGGCCTTTGATTGATAATTTACTGTGGTTGGGAGTCAGTGGAGGTAAGGAAAAGCAGGTGGTCAAGGGGTCATCTTGAGTACATTTGTACGTTATAGCCTAAAGGGTTAAGGGGGCATTTACCTCTCAGGGCCAGGGAGAAATAGGAAAAAACAAAGTATATCTCTCCTGTGAGGGGAGGGCAGAAATAAGGCCTTGGAGGACACAAGATATAAAAAAGACAGACACTGCTTCTCCTTATCTCTCCTCACTGACTCACGAATGTGTATTGGTGACGAAGATCTCTCTTGCAAGAGAATAAATACTTTATAAACTATTAAATTGGACTCAGAGTGTCTCTTACTCAGTGATGATGTTTGTTAAGAAGGAAAAAAGCCACAACAGTTTTGGTGTCAGAGTGGGGTTCCTTGGTAAGTGCCTTTCTGGACCTGAGAGCGGACGGTGTTTGGCCACCTGGACTGAGCAGTTCCAGCTCTACCTCGTAAGCTTGAGAGAGAGGGGCCGACCGCTGTCGGGTCCGGGAGGGGCTCCACTGGAATCAAAAGAAAGCGAACCCGTGGCAACCAACATATCGCTGGTAAGAGACGTCTAAAATATTTTCTTTTGGGGAAAAGTATTTTGTTTCGGGTAAGAAATGTGAGTGAACCATATTGGCTGAGGGCTGTTTCTGTGGTGCGTAATCTGAGATTAATTGAGATCTATATATAGATCAAGAGGTTTCAAACAGATAGGTAACCTGAAAATCAGTTGTTCCACCACGGAGGAAATTGTTTTTAGGTGCTGAGGCTAATTAGGGGGAGCCAGAAAAGATTTTTTTTGGTAAACCTTAATTAGGAGGGCACTAATAGTGCAACCCGACCGATTTGGGTTAAAAGAAAAAATCGGGTCTGTTGGGGACGCCTAACAGATCAGGAAAACGCGCGTTGAAGAGAAATCCACAGAGAACAGAGAAGCAGCCAATATGGGGAAGTCTCAAGGTAAGCATGCAAAATTTGATACACCGGTTTTCTATCAAATGGGAAAATTATGAGGGAAAATTTATGTTTTAGATATTGAAAAACTTAGAAAATACCATGATTTCCCCAGGGAGGGAACACTGAGCACAAATAGACTAAGAGTGTGCGAGAATCAGTGGAACAGAGCAGCGGGACAAAAGGTTGTTGTGGCTGCGTTCAACATGTGTAAAAAATGTATACAGATAATGGACTGTTGGCTTGAAGATAAAATGTCGAACTGCCAGGAGAAATAATGTTTTTACTTCTTCATCCAGTAAATGGATGCATGACATTAGATGTCTATAGAACTCAGATTTATATGATAAGGATTGAAGTAGCAAGCAGCAATAAGGCTGTCTGTGTGAAATAGAGGGAACTGTAAGTGAGAGACTTGATGGAAGAGGGAAGTGAAAAACAAAAGGTTGAGACACGTGTGTGTGAGGATTGTGCAAACAATCATGTACTGGTTAGATAATGAAGGAACTGGCATGTAGGGAAAATAAAGGAGAGGATACAAAAGGAACTGGCATGTAGGGAAAGATTGAGAAGAAATATAGTAGAAAACTATATGTGATGAAAATAAAATGTCTGACAGAATTTATGGAAGTCAAATTAACTGTTTAAATGGTATGAAAAGTCAGTTTTAGAATAAAATAAGGCATTGTATGATTGACAGGGATATATCTGCTTTATTTTATTAATGTTAAGAAAATATGGGTATTGAAGCAAGTAGCTATAATGGATAAGACTGAGACAATAATGATAATATTAAGTTGAATCTGCAGACTAAGCATGTAATGGAAGAAAAAGGCTTCAAACCAGTTGTAATGAAAATAATGATGTACAAATTGTTACACTTTATGAAGAGTACTTTCTGGAATTAGTGTTGTTGATGACAATACCAAATTAGTAAAATGATGAAGATTATGATTTGGCTATTGTGATTAAATCCGCGACTGGTGGACTGTAAAAGAATACAGAGAACTGCTTATCAGTGGCTCTGTTTACATTCCTGAAATGGGACACACACTGCTTCAAGAGTGTGCAGTGAGTTGGAGCCGTTTGCAAGCTCACAGTGATCAAACTATAGTCAAGGTGTCTGATGCTGTAATTGAGGCTGACACATGAACCCACCAGATGACAGAGAGTGTTTTTTAATGGTGATCATCAGGACCATTTAATACGTAACTAAATGCCCACCGAGAAGGTGTTTAAAAATGTGATAGTGACACATTTCTGATAATAATGTGGGTTTGAAAGTAGATCAGTGAATACAGGTTGATGTAAAATTAATGACTCCAACAAATGTGAGTTGCAAAATATATCAAAGTAACTAACAGGATGATTGTGTTTTAATTAAACATTTTAGAAAGGGTTTAGATTAAGGAGAGAGACTAATCTCACGAATGATTTATAATAATTGCAAAAGATGTATCAACCAGAGAGTGCTAGCCTTGTCAAAGTTAACGTAATTGAGAACTTGACAACTAAAATTGAGAGGAAATATGAAAAGTTATTGAACTGGAATAATTATTTTTATTTAAGATCAAGTAAGCAGAAGCAATACTGGATTAACAGTTGCTAAATGCTGATTAAACAAACAGCTTGAAAAGTTGACCATGAAAGAACTAGAAGCTGATGTTTTGCTTTCAAAAGATAATTTTGTTATTGGCTGTAATGAAACAGTTTGCTTATCTGGATCTGATGTGTACTGTGGCTGAAACTGCCAGTGCAACAGAGACTCAATCTGAGTGGAAATTTGTAATGTCTAAATAAAGACAACTATAAAAATTATGTTTATTTGGAAACACATGTAATTTCTGGCAAATATGCCTTAAGCTGGGATAGAGCTATAGGATGGTAGATTAAAGTTTGATGTTAGAAGTTTATGAGAGTGCAGTGTGCCAGTCCTGAATGCCTCAGAGTCTCTCTCATTCAATGTCAGCTAAAAGCTGTGTAGTCCGGTGAGTCTAAAGACACTAAATTAAGTAATATGTTTATTTACATTGCAATGTGTATATTTTATTTATTCTGTGCCTTTACAGTGTTTTCATTTGTATGTATATAGTTATATAATTATATATGATATTATTTAAAGGGATAGTTCGGCCAAAAATGATATTTAAACCATGCATTACTCACCCTCAAGCCGTTTGAGATGCATCTGTCAATCTTGTTTCAGACGAACACATTTTCAGTTATTTTTGAAAATGTCTTAGACCCTTCAGTGGATATAATGTGAAGCAATGGGGTCCACCTCCTTCAAGTCCCAAAATGTGAATACATCCTTCACAAAAGTAATCCATCCGGCTCCAGGGGGATAAACGAAGGCCTTCTGAGGGTAATCCGTGCGGTTTTGTCCTAAAAATATACATATTTAAAACTTTATAAATGAAAATATCTGACTTCCGGCAACGATCGACGCGCGTTCACGGGTGATGGAAGTCGGTGTACGAGGTAATACGTAGAGTAGGAACTGTTGTGACGTAGAACGAACGCGCCAGCGCAGCCAGAGAGCAGAGCAAAACAAAACACGAAAGCGCGTGAACGCACGCGTGTCGATCGTTGCCGGAAGTCAGATATTTTCATTTATAAAGTTTTAAATATGTATATTTTTACGACAAAACCGCACGGATTACCCTCAGAAGGCCTTCGTTTATCCCCCTGGAGCCGGATGGATTACTATTGTGAAGGATGTATGCACATTTTGGGACTTGAAGGAGGTGGACCCCATTGCTTCACATTATATCCACTGAAGGGTCTAAGACATTTTCTAAAATAACTGAAAATGTGTTCGTCTGAAACAAGATTGACATATGCATCTCGAACGGCTTGAGGGTGAGTAATGCATGGTTTAAATATCATTTTTGGCCGAACTATCCCTTTAATGTTTAATATCTTGTTTACGTACTCACGTATGACGCAATTAGAAGAGGGAGGGCGTGGCTGGAGGAGAGGGAAAAAGGAAGACGAGTTGGACGTGGAGAAGGGAGTTGTGAGGGCTATTGGGATTTTCACACGATAGTCCTGTATATACAGACTTAATCAGTCATTAGTAGTGTGACTTTGCTAATAAGAACTGTATTTAGCAAATATTTGTGATACTCGTCCTGGATTTCACTCCATGCGCTCGTGAGGTGATTCGCGCGAGCAACGAGCCGATCACATTCGGGAGGTGAACCAGATAGCGCTCCGGGTGACCGGAAAAGCCCGGAGTTCCTCTGGCAACGAGGGATAGGTCGTCACAACAGATAGCGCTCCGGGTGACCGGAAAAGCCCGGAGTTCCTCTGTTGCATCGCGGGAGAGTGAGACAGCCGCTCACACGCGCTGTCATCGACATTGTCGTATCGCGGGACACATCGTGTTCGGGAAAACATCAGGCCTGCAACGTAGAGTGTGTGTGTGAATGAGAGCGTGAATGTGGGCCCATTTAAGTGAGTTTTGATTTAAATTACTGAATAGTTCATTGAGTATACCTATTTGAAGACTATGTTATTGAGTTAAACATTTATACATTCGAGGGTGTTTAACACTTGTGAGATAAGTGATTAGTTTATTTTCTGAAATTGTAAATCCTTTAAACGTATTTAATTTGACATTTTATTTCAAAAGACTGTTTTGAATTTTCATATTCTATTTTATTACATTTCACATTCAAATACATAAAAAGACTCGTAAGACAAGTTTTTTATTCAATATTATTTATTGCTGCTGATGGGAATGGAATACATGTGATTATTATAGGTAATCATAACTGTGACACGAATACTTACCCAGGCCCCAGCTGTAATATAGTGGGTATCAGTACTGGGGTTACAGCTGTTATCTGTGATAAGCTATTTGTAGTAAAGCACAGTTTCAGTTGAAGAATAATAGACACAGAGATGTTAAAAGAAAAGATTATTTGTAAAACTGAATGACTTTAAAGAAGTCTTTAAAATAATAATACAGGCCTTAAACGATAGAGGTGACATTTTGATTAGCTCATTTTAGGATCAGTAACAACTTTGTCTCATTTAGTCTCCACCATTCAGGGCCGATGGCTCCGTCTACAGATACAGTTCACTGAATGTACGGATGATCTAAATTCGCTGAGTATAGTCTAAGCAGCTAGGTTTCTGCTTTTAAGATGGTTAATGGATTTAAGATTAAATACAGCTGTTATTAACCTGTCTCCCTGTGTGAACACTATTAGGCAATGGGAATGGCTCTGGTGACTCTTGAACGTGCCTTTCCTAAGCTCCAGAAAGCAGCTGAGTTCTGTTGAAGAAAACCGATTGTTTGATGGGAGAGAGCGGTCACCAGAGTGTACGTGGCTACTCAATGACGGGATGATCTTCCTGGCCAGGGGACAGCCCTACCCAGGGGGTCACGAACACTGGGCATCTCCAGATGGAGGTGTTATATGCGAGAAAGGTATGAGAGTTGAGCGCTGATTACTGGAGGCCACCGGGGTCAGCAGAGCATTGAGAGGGGAGATGAAGCTATGACGAGTCACGGCAGTCTGCCCCATAATGCAAAGCTCCTCTATACCACTCGCCAGAAGAAACCGCATTAGTTGTATGGCTTGTTTTTCATTGTGACAAGTGTCTGCAACTATACCAGGGGGGACAACACCCTGAGGAGAAGAAAATTATAGACAAAGAGCTAATGGCAATGGGCTTTCAAGAGCCAGCTGAGACCGTGAGGGGATTGCCATTATTAATTGTTGTGGAGACAGTAGCAAAACTTTTTATGTATTGGTTGCCTTATGGGCAAGGAAAATGTATAGAAGTTTATAACATAGTTCTAACTCCTGAAGGTCGTTAGACGTGGTGACTAAAGATGAAGACAGCTTTTGTAGATTTAAGTCTGGATAACAAAGGTGGATGGTCAATAGAGTTATTGTAATGAATTTAATATTACATTTTGTATAAGTTAAAGTCTAAGAAATGTATTTATAGTGAGAGAGACTGCTTGAGCGGAGGAAGGAATGGTAACTGTGTCTGTCTTTCTGTTATCGGCCTGCTAGAGCAAGCTGAAGCAAAAATGATAATGAAACAAAACAACCCAGCTGACCTGTCTAAAAAAATCTAATGAATAATGAACAAGACATGCTTTCGAACTGGTTAAGAGACCATGTAAAATTAGGGAAAAGCTACAGAAAATATGTGAAGTTTAAAATCTTATTTAAAATTTAAATCCTTTTAACGATGATATAAGGAAAGTGCGAACATTGAGAATGAGCAGTTAACAGATGTGTGTCTAGTATGAGTGTGTGTGTGATGGTGACAGCACTTTATGTCTTGTATGTATTAGTTTGGGGTAATACTATTCCGCCTGAATGGTGTGTATATTGCGTCATTAACCTCTGGAATAGGTTTATCATTACAGATGGGTTAAGGCAAATGACAAATTTTAAAGAAGCTGATAATTCTGATGAAAAGACAATACAGAACATGGGACAAGCTTTAAGTTGATTGGCCATCAAGCTATGTCTGGTAGTAATACTTTTGTCATACATAATGTAGATTTGAAGATCAGTTTAAGTATTTGTGTAAATTGGAATTGTGTAGTTGTAGATCACCATCTGGCATGGGCTGAGATAAATGAAAATGTTGTAGATTTGATGGCAACAACAAAATGACATATTGGCTAAGTCAATTTCGAAGCATCAAGAGAGCCCTTAACATTTATGATAATTGTGAACAAAGAGGGAGAAATGATTGACTGACATTGACCAAGTCTGTACAGCACGACCTGACCTGATAGGGAAAATTGATGACTTTAGAAATGTTTGTGATGGCTGACTTGAGAGACCAAACAACAGGCCTGAAAAGCAGGATTCGCTGTGAGACTCAGGGCCGTTGCCCTTCAAATACTTCGATAAGAAGATGAGATTGGGCTTTAAGTGAAGAATGTAATGTTTTGTTTCAGAGGCAGAGAAGGATGTCTGGGCAAAATTTGGCTGAAGGACGCCGTTTGGGTTGGTGTTGATGGCAAATCAAATTAGTTTAAATTGATGAATGAGCGGGGTCATGCATCAAAAGGGGGATGGTAACAATTGCCAAATATGGTTTACTTGGGTCCCAAACAAAATTTGCTGTCTGTACATGTATTTGCAGGACTGTTTCAACAGGAACGCCAGGGCAGATGCAGCAGCGAAGGCCGTGGCAGCACAGCAGACAAAAGAAACTACGTGTATTTTACTATCTGAAAATAACCTCGACATTTGTTTTTCTTTACAGAGCATGCAGACTTTTGGATACAGGGGAGAATGGGCCTAGTAAAATGATGACTATGGATGAATTTGGCTAACTATCCTGGCCTGGGTTATTATTGTAGCAGAAAGGTGCCACACCTGCGCAGCGCATAACTTAAATTTTCCTTTTACAGAATGTCAGGATGGGTTGCAGAAAACAGAACTGATTCTGTTCCAAATGAATAAATATTGTTTTTCAGGGGAAAAGGACCCCGAGTGCTATTAAGTGAGCAAGAAATTATCCGGTGATAATGTTTCAGGTTGTTGAATCCACAGGTCACACCAAAAGGGACGAGCGGCTAGACAAGCGGTCACTAACAAAATACTTAAGGTCTCCATTCACAGGTGACAGCAGGCAAGAAATGGTTCACTCCAGTGGGGGTGCGGTCGTGATTTAAGGGAAAACCTTATAAGGATCAGAAAATGGTTGGAGAATGTGACACCTTGGTCCAAGCCTCTCACCTTAAACAACACCAACAGGCCTCAACCATCCAATAGAGCACAAAGTGAGGGATTCAAGGACGTGCTAGTAACGTGCCTCCCGAACCTACGAGGGAAAAACCATTGCAACGGCACGCAAAGTGTCACCCTGGTGAACACGGAACGTCCGTGGGGCGAACGAGATGATCAACACACCTGGAGGAACCAACTGCCAACTGATGGTTTAAGTTTAACAGAAGAATCTGCTTTGTGATGATTTTGATGATTTTGTTTGATTGAATCAAACTAGGTATTGATTTGATTGGTGCAAATGTAGAAAATCTATTAATTTATGTGTAGAAGCAAAAAGACGGACCGTAATGGAGATATTAGAGTTAATTTTGAACAACTAATTTGGTTAGAGGAATGGGAAAAAATTATAAGACTTCTCTGGTTAGATTTGTTAAACAGTGCGTTCAATAGAGCTTACTAAATTGAATTAGAAGTGAATGAAATATGGAGATGGGCGTAGATTAATGGAAAAGGCTTAATGATAGGAGTTAGGATTGTGTGTGTTATTCTGATAATTTTGTTATTCATGGATGAATATGATTACAGGGACAGGTGAAAACCTGCTGTCTGTTCAATTGGTGAAAATGACAGTCTATCCCAAGGATGAACAAAATGATGCGGCGATACAGTTAGCAAGAGCTACAGTGAGATATGTGTTAAATGTATGTTCTGTTTGTTTTTCTTCTATTTGTTTATTTTCTGAGAAAGATTAAGGGCAAAAGATTTAAAGAAGGTAACAAGCAGCGGTCATCCGTGTTACGAGGTGGCGTACAAGGACAGGGTTTGAAACTGAGGGATTTTTATTCTGTTTGTTTTCTTACTGTGTTATAACTATTTATTCCTTACTGGTGTGACCGAGGGTCTACTTGCAGGAGCGCAGAAACAGTGATTTCTCGTTTAGCCCGACCCAGTAAAAATGTTTACTTGCTTGCTAAATAATTATGGGGCTTTCCCCCACAAAAAAAACAGCCTTATGCTTTTTCATTCTAAACTTTTTCTTCACAGGTTCAAGGAGAGATTTTTATGTAATGACTTGAACTTGCATTTATTATTACTATTATTACAATGTTTGATTAATCAGTTATCAGAGTATGATAAACAGAGAGGAATTGTTATGGAATTTTTCCTTTATTGCTCTGATTTCAGTGATTCCTAATGATGGCCTCATCTGTTCTCACGAATGTAGTGAGAGGGGGCCTTTGATTGATAATTTACTGTGGTTGGGAGTCAGTGGAGGTAAGGAAAAGCAGGTGGTCAAGGGGTCATCTTGAGTGCATTTGTACGTTATAGCCTAAAGGGTTAAGGGGGCATTTACCTCTCAGGGCCAGGGAGAAATAGGAAAAAACAAAGTATATCTCTCCTGTGAGGGGAGGGCAGAAATAAGGCCTTGGAGGACACAAGATATAAAAAAGACAGACACTGCTTCTCCTTATCTCTCCTCACTGACTCACGAATGTGTATTGGTGACGAAGATCTCTCTTGTAAGAGAATAAATACTTTATAAACTATTAAATTGGACTCAGAGTGTCTCTTACTCAGTGATGATGTTTGTTAAGAAGGAAAAAAGCCACAACAACGGCAAGTGATAGTCCAAGGATGGCCAGAAGAGAAAACACAGCTGAAAGAAGAGGTGAGACCATTTTTTTTTCAGTAAGAGAAGAGCTTAATGTGCAACATGGTGTGATTTTCAGAGGTGAGAGAGCTGTAATACCAGCAAAGCTAAGAACAGAAATCATGGAGAGAATTCATGCATCACACTATGGCATAGAAAGCTGCTTACGCCGAGCAAGAGACTGTGTATATTCTGCCGTGCAAAGGCAAAAGACCTTAACTTCAATTTTGGTCAAAATGAGTTTTTGCCATATTTGGAACAATGGACATCAGTTTTATCATGTGGACAAATATCTTGTGTCAATTTTGTTCTTTTCTGCTAAAAATAAGATGTTGTTTTTGCCATAACTTCCTAAAGCAGAGGGAAAGCAAAGGCAGAAGCCCTTAACATCAGTTACAGTCTTTTAGCGTTGTACCGCTGCACTTTAGAACGCTGATATTAAAGGGTTAGTTCACCCAAAAATGAAAATTAAGTCATTAATTACTCACCCCCATGCTGTACCAACCCCGTAAGGCCTTCGTTCGTCTTCGGAACACAAATGAAGATATTTATGATTAAATCTGAGAGGTGGATGACTGCTACATGGGCTCCCTAAGGGAACGAAACTTGACGGCCCAGAAAGTCATTAAAGAAAATGTTTAAATATTCCATGTCGCAACAGTGGCTCAACTATAAGTTTATCAAGCGACGAGAATACTTTTTGTGCGAAAAAAACAAACAAAAATAACGACTTTATTCGACTATTCCTTTTCTTCCTTGTAGGCCTGAAACGAGACTTCAAGAGATTTCCACGACGCGCACGCGCGAGAACTTAACTGAAGTAGTTAAAGGAGATCGCAATTCTCGCGCATGCGTCATGGAAATCTCTTGAAGTCTTGTTTCAGGCCTACAAGGAAGAAAAGGAATAGTCGAATAAAGTCGTTATTTTTGTTTGTTTTTTCGCACAAAAAGTATTCTCGTCGCTTGATAAACTTATAGTTGAGCCACTGTTGCGACATGGAATCAGTAGCGGGGTGGCAATCGGGAGAGTCGGGAGTTTTCCCGGTGGGCCGGTAGTGTTTCGAGGCCGCGAGGGCCGGTCTGATAAAATGTATTTATTGGAAGCTCGCCATGCGCACTTGGGGCCCAAGTGAGGGGAAGAAAACTTTTTTTTTAATGAATATTATCTAAAACGAAACGTAGTTTTGCACTAAGCTTTAGTGGCGTAGGTCGTAGGGTGTGAGCCTGAGATACTCGAGAGCAGCTTTTGATGCGCTCGACGCGAGTTCGAATCCGCCTTTTGCCGAACTCTCTCTTCTCCTTTTTCCCAACACATATGTAAAGATGTAAAATTTATAACCTAACATTAAGGTCTCTAGCGTTATATTTTGCCAACGAACTAAAATTGAAACCATGATATGGCTTTGTGCATTTATAAAACAGCACAAGACGTTTAGAATAGCATCCTGTTTGTGCTGCGTGATTACTTGCTCACGCGATCAGCATGGTGTTTTCTCCTAAATAAAAGCTCAAGGGTTTATATTGAAGAAATTAGGACAAAAGTATTTTAATTTTCCTATATTATAGTGTAATGTAGGCTAAAATATACTTTTGAAATATTCATTTTCATTTACATATAGTACATTTATAGGCTAAATGGATTTTACGTCATAGGAATAATTATATAAATCATTATTACATTATTATAATAATTGTTTGGCATCCTAAAACACCATTGATAATGTAATGCAGACTGAGACTCTCATAACTAAAAAGATGTTTGAGCCCTCTTTAAATCAATGCTTTTTCTTTGTGCAACGAGCAGTTCATGGGTTGAAGCTCTTAATTTTGATCTCTCAGAGAGCACGAGATTGATGCATTTAACCTTAAAATGTACAAAATTGTCTTGCGGGGGAGCATGCCCCCGAACCCCGCTAGAGGCACAGAGTCCACCCAACATAGTTTCACAAATTTCTATGGGAAAGAACGACCATTTATAAACTTTACTCCAGCATAGTACAACAAAGTTCCTTTTAAATCAGTAAAACGGTAAATGCTAGCCTATATTAAAATCCTGCCGGCGACGAGGGCCGGTGGTATATGAAATTTCCCGGTAGATTTTTTGGTCCCACTCCACCCCTGCATGGAATATTTAAACATTTTCTTTAATGACTTTCTGGGCCGTCAAGTTTCATTCCCTTAGGGAGCCTATGTAGCAGTCATCCACCTCTCAGATTTAATCATAAATATCTTCATTTGTGTTCCGAAGACGAACGAAGGCCTTACGGGGTTGGTACAGCATGGGGGTGAGTAATTAATGACTTAATTTTCATTTTTGGGTGAACTAACCCTTTAAGTTACAGTGGAGTTAGGTCCTTTTCTCACTGAATCCCTAGTCATAGAGACTGCACTGTAACATTTCGAGTCATCAGCCAAAACCTTAAATGCCAAAAAATGGTAATCTAATATGCAGTGATTTATTGATTTAAAGGGGAGACCTGGTATAGTTGTAACATAGGGAGAGTTGTAACACCACCAAATCAGGATTACTCACTTCCTCACAGATCCCATATGCATGCTTGTCAATGCTATAAATAGGCACATGCAGATTTTATAAAGAAAAAAATATTTTGTTATTAATGTAAATTTTTTTTGACCAGCACTATATTTTGTTTACTTAAACTTTTGCAGATAAAATAAACTTATATTAGATTAAATTGTAGTTTATCAGGCAAAATATTATGAATTTTAACCTGCTAATTTCCAACCATTATGCTAATACGGCTAGCTAAACACTGGCTGACAGGGGTGGGGTGTAACACATCTTTTAAAAAAGTGTTACAACAATCCCCTTATATATAACTAAGAACAGTTTATTTTATAAATAATTTTACAGAATGCCAAGACAGTGGAAAAGAAAGATAGATCGAGGTGTGCCTGCCAGTGTCAGAGGTGTCTGAAGGAAGGACCCAAGAGCGATAGCAGATTAACAATGTCTTTAATATAGCCAAGGAATGCGCCTCGTAGGGCTGGCAACAGAAAGTCTCTCAATAAATGCAGCAAACAATAGATATGCAACCCTGGGCTGGGCTGGCGGTTCCCGGAGAGACAACGAAGGAGAAAAGCAGAGCCACAGCAGCTGCGGTCAGGAACTCAGGTAAGGAACCCGTCTCTTGTCTTCAATAGCAGGATAACTGGGCAGAATATAACTTTAGCGAACACACAATCAGAGAAGCCTGCAGGACAGGACTCACCAAACAGGACAGGACAAGATAAACAGGAGAACAGTCAGACACGTACGTAATCATTGATAATAATCTGGCAAAGGAGAGGTGGAAGAAAGACCAAGAAGTAGGAAGACTAATCAGAGGAAAAGAGGTAGCAGGTGAGAAGGGGATGAATGCAATAACGATAATTGATGAGACGGCTGGTAGAGAATGAAGAGAGTTATAGTAAATGGGTGTGTCTGCACAGAGGGTGTGTGTGTGTGTGTGTGTGTGTGTGTGTGTGTGTGTGTGTGTGTGTGTGAGTGAATGAATGAAAGATAATAGCGTGTGTGACCAGAAGAGGGAGACAGAGAAAGGAAGGAGAATACCAGGATTATGACAGTACCCCCTCCTCAACGAGCGCCTCCTGGCACTTCCGAGGGTGGAGCCTGACGGGAGCGGTAGAAGTCATCAATGAGCGAGCGGTCCAGGACGTCCCAGGAGGGGATCCAGCTTCTCTCCTCAGGACCGTATCCCTCCCAATCGACCAGAAATTGATGACTGCGGCCTCGAGGACGGACATCCAATTACCTGCGAACTCTATAGACGGGAGAACCCTCAACGTGAATGGGAAGAGATGCAGGACGGGCCGGAGCGCGTATGACAGGTTTTACGCAAGACACGTGAAAGACTGGATGAATACGTCGGAGATTGGGAGGTAGTTTAAGCCTGATGGCGACAGGACTCACAACCTTAGAAACACGAAAAGGTCCAATGAATTTGGGGGCCAATTTGCAAGAAACGGACTGTAACGGGAGGTTAAGGGTGGAGAGCCACACCTTCTGACCACAAGTATACCTAGGACTCTTAACGCGGTATTTATTAGCAGCTCGACGAGTGAGAGAACGAGAATGACATAACGCTGATCTCACCCTTTTCCATGTGCGTCTACGGCGTTGAATAAAAGCCTTGGCCGACGGGACACTAAAAACAGAGTCTTGGGACGGAAAAAGCGGCGGTTGATACCCAAGACAGCAATGGAAAGGAGACAGGCCGGTGGCGGAAGACGGAGCAGAATTGTGCGTGTACTCAGCCCAAGGAAGCTGTTCAGTCCAGGACGCGGGGTTGCGGAACGCAAGACTGCGCAGAATGCGCCCAATAATCTGATTAGCGCACTCGGCCTGACCATTAGTTTGCGGGTGAAAACCGGAGGAGAGACAAGGGGACGCACCGATTAGTCGACCAAATTCTTTCCAGAATTGAGAAGTGAACTGGGGTCCCCTGTCTGAAACGATATCAGAGGGAAGACCGTGAATCTTGAAGACATGATCAACGACAGTCTGTGCAGTCTCTTTGGCGGAGGGGAGCTTAGGAAGAGGGATAAAATGAGCGGCTTTGGAGAACCGGTCAACGACCGTGAGAATAACAGTATTCCCCCCCGAGGAGGGAAGTCCTGTTATAAAATCGAGCGCGATATGAGACCACGGACGGGACGGAATAGGAAGCGGCCGGAGAAGTCCAGCGGGCGGTGAATTACTGGGTTTGGCCTGAGCACAGACAGAGCAAGACGCAACGAATCGGCGGATATCACGTTCGCGGGTGGGCCACCAAAATCTCTGGCGGATAGCCGCAAGCGTTCCTCTTACTCCGGGGTGAGCAAACAGCTTAGAGGAATGCCCCCATTGCAGAACGGCAGAGCGCGCAGCGACGGGAACAAACAACTAATTCCTAGGACACTGACGAGGAACGGTGACAAGGGAAAGAGCTCGTCTGACAAGTCGTTCGATTCCCCAGATGGAAGCGCCGAGGACGCATCCCTTAGGAAGGATCTCTTCCTTGACAGGGACCTCCTCGGGGGAAGCGAACAGGCGAGAAAGCACGTCGGGCTTGAGATTCTTCGAACCGGGGCGATAAGAAATGGTAAAATTGAAACGACCGAAAAATAACGCCCAACGAGCCTGACGGGCGTTAAGACGCTTAGTAGATCGGATGTATTCGAGATTTCTGTGATCGGTCCAGACTATGAACGGAACGGAGGAGCCCTCTAGCCAGTGACGCCACTCGCCCAAAGCTAAACGAATGGCCAATAGTTCACGGTTGCCCGCGTCGTAAGTGCGTTCAGACGGAGTGAGGCGGTGAGAAATAAAGCGCACGGATGGACCTTGCCGTCAGCGGGAAAGCGTTGGCCCCGAATGGCCCCGACGCCCACCTCTGACGCGTCCACTTCGACGATGAATTGGTTGGAGGTATCAGGAGTAGTGATGTAGCCATGATCAGATGGTCAGATCTGCCATTTTCCTAAACTACTGGTTTTGCATTATTTTAATTCAGAGACTATGACAAAAGTAGATGTCCTGGGACTGTTAATTAAGTTACTGAGTCACTCACAAAGCCCCTCTGTTTGTAGTTTGCCACACGAAACGGATGGTGCCTGGACTTGATTGAATTACTGACAATGATGCGCTCATGAGGTCCTTGTCTCTGATTAGTAAAAAAAAAGAACTATTATGGCACATGTGACTCATCACCATTAAGCTAAAAGTCCAGTGACCCCCCCCCCTGGGGGTTTTTCGCTTACACACACAGAAGAGAATTGTGCAATAGGACAATTGGCAGTTGTCGCAGATATTAAACTCATCAAATTCGAAGCACACACACACCCAAGACACGGGACTGCAGATGACCAGGAGTTCATCCGGCCACCATCGTTCAATGAACTCTGAAGAACAATCACATACACACATGCTTTAACGTACACTCATACACAAACTTTGAATATTAAAACTTAGCATATAAGCATGTCATATTTCTTGTGTGTTTCCCAGTTTATAGTCACTTTGTGTATGACGTGTGTTTGAAGGAATGAACTTGCTTTGAAGGAACTAAATGCTTATAATACGCATATCTCTGTATTCCGATAATCTTCGTGTGACGTGTTTGATATGTCTGTAATTCCCTCAATCTAACGGAGCCGAATTCCGATAGCATAATGAAGTAAGGTGCATTATTTTACACATTTCATATTTCAGGAGCCGAACGGCTCAAATACCATCTCCTCATGACTCAAGCGGGCATTCCCCCACAAGACAAAGAAGAACTTTTCCCGCTCGAGACACTCTAAGATAATTGGTTTACGTACGTGAAGCAGAGTGAACCCCTCCTCTCCATAAAAGACTGACACAGAGCGCCTACGTAGCTAGAGAGTTTTTCCCTGTGAGAGGTTTCCGGTTCCATGGCTCCTTAGGGAGCTTTCTCCGTTTTTCTTTAATCGTTCTTTATTTTTGTCTTCGGACCTTTTCTTACGTTTAGTTTCAGTGAAATGAACGTAATCGGCAACTTCAACTTTAAAGAGACTCTTTGAACCTTCAGCGACCACGTTCGCCCGGAAGAGCTGACAAAGCACGCACCCGCTTTTAAGGACACACACGCAAGACGCGGTTCTCCTCGGCGACAAAAAGAGAACCATTGTGCAACTCTCACTCTCCTATCCCTGCATCGGTCCCCGGTTCATTTCTTCTCGCGAGGAAAATGAACCCAGCCCGACCTCAGCTGGCAAGCTTCACCTCCAAGGACATTCAAACATGCTGCGCTCACGCGCGCTGGACGAACCCGAACACTCGGCATCCACATGACCGAGCAAGACACACCCACCCATCCAAAAGAGCTTTACCGGTGCAAGTACCTGTTTTACTATGCTTTCAAGGGTTAAGATCTGTTGATTTTTGTTGTCTCAAAGGTTCTGTGTCTGTGATGAATTTTGCAAAACTCATGATCTTTCCAGGTCTGCTTTATTTCTCCCTCTCTGTCTAGCTCACATGATCTTTCGATCAGACCACTCTCTCTCTCTCTCTCTCTCTCTCTCTCTCTCTCTCTCTCTCAATCTCTCTCGTTGTTATTTGTTTGTTTCGTTAGTTTTACTGTTAATGTACATATATGTATCCCGGGGTTTTCAATGTAGAATTCTGTATCCGTAGTTTCAATTATTAAAACCATATTCTTGATTGCTTTCTGTCTAAGAGCTTATATTACAAGTCAATGAAATTATGATCTTATAGCTACAAAGCTTTACAAGTTGTTACGATTTCAGTAACGTAAATTTTATAAGCACAAGAAAATTAATGTTCACGGCCGGAACATTGAGATTTCTTGGAGTTTATAAAAAGGGATAACTTTGTTGAGAAGTTGGTAAGTTAATCTTATGGCTGTTTGCTGGACAAACCGAGTGTTTGATAACTAAATTAATTCCCTTAAAGTTATCTCATATAATCGATCTGTAATGAGACCATTGATGTATGAATGAGGAATTATAATTCGTTATGATGTATCATTCATATATTCGATCACTCTATTTTCAATTTCGATAATTTAACTGCAACATGCAAGATAATGATCACATCCATGGTTAATTATGAAAATTCCCTATGAATAATGAGCTAATTAAGGCAAAAGTCATTGTTGCTACAGTGAGAATGGGAGCGGAAGTAAACAAAGACTTGAGATGATCAAAGGCTGTCTGGGCAGCCCGAGACCACTCAAAACGAGACTTGACGGAGGTGAGTGCGGTAAGGGGCGCGGCTACCTGACTAAAATTGCGGATAAACCGTCTGTAAAAATTTGCGAATTCAAGAAAACGCTGAAGAGCGACGCGAGAGTCAGGCACCGGCCACCCGGTAACAGCCTGCACCTTAGTAGGGTCCATGCTGATCCCCTCCGCCGAAATGACAGAACCGAGAAACGTGACAGACTGGGCGTGAAACATGCACTTCTCTGCTTTTACAAACAATCGATTCTCTAGAAGTCGTTGGAGAACCCGACGAACGTGCTGGACGTGCACCTGGAGAGAAGGGGAGAAAATCAAAATATCATCAAAGTAAACTAAAACAAATATATTGAGTATATCTCTCAAAACGTCATTCACCAGGGCTTGAAACACGGCGGGAGCGTTGACCAACCCGAACGGTAAAACCCGATACTCGAAGTGCCCAAGGGGAGTGTTAAACGCAGTTTTCCACTCGTCTCCCTCCTTAATGTGCACCAAATGGTACGCATTGCGTAAATCCAGCTTTGTGAAAATCTTTGCGCCCTGCAGAATCTCGAAGGCGGAAGACATAAGGGGAAGCGGATAGCGATTCTTTACCGTTATGTCATTCAGCCCACGATAGTCAATGAATGGACGCAAAGAACCATCCTTCTTTTTCACAAAGAAGAATCCAGCGCCGGCGGGAGAGGAGGACGAGACAATAGTACCGGCCTCTAAGGATTCAGAGAGATATTTCTCAAGGGCTTCGCGTTCTGGGGCTGATAAAGAATATAGCCTCCCACGAGGGGGCGTTGTGCCGGGGAGGAGGTCGATACCGCAGTCATAGGGTCTATGGGGAGGGAGAGAAGTGGCCCGGGAACGACTGAAGACCGCCCACAAATCATGGTATTCCCCCGGCACCCCAGACAAATCACCTGGATCCTCCTGAAACACAGAAACAGAAGAAACGGGGAGAACAGCAGACACTAAACATTTAACATGACATGATAACTTCCATGAAAGTATAGAACCACTGGACCAATCGATCTGAGGATTGTGTTCCACAAGCCAAGGATGGCCCAACACAACAGGTGTATAAGGAGAATGAAAAATCAAAAACGAAATTGTCTCTCAGTGATTACCTGAGACGGTAAGACTCACCGGTATGGTAGCACGGTGAACCTTCTCGAGGACACTGCCATCGAGAGCGAAAACAGAAGTGGGCTGATTTAAATCAATTAAAGGAATACCCTGTTCAAGGGCCCAGGCTTCATCAATAAAACTTCCCTCGGCTCCCGAGTCGATTAGGGCTTGACAGGAAACAGAGGAGCCCGGGCAGTGGAGAGCAGTAGAAAAAGTAGTGCGGGTTTTGAGTGGAGGGACAAGGGCAGTAGCGCTCGCCAGTAACCCTCTCTCTACTGGCGAGCGTTGGCTTTTAGTTGACATGTCGACACATAGTGACCAGTCGACCCGCAGTAAAGGCAGAGTCGATTAGAGATTCGGCGTTCGCGTTCAGCGGCGGTAATGCGAATCCCTCCCTGCTGTATAAGCTCCGCCACAGCGCTCGCGGAGGAGGAAATGGTGGTAGCGGGGAGCGGAGAGAGAAGAGTGGATTCCATACTGCGAGATCGACGCCGGAGCTCGAAGCGCTTGTCGATGCGAATGGCCAGGTCGATCAAAGCGTCAAGACGAGTAGGAAGTTCTCGGGAGATTACCTCATCCTTAACGTCTGCATTGAGTCCCTCCAAAAAACGAGCAACCTGGGCGGGTTCGTTCCATCCGCAGGAAGTAGCGAGGGTGCGGAACTCTATAGCATAGTCGGGAACCGAACGTCTACCTTGACGAAGAGACGAGAGAAGACGAGAAGCCTCTGTTCCATGAGCGGAGCGGTCAAAAACTCGAGTCATCTCTTCTCTAAACAGCGAATACCGGTCTAAACAGTCCGACTCAGCGTTCCAAACCGCCGTGCCCCATTCGCGTGCCCTTCCAGTGAGCAAGGAGACAATATAGGCGATCCGGGCTCGATCCTGGGAGTAAGTGACTGGTTGAAGAGAAAACACCACCTCACATTGTGTCAAAAACGAGCGACATTCTGAAGGCTCACCAGCATAACAGGGCGGATTGTTAACCCTGGGCTTATGAACGTCTAGAGGTCTGGGTGGAGGATCAAGCCGGAGGTGGTGTATCTGCTCAGAGAGGTCGGTCATCCGAGTCGCTAAGGAATCCACTGCGTGTCTGGTAGCGGACAGTTCCTCCTCATGATGGCCCAGCATGGCTCCTTGAAGCTCGATCGCCATCTGAATGGGGTTTTCCATCGCTGGGTCCATGATGGCCAGATTATTCTGTCAGAGGTGTCTGAAGGAAGGACCCAAGAACGATAGCAGATTAAAAATGTCTTTAATATAACCAAGGAATGCACCTCGCAACAGAATGTCTCTCAATAAATGCAGCAAACAATAAAGATGCAACCCTGGGCTGGGCTGGCGATTCCCGGAGAGACAACGAAGGAGAAAAGCAGAGCCACAGCAGCTGCGGTCAGGAACTCAGGTAAGGAACCCGTCTCTTGTCTTCAATAGCAGGATAACTGGTGTAGCAACAATGACTTTTTGCCTTAATTAGCTCAAATTATTCATAGGGAATTTTCATAATCAATCATGGATATGATTATTATCTTGCATGTTGCAGTCAAATTATCGAAATTGAAAATAGAGCGATCGAATATATGAATGATACATCATAACGAATTATAATTCCTCATTCATACATCAATGGTCTCATTATAGATCGATTATATGAGATAACTTTAAGGGAATTAATTTAGTTATCAAACACTCGGTTTGTCCAGCAAACAGCCGTAAGATTAACTTACCAACTTCTTAACAAAGTTATCCCTTTTTATAAACTCCAAGAAATCTCAATGTTCCGGCCGTGAACATTAATTTTCTTGTGTTTATAAAATTTAGGTTACTGAAATAGTAACAACTTGTAAAGCTTGTAGCTATGAGATCAGAATTTCATTGACTTGTAATATAAGCTAGACAGAAATCAATCAAGAATATGGTTTTAATAATTGAAACTACGGATACAGAATTCTACATTAAAAACCCCGGGATACATATATGTACATTAACAGTAAAACTAACGAAACAAATAACAACGAGAGAGAGAGAGAGAGAGAGAGAGAGAGAGAGAGAGAGAGAGAGAGATTGAGAGAGAGAGAGAGTGGTCTGATCGAAAGATCATGTGAGCTAGACAGAGAGGGAGAAATAAAGCAGACCTGGAAAGATCATGAGTTTTGCAAAATTCATCACAGACACAGAACCTTTGAGACAACAAAAATCAACAGATCTTAACCCTTGAAAGCATAGTGAAGGGTTGGTCAAAATCCCTTGCCTCTTCAAATACATCTATAATCATAAATCCTTTTGGATGCTTATATACTTCCTTATAAAAAATCAATAATCAAATATATTCATTATCACATACTCATTTTTATATTCTTTGCGCTTGTGAAATTATATTTTCTTAAATGCATGTGACGGAAGTAACCAGTTTCTTTTAGGTGCATTCCAATCTTACTTTGAGATTGCACGTAGTACACGCAGGACACGAAGGCCATGTAACCCACAAGGCCGTTTGTCTCTTTCTCTGGTATCAGAAGAAAGGTTAGAGGGTCCTAAAGGCAGCATGGACACATATGATCCTTCGCTGGACAGATGGTCAAGCTATATTGAGCGTACTATCGAACTTTAATTGTTGTATTAAAATGTATTCTTTCCAGTATATTTCCTTCCTTGGGAGTAAATGCCAGTTATCTGTTTTTCTCCCAAACGAGTGAATGTTTTAGCATTATGTTTTGGTATACTTAACTGATAATAAGGAGCTCAGACTCTCTTCAGCCTTGATGGGAGCTGTTATTTGCTAGTGTCTGTTATTTGTGTGTGTGCGTATGACATTCTATGTAGGTTCTGGACGTTCGGACCAGACAACCCGGCGCCCTGCTCTAACCTGCGAGGCCACCACAGACCTAAATCTATTGAGTGGACGACAACTATCTTTACTAATGGCGATAGGCACCCCTATCTCCTCACATGTGTTAAATTGTTTAGGCTCTTAATGTTTCTTAGCCAATGAGAATCATTCAACCTGTAAGCAATGACGTAGCTTAGACCTTGGAAATTGTATAACTGCTGTGATCTTTGTAACTGTAAGCGAGGCGGCCTACGAACTCCTGTGTGAGTCTTGAAGCTGACTTCTGCTGATGAAACTGCAAACTATCTTCAGTAAAACTTTTCTTTAATTTTTTATAATTCTGACTCCGGGTCTTCATTCTTCATATCTGGTTCTGGGTCTTTAACTGTATACCCCTTACAATAGTAAAACAGGTACTTGCACTGGTAAAACTCTTTTGGATGGGTGATGAGAAACCGGCGTGTGTCTCTCTCGGTCATGTGGATTCCGAGCGTTCGGGTTCGTCCAGCGCGCGTGGGCGCGGCATGTTTGAATGTCCTTGGAGGTGAAGCTTGCCAGCTGAGATCGGGCTGTGTCCATTTTCCTCGCGAGCAGAAATGGCCAGGGACCAATGCAGGGAGAGGAGAGTTTGAGTTGCACAATGGTTCTCTTTGTGTTCCTGAGGAGAACCGCGTCTTGCGTGTGTGTCCTTTAGAGCGGGTGCATGCTTTGTCAGCTCTTCCGGGCGAGAAGGTTCAAAGAGTCTCTTTAAAGTTGAAGTTGCCGATTACGTTCATTTCACTGAAACTAAACGTAAGAAAAGGTCCGAAGACGAAAATAAAGAAAACGGAGAAAGCTCCCTAAGGAGCCATGGAACCGGAAACCTCTCACAGGGAAAAACTCTCTAGCCACGTAAGCGCTCTTCTGTGTCTCTTATGGAGAGGAGGGTTCACGCCCCTGTTTGACACATGACCGTCCGCGGATCTGAAGCGGACACAGTTCTCTTTGTCCTGTGTCGGTTTTGCCCACTGAGTCATGAGATTACACTTGAGCCGTTCGGCTCCTGAAATATGAAATGTGTAAAATAATGCACCTTACTTCATTATGCTATCGGAATTCGGCTCCGTTAGATTGAGGGATTTACAGACATATCAAACACGTCACATGAAGATTATCGGAATACAGAGATATGCATATCATAAGCATTTAGTTCCTTCAATGCAAGTCCCTTCCTTCAAACACACTTCATACACAAAGTGACTATAAACTGGGAAACACACATGAAATATGACATGCTAAGTTTTAATATTCAAGGTTCGTGTATGAGTGTACGTTAAAGCATGTGTGTGTGTGCGTGTATGTGATTGTTCTTCAGAGTTCATTGAACGATGGTGGCCGGATGAACTTCTGGTCATCTGCAGTCCCGTGTCTTGGGTGTGTGTGTGCTTCGAATTTGATGAGTTTAATATCTGCGACAACTGCCAATTGTCCTATTGCACAATTCTCTTCTGTGTGTGTAAGCGAAAAGCCCCCAAGGGGGGGGTCACTGCTTTTAGCTTAATGGTGCTGAGTCACATGTGCCATATAGTTCTTTTTTTGTTTACTAATTCGAGACGAGGAACTCATGAGCGCATCATTGTCAGTAATTCAATCCCGTCCAGGCACCCTCCGTTTCGTGTGGCAAACTACAAACAGAGGGGCTTTGTGAGTGACTCAGTAACTTAATTAACAGCCCCAGGACATCTACTTTTCTCAGTCTCTGAATTAAAATAATGCAAAACCAGTAGTTTAGGAAAATGGCAGATCTGACCATCTGATCATGGCTACACTGGGCAGAATATAACTTTAGCGAACACACAATCAGAGAAGCCTGCAGGACAGGACAGGACTCACCAATCAGGACAGGACAAGACAAAGAGGAGAACAGTCAGACACGTACGTAATCATTGATAATAATCTGGCAAAGGAGAGGTGGAAGAAAGACCAAGAAGTAGGAAGACTAATCAGAGGAAAAGAGGTAGCAGGTGAGAAGGGGATGAATGCAATAGCGATAATTGATGAGACGGCTGGTAGAGAATGAAGAGAGTTATAGTAAATGGGTGTGTCTGCACAGAGGGTGTGTGTGTGTGTGAGTGAATGAATGAAAGATAATAGCGTGTGTGACCAGAAGAGGGAGACAGAGAAAGGAAGGAGAATACCAGGATCATGACAGCCAGTGTTATTAAAAAAACTCATGAGGTTTCAAAGAAGTGCAGGTCAGTCAGATCAGTTGCAAAGACAAAGTTGAAAGGCAGTGGTGAGGATTATCAAAGCTTGGACCATTTGGCAACTCAAAGCCAAAGGAAGTGTGAGTAAACAGGCCTTATGCAGTCTCTGGGCCCACCAAGCCTACACTCCAGGGTTAACAACATTTATTTTTAACCATTGATTGAGAATATTTACACACTGACACACAAACTCACACACATATTGACAGTGTTTTTTAGTCAAGCCGAGTGTTCATTAAGCATACAGTAAATACTGTTTATTCAGTTTGTTCTAGTGGACTAAATTACACACACATGCACACACTCCTGAGTCAAACAGTAAGTGTATTTGAGCTGTGGTCAATCAAAGAAAGAAAGGCATTGGTTTGGATTGTTTCAATAAACCTTCCAAGCAAGCAATAGCCGTCATTTCAACGTCTCGGTTAAATACAGACCCGATATAGTCCGGCTATGTGTAACCCACTTAAATAACATTAAATCTGGTTACATGTCATTTTTTACAAAATAACTTGCGAAATGTAAGATATATTCCATGTTAACAAAGTCAACTGTAATTACAAAGTGTTTGGCTTCATTTATTTGCCATGTTCTATGTGTAGGCTGTGCATATAGCCACGATTTAGCTCGTAGTTCCCCGCAAGCAATAGCCGTCATTTCACCGTGCCTGTTTTACCCGATATAGTCCGTAACCCACGAGCCAAAATAACCTTGAATTTGGATACATGTCGTTTTGGCCAAAATTACTTACGAGATGTATATGATATATTCCATCATCTAAGCAAAGTCAACAGTGATTACAAGGGGTTTAGTTTAATTTCTTTCACGTTCTATGCATAGGCTGTGCGTAGACGATCTAGCTCATATAGTCAGTAGGCCTACGGGTATTTGTAGCCCACATAGTCGAAACTGATTAATTGTAGTTTTTAATTGTTGGGCAGGCAAGGATGAGATGGTTGATATCCCATCATGTTCGCATTGGTAATAATATCTACAACCTGCCAGTGTCATTTCATAACACGGTCACGATTAGCTCTGAATTGGATGGGCTGTTTAGCCCACCCGGCGAAATCGGTATTGTATACCGTGAAACCTGTATAATTTTGAAAAATACCGCAATATGGATTTTTGATCATACCACCCAGCACTAATTTGTTTGCATTTTTGCGATGTGCCGCAATTTCATGGGAATAAATGGAGGAGGAGGAAGCGAAAGGAAAGACTAAATAACAACTCCAGCCAGCGTTAGAGAAACTGCTTGACAGCAACAACATATAGACCAGAACGACCTGCAGCTATCAGAATGGACAAAAGACCCAGAAGCACCATCTTTCACATACCCTGACATAGTCAATTAGTGTATCAGGGCCTAAAATCAGTGCCTTTTCAAGAGTTCAGAAGAACTTCAGACAGTTTTAAGAAAGACAGTTTTTTTTTTTAAGTCAGTGAACTTCAGACGATTCAGTGCGTGGAGGAAACAGAACAGATCATTCACTGATTCGCGAACCGATTTAGACAGATCTGCCCATAGATATCCATAATAAAGGCTAGGGCTGCGTCCGAAATCGCGTACTTCCATACTATATAGTATGCGAAAAACAGTACGCGAGCAGAGTAGTATGTCCGAAATCATAGAATTCGAAAAACAGTATGCGAAAAGTACCCGGATGACCTACTACTTCCCGCGAGATTCTGAAGTGCGCATACGATGGACACTTTGCTATCCCATGATGCCACGGGAGAGGAGTTGTCGCCGTTATATTTAAAAATGCCGGAAACCGGAGACGCGGGAGTTTTCAAGTGTAAGTACTATATAAAACACTTTGTTTATTTGTGGTTAAATTGTGTTTGTTTAACATCATATAAGTAAACGATTGACGTGTAAAACGTTTAAATAATGTAAATCGCGGGTACAATTTTCTGAATTGGCTGCAAAATTACACTTTTTATCATTATCATTATTACCGAACAGAACGAGCTAATGCCTGTCAGCTAGCTAACTCTGTTTTCTTTAAACACAGACGTTCGTTGTTTCGCAGTTTAATGAGATAGTTACACAACTTTTATTTTTTTATTTTAAAACAATTTTATTTCTGTTGTTATTATGAAATGTGTTGGCTACATAGCAAGCTACTGTTAACAAGTATAACTTACCTCAACTTGTCAATGTAACAAATAGATTGACCATAGTTCATCACATGTTAAAGTCAAGTCAAGTCAAGTCACCTTTATTTATATAGCGCTTTTTACAATACAGATTGTATCAAAGCGCTTCACAGTGATAACATGAAAACAATATAACAAAGTTTGTTTCTAAAAGATATTGCGTCAACGTCCACCTTAAGTAAGGCAGATCAATAATATTATTGAATATTAAATGTCCCCAACTAAGCAAGCCAAAAGCCAAGGCAACAGTGGCAAGGAACCAAAACTCCATCAGGGACAGAATGGAGAAAAAAAACCTTGGGAGAAACCAGGCTCAGTCGGGGGGCCAGTTCTCCTCTGGCCAACGAAGGAACAGTGCATGATTCGGGCAGCATTACAAGTCAGATTGGATCGGAACATTTAGAGTATTTTTTGAAAGTCCAAGTATGCACGCCGGTCTTAAGACGAGTTGTTGAGGATCAGTGCCGTCCACCATAGAGAGTCCATATCGCCCGTGTTGAGTCGTCACTTCATAGGCTTTGTGATTGGAGCATCTGAAGTCTCCGTGAGAGGCTGGATACAAACTGGAGCTGACGAACGCCATTTTCTCGGGACTCGCGTCCCGAGATAACAGCAGAAAAGCAAAGGGAAAATAATTAGTGTAGCTGCTGTTCATAATGATGATTTCCATAACACAGGCGTAAATGACAAAACATGAGGACAGTGACTCTTGCGTCCCAAAATCACCCCCCTCCGTCCCCCACTCAACTCAGCCCAGCTTACTGACCTCTACGTCCCTCCTGCTGCTGAGACCTAACCACAATCTCACAATCTCTCCGCAACCCAACCATACGCGCCAACCCGTTGACTAAGGCTGTCGAGCCCCACTGGTGCGTGAATAGGCAGTTTCAGTGGACAACGGTTCCGTATGGCATACTACCTACCGCAACACAATATCTGCCCAACCACCCGTCATTCACGCAATATACACAGGAACGTAATGACTGCAAATACTATGCAACCTATACAGATAACCTACAGTCTCTTCAAGTTGTATAGTATTAAATGCATTTGATCTGATTCAGCAGTATTATAAAAGGTAAGCATTATGTAAATGCTTGGCTGAAGAGATGCGTCTTTAATCTAGTTTTGAACTGGGACAGCGAGTCAGAGCCTCGAACAATATCAGGAAGGCTATTCCAGAGTTTAGGAGCTAAATGTGAGAACGCCCTCCCTCCTTTAGTGGACTTAGATATCCTAGGAATGACTAGAAGCCTCGAATTTAGTGATCTTAAAGAACGCGATGGATTGTAGGGCGATAGAAGGTCCATTAAATACACAGAAGCTAAACCATTTAGGGCTTTATAGGTCAGTAGTAGTACTTTGTAATTGATACGGAACTTGATAGGTAACCAGTGTAGAGATGATAAAATTGGTGTTATATGATCATATTTTCTTGACCTAGTAAGAACTCTAGCGGCTGCATTTTGCACTAACTGTAGCTTGTTTATTGAGGATGCAGGACAACCGGCTAATAAAGCATTACAGTAATCTAGTCTCGAGGTCATGAATGCATGAACTAACTTTTCTGCATCAGAAACAGATAGCATGTTACATAATTGTTACGCAATGTTTCTAAGATGGAAAAAGGCTGTTCTTGTAACATATGAAATATGATTTTCGAAAGACAAGTTGTGGTCTAGTATAACTCCCAGGTCTTTTACCGTAGAGGATAAAGTAACAGGACATCCTTCTATATTAAAGTTGTATTGTAAGTGGTTTTGTGGATAGCTTTTTGGACCAACAAGTAATACCTCCGTTTTATCTGGATTTAGTAGCAGGAAATTATGCGTCATCCAGCATTTTATATCTTTAAGACACTCTGTCAATTTTGATGAGTTAGTGTTTTCATCTGGCCGTGATGAAATATATAATTGAGTGTCATCAGCATAACAGTGGAAATTAATTCCATGTTTTCTTATAATATTACCAAGTGGCAGCATATATATTGAGAATAGCAGAGGGCCTAACACCGATCCTTGCGGCACTCCATAGTCTACTGACGTTATCTTCGATTTTTCCCCATTTAAACAAACAAAATGGTAACGGTCTGATAAATACGATCTGAACCAGCTTAATGCCTGTCCCTGAACACCAGTGTAGTTTTGTAGTCGATCCAAGAGTATTTTATGATCTATAGTGTCAAACGCAGCACTAAGATCGAGTAGAACTAATTTTGAGATACAGCCTTGGTCAGAAGCTAAAAGTAAATCATTTGTAATTTTAACTAGCGCAGTTTCTGTGCTATGATGCGGTCTGAATCCTGACTGAAATTTTTCATATATCTCATTTTCTTGCATGAAAGAGCACAATTGAGCGGACACAGTCTTTTCTAGTATTTTAGACATAAATGGAAGATTTGAAATCGGTCTGTAATTTGCTAAGTTATTTGGATCTAATTGCGGTTTCTTAATGAGAGGTTTTATTACTGCCAGCTTGAATATTTTTGGAACATGACCTAAAGATAAAGACGAGTTAATAATATTAAGAAGAGGCTCTTCCACTACAGGTAACACTTCTTTCAGAAATTTAGTTGGTATTGGATCTAATAAACATGTTGTTGGTTTAGATGCAATGATAAGTTTATTTAGCTCTTCCTGTCCTATAGTTGTAAAGCGGTGTAGTTGTTCTTGAGGGGCGATAATTGAGGCTGAATCATAAGACACCATAGAGGATTGTACATTTACAATTGTGTTTCGGATGCTTTCTATTTTCTCATTGAAGTAGTTCATAAAATCATTACAGCTATACTGTAACGGAATAATTTGCTCGGGTGATGTCTGTTTATTTGTTAGTCTAGCCACGGTGTTAAATAAAAACCTTGGATTATTTTGGTTATTTTCTATTAGTTTGCGGAGATGCTCAGCCCTAGCTGCTTTTAGAGCTTTTTTATAACGTGACATACTGTCTTTCCACGCGATTCTAAAGACCTCTAAATTAGTTTGTTTCCATTTACGCTCTAGGTTACGAGTTTCTCTCTTGATAGCATGCGTAGCACTGTTGTACCATGGTGCTTTAGTTTTCTCTCTAACCTTTTTTGATCTAATTGGTGCAACAATATCTAATGTACTAGAGAAAATGGTGCTCAAACTGCTGGTCATTTCCTCTAGTTCATCTGTTTGTTTGGGTTCACTGAGCAGCAGAGATAGATCAGGTAAGCTATTTGAGAATCTATCTATAGTGGTCGGAAGGATTGTTCTGCCTGGTCTATGACGTGGCGCAACATGACAAATTTCAGCAGTGCGTATTATACAAGTGTAGCGACAATAACTTTTGTTTTGGGGAAATTATTAACTCAAATGGGGAATATTATTCATTAGATCATGAGTATGTAATCGCATACATAAATTAAATTATCCCAAATAGGGAATGGACTAAACCTCACCATATATGAATAATTAACACGATCGCTCGTAGTAATTATTAATATCTAGGTCAGTTAAGTCAGGTTAATTATTAGGGTAAATTTACATGCGTTTCCAATTCAGTTATCCGTCTAGCTGTCCGTCCAGCGGACTGGAGCCGAAAACTTCCTTATATCACAATATTACCTGCCTGTAAACAGAGTGAATATTTCCTGTGGCCACAAGAAAATATTTTCTCGTATACGGCACTTTCAGATGTTTCAAAAAGAGTTACAACAGGTAGAGCTGGGTAGAACTTAAATCTTTGACATTTACAGAGGCTTCAAAGCAGGACCATGAGACAGATTCACTTCAAAAGATTATGGAATTTAATAACACAACTAATGGTTACAAAAGCTACTTAAATCACGCAGGAGTAAATATGCATATCAAAACAAACAGTTAACAAAAGATTGCAATACGACGTATTTGGAGAGAGAAAGTTAAAGTGTGAGAGAGAGAGAGAGAGAGAGAGAGAGAATGGGTGAGAGAGAGAGTGAGTGAGAGAGAGAGAGAGAGAACAGTTCAAAAACAGCAGTTCAACACGAGACCCCAAAGGCTTCTAGAATTAATCTAAACAACCTGAAAGCAGCAGTTTATCTTTAGATTTACTTGCTTTTACGGTCCCCTTTGTGTGCGGCTGTGTGACAAAGGCTGGTCGCGGAGTTGGAGTGTCTGGAGCGTCTTCCGATAGGAGGCAGATGTTTGCGATCGCTTCAGCTGCGGCCCGTACGAGAAACGATAAATCTTAGCCTTGTTTCGTTCGTGAGTACACTGACCGAAGTCAACTATCAAACTGAGGTAGATCAAATAAAAGAAAACTTAGATTAAAACAAAGTAGGAAAACGACGATGAAGAATAGTGCAGAACTCCGGCTGGAGTTTGCAGGAAATTTGGAAACTCTCCCTGGCTTAGAAAAACTTTCTTTTGCACAGAAGAGAGCGTGGCGGTGTGTTTTGAAGGCGCTCGAGACACGCCTCTCTTAAAATGTCTAGTCCAATCGTTTTGGAGGAGGAGTGTCGGCAAACCTTGTGGTCCGCGAAGTACACGCCTATGGGTCATGTGCATAGCAGATAAAACTTTCAGCAACAATACACTTCTAAACTGGTATTAATAAAAAAATGCATCATATTACATTTTGAGTTAATGATTCAATCTTCTTTGGTTTGATTATAACCGTCCCAAATACGGCGCGATTGTGAGTTAGTGAGAGTAAGATACATGATTCTTCGTGATTAAATGAATATCCAATTGGTCACATATTATAAAACTTACAGTTATACAGATTTGGTCACGAGGGACCCATGAGGCACAACCAGAACACATTTTATACATTTGAAACGTTACTTTTCACCACACGTGGTCACAAATGATTGTCTCTTTGTGTGTGCGTGTGTATGTATGTGTGTGTATTCAGAGTTCATTGAACGATGGTGGCCGGATGAACTCCTGGTCATCTGCAGTCCCGTGTCTTGGGTCTGTGTGTGCTTCGAATTTGATGAGTTTAATATCTGCGACAACTGCCAATTTTCCTATTGCGCAATTCTCTTCTGTGTGTGTGTAAGCGAAAAGACCCCAGGGGGAAATCACCGGAATTTTAGCTTAATGGTGATGAGTCACATGTGCCATAGTGGTTCTCTTTGTTTACTAATCAGAGAAAAACGCCTCGTGGCGCATCAGTATCAGTAATTCAATCAAAATCCAGGCACCATTCGCTTAGTGTGGCAAATTACAAAACAGAGGGGCTTTGTGATTGACTCAGTAATCTAATCAACAGTCACAGGAACCCTACTCTGTCACAGTCTCTGAATTAAAAGGATGCAAAACCAGCAATTTAAGAAAATGGCAGATCTGACCATCTGATCATGGCTACACAAGTTACCATGTGATGATCGGTGAGATTGTCACTTTGCGGTATAATATCTATATCGGTTAGATTGGTTCCATATGATATAATTAAATCTAGTGTATGATTTAGACGATGAGTGGGACCACTGACATTCTGCTTGACCCCAAAGGAGTTCAATAAATCTGTAAACGCAGTCCCTAACGCATCATTTGTGTTATCTACGTGTATGTTAAAATCTCCAACAATTATTGCTTTATCGGCATTGACCAATAGATCTGAAAGTCTGCAAACTCTTTTAGGAAATCAGCATATGGTCCTGGAGGTCTATATACAGTTGCCAAGGCTAGAGATAATAGGGATTTATTTCTTACATCTAAGAGCGTAACGTTTAGCACAAGTACTTCAAACGAGTTAAACCTCTGACCTGTTTTCTGAGTAACATTAATAATATCTCTATAGATTGTTGCAACACCGCCGCCACGACCGATCAGACGGGGCTCATGCTTATAACAGTATCCTGGCGGAGTAGACTCATTTAGACCGAAATAATCATTTTGTTTAAGCCAGGTTTCAGTAAGGCACAGAACATCGAAATTATTATCTGTGACCATTTCATTTACAATAACCGCCTTAGGTGTGAGCGATCTAATGTTTAGAAGACCTAGTTTTAGAAATAGTTTTTGTTCACTGATATTTAGATTTTCAGGTTTAATTACAATAAGATTTTTCCTAGATCCTACAGTGGATTTATTATTTGGCCTCACTAAACGAGGGATAGACACAGTTTCTATATAATGTTCTACACTACTTATATCAATTAAATTGGCACAGCAAAGACTGTGATTTGGAATTTGATTTTCTAGTCATACGGTGTGTAACGTCTTGGAGATGTTGTCCGACAGAACAGCCGCTCCGAATCTGCTGGGGTGCAGGCCATCAGCACGGTAGAGCCTAGGTCGCTCCCAGAACAGATTCCAATTATTTACAAAGGGCAGTTTTTGTTCATTACACAATGACATTAACCATTCATTTAGTGCAAATAATCTACTGAACCTTTCCTGTCCTTGTCGGTACGTGGGAAGCGGTCCAGACACGATGATCGTTGCCTCAGGCGCTGTGCTGCGTACCGTCTCGATCAGGCTCCTGTAGTCCTTCTTCAGAACCTCCGTCTGCCGCAGCCTGATATCGTTTGTTCCAGCGTGAAGCACCACAGCTCCGACGCGCTCTTCACCGTTCAGGATCTCGGGAACCTGTGCGGCAACATCAAGAACACGAGCACCAGGAAGGCAGTGAGTGCGCACCTTACCCTTACCTGAGGTAGCACGGACATGACGGACCATGGAAGTGCCGATGATCACGGCGTTGTCGCGTTCCGACTCGCGACGAGGGGAGAAGCGGTTCCGGGTGGAGATCTCGAAGACCGGGAGGGGCGGAGAGGTTCTTGCTCTGGTCCTGGCTCGTGTCTTCCGCTGTGGGATCACCCAGGGTCCATGGTGTTGGGTTGGTGCCGGAGTGAATGATGCCAGAGATGATCGCGTCCTCCTGGGCAGAGAAACGGACGGAGTAGACGAAGTCGGAGTCAAAAAGTTACTAACCACTGACTTGTGTGCATCGGCGCGTGACGTTTCAAGCGCTGATCACCGATCCCGCAGCTCGGCTTGCCTCTCTAGCAGACCACGGATCTGTTTCTCCACCGATTCAAGCTCCAATCGTACCGAAATCAGTTCGAATGTGTCCTCACCTGCACTCAGAGGTAACGTTAGACACATCTGATATGTTCGCCATAACAGATGAACAGTAGATTAGTAGTGATACTACCAATATCACTAGTAATTTAGGACTGAAATGCCGGATATAACCTGTAACGTAGACTCACGGTATTCCGGACACTTGACCTTTTCTCGCAAATTCTATAAATAAAAACTTTCAGGTCACGGCATATATATATATATATATATATATCCGTGTCATCTTTGCCTCCTCCTCTTTCAAATCCGACCAATCCTATGTTTCCAGAGCCAGTCGTTTCAAAGAAATCAACGTGAGTTTCTAACGTACACCAATGACTGTTCAGAAAATGGTGGGGGGAAGTTTTTCCGGCAAGACAAAAGGAAGAGGGGAGAATACCTCCGTAGAAAACGGCTCTTAAAACATGTTCACCCACCAGAAAATGACAAAAAAAAAAAACATTCTTATGGTCTTATAAAATAATTATGAGTTACAATTTGCAAATATTTGTACTTTTTTAAGGTATTTAAATTTTTTTAACATTTAAAATTCTTAAATATAACGTTAACGTTAGAATATAATGCTCACATGAGCAATCGTCGATTAAAATAGTGTATAGATGCTTATACAACAAAGTTATGAAGATTAATATGATTATTTTACCAACTTATAGCTTATTGCTGCGTCCCAATTCACATACTATCCGTCCTAAATAGTATTCGAAAATAGAATTAGTACGTCCCAAATCGTAGTATGTTGAAATGAGTGTTCCAAAGAGACCCGGATGGTCTACTATATCCGGTCAGAATCCGAAGTGCAGATCGTTGCGCACTCTAACGGCTGATATTGCCCACAACCCATCGCGCGCTGGACGAGGATTCGGTTAGAACTACAAACACGACTGAAAAGTGTTCAAAAACTACAGACATGGAGGACGCACGAGTCCGACGGTTATGTAGAGAGGTTTAGATAAAGGGGTTTGAGTGATTAATGATCAGTATATAACCTCACGAAAATGTATTTATTCAATGTTGTCCACATTATATTGCATCTGCAGCATTGTGGACTTTGGCAAAGATACATTTAGCCATTAACTTTTAAATGCATTATTATATTCAAATTCCAAACACATGAGTTAAGTCTCGGCATGAAAGCCCCACGACTGGCAGATGAACGTGCGACAACAATTCTCTCCGAAATGGTAAGAAGTTATATTAGATTGAATGGAGGAATTTAACTGTGACGAGATGATTGACAGGGCAGTTTACGGTGACAGGATGTACGCGACAGAGCTGTCCGTTAAAGATGGCGAAGTAGTATGTCCCAAAGCTTGCCTACTCTTTTGCTACACACTCAAAAGTTTGTACTTTTTCTTCACAAAAAGAGTACATACTTTTAGGGCGTAGTATAAGTAGGCGAATTGGGACGCAGCAAGTGAGTAGAAATTTTCAGCCGTCCGGAACACCGTGAGTCCTCACGGTAATCCGGACACTGCGTCTCCCGGCAGTTTTTTCAAGATTTCTCCAAAATGATTAGTCCAAAATGTGTCAATCAAACTTTGGAACATGTGGAAGGCATGTCCCCAGAGACAGACGAGCCAATCAGGTTTATCTTTCTGCGGATTGATATCTTACGGGACGTTTTACTGTACAAAGTGTCCGGAATACAGTGAGTCTACGTTATCCTTTCAGTGAAACGGGTGTAAAATCAGACGGTCAATAGGCGCGAGGCCATGCGTGAAATGCTAGCGGACTAAAGGCTAGTAGCCGAGATTCGCAAAGTTGGGTCTAAGTAGCGATATCAAAGCAATCCGATTGTTTTTTATAAGGAATAGTATCGAGGATAAGTTCCCATGATATAAAAATAGAAAGTGCTTGTTTATAAATGAGTGGTAAAGAAGAAAATCAAGGAAGCCTGGTGATTCCAGTATTAAACTGGTGATTCCAAGAAACAACTTGAAGCTAAACTTCATATGACCCACTATACGTTTAATGACACTTTACAAATCACCCCAGCTATAGCTACTCCACCGTGATGAACCCCGCTAAAAAAACTATAAGCTCCATTGGCACTGCTGTAGACAAATTAAACGCATGGAGGAAAGACATTCAAGAAGAAATAGAGCCTGTGTTGATTTTGCAGGGGCAAAATGGTAAGATTAAAAATATGTAGATTCAATGGTAAGTTATTTGTAACTTAGATGTAAACATTTCGACTCAAGCTCTTACTGCATTTCTTTTATGCTTGATTTCTGTGCATTTATTGCAGAGTTTTTATCACAGAGCAGAGCCTAGAGGGCAAAACCTTAAACAAAAATATGAAGTAAGTTATTTTGGTAACACTTTACTTGAAGGGGTGTGCATAAGACTAACATGACACCTTTATAATCATGACATGACACATGTCATTAATATTAAGGTGGTTTTATGCATGTTTATGACAACTGTCACTAAGTGTCATTCGCTCAATTTTGACATTTTTAATGCAAATATGACAGTTTGTGTCAATCAAATTCCAGGTATATCTGAAAAATATATTGTCTGACTATGAATGCCGCACTGTAGAGAAATACCCACACACTTCAGACACCTTTAACATTTATTTGCTTTATTTTTGTGTATTAACTTTTAAATGGATACAGAATACAAAGCTTAAAACAAAATCACATAACTTAGGCATAAAGTAGTATAATAGAGCTTAAAGCACCACCAAAAGGAAAAGTATTAAAACATTTTTATTATGGTGTCATCATGAGGAAAGACAATTAACTTTAGCAGCTTCAGTAAGGTAACTTTCACAGGTTTCTAAAAAGATCTAAAGGGACTTTGATAATAGCAATCTCATTTGTAGGGCATCACTTTAAAATGATTCAATATGTTTTTTTTCAACGCATGTGTACAAGACGAGGCAAGGATACCTACCATCTCCAAGGATACACTTTCCTGCAGGTGGAAACAGGCGGCCAGTGTACACAGGGCTGTTCTTCAGGACCCTGGCATCGTGCACCGACCCAGGATAACCAACAAAAATGTCGAGGAACTTCCCCTGGTGGTCAGTGATGGCCTGCAGCTGTACAGAACTAAACAGCTTCCTGTTGAAATAGCACTGGCCGTCACTTGCTGGTGGTTTGATGCGGATGTGATACACCAGCTACTACACTGAAAGCTGGAGACCCTGCCAGCTGGGTAAAACCTGCTCTCACTGCCTCCAGGTCATCTACGCTGGGGAAAGCGATAACCTGTCTCAAAAGGCTGATGACTGCCTTGCTTATTCTGTGCACAATGTCATGCACAGTAGACTTCGGGATGTCAAAGGCGAGTGGCACGACCTGGTACGATGCTGCATGGGCCAGCCAGTAAAGGTCAGGAACACCGGCACCTCAACGTCCTTTTCCCACCCATGGTCGGAATCTGGTTTCACTGCAGCAATCAGGGACTGGATGGACTGCCGTGAAAGTCGGAGGCTGCTGTGCCAATACTTTGGCTGTATTTTGAAGATGGAGCTGACCTCCGCCCCGGTCAACTCCATCTTCAAAATACAGCCAAAGAATTGGCACAGCAGCATTCAGGTGTCTTGGCTTATTTATAAATATAATATGTATTTATATGTATATGATCCATTTCTTATGCATGATGTATTTGAATATATGTCTGTGTGTGTATATATATATATATATATATATATATATATATATATATATATATATAATAATATACAAGCTTGATAAAAACTATAATTCTAGAAGAAATTTTAAGATGTCACTTTACATCTGAAGTCAAATGTGTGTGTATATATATATATATATATATATATATATATATATATATATAAAACATTATATATTTGACTTCAGATGTAGTAGTTTAAATGAATTATAATTTTTAACAAGCTTGTATATTTGTGTTCAGTAATTTCACTGTAATGGCAATGAAAAGAACCTAATGGCAATGAAAAGAACCTATTGCCATAAAATCTAACATTATATATATATATATATATATATATATATATATATATATATATATATATATATATATATATATATATATATATATATATATATATATATATATATATATATATATATATACACACATACATACACAAGCAAATAGGCACACCGATTGTGCTATTAGCCTACCATCAATGAATGAATCAATAGAGGTAACAGGTACACACATGCATGTATCTATTGATTAATTCATGTTTATTCATCAATGATAATATCACAAGCAAATAAATTGGTTTTTCCTTGCCCAAAATCAAATTCTGTCATTGTTCATAGGTTTGTGTGTGTTTTCTGAAGTAAAATTTATTAGGTAAATAAACGTTACTTACGTTATTTGAGAAACTCCGCAAAAGCTCTCGATGAAGGCGTGATCTGCGAGCAGCTGACCGACGCCGATGAAAACAGAAAGCAGAACTAAAAACAGCGCGAAGTTGGTGCAGTCAGTCGAATGGGCTCTTTAAATTTCCGCGCTGTTATCGTATGTCACGTGACAATTCCAACATGGCGCATGTAGTACGTCCGGACTCCATTCATACTGTATAGAACGTACTTTTTTAACGGTCGCGAAGTACGTTCTTATTTAAATGTAGTACCTACTCACAAGGCCGGACTTACCATTGGGCTTGACTGGGCTCAAGCCCATGGGCCCCGCCCAATAGGGGGCCCCGCTCGTTTACGTTTGATTTTTTTTCAATATGTCAGTCATTTAATTTTTCATTTAAAGTTTGCTGATTGGTCTAGCATTGTTACCTGGCCCTGCCCTGCAATGAAAAATGTATTTTAAGTAGCTTATGTTTCAGGTCTGTGGAGTAGGCTACTTATACGCTGAGTTTCGGTATATTTATGAGACGCGCTCCAGTTCACGCGCCGGCGCCTCCGTGTCGTGATTATCTATAATTGTCTGCTTTTACTTCTCATTTATTAAATCCAGGCAATTGGTTGATGAAACATTGATTAAAATCAAGATAAAATTAATACAAAACGAAATTCACTTTAAAGAAGGCTTTGCGCTTTTCTGTTTGGGGTCTGTGAAAGTTTTAAAGCAGTTTAGGCCGGGGACACACTGCGTGGCATGAGCGTGGCGTTTCTGTTGCGTGTCAGCTGCGTCGCGTTTTCTGTGTCTTTGCACACCAGAAACGTGTCTGACGCGACGCTGCTGCTGCTAGGTGATACAGGGAGGACGTATTGTGGAAGCCCTATAGGCTACTTCATGTTAAGCATTAATATAAACCCTACTGATAAAGACACTGTCAGCAGTATTGAAAGCAAAATAGACTAGGCCTACATAATATTTCGTTCTGTATTGACAGGTGCAATATTTAAAAAATGATCGGCTCGAGCCGCGCCTGAGACGCGTGTGTCACGCAGGCAGTGTGCAAGCTCTAACCTGTTAACATGGGAGCCGAAATAAAATCGCGCACGCCACGCAGCCAGTGTGTCCCAGGCCTTAAGTGCCGCTTCAGAGCGCTCGCGTCCGTAACGGAGAACTGACACGTCTGTAACTTTGTTTTTTCCTCATAAATGCGAACACTTACCAGGAACAGTTTTTTTTAAAGATTTATACACTCATAGATTTAGCTCTTTATATGTAATACAAATGATTTGTTATGATTGCAACCTTACAGGGTATTTGTTTGTTTTTCAATATGTTTTCCAGGTAAATAAGCGTTTTATTCTCATTCTGACAAGACATTTGTACATTGCAATAAACACATGATCACTTTGAACTTTTTAAATCATTATTTATTTATTGGAAAAAAAAAAACTTTAAGCTTCAATCAGTGGTCATATAAATAAATTATTACTTTTTTTTTTACATGTAACTCTGTCTATGGTACCAGTCACCTTATGAAAGTAGCTTAGCACTTCAAATAAAGATTGGATCGATTATATTGTTAAGCCACCACATGGCGACAAATGACTTAAAAAAACATTTCTCATTGAATCGTTCATTCAAGAGATTTGTTCAAAAATGCTGATTCATCTATGAAACAAGTGTATTTGATTGAGGAATTGAATCATTCAAACCCAAGGTTTTTTTTAATAATTCAGATTAATTAAACATTTTTAATATACTTCAGCAATTAACATAAATTATGTTATTTTGTTAAGTGGTTTGTTCAGAATCGTGATCTCTATTTTTATTCTCAAATTATCCAGAATTGTGTAGCTCTAATACATAACTTGTGTATGTATCATTTAGTTCTATTTAAAGCAATGTATAAGGTAGGGCCCGAAAGTGACTCAAGCCCAGGGGCCCCCACCACCCTAAGTCCTGCCCTGCCTACTCACATAGTACGCGATTTCGGACGCAGCCTAGATGTCTCGTCCGCGCTGCTGGCCAATGGAGGTCGACGTCCGCACCTGGCGGCCATCTTGCCACAGTCAGCTCGCTCACTCGTAACATTGTGTTTTAATGGTGCATGTACTTTTTAAACAACCATAACTTGTTCAATTTTCTACCGATTTTCAAACGGTTTGGTTTGTTATAAAGGTCAGAGATGTATGACACTGCACACTTATGAATAATAAGTGTATCAATAAATAATCATCCAGAATTATAGCCACGGTAAATACCTCAGTTATTGTTACACCATGTTTTTCACTTAATAATACTGCTCCAGATTTTCATTATCTTTTAAGAACAGCTTTTGTATACATTATGCATACTCTCTATTTCTGTGAAAAGAAATAGTGAAAAGTGAAAAGCTAATTCATGAATTTGCTTTATATGCAGCAAGAAATGTAATAATATTCTCCAAATGTTGCTCACATTCCATATTAATCAGAACACCTTTTTCAATACTTTAACTGAACATTCAAATTTGCACAATCCACATGTACAAACAACTCCAGTTGATATTAGAAATACTGTATGGACAGTTGTGTCAAGCTAGTGAAGAAACTCAAATCACTATTATTATTACTATGTTATCTCTTCAGAATTAAACACAAAAACTATGAAACAATTTTAACAAACTTTTATTTGCACATATACTTCTGTAGATGAAAAGCACCGGTTCTGACATTCTACTCCTGTGTAGCAGTTTGAAAATGATTGAGCTGATTTTTATACTGTATCTGTTTCTCGAGAAATTCTGCACAACAGATATGAATGAAGGTAGTGTACTGACTATGTCCTAAACGAAGTCTAGTACTGGTTGCTAATACAGCGAATTAAGTTTAGACGTGTGCCCGTGCTGTCTTACACAAATCAAACGCAGAGTTCAGTTATGTTACTATTATCTAGCAAGTTTATTTTCCTCCATATATCATACAGCGGCAATATCTTAACTCATAATACATGTAACAAAAACACCGAACTGCTTTATTCCCTGTAGGAAAGACACTAGGCACAGTCGAAAACTGTTTGCTTCCCAAATCAGCAACACCTGTGTCTGGGTTTCCTCCAAGTTAAATGGATTAACCAGGCTGACCGGAGATCAGCTGAGCCACAAAGCACATATAGCCCCCTAGTGGTACAGGACAAAATTACATAATACCAAATGAATATGGCTCATACACTCCAGCCCCTAATTGCGTCTGCCAGGGCAATTACACCAAATTCAAAAGAGCCATACATACCGAAAATATAGCCCAAAGGAACCAATTACTCTTTAGCTTCATTAAGTAAGCATATTTTAGTTATGGGACGTTCAATGATGTTTGTTATTTTTGGCCATAGCCATATTCTTTAACATTGATGGAGCCGACAGATGCTTTCTCCCAGCGTAGATCTGTTAGCAGTTGATCACTTCCACTTCTGATGCTACACGTTGTGTCACAGCAGCCACACACCTGGTCAGAATCATCTGCAGACACCAGCCCATTAGCAGAGAATGAACAAGCTTTCTGTTCAGAACTTGGAGAGGTTGCTGTAGCCACCTTCAAAATGCACGTGATGTAGACCAGCCCACTGTCTGCTTGCTGGAACCTGAACACCTCTAGCTGAAACCTTAGCTTATCACCTTGAGTCCGGGGCATAAAGTGAGACGTGGAGCCTGTGAGCTTGGCATCAACCAGGCACCCATTATTCTCAATAAAGGAGTATCTGTGGACAGAAGCAACATCAGGGACAGCAGTAGCTACGCAGCTGTCCACAAATACAAGGATGGGAACATGGCTGTACAAACGCACTGATGCTTCAAGATTTATCATGTCACGCAGGAAGTACTGGTTAGAAGGTCTCTCAAATCTCCAGTCGTCAATCATGAGCTTGAGGGAGAAGACGAACACATCCTCTGCATCCTCAGTTGAGGCATATGGGATCCAAGTGGGTATTAAGGCATTGCTGCTGACAATATGTGTTCTTGGATAATGACACTCGATACCAACCACCGCACCACTGCTCTTGACAAAAGAAACACCATATGAAGCCTCTTGTGGGGTGTACATAATGTTGAACCTATAGACAAGCTCATCCTCAGTCACCATTGATGTGCCGCTACATCCATGCAGTTCAGACTCAAAGATCAGCATTTGAGCAGAAGAATACTCTCCCCACTGAGCAGCTACACTGTTGGTAGGGACAGGATAAGGCAACTCAAAAGGAACATCTGGCTGCTGTGGTTCTTCTGGTAGACTTGGAAAGCTCCACGTCAGTTTCTCCACTGGGCTCTGCAACAGCTCTTTTAATTGAACACCCATAAGATCTTGAGAAGACTTTCCTAAGTCAGTGCTGACTGGTGTCTGGACAGGAACCTGAGCGGGAAACCTTTGTGGTGCAAATGCATCGTAAATGGGAACAAAAGACATCCTGGAATAAGCCTGTTGAGAAGCTTGAGCTAATGTTCTAGGCCTAAACTCGCCTGGACTCCGATTGTGTGCTGCTCTTGCTCTCCATTGTGCTTAAGAAAATCCAAGTGCAAGAATAAACACCAATCCAAATCCAACCTGCCAAACCCCCATTAATGCTAAGCTTGTTTCAATCACTTCTGTTGGAAAGTTAGCCTGATTGTCTTCAGCGTTTTTTCTAAGAGCAAGACAGGCGACACTGGGTGATGAAACCGCTCCAAATAAATGGACAGTCATGCGATGCTCTACAAGACCTTGCTCCAGGTTACCTTGAGGCCACCATAAGAATCTTAAGTAGTCCCGGTGTTTCTCTGCCACCTTAACCTGGTGGAACATAGCCTTTATGTCCGCCATTACAGCCACTTGTTCCTGTCTGAACCTCAGAAGAACTCCAACTAACGAGCTGGTGAGGTTCGGTCCTTGCAAGAGCTGACTGTTGAGTGAGATCCCTTTGTACTCTGCTCCACAGTCAAACACCACTCGTAGCTTTCCTTTCCATGGATGGTACACACCGTGGTGCGGGATATACCACACCTTCCCTGCTGGTGTTTCCAACTGATGCTGCGGCACTTCTTCAGCATAGCCATTTCTAATAACATCAGCAAGAAAGTTGTTGTACTCTTCATGAAAGCTTGTGTCTTTCTGAAGTCTCCTTTTTAGACAATGAACACGTTGCATGGCAACACCAAGGTTGTTTGGCATCGAAACATCTTTCCCTTTGAAAGGCATTTGAAACGTGTAATGTCCACTTTTAAACTGAGCAGAGCTTTCCATTAATTCCACAAACTTCTTTTCTTCCCTTGACATTTCTTCCTTTTCTGCAGAAGCTTGCTCATTGAAGTCATAGTTGTACTGGCTGGTTAACAGTTCTTCAATTCTGTCAAGGGCAATTCTGTTGGCAAAAACTAAAGGGTGGTCACTTCCACAGTTGCTACTTCCCTGTAACGGACCATTTATTACCCATCCCAGTAGGGTTCTGATCGCGTAGGGTCCTTCACCTTCACGACTGTTAATCACCTCCCAAGGCTCCATCAACTTGGAGGCGTTTGTGCCAATTAATAGGTCCACATCAGCATTTATATGGGGAACCTTTACATCCTTTAAATAAGGCCATTTTCTCAGCTCCCTTTCGCTGATTATATTGGCTGTAGAGACAGGCATCCCTTTCTGGGTACACACTTTGGAAAGTGGATAGAAGCACTCACCAGAAACTCCTGAAATTTCCAGACCGTCAACAACGGAGCTTTCTACTGCGTTATTATGGCCCAAGGTGCGGATATGAATCTTGCATTTGCGCCCTTTCATGTTTAACCTGTCAATGAGCTTCCTGGTGCAGAAAGTTCCTGTACTCCCTGGGTCCAGAAAAGCATAAGTTTCAATAACCTTGTTTCCCTTTAAACACTTCACCTTAACAGGCAAGATAGGAAGAATTCCATTGCAGTGGCCAGCCCCTGTAATACAACAAGCGGAGGATGTTGAACAGCTGTCGGAAGTATTTGACTGCTCAGTAATTTTGTGCTCATCCTTCTGATCTTTTTGAGTAACCCTTTCCTTCTCTCCTATGTGCAAAACACTGGGGTGCGTTCGGTTGCACTTGTTGCAAATAATGCGCCTGTCGCAATTCTTACTCAAGTGTCCTGTGCACAAGCAACTGAAACACAGACCTTTTTCCTTTAAATAGTCCAGTTTCTCCCTGCGTGTCTTTTTTCCCAGTTTAAAACATTGTTCCAAAACATGATTACCAGCAGCACAATACAAGCAGGAAATAGAATTAGTCTTGGTAAAGGATGTCACTTTGTTCTGAGCCTTTTCCATCTTGTTAATATCTGGTTTGCTGTATCCATCCTCAATGATCGCCTGTGTTGCAAAGCTGTTTCTTCCAAATTGAGGTTTTACCTGTAACTTGTTTGCTTTTATAGCTCCCTTGATAAAAGGTAAACTGTCCTGTATGTCACCAAAGACTGGATCTGAAATGATTCTGACCTGGCGCTCAATGTACTCCACAATGTCTGAGAATCGTGCTCTTCGACCAGTTCTCTCCAGTATCTCACATGCCCTTGCTCTCCACTTGTCTCTGAGTTTATACGGAAGCTTCTGACTCAGAATCTTTATATTTGCTGGCATGTTAAGTTCCTCCAAGTACTGAAGATCATCCATTGCGTTGGAACACTCACGGAGAAAAAGTCCATAAGCTTTGAGCGCTTTGGGGTCCTCAGCTTTGATACTTGGCCATCCTGTGACTTTCTCCATGTAGGCTTCTGTTATCTTAAACTCATTTCCAAAGTGCTCCTTGAGCAATTTTTTGGCAGCAGTGAATCCTTTATCTGCAGTCATATGAAGGCAGCTACGCACAATATCCCTTGGCTGCCCCCTAGTAAATTGCTCAAGATAATACAAACAGTCTCCTTTACAGCTGGTCTTTGCCTCCACGCAGTGTTCAAACGCCCTCATAAATGTATTGAACCTTAGAGGATCTCCATCATAAATTGGAATTTCTCGGCGCGGCAGCAGTTGTAAAGTTTGCATTTTAACAAGGAGAGCTGTTATGTCATTCTGTTGTTGCAGCAAATTATAGGGACCTGCGGTCTGATGTTGGCCTTGCAGGGGTTGAAACACTTGTTGGCCTAGAGTGGGTTGAAAGTTTTGAAGGACACTTGGCTTTGGCAAGATAGATGACTTGGCTAATGGTGAAACATTGCTTTGTAGTGGTAGAGATGCGTGTCGCTGTGAGGGCAGAGGCACAAATACTGAGGCCTGTGGATTAAGAGAGGTGGGTGGGAGCCTAGATCTAGCCCCTTTCCTAAAATAGGAGGCCATACCATCAGATTGCCTTGAATGGATGCTACTACCAACTTGTAGCGCTGCTAGTTTAGCAGAAGTGGCAGCTATTTCAGTGTCCAGCTCAAGCTGCTCCTTTCTCCTCAAAATGAGCTCCTGCTCCTCCAATGCATGCTTATCCTTTAAGGCAGCAGCTCTAGCCAAGAGCGCGGCCTGTTCCGCCCTTGCCCTGCGTCTGGCTGAAGAACTGGAGGATCTGCTACTAGAGGATCCGCTACTTGAGCCACGGTGCCTTGTCTGCACGTTTGAAATGCTGTCTTGACGTTGAATCTGATCCTCCTCTTCCTCATCCTGTCCACCAGCATGGCTTCTTCCATTGCTGGCATCAATCTCATTTCCATTTTCAACATTGACATCAACAGTTTGATTTTCAATTTGAACCGGCAAATCATCATTCTCACCATTCGCTTTAGTAACTGAACAAGCTTTAGTGTCATACAACCATTGATTTGTACCCACAAAAACTCATTGAAATTCAACATTTTAGCTTGGTACCATATTTCATGTTTGTTTGCTTCATCAGCAGGTAATAAACCCAATAAAGATGCATGTACATGCTGTATTTCATCACAACTTATTGAAGGTGTTAAATTCATTTTCAACCTCACGTATATGCTCTTTATCACCCATCAATTTAGTAATAGAATCTTTTGCGTTCGACAGTTTACTAAATTTTAATTTTCTTTCCTTTTCTAAAGTGCTTATTTTTTCCAACAGAGCTTTGGGTGTCAATTTAACCACACGTTTTCCAGTTACAGATTTTACCCCTACACCCACACAAAGTTCAGTCTCAAGGCCAAGCTGGCCTGTTTTCTTTTCAGCCATAATGACCACACAAAGCGAATTGGCTTATTAATCAATGAGCCCGCAAAATAGTTTTGTGTTGCGCAACAAATCTTCTAGACGCGCAAAGTTATTTTTAGATGGTTACGAGTTGCTACCAATGCATTGGTTTTACGCGAATGTGTGCACACAAATTACCATGGCCTTGTAATATCAGCGCTGATCACCACGTACCCCAATAGAGCGTTGGCCGGCTTGGTGAATGGTGTCCCGATGTGATGACGCTGGTATTCCGGTGACCCGCTCGCTCCGGTGCAGCTCCTTTCAGCAATCGGCAACTCCAAACATTTGCCCACCTCACATCCGTGGTTTCCAAACGAACACGTATAATCCACAGTATAACAAATCCTCGTCCTCACGATGAACGATTATCCAAATTGAAGCAGTTTTCGACCTAAATTGTACTGACTAAGTCCTAAACGAAGTCTAGTACTGGTTGCTAAAACAGCGAATTAAGTTTAGACGTGTGCCCGTGCTGTCTTACACAAATCAAACGCAGAGTTCAGTTATGTTACTATTATCTAGCAAGTTTATTTTCCTCCATACATCATACAGCGGCAATATCTTAACTCATAATACATGTAACCAAAACACCGAACTGCTTTATTCCCTGTAGGAAAGACACTAGGCACAGTCGAAAACTGTTTGCTTCCCAAATCAGCAACACCTGTGTCTGGGTTTCCTCTAAGTTAAATGGATTAACCAGGCTGACCGGACATCAGCTGAGCCACAAAGCACATATAGCCCCCTAGTGGCACAGGACAAAATTACATAATATAATACCAAATTAATATGGCTCATACAGGTAGCAATGATGATTCTGTACATTAAATGACAGTGAACTTTAATATGATAATTACAATTCCATAAATTGCTAGATAAAATACACATATTCAGGTAGTTTACAAAATATTTCAGTTGATCTTAATAAAAATAACATGGAGCAGTGATTTTCATGTTAACAGCATACAATATACATATGCATTTTGCACACATTTCAATCACAAATGATTATGCCATTGATAAAATGTCTAACTGGAAGCTCCTATCACCAAGACAAAAGCCTTTATTGGCAAATAAAGCTCATTCTGATTCTGGACATTTTCTTCACACAAAACATATCTTCCATAAAGAAGAGTGTATTTATACATTAAGAAAAAAGGTTCTAACGTAGATCAATTATCTTCTTAGAACTGAATGTAGTGTCTTGGGTCAAAAACTGGGTGGAAAGGGTGTGTAATGTCTGGATTTGAACAACAGTTAAAATGTTTTAATTCAGTCATTGGGTGAGATGGATTCTTTTTATGCCTTGTGATGTTATTGAAAAATGGTGAATTGTTATTGTTGAAGTCATGCAGGGGCGGAGTGGGACCAAAAAATCTACCGGGAAATTTCGTAGACCACCGGCCCTTGTTGCCGGCAGGGCCAGATTAAGAATTCAGAGGGCCCTGTGCACAATGTCTTGTAGGCCCCCTAATATGGCATTTACAGTTTTACTGACTTAAAAGGAACTTTGTTGTACTATGCTGGAGTAAAGTTCATAAATGGTTGTTCTTTCACATAGGATTTTGTAAAACTATGTTGGGTGGACCTCTGTGCCTCTAGGGGGGTTCGGGGGCATGCTCCCCCGCAAGAAAATTTTGTACATTTTAAGGTTAAATGCATCAATCTGGTGCTCTTTGAGAGATCAAAATTAAGAGCTTCAACCCATGAACTGCTCATTGAACAAAGAAAAAGCATTGATTTGTACCAGGACATTAAAGAGGGCTCAAACATCTTTTTAGTTATGAGAGTCTCAGTCTACATTACATTATCAATGGTGTTTTAGGATGCCAAACAATTATTATAATAATGTAATAATGATTTATATAATTATTCCTATGACGTAAAATCCATATAGCCTATACATGTACTGTATAAATGAAAATGAATATTTCAAAAGTATATTTTAGCCTACATTACACTATAGTAGGCCTATAGGAAAATTAAAATACTTTTGTCCTAATTTCTTCACTTGCGAGAAATAAACCCTTGAGCTTTTATTTTGGAGAAAACACCAGATCACCATGCTGATCGCGTGAGCAAAGAGCGCACTTTACTTTCAATCACGCAGCACAAACAGAATGCCCATATACCGTATATACCCGAATATAAGACGAGGTTTTTGTCCTGAAAATAGGCTGAAAAATGGGGGGTCGTCTTATATTCAGGGTCATCTTATATTCGAGTGGAGGAATCGATTGATAGCCTTTTTCTCCCGCGCCGTCGACTGACGAGAGCGCCGAGGATCTCGATGCGGCGCGGACGCGCTTGGAAAAAACGAGCGCGTTGCTTCCATTATGAGCGCGCGCCTACATTTGAAATAACGAACTTGAGCGCGCAAAAGACGTGATGTGTGTGTGTGTGTGTGTGTGTGTGTGTGTGTGTGTGGGGGGGGGGGGGGGGGGGGTCTCTGCTCGTTTGTCTCCGTCCACTCTGGCATCCTCTGTGAATGGCGCATTTTCTTGCGCGGCTCGAGCAGAGGGAGAGAGAGAGAGAGAGCGGGAGCCGGATTTCAACGACCAGACGACCCCGCAGAGTGATTAAATGCACTCAGGGCAGCCGCAGTCATGGCCAATCAGGAAGCGCCGCTCTACGCAGACGAGCGGGCCTCTGCACGAGGCACAGGTGATGCGAGGCATTTGGAACAACGCCTCGGAAATTTGCTCTTAAAATTATTTTGAAAACCAGATTTTTTCCCCAAAAATCTATTTTCCCCCCAAAATAAGTCTGGAAAATGGGGGGGTCGTCTTATATTCAGGGTCGTCTTATATTCGGGTATATACGGTACTTAATTAAAGTCTTGTGCTGTTTTATAAAGGCACAAAGCCATATCATGGTTTCGATTTTAGTTCGTTGGCAAAATATAATGCTAGAGACCTTTATGGTAGGCTATAGGCGGCGGTACATTTTACATCTCATATGTGTTGGGAAAAGGGAGAAGAGAGAGTTCGGCAAAAGGCGGATTCGAACTCGGGTCGAAAGCGTCAAAAGCTGTACTCAAGCACTTCACGCCCTACGACCAACGCCACTGTAGCTATTTCATGACGGGTGTCTTTTTGCTAACAAGTCAGGCATTTAGTGCAAATATACGCTCCGTTATCGAAAATATACAACCATAGCTTTTGCATTATTTGCTTACTGAATTTGATGGCATTACTACGGAGCCCCTAAAGGGACGTGGTGGTGGAAAAATTTTTAGGATGGGAGAAAATTGTTTTTTTTTCAAATCTTTTGCGTTCCCTCGCAAAACTTTTGCTTTCCCCTGAGAAACTTTGCGTTCCCTCGCAAAACTTTTGCGTTCCCTTGCAAAGATATTTGCGTTCCCACGCAAAATTTTTGCGTTCCCTCGCAAAGTTATTTGCGTTCCCACGCAAAAGTTTTGCGTTCCCTCGCAAAGATATCTGCGTTCCCACGCAAAACCTGTTGTTCGAATAGCCTATGTGTAATGCCAACTTCACTGAACTGCTTGAGTTAAGCACTGACCCGCATTTCTTGAGTCCAAGTTCAAACACTATGAAACGCTCCATTAACGTACGGAGCTCTGAAACACTGCCAGCGGGACATTAAACAGGAAGTGTCTGTCCGAGCTGCCAACAGGTTTTGCGTGGGAACGCAAATAACTTTGCGAGGGAACGCAAACATTTTGCGTGGGAACGCAAATATCTTTGCGAGGGAACGCAAAGTTTCTCAGGGGAACGCAAAAGTTTTGCGAGGGAAAGCAAAAGATTTGAAAAAAAAAAATTCTCCCATCCTAAAAATGTTTCCACCACCACGTCCCTTTAGGGGCTCCGTAGTGGCAGATCCATATCCAAGAACTTTTAATAACAGAGAAACACAGGAATTCTTGAATAAGGATGCACTGACTGCGGGCAGAAGCCATAGGCTTGAAGTAGGCAAACGGCGTGAGTTCGGTTAACAGGGACAGGCGTAAAGGTCTGGGCATGCGGCTAGAATCAGTATCCAGATCAGGCTGTGGGTCAAGAGGCAGGCTGCAGACAATCAGAAAGGTTAGTATATCTAGGATCAGAAACACGGGAAATCTTGATACACAGAAACGGCTCGGACATCCACACGTAGAGAGGCAATACTTCGCACAGAACGCTCAGTTAACGAGGCAGATAAAGGCTGAGCAATGATTAATAATACAGAACAGGTGATGGGAGTCACAGCGCAAATGATGCATACTAATAGGAGAGTATGCAACACACTAGAACTCAGGAGAGGGCGCTCGTGGTTGAGAGATGGTTAAATCAGGGAGACTGGACGCCGTAACAATAATGTATTTTGTGAAGTCAGAGTATGTTGTACATGTGTGCTGAGGAGAGATGAGGTATGAGCTATATTTTGGATAGAAGTATGTGTGCAATGTAACATGTTCCACTGATGATGATACATCAAATGTGCACATTTGGCATATTCTTTAAAAGGAAAGGAATGTTCCACTGACGTAAATGTATCACAAATGTATGCACCGATGGATAGTTTCTTAATATGGAAAGTGGATTGTGCCATGTACATTTTAAACACAAGCAACATGTTTTTCTATCTTACAAGGAAGCTAAGTCCCTCAGTGGTGTATATAAGCTCAATCCTTATAGTGTAGCGCAGAGAAATCTGGAATAAAGACCACCTCGCCTGTAACCTTCATCTTCTATGCCCGTTTCTCTCGTATGTCTGACACGTGCATATAAAAATAAGAAATAAGAAATCTCTGGGCGAAATAACTGTAGCATTATTATGTTATTTTATCTTCAACAATGTAACTGTCTCGTTTTGAGGTTTTTTTTATTTGTATGCGATACATTTCACTGTGGATTCTTTGGTAAAACAGTCGCAATTTTGGCACAGGCTTTGCAAACTTTTTCGATATGGACTCGTCAGTAATGCCACAACATGCAAGTAACTGTTAATTCTAATGCCTGATCTGTGACCAGTGATTTCTGATGTAGGCTGATGATACAAATTCAGTGAGATGATCTTTGTCTATGTGCCCGTAAATCAAACCAGTGAGTGACTTAACGGTCTATTTCACATTGTTTCCCTTAGTAGGATAAAAATATTCTGTTATTTAAACAGTGATTAAATTAGATATAGAATGTGATCAAAGAACGCTATCTTAGTTTGCAATCGATGTCAATCAAACAGCGCGTGTTTTTCAGTGACTGAGTTTTGGACTCGCGCCAAAATTCCCGTTATAATCAACGAATCTCTTATTTACATTGTGTTTGCACTAGTTATGATGAAAGCATTCGTTGATGTGCAGAAATCGAATTGCAATGACAATCACATTCATGCGCTCGCAGCGCTCTCACTGTGATCGGCTACAATGCTTATCACTGCAACCTTTCATGCCACAAAATAAATATAATGCCATAGATCTGAATATAATACTATAAAAAAAGTCTACGATTAGTTAACCTTGAGAGCTGTAATAGTAAAAGCGTGCTAAAATTTGTCGAGAGAGTTCCACTTGTAATACTTATTTCATATACAAAGCTGTTAGCCAAATCACAGCAGTGGGTGTTTACACTGAAGTATTACACAGACACGCCCCTTCAAACAGAACGTTCAAACCAGAGGCTGAAATCAGGGTAGTTAAATTTTTATTTCTAAATTTCTAAATTCTGACAAATTTTTGATGTAAAAATCATACTAACATTATAAATGCACCAAATGAAACATTATAAAACAATGCAGTTCATGACCCCTTTAATGTTTGCTGTCTGCTAGCCTATCGACTATCGCTTGGCTACCGTTGGGTAAAGCAGAACTCCGCTGAACGAAGACAGAATTTCACTGGATGCTGAAATCGCCAGCCTTCCTGATGTGAGCACAAGTGCCGTCCTCTGGCCCCGCTTCAAATGAAGAGCAAGACTTGCAGTGACCGACCCACCACAGACACAGTCCTCAGAGCCTCTGCTCCCCGTCCCGGCGGTGTAAAGCTTCTGGATGTTGCGATTGGCTACTGAGAGAAAGGCCTCGACTCTTTCTCCTGCTGGAGCAGTTAAGACAGCGCTGAGAAGATACCGTCCGTCCATGGGCGCAGTGAACACACCTGTGAAAATAAAGATTCAGATTACAGCAAAGGCATACTAGATGTATATAGATTGCTACTGTTGTTGTTGTGTGAAGACAATCTACATTTGTACATTTTCTAAAGACAAGTATAGCACACTTTTAAAGAGTACTAGAGAAATAATACGCTTTAAAATAATATATTTCAGTGTAAATTGAATGTAGATTTCATTCACTTAATTGCATGTTAGTTAACATTTATATTACATGCAGCTAGCTGAACCTTAGAGTGCTTTTTAACATCTTTACATGTCATTTCATTATTACTTCTATTGTCTTTGAATATGGTTTGTGAACTGCCGAATATACTGACATGCATTTGTGATAAACTAAAATAAACTATCATTTCATTTCTTTTAAAACCTGCATGTCATGTAATTTTAATTTTGCATAACATTTGTAATTACACATTTGTAATGAGGAAGTGTCAATTTAGCACATTTAAATATATTATATATATATATATATATATATAATATATTTAAATGTGCTAAATTGACACTTCCTCATATATATATATATTCACTTTAGATGTACAGTTAAAATTATAATAAAGTACTTGTGCTTTAGCATGTTAGTCATCAAATCAAAATAAGTCTACAAAAGATTATTAAAACAGTCATTTAAAATGTATTTTAAAATAAAACTTTTAATTTGGCATTATTACAAAGTGCCCTCTTAAGAGTGTACTTAAGTATGTTAAGAAAGATAGTCATGAAAGTAAGCTTTTATTTACTTTTATATTTACTTTATTACAAGTGCACAATCAATAGAATTAAGTGCTTTTATTCACAAGAGCGACTTTAGCAAACACCATAAATGGATAATAAAAAAGCATGATTTTAAAACTGTGTACCTGTTTGTGGATTGTAGTGTCTTCCATCATTTAACAGAACATTGTTGAATCGGATGATACCGATTTCTCCAGGAAATGGCTCAAGTGTCAGACCAGCCGAAAACGACACATAGGTCATTACTCGCCCTTCTCCTGCATAAACACACACACATACTCACTTTCCCCTCACTCATGGACAATACAGCGCTGTAAAATACATGTGAAGTTTAGTTACCTGTGGCCATTTGAATGGTCTTCAGTGGAATCTGTGCTGTAGATATGGAAATATGGGATATTGTAAATATCCTGTATATATCCCGTTCAGTTTTATAACCACATATTTTGAATGTTCATCTAGTGTTGGGGAAGCTGCTTTAAATTATGGCAAGCTACAGTTTCATAGAACTACAGCCAAGCTACTGTATTGAAAAAGTAACTACCAGTTAGCTTCACTACTAGTAGTAGTGCTACACTGCAAGTTGCAAAATCTAGCAATAAAAATCTTTTATTTTGAAACGTATTTTTCAAAATATTTTTTTTTAGAATTTTAGAGCTATTTGTCTTAAAATCAATGACTATAGAGTGAGAATGACTAATGACTATGTGATAATAATCCCATTTAGGATGATAGCATTGGTTAACCAATAAATATACACCCCAAAAACTGACCACACACATGGAATCTCATACACCCCACTGGATCCGGTGATTTCATGAGCTTAAGGACCAGTGGATCACAGAAAAGAAAGTTCACCTACTTCAACTGAAAAACTTGGTTGCTGCCTTAAATATAATCAAATTGGCAGAACAAGTCGTTTCAACTCTTTTTTTTATCACTCATTGAAATCATTATACTATTTCCCCAGATTCAAATATATCCATTTCTATTAGGAATGTAAAAAAAAAAAAAAAAGTTACAAAAAATGTATATATATATTTACAATCTTCACAACAAGGTCTTGTTTGTTAGCATTAGTCAATGCATTAGTGATTATTTTTTACTGCATTTATGGGACTTTGTTAATATTAGGTAGTAAAAATACAATTGTCCATTGTTTCGTCATGTTATTTCAGAGTGCAATTAACTAATGTTAACAGATTAGTAAATATAGAAATTAACATTAACTAAGGTGAATAGATGCTGCAGAAGTATTGTTCCTTGTTAGTTTACTAACGTAGTAAACAAATTATAACAAAATGAAACCTTAATGTAAAGTGTTCCCGTGTATCAAAAAGCTCAAACTCTGATAATTGGCGATTACAGCCAATTTAATTTAGTTTCGTTTGTTTAGTAATTCCCCAACACTGTGTTCAGCTACAATAGAGTGTTGAATACCAGAAACAGAATCAGGACTGAGGGCAGCAGTAGGAATGGGAGGATAACCTGTCAAGAACAATACAACAAATACTGTGAGACAGCATTTTTCTGTAAACAGCTTTGTAATAGAACTCAAACATTTGCAATACATAAACACACACATATGTGAACACAATTACCTGGTGCTCCTGCATAGCCAGTAATGGATGTCCCGCTCCCATTGATCCCCTGAGGGGTGCGAGATGAGATTTTGGTCACTCGAGGCCCTTCTTCCCCAGACGCCATGGCAGACAGTGATGGGAGTGGTTGAGATCCCACTATGGAAACTTTTACAGCTGCTGTACCTTCAGGAACACCTGGAGAGAGGTAGAAGAGTGATGGCTGAGAAGAAATAAAGAATGTCTGACAGTTAACAGGTGTGACTGGACAACAATTTTGTAGAAGTCGTCTGCAATAGCAATAGTCTGCAAGCATAGATGGGCTCCATTTGAAATTATCTGCACTCTTCACACAAGTAAAAAACATCTCTGCTCACTTTGGCTAAACAGAAATGTGTCCCTTTGCAAAATCAAACACTGACAAATAAGAGGGCACAACACTGTATGACGGGGGTGCAAAACTCAAAGGGCCACAGCAAAGCCATTTGGAGGCAAGCCTGCAAGGTTAGCAAAAAAAATTTTTTAAGAGAAGTCACGGAGGACAAATGTGTGACAGGTATGATTCAGCTAACGGCACTTCTCATTCATTTCTGTGGTATCCCAAAAACAGTGATTGACAGTTGCACGAAATTCAATGACGTCCAGGCTGTAATGGGATTGGTTTTCAAGGCACACGTGATCCAAATTAGCCATTACGCTTTCTCCAATGGTAGAGCCAGAGACCCTTGTATCTCCCAATAATAAAACCATCTCTGGCCACAGCTCTGCAGAGTTTAGCTTCAACCCTAATTAAACACACCTTATCCAGCTCAAGTCCTTAAGGCTTGTCCACACTTAGACATTTTCGTTTGAAAGCTCATCTTTTTCTCTCCATTTTGGCCTTCCGTCCACACTGAGACTGCGTTTTTGTCCGTGAAAACGCTCTCCAAAGTGGATCAATTTGAAAACGGCGTTTTCGCATTGTAGTGTGGACTGTAAAAACTGAGGTATTTGAATGCGATGACGCATGTTAGACCAATAGATATTTATGTTTATACCCGTTTTGTTCCTGTTATGTGCTATTCACTTTCACACTGTTGCTAAAGATGTTAGTTTGTACACTCTTCATATCACAGTCCTGCAAACATGAAATTTACTCGCAATTGCTGTCCAGCTGCAAAACATTAAAGCAGCATGGTGAGATATTTTGCTAAATAAAATGATCCTGCCAGAAGAATAGCGTGATGACTTTATGATGTTTGTTCTGTCTGTATCATCTCAGTGAGCTTTTATAAGGTTTTACTGTATGCATGCACTGTACGGTCAATTTAGCATTTTCCGACGTTTCAGGGTGGATGAGAATCCTTTGGAAAACACTTGAAAACGCTAGTGTGGACGGAGAGCGTTTTGAAATGAAAACTGTTTTCAGATGTATCCGGATTCCGGGACGTAGCCTTATTTGAAAACTTCAGGTATGTGTGTTGGAGCAGGGCTGTGGCCCTCCAGGAATTGAGCTTTGCACCCCTGCTGTATGATTTCAAGAGCTGATATAGGACAATTTGTTCAGCAGAGTGATGTAAGCTTCGTTTAGTCATCATCCATGTCTTTAAGGAATAACATGATGCAATTCATTTCATGTATGACACAATTAGATTCAGATTGCATCCTTCCAAGTCCATTCATGATTTATTCATCAAGTCAAAGATGTATTTGAGTCATTTCTGGTTTAAATTAAGATCCCTTGCCTTTATTACTCACTTATGCTCCACCCAAGAGGAGCCAAGCCAAGGGTCATGTATACAATGTATACTGAACCAATTGCATATCTCGAAAACCAATCAACAATTTTAAGCATAATTTTCCTTCTCAGCGGCCCAGAATTAGTACAGTTTGACTACATTTATTTCAGAAGCATTTTGGCTGTAGACCAGTGTAATCAACATCTGGTTCTCTTTAGAATTCTTTTTAATTAAGTGAAACAATCTGACTCCGAAATGATTCTCAATGCATCTCAGCTGTGTAAAGACACAAATTAACTAGGAAAGTTAAAGTGACTTGATGTTAAATTATGTTAAATTATGTGCTAAGATTTGCATAAAAGCCAATAGAAACCGAAAAAGCAGCTATAATAATCTAATATCAGAGACGGCTCTGTGGATTTCGCTCTGTGCAAATGAAATGCTGCATCAGATAAATCTTAAATTTAATAAATCACAGAAGCGTGCTCCTCCATTCATGCGAAAGGATTGTCAGATCAGGTTAAAATCTCACACTTTAATAGTATTTATAGCACCTGTGGCCGAGGAATCACCTAAAAAGTTTTACATCTTCATAAACTTAAAAAGTTCTGTGTAATCTTAATAATAAAATAATTATAAATGTCAATGTATATGATGGTTTGTATGGTGGTGAGGACTGCTCGTTATTGTTAATATTTGATTTAAGTGAAAGAAGCTAAATCTTTTGACACCACTGTTTCGAAAGGCCCAACTGAATTTCTGACAAATAGCTTTGGAGATTTATGTCTTTACCCATTTAAGAAGATAGGAGCTGTATGCCTTGTATTTAGCCTACTTTAAAAACAGCTGTATGCAGGTGTTACCAAGATAGCTGTCAAGTAAACTGATTTACCTTAAAGGTACTGGTGTAACTGCCTCAGAGTCCAGGTGTTTTTTTGTGTATTTCTCACCAAATACTTTATGTTCAAAGAACCGCAATTAGTCCAACATTGTGCTCAGTGTGTCTAGTTAAGGTCTCTTTAGCTACTGCTTGTGTACCTTTATGCACACAGATATTTAACGTAGAAAAGTCCTGAAGGGCACAGTTAAAAAAAGGGTATTTTTATCTAATGAGAAACATTTCTAAAGATAAGGTGCTTGGGCAACAATCAACATGCGAATGGCAATGTATGAAACAAAGTATCTTTTGGGTAAGAATGAACTAATAGTCCCAACGTTCGGCCACTAGACCGCATTGTTAGAAGCCCTGAAATAAGTTCAGCAGAGAGCTAACTGGTAACAGTGAACAAAAATGTATATTATGATGCACAAGACATTTTGGGAGTTGCTGCACTGATCGGTCTTTGTCAGGTGACGTCACACTCGTGATACACGAAGTGCATTATGGGCGCGGCCGCCATTTGTAAGGTATCGATGCTGGGGTATTCTATTGTTGGAGAATTGTTTTTTTTTTTCATTCTTTTTTCAAACTAAACCATCCTTAACATGACACTATCATCATCATCAATACAGCAAACCTATCTTTGCTGTTACTAACTTTACAGGATTTATTTACATTCCTACCGAAGGATACAGTAACTTGGTAAAATGTCCGCGGGCTTTAAGAGATTTATAGATTTCAAATTGTTCACTGGTAACGTTATATGCGCTTATACCATAAACAAGATAGTTGACAATGCCCAAGTATGAGGATGAGAAAGCAATGCGGGATGAGCACTTCAACTTACTGCAGTCAGCTGAGCTCATATATGGATCTACGTTCTGAATGGATGACAATTTCTCCAAATACCGGTCCCTGCCATATTTATCGAGTTTATTGCGGTACGGCATTTTCTCAGTTTTCTTGTGCTTCTCCAGTTTTGCGAGTTATTTACTTGTTATCTCTACTCTAGTAATCTCTTCAATGTTCACAGTCAGTAGCGATACCTCAAAAATGCCGCCGCAGTGACGTCACACACAACAAACCCACGTGTCTGACAAAGACCGATACTGTGAATTATATGAATTAAATTGAATGCTGCAACTCAAATGTTATTCCTGTTGTCATTTTTGGTTATTTTACAGCTCATGTGGAAAGCTACTTTGGAAGGTAAGCTTTATTGAACCACTGTAGTGCTGCCTACGTAAAGCAGCGTGATTTAAATACAGTAATTTTAATATAATTCTTCCATGTTGTTTCCAACAAGTTGCAGTGTAAAGCTATACACTACTTCCAGTTAGTTGCTCCCTAACAATGAGGGAAATAGAGAGGGAGCAGCTTTACATGTCACACCCGCTTGTTCACATGATCTCATCCAGTGACAGATCTCTGACACATCAACTTCATAGCAGTGACTTATACACAAAAAACCCTCTGTGCTGAAACACACACACACACATTGGTACTCCTTTTATTTCAAGGACTTTCCATAATGTGTAATGGTTTTTATACTGAGCTAATCATATTTTCTGTTCCCTAACAACACCCCTAAACATACATAACCCTCAAAGAAAATGTAAGAAAGCCGAGGAGAGTGCACGACACACCTCTCCTCATAAAATTGCACTGGTTGCCAATTGCCGGCTTCTTCAAATTCAAGGCACTGGTGTTAACTTACAGAACAACCACTGGCTCTGCACCCCTATACCTAAACTCACTACTTCAGACCTATGTGCCCTCCAGAAGCTGTCGTTATGCCAGTGAAGGTCGACTTGTGGTGCCAACCCAAAAAGGCACAAAATCCCTTGAGATTAACTGTTCCATGCAGGTGGAATGACCTGCCGATGCCGAACTAAACTCCGAGCTGCTGAGTCTTCTTTAGCCATTTTCAAAAAACGACTGAAGACGCATCTTTTTCATCAACACTTGACCCATTAATACGAACACTTACTGTTCTTTATATCTATAAAAAAGACTAACTGGAACTAGTCACACAGCACTTCCATATTGTTGCATTGTTGTTGGTTTGATTGCTTCTATTGTTCTCCTCATTTATAAGTCGCTTTGGATAAAAGTGTCTTCTAAATGATTAAATGTAAATGTCGCATTTGTAAGGGCACTTGGAGCAGTGCATCGCCAAAATATTCACCCAAAACTAAGACCTCCATATAAACTGATTCAATAATACATTATAAATGTGTTCAGCATTCTGAAACAAATATTTTTCGGATTTTCTAGACTGTTTTAAGTCAACAGTCTAATGCAACATTCAACATTCGGAGGCACTAAATACTAATGCAACATTCAACATTCGGAGGCACTAAATACACAAAGGCAATTTTAAGATAGCATTCTATGCGGGTGAGCATTAAAACGCCACCCTCAGACTGAATAACGCAATAATGTCTGCCAAAAGTGTGTCTGCATGTGTTCAGGGATTAGAATATAAAACTTACAAAATGTTTATCATAAACTACCACTAATAATCTGCAAATAAAGCAACATTTGAATTAAAATTTAACATTTAAGAGAGAGATGTTTTTTTTTTTTTTTTACTGCCAAACAACACCCTTTGATATCTGTATATAATAGAAATCATCTTAACAAAAAGGAAAAATACAGGGAGAGAACGTAAAACATTATGGGACACCAAATGATGCACTGGTTATATCAACATCCACTCTCCCAGAATGGAGTCCCACAAATAAACCTCCAGATAAAATCTATATAAATATGTGTGAGCTTTGAGAGATGCTGAAAGGAAACTACCATCTCACAGGTCAAATGTCACAGGTCAAGAAGAATAAGTGACTGAAAAGGAAGAGTGCATTACTGTAGCACAGCTGCTCAAACAGGATCAAATGTAGGGTCTGTAAACATAAGATAATAAGAAATGTTTTAGTTGTATGTAGGCAGCAGACAATATTATTCACTCAACAACAGAGACTGAATCAATTTGATCCACTTAAAAAATACTTTTGTTTTTTTTTAGTACTCTTTTAGTTCAGTAACAGTGTACTACAAATTTCCTTATATTCAGGCTAGTGATGCATTGGATTTCTTTATAGAGCCCTTGGGTTTGTCCTTTGGATTTACTTCAAACAAAGCTAAGTTTAAAAATCCAAGGTAAAACTGCAAGATGACTAATATGTCCAGAACATCTTGTAAATTACGAACACAAAATCACCAAATGAGAAGCAGATGCCCACATTCATGCTCACACAAGCACAGACACACAATATAATCCCATAAAAGTCCAGACATTGCTCTGAAGCCTGTCCAGTTGAAACATGTGTGTACAATTAAAACGTAAAGGGGAAATGCTAGGCTACTTCCCCTGGGAGTTACCTGCTCACAATACATAAACATTCTTTTGCATTTAAAGGAAATCCCTCTAAAACGCTTCCTTATGTACACTTTAGCCTACATTTGCAGTGTGGAGCTCAAACAGCAGAAGCTTCCAAAGACCAAAAGGAGACCAGCGGGATATATAGTTTTGACTAGTATTACTGACAAAAACAGACCAGGGGCCAGTTGCATAAACATTACTACTTTTTTGTGTCTTAAGAACTAGTCTGAACAACTAGCTGTTATCCAAGGGGAAATCAAAATAGATCAATCTATTGATCAGATCCATTGTTTATGTAATTCATCAGTTTCATAAATTATCTTAATTGAAAAAAAAAAAAAATCTACATGACTAACTGGTAAGACTAGTCTAAGCTGTGGCCGTTGCATATTACATCATAGTGTTATGACATCATAGACTTTTTGCCTCTTTATTAGATAATGGGGCCAATTTTCAGGCATGAGAAGTTTTAACATTACTAGTAAGTTACTGTTTTGATGCTATGTGTGAACAAAACACAAGATTACCAGAATGAGCAAGTACGAGGTCAGGATGCGTTGGTGTATAAGAAGTCTGCTTTGGCCAATCATAAAGATCTGATGGAGATGATGTGATTACTGCACACCATTTACAGTAACATCTGTCACTCGAAAGTCAGCAAAAGTTGTTAAATTGGACAGATAGTGAAACAAAAGTGCTTCTCATTTGTGGAGATGAAGAAAAGGGCGCAGTGTGTTTAAAGGTCATTTCCAATGATTGACAACACAGTTTACTAATATTTTGGTGCTGATTATGTGTGAATGAGATCCTAACAGCAAAAAGACTGAATGCTGTTGCTTGCGTGAACAATAGATGTGGTGTAGTTACCGAAAAAGTCAATCTGGAAATTGTACACTAATTTACTTTGATTTATTGAGTCAAATCGGATTTTGGCTGTAGCATGTCAAGAGCAAATATACAATGCCCTGCACCACAGCTCTGGAAGACCAAATTAATATTTATAATCAAGGGACAGTTAAAATGCTATAAAAAATGCTGTTTTTAAAAGTTCTCATTTGTTGCTAACCATCGCCAATGCATCAACAAGAAAGGTTTAATGCGGGAAAATCCGATGCATATAGACTTAGTTTTAGCATATAGTTATAGTTTTCTTGAATAATGTTAGAAAGATTAACCTGGAAAAGTGAGTACTAACATTAAAGGTGCTCTAAGCGATGTCACGCGTTTTTTAGGCCAAAGCATTTTTTGTCACATACAGCAAACATCTCCTCACTAACCGCTGGCTGGCTGCCTATCCCCTGAACACACTGTAAAGAAACGCGATCTCTGTAGACAGCCCAGGCTCCACAAACAGCAACAAAAACAAACTGAGCTAACCTGCTCCACGAAACATGACAAACAGTTCCAGCCAAACACCGACATGAAGGATTTGGGGGTGGGGTTTGGGGGGTTAGTGCGCGGATGAGGAGGAGGGAGGGTCTAGCTAGCCTCCGTTTTGTTTGACAATACTTTAAACGTCAACAAGAAGTGACGTTACCCGACATCGCTTAGAGAACCTTTAAGAATTAGGAATAATGGTGTAGAATAGATTATGTAAAATGGTACATAAAAACAAAAACAGTCCTATCTTCATTTAAAATAAAAAAATGGTTGGTTTAATTTTTATTGGTTACAAAAATTCACATCAATTTCTAATAATTCCTTAACCTCTGACTTAAGGAACCTCTGACTACAAGTAGGAGAATGACTTCTGACTTGACACTGCTGTGTCTGTCTGTTGCAGCTCACTACTGTCTTTGCTTTTCTCCACTATTGAAGACTTACAGTTTTAGTTAGTTGCTTTCTTTTTTTCACCTGCAGCCTTTTTCAATCATTTTTTTTACATGGTCTATGTTTACTTGTCTTGTGAACGCATCTGAATTGATCATGTAAACTAGTTGTTCAGCCCTTCGGTCTTGCATATTATGGTGGAGAAGGACAATTTCAAGTCCCTACTGATGTCTTTGTCTTATTTTAAATAAACACCCTCCATCAAGTTTCCAATAGAAATAGGCTCCTGAAACTCCAAGTCCTTCAAGTACAATTGCCCATGCACATACTGCACTGCTTCTTTGGATAAACTAGTCTGCAAAATGACAATTTAGTCATTTTCTTCCTGTAGCTCATTAAGCAGAGCATGGCGCTAGCCATGTCAAGGTCATGGGTTAAATTCCCAGGGAAAGCAATAGCTGATCAAATGTGTACCTTGAATGCAATGTCAGTCACTTTCGACAAAATAATCTGCCAAATGTATAAATGTAATAATATAGTGTTTAAATATAAATGTTGTCCCCAGAGGAGTATTGCTTACCTGTAGGTGCATTAGTGATCCCATCCTGCCTGTCTTTTGAAAGGTGTGAATTTGCTTTAAACACGTTGATGTCTCTTGTATGTGTTAGAACTGTATTGTTCAGTTGACGGACGCAAGTCCATAAGCCAGTAACGTGTTTGTTCAGTCCGTCTTTAATTCTTTTGAGACTATCAGACATTGGCTCAAACCGTCCGCAAATGCCTTCAATGCCAGCCACCCGTCCATCAAGACCATTAAGCAAGCCATTCATTGTCCTCACTTGCTCTTGGCTTCGCCCAAAATCCACGTCTAAATTTTCCACCCGTTGCAGCAGAATTTCAAAAGTTATGGATTGATTGAGGTCTGGTACAGAGATCTCGGTCTTAATCTGCTGTGCAAGAGAGCCAACCTTGTCCTGCAGTTGCTGTGTATGCTTCTCCAAGACATCTAGGCGTTGGTCATGACCTAAAACTGTGGTCAGTAGCTGTGAAGTGCTGTTTTCATGCTGAACAGCATTTATTTTGTCTTCCAAGGCTATGCTTGGATCTTCCATTTCCTTAAGTCTTTCCCTTCTTAGTTTCTCCTCAATATAGAGGCAATGTACCTCTGTACTCTTTTCCGCAAGACTAACCCTTGCCTCCAGAATATGCCCTTGTGCATCAATCTGTGCAAGGGTGGCATTCTGCTGCCTAATGGCATCTTTCAATATCTGCTGGGTGTCCTTGAGATTCTGGACCTCATGACTGTCCATCCCTGGGTCTTTTCCAATGGGAAGTTGGAGACGCAAATCTTGGATTTCTTTGCGGAGTTCAGTCTCTTTAGAATCAAGGAGCTCGGCCAAGCTTAAGTAAGAGGTTTCTTGTTCCTCACACTGCTCCTGAACAGACAGTACTTTGTAGTCACATGCATTCTTCATGTCTGCTATTTTGATGTCCATTCCTTGAAGAAGCTCCTCACGAAGGGCAGAAAGCTTCTCATTGATGTATGCCTGACATGGACACTCATTGGTTGCAGCAGTTGAGGAGGGTTGAAGTGGTCCAGTACTGGCTGATTCTGTTAGTCGGTGCATCTGTCCATCAATGTTCTGGATCCTAATCTGCAGATCTTGGATACTATCAGTATTGGAACTGATTGTGTTGGAGAGCTGGGTAATGTGGTTTTGCAGTTCATCAGTATCTGATGATAAACGGAGGTCTGATGGCAACACAATGGTCTCAATTTCACCCGCCTTGACATCCTGTGGCTGTTGCAAATTCCCCAACGTGTTTAGAATGAATTTGGTAACATCTTCCTGTAAATCTAACCGTAAGTTTGCATTGGCTGATGTCATAGCTTGTAGGTCTAGTACTGTCTGAGAAAGACGCTCCACCTCTTCTTCTAATACCTGAACTCTGCGACTCTCGTGTTGGCGATCTCCATAACCTCCCAGTTGAGCGTTGTGATGCTCTTTCTGCCCAGGTTGAGACCATGGATGTGTCTCAGAGAACACTTCTGGTCCTAGAACAAACCAAAATTACATGCACTTATTAGGGGTGGAAATCACCTGAGGCCCCATGATACAATATTATCACGATACTTGAGCTAAGCCACGAGATTTGGGCATTCGTTAAGGTAGAGCTTATAGTTATAGTGAAGGGTAGGGTTAGTGGTTAGGGCGGGATAAGCGATCGTCAGCGCCACCCTTAATTTGGGTCTGATGCTGCTGCCCTAGCACTGCTGTCCTCAGACTGCTGTGACGTATTGTTCTGTGGTTCTGCAGTTAGATATATATATCTCGCTGTCTTTTTTATCAATCATGTTGTATTGTGAACGAGTGCGCTGGCAGTGTAGATATGGCATTATATAGACAGTTTTTTTTTTCAATCACAAGCGAAAGTTTAGTTGCATTCAAGTTTAGTTGCATCCAAGCATGGACCCAGCAGTCCATGTTCAAAAACATGCGAGATTGCGCTTCCTTTACACACAACTCACTGTGCCCATGAAAGAGAGAGAGAGAGAGAGAGAGAGAGAGAGAGAGAGAGATGTGTCCTTTGTAAAATTCAGTCTGAAATAAATATTTTTATTTCCCAAATTTTATCATTTGCCCAATTTTCAATTTTCTCTGTTCGAAATCTGCAATTGCAGTTATTCGCGGAATTATCAACTTTACACGAGTTGTGCCTCGACACGGCACAGCGTGGATGAATCCAATGTTTGAGGAGAGTGTGTGGCTGTCAGTGGATACAGTGTGGATACTGGCATTCAGAATCAGAGATTATTCTTTTTAGAAGTATGACCAACATAACAATTTTTACCGGAAAATGTCATCTGAACAAGTAAGTAACATCTACTTTTGTTCTGGTTCTGACCAACTAAGGGGGAAAAAATCATTCCAGTAAATCGTGCTGATTAAATCTAACAATCGCTTATCATATCACGTAAAACCGTGCAAATTATTCTTTGTTCTCAAATTGATAATGTTAACAACATCCGCATTGCGTGACTACATTTAATCCCCTTCCGATATTTATCCTTGCTTTCGCATGGGCCGGTTGCAGTCTCTTTTTTTCTGTAGCCACTCTAAAGTCTTACGGATTTTACAACGGGTGAATCTCAGTTGTCACTGGTGATTGTCGTTTGAACCTTTCTGGATCCGCCATCAAATTGATAAGTTTAAAGGTCCCCTGACATGGGGTTATTTTATTATTTTATAATGGGTTGCCCTTATAATGTTAGTATGTTTTTTAGACCAAAAATAGTCATAATTTAGAAATAAAAGGCATTTTTCCTAGCCTGATTTTAGCCTCTGATTTGAACGCTCTGTTTGAAGGGGTGTGTCTGCTGTGGGATTCAGTGTAGCCAGCCACTGCTGTGATTGGCTGACATGCTTGCATATGAAATAGCTATTACATGCAAAACTTTCTCGAATACTTTTACTACAGCTATTATACGTTTTTACTATTACAGCTATCGAGATTAACGAGAAGTTTTTAAAGGATTTAGATCTATTCCCATCACATAAAATGTTGCGATGATGAGCATTGAGCAAGCAGATGACAGTCTGTTGATCGCGAGGATGAAGATCTTATCATTGCAACGGAGTTTCTGCACTCTCTCTAATGCTTTCACCAATGCAAACACAATGATGTACATACAGTAAGAGCTTCGTTGTGCAGTGTAACGTGCGTCATTGATTTCATAACGAGTTGTCCAGATAAACTCGCGCTGTGTGGAAAGATTGTTCTTTGATCGCTTTCTGTGTAATTTGTTCAGAATTTAAATAAGATTATTTTCATCCTACTAAAATAAACGATGTGAAGTTGAAATTTTAGTCACTGGCTTGACTTAATGATGCATAAACAGTATTGAACGATTTTGAGAGAAAGATTAACTTACCTGTCTGAACTTGAACAATTAGGCTACACATCAGAAATTGTTGCTTGGTAGCACGATCGATTTATTTTCAGACGTTCATCGAGTTGAGGAAACAGTCGACGGGGAAATGTTTGGACCATACAAAACTTTGGGAAGTTGTGTCGGCGCATTTCCAGAGAAAATAAAATTAACCCATTGTTTCTTCAGAGGCTCGGATGAAGGAACTAAAAAATACTTTTGTGTTCATTTGTACATCCGAACACTGATCAACTGCCATGCTTCGCTCGTTTGCAAGCCATGATATCTCTCGAGGAAAAACTCAAATCTCAAAGCTATTTCTCTAGGAAAAACTAATATCAAAGCAAAGAAAGGGGAGGTAACCTTTCAAGAGGGAGATTCAAGATCAGCGCTGCAGAGAAGAGAAAAATAGCCAAAGCTTGGTTTACACCGATTGAAAATTTTAGACACGAGGGGACCAAATACAGGCTAGGGGAACTCATATTAATGTTAAAAAAGTGAAAATCAGAAAGTGAAAAGTTCATGTCAGGGGACCTTTAATTATATCAAGTGCTGTGAGAAAAGGCTATTTTTGTGTGTTTTTAGTAATTGTTGGTTTGGTAGCTGAATAGCCTAGGCCTAGCCTAGCCCTCCATGCAGAGTCGGCGCCAGAGCAGATCTACTGGAGGGGCATTGGGTCATCAGCGGGGGGGCACTGCCGTTTGAGAAATATTTTGACGCAAAAAAACGAAACAACTTTTTTTATTATGATTAATTATTATTATTATTTGCGAATTTCCCCACCACTTTTTGCCAGGGTCGATATTGTCCCCACTTTTAAGCATCTCGCGGCACGGATGTACCATTACAAATAAATAAAATATCACCAGTTAACTAGCACAGCATTCATTTATTAAATAAGAGGCGATCTAGCGCTGAAATGTATTGTTTTTGAAATCAAGTGATCAAAGTGCTCAGTGGTGCTGATAAAGTGTTCTCTTGTGGCTCGCGCTGCCGCGCACAGTCTTCACACGGATGCGCGTTTTAATCCGTTGCGGAGAAATCTCTATTCGTTCCGGTGAAATCACAAAGTAAAATGCACACAAACGTCACATGTCCCTGCTTGATATACAACCACTGAACATAATCGGTTTTAATGAGGAGAAAAAAAACTATTCGAGTGCAGATTAGAACCCAGAATCTCTGACACGCTTGTCTAAAGTTCTGCCACTGGACCATTAAAGCACATACAAAAAAAGGCCGATTGGATATATCTATTTCTTCACCTGAAATTTTTTGGCACCAACACATAATTAGGTCTCATTAAACGACAAATTAAACACAATGCACTATTTAAATAGATTGCTGGACATTGGTATTTGTATAGCCTACATCTGATTTATGATTTAGCATTGTATTAGCAACTGTGGTAGGAGGGGCATCAATGACCGCAAGGGGGGGCACGGCCCTCGAATGCCCCACCATAGCGCCGGCACTGCCTCAGTGTGAGAGGGGGAGTGGCCTCAGTGTGCAGTGTGTGAGGGGGAGTGGCCTCAGTGTGCAGTGTGGAGGGGGAGTGGCCACTCAGTTTGCAGTGTGAGAGGGGGAGTGGCCACTCACTGTGCAGTGTGAGAGGGGGAGTGGCCACTCAGTGTGCAGTGTGAGAGGGGGAGTGGCCACTCAGTGTGCAGTGTGAGAGGGGGAGTGGCCACTGAGTGTGCAGTGTAGGAGGGGGAGTGGCCACTCAGTGTGCAGTGTGAGAGGGGGAGTGGCCACTCGGTGTGCAGTGTGAGAGGGGGAGTGGCCACTCAGTTTGCAGTGTGAGAGGGGGAGTGGCCACTCACTGTGCAGTGTGAGAGGGGGAGTGGCCACTCAGTGTGCAGTGTGAGAGGGGGAGTGGCCACTCAGTGTGCAGTGTGAGAGGGGGAGTGGCCACTGAGTGTGCAGTGTAGGAGGGGGAGTGGCCACTCAGTGTGCAGTGTGAGAGGGGGAGTGGCCACTCGGTGTGCAGTGTGAGAGGGGGAGTGGCCACTCGGTGTGCAGTGTAGGAGGGGGAGTGGCCACTCAGTGTGCAGTGTGAGAGGGGGAGTGGCCACTCAGTGTGCAGTGTAGGAGGGGGAGTGGCCACTCAGTGTGCAGTGTGAGAGGGGGAGTGGCCACTCAGTGTGCAGTGTAGGAGGGGGAGTGGCCACTCAGTGTGCAGTGTGAGAGGGGGAGTGGCCACTCAGTGTGCAGTGTAGGAGGGGGAGTGGCCACTCTGTGTGCAGTGTGAGAGGGGGAGTGGTCTTATGGCGCTTTTCCACTACACAGTACCAGTTCGCCTCGGCTCGGCTCGACTCGACTCGACTCGACTCGCCTTTGTTTGCTTTTCCACTGTGTAAAAGTTGTACCTGTACCTGCTTTCGGGTACTTTTTTTCGTACCACCTCCGGCGAGGTTCTAAGCGAGCTAAGGCGATACTAAAATGTGACGTGAAAACAATGCCGACTGCTGATTGGTCACAGAGAATCTGCGTCATCATTGCACGCGCCAGATGGAGTATCCAGAATAAATAACCCCGCCATTTTTAAATAGTTTGGCCAGAGTTACTAAACTTACTACTATTATTATGGCAACTCGGAAGAATACGCCGTGGTCAAACGAGGAGGTGCAGACTTTCTTTTGTTTGGTTGCCGAAGAGAGGATCCAGCGAGAGCTTGATGCGGCAACGAGGAACGAAAGGCGTCGCTATGACGACCGGGTAATATTTGTGGCGGTACTTTCTGCAATGGAAAACGGAGCGAAAAGCGAGCCGAGTCGAGGCGAGCCAAGGCGAGTCGAGTCGAGTCGAGCTGGTACTGGTAATGGAAAAGCGCCATTAGTGTGCAATGTGAGAGGGGGAGAGGCCACTCAGTGTGCAGTGTGAGAGGGGGAGTGGCCTTAGTGTGCAGTGTGAGAGGGGGAGTGGCCTTAGTGTGCAGTGTGAGAGGGGGAGAGGCCACTCAGTGTGCAGTGTGAGAGGGGCTGAGGCCACTCAGTGTGCAGTGTGAGAGGGGGAGAGGCCACTCAGTGTGTGTGCAGTGTGAGAGGGGGAGTGGCCTTAGTGTGCAGTGTGAGAAGGGGAATGGCCTTAGTGTGCAGTGTGAGAGGGGGAGTGGCCTTAGTGTGCAGTGTGAGAAGGGGAGTGGCCTTAGTGTGCAGTGTGAGAGGGGGAGAGACCACAGGCCACTCAGTGTGCAGTGTGAGAGGGGGAGAGGCCACTCAGTGTGCAGTGTGAGAGGGGGAGTGGCCACTGAGTGTGCAGTGTAGGAGGGGGAGTGGCCACTCAGTGTGCAGTGTGAGAGGGGGAGTGGCCACTCAGTGTGCAGTGTGAGAGGGGGAGAGGCCACTCAGTGTGCAGTGTGGAGGGGGAGTGGCCTTAGTGTGCAGTGTGAGAGGGGGAGAGGCCACTCAGTGTGCAGTGTGAGAGGGGGAGTGGCCTTAGTGTGCAGTGTGAGAGGGGGAGAGGCCTTAGTGTGCAGTGTGAGAGGGGGAGTGGCCTTAGTGTGCAGTGTGAGAGGGGGAGAGGCCACTCAGTTGTAGTGTGAGTGGGGGAGTGGTCATCGGCTAGAGCGGCGAAAGCCAATGTGTGCTTCTTTTACCAATATATTTAACGATATCTTTTGCATTTCTAATCCAAACAACTTCAAACTTGTGCCCATAGTAAGACACCTGTCAAGTTTGAAATCGACTAACGGTTCGAGAGATATGCGAAGAACAGATATGCCCGTTCAAAATAAGTTTTTGTGCGTGTTTTTAGCAAAACAATTTATAATGGTGATATTAGGTGACATGTATTTGGGTATCTGTGTAGGTAGCAGGAGTTTAGATTATATTAGATTAGATTTACATTTAGTGTCAACTTTGTTGTCATTGTGCAGAAACAACCTTCTAAACATCATCTAAACATCTTTAATGTGTGCTTCTTTTACCGAGATATGCGAATAAGACACACAGACAGACATTTCTGTAATTTATAGATAGATGTATGCGTGTCTTTGTATAGGCTATATTATATTATACTGTATACTGTACTGTACTGTAATCGCGATTAATCGATTTGACAGTATGTATGTGTGCAAAATCAGTTTTTGTGTGTCTTTTTAGTAATTGTTGGTTTGGTGTGTTTGAGTGCTCATTGTTACAATTACACAGCAAAAGTTCAGTGACATTTTTATTTTGTTGCATAGTTGAAAGCAAATACTGCGACTGACATAATGACATACAATATATATGGAAAATTGAACTACATAGGCTATTTAACTAACTACTGACAACCAACTACTTCTGAATAACTACAATATTCAGAAATAAACAGTGTAGCTGACTTAATGTTTAGCTGACAGAATGTTTATTTTTAAACCACAATTTTTAAACCACAACTCTCTCTAATGTCAGAATGTTTATTTTTAAACCACAACTTCAATGTGTGCTCCTTTTACTGATATAGGCCTATTTAACGATATCTTTTGCATTTCTAATCCAAACAACGTCAAACTCGGCACTGCACTTACTCATGCCCGTAGCAAGACACCTGTCAAGTTTGAAATCCATCGGACTAACGGTTCGAGAGATATTCAATTAACAAACAGACGGACAGACAGACAGACAGACGTTCCAGTAATTTATAGATAGATTATTACAAGCTTAGCGTTTTGAATCGAGCTAAGGCAAACACTGGCTGGTTATGTATTTGCTCAAAAATTTATTTTGGATAATTTTTAACCCAAAAAAGCTACAGACTGCAGCTTTAAGTTCTATTTAAACCAATTAGCAGAGAAATTTCAGTTTATATGACACAATATGTTGATGTAATAATAGGGCTGGGAATTGAAAATTTATTCCAGAATTATTTAAGGGAATACTTGTTATAAAATTTCGATTCCTCTTACCAGTTCCTTTGAGTGCATTCTAATATGAGAAGAAGACCTGCTTGAAGTTAATAAGAAGTTAAGAAGTGAATATCTTTTTCTGTGCGCATGCTTTGGATGTGTGTGCAGCTCACAAAAAGTTATTTGAAAAAGAAAATGTGATTTTAAACCATTCTAGCACAAAAAGACTGTTTTCTTTGCTGCATACTGAATAGTGCGTCAAAATATTCTCGTAAACACAGTCATTATGTCTTAAATGAACGTAAACAGTTGACAAAGAAAACGCATAATAGTATATTGGATCAGTGCAGCTCTTAAAGTGACAGTAGCCTAATATTCCTCCTGCCATCTCTATAATAACGTTATCAAACAACAAAAGACAAAGAATATTCACTCGCTCTTCTTTACTAAATTTTTTTAATAAATAATCTGAATACCTGAAAATCATATATTTGTTTAGTTCTATTTATTTGTGCGATTGCTAATTTATTTGACATTTTTTAATAACCGAGTGTTTACTTGTCTTTATTAATGCTTAAAAAATCATATTAGTTAGGCTAGTTGTTTTTGCTATTGTATTTTTAAACCAGGCAAAAGTTCCTTGTGTAAAGTGTTGTTTAGCCTGTTGATTTTTGTTCATGATATTCAGCTACAATGAAATGTTTTGCAGTAAGACTTAGAATAAATGTGAATGATATCCAAGTTAATATGAATAGGAATCGATAAGCAGAATCAAAATCATTATTATTCAAATGATACCCAACCCTATGTAATATAATCAACATTATTATGTCAACAGAACTCATCAAAATAACGTTTAGTTTCAAAAAATTTAAAAGGCCTAATTGAATTGCTTGCAACCATGGTTTAATTGAAGTTGTGGTCACCTGAATTACTTTTTATGAGTGTACTAATGTAGATTAAAGCTGCAGTCCGTAACTTTTTTTGTATTAAAAATTAGAGATGCACCGATTGATCGGTTGGTGACCGGAATCGGACGATTTTCACGTGATCGCATCGGCGGTCAGTCTGACATAATCCGATTTTATGCCGGTCAAATGCACTCGGGCGCCGCATGATTAACATCGCGCAACATCAGCATCACACGTGTACACGGAAAGCGCACATGTAGGAAACCTCGTGAATTCACACAGCAAGCGGGAGCAGCGCGTTTTTTTTTTGTTCGGCGTGCATGTTAATCAATGAGTGCATTCACACCGGAAGCCGGAGCAGCGCGTGAGCGTCGAGCATTAGCCGCACTTTAGATGTGTGGGAATTTCCCACACCAGGAGTAATTTATATAGTTCTATTTTATAGCGATTATCTGTTCAAAAAATGTTCTATGCAAAATGTTCTATTAAAGAGAAGATAGAAAATAAATATTTGTGTGTGCTATAAAGTGGTTTGGAAAAATGAAATCGGAATCGGCTAAAATCGGAATCGCCAGGTCAAACTCAAGGAAAAATCGGAATCGGGATCGGCCTAGAAAATTGTAATCGGTGCACCTCTATTAAAAATTTACTACTACATTTATATAAGCGAGTACATCATGAATCCATATTCCAAACCGTGTTTTTGTCTTATCCTGAATCACAACGGTACACCTATAACAAGTGTTTATAAACGGACTGCAGCTTTAATCTACGTCTTATGCGGTTAATAAACAGAATATAATATAAATATTGGGACTATTTTAGACTGGGACGGGTCGTCCCACTGTGGAGTTGCCCAGTACCTGCGTGGCTCGTCATAGACATAAACAGAGAGAAGTAGCTCGGGCTACAATGTTCTTCCGCAAGAAGCATGCAGTTCTGTTTATTAACCGCTACAGCACCAAACGTTGTGGACTGCAGCTTTAGATATTGCTCATTTAATTTTTTTCAAATCCAAAGTAATTGTTTTGAAGGAGTTACACCGCACTCACGATCTTCAAGGTGCCAGACACACAAGACTAAAGATCTCAATAAATAAACTGTCCGCACACTCATATCCTTAAAGCAAATTTAATAGACCAAGCTTTCGGTCAAAAGACCATCCTCAGGGCATGCCTCTGTGTGCGGACAGTTTATTTATTGAAATCCAAAGTAATTAAAAATACGTACCCAGTATACTTTGTTGTTGACTGTTGGCGGAAGGGGCATCTGGACGTGGTTCCTCAACAACTTTGGGTTTCTCTGGGGTAACTTTCAGCTCTGTACAGTCATAACCTTGATATCCTGGGCAACACCTCCATTCCAGTTCAGTCACTTGTTTGTAGCCTATTTTGTACATGGGTCTCAGGGGAGTATGATACCTAGAAAGACAGTTATGAATTGTGATGGTAAAAGCAGATATACGATTCAATTTAAACTATGAACTAAAAGTATGCACTTCACAGGTACCTGTAATACAATACACTGTTTTGGCCTCAGATTTCTACAGCAACGACAGAACAGTTTGCATGCTTTACTCGAACTTTTTCCATTGCGTTAGAGCTGGTTACATTGTTGTCGCTTGCGAAACCAAATGGCGGCGCCGTGGGTGGAAACGTGCAGATTAAGGGGCGGTAATATTATAATAAGATCCTTTTCCTACGTCAGAAGGGGAGTGAAATCTGATCTGGTTATTTTTTTACATGCTTGCAGAGAAAGGCTACCAAAACAAAGTTTTCACTTTTCATGTTTTCTGGGTCGGTAGATAGATGCACCGGGGACTCGATTATAGCACTCAAACACGGAAAAAGTCAGATTTTCATGATATGTCCTCTTTAAAGAAGTACACTTATTTTGACGTGTTGACTAACATACTAAAGCACATGTAAAGTTTTTGATTATAATTTTAACTGTAGTGTGTTATTTGATATTACATTTAAAGTTAATATATTTAAAATTTACTAACATACCAGTTTCAATATAAATTACATATTACGTATATATTTCTGTTCATCATAAGTGCTTGTCAGTACATTTGGCAATACACTTTAATATTACAATAGAAGCAATTATGAAAGTACATAAAGATGTTCTTAAGTGGATGGGTCAAAAACACTTTAAAGTTCAGCTAATGGCATTTAATATAAATTTAAATTATAATATATATTTTCATTTAATTGCTATTAACATGCAATTAAGTGTCTGAAAACATAACATTCAGTTCACACTTAAGTGTATTGTTTTAAAGTATATTATTTCCTTAATAAGTACTCTTTTTAAAAGTGTGCTAAGTAGTAGGCAACTTCTTCACAAGGGTCATCTTGGTTTCATATTGTTTTGAAAAACCTTTATACCATTTTCAAGAAATGTCGTGCCTTATGGTGTAATGATCAAGTAAATGACATTTTCCTCACACCTTGAATACACTTGAGTGTACAGATTTTAATCATTTTTTAAATGTTTCTCATATAGATATTTCAACAAAATGACATTTAACCTGAACTAACTTAGTTTATAAAAATGTATAATTATCAGCAGAACTATCTGTCTTTACTCATTATAGTTGTCCCTGCACATAAACTGGGGATGGAGAAAGTATTTAAACAAACAAAAACAAAAAATTCACACTTGACATTTGTCTACCACAAGTTATACTACTATACTACGACCGACTACTAAGCAGCACATCTCCTGAATGTGTGCTGCATGTTTCAGAGAGAGCAAAGTGACAACATCAGTCCTGTGAGATTTGAAAAAATCGTACTAATTCGCTGTCTAACCACTCTGTCCGCAAAAGGAGGCATTCCTTTTTTTTCATGAGCCATGCAAACATAAACAAAGTGCAGAATTACGTACATAATTTATTATGATTTACTCCAACAGTGACACACATCTGGAGTGCAGCTTTAAAGGCAAGATGTGCATGAACATGCGGGACATTCTAATTGCAACATTTCTTAAAGGTTCTCTGGAAAATGTACACAAGCTAAAACTGTTTAGTGCGGCCCCTAGCACTTCAGCGGTCATAAATAATTCAGATACTGATAAAACAGTAATGACCTGCCAGTCGATGGGTCTAATTTAACTGCATTGCTTGTTCTACTAGGAGCAATTCCACTTCAATCCATTCTGATCTCATCTAATCTGATCTCTGGTCACTTCCAGCAATAAAAGTGTCTATGCAAACCCCCCGGCCTACTGCACGCTCTCCAGAGACACTTACATCACCCCTTGCGTGCAGTCAGGATGATGCGGCGGACAGGGCAGGAGCTGCGGCTCCATGATGTTTTCGTTCGCCGCCAGCACAGTGCATGTCACGTTTTTATGCACTACAAATGCACACCAGTTTCTGCAAAAGAGTAAAGGACAATCAAAACAAACACTGTACACCCAAGAAAATACCCAGCTAACCTGGAACATTCTCAGACATTTCTGGCAAATGTTTCTCTTAAAGTTATGAATAAACTCTAACACATTTGTTCAAAGTCATCTGGTTTTTAATAATGTTTACAAAACGTAAGGCAAAAAATTACATCATTCCACTTTTTTCTTTAGTTGGATATTATTCATCTAACTTTTTAAAAATGCTGCAGAACATACTTGTTTCAGAACATTCAGAGAACATTAAAAAGTAACATTCCCATAATGTTCGCACAGTGATAAAATGTAATGCTCATTTAATGTTTGTAAAACCAAGAAAAAAAAAACTTTTAAAAACTGGACGTTTTGCACGTTCAGATAGCATTCAGAAAAAAACTTCATAGCTTATGGGAATGTTAACAGAATGTTCTTAGACCATATTTTATTAGCTGGGTAGCACCCATTACCAAATCCTTTAGAAGAAATTACTAATTATTTGGAAAAGAAGTAAAGTAAAAAAAAAAAAGCATAATTGAAGCAAGACAGAAGAAATCATATGTCTGTGAGGAATAGGGGAAACAGGGTATGGTTGTAACACTTTTTGCTTCAGGATCTGTAACTCTTACACAAAAACCATACAAAAAACCCACAAATCACCAATTTAAACCTCTGCAAGAATATCACATTTATGGTGCGCCTTTGTTACAATCTACCCCACGATCGGGGTAAGTAGTAACAATTAAGCAAAAGCAGTGGGCACACCATGCAACACCCTTCGAAAACAGGTTTATTGAAACAATCCAAAACAATGCCTTTCTTTCTGTGATTGACCACAGCTCAAAACTGTTTGACTCAGGACTCAGGAGTGTCTGCATGTGTGTGTAATTTAGTCTACTAGAACAAACTTCCTTAACAGTATTTACTGTATGCTTAATGAACACTCGGCTCGACTACAAAACACTGTCAATATGTGTGTGAGTTTGTGTGTCAGTGTGTGAATATTCTCAATCAATGGTGAAAAATGAATGTTGTTAACCCTGGAGTGTAGGCTTGGTGGGCCCAGAGACTGTATAAGGCATGTTTACCCACACTTCCTTTGGCTTTGAGTTGCCAAATGGTCCAAGGTTTCAGAATCCTCACCACTGCCTTTCAACTTTGTCTTTGCAACTGATCTGACTGACCTGCACTTCTTTGAAACCTCATGAGTTTTTTTAATAACACTGGCATGCACACCTCGATCTATCTGTCTTTTCCACGGTCTTGGCATTCTGTAAAATTATTGATAAAATAAACTTAGTTATATATAATGGGATTGTTGTAACACTTTTTTAAAAGATGTGTTACACCCCACCCCTGTCAGCCAGTGTTTAGCTAGCCGTATTAGCATAATGGTTGGAAATTAGCAGGTTAAAATTCATCATATTTTGCCTGATAAACTACAATTTAATCTAATATGAGTTGAATTATTTTATCTGCAAAAGTTTAAGTAAACAAAATATAGTGCTGGTCAAAAAAATGTACATTAATAACAAAATATTTTTTCTTTATAAATTCTGCATTTGCCTATTTATAGCATTGACAAGCATGCATATGGGATCTGTGAGGAAGTGAGTAATCCTGATTTGGTGGCGTTACAACTCTCCCTATGTTACAACTATACCAGGTCTCCCCTTAAATCAATAAATCACTGCATATTAGATTACCATTTTTTGGCATTTAGGTTTTGGCTGATGACTCGAAATGTTACAGTGCAGTCTCTATGACTAGGGATTCAGTGAGAAAAGGAGCTGTCTTCTTTTTAAGTGGGGCCTGTATAGTAGCATAACAATAATAATGTGAGGGAAAAATTGATAGGCCAACAAATAAGGATGAATTTAGACGGGAAAAACCCAACTCATTTAGAAATTATCCAGAGCTAGTTCTATAGGAGATAATAAACTAATTATTAACAGTTTACCCACATCAAATGTCTGCTATTACCTGTTGATGACTTAAACAGTCTTGTGTAAGTTATTCGTTAACAGCTTCAACTGTTAATGTAGCTCTAGTCATTTGTCCTGCATTAGTTTCACATTAATTACGAAACTGTAGTTTCTTCTCCAGAGGCATGCTATTTCTAGTTCGTTAATCTTGCTAGTTAAAAAAACGGTAATACGGTACACATTTGTTCCTGCATTTATGAATTAATGACATATTTTTGCATAAATATGATGACATTTACTTACTTGTTTCGTTGTCTTGAAACAGAGCTGGAATAAGCACTGCCCTGGAACAGACTATACCTCGACGGAGTCCCGTGAGCCAAAGGAAAGATAAGACTAATAATAACCTCTGCACAGAAGTGCACGTAACACCCAAGGACGCACTTCATTTCAAATCACTCAACCAGAGTCAGCATCCACCTTATTCGAGTATTTAAAATAAGCTCAACCAAAAATGTTTTTAAAGTTTCTTGACAGAATGGCAGTGAAATGTGACAGTGCTGAGTTCGCTCGAGCTCCCGCCCCGCAGAGCGCGCGCAGCTTTCTACTGGATGCTACAAGCGCGGTATCACGTTCCCAACTTAATTACTGTTCGCCCAATAAAATATACAAAGCATACTTATTAGACGCTACTTTTTACGTAGTTATTTCGTTTATGCCATTTCTTTAAAACGTAGGCCTATCTCTCAGGAAACCCTAGTCAAAAAATCTTTAATTGGACTGCACTGAATTAGCCGTGAAAACAGTTGATATTTGGGTTTCTGACATGACACGCAGATTACTACTCTATCTACAAATGTATTTATTTTTGTATAATTATTTTGCATATATGATATTAATTGAAAAACTGTAATAAGTAACTTTAAAAGTGAATTTGCCACCACATGACTATTTAATTGATAATAGGCTCTGTTGCTTATACCTATTATTTATAATTACCTTTTGGTGTGGATCACGTGTGTTTATGCTATTATACAACACTCTTTACAACACACAGGCAACTATTATATAATAAGCATTACAAAAAGTATGTAGAGACTGCTTTCCTGTAAAGCAAGTTACCTGATTTCAGAAACCAAAACGTTTAATTTAGATTTTGGAATAGCACTCTAAACGAAGGTGGTTGATTTATATGAGGGGCAGAATGTGTTTGGACAAATAAGTAATAAAAAAAAAAAAATAATAAAAAATTCAAGTAGGTCCTTGATGGATGACGTGTTGATAAGTTTGGCCCCCTTCATTCATTATTTCTATACAAACACACATATTACGTGTATGTAGGCCTACACATGCTGCGTCCAAAATTGCAGACCTATAGTAGATTTAATTCAAATGTGGTTTGTACTTTCTTGCGAATTTGCGACCATTAAAAAAGTATGTTCTACCTAGTATAAATGTGTGTAGTATGATATATTATTCTCAGTCAAACGCTCTATATTAAGAATGATGCATTACTTGAGACATCCTTGTTTGATTTGCGAACATGACGTTCACGGAAGCCTGTAAGACCCAGCGGAATCCTCTGCCGACTGGTAAGCGGGACTCGCGCTAACGGCAAATCCCTTCTTTCACTCTCCGCGTTTTGATTCCGGCTAATCAGTTTGGGTGACTGCACATATACCTGAGGGAAGACGTCTTTCACTGTTGTAAGTTCATGTTAAATAGATAAAAACATTTTAATTTAAAATAACTTGTACAAAATAACCAATAAAGGCTCAATCACCAAACACAGCCCATAGCCTACTAATTATTTTAAAGTTCTCTTTATCTGAAAAAAAAAAAAAAATGCATTTTCATTTATTTATAGCCTACATAGTTGCAACAACAACTAGGCATAGTTCAAGTGCCGTTTTTTAAATGTTGTTTTTTTTCGCTGAAATTTCAAAGACGTTCAGTTATTGTGCTTTTAAATATTATAGGCCTACCATGTATATATATTTTTAAGTTTATTGTTTTGAATAGAGGTTGATGATATTTACAGTAATATCCATTGGTGTAGCGATATTGAAAATGGGTAAAATTCAATAATTTTAACATGGAGCCAGTTTATGTCAATGGTATTTAACCATAGGGCTTTTAAAATGAAGATCAGAAAAGAGAAGTTTATTAAGAATGAGAATATAGAAGGACATTGAGATATCTTTGATACTTTTACGCCTCACAAACTTTGGAAATATACTATTTATGGCTCTCAGCAATGTTCAATTGTGTTGATAGAAAAAAACGAGATACATTTCTAGTTTCAACATTATTTGTTCCTCAGAAAATGTGCAACTATTGAAAATGTGTACCAATTTACTCATAGAGCCACGTCTCTATATCTCTGAAAAAAAAATAACCATATATTGGGCCTTTAAAATTAAGAAACCAAAAGAAAAGTTTAAGAATTAGAATCTAAAAGGATATTAGGATATCTTTAATATGTGTAACAGGCCTACAAACTTTGGGCAAAAAGTGGGCTAGAGCTGAAATGTCACTGTTGGCATATAATGAAACAAAGATTATTAAAGTCAACAGATTTAACTAATAGACCTAACAATCTCTGTTTAAAAATAAAATTATGCTGTTCTAAAGTCATTTTTACCCCCTGTAATCTGACTCCAAATCCAAGGTGAAAATTGTCATTCATTCAATGATTTTCAAATCATTTTGAAAATCAAAATGATTAGAATTTTCAAATCTGATTTGAATCCCCCCATTTACAAAAGAGTATATATATATATATCCATCACATTTAATATTTGGGCTTTTTGGATTAACAAAATCAAAAATTTGAGCCTGGAAAGTTTCTGAAATTTGGTTGATTTTGACATGAATTGACCCAAATAAGTTTATGTCTGATAATCTTTTATACATCTTTTTTACACAAAGGCCGACTTGCAGACACTGGAATGACATGCACTATGTGGAACAGAACAAATATTTGGAGTGTCCCTTATTTTCCTATAAAGAACCACTCTTGTACCTTATTTTCCTGTCCAGAAGATGGCAACCTGAAGGGGGTGGATTGGAGTCCACTGCTGCTTCAATGTATATGTAATGAATGAGTGATTATAATCAAGGTATTAATCAATATTTTTCCTTCTAAATATCAAATGAGTTGAATGACTTCTCTAGGCTTGTGAGATTTTACTTTGTTATAGAAGTTACCAGTGTGATTACTGAAATGTTCTTTTCATGTATTCTTTAATTCTTGTATTTGATATCTGAATACAGTAACAGTGCTTGCTCATTTAGCCCGGCTACCAGAGATGAAACATGGACTTGTTTTGTGTTTGAGAAAGGTCTTCAAAGTGTTAAAACATAAAGGGGTCATTGAAGCCAATAGTTTAAGGGACCATTTCTTTGTTAAAACATTACTTGCCAGTCAGAGTAAAGTGTAGCTCTCCTTGAGAGAAAGAACGTATTATCTTGATGTTTTGAGACGACTCTCCTGTTTGTAGTTAGAGTCTGGCCAAATCCAACCTTGGAAAAGCTGTGTCGGTGTGTGTGTTAGTCTTATTGGTTACAGGTTAAGGAACCACTGGCATTATTGGAGATTGACTAAGTTGTTGGTCGGGACATCTTGGCGCCCAGCAACCCAAATCTGCGACCTGGAAGGTCACAACGTGCCTAACTTCAGGGTCCGAGTGTCCGCTGCATAATCCATGGAGATATGCTTCAATCTATCTGTATATGTGTGGAAATTTGCTTAGACTGTATGTGTTCTTAGCCAATCAGAGACCGCAACCTGAAGCAAGGACGTAGCTTAGACCTTGGTGAAGGGTATAATTGCTGTGATCTTAAACTGTAAGCGGGGCGGCCTACGAACTCCTGTGTGAGTCTTGAAGCTGACTTCTGCTGATGAAACTGCAAACTATCTTCAGTAAATCTTTTCTTTAAGTTATTATAATTCTGACTCTGGGTCTTCATTCATCATATCTGGTTCTGGGTCTTTTAACGGTTTACCCCTAACAAACCCTTCATGCGATTGCAGTATAGCCTACATTTAGCTTCTTTGAGAATCAAACTTTTGTTGATTAGAGCCAATAGAAAAAGCTACAGAAGCCAATAAAAAATACTATTGTTTTTTTTTTCCAAGGGAACCACCATAATGCTAACTTCCGGGTTGGCCTATAAGAACTCATCATCACTGCAACACTCTATAGACATTAAATAGAGATTGAATAGATGTGATTGCTGGAAGGTATGTTGAATAAAAAAAGGATGACAGGACCTGATGTTACTGAAAAAACTTTTTTTTTCCTCAAAGAATGATACAAAATATATTAACTTTTTTTTTTTGCTTTCTTCTTAAATCTTGGAATTTAAAACAACGTGTAAAGAGTGTAAAGTAAAAAAAAAAAAGGATTTACAAAGAAGACAAAACAATCTTTGATACTCTGAATGAACTTCAGCATTGCTTCAGCTGTCAGCTCGGTGCATCATGAATCTGCTGGGGGAAAAACAACAACAAACTATTAACTTCAGTGAAAAACCAACAGACAAGACAGAAAAAACTATTACGCCCATTTCACATAATTCGTTTGCAGTACATATGCGGTACGGAAGCAGCCATTGTGCTTTCACACAAGATGCGTTTGCATTGGGTAACTAATCTGCGGCTTCTGAATCAATAAAAAGAACTGCAACAAAATGAAATTGTTTTATGCCACAAAAAAAAGTAAACAATATATACTTATATACATACCGATGTAATTACAAGCGAAATCGAATAACTGTTGTGACAATTTCTAACAAAATTGGGACAAAACGAAATTCGGTTGGAGTTAGAAACAGCTTGACAAAGCAAACTTTGCGGAAAAGTTTGGCAGGTAAACACCTTCAAACTACAATTTGTCCATGGTAATAACGTAATAGGTAGGTGTGGCTCTGAAGCTCCGCCTTCTTTGACTTGGTTTAATTTCTCTGGTTTATTTCTTCTGTTCAGTCAAGGTCAAGTTTAGACAAGTAAACACAAGAACACTGGAGAGCTGCATTGTAGTAGAAAATGAAGTTGTAATTCTTATTGAAAGTGATACTGACATTGTTTTTTTTTCTTGATGTTTAACACTGTAAAGCTGCTTGCTTTAAACAATCCATTGTATAAAGTGCTATATAAATAAATGTGACATGACTTGATTTCCACATCACCATGATCAGATGCTTTCTTAACTGCCATTTTCTCACCGCTGACATTTTTGTGGTGTTTTATTTTGTTTTTGAGAGGAAAGCATGCAGCACATATTTACATTACAGTAGTGTGGATGTTTTTTAACCCCTTTTTTGTGACATAATAGTCCTTAAAAACACCTAAAAAACAAAAAAGTGGGACCAAATAGAAGATGTAGGTGACATTAAGATAAAAGAAAAACTTTAGACCTACAGAATAACTTTAAACTACTAACCTATTTTCAACAAAAGAAAAAAATATATCAAATGAATTAATTAACAATAAATTATAAGCATTTAGTGTTAGAACCATGTAAAACTATAGTAATTAGCGGTGCACAGGAGAGGAATCCTGTTCTGATCCATGCTGATGGTAGATGTAGTTAGAGGAGGTGTTAGATGGTGAGGATGATGGCTCTTGACTTCATGGGAGGAGGTGATGGGGTGGAATGCCAAAAATCCTGTTGTTTATGGGGGCTGGGTACGTGTGGCTTGATGGCGCTGATTTGCATCCGCTAACTCCAGATCTGAAAGGTAGCTGAGGATATAAATGTGTGCCCAGTTCTGGTTCCTAAGCCTGTTAACTTTAGGCACTTAACTGAGGGCAAAATAGTAAATCCCATCGTACTGTCACGGTACATGTGGTTGAGCTGCGGTTGTGGCGTGGGTTAGTAGCTGTTTGTCTGCTGGACTTGGTGATATAACTCTTCTGCTTTTCTGTCTCTGTCAACCTTTAGACATTAGTGCCGGCGCTCTGGGATGTTTGATGGGGGTATCTGCTATTTGTGCAGATAATGGAGGAATGGAGGTGCCCAGAGATGGTGTGGGAGTAGAAGGTATTTGACCTTCTGGTGTTGGTGTTGCATGCTTCTGTAGAACAGTAAGGGGACTGTATGGTGAACTTATGGCATAATTCTGGTTCCACATCCTCCTGAGTCGTTCTCATGTCCACTGGTTTATCAATATATACATAAAAATTCCACAATAGAGATTAGATTTTTGATCATAGACTGTCTTGGGCAAAGATGGTTGTCGAGTGGACCTTTGGCATTCAACCATCCAGATGGAGAGTGCTGTTGAGGACTGAATGCTGTCTCTGTGGTCTCTGCAGTATGCATCCTATAATCACAATTACATCCTAAATCCTTCTGAGAACCAAAAGTGGCTGGATGAGATGGAAGGAAGAAAGAAAGAGGAAGAGTCCTATGGCATGTGAGAAATTTTGGTTTAGGGGATGCAAAGAAGCCTACTGTATGATGTGCGAAAGATGCTTTGCACATTTTCAGCTCCCCTGTGTCCAGGCAAGACCACATGGTCTAAGACTTACTACCAACCTACTATACTACCAACTACCATAAAACAATGTTGAATCTACAGGACATTTTGAATTGTAAATAGCTTTGCTTCGTTGTGAAAATCAGCGACGCATCGTTGCTTCTCTCAGAACTACGGCATTTGTTGGCGATTTCGCAAAACCTGTCTGCGAGTAAAAATCAGGGCTGAAATAGTGCAGTGTGTGAACTTGGCATTAGTGACTTCAGACTGGGAGATGGGCAATGACTTTCCCAAGTCCTCCAACCCTGCCTCTTCCTGTGAGGGCATGTACTCAGGGTTCAGAAGATTCTCAAAGTGTTGCTTCCACTTCCAGACTTATTTCCAGGTGAGATCAGCAAGATCCCGTCCTGACTTACATCAAACCTTTAACAGCCCATGCTCTAGCGTAAGCCATCTGTTGGTTTGCCAGAACCTCTTTGAGGCCAACCAAAAGTCCTTCTACATGGCTTCTCTGAATCCTGATTTATTTATTTTTTTGCTTCCATGTCCACTGTGGCTGCAGTCTTTATAGCCTGGTTGCAGTGTATAAACATACATTCAGAAAATGACATGGTGGAGGGTGGGAGGAATTTAAAGGGGTCCTATAATGCCCCTTTTTACAAGATGTAAAATAAGTCTCTAATGTCCCCAGAGTGTGTATGTGAAGTTTTAGCGTGCCAATGTGCCGTTTTTGTGTGTGTCCCTTTAAATGCAAATGAGCTGCTGCTCCCGGCACAGAGGGCAGAGATTCAGGATCTCGTGTGTTAGCAGCTCCAATTACCTCACACAGACAGGCACTGAAAATTTCAAAAACTTTTAGCCTTTTATGTTCAAAAGCGGAGTCGGACAAAGATGGAGAGATTCAAGAAGATGTGACAACATGTAGAATGCAACAGGACGTTTCTGAACAGATAGTTGATGAATTTTTGTACGGTAGCTGATGTGGAGTTAACTATCTTCAAGTCATTGATTAGCATTTTCTGTCATGATAATCATAAATCGCTCCATATATGCTCCATGAAGATTGAACAGTGTTGCATGTTCCCGGGGGAGGGGTTTATGTAAATGTTAGGGTTAGTGATGTCACTAACCCGGGAAGAAGCTTGTTGTAGTCCTTATCAGCCATTTGTTGTAGTCCTTAAAAAGCAATTTCTTTAAAAGAAAATAACTCCCTTTGCTTTGAACTTGAAGCGTAGTAACTTTGCAGATGTTGTTTATGCTCAAAAAGCAACATTACAATAGACTTTCATAGACATATTCATGTTTAAACAATAAATATAAAATTCAAAATTTTCCATTCAATTGAGCGTCAGCGTCAGTTCTGGCAGGCCAGGTAGTCAAGATGCTGCTAATGCTATCGGCTGACTACACGGTCTCATCAGCAATCGCTCAGCTCAGCTGCATCAGCTGTTCATCTCTCCTCACTGCTAATGACTACGCTCAAATCAGGGCGCCCTATTTAAGCAGATTCAGTTCGCTCCTAACTGCTCGCTCTCTGCAACCCACCTCCTCCCCAGCTCCTCCTTGTCGTGTATAACGTGGCATTTGCTTTTCTGTCATCGTTGCTGCTCTGTTCATATGGGGGAATAGTTCTGCTCTCCCAGTACTAAACTGTGAGCGTTCCCTAATGCTGCTGCTGTCCTCTGACTCTCTGCTATTTCATGGTGCTCATCAAAAGGTCAGAGAACTCCCAGAACAGAGCCATACCGCCAAATTTTAATTATCAACTTCAATTGCAATTTAATACAATTTCCTAATCATTTATTGTCATGTGTGTTCTTGACTTAATGGAGCTGACAGAATTACTTTTATATAGATTTATATATTAAGTTGCTCAGGCAAGTGGCAAAACATTCAAACATGGTACTTCTCTTACGTGAAAATGTAGTATCACAAACTTTTTAAAATGAAAACTTACCAACCAGGCAAACTGCCTCCCATGCTTTTTTCTTGGCAAATGTTTGTTAAAGAAATACAGCAGGTCATAAAGAGTTTTTTTACCCCCACTTCCAGTGTCCAGTGTCATTCATGTCGCCTTGTTTTTTAGGTAATAAATAGTGTATTGTATTTCACAGGGAAAAAAACATACAGAAGCCTTGGATCAACTGCACACTGCAAACGCATCTTATGTAAAAGCACAATGAGCGTGCAGTAGGGCTGTTGGAACGAATTCCGAAATTCGAATATAATTCGAATATTAAAAAAATCAATACTATTCGAATGCTGAAGTTACTATTCGAATATTGTTTTTTTATGTATAAAAAATGTATATACCGTATATTTTTTATACCGTAAAACTTAAAATAATAGCCGAGTCCCAAATAGATGCCTGTCTCTTTTACACGCCTGGTGTGGCGACAGGTTTGGGTAAATAAAGGCCGGTCTCAAATAGAGGTCTAGTCTATTTTTTGGTTTCGGGTTGTATTTAATCTTCTAAAACCCGTTAGATAGTTTTTGGCGGCCGCCAACGCAAATGCTTGTCCCGCCAAAGCCTTTTTTGATCGGTGAGTGATGTAGAATAGAATGACTGCTGCGCCTGATAGGACGCATAACAGGCAGACCCAGCAAAGAGAGCGCCCCGGCCGCGCGCGCACTCTCACGTCTTCAAACACGAGCGCTGTCTCTTGGTCTCCCTCCCTCGCGCATATTAATGAAAATCAATTGACTCGATAGTAAAAGGTCGGAAGTTTCACGTGGAGCATTTGGAAATTTTTTGAGATTAGAGACTCTAGGCCTACACTCAATGAACAACATCTCAACACTAAATTATAAAGCACTGTCTCATATAGACGCCTGTCTCAAATACAAGCCGGTGCAGTTCGACGATTTGGGAAAATAAAAGCCCGGGCTACTATTTGAAGTTTTACGGGTATGCAATCTTGCCTTTCTCGCAACCTTGGCTTACACACATGTGAAAATGAAATGCTTTTGTTTCGTCTGATGAACAATAAAGTTTTTGAATCGTAACACAATTGTGCACGTTATCCACGCTGTAGGTATCATCATAACAATACTGTCAAAAATGGCAAATGTTTAACAACGTAAAAAAGCGCCCGTGAAGCGCAAATATCTCGGTGAAAACTCAACGGATTTGGCGAGCACCAGAACTCGTTGGAACCATCTAGTCGAACTGAAAAGTACGATATAAGTTTCCGAATTTTTGGTAGTGTTTTAGCGGAGATATTAACCAAAAACCATCGGTAGCGCTTCAACCATATTCAGCACGAATAAAATGTTTATTGTAATGTTAGATGTCCCTCTAGTGGACAGAACGTGTAACAACAACCCCATGCTATCGTGGCATAGGCGATCCATAAGCATGAGTAATGTCGTAAATATTAATATTAGGATGAATTTGAGCATTTAATATTCAAATATTATTTGAATATTAAATAAAATAAGAAATGGAATTCGAATAGTATTATAGAGGAAGATTGACAGCCCTAGCGTGCAGCTTCTGCACCACATAGTACTACAAACACATCATGTGTGAAACAGAAGTTATAGAGCAAACACTTCAGATGACCATTGATTTACCCAGCTTGCAAGGTTTGCGACGGATCCGTTTAGGAGGGACTGAGGGCTGAGACGTTTCAGGCTCGAGGCTTCGTTTCACTCTTTTTTCAGGAGTTCTGGCTGCAAACATACATACACACACATTTCAGTCAATATTTGTCAGAATTCACCAATTATAGAAATTATGGAGTACGTAGAAGGTTAAGGAATCATTCCTATCCCTATTTGAAGGAATATGTATTGCTATTGCTAAGGCACAAAAAGCATCAAATTAGCTGAAAATTCACACAATTGGAAATCCATTGCATTCAGAAAGTATTCAGACCCCTCCATTTTGTCCACATTTTGATACGTTGCAGCCTTATGCTAAAATACCCGTGAACAACATATTTTTCACACTTTTAATCGATTCTATACCACACAATGACAAAACAGAAGCAAATCATCAAAGGTCTGGTTTTGCATTCAGTATTCAGATCCCTTCATTTGTTATTAAGTTTTAGCATGTTGCTGCCTCATCTAGTCAATAAAAGTAGAAATGTCCATCCAGCCACATCCAGTTAAGGGTATGGGCTAATGTTGAGATCCCCTTCCAGATCACTGTGATATTGGCCAATAAACTTAACCCCAAGTTTGCAGAGTCAAACTTTTTCTTAAACCTGAATTAAATTATATCATAATAGACTGTTGTACTAAGGCTGTAGTTTCTTCATGTAAACTCTCAATACTGAAGTATACAGTATTGCATTGCAAGCATGCTATGCATGAGAAATACCAATCTACAATGGTAAAAACACATACCAAGGGTTTGCTCAAGTTCTCTTAACTCTTCCTCTTGCTCCTCGAGCTCTTGTCGCTTCTGTTTCATCTGAGGACTCTGCAGGTACTGGAAATGATGGTTATAATCGGATTCGACATCAGAGGCCTTCTGCATTGCACCACTGTACTGCTGTAATAACTCTGTAAATGAACATTCAAATATAAGAGACAGAGATTACACACAGTTTTCATCCATTTATATGAGGAGACACATCATCTTCTCTCTCATAAGCATTTTTTTATGACAAGACACCACCAGGTGAATAGGGTATTATGATTTTTTAAATGTTTTGTTTAAATGTGCAAAGTATGCATCATCTAATTAAATATGCACCAATTTGCATATATTTACAGAACTGAAATCTGAACATTGAATAATTAATTATTTATAGCGCATGTAAGTGCTACTGAAGTGGATATTTCTGGTTCAGTGCAGAAAAAAAATCTAATATTGTGAAAAAAGCCTTTAAAGATGTGTATTGTAATTGAAATCGGTCAGAAATACTGTAGATAAAGTTTAAGAAAATAAACACAAAGGAAGAGTTCACTTATAAATGAAAATTCTGTCATCATTTACTCAACCTCTTGAGGGCGAGTAAATGATGACAGAATTTTAATATTTAAGTGAACTATTCCTTTAAATATGCATTTTGGATGTTTTCTTTCCACTAGTCTGAAATAAGATGTATTATGGAAGCAAAATAGCCCCACATCTCTAAACTGACCAGTTAATGAAAAAAACAGTTTTGCCTATAGTGTCTTGCCTTAAGTACCATAAGATATGCATTCCAAAAATTATACTGAAGCAATACAAAAACGATTAACAGAACTTTTATTTTTGGTGAACTGTTACGTTTAATATGAGAGAGAAACACTAGGTACAGTAAAAATTGTTCTAATTTTTTCCACTGCACCAAGAGAGAAAGTATGTTAGTTACCTATCTGAAGGCATGTATGGTTGTACTCTTTGGGTAATGGTGCTCCAAAGACTTGCCCTCGAAGTTTCTCGATGGGTGGAGCCTTGTTCTGCACACCACCAAACTTCCCGTTGCTGCGTATCCGCTCCCCTTGGCGCGTTAGGAGTGTGGGGCACTGCATCTTATTTTGAACCACCTACCAAATATTCACGTTTGTACACGTTGTGGTAAATACTTGAAGATTCTTCAACACAAACACATAAACTCAGTCTCTTACCCCCCGACGATAGTGATTAGCAGAATCCAAATCATCCATTAATATGGTGTCTCCAAGAAGGGTTGCAAAAACTGAAAAGAGTCAGAACACATCAATAGCTTCACTATTTGATTATGTTTGCCCTGATCATACTTACAAGTTTTAAAAAATAATGCATGCCAACATCTACAGGCTGCCAAATTTTAGGGTAAATATGATTGTTCAATCCATAATACACACACACATGCGCACACCATTAGATCATTTGATACTGCCAATATAGCCTCTATGCCAAGACACTTAGCTGTGAAGAAAGATTGCAAATAAGAAAATTCCATTACATCATTCCATGACACATTAATATGGCAGTATTCTGGAAAGATTTAAAATTGAAAGTGCAATGTTAATGCATACAAAACTATACAAACTAAGTTAAGACACAAAATAGAAGGCATGCTGGGAGAGGGAGGTGTTTGAGTATGTTTACACTCAAACTCATATTCATGCTCTCAAACTCCAAATACCCTTTCAAACCGGTCATTCATGCTCCGATTATTTTCCCTCAAATGTGAATGTATCTATTAATTTGTTAATCATGGGTAATTTTCTGGAAAATCTGTTTTCCATCCCTGTAGTGAGAATTCATCATGCTATTTTTCATCAGGATAACCAGGATCCAAGATTAATTCCCAGTGAGAACTAAATGAGTGTGAAAATTGGCTTTGGTTAGTAAATGAAACAGATTTGTTTTGGAAGTGCAGCAGGAGTGTCAGGGTATGACAGTTGCCATACTTTGGTTGCCTAGTAAATGCCAAAATATTTATTATAAATAAGATAATTAGGTTTTAAATGGTTACATAAGTTGTGAATTAAATCAATTCACAACTAATGTAATCATTAATTATTAACAGAAGTAAATAAAGAACAATATATTCAAGCCTATAACAACTATAAATAACTAGTTCATGTATGAACTGTCATTCTGGCTGTCAAATATCAACCAGGGCACAACACAGATAATAAGTACACAAATTTAAGTACAAAGAGAATTTATAGGCCTTGTGTTGTGTGTTTATTAATCTTATTTTCTCATGTGTACTTTTTGTGCTCTTGATGCTCTCTTCAAAAAAAAGAGAGTCAAAAAAAAAAAAAAACTCATAGGGGACCAAAGCCATTGTGCAGTTTTTTATTGGTGTATTTATTCATTTTATGTTTTTTTAAACAAACTACTTTTATTGTAGAATCATAAGGTACTTGACTTTATTTTTTATTCATTCATATATCAGCAGCCGCATATAATCTGCCATTTTTTGTCTGAATCTGGCAGGAACGGAAAGTTCATTTTTGACTCTAAATCTACCATTGTGTTGTATGCCGTTGTCAGTGAGTGTGAATGACTTGCCTTTGTTGCAGCTTTCTACATGCTCAGGATAAATGAGCAGATCTTTGACAAACACAGGATTTCCAAGTGGACGGAAGAGAGACGAGCCATTCCTGATGTGAGGCAATGGCCTAAGACACATGAAAAAAAGCATACAAAAAATCGAAATTGTTCATTTTTTGAAGCATCGAAAATACATTTTGGTCCAAAAATAACAAAACCTACGACTTTATTCAGCATTGTATTGTCTTCCGGTTCTGTTGTCAATCCACGTTCTGTGACGCTGATGACGTAAGACGCTGCTGACGTGTATCTGGTGCGCCTGAGCTTCGTTTACAGTCTGAGGGAGACGCACGCTGTAAACAAAACAATCTTCGCAAACATGTCTAAGGATTTCGACACAGAGGAAGACTTGCATTTTTTTGCCCAGCCATATTTATTTGAATCCGAATACGCGAACACACCAGATACACGTCAGCAGTGTCTTACGACATCAGCGTCACTGAAGTGGATTGACAACAGAACCGGAAGACAATACAATGCTGAATAAAGTCTTAGCTTTTGTTATTTTTGGACCAAAATGTATTTTCGATGCTTCAAAACGTTCTAGCTAACCCACTGATGTCACATGGACTACTTTGATGAGGTCTTTATTTCCTTTCTGGACAAGTACAAATACCGTACATACATTTCCAAAGGAGGGACCGAAAGCTCTCGGACTAAATCTAAAATATCTTAAACTGTGTTCCGAAGATGAACTGAGGTCTTACGGGCTTGGAACGACATGAGGGTGAGTCATTAATGACATCATTTTTATTTTTGGGTGAACTAACCCTTTAATGAGCCTTCCTCTCTAAAGGCACTTCCACTATACTATGGAGATGACGAGTCGGCCTCGTCAACTTCATCTTTGCAGTCGACATTTTCTCAGAAAACACAAGTTTATTAATAAATTGTTCAAATATTCAGTCAGTGTCCTAGCTGTTTTTCCAACACATTCATTTTTATATAAAAAAATGGCTAGTATTAACAAAAAAAAAATTGGTCATTTTGTGGAGCCTCTCACGTCTACTCTCTTTTCAGCTCCATAGCGCCTTTCAACACATTCATAATCATTACTTTTGTCGGTGCACTAAAATTCCTTCTCAGCCCTGCTAAAAAACACACAAGTTATCTGGAAATACTCAGATTTTTGAGAATGTATGCAAGTGTACCTGTCATTTGGTCTCCAGAAGACGGTCTCGAGGGGTAAGACTTGTTGTCTTCCTTGTGTATCATCATAGATTTTCTTGGCAGCAGATGTTGTTTCAGTAACCACACAGTCCATGTCACCAAGGATATGCCAAGAGATCACCTTCGCTGCATCATCATCCTCCACCTGTGCCAGATGAGCTACCTACAAATCATTACACAAACATCACATGAACTAAAATGTCTTTGACAGGTTGATCCAGTGGTTCTCAACTTTTTTGGATGAATGTCTGGGGCCAGATTTAGGCTTGGGCAGGGGTGAATTTAGAAAATAGGCACAGATAATGTTCTTCTGTTTTTTACGATTTTGTGATTTTATTAAAATCTGGGCTGGGCTGTGTGTTGAAGGGCTGTAAAATGCACCAACAAGTCAAAAACTAACATCAGAAAATTGAAGAACTTTTCTTTTATTAGCTAAAAGGAACGGCTCGATGTGTTATACACTTACAGCGGCTTCATTCTGCAGCGGAAAAGCAGAGGATGACAATCACAAGAGAAAAAAATGGGCAGAAAAATTTGCGTGCTATCAAGGTATGATTTAAGGGGAGTTTAATGTATCTTCATGAATATGTATCTTTATATATACTTAGAAATGGTATCATTTTCAATATCGAGTCACGAGCAAAACTAAAAAAAAAAAAAGTTAATTTACAGGACTTTAACACTGGTTTGTCTCCATAAGATATTTTCCTAATGTTTCCCAATTGTGTTTCTCTAATAAATGTAAGTCTAATATTGGTACTGTGATGCATATGTTCTGGAGCTGTGACATGATCAAGGTGTACAGGAGATACACCTTCAGAGGACCTACTTAGCGAGAAAATGTATTCTTCTGTTGAGGTCCACTCCCCATGTCCCTTCTGGTAATATGTGGTTGAATCAAATAGCTTTTTTCCTACCTTTAGAAAAACTAACTTGTGAGTTATGCCGGAGGTCTAATGATTTCTAGCGTATTTTCTTGAAAATGTATGTTGAATGTCTTTATTTCTTAACTCTTTTTTGTGCTATTACACTTCACTCGATCCTTGAACTACCAGTTGATGGATGATTGTATATGCCGTCATGAGACACCTGTACCACGGTTTTGATACTGTAAAACTATATATAAAAAAAAAAAATGAAATAAAAAAAGAAATCGTAGCATTTTATTTAAAGTGAAAATAAGATAAAAACCCTCATATCAGGGAGAGGTGTATAAATAAATTGTATGAATAATTGCCAGTAACTAAGAGAACGGACAATGGAATAAAGTGCTTGAGAAAAATGTGTCATTGCTACACACAAGTTTGGAAGCTCATTTCCACCACATATAGTTTGACGTTTTGTCATAATTATGACTTATGTCTTATTTCAACTTTTTATGATGTAGTGACGACTTAGTATGTCGTAATTTAAAATTGTATGTTATAATTATGCATAACATATGTTAACAGGCCAGTGTTGCTGTTTCAATAAGCATGAAACTTTTCCAAAACTAATTTCACCCTGCTGACTCCTGGATGTGCACTTATGATGGGATCACATGATACAAAAATCAAACACACACCTTTCCCAGAATGTGCGTACTGCCTTTGAAAGGGTCAAGAATGCTACATTTCCGTCTAGGCTGATTCTCCATCTTGATCAAAATTGCTTTCTTGGCATTTATTACATCCTTTATTGCTGATACCTAGACAGATACGTAAACAAAAAGACAAACAAGCATCTATGATGATTGGAATAAAATGCATGCTTCTACACAGACCAAACAACAATGAAACAGTATTTATGTTAGTGTTCATGTGTGTGCATGTTCAGACTCACAGAGGTTAGTTCTGATATGTCTAAGCCACTTTTTATGAGCTCTGGTTTAAGCTCATTTAGTTTGTGGGATGCATCTCGCACCTGACCTGTAGAAAAAAATAAAAGATATAAGAGTCACACATGATCTTAATCCTAAATTAATTAATGAATAATGCATAACTGAATAAATAAATACATTAATACTAGGGCTGTCACGATGTTAGATTTTTCAAACCACGGTTATTGTGGCCAAAGTAATTCACGACATCGATAATCGCGATATCTATAGAATCTATGGGGGTTGGGGGGGCAAAATATCAGTCAAATTAATTTTTACTTTGTTTATAGATGGTGGTTCTTAATGGTTCTTAATAATCACCCTTTATTAAACGTATGAACACAGAAACCCCCTGTTAACAGGTTAATGTCACGTTTCCCATTCCATGACTAATAAAATAATCGCAATGTATTCTCTGTAAAAATGCGTAATCCGCAGGGTGATGGACACGGAGATGGGTAAAAAGGTTGGTGGCTACACATTCTGCAGCGTCACGTCGCGTGTAGGACAACTAGAGGTATCGCACACCGGACGCGCACTTTTTCAGTTTATGGCCAGCAGTATTCTTATGTTCAAGGAGATTATGAAATTAAGAAAATGTCTGTAGGCCGCCTATGTTATGATTGTACTGTACAATTAAATACAATAGTTGCTGAGTCTGTGATCTGAACACTTTACCTCAGAGCATCCATTAACTGAATGAATTGAGAATATCACCTGAAAATCCGATAACATCAGCAATTTTCATTCAAGCAGCTGATTTCTGTAAATTAATGTAAAACTAAATGTACATTGCAGCACAGGGTGAAGTCATTTACGTTGAGTTGCGACAAATATAATGTAAATTTAATATAAAACTATGTAAATGCCGCTCTGTGTCGCGGCAGGATTTTGAACAAGAGCCGTTGCTGGGTGACTCAAAATGAAGAGAAAATGTGTTCGAATTTTAAAGACGTGGCCCTGCGCGACCCCTTTTAAGGTGCTGTTTTCTTTTGAGCCGAAGAACTCCCATTCAGGCGAGGTTACTTTTTTCGGGTGTGGACAGTGTTTCACTCTCTCGCTCAGACGACGTTCTCCTCAGAGTAGCTGCGCGGCGCGGGCTGCGTCTTCTTTGATAGGTGTCAGCGGGTGCAATACAGCTGAGTACTCGAGCTGGAGTATCAGGGCCGGCCCGAGGCATAAGCGAACTAAGCGGCTGCTTGGGGCCCCTTGGCCACCAGGGGGCCCCCCAATCGAGTCGAAAAATCGAAAAATATTTTTTTTGATAACTTAACCAAGTGACAAATGAATGAATTAATATGAATGAATGAATAATTAAAGATAATAAAAGAACATTCTGATTTCATGATCAATATACCTCCCTACAACTGCTGCTGTGTCTGCCAGCGTTTAAGTCATGCGAATAATCTAGACACCTCGCGCGTGCAGACAATTCGTGCGCAACTGCGCATAGTCGCGGATGCGCGGTAATGTTAAGCCATGTCACAAAAAAGGACGTATCCCTCTGGTGTCGAAAATAGAACAAAGAAAATGACTGGAGGAGAAAAAAAGAGCAAGATAAAAGTATGTTTGCATGATTACTTACGGTATGTTTTGTGCAGCAATTGAACCATTCCTATCTACGGCAAGCCCAGAGGGGAAAAATACATTGCATACACACACATATACAACGAGCGCCAGTACATCATTACCGTATTATAGTAACAGACTTTGTTGGATTCTGTCATGTACAATCTAACAAAGTCTGTTACAATAATACTAATAAAAAAAGACTTTGTGGACAGTTACACTGTATTGAGACAGTTGAGAAATAATAATATTTTTAACAATAATTCTCATTGTTGAACCCTTGCTCTTATTATGTTTTTGATTTCTCAGTTGTCATTATTTTAGCAAATAATTTATTTGATATGTTTTGAGACAGTTTGTTTATAGAAGTTTCAAAGAGTTAGTAAAAGAGTAAAGTAAAAGTAAAAAAAAAAATTTAAGTAGGCTATCTATTTTTTATTAAGTATTTATTTTGTATTAATACATAATCCAGGGTACCCCCAGGATCCTCCAACTTAAATTCAAGGCTTTTTAAGACCTTTTTAATACCATTTTAAATGAAATTCAATGCCAACTTCGTACCCATTCCGACAGAAGTATGAGGGGAAAATGTCAAATCTGTATACATTTTAAACCCTAGAAAATAATTATGTACAAGGAGGCTACTTGAATTAAGTAAAACATTTTACTTAAATTATCAGTCATACTTAATACATCCGCAACAGCATTGTAGCGCGCACGTGTGTGTAGGCCAGTGTTAATTTTGGCAGCCATTTTTTATTTAGTCTTAGTCTTCAGACGAAAATGCTTATTGGTCTTAATCACATTTGAGTCATCCTGTTTTTTATAGTTGTAGTTGACGAAAAGTCTTTGCATTTTTTGTCAACTTTTGGTCAAACTGCAGTTACTTTACTTTTGATAGTTATTTTATATATTCTGAATAACTATATAATATATTTTATATATTCTGTATAATTATATATATATATATATATATATATATATATATATATATATATATTATATATTCTTTAGACAGAAAATGTCATAATAATTATTCTCTCTAAGCTAATTCAATTAAGCTTATGAGAAATTATTGACATTGCACTCTTTAGCAGTAGCACTTGTAATGATAATGATCCCTTTTCCTAAGTTCTGTGGTTCTCCAATTTTTTAGAGTGCCGTACCCCCTGGTGCCCTCTCTTCCACTTAGACTGCAGTCACACCCTTTCCATTAAGGGACAAGATTTGCCCCCTTTAATACATTTTTCTATTTAATTTTTTCATTAAATTTGCAATGTTAAAACACATTAAAATCGCCAGTAGGTGGCAGTAACTCACTATCTTTATGAGTGAGTCTTTGAGTCATTCATTCATTGAATCTCACGATTCGTTCAAAGCCACATATTTCGTTGCAAAACAGAGCAAGCCTGACAATGCTGTTTTAAATGTAGTACATCACTTAATTTGACCTTTTTTTCTTTTCTTATTTACTGTTGTATAAAATCAGTCACATTTGAAATCGTGTGGTTATTCGGGAAACGTTGCATTCTTGCTCGTATGAACACTGGTGGATATATCAGCCTGCATTTTGATCGCAGGTTTAGTCGCACAAACAGCGCAAGCGGCTCGTGACAGAACACAGACTGACTGAATGACACTTTAATTTAAGTAGAACATCTTAAATAAAGATCGCTGAACTCCAGCTTGTCTGTGTTTTCAGATCATCCGTGCTTCTTCAGCAGTGTAGAGAGAGTGCGCGCGCATGGTTGCCAGATACTATTGAAAAGACCGGGCAGAAAATATGTTCTTTTAACAGAAAAGCTCTTATTTGGGGTTTAAATTCTGTCATTTAAGGCCACAGTGGATTAAACTAGGCTAGGTACTATCTTGTTCTGTACCTCACTTGCCTAGTAACCATAGTAACGGGTGCGCACGCGATCGCTTTTTCTGCTATGACGTGGAGCGCGAGGTGCACTCAATGCTGCATACATTTTGAATTAGCCTACATTAGTAACAGTTAATTTTGTTACGGTATGAACTTAATCCTAGCAAAGGCAAAAAAAAATATATAAGACCTTTGTAACGAAATCCAAGACTTTGTATACTAAATTTTAATTTAGGCTAATAAAGGCTTTTAAGGCCTTAATTTGAGATGATCAAATTCAAGACTTTTTCAAGGCTTTTAAGACCCGCGGGTACCCTGATAATCTCACTGTATTAATTTATAATGTATCATTGTTGCGTGATATTTGTGTCAATAATCGTCAAGCACAGGTGACTCCGCGTAGTGGGAGGGGCCCCCAAATCAAATTCTGCTTAGGGCCCCCAAAAGGCTCGAGCCGGCTCTGTGGAGTATTTACGTGTCATGTTATCATAACAGTCCTATTCATTTTAAACATCATGGTTATCGCCAATACCGGTATATCGCCACACTCTAAATTAACACGATGTCGATATTTCATGCTTTGAATATCACGATTATCGTCGACACCGGTATATTGCGACACCCCTAATTAATACATAAAAAACACACAAACACATACACACATATATATATATAAACATAACTGAATGAATTAATCAAATAAAAGCATAAATAAATGCATAACATCATAAATGAATGAATTAAGTGCCTACACTCAAGTTCAGATTTCAGTTGTTCATTGGTCTCAAAGATGTCCCGGTACATCAAAACAGTTTTGGAAAGATGATCTTTCTTCTTACTGAGATTTGAAATGACTTCCTGGTATTCTGCATCTGGAATAGATCAAAATATATTTTGTATTAAGAATTTAACAGTTGTAGTTTCCCAAAATTGTGACTTTATGGTGGCTTTTATAGGTGTTCAATTCGTAAATCCAATCACTCCAAGTTCCAACAAGACTTCACATCATAATGGGCAGCACCGCACACAGTAAAATCTCATTGGTATGAAATTCAAGTCAAGTCCAATTTATTTGTACACCGCTTTTCACAATACACAGCAATATTACAATTATAATGTCTATCTCTTAACTGTCATATTTATTAGTAATGTAACGTATATTGGGCTCTTTGTCTGCTGACTAACCATTGCAGAATCTAAAAGGCAGGCTGTATGGAGTGATGGTAACGCTAGTCCGCTGAAACTCAGGGTGGAACTGGAGAATGTACTCAGCTCCATCCTGACCAGGACTGTTCTCCAAAAGAACCAAATCCTACAGGACACAAACAATAACACACATTTACCAACAATGACCAGTGAACAGGATGTGAGCTATAACATGCAAATTAAAATTAAAAGACTTTATCTGTCCAGCTGGATTTAAAAATCAAATGTTACAATAGAATCACAATAATAAATTCGGTATTTCAAAATGTTTTGAACAAAAATTATCCACATATCCACAGCTACTCCCGAAGAGCTGGATGGTGCCTTGCATGGCTGACACTGCTGTCGGTGTATGAATGATTGAGTGAATGGGTGAATGTGAGGCAATTTGTAAAGCGCTTTGGTGGCCATTGGGTCTGTGAAAGCGCTATATAAATGCAGTCCATTTACCATTTACCATATATTTCTTTTTCCTCAAATCAAGTAAAATTAAGGAGAATTTATCACCATTGATACAAGGTTAACGAAAACTAAAACTTTCAAATGTTTTAGTTCATTAAAATAAAGCTGAAATAAAATGAAAAATAAAATACATTTTGGATTAAAAAAAACTTGGTTACAAAAGATAGAACAAACATTTGAAACATTGCCCTGGAAATGAACAGAAAAAAGCTAATTCAATACAGTATATACACTAAACACTCACCGTAATGAGAGTCTCCCCGTTAGTAAGGCTGCATGACAAACTTTTTTCTCCATTCTCAAACAAAGGAACCACCATGTCTCCAGTGCCTTTAACTGTAACCACCACTTTTCCATCTATACCTTCACCAGCAGCGTTATCATATTGGTCCTGCAAAGTAAGAAGAAAACACACAATTGTAGGCCTGTTGCACATTTTAGGGATGTCCCGATCCAGGTTTTTGTGCCCCTATCCGATCCGAGTCATTGAATACTGAGTATCTGCCAATACAGAGTCCCAATCCACTATTTTTTTACTAGTGCTTGGTGCACACTTCAAGTACAAAAAAGTTATCAATCCAATGTATACAGGGATGTGTAGAAAGATTCTTTGAGGGTAACATGTAAAAAAGGGGCATTTATCAGTACGGACTAATTCCAATATATTACTACAGAGTAAAGTGCTATTAAACCATTTGAGTGCGATAAGACGCAAAAAAAATTACTCAAATCTGTACTGGAGTGTTGTCTGTGAAGCAGCTCTCTGTGAACAAACACCCGAAAGGTAAGCACATGCATCAGATAACATGGCAGCGCCACATTGAGTTCTCAAAAACAAAAACATACAAAATTATGTAAAAATTCCCGCTTTGTCGAGTATCCTTGTGAGCACAGCCTTAAATGAGTTAAAACGTGTTAAATGAACGTAAAGAGTAAAGAGAAAATAAGATTAGGCCTGCAAGATATATAGTTTTAGCATCAATATTGCAATGTACATGATAATCACATTGCAGGATGTGAGATGTCAAGTATAGGGATCAGAGTTGATCCATACGGGCCAGCAGCCCCCCGGTTCGGAAGGCATGTGATTTGCGGATTAATTGCAAAGTTTAATCATCATAGAGTTACAGTTTATCATTTGCATGCGTTTTTAAGCCCTGTCAGTTTAAACATCGAGTGCAAGAAGACTGGAACTCGCAAGATGTTTTGTGTGCGCACACAGCACGTGAACACAGAATTATTTTCTTTTTATCTTCATTTGCATGCAAAATTAAATCAAAAGTCCCATCTCGGCGAGTATCCTCATAAACACAGTCTGTTATGTGTTGTAAACACTGAGAAAGAAAACGGATTATATTGGATCCATGCATTCGTCTTAAAAGTGACAGCAGCCTAATATACCCACAGCTGTTTGTGTCACCAATGTTAATCAAACAACAAAAGAGAAAATGACTTTTGTAGCGTTAACAAAGATAATTGTATTAATTATTACAGTATACAGTGAAGACTATGCTACCGGTATGTTATTTTACATTTCATTATTCAATTTCTGTATCTGAATACTGTTAGATTTACCTGAAAAATATAAAGCACTGCGTATTTCATTTGTATATTTTGTTCTATTGTATTTATTAGGGCCTGAGCACCGATGGTGCAAGGACCCTCTTGAAATTGCTCAGTTTATTATTATCATCTATGCTTGTAATTTGTTTATTATTTTCTATACAGATGCACTCCGCTACAAAATTATCCCAATCATCCTAGAATGATTGATTCTTTACAAACAGAGCTATTCAAATCATCTGATGAAATTGTGGTCATATGGCAATAGGGGCTTTCACACCGGAGGAACATTTTCATAGTTCCTAGAACTATTGGCGGAAGTACCCGGATTTTGGCGCGTTCGCACCGCAGGAACTAGGAATGATTTTAGCTCTAGGAACTCCTTTTGGAGGAACTAATTTAGCTCCTACTTCAGAGTAGGGTCTAATCCAGCACTATAGGAACTACAACTACCGATGTAAGTGTACACTGGTTGGCCGAAACACACGCGAAACACCAATTTTAAAATGCCGTGTGAACACACAGATTATAGCCTATATACAGTATTTACTCTAGAAACTCTACGAACATGGAAAATAATGATAGATGGGCCTTTTACCCTTTATGCTGAGGAGAAAATTCAACGCAACTTTGAAGGGACCAAGCTAAACATGATTATGTATTTCTGCTCAGCTAGCAACGCTGGACATCAACCACACAGCATACGCTAATACCTAATCACTATTTTCAGATTTGCATTTGATTTGAAAGCAATAAGGAACAAGGGGCTTTGGGTTCCTACAGGCAATAGGTGATGTTAGGCATCACATGAAGTTCAACATCATCTGTTAACACATGCAAACACTAGCTCTAGAAAAGACTGAAACTCACCATGATCTTTAGATTCAAGATGTCCACCAGTGTGCGATTGGCCCGAATGTTACTATTGGAGACAACAGGAGTTGAAGGTGGAGTCTCAGGGGCTAATTTCGTTGCTTTATTGGGAACAACGTTTAGTTCAATCTAAGATAGAAACACAAATGAGTATCCTACAGCAAGAAACAGTAAAGTAGCGTTTACAACAAACTGGATGAAATAAATTGTATGTTCCCACCTGTTTGCTCCACAGATGTTTGGTTTTGTCCAAAGCCAAAACAAATTGGACGACATACTTTCCTGCAAGTTCTGGAATCTGCTTATCCCTGAAAAAGATGGAAATAAAAACACATAAAAAATTATGTACATTACAATTTTGTATACACTATCTATCTATCTATCTATCTCACAGTCACTCTATCAATCATCTATATATCTCCAATCATCTATCCATATATCTCCAATCATCCATCCATCCATCACATCTGTCTATCTAAAGGTTTATCAAATATTATCACTAACGATAAAAACAAACCTGCTTTAATGTTTTTAAGAAAAAAAGACATACAATACTTTGAAGTTCTTATTTTAGGCTTTTAATGAGATGTAATGTGCTCAATTGTATATATTACCTGAAGCAGAAGCACTCATCCTTTTCGGTGTCCTTGCGTTTACTACACTTCAGAGCAGAGGCCTAAGTTAAAACATAAAACACTCCGATTTACTCAAACTTTCAAAATCTAATTTCTTATTATGCATTCTCCTGCATGCTATTACAATTTAGTCTGTTTGAATTTGTTGATAAAACCAACAAAATTTAAAGTTGAGACTTCATATTAACCCCCTGGGGTCGGCTATCGCGCCGGCGCGATTGTCTCTCTTTTTTTCTTATCAGTGCAAAAGAGACTCAAACAACTCTGTCGATTTTTGTGATACAGCCAAGTGTTATACATCATTCAAAACTGTTAAATGTCTACTTTTATTTGTGTACACTAATAATAAAAACAAAATGTTGTGTTTTTCGTAAAATAAAGAAAATAAACATGATGCGCGTTCTGTCGTCTCTCTCAATGTGAAGTTCATTCTGAAACGCGACAGAAAATTATCTTTAACTCAGCAAATACTAGCCACCCACACGTGAGAGTTATGTCTTTACAAAGCTTTAAGTCTCCATTTTTAAATGATGTAAATCATACCAAAAACAAATATCCTCTGTTTAAGTAATCCGTATGAAAGCAACGACATGTACAGTATCTTCAGTAAGGCTGGGTACCGAGTTCGGTACTTTTTAGGTACTGACCGAATTGCCTCGATACTACCGAGTATCGAAACATGTCTTGTTTTTCGGTACCTAAGTGGTTAATCTCGTCAACGTCAGTGAAACAATAAGCATGCAGCATGATTGGCTGTGGCGGAAAAACACTAGTTTACGCGGCTGCCCAGAGACTTGGCTCGTCGCATGTGAGGCTGTAGTGTGTGTATGTGTGTGTGTGTGTGTGTGTGTGTGTAAGCGTCCCAACCCAGATAGATAGAAAATATGTGGAAATGATCCAAAGTATACCTTTGTGCCAGACTCGGTGCCAGAAGCACGCGATGCAATATTTTCGACAAGATAATTGCTGCCAAGACCGGTAACACATACGGTAAATCTGATAAGGCACTTAGAAGCACACAGAATACACTTGAGAATAATGTGTTCACACCGAACGCGAATAGAGCGTCAAATACGGGTCTAGTTAGACGCTTAAATCTTCCGCTCGAGTTCAAGAAGACGTTCGCGGCAAACGCGTCGCCCAATTCCCGTCATTCGCAACGCCCGGCGAACGATGCGTCTATTCCCGTCTTTGCATTGATGTTGTATGTAATCTACTCGCGCAAATAATTAAATTCGCGTTCGGTGTGAACACACCATTAGTAAACACTTGTTCATTAATAAACAATTAAAATATCTCCTTGCTATTGTTTCCCGACACATCCATAATCATTAGGCTACTTTTGCGAGTGCTTTTGCGGCAGCTTCATGTGTGCTGAGCGCGAGGCATATATATAATTCATATATATAATTCATTTTCATTCAGTTTCATTGTTAAACAATCCGATCATTGAAGTAAAGAATACATGTTGTTAAATGATTAGGAAACAGAGAAAACTTTAGCATTGGTGCTTTTTTACATACTCAAAATATGGGTGTAAAAAAGTCAACAAACTGAAAAAATAAAAATTAGGTAATGTTATATTGTTACAACTGGTTACATAAAATTGGTAGCGGAAAAAGTATCGTTCAGGAACCGGTATCGAAGTCAAGGTATCGGTATCGGTATCGAACATTTTGTTACGATACCCAGACCCGTGTTTACTGTTAAATATAGTGTTTTTGTGGATATCTGCTCAAACGTAGATATGTATATAGGGCTGCAACAACGAATCGATTAAATCGATTAAAATCGATTTCTGGAAGAGTTGGCAACGAATTACATAATCGATTCGTTGCATCGTGCGACGCGGAAATGTTTGAGTATAAAAAAAATTGGAGTTGAGCGCGGAGCACTGTCGCTCAATTGCGGAGCGAGCGCGAGAGAGACCGAGTGTGTCCGAGATCGCGCACGCGAGAGAGAGAGAGAGAGAGAGAGAGAGAGAGAGAAAGAGAGAGAGAGACCGAGTGTGTCTGAGATCGCGCGAGAGAGAGAGAGAGAGAGAGAAAGAGAGAGAGAGAGAGAGACCGAGTGTGTCTGAGATCGCGCGCGCGAGAGAGAGAGAGAAAGAGAGAGAGAGAGAGAGAGACCGAGTGTGTCTGAGCATTAGTAATTTGGTGCATACCAGAGCCGTTGAAAAACAGAGTTGCGACACTCCCATAGACTGCCATAGGAACTTTGGAATGCGGAAGTAACGCGTGTCGTGGAGCAGCCAATAGTTCCAAACACTGATAGTTCCAGCATTGAACCCCATTCATTTTCAGTGTTTCCGAAGTACGCTCGCTGGTAAATTAATGAAATTACTGTATTTTTTTTTACTTTTACACACATTAGCCGACCTCTCGTGAATCTAGTCAGTAGTTATATTTTATGTAGCCAGTTTTAGTTAATGTTTATTGGAAGATAATAGGTTAATTGCAGCTATATCTTACGTGACCAACACTTCACTAACCCCTTCCCTCCAAAATTCAAAACACAACAAAATGTATTCAATTCAAAGGGCTTTATTGACATAAAAGTTAAGTAAATCAATACTTTTATTCATCAAGGATGAATTAAATTGATCAAAAGTGACAGTAAAGACATTTATAATGTTACAAAAGATCCTATTTCAAATAAACACTGTTCTTTTGAACTTTCTATTCATCAAAAAATCCTGAAATAATTGTACACAACTGTTTTCAACATTGATCGTAATAATGAATGTTTTTTGAGCATCAAATCCACATATTAGAATGATTTGTGAAGGATCATGTGACACTAGAAAATAGTTATTTTTAATTGTCATATTTAAAAAATACATTTTTTTTTTAATCAAATAAATTGCAATTTGCAGCCTTGGTGAGCAGAAGAGATTACTTATTTTAAAAACATTAAAAATCTTAGCCTACTGATCCAAAACTTTTGGCTGGTAGAGTATGCATATATATATATATATACCATTCATCAGAACGCACACAAATACATGCATACGATGTACTGTGTAGCTACTGTATGTAAATGTATAGCCTACTGAAGTTAATCCCGTTAACAGTAACGTTAATGTTATGAATCATTCTACTCAGTAACCATATCTCCAGTTTAATTTCAAACTGACCACACTCTCCATCATATTTACAGAAATTTGCTGCAAATGGTAGTTGCTGTATTCTACGTTATGGGAGCACCCCATTTCCCTCCTAAATAAACACAAAAACGTATTAATGCTGTGTTTCTGCTACTCCCCAAAAAAAAAAATTATATTATCCAAGTCATTTAAGTGTCAACGTAATAATCAATGTACATTATGCGTCAATATTTACCGATTATTGCTGCAAATATAGCTGCTGCTGTCTGCCCCGCTTTAAAAACCATTGGCAACGCGGATTTGTTTGGAACTATGTAGAGCTACATGAACCACGTGACCACGTGGCGGCGAGATCAAAGTGTCTCGCAACTCTCATATTTAACGGCTCTGGTGCATACTACATAGTAATATATAATTAGGCCTACTATATAAGATATAAATAAAAACAACAATTCAATTCTTACCACTGAATTAGCAGACTGTGATTTGAATCAGATAGACAGACGATGAAAACACTTTCTTGTCTGTCCAAATAGCCTACCACTACAAGGGCAAGGGGATATTTTTTCCACAATTTGCAGCACTGAATTTTTCAATCTTTACTCTAATGACTCAGAGTAACACAATATGCTCAGAAAGGATGAGCTGCAAAATACCTTACACACCATAGGAGATGGTCAATCCATTGTATTTTTTATTTTTTATATGATTTAATATTGTATTTATATTTTATATACATTGTATTTATAATTAATATTAGGATAAACTAGAGATATTATCTTCTCTTATAATTATTATTATTGCTATTATTATGACCTATGTCATAATAATATGATAATAGGTGCATTTGGTTGTTAAAAAAATGTCAAACATTTTGTTAAAGATTATAACATCTTTGACAAAAACAAAACACAAGTTTGTGAGTGTGTGCATCTGTGAGTGTGAGAGTTTGTGAGTGTGTGCTAGTGTGGCGTAGAGAACAAGTTCTGACGTTCAAACAAATCCTGTTAAGCTTTCTGATTTGTATTTTTCTTTATTTTTTATCAATTATTTATTGTTCTGACAGCAGCTCAATTTATTTTTAAAAAGCCTATATATATTATTTGGCAGATGTAAAGCATACATGTGTACATGTATGGTGTACACACGGTGTACAAATTCACCGTGAAAAAAAATCCAGTGCAAAAAAATGGACTAACAAAAAACATTTTTTGTTAGTCCATTTTTTTGCACTGGATTTTTTTTCACGGTGAATTTGCACTGTCAGTTCTGTTTTTTAATAAAGGATTGGAAATGAATGCTTTTTTTTTATATCCGATTCATCGATTAATCGGAAAAATAATCGACAGATTAATCGATTATTAAAATAATCGTTAGTTGCAGCCCTATATGTATAATGTAACAATAATGTTTCATAGTTTGGAGCAGCTCGATCGCTTCAGTAAACGTTCTCTGCACGCGCTGAGTTTCAGACACTCGTGCTGTGGTGTTGAAAAGCAAAACAAGCCAAACATTAGGCTTCATGTTTTTCTCCAATCTCATTTCATAACGAATGGAAACGTTTGAAGTAACATATGATAATCCATATATTTTTGTCTAGTGTAGTGTTACTGAAGTGTTCCTTTTTAACGATATATAGGCTGCCTGCTATCTATCTGTTATTATTTTATGCAGCCCTATACATAGGCTATAACAATGCACAACAAACTTGGTGTTTTTATATATATTTAATAATAATTTTAACCAGAAAAATAAAAAATGTATTCCCAAAATCGTGCAGCCCTATAGTTTCTCTTGATATCAGCATGTTCGCATGTGTTTATTTTTTTTACAGGGACCAGATGCCCCACTGATGAGTCCTGCTGACTTCAACATTCACAGGAGACTCTGTACATGAACATGGTCAAATGAAAAAAAAAACACCTTGGAAATGACAGGTATGTACTATATTTCAGGAATGGCACAAAGTTGTGTGACTGTCCAAGCCTCTGTCCGTTGTTGTGTATTTTTGGATTATGTTGTGTTGTAAATAAATCCAAACAATCTAAAAACAATCTAAATCTAAAATGGGTGGTTAACGCCTCCCCGCATAAAGCTTTCTTACACAAAACACGTCATACAAATTTTAAAAGACTATTGACTTATCTGAATGCGTAATCAGGATGATTTTCACATAGTTTTGAAGCAAATATTCTAGGCTATGTGATACAATTTTCAAAAGTCTTGTGAAGAAATAATTAGTATGGGTTTCATGACCTTATTTCACTGACAATGTTTTTTAGGTTTTTCACAAACCACGAATAAACGTCATTATCTCAAAACTAAAAACTTTTACATTCATGCTGCTGACATATTACTGTAGCAGAGTTTGTGCTGAATACAGTGTAATCAGACTCTAGCCATGACAATGTCACAAGTATCAGAAAAAAGCATAAATGTCAGAGCATGTCAAAACACCTCAGACCCCAGAGGGTTAAAAGTAACAAAGCTTATTGCGATTATTGGATGGCAGACATGCTACCAATGTTTAGTAACGTTAACAAAAAGATCTTAAGATTTAAGAATCCATACCAGTATTGATTAAAATTAAGATGGCCTTTTCAAATAAGCGTTTCTGTTCAGAATGATTAAATTTGATTTTGTTTCCGTTTCTGGTTATGTTCCTGTCAAAATTTCGTTCGTTTACGGGGGGGGGGGGGGGGGGGGGGTTTCATTCATTGAACAGGTTCAGGTTTATATAAACTATTAATTGATTGAACTTACAGAAAAGGTACTATATATAGTGATATATATCGTTATCGGGATGTGAGATTTTGGTCATATTGCCCAGTCCTACCTAAAAGTGCATAATTTTATGGTTATTACTTCAATAACATTTTATTAAGCAAAAAAAAAAAAATACAAACTGAATGTCCTGGTCAAAAACCACAAGCAGCCAAGGTGTGACCAATTTTCAAAAAGCGTTGGAGGGTTATGAAAAATATTGTTAATGAATAAATATATTGTTATTGAATAATATTTTTTTGTTGAAATTCACCCTTATAGTTTCAGTAAAGTGTCAAAATAAAGACAAAACAGAGTCACTCACTTCAGCGGGTGGACTGGACCCTGATGCTATGCCTTTCCAGAGCAGCATTGACAGGTTTGCTGGACAGATATTTCTCACTGGCCCACCCTCTTCAGGCATCACAACAACTGTAAACACTTCAGACAGTAGAAAAATGTGATTCACATAGTACTCTTTACTAATTTTACAATATAGGCTTTACTGTGCATCCACACACACACCTGGAAAGACATCTCCTGCACATAAGGTGGCAGTGCTGTCATATTCAATGCAGAGTTCAACAGGTTTGTTGGGATCAGGAATCATGTTTAATCGTATTACTGGCCCTGCAATAGCTTTCCTGCCAAAACATCCCATGAATTTCAAATGATGCTCCCCTCTATAAAAGAAAAAGAGTGAGAAAGAGACAGTGAAAGAGAGAAGGACAACAGTGTTTGTTTGTTTGTTTTTTAGCATTTGCAGTATTTAAAATAGCATGTAAAAATAAATAAATAAAAAGGAATAGTTTATATAGCCTTTAGACAAACTGTTAAAAAAACAAAAAGTTTGCAAGCGTTTTTTTTAGTTTTTTTTTTTTAGTTTTGATAAATCAGGCTTTTATGGCTCATAGAGTACAATATAGGATAATGTTTCTCAACCGGTGGGTCGCAACCCAAAAGTCGAACCACTGATATAGGTGAATAGGGAGCTAATACTTGTCCCAAAAAAACTTGGCCCAAATTGGACAAAACTATGCAATTTGTTGCAGATACTGATATTTATATGGCCAAAAAGTAAGACGAAATCCTTATAGTTTGTAATGAAAATCAGTGAGAGATCAGTATAGCAGACTACTTGCATAAAATGCACATAAATATCAGTTGCCATTCTATATCTCCCAATAATGCCTTATTAATATATTCAAATGCTTAGTTTTATGATCAAAACTCTTTTATATTTAAAACATATAATCCAATGCCATACAATGATTAAGAGATGAACAAATGTTCCTCAAAAGCCTGATGTATATTTAAAGGTGCTATATGTATTTTTTAGCGGCCTCTATCTGTGATGTTTCAGATTGCAACCAATTTTTACAAGAGCGCTTGTGCTCTTGCGCATCCTCGAACACAAGAGCAAGCACTCATGGTACCGGCCACACTGAGACTTTCAACACACCGGAGAAAGCATCACACAACATGCTGGAAACTCGTGTAAACTCCCACTGCATGGTTACAATAATAGGCTACTTTTATCAGCTCGACGTTGAACTAATGCTCCATGCTCGTAACATGATAACGTTACATGACTATAACGATAGATTGACTGCATTTAGCCGACATGTGGTGTTATAGCATAAGGCATTTCACTAACTATTCGTGCATCTTTCACAATCAGCAATGTCAACATAGGTGAATGTATAATACGATAACGAAAACGGTTAGTGAACTAGACTGAACAATTTCAGTGTAACAGTAAGATCGTAGGAAGTAACATTACTGTACTGAACGTGTCTGGAAATGTGTATTATAAACAATATGATAGTAGTGGGATGAGTGACGTTAGACAGTAACTTAGATCTAGTAAACGTTAGGCCTACATAAAATAAAAGTTACATCCTAAAGCACCTACTTTTTTTTATCCTGGAACAGTCTTTTGTATTCATTTCATGTCTCATATTTGTTGTAGTTTACCTCGCTATTTCATTACAGTTTAACATTATTTGAGCATATCTGAAAACTTGTAATTTATCACATTAAAAATAGCGGAGGTCTCTCCATAATTCAAACGCTCTGCCGATGTTGATCCTTGTTTTCGTCCTAAGTCGATCCTCTGACGAGCTTCAGCAGATACATTTTTGTTTGGTTTTTTATATTTATGTGGAGTTTGTGTTGGAGTGTGTGTTGTGCTGGAGGCAGGTCGTTTTTTGGTGTTATCAGACTCCATGTCGTTCGCTGCAGTGCCGTCGCATGGACTGTATATAAAAAGGAGAGAGGCTCGGGAGCGCGCATGCACGTCACATCCGATGGATTTCGCAGAAAATCCGACCCGGAGACTTCACATAGAAATAGGAATACTGGCCTTCAGAGGTAATAGAAAAACCCGACAAGTGGATCATTGTAATGTGTGATTACAACCCCTTCACACACAGGCAATAAAAAAAGGATTCATTTTAGAAGAAAAGTTACATTTAGCACCTTTAATACTCGTGATTAAAAAAAAAAAAAAAGTATAAATAATAAAGTAAAAATTGCTTGTGTTCAGTAAATGTGTTGAACTGGCCTTTCAGGTTATCATCATGTTGATCAGTTAGAAGCAGTAGAAATGTGTAAAGTAGAATTCATAGAGCTAAATATGTACTTACTTTGGACCACTTATACTTTCTAATATGAAGCAAGCTTTTCCTTCGGAATCTACAGGCTGAGACGTCACTGAGGACTTTATCTAAAAGAGAAAAATCAAAATGATTAAAAATTTTTATCACCTAAATACAGTAATTGCATTACATCCAAGTTGATCAGTAGGGAATGAGCTCTTATGTTAAGATACAAACTAACAGTTTAGATTTTCAGGTCCTACTTTGTAGGAACTTTTGTTTTGATTAGTTTTTTTCATGTGAAGCCATGATCCAGAAATGCAAATAGACAGACCATTGGTCCAAAAATGAGAAAGTTATGTAAATTTTCACGTTCATGCAATTAGGAAATCACATGTTTCAGTGATCAGACATAATGAATTGTATGTCAGTGATCAAAGATTTTTTTTTGCATTGAGTTTATTGGGCCTGTATATTCAACATAATCTTTCTAAAGCATTTGTTTTTTGATTGTTGATTAGAGAAAAAACTTCAGATGTCAAGAGAGGTGATACAATTTTGTATCTTGTGACATTTTAGTAATAATGCTTTAGTAATATTTACTTTCCAAGAAGAGTCAAAAATAAATGTTTGTCCATACAAATCCACCATCCTCCCTTCCTCTCAACCGTACCTTTAACTCTGAGTACTGAGTCTTCATCACAATCTCAACCCGCTGATCTGGTGAAGGATTTCCCCATTTATCACACAGCTGCATGACCAATGGTGTGTCCAAGCCATGGCCATTCATGACCTGGAAAGGCTAAAGAGACAAGTTTTATATTATATAAATATTATGACCCATGATTTTATTTTATTGCGTTTCAAATGTGTGACATACTATCTCTGGCTTCTCCAGTAGAATTATCTTTGCCGGATGTCCCGCAGTAACTTCAATTCGCACAAATTCCTTCATGTCCTGATACTTAAAGCACAACTCTTTTGGGCCAAGAGATCCTGTCATGAACCGGACACCGCATACGGACAATTTCCCAATACTGGCCTGAAAAAAAGGTACACAAATAAATAAGATGAAAACACTAAATGCTAAAATAAAATAATAAAGACATACATTTTTTGAAAGAAAAATCATTTTGTTTGTTTTGATTTTTAAAGACTTCATACACAGAAATGTTACACAAAAAGATACACTTTCGAATCGATCAGCCGTTTAATCGTCAACACCCAACGTTACACCACCTCGTTCGTGCTCGTACAACAACAAAAACCGCACTTCCGGGAACTTCATAATATGAGTCCCATTTTTATTCCCGGAAAAGTGTCATGTGAAATCTTAAACAATATTCAGCACAGAGGTATAATGTACATGAACACATTTTTTTATGTCTTAAACTTAAACTCCCACTCTTCAAAAAAAAAAAATAATAATAATAATTTTTCAATTCAGTATACTAACAGGACATACTGAACAACAACCTCCTTGAACAAAAATACGACCTAGTATATTTTAACAAGCTCTTGAGTGCAACTCAAAGACAGACCGTTTTAATTCAGTTTCCATTGTCCTTCACTCAGTGCTTTGAGTAACTGACAAGCTGATGCCCCCTTCTTGGTAAGGCAGTCCGCAAGTTGTGTTGTACCACAGTACTCGCTCAACTCTCTGTGTTTAGACAAGTTCTTTGATACTACTTATCTCCAGGCGGAGTCTTTTCTCAGAGACTGACTTTGTGGACTTAAGTGCATCAGCAAGCGAATGATTGTCTGTGACACAGATTATTGGTGGAGCATGTTCAGCATCACCAGTAGTTATTTCTGAGAACAGTGTGGACAGAAAGATAGAATTGTCAATTCCATCAGACATCGCCAATGTTTCACCAGCAAGTGTGCTCCGCACAATCCTTTTGACTCTCTTTGATTGCCATGAAAGTGGTGAGAATTTTCCATTTTCTCCCATTAGAAGAATCAGGTGCCCTCCTTGGGTACCTCCATCTGAAAGATTTCCAAACGAAGCATCACTGAACACAATTATCTTAAGAGCACTGTCTCTGCCCAAGTGTTGGAAGTTTAGAATTACCTTCTTGGACTTAAGTTTGCACACTATCCGGTTTGCTTCATGGATTGTCTGCAGAGTTGCATTTTTTATGTTTGATGTCAAATTGCTAGCATCAAATATGACATCTGGCCTACTCTGCCTTGCCACCCAGAGAATTTGGCCTATTTTGGACCTGAGCTGCTCCTTTTCCTCCTCACAGAGAGATGAGTCTTGATCCACAGCTCGTGAAGGATCCATATGTATGGGCTGTATGTGTTGAATGTAGTTTTCCTGGTGTATTTGTACTTTTCTGTCAACAGTCACAAAATCTATTCCCACATAACAGAAGTGATCATGTTCCTCACGTCCAACTTGAAAAACAGATCGAAGGTGTGGTATTACGGTTGTGGAGAAACTTTGCGTGCCCCCCCATATGAAGTCATCCACATGACAGGCAAGCACCCCAGCTACAGTGCAGTCCTGATCTAGCCAATAAAAAACAGCTGGATCAACCTTGGACATTTTTCCTCCTGCTTTCAGTACTATGTCTTTCACTCTATTGTACCAGTACAATGAAGCATCTGCCAGACCATATACACACTTTTTGAGCTTCCATAATGCTCCCTCACAGATAGCCTCAGGGGGAGGCCTGATGTAGATGTCACGTGACAGTTCTATTCCCTGCAGAAATGCAGATTTTATATCCATGGAATGAAGTGTCCACTGTCTTTGACAAATAACTGCCACCAGCAGTCGAAGAGACTCTGAAGCACATGTGGGTGAATCCTTTTGTAGCTCTAACACATTTAACTCCTCAAAACCTCTGGCCACCAATCGTGCTTTCGGTACTAGTCCAGTTAGTGTTTCCTTGAGAGTGCACACCCATCTGGTAGAGATGCACTTTTGTCCCTCATCCTGAACTTCCTCAAACACACTGTTATCTCTCCAACTCTTCATCTCATCTTGTTTGGCTTGGTCAAAGGATAGATATTTTGTTACCAATACGTCCTCACTAACATTTGTGACACTAATATCAGTAACAGCAGGTTCTATTTGAAGACACTCTAAACATGATATGTCAACTGAATCTTTACTGCCTGCAACATTAGTGGGTTCTATGAGCAGAAGATTGTACCAGTTTTTATATTTGCCAGTAGCTTTGCCTGCACGTCCTAGTACTTTTGCTGTGTGCAAAGCCCCACTGTCTCTGTCTCTGTATTTTAGAACTTGCCCTGTTTTTAGACAGACATCAGTTCCCTGCTCTGTATCAGTTTGTGTCCCCATGTCGTCACTTGTGTGTTGTGCTGCTACATTCTGCTCCATTGTGGATGCCCCTGTGTGCTCAATTTGCACCGAATTCTGCTGCATTTCGCTTACAGTTTCTGTTCCCTCTGTGTTGTTGACAGCATCTCCTGTCATCTCCTGTCTATGCACATTGTTTGTGTCAATTTCAGCATCATCCTTATCGACATGTTGATCTCCGCTGTCTGCGTTTACTTTTCTTAGTCTGAGGTAGTGTACCCTAATGCAGGTTCCTCCATGTCTGACAAACACCACTGCACCATCCTGGCCAATGACAACTCCTGGTCCTTTCCACTTTGGACAATCAACTCTCTTGAAGTACACTTTGTCACCCATTTTATATTTTTCATCTGTGTTACGCAGTTGTTTACGCAGTGCTCTCCGTATTCTTTCTGAGCATTCTTTCTGAGCCTTTCTTGATGCATGTAAAGCAGAGATGTGTTTTGCCACCCACTCACTTTTCGTGGTGCCCTCTAAAGCTGGGGGCTTGTCGGTTAAAACAGAGGGCAGGTTGGGATTCTGTCCAAACACCAACTGATGAGAACTGTAGCCATGGACATTTTGCATGGTGTTCTTTGCCATAAGAGCCCAGTCCAATGCAGTGTCCCAGTCACAGCCGTTACTCGTCTTCACTTTCATTATGATCTCTGTAAGTGTTTGGTTGTGTCGCTCTATAAGTCCATTGCTCCTTGGCCTGTATGCTGCTGTTGTCTTTATTTCTATGTTGAAGTTTTCTGCCATGTCTCTAACCTCATCATTGTTAAATTCTCCCCCATTGTCACTAAACAGTTTCTGAGGTGGACCATGTACACTTATCCAGACATGGACAAAGTGTTTCACTATTTCAGAAGACCTTTTCGTGGTCAGTATGCTGCCTGCACTAAACCTTGTGAACTGGTCAATAATGTGGAGATACCACACACCTGGTTCAAGTTCATGCAGATCTACTGCAACAGTTTCATTGTACTGAGTTGCCAGTGGTAGGCCAACAGCAGGCTTTGGTTTGGTCTTACTGTATCTTTGACACGTTTCACATTCACTCACAATTTTTTCCAGAATGACACTACATTCTGCATCTTTATTGCCTGATCTAGTAAGAAGTCTCTGCAGTCTATCAGCAGAAGCATGACCAAATTGTCTGTGAAGCTTCATCAGGATTTTGTGTTTTTCTTCTGAGCTAATTTTTTCTGAGATTGTCAGTATTTCCTCGTCACACTGACTTTGTACATCCTCATTCTTTTGTTCCGTTAGCGAGACATCTTCAACAGCTACCAAGACACAGTCATCACCTTGAATGTTTCTCTTTTCATTGTCCATAATGTTTACACAGTAATGACCAGAGCTTGTAAAGTCAAGTTTTACAGGTTAACTGAACATCACCGCACTGTCATTCTCCATATCCAGCACTGTCCCTGCTCTTTTCATGGATGCCTTGCTTAAGAGTAGTGGAATCTTCGCTGGCACAACTTCAGTTTCAATATGACACTTAGTTTGTCCAATCTTTGCAGGAATTTTCAACTTTCTGTTGGAATAGACCACTTTTCCATCACCAAACTTAAAGGGTCTGTGACTGTGCGTTTCTGTCTTCCTCAGGTCTTTTATCTCGTTTTGGCTTAGTTCAGCGATGTAGCTATTTATCCATTCCTGTCCACACACAGTCCGTGTGCATGCAGTGTCTATTATTGCTGAGCCGAAACACTCTGTCATAAATATTTCTGCTTCAGTGGGCGACTCTTTTGCATACAGAGTAATGTTGCACTCCTCTATATCATCTGTTTTACAATCTTCAGTCAGTTTGACTTGCTCACCTCTGTGTGGACAGTCTTTGGCCCAGTGGAATGTGCTTTGACAAACAGCACATTTTGATCTGCGTCCATACCTGTCCAGAGGGTTAGTGCCAGGCAGTGGTGTCTTTTGCTGAACATTTTGCGACCATGGCTTGCTCCTTTGTCGTCTTTGTTCTGTTACATATGCTGTTTCCTGATTAATCCCCACTGTAGAAGCAGACTTTCCTCCGAAAATCCTCTTCAGTGCTGACTTCATTGAAGCAAAATTCAAATCTGTACATGCCGTCAGAGCTAACTGTCGGTCTTTCACTTCTAAGCACGCAGTGTCCAGCAGTTTGAATGCTAACACTGCATCGGGAAGCTCCGTCTTATATTTGCGCATCCGCGAGTACCGCTGTTCAAAATCAATTATATAGTCTGTCATGGAAACAGCGCTATCTTTCATAATCCGGTCAAAACTCGAGTACGCCTCATAAACTTGGTCCTTTTCTTCTTTGAGAAACAAATCATCGAGTTTCACAAGTAAAGTGTCCATGCCAGTGTCCTTATTCAAATCATCTACCGGTATTTCCATCGCCGTTTCTCTCGCTCTTCCCGACAGTGCCAAAGCCACAGCAAGTGCCTGTTTCTTTTTTTCGAGTTCCGTAACCCTGGTCCAAATTGCGACTTCATTCTTCCAACTTTCATATGGTTTTCCTTAATCAAATGTTGGTGGTACTCTGTAGTTGGTAACCATCCTCTGCTACCAATGTTACTCAAAAAGATACACTTTCGAATCGATCATCCGTTTATTCGTCAACACCCAACGTTACACCACCTCGTTCGTGCTCGTACAACAACAACAACAACCGCACTTCCGGGAACTTCATAATATGAGTCCCATTTTTATTCCCGGAAAAGTGTCATGTGAAATCTTAAACAATATTCAGCACAGAGGTATAATGCACATGAACACATTTTTTTATGTCTTAAACTTAACAGAAAGACAGTGCACTCATATTACTTATGAATGGGAAAAAGTGCAGCAGACAACATGGAGGAATAAGTCTCGCCTTCTAAATAAAAGAGCCAATCGCCGATTGGTCACTGCAGTTTCCGTTAGAAGCTTCCGGTTGCTATAGATAGGGCTGTCGCGATAACCGCAATATTGCAATACCGCGCTACTGAGAGGCCAACCGCAGAGGAATGCAAGTAACCGCAGCAACCGCAAACCGCGTTTTCTTTTTTCATAAGGCCACCCTTCGTAGTTCGTACCATGTGTATTGAATGTTAAGTAAGTTAATAATGATAACAAGAGTGTTTATCATGGTGATTTGTACAGAGGCTTCGTGGATTTGCCTAAAGTAACAGACAGTGAATGTGATCGACTGAGCGCGTGCGATTACCTGCGTGTGTCTTTGAAGTCAAGTCATGTATATTCGTGAAAAGGTTGCCGTTTCCAAGGAAAGCGAAATATTTGTCGTATCATCCTTTTAACGTGTAAGAGTATTTACCATGAATGGCGGCAGCGCTGGTCAGCATTACACAGTGCGAGGAAGCCGTGGGGGGAAAGCAGCGAGTCACGCATTGAATCAATGCCATTGGTTTATTAAGTGAAGCATTGCTTCAGCTTTGCCCAAAAGTGAAGCATTGCTGGCCAGCTGAGCCTTGAAAAGTGGAGCTCAAAGTTAAAAAATAATTAACACCTTGTTTCATTACATCTATCATTTAAGGAATCAGCTTTTTGAACGTTTTTGTTGAATGAACGGTTTAATGACTCACTCAAAGACAGTCCGTTGGCGTAACAATGTGCGCGCTGAGTGACAGCCTTTCAATGCGCAGAAACGCCGTTTAGTTTCGGTTACATTGTTTTTGTGTATGCTGACCACATCATAACACGTATTTATATAGCAACAAATAAATATAAATAAATATAAATAAATAAATGGCGGTAATACCGCATATCGCGCTATTGAGCCACTCAAAATTACCGCAAGGGAAATTCCTTCACCGCGACAGCCCTAGCTATAGACCCCTTTTCAGTTAGTAAACATGGTGACGGTTTTTTTGGGGGGGGGGGGCGGAGCTTAGGTGGAGGCAGAACGATCCCTCTGGTCGCTTCCCTAACGTTAGTTTGCAAGTTTTGTTAGCTTGTTTTTTAACAATGACTGGATAAAATCCGATTTTATCTTAATGTGCAAGGTCACTCACTGTCCAGGACCGCGATTGTTATTTGCAAAAGTTCATTTTAACGGACGGAACCAGATTGGCTGACCCGTACTGTACACACGCTCACTCAATGGATGGACGATCTGACAGGATTAACGGTAACGCTACCTCCGGTTGAGTGGCCTGAATTCTACACCTATCCGATTGAGAAACCGAGCGTAAAGAGAAACGGAGGGCATATAAATCTTTAGATGCCTATAACTATGTGATGAATGGTCATGTACAAGACTTGTGTGGTACGATCCGCAGTTCTGCCTAGCCAGCGCCAAGAAGACGACAATGTAAAGAGTGACATTACGGTGCAATTTTTTAATGATGTGAATATTTCCTAAAAATAAAAATTCCAGATACAGCATATTCATTTTTCATTGATTCTTGCACCCAACAACACAACAAGATAACAATTAATAATAATAATAATAATAATAATAATAATAATAATTTAAGCTCCTTATTATGTAGCCGAATCTGTGCTGGTTTGTATTAGCCGCCTCCACTTGTCCGTTTGTTTTGCCTCCAGCTAACGCTGTGACGTATTTGTGACGTCGCCGCAAAAGGGGTCTATAGAAACAGTCAGTGTTTTGAGACTTGTGTTTAGGACTGCAAGTGCGCATCGACTGCTCCAGCCTGAAAAATAAGCTTTTTAACACTACCTGAGCATAAGAAACAACATTTATGGGACAGATTCATGTCAGATTCGGTTGCTGATTTGAAATATGTTATTTAATTGTGAGTTCAGCAAACATTTTTTCAAATTTCAGGATTCCTCTATTCAAATCTTGGACACCTGAATAGCTGCCCGGAGGAGTTGCAAATAAGGCCGCCGAGTGAACAGACTTTCCTTGAAAGGGACTTTGTTTGTTCTGGATTAATGTATTAAAAATGTTACAAAAAATACATTTCACAAATTGAGTTTTATTTTTCCCCCAACTTCCGTGTTTTCCGTTTTAATATTACTGGATTCCGTTTTAATGGTTTAACTCAATTTTAATCATCAAAAAGCATGTATAATCAATTGAGTTCATAGAACTTTAAAGGTGCTATGTGTAACTTTTCTTCTAAAATGAATCCTTTTTTTATTGCCTGTGTGTGAAGGGGTTGTAAATCACACATTACTAGGGATGGTAATTGATAAGAATTTAACGATTCCGATTCCATTATCGATATTGCTTATCGATTCGACTCCTTATCGATTCTCTTATCGATTCTCATTGGGAAAGGGAATAAGTACAAATTTGTTTGTTTGTACTAACTCGCTTTAATAGGCTATTTGATCAGAAGACACAGCACAGAGTATAGGGGTGTGAACCTTCACGGTTTGGTTCGATTACGATTATCATGTTTGATTCAGTTCAATTCGATGTCTCGATGCATTACGATCCACTGCATCCTCAATTTTCAATTTTACTTCAAAAAGTGAAGTGTGTGTGCGCGTGCGTGATCGCCTGTTCGGGAAGATGTAGTGACAGAAACAGTGACATTCCAGTTTAAGTTTCATGGGACTAAAGTCTGTTTATGCCATTAAGAAAATGAAATTCTAATTTAAAATGTTCATTTAAAAGCAGCGCTCATTCTGTTACCCCGGAGATGCGCGCAACTGTTGCCGAGTCCGCTGTTGAAGACGATCATCCATTTATAAATCACGCGTAACAACACAGAATAACTGTAATTTGACCATCGGCTGCGGATACTTAAATCAGAGAACATTATTAGGGCGGGTGGATGATGTTTTTGGCTGTGGATTAGGGTGACGCTGGAGCTCATCTTACTTTAAAGCAGTCAGACTCTGCAGGCGTTAACAACTCGGGTGAACATGGCTAACGTGGTTTATCAAGTTAGTGGTATTACCTTCTGCGTATTCTATTTGTGCGTGACATGAGCGCACACAGCACGTGTCTTCTCCAGGTCGTGCTTACCAGGTTGTTCACAAAAAAAGAAAAGTGCCCAGATGTAGACTTTTAAAGTAGTTGGAGCATTTTTTATTACTCACACTCTCGTCAAATGAATTGCATGCTGTGTGGCCAAATGTTTCTGCATATTGGAGGTAGTTCCCCCTTTGACGAAATGGAAATTTTACAAGTGTTGCAATTGACCGTATTGTTATGAGGCGCCGTCATACTCTCATTGAGTATGTGCCGAGTTTGTGTGTGTATTGGTGCGTTCACGTGCTATGGAAAATATGATATTTTCCACTAGTGAACTGGTATTTACCAGAGTGTTGCGTTCAAGTGCTTTTGTTGTCGTAATGTGGTAAAAAAAGATGGAGATCCAGACCTGTTATTTAGCTAAAACTATTTTAGATTGCTTAAGTCATCTGCTACAGCAAGAAAATGATTTATCAAAACTCAAACGGTAAATAATATGCTCTATATTATTTAAGATTGTGTGCGCGCGCACGTCTCATATGAGTAGGTGCCTGGAGAGTACCGCGCATCTCGTGTGTGTAGAGTTTGCGGGTGCGTGAGCAACTTTAGGTGTGTCGTTGTGCATTTCATATGTATTTGAAATGCACCAAACTTTAAAGCTCTTCTGCCTCGATGCCATGTTTGCTGCGTTCTGCACCAAAACAACGCAGCGTGTGACGTCATGACACATTTGCAACGAGCGGAACCGATAAGCGTAATCGTTAAGCAGTAAGGCTGGGTAAAAAATATCGATTTCTCGATATTAATCGATTCTCATTTTTACGAACCGATATCGATTCTTAAATCTCAAGAATCGATTAGTCACCCTGTTTTCATTTGATGATCGCGTAGAACATTGTATCGTGCATCCCATCCAATAAATCGAAATAATCTTTGTGCTTTGTGACTATTATTATGAAATAAAGTCTCAAATTTCTAATTACGTCCATTTTCTTACGAAATTCAAAAACATAAATACCGTTTTGGCGCTGTGGCGTGAGATCGCTCTGGCTCAGCTCAAGAGAAGCAGCAGCACGGAGCGCACATGATCTCATTCTCTTCTTCCGCCTCAAAAATACCAGTTACTCCGCCTTAATAATACCAGTTACAGCGCCAAATAAACATCAATGAGTGAAAGTGTGTTAAAAGATAGAGTACAACTTCGAAATCCGTATCATGTAACGTGGTATCGCTCAATCAGTGTTTCATCTGTGGAAAGACGTCAGTTAAACAGCAAGTAAACAATGGCATGTAACGTCACATTTACCTCAGAAAAAACATTAAACTTAGTAACTTAGTCAGTTAGTCAGCTAGAAAAAATAACTCTAGAGGAGAATTTTGCTAAATATATGCACCATATACATATTCATTATAATTTTTAATATTCTTCAATATTTAATGCATGTTTGAATAAATCTGGCAAGTTTTTATGACAGCCACCATTTAAATGTTTATTTCATATAACTTTCTTATTATAAAAATAAATAAGTGTAATTTAAGTGTTTGTATAGCTTCAAATCAGTTCATTTTTACCTTCAAAATTACAGTAGGCTAATGAAGCCTAGTAGGCTACAACTGACTCCCATAGTTTACAGCATTAGTTAAGAGATTTGTTTTCCTTGAAAAAATTTGCCATGTATTGTACCTGATATCCAAAATAATCAATATTGAATCGAATTGAATCGTAATCGAAATCGAATCGAATTGCAAGCTTGTGAATCGAAATCGAATCGAATTGTGAAATTTGTGTCAATACCCAGCCCTATTAAGCAGGCATGCTAACGGTTCCAAGGAATTGGTTCACTGGGCACCAGTTCTGAAGAAGAACCGGTTCTCGGTTTCCCATCCCTACACATTACAATAAACCACTTGTCGGGTTTTGCTATTACCTCTGAAGGCCAGTATTCCTATTTCTATGTGAAGTCTCCGGGTCGGATTTTCTGCGAAATCCATCGGATGTGACGTGCATGCACGCTCCCGAGCCTCTCTCCTTTTTATATACAGTCTATGCGACGGCACTGCAGCGAACGACATGGAGTCTGATAACAACAAAAAACAACCTGCCTCCAGCACAACACACACTTCAACAAAAAACTCCACATAAATATATATATAATAAAAAAAAAAAGTTTTATCCGCTGAAGCTCATCAGGCCAAACGTCAATCGGATCGACTTAGGACAAAAACACGGATCAACATCGGCAGAGCGTTTGAATTATGGAGAGACCACCGCTTTGTTTTAGATACACGAATAGTTAGTGAAATGCCTTATGCTATAACACCACATGTCGGCTAAATGCAGTCAATGTAACGTTATCATGGTACGAGCATGGAGCATTAGTTCAACGTCAAGCTGATAAAAGTAGCCTATTATTGTAACGTTGCAGTGGGAGTTTACATGAGTTTCCAGCATGTTGTGTGATGCTTTCGCCGTTGCGTTGAAAGTCTCAGTGTGGCCGGTAGTGAGTGCTCACTCTTGAGTTCGAGCACGCACACGAGCGCTCTTGTTTCAATCTGAAATCTTTCTAGAGGACGCTAAAAAACTACATATAGCACCTTTAACAATTTTTTTTTTTTTTTTTTTTTTTTACAATAATGCATGTAATGTTTCATTTTTTTCAAAAATTCTGTTGTCGGTTTTGTTTTTTTCTACATTTCTAATTCAAATTTATTGTCACAAATGGTGGCAATCAAATAAATGCATCAAATATATCATCTCATGCTATGTAGTACACAAAGTGATTGGCTGGCAGAATGCAAATCAAGAAAAATTTATGTCATATAGAAGTTTCGATGACTAAACTACAAGTCAAATATAGAATTAATTTTAAAATTATAAACAAAGGTGACCTCTGCCAAAAAGTGTTTACAGTTTCTTTACTGTACGTGGCGTAACTCAGAGGTGCTCTGTGCCACAGGATACAAATACAAATAATACAATTTTACAATTCAAAAATAATAATTATTAAAATAATTAAGATGTAATAAAACCAACATCAGGCAAAGTGACTTATGACACTGCGAAATTCACTGGTCAAATAGAAAATGTACCCGCATTTGGTTGGTGCTAATTTCAAACCCTGTATTACACATACAAACAACAATTTCGCATTTGAACTAGTCTGATTTTTTTTTATGTAATTTTTTGTAATAAATTTGTTTGCGCCTGTGGTTGTGTTTACCTGCCATTCTACAGCCAGAGCTTCTTTATCCAGGTCATTTGCAGACACACTCAAAGCCTTCACACTTTCAGCATCCAGACAGTCTGTTTTATTCCCGTACTGATCAATCACTTCTACATCTGAGAGGGAAATATAAGTTTAATCTTCTTTAACAATCACAAAACTGCTGAGTGATCTACACATGACGTGTCTGTTAAGCGACACACATTTAGTTTCAATAGAAATTACATTAAAGTACACTTTATTTTATCATAAATGCATGTCAGTATATTCGGCAGTAAACAAGACAATAGAATTATGAAATTACATATAAAGACATATTTAACTACTTAAGTGGGTCATAAAGATATATTTAACTACTTAAGTGGGTCAAAAAGCACTCTAAAGTTCAACTTAATGTATTAAATATAAAATTAAACTATAATACATTTTTATTTAAGTGCAATTAACATGCATTCAATTAACCAAGTCTGATGCTTTAGCAAAACTCAAAAGCAACATAAAAGTATCAGGACAGTTTCATAACAGTAGACCATACAACTTGAGTGTTATAATCACAAATTGCCTGAAGTCATACAATAGATTTGTGTGACAAACTTGCACTACCGTTCAAAAGATTGAGGTCAGTAAGATTTGTTGATGTTTTTGAAAGTAGTCTTTTATATCACATGTTTCTGCCAGCCGATGGAGGTTCTTGCAGTGGTCAATACAAATCAAATTATTAATATTATAAATTTTGACGAAACCTATCGATGGTACTTACGTATGTTTCCTGACAGAATTTCTCCCATTTTGACAGACGACTCGCTGAGGTTGACCCGCAAACGCTCAGGCTCATCTGGACGAGGCCTTTGGAGAGACACACATACAGTATAGAGATATGCTTCTGCAAGAATATTTAGGTATATAATGAAAAACAGACATAAACAGTACATGAGTGTAGCTTACACAATTAAAAAAGACATGTTGACCGTGTGCTGGTTGTGGAAAGACACATTGTAGTAATGCTCTCTCTGAGCTTGAGATGGAACACATAAATCTGGCAGTTTTCCCTGAGAAAGTTCTTCTGCGTTTAACTTTGCGGTCCAATTCACCTGCAAGACAAGCACAAAGACACAAACATCTACACACTACTGAGTACAATAGTATGTTAGTGCAAACAGATCCAGTCTCCAGTCTGAATGAAACAAAAGACAAAAACAAATCACATATATAATCAAACTCAAACCTTAATCTTGCTGGTAAGTTTTGGCAGAAGAGGAACCAGTCTTTTGCCCTCATCGTACAGTCTGAAGTGCAGGTTTCCTAGTGTATCTCCTGCCGTCCAATTAATCCGCTCTGAATTTTGCAGCACCATGACATCATCAGAGCCCTCTTCCTGTCTGTAGACCTCCAAACGAGATATTTGTGTGCTGGGCAAGATGCGCAGTTGACGTTCCACACACGCCACTGTTTTATGGTTCTAGGTGCACATAAATATAATCATGTGGATATCAAGATAAACGGTTTAAGCAGATTAAACAGTTAATATACTTTACTGTAAGCAAACGAATTAACTGAAAACTTATTTTGAACAATATACACTATTCACCAAAAAAATAAACAATATAATTTATTTTACATTGTCGAATTTCTTTTTCAACTGACACAAAAAGGGGCAAGCATCATTATCACATGATGTTTATAATAGAGCTCTGTGATTAATTAAAAATGAGATTCAATTTTAGCTTCCAACAAATGCAAATATGACAGTCGAGATAAAACGAATATTGTGCTCTGTTCCGCTCCTCCTTAAAAGCCCAAACTTAATGTGCAAATCAGTAAAATCATGTAAGGTGAGTTTCATAAAATGGGACATGCTTAATATTAAATGCATAAAAGAGTACTTGCGCTGTTCCTCAAGGGCAAGTGGAACATGGATAAGCAAAGGGAATTTTGAGCTTCGGTTGCGCGATGTAAAAATGCAGAGCTTGGTGAGTATTTACGTAAACCCAGTCGGTTATGTCTTAAGTTGAACATAAACAGCTGAGAGAAAAAACTATGTGTAACAGTATATTGGATCTGTGCTTTCGGTCTTAAAGTGGCAGTGGCCTAATAAGCCTGCTGCCGTATTAGTCCTTAAAAGTTAATTCAACTAAAAGAAAATAAGAAAATCACTCACTGGTATTGAATGAATAACTTTAGTAGCTTTAATAAGAATCAAAGCAAGTTTAATTCTTACAGTGCAGGCTACGCCGTGTTTTAAATATTTAGTAAGCTGAATATTTATAGACTTGCATAAAAAACTTAAAGCACTGTTTGTTTCATTCATATTTTTTTCTATCGTATTTGTACTGTTGTTTGTACTTTGTACTCGTTTTTTATTGTGTTACAGCAGGGGTGCCCAATCCTGCTCCTGGCGATCGACTGTCCTGCACAGTTCATCTCCAACCCTAATCAAACACACCTGAAGCAACCAATTAAGGTCTTTAGGATCACTTGAAAATAATTATAATAATATAATTTTCAAGTGATCCTAAAGACCTTAATTGGTTGCTTCAGGTGTGTTTGATTAGGGTTGGAGATGAACTGTGCAGGACAGTCGATCGCCAGGAGCAGGATTGGGCAACCCCTGTGTTACAGCTAATGTCTTTTAGAAGTATGTGTTTCTGAGTGTTTCTGTTGCAGGAGAAGGTGTGGCCTGCACTTAAGTCAGCAGAGATCTTGATTAGTCTGGTCCTGATTAGTCTAATTTTGGTTCCATTGATAAGGACCACCCCAAACACTCTATGGAGGCCGAATGCGTGCCATTTGTTTTACTCCGTCTTGATTTCCACTGTGATTGTGTAACTTGCTTTTGTTCATTCGATTTATAACTATTAGGTTGTTTTGAATAACTTTGGTCTTCAGTTATATCGTGTAAATATTATTAGTAAATACTCAATTTAGGGGAAGTAAGGAGAGTGATGCCCTTTTCTTTTGCATTTATGTTTATTCTATGTTTTGGGTCAAGGAGTTAGAGAAGTTGCGTTGTATTTTTCTTTTAATGCGATTTTTTTTTTTTTGGGGGAATTTAGAGGGTACTAAACTAGGTATTTTTGTTTATTATTTTGGCATTGTCCACTCCTGAATTTAAACCCTTTGTTTCTGGTTTTGACTATATTTTTGTAAATAAATGTATATTTGTTTGAACAATATCTTTGTGAGTGAGCGCACATTCATTTTTGTTGAGGCTGGCCCTAGTCTATACATCAATGGAAAGCTTATTTATTCAGGTTTCAGATTATGTATAAATCTCAATTTAAAAAAATTGACCCATGTGACTGGTTTTGTGATTCAGGGTCACATACTGGATCCGTAGTACAGCAACTTACAGGAATGTTGAACTTAGCAGTAAGGATTTGTTCAGTGTTTACGGTCTTCAGCATTAGTGGTTTGGTCAGCATGAATCCAGAGCCAGTGTTACTGCAGTCCAACACATCCGCAGGCAGATCAGGGGCTCCCAGCAACTACAAACACACAATGCACCAATCACAAGATGAACTTTAATCCTGTGCAAAATTAACTCTGATTCAATGTAATTCAGTAAAATTTTTGTTTGAAAAGTTTAATTAGGCCGGATTCACATATAGCGCCTAAAAACGCGTAGAAAACGCTGGGCATTCTCCTTTTTCCAAAGCGCTAGGGCGGTTGCGCTCCGGTTGGTTCTTGTCACGTGACCTACTGTGCGCTTATGGTGCGCTTGCGGCATTCTGAAAAGTTGAGATGTTTTTATCTCGATGCGGCGTCGCACCGCGACCGCGTCGCTTCCATTATGAGCGCGCATACCGCGCGCATACATTTGAAATAACGAACTTGAGGCGATATGTGAACAGGCCCTTATACAATCATTAAAGCTGATTGATTTATCATTAAAAGATCACAATCTCGATTCAAACACTCATGCAATCTTGTTCCAAATAGTCAGAAATTAAAATGTCACCAAAATTAATACAAATGCCCAGAAAAATTCCGGATATGATTGAAAAACAGTACTTTTATGAGATCATCTTGTTTTTTTAGAACTTTCTTCTTTCTGACACAGAACTTTCCAAGTGTGTCAGACTGCATCCTGCAGTACTACAAACCTTGCCCCTACTAATTACACCCCCTACAATGAAACAGCCATTCAGGATGTCATCAGATCCCCTCCCTCTGAAATCGCTGATGTCTCACTAGTACTGCTCTTCTTCTACTTCACTTTCCTCACTTTTTAAGCTTCACTATCTCCACCTAGTGATAATGCACTTAGCTCAAATAACAGATCACCAGAGTCATCCTGTTTGTTTTCCTCAGTGTTTTAAAGAATTTTAATAATGACATTTTATGGAAAGAATATGTTTAGGGTTGGGGGGTAGATTTTTTAGCTATAATTACCATGAGTCTGTATTAATTTGATAGTATAATTTATTTTATGTTTGTTCATGAGTTCTACCTGGCAGCGGACCACGAGTTTAGGATGAGTGGTGATATTTTGGTACTCATCGTGAACTTCCACTCTTAAGATTGCTGGAGTCCTATTCTCGACAGAGAGCACACCTTCATCCGGAAACACTACCAGAGTGTGCGGCGGGCCTGGAAGATAAATTTCATCTGGATTTAACATTCTGATTTACAGCTCTTCTTTCTCTTGCTGTTTTTGTGGGGTTTTTTCGGTCATACCGGGTTGCAGAAGAATTTGAAGAGACTGGTTGTTCTCCTTCAGTCCTGGGATGTGCACCTTCAATGTGTACATCTGTTAACAACACACATACACACAAATATCACATGCAAATCCAAGATCTGTGCTTATAGTGTCACTGCAAAAAGTATTACTGTTATTAAAGAGGTTTTCCACTTGTCCATCATCTTTGTGTGATAAAACCCTCTCAGTCTCAGGGTTTTGAGGCTAAAAAACATTTTTAAAGTACTAAAGCGGAGACAGTCTGGTGTCACTGTAAAATCGCTTTCTATCACATTCTTTTATGCAGCCCATATTGATTTTTGAATGTTTTTGAAAGAGAAGGCTGCATTTATTTGATCAAAAATACAATAAAAACAGTAATACTGTGAAATATTACAATTTAAACAAAGTTTTCGATTTTAATATATTTACTCCTGTGATGCCAAGCTGTATTTTCAGCATCATTACTCCAACTCTGCAGTCTCCATTGATCCTTCAGAAATCATACTAATATGCTGAATTTGTACTGTGAAACTTCCACAGAAGAGCTGGTTTCCATACTGTCAAAATTGTTTTTAATGTAGGTCCGACAACATGTACCTCAAGTTAGAAACATTTGTTCTTGTTTAACACACTGCTAGGGAGCAACTGAACTAAGGCAACGTAGTAAAGAAGACCGCACATTTCTCCACAACGATGTTCTCCAAACCCCCTTCATGCATCTGTTTAGCAATAATATGCTCATTATATATGTACATAAAATACATTCTTGACCAGTCTGCAGAGCAACTATAGAGTCTGTCTTCTCTTTTATATGGTTTTCCATAAGCTCTCCCCCAAGGCGCACCAGTACATTTCATTCATGCCACTACTTTAACCGAGTTGTCTGGACTCAGAGAAAGGCTACTCTCTGAGAGAAAAATATCCTGTAAGTTTCAAAACTTAAAACTTTCTAAGTTAGTACAACAGTATTTATTGAAACTAAGCTGCCAGAACGACGTCATGTGTCGACCACCTATGCGTGCACCTACGGACCTAAACTTGAATTTCTCTGTCCAGGTAACACAAAGAAAGAGTAAACATTGTTCATTTACAATATATACATATACTACCAACATTGCAAATGTTAAAATGCAGTTAAAACTCACTTTAACTAAAACACTTGGTACATACAAACAGATAATATTGGTTGAGTCAATGTTTCGGTGCCGAATTGGTCGTGAATCTCTAACAGAGTAAACTTTGCCCAGAATGATAAAATGATATAAAACACTGCTAACCTTGCTTTGACGGCTGATCTTTCCCATGACCCTCACATTTTTTATGACAGAAGTGGTCCCAAATGCGATCCCTTCATAACTCAACTGTAGTGAACTAAAGAGAAGAGACATTTTATCATCATAAAAAAAAAAAAAACAGAAATCTATTTCAAGATAGAAAATTATCTGTAGCCACCTACAAACACACATTTAAGCTGGGTGCACACTGTGCGATTTTGGCCACGATTTGGCTGTCTGAGACAAATTTAGCAAATTCTAAAAGAATCCTCTGATCCTAAAATCGAAAGTCTTTGAACGTTAATTTGACATGTTCATTTGACATGTTCACATAGGGCTGGGCGATAAAACGGTATCGGTATTCATCGACGGTACATCATTGTCGGTAACGACAGGGCTCTAGTGTGCGACCAATTTGTAAGGGTGCGACGACAATATTTCCTAGGTCGCACCAGTGCACCTAACGTTCTCGCATGATCGCATCCGCTGACTCTCCACAAACGAGTCTTTTGTTCTCCTTGCACGCATGGTTGGATCATATCGTGGTCTAAACCAATCAGAGATAGAGATTGGGTGGGTCTTTGCCCCTTATTTGCTGTGGTTCAGATATTCCTGTAGAACTAAAATGCTCCGTGCTGTGTGATTGAAATAAATTGCGATGTGAGCACCAGAGAATCAGTTACGGCAATCAGCAGCATCAGCTAAATAAACGCAAGAAAACAGATGACGAATAAACTTTTAAAAATGTAGGCTACTTGAACTAGGGCTAGGTAAAAAATATTGATTTCTCGATTTTAATCGATTCTCATTTTTACGAACCGTTGGGCTATGCTGTTTTTTAGTTGATGAATGAATGGAACATTGTAGCGAGCATCCAATAAATCGCAATAATCTTTGTGCTTTGTTACTATTGATATGAAACAAAGTCTCAGATTTCAAATTAGGTCCATTTTCTTACGAAATTCAAAAACATAAATAGTGTTTTGACGCTGTGGCGTGACATCGCTCTGGCTCAGCTCAGCTCAAGAGAAGCAGCAGCGCGGAGCAAACATGATCTTCTCTTCCGCCTTAATACCAGTTACAGCGCGAAATAAACATGAACGAGCATCTGAAAGTGTGTTAAAAGATAGTCCAACTTATTGAAATCCGTATCTTTCACATGGAATCGCTCAATCAGTGTTTCAACCGTGGAAAGACGTCAGTAAAACGCTTGTAAACAATGTAATGTGACGTCACATTTACCTCAGAAAAAACATATCCAGTGACCATAAACTCGTTAGCTAGCTAGAAAAATTAACTCTAGGGAGGAGCATTTTGCCAAATATATGCACCATATTACATATTCATTATAATTGTTAATGTTTTTCAATATTTAATGCATGTTGTTTGAAAGAATCTAGCAAGTTTTTATGCAGCCACCATTTAAATGTTTATATTTCATATAACTTTATTATTATAAAAATAAATAAAAGTGTAATTTAAGTGTTTGTGTACAAATCAGGTCATTTTTACCTTCAATATTATAGTAGGCTAATGAAGCATAGTGGGCTAAAACTGACTCCCAGTTTACAGCATTAGTTGAGATTTGTTTTCCTTGAGAAAATTTGCCATGTATTGTACCCGATATCCAAAATAATCAATATTGAATCGAATTGTGAAATTTGTGTCAATACCCTGCCCTAACTTGAACAATGTAAAAACAGCACTTTATTTATATATATTTTTTTTAAAGATTTATATTTTTATATATTGTATAACTGTGCTTCAAAAAAAAAAAAACTACACCTTATTCTTGTTTAAAAGCATTTACATAATATATATGAATGTATATGGAGCGTGATAAAAAGGTGACCTTGAAATTGTGGCGTTAAAGGCGACGCGAGACGAGGAAAAATTTGAGTGCACCTAAATTTTGTGCTGGTGCACTAAAATAAAAAAGTTAGGCGCACCAGTGCAACCAAGGCAAAAAGTTAGTCTGGAGCCCTGAACGATATAAAAAATCTTCGATATAACGCTCGATATTTCAATTAAAATGCGCGTGCATCGCCCGTAGATCACATATCGCGTCTAAAAATGCATCTGTCATTGTTATGCAAACATGAACTGCGCTCTCCACATCGTGTTGACTGAAGGTGCGTTCCATTTGACCGTGATTCGTAAGTGGACTGCGAAGTTAAAGATGGAGCGACCACCACAACGTTGCCCAACATCAAATGGCAAACGTAATGAAAGCGGAACGAAAACTGCGCTACTCACTATTTTGTGCTTCACGGACCGTTTATCAGTTTTGACCAATGTCAGTGTAGCCGATCTTAATCAAGCGACACAGTGCTACACAGTGCTAAGAGATCCAGTAAAAAAAGCATTTGAATTCGCCACAGAAGTAATAACATCGCTGCGAGATCTAGTGAGAAGCATTCAAATTTCTCCGTTATTAACAGATCAAGCAGCGCTGATGTGGAAACCTGGAGAAACATTGTGCCATGAATTAACTACTTATAGGCTTTAAGTCCACAGATCAGCAACATCCACCATGGATTTAATGTAGTAACACTAACTGTAACCATGGAAGTTTGGCAGGAATACTCAAATGCTTTTAAGTACATCACACATCTTTTTACAGCACTTCAAAACTCAAATATTATCATATTTAAATGTTATTTTTAATGTGATGACCAAAATATTATTTGTTCATCCTTCAAAGATTACCCCCATTTATAAAACTAAAAGTTTCAAGATGTAGGAAAAAGATGTGAATTTTTTGTGAACCGTTACACCCCTACTTATTACAGGTGTTGATCTACCTCAAAGTTTACCTTGATTGTTCTACGTTTACACTTTTACATTGCACACATTTTGTAACATTTTATTTAGGTTCAAGAGTTTCTTTAACACTTACTTTTTTATCTTAATATAAGACATAAAGAAGATATTTTTGTTTTATTGGTTGTGTTTTTGACTGCTTAAACTAATATAATTTGTTTGCCTTAAAAAAAAAAGGTTATAAAAAATGTCAATAATTATTGATACCGAACGATATGAAACATTATATCGTGATATTTTTTTTAGCTATATCGCACAGCCCTATGTTCACAGACAGCCGATTAATGACCGTTGTGATCATATTTTATCTTCGTCGAATTTCTGCCAGTGTCAGAAAATTTGACTCAGTCCTGCAGTGTGGCTTCTCCTAAGACGACCGTCAAATCTTCGTTTTTCAGATGAACATTAGAGATTTCTTTGTAGCCACCATTTCTATCCCGCGTGTAATTCAGCTCACTGTGAACGTACGTGTCATTGATTGATGATGTAAAACTCCCGACAAGTTTTCTTGGTGCGTCCGTTATTATCGCGTCTTGACTGTCGTACAGTCTAACATTTATGACAACTGAGATCTTACAGTGTGACATGGCTTACAGCGATGATCATTTCCGTACAGTCTGACAAGCAACAATTGTAAAGGACGATAATAAACCGCACAGTGTGCCCCCGGCTTTACACGCATGTATACAGTATGTATATTTATAAAAAGAATAGTCCCGTTTTTATTCAAGTATGAGTGACCCCTGCTGGCGTCGTGTTTGCATCAAACATCATCATCACCGTTACACACCTATTATTTTGTGAATTAAAGTTCCATTGATCATTTGTCGGTTCCCGCCTCGTCTTTCCCTGAACTATGAACATTGTTACAAGGACATTTGTACTTTAGCATGTGTGCATCTACTTTGACCTACCTACATTCCAGCTGGGGTTCAATGTTACAGGGTGGCTGAGTGGGATATTCAAACTCATCCTTAAAGTCTAGAGGAATATTGAAGGGAACTCCCACATGGACAGGAGAAGAAACGATGCTTAGCTTAAAAGATACTGCTTCACCTTCTGTTGGAGAAACAGAGACAAGAGACAAAGATTTAACATGGAATCTCACCAGAATTATTATTATTTTTACTTCATTCCAGTGTTATTTTAATTATAATTTGGATACTATTGTAATTATCATTCAAAATATAAAAAAAAAAAAGTCTACCGGTATATAGTTTTTATAAAATATTCCTTCAGTTTGAGTTTATTTCAGTACATTAACTTCAAATGAAAATGAGAAATGTTTCCTTGAAAACTAACTGAAAAAAAAAATAAGTTAAGTCTTTTTTACATTTTATTTTTTTTCAGTTCATGTTTATTTTATTACTAGAAACCAAAATGTTTTTTACGATTGTACATTGTAGTTAACTACAATAATCATGCTTCACTTATATAACAGAATATTTTATAATTTAGCTATTCAAATGATGATAAAAAATGAAAATTCATTAATCGTTAAATCACATCAACAACTTTTTGTTTTCATTAAATATTTTTAGAACAGCTATTTTCCATAAAACGACAGTTTATAATGATCATGATAAAAAAAAATCTGAAAAATGTAATTTATATAAATTTCTCCTAACAACAAAAAATAATCCTCCTAATAACCCGGGACCAATCTTAAAACTAAGTGTAAACAGGGCCAATGAGTGTTTTACCTTTAATTGAGAAATTGAGGGTGTAATTGGGTAGTTTTTTTCCAGCCCATTCATCGGATTGGTTGTCATTAAGAATAGTCTGCAGATGCAGTGTGTACATCCCAAGCTTACTGATATTCTCTGGAAGAGAAAACACTCCCTTAATACATTAACTAATATTAACTGACAATGAGGAATACATTTGGTGCCATATTTATTCATCTTTTTTAGTAAAAATACAATAGCATGCACATGGTCATAAATTTAGAGGAGTGGAAAAAGTCACGTGACTGAACATATGATGATTCATTTATTTTTACCCATGGTCTTGAACCAGTATTCCCATTTGGATGAATGCACACCAGTGTAAGTGTTAGTCTCGACATCTCCTTTAGGAGCTAAAGGAAGAAAAGGATGCCCATTAAAAAACTGTATTTCAGTAGCATATTCTACATGAACATTACAAAAGAATAACAACAATTTACATTTCATTGGATTTACAGTTATATACAATATAATGATGCAGTCTTAAAAAAAAAACAAAAAAAACATGTGCTTTTATGTGATCAATTAGGCGGCATTCTGCAGGTGCGCTATGAGACTATGACAGGAGTGTCCAAACCTGCTCCTGGAGGGCCACTGTCCTGCAGAGTTTAGCTCCAACACCAATTAAACACACCTGAACCAGATGATCAAGATCTTACTAGGAATACTTAGGCCTCGTTAACACTGCAGGGGCTTAATGCTCAATTCCGATTTTTTTTTAAAAATTCGACTTTTTTTGCAAGGCCGTTCATATTTTCAATTAAATGCGACCTTTTGTGATCTCCTGTGTGAACGTGACATGACCCAGAAATGACCCGCATGCGCAGAAGAGTACTCAACTGTCAACGACGTCACTTGTTGTTTGCGGAAGTAGCTAAACATGGATGTCAACAGTGGAGCTCGTTTAGTGACGGGTCGGATACATGCGATCTGGCCGTTCAGATTGAAGTCTCATTTCAAAAGATTGCATACATATCGGATTTGGACCACATACCCAAGTGGCCAGGGTCGCATTTGAAAAGATCGGATCTGTGTCGTTCAGACTGTCATGAAAAGATCAGATAACAGGTCGCATAGGGGGAAAAAAATCGGAATTGGGTCGTTTCAGCCTGCAGTGTGAACGTAGCCTTAGAAACTTCCAGGCAGGTGTGTTGAGGCAAGTTGGACCGAGATTCTGCAGGACAGTGTCAAAACATAATTTATGAGATTAATATAATGTTTTTGTTCCACTCACTATATAACGCCAGTCGTGCATATATATATAACTATATATTGTCACAATCATGTGTTTATTGTCTTTATGTTTATTCATTCCAAATGTTTCTATGTGTTTTTCATTCAGCAGCAGCAAAAGCTGGAAGGGATTTGTAAGGGATTTCCTGGGATATCATAAGTTTTATGACTTCTTTGATACAAGAGTTTTATTCTCAGTGGATGGATAAGAGGCTCATATTTAATATTAAATGCATTGACTCCGTTTTTAATTTTGAATACCTTGTAGGTATGTAACGATTCACTCGCAACCGGTTGAAAATCGATAAAAATGTGTGACGATTCAAGTCGGTTGAAATGTTAAACGAATCGCGATACACGTTTTAAACAGCAGGGGCGTTTACTGTAGCCTATTGTGAAGTTGTGAACCTCGCTTTACAGGCACAACAGCAGCGAGCACACGCTGGCGCGAAGCTAGCGAGTGTTTTCACTTCATTCATGGAACTTGAGCTTGTGTGAGCCAAGCTCAACTTCCATAGGAATGAACTGAAAACGCTTGGTTTGCTCCGTTCGCACCGCGCCAGTGTGTGCCATAGACTGGTGTGTGCGTGCCGTCAAACACATGGCGACGGCAAGCGTAAATGTTGACGTTGACTCATTCAAATCGGAGGTGTGGCGGCATTTTGACTTTCCGTAGACTAATAATAATCACCACCGTGAGAACCACAAGTCACCTCCGTTTTCATGTAAAAGGCATTAATACGACAAGTGCGAGAGCCACGGAGATCACAAGGTGCATCAGTGTTTCCGTGGCAACCAGGTGTTGTATTTATTTTACTATCTCTTTCTCTAAATGTGTACATGGATATATATTTTTTTATATATATAATTTATTGATGGTTATGGCATATTTTTCTAAATTTTTGGGGGGTTTTTTTACTCTTGCTAGTTGCTAGTGTAATGATACAAATTATAACAAAATTAAAACCCCTCTAAATGTGGTACAAATGTGACAGTCTTTTACTTAGTGTGCGAAGGTACCAGTGCCCACCCTCTTGACCAGACAGACAGAAAGACTGAGTTGAAACAACCTTGAAGGGATTTTTTTTTTATTTCAATGTAGTTTTTTTATTTGACAAATATATTTTAAGATTAATAAGAAATGTGCAGCATTTTGTCTGAGAAATAATAAAAGGGACACTTTTTCATTTATAATTTCTTAAATTAATCACTTGTTAAAAAAACGTGAGAAAATCGTATCGTGAAACCAGTATCGTGAATAGTATCGCATCGTGAGTTGAGTGAATCGTTACATCCCTAATACCTTGTGACAAAAATTAAGAAATTACTGTCACTATAAGATATCACGTGACCCAGAGGGAAATGGCTGCTTGAATTCTCCGCTCAAACTTCCAATAATTTACATTCTCTTTCCCCCGAATTCTCACTTCGTGCTGTTGAACAGACTTATAATTATGTCAGATACACCTTCTGACAAAGATTTTCCTATTTTTGGCTCGACTCGTTCGCAAAAGGCTAAAGAGAAGGACAAGAAGACTACTCACTCATCGTGCGCCATTGGCTGATGCTAACGCTAACTCAGCCGATTCGCCCACGGATATGTCGCTGATTTTATCAGAAATAAAGGTCAATGGATTGTGCATCAATGGTATCACTATCCATCTAGATAGGATTGCTAACTTGGTATCTTGTCTTCAGAATTTGTTCACTGCCCTCACTGAAAATTATGGGCACCGAAACTCGCCTAGAAGAAGCTGAATGGAGGATTGAGGATTAAGTATTTGGAGCATTGTGTATATGCTCCAAATACAGACTGTCCTAATTTTGTCACATGTGGTCCTAAAGTACAAACAACTTTGTAAGAGTATGGGATTTTTAGGGGGTGATTTCAATTGAGTACTGAATGATGATAACATTATTATCTTGTTCACGGTAGAGAAAGCTTCTAACTGTGAAGACTTGAATGTAAACACAGCTTTTGTGACTTTATCAGCTTTTCCATATATACTGGCCTTGATAATCATCACAAATACGTATCGTTTGCTCCATTTCTGTAAATCCATTTTTATGAATGAATGAATCTCAACCCGTTGCTCTGGTCTTCATCAACATGCGCTTGCTCCACCTGCTGGTCAGCCGACTAACAGCAGGTGGAGATCATGTATCGGCACTCTATTACTTTTCCTGCAGTTTCCAAACAATTATAAAAAATAATAAATGTGACTCACAGTGCCAGATGACTTTCAGTTCAACTCTCAGTTTCTTAGAATTGCCGCCCACAGGCAGTCGAGACATCGATTCTCCATTTTTGTTCAATATCTCCACTTTAATCGGACCTGGACAAGAACAGATGTATACTAAAAACTTAGTGCTGTTGGTAAAAGATAAGGGCATGATAAGGGCAAAAGGTATACTTGAGTTATGAAGTAAAGGCTATTACTTGTGGCTAATCTATATAATGTAAGTTTAGCACTGCAAAGTGTTTGTATGTGTGCGAGTTTGTTTACCCATGGGTGTCCCAGCTGGACGAGCATCTTTCTCAGCCCAAGCGTTTCCCTCAGGCCATGTAACCCTCAACTGGTCTGGAAGTCTGATGATAAGAAAAAGTTATTAAGTCACAAACAAAGAGCCAGATTTACTAAACAGGGCAATCTATGAAGAGCAGCGCAAATTAACGTAGGGTCGCAAACAAGCAGAGCCGATGAAACTGTGGGTGATCTACAAACACCACAGGCGCAGCAAATGAAAAATAATGTGGCTTGGTGAACAAAATGTCCAAATAACATCTTCCTCTAGCATTCCAAATAAATGAACACAAGAGGAGAAATTCTGTCCTTTCTATCACACGCTCTCTGCGATTCCTCCGACAGCAACTATCGCAGCATGACAAGCGCAAAATCGGTTAAGACATGCTTTTTTTGGGGCGTTAAACAATGGCGCAAATACCAGTAAATTGACTAGCGCAAACCTTAGTAAATGATGTTGTGTGATTTATTTAAATACTCTCTCATGAATTTTGCATCTGAAAGGGAAACTCCTACCAATGCATATGCAAAAAGGTCAGCCGCAAAAATAACGGTCTCCATGCTTTTTAAGCGTTAAGCGTTTCCTTTTACCTTACCATATGTGGTGAAAAGAAATTGTAAATGGTTTAACATTGCATTCTATGTAATTTTTCTGTAAAAACCTGTCCAATTAATTGTTTTTGGAAGTAAAAACTATGAATTACCAAATATTTTATTTTATAGTTTTTTTATTCTTTACTTTTCTGTTCTTTACTTTTAAGGTGAAATACAGAATAAATGGCAGGTCTTACTTTGTGAGCTCATTATCAATGTGTTCCTTAATGGCTGCGTCTGTGGCCAGTCTGTCGATCTTAAAGATGGGAATGATTCTTTGCTCATCATACAACTCCTTCGGTTCCTACAGAGACACATCACAGAGACTTATACAAAAGCAAAAAAGCCACAAAAGATCCAAAATGTTCTGAGCTTGTTTACAAGTACAAAACACATAGTACAAACATTCACGTGGACGGATGATTTCGAACAGCAGTGAAGGACCTCCTACTCACCTGTCAATTAACCACTGCGCTAAAACAAGGGTTTAAACTTTGCTGGCTATGTGCAGCTTTGAATAATTGTCCAACTGGAGAAACGCATGCATAGAGAATACACCAAATGAGAGCAACTCTGTCCTACAGTGTTTAGTCACGAGTCTATAACTCTTTTGTCATACATTCATCCATCTAGTTATTTTGATTCGGAAACAAAAAACAAAATTGAGAAGAACTGCAATAATATTGTCTAGGCCATTTTAGGATGTCTCTTAACTACAAAAATTATTATTAAAATGCTGATCGCAGGATCTAAGAATGAAGGTTACAAAAGCACTGTCAACCATTTAAAAGACAATCTCCAAATTGCTTGACGTTCCTGTGCCCGATTGAAGCAATTGAAGTTCTGTATGAGACATCCATTGGACAGGCGAAACAAAACGATGGCCTATGAAATCTGTTTTACTCAATTCACTCCTGAGGATTAATAAATGGTACTTTGTTAAAGTCCCTGTAAAGGCAATAAAAAACAACAACTTCTAAACCCATTATAAATGTTAGAAATGTATTGCTAAAACATATTACAAAGACTGTGAACTGTGAAGTACTGAATTGTGGAGGTAGACCGTTAAACAGTTTTTCACCATTGCTATTATCCGGATTTTTTGGGCGGGGCTAAAACGGGGCTCGATTACGCACTGGAGCCCCTGAGCTCGTGGACACGCCCCACTTGATGACGCACTGAGGCGGGCCCCTCCCCTAACAATAGAGCACATTCGCATCAGTTCGCCGTTCAATCGCGAGTTACTGTCAGTACTATTAATTACTACAGCCTACAGTTTGCTAGCTAGCTATGCCTTCGACGCGGAAATGCATAGGCTACTACCTGGATGCGATCATGTACAAAACAGATCGGTGTCTTTATTTAAATTTTCTAAAAACGATCACATCAAGAAGAGGTGGATTAATTTTGTGAAGAGCCAACCTTGATGGAGAGCTGAGGGATCACCGCCAACACCCGCCTCTGTAGTGATCATTTTACACGGGATTGTTTTATAAACTTTCGTCGGAGACAACTGGGATTCACTGATAATCCGCTGTTACTGGTGAATAGGGCCGAACCGACTATCTCCCGCTGCGGCCTCCATCTCCCCGTCCCGAAAGCAGTATCAGCTAATATCACCATCGGCAGCTTTCCCGCGAGTGGGCGTGGTTTCAGCGCAGCCAGCGGACACGCCCCCAGCGTTTGAGAGCAGAGAATAATGCTCATTTTTTCAAGATTTTGATAGCTTATTTGATTTACTTGCCGGCTTTTTTTATCATTCAAATTTGGCTGGGTGGCTAATAACACATTTTTCTGTGGTGTGACAAACTCAGAACATATACTTAATTTTGACTTTACAGGGACTTTAATGTTGGGGTTACAATTCTCCTTAACAAATGAGATATTTTGACTAACATCTGCTTTTGTGGTCCAGGGAAGAAAAAAAAATACAGGTTTGGATGGGCATGAGGGTGAATGGATGGAATGGACAAAATCTTTCTAAAAGTGAATTCATTAATTAATATCCTTCCTCACCAGAGCAATTTGGGCATGTCCTCCAGTGGCGTACACATCACCTTCAACGTGTCCATGAAGCAAGAACTGAACAATAGAGCCAAAGATGATGGGCTGAGTTTTCACTGATTTCACCTGAAAATGTGAAAGAAACACATTTAAAAACACTAGAAATACAACCTCTGATTCATAAAAAAAAAAAAAAATGGCCTAACTAATACACATATTTTTATGTTATTAATTGTTTACTGACACTACTAAAGATGCGATAACACTTTACAATAAGGTCTCATTTGTTAACATTAGTTAATGTATTAACTAATATGTACAATGAGCAATACATTTGTTATAGTATTTATTAATCTTTGTTAATGTTAGTTAATGAAAATACAGTACTTCATTGTTTGTTCATTTTAGTTCACAGTGCATTTACTAATGTTAACAAATACAACTTTTGATATTAATAATGTATCAGTAAAAGTTTAAATTAACAATAACTAAGATGAATAAATGCCGTAGAGTGTTGTTCATTGATAGTTCATGTTAACTAAAGTAGTTAACTTATGTTAACTAATGAAACCTTATTGTAAAGTGTTACCAAATATACTAACAACACACTTATACAAACAGTGTGATGTCTTACAAGCCCCGACTCTTAAAGGGTGTTCGTTCAGCTTTTTTACTTCATAGCGAATAAACAAAACAGAAATGACACAAAACGCTTTTTTAAGTAGCTGAACAATCTGGCTTTGTGAAACACCTCAAAAAAATTATAGTCCCTCTGTAGTCAATAATAAAAACTCATCTTTGATTGGGGATTAACATGATTGGTTAAAAGGTATTTTGTTACGTCAGAAACACCAGCAATTTCAAACCGTGTTTTTTGAGACCGTTTTTGATTCACTACAGTTTTAAAGAGAAAATACTTAGCAATGGTGTTGACTTATGAATTTGCACATGGTTTGTCTTAAATCATATTAAAAACACCACATAGACATATAAACAACATTTAAAAAAGTGATTTTCACCACAGGGTGACTTTAAATTAAATTAACACACAACATGGAATCACCGAAATAATATATATATACACACATAGACATTTATTCACGCATCGATTATTGGGATTTAAGAATCAAAATGAGAATCTATTTCCAGAAATCAATATTCACACCCCAGCCCTAAAAGTAACGTGACATCATTTGACTTTTTAGGGAGTAATGTAATATTGTGACATATTACTTTTTAAAAGTGTCACTCCCCTACACTGGTGTTGTATATGACTGTAAAAATGTGAAAACTACTAGATCTCACTAATTGTCCTTTTTTGTAAGTCTTGCCGTCCCACTTAATGGCTTTGAATTGGGCCCAGGGTGACTGAAGCCGTTTCGGGACATCCTCACGTGTCATCACACCCTGAAATCCTTGAAACATCACCTGCAAACACACACACACACACACAAAGACAATCAATTGTTGCCATCTAAATGTCAGGACAAAACAATACAGTGACACAAACCTTGTATTTGGGCTAAAATTTGATATTTTTATACTGAATATTATTATAATTACTAAAGTTAAATTAAATACATTAAGGGAGTGAGTATAATTCCTTTTTGTTACAACTATGAAAGCTTAAAAAAAATCTGTATTTACTAAGAACATAGGCTTATGTTCAATATGATAATAACAATAGTAAAAAACAATATTACATGACTTCTAAAGCCATATTTTTAAATGTCTTGTATTTAAATCTTTTATCTGTCACAATAAATATAATGCCTTTGATTTGGGTGATTTTCTCACTAAATATTTAAAATTTATAATGCTAAAGCACATTAATATGGTCCAATGGAACCATACATAAAGCACTGATCGAGTAGTTAAATCTGCTTTTTCTTTGCATACTTTTCATACTTGGCCTCACACTATCAGACACATACCTGCTTATCAAAGCGCTCATGACATTCTTTTAACCAGTTAGTAAACTCCCTCTCAATCTTCACTCGCTGCTCCTGGATAAAACAGATCAGAATGTGTGTACTGGGCTTTGAATCATGTGCATGCAAGCAGTGTTAAACCATGTGTCTTTCAGAGTTCAGGAGTGTGTTTCTGTACCTGGCCGTTGTTCACTCTGGTAAAAATGGTCTCTTTGTCACGGAGTTGAAGCTCCAGGTCCATAAAGGTAAGTTTGTTAGTGCTGACTTGGAATCGGTCATTGGCGAAGAGAACTCCTGAAATCCGGTTGTAACACTCAAAAGGCACCGCACCTGCTTTCTTAGGCCTTTTACACCACTCAAACCTAACACACATACAAATTATCCATGTTAGGTGAAATTGAACATAAAAAATAATAATTGTTCAAAATAGTCATAAGGCATAAGTCAATAGTTATTACACCCAACGTGTTCTTGTTTGCCATCAGCACAATTTTTTTTTTTATTGGTCTATATGTACAAAGAATTTGCATTTCAAGTTAAATGCTCTGTTGTTACATTCCACACCATCTAACTGTTTTTGAACATAAGAACATGTCCTGTGTGAATGTACCGTAAAGCAGCATTTCCCAATCACTCCAAAAGCCCCATCAATAACTGCCCCTTCCATCCATAAATCTCTTATGCTCACCAAGGCTGCATTTATTTGATCAAAACCATTGTAAAAACAGTAATATTGTGAAATATTATTACAGTTTAAAATAACTTCTATTTGAATGAATATATTACAAAAATGTAATTTAATATTTGTCATGGCAAATCTTTTTTTATTACATGATCCTTAATTTTATATATATATTTTCCATGCACATTTGACCAATCCCAAACCAAAGTAAAAAATGCCTTATATTCAGATGTGCACAATTATTCGTTTTTTTCTACAAGTAAAATGGGCCAAAAAGAGAGAGATTAAACTGACACAAAAATTATGAAACTCCAATAAGAAGTATTTAACACTTGACCATTGAATTTAAGAATAAAGAATAAAAAAAAACGTACTCTGAGACAGAAGTGTAGGGAATGAGCCGCCCATTCCAAAAGCACTCAAAGATTGGTCGTTTGCCACGACCTTCGGGATTCAAAACTACACAATCTTCATCTTCATCCTCTGAAGGACCTAAAATACAACCACACAGACAGATATAGAAAAAAATATCTTGGTATGCACACCAAGGCATGCACATATCTTAGCAGTCAAACTGGAATCAGCTATTATTATAGCATCTCTTTCATCACTGCCATTAGTGTGGAATAGACAGTTTATTATTTATTACTGCATTATTATTGCCATTTTTCTATGCTACGCATTACAGAATAAGTCTATATATGCGCACCAGTAAACTGTTTATTGAAGAGGTGTGCTAATAGTTTTTGAAACAACAGGAGTTACAATTTACACCTGGCAGATGGATGAAACAGATGAAAAAACAAAGACAAAATGTTTATGCCTGTGTTACTCCAAGATTACAATGACCGCAGATTAATGGCTGTTCCTCTGATAATCTAGACATTGAAAGAGGCCAATATTCAGCTAATATCTAAATATTTAAAGAGGCTATATGATTTTGTTTTTGGGGTCTATTAGAATAGATTTTGAAGGGGTGGATTCTGGAATATACAGTCCCCTCCAAAAGTATTGGAATGGTGAGGCAAATTCGTTTGTTTTTGTTGTTCACTGAAGACATTTGGGTTTAAAGGGGTCAATATGAATTAATGTGAATGCTTAGGGTCTAAATGAAAACTTTGTAATATACTTTTATTAAAAATTCTCATTAGTATTTTAAGAAAACACTCATTTTACCTGGTCAAAAACAGCTCCGTTTTCAGCATGCCGTTTCAGTGCATATGCCTTTAAATGATAATGAGCTTCGCTCACCGCGCCTCTCTGTTCTGTGGCCGTTTTGATACAAGTGGAGTGTTGCCTTGACAACAGTTGAGGGTATATTTTTGAGAAAGAATGGCAGCGGAAATTTCTGAGGACATGTCTGTGCAACCATATCAGTTTGAACCGGAGTCGGCAGGGCCGGCTCTAGCCCTTTGGTTGCCCTAGGCGAGATTGATTTTTACCGCCCCCAGAGTATTTATTAAACTAAACAAAAATGCTCTTATAATCTCTCCAAAACTTCAACAAGTTGAAGGATCATCTGTAATAAATTGTTCATACAAATGCTATAAATAACCTTCAAGGATATTTCTATCATCCTACATAGTTGCATTGTACAAATACATTTTATCTGACCATGTAACTTGTAGTAGATAAATTACAATCACTACCACCACTACTATTATTACTAATATATTAGGCTGCTACAAGGCTAAGGGGGTTTCGGTCCCCCGTAAGAAAATGTCTACATTACACTACTACATAATAGGCTATATTGTAAAACAAATGCAATAAAACAAATAAAGGAAACTTTCATAATTAGTTTTGTACAAATTTCTGTAGGGCCTACTTGTAAGTAAGCTATATACTTGGAAGCAACTCAGCGCCGCCAAATAAGCAAAACAAAACGAATGGGCTGCCGATGTACGGGTTTTATGGGCCGTTAAGACAAAAAATAAATAAAGGCTATGAGATGTATCGGCCCAAAAAGCACGTCGGTTACCGGGAATCTCCCGGTAATCCCGATGGCCTGTTGGCTTAAATGCCTGTGCACAACACTAAGTATATTTATTTCGTTTGACACCTTAATGTGAGATGAGAAGACTTACCTTTATACTGGGCTTTCTTTTTATTTTGTTGCTTTCTCTGTTTTCGTCCCTGTGCACCAGAGGGTTTATACCGCTTCATTTTCGATCAACGCGAATAAGTAAGTAATTAAACGTGTGGCTGAGGGGCGCCTTAGGATGATCATGTTTAATAAACATATTTTTGTTTCGCTTCTCATTCTAACACTGTCATTTCTCGATTAATGGGAAGTAGCAGAGAATGTGAAGTAGGTCAAGGGCGACACTAGAGCGCGCCCGCGCCTCCAGCACATTTGTCGCCCTAGGCAACCGCCTAGTTCACCTATAGCAATCGCCGGCCCTGGGAGTCGGACCCGGAACAAGATGACGGCCGCAAAGAAGTTCGACAATTAAGGCTCGAACAGGACGTTTCTGAGTGGTTGGTTAACGTAATGTCACTTAGATCTATTTTTGTATGCACTGGCAGGGTAGAGTAGTGAGATACAAAAGCTATGTTTACTGATGTATATGTTAGTTCATTGACAGATTGACGTTAAAACCAATGGTCATGAAAAATTTTTTTTAGCGATTTGCAAAGATTAATATAAAGGTTAATACAACTTTACACTTACAACATAAAAAGTTGCTACCGATTCTTTTTTCAGGAGCAGCTTCTTAGCAAAACCAGCTCATACTGACCCTCGTTTATAAAGCAGTCTACTGAGAAATGATTCACGCAAACATGAACGCATTGACGTTGATTGTGGGGAATATTCCCTTCGAAAACATAACTCAGCCACTGTGTCTTCAGCGGTTCGGATTTAGGAACATTAAAATGACTGTGTTCGTTATTACACCCAAGAACAGAACACCACAATCGCTTAGACGCCATTCTGCTCCAGTGTATCAACAATGATGGACTATGATGACAGCTCGCTCAGGGCGGGGATGTGTTGAAACGCTGCTGTCAATCAACAATCGAGGGAGGGGCGTCTGTTTTATTGACGTCACAAAATCGAACGGCTCGATTTGAGGCAGGGGAAATCATATAAGAAGATTAAAACAAAAACACTGGACGGATTTTTATCATTATATGATGGTTGTTTACAGGCACTGCCAACACACATTTCAGTACAATCAACTTGTAAAAGTGCATGTACCATTATGTGACCCCTTTAAGATCAAAAGATGAGTATGAGACAAGAGTTCAGAATTTCCGTTTTTATTTCCTGGTATTCACATCTACATGTGTTAAACAACTCACGACATACCACCCTTTGTTTGAACCCACCCATTTTTCAAGTGAGCGAAAGTATTGGAACATGTGACTGGCAGATGTTTCTTGTTGCCCAGGTGTTGCCTTTTAGGTTGATATGTCCAAACATTAAATAGCTCTGCATGACTAGTCTAAGTTTTCATCCTTGGTTCAAACCTATAAAGACTGCATTTCCTGGATAAACCAACATGAAGACCAGAGAGCTGTCTATGGGAGAAAAGCAAGCCATTGTCACGCTGAGAAAAGAAGGAAAGTCGACCAGAGCCATTGGACAAACATTGGGCATAGCATAGCAAATGAAGAATGCAACAGTTTGGTGATGTCGATGGGTCGCAGGCTTGAGGCAGTTTTGCAAGCAAGGGTTATGCCACCAAATATTAAATGTTATTTACTTTAAGATTATTTGTTCCAATACTTTCGCTCACTTGAAAAATTGGTGGGTTCAAACAAAGGGTGGTATGTCGTGAGTTGTTTAACACATCTAGATGTGAATACCAGGAAATAAAAGCTGAAATTCTGAACTCTTGCCTCATACTCATCTTTTGATCTTAAACCCAAATGTCTTCAGTGAACAACAAAAACAAAGGAATTTGCCTTACCGTTCCAATACTTTTGGAGGGGACTGTATATCCTTAGACTGATTTGTTATGAGTGATTTGTAATCAAGTTATTAATCAATATTTATCCTGCTACATATTAAATGATTTGAATAACTTTTACAAGCTTATGAGATTTACGTAGTTGTAGAATTACATTTCATTTATTCACTGAAACAGCGTGCTCGCTCTTTGTTTGTGAGAGAAGCACCCAACACAAGTTAAAACATACATTTACTCTTCTAGCTGACCCTGACAGCTTAGGTCACTGGGGTCACTCAGCCCTGTCTCCTACGTGACCAATTCTTAGTTGAACCTGTCTGAACCTTTAACTGAGAGAAAGTATATCTTGTCAGTATGTTTTGGTAAAGTTTCCTGATCAGGGCTAAAGCTCGACCAACTCCAACCTTGAAGAAGCTGTGTGTGTGTGTGTGTGTGTGTGTGTGTGTACCCTTTTGTTACATGACCTGATGTATGTGAGGTGAGCAACTGGCAGCTGAAATGACCATGTGACAGACAGACTGGAGCCTAGAAACTAAAATTCTTGACCTCAGTGGGCTACTTTGTGCCTAAACCAGTAACTTGGTTGTCATCCGGAAAATCAATGGAGATATGCTTCTGACTATCAGCCCATATGTGGATATTTTCTAAGTTGATCTATTTCTTAACCAATCACAATCATTCAACCTGAAGCGATGACATAGTTTAGTGATCTGTGTTAAGAGTATAATTGCTGCTGTATTGAGTGTGTACGCAGAGCGGCTTACGAACTCATTGCTGACCTTTGCTGATGAATCTACAAATTATTCTTTAGTAAAAAAAAAAATGCTTTATTGCATCTCTGACTCCTGGTTTTCATTCGTCATATATCTGGTCCTCAGGTCTTAGCTGTAAATTCTCCTACAGTTTCCATGCTTGAATGTTCAAAAAACACATTATTTTTCACAATCTTTACTTTGTAGCGATATACTTCATTTTCCACTCAATCTCGCACACAGGTGTGTCCACACAGCTTTCAAAGTATGGATGAGTTTGACACATGTGGAGTACATTTTTCTTTTCTATACTCTACAAGAGACTACAGAGGGTAGCACCGAGTCATGTCATTTACAGGACATTCGCTCAAAAGGATAGAAGAAGAAAAGTAGCGGATCTGCCATTGCATGCAACCAATGCGTATGATATTCTGCTTTGTTTACTGTTCTTGGAACAGCATATTTGTGGACCATCCTGATGATGAAATTTACATCACATGGAAAGTGCATGGAAAGCAGACAGCCGTAGTATGCTTTGGGCTTTTAGTTTTTGTCTCTATGAAGCCCCTCCTTCTGAAAAGCACAGTGAACTGATTGGTCGGCTGGAACAGTGTGTTGTGATTGGTTACCTTCTTCGAGGGGGTTTGGGCCCCTTACAGTAACGCCCCTTATAGTAACCGTGAGTTTCAACAAACTACTAACGCAATTGAACCAGGCCCTTAATTATCACTTTCAATCCCCAGAAAGGTACTTAAGACATTGTTAAAATAGTCCATGTGACTCCAGTGGTTCAACCTTAATTTTATAAAGCGACGAGAATACTTTTTGCGCGCAAAAACAAAACAAAAATAATTACTTTATTCTGCAATTTCTTCTCTTCCACGTCATTCGCCTACACTGTTAACTTAAGTGTAGCACTTCCGGGTTCTATGACAAAACGGCGCCACACTATTGGCCAGCCCCTGTGTCAACATCACACGCATGCGTCGTTGTACTCACGTTAACAGCGTCGGCCAATAGTGAGGCAGAGTTTTGACGTAGAACCCGGAAGTGCTGCACTGTTTACACTACGTGAGTAGAGTAGGAGACAAGCATGGAAGATAATAAATTGTTGAATAAAGTTGTTATTTTGTTTTGGCGCACAAAAAGTATTCTCGTCGCTTCATAAAATTAAGGTTGACCCACTGGAGTCACATTGACTATTTTAACGATGTCTTTACTACCTTTCTGGGCCTTGAAAGTGATAATTAAATTGCTGTCTATAGAGGGATCAGAAAGCTCTCGGATTTCATAAAAAATATCTTAATTTGTGGTCCGAAGATGAACAAATTTTTTGCGGGTTTAGAACGACCTGAGGGTGAGAAATTAATGACTGAAATAAAAATTTTGGGTGAACTAACCCTTTAAATTTAATTCATGTCACTGATTCACAATACCTGCTGAGGCAGCATATGGATCCACTGGGTATGTTTCTTGATCGTAGAGGAACGGGTGATATCGGATCAATCCCTCCACTAAGGAATCTCTAGCGCCGGTGGCTTTAAACTCAAAAGTAGAAGCACTGGAGCTGACATACAGAGTCTGCATGTCATTATCCACCTCCCTCAGATTCACCACACGGGGAACTCGAGTGGAACGCTCAAACAAACTGATCTGAGAACACAGAGAGAGAGAAAAAAAAAACAGGGTCATTCTGATGCATAAAAGGAACTCAAAAACTGAATGATCAATGCATTTGGTGCCAGAAATACATAAGCATCTATACCTGAATGTCAATATTGGAGAAATGGCCAGTTTTTCTCATTTTTCTCGTGTCTTTTCCATCAGCTCCGTGTATATAATAATGGTAAGTATGCCTAAAATAAAACAAACAGTATTAAATGGCCCATGGCTTGCCTTCAAAATAAATTGTAGCTTTTATCAGGGCTCGACAATAATGACTGCCTAAAGGCCAGGGGCCCGCATACGGAATTTTCACTTGCCCGATCGGGCCAGTGCTGTGCATCGTCACGAAAGTTTATCATTTGCATGTGTTTTTCAAGAGCAAGACGACGCAAGTTCTCCTTCACATTTTGTGCTTATCTCACAGTGCTTAAGGACACATCAACTATGTACTATTATTATCAATATAATAGTCGTTAGTTTTTAGCACATAACTGAATGAGTTTGAGACTAATTCCTTAAAAAGAATTGGCTTATAACATATTTTTTGCAGATTCCAAGAGTCTCAAGATGTTTTAGCATTAAAATAAGCAAAAACAACAAAATAAATTAGATTCGGTTACACTTTATTTTAAAGTGTCCGTGTTACAGTGTAATTATACATTTAAGTACTGAGTAATATTAATTAACTACATGTTCTTACTATAGGGTGAGGTCGTGGATCGCATAGACGGCAATGTTGTCAAAACGATCCCCGTTCACACGGATCTGAGAAAACGACTAAAAACGCTGTATTATGCATGCCAGGCCAGTAGTTGGAAATGTCACTTTGTAAAGAAACACTACGTGCATTTAGACTGAACATGTAATATGCATGCTGTCACCGTTTTCACAAATTCGTGTTTTTGTAGTTTACACGGAGACGATGATATCGTTTTTAAAAACGTGCATTTTCAGGCCCCAAATCGCCACTCTCATGTAAATGAATGGCCAGAAGGGTGTGGTGTGGTTTAAACGCCCCCTAAAGGAGGAGTTTGTGTACCGTATTTTCCGCACTATAAGGCGCACTTAAAAGCCTTTAATTTTCTCAAAAAACAACAGTGCGCCTTATAATCCGGAGCGCCTTATATATGCATGGTGAACACACGTTCACCCAGACGGGGAGACAGCGCTGGGCGACTTACGCCACTATCTGCCAATTGATCGTGGATGCCTGGGCTGATAAATCAGTCTCAACTGTGATCCGAGCTTTCATGAAGGCAGGAATAATCTCTTTATTCAGCCAGCTCACATACCCGTATTTACTTCCTGTTTTCGGTCAAAGTCCACAGTAGTTGATTGTCGAGTTCGCGCGCGCGATCAAACCTCCTCCGTGTGTTCAACATCTGATTCGGATGAACTATTCGTTTGAGTTGATATTCTCAGAACACCACACAGCACCGTCATCGCCTGACAGCTGACAGTCTGAGTCTTCACAGTTGCTTAGTTACCAATGATCGCGCGCGCACACTCGACAATCGCCTACTGTGGACATCGACCGAAAACAGGAAGAAAATACGGGTATTTGAGCTGGCTGAATAAACATCATTTTTATTCATATCTTTCACATTTACTGCAGTCAGATTCACCGTGTTCACTCACATGGCTGTGCACTTGTAATGACACATTCAACAGGGTACAAATTTTAAAAAGAGGATAACACGGTGTAGGCAACACCGGTTTTTGTCGTTGTTATCTGTACTGACAGCACTCCAAATTTACAAAAAAATGAGCTCAATGTTAAAATTGACCGGAGTTCTCCTTTAACGTTTGAACAACGTTACCATGGGAGTGAACGGAGTTGTCAGAACGCTTAATAAAGTTTGACTTTATCTGACTGTTTTGTTGACATTCCCTTTAGCACATCTAGTGGATGCACAACGCAAACCCAGTCAAACGTTTGACTGCAGTATCTTATGCGCCTTATAATCCAGTGCGCCCTATATATGAAAAATGTTCTAAAATAGGTCATTCATTGAAGGAGCGCCTTATAATCCGGTGCGCCTTATAGTGCGGAAAATACGGTATGTGTTTTTGGGACGTACGCTAACTCTCTAGTCCACAGAGTGAAATACTGTTTGAGGTAGGTGACGTGTTCTGGCTGGACTCCAGTGATGACAACTGCAGTGAAACTCTCCTTCCCATCTTCTTCAATAACAATAGACCGCAGAAACTGCTCATTGCTGACGTTCACATGCGAGCAATCCCCAGGCTGCAAAAGAAAACAAAATACACACACACATACATTTAAAAACAAAATCCAGGAGCCAACAATGACATGAGATGACTTGTATTTCCCTCACCTTCCTGTTTCTAATGAAGCCAGAGTAAATATCTTCCCTTTTTAACTCCTTGCGCTCAAAGTCGTCTTTAGACATGTAAAATTCATGAACATCTGGAGAGCCTGCAGGTTTGCTGATCATCTGAAACACACATTACAAGAATATTTAATTAAAAACATATAATTTTAACATGTGACAAAAATCTTTACCTCTGTCACAGAGCCATTGTATGGTTTCTGAAGGCCTGGAAATCAATGACGAGTCTACCTTAAACTACTATGCAACTTTTATAGTGCCCTTTTTTTGTGTTTCTCACATTTTTGGAGGTTGACAGCCATAGGAGGCACTGTGAACATTTCTTTTATGTAAAGAGATGCATAAGCATAAAAGTTTAGAGACTGACATGAGGGAGAGTAAATAATGAGGTCAACTATTCCTTAAATACACCATGTAAACTATAAAAAAAACAATTAACCAATCATTTGTAAAATCATTACCTGTTTTAAACACCCCATGGTTTGTTCAAGTTCAGCGTGAGCTTACTGACTGTCCATGCAAACTCTCACAAACAATTTATAAAACTTTGCATAAAACTCTTATTTTTCACTGTAACTTTGCCTGGTTGATTTTAACTGAAGCATTCACGATAATGCAAAACTCATGCGTGGACAGTCAGTGGGCTTGAACTGAACAAAACTTAAAAACATGACACACATATGTGGATCAGACCGCTTAAACCAACCTGGTTCATGGATCATTTTAACAAAAATCTTGAATTTGCCATTGCTTAATGGACATATCTGTTCTGCTTTATTGAAAAGGGATGTAACAAATCTACTGTATTAATTGGCAAGTATGATACTTGTTGAAAAAATGCATGCAAACATACTCTGACAGACTGTCCGATGTAAAACACAGCCTGTTTGCCTCCGACTCCAAAATATGAGATGTCACTGTTCAGACTGCGTGGAACTGGACTTGGTCGCACATAACCGGGTTTTTCGCTATGTCCACAACAAAGAAGAGAAAAAAAGCTGATGGTTATCAAGGCAAGCTTTATAAGACAATTAGTACTTGAATCTATGTCCGCATTTACATTATTGCTCAAGTGACCCAATTCTGATTTTTTCCTCCAATGTGGTATAGATCAGATATCACCCATGAACGTGTAAGCAGGAAAAAAGCACATGGATTCCGATAATAAATCGGATATGAATCGTATCCGCTTCATTCACCCAGGCTGCAACAAGGGCTCTCCTATGTTTTCTCTGCCTTAAGAGACCAATGTTTTGCTGACCTTTAAAGATGATGTGGAAAGCAAAAGCTTGTATTATCATTTCGTATGCGTCCATTGCAAAGTTCGTCATTTCTACTTCCTATTCGGCCTAAGCGTTTCCAGGTCAGTACGTCTATCTTTGGTTGTTTAGCCAAGTGAATAGTGCAGATATCGAATTTGGGTCACTTTTAAAAGAACATGTAAGCTGGTTTAGTCAACGAATCAGAATTGGGCATCAAGACCTGCAGTGTAAATGCGGCCTATAATAGGCATAATACAATGAGCACAGGTCAGCTGGATATTATTTCAAATATGAAGAGGGCATTTTGGATGCAAATAACCTTGTTTAACATTATAAGTACCAGCATGAATAGAATTATGAGTAGTTTTGGCGTAGCTCACATATCATGATAAAATAAGACAAAATGCAGGTTTTATGAAGAGCACACCTTTGAAACGTGTCATTTTCTCGTATAAACTTTGACAGACGGTAAACGGCCCAGTTGTTCAGCTGTTTAGATGTCATTCCACATCCATTATCTATCACCACAACAGCAGGTCCTCCCTGAGACTCATCGAAAAGCTGAAAACCACACAGAGAACAAAACATCTGGATCATGGAAACTAATAGTAGGTCAATGTGCAATAAGTGCCACAAAAAGTACATTACTGCATAATTCACTGAATGAACTGAATACTATTTTCCTCAGATAACAATAAAATCTGTAATATCTGATATTTTAATGTGGTACTGCAGAGAAAATGCAGGCAAATGCATGAGCATGACCAGCAGCCTGGCTGTTTTTAAATAAATAGCTAGATATATTTTTTTCTAAAAAACGGCAGGAAAGTTACACTACTTTATAAGAGGTCTTGTTTTTTTCTGGCTAAAAACAAAAACAAAAAAAAAACAAACAGATATAATATTGTGCTGGAAAGAATATATATATATATATATATATATATATATATATATATATATATATATATATATATATATATATATATATATAAATAATATACAATAAGATGTTAGAGCAGAAAGGTCTTAAAATGGATGCTGAGGTTGCTTTGTTTCTGTTCCGATATGGGAGTAACATTGGTTTTGCTAGTTTCACAGAACCAAGATATGCTGTTGTTTTTGTTGTTGAATAACAGCTGATTCATCCATACTTGAGCGAGCTGTCTGATGCGGCAGCTTTAGTTGTAGTTAGTTATTTTGGGAGCGGAAAAATTAAGGGAGGGGTGTGTTTCTTTTGGTTAGGGGTGTGTTTGTTTGAGTGTCGATTTCAAATACCAATCATTTTTCAGAAATTTCTTACTGAAAATGAATGACTTCCAGTCACACCTTTATAACGTATGCCACTGACACTGACACAGTTCACTAGGGTTTGTAATAAAGAGTGAGGGTCAGTGTTGAATTCTCACCAATCTGATTTCAATTCTCCTGATTCCCGTGTTTTTTCCTGTGGCTGACAGCGCGTTATCAATGAGCTCAGCAAAAGCATAGGCTGCAACACAACAAAAAGAGAAACACAGCACACATTAAACTGGCACCGTGTAGATCAGGGTCATGCCGATAGACAATAATATTGTGCATCGACGATAGCCAGATATATAATCAAAAGCATCAGCTATAGGCAATATCGAGAGGATTTGGCATTTCCAATTAATATATTAAATTATTATTAGGCTATTATAAAATTAATAAAATTAATATTAGATTTCATTTGTCCCGCCATAATTTCATAGGCAATCACTGCATACACGCTCTACAAGGATAATAAAAGCTTGGATTAGCTTATTCCTCATTAAATTTTTTTTTAAAGCATTTAGCCTTTCTATTACTGTAATCATTATTAATTCTCTAATGACTGGGCAGGTTCCATTGCCCCTTAAGACAGCGCGAATCACACCAGTTCCTAAAAAGCCAGGGTGTGATGCTGATACTTACGCAACTATAGGCCTATAGCGAATCTACCTTTTCTGGCAAAGGTCTTCGAACAGGTTGTGTTTGGTCAGTTACAGAAATATCGGTCCACAAATAATCTTTTAGAACAATTTCAGTCTGGATTTAGATCAGGACTCAGAACCGCTCTTATCCGGGTCACAAACTACCATCTCTGACCTGACACAGGTCGAGTGCTTGCAGAATTTTAGATTTGTTAGACATTAGCGCTGTATTTGACACTGTATGTCCTTCCATCCTCCTTAAAAGGATGCGTGGGTGGATAGGCATCTCTGGTGTTGTGTTTGATTGGTTTAAATCCAATCTCCCTGACTGTTTCAAGTTTGGGTAAAAAGAAATCTGAACCATCATTAGTACAGCAGGTTGTCCCACCGGGGTCTGTGTTAGGGCCCATTCTATTTAGCATATGTATGTAGCCTCTTGGAGAGATCATTCGAAAGTTTGGTCTGGGGTTTCATTATGCTGACGATACACAGATTTATGTCAGTTACGCACCCTGACCTTGCCTCTACAATTACACTTTTTACAAATTGTTTGGATGAAATAAAAGCTTGGATGCAAGAAAATTCCCTTAAACTCAATTAGTCAAAAACTGAAATTCTACTTGTTAGAATGCAGATGGCTCTGCATAAACTTAATTGCAATTTGTTAACTGATTCAATTCAGTATCTCCAATGTTTGCAAGTGCACAATCTAGGCATTATTTTTGATGCGCAGTTGACATTCAATGCCCATATTAAAAGGAAAACATGGAAAACTGGAAATATTGCCAGACTTAGATCCTCTCTCGCCTTGCCCATGGCAGGAAGGCTTATTAATGCCTTTAATGTGTCTAGGCTTGATAATTGCAATGCACTTCACTCTGGTCTTCCTGATAGATCCATTAAGAAACTGAATTCAGCCCCCCGGGTACTGACTCATACAAGTCTCTGCCAGCATATCTCTCCTGTACTTTATTAATTACACTGGCTTACCAGGCATGTATCGATTTTAAAACTCTTGATTTTATCATATAACCTTGCAACCATGGGAGTAGTTATAAATGCGAACCTTCTGTCAAAATGATTGATTGACAGGTGGGCGTGGCTATCCTTCGATCGTGTCCCACCCCCTCTGGCCCCGCCCTTGTCCCGCCCCTTCCAGTTCCGCCCCTTCCTGTTACCTTTGACCTAGTTTCCGCCCCTTCCGGTTACAGTTTCTGTCAAAATGATGGATGGTGACAGTTAGTTTGCTCGTTTGAAGTTAGTTTGATTAAGAAAAAGGGGCGTATAGGATGTGTGACAGATAGTTTGATCGTTTGAAGTTGGTGTTTTGTCACCGCATCCCCTCCATAACCCTGAGCTTATCACGGGCAGCTGTGAAAGTGATAAGAAAAAAATTGTGGAAGTTTATCTGTTCTGTAAAAAGAACATAAAATAAAACCTCACACAAAGTTTAAATAAAATGGAGCCAAAAAAATTGCAAACAGTTAAAAATGTATTAGAGTTGAAGAAAAAACATACAGCTTATGAAACAGTGTATGAATGATCTCACACTGCCTCAAAACATAGGGAGCGCGCGTCGTTGTGTGTGTGTGTGTGTGTGTGTGTCTATGTGTGTATGTGTAAGAAATGGGTGATATCATCGGCAATAAATTACTTTAGACCTCTCTGAATCCTGAAAACCTCTAAGTCAGACTCAGAGGGGCCCGGGCTTATCTGTGTGTGTGTGTGTGTGTGTGTGTGTGTGTGTGTGTGTGCGTTACATTATACCCCTCCAAGTGAGGACAATGTGTATCATATATTTCACACTAAAGTTGAAAAACATTATGCTCTATATAAGTGAAATGGTTATAAAATTTACATCTAGTAATTTACAAATATAATATTTCACACTAACTTAAGTTGAACAACATTCTTCATTTAAAAGTATATTAATAAAATGCTTTTATTGTTCATTTTTAAAATAAATAACTAAATTTACTGATCCAATTATTTTAGATAAAAATCATCCAACATGTTTTACAGATTAGAAGAAAACATACAGGTTATGAACGGGTGTCAAAAATAAAATCATCTTACTTTTTCAGCCGGTTGACCAAGTAGTTCCTAAGATGTCCATACATTTAAAGTTGAAAAGATCCCACAAGTAATTCTCTCTCCCCCTCGCTTGACAGGCATGCATTGTCTCTGTCTGTGTGTGTGTGTGTGTGTGTGTGTGTGTGTGTGTGTGTGTGTGTGTGTCTTTTCAGCGGTCAGAACAAGACATTGCATGTGTTCGATTAGTGTTAATCTTATTTCATAGTATAATCATTAAAAGTTTAAATTATATCTTTTAAAAATACAACATGTTTTAAATTAAATTAAATTAATTCATAAAACAAATATGCTACATTGGCGGTCTGTGGAAAAACTTGACTATATTTTTTATTTATCAGGGTACATGTAAAGAACTTTGGGGCTCTCATAAGTCATCTCACACACTGTGTGAAATGTTCAATAATTCCTCAAGTAGTATCTGTGCGAAAATCACCACATAGGCCTATCTTTAGTGCGAGAGCACCAACGAAGACATTTAGAATCTGTGATGCCTCAGGCCAGCCCCCATTAGCTTCAGGATATAGGGTGACAGAGCAGATGAGTCTCTGTGCATCGTGTAAAGTTACTAAGATTATTTCAAATCATAATCGTAAAAGTTTAAATATTTTAAAATGAAAAGATGGTTTAAATGAAATCTTTATAGTTTTAATACATTCATATCTTCTATTTATATTTTAAAGATTACTGTAATGATTTTGTTTAGCGGCGACCTAAAGTATCATTTTTGTTAATATAGCCATAACGATTTTTGTACTCTAACAGCATATTCTACCGTGTAAACCTAAAACACGAACATCACAGAAAATTGCATTTTTACATTTTCAATAAATAAATCATTTAATATAATTTCAAAGCAGTTTTTGCACTCACAAACCATAAAATTATCTGATTTATATTTTTAAATGAAATGATTATAAATAAAGTATATAACTCTATAATGAATAATAACACATATGTTACTAAAATGTATTCATACAAATTAAACATAGTGTTAAGGCAAAATTCACTACCAGTCAATATCACCTGAGTAAGAGTCATTCAGAGTCAAATTCAATAAAAAGAAGTATTTTATTCCTGCAGGAATAGGTTCAGTCTGACACACAGAAGTTACGCTGTGCATGAGAGTGACACACCCTCGGAGAGCAGACAGGGGTTTTTTATACCATTTTCAAGGACCTTTCCTTCTAAGCTTACAGATATGATATGGCTGTTGTGTCTTTTAAGGACACAACAGCGCCTCTCAGGCCACAGCCTAATACAGAAATATACTGGCCAAAAAGCTGACCAGTGCCTAAGGTCAAAGGTCTCCTCCCATCTGCTCCTGAGCGTCACGCCATGCACGTACACCGTTTTAGTTTATGTCATCAAAATCATCAGGAGCCACATGGCTCAAAAATCCCTTTAGTTTCATTAACTACTGATCACTGTAAGATTAAAATTTTCCTCTACAATTGTTTTATCTAAATTAATATATAAATATATATAAATTACATGTATAATTACAAAAAACTCCTTACATTTTAAGAGCGCTAAAGAGAAGTAGTAGAATCTAGATCTATGCAATGATAAAAAAACAATCCAAACAGCAAATAGTTTAAGTTGTCATAAACAAAGCCCTCCCATATCCGTCAGTGATAGGGTGAGATGAAGACCCTCACAGAGACGGAGGAGTTACAGGCCAGATGATCCTCTGGGCCACAATTATGTCACAGCGTATGCAATGCTAGTCTGCTTTTTTTCAGAGTTTTATTCATACTAAATTCATTTAAAAGCATAATCTTAAAAGTTTCAATTGAATCTTTTAAAATTAAAAGACTGTTTAAAGTTTTATTAAAATCGTATCTTCTATTTATCTTACAAGACTTCTGTATGATATAAATGAGTTTGCATAAATTTAACCTAAGGTACTATTTGTACTAAAATGTAAAAAAAATAAAGCAAAAACTGTGCTTTGGCGTCTTAGACCTTATTTATACAAAAATATTTCAAACAGTATTTTTGTCCATGCCACATGAAACATGTTGTCAAAGTTTGTCACAATGTTTTTTTTTTGTTGTTTTAAAAGAAATCCTAGGACTCTACATTGCTCTTATTTAGATTAAGTTGTATCATTTAGAAAATCACCACACATTTTCAGAGACGCAATGTGCCTCTGTGCTCCACAAGTAAAGTTGGTCTTGAGCGAATATTTAATTTTACTCGTCTTAATTCAAAGCATGATCTTACTTTTATTGCGGTAGCTATGAAACCCTTCACTGAGAATATACTATCGGTTATCTACTCAAAATATATGTAGAATTTTCAAATGTCAGCATTTGTTGATGCGACAGGCTGTCTTGTTGACCGCATGAACAGGCTTTGGGGAGAGCCGATGATGCTATAGCAGAAAGCATGCCCCTTTGCCCTCCTCGATTCAAACGCATAGTGCTCTCTAGCGCCGCGCTTTTTTGAATGCGTGTTGCGACTACGGTGAGCGTTATGTGCCAAGAAGCTACGACATGTCGTCCAATAGCACTTTTTCGAGTTTAACTATACATGTTCTACCGTTATGCCGCCTATATAATGAATGACACAACCATGGAATGAAAAAGCTTGTAATTTAGACCGTAACATTGACTTGTCGAGAAGAAAGCAGGCAACTTCTCCTTCATTAGCTCTATCCACCTGGGAAAAGCTATCCCGATATTTACCCTCGTTTTGAATTTGACGGACATGTTTCACTTTAAATGAATTTTTGAAGCTTTATCATGGCCACGAGGATTGCATTATGAAGTACCGTGCAGTGCAGCCTTTCAAGCGCCTCTCACTGACCGCTTCAGATGGTTTCAGTCAGCCGGCTCTGAACGAAAAGGTTGGCTAGTTGAGGCAGGCTAGCACTTTTTGTCCCTCTCCACTATTATAGTTTTTCAAGATGGCGGAACGACATGGAGGCCTCCATGGACTTACCCGTACCATGTAAATAAAGATAAGAAATTCAGAACATTGGCAGAGCTAATTTTACACCAATGAGATCATATTTATGAATAAAGACATTGATTTTAGCTATTAAAATACTTTTTTTTTTTAAACTACTGTACCTTTAATTTCAGATGTGTAAATTACAAAACTTCCAATTTTACAATTACATTTTTCAACCGAGTGAATGCTTTAAGTTAACTTTTACCCACTATTAAGACGTTCAGTTATAAACCTTTAGCGCATTCAAATGTATTGAGTTAAAATGAAAACGTGATATCAATATCGCGTAAAACACGTCATTACAGCTTGATAATAGTTACAAAGCACCCGCACTTGGTGGGATTATTCAGAAAAAGCGACAAAAGTAATTTTATGATTATGTACTTTATTTTGTTGTAGGCCCAGATTTTGAGGGTCACCGGCAGAAAGATGTCTTCATTCTTTGTTTTGCTGTATTTTTAAAAACATAGATCTACATAGATGTTTTACAAGGAAAAATATTTCAGAGATCCTTGTGCGGTATTCTAGGGTTAAAGTATAAAATTTACATTTAAGCGATATTTAAAAACTAGGATGGTATAATAATATAATGTGGTTTAAACCATCATTTTATTAAATCAAGCCAATTCATGTGAATAGTGTCGAATATCAAAAAGAGAAGAGCTAGAGTTCACTAACATTATAGCTAACGGTAGGAAACAGATATCCATGGGGTGAAAGTGTAAAGAAGACACCATTCAAAATACGATAAGTGTTGTTAAAAATGAAACCGTGGTAAACAATTTAAGAACACTAGCGGTTCAATATAAACAAGAATCCGACTCTAATGCGACTGAGCTTGTTTCACATATAACTGTTGATAGTTAGATATAATTTATCTAGCAAGTGATATTTACGATATGTTAAAACATTTTGGTGATGAGGCCAAAAAACTGCTTACTTTTCATAAAAAAGAAGAACGATTATTAAGACATAAAACACAACGCCTGTTTTCTGGATCAGGCCTTAAAGGGGTCACGACATGAGAAACCAAATTTGCCTTGATCTTTTGGTATTTAAGAGGTCTTTGTACCATTAAAACCTCCTGCAAGTTTCATAGCTTAAGACGTCCTCCCCATTATAAACGAACCATTTATTTAATCAAGCTCTAAATACAGCTCGTTCTAGATCCTCTGAACTTAGTGACGTCACGGTACGAAGTGACGCACCAGTCGTTTGCATATGACCGCCTCCAGCGCAAGACAACTACGCCTCATTTGACATCATCGCATGCGTTGTCGTGCAGAGAGGGGGTCTGTTTACGCCACGCAGATGTGCTGTTCCTGGCTGTGGACAAACAACATGTTTGAATGCTGCCGAACGATCCAGACGTCAGGGAAAGCAGTTGGACGCAGTTTATCTGCAGCATATGCAGCCCGCCAAAGCCTTATTTGTTCGGTGAGTGATGTAGATGAGTGTGACAGGGCGCATGTTACTGAAAGAACGAAAAGAGAGAGAAAGAGAGAGAGAGAGCCCCGGCCGCGCGCGCGCCTTCAAACTGTCTTGCTCTCCCTCTCTCTCTCCCTCGCGCATATGAATCAAAATCAATTGAGAATTGACACGATGGTAAAAGATCGGAAGACCGAAGTTTCACGTGGCAGAGAATTGTGTAGCCTACATGTGATACAAAATGATTAACGTTAATAATTTATGCATAAGCAGCACTGACGTTAGCCAATCATAACAATGGGCGTTAACACTGAACTCTTAAAGTGGAAACACCTCCAAAACAGACTGTTTGAATCAGAGGGGGAGAAACAGGGTGGAAAAAGGTCATAAATCACTACATTTAAAAAAAAAAAAATGTACAAAAAACTATAGTAATACTATAATGGCACACAAGGGAACATAATAAAACAAAACAAAAAAACATGTCATGACCCCTTTAAAGACCCCATGCCTAAAACTCTTGTGTCAAAGTATCGGTGTAGACGGAATAAAAATTAATCCTCCCGCCTTTCACGTTGTTTAACCAGCTTAACTGTTGTTTAGCCACATACACAAAATAACTGTGTATCTATGACTGTGCTGTGAAATGAGGAATAGCTAGACGAGTTGAATAGTTTTATAGGCAACAGAAAAGCAGCAATACTCAGCTTTCATGTCGATGTTTCGTAGACAGCTGAAAGATGTTCTAAAAGAAATATCTCATGTTTTTGCAAATTGTACAAAAAACAAAAAGGAGCAAGATGTAAACAGCGTAATCGATTAGTATATAAAATGTCAATTACAAACATACAAAACTGATCACAAGCGGATTTACGTATTTGTTTTAAAGGCACACTGTGGAACTTTTCAACCTTTATAATATATATCCAAAACCCATTGAGATGGTACATCGACTTACAATAGGTTGAATGACACGTCTGCCGTAGCCTGAAGGTGTCTGTATCGTTTTTACTAGCACTATGTAACTTCGGGTTTCGGGTAGGAACCCGAGCACAAAAAGAACTACAAAATTCGACCGGTTTACGGCATATGTCACTTCCCCAAATTCTAACGTGAGAGCTCAACTCGCATTTGATTGCCGTCTGCATGTTGTCGTCATGGCTGAACCAACAGTTACTCGGAAGAAGGCAAAGATTTTGTAAGAGGACACAAAAAAAAGAAAAAGAGAGAGTGATAAACTAAAAGCCAGGACGAGGATCAACATTGGTCCAGCGTTCGCTCACTGGCTAAAGGAGGAGGGGGGGTGCCCGACCGATGCTGACCTGGCCGTCATGCTTTTGGACCAACTTAGTAAGTTTAATATATATCGCTTGCACAATATCTCTATTTTTTCGAATTTGTTGTCTGTCTGGCCATGTTACGGAATCTATCTTGTCCTCCATTTAACTTCATGTTTCAAGGAATGCTGGTAGAGTAGCGAATTATCAATCTGGTAGCTAGTAGGATCCTATAAGTGATATAAGTCACAACATACTGCCGTTATTTTTTTGCATTCAGCTCATATTTGTATGTGTGTAAAAGGACAAACAAACTGAAGCCTACAAATAACGGCAGTATGTTGTGAGTTACATCAGTTTTGTTACACGATTTCTCGACTACGCGATTTCATCTCCAACCCTGATCAAACACACCTGACTTTAATTTTAAAGAGATCCTGAAGACGTTAATTGTTTGCTTCAGGTGTGTGCAGGGCCGTTCATAAGGGGGGATAAAGGGGAACGTTTTCTGGGGCCCAGCCGCTAGGGGGGGCCCATGCAGTCCAGCAATAATTATGTTCATCCTAAATATAAGCAAAGGTTACCATATTTTATTTTTAACCAAAATAGCACCATTTATTGTTGAAAGTGAGAAAAAATGCATTTTATTTAATGTTGCTTGAGTAAAATGTAGCCTGTGTCATAATGAAACACCCCTCTCCTGAAAATGGTCTGAGTAGGCTATTTTTTGTTGTACGGAAGTCAAAACGCCAGTGCTTCGCGCCAGTTCGCGGTCAGCAGTGCAAGTGAGTGACACACAATGTAGTGCGCGAATTGACACGGTAAGACCATAGACGGTAAAAGAAAAAGTAAGACCTATTGCTCACCATCTCCCCAGTGTGATTGAAGCAATCGATTGCCTAAAATCGTCCTGTAAATTATCTAATGAGGCCTTATCAGATGCGCGAGGACTGAGAGAATATTTCATGTCATTTACAGCAGTCATGTGTTCCGTCCGGCTAAAACTACTACAACATATCGAAGAAAGGATGGAATTTGCTTCTGCAGAGTGGCAGCCTTATGGTGTGTTCACACCGAACGCGAATAGAGTCAAATACGCGTCTATCGCGTCTAGTTAAACGCTTGAACATTCGCTCGAGTTCAAAATTTTCAACTTGCGCGGAAGACGTTCGCGGCAAACGCGTCGCCCAAATTCGCGCCATTCGCAATTAACGCCCGGCGCGAATGATGCGTCTATCCGCGTCTTTGCATTGACTTTGTATGTAATCTACTCGCGCAAATAATTAAATACGCGTTCGGTGTGAACACACCATTAGATATTGGCTGAGGGGGACAGAGTAGCCTACACAGCTTCATTACTTGAGTAAAAGTACAGATACCCCTTGCTAAATTTTACTCAAGTACAAGTAAAAGTACTACAGTCAGATGTCTACTTAAGTAAAAGTACTGAAGTACTTGTTTTTAAAAGTAGGCTACTTGAGTATCAAGAGTACAAGAGTAAATTTTCTAAATATTGCATTACTACTGCCACAGTGCTTAGAATTTATGTACAGAAACGTCCTACATGAAGTTATGAAAAATGTTAATGTTAATACCTTGGAGAATGTAAAAGGAATTGAAAGTAAAATCAAGTCATTTTCATCTTTTTACCATGTTGCTTCATTTAACATTTTAAGAAAATTTCAGAAAATTGAAATAGCCTGGCGAGGTGGGGCCACGGGTTGGCACTTTCACGGGATGACCTGCTGCGTCTTAATCCATTGTTTCGTCCATGCTTTCGTCTCTTATCTAAATCTGACCATGGAGTTGACTTTGGCGGAAAGCTGAAGGTGATTGCTGATAGGCTGTCCCAATCTGTGGCACCTGCACAATCCAATCACGTTTGAGAGGGAAACAACAAATTGAGGGTTTCGAGATTTTTCTTTTTTCCATTTTTTTTTTTTTCAGAAGTAGTAACGGGTACTTACGGTTATGGATAGAAATGTAGTGGGGTAAAGAGTACAATATTTGCCTCTCAAATGTACTTGAGTAAAGTCATGAGTACTCCCCAAAAATGATACTTGAGTAAAGTACAGATCCCTCAAAATTGTACTTAAGTACTGTACTCAAGTAAATGTACTCGGTTACTGTCCGGCTCTGCATATTGGACGGACAGGTCGCGGGAATGGGGTTGTTTCATGACAATTTTCTTTTTTTTTTTATTGGTTGTTGCGTTAAATCGTACCCATTTACAATAGTGCTATTTTCTGATTGGCTTTTGTGTAGCTCGACTAACAACACAGGGGAGACGCGCTTGATTCCTGCCGGGTCCAAAGTGAGAGCGTCGCGGCCAGAGACATTTTGGGCGCTGCAGCATATTAAATATATTATAAATCGTTTTTCCGCGTGAGAAATACAATGTGTGGCGGGAGTGCGTGACAAAAGACCGAAATTAGTGACTGTCATGCTCAATGCGTGACACTTGAGAGCCCTGTGTGTGTGTGTGTGTGTAACTATATAGACCCCATCACTGAGTAAGTCTCTCTCAGTTAAATGTATGTGTTAATGTAGAGAGAGAGCACACGCATGATATGAGTAGCCTATTGCAGATTTGGGGAGGGCCCATTCACTGGACCTTTTCAGGGGCCCAGTCATTTCTGTGGGCGGGCCTGCGTGTGTGTGATTAGGGTTGGAGATGAACTGTGCAGGACAGACGATCGGCAGGAGCAGGATTGGGCACCCCTTGTCTATGCGACTTACCTGATCACACATTGTTTTCTGTGTACTTTTGTTCAATTTATTTTCTTTATATAATTTATATTATTAATCTTATATTTATATAATTATTTTGTTCAATAGTGAATCGATTATCTTTCTTCAACCAACAAGTCAACTACTGTCTGCACACACATAATCTAAAGACACGGGAGGCTGACCAGTTAACTGTTTGTTGACTTTTGCGACAGTGCTGCGGCGCTTGTGGCCTCTAGGGGAAAATTACAGGTCGAGCGCCACTAGTGGCAAAAAGTTCCACAGTGTGCCTTTAAATGGAAGCAGGCTGATCTCTAGAATTAATTTTAAACACCAAACTTTGTTTAACAGTCTTAATGATTACGCCTCTCTCAGTGCAATAGTCAGATGTGATTCTGTTGTAATAGTTTACGTGTAAAACAGCATGCACTTTTGCGTTAATACTTTGTGTGATTCCACATCGTAGATAGAGGGAAAGTTGCAATTTAGTCAAACAGAGTACAAACACTTAAATTATTAATGGTAATTTATTCCTATAAACACTGAATGTTGACGGCTCTCAAAGAAAAGTCTTCACCTAAAAAAGACACACATTCAAAATGTGAACCAGTGTCGTCTGCTATCTGAATAGTAATAGTAATAAAACCATAATTTGTGAACTTTTGTTTATTTATTATTATAAACGGTGCTTTTCTTAGTGATTTTGTCTATTGAATTACTGTATAAAGATTATGTGTTAAAGCGAGTCCATAGGATAGAGTATGGTGCTTTGCATCGCTACGGTGTGACAAAATACACCCAAACATTTAAGCGCTGCTATTTACACACACACACACACACATACTATGCAGGAGAATATCTAACTGTAGCTTGTGAACATTCCATTATCTGATTATTTTGGGTCAGAAAACAATTTTGAACAAAATTGTGTGCTGGATATTGAACTGTTAGTTAAAAATAAAGGTATTAGTTGATAACTAGTCTCAGCCTCAGACGTCACGCCCACGGAACGTTGGCTAAACGTCTGATGCATATGGTACACTTAACTGGAAACACTTCAGGAATGTCGAAGTCGTCATCTGATTGGTTGAATTTTATCGGATTTCCGGGGGGCGCGAGTGTCGCGTTTATTTTCGGTCCGCCGGGAAACAAAGCGCAGACGTGTGATTGCGGAAGAAAAACTGTTGTGTTTACATGAGTGACAATGAGCATTTATCAAGATCAGCTAAACGTACAATTCTCAAAAGTATGCGAGGTTCACGGGAAAGACTCTAGAAGTTTTCTTCTCCTTCTTTGATTTTCTATGCTGACTGACTTGTTGCACGCAGGTCTGTTGTTGTGGGGACATTTCCACGCACCGAAACGTGACGCTGAACGAAACGAACTGTAATTGGTTGTTTTACATGTCGGTCAAACGGCCTTATGGGCGGTCCTCGGCCAAAGAAAGCTGCTATGAATTCCAGACCTTCAGCCGTCAGTCTGAAGGTCTGGCTACGCGAGACTAGTTGATAACAAACCACAATATAATTACAGTTTGATCATATTTTATTTTAGTAAAGCTATGACCGTATCACCCACCACAAAGTTTTGTGTTTGTGGTTGAAACCTCGCAGAGATTACACCAATATTAGGGTTCTCAAACATTGGATGTTTGCACTATGCCTGACACTTAGTAATCAACAGGCATTTCTGTAGGTTTGCCAAAAGAAAGAAACTGTTATCATGGTTTTAAACACTACTTTTCTTAAAACATTGTGTCAGACGTATTTGGTAGCATGATTATCTTGTTTCATTGTGTATTAAGTCCATATTTATCAGGCTGATATTTGTAGAAAGTCAATTTATAAAAGAAAAAAGAACCGGTTAATGGCCTCGTTGCAAACTAGTGTCATTAAACTTAATCTTTGGTTTTTAATCTTTTGGTTTGAAGTTATGACTTCTGAAGACCTCTCATCCGTAGATTCACTCGGTTGAAAAATTGAGTTTTGTAATTTACACATCTGAAATTAAACTTATGGTAGTTTTTAAAAAAAGTATTTTAATAGCTAAAATCAATGTCTTTATTTCTAATATGATCTCATTGGTGTAAAATTAGCTCTGCCAATGTTCTGAATTTCTTATCTTTATTTACATGGTACGGGTAAGTCCATGGAGGCCTCCATGTCGTTCCGCCATCTTGAAAAACTATAATAGTGGAGAGGGACAAAACGTGCTAGCCTGCCTCAACTAGCCAACCTTTTCGTTCAGAGCCGGCTGACTGAAACCATCTGAAGCGGTCAGTGAGAGGCGCTTGAAAGGCTGCACTGCACGGTACTTCATAATGCAATCCTCGTGGCCATGATAAAGCTTCAAAAATTCATTTAAAGTGAAACGTGTCCGTCAAATTCAAAACGAGGGTAAATATCGGGATAGCTTTTCCCAGGTGGATAGAGCTAATGAAGGAGAAGTTGCCTGCTTTCTTCTCGACAAGTAAGTCAATGTTACGGTCTAAATTACAAGCTTTTTCATTCCATGGTTGTGTCATTCATTATATAGGCGGCATAACGGTAGAACATGTATAGTTAAACTCGAAAAAGTGCTATTGGACGACATGTCGTAGCTTCTTGGCACATAACGCTCACCGTAGTTGCAACACGCATTCAAAAAAGCGCGGCGCTAGAGAGCACTATGCGTTTGAATCGAGGAGGGCAAAGGGGCATGCTTTCTGCTATAGCATCATCGGCTCTCCCCAAAGTCTGTTCATGCGGTCAACAAGACAGCCTGTCGCATCAACAAATGCTGACATTTGAAAATTCTACATATATTTTGAGTAGATAACCGATAGCATATTCTCAGTGAAGGGTTTCATACCTACCGCAATAAAAGTAAGATCATGCTTTGAATTAAGACGAGTAAAATTAAATATTCGCTCAAGACCAACTTTACTTGTGGAGCACAGAGGCACATTGCGTCTCTGAAAATGTGTGGTGATTTTCTAAATGATACAACTTAATCTAAATAAGAGCAATGTAGAGTCCTGGGATTTCTTTTAAAACAACAAAAAAAAACATTGTGACAAACTTTGACAACATGTTTCATGTGGCATGGACAAAAATACTGTTTGAAATATTTTTGTATAAATAAGGTCTAAGACGCAGCACAGACAGAGCACAGTTGAAAAGATCCCACAAGTAATTCTCTCTCCCCCTCGCTTGACGGGCATGCATTGTCTCTCTCTGTGTGTGTGTGTGTGTGTGTGTGTGTGTGTGTGTGTCTTTTCAGCGGTCAGAACAAGACATTGCATGTGTTCGATTAGTGTTAATCTTATTTCACAGCACAAACAAAGCACAGTTTTTGCTTTATTTTTTTTTACATTTTAGTTCAAATAGTACCTTAGGTTAAATTTATGCAAACTCATTTATATCATACAGAAGTCTTGTAAGATAAATAGAAGACACGATTTTAATAAAACTTTAAACAGTCTTTTAATTTTAAAAGATTCAATTGAAACTTTTAAGATTATGCTTTTAAATTAATTTAGTATGAATAAAACTCTGAAAAAAAGCAGACTAGCATTGCATACGCTGTGACATAATTGTGGCCCAGAGGATCATCTGGCCTGTAACTCCTCCGTCTCTGTGAGGGTCTTCATCTCACCCTATCACTGACGGATATGGGAGGGCTTTGTTTATGACAACTTAAACTATTTGCTGTTTGGATTGTTTTTTTATCATTGCATAGATCTAGATTCTACTACTTCTCTTTAGCGCTCTGAAAATGTAAGGAGTTTTTTGTAATTATACATGTAATTTATACATATTTATATATTAATTTAGATAAAACTATGTTTAATTTGTATGAATACATTTTAGCAACATATGTGTTATTATTCATTATAGAGTTATATACTTTATTTATAATCATTTACTTTAAAAATATAAATCAGATAATTTTATGCTTTGTGAGTGCAAAAACTGCTTTTTCTGTGTTTTTCTGCAATTTTCTGTGATGTTCGTGTTTTAGGTTTACACGGTAGAATATGCTGTTAGAGTACAAAAATCGTTATGGCTATATTAACAAAAATGATACTTTAGGTCGCCGTTAAACAAAATCATTACAGTAATCTTTAAAATATAAATAGAAGATATGAATGTATTAAAACTATAAAGATTTCATTTAAACCATCTTTTCATTTTAAAATATTTAAACTTTTACGATTATGATTTGAAATAATCTTAGTAACTTTACACGATGCACAGAGACTCATCTGCTCTGTCACCCTATATCCTGAAGCTAATGGGGGCTGGCCTGAGGCATCACAGATTCTAAATGTCTTCATTGGGGCTCTCGCACTAAAGATAGGCCTATGTGGTGATTTTCGCACAGATACTACTTGAGGAATTATTGAACATTTCACACAGTGTGTGAGATGACTTATGAGAGCCCCAAAGTTCTTTACATGTACCCTGATAAATAAAAAATATAGTCAAGTTTTTCCACAGACCGCCAATGTAGCATATTTGTTTTATGAATTAATTTAATTTAATTTAAAACATGTTGTATTTTTAAAAGATATAATTTAAACTTTTAATGATTATGCTATGAAATTATATTATTATACCGGCTGAAAAAGTAAGATGATTTTATTTTTGACACCCGTTCATAACCTGTATGTTTTCTTCTAATCTATAAAACATGTTGGATGATTTTTATCTAAAATAATTGGATCAGTAAATTTAGTTATTTATTTTAAAAATGAACAATAAAAGCATTTTATTAATATACTTTTAAATGAAGAAATGAAGTTCGTTAGTGTGAAATATTATATTTGTAAATTACTAGATGTAAATTTTATAACCATTTCACTTATATAGAGCATAATGTTTTTCAACTTTAGTGTGAAATATATGATACATATTGTCCTCACTTGGAGGGGTATAATGTAACACACACACACACACAAAGATAAGCGTGCGCCCGGGCCCCTCTGAGTCTGACTTAGAGGTTTTCAGGATTCAGAGAGGTCTAAAGTAATTTATTGCCGATGATATCACCCATTTCTTACACATACACTAGTGCTGCACGATTAATCGTATCGCAATCGTAATCGCGATGTCAAGCCTATGCGATTATATGACGCAAAATACTGCGATTTTATATGAAATAAAAAAAATTAGGGCTGTTAACGCAGCATCTGTTATTTTTTTGTCATCCTATGGCTAGTGTTACATGATCCCGCTCTTATTCACGCGAATGCTTTAGTTTAAACCATTCAGTCAAAAGAGAGCGCGCTGCCTGTGAATGTCCTGACTGAAAGACGCGCGCCAGTATCATGCGCATGCACAGACCACGCGCCAGAATACAGTTCTCTTTCCGCTTGAAGTGAACGAACAATAACACACACAATTGTGCCAAAATATCATGTGTCGAGTGTCTTCATCATAACATAAGAGCAGTCTTATGATGGTCGTCGACGTAAAGAGTTGTGAGAGAATAAGGCGCGTGTGAGATCCGCGTCTCTGTCAGCAACTCTTAAAGGGCCAGCATCCAATAATGCTTTCTGTCAGTAAAGTTAATCAAAGAACAAAGGAAACAGAGAAAAACACTCACTGCTCTTGACCAAAGAACTTGTGTAGCTTTAAATAGGATTTTAGTCCATATAATTTATCATTTATGCAGCGTAGACTGTTTAATAACTGTATTCAATTTCTGTATGTCCTACCTGTTAGACAGGAAGAGCACAGGTAAATATGAGCATTCTCCGTTTCAGCTTCAAGGTTATAAGCAAGCTTTATTTTAAACACTGACCTTTAAAAACAACTTTTTTAACACAATATACTTCTCTTCAAATTTTTTTTGTACATGTGGGCCACAAGAGAAATATTAACAAAATAACTTAAGACAGTTATATACCGTTATCAGCATATGTTTAAGTAGATTCATCTCTTGTCGTCTCTGAGAGAATATGCGCTGTTAACGCAGCGTCAGCGGCCGAACGCTCAGTTTTTACTTTTACTTTCTGTAATGAATAATTGACTGTAGTTTGAGACTTCTTTACATGCATCACTCTCACATAGAATTTGCACATTTCTTGTGTGATATCCACTGGCTCACTTCATGGTTTAAAACTGAAATATTTCCAATATTGAGACATTTGACATGACATTTTTCTTTATCATCAACTTTATCTTTTTAGCTCGCAAAATATGATAGATAATTATTCACATTTTGTGCGTGTCATTTCCTGTGATAATAAAAGTAAATAATCAAATATATTAATAAATAAAAAAGTAAATTAAGGATAGAATAAATGAGCAGATAAGTAACCCACCCACCCACCCACCACCACCACCACACTGCACGATAAAGTTGTGTATCAGCGATCTCACACACTAACGATAGGATGATTTGACTATGTGTGTATATGTATGCCAGCATGACAGAGGTGAGCGTGCAAACTTACGCAATGCTTTCTGTCCTTCACTAGCGTAGTACTCATACATGCCACATTGCACTAGAGTATGGTAGTGCGGCAGATACTCAATCCGCTCTTGAATCGCCATAGGCAGCTCCTGATTCACAGACTTCAACAGTTGCAAGGTTTTCCCATCAACCAGCTCCTCTGTTACATCAAAACACAAACAAATCCATTTATCAGTACATGAAAAAGTCATTTTTAAAAAACAACTATTTTTACATTTTTATATGAAAAACTGTAAACAACTAAATTAACTTTTTTTATTATTATTATTAAATAAACATTTTCAGTTTTGCAATACATTTTTGAAAAAAAAATAATATATAGGCTATATATATATATATATATATATATATATATATATATATATATATATATATATATTAACATGTGTATTTACATTTTACATATTTTAAATAAAACAAAAACTACACTGAAAAACTGTAAACTAAATGAAAATAAGTCAAATACAATATTTAATTTAAAATCTTAAATATTTTCTTGCCTTAAATCAGATATTTTCTTTACTTTTTTACAGTTTTGAAATCAAATAAAATTATATGAAAATGAAAATAAATAGAATATTTATTTAAACACTTTTACGGTTTACATAAGTTAAATACAATACTTTTTTTTTTACTTTTGACACGCAAAAATATATACATTCAAAAACTGCAACCACTAAAATGACAACAGGTAAGTAAATAAATATTATGTTAGCTTTCAGAGCTCTTACTGTAAAGTTTTTCGTCAATCTCTTTTCGGTCCGTCGTGCTAATAACGAAAGTCTCGTTTGTCGACAGTGAAAACTCCTAAAATGAAAAGAAAACCCAGTCACTGCTAAATGTACCTGTTATCAAGGTTTATGACAGAGATGTCATACTACTGCGTGCGGGTAATTTACCCTGGTAAACAGCTGTTTTACCATAGACAGTAAGTTAAAAGAAAGTGTTTTACCTGTCTCAGAGCCTGCAGAAAGCCATTGTAACCCATGTTCGCGAGGTCTATCGTCCTCCCCGGCGCTGCGCTGCTCTCGGGGCGACAGTCATAAACACAAACCGATTTCGATGTCTTTTCCCCCAGGTCTCTCTCCGCTCCGGCCTCGGTCATGTTCGTCTCGTCACACATTACTGCGTAGCCAGCAACCTCTGATACAGAAACAAATAGAAACTCATCACTTCGTCACTGACATGTTTATCTTGAGGTTTAGATTTGTTCTGTCGCTCACCAGGCTAATATATATGCTAATATTAACGTGTAACGAGGTATTTTGATGGGGGGTATAAACTTAAAGATTTCGCGCCAGGAACATCACCCAAATTCCTAGTTCGTACTTCGTAATGCAGCATCCTTCGTCACTTCTTCTTTATTATTTTATGTCGATCAGCAAAAAGCTTTTGATACATGACCGCCGCCTACCGGTATGGAGTGTGAAGAAGAAAAAGAAAAAGAAGAATGTTGATGTTATTATTATACAATTATTTTATATATAAAAAATACAATAATAATAATAAATATGCAAACATGTATAACGAATAAAATTATTCTTAATGGCTATTTACTTCTAATTTTATAACTTAAGAATAAAGTTAAGAATATTTAATTTCCAAAATATTTTTTGTCTTTAGATTGTTTGAAAATGTTCTTAAAAACCATTGTAAATAACCTCTGATAGTTAGAATATAGCATCCAATGTGTCTTAAATGTAAATGTAAGATGAATTTATTGGGTTGTTTCAAATATTAAATAGTATGGCCAAATGTATTGGAGGTGACTTTCCATTCCTTATTAGTGCTCGGAGTTGATCACAGTTTGTGGACTTCTGCTTGTCCACTCGTCTTTGAGGATTGACCACGGGTTCACAGAGTTGCCTAAAATCATGCTTTGAAAAGTTAAAATTTAAAAGTCAGAATTATTGCATTATTGTTTTAATTATGTCTTAAAAAGTGACATACAAGGTCAAAATTATTATGACACTTAGTGTGTCATAATTTTGACTCTAATAATTTAGTTTTAAAATGTGTGACATGACTCATAATTTCGGCATGTCGTAACTTAGGCTTTTTAATCTAATAATTATGACTTAATATGTCATACTTTCATGTCATAATTGTTACTTTTTATGTCATACTTGAGATTTACAAAAGCATGTTTTTCCCTCACTTGTGGCTTGACGTTGGGTCTCCACACTAGTCCAGTCGGTGGCAGTAATGCGCCAAAAGCAAGCTTGCCAACCGCAATTAAACATTAAAAGAAGAAGCAGCAGCAGCATTTATTTATCCTGAAATGAGAGGAAACCTTTTTTATACATATATATAGTATATGGATGAAACCGTTGGAATAATTTCGACAGTCATTATACTAGTATTGTGTAAATGTCTATTGTGTGTGGTAACTCCTGGGGCTGGCTGTTGGACTCTTGCACTCACATAGATGAGGGTTTGCAGCGCTGTGTTTGTTATTATAGTGCTGGGCTTGAAAAGCCGACATACTTCAAAAACTGTTTCAAGAGGGAGTATTTTAATATTTTGAAGCCCCACGTTCAAATTCGAGAAAACACAGGTATCTTGACAAGCAGTATTCCGTTACACACGGCAGAAAATAGCAATGGCGATGAACTCGCAAAGATTGATCTTCAAACACGAAAGGTATACAACGGAAAAAAGCGACACAAAGCAAGACAGCCGCATATTTATTGTTGCTGTTATTATTTCAGTTGATATACTGTGCTCGATTATAAGGTCTTTGGAGATTGCTGTATGACATAACAGTTTGTTTTTTATTTGCAGAAACGAAAAAGAAAGCAGCGTGATCTCAATACAGGGGAGTTAGATGCCCATATTTATCATGGAAAGGTGACATGCTTTATTTATTTCTTAAATACCCCGTGTAAACAAAACTTAAAAGAAATCTGTACAGATTTGTATTGTATTTTCATAATGTAATCATTTGGAACTAATCCTAATCGGAACAAATTGGATCAAATTTCATTATTATTTTTTTAAGAGTTCTTTTGGATGTTGTCAAATATTTGTGTGCCATTATTTTCAGTTAAACGCACAGCTAAAGTAGTTTGCAGGCAGGTCTTGACCGCATTACAGCTCCATATCAGTTCGCTAAATTATTTCAGTTTTTTCAAAGGTCTTTACAGACTACAACAACAGCAAAATAACCAAAACCCACAATGACACTCACCTAGCAATAAATATTGTAGACAATAGGATAAAAATGACAAATTATTTCCAAGTTTTTTGCCACAAAAGAATATTTTATTATGTACGGAAACTGTATGCACTTTACGAAGATCTTTTTAATAAAATCTGAGGGCTTTTTGTCTCTCCATTGACAACTATGCAACTACCACTTCCAAGCCTCAGAAAGGTAGTAAAGGCATCATTAAAGTAATCCATGTGACCAAAGTGATTTAACCTCGGTTTTATGAAGTGACGTGAGTGATTTGCGTGTTGGAGATTCATATTTTGTAAAATAAATTATGTTTTTTTTGTGCAAACAAAGCACTCGCGTCACTTCATAAAACAGGTTAAACAACTGGGGTCACATGGATTACTTTAATGATGTGTGTACTACCTTTCTGGGGCTTGAAAGTGGTAGTTGCGTAGACTGTCAATGGAGGGACAGAAAGCTTTTTAGATTTCATCAAAAATATCTTCATTTGTGTTCCAAAGATGAACGAAAGTCTTATGGTTTTGGAATGACATTAATGTAATTAATGACAGATTTCTTTTTTTTTTCTTTTTTTTTGGGGGGGGGGGGGGGGGGGTGAGCTTTCAGAATTTCATTCTACCTCACTTACTTTCATAACCAACTGCATTAATGATCAAAAAATTTACTTTTTGAAACTAATTTGATTCTGATTTGATTCCTTGCTCAGTTTTCCTTGCTCATATTAACCACCTCATCAGGTCCTCATTTTTTCATCTTCAGCATATTGCTTGTCTTGTTTTATAAATGTTGTAAATCTTTCATGTGCTCAGTGCATACTAAAATGGATCCTTTAGGACTGATTCCAAATTATGTTAGAAATACCAATAGAATTCAATCAGGATTTGGTTTTTGCTTGCCATTCCAGCATACAGATTTCCTCTCACACACTCTCTTTTTGTGCATGCGTTGTTTGGATTTTTTTTCTCTCAGGTCAGGTCAGTGGTTCTGGAGGGCTCTCAGGCTCTTCTGGAAGCTGGACGTCAGTGTGGATACTTGACCAAAGCTCTGATCACACCACCCTCTGAATCCCTGCCAACACACGCGTGCCAGCTTGCTGCTTTATGTGACATGGCCAAAGAGCTCCCGTTAACAGACGAGTCTGTGGCACCAGTGCAGGCGCTGAACGGAGATGGTCTGGATCCACCACTTGACCTATTCTCATCCATCACAGAAAACCCATCCGACTGTGCTTATGAGGTCACGTTGATGAGGGAGAAGTATCTATTGCCCCCCCGCAGCCGTTTCCTGTTGTCTGACATCACACATATGCATCCACTTGTCAACAGTGAGTTTTAATTTACTATTCTATTACATAATAGAGTATTTAGTATTTTATATAGAGCAGCTAAATGGCTTAAAGCTTTCAAGACCAGTGTTATTTTAGTATTATTTATATACTATTATAGTATTTATTAATATTTTGAATACGTTTTTATTTTTATGTTACGGTTTAATTTGAATAATTTCATGGTAAATGGCTTAAAGCTTTCAAGACCAGTGTTATTTTAGTATGATTTATATACTATTATAGTATTCATTAATATTTTGAATTAGTTTTTATTTTCATATGTTACTGTTTAATTTGAATCATTTCTGGGTAAAAATAAGGTTCCATTGGTTAACATTAGTTAATTACATTAGTTAACATTAACTACAAATATTTCTAAAGCATTTATTAATCTTAGGTAATATTAAATTTAACAACTACTAATACAGTATATTATTAGAAATCAAAAGTATATGTTATTATTATTTAAATTTAACAACTACTAATACAGTATATTATTAGAAATCAAAAGTATATGTTATTATTATTTAATGGACCTGAGCTAATATGAACTAACAAACAGTTGTATTTTCATAAGCAAAGATGATTAAATACTCTAACAAATGTGTTGCTTATTCTTAGTTAATGCATTAACCAGAGTTAACTAATGGGAACTTATTGTAAAGTGTTACCAATTTTAGTTTGTTTTAGTATTAATAATAATAATAATAATAATTCATTTTATTTAAGGGCGCCTTTCAGGACACTCAAGGACACCTTACAAGGATAAAATACATAGTTATACAAAAGAGACAGAAATACAATAAATAATACAACCAACAATATAAAATAATTCACAAGAAGAATACTCAATACTAACATCAATCAGGATAAGCTAGTCTAAATAAATAAGTTTTGAGACGTGACTTAAAAATTGAAAGACTCAGACTGTTATCGTGAGGTAAAGTATTCCACATTGCCGGAGCGTTATAGCTAAAAGCTCTACCCCCCCCATAGTAGTTAAACACACAGGTGGTATGACAAGAGTGCCAGAAGTAGAAGACCTGAGAGATCGAGTAGGAACATACACATGCAAAAGTTCACTGAGATACGAAGGTGCTAAATTATGTGAGGCCTTGTATGTAAAAAGCAGGATCTTGAATTGAATACGAGATTTAATTGGAAGCCAATGAAGATGCCCCAAAACAGGAATAATATGGTCGCTCATTGATGTTCGCGTAATTATCCGAGCCGCTGAGTTTTGAACCATCTGAAGTTTGTGAATCATTTTTTGTGAAACGCCGCAAAGCAGAGCGTTACAATAGTCAATTCTAGAAGTCACCAATGCATGCACAAGGACCGCAGTTCCACTAGCAGATAACGATGGTCGAAGACGATTAATACTGCGCAAATAATAATATGCGGACCGTGTGATATTATTTACGTGTGCCTCGAAAGACAAAGTACTGTCTAAAATGACACCTAGGCTCTTTACCTGGGAAGAAGGAAAAATAACAGATCCATCAAAATTAAGGTTAAAACTTCCACAGTTACGCAATTTTGATTTGGTGCCTACTAATAAAATTTCAGTTTTCGCACTATTGACCTTGAGAAAATTCTGTGTGAACCATGATTTGATTTCAGAAAGACAAAGCACAAGAGAAGACGGTAGTAATACAGAACTCGGCTTTGATGATATATAGAACTGAGTGTCGTCCACATAACAATGAAAATTTATATTAAATTTGTGGGAAATCTGTCCTAGTGGTAATAAATATATAATGAACAGTAGAGGACCTAGGACTGACCCTTGGGGTACACCACTTGTTATCTGAGATATCCGCGGTCTGAAAGTCTTAATCTGAACAAACTGGGTCCGACCAGAGAAATATGATTTGAACCAATCATGGATTATACCAGTGATCCCAATAGAAATTAACCTCTCCAATAAAATACTATGTGAAATGGTGTCGAAAGCTGCAGTTAAATCAAGAAAAATAAGTATTGATAAAAGTCCCGAATCAGCAGCCATTAACAAATCATTTGTAACTTTAATAAGCGCTGTCTCCGTGCTATGATATGGACGATAAGCAGATTGAAATTGCTCAAACAAGTTATTCTCCAATAAATGAGTGTGCACCTGCACCTGCAACAATTTTTTCTAATAATTTGGAAAGAAAAGGCAAATTAGAAATTGGTCGAAAGTTTTCGGGGTTATTGCAATCCGCACTAGGTTTTTTGAGTATAGGAGTTATGGCTGCTTTTTTTAAAGGTAAAGGAACAGTTCCAGTAATAAGGGAAAGATGTATAATTTGAGTTATCAAGGGTAGTAAAGAAGGTAAACAAAACTTGACAAGATGTGTGGGAATTGAATCTAACTGGCAGGTAGTAGATTTTGCTCTGTTAACAAATTCATCTATTTCATTCACTGTGGGCAAATAAAAATTAGAAAAAGTACTATTCATTGTAGAGAACAGCATTTTCGTATTCCCACCAGCAGAGTTGATCAAATTGGCATAGTATTCTGTTTTAGCAGTAGAAAGAGCATTTTTATAATCTCTGATATGGTGATCATACATTTCCTTGTGCACAATTAAACCAGATCTTTTATACAAACGTTCAAGTTGACGCCCCTTAGCTTTTAACAAACGTAACTCTGAGGTATACCATTGAGCAGTGTGCGCAAATGAAACAGTTCGAGTTCTAACAGGTGCAACATTATCTAAAATATTCTGTAACTGGTCGTTGTAATAAGAAGTCAATTCATCAAGACTAAATAGACGATCAGTATTCAGAGAATAAGTGTTCATTAACTTATTAACTTCATCAGAAAACACAGACAGTTCAATATTCTTAATATTACGAAATGTTATGGTACGGTTTTGGGCAATTTTTGATACAGTTAAGTTGGCATTGAAGGACACAAGTTTATGATCAGATAAAGACGGGTCACGTGATCTACAATCAATAGGTGTTATTCCAATACAGCAGACAAGATCAAGTGTGTGACCCTTTGAATGAGTAGGAAAATCAATGAACTGTTTCAGTCCAAAGCTGTCCAAACATGCTAAAAAGTGATTTGTATCAGTAGCAGTAGCTTTGTCAACATGGATATTAAAATCACCGACCATAATCACATTAGGAGAAGCAGAGCATAGTAAAGTTAAAAAAGTAGAAAGTTCAGTTAGGAAATTAGTGTTAGGTCTTAGTGGACGGTAAACAGTTGTTATGATGGTGGGTTTCGGTCCATTGATTTGCAGCACCATAGCTTCAAACGTTTCATAGGATGGTACAGCTATAGTAGAGACCTTCCATTTCTTGTTATAAAACATTGCTAAACCACCACCTCGACCCGAAACTCGGGGCTGGCATGCATAAGTAAACCCTGGAGGAATAGACTGATTCAACTGTGAAAAATCATTTTGCTGCTGCCATGTCTCAGTCAAACTCACAGTCTTTCAATAAGTCCCAAACCAACGTCGCCTTGTTGTTGATTGAACGAATGTTCAGCAATCCAAATGCAAAAACATTCGTTGTAGATTCATGGATAGTTGACTTTCCTAGATGAGCAAGCACATGATGATGATCCACAGTTCGTTCCCCTTTGCTAGTCGATCGCGACGATGAGGACCAGAAGGATCTGATAGAGTGTGCATCATCATAAGTATAATTCCGTCTTGATCCGCGGTGAACATATTTGCGCCGGGGTTTAGGAATGTTAGTATAGGAATAAGGATCCAAAGGAGACGGATATTGATTTAAACGGAACTGTAAAAGCTCTTCGGCGCTATATTGAAGCACCAACACAGCCGGCTGAAATATAGTCAATAAAATAATCCAGTTCAAAATGCTCCATGGAACCATCGAAAAAAGCCTCATTGTTCCAATCTTCAACAGCCGGGAAATGACACAGAAGGCAACAAAACACTCCACGGTAGGCTCTCACGACAGGAGTTTAAATATCAGACTGAGATTTTCTCCAATTGTTAAAAAAAAAAAAAAAAAAGGCATAAGCTAAACCATTAAAACATAAAACAAATTAAAACAAGTAAGCACCCCAGAGACAGCAGCAGCTAACGCGCGCCAGCGTTCGTCACCGGAAGTTTTAGACGATCCGGTGTAAATCCCCCGAAATCGGTGTAAAGTATTATGCTTCTTTATATGCTTCCAATTTCACATCAATTTGTTTAGTGAGTTTTGCATTTTGACTACAGGTGGAGACAAGTTTGACCTTATAATCCTTGATCCGCCATGGGAAAACAAATCTGTCAAAAGAAGCAACAGGTAACGTGACTCCACATAGACATGCATGCATACCTGTTCATGTGGATATGAAATGATTCATTCTCTGCCTGCAATAAGAAACTGCTCTGGCCTGAAATCATATCATGGTATGATTGACAGATACAGTTCTCTGCCATCTTCTCAGCTCAAGCAGCTTCCTGTGCCAGCACTGGCTGCCCCAGAATGTTTGGTGGTTACGTGGGTAACTAACCGGGCAAAGCATCTGCGTTTCGTCAAAGAAGAGCTCTACCCATACTGGGCAGTTGAAGTGCTAGCAGAGTGGCTCTGGGTCAAGGTACACACAGAACACAACTGCACAAGAAGAGGAAAAGTACCCTAAATCACTAATTAGGAGGAAGAAACACCATTAACCCTCTGGTATTCCTCACTTATGTGATACCCTGAGGTCAAAATAGACTGAAGACAATAAGCATATTTAAGAAAAAATAGTTTCAATAATATTTTTTCTTAATTTTTTCTTTTGAAGGGAATGTTGTTGTGCTAGACAACATTCACCCCTAAATGATGCACAATGTATATCTATATAAAATAAATATTACAAATATTAGAAAAATATTTTCAATTAATTCAGTAATTAAGTTAAAAATATAACATAGATATTTAATATATATATATATATATATATATATATATATATATATATATATATATATATATATATATATATATATATATATATACAGTATATATAGGGATGTGTATTCCTTTGTTGCTTATAATAGTATTTTCAGACATTATTACTTTTAGATTTTGCATCTTTGTGGACCATTTCACCTTTTCTAATCATTTCCAAAAACACACACACGCGCGCGCGTGTTCATATACCAATTCCCAAAAAAGTCACCACGTTTCAAACCATTCTGATGAAGTTAAAAAAAAAAAAAAACGTATTTTTGGTCTAACGTGATTGAAGACCACCAGATGGTTAAAGGGACAGTCCACCCAAAATTCTGTCATCATTTACTCATTCTCATGTTGTTCCAAACCTGTATCGCTTTTGTTCATCTTCAAAACACAAATCAGGTTATTTTTAATAAAACCTATCCATCCATTGAAAGTTCATTCAAAATGTTGACGCTTCAAAATGGTTCATTAAGCGATTGAGCGGTTTAATCTAAGTCTTCTGAAGTAACTAATGGGTTTTCATAAAGTAACAACAAAACTTAATAATGAATTACTTGATTTAAGGAGGACTGATTTAATGTAACATGTTACTTTTGAAAGTGAAAGTCACCAACACTGCTCAGCTTGTGACATTTTGGCTCAATCTTCAGGTGACCCGAACAGGGGAGTTTGTGTTTCCTCTGGATTCACAGCACAAGAAGCCTTATGAAGTGCTGGTGCTTGGCAGGTATCGCTCTCGCACTGACCACACAGTGAGGTAATGTGTGTATGTTTCACATTGGAGTCTTCTTTCCTTCCATCTTTTTGTATTGTAATCTCCAAAGCTTCCAAAATTGTGTGTTACAGGTGTTTAGCGGTGGATGAGCTTCCAGAGCAGCGGCTTCTGATCAGCGTCCCCTCAGTACTGCACTCTCATAAGCCTTCGTTGTCAGGTGCACACGCTTAAAACAAATCTGTGCCTCTGCAATATAAGCTCACTTGTGGTTCATATATCAGATTATACTTCATTTTGGTCTCTGCCTGCCTATCCTTTTGAAAAGGTAGCACTTTTTGTACTCACGAAAATAATGCACTTAAAAAAAACTTATTTTCAAACTTAATGTAATGTTTTTAGAGACTTAATTGATCTGCATGTTAATTGCAATCAAATGGAAATAAATGAATTGTTAAATGTTAGCTGAACTTCAAAGTGCTTTTTGACCAGTAGGACTTGAGTACATTTTAATATGTAATTTTATAAATAATTGTGTTGTTATTTAAATATGTATACTGATGAATGTACAAATACATGTCATGTATTTAATGATAAATCTAATTATACATTTGTAATGATCTACATTACATATAGGCCTTGTTTCACAGACAGGACTAGATTGAGCCAGGATTAGGCTTTAGTACAATTAGGACAAATAAAATGCTTTTATGAACATGCAACTTGAGACAAAACAATGACACTAACATATTTTAAGATCTGTCAGTGCAAGTTGCTTTCAGTTAAAAAACTAGGCTTAACCCTCGTCTGTGAAACTGGTTAAAATAATATGTATTAACATTTATTAATAATTATATTAACTTTAAATGTAATATTGAATAACACACTACAGTTGAAATTATAATGAAGTACTTTACATGTGCTTTAGTAGGCTATGTAAGACAACACTTCTTTTTTAAACTAACTTTTAATTTGAAATTCTTACGAACTGCATTTTTTAAGTGTACTTAAGTTTGTTAAGAAAGATAGTGAGTCGGTGATGAAAGTGTACTCTTTAAATACTCTTAAGTGGCCTTTTATTTCATTACTGTTATATTATCTGCAATTTCTTAACAATATTATTTTAAGATTTGAAGTACATGTGCACATTCAATATAATTAAGCGCACTTCTTTTTCACACAAGTGTATCTTCTGCGTGGAAAAACCCCAGTTGTTTTGTTATTGTTATTCTCAGTGCTCTTGTCTGTAGTTCACTATGGTATGTTTTGTCCTGCTGCGTCTGCAAACTTCCCTGATTTATAGCTTTCGTGCTAATTCTTTCTCTTTTGTGCTACAGCTGTGCTCAAGCCGTACATTAGCCACAAGCCCAAGTGTTTAGAGTTGTTTGCCCGAAGTCTCCAGTGTGACTGGACCAGCTGGGGAAACGAAGTCATCAAGTTCCAGCACAGCAGCTATTTTACCAGAGAGAGGGCCGAGGATCCGGCCAGGACATCCCAAACACTTACACAGTAGCTCATGGACTTTTTTTTACAAGAATACAAGAAACTAGTATAAGAAAGTTTGTATTATATACATGGATATGAACTTTCAGTTCACCATGTAAAATGCAGTACAATTGTGTTTTCATCTGAATGGTGTATTTTATACCAAGCAGAAACAACAATATTTTTGTATAAAAAAAGTATGCAAAGAGTATTGTCAGTAGTTAACTACATACATTTTATCAATTCGTTATGGGGCTCCACAATAAGGATTTTTCCTTTCTGTGAGCCTGGTCTGGCCAGTAGTTGGGATTGTACTTGGCCTTCCAATAATTTGTCTGTTTTTAGAAAAAAATTTAAGTATGTGTGTCAGAAATGTTATGGTATTTTCAGAAATAAATTTGTGTTTTTTGAGTCTGTAACAAATGGACCTGCCCTTTATGCGCTAACTGTTTGACTTCCATTGTCTCATTATGGTTGTAGAAATTATGGATCAAAATGTTAACAACTTCAACTAATATTTGCCATTAAACTTTATATGAAAACACCATGTAATTATTTTTGGGCTGTGGATGTTACAATATTGTTACCACTATTTAGTTCGATTCTGTGTTTCATTACACCAGTCTTGGTTAAGTTATACAGGCTGTGACATTTTATGGTACATTTTAGAGTAAAGGATGCCTTAAATTTGATTGAATTATTAATATTTTTGATAAATTAATTCACTTTAATTTTAGCAGGTTCCTTGAGATTACAATCTCTCATTTTTTTTAAACATAGCTTAAATAAATGGTATTAAAATTATAAAAATAGGCATAAAACAAATGGGCAAGTGTAAAAAAAAGCAAATTATGTTGAACTTGAGAATGAAATAAACTGGGTAAATTTACTACATTACACTGACACTAGTCTACATTTTTATCGAAGTGTTTCAAAAAGAGGCAGGACATATGAAAGGCCCTTTCCTTGTATGATGATAAAACGATCAAAGAACTGTAAAACTGGAAATATAGAGGCAATACATAATGAAAGAGATTAGGTTTTTGTGTCAAGCTATTGAAGTGTTTTTTAATGTGCAAAATCAGTTCAGTCTATTTCATATTATAAAATGATGACGTTTCTTGATTTTTTTAGTTTGTCATGACTCGAAAGTCAAGGTACAGGTTTGTCACCATATTTTGAGAATGACCTTTTTATAACAATTTCTTTGATGTTGGGGAAACAAAAAATGTATTAGGGGAATAAATGCATTAGCTATCTTTCCTATTTTCTTTTTGGGCATTTTTGAATTGTGACCAAAGCCCATTCATAAAGTTCATCCACATATGAGCCGTGCATGATGATATATTTAACAAGTTATTAAAATCTTTTAAAATCATTTTCAGAAATTCACAAGGCTAATAACAACTTATTCTTAACATAATATTATCTTTAGTCACTATACGTTTCCTTTTTTCTATGAATCTAAATAAATCCAGAAGAGTGGAATTATTGTTTTAGGGCAGGAGACTGTAAATTGGCAAATGCCATCATGCTCATATTCTCAAAAACAATAAACAAAGCAATGCGAAAGAGAAAGGTAAATGTTTGTGTTTCCAAGACCTGACATTCTGTCAATTGATGTGGAGACAGGTGGACATGGAATTGCAAGTTTAATTGAAATAAACAAATAAATAAATATTCTGTCGACATGATTGACAGGAGAAGAAAATACAAGCCGACTTCACAATCATTGATGCATGACTGAAATCCACTGCTTGACACTTCCACCTGAAATAACCCTTATTAATGAGAACAGGCTTTTTGTGTCTGCTTCCCCTTTTCATTAAAAGAATTGATCATATTTTCCATTTCGATGTCAGTTAGGGTTGTAAGATAGCACAATGTGAATAATATAATACTATAAAACAATTATGTCCTAGACCGTTCCATTGGATTATGATTGCAAGCAGTATCATACTATATACAGTATAATATATATGGTATCAATAATGTCAAAAATGTGATGTGCAGTCAAATGCATTTTGTTTAAACGAGTGTTCTCACCGATACACTTGTTGTGCCTTTTTTTTATTAATATTATTAAGTGCATTAGAAGTACGTACACTACAAGTACACATTCAATGCACTTCTTTTTCACAGGGGTTGTCCTTTTTCCTTTTTCAAATATGAACATATATAAATTCTATAAAACAATACACAATATAACAGATTAAAGAGCAAAAGAACACAATAAAAAAGAACATTTTCAACCAATATCTATCTTTGATTTTATTTATTTTTTACATTCAGTTATTTTTGGCCTTGTGTGTTATATGTTAATATATGCAAAATAGCTTTTCTGGGAAGTCCTAAATAAAAAAACCATATGAAATTTCTATGATCCCTCTTATTATTTTTTTAATTATCAGTATTTTGCAGATTCCGAGTGTAAACTGTAAATGTTTTAAACGCCTTTCAGTCCAAATCCTGCATTGGGTGGTGTGTCACAGAAATAAAGTGTACATCGTCTATATGTGTGCAGGTTTGGGGGAAATTAAGATGACAAGGAGACCTTTATTAAATTTGTGTTGCGACTGAGATGTGTGTGACTTGTGAGTGTGTATCGACCCACAGTGGCAACAGGGGTTCTTTCTCACTATGCAGAAGGGCAAATGTCCCAGAATGCCTCTCAGCGAGACAGGCTTGTCACTCCTGTTGACCTCCAACCCCATGGAGCTCTTTCGGCTGACAGAATCCAACACATCAGACGCCTCTTGGTTCCAAACACTATTTGACGTGCCCCTATGGAGGTCAAGAATACATTTTCTCAGTCACTTTGAAGCAAAATACTTGCAGTGAGCACATGAAGAGAATACATGACACACAAAGAATAGAAAAAAAAATCCTTGTTTGTGAAAATTTCACCTACCATAATTGCTAGTCACATGTTTGAGGTCACACCTTGTCATAGGTAGTTTATAGTAATATTTCAAACGATTGAACACTTATCAAAACTAGCTGATCACCACATCCTTTAATTCGATACAAGGTATCTCGCATTTTTACTACAGACTACAGACTGTAGGTACTAGGTACTACAGACACATTTTTATGACGCAAAAGACGCGAGTGTGCTTACACCGTGAAACTCATGGCACATTTAAAATAGTCTCTCAGTGTCCACCGTTCGGGCTAGAGTGAAAAAATATCACGGTTACACAGTACTGATTTACATTAGAAAAAGAGGTTTAAAAAGATGAACTTTAGTGATCCCTTGTGAAAAGAAGTGACTTTAATATACTTTTAAAATATGTAGGCTAGTTATGATGAGGATACGTACTTGTTAATAATATTCTTCACAAGGATATGTTTCAGTGCAAACTGAATGTAATGTTTTCGGACAGCATGTTAAGTGCAATTAAAAGAAAATGCATTATAGTTGAGGACCCAGTTACATCTTGTATCTATACTTTCAAATAACTTCTATTCTCTTATGGGGAAATATGGTTAAAGTGAACTGTTAAATGTACAGACCAACATTGATGGCAAACTAAAATATGCTTTATTGTCAATTCTATTGAAACTTGTATGTCATGTATTTAGGCTATTTTCTAAATACGAAGTTGCAATTTAATTAGGGATGTGCCGATATAAACATTTCGGGCAATACCGATAACCGATAATTCTTTATATTTGAAAGCCCATAACCGATATATTGGCCGATAAATCTAAATCCAATTTTTTTTTTTTTTTTTTGAGAGCCGTATTACAAAAACAAAAGTCTCACCATTAAAAGGCATGTCCCAAGCACAATTACAATGTTCTCAGTTTAATTTTGTGTAGCAAATTGTTGTACATGTTGCACTTAACTGTGTTTAACTTTTTTGAAGTGATTCCAATCATTCAATCATATTTCAAGCAATTCAAAACCATCATGGCGAGTAGTGCGCATCTGAAGTGTCTCAGCAGAAGGACATAATCCATTATCGGCTTTAATACATCAGCCAAATGTTCTTATTGGGCCGATAACGATGCATTAAAAATGAATATATATGGGCCGATACCGATATGGTGGCCGATATATCGTGCATCCCTAAATTTAATACATTTAAAATAGGCCACGGTGACCTTTAAATGTATTATTGAATAATTTTAGTATGTTAGTCAATGCATCAAAATAAATGCACTGTAAAAAAAAAAAAAAAAAAAAGTTGAGCTAACTCATCATATTCAACTTAAGTTAACTCACCTAATTTGCTCCAATTAAAGTCAACTTCAATAAAACTTTTTTCCATCTAATGAGTAGTCTTTTAAACTTAAAGATGGATGTCAAGGCAATTAAAGATTGTTTAGCATTAGCAATGCAGGCGATTACAATCATTTTTCTTTCCTCTTTCATTCTGTTTGATTTTCAAAGCCATCGTGATATGAACATTATTTGCCTCTTAAAACAAGAGGTAAACATACAAACGTTGCAGGTGCACATATAGCTCAACACAACACAAATCTCAAACATGGTGATGATCAACAAATGTTAATTCAATAAAAATATGATCCCTGAAACATATGACAGCTAGTGACAATGCCAGCTGCAGCATTTAGCCAGTAAATGCAAAGCAATGATCATTTTTTAAATAATAGTTTTAAAGTTAAGGACAACATTTGGACAAATTTTGGATCTAAATAAGGTCAACAAAACAACTTTTGTTGGCAACATGTTTAGAGTGTTCTTGTGCAGAGGCGCTGCAATAGGGCAGGCAAGGCAGGCAATTGCCTGGGGCCCCGCATTTTGAGGGGGCCCCCGAGGGCCGATCATTTAAACAATCAGAAATGTTGATATTAATATAACACGCAGTGACGCCGCCGCATCCCCCTTAGTGGGCCCCCCTCTCTCGCAAGGCTGCGTATGCTTTTGCTGCTTCTGGCGCCTTTTTCAAACTGTCGCAGCGCTTACTCGCGTTTCTGTCTTTCTTTTACTGTCTGTATCCGAAAATGCATGAATTCGTGTATTAAAAATGAAGAGGACATATCCATCTGGCAGGAAAAGCGGAAAAAAAACAAGATGATGGGGAAAAGAGAAAACATGACTGCGGTAAGTGATGGAGAATGAGATGATGATGATTAACTTGATGATGAGATTGACGTTAAGGATGATAAATGGCAAACAAATCGTTTCGTCGTTCAATTCACATTTATTTTTCACAGTATATCGTTTTAAAGCACCTTTACATAAAATATATTTAAGTTATCTCGAGTGATCTGTTATTAGAGGTGACTGTTAAATAATGGTAGCTAGCTATTTTAAGAAATGTACAAAACAAATCACAATCACGTTGTTAATTTCAGTTTAGTTTCACTTAAGATTAATTACTAGTAACGTTAATATGTTACTGAAAAACTGTTTAGCTAGGGGGTTGCACTTAGCAACAGCATGTAAAGTGTTAGACGGTAACGTATTAATGCAGGCTGAAATAGAATAACGTTACCGTTAAAGGATTAACGTTAGTTCACCTTAAAATGAAACTTTCCTACTAATTCACCCCAATGCCATCCAAGATATCCATGTCTTTTTTTACTCAGTGGAAGATCTTTTTTTTTTTTTTGAGCAAAACATTTCTGGATTTTTCTTCGAATAATGGACTTCAATGACAACCAACGTTTTTAAGTCCAAATCAATGCAGTTTCAAAGGTCTTTGAAGTGCTTCAACGGGCTGTGTACGATCGCATCTGAGGAAGAGGGTGTTATCTAGCGAAACGATAGGTCATTTTCTTAAAAAAATAATATACTTTTTAACTACAACTGTTCGGATTGAGCTGATCTGCAACGCGCCGGGAACTACGTCATCACGTTGAAAGGTCACGCTCGATGTCGCCGGCGCCGCCCCACTGTTTACAAAAGGGACCGTGCGAAGGAGCATAACGTTAGTTCAATTTGTATTGTATGTTGAGGGTTACTCATACCCTTGTATGTGAGGGTCAAGAGCCCAACTAAAGCAAACACTGATCTCCCTAATGGTGACTTCCGAATTCCGGTTTTCTCCTTCAGTGATTCTGCTTGTTAACATCAGGTGTCTTCAATAATGCTCAATCATCACTCAATTATTCACTTAATTATCGCATTAACTTTAACACTGCTTCAGTGTTCATTTAACACTCAGCTCAGAGTTTAATTGGGTCGCTTAAAATGACTTAATTCCATTTGTTTAACGTAACCCAGTTATGTGCAACCTGTTGACATAAAAAAGTTAATTTAAGCCAACATATCAAAACCTGATGACATAAAAAAGTTAATTAAAACCAACATATCATTTATTTGAGTGTGTTGAAGTTACATGAGCAAATTATGTTTGTTTAACAACCCAGTTATGTGCATCCTGTTGGCTTTACATAGAAAAAAAAAGAAAAAATCGGGAACAATATCAAATAAATGCACTAAAAAAACACACTGGACTAAGCTAAACATTAAAAGCAATTTTAAAAAGGTGAGTTTTTATCAGTGATTTGAATGTTGAAAGGTCAGTGCAGTCACGGATATATTTACAAAAAATATTTTAGAAGGGCCTCATTGATTAATTTTGCCTAGGGCCCCCACTCAATGTTGGTTCGCCTCTGTTCTTGTGACTCATCCTACTAAATAATCTTTGTTCAAGCAACTTTTCTTTTCAAGTTGGATTTTTTTACAGTATTGAATCAATGACAAAAATAAAGTCCCCTAGTCAATAATTGTATCCCCTAAAACTCATCTTTACCAAAATAAAAAAATTAAGTTTTTTTCTCATCATAAATAGCTTGAATGTAACTCTACACCTTTGCCTCGTTTATGCAAATTAGCCCCGCCTCCACTCACTCACACCAGCTTAGAGATCCACTCGTTGACGATCACTTTTAATTTGACATTAAAGAGCAAAAGAACACAACTATAAATAACAATAATAAAGAATCAGAAAATGTTCAACCAATATATTTTCTGGCCATGTATGTTTTAGTCCTGATCAAAATGTAAAAGGTGTTGCTTGTTGATATCATACAAAACCATGCAGTCCTAAAAAAAAATCACTCATAAAACTCATGTCAAATATAGTTTCAAGCACGCATAGAGAAGAGAAATCTGCTTTGATGTTGCATTCCAACACAAATTCAATAATTCAGTTACAAAACACAGCAAACCTTGTGGTTATGCGTGTTGATCAGGACATGTGCTTCCCACTGGAGTACCAGATGCCTCAGAGGGAGGAAAGTAGTCAATATTTTATCTGCATTTGTCTGCCAAAACATTTGCGTACATGCATATATATATGCAAGGATTTGTTCTTAATGTTTAATGTGTCTTTCCTTTTTTAATTCACATATTACGGTGAAAGGAAATACAGAGGAAGTTCATGCTCAAATACATAAACACACATACAAAATCAAGTCTTTTCACAATACACATCATTTCAAAACACCTTTACAAATAGTTTTGTTACTGTATGTCTATACAGTATTCTATTTGTATGTTAGAAGGGAAAAATTATCCTGGTATACAGTTTTGTGGATATTTGTGCAAGAATGTGATTGGATACTAAAAATTACCATATTTGATGTTCTCTTTGTCTGTTGATCAGTGTTTATGTAAATAAAACCCTAAATTAAATCTGTTTTTAAAGAGCGTTCATAACTCTTCAGAAGACTAAACCCCTCGATTGTAGATTACTTTCACAATCCCTTTTTGCACTTCTTGAAGCATGAACATTGTAGTTGTGTGGATGGACAAAAATAATGGGGGAATGTTAAAAATATCTTTATTTTCGTTCCAAATATGAAGGAAAGTTGTTTGGAACATGATGAGAAAATGACAGAATTTTCATTTTTGGTGAACTATATCCCTTTCTATATTATGGTCACATTCACAGTCCATTCACTTCCACTGATGGAAGTGCTTACCGGTATGTTCCATGATGAAAATACATTAGCACATTAAAAAATTGCTTAGAAATTATGCTCTTTAAAAGAATATTAAAGTGCAAACTGGAATGTTATTAGACTTAATTGCATGTTAATAGCATTGAAATGAAAACGTTTCAATTTATAAATGCAATTAGCTAAATTACCTTATGTTTTGACCCAAATTAAGTAGCATACATCTTTATATGTAATTTCATAATACCTTCTATTTTTTTGAAATATGGTTAAAGCATGTACTGTCAAGTATTTGGTAAACTAAAGTATGATTAAATGTAAATTGTTGCAAATTGCAGTTTAGTGCATTTAAAAAATATTAACTTTAAATTTTATTAAAATATAATGATTTAAAAGTCCATCCATTCTCCAAACCTCTTCTCCTATGCGGTCGCTGGGTACTTTAAAGTAAAATGTTTAATTTGACACTTAAGTGTCATGAACGTGTTTATTTCATTAATATTATATTTTCTGCAAGTTCACTTATTTGCAAGTTGCACATTCAATACAATTACGCGCACTTCTTTTTCACAAGGGCAGCTCATGTAAAGAAGTTTCCTCTAACTGCAGATAAAGAATAATTGGGAGTCTGTCAAATTGTTCTTGTGCTCAAGTGTTGCTCAATGCATGAATAAGAAAGGACAGGTATCTTATAAAGTTGAACTACATGTAACTTACTTCCACATACTTGAAAAAAAGCTCTTCCTTTCACAGCACGTCCTCCATGCAAGCCATCACAATTCACAGGACCTCCAGCATCCTGTAAAAGAGGAAGTGTCTTTGTTTTAGTGCCAACCATGCCTTTTCAGTAAATTATGAATATGTTCTAGTTCTTCCTACAAGACGACCAGGAAAAGCATCAGCACACTATAACAAATCGTCACAAAACACAAAATGACCTATGAGAGATTTTACCATAATAGGATTTTCAATTGGCTTTTGGATTATTGCAGAAAACAAGCTCTGTGATAAACAAAAAGTTTATGATTCTTACATGTTTGGTACATTATGACAATCTTCACATATGAAGCATATATGTGTACAAAGGCAGAAGTAAAATGCTAACTGTATAGGCTATAAACGAACTATTATACATCGGTCACATTTCATTGTCACCATCACTTAAGCTTCCAACTCTTTTAGTCTTTAAAAACATTTTCCCTGAAAGTATAAATCATAATAGTGTGCAAGAGCGTGATTTTATACACAACGAGACTGTAAAAGTTGACTAGTGAGATGAGTTTGATGAGAACTCTTTGATGACGTTTAATCAACCTCTGTCGTCCTATTTAGCCGATTGTTAGCAACCGCGTTTTTCAAATCAAGAAAAAGCTTTAAAAAATCACAAGGGGGTATTACTGATGTATTTTTATGTTGTAAAATAAAACATGAACATATATTGAGGTTGTGGTCACCACAAGCCATAATTTCAAGCATTTAAAATCAAAAACCCATTGATGATGGAAGCGTATCTGCTAAAATGCTAACTGGTTTCTGGCTTTTGGCTTACAAAAATGCATCATGCAGCAATAAGTGGTAACTGCAGCAGTCATTCCGCAGAAAGTCTTTCTTATTTATACTTTATTCATAATTTATAATAATAATAATAATAATATGTTTTATAAATCATTTATATAAGCTACAGTAAGAACATCTCTCATAAAATGGAAACTATTGCCTGGTTAACTGGTATGCCATGAGGATGTCCTTCTTTGTTGATTGGTGGTAGTCTGGTGTGTGTAAATCAGACCGATAAGTGTTACTCCCAGCATGCAGCTGCTGATCCTATTTTTGTATTTCAGTATCCCACAGTGAAATCATCTGCTCATTCTGAACAGTGTGTTAAATGCCATTGGCCAATTAGCCTCCTATAGTCTGAACTGTCACACAAACACAGTATGAGGGTTTAAACTCACTGTGAAATAAAAATGGACAAATCTTACTTTTTAAAGGAATATTGCAGTATTTATTATAAATGATTTATCCATGCACATCATTAATATTATTTTAACCCTCTGGTGCCCTTCAGTCATTTTTGATTAAAAAATGTAAGGTTTATTAATTTATTTACTTTTTACTTCATCGGAATGGTACGAAACTTAGTAAAGGTTTTGGCACTTGGTATGTAAACACACACACAATTAAGAATGGACATGATTTGAACAGGTTAAATGGTCCTGAAAAAAATAGTCACACTTGTGCTCCTCGCGGTCAAAGATGACGGCATTGGAAATTAATGGGAGACGAATTTCATCTAGTGAAAACTTTTGGTACTGCAGCCAAACAAAATCTTACAGAAAGCTAATTTTTTGAGATATCAAGTTCAAATTTGGAACACAACTAGTTTAGAACAGCTTTGATTTTCTTGCAGTTTTAGAGTAAAACATGTTTTTGAAAATATATATTTAATATGAAAATTTTAAATAGTATTTTTTTTGCATTTTTCATAATAAACGTAAAATTCTGCAACTAAGATTTAGCATTCAAGATATATGACAGTTTAAGTTCCTATGCTCAAAAAGCGATTAAATGGATTATAACGGATTATAACTACTGCGTAAATATAATTTAATACCATGAAATCCCCTAAAAATACTAAATATTAAATAAATAAAATTATCGAAGTAAACTATAGTACATTCATTTTATTGAAATAATAATAAATAAATAAAAAAAACATGTGAAAAGACACGTGAAGAGCACCAGGGGGCTACTTCAAGTCAGTAGCACCTCAATGCAGTACATGAGATCCACGGGGAGGAGTCGGATCAAGATCCAAGGGGTGGAGATGGGTAGGATTAGGGTTGGGTTTAGGGATTAGGGGTGTGTTTAGGGATCAGGGGGCGGAGTTGGCTAGGTTTAGGTGTATGTAAGGTGGGAGGAGTTGGATCTGGATCCGACTCCACCCCGTGGATTTCATGTTCCGCAGTGAGAACCATCTCCTTCAAGTCCCAATTTAATAAATGGTGCATTTGAAAGACTAAGCTTTGGTGTGGTTCTAAGAAACCTCATATTTTCAATTTATGATTTCCATTACACGAGAGTAGATGTTAAAACTTCATGCTGATTTGTACTCGGCTTTCGCCAAGATAAGCACAAACTAAGACGTAGCTTTACAGTAACCTATGCTTCTCCATCCATTTACGCTTCTTTCCATATGGTGATGTGAATCTCCTTCTGTCCAGCGTTAACGGCTGCAGTGTACTTGGCGCGTCAGCACGACGGCTGCAACTATAGTGTGGTCTCCCCAGTGGACCAGCACGACAACCGTCTGGATTGAGCCAAGTAGGGGACATCTCTATGGTCTTCAAGTGGGCACCTTCCGTCCTCAGTGTTTCGTCGACTAGCCCACGACACCTCAAGAGGGCTCGACAGGGACTCTGGCGTCCCAGAGTCACCCCACTCCGTCCCCCACTCAACTCAGCCCAGCTTACTGACCTTTACATCCCTCCTTCTGCTGAGGTTGCTCCTTCCTCATAGTTCACATGTGACCTAACCACAATCTCACAATCTCTCCGCAACCCAACCATACGCGCCAACCCGTTTGACTAAGGCTGTCGAGCCCCACTGTCTTCGTTAAAGTAGGTTCAGTGGCAACGGTTCCGTATGGCATACTACCTACCGCAAAACACAATATCTGCCCAAACACCAACCTCATTCACACAATATACACAGGAACGTAATAACTGTAATTACTATGCAAACTATACAAATAAACCAACAGACTCTTCAAGTTTTTCAAGAATTCTACGAAACCGTAGCGTGGCGGCCTGTACACAGCCAGCTAGAATATTTCCGTCTCAACCACAGCCAGTTGCTGCTCCTTTCTGCTGCTTCAGATAAGCTCTTTACTGTGCGACGCAACTCTTGGCCACTGAATCCGACGTCTCTGAGGAACCGGGTTGTAGAGTGTGCCACAAATCCTCGACAACCCATTTCCACTGGATAAACCTGGACTCTCCATCCTCGCTGTTCAGCATCCTCCCATGGCACTGTTAACTCTATCAGTTGAACAATGCGTGCTGATCCAGACCACAAAACAATATCTGGTCGTAGGTTAGTGGTGGCAATCTCAGGTGGAAAAATAAGCCGTTGATCAAGATCAGCCAGCATTTTCCAGTCCCTAGAGGCTTCCAGTTGTCCTGGGCGAGAATTGGTTTTAACACCTTTTCTTGGTGGTTGCTCGTCTGGGCGGAGGAATATTGCCTTCTGTGTGTAATGTTTTGCTAGAACAGGTGGCAACTTATTGGTCATGTTACGCTTGCCTTCCAATGCTAAAGCCAAACATCGCAGTACTTGGTCATAGCGCCAAGTAAACCGACCTTGGCTAAGAGCCACCTTACATCCTGTCAAAATGTGCCTTAATGTGGCAGGTGATGAACACAAAGGACAAGAGGGATCCTCTCCTACCCAGAGGTTTAGGTTCTGTGGTGATGGGAGAACATCATATGTTGAGCTAATAAGGAAACTGATCCTACTCTCTTCCATTGACCAAAGGTCTTGCCAGCCCATCTTGCATTGTTCCACACTCTCCCATCTCATCCACTCTCCCTGCTTGGCCTGGGAAATGGCCTTTATACACCTCATCTTCTCCTCCTGCTTTCGCACCTCGTTGACTACCAGCTTCCTCCTTTGAGCTGGGCCTGCCTTGTGCCATTTAGGAGGAGCTAAACTGAGCCCGAAACCCCCTCTTCCATGCTCTACCTGTCCCACAATATCACCAATTTGAAGGTCAGCCTTTGCCTCTACCACAGATTTTTTTGCTGACCACTTTCTACCAGTTTTTAAGACAGGTGCTGCCTCCCTTACACATTTGTCACGTGACTCTACTAAGGTCATTTCCAGTCTGACCTTGGCCCACTTAAACTCCTCGGTTAAAGCAGAGACTGGCAGCTGCAATATACCTTTACTATAAAGTCCCACTCTGCTGAGGCAGCGTGGAACTCCCAACCATTTCCTAATGTATGAACTATTAACGCTTCCAGCTTATCCACTGTTGTCAAAGAAACCTCGTACACAGTCAGTGGCCACAGCAACCTTGGCAGTAGACCAAACTGAAAGCACCAGAGTTTTAGTTTGCCTGGTAGAGCACAGCTGTTTATGCTCTTCAACCCTTCCACTGCTTGTCGTCTAACTTCTCCCACTCGAACTGTGTCCTTTAGATCCCCATCGTACCATCTCCCAAGACACTTCACTGGCTTCTCAGAAACTGTTGGTATTGCCTCACCATTAATGAAGAATGTTTTATCTACTACCTTTCCTTTAACTATCGAGATGCTCCTTGATTTAGAGGGCTTAAATGGCATTCGTGCCCATTCAATATTATCGGTTAACTTATCCAATAACCGATTAGTGCAGGCTACTGTTGTAGTCATGTCATCCATGTATGCTCTGATTGGTGGTAGTCGCATCCCAGAAGCCAATCGCTCTCCTCCTACTACCCATCTTGATGCCCTAATTATTACTTCCATTGCCATGGTAAAAGCCAGTGGAGAAATGGTGCAAATCTCCAAAATAGGCTTTCACTAAATTTGTTTCTATTATTCCATAAAAGAAAATAGTCGTTCTCAACACGGCTTTAACATTGGACATCAAGTGGCCAGCCTGTTACAGTATTGAACGCTTTTCAAACACATCATGTAGTAAAATGGTTTGTAATTGCCATTTCATTTCATGTCAAAGACACTGACACAAGGAGAGGAATAAATCAAAAAGAAAGACCCTGAGATGTGACCGTATCTTAAAACAAAACCTCAGTGAGAAAAAGTAAGTCATGGTGAAAAATGTGAAGGAAAGAAAGAAGTTAAGGGGCTGACAATTAGAGGGGGTGAAAGTGTAGCAGAAGAAAGAGTACTTCTCTTTGGATAAGGTCTCGGTCATTAGGGCTTCTTTCTTTCCTGCAAATGTTATACCATTGACATTTCCCGCAAGATGAGTCTTTTATTCCTGTAATGACCTCCTAAAGGTTAATTATCCTGTTTAATCTCAAACCCTCGCCCTTTACTGTCCTGAGTCAGCTATCTTTTATAACAAAGCTTTGTTGACAGCTCTCATGCAAACCTTTAAATATATTTAAGTCTACTGTCTGATAAATTATAAAAATCAATTGAGGCGCATATTGCTTCTCATATCACCATGTAAACACTGATACTAAAAAGTACTAAACTTCTTAAAGTATTTTTTTCTTTCTTCGTCTGCACACTGATATAAGTTTGTTTGCTTTCACTGGGAGCCGTTTTATAGCATCACTGCAAGGATTTTATTGAAGTGGACTTTCTGTGGCCATAAAAATATTGTCTCTACCATAACAGGATATTACATTTAGATATATTCAAAAAAAGTTTTGTAGTTGTGTGTACACTAGATTTAATGTGACTTTGCTGAGTAAATATATATAGCCAATCACATATGTTATAAAGTGCTTATTGAAAACTTAGTATTGCAGTATTGTGTTGTGAATATAAATACCAAACAAAGCCCTTCAGTCCTTAACCCACAATTAAAGTTTTATTGTTGAATGTTGTCCATGTTAATCGTAATAGCCTTTGGTAAAGTAACCTTTTAGAATCTTGCGTCATTCACAACTTTCCAATAATAAAATTAGAAATCTCTACGCATGAAGGTTAATGCATACACCCACACATGGTATTTTTACACACGCGCGGTATGACCCAACTGATGTGGCGCAGAACTATGTCAGTTGATTAAAATGCTCTATTACTTTCAATATGATGGGATTCACTATAGTACTTCAGGGCACGTTAAAAGCACCTAACTGTTTTTAATGTCTGAAATAAGGCACAGATTTTATTTAAGAAATGTGGGTGTATCAGAGAAATAGAAACAAAGACGGAAAGAGATAGGCTACAGATGTAGATAATTTTGATGAAATATGCAGGGCTTAAATTCTGCCAATGGCCGGTGCCAAAATTTACTGGCCAGAAATATTTTATACCAGCCATGACATAAAAACAGGCAGTTATTACACCAAGATTTTAGATACCAGTGAAAATTTACATTCCTCTATTCCAATTTGACACCAGCTAACTAATATAATTTAATAGCCTACATTTTTATATAAAGACAAGTAAACAGTTAGTAATAAAATAAGAACAAACAATCAAATTAAAAGCAAAAGCACAAATAGATAAATACAATAGCCTACAATGAAGTGCTCTTCAGCCAGTTCTAATAGTTTTCAGGTACCGGAATTTAATAAAGTAGGCTAATCAAATAAATAACACTGCATAGTCTTCATATCCTTTTTAAAGTTCAAGAGCAGTGAGTGATTCTTTCTTTGTCCTTTGTTGTTTGGATAACATTTAGAACGCAGACAGTATCAGGATTATTAGGATACTGTCACTTTAAGACCGAATGCACGCACGGATCATGTTTGTGTTTGCGTTCACTTAAAGGGGTGGTTCAGAATTTTGGACATCGGGCCTCATTTCCAAGTTAGCCTTAGTGTTATTTATCAAAAAATTTCATCCAGTCGTTCCAGTTGCATAGTTCGCCGGTGCTAGGCTAGCGCGAGCCAACGGTAACTGCTAGCATGCCATAAAAAACAGTTTTACCCACTCCACAGTACACCAAAAGCAAATAAATTAACGCCAGACTATCGATGTAAATGTCTGTTAAGAGAATAATGTTAAAAATCAAACTACTCTTGCATCTCAATGATCCAAATACATTAACAGGAACTAGTTTCTCAGCAGTGGCGGAATTTTACTTTCCTCCGGTTAGTAGTACTGCGCCGAAAAGTAAACACAGAACCGAAACGCACTGCACTACCTCTCTCTTCCCCTCTCTCTCACTACCTCTCTCGGTTGCCTAGGTAACTACATATCACTCCGTCACTGCTGTAGACTGTGCTAATAAATACAGGGAACAAAGTATAACTATTGCAATGTAATGAAAGGGTAGTTTGATTTCTAACATTATTCTCTCAACAGACATTTACATCGATAGTCTGGCGTTATAATTTATTTGCTTTTGGTGTGGAGTGGGTAAAACTGTTTTTAATGGCAGGCTAGCAGTTACCGTTGACTCGCGCTAGCCTAGCACCGGCGAACTATGCAACTGGAACGACTGGATGAACATTTTTGAAAACTGTCTCCACTCTCCACTGATAAATAACACTAAAGCCCCTTTCACACAGCGCGTTGATCCTGGGAAATTGCCAGAACGCCTTCTGTGTGAACGCAAACACGACCAGGGATTAATGCCGGGATCGATGCCGGGTTGGGGACCTAGTAACATTGCCGGGATCAGTCCTGGAACGCCGCTGTGTGAACAAAACCCGTAACCAATGCCGTGTCGTAATGATGACGCTGAAGTGAAGTGAAAGCAGGCTAGTGAAACGGTACGTAATGCGCTAGTTTATGATCGAATCAGAGAAAAAAAATGCACAAGCGTGTTTTTTTCCAGAGAGAGAAACGTGTTTTTTCCTACATACCGTAGTACGGACTATGTTTAATAGGATCTGGGGTTTTTTTTGTTGTTGAAAATTTTTAGTTAAAGCACAGGCGGTCGTAGGTTCAGGTCGTGCGCTTCGGATGTTAAACTTCCCACACAGCACGTGAGTAACAAAATCCCTTTCCCGTTCCAGCGCTTGAATATTTACATTGGAAAGGCTGAAACTTTCGTGATGATGAAGCACTGTACAGAGCGTCGCTCACGTTTGTGTTCATGTTGTCACAACATTGCATTGAATTAAAAAAATTGTTACTGGCAAACTGGCGACTTATAGCCTAGCGACTTTACATCGTTTCATACAATAGCCACCACCGATTTTTACTCGCATTTTGGTGCTGGGCGAGTGTTCATTTTAGGCCCTGTGTGTATATTCATTCCTGAAGCAAACCTGTGAGCACAAATTAATCTAAAAATACATCAGCATTAGAAAATATTTTGCTTCTATCGCATAAAAAACAACATACCACCTATAAACTAAACCTAACTCGTGCCATTTTAGCTGCTTCTACAAGTCTTTGAGCTCTTTTAATCTCTTAATTTGTCCCCACGATTTACTAATACGTCAACACATTTCAGTAATTTGTTCCCTTGTTTTAGGCCTGCCCTGCACAATATAATAATTTGTTGCCTAGTTTTACTAAATCGTGGCCATGTAATAATTATTTCCCTTGTTTTAGTTCAATCAAAACAAGGGAACGAGTTAGTAAATCATGCACTATTTGGAAATAAATTTTAATTTGTGGCCACGATTTATTGTAGGTCTAGGCTATATTTTTGTCTGCATTTCATGTGCCGCCCGGGGTTCTGTAGACTCTTGCTCCACATCACCATTGCAATCATATTGGAGGAGGATATGTAAAGGTTAGTACAATTCCTCAATGTTTATAGCTAAATTAAATATAAAAATGGGCTGGTTAAAAAAATGTAAACAGTAATTTATATAGTAATTCTGTTTACTGTCATACTTGATAGAAAATAGGAATAGCTACAGGAATAATAAAAAGAATTTTTGTGTTAATCATAGTTTTGCAAAAACTTTGCTGTGTTGTATTTTTTGTTGGTAAGTTGGCATGCTTTTTATGAACACTATTAAAAATCAAGGTTCCAAACGAGGGTTTTCACGGCGATGCCACAGAAGAACCATTTTTAGTTCCCCAAGGAACCTTTAAGTAAACAGTCCTTAAAATAACCATTTTTTCTTAGTTAAGAAACATTTTAAAAACCTAAAGGACCTCTTACGACATTCGCTGTTTTTCCAGTTGACTGCCGCCATCTTGAGTACCTGACAAGCATTAGCTTAGCTTGCTACGATTTTCGTATGGATACAGTAAATGGCTACGAAAGACAACATTTCGCACCTAGATTAGGAAAAGAAACGCTACTTTCAAAAAATATCATCTTTAAGGTGTGATCCTTACGCGATACCTGATGCGTAGTAGCTACTTCCAGCCTCTGACATTTGACAAGGAGATTTTCTCTCAATTGTCCCTGTTTGTTTCACTTTATACTTTGTTATGTAAACCTTGTGTGTATTTGACAGTATTAGCGCAATAAGACTAGAAAGATAACTTAGTTCAGTAACCAGGCGCTGTTGTAAGACAGCTTAGTGCATGTGCGCTCGGGTGTATGCGCTCAGAAAAGCGCACGTAAACCCGCGCATCAACACGTGAATGACTTGTTTAACCGGCAAGGCTTTAAAGCACATGCAAATAATTACATTAACTTTTGTAAACTGCAAGTGTCCCTTCCTCTGCGTTAACATTTGATGTGAATATACGTCGCGTTGTAGCCTATGCTGAGACAGAGGCGCCAGAAATGCAACTGATATAATATGCACGATACTACAACATTTCTTCAAAAGCAGATCGTGGAGATATTTTAATCGTCCACGATCATAAATCGTGCTATCGCACATCCCTAAGCTAGCGTTAGCTCATTAACAATATATTTACATCCACTCGCCAAAGACAAAATGAACACTGCACAGGGAGTTTGCACACACAAACCACTAGTTATAACATAAAAGCAAGCAGGCTACTGCGTGCGTGGTTTGGCATGATATGACTGAAGGAATTTGACTGAATGCGCGCAAATGAGCTCCCTTAATAATTCCTAAAAAGCTGACATCAGTTCATCGTGATCTCACACATCTCTGTTATTATCAATGAAGCTGACTGCACAATACATCTTTCATAATATATACACTTTGTTTGTTAAAATTAGAGGATTTACCAGCATACAGAATTCAGCTCTGAACAAAAAGTCAGGTACTCAAGATGGCGGAAGACAAGTTTTAGAAGTGAGTGACGTCAGTCAGGAGACGTTGGTGACATCATCTGATAATTATGTATTGGTTTTGAAGGTTCTTTAGTTTATGGAACCATTGATGCAAAAAACCTTTATTTTTTGTAAAGGCCCACTCTTTAACATTTCAGATGAGGGTGGGGAGATCATTCCACCAGCAAGGAACGGTGAATGAGAATGTTCTGGAGAGTGATTTTGTGGGTCTCTGTGATGGTACCACAAGTCGCTCATTGACCGACCGTAGGCTTCTGGTAGGGATGTAGACTCGTAAGAGCGAGTGGAGAGGGAGCTGAGCCTGTGGTTGATCTGTAAGCAAGCGTCAATGCCTTGAACTTGATGCGAGCAGTGAGTGGAGGCCAGTGCAGAGAAATGAGGAGAGGTGTGACGTGGGCCCTTTTGGGCTCGTTGAAGACAAGACGTGCTGCAGCGTTCTGGATCATTTGTAGAGGTTTAGTTGCACATGATGGAAGTCCAGCCAGAAGAGCATTGCAGTAATCAAGCCTAGAGATAACCAGGGCCTGGATGAGAAGTTGTGTTGCATGCTCAGTTAAAAGGCCTGATCTTCTTGATGTATAGTGCAAACCTGGATGATCGACCCGTCTTTGCAATGGTAAAAGTGTATTGAGGTTGACTTGTGACATAGTTTTATTGTGCAAGCTGTGTAAAGAAGAGTGTGGCGAGCTGGATAAGACGGGTGCCGTGAGAACGGAGCGAGGCCGGTGGCGTGATCGATGAGCATCACCTGCGTGCCGCACCGGTCTCGTATCTCATCTGCCCCTGTAATCAAATGTGTGTGTTTATTGCCACTAGTGTTCATTTCAGCTGGAAATAACTGTAGCTAATTGGTCCTGCTGGACAAGCTCAGTGAAATGTGAGATCACACTAAAGCACAAGAGGTATTAAATGAGATTGTGCTCTCTGCATGATGAGTGCAGAGAGGAGAACCTTATATGAATATTTCATAAGGATTTGACAACTCTTGTAAATACAAATGGAAGAGTTTGACAGTGACACCTTATGCATTTACCCCATTGATCAATATTATAGCATAGAGCCCAACACAAATCAACCCATTTAGCAGCATTTGCACAGCCCACAAACACACACTGGCTGTGGAAATTAATAATTAAAATGCTCATTAAGCTGGTGATTAAAACAAGTAGATAATGGAATACGAGAGCGGGAAAAGAAGAAGTGGAGGATAAGAAAGAGACGAAGGCAATTTATCATACACAAATAAATATTTCTGTTCCGGTAGGCTGGTTTATTTACTTGAACAGCCAGTGTTTGAAGAGGGGGATCAGGAAGGTATAAAGAGGAGAAAGGAAGTAGAAAGAGCTTGTTTTCCCTTAAGGCACTTTAAGTCAATCACATGCACTTTCATTTTCAGAAAGAGCCTCATTTTTGTGGCACCATCTTTATTTATTATTTAAGATTTGGAAATGGTGCCACTATTTGTTTGCTGCTGTTGTAACCACTGTAGTACTCTGCTTCATTTTATAAGCAACCACTTTTCAGGGAAGTAACATAATTCTAGAACAGTCTATGTGGCTACATTTTTGCAAAACTCAAAAAACACCTATACACATATCACTGCAGTTTTCTGACATGGACACTAGTAACAGTAAAATACCAAATTTTATTCATTTTCACACAAATTATGGCATTTTGTTGACTTATTTTTGCACGGTTGCCTGCACAATGTTATGTTATGACCTCAAAACGTTAACACATGATTTAAAAAAAGAAAAAAAGAATATATTTTGATGTTTCCAAGATCCATCACATAACCAGCTCTGTACATTTTCCCTGCCATAGTAAACTTGATCGGTAGCTCATCTAGTACAGCATTACACGTGGCGGAGCGCTCGAGTACGAGTCCCGTGAAACACGAGTCATGACTTGAGCTCAAAGACGATGCAAACTAAAATGGCACGGTCAATGCGTTTTTATCTCACATTTGCTTTTGTTAACACTATCAGTCAGTTTTAGTTTAGGCTAGGGTTTACAGTAGTGTAGGTATGTTATTTTCAAACGTGATAGAGCATTAACCTAGCGCCACTCGGACATTTCATATCTGAACTGCCACACAAACAACAACCAACGTAAAAAAATGTTAATGGCTGCTTCTCAAACGGAAGGCTGTATCCTAGTGAGGCTGTGTCCTTACTAGTCCAGTCCTTCATAGGCTTGTTGTCCTCCTCATAAAATGCTAGAATGAGACAGTCTAGTAGTTAATACAATGTATCCTTTTTTTCTTGATTTACCCCGAAATAATGGAAGTGAAATGTGACATGCCGCATAGGTGGGGAACATTGTAACATGTGAGGGGCACATTGTAACATGACCATATGACAGCTTAAAATGTTAAATGATCTAATCAAAATATATATATATACTAGACAAACTAAGATATTTGATCAATAAAATACAATTATTAACTTTTTTATATAAAATAATGGCATTTTTTTAATAATTAAACATAACATTTTTGAGTTTGACAACGAACACATTGGAAAACATATAGTTCTGACCATGGACTCTCAGTCTTTATTCACCTTTTTTCTCATGGTTTCTCAATAGAATTCATAGAAGTATAGAACAGAATTACATAGTTCTAATAGGGGCACATTGTAACGCAGTGTTACAACATTCCCCAGCTGCACAACTGGGATTTAAACCCTGCTAGTGAAGCATTAAAGAACTATCTCAACTGTTAAATAACAGATTGGAGATTCAAATAATATCAGATTTGTCTAATTTTAAATAAACCAAAAAAAAAAAAAACATAAGACACGTTTGCTATGGATAAATAAATGTTCAGTGATATCTTCCAAATATTTCAAAATTTTGGTGCGATATTTACTCTATAGTGTTGATATATCAACTAGTAAAAACACTAAGTTTCATCATGCTAGCATGATGTGTGGATGTATTTAAAACAAGTGTGTTACAACTAGCCCCGCGTTAATTTGTGTCCCGCTCCCCCCTATGTTTTTGACCAACGTTTTCCACTTTTGATGTCATATAATAGCGAGAAATTACCATTGTAGTAATTAAAGACCCCCTGTGGTGAAAATCAAGTTTTTAATGTTGTTTATATGTCAATGTTGTGTTTTTAATATGCATCAAGACAAGCCATGTGCAAATTCATAAGTCAACATCATTGCTGAGTATTTTGTCCTTAAAACTGTAGTGAAAAAAGACTGCGGTTTTAGGGAGAATGCGGTTTAAAATCGCCAGTGTTTCTGATGTCGCAAACTACCCAGCAAACACAGAACGTTCCCGAATGGTCCCATGAGGTTATTTTTTTGGGGAACCAAACAAGAACGTTATAGGAACGTTCCATGTAGGTTATTTTTAGGTTCCATTTTTATAACGTAAGTAAAACGTTCCGGGAACGTTCCCCTAACCTTAAGGGAAAGTTATAGGAACGTTCTGGGAACCAAAAACCAACATTCCCAGAACGTTCCCAGAACCTAAATTTGTTTGCTGGGTAGGAACCAATCTCGTCAATGTGCAGGGTGGGCTTTAGCATATCATTAACAGCAAACTAGCAGGGGAGTCTCAAGAGAACCCAGGTTATCCTGGTATATTTTTCTGTTGATTTGAAAAATCAGGTAGCCTACATTTAGCAATAGACAGTAGCGTGGAAATGATGTTAAAATGTTATGATGAACTATATGCCTTTCTCCACTGACGTTCTGAGTTGTTCAAAGCGTTCCTAAGGATGCTGATTTTTAGAAGGCGGCTGTCTGACTCTGAGATGCGAACGGGAACATGGTTTGTGTAGCAACACATTATTAGCTGTTTGATGTTGTCAAGCCAAAGGCTAATCATATTAATTACCGTTATGTGTCCGACGTTGTAAAGAGCGATAGCTACATAAAACGCATTACCATTCTGATACATCGCCTTGTAAACGAGCCTGTATGAGTGAGCGGAGGCGGGGCTTATTTGCATCTTCATGGATCCGCTTATGAAATAAAGCAAGGGTGTAGTTATCCAAGCAATTTTGAGGCTTGTAGTAAAAAAAAATTAAAGGAAAAAACTTTTAAATATGTCATCTTGGTGATCAAAGATGAGTTTTAAGGGATAAAATTATTAACTACATGGGGACTTTAAATATTTGCTTAGTTATCACCGAAGCTTGCTCTATTTTGCTGTAGATCATTAAACCGTTATGCTGCCTCAGAAGTCTGTCCGAAATAGATTTCATGAGGTACCTTTGTGCGCAAACGGAGCCGGCAGTGTCATTCAGTCCTTCAGACTGACGCCAGAGGGTCTGGACTCCATCGCAGCTTTCATTGGTCAAGGACCGCCCAAGAGGAGATCTGACTGACATGTTAAGCAACCAATCACAGTTTGTTTTGTTCCACGTCATGTTTAGGGGCATGAAAATGTTGAAGTCCAAAATAAAACAGACAGGCATGCATCTAATAAATTAATTCAACTGAGTTCTTCTTCAATTAGGGCAGTGGTTCTCAAAGTGTGGGGCACAAACTTTGTAAATCTTCTCCGTAAAATCCTGTAGAATTCAACCAATCTGATGCCAACTTCGAAACTCCTGAAATGTTTCCCTATACATCAGACATTCAGCCAACAGTCCATGGGTGTGACATCTGAGGCTGAGACTACACTTGATGCATCCTTCAAAATGAGCTGAATGAAGGACGCGAAACGAAGGCGAGATATGCAGCCTTACTATGACGCAGCCTTCTGTTTGAGAAGCACCCTATGGCCCTGTCCCAAATGGAACCCTAAGCCCTCACGATCTTCCTCTGAGTCCACACTTTCGTGACGTAACGCCGCTTTGACTGTCGAGTAGAAGTCTGCCGCAGAGCTTGCACGCTTGTGGGCTCGGCAAAAGTGCGCATCGAGGGGGCATATCGGCCGCTCAGAAACACCCTTCTGAAACCTAAAATGACAAATGGGACACATGCAAGTCCATATAAAGTGTGGCATTTGGGACAAGACCTAAGTTTATCTGTTTTGGATAAAACTGAACATGCTTTTAGCGCCATGCAATAGACATTTCTCTTTGAAAGTGCTAGAAGCATCGCAAAATCATTTAGCAATAATGTCACCACAGTCTTGTTTTTCCAATGAGCCTGGGTTGATATTAACAACGGTGCACCACATTTAAAGTATTTGTGTATTTACAATAAAGATTACAGAGAGAGAGAGAGAGATGGAGAGGGAGGGAGAAATGCATGACTTATTTGACAAGAACGCATGAGAATGAATTTTAATCAAGTCACGTGTCGAGCGTTCATCAGAGCCTCACCCAGTTTATGATATCACACTCTTCTCTGGGACTCGTAGGGGTCATTGGAAAAGCAGCTATTGATTTTGGCCCATTTGTCTTCATGGCAAACCTTTGGTTTTCTTCGAAAGCTGACACTATACTGAAGAACTGTCTGTTCTACTCTACAACTTAAAAAAAAAAAAAAAACTTGTAACTTATTTTATGTATTCAATCACATTGGCGAGCCACCCAGACAACTGCTCGGCGATTATGAACCTTTAAACAAGATGAATGCTATTCATCCTGTTTAACCCACATTACAAAATTCTGACGTTGTGTACAATGCATGTTTACATGCGATCAGTCAACTAGCTAAACGGACATGTAATAGAGATTGTAAAGGTCAGTGTTTTTGCCTGCTGTGCTACAACTTTGTAGGGGTCCAAGGTGAGATTATTAGCTCTGATCTGTTCTGACGGGAACTAAAAGGTTCTCCTTATCCTGGTGTCTCTGCACTGTATAACACCAGTCACAGACTGAGAATACACACAAATACATACATATTCGTAGGCGTGCACTTTCTCTTTCGCCTTTCTTTCATCTTTGGAAAACAAATGAAGATCTTTTTTAATGAAATCTGAGAGCTTTCTTCACCCTCCATTGACAGCTACACAACTACCACTTTCAAGCTCCAGAAAGGTACAGTAGTAAATACATCATAAAAATAATCCATATGACTTCAGTGGTTTAACCTCAATTTTATGAAATGACATGAGTGCTTCGTTTGCGCAAAAAAAGCATTATTTGCCACTTTATTTACAAAATATTAAACTCCAACATAAAACAGGTTAAACCACTGGAGTCACATGGATTACTTTAATGATCTCTTGACTACATTTCTGGGGCTTGAAAGTGGTAGTTGCGTAGACTGTCAATGGAGGGACAGAAAGCTTTTTAGATTTCATTAAGATGATCTTTATTTGTGTTCCGAAGATAAACGAATGTCTTACAGGTTTGGAATGACATGAGGGCGAGCAATTAATGACAGAATTTTCATTTTTGGGTGAACTGACACTTAATTAAAACTAAATCCATAATTAGAAATGATAATGAAAAATGATCAATCATACCATAAAAAGAATCCTTTAAGGTCATATATAGAACCTTTTCTTCTAAGTGTGGTAAACAATTAAATATGTGTTTGTATTATACAGCATTAGTATGTATCATAAAAATATAAAGGGCGGCACGGAAAGAACACCAAAAACACAGTGTAATCATCATGGGAAAACAAAGAGTAAACTGGGAGTTGTGAAAAATAATACACTGGTGTTTTGCCAGATGAGAAAGTTGTATTAGAACAAGTGTATGCAAGCAGCTGTGAAAAATATGATACACACAGTGTTTTGCCAGATGAGAAGTTTATATATGTATCATCTTTTTACTCTTTTAATTCCTTTTATAACCGTTTTAATTTTCCTTGCTTTTATTTTAATTCCTTTCTTTGTAAAGCACTTTGAATTACCATAGTGTATGAAATGTGCTATATAAATAAACTTGCCTTGCCCGTTTAGAACCTTTTCTTCTAAGTGTGTTAAACTATTAAATATGTCTTTGTATTACACAGCATTAGCATGAAACCCTCATTTTCATAAAAAAATAAAGGGTCCCCTCTTTTTATTTATTTATCTTATTACCTGATGCATCATATAGTTTCTGGAATTTTATTTGATGGCATGTTACATTTTGATTGTGAAGATATTGGATCTTGCAAGTGTGTTATATTTACTGTACTGTACATGCATTCATGGTCCACTCCAAGGTTTGAAGGGTGTTTACTTGTGTTGTTGGGTACACGTCATTCCCCATAACTTAGGAAGAGTTTCAAAGATTAGACGAAATTGTATTGTTTACAAAAATTTATTCATACAAATCTTACAACACAGTTTTTTTTTGTTTTGTTTTGTTTCTTACATATATAATGGTGACCTTGTGTGGCTCCCATGTGTTATATTGTACTAATGATCAACACAAGACAGAGATTTATCTTAACATTTAAGTAAGGCTTTGGGCACTATCAGTCTCTGCACACCAAATGCGTTTCAAGGTTGAGAATGTTTAATGAATGCTGTACAGATCGCTACAAGACACTATGCATAAAGAGAAAAAAAACGGAAAGGCAGGGCCAGGTGGCATTTTAACAAATGAAGTTATGTGAGAAATAGGAGGTGTGTGAGCAGGTGATTGCAGCATTTGGAGGGCCACTAATATGCCATCTGAAATTGGTGGCCATTATAAAGATGAAGCAAAGGCACCCAAGCCGCTTGGCTGTCTCCTGTGTCACAAAGCCTGGAGGAGAATGCAGAATTAAACACAGATTGGTTTCACATGTTTGCACATACTAACATGCATATGCAAACAAACATGTACATATGTCAAGCTTAAGCATATATAACGTTGTCAAAAACTTGCAGATTCAGAGTAAATTATGCAAGTTGGTTTTCCCTCAAACGTTGCACCATTCATTTGACCTTTGGGAAAATTCTTTGTCTTGCATGCACAGAGAGATCATTACAGAATACCTCTATGTCATACCCAACAAGCTGCTATACAGCTGTGAAATTACTGATATTTATAACCACATACAACAGAAAATGGTAACTCTGAACTATAAGATGCAGAGACACATCTCTCCAGTGATTACCAGCTTTATGGACAGATAACAGACATTTGACACTGATATGAGAAGTGCAATATGAGAAAGATAGAAAACTGAGAAAACAGAACAAAGAAAAGAGTGAAATTCTATGAAATATTGAAATAATACCATATATACACTACCTTTCAAAAGTTTGGGGTCAGTAGGTTTTAAAAAAAAAGAAATGAATACTTTTGTACAGCAAGGTCGCATTAAAATTGATCAAAAGTGATAGTAAAGACATTTAAAGTTTCTATTTAAAATAAATGCTATCAAAGAATCCTGGAAAAAAGGTTTCCTCAAAAATACGAAGCAGCACAACTGGTTTCAACATTGATAATAATAAGAAATGTTCCTTTAGCAGCAAATCATCATATTAGAATGATTTCTGATGTGACACTGAAAACTGGAGTAATGATGCTGAAAATTCAGCTTTGCATCACAGGAAAAAAAATATATTTTAAAATATATTCAAATAGAAAACAATGATATCAATTTGTAATAATATTTCACAATATTACGGTTTATTTTCTGTATTTTTAATCACATAAATGCAGCCTTTGTGAGCATAGAAGACTTCTTTCAAAAGCATCAAATCTTACCGACCCCAGACTTTGGAAGGTAGTGAAGGTCTGAACCACTGGTATCAATTCTAATGCACATGACACACACATTCATAGACAGGGACTTCAATTCCTTTTGTGAGATTTCAAAAGGAAACAAACGCATGCTCAGTGAAAAGCAGGAAGGACTGGACAGTGTTTAAAAAAGAGTGTTTGAAGATGCAGATTTAATTTAAGCTTATAAGCACAGGAAAGACCTCATGTTTTTCAGATACATATATAGAAGTTAAGGTATTAATGATATTTGAAAGGTGTGTGCAAAAAAAGGAAACCGTGTTGAAAGGCTTGTGAGATTTTTTTAGCCATAGATGACAGTGGGAAGAACTTGACGTGAGTAAAAGAGCGTGGAAGGGACGAGAGGCATTCCTCACCGAGCCGTAGAAACTCACCAGGAATTCAGGAGGAAAGTGTCTCAGCAAATCCAACAAAATTGCTTCAATCTCATCCTCATCCGTGAGCACACCAAAGTCTATGTCTTGTAGAAAATCTAAGTCGTCAGGGCTGTTGTAAATAAAAAAACTTCTTTCTTAATTTCAGGAGTGAAAGAAGGAAGGTGTCATTCAATGTAATGATTGTCTTTGAGACTATTTATTTACTCATAATCAGACTGATGTATTTGATAGACAAAGTATCGAAGCAAGCATGAATTAATAAACAAACAAACAAATTGTTATTTTGTTCAAACTAAACGACTGGTCCACAAGACATATCGTTGCATTATCAGGTGCTTCAGTACAAAAGAAAAACAATATTATTATCAAAATATTCGTTTTAATGTCTTTACTTCATACATAAATACATGTTTATAAAGGACACAGGTGCGATCAAATGATCATCAATAGTAGTCTTAGTGATGACTAACTTGCTACAAGAGCTGTACATGTACATGATAGTTAGAGACGAATTTGAAAAAAGGCTACAAATAGGCGAGCCGCCGTCCTTTGCTTCTATATCTCTGTCTATACCTTTTGCCCAGGACCGTGGCCAGATACTTCTTTACGGCCATTTGCTTCCGGTAGCGACTGTAGCTGTCCGTGAAAACCCCGTCCGAGTGACGCTTTGAGAGCGGCTCATTGTCGTCATCTATTGTGGTCCTTCCTCTGTATTAGAGAAAAAGAACAAATCGTTCTAGAACCCAGGCTATTACAGAAACACTTGACACTCACTTAGTGAAAAAAAGTCACATTTGTTTGGATTTAAAGGGATAGTTCACCCAAAAATTCTAATTGTGTCATCATTTACTCACCCTTATGTTGTTTCAAACCTGTATAAACTTCTTTCTTCTGCTGAACGCAAAAGAAGATATTTTGAAGAGTGACGGTAAGTAAACAGTTTGACTTCCATAGTAATTTTACTAAATGGTGCCCCCACAATGGTTTAGTTACAAACATTCTTCAAAATATCTTCTTTTGTGTTCAGCAGAAGAAAGAAATTCATACAGGTTTGGAACAACTTGAGGGTGAGTAAATGATGACACAATATTCATTCTTGGGTAAACTATCCCTTTAAGTGTGAAAATATTCATTTAAAAAAGTAAATATTAAAAAAATCAATCTATTTGTCGCAAAAACTTTGTTACATTTAGTAAATAAGTTGTATTGAAAAAAAAAAATATATATATATATATATATATATATATATATATATATATATTTTTTTTTTTTTTTATATATTTTTAATATATATATTTAATATATATATTAATATATATATTTTACAAAAAGTTTTGTAAAAAAAGTTACAATGGGCTGTTCACACAGGGTTCGTTATAGCTAACACAAAATATGTAAGAACTTATTTTTCTGTGGAATCATTTAAGGAAACATTCCATTTTATCCTTCTACAAACATTTTGGGACCGTAAGCTACGTTTGAATGTTCTCTGGACATTCTAAAACAATTAGTAACATTTGAAAAAATGTTACACGAACTTCCAACTAAAATGTTTCATGGGAAAATAAATTGTATAAACGGTGTATAAGTTTAGTTCTAATGTTTTGAGAACATTATTTAAGTCCAGAAAACTTTGATGAAACGTTATAACTAAGAGAACCTTTTCCATAACATTAGTTTCACGACACGTTTAAAAACGCGCCACGAGAGTGCAGTCCGTTGCGTTTCATCGAGCGGATTTTAATGTAGGCTAAGAACGAACGGAACGCGTCCTGTGTGAGCGCCCTCTTATTCTTCCACATATCTAATGAATGTTGATAACTGGATACAAAGTAATAACTATAAATTATGCATAACAGCCAACCCTAAACCAAATTAGCGATATTTATTTTTAGAGAGAGAGCAAGTTCGGTGAAGAGAAAGGAACTCTTACCCCACGCGTTTTTCCATCAGTGTATGCAGGTATTTCCGCGCTGATAACTGACCAAGCGCTTTCCTGTAGGCTTTATTAAACATCCCGTCAGCATGCCTTTCCAATCTGCGTGACAAAATACCAGATTGTACAACGACGTTTCAGTGAAGGTTTAAAAATAGGTCAGCCTTATAGCTGCAATATTCCCAAATTATAGCACTCGTATAACATCCTCAGGCCAGTCGTTGAGAAACACTTTCTAGACTATCAGGCTATTCTATTTCGCAATTCAACTCGACACAATTCAAACAAGCAAAAGCCTCGAATGTCTTTGTAACTTGAACAATCACTGAAGTAAACAAACATAGCAATAGAGTATCCCATTTTGGGAATGCCTAGAAAAAAAGAAAAGGAGTCCGGCTTAAGGAAAAGTATTATCACCTATTCGAGGGAGGACTATAAAACGTGTATGCGTCTTCAGTGACTGAAGGAGAGCTTCGAATAGTGATCTGGTCACTGTCAAAGGTTAGATCCGTTAATTCCTTGCCCTCCTCGTCAAATCCTGCCGTCTCCATTCTGTAAAACATGAAGCCATTTCAATCTCAAGTAATTATTGTGAAGTATACTCTGCACTTTCAAGACTTATTCTTATAAGTGCCCTAAATATTTAAGTAGCATAGATATTTAAATGCATACTCGCCTACATTAGTCTATAACATTTAATAACAAAACATAGGATATATTTCTGTAAATTTGCTTAAGCTAATTATTAGGTTATCAGTGCTATAGGCCTATATATTGTTCTTGCTTGTATTGTGAAATCCGTCATAAGTCGGAAAAGATCATAAGATTATAGTCGTGTCTTTTAGAATTATTTACATTCATATACAAATCAATACAAGAAAAAAAATTAGTAGGCTATAGCCTAATACATTCTAAGCGCGTCACACTTTTGCCTTAAATCGTCCGATTCTACGCGAAAAAGAATGAAACTCGTACAAGCAAGCCTACTTATTTAAAATGGTTCGTAATCATTTCTTATCAGGTACACTCTTAAAAATAAAGGTTCCAAATCATGCCTTTGGGTTCCCCATGCAAAGAGCCTGTCATTTCATTTAATTTTTTTCTTTTTGTGTAGAACATTTTAATAATCTGAAGAACCTTTTTCGACTATAAAGGAACTTTTGTGCATTGAAAGGGATGGACGTTAAAGGTTCTTCATGGAACAATGCCAATAAAGAACCTTTATTTTCAAGAGTGTATGCTAGCCAACAAAACCAGAAAACAAGAAAATGTGTGACACTTGTCAGTAAAATGCGTATAGGTTTTTTTGTTTTGTTGATCCAACAGCCTTAATAGCCAAAAATCCTGTTTCGCCGTCCAACTTCACTCCACGAAATAAGATCGTCGAGATCATCTCCGCGCGCTCGCAGAGACAGATGCAGTTTCCGTACCTGATGTTCGGATGGTTCAAAGGCGAACACACGTTGCATTGTACAAGGAGCCCGTAGATAAGGAAGGCAAGAGTCGTTTTGCTGCTCGTCATCATTCTGTAGAATAAAGACATAAATTAGTAGTAGACTTAATCGACTGGACCCATCGTGTCTAACCGCACACAGACAGGTCTTTAAAACTTTCAGTCTTTGAAGCTCCAATTCAATTCTCTCCTCCAGTTACAGTATCAGGTGTCTCTGATAGCTCGCTGACTTTTTTTTAAAAATGATGCTTTAAATGTTCCAACAGATGCACGCTCAAAACAACCTATGCACTTTTATCTCAAACTGAATTATTTCACACAGAATAGCCTATAGAATCCCACAAATTCGCGTTCCTCTCAGAAGAGGTTCACATACCTACGGCTGCTGTCCAGTGGAGGCTGCAACCAAGAATGAGATGAAAATCTCAAGCTCGCTCTAAGACTCTCTCCTAAGCCGCTCTTTAAACTTTTCTACGCGTCACTCTGTTATCCTTATGAGCACAGCGTAGATCCTATTTCCCCCCCCCCCCCCCCCCCCCCCCCCCCCCAGATCTCGGATCTGAAACGAGCTATCATTTGTCTTCATCTCTCATTATATTATCGCGAGTTTTTTTCTCCCTGCCCTTTCTTCTGGACACTTTTCACTCCCCGCTTTAGAGCTCTTGTCGACGTCATCCTCCCTACTATGGAGAGATGGAAAGTACAGTGATCTCCATATAGGGCCCATTTTATGAAATTATAAAAATATTTACAAAAGTATTTGCTGCTTTATTTCAGTTAGTAAATATTTTTGGTAGTAGTTTTATCTTTCTTAATTAGCATTTTCAATACGACGTATGTAGTGCATAACAATTTCTTCAAACAAAATAGCAATACTTTAATAATCATCATTTATTGGTTTGTTTTTAATTCCATTTAGTTTAATTTCAATTAAATGTTTAATTTCAGTGCACATTAACCGGGATTTAAAAAGTGTTACAGATAATAGGCTACATGATTTAAGTTACCATGAAATCAAAATGGACAGTTCCTGTTTTTTTTTTAATGGAATACTGCTGTAATTTTTTATTATAAATGATTTATCCGTGCACATAATTATTATTTTTAATACATGTGTCCTCATAATCTTTAATGAAAATAACTTCCCCTCCATCTTGCAGTGACATCTCTTCTTTACTGGCGAGAGGGCGAGGCAACCTGTCACTCACATGAAATCGACCAATAGCAAACCACAACCATCCAATCAATTCCCCTTAGACAAAATCAAATCCCGTCCTACATTTATTGTTGTTCGTGCAGCCGTTTTTGATATACGTCACGATAGGGAAGAAAAGACTATTGCAACTTCTGTTTCATGACTTTAGTTTGAAGAATCATCTTACAGGCTGTTTTGCAAAAGCATCTTAACTTAAAGGGTTAGTTCACCCAAAAATGAAAATTAAGTCATTAATTACTCACCCCCATGCTGTACCAACCCCGTAAGACCTTCGTTCGTCTTCGGAACACAAATGAAGATATTTTTGATTAAATGTGACAGCTGGATCACTCCTCCATAGGCTGCCTAAGGATTGAAACCTGACGTCCCAGAAAGTCAATGAAGAAAATGTTTAAATATTCCATGTCACAACAGTGGCTCAACTATAAGTTTATCAAGCGACGAGAATACTTTGTGCGGAAATAAAACAAAAATAACGACTTTATTCGACTATTCCTTTTCTTCCTTGTAGGCCTGAAACGAGACTTCAAGAGATTTCCACGACGCGCACGCGCGAGAACTTAACTGAAGTAGTTGAAGGAGATCGCAATTCTCGCGCATGCGTCGTGGAAATCTCTTGAAGTCTCGTTTCAGGCCTACAAGGAAGAAAAGGAATAGTCGAATAAAGTCGTTATTTTTGTTTGTTTTTTCGCACAAAAAGTATTCTCGTCGCTTGATAAACTTATAGTTGAGCCACTTTTGTGACATGGAATATTTAAACATTTTCTTCATTGACTATCTGGGCCGTCAGGTTTCAATCCTTAGGCAGCCTATGGAGGAGTGATCCAGCTGTCACATTTAATCAAAAATATCTTCATTTGTGTTCTGAAGACGAACGAAGGTCTTACGGGGTTGGTACAGCATGGGGGTGAGTAATTAATGACTTAATTTTCATTTTTGGGTGAACTAACCCTTTAAGTAGGCTACACGATAACGAGATGTACTTAAGTTATTTCATGGTGACTTAGATCTAACATCGTTTTTGGGAAATGCGGTCTTAAGCAGTTTCGAGTACAAAGCATTCTGATATATTTAGGTTTATTTTAGACTTTGTTTGGTTTTTAAGCAAGAGGTGCACCACCGTCACTTCAGATCCGAGGCCAGGGCTGGTGTGAGTAATAAGACAGACTTGTGTCAAAATGTGCAAGTGAGTCAAGATTCAAGACGTTTTTCCCTCCCATTTTCATGAACCCTACATGGAGAGGAGAGACACACCTCTGACGCACGATTAAATATGTCATTGTTAACCAGTTCCGTCCAGGGGCGTCACTTGACCCAATTTACTGGGGCACGAGCCCCAGTGAAATACCACTGATAAATCCTTATGTGTCAATGGAGATTACCATATGAAGACTTCAGATGCAAAAGCCTCAAAGTCTATCTAAAGTTTTTGTTCAATATTAACCTTTTTAATCAGGCTCCTATGTATATGTTTCTACCCAAGTACCAGCATTTCTGAATGGGCTGTGGCTGGAATTTAGTGAGTTTGAAGTGAAAGTATTTGATGAACGTATACTATGTGCTGAGAGCATTCACTCAATATTATTATCTCATTTTTGACAGAGGTGGCTTTTTAAAGGCTTTTGCATCGGAGGTCTTCATATATACCAACCTGAGAATTATTTTCATCTGATTATATTTCAGCAATCATGTAATGTGTTTTGTATTAGCTGGTCAGACTAGCGAAGGAATCACTCTCATCTAATCTGTCAAACATGTTTGCAAAAAGGTCTGAAATTGTTTGTGATTCTGTTTCATTCTGATTCATTACGACAGCTCACCCACGCACAGAATTGTTTGAAGCAGTTTCTTACACTGAAATAATATATGTGAATTACAGTCATTTATAATTGTGTACTGTACTTGCATACAGTATAAGGAGGGATAAAAGGGTTCACCCAAAAATGAACATTCTGTCATTAATTACTCACCCTCGTGTCATTCCAAACCCATAAGACTTTTGTTTATCTTCGGAACACAAATGAAGTTCTTTTTGATGAAATCTGAGCTTTCTGTCCCTCGATTGATCCTTCAAAAAGTTCATAAAGAGATTGTAAAACAAATCCAAATGAATTGAGAGGTTTGGTCCAAATGTTCTAAATAGACTCGGTCGCTTTATATGATGAACAGATTGAATTCAAAACGGTTTTGATACAGAGAACGTCTGACTGTAGGCTACTTGAATCATTACATATCAGAAATCAACGATCACAGTAATTCTAACAGGCATTAGAATTAACACGGTTACTTAGGTCTACATGTTGTGGCATTCCTGTCGGGTCCATATCTTATAGTAAAAGTCTGTTTGCAATGCCCGTGCCAAAATTATGTTTGATTTACCAAAGAATCCTTAGGGCGTTTTCACACCTGAAAGTCCGCACCAAGGTCCGAACCAAAGTTCACGTTTTGATACATTTTATATTTCAGAAAGTTTTGGTTTGGTTTCACACTGCAATTATGCGAGTGCACTAAAGAACTTTACGTGACATACTTGCGTCCTGTCGTCATCATCTATGTGGGCTGCCCCAGGTAAAAAAGTAGTATACTTTAGTGTATTGGAAATATGAATGAAGTACATGAAGTATAAAACAAGTATGCTTCTACTTGTTGTGCTTTATTTAAAGAGTACTTAATATGTACTTTTAAAAAGTATACTTCAAAAAAGATGTAATTAAGTTCAACTTAAGAGTCCAAAAAGTAAGTATACTAATTTAGCAGTAATCAAATTATTTTTTAAATGTACTTTTTGAAAGTGTACTTTGTTGTTAATGTATTTTAAATTGTATAGAAGTTTATTTTTTTTAAGTGTATTAAATGTGACATACTTAGAGTGGCAATTCAGTGTACTTATGGGAAGTATATTTTTTTTGGAAAATAATTGTAAGTATACTGTTTTAAAGTGTACTATGATCTCACTTCATTAGAAGTGTGACTTCTTTACACTTTATAAAGTACACTCTAAAATAAGTGTATTTTTAGTGGCATATCAGTGTACTTTCATAAAATATGTTAAAATACAAAAATGTATAGTGGTAATTTAGTGTACTTTTAGTAAGTACGCTTATTTGTAATACAGAGTTAGTATAATTTTTGAAAATGTACACTGATTTCACTTCATTGGTAGTGTAATCTTAGTACACTAACAAAGTGCACTAAAATATAAGTGTACTTTTATTAGCATATCAAAGTACTGTCATGAAATATGCTAAAATAAAAACACTTTTAGTGGAAATTTAGTAATTTACTGTAGCCTACTAATGGAAAGTGTATTGACATTGTTAGGCTGATTTCTGCTAGGGTCATATGCTACAATGCTGCAAAGACAAGTTCATTTTGTTTATCTACACTGTTACCATCATGTATCAATGCACAAACACTTGATTGACAGAAGAGTCACTTTATGTAACAGGTAAAGAACAGTCATTATTTGTACAGATATTGTATTTACATGTCAATTCAATAGGTCTCAGGGAATCTCTGGACTTCTTGGCAGTAGTACGGCAATTTTCTTGATGCCACATTAGTCTCGTTCAATGTTGTTTGGCAGAGGAATAACATATACCTTCTCCCTGGATTCAACCATGACACATTTGCGTGTCAATGACTCTGGATGGATGGCATACACTATATTGCACTCAGACACTTCATACACAAAGCTTGATGCAATATTAAGTGTTGTGTCTCTGCACAGCTTCCTTCCAGACTTAACAAGCTCCTTGACCAAAACACAGTGTGTTGCACCAGAAACGACCAAATTCACAATTCTGACTAATGTGCCATTCTGCAACTCAACAACAGAGTTGATTCTTTTCTGTAGGCGGTTGTTTGTGTCAGAGTGATAAAGTATTCCATTCACAATGAAACGGTTGTAGTAGGAGGCTTGTTTCACTCTAACACCTATTAGGTCATCTATTGCAAGCATGTGTAAAACCGAGACATCTGTCTGTACTGATTTACCAAAAACTCTGACATGGGCACTGATCTGAACTGATTTGTCACTTGAACACTTTCTGCCCTGTAGTTCATAGAAAAGATCTTTGACATACTCATTAGCATTATGCATAACTGTTGCTCCTTTCTTTGTGAGACTCCTCTCCCTAAGGTACCTTTTCATTATTTGGACAGGGACATGAGTTGTGCCATTGAAATATGTCAACAGGGTGCCGTTAAAAGATTCAAAGGAAAATGTGGACGTGGCCCACAATGGTCCCCAGTTCCTCACACTCGCAGCCAAGTGTGTCATGAGGTGCACATTAAATGACACATTAGCTGTGCCATATAACCCCTGAAACTCCCTGACAAATTTTTTCAATGCCTGCTCAGCTATCACCACCTCGGCCTCTCTGATCCTTTCTTGCAGTAGATGATATACTGCAAAAACCAAAAGGAAAAGATGATTCCAGTATTTTCTGGGGAGGATGCCATTTAAAACAGGCAAAGCATAAAACAAAAGAAACGACCTCCACTCAGACGCCTTCCAGAACTTCCTTTCTTGCATAGATCGTGGTACTCTTGTGATCTCAGTTGGTGGTGAAATTTTTTTAAGCACTTTGTCGATCTGCTCAGTTTGGGTGCCTATGTACCAACCATGCTGATGGTTTGTGGAATCTAACCAGAGAGAAGTCAGCTGTCTTGTAACTCCAAGGCACACACTATGCTGATATTCTGGAACAAAGCCTTGCACCATTTGAAATTTGTCTAGTTTCATTAGTTGACTTGGGCCTTTCACTCCCATTATGGGCTGCTGAGGTGTTGCATTCATGGCATTGTCAAAATGCTCAACTTCTGTACGAAGACGAGGTTCAGGAATAACATATGGATAGGAGCCTCCACCTCTGTGGTAACAGAAGTCACAGCCATAAATGCCATTAAACTGCTTCTTATTTTGGAGAAGTGGCCTTGCAACTGAATCTGCACTACATACAAGTGCATGCACCTTTGCAGTGCAACCATCTCCCCAGGTGATCCCATTACTTTGAAGTTCCTGTAGCTCTTTTACAAATGGAAATAGGAGAGTCTGTATATTAGGCTTGCTCTCTCCAAACCAAAGACAAGGAACACATATGTTGTTCTTCCTGTCTGTAGGGTGTAGTTCTATGATTTGGCACTGAATAGGCCATATTTGGCATCTAGAGCTTTTAAAAACAGGGATCCCATCACTGTTCCAGATCAGACTGATGTCATCATCACCTATTTCACCACTATCTTTAAGCCTCCTATACTCCCCTCCACATTGCACATCACAAATTAAACCTGGAGTTGATGTATGTCTTTGGATTTTGATGTTGGGATTTTCCAGAATCTCTTTAATTTGCAAAGATAAACTGATAACCAAAAAATATGAACCCTTTTCTAGACTAGCATCCACATCAAATTCTGCCTCACACAGAACACACTGTGTCAAACCACATTCTTTTGTTCCAATATAATTTGAACACTGGTGGCAGTAGAAATGGGGCACATACTCGCCATATTGGCCATAGGATTTATGGAAGAGATACGAGGTTGCTGGTATCAGTGCAGGGAAAAGTTCATGAAAAATCCGTAAAAGATGGTCCAGAGCAATCCCGGTCAAGTTATGCCTCAGGACGTAAGCCATTAGAAGCAGCAAACTTTGACCTTTGGTAATTGGTGCTCCAGGGTACAAAAGGTCATCTCCACAATTTCCATCCTACAAAATGACACATTGAGATTGAAAAAGCATTCAGTACAATGAACAAAACATTCTCAAGTATTCAGGTTTATCAAATCTTGTCACGTTTCTAATAATTAAAAAATGCCCTATATGAATGACACAGTTCACATTAACTTTGCTCTACTACCCGAGCAAAATCTAACACGAGTAAAATATTATAATTATTTGTGATATGTTATTTGCTAAATATGATTACACATGAAATGTATGCATTATTCTGGGAACCCTTGGGATCGAGCTCTTGTGCATATGACTTCATCTAACCATTTTTAGTTAAGTATTAGTCTCTGATGGGTTTTGATAAGTTGTCATCACTGAACTTACATTTACAGATATTTTAGGGATTCCTTGTGTGTAGTTTTGGGTGGTCCAACACAGTATCTCAAATATTTTTTGAGTTCAAACATCAGACCATATAGTAAAATGCTGATGCTGAAAAATTACGTCTAATCACTATGATCAATATTTTCTAGAATCTTGTGCCTTGCTGCACTCTTTGGGCATGGTTTTATGTCAGCCAGAGATCTCAATTCAGCTTTATTGTGGCCTGCTGAGCAAAATTGAAGTGCCTGACATGAAAATAAAGTCTTTTATTCTATTCTATTCTATTCTATTCTATTCTATGGCAGAGGAATGAAATTTGTTGTCCAGATTGTGTGCATCAAGTCATCATTGCAAATCAATCCTGTAAAAGATAAATTAAACGCACAAAGATGAACGCTAAGTAATTGTAATCTTACCTGTGACGGATTTGGGTTGAGTCTCTCAGCCTCTGGTTCTTGCATGGTCTGGTGCTCTCCAATATCAACTACATCATCCTCAGCAGCTGATCCATTCTGAAGTTGGCACAAAGTGTGTGGCAAGTTAGTCACTGAATCAGGTGTTATTTTTAGGTATTGAGTGGGATATTAAAGCACTACAAGTAAAGCAATCTATAATGCAAATGCTAGCCTGTAAGTAATTGTAATCTTACCTGTGACGGATTTGGGTTGAGTCTCTCAGCCTCTGGTTCTTGCATGGTCTGGTGCTCTCCAATATCAACTACATCATCCTCAGCAGCTGATCCATTCTGAAGTTGGCACAAAGTGTGTGGCAAGTTAGTCACTGAATCAGGTGTTATTTTTAGGTATTGAGTGGGATATTAAAGCACTACAAGTAAAGCAATCTATAATGCAAATGCTAGCCTGTAAGTAATTGTAATCTTACCTGTGACGGATTTGGGTTGGGTCTCTCAGCCTCTGGTTCTTGCATGGTCTGGTGCTCTCCAATATCAACTACATCGTCCTCAGCAGCTGATCCATTCTGAAGTTGGCACAAAGTGTGTGGCAAGTTAGTCACTGAATCAGGTGTTATTTTGGTATTGAGTGGGATATTAAATCACTACAAGTAAAGCAACTTGCTCCAACTGCTCCACTCTGAAATTTGAAAAATGTGTGAGCTAGTTTGTTACGTTGTAGGAGTCAGTTCCTCTAAATACAAAATATCAATAGACTAACATAGTGAACAAATGTGTATTACCTGTGTCCTGACCTGCATGTTTTTTTTTTATTCTGCACACTATTGCCACTAACCTATAGGTTACTACTACTAGATATTTTGTTGTACTACACTCTGCCCCATATTGTATTACACACACACAAACACATATAGACAGAAACCCACTTTTTGGCCATCCTGAACAATTTGGTATATGATTTATGTGAATATCATACATTGTTCCATGACTGTTTTGTTATTACTGGACATAAGTTTTCACACAGACATCCGGTACAGACATGGGTAGTTCATTACATTAGCCTATAGACCTTATGTAGCCACGCCCCTTTTCAGCGCTGAGCTCGTTGTCTTTTGACTTCCGGTCTGTATTTTCACCGCAATCTTGCGTAGTTATGAATGAATGAATGAGTTATAAGGAATGAATTATGCATTGTTAGTGTTCTGACCTTACTGTCAGCTCTCTTCCGTTTTCCTGCTGTTGGCTGCAGTGGTGCATCATGGTGAGCTGGAAGCTGTAAGCAAAACAATTGTCACCATCCATGTCAGTGCAGAAAATAAAATCTAACCAAGTGTAATTAATCTTATATTAAGATGAAAACATAATTTTGGTATTGTTTTAAGTATAAAGACACTTACCGTGCTCTCTTGAAAAATAATTTTGACTTTATTGAAGAAGACTTTGACTTATTTGAAGGAGTCTTATCAAGAACAATTTGCTCAACGCACTAGGAGCCACATTTACTTGTTTTCAGGATGAGAAGTCAAACTCTTCTTAACCCTTGTGCTGCATTAGGGACATTTTTGGTAGTATGTGTGGATGTCTGAGAGCAATGTGTGTCTGCATTGACAAAAGTGTGTGTGTGTGTAGGGCCTAAATATAATACATGGTGTTTAGGCGAGTGACAAATCACAATATCCTGAAGGTCATATTTTACCCTTTCTGTCTACTATCTCTCTCTCTCTGTGTGTGTCAGTGGTGTAGGATGTGTGTGTAGGCATGTGTGTGTGTGTGCATTTAGCAAGAGAAAGCGGCAATTTCAAACTCGACAAGATGAAGAAAAGCTAGTGGGTCTGCAGACACCCATGACAAAAGGAGGAGGGGGTGCAGTTTCTGCCCTAACAAAAAAATAATAATAATCTCCACCACCTCCTCAAAATGTAGCATTTACATCTGTAAGGAGCATGCATTGCAATTCTGCAGCTCCTGCAAATGAGCTGAAGAATGACCCCATTTTGTTTTGAAGTTTTGATATGTTTTATGTTTATAGAATTAAATTATTTATAGAAAAAATAAAAATTCATGTTCATGGTGATCTTGTAGTTTTGCTTTCTTTCTAGAGCAAATTTTGATGTGTAGTGAGACAGGCACAGGTTATAATCACCTAGTAGAAATCAGGAAAATGTTGCAGTACTACAGATGTTTGCAGTATGTCAATTATATGATAAATGGTACCAACTGGTGGAAAACAGTAAAAAGTAAATATTTTACCCCAAGACTTGGTAATGACAGGGTATTTGAATAGAAATTATGATTTTATGATATTATGACAGTGGGTTCAAAATGGATATTTTAATGAGTTCAAATAGGACCAAATTTGTCCCTATGTGTGATTATTTATTTTTTTAAATCTGACATAGCAAATAAAAATAAAAATGCACCAAAAATAATGTTGCTGCTAATCTTTGACATATTTTGACATAAAACAAGGTTTTCACTTTGCATTTAGTATATGGAAAATAATTACATTTTTGTGTTTTTTCCTCTTATACAAATTGATGGTATCACCACCAAAACGGGTATTTAAAGGGTTAAAATCCTGAAATTAAATAAATATTTGGTAGTTATGATGAGGACTGATGCTGGTTAAAAGATTTAACTTGGTAAAAGTGGAAAATAATAATAATATATAATATTTTAGGCAATGTTTAATATGTGACCATTTTTGGTCATTAATGCACTCAACAGCGTAAAATATCTATTGCAGCACAAGGGTTAAATTAAGTCAAATGATTTTACGAGAAAGAGCTAGGTAGGTCTGAAAACAATACCAACTACTTTTTTGATCTTGATATAAGTTTAATATCAGATGGTTAATTTTTTATTAGATAAGCAGTTTTTGCAGTGTGTCAAAGCAATTTGGAAATTAAGCTAGTTTTTTGGCTGAAAACATTACACGTTGTAATCCATGTAATGTCATAATCATAAAAAAAATACTTTACATCATCATATATGCTAGCTTACTTCTCTGTCATGACATCCTAAAATTCTGTCAGGGACTTCAACACCACTGCTGCAAAGGTACTGCTTGTACTGTTTATGTCTTCTGCCTTTTCCCTGAAACAAAAGACAATTTCAAGACAGTATAAGCTAGCCTATAAGATGGTGGAGCTAGCCTACTACTTATCATGAATATCAGGTAGGCTTTCTCCATTGCTTGGCCTGCTACCAGTTATTATCCTATTATTTACATTATTATTAGTACTGCTATTCTAGGGCCTTCTTTTTATTATTATTATTGTAGTAGTAGGCTGACCATAGACATCATATATGATGTCTATGAGGCCGACTACTACCATAATTATAAGAAGAAGAAAAACAAGAAAAACATATCAATAATATAAAATAATGATCCAAATTATAATTACCTTCCTGTGTCTGTATTCTGTTGTCCTTGGTATTGTCTTATTAGTGACCAATAAGTAGGACTTGTACTTTGATTGTACAGGTGGCATATTTTAATAACTATTGTTGACATAGGGATTGTTGAGCACTGCAACAGATCAAGATTAAAAAATCCAGACTAGCAGTAGATGCTACGAATGGACCCAGGAATTGGACCTACCCACCAGTCGGTTCCCACATCCAATCAGTGTGCGCAGCATCATCGACATCCAATCACTATGTAGAAGTTTGGGCGCCAATTAGCTACACAGCTACAACATAGCCAAATAGTAACGGTTAATGTTTGAAATTATTCATCACTGATACTCAGGCGATAACAGGGTAAAGTTAGCACAATGTATGGGTTGTTTTATTTCGTAGACGGGTCCGTTATTGCAGATAGTACATCTATTATACAGGATGCATATATAAATGCTGGTATTACAGTCACCTGCAAGGAAGACCTCCAGTCCCAGGAAGGCTGGATAGAGGTGATTTTACCAGCTAAACGCAGGCAAGATCCGAAGCCGGTTGCAGCCAAACTGCTGTTCATGGCGGGTAAGTTCTAAAACATTGAAACTATTCTGAATACTCTTTGTAACATAACCGACTACTGTCATGTAATTTAACGTTACTGATGAAGTGCTTGAAACATAGACTGTAGCAATAAGGTACGAGAGGCTGTGCTCAGCTGTATCGTTAATAAGTAGCTAACGTTAACGTCCGAAGGCACGACGCGAAGCGAAGCTTGCCTCGAGTACCTTATTGCTTTTATAAAACGGTTACCACACAATATTAAAGTAAAAAAAAAATTATTAGTGCAACTTTCATGAAGTTAAATCAATAAAAGCATTCCTTCCGCTAGAAAAAAAAAGTCCCTGACCGTGAACAACAACCGTTCCAATAGCTAATATGCATGAAAGCTCAAATAAAAACAACAAACCGTTCTCAAACTTTGTCTCATTCGTTTTATTTTTTACCACACAATATTTGTGGAATTCCCAGACACAAATAGGCATATAGCTTATCTAGGGTGACTATATTTTGATTAACGTTACCAAAAACCAGGACACTCGGCACGGCAAACAGATACTCAAATGATACTCGAAGTTTACTCAAAGATGCCTTATTAATTTCAATACATTTAAAGTAGGCTATGCCTCCTCTGTATGGATAGAAAATTGTTATATTACAAGACACAAATTCAGATAGGCTTCTCAGAGGTTACTCAACATGTTTTATTATGACAGGTTTCAAAAATAATGATAGAAATAATGTCTCTTCTGTATTAGAAAAATACATATATAAATAATAAATAACTAAAAAAAATACCTCCAAATTGAACAAAAATAGCTCTCACTAACTTACAAAAACGAACTACCAAAATATATTTCTATCTTTAGTTTTCTTCCTCTTTATCCTGTTTTTCTTCCTCGTCCTCCTTGTTTGCCCATCTATATTTTGCTGTATAGCTGATCTTTCCCAGCAGTTTTTTGAAAACCAGGACATTTTCATCACTTTATAAAAAACACCCAGGACAGGCCGTGAAAACAGGACATGTCCTGGGAAAATAGGACTGTTGGTCACCCTCGAAAACGTTCATTCTTTTGTTTATTCCGTTATTTTCTCTCTGCACTAAACTAAATATTTACATAGCCTAAATAAAAACACAAGGGCACACATTTTGATAGATAACAGCTAGGTCTTAATCTATTTTATTAATGTCATTAATTTAGTAGCTAAAATGCTGCCTAACAAGAGATAATAACCAATACATATTTGATAAATAGATAATTTTGATAGATCAAAATTCATATTTGTAGAAGTCTCTCCAAATTGTTCCTCAAACCACTTATCCATCGTCATGATGCCACCTAGTAAATAGAAATTTACTTTAAACATTTTAGCCTTTTTAATTCTTACGTTTTTTAAAATGTTTTTTTCTATGTTTATGTTGATACATGTGGTTGCTAAGGGCGCATTCCTGACTTAAAATTATTATTTTTTATTAATAAAAGGTCACATTGAATTTGTATTTTATGTGTCTTCTTCACAGAAAACTACAAAGAAGTAGTCCAGAAGCGTGTTGCTTACCTCAAGGGGGGGGATATATGGTCTGTCTTCCTTCGGTCAGTCTGGCCAGGAGAAGGGGGTGCTGAAGCAAGGAATGACCGTAAGCTTGATTTATGACTTAATATGACTGTCATCGTAGAATATGTTTGCCATGGGAGTTACATTGTGAATTTTTGCAGACTTTTCCAAGCTGGGTGCACAAGCATTTAGCAGATTTAGCCAGCAAATATTTATTTGAAATGATAAATATTACTTAAAAGACTGAAACAAATCAAGTTAGCTATTTTGTAACGCCAGGCATGTTAAGTCAAGATTCAGTCTCCTGTTACAAATACTGTCAGAGTGATGGATGGATGGATGGAGGTGGATTCTTGGAAAGTGTGTCGCAATATGAAGAAATGCACTTGTACAAGCTATTAAAAAATTAGTCTCTGCAGTTTCTTAAAGTGGTGGTGTGGACATTTTCAAAATCATTCTCTTAAACAAGATGTACGTTGTCAGTCTGGTTCACAGATGGCCAAGATGGGCGAACAGCTCAAGAGGGACCTCAAACGGCAACCTACAAGACAACAAAGTTCTACTCCTGCTAGATATCAGTCTGATTCCGACGACACATGTTGTGATATTTTTGATCCACCCAAAAAACGAAAAATGGTAAGTTTAAAAATGTAACTGACTTCATCAAATAATGAGCAGTGTTCCACAGATAATTTTACAGAGTTTACAGTGGTGGATTATAGCCTATTTGTGCTGAAATGCATGCACTAGCGCACTTTGTGCTTGAATTGAACAGTACCAAATTCCAAACCCAACCTACAAACCAATGCCCTTGGTGGTCAGGGTAAAGCTTGTGATGTAGCAGAACTGCATTTTTGTGAAAATTAGTTTCTATTTAAGAGTGTATGAACTCTGTTGATTTCTTCACACACTCACACCATGAAAATTGTGTTTTGGCGTGTGTATGATTAGGAGTGTATAGCTGCCCTTTTTGTTTAAGGTAATTAGGTTGATGTTTTCTGCATAGGTGACTGACACCAGTGAGGAGGAGGAGGACGCCATCCCTCAGGCGGAGTCTCAGCGGCCAGGGACGGTGCCTGCAGTTTTTGTTGAAATGGATGAGGACAGTTTGAAGGCTCTGAAAGGTGGGTGGGTGTATATGTATGCTAGTGATGCCAGGGTTATCTCTGCCACCACCTGAACCCTCCCATACACCTGCAGTCATTGTCATTGAGGTCATGAAGTCAACTTTATGAATTCAAGACATGCATCCCACTGTTAATTTGAAGAACATGCATGTTACATGTTATGTCTTAGAATACAGACCTGGCTTCCCACATTACAAATTTGAAAATAATCCACTTAACTCAAGTGGTACGGATATAACTACAAGGCCTCTAGCAGAGTGGCGCAGGTACCAATACTGTGACCACAAGTGTCATACTGCTTTTATACATCTCTTCCCCTTCCATCGCGATTAAAGATTTAAAATTGCGTTTTCAATCATTTATGTAGACTTATTTATTTCATCCACTTCAAGAAATAGTTGTAATCTTCCATCTCTGTTGCCAAGCATCGCAACATATCAGTCAAGAGAAGGGTCCAGTGAGACAGGCTATATGGTCTTATTTACAGACGAATTTGCAGCAGTTGCTTGCAGGGTTCCCTCAGGTCATGGAATTTTTGTAATATCATGGATTTTCAGGAATAGTCAGGAAATTTGTTATTTTTTGGGGCAAAGTCATGGATATCAGGGATTTTTGTTTTAGCAGTTTAAAATTGTCTTGCCAAAATACATTAATACAAATATATTTCCACACAAAATTTGTGTATATCTGGTTATTAGCTTTACTGCTTGCTTGAGCAGTTGTGGTTAACCCAACTTTCAAATTCAATGACCATTTATTCATCTCCCACTCTAAAAAGTAAAAGATGCTTGAACGCTACGAGGGTGCTTTGAAATCTTTGGTCAGTTAGTTTATTGCACCATTCATAGTTGGTCATGGAAGTTAAAAAAAATTTGTCTGGGAAAGTAATGCAATTTTACATTTGACTTAACTTGGGAACCCTCTGCTTCTCTATACCGTATATACCCGAATATAAGACGACCCCCCATTTTCCAGACTTATTTTTGGGCGGAAAAGAGACACACACACACATATATATATAAATAGAGAGGCGCGCGCGCCCTGGAGGGAGGCTGTCACGCGCTCTTTGCACATGAAGAGCACGCGCTACAGTGATGTTTCCTCGCGCGGACCGCTTCACCTGTTTGTCTGAGGTAGCCTACTTTTGAAATATAATCTTATACAAATATGTTAAACGTTTAAACTGCCCATTCTAAGTGGGTTTTGTAACTTTTCTTAATTTTGTTTTACTTTATACACAAATAAAGTAGCTCACGGAAATGCTTGGCAAGTAATTTCTCCCTTTCCCCCCGTGATTTGTCTGTATCGCGAATATAAGACGACCCCCCATTTTTCAGCCTATTTTTAGGACAAAAACCTCGTCTTATATTCGGGTATATGGTACTTCACAAGCTAAACTGAACATTCGCCCTACTCCATCTTCATACTCAATAATGGAATTACTGCCCTGTCACTTTGGCCTCGTTTACACTGTCAGTGAAATGTGACCCAATTCCGATTTTTTACTCATATGCGACACAGATCGGATGTGTTCTATGACAGTGTAAACAGGAAAAAAACGCATGCATTCGGATATTTCGAGATCGGTTTCAGGCCTCGTTCATATGTGGAAATAAATCAGATATAAATCAGATATGTGCCAATGCGACTGTCATGTAAACAGGCAGATCGGATTTTCCGAGGCATTAGGCTGCGTCTCCGCGGTTTAATGACGAGAGAACCCCAGATGCGCATCTGCGGATGATGGACGGATGGCCCGACGAAACATTGTGTTGTCATAGGAGAGGAATGTGGACACACGTTGACACAACATATCAAAGGTTGGCTTGCTCATCCTAAAATTTCAGACCCACTGCGCCTCGTTAAAGCCCGCCACGATCTCATGAAAGTGCGTATATTGCACATTTTTTCCCCCCACGTGCCATTTACGCCAAAAATAGTTTTTGCGTGCATGATACGCACTTTATGGCGTTAAATACGCACGTTTACAGTGCATATCATATGCAAGCAAAAACTATTTTTGGCGTAGCCTATAAATGGCACGAGAAATAAAATTCGTGCTATATTCACTTTCATGAGATCGTGTTGTATGTTCCCACCAGTCCTGAGATCTCGCTGCGCGTTCGTCCATCTGTGCAAGAAGACCCCTTTAAACATGCGCGATGTTTCAGTCAAGTGTAAACACATGACTCGGATATGGGTCACAATTTAAAGAACGTGTAAACGGACGGTCCAAAAAATCGGATATAGGCAACAAATCAGAATTGGGCATCAAGACCTGCAGTGTAAACGAGGCCTTTGAGTGAGTGGAACATTCATGTCAGACATGCATGCTAGCGGTGAAAAGTATGAGTAAGGATCCTCATCCAATCAGAAATAAATAAAAGTTAAATCCAACGTAGCTGTTGTAAAATGACATTTAAATAGGTGCTATTTTGTGTCACAATGTGATACTTATTCTTTGTGTCATAATGTGATACTGACCCTTTTTATACTATATCCTTATTATAGAGCTACCAGGACTGGTGTCTTCCCTAAAAACAGTCCTAAACAAAATGGAAGATTCACCTTCGTCTTCCATGACTTCCAGCCAAAGCGAATCACCGCACACTGGCAGTCACACTGGCAGTGAAGAAGACATGGTATGATTTCAAACCAATCCTTGTCTTTGTTATGATTGGGTGCAATAAACCTACACACAATAAATCTTACTAATCTTACGTACGTGGAGGTACGGTTTGTGTTAAAACACTTGAAACCAAGACACGTGCCAACCTGCCCTATAGAGAAGTGTTTGTAATTTACCTTTTGTCTTAATCTGCTTGTGTGTTTTCACAGGTGCCATTGGGCAACTCATTAGTGCAAGTCCCAAAACGCCTCTATCAGAGGCTGAGTGGGAGGAGGATGTCCCTCTTCACACAGGAACTGGCCACATTGGTGTTTGGCAGGGAAACTTTGGCCAAGGCAACCCTCACAGGGAAAGGAAAAAAAGGCGAGCTGAAGGAGCAGCTTGAGCCAGAAAAAACAAATGCAATTATAGGTACAGTAATGTCATAGTTATGAACCCAAATCCATTGTCATGATTGATTGACAAATCCATTACCATCAATGATTCTATTTCAATGTTATACATCTTGTTTTAATTCATGCCCTCTTTCCTGTTTTCACAGATGCAGTGAGGGAGCGATTCCCCAACACCGAGGTGGCAGAGATCCGGGCCCTTCTACGAAGGAAGTGCAACAATGAGAGCTACAAGGCCTCTAGTAATTCAAGTCAGAGCTAGATGTGCATTGTGTAGTATGTTGTTCGCCATTGTTCTGTTCCCGGCATTTCAGAGAAAGTCGACTGTTCAAGGTTCCTCCTTTTGCCAATAACTGCTTTTGTATGTTATTTTTGTGTCAATAATAAAGATCCTTTTCTGAAATGCAATTTGTAATCTGTTGATTTAATGCACTTGAACTGAATTGTAATATAATACACTTGTAGTGTAATAGCAACATTCATGCTTAAGTATAACAAAATGGGGATAAAAGTACAGATAAAATATACTTCAAACAATTTGTTTCTACCTTACAGTATAATAACATTGCACTGAAAGTACGTGTCTATGATGTTTAGATTGTAATTGAAATTCACTTCAAAAACATTATTATTGTCATAGTGGGACACTTTAAAAGCACTAAATATAGTTAGGAAGTGCATTTGTAGATCACTTGAAATATTACAGAGGCATACTAAATTAACATAGTTTATAGTAATTATAAGTATGATAGCAGTGTGCACAAAATGTACTTAAACACAACTATAATTTGCACTGCAATGCCTTTTTAAGTGTATTTTTATTAGAATGGCGATACAATGCAATTGTACTGTAAGTGTGCCTAAAATCTTGATTTTCATTAGTGTATTTTAGTGCACTTGAAGTTTAAAAAAAGTTGTTCCATTTTAGTATACTATTTACACTTGAAGTGTAGTCAAATAGATGTTAAGTTGAAGTTAATACATAATTTAATACACTTAACTATACTTGGATTTGACGAAAATAGTACAAAATGTAGAAAATATACTTAGTACACTTTATTAAAGTATATTTTTAATAGAATTATTTTTCACCTGGGGCATCTTGACATTGATTGGTTTTGTAAATGGACGTGCGTCTGGCGTCAGTGTGTTGTCAATTCGGCGGGTAACTTTGACAACATGAATGAACAGACGCATATCGTTGCAACTATATTGTTATTTTTATGGCATAATTACCCGCAGCACCAGCTATACACAAGGCTTGTTCAAATTCGCCAAATGAACTTCCTCGTCGCCGGCAGGAAAGGAGGAGAAGACTGCAAGTTGACTTATGTCATCAGACCATACTTCAATTAAAAACCTCATCTCCTCTCCTCTTTTCGTCGGACCAAATTTCATCTGTTTGGTCCGGACCGTGGTAGGTTTCACACCTGTAATTTTGATTCGGACCAAACTGAAAAGTCCGAAAGTCCGGACCAAACAAGGTAGGTGTGAAAGGGCTCTTAGTTAAATGGGTAACGCTCCCTTGTACAGTAGAAGTACTTACGCTTAGTGTACTTACCTAGAAAGTACTGGCTAATATAAGGCAAGTACATGGGTTAGGGGTAGGTTCAGGGTTAGTACCTAGTTATTACCCAGTAATTGTAATTACTATAATAAGTACATAGTATGTACATGGGTAACAGGACTGTAAAAGGAATGTACCGAACAAACAAATGATGTTCTACTGAGACAATCACAGATTAAAAAAAAAAAAAAAAAACATTTCCTATAGCATTAGGATCTCTCTTCTCATCTTACCAATGCGCCAGTGGGCAGGGCCAAAGACGCAATGATGTAGAAGTAGGCGGGGATGTGATTCCGCACTATTTTGTCATAATGTGACAAAATCCCAAACAATCCATTTTCAGAGCCTGATTTCAATAAAAGTTGTTTTTGGACTAACGAGGAAGCTTTGCATTCTTAAAACTTAAAGGATATTTTATTAGTGCAATGCCATTTTACATGTCAAAAGATCAAAGAAAAAAATATTTCTCAATTCATGACCCCTTTAAAAGTCATTTTAATTAAATATTGGACATTTTAACGCAATTGGAGGAATTGTCAGACGGTCCCATTTTACGAATCATGCACTGTGATAGCGCGTAATTATTCTATAAATATGTGGCTATAAATATGCAGCTATGATAAGCGTTGTCGGTTTTGAGTGAATGTTTCATGTTGATATGCAATAGTTGCATATTGTTAAAACTAGTGGTTTTCATATCTGTAAGACTCTCGAGTCTATAGAAAAGGGGCAAGGGAAATCAAATGTCTGGCGATGGTAGATTCTGGAAACTGAATGAAAAGAATTATGCTTATGCTCCACAAACCTCTAAGGTCAGCTCTAAACACACACACTAATATATATTTAATTAGAGTTGATTGGTATACTGCATCAAGTAGTGTCAGTCATAACCTATCCAGTTTTGTCCTGTGCAATAACCTGTTTGCTTTTATGGCTCATTTGAACATATGTCTCTGTTTGCCTTAATTAGTAAAATATGCTTGTGTCTCTTCTTTATGAGGTAAATATGACATTTCTTTTATCCAAGAGGAAGTGTGCATAACATACTCAACCTGAGTGCAACTTGTTTAAGCAAATAGTTGGGTAATATTATTGTTCAAATTAAAAGGATATTTGGATTCTTCATGCTCATTATATATATATATAAAAATTGTGACTAATTTACCAAAGAATCCACAGTGAAATGTACCGAACAAACAAATAATTCTCTACTGGGACAATCACAGATGAAAATAAAATAACCACTTTCCTAGCATTAGGATTCTCATCTCATCCTTTGTTCTCGCTAAAGTGAGACTTCAGATAACTCTGAAAGAATCACGAGACATAGTGCTGAGTAACAATGCACCAGTCTTGGCAGCAGGCTGTAAATGGAGGCCAGCCAGTGCAGTGGAGGAGGCGATAGCAGCAATCAAACATGTGGACATTGTGGGGCATGTTCAGCAAGGGAGAGGAGGCCTTGGATTAACAACGAGATGTCCCGAGTGGAACAAAGCCATAGCACCAGAGCTAAGGAAGATGGTGGTACAGGAAACACGTAGACAGGAGAAGGCAGCAAGGTGGGCTGAGACAGTCTCCCATGGTAAACAGGGACCGTGGACATGATGGGATAAGTAGAAAACATCATTCCAACATAATCTCCATCAGTGGTTGGGTGAAGATGCAGGTTGTGCTCTCTGCTCCAGCCCAGCTTCACTCAGCACATACTGACAGGGTCTTAAGTCAGCCTCACCCGGGGTCATTACATGTGGTGTCATGACCAAGTCCTTAATAATAAACCAGATGGAACTGGATAATATTCTGATTGTTCCAATCGGATCTGACTTCTGACCTATAATGCAGCTTGAATCATAATCATAGACTGTTCGTTCGTTGACCAGAGGAGAACTGGCCCCCTGACTGAGCCTGGGTTCTCCCAAGGTTTTTTTTTCTCCATTCTGTCACCTGATGGAGTTTTGGTTCCTTGCCAGTCGCCTTTGTTCACCTTTGTTGCCATTAGCTTTTGGCTTGCTTAGTTGGGGACATTCAATTTAATATTCAACAATATTATTGATCTGCCTGCATTGACACCATTATATGAGAACTGAACTGAGCTGGACGATGACATCACGGTTTTCTCCAGAGCGGCTACATATATATATAAATTAACTAAATGAATAACTTTTTTACAACAAAAATGAAACGTCGCTGGACTATGATGCTACTTTCTTCTGGAAACAAACTTTGTTGCATTTATTTTCCTGTTATCTCTGTAAAGCTGCTTTGAAACAATCTGTATTGTAAAAAGCGCTATATAAATTAATGTGACTTGACAGAGGCCAATGGGCAAATTTGACCAGGATGCCGAGGTTAATCCTCTACGCTTTTTCTGAAGGACATCCTGGGATTTTTAATGACCACAGCGAGTCAGGACCTCGGTTTAACGTCTTATCCGAAGGACGGTGCTTTTTGACAGTATAGTGTCCCCGTCACTATACTGGGGCGTTAGGACCCACACAGTCCACAGGGTGAGCACCTAGTTCTGGCCTCACTAACACCTCCACCAGCAGCAACCTAGTTATCTCAGGAGGTCTCCTATCCAGGTACTGACCAGGCTCAACTCTGCTTAGCTTCAGTGGGCAACCAGTCTTGAGCGACAGGGTGATATGGCTGCTGGCCATAAGAGCCTTGCCCCCACCCTTGAGGAAAAACATATTACCATCAATTCTTTACCACCAGCGAGTGACTCCCGGTTGGGACACCAGTTATCACTGTTGAGTCCTCTGGAGATGAGATGGGCTCATCAACGAAACATCAGTGAAAGAGGGTGCCCACCCTGATGACGTGCCTACCCTCCCATATTTGATGACATTCCTGTCTCCCATAGTTCCAATCCTATCCTGCAACAGTCAAGACCAATGATTGAATTGGTATGTGCTCGCACAAAGGATGTTTACATCTTATCCTGTTTAAAAACTGTGATTATTTGAGTGTGCTATATGCAGATGAAACTGAATATAAAAGTTGTGAGTTGGGTTATTAATCTGTATATGCAGTAATATAGAGGATTATGAAATCTGTAAGGTTTTGTACTGACAAGCCAAATGACTTGGTGATGTGTATCACTACCGTTTTTAAATGATGCATATAAACAACAGGATTTTAGATTTTGGTAATTTTTGTCACTCACCTGGTTAACTAAAAAGTTAATTGAAATGATGCTTAGTACATACTACAAAATATATGTATTGTCCATACACTCTTAAAGGTTACAACTGGGGGATTTTACCTCTTTTTCGAGGCCAATCTATCAGTAAGTTAATTTATTCCAATGTACACGAAGTCTTGAAAGTACTGAAGTACCAGCACTCAGTGTTCTAGATGAGCTTATAAATGTGTTGAATTGTTTAGCATTATGTTTATTTTTGTGTATACATTAGTTATGAAAGCTATTGCATTTAAATCATGCAGAACTCCATTTCTCTTTTAAATATTGTTAAAAGCCAAAAGGGGGCAGCAAAGTAGAAGTAAAAAAATGATAATTTGCTAAGCATGTTTTGTCATGTGTAACTCTGCTCTGAAGCGCTTGCCCAAGGATGAACTAGATTTAAGTGAAGGTTGAGGCAGATTTGCAAAATGACATTCGTAGATGCAACAACTTGGTGCTTCTGAGTCAAATGGTGATGACTAATAAGTAAAATGTAAAAAATGTAGACATTTCAACCACATATCACTTCAATTAAAACATTAATTTGGTCCTAAGAATATGGCTGCATTTGGCAGGGGGTTTACAAGACCTCTGATCTGTTAATGAAGCAGATGGGTAACCAATGTTATATTTGTTGTTGAACTATTGAATAGTTCACCCATAAATTAAAATTCTGACATAATTGACCCTATGTTGTTACAAATCTGTATGCATTTCTTTCTTCTGCAGAACATGGGAGGGACAAACCTACATTTTTCCAAAAATAACTAGTTGCTGGTTTGTCTGAACAACTAATCAACTAAATTAGACTAATGTTTGGTCAAGAAAACTAGTTAACAAAATAAACTGTTTAAGCATTGTGAAGGTTTGACATACATTTACTTAGTTTCAGGATTCAAAACAGGAAAACCATTATGATTTCATTTGTAGGGTGAAAAGTGTTGCAACTTTCGCTTAAGAGACAACTACTGTAGGTAGGTAATTCCTATATAATTTGGCTGGCTTTGGGTTCACCTCATCCCAATCAAATTGTATGGGTTATTCTTCCATTGAAATGATCCGTAAGAAGAATAAAGAAAAACTAATATTTAAATCACAATTTAATTTTGTATAGCACTTTTTCACAATACACATTGCATCAATGCAGCTTTACAAATCATCATTATGTTAATGTTTATAATATTTTTATGCCTTAGTCACATTGATCAGATTAGTGCAGGGCGATAATAGTTAAAATTTTGCAAAAATAGAAGCAATATTTTTGTTCAAAATGCTATATTCAGTAAAATGTACTCTTCGGGACATTTTAATTTGAAATAATTGTAGGGAAATAGGCTTACTAATAAAGTGCTGCACATGAAATGGTTAGAAATTTAGCTAAATCTATGAAAAATAATAAGAACGAATTAACTCAGCATGCGCCCCCACAGATCAACTAACGTAACGACCTTTGCACACAGAAAATAGTCCAAATTGACATCCATTGTTGTAACACCACAGACAAAAATGTTGGGGGACAAAAAGTTCTTAAAATATAGGCCTAATAAAGATGTGTTTTTAAATGATTTCTAAAATGTTAAATTAAATCTATATTTGCAATATAACCACTTTGTGTTAAAATGTTATATTATGTTGTATTATTCCTCTCATGTATGTTGCAGGGGGCAGATTTTTACATGAAATCTCAAGCTCAATTAAATATGTATTTTAAAACACAAATTTTCACTCTGCAAAGTACAAATATGCAACCCTTTTATGATTTATTGGTATTTAAAGTTTATTTCAAACATTGCAAATTAGAAAGACAGCACATGCCACTGCTCCTACACATTTTCAATCTCAAAATTCCATTGATACTTTTCCAGACTAAAATTTCCAAACCTCACTAGAATTTTCAGACAATATTCAACATCTTCAGTACCGATACCAACTGTGCGTTCTCGCCCTCTTCTCTCTGTTGGCAAATTGAGACACACATTATGTAAAAATGCCCATCTCGGCGAGTATTCAGGTAAACGCAAAAGAAAGAAAATGCTTGTTTTGTAAAAGTATTGGATCTGTGCATACGCTCTTAAAGTGACAGCTTTTTTCCAAACTTTTCCAAACTGCGTAGTAACCCAATGATCCTTCTAATGCATCAACTAGATCACAGTTGGACAAATAGCGAAATCATTAAAGGCAGGTTGGTTGACTAGGCAGTACTATTTGTAACACCTCCGGGTCTGCTATTTACAACCAATCGGATGTCAGCATAAATATAGAATGAAGACAAATCAACGCAAATGTTGGTTGAAAAAGTTTATTTTATTTATTTAACAATTTTTTTAAAAAGATGATTATAAGGTCTAAACAGCCATTTGCATTTTGATTGAAGGATGGGGGTCATAGTCAATGATCTCAAAATCCTCCGCAGAGAAGTCATTAATTTGTTCAACTTTGCGTTTGATCTTGAGTTTGGGGAATGGACGTGGCTCTCGCTGAATCTGTGGGTACAGGACATGTTAGAAACACACTTTTTACACTGTAGACAAGTAAACACCATTATGTCACGATTTTCCCTGTCTCTTGGGTGTTCTAGGACTTTTATTTTGAAGTCTATTTTATGTTTTTAATGTTCCCTTTGTTCACTTCCTGTTGTTTGTTCCTGTTTGCCTTTGTTTCTATAGTTACCCTTGATGGTTTCCATGGCAATTTATTACCCACACCTGTTCCTTGTTAGGCTTTTGTTACCCGGTGTATACATATACCCCTGTGTTTCAGTTGTCTTTTAATGGTTGTTGTCTTTACATGCATGTTTATAAAGTTGTTGTGTTTCCGTTCCCTATTTGGATTATCATCATCTTCCCTGTTTGGATTCATGTTTCACTGTTTTTTTCACTGTTCACTGTTTTTTTCACTGTTCACTGTTGGCGTATTATTATCATCATCACAGTTTGGATTATCTGGCTTATTTTTGTTTATATGTTTGTTTAATAAACTATTGTTGCAAACAGATCCTCACCTCTCCTCTTCCCTACACAACCGTAACAAATATTTTCCTAATATATAGGAATATTGATATTGGAATTTTATTTGTACAGTTATTGATGGTGAAGGCGAAATAATTTAACAATGAAAGTTTAATTCAAAAATACCAACAGAAATCCAAATGCCTATTAAAGATACTAGAAGATAAAGAGAGCCCCAGAAGTAACTTCCAAGTTCCTACAGTTATTTCTTATTTATCATCAATCTCTTACATGGACTAGGAGAATTTTCCTCCCTTTCCAATATCTATATGCCTTAATATTTTGATAAATGAGAGAGGAAAAAAAACACACACAATACACTTTTTAATGGGGTGTACTTTGCCTTTTTCACACCACTGTAGATGAATGCAGATAGATTAGTTTTATGGAATTTATGAAACATAGTACCTGCTCTTTCAAAGGCTCAATGTGGTTGGTATAGATGTGGGCATCACCTAGTGTATGCACAAAATCTCCAGGCTAGGGAAAATAAAAATGAGTAGTTTGGTTAGTCTGTCCATAAAATAATATGAATGCAGATTTCACAAGCTATGATCTTCATAAAAATTGTAAGGCACAAATGTTACATAAAATTAATAGTGCTGGGCAACGATTAAAAAATTTAATCGCGATTAATCGGATTGTTACGCGCAAGAGTGAATAATGAATTCTAAAGTAGTGTATTGCGCACTTTTGATTTAAATGTACTGCTATATACACAAAAGTGCAATAACAAGTGGTTTGCCAAAACTTTAAAGAAATAAGGTGCTTTATGCCAGCAGTATTCCCTTTACACAGTAGCAATAAAATATTTATTGTAAATCTCAACTTAAACATTAATGTAATCAAATCAAATATTAAAACAAAGCTTTTCCACTACCAGGGCATTACCTTTTATCTAGCTTGTTAAAACGAGTCCAGTTTTCTTTTTTTTCTGAACCGGTATCTTTTATCAGGGAGCAGCAGAAACAGTCTATGTAGTCAGAGGTCATGACCACTTCTACAGATACAAGTCGACCAACGTTACTTCTCTGATCTTAGGTTTGGTCATGACATGGTTTCCCACGTACACTAAGATTACATTAAACAGATGTAAAGCCCAATTTATACTTCTGCGTCGAACTCACGCCGTAGCTACGTACCTGCTGTGTGTAGCGCGCGTACCCTGACGTGCACCTCTCCAAAAATGTAACAATGCATCAATTCTACGCGTACCGCAAGCGCTGTGATTGCTAGAACCGCTCCCTGCGTTTCACATGCATGTTCCCTCTGCATGTGTAATTGCGCGTCAAGGGGGATAACGACGCAGAAGTATAAATAAAAACCAACGCGTAGTCTATAGCGTAGAGGCTCCAGCATAGATTCGACACAGAATTATAAATCAGTCTAGAGTGAGGTGCAACGACAAGCGGATGCATTCCTGTGGAACTGTTGCGGCTCGCTGTTTGTGAGTTTCCACAATCTAAATAGTTATCAGGACGTCATCAACAGAAGGGAATTCACATGGCAGAGCATCTCCGCTAAACTAAGCGCAGGCCTATCAGGTAAAGTTATGTATAATTTTAATTTAAGTTAAAAAGGCTACAGCTGCGCAATGGTTACTATCCATAGAGCGCCTGTCATTCACTCGCGGAGCGCTGTCTCCCTTTCTGTTCACCTGAGAGAACCTGCTAAAGCCCCTCCACTGCTTGTTTGGGTGGGTTATTTGCTGGCTGACCAACATCCCACCCCTCCTGTGATCCATGGTTTGACTGTAGGAATAATAATAAAAAGAACTGCGTTAACGTGCGATAAAAAAAATAATTGTCGGCATTAATTATGCGGTAAGCGATAACGCGTTAACTTGCCCAGCCCTAAAAATTAAATAAAACTAGTTGGATTATATATATATATATATATATATATATATATAAAAACACACACACACACATATATACATTTACTTCCTTTGTGAAAAATTTGTGTTTAATTGGATTTGATGTGCATTTGAAGTGTACTTTAAATAGTTATTTAAAAAAAAAACTACATAAGATATACCCATTTGCAGATGATATATTAATGAAATAAAAGGCAATCAGTGTACTTAAAGTACACAAAATTAAACTAAATTGCCAATTCATCATTACAAATGTATAATTACAAATAAATGCTTATTCTAAAGTTAAGCTAATTATATCTAAATTTAAACTATAATAATAAGGCTGTCACGATTCAATTAAATTCGAGTACTCGATTTAAAAAAAATTCTCGATTGCAATTTACCCATGTTATTTAATAACCGGCAAAATACCGGAAGTGGCGCTTTCCACGGACGAGAATCCATGAACCGCATTTTTAGACCGTTTTATGAGGCTACACGACATATGATAATAACCATTTAAAAATAGAATACTATAGCATAGTGCTATTGTGAATTCACAATGGCTGTGATTCAATTAAATAAATATATGCCCTGCAGGTTTAATTTTAATATTAATATATATATATATATATATATATATATATATATATATGCTTTAATTATTTATATGCGTGTATGTTACGTGCGTCTCGGAGTGGCCTATATATGATGGTATTTTGACCAACTAAGAACTTGAAGACATTATAAAATGTGTAAAGGAGTCTAAACAGCATCACACACACAAACTACGATCTGCTGCGAGGAGACGCGGTTCTGATGCCTGTACCTGTGCCTGTGATGTAGCCTTGGAAAACCCAGACAACTTCCGGCAAATTTAGATTTGCTCTGAAAGTTAGTCTGGCAAAGAGCTCATTCAAGCTCATTTCCAATCCGCCGAAATCACGGCACCAATCAGAAAAGTAGGGACGGGCTTTACATGATGACAACAGCGCTGGGATTTTGAAGCAGATTTTGTAGTCTACATTACAAAGATGGATGCCGCCGTCGAACATCACTCGTTCGAATCAGCTATCGCGTCTGTTTTAAGCGATTTGAATGTTTCCTTTTTGTTAAAAACCGAGCAAAGAACAACACTCGGAGATGTTTCTGCCGCTCTGCATACGTCATCTCCTTCATCGCTCTGATTGGTTTTAGGTCTATCCACGACGTCCGTTGGTGACCCCCCTCTGGACATGATTTGTCTATGACGCTTTGCCAGAACATAACTCAGTTACAACTGAGAATGGTCTGGTTTTAACCAGGCTACCTGTGATGGGCGAGAAAAAACAGATATGCTTCAGCGCTCTGTCCGTTCTAGGGTCGCATCTCGTGACATCAAGTCCCGTTCTGGTTCGCTCGCATGTCTAAAACCGCACCAGGGTTTGTTTTAATCGAACCAAACATGCCAAGTGTAAACACCCTTATAGCATATTTTTTACATAATAAGTGCTCTTTTTAAGTATGCTTAAGTGCACTTTTTGTGTTACAAGGGTTGGTACACAAACCAAAATTTCCATATTGAGGTCTAATAAATAACTAATAAATCTAATAAATAACTCAACCGATATACATCTGTATACCTACATATCTGTTCAAGTTTCTAGTTCTCAAAACAATATTAACCCTCTGGGCTTCTTCGTAAATGGGTTACACTTAGCTTCCTCCCGGTCAAAAACGGACGAAGCCTTAAAATTGAACTTTACTTCTTCCCAGGATAACCATTCAAATATATTTTTGTTCTATAATATTTTCTGATTATTATTTAGAATTTTTATAATTTTTTATGATACTTTGCATTAATTATATAATTTTTATGAGCTATTTTTTCCATTAGAATTAATATACATATTTTTATTTTATATATATATATATATTTTTTTTCAATAAATACAACATTTCACATCAAAATAGAGTGTCAGCTTAATAAAAAAAAATAATTCAAGTAGAAGAGCGCCACCTAGTGGCTTTAAAAATAGTTACATGTGTGCAATGTCCTGTACCAGCCTGTAGGCTGCCTATAGCTTCCTATAAAAATACATAGAAAGGCTTTTTGATTCTTTTTGTTGATTTAGACATGATTTCTCAATCTTATTCGTTTTTTTCTTTTAATATACATTTAGATATTCTAAAAGACTAATTATTTTTTTTTTTTAACAAATTTTTTAAGATAAGTATTAGGTTTTGCGTTATGATTACAATCAAACTATAGCATTTGGTTAGAAAGGGAACACAATGCAAACATTTTTGTTACTCAGTATTTGATCATTCAAATAATTTAACAAAAAAAGGGATGGTTAGTGATAATTCAAAACACTTCATACAGACATTTTGCAATAAATTGGTATTTTTTATTAATTTTAATTCAATAAGTAGTAATAACTTCAGAAGGGAACAGCAATTGTGATGAACGTAAATAAACAAAATAAATAACAGCAAACAATCATTTACTAGGTTAAAAAATAAAATGTTAATAATAATAATAACAATAATAAACATTATTTTAACTATATACATACAAACTGCAATTATTTTATTTATTGTTGAATATGGAATAGATATCAGGAACTCATTCTAAAATAAAAACAAACAATAATCATCAAACAGTAAATTGATTTTTTTTTAAAGTACGGTAATAATAATAATAATACAGATTATTTGAACTATAAACATACAAACTGTCTGCTAATTGTTTCACTTATGACTGCAGATGCAACAGATAGTGACAGTGTGTTTCTTGCAGACTGGAAGTGTGCCAGTTAATCTCTCTCTATCTCTCTCTCTCTCTCTCTCTCTCTCTCTGTGTGTGTGTGTGTGTGTGTGTGTGTGCGTGCATGCGTGTGTGGGTGTGAGTGCGCATTTGAGCAAGATTTTTTTCTCATTTATTGATTTTATTTTTCATATTCTACAAATTTGCTGTTGCAGTCTTGCCAGTTTATCTGTGTATGTGTTTGTGTGCGTGTGTGTGTGTGTGTGTGTGTGTGTGTGTGTGGGGTGATCTTATTTGCACTCTTGATGTTCTAGAGTGTCACCCCTTCATTGCTGTACACTTTTTTTCGGCACAGTTGCTGATCTGTAGCTTGTACCAGCAAAAGTTTCTCTGAGTTTTCCTATTTTTTCGTATTTCCCATTCATTTCCTATGTCGGTCATTTTTGACCGGGAGGAAGCTAAGTGTGACTTTTTTTTTTACGACCCTTTAACAAATCAGAATCATCTCCTTGATTTTTTTGTGTGTTCATATAGGTAATACATGAAAAGTCACCAAGTTTCAGCCCGATCCGATCAAGCAAAAAAATTAAACATTTCAAAACGTAACAGTTTTCGGTCATTTTTGACCAAAGAAGCCCAGAGGGTTAAAGGGTTAATGAAAATTCTGTCATCAATAAAAATATTTGTCTTAGTAGAAGATGAAGATGAACTAAAGTCTTACGGGACTGGAATGACATGAGGGTGAGTAAATGATGACAATTTTCATTGATGGGTGAAATAACCTTTTAAATGTCCATAGACTTAACTGACAAGAGTAGCTATTTAAAGTATTGTACGTTTAATCAAATCATGCATAATTTGATAACCAGATTAGTGTACATTATCATGATTATCATGACTCATCATGATTACCAGACGAGTGTAGATTATCCCTTACATTTACAGTATGCAGGTAGATGCCCTTTTACAGATCATCAGATTCTGAAATATGTTCACCTTGAGTCCAGTGATGTGGGCAATCATGTAGGTGAGTAAAGCGTAGCTGGCAATGTTGAATGGCACACCCAGACCCATGTCACCAGAGCGCTGGTACAGCTGGCACGACAACTCACCGTCTGACACATAAAACTGGCATAACGCATGGCAGGGGGGCAATGCCATCATAGGGAGATCTGTCAATAAAATGTCATCATGCATACATGTCAAATAAAACAATTAGATGAAAAACTGGTAACACTTTACAACAATGTTTCATTAGTTAACTTTAGTTAACTACATTAGTTAAACTAATAAGGAACAATACTTCTACAGCATTTATTAATCTTAATGTTAAATTCAGCATTTACTAATACATTATTAAAACAAAAATTTGTTAACATTAGTAAATGCACTGTGATCTAACATGAACAAACAATGAACAACTGTATTTTTATATATGTAAAAAGTGTATCGTTGACTGTTAGTTCATGTTAATTAATACATTAACTAATGTTCATTAGTCAAAATCAAAATATTAATAGATACCATAGAAGTATACGAATTATATTAAAATAACACTGCTGGAAGGTTATAAATTTGATTGAGACCTTTGGGGTTCCAAGCACACATGATGATCCTCCTGTCTTCTGGGTTTGACTTGATGGTGTCAATCACCTTCTGTAACTGGTCAACACCTTGCCCAGAGTAATCTTCATAGAGAGATGAAATCATAGCCTAGCTTAGACACAAATTCTTACCATACATACATAAAAAGAAATTTCAAATTTCACAAGTCTCTCAGTTAATGAGGTCTTAAATACTGCATGAATAATAATCAGTGTCTACAGTCACCTACATTATGCAACCTAATGGCTTGATAATTATACAACAATTTTAAAGAGACCCTATTATGCTTTTTCAGATATGACCTTTGATGTAGTGTGCAATGCAATATAGTTGTTAGTGAACGTAAAAGATCTGCAAAGTTTCAAAGATCAAAGAGTTAGGCCCTGTCTCAAATGGCGCACTTCATGCGGACCTTCGGTCTCGTGGACTTAAATTGCGCGTGCTCACCGAGTCTACGAGTCCGTAGGCCGTCCCATTTAGCATTTTAACGCTCTGAAGTGTGCTCAGCAGCGCCCCCTTTGTACCCTTGAAGCGGTCTTCCGCGAAGCCCGCATAGATGCAGGCTCCACGCAATTTAACTACCCAGGAATCCTTGCGAAAGGCCAATCAGACAACTGATGGGAGATTTCGCTCACGGACAATTGTTAACATGGCTGAGAAGAAAATATTTGGGTGTAATTATTACGGTTTTGACAAGTTTATACAAACATTATGATCATCGACCAGTGGTTGATGTCTCAAACATAGGCTAATAATAGCGAGCTGAATAATACGATCGCATGATGATTCATTAAATAAATAGAACAGAATGTCAGGGCTTTACTGAGTCATATGTAAACACAACGACAATAGGCAGCATATTTCCCCAAACCTGTAGCTCCTGTCCATAACAACAATCAGACCATCTTCCTGTTTCTGGCGTGACGATCGAGTCTGTCCCAAAAATACCTCTCAATGCGCCCTCACGGACTCGCGCTAAGGGCCCTATAGGTCTGCACTACATGACGTCACCGAAGTGTGGACTCTGAGGAAGTCCACAAGTCCGGAGTGTGCCATTTGGGACAGGGCATTACTGTCTCCCAAAAGAAAGAACCGATTATGACTAGCTGCCTGAAACGAGTCATCAGTAATTCCAGTCTTACTTCCTGAAAGAACCTATGTACGTAACGTTTATAACAATTTTAGCATAATGCCCATCTATGGTATTCCTTGGTTGCCCGTGAACAATGTCTACTTTGAACCTGCCCTCAAATATCATGATATTGATTTTATACAAGTTTAATAAACAAGTTAATATTAAGTGACACCTTTTTAGACACCATATTGCCTGTTTTTGCTCTATTTCACCAATGAAATAGTAAGGAAACACTGCCCAGCGTGGCTTTTTGAACTGAGTGAATCAGCTTTTTGAACGAATCAGTTGACTAGGATAGATTAAGATAGTCAAATGCTTCTTTCCTTGAATGAATCAGCCATTTGAATGAATCGGTTGAATCTCAAAGATTCGCTCAATAACAGTGACTTGCTGCCTGCCACCTACTGGCGGTTTAAATTTCCCATTTAAAGTATCTTTTCTTGTTTTAAATCATTTTAAATATCAATATTCAATGTCGCAAAGATGAATTTTGTTGATCAGGGTATATACAGCAATACTTAAGTTAAACTTACTACATTTAATACCTTTTTTACTACCTTCAGAATTTTTTTAAAACCATCACGACACTGAATTGCAAGTGTTAACCAGCGACCTTTCTATTATTTACACAGATTTTGACATATATAACATACAAAAAATAATAGATTTAGAGACTGATGTTGACAACATATTGCACATATTTATTTCACTTAGTAAAAAAAAAAAAATAACTACATAAAATGTGCAATGGAGAGAATGGATAGTTCCAGCACACTGGCTGGCATTCACTGCAAGTTGATGCATTACAAACTGGCATCTTCTGTGAACTGTTGCGGATTACAAACGGGCATCTTCTATGAACTGTTGCTGATTACAAACTGGCATCCACTACATGAACTATTTGCACTTGTGCTATAGGCCTAATATGAACTTGTGGGCATAAAATCCTATGGCAAGTGCCTTAATTCCATGGCCTTTTCCTCAACAGTTTTGTCCATTTTTACCAGTTCCTCTTTTTTCTCCTTGTGTGTTTCTTCTAAGTGTGTTTGATTTGGTGATTAGCTGGGCCATTTTTGACCCAGTTTTCCCCTCTGCCTCCTCGGCCAATTTGTTGGCATCATTTTCAAGGATGGCACAGACTTCGTCCAGGACTCTGCGTTGCTGCTTGAGCTCCTGTAGTTCGTCCTCTGCGGCTTTCCTTTTCTGTGTTTGAGCATCACTCTCCCTCTTTTTACGCTCTTGCTCCAGGTAGAGCCTGTACTGGAACCTTTCTGAGGCCACAGAAGCCAGCAGTTCCTTGGTTAAAGGCACCTTGAGGACACCACCACAGCTACTGACATTGTCACAGATTAACCTCAGTGGCTCCAAGGATTCACCAAGAAGGTTACAGGTTTCCACCTCCTTGTTAATGGAAAAGCCCCTCTCCACGGTGGCTTGTCCATGTGAAAGAAGTAAAACGCTTTGGCAGAATCTCAACAGGTCCATGTAGGATGGGCTGAGGGTCAAGTGTAGAAACACATCCACACGTTGCTTAAAAGGCTGGAAAGAGCGGAATTGTTCACCTCTGCCCTCAAGAGACAGCAATGATGTAAACTGCTGAATGATTACATCACCTACAACATAGACAAAGAAATTAAGTTAATTAATAGGTCATTTAAATTGAGTAGTCCCAGTTGGCCTATCAGACCATTTGGCAATACATACATCACAACATCATGTTCTAACATCTAAGTAGAGCTAGGAATGTGTAAGGCTTCTTCTGAACTTATTAATTTGATAAAGCATTGACACTTCCTGACTGTTGAGAGGAGAATGCAGAAAACCATCTTGCTAACACACACTTCTCACACAAGGCTTTAATCAATCCGAATAACCTATGCACTTTGACTGTCCCTATACAATATCTTCTTACCAGCTGGGATGCCACCTGCCAAATGTTTGCACTATTCCCTTCATCTGTCTGATGCACCAATCGGGATCTCTGTGCATTCTTGAAGGGTCCAAGGATGCAATCTGCCTGACTACTTGTAATTTCAGGTGGCTTTTCTCCTGTAACTTCACAACAACCTTAACCAGGCCCTGCAAACATTCTCGTCTGAAGGTGAGCACAGAAAGCTCACCAACCTTGAATCCTGTTTTTTTTCTGAAGTTCCTAACAAATGAGAAACATTAGTGAATGTTCACTGCAAATGCTTTGGAAAATAATTTGTTTTACTTCTTTATCCCTATTTCTTTTTCATCTTCTTATATTACTATTAATTTGAGTAGTAGTAGTTGTAGTAGCAGCCTAAACATAGTAGTAGCAGTAGTACTACTAACTACTAAATGACAGAGGTGGGAGTAAGTCACTAAATGCACGTCTCAAGTCAAGTCCAAGTCTTAACATTGCAAGTCAAAGTCAAGTCATTCTGTTGTAAGGGTCAAACAAAAGTCAAGTCAAGTCACAACTTAGTCATCGAGTCATAGCAAGTCGCACACAGGCTAGTTTTACACATTTTTTAACTCTGGGACTTTTTACTTATTTAGACACAGAGGGCTGATGGGTTACAAAAATAAATAAACGTGTGTGTAATAAATAAAATACCATTAAGAAGCACTTTAAATGAACTAAAATAAAAATAAATTAAATGAACACAAGTAAACAAGAATTAATAAAACTTTTCCCATCTTGTAAAAAAAAAAAAACTAAAAAGATTGCATTCTAAATCAGTACTGTGTGCCAAAATTTGTATGTTCTTACTCTAAATATCCAGGTGATTTGATCCCATAACACAAAATATTATATAGAAATGAAGAAAACAAATCCAATCATTTAAAGGCACAATATGTATTTTTTCTGCTTTAAGAATAGCAAAAATAACTGTATCTATGTTATATATTTCTATGAGATATGTACTTACATTATCCCGACAGTTTCCACCAACTTTCAAATCCGGAGAAATGTATAGTTTAATTCGAAGACACGGGGGATTTCTTTATTTCCGTTTTGTCGCCCGTCTATGGCGTCATATAACCTTTGACTATTTTCTCTAACTTCCTGCGGAACCGCCAAACACAAAGGGGAACACCGGACTACCGCCAATAAAAGAAAAGGAAAACGACCTAGGAAAAAAAAGTAGTAGCTAGTATCATTTTGCAACTGCACCAAACTTGAGGGGGGTTTGGCTGCACGCGCAAGATCTCTCGCTCGCTTACCTCTCTGACATCGTGCGCGGTTAGGAGCTCAACATCTGTCTTGCATGCACGCTCGCTCTAGATTACAGGATTTTTTAACTAATTTGCGGTAACTAATCGTTCACGAGTGGCTCAACAGGTAGATCTATAGATAAACTCATATTTCTGGCTTTGACCGACCGGGTTGACAGCGTGAGAAATCGGGGGTGTGGTGTGAGAGCATGAGAATTGGCTCAATTGCGTGAGTCTCGCGCTGAATGCGTGAGAGTTGGCAGCCCGGTAAGTTATGAACCACGATTACGCTTTGCCTGCACGTTCTGCTGCTGGAGCCAGCTCAAAGCGCAGACGTTAGGGTGACCAACAGTCCTGACATGTCCTGTTTCCATGTTCTGTCCTGGCCGTTCTGGCTGTTTTAATAAAGTGATGAAAATGTCCTGGTTTTCAAAAAAAACTGCTGGCCGAGTGTCCTGGTTTTTGGTAATCAAAATATGGTCACCCTAGCAAACGTACGGGTGAAAAATATGACCTGAGAAGGGTTTGGGACAGGAGAAGCAGCATGACATGGGTAAACTGTAGGGTTGCATTTAAAAAAATTAGAGAGCTTCGTGACAAGCTAAACATAGGCTACAGAGAGATGCCGATCTCGCTTGCATTCTAATAAACAGCCAAGCACCCATTCAGCTAACTATATCTATCTGTATATTTTGTGAAACGATGTCATGTGTAAAACGCAGACGGGCTAGCCCTCATGTAGCTATAATGTAAAAAATTTATATTTGTTCTATATATAGCTGGAGAAAGTAGCTTTATATGCAGTTCACTAACATTATCTTGTTCGATATAGTATAAACGTAATTATATTTTTACTGAAAGGTGACCATGTTTTTTAAACATCTATTAATACTAGCTAAATGGAATATTGATTCAATAGGGGTCTGATAATTCATATATCTCTGTTCGAAAAGACGTGATTATCAAAATACATAGTTAGAATGAGTGAGTAATGTGGGGAATGACAGATCACGCGTGTTCCAATGAACATCGTATCGCTGGTTCGCGCGCGCTCTCACTCTCTCTCTCCCTCCCTCAGAGGACTGGTTGTCATTGACAGCGACAACAACTCCCGTGAGCCCACGCTCTTTCCCGACGTCATCAAAGTGCGTCTTTTGTTATTATTTAGATCGAGTGCCCCTTGGTGGCCAAAAATCACATACTGTACGTTTAAATGATTTAAACCCGACTATTTTTTAATACGTGGGTTGTTATAACTGACATTCTCAACTACTTTCTATATTACTTTCTCCCGGCCGCAACATTTATGTTTTGTCCTGCTCCCGTCCGCAAAATATAGACTTTTTTTCTGTACCTCCAAATACTTTCAAGTTAGCCTACGTGTCGCCACCATACACATCAGCATAAATGCTCCTGATCAATTATTTGTTATTCAAGCATTAACATACAAACCACTGTTATAACATAAAAGCAAGCAGGCTACTGCGTGCATAGTTTGGCATGACTGCGCGCAAAGTGTGCTCCCTTAATAATTTCTAAAAAGCTGACATCAGTTCATCGCAATCTCACACATCTCCGTTATTATCAATGAAGCTTTCATAATATATTGTCACAGCCCTTGGCCTGTTTCTGTTCGCTCTCCTGCCCCTCCTCCTCTCTTTCAGACCTAATTGCTGACACCGGGGAAGCTGGTGTTTAAATAGGAGCTCCTCAGCTGCATTGGGTACCTGTTCTGGTCTGGGGGTTACAGGCTCGAACGCTACTCTGTTGGCCGGACCGGACCGGTCCGGGTCTAAGCCTCGCTCGGGATGCCAGGATTTCTCACAGATGTACATTAAGTTTATGTCTTTTATTTTTACACTCAACACTTGCACCTACACACAACACATTCTTACATCTGCTTTACACTACTGATACTAACATTCACACGCCATTGTTGTTTCTGTTGTTTAAATTTACGTTAGTTACATAATAAACTTATGATTTGCACTGTTTGCTCGTGGCATGGTCTCCTATCTTTTGTTATGGCCTTGAGTCAGTCATAACAATATACACTTTGTTTGTTATAATTAGAGGATTTGCCAGCATACAGAATTCAGCTCTGAAAAGTCAGTTTTGAGCGGTGAGGGGAGTCTATCGTAATTGCTTCTGATTGGCCATTGCGTTCAAGAAATCAACACACATGTCTGTGATTGGCTACATCGCTCCACGCTGCAAACATGTTATAAATAGAAACTCTGGCCTGTAAATCATTTCTATTTTGTTTTAGTTGTTCTTATTGCTTTTCTGCAACAGATGAATAAAAATGTATTCGTTTTTATGTTTCAACCCGCACACACAGAGTGAATGCATTACCGCCCGCGCTCCCTCATTCTTAAATTTATTAAAAAAAAACAATAATTGAGATTCTTTTTTTTCCACAAGTCATTTCAAGTAAATAGGCACAAGTCCGAGTCAAGTCTAAAGTCACAAGGAGCAAGTCTAAAGTCAAGTCGAGTCTTTTCAGAGATCTAGCCAAGTAGTCTCAAGTCCAGAAAATTGCGACTCGAGACTTGACTCGAGTCAAGTCATATGACTCGAGTCTCCCACCTCTGCTAAATGACAGAAGTTAATTTTACAACATACATCCTGGTTCTTTGTGCAGGCAACCCAAAACACAGGTGCATCTCTAGGGAAAAAAAAAAAAAAAAAAAATATTACCTTGATAGCAGATTCTGCTCTATGTCTACACTCTTTGGGGAGACTTTTCTTTTCATCTGTTAGATCTATTTTGACCAGCTGCAGGGGTGTGAGGTCCTGGGTGAGCTCTCGTTGAACGAACCGCCTCAGTAAACTCTTACAATGACAAAACAAGCAGTTAGTAATCCAACAATTTACACAGATTCACCAAATGCAATCAATTTTATAAAATATTTAATGATCATTACCATCAGCAGCTCAGTCAAATCTTTGGCCAAGAAGGGCAACACTGGCTCATCAGTTTGGAACTTTGTCAAGAAGGGGTTGAAAGTTCTTGCAATTGCCAGAAAAAAACTGGAGTTCTGCAATAATGAAAGGATCCTTTTGTGCAGCTACTATGGTGTCATATGAAGCTGTGCAGGGGGACTGGAACCTTCTTTTTCTCTGCAGCATCCACATATGTCTTCAGCACTGGGCAAACTTCAACTGCCCTTTCCGCCACAGGAACGTTTTCCACCCATCTATGGCCACAGAATGGTATGGGAAAGCAGGAGGACCCCGTCAGGCTAGTGAAATCTTCTCTCCTGGCAGGAACATTATGAAAGAGGAAGTGCATGGCTCGCAGAAGTTTTTCCAACTGCCACATAGTAAAGCCTGCCTTTAAAGCATTGTGGACGGTGTGAAGTCCACAGCTTCCAACAGTGACAACCTGGGCATCTCCATAGAGCTCTGCATGTTCTTTCTGGAGTAGATCCACCAACTTGAAATTCACATTGGGACCATCCATTCCAACTGATAGCAGTTGCCTCATATTCAATTGTGTGACACATTCCTGTGAATCGACACCAGGAGGAAATCTGTTATAAGGTATCATCAGACACAGTAAAATAGATGTCAACATCCACAAAGGTTGGTTAAGGAGAAGCATTACTGCATGCATACACATTTGATTTCAATTTATAATTGGTAATTCAGCAATTAAATTATTTAGTGTTTTTTTTCCAACAACAAAACCTGAGCCAAATATTACATTTCTACAACTGTGATAAGTTGTTGAATACTAAAACAAAATACTAAAAACATAATTTTCTTGTACCTTGGAGCTATACCCCACAGGTAAATAAATGCAGGTGGGCCTAACTTACATGTTTCATTCAAGTAACTGCAGGACTTTGGCCAATTTTATTATTTTGTGTAACCAACAGTAAATTAGTCAACATCATCCTATAATATACAAAATCTTTGTGAATAAATAACTCTTCAAATGAGTGATCACAGGATACCGCATAAGTAGGGCTATATAAAAAAGAACTTACCTTTATGTGATGCAACAAATCTTCGGCCCTTCCATGTCCCAAAAACTGAGATCCAAAGTATCTGGATTGGACACGGTCATCCTCCCAGTATCGGACATGGATGTCAAGCTGTTTTTTCTGTGACGCCTGACTTAGGCTCTCATCAAACATCAACACGAATGGCCCAGCCTTGTTGATGCCATCAACAAGCTGTTTTTTGAAGAACGACACTAATCCAAATCTGATGATGTACCCGGTTTTGTCTTTACCACACTTGAATGACTTCGCGATGTCAGAGTCGGGAAAAATTTCTTTAAACAGCTCAGAAATTCCTTCATTGGAGTTCAATGAGTGGTGTTTAACTGCAGTGTTCAGACACCACAGAGCCTCTGCGCGCAGTGTTGGTTGTGGCGCCCATGGCCACCCGGAGGTCAGACGTTGCTGGAGCTGTAGCGTTGGCCAGTAGGCCTACAGTGGCACTTATTTGCGGCGGTGGTGGTGGAGGTGCAGCCGCACAGACAGCTGAGATTGGTAGAATTAACTGCTCTCTCCGAGCACGCATTCCATTTTTATGTTTAGTGGATTGCATATGCGACCGAAGTGCGTTAGCTCCCATCCAGTTGACATTGATGTTTTTTTACACACCGAACAATAAGCCTGCCTGTTATTCCCTACTACAGGCCTGAGCCAGTCCTTAAACGCTGGGTCGTTCACCCAGCTATCAGACAACTTGCATTTGCCCATGAAGACGACGATGGTTGTCCAGTCGTTGAAGATATGCCTTGAAGCAAGTCTAAAATAAAACGTAAGCCAGCCACTTCTGTTGAGCGCGCAGTGTTCTGAGATGCTATAGCACGACAACTAAATATGACGTCAGCATCAAACATAAGTTGAGACGGAGACGAATGTGCCCAGATATGCTAAAGCCCATATTTAAACGAACTAACGCGAACACAGATAGAATTTCAGAATAGAACGCCTGATAGTCTGAAAAAATAATACCTAATTTGGAAAAAATAATACCTCTGAGACCACATTTAACACTTTTAATGGCCTTAAATTTGACCATTTTGATTTATCACTTTGTAATACTTTTTAAAACCCCGCAGACACCCTGCTGAGACTGATTTCATCAGTAGATACTGATTTCATCGTTCACACAGAATTCAGTTTTAAACGAGCTTCAGTGGGCTACGAGACTACGAAATGTACTCTGTAACATACTCAAGCAGCTACTTTAATCTCCTGAATGAACAAAACATTTCAGGATTCACACTTGTAAGTAGAGCTGCACGATTAATCCTTAAAAGATCAAGACCTCGATTCAAACACCCACGCGATCTTATTCCTAATTGACGATGATTCTGCTATGTCTTTTTACATCGCAAGCTTCAGCGGAGCATGAACAGCGCGTATTTTGTCACTGCCCATGTTAATGAATGAGTGTCGGCCGTCACGCTTCCGATGATATCATATTTATAGATATTGTTTTTTCCTAGGGTATGTTGCAACTCACTTATTGTGTATATATTTTTATTTGTTCAAAATAAAAAAATAAAGACAAAAAAGACTAGACAAAGACTTTAGGGCCTTTGGTTAACCTGGTCACACTGCAACATTCAGATCTGTGTTCGCGCAGCCGCTGATCTGGAGAGAGCAGCTGCCATGTAAATGTACAGTAAGAAGCAAAACAGTCTTTTCAACCACACATTATCGTTATTTATGTGTTACAAACATTTAAATAACAGGGGATACAAGTGTACTGGGATAAAAGTTTATAGTTTGTGTATAAACACGGTATTGATCTTTAAAAAAAGCATTTTGACACTTGTGTATTGTATTGCTTATCGTCCAGGCAGCGATGGTGAACAGGGGCGGGGAGCAGCAGCTCATTTGCATTTAAAGGGATACACCCAAAAAGGGGCAACTTTTGACAAGCTATAATAAATTATCTGATTTTGAGCTGAAATTTCACAGAAACATTCTGGGAACACCATAGATTTATATTACATCTTGTGAAAAGGGCACAATATGTAACCTTTTAAGTGTATTTTGACCTTAGATGCATGTAAACATGTGTTAGGAGGAGACTACAAAACAAATTAGGAACCTATAAAATAGCATAATAGGGGCACTTTAAAATATAGTTTACTGTTAAAATATGTTAATAATTCAGTATACATTGTTTCTATATGTAAACTGTCTAATATATATATATATATATATATATATATATATAGATGGACAGTTACCAGTGTGCATGTCATTGTATTCAGCTCCAAAGTGCCTCCACTGAAAGCCATACACTGGGCCCAGGTCTCCTTCCTCACGATCAGTAAAGCCATTTTTATCCAGAAACTCCCTGGAGCCATTAGCATCCCAGATTCTCACACCCTTTTGTGACAGCTCTTTGGCATTTGTTGAACCCTAAGTAGGATGAACAAAAAGCAAATAAAAAAAATGCGAAATGAACAAAACCCAAAGAAAAAAACTAAATACTGTATACAGAAATAAGATACAAAGAGTTTGGAATATTTTCCTACTGAACCTTGATAAACCACAGCAGCTCCTCCAATATGCCTTTCCAGAAAACCCTTTTGGTCGTCAGCAAAGGAAACTGATCTGCGAGGCACATTATGAAAACAATTTTTGAATTATGAAAACATTTCAACACTAGTTGATCATTTAATCCTATAAAGCCTTCTCTCAAATGGTACATGTCTTGTGCATAAGAATATATATATATATATAGTTAATATTTCAAGATGAACACTTACTGAACTGAAGCAACTAAGGTTTACTTGATTATCAATATTTTTTGTAAAAGTCCTGTTAAAATGTGAGTATCATATATGATACATTAGGTTTTTGAGGAACATTTATTTGTTCATCTCTCAATCAACATTGTATTGCACTGCATTGTTTAGTTTTAAAACTACAGAGCTTTGATCATAAAACTAAGCATTTAAATACATTAAGACATATTTATATAGATACCTCTATCAAAATATATATATATATATATATATATATATAGATGTTTATGTTTTATGCAAGTAGTCTGCTATACATTACATGCTATCAGAATTTCATCTTACCTTTTTGACCATATAAATATCAGCAACTGCATCAAATCGCATATTTTTGCTCAGTTTGGGTCTTTTGATTTTGAAATTGAAGAGTTTTATCCTCCTTGAGTATCAGCTCCATATTCTCACAAGCCTATATCATATTATGAGCCATAATAATATGACACTCAACAAAAACCACAAGCAAACTTTTTTTAAAACGTCTTTTTATATTTGGTCTAAATGTTCAATAAATTGTTCCATTTAAAAAAAAATTTTTTTCATATGTCAGACTTTACAGAGTTAAAGGGTTAGTTCACCCAAATATGAAAATTCTGTCATAATTTGATGACAGAATTAAACCATATGAATTGAGCAGTTTAACCCAAATTGCCTGAAGAGGCACAATCTCTTTATATGATGAACTGATTGAATTTAGGCTTTTATTCACATATAAACATTCATCAACTCACACATCAGGGGCCTGTTTCAGAAAGGAGGTTAGATGAAAACTGAGTATGTTAACCCTGAAACGAGGGAAACTCTGGGTTTTCCATTTTAGAATGGGAGGCATGTCAAACCCAAGAAAGCAGAGTAAGTCAAGCCCGTTTCTGAAAGAGAGGTAACTTATACTCAGAGTCAGTTAGGAACTTACTCTGTGAACCAAACCTGGTCGGGAGCAGGTTTTCTTATGTAAACCCAGAGTTTTTCTTTAAGTAAATGTATCTTGATTTAAGAATCTTTAAAGGACAAGTACGGTATTTTACACGTAAAGCCCTGTTTTAAGATCGTTTCTGATGAAATAGAACGGTAAAGATTGAAATTTGGACACATGCTGCTGTCCCGAGAATTTTCGGTTTCTGTGGTTGCGTCGCGTCATACTTGCGTTCTGTCTGCCAAATGTGTTTTCTCTCTAAATTAATGCTCTATTTAATATAATATAATACAATATAGCCGAATGTCAAATAAAGCTGATCTAATTTCCTTTTTTTTTAATATGTCAGACAATAGAACGAGTAGCTATGATATAGTGAATGACTACATTTTTTATAGGTCTATGTGGAAAATTATCTGAAGAGAGAGTTCGGGAACCGGATGAAATAAAGCTCTGTGATAATATAAGATCCTTTTAGGATCTTTAGGAGATAATACTTAAGATAATATAAGTATTACAAGTAAAAAGCACAAGAAAAGAAAGGAAATTAAAATGTTCAAACTAAATTCTTTAAATATAAAACAAAAGAAAAGCGGATGAGTGACAAGTCCGTGGAAAAACAAAGCTCATTCACGTCTGTCAGCAGCCGTGCGCTCAACAGAGGAATGCACTGCTCCTCTCAGCCATTCACTGAATAGGATAACGTTAGAGCAGCTAGAGAGAGACGACAGGGAGAAAGCAAGACCTCGCGCTCGCAGGGTAGTACTGGCAGTATTCAATAATATCTGTCTGCAGAGCCGCGCAAGCGCAGTTTCAACAACAGTTTTACCCACGCATGCGCAGTTTCAATACAACAGTTGTACCCCCGCATGCGCTGTCACATTGTTCTGTCCTAAAACGATCTAATGGTTATTGTTACCAATTATTTTTGCTTAGTTATTTTTTGCTCCTACTGTTGCTCCTTCAGGGTCCTTTACTGGAATAAAACAATGCTTGTGTCATGAACAGTTTAATCTTTTACGTTTTTCCTCCAAAAACGAACAGCCTGGTATAATATGCACACACTTAATTGTTCAATGCCTGATATAACACACAATCTTCCGAATAGACATTAAAAAGGCGAATTAGTCTAAGTCGATATAAGGCTAATAATTCTTAAAAGTTCATTAAATCTGCCTGGGGTTAATGTGTAAACTTGAACACAGATGAAACAAATGACTTGAACAGAAACTAATTACGATAATTTCAAATGTTTTATTAATTTTGGAGACATTACCAAGAATACAATTTAATAATTCAATTACCAGGCAGACAGATATCAAGTGGGGAAAAAAAATACAATTTATAATTCAATTCAATTACCAGACAGACAGACAAGTGGGGAAAAAATACAATTTAATAATTCAATTCAATTAGCAGCAAGACAGACATACAGATACAGACAGACATACATGCATGCATACATACAGGCAGACAGACACCAAGTCTATCACCAATAGGAGAAAAAAAATGATATTGGTCACAACAAGACGAACATTTAGAATAATTAGGGAAAGTATTCCCTTCCAGTGCCGTAATATGCATCTCGTACTCGTAGACAAAACTCCCTAACCCTCTCAATGTTCGCATGCGCGGGTAAAACCAAAACGCGCGGGTAAAACTGCTGTAGTGAAACTGTGCATGCGCGGGTAAAACTGCTGGGGTGAAACCTTTTTACAGTCTATGGGTGAAACTGTGGCTATGCGGCTCTGAAGCAAAGTCCTTTTAGAGTCTCTGTCTGCAGTCAGACCTTTCTCGCAATATTTGGAGGTTACGGAGATTTCTCCAAAAAGTCGCTAGTCGCTTTTTTTTTAATGAAGCTAAAGGGGTCTGAAAAGTGGCTAAAAATAGCGACAGAGGCGCTAAGTTGGCAACACTTCTTTTTGTCAGGTGCTGTTGCCATGGTTGATCGTAATTTCGGAGTTCCATTGATCAAGGCTTTTCATAGTAGTGGTGCACGTGCTAAACTCAGAGTCAACCTACTCAGAGTTGATTGAACTAACTCAATTCAGCTGTTCTGAAACCGAAAACTCAAGAGTTTCCCATCTCAGGGTAAATCAACTCAAGAGTTCCAAGTTTTTACTCAGAGTTGGTTGAACCTCCCTATTGAAACAGCCCCCAGTTGTGGTAAACGGAAGCAAAAGCATGTTCGCTTGACCAATGATGTTCATTCTACATATATATGTATGTGTGTGTGTGTGTGTGTGTGTGTGTGTGTGTGTGTGTGTGTGTCTAACAATTATTATTATTTATCTATTTAAATCTTTTTTTATTATTATTTATAGACCTGGAGTATGTAAAGCCCTGATATTACACACTCATGTACAGTAGGTGGCGGTATGCACCTATAAATGCTGGCTTGCGATCCGCCATTAAATTGAAAGAATGATGTTCATTCATTCTCATCTGTCAAGCATGTTCGGTTGAGCTTATGTTTGCTGATCAATGTTTATATGTGAATAAAAGCCTAAATTAAATCTGTTCATCATATAAAGAGATTGTCTCTTTAGAACATTTGGGCTAAACCGCTCAATTCATGAATTAGTTTTACAATCTCTTTTAATTAACTTTTTGAAGCATCAAAGTTTCATATTTCATCAAAAAGAACTTCATTTTTGTTGCGAAGATGAATGAAAGACTTACGGGTTTGAAATGAACAATATTGTTTTTGGGTGAACTTTCCCCTTTAAGTCACTTTTTATGTATGAATTTCATTTTAACCGTTGAAAATGGCATTTTACTTGAAATTAACGTTTTCGTTACTGTTTTTTTTTATGTTTAGGCCCCGAAATGTTATATATTTTTGATTAACCCGTTGCTTTCCATTCAAGTTTTTAATACATGCCTCTGATATTGAGAAACACAACGGGCATATATTAAGTTATCTCTGATGTATCACAAAGTAGGTTCGCACACAGAAGATCAATAAGATGGTCATAACATAAGAAAACACATTGCATTCGTTTAAACCTGGGATTATCTGTTTTTCTCGTAAACTTGGATTTACAATCATTTGTCATGAAGTGAAATGCTATGAAGTGTTACTGAAACACGTTTGTCTCACCTCTGAGACTGTATCTCGTCTGTGTCCCGAAAACAGAAATCACACCGGTCCCTGTTCTGTCGCCTTTGCCCGTTCCCTGCTGCAGAATGTACTCGACCAGGTTCAAGTAACCGCGTTCGTCACAAAACAGAAAAAAGTCTTTTTTTCCTTCTCCTGCACCTTCTCTCTTGTTTTCCACGTCAGCACAATGCCCATTTGTCATTTGCACTAAGGCGTTCGGCATTTTCTTCAGTTTAAGATTAAACTCAAAGGTAAAATGAACATGAACCAACAGCCAAGCGCGCTTGATTATTTGATTATTTCCCGCGATATTCTTCTTCTTCTTCTTCTTTTTGGCGGGACCTGACATGCGCATACCGTGCATACTGCCACCTGCGATACTGGAGTGTGTAAAATGGTAAAATCCATCAACGCTTCATTGATCTCTGCTTATTTTCTCCTAATAAGTAGCCTACCTTTACTGTCTATGATAAGAACAGTTTCGAGTAAAAATGTAAGTATGCCATAACAACTCACATTTATGAGTTTTGATAAAACATTTTTTAAGTTCTTTATGTAGCCTAGAACTATCAAATAAACAATATTTTTACTATACATTTAGCTTATAGGCTACTATACACTATACACTTAGCCTATAAGTTAATTTTACAAATGTTCATGTTAACTCAGTGCATTAACTAATATAATAAATACAACTTTTGATCTTAAAAGATGTGAGATTAGATTATCATTAAGATTAGATTAATAAGTGCTGCAGTAGAAGTATTTTTCGTTGTTAGTTTTTAATGTAGATTTACCTTCATTTTTCAGCTATTTCATATCTTTGAATTCCTCTGAGCTGGGATCAATTGATCATCCATAGTTTTTCTAAATTTGTGAGTGAAGTGTAGGCTATATTTCTATTAAATTTTACTTGTAATTTCTCTCAATTTGATTTGGCTGCAGCTCCAGCTGTCATTCGTCCGTATAATCATAGATCTCATCAATTCAAAACCAGACACATCTTATTAGATTTTGCACATTTTTACATTTTGTTTTTCAATAGGCCTATGTTATGCGTTCTCCACTTTTTATCATTTTAGGTCATGGTTAGTTATGTGCCCCAGCCAACATTTAGTTTAAACTGTTACGTCCCTTTAGATTGGTTTGGGATAAATAAAGAGGTGTGTGTAACTCAATATGAAGGACAAGGCAAATAAATGGAAAAATATCAATTCAAAAACTCCGCTCAAAGTAGGGCCTATTTATTTTTACAGTGCCAAAAATGTAAGAACGAAGAGAAAATAATATTTACACGGACAAACAACAACAACACAAAAAAACAATATCCAACAAAGCAAATAAAGACGGGAAGGCAATTCCAGAGATGCCAAATAAAATAAGTAAATAAAACAATAGGTTACTGTCGTAACCCCGGTTCTCTGAAACATCGAGTGGAGAGATCCACCTATGGGAAGGCCATCCGTACCTGACCTCTGCAGAAGCATCCAATTGCACCAAGTCTGGCTAACAGACAGAAGCGCGCACCCAATGCCAGGTGAGACCACACCCCTTTACCTACGGGCATATCACAGCTGGGCGCGCTGCTATTCCTCAGTAAGTATATTCGCTTCTCGTGCGGCAAGCGGGGCATAGCTGGTGGATCTCTCCACTCGATGTTTCAGAGAACCGGGGTTACGACAGTAACCTATTGTTCTCTTTCATCATCTCGTTTCGAGATCCACCTATGGGAGAGACATGGACAGCTCACCGATTGCCCAATACACTCACAGTGAGGTTCTGAAGGCCAGAGAAGGACGGTCACCTCAGAGAGGCGGTGCCTGACACGTCCCACAAACATGACCCTGCAAGTTTTCCGCCACGCTAACTGCTGTGGACAAGCAGGGCATGAAACATGCATGAGACACATACATGATAATGGCCCCCGCACCACCAATGCACATAGCTAAACCCAAGAAGGAATGCGAATGCTTGGTGACAGGAATGAACATGGCCAGCCGGCCCATTCACTCCTCGTTGGTTAACCAAACGGGGCTGTGGGAAAGGGCTAAGAGGACCCTACCCCTAGGACCAAGTGTGCCACCGAAGTTCTGGTGACATCCAACCGGTAGTAACGCTCAAAGGTATGAGGAGAGGCCCAGCTGGCCGCGGAGCAGATGTCCTGCAGTGGCACTCCCCTGAACAAAGCCCAAGAGGCGGCTAAGCCCCTTGTGGAATGAGCTTTTGATGCCCCTTGGGGCTGCACTCCCTTTGCTTCATAAGCCATAGTATAGCGTCCACGAGCCAATGTGAGAGGCATTGCTTTAAAATGGGACTCCCCTTGTGCAGAGGAGCCCTCGAAACAAAGAGCTGGTCGCTCTTGCGGAAAGCACTGGTCCTGGTCATATATGCTTGCAGAGCACGGACGGGACACAGAGCATTCAGCCCCTGATCCTCCGGGGAGGCAAAGGGTGGAGGGTGAAAAGCGGATAGCTCCAAAACCTCCGAAGTGAACGCAGGGAAGCATTTCGGCATGAAGGCCGGGTTAGGCTTAAGGAAAACCTTATCTCCACTTAGGGAGAATTGACACTATGTCTTTTCCATCTGAAACTTCCCGTTGGCTTGGGACAGTGTGTCCATGCGAGGGGGGAGGCGCCATGGCTCGGCGTATAACAGAGGGATTATCTCTGCCAGCCACGGGGCTTTGGGCCACCTGGGTGCTATCAGAATGAGAGACAGGCTGTGCTCTCTCACCCTGGCCAGTGTGAAAATAAGAACATAGGACAATGGTGATTTTCGCGCGAGGCGAAAAGATCTACGGCTGCCTGTCCGAATCTCATCCATAACCTCTCCACTATCTGCGGGTGAAGACGCCAATCCCCGTAGATTGGGTTTCCCCTCGATAGCAGATCCGCTCCTCTGTTCCGAATGACCGGGACATGAGTCACGCGTAATGACAGAAAAACCTGTCTGCTCCACACCAAAAGCCTGTAAGCTAGAGCGTGGAGTTTCGACGAGCGCATGCCGCCTGACGGTTGATATAAGCCACTGCCGTGGTATTATCGCACCGTACTAGAAACGGGATGTCCCTGGAGGCAAGGCAGAAAATGATTCAGAGCTTTCCAAATAGTAAAAGCTCTAAATAGTTAATGTGCGCTGAACGTAGTCTGCTCAGCCACAGACCGTTCACTGTTCTGCCTTCCTGGGTGGTTCCCCAGCCTGTTAAGGACGCATCTGTCGTCAAAACTTTTCGCATCGTACCGTCCCGAGGGGGGTTCCCTGTGCGTAAAAGTTCTCGCTCTCCCAATGGCGCATGGCCGCCGAGCAGGCGCGCGTCATCGTTACCGAGCGGCAGAGATCGCGAATCAGGCTGAAATGTAGTGACAAAACCCATTTCGTGAACGCTCTCATTTTCAGGAGACCAATGGCACAACTTGGATAGATGAAGCCATGAGATCCTGCAGCCTGAGGCATGTGCGATATTGTACTCTCGCCCCTTCTCTGAACTGAGACAGACAGTCCATCAGCGAGCGAACGCGCTCTTGAGAGAGACGCGCTCGCATGGAGACTGAGTTCAATTCCAAGCCCAGGAAAATGACATTCTGACTGGGAGTCAGATTGTTTTTGCTCGCATTCACCTTGAACCCGAGGGATGTGATGTGCGCGAGCACCCGGCTGGTGTCCAGCGACACCTTCTCCTTTGATTTGGCTATGATGAGCCAGTAAGTCAGAATTCTCAGCCCTGATAGTCTCAGGGGCACCACGCCCACCTCCGCACACAGACAAAAAGTTTGGGGACTCAAACTGCCCCCGAACGGAAGAACTGTGAATTCGTAACAAATGCCTTGGTAGGCGAAACGAAGATATTTCCTGTGTGGAGGGTAGATGCTTATGTGAAAGAAAGCATCTTTCAGATCGACTGATGTGAACCAGTCGTTCTGCTTTATGGCACAGGCGAGAGAGCCTTGTGTCACATTCTAAAATTGTATTTCCTCAAATGTTTGTTCAACACTCGAAGGTCCAATATAGGGCGGGGGGCGCCACGCCTTTTGGAACATGAAAATACCAGGAATAAAAACCATGGTTTATCAGATTGGGTGGCACCATCTGAATCGCTCCCTTGTTAGGAGGGAGGAAATTTCCTCTTTCAGAATGTGTGAGGCGTTTTCTTCTGTGTGAGAAGAGAGAACGCCGTTGAAAAGCGGAGGTTTAATTGCAAACTGCAGCTTGTAACCCTGGGTTACGGTACGCAAAAACCCACTCGGGCGCTGAAACGGCTTACCAAGCCGCTTTGTGACTCGCGAGCGCCCCCGCTCGGGCCGGAGTGGAGCTGTATGGGCCCAGCTGGTTCATTTGTGATGCAAAGGCGCCATCTAGTGGGCACACTAGAGGCGACATGCAGGGGTTCGGAGGGATTTCCTCTCTTTGCAGTGAGAAGTTTTCTCTGCGGAGAGAGGTCTTCTCTCCAAAACGAATTCATTTGATTTGTAGCTTTGTGTGGTTTGTGTTGGGCAAACACTGGGGCCGAAGCCTTTATTGACAGAGTGAGGGGAACATAGTGTGGTGTCCACTGTGCTGAACTTTCCCTCACAAGGTGCCCCCAAAAGTGGGGAAAAACACATATCTCCTGAACACATGAACTGGGCAGTCTCAAGTGCAGGCAGAAAAATAATATCCGCGGAGAGAGATGCTCTCTCTGTAACGGATTTATTTAATTCGTTGTTTTTTTGTTGTTGTTGTTTTTTAAAGTGTTATTTAGTTATGTGTGTGTTTTGTGTTGGGGAACACAGGGGCCTTCCACACACAACGTCCACTAAAAACACATCGGCTGGACAGCCGCAACTGAGCTGTGTGAGCCCAGTTGGTTGATTTGTGAGGCAATGGCGCCCTCTTGTGGATGGACTCAGGGCGACATGCATGGGATCAAGAGAGATTTGCTCTTTATGTTGGCAGATATATAAATCTGAACGAATTCATTTGATTCGTTTATTAAATGTGTTGTTTAGTAATGTGTGTGTTTGTGTTGGGAAACACTGGGGCCGAAGCCTTTAATAACGGGTGAGGGGAACCAAGTGCGTGCGGTGTGGTAACACTGCTATGTACTTTTCCTCACGACAGCCCCCCCCTGTAACTTGTTGTTGTGGGGGGAGGGGGACACACACACACAACGTCCACTAACACACGGGCTGGGCAGCCACGAGACGGGATTAACTGACCGTAGGTGGGAGACCCTGAGTTAACGTTAATCCCAATGGTCGAACAACAGGCAGGCCGCTTGCGTCCGGGACCGCCTTCCTAGGAAGGCATAAATTGAAAACCTCAACGCGTAATCGTAACACATCAAGGCCCGTGAGACCGTGTTAACAGTCTAGCGGGACGCTCCAGCCGTGCTTATGAGCTTCGCGAACGCCTTTTTTTTTTTGGGGGGGGGGGGGGGGGGGGAAACGTTCTTAAGAGTTGTTTCCTCCGACTGGGCGGTGGTCCCAGCGTTTACACGTCGTAAATATTCCTATCCTGGTCGGTGGCGCTCTGTGGAGCTGGCCACACAATGTTGAGACGAACGGCCGCTCGCTCACAAACTTCCAGGAGGATGGACTGAGGCAAAGCCGCGTGAGCGTTAGCCTAGGGAACGCTAAAAGGACCGCGTCATCCCCGTCGCCGGAACCGACCGGTTCGTCAACGAGAGTGAGGTTTTCCCGCGAAGATGTCCTCTTCAGGGAATGTGGATTGGGCTGATGTCAGCTCAAATATTTTAGAGAGGTGGCGCTCCGGGAGTCCCCCGGTAGCGCGTCATCATCACCGTGTCTCCCCTCCGAGTCAGAAAGGCCGAGCACGGCGCGCTGTGTCGTGCAACTAAAAGCCGGCTTTGTAAAAGCTACATGGGCAGCAATTACAATGACCGCAATCCTCCTGGTTCTCCAAAGCTTGAGCGTGTTAAGCCCAAGCAGACCGCGCAGAACGAGAGGGTCTTTAGCGGCGATGAGAGCACCACACGCGGCCGGGCAGGCTCGTCGTGATAGGCTGTTCCCCGGGGGAAGCGGCTGTTTAGACGGTCACATAGCCATGGGTGGGCCAGCGGTGAAGAACTCGGAAAAATCCGTGGCGGGCAGCCATGTAAAGGAGGAGCAGGTAAAGGACAGCGAGAGCTCGGGCGGCTCCGGATGCAAAAAGCACAGCGGATAGGCTGAAGAAACGACTGTCACTCACGTCTGGCGGAGGCTGATCTGGCGATATGTCCTCCTGAAGACTCGAAAGTGAGCAGTGTAACGTTAATCCAACCGAACTGTGTCAATGCAGAGATCGCGAGAAGCGAATGTCAACTGAGGAATAGCAGCGCGCCCAGCTGTGATATGCCCGTAGGTAAAGGGGTGTGGTCTCACCTGGCATTGGGTGCGCGCTTCTGTCTGTTAGCCAGACTTGGTGCAATTGGATGCTTCTGCAGAGGTCAGGTACGGATGCCCTTCCCATAGGTGGATCTCGAAACGAGATGATGAAAGAGAACAGAACAAACTAGCTAGGATTTATTCAGCTAAACTAACTACCAAACAAAAAAATGTATAAAGAAAAGTCTTCGGCGTCAAGACGCCCAAACTATATAACTTACCACATAACAAAAATTACAGGGTGCGGGCGTGCGGCACTCTCCTAAACCTATAGTGTCTCATCAGAACGTCCTATGTGGTGCGCAATGTATGTCGCGCGACTTACTAAACCTGCTCCCTCCTTCCCAGCCTAACACACACACCGTGATGACTGAACAAGGATGAACAACAGTATGAAAAACAAAAACACTTCACAACCACTATACGACAATTGATTAAATCACACAATAAACACACAGAATCAGCTGCAGCGAGCCGGACAAAGACAAATGCCAAAGTGAACAAAAAGCTGGGGAGGTTAGGTATAGCAGAGATCCGGGTATTTGTGGAAGGCGGCGTAATGTGATAGGTTTGGTGAACCGGGACGTCATAATCCTTCAGGAAGAATGACAGGCTGTAGATCGATCCAATGAACATCTGATATGACATTCAGAAACACACACACACACACACACACACATCCAACAACAAACTACCCACATATAGGCTTACCCCTATTGCAACACTCTTAACCCTCTGGGGTTGTTCGGCCCAAATGGACCCGAAGCATTCAAAAAAAAAAATGTTAAAAATCACAGCTTCTTCGGAATGGTCCGAAATTTGGTGACTTTGTTGGTATTTGGTATATGAACACCCAAAAAAATTGGGGACAGGATGCGAACAGTCTAAGTGGTTGTAAAAAAAATAGTCACACTTGGGGTGTTCGGGTCCAAATGGACCCCCATAGGAAATGAATGGGAAATTGGCAAAAATGTGAAAAAAACAGAGTTTTTTGGTGCGTACAATCTACAAATCAGCCACAATCCATAAAAAAAGCACACAACAGTGAAGGGGTGAATCTATAAAACATCAAGAGTGCAAAACAGACACAGCCACACACACATACACACACACACACTTTTATACACATAAACACTCATAAATTCAGATTACATAAATCTGTTTTGAATTTTTAAAAATCACAGCTTCATCGGAATGTTACGAAACTAGGTGACTTTTATGGTATTAGGTATGTGAACACACAAAAATTGGGGACAGGATGTGAACAGTCTAAGTGGTTGTAAAAAAAAATAGTCACACTCAGGACCTTCGGGTTCAAATGGACCCCCATAGGAAATGAATGTGAAATTGTCAAAAATATGAAAACACAGATTATTCAATATGAAAACACAGACTATTCAAATAGAATAGTCTATTTGAATAGTCTAAGTGGTTGTAAAAAAACAATTATCACACTCAGGACCTTCGGGTCTAAATGACCCCCATTGGAAATGAATGGGAAATTGTCAAAAATATGAAAACAGTTTTTTTGTGCATACAAATAATTTAAATATATCGTTATGATATTTAAAATACTTTTTTTATTTTTCTATTTTCCATTGTTTGATAATAATTATACTTTTACTGTTATTTTAGTTTTTTGATCATTATTTGATGTTACCAGTTACTGTTCATTGAATTTGTTCATTGACTTCTCAGTTACTGTTCATTGAATACTGTTCGTTGAATTCAAAATGTTTCTTGTGAAATATTAATAAAAAATATGTTATGACTGAAAGAATTGCATTTTTATTAAGTTAGAATAAGTTAGAATTAAACATTGGGTAACAAAATGCTTTCCATTTGTTCTCTTTCCAGTGCAATGTTCAGATTTGATTGTATAATAAATTAAAACTGGCACTTCAAATTACCATCTAAACCAACCAAACAAACAAAAAACAAGACAAAAATAGTCTTTGAGAATCTGTTTTTATATTTTAAAAATCAACAACCTGAAAAAAAATTGGTATATATTTGCAAAAATCACTAGAATCCCCAAGCCTTTCTACAGAGAGCTGTAAATCCACTAGTGGTAAAAATGTGCTACTGCGTGATAAAAATGCTCAGTGTGTCCACCAGATGACATCTATATTTTTTTTTAAATTGCTTTCATGAGGCCTAGGCTTCACTCTATGGGTCATAATTACTGCATAAATATTAATTATAAATCATAAAATTATCTGAAAACACCAAAAAAGAAAAGAAAAAAATGTATAAAAACAAGTGAAAAAAAAAAATTATGATTTTTTTTTTTTAAATATGAATCCTGCCCTTTGGGTCCATTTGGACCCGAACACCCCAAGTGTGACTTTTAAACGGACAACCCTAGAGGGTTAATACGTACACGTACGTATCAAAACGGATAGTTCACCCAAAAATATAACCCTCATCAAAATGAACCGAAGCCCTACTTTTTTGTTTTTGTTGTGAAAGCTTAATTTATTTCATTTCGATAATATTTGTTAAAATTTTTAATGCAACTTTTTTTGGAGATTTTTTTGTTATTTTTTATTTTATTCACCTTTAAATTACTAGATTTGATCAATAAATAATAAATAAATAGTAGGCTAATTTAAGCACATTCCTCACATTGTTTTAACTTAAAACAATATAACTCATAATTTCATGCCTAACCCTTTTAATTCAGCTCAAAATTATCTTACATCACAAAAAACAATATAACATGATATTTCATAATTCTTGCCACTAGATGGCCTTAGCTCTATTTGGAGCAAATGAGCTGTTCCGCTGGGTCCTAAAGTCAGTTTTTTCCCCAGTATGCATTCGTATACACCTGACATGTAGACATTATAAAATAACTTTTTGGTACCGTTTTAGCATATTTAGTGGGAATTTTTAGCATTTTTAGGTTTTTCTATGTGTACTGAAGCATTCCCCGCATTCAATTCATTCATATGGGGGTCAAATTAACCCGCAAGTAAAGAATTTGTTACTTTTTTAAATTTCAACCACAAAACTCCTCGTATCCATTACATTTTTGTGTATTCGTGCTTCAAGCGCGACAAAAGTCATATGGTCTTGGACCCCTCCGATGAACAAAAAAAAAAAAAAATGACCCGAGGGAAGGATATAAGGTTACATTTGCGCCCTCAGGCCATCCGAGATTTTTTTCTTCAGTAGAACAGTAAAGATTTTTAGCTGAAAGTTGAACCGTCCTTGATGATTCTTATAATGCAAGTTAATGGCTACCGTCACTTTGAGAGTCAAAAAAACATATACAGGCAAAATTAAATTAAATCAATGTGGAAATAAAAAAAATGGAAATAAATAAATGTATAGCCTAAATAAATGTGAAAAAAATACAATTATTCATAAAAAAGGAGATAAAAGTATAAATACACATTTCATATTTATTTATTTCTTATTTCGGGTTTGGCATTCCATAATAGACCACACAGTTACTTGAGCAGCTGATGAAATGTGACTGAGAAATATAGTAAGTATTAACTGAGTAGGCCGCCGCCTACTACTTGATAAAAAAGCGCCGATTTTTGTCCGAGCCCCTGGAGTGCATAGCAGACCTCTCTGCGCATGCGCGAATCACATGTTGCTCTGTTGTTATTGCCAGCCAGTGCTGTACAAGTCAGTGAAGGACAGAAAGCGGCACACGCACACACAGGCGAGCTGGATTAGACTCGGGCTGGATCTGGCAGGATGACATGCTCAGATAAGAAGACTACACATGAGTCACTGATTAAAACAAACTGTCGCCGCATGTGTATGTTACAGCTGTCGACGGTGCTTTGTGTAAAGACATTCAGCCAGTGTCACGGTCGCATTTAGTGCACGCGCAGAGATGGACGCGCATCTGTGGGATCAGCTCCAGGCTGGCAGCTCGGAGGTGGATTGGTGTGAAGGGAATTATCTGATATATCCTGGAATAGCGGAATTTTATAACACGGTACGTCGGTCAGCACTCTCTTTGTTTTGTTTCACGTGCCATATTGTAGCATTAACATATGAGCGGCTGGCAGTTCGAAGTCTATCAACTTTAGGACTGCTTTGCCTGTGCTCTGCTTACATCAAATACGATGTTCAAAAACATGTTTCTGTCTCTTTTCAGATAAGCAACGTGCTGTTTTTCGTCTTGCCTCCAATCCTCATGTGTCTGTTTCGTCAGTACGCCACACATTTCAACAGTGGCATCTATCTCATATGGACTCTACTGGTGGTTGTTGGTAAATTTCATCCTTCATTATTTCCAGTGAACTCGTTCTTCCTCCTTTCCTGGAATTGCTAGTCTTCAGGAAATAGCTAAGCAGTTCAGGAAGGGCTACTGAGGAAATGCGTTATCTCAGTAAAATATTCAGTATTACAGCACAGTTATATATCCGTGGCATGCAGTGGTGTTATGAAATGTCCTCACAGTAAAAAAAAAAAAAAATCACATGTCTCAGTTCAGTGCCGGTTCTAGACTTCTGCAAAACTTTGTGACCTCCAACCCCTCAATCTGTTATTCCAGAGCAGTTTCACTGTCAACAAACAACAGTGAGTCGAAATATTCAGTAATACAATAAAAAAGAAGAAAATTACAAACAATAGACAAATAAAATAGAAAAAATATACAAATGTAAAAAAACAATATACCCTACAAAAATAATAAGCTACTAAACAGAAATTAAATAATCACATTTAAAAAATAAAACGCTGCAGTCTTCACTGAATGAATTCACTAACCATTTAAACACTATATTTTATTTGTCAACTTATGTTCAGTTGTTCAATAGTCAACTTATTTTCAACTCAGTCATCAAGCTCAGTAAACACTGGTCACAGTGGTTAAAAAGTATTTATTTAAAAAAAAAAAATAGAAAATGACTGATCGTTCCGCTAGATAAGACCCTTATTCCTCGCCTGGGATCGTGTAGAGCCCTTTGATGCTGAATTTAAACTGCAATTTGGATCTTCAACCCGTCGATAACCGTTAAAGTCCACAATATGGAGAAAAATCCTGGAATGTTTTCCTCAAAAACCTTAATTTCTTTTCGACTAAAGAAAAAAAGACATGCATATCTTGGATGACGTGGGGGGCATGGGGGTGAGTAAATTATCAGGAAATTTTAATTCCGAAGTGAACTAATCCTTTAATTTCACTAAGCTGATTGCTCACTAAAAACCCCCACAGTCATCTTGTTTTCAAGTCTGATTTTGACAAAGCTGTGATATCCATGTGGGTGAGCTGTTTACTGTTCACGAAAACAAAAGGTGGGATTTACTGCATGAACCTACAAGGCTTAAGCCTTGTCTGTGAAACCTGGGGTTCACTACCCAGGGTTAAAAATGACCTTAACCCGGGGTTACAAAGGACATTAATCCTGGGTTAAGGAACAGTGCTGAATGCTTAAGGACAGCATGAGTTGATCCCTTGTCATTGGAGCTTTTTGTTCAGTTTACAGAAGGCCTCACAGACCACCTTTCCATTGGTCGTCTGCAAGATGTGTTAATATTCACATGACCCGAGCGCTTCACAAGTCTGCATTTGTGAAGCGTAACATATTTTAAACAATGAAGCTCTATGTCCCTGTCAGTTTTAAGTTTACAAAAGCTTCCCTTCTCACACTGGTGTCACCCTCACTGCTTACATACAACCAGAGCTGCAGTTTTATCAAGCTTCTTCCTTTTTACTTACTATTTGAGGCTACTTTATATTCTGTCCTGTAACCACAAAGGTTAAGACAATCACTTGGGAAATTGGTCCGGGATTTGTGCAGGAGTGTGACTTGTTCCCAACAAACCGCTGGTGTATTTAAAGCTCGCTGGCAGTTCTGTCTGTGGAGCAACATGGGAAGGAAGCCAGCTCAGCACAAACACTGCTCTGTACAAATGTCTTCAGAGTTTTTCCGCTCTAAAAGAAGCTGCTGACTTAATTAATCCGGGTGGGATTTTGAGTCAAAGTCTTCCTTGCCGTCATATAATACAGTGAGTTTAGTCAAAGGATTAGACACAGACATAGCTGTATTCATTCAGGACAGACCTTTAGGTGATTCAGCGCTGTTCGCGTTGATGGAGGAATGTTTTAAGAACACTTTGAAGATTTTTAACTGGGATTTAATTGGCAAATTATTGTGTGTAAACTTTTGGATAAATAGTGGCTGAAATACAAACATCTTCTAGGAATATAATTAAAATCAAGTCACATTGATTTATAGAGCGCTATACTATACAGATTGTTTTAAAACGGCTTCACATTAATAAGCTGGAAAAAAGTAGTACACTTATTTTGATGTGTTGACTAACATACTAAAGCACATGGAGAGAGTATTTATAAATGTACGAATACAGTATTTATAACTGTATTGTGTTATTTGAGATTACATTAAAGTTAATCTTCATCATTACGAATACAAATACACAACACACGTTTCAATAGAATTGACATTAAAGTATATTTTAGTTTGCTGTAAATACTTGTCAAGATATTCAGCAGTGCACTTTAACCATATTTCAAAGACAATAGAAGTAATTCTGAAAATAATATAAAGATCTACATAGAGTGGTTAAAAAAAGCATTCTAAAGTTCAGCTAATTGCATTTAATATAAATGTACGCTATAGTAACATGCAATTAACTGTCCGAAAACATTATTATATTATATTATATTTAAAATAAACGTATCGTACTCTTATTAATAATATGCTAAAGTGTAGTTCTTTTCAAGAGAAGTCAATGGAACGGAGCACTTTAATCCAAAATTTTACATTATTTAAAATTAAATTCAAAACATTTTTTTTTTCGTTTTTAATTTACAATCATACGGCTGTTCTTTAGGTATTGGCTCCACTTATTTCCATGCTACGCTGAGCTTCCTGGGGCAGATGCTGGATGAACTGGCCATACTGTGGGTGCTCATGTGTGCCATCGGCATGTGGTTTCCCAAGAGATATCTTCCCAGGATATTCCGTAAAGACAGGTGTGCTCTCATATCCACAAGCACACACATTTTGATCGATAGTGATTCTGCACTGCCTTTCTCTTGTTCATGTTTTTTTCCTTTTGTCTTTCCCTGTTTGTCACTAGATCGAGGTTTAAGATGGTCATCGGCATTCTCTCAGGGATCACCACCTGTCTGGCCTTCATCAAGCCAGCGATAAACTCCATCTCTCTCATGACGCTGGGAATCCCGTGCACTGCTCTTCTCATCACTGAGCTAAAGAGGTCAGTGCGCTTGTTGAAAATCAGCATCAGTCCTCTGGTGCTTTCCATATTATCGCATTACATATTTATTGCTGTGCATGTTCATTTCGAATCACAGTTACAGCTCCCTTTAAATAGCCTTTATATGTCTTTATTTATATTCCAAAGTCCCTATACGTAAAGCATATTTTAAAGGCAGTCTTGTATTTGTAATATGACTTGGATTTAATGTATTGGAAAGCACATGGTTTCCAGCTTCAAATTAGCTGTTTTTCCCTATTAGTATTGCTCATTACTAAAGTTAGAGGTTTGTTCAAATCCATAACCCTATGGGTCGCTTAACTTGTCCCTTATGTTTTGTGTGCTGCTCCTTGTGAAAAGTACACTTTAGCATACTCTTAAAAAGAGTAAGTACTTATTATGAAAATAACGTATTTTCAAATAAAATACTTGTAATGTAATGTTTTCGGACACCTAATTGAGTGTTAGTTGGTATTCAATGGAAATGTATTCTAGTTTACATTTAAATTTATATTATATATTTATATGACTCCAGTTCAGAAGTTGACCTGTTGACAAAGTAAAAAGGAATGCATTGTATTTCAGCCTATGCGATTTCAGGACAAAGCGGTGACGGTGTCGAATCTCACTGAATTATCTGCATATGGGGCTAAGTCAGCGGTACATAGAACTATACTTGCCATTTGTTGTTGGTTTAGAAGGAAAGGTTGTTAGGTTGTTGCTGTTTTCCTGCCATTCTTGCTCTGTCTGCACATCGTACGTGAAACGCGTTGATGACGTATGATGTCTGCGTGAACAGGCTGCACAGTGGTATGCTAACACACGTTGACTGATAGGAAACACATGCTATCATTTCATTCGGACCGAATGCAATGATTAAACGAACATTTTATGGTCCTACGCCTTCCACAGATCATATAAATCTATAAAAATACATTTATACCGCTTAACCGCTGATTGCTATCAGGATATGAGGAGACTTTCAACCAGCTTAACAAAAATGTTTCTGTAGAGAATCATCGATTGCACCTTTAAAGTAAAACTTTTAATTGGACATTATTAAGAAGTGCTCTTTTTAAAAATGTACTTAAGTGTGTTAAGAGACAAAGTTAATAAAGTGTACTCATGTTAAGTAAACCTTTTATTTAATTAATTATATAGTATCTGCAAGTACAGTTTTTTTAAATATAATTTTAAAGGGGTCATATAATGCCATTTTTAACAAGCTAATATGATTCTTTAGGGTCTAAATTAAAAGTTTGTAATACATTTTAATTAAAAATTCTCATTAGTATTTTAAGAAAACACTTATTTTACCTGGTCAAAAACAGCTCTGTTTTCAGCACGCCGTTTCAGTGCATATGACTTTAAATGATAATGAGCTTTGCTCACCGCGCCTCTCTGTTCTGTGCGTACACCGTTTGAACACAATAACACAATGACCATAACGCGTTGTTCAGTATAAACGTGGGATTATGAATTATATTGAGAACGTCATACATAGAAAACATGCCGTAATGTACCCTGATTGTAAACCTTAGACGCATTCATTGTGAAGCGTGCAGCTAGCGATTTGAAAAGATTAATATAAAGTTTAATAAAACGTTACACTCACTTCAGTTCTTCTGGAGGTTCAGCAGGAACACGAATATCTGGTACCGATCCTTTTTTCATGAGCAGCTTCTTAGCAAAACCAGCTTTATACTGATCCTCGTTTATAAAGCAGTCTGGTGTGTGAAATGATTCGCGCAAACATGAGAGCATTGACGTTGCTCGTGCGGAATATTACCTTCGAAAACAAACTCAGCCACTGCGTCTAAAGCGGTTCGGATTTAGGAACATTAAAATGACTGCTGTGTTCGTTATTACACCCAAGAACAGAACACCACAATCGCTTAGACGCCATTCTGCTCATAGACAGTGCTCCATCATATCAACAATGTCCGCGCGGACTATGATTGACACCTCGCTCACGAGCGAGGGCGGGTCTGTGTTGAAACGCTGCTGTCAATCAACAATCGTGGGAGGGGCGTCCGATTTAGTGACGTCACAAAATCGAACGGCTCAATTTGAGGCAGGGGAAAACATATAAGGAGATTTAAAAAAAAACACTGGATGGATTTTTATTATTTTATGATGGTTGTTTACAGGCACTGCCAACACACATTTCAGTACAATCAACTTGTAAAAGTGCATGTACCATTATATGACCCCTTTAAGATTTCAATTACACTACAAGTGCACATTCAATAGAGTTAAGCACACTTTTTTTTCACAATGGGTGAAAGAGGCCTGACTTATGATTTGCACAAGACCATAAAACAGGTAAAAAATAAAATAAGATACCATAGATGTACATTCAACAAGGGACCCATCTTGAGGTTGGGCCACTCACATTTTCTTCAGAACATCCAAAATGTAGTTTATTAAAGGGATAGTTCATCCAAATATGAAAATTCTGTCATCATTTACTCGCCCTCAATTTGTTCCGAACCTGTTTAAATGTCTTAGTTCTGCTGAACACAAAAGAAGATATTCTGAAGACAGTTTGTAACCAGGCTGCTTTGAGGCACCATTGACTACGATAGTTGGAAAAAAAAAAAAAATTGTATGTCAATGGTGCCCCAAAACTGTTCAGTTTCTCACATTGTTCTAAATATCTTCCTTTGTGTTCAACAGAACAAATACATTTATACAGGTTTGGAACAACATGAGGGTGAGTAAATTATGACAGAATTTTTGGGTGAACTATCTCTTTAAGTTAAGTTTCAAACTGTCTATTGACCTTTAAACATAAGTTCAACTAAACAGACAGTGTGGTCGTCCTAAAACACACCACCACACTGATACTTTTTCCTCTGACCTCAGGAAACCTTCTCCAGATATGCATAGAGTTCATTTGCTTTGCTCTGTAGAAGAAGAAACATACTTATCAGCAGCTTCCTGAAAATGAGATGCACTGCTGTGGTTTTCCTGATAGCGTTTCTCTCTGCGTTCAGACCGGTTAGATGTAGCTTTACCTTACAGCAAACCATGTGTGAGTTTGTAGTTTTAGTTATGTACAACAGATCACCGTGTGCTTATACATTAGGAACTAACTAGGAACGAATGCATGACAACTCTTAAAAGTTCCACTTTTCTCTATATTTACAAGAATTAAAACTGAATTTTGCCAAATGTTTCTTAAATATAGATGTACATATATTAGGGTATGTTAAATTTCTACCGTTTCTGTCTCCTAAATAGCTTGGACTTTGTGTCTCTGTTCCATTGTATCTAATGCAGTTTGTTTTGGCCCTAGTCTTCATTTGTCCTCCTGCTTAATGGACAGTCATAAATTAAAAGGATGCAAAAATCTTGCTAAGGTCAAAATTTTGTCAAACAAACATAGAAAGTACAACAACAGGACGTTTTTCACGCAGTACTGGTCTGATATGAAATACTTGATTATAATTTTAAGTGTAGTGTGTTATTGGATATTACATTTAAACTTAATATATTGCAACAACACTTTATTTTAAGGTGACGTAGTTACACTTTACTACATGTACTTACTATAGTAGTAACAGTAAATTATGCATAATTACAAATAACTAACCCTACCAAACCCTAACCATAACTCTATAGTAAGTACATGTAATTAATTAATATTACTCAGTACTTATGAGTAAGTACAATGTTACTACATAACCTTAAAATAAAGTGCAACCTTTAAAGGTACTAAATTGCATCTTCATTGTTACAAGTGTGTGATTATAAATATTTAAATACATAGCATACAAGTTTCAATAGAAACAGCTTTAAAGTATATTTATTTTTAGATGCTTGTCAGTACATTCTGCAGTAGAAGTAATTATGAAATTGCATATAAAGATATGCCTAAGTCCTGCTTAAATGTGTCAAAAAGCACATAAAGTTCAGCTAATTGCATTTAATATAAATTTAAACTATATTGCATTTAAATTGAATAGCAGTTAAAGTGTCCAAAATCACTCTAAAAAGAGCACTTATTATGGAAATAACATACTTAAGTGTGAACTGAAAAGTATGCGGAAGTGTACTTCAAGACTTTGTTTTTCAGTTTGTCTTAGTAACAGTTTGCATTTCCTGTGTCTCTCTCTCTCTCTCTCTCTCTCTCTCTCTCTCTCTCTCTCTCTCTCTCTCTCTCTCTCTCTCTCTCTCTCTCTCTCTCTCTCTCTCTCTCTCTCTCTCTCTCTCTCTCTCTCTCTCTCTCTCTCTCTCTCTCTCTCTCTCTCTCTCTCTCTCTCACTATTTTTACCCCACCCCTGCTAGCGCTCTTTTTATCTTTCTCAACACAGTGCCTTCAGCATTGTTTTCATCACTCAAAAAACATTTTTTATTATAGAGCTCTTTTAAAAAAGATTTTTTCATTGGCCACTGCACTGATCTTTTACAATTAAATAATTTATTAATATTATTATTAATAATTTTGTAATCTACTAGTAAATGTTTAGTATGTCTGTTTAGCTTTATTTTTATTGCAGTAAGTTGCCATGGAACATTATTACTCATTTCCGTTTAAGTTTTTTTTTTAGTTTAAAGGTAACATTTAGGTAACTCGAAGTAACTTTTTAGCCTGCATGCATTTTGTGAAAGTACATTGTTTTGGTTGTGCTTTGGGTGTGCGTGACTGTGCAGATGATTGTGGTTCTTTCTCATAACTAAAAAAAGAGAAGAGATTATCCTACTGCTCATATCCAACATTCACCTCAAGGCTAAAGAGATATAACCAGTTTAGATGGAAAGAATCTCAAGCTGACAAGCTGAAGACGTTAATGTAGCTACACCCATTAATAAACACGGTACTTCTTTGAAAATAAATTCCAGCACACCGCTACAACAACGCATAATTAAATGACCCTTCACAATAGATAATGCTTTACAATGAACTCTGTAATTCCGGGTTCAGACTACACAATATTTTGGTCTGTTATGATGTTATGAAACATGTCAGACTACGCGTTGCTTCCCCACCAATCATGGCTTGCCGTCTTTGACTACGTGCGTGATGTCATTGAGAAGGCGGAACTAGCGACTGACTTACTGAAGCAAGAACCTAAATAAACAGGCTACCGAAGCAGTGTTGAATGCAACTTGCACTGACAAATTAAAAATGTCAAAGCCATTGTTTTGTCTCAAGATGCACATCAGTAATGTTTTTTTTTTCTAAGGCATGTTTATAAAAGCTACTTAAATGTCCTAATTGAACTAAGGCCTTAGTTCTAGGAACTTAATCTAAGCCCTGTCTGTGAAACCAGGCCATAATCTTTCACATTAAACCACTCTTTGGCAATTGCTACTATTAAAACACTGGGAGATGGAATGAGACAAGCGAAAAAAGCCAGAGTGCTCAGATTCCCCAGAGGTTGGAGATTTAGCTGCTCCATGTCAACCTTTCTCACTCGTTCTAACCTAAGCTAACCTACGCAACTCCTACAGCATACACACGTCAAAGTGACAACGTTTCTCTATTTTTAGATATGACTAGACTAGAGGTGGGAATCACCAGAGGCTCATGGTACTATATTATCACGATACTTAATCCACGGTATGATATTATTGCAATTTCAAACATATTGTGATATGCTGAGTATCGTGATCATATATAGCAATATATTGCGATTTATCACAAAAAAAATTTCAACTGCAAATGTCCCAAACTGCAAACTTTGTCCACATATAATTTTATCTAATATGAATAAGTTCTCAGTGCGTTCATTTTAGGGATGTCCCGATCCGATCACGCGATCAGAAATCGGGCCCGATCACGTGGTTTCAGACTCGATCGGAATCGGGCGTTACCTCCCGATCAGGACTCGGATATATGTAAATTAGGGGTGTAACGGTACATGTATTCGTAATTATTCCGGTTCGGTACGCATACAAACCGAATGATTCCTAGGACCATTTTTCCTGCAGACAAAATCCGCGCTGGCGCGATCACCACAACGTTGCGCAACATCAAATGGCAAACGTAATGAAAGCGGAACGAAACTGCGCTACTCATTATATTGTGCTTAACGGACCATTTATCAGTTCGGACCAGCAACATCTGTGCAGCGCGAGATCAAGCGACACTGTGCTAAGAGATCCAGTGAAGAAAACATTTGAATTCGCCACAGATCAAACAGCGCTGACGTGGAAACCAGTAGAAACATTGTGCCGTGAATGAACATGGATTTAATGTTGCACTTCAAAACTCAAATATTATATAAATATATATTTAAATGTTATTTTTAATGTGATTACCAAAACATTATTTGTTCATCCTTCAAAGACTACCACCCCCATTTATAAACCTGAAAGTTTCAAGATGTAGGAAAACTCAAACTTATTGAAAAATAGTTTTTCTTTCAATAAATAGGAAATTTCTCTGGCATTTCTTTCTTTTTGCTGTATCGAACCGAACCGCAAATTTTGTGAACTGTTACACCCCTAATGTATGTGTGTGTGTATATATATATTCTCATAATTTTTTTTCAATACATTTTTAAAACATTTTTATTTTTTGTTTACATGCCTGTCGGGTATTTTAAGTTGAGGTTTGTTTTTATATTAGACTTTTTCTATATTTTCTGTTGCACTAAAGTCCAAAAGTGAAGATTTTATGTTATTTATTACTTGATTGTTCAAGCTACCTCACAGACGTGCTCTGTTTGTTAACAGAGTTGTTGAATGTTAAAATAAGGTTAATTAAATAAAAAATCAGTTTTTTTCTCTCTTCTTTACTCTTTTTTGATGTATTATATAAGTATCGGATCGGGACTCGGTATCGGTAGATACTCAAAATCAAATGACTCGGACTCGAGGGCAAAAAAACCTGATCGGGACATCCCTAGTTCATTTCACATCCATGTCCTTTGTCCCTTCCTTGTTCAATATTACGTCTCTTCCTCGTATTTGTGACATATTTTTAATAGAAATGACATTGTCATATAAAAATGTTTGCAGTTTTACAAAGAACAACCTTACTAACACCTTAATAATAATTATATTTGATTTAATTTCAGCTTTATTAAAAATCGCTTTCGTCAATTCAAATAGTTTTAGTTTTAATAAACAATAACAACACTTCCACGGCTGTCTGTAATTATGGCTGTGCAAGAAACATTCATCCGTTAGCCGCCGTGTTTGTGTAGCGTTATAACGAGAGATTTGGTTGGTTGTGTGTGGGCAGGACTGTGAAAATGATTAACAGCGTGATCCCATCTGGGAAAAATTGTGACTAAGATCACTCTCGGATGAAACAACGTCATTTACAGTTATTTAATGTCAAGCAAACAGGCTGTTGGCCATTTTATCCAATGCTAAATCAGATGTACTAGATATAATCGCGAGTGCAATCACTTATAAAAGTAATAGTACACATCTTCCAAAAGCTGCACTATTTGACTGGTTGTGTGGCATTATATTAGTATCATTGAGATACTATTTTCTAATATATATTTTTTTAATTATTTTTTTATATCTATTTATAGATATTAGATAATAGATATAGTTTGTTGTGTTTAGTAATTTTAGTACATCAAGTTAAACTAAATGACAATTATTTTTATTTCTTGTATTTCAGTTAACTTTTTATTTTAAGTTAAAAAATGGTTTTAGTAATAATACTTTACAATAAGAATCTATTTGTTAACATTAACTACTTAGTTAACTAATGGAAAAATACTTCTAAAGCATGTATTAATCTTAGTTAATTTAAACATTTACTAATATATTAGTAAAATCAAAAGTTGTATCTGTTAATATTATTTACCGTAATGGACCAGAGCTAACATGAATAGTTGTATTTTTATTAACTAACGTTAAGAAGAATGAATAGATACTGTAACAAATGTATTGCTCATACTATAATAACCCTGTTGTTCAAGGAAGTTTAAGTATGAACAGTAGCACCTGTTAATTAAACACATCCTGCTTGTGTTTATAATGTCTTTAGGTGCGACAACCTGCGTGTGTTCAAGCTGGGTCTGCTCTCGGGTCTGTGGTGGACTCTTGCACTCGTGTGCTGGATTAGTGATCGCATTTTCTGTGAGATGTGGTCATCTGTCAACTTCCCGTATCTACACTGTGCCTGGTAAGTGCACTTGTCACATCATACAGCACCTAGTGTGCATGCGCAGTGCGCTGCACATACAAGTAAGCCACCGTGAGCATTGTCAACACATTGCAACATTGCTTTACTCTATGTACTTTTCCTGTAGAGCAGGGTTTCCCAAACTGGTGTTCGTGAGTGAAGTGAGGGGGGTTTGGAAGTAGCTACTAATTAATGAAATCACAAAAGAGAAAAATGTCATATGACCATTAAACAAGATTTAAGAACCGTGAATGTGTTGTTAAATTATTGAAGTATTAACTTCAAATTAAAATTCTAAATTTTAAATCTTTTTAGTAAAGTTTACATTTAGTATACGTCAAAGGGGTTCAGCTCAAAAAAGGTTTGTAAATGTAAATTACCAATCCAGTTGAACATGAATGCAGTTTAGGGTTACTATATTACTAAAATTAAAACTAGAACTAAAACCATGAAAACATTTTTGTTACTTTAACTGAAGTAAAAAATAAAAAACGTATTTTATTTCAACTAGTTTCCAAGGCGACCTTATTCATTTAGTTGAACTTGATGCACTAAAACAACACATTAAAACTGAAATAAAAAATTATATAGACATATTTTTAAAAACAAATGTCAAAACAGAATGACAAAAACATTAACTAAAATGAAAACAGAAAATACAAAAATGAAAACATTCAAAAAATTGATAGAATTATTGTATTTTTTATATATTACTAAATGATAATTAATATAAAATAAAATAGTGTCAATTATATTAAAATAACGCTGATGTACTTTAATAAATGTAATACAGAATACCTTATTCAACTTTTTGTTTTCTCTCAAATTATCTATTTTTGTACTTTTTGTACACTGTAAAAATCATTTTTTTTAAGTTGTAAATAAAAGATTGAATGATTACTTTTTTACAAGAAAAAACGGTTTAGTCTTTCTTCTGCAAAAATTTGTTTTACTTGCATTTCTTTGTGATTATTACTGGAGTTTCTGAGTGAAAACTGTGAGAGAGAAAAAAAAGTGGTGTAGAATTTACTTCTGAGTTTAGTTTAGTTCACCTAAAAGTAAAGATTCTGAAATGTTTGTAAACTGAAAACGTTATATCTCATGTAACTGTACAGATTTGTGGGCTGATATCCATTGTAAAAAAAAAATCTGTAATTATTATTATTTGATTATTGTTATAATATATAATTTGCTGCACATTTCTCCCCTTTATGCATCTGTTTATAGGCATATCCTGATCTGCTTGGCGTCCTACCTGGGATGTGTTTGTTTTGCTTATTTTGACGCGGCGTCTGAGGCTCCAGAGCAGGGGCCCGTTGTCAAATTCTGGCCCAGCGAGAAATGGGCTTTTATCGGGGTCCCATACGTCACTCTTCTCTGTGTGCACAGGAAGCCCTCTATTAAGGTGACTTAACCTGTGCTTCCTAAGGTGTCTGACTACACTTCAATGCACTTTGTTATAGACATTCACACAAAGAAGAATCTTGTTTTTGCATGTGGATTTGTAAGGATTTGTTTTTGGGGGAAGATTCCGAGTATTTAGTTTCTAAACAGCACAAATAGAGCTTTAAGTTTACTTTGGGATAAATTCTGAGTTATCCAGGATTTCATGTTATAAAAGTTTGGAATGATTAAGATTTTTAATTTCTTTTGAAAGAAGCTCACCAAGGGTGCATTTATGTGATAACTGAAATAAATGTTTGAATATATTTTAAAATGTAATTTATTCCTGTGATCCAAGCTGAATTTTCAGCATCATTACTCGTCTTCAGTGTCACATGATCCTTCATCATTCTAATATGCTGATTTGATGCTCAAGAAACATTTCTTATTATAATCAATGTTGAAACCAGTTTTTGCTACTTAAAAGTTTGGGGGTTAGTAAGATAAAAAAAATAAAAAAAAAACAACTTTTATTCACCAAGGATGCGTTAACCTTGATCAAAAGTGTTTATAATGTTACAAAATATTTCTATTTTAAATAAATGCTGTTCTTTTGAACTTTCTATTTTTTTAAAAAATCATGAAAAAATATATAATTTCTTCCACAAAAATATTAACAGGCAAAAACTGTTTTCAAAACCGATAATAAGAACCATGATTAATAATTGGGCATCAGTTATTTTAAATTGTGCTAATATTTTTCAATATGACTTTTTTTTACTGTATTTTTAGTTAAATAACAGCAGCCTTGGTGAGCAGAAGAGACTTCTTTCAAAAACATTAAAAAAACTTGATTCTTCCGAACTTTTAGCCTGTAGTTTATATAAGAAATAAGATGGGGATTTTTTTAAACAGATGTGCACACTAGCAATTCAGGATGAAATTAAATATGATAATAGTAATGTTTTTTGTACATTAACGTTGTATTTAAACTTCACCTATAATAAGGCAGCACAGCCATAAGAGTAATATTATATAACTATGTTAACACAAAGCATGTTTTTTTCACAGTAGTTCTACTAGTTACCTTTTTGACATAACAGTGTATACATTTAAAATCAAAAGGTGCACTAAGTGATTTTTCTTTGTTTTACTGGCTGATATGACAATGGTCTGGGACTTTACACTGAATCTGACACCTATTGGTGTGGGTGGAAAAGGAAAAGTTTTCAGGTTCCGATGTCATTGTAGAAATTCTGTTCACAAACATTTTTTTAATAACATTCATTTATTCACAATTAATTTATTTCTATTTAGGAGGAGTTTTTTTTTTTTTACTGTTGTATTATTCAGTTGGTCATGTGATCCTGCAACCTGCCTTATTAACTGCTTTACTAGGCCACTGACAAGACTGGAGTCTTTATCTCATGGTACATCATTTTAAACATATTTGCCAAAAGAGCTAATAATACATTTAGGTTTAAAACTTTAAGTGGAAAAAAATTACTTGGTGCACCTTTTTTATGAATAGCTGTAGGACACACAATCCTCTTCACCAACAGTCAGAGTTAAAACAGGAAAAGAAAGGCCTGATACTTCTATGCTGAGTTTATGATGTTAATGTTTAACGCAGCACAAACTGGATGTTTTTATCTAGATATTTTAAGCTATGTTGCACTACTGTGAAAACGAATGGAGTGTATTGGACAGAAGACTTTAAAACTGCATGAAAATAGTTTGGTGAACTAAATGTAAAGGAATGTTCTCTTGAGAATGAAAGTTTGTCCTTTACTGAATGTCTTCAGATAGAAATGTATATATTTATATAAAGCCTATTGTTAGTATTGCCTTCTCATAGACAAACGTTAATTTGACCTTTTATTTCCTCACTTAGTCTAACCTTACATTACTTTACAAATGCCTTTGCAGTTTGTATCTTTATCTCTGAAAGAACAAATTGCTGTTGATCGATGGATCATGAATTTGTACTGTGGTGCAGGTATGATGTCACTTTGTAGGCCAACCGGCAGTTCGCATCACACTGGTTCCCTCGACAAAAACCCAATAGGATTTTTCCATAGGCTTTTGGATTATAAGCTTTGTGATCAACAAAAGTTTATGATACTAGGTTTTGTCCTTCATGATAATTATCACAGATGAACACAACTTTTATGAATTTTGAAGCCTAAATGCAGTCGCCAGAAGTTAAAAGCTAAAGGAGGCTATAAACGAACTACAACACAGTCGCTCGTCTTCAACGTCACCACCACTAAGCTTCTGACAACTCTTTCAGTTTTTATCTAAAAACATTTTACCAGAACTCATGAGCTAGTCTAGTTTATATAAGAACACAATTATAAGCATAATGAGTCTGTAAAAGCGGACTGAGTTTACCTGTTCACCGTGATGATGTTTAATCTCCCCGACAGCCTCTGTAGTGGCATTAGCCACTTGTTAGCAAATGCCTTTTTCAAGACACATAACAGCTTAAAAGAATCATGAGTAGGGTAGTACAGATTTATTTGATGTCATAGAATAAAAAGGGAAAGTGTCTTGAGCTTGTGTTCACCACAGACCTTATTTCAGCCATTTAACCAAAACACCATTCAAAAAACGCGTTGACTTCGGAACGATGGAACCAGAAGTGCTAAAATGCTAACTCGCTTCCGCGTTCTGGCCTACAAAGTGATGTCATACCTGCACCACTCTATATAATCTAATTAAATAAGGGGTTTCCAATCCTGCTCATGGAGGGCCATTGTCCTACAGAGTTTAGCTCCAACACCAATTAAACACCTGAACCCGCTGATCAAGATATTACTAGGCATACTAGAAACAAAGATGGTCTTATTATTGGAAGATACGAGGGTCCTTGGCTCTACCATTGGAGAAAGCGTAACGGCTAACTTGGATCACGTGTGGCTTAATAACCAATCCCATTACAGCCTTGACGTCATTGAATTTCAGGCAACAGCCAATCACTGTTTGCAGATACCATAGAAATGAACGAGAAATGCCGTTAGCTGAATTATACCTGTCATGCAGTTTTCCGTGACTTCTCTTATAAAACAGCATTTTTTTCAGTGTAAATTCTAAAAATCATTCCAAAACAATGTTTAACAGCAAATTTGATGAAGATTAGCCGATGGGCTGTCGACTCATTAATAAGCTATTTCCTCACAAAAGCATTTTATTCAGTGTAGTGATGCCTCTCCTCCATTGTCATCCATTAAAACATCCATTCCCCGCCTGCCGCAGCATTAGCAGCCGTTTGCGCTTTTTCCGGCTAAGGTTGCAGGCTTGCCTTCAAGTGAATTGCTAGAAACTTCCAGGCATGTGTGTTGAGGTATGTTGGAGCTAAACTCTGCAGGACAGTGGCCCTCCAGGAGCAGATTGGACCCCTGATCTAAATGATTTATTGAAGAATGAAGCACCAAAAACACAGTATGCAATAAAAACACAAATTCAGTTGTGGTTTATAAACAAATGACACGTTCTGACTTCTTGCTGCTTTCTTCCAATGCCACAAAATTGCATCAATATTAAGAGAAACTGAACATTACCTCAGTTTCTTAATGTTTTTGCCACTTATCCAGGGTTTTCTCAAGGAACAGCAGAGAGATTTTGTATTTTTGTGTAACTTTCTGCTCAAGCAATGCACAATATGTACTGTAAGCCATTCAATGGCAATAACTTGTGGGAATATGTGTGTGTGTGTATCACCCGGACCCAGATGCAACCAAAGGGACCAAGTATGCAAATACTATTTATTTTTGCGATAACCAATTAATCATTTTGTAACTACCACTGATTCATGATTTTGTAACCAAATGAGTTTGATTGTATTTTTACACTGATTTAATAAAAACAGCAGCAAATTAACACTTTTGAACAGCGCATGTCTTTCTTAATGTTCATGCTGAAACAAGCAACCTAACCTTATGCACTTTCCCTTCTAAAAACACTTTCTAACATGGACATGAACTGACCCCTTGAATAATGTACCAGCTTATTTTTGAGTAGAAGTATAAAAAGTAATGTTTTACAATATTGAGCTACTCCCTAAAAAAGTTTCTTTTTATGGAAAGTAATGCATTGCATTACTTTTTCTTACCTGGGCTGGGCTTGTTTTGTTTTATAATAACAAAAAAAGTTCTGTTTATGGCAAATGTAAAGGCCCTTTCACACCAAGGGTGCTTTTCAAAACTCAAATATGTTTCCTCGCTCCTCCGTCCTCCGGCCCGTGATTCAGCCATCTTGAAGGACATATCAGTTATTTTGCACCACTAGGAGCGAGGAGGCATACTGAGGAGTCATGAGCGAGGAAACGTACAGTATCTCACGAAAGTGAGTACACCCCTCACATTTCAGCAAACATTTTAGTATATCTTCTCAAGGGACAATACTATAGAAATGAAACTTGGATATATTTTAGAGTAGTCAATGTGCTGCTTGTATAGCAGTATATATACTGATCTCTTTTAATAACTCAACATACAACCATTATTGTCAAAATAGCTGGCAACAAGAGTATGTCGTTTAGCCATGCAAAGTCACATGTCCTATTCATCATTTTCATGTTTTAGTCTGCTTGACAGGACCATACAAATTTGTGTATCTTGGAGCAGTTAAAATTTGAGCTTTGAGTACAATTCTCTCATACTGACCACTGGATGTTCAACATGGCACCTCATGGCAAAGAACTCTTATGATTTGAGAATTAGAATTATTCCTCTCCACAAAGTTGACCTAGGCTATAAGAAGATTGGTAATACCCTGAAACTGAGTTACAGTACAGGCCAGGGTCATACAGAGGTTTTCCAAGACAGGTTCCACTCGGAACAGGCCTCGCGAGGGTCAATCAAAGAAGTTGAGTCCTTGTGCTGTGCGTCAGGTGCAAAAGCTAGCTTCAAAAAACAGACGCGTGAGTGCTGCCAGCATTGCTTTAGAGGTTGTAGAAACGGAAGGTCAGCTTGTCAGTGCTCAGACCATACGCCGTACACTGCAACAAGTCGGTTTGCATGGCCATTGTCCCAGAAGGAAGCCTCTTCTGAAGCTGGCTCACAAGAAAGCCCGCAAACAGTTTGCTGAAAGCAACCTGTCCAAGAGCATGAATTACTGGAACCATGTCCTGTGGCCTGATGAGACTCAGATAAACTTGTTTGGCTCAGATGTTGTCCAGCATGTGTGGCGCACTGGTAAGGAGTACCAAGACAATTGTGTCTTGCCTACAGTCAAGCATGGTGGTGGTAGCATCATGGTCTGGGGCTGCATGAGTGCTGCTGGTACTGGGGTGCTGAGCTTCATTGAGGGAAACATGGATTCCAACATTTACTGCGACATTCTGAAGCAGAACATGATGCCCTCCCTTCAGAAACTGAGCCGAACGACCCCTAACACACCGCCAAGATGACAACTGCCTTGCTAAGGAAGCTGAAGGTGAAGGTGATGGAGTGGCCAAGTATGTCTCCAGACCTGGACCTTATTGAGCACGTGTGGGGCGTTCTCAAGCGGAAGGCGGAGAGGCGCCATGAGTCTAACATCCAGCAGATCCATGATGTCATTATGGAGGAGTGGAAGAGGATCCCAGCAATAACCTTGTGCAGCTCTGGTGAACTCTATGCCTAGGAGGATTAAGGCAGTGCTAGATAACAATGGTGCTCACACAAAATATTGACACTTTGGACACAGTTTTGACATTTTCACTTTGGGTGTGGTGTACTCACTTTTGTTGCCAGCTATTTTGACAATAATGGCTGTATGTTGAATTATTTCCAGAGGACAGTAAATATATAATGCTATACAAGCAGCACATTGACTTCTATGGAATTGTCCCTTGAGAAGATATACTAAAATGTTTGCTGAAATGTGAGGGGTGTAGTCACTTTTGTGAGATACTGTAGGTTTATCTGTCCCTCGCATACTAAGGGGGCGGAGCTAAGACGCCAGGAAAGGAAAGGATGATGCACAAAGGCTCAGGCTGAAGGAAATGCAAACTCATGCCTGTACAGTAGAGGGAGCATCTCAAATAAACCTTTCACTTGTGTTGCATTTTGAATCACAGTAGGACACAGAAGAAACTTCAAGGCTGCGTCCGATATTGCATACTTAATAATTACTTCACGAAAGCTAAAAAGTATGTTCTATAAATGTGTGTAGTATGAATGTAATCTGGACCTACCAGCGTCAGTTACCTCGCTTCACTGCCATTCACAAATCCTCTCCCGTGGCCACATGGGATAGTAAAGTGTTGATCATATGCACACTTAAGGACCTTGCCAGAAGTAGTAGGTCATCCGGTTACTTTTTGCCATTATTGAAGTTCAGCAGCAAAGACACTGGTTAATAATTTGTTATTTCAAATATTTAATTACAGGTCTGTGTAATATTCTGAGTTTGCATTTCACAGTATTTACTTTGAGAAATACAAAATCTGTTTTTGTGCAAGTGAGATGAATAAATGCATGCTCACATTAGTCTAGAACTAAAATAACATGCTTACATTAACATTATGTTTACACAGCGCACACAATGCCTAAAATACCTATGCATAGAAAAAAAATTTCAACTCGCAAACACAGGATAAATGTTGGAAAAGTTTAATCTTTTTCAACTGCCACTCTATAAAATATGAAATGTGTAAAGAATTACAGTGTTTTGTAGAACAATAAAATGATACATGTGCAAATATAACAAATATAAAATATTATATAAAATCAAACCCCAAAAAGGCAAAGATCCATAAAAATAAAATTCACCACACTATTGAAAATATATAAATAACACAGTAAAAAACAACAACAACAACATTCAGTGTTCGGAGATAAAGCACCACAAACAGCATATTTCAAACATCTAGTTCGACTGCTACATTATGTTAATAATACATAAACCTGGAGTATTATGACAATGTGTTTCTCTGAAGTCTCTCCCACACGCTGGCTCTGTGTTCAGGTGTCAGGCAGGGTTTAATGACATTCTCAATGTTCTCCACTCTTCTTCTGAAACGCTCTCGGTCTCTGGCCATCTGCAGCCAGCAAGAGCCGTCCCGTGCCTCCCTGCTAGCAAAACTCCAAGCCACCAGGGGGTGTACAGTCACCTTATCACTGAAACACACCTGAAATAAAACAAAAGACAAAAGCATGTTATTATTAGATAGAAGTACACCCCACCACTGTAACCTTAAGCCTGTTAGTCATGCAGCACGAGTCACATGTCACATGGCATCCTGACTTACAGGAACTGGCTTGACTACTAGCTACCATCAGTTGTTGTCATGGAAGAGGGATGATTTAGTGTTTTTCAGCCGTCTTATAGCAACCACAATATGAATCCATGTTTGTTGACTTTTTCTAATGGAAATTTTATTTTCCGTCATCTTCTTATCTTGCATAACTTCTGCTTTCTTTTAAAATGATCTATAATTTTGAATACCATAAATACAGGTTAACTATTATCTTATTACTGCTCATTTATTTGTTACCATTTATTTATATTATTATTTATTTATTTTAAATGAACACTGTTGTATATAATAATATTACTACATCAGCTTCCAGGTTGTGGAACCAACTTCCAGTCGAAATTCGGGAAGCACAGCCTCTTGGAATTTTTAAAACACATTTAAAAAACGTTTTTTTTTTTGTTTTGTTTTTTTAAGTTGGCTTATTGTTAATTGTGGTAATCATCACTGGTTTCTTGTTTTGTTTGTATTTAATTCACCCATGTAGTTTTGTTGATTTATTCACATAATTATGTTCTTTTGTTGATTTATTCTGTATTTTTTTTTATTTACTTAACTTGTATCTTTTTTACACTGTAAAGCACTTTAAGAAGCTCCTTTAAATGCGCTATTATCATTATTTCACAAAAAAAGTTCTCTTTATTTTATCCATTTAAAAGTTTGTTTCCATTGGTGTTATGGTTAATTAAAACTTAAAAACTGCTTTTGTTAGCTGAAATTAAGCGGATGTAAAATAAAATATTCAATGAAAAACTTAAACTAAAATATTTTTTTTTTGGCGAACAATAATGACTCGACTATTATTACTATTAAACTAAAACCGAAATAAAAATAAAACCAAAGCTAAATATTAGAAAACAAAAAGCACATAAAATGACTAAAATAACATGAAAACTAAAAATAATTCAACATATGAATAAATACTATAAATAACACAGGTTTCCATGAAATGTTTACCTTCTTCCCTCCCTCCTTTGAGTTTGGTTTTGGATGACACTCTTCTGGCCTTGTAGCTGGTGTAGGTTGAGCTTTATCCTGTGAGCTCAGAGTTAGTAGGTTCTGCTTAGTGTTTGTTCTGGAGCCGGTGGACGAGCAGAAGCTCAGAGGGTTGTAGGGGTCATTGCTGTTGAGGAAGGATTCCCAAAGCTCAAGGCTCTCAGCTGATGCCTCAGAGTCATCATCATCATCATCATCATCTGACCATTCAGAATCCACATCCTGTGGCTCACAGTCTTCCTCTTCATTGTCCTCATAATCTTCTTCCTCATCAGTTTCTTCATCAGACTCCCATTCTGAGAGGCTGGCTTCATCATCTTCCTCTTCATCCGAATCAATCATTGAGGATTCCCGCTCAACAGCAGGCTCGATCAACTCATCCTCATCATCTAACTTCATAACAACCTTCATCTCTGGATCCTTCCCATCCCAGATTTCCCTTTCCAGGGCCTCCACACCTCTCTTCTTCAACTCGCCGGTCATGGTCATGTTTTTTCCCACACAAACGAAGAAAAACATCTTGGAGCAGAAAAGCTTTGCAACACTCGTACAGCAGTTCACAACTCTTTGGATGACCTGCCACAGATGGAGTCTGATCTTCATGATGGACGTTTTGCGATGATAATTAAGATGTAGATCTTCATACGTTCCAGGTTTACTGGACGAAATCTCAGGACTCATCTTGGATTGCATGAATAGAGGTTCCTGAGGTAAACGGCACTGATATGGCAGTGGACGATGTGGGGAAATGGTGAATGGTGCCATAATCACACTCAACTCAATCTGTAAAAACAAAAAACACCATAAAACAATCAATATTTTTTATTATATAAATGTTAAAACCAGTGGAAGATTTCTCAGTACTCAAAAGGGTGTTGTTTGCATTGTTGCTACAACATACAGTATGACACACCTATGTGTGACACAGCCTGCCTTTCACTGCGTGCTGTCTAATAACGTTACAGAACAACAATAAAAAAAATACCCATGATACCAAGATAATACCATGGACAAATGATATAAACCATTGTAAATATGTTTAACTAAATTGCCTAATTTATAGGTAGGCTACATCGAATAAAATATTTTCATTTCCCAACATCACGAGCGTTAGGACATCTAAAAGGTTCTTACCTTCTTTGTGAGTTTGTCAGCCTGTCGCTTGGCAGTCGCTCCAGCGAAGATTTGGTTCTCCAATGTTGAATGTACTAACGTACCCTAAAACACTGTTTGAGCAATACGACGACTTCAATTTAAACATAAACTCCATGTTCGTTTTGTTCATCAACATCTCGCGCTTGGTTCGTATTTCATGTGTGTCATTATTCTTTGCCGTAAATAGAAATGCTGCTGTGAGTGACGGCGAGTGTTTATATAAACCGTGATGACGTTGTCATGCGGAGGCGGGACTTGCGACTTGCGTCTGGGAAATCACGTAGCCCACGTTTCGTTACGTTTCGAGAAACTCTAGTGGTGGGCGGGGCTTGGCCAGCAGCGTCTGGTTGAGACTAGATTGCATCATACCCTAATATGGAAAGTGAAGTCCAGAACAAAACAGTCTGGAGGAGGGTGAAACTGTAAACAAAAACATCTATATCAAGGGGACTTTCTTCAGGGGACAACATTTATGATTTTAAAGTAAAATGAAAAGTGAAAATGAAAAACACCAAAGAACCCGGAATGCATGGGGTCCATAAACCAACCCTTAATTTTCTTTTATATCATAAAATATATTGATAATCATATAGAGGTAGTAAAACAGAATGCCACATGATGGGTCAAAGTAACTCATATGTGGCTTGTGACTAATAGCCTAATGCTATATTGACAGCACACACACACACACACACACACACACACACACACAATACTAGAATAATAATGCAATAAACATTAACTCAGAAACATAAAATGTAAAATAGCATAAAAACATCCTATAATATGGGAGTTCATGAAAAAAAGAAAAAACAGCTTTTTGCACTCTAAATAATACCCTAATGTGACTTTCTACTGACTAATATATATAGGGTGAATTGCCCTAGTGTGGGACACTGCCTAATGTGGGACACCTAAGGTCTAGTGTTTGTAGGTCCCACATAAATACATGAATGACAGTGAAACTAGTTAGACAAAGCTGTGGTGTCATGTGATCAAAATCACATGACCTATCAAATGTCCAATCATATTTGAGGGTGGAGCAATCATCAAACAGGAGACACCTGTGTGAAGACCATCCGAAGGTTAATGACATAGAGTTTTAACAAATTTGATGTTAAGGAGTTAAATAGATTTTAACAAAGCAATCCTGCTACTTTTTAGCCTAATATGCTTTTGAAATGTTTGTCCATCAAAAAACAGTGTAACTTTATGTGTATAAACTATATATTTTATATTTTTATCAAATTTCATAGTGTCCCACATTAGGAAATGTGGTTTCCAAATCCGGGACAATATGATCAGCCTAATGTGGGACAGTACTTCAATGAGTCAAAAATGTGTGGCGGGGCATGTTTTAAACATTTTTCTTATTTTATTTTAATAAAAATATGAATAATGTTTATATTAGACAAATCTTAACTAAAGAAAAAAATTTCACCTAAGGCATTGATGAAATGGAAACAGGATTTTCATGACCTTTTTTCAGAATCTGTGGTCAGATATTAATAAATATGTAATTCCTAATAAATAAGTCAAAGAAACTCACTTTAAAATAATAAATAGATATTTTGTAATGATTTTATCAGTAAGTTTAAAGAAGGGGTTTCTCCATTATGCTGTTTTGGTAAAGAGGAAACAGAAACAATTGTACATTTATTTTTTAGTTGTAATTATACCAAATTATTTTGGTCCAAAGTTTATCTGTTTATTTTTTTAGGTGTTTTACAAATGCATCACTAATTTAATGGTCTTGTTTATGGATTGTGATACTGGTTTACTGGAAATGGATAATATAACTAAAGATTATGTTTCATTCATTCATAAAAAAGAAAATTACTAACTAAGATTTAAGAGAGAATCTAAAATAAAATAAGATTTTACTATTCTACATGTATCAATGTGATTTTTGGTATTTTATCATAGATTTTTCAGTGTCCCACATTGGGGGCACAACTGTCCCACATTCGGAAGCTGCAGATTGTCTCAGACAACTTGCAATAAGCACTAATATGTCTATAATATCTCTTCTGAATGGGTTATCTGAATTTTCTCTTTTGATTTGATTAGGACACATACTGGGGTTTTAAAAATGGTATTGGGTGTGGATTTAATGTTTTGGTTACACATCACAATATGTCACATTGTCACATTTTCTTTTTTTTTTGTAAAAACACATTATCTTGTTGGACATAATATCGATTTCAAATTAAAATTACATAACAATTAATACTTTTTACTTCCAAAAAACAATTTTCAGTATTAAACAGTTTTTTATAGACTGGGCCTATATAATATTTTATGGACTATAATTATTCTACCAACTTTCTCTCCTAAAAAGTGGCACTATGTCTGATATTTATGATCTGTACTGTTTCAGATCCATCTAACTGTTTGTAAAAAAAAAAAAAAAAAAAAAAAAAATCGTTGTAGTTGTAAACTGTTCAAGAATTAATTATCAGGCCATGTTACACAAATCATTCATTGTGAAAAGATTCGGCTGGAGTTCAAAACTGGCAATCTTTTTAGCATCAGCTGCTTCATAAAAGCTGATGACCTATTTTAGACACTTGACGTTCATGTGAACCCCATAAGGAAAGGGTTAACAGGCAATGTGATTATCCCATCTTGTGATCCCATTTCCAGCCATGAAAGAAGGTATTTTATTTGTGCAGGACGTATCTCACCACTTCAGAACTGCAGAGCTGCTAACCCCGGTAAGTGTTAAGATTCTGACTTTGGGAATTCCAAATGCGGGATTCTTGTGACTGTATGAAAAATGTTACTTACAAGTTACCTCTCTTAAAGGTTTATTGGCATCTCTGGTTCCATGCAGAACCTTTAACATCCATGCAATCTTTCCATTCCACAATTGTGGAAAAGGGTTCTTTACCTTTTTAAAATGTTCTTTACAAGAAAAAAAAAATCTTTTAAGAACCGTTCACTGAATGGTTCTTTGGGGAACTTGTTCTTCTATATATTTATATATATTTAAAAAATATATTTTTTTTTGAAGTAAATATCACAGGGGTGATTGAAATGACTGCACTTTTTTCTGTAATCCTATTCTTCGCGTATTTGTAACAGAAAGGATTTTTGCATCTGTGGGGAAATTCTGATGAATGATGTTAGTTTCTGATAATTAAAAAAAAAAAACTGTAAAAGATTGCTCCAGATTTTAAAAGAGCAACTTCATATTAAAATATAAATACCATTTAATGGCCTTGGTGTTTTCTATGGTTAATGAACTTTATTTGGTCAACATGTTGGCCGCTGAATCTTTCCATTTAATTTTATGCATCTAATCACGGATTTGATAGGATTTTTTTATTTGACATTTGTGGATCACATTTATGCACTGTGGGTTTAAAGTGGTTTTAAAGTGCTTTATAAATAAAGTTTAATTTGATTTGATTTTAATGATCTAAAGAACCTTTTTCCACTAGAACCTTTCGTGGAATGGAACATTCCATAGATCTTTAAAGTTCTTCATGGAATTCCCAGAGATGTCAAAAAATAGTTATTTTCAAGAGTGTAAAACGTCAAATTTGGAAATAGAAAGACTGAAACAGTAGGCTATGTTCTTATAAAATGCACATAGCTACTCCAATAATCTTCAATTACATTTACAATTTTTTACAGCGTAGTTACACCAAATGTGCTGAGACTTTTTGGCAAAAACTACCAAATATCTAACTAAAAATAACCCTTAACTCTTTCCCCGCCAAACACGGAATTTTCCAGGTTTCTGTGTTTTCACTGTTATATGGTAGGGGGCGCTATGACACATCTCCTGAAAGAGTACTAAATCTCCTGCTCAAAACACATGCGAAGAAGACGCAGAAACAAGCTATTTCATATGTAGTTATATACGCATATGTAAAATAATGCGGTCATCAACATTAAACAGCATATAAATCAAATATGCCTAATGTTACTAAATGAAATGTCGACCCAGGACGAGCGGACTGTGAGACATTAGGGATGTTGATGTAGGCATACTCGTTGTACTCCATCTATGTTAGATCATCTTTCTGCATCCGCTCCATTCTTTGAAAAAAAAAACTTGATTTTCTCAGCTTTTTGCTCAAAATGTTGCTTTTTAAAAAATAAAACATCGATATTTAAAGGAACCGTATGTAAGCTTGTGGCCAAAACTGGTACTGCAATCACTTTCAAATTACTGTAGAGCGGTGTAACCCCTCCCCCACCCCCCTGACTCGAGGTTGCCAGATAGCTGCAGGATTAGCAACGTGAGCGTCTGTCTTCAAATTCTTCTCCGTTTTCAGCCATCTCCATCTTTCAAAGGCATCTCCTATACAAATCCTTGTTTTATTTCGGACTTTGTCACGAAGTATTTCGTAATCATAACGAGGTTTTTTTGGATTCGCAACGTTAGACAATTTTTTATCCGACACGTTTGTAGCTGCAGCTGTGGTAACTACAGCAGAACTGGCAACCCGGATGCCGCAACACTACTGACTTCGTGATTGGTACATAGGTGGAGGGTGGCGCAACAGACCAAAACACAACATGACAACATCAACATCAGTTGAGGGCTGCAACTTCACTTTTTAAATGACAATATCCTGGCCGGACATCTGTTGTCAGTGATATAAGTATTTGAAATTAACATGATTTCTTAATGACTATAGTGACATATCAGGGCCATTTTATGATTAATTGACATACATTTCTTACATACGGTTCCTTTAAGTGTTGATAAAAAAAATGCATGAAGCTAGAAATATGTTGCATGTTCAGATATTCATACAACAAAATATTCTGGGGGCCATGGAATTTTTGTGAAAATGATCAAAAGTGCTGGCGGTGGCTGGCCTTATTTAAAAACGCTGGCGGCGAAAGAGCTAACATTCACAAAATATATTTTTACAGGTCCATCAGCTCATTATGTGTCCTGATGTCGTGGTGGTAGGTGGCCGACCGTATTGAAGAGTGTGAGAGCAGTGACATGGAGACCGGGCCCCGGCCCCCGACCCCTGCTGGTCCTGCTGTGGTGTTGGGTCCCCAGAGTCTCTCTTTTGCCTACCAGGGCCTCTTGGAGATTCCCTATGACACCATTCTTCAGCATCAGGACACTCTGGAGGTTCTGGACCTCAGTTACAACTTGCTGGATGAGTATCCTTTTGGGAATCAGATGTCTTGGTCATATGTTAAAAATGTTACTAACATTATAAGGTTTTCTTATGTAAATATGCAGGTGACAAGGACATAGAGCTTCTTATTTTTTACACAGATTGCAAAAAAAAACACCCTCATGTTTGCCCTGTGTCTTTGTCTAGTATTGATTGTTTCATCTACTGTTGGTAGCCCTGTCGATGTTCTTGTTCTTTTTCTTGTTCTTGTTCTTGTTCTTGTTCTTGTTCTTGTGCTTGTTCCATGCCTCGTCATGCCTTTGTTTTATGTTTGATCACGTTTTGTTAATTAAAGTTGCACTTGGGTTCTCACTACAACTTGCCTCCAGGGGATTCATTACAGAATACTAGACCAAACATGGACCCAGCAATTCGTCTCTTCCGCCTCAGCCAAGGTCACTGTCCAATTGAAGATTACGTGAGGGAGTTTTGTGAGCTTTGCCATGAGGTAGACTTTGGTGATGATATCTTAAAGGACATTTTCCGGCATGAACTTAAATGAGCCTCTTTACCACCTCATGCCTGGCAATACCCCTCACAACACTGGTGCAATATATTGACTTTGCCTTGTTGTGGAAAGGCTCGTCATTTACTGTGGGCTTTGCGGACGAGGAGCCTCGCAAGCCCACTCGCAAGTATCCTCTAAGCCTGAGACACTTCACGTTATTCCCACTCAAATGTTGGCAACTCCAGTGCTCACACCGCTCGCCAGCACAGTCACGCCAGAGCCTCATCCCGTCATGGCCGCTGCCGAGCTTGAGCTTGAGTAGGTACCTGATTAATGCTGCGCCTCCCTGGCCCCCTGAACTGTCGGTTCCACCCTGGCTTCCTACACTGCCGGCGCCGCCCACGCTCCACAGCCCATTGCTATGTCCTGGTCCCGTTCCCCTGCACGGGCCTGGCCCTCCATCCCTCCCCCAAGACCGCCTCCGCTCCTCCACCCTCCTGAACTATTGTTTTCTTGGTTTTGTTGGGCGTCGGGAGCCGCCCATAGAGGGGGGGCTATGTCATGTTTTGGGTTTTGTTCCTTGTTCCTTGTTCCTTGTTCCTGTTTCATGTATGTTAGGTGATCCCTTGTTCAAGTCATGTGATCCTGCCATGTGTTCCCTTGTCTGATGTGTCATGTTGTCATTGGTTCATTGTTTCATTGTTCACAGGTGTCCCTGGTCTAGTCGTTAGTCTTGTGTATTTAAGCCCTCATGTTTGCCCTTTGTCTTTGTCTAGTATTGATTGTTTCATGTAACTACTGTTGGTAGCCCTGTCGATGTTCTTGTTTTGAGTTCCATGCCTTTGTTTTATGTTTGATCACGTTTTGTTAAAGTTGCACTTGGGTTCTCACTACAATTGCCTCCAAAGGATTCATTACAATGGCATTGCTGCAAAAAAAAACCTTTTGGCTCCTTGATTTTTTTTTTATATTTTTTTTTTTAGAAGAAAGGCTATTAAACAAGAACACACGCAAGCTTATCATGTGATTGCCCTTAACCGAGCTGGTGACGGAACCCTGCTCTTTTGGGGGGTTTGGAGAAGCTCAGCACACTCATCCTGGACTGCAACAACTACAACGCACATGTCAAATTCCCCTACATGCCCAGCCTCACCACCTTGTGGATCAACAAGAACAAAATCAGCAACCTGCCCATTATTGTGGAAGAGATCTCCTGCAAGTTCCCAAATATCAAGTGAGTTCACCCAAGAACATCCATTTATGCATTAGCTCAGTAGACATGATCATGTTTTCTTTACAAGTGACTTCCAGTAATTGACCTGTTTGGTTTCATTGTAGAATTCTTAGTATGATGAACAATGAAGCAGCACCCAGTTACTTCAATGGAGGCAGTCGGACGCAGTATATCGATTACAGGTAAGTGTGAAAAGAACCGATGTATGAAATCTGATAGTACAGTAAATATTCAGTCTGTACTTTTTGGTCTGTTTTAAGAATTTCAAAAGAAGCGCACCCTAGCATACTTTTAAAAAGAATAGTTATTACAAAAATAATAAAAATATATTTAAGTGTGAATGCTTTCAGACAATTAATTGCAATTGAACTAAAACATTCTTGTTTAAATTTATATTTTATGCAATTAGTAGAACTTTAGAGTGCTTTCCTAAGTAGGTTTTAATTACATTATATGTCATTTCCTAATTCTATTGTATTTGAAATATGGTTATTATACTTTAATGTAATTTTATTGAAACTTGTATGCCATCTATTTAAGTTTGTAATTACACATTTGTAATAATGAAGTTTCAATTAGTAGATTTAAAATAATAAAACTTTAAAGGTATTATTAAATAACACACTACAGTTAAAATTATAATCAAGTACTTAGTATTGTATTCATTACATCAAAATAAGTGTAGGTACTTCTTTACAGCATGACAAAATATTATTATTAACATATTTAATGTACATTAAAGGGAAACTTTTAATTTGACAGTGAAGTGCTCTTTTTAAGAACCAGTCATGAAAGTGTACTATCTTTAAAGGGTTAGTTCACCCAAAAATGAAAATTAAGTCATTAATTACTCACCCCCATGCTGTACCAACCCCGTAAGGCCTTCGTTCGTCTTCGGAACACAAATGAAGATATTTATGATTAAATCTGAGAGGTGGATCACTCCTCCATAGGCTGCCTAAGGGAATGACACCGGACGGCCCAGAAAGTCATTAAAGAAAATGTTTAAATATTCCATGTCACAACAGTGGCTCAACTATAAGTTTATCAAGCGACGAGAATACTTTTTGTGCGAAAAAACAAACAAAAATAACGACTTTATTCGACTATTCCTTTTCTTCCTTGTAGGCCTGAAACGAGACTTCAAGAGATTTCCACGACGCATGCGCGAGAATTGCGATCTCCTTCAACTACTTCAGTTAAGTTCTCTCGCGCATGCGTCGTGGAAATCTCTTGAAGTCTCGTTTCAGGCCTAATAGAAGGAAAAGGAATAGTCGAATAAAGTCGTTATTTTTGTTAGTTTTTTCGCACAAAAAGTATTCTCGTCGCTTGATAAACTTATAGTTGAGCCACTGTTGTGACATGGAATATTTAAACATTTTCTTTAATGACTTTCTGGGCCGTCCGGTGTCATTCCCTTAGGGAGCCTATGTAGCAGTCATGAACCTCTCAGATTTAATCATAAATATCTTCATTTGTGTTCCGAAGACGAACGAAGGTCTTACGGGGTTGGTACAGCATGGGGGTGAGTAATTAATGACTTAATTTTCATTTTTGGGTGAACTAACCCTTTAAGTATACTTAAAGTTTTTGATCATATACTTTTAAGATTTGAAGTAAACTACAAGTGAACATTCTAGACAATTAAGCACACTTATTTTTCACAAGGGTATACTAGTGGTCATGTTTTGCTTAAGCAGATTTCAGTGCAATAATAAACATGTGCTGTAGTATTTGTGCCAGCAAGTTCAGCATTCATTTACAATCTGATTCTGATACAATCTAATATAGAGTCCATACTACTAATACTATATCTCTCTATGACAGGCAGTATGTGATCAGTCAGATATCCAGTCTGGAGGTGCTGGATGACACAGAGGTGCAGGTAAAAGAGCGTGAACTGGCCCGAAAGACCTACAGGATGCAGAGAATCAAAGAAGGCCGCAGCAGGAGGAAGGAGCTTCATCGCTAACAGAGAATTGTTCATCATTTCACACGCTTTTCCCGAACTGCATGCCAAGACTCTTAGTAGGCTACTATCCCACAACAATCCAAGAGGTCGTTCCAGACTTCATGAGCTTCAAAGCTTGTTGACAGGAAGTGATTCCTGCACCAGATCATGGATTTGGAAGCCGCAACAAATAAATATGAAATGGCATTGGAAATTTTTTTTACTGCTTTTTTTTCTTTTTAAAACAATGTTTTGACAACAATAATGATCTGCATAACAATGAGTTTTTAAATCCATACTGCTTACAACTTATTTAAATATTTAAAGTAACTGCCACACACTAGAGAAATCCTTTAATAGTAGCCTACACTAAAAAAAAAAATCTGATTGAATGAGCCACATTCAAAGCCATTGTAAATACTGCACACAAATTGAATTCTATATTATCGTGCCAAGCTTACAGTTATATTACATGGAAGAATAGAATGTAACTATTAAACTATTAAAGTCCACACAAATTCAAAATTGGCATTTCTTGTTTTGTTTTGTTTTGTTTGTTAGGGAAGAATATTCTGTTTCATGCCGACTTTAATGTGGCATGTTGCAAAGCACCCGCAAACAACTTGGATTATTGAACAAGGCTATAGGCCTATTAATGATCAATTGTATCTTCATATTTCTGTTGACACTATAGCAAGGCCATAAACCAATAAAAGGTGCAATTTAGTTTATCGCTTTGATATCACAGCTGCTAAAGCTGATTATTGATAGCAAATAAAAATCGCTCGTAGGGCAGGCTCTTGTGATAAGTCAAGTCAGGATGGTAAAATAAATTGCAGCCAACAATTTTCTCTAACAGCCATATCTGATAACCGCTTCGTAGAAACATGCGCTATATTGTGATGTTTTGGCATCTTCATGTACAGTATGTTCTTAAAAACAATCAGATTACTAACCCCCCCCCCCCCCATATTGGCCTAATGCACTGAAGAAAGATTTGTTACTGATCATGCTAACAGACCTTGAAATTATTATTGTAGCAACCGAATTCATGCACATCTTCCAGACCTCACTAAATTATGTAAGTGTGAAAAACTAATGTTAAACACGTGCTTTTGGCTGTTTATTACAGTAGCAATGAACTAAATATGACCTTTAGCACACATTCATAACAGAGCAAAGAAGCAGGCCAGAAGCTCTGAATCATTACCGTAATACACAGAATAAATATAGGCCTACACAATTGTTGGATGTCTTTAATGACAAAAATTATAGTGTAGAAATTTAAATGTATTTTATGGCCAATCGTTTTAACATATCTGTTTAGAACTAAATGCTATCTTTTTTGTTATTTTTAATTATTAGTAAGAAATCAGTTTTCCATTTCACATCAAGAATTTCGAGAATAAAGTAATAACATTTTCTAATTAAGTAAATTATGATAATAAAGCACACTGTAAAAACGCCAATTAATAAAATCCATATAACTCCATGTAAAAGCCAGAAAATAAGCTTTTTTTTTTGCACAGGCGTATCTAAAGGGTTAATGGTTGGTGCCACCTGGTTATCAACAGTAAAAATTACTTATTTTACCTCTTCCCAACAGGGAAAACCACCAACAATCAAAAATGCATGATTATATGATTTGCAATCAATGTGTGGTTATAATGGAAGTCAATGGGGCAAAAACAGCCACGAACAGTAAATGAGGGAAAAAAAGTTAAAATCTGATACTGCACAAAAACTAACAATGCATCAAAACCAACAACATTGGTTTTGATGCATTGTTAGTTTTTGTGCAGCATCAGATTTTAACTTTGACATGTGACTAACTTTTCAGATTTTAACTTTGACATGTGACTAGGCCTAACAGATTAACTTTGACATGTCAAAGATCAGAAACAACTTGTTTCTAATCTTTGACATGTCCAAGACTGTGATAAAAGGTACAAAAAAAATCCAGTCCACAATCACATTTTATATTGAAAATATGTAATTTGGTTTGTTTTTCCCCCCAAATCTGTGACATGATTTATGAATTTGGCAATTAAAGGGTTAAAATCCTGAAATTAAAAAAAAAAAATCATTTAGTAGCTTTGAACAGGACTGAGGTTGATTAATAGATTTATGCCAAAAAATGTGAAAAATATATTTATCTGATACATTTTTTATAACAGTTTAAAGTAGTGGCTGTTTTCAGCCATGAACATAACGAAAGGGTAGTGAATTTGCCCACAGTGTACTGTTGAGTTTTTGAAAATGTTCAAAGCATTTTCCCAAAATATGTGTCAAAATAAGATTCGTCACCAAAAATCATTCCATTTGCTGAAACACGGAGAAAGTTATGGCCAAATTAAGACTCAAAAATACCCCGTAGTGGCTGAAAACATCCCCAACAGCACATGAGGGTTAAGAATGAAGTAACAATTATGAGAAAGTGTATTATTGTTATAATAAAGTAAAAATTCACAGTTTACTTAGGAATAACTATAAAGTCACTTGTTACTTAGCTACTAATAATTAAAATAAATAGGCTAGTAATGTAGAAAAAGCTAGTAAAATAGGTTCTAGCTAGTTTTAGGAATTCATTTTGTAACAGCTCGTCACAGATATTATGTAAAGCGAGAGGTCTTTAATTGTGTCGATTCAGTATAGGTGATGCTGCTCTTTTAGAGTAATTACGGTAAAAGCACCAACGCGGCTCTAGAGTTAAAGAGGCCGAACATCCATTGACAGCAGGACTCAAATCTACTGTAACTCTACGAGGTAAGCTGATTGATCAAGCTGTTATTATACAGAGAAATCGTGCTCTATGAACTGTATGCAACTGCATGCAACATCTACTTCTCGTCTGCATGTCTCATGTCATTGCTTTCGGAGTTTGAGTTCATAGTGTTTGGACTGTTGTATGTCGTAATAACAGTGCTGTTGCATATTAAAATTATGCAATTGGAGTTATTAGCACGAGGATCATGGCAGCTTGAATGTGTGCATGTTAGACCGAGATCGAGTGGGGAATATTTGCTGTTTTGGCTCTTACTTGGATGAGTTAACATTAGCTAACCGGCTATCTTCATGTTGACAATGAAATAATTGATATTGTATGCTAATATAGAGTAGTTGTAAAATTGGTGCACTTGTACATTAATTTTCGTTTCTTTTACGTGTTATGTCAGTCAAAGGCAGAAAACGTGGACTAGCTTCAGTAAATCATTCTCTAAACAAGTTCTTGGAAGACAGGGCAACACATGATCCTTTCATATAACGTACAAACAATCATAGAAAATGGCATTTGAGTGTACAGTCACAAGACTGGGTGGGAATGTACAGATATTACCTCAGATTATGTTTCCTTGAGCCTGTTATGCTTGGGACCAAGTCTCACACTTTGAGATGTCAGATATTGATTCATTGATTGAAGCTACTTTAACTAAATAAAAGCGGGTTTTGGTGATTTTGCGTTTTATTCTTGTTATCCCACCTTTCTAAATCACAGAAACATATACAATACTACAGAGGAATTACATTTCTTATGATGTGACCCAAGTCTAACTTTTTAAATCAGGATTTCCAAAACAGGGGCCACCAGGAAGTAATAGGGGCCTGTGGATAAAATAATGAAAAATAAATAAATAAATCTTATTTAATATATTAGACATATTTATAATATAAATTTTTCACTGTATAAATTGGGTCTTTAAACAAGCAACTATATAGGTGCCTTCTAAATTTTAGGATGGGTGTTCCTCACATGAGAATGATCATATTCAATGGTTTGTGCCATCTAAAAGATTAAAAACCCTCAGTTTTAATCATGATAATCGCTTCTATCATTTGGTCTAAATCTACCTTCCCCCTCGGGTTGGCTGGAGAGTTTAGTGGCTCACCCCGTTTGGTCGGTTGTCTCTTTGTCTTCTGTTTGATATGTTTCACAATTCTGCTGCCATTATAGTAGGAAAAACCCACTTTGCTTGCTGCACAGCTTGGCCTCATTGCTGGCTCATATCCCAGGAGGACTGAGTTAAACTTGTTAACATGATAACGTGAAGCAGCATGCTAAGATAAAGCATGTTGGCACCCTAGGGGCTCTTTTGCCCTAATTTTTTCTCTAAGGTCTAAATGTCTTTGAAATCTTTGGATTGTGAACTGCTGCTTTCTGCTATAGTATGAATTACTGCAAAATCATAAAGTTAAGCAAGGGATAATGTACATCCAGCCAGTTGTTATCTCAGAATAAACCCTTACAGGATGACTAGGTCTTGCATCACCCTGAAGGGGTTTATTCTGCGATAACAACCAGCTGGATGTACATTATCCAGCTTATTACACGGCTGCTTGCCACATAAGTAAATAATTAGACATGAAATAGGCTATTGATCTGAGTTGAAATATTTGATTGGCTCTTTAAATGCAAAGCTTTCACTGAGAAAGCAGTTGCTAGCAATTTGAAAGTTCAAACTAGACAGACATTTAAGGGATACGGTTCAATCATACCACTTATTACACGGTATTTCACCACATAAATAATTATAGGGAAAAGAGATATTGATTTGAGATTTGAATCGTACGTGTTTGTTATCTCAATCCTTACAGTGAAAACAATCTTCGGAAAATGGCAGCAACTGCATTTGAATGAAACAAGAGAGTGAGGCCGTGAAAACGGATGACACAATTAAATAACTGTACACAAAAAATATTGATTTGAGTTTTAATATTTTATTAGCTCACCAAACTCAAAACTTCAGTTCCTAGCAAGCGCAAAGCCCCGACTTCTGTAACCCGGATGAGCCTGTGCTATCTGTTTTTATCGGGAATAACATACCGCTGGATGGCTTGATTGACCAATCAGAATCAAGTATTCCATAGAGCCTAGTAATAAAGGTGAATATTCAATGGTTGTCTTTTTTCATTGAATCCAAATGATTTTGCCTCATAAAAAAGTATTTTTTTAATTAAGCATGGACCGACACTGATTAGCCAAAACATTATGACCAGTCACAGGATGAAGCGAATATTGTTTATCATCTCTTAAAAATGCCACATATTCTGGTCTGGCCTGGGTAGATTAGATGGTAAGCAAGCAAGCAATCAGTTCTTGTAATCAATGTGTTGGATGCAGGAGAAATGGGCAGGAATAAAGATCTGAGCGACTTTGACAAGGGCCAAATTGTTGACAAGCCGAATGGGTCAGAATATCTCTTAAACGGCAGGGCTTGTGGGTTGCTCCCTGTCAGCAGTGGTGAAAATTTACCATCAGTGGTCCGAGGAGGGACAAACCACAAACCGGCGACAGGGTGTTGGGCGCCCACGGCTCATTGATGCACGAGGGCAACGGAGACTACCCCGTCTGGTCCGAGCAAAAAGAAGGTCTACTGTGGCACAAGTCACTCAAAATGAAAGATGGTTATGGGAGGAATGTGTCCCAACACACAGTACTTCAAACTCTGCTGCATGTGGGGCTGCATAGAGGAGACCAATCAGAGTGTCTGATGACCCCAGTCCACCATTGAAAGCACCTACAATGGGCACGCAAGCTTCGGAACTGGACCATGGAGCAGTGGAAGAAGGTCGCCTGGTCAGATAGTCCCATTTTCTTTTACATCACGATTCACGTGGACGACCGGTATGTGGAAGCCGTTTACAAGTGATGGGGAAGTGATGGCACCAGGATGCACTGTGGGACGACACAAACCGGTTCGAGGGAGCGTGATGCACTTGACAATGGGAATCCCTGGGTCCGGCCATTCACATGGACGTAAATTTGACAAACATGTTCAATCCACGGCGGTTCTACAAGGATCTGCTGCTAACATCTTGGTGCCAGATACCACAGGACACCTTCAGGGGTCTTATAGAGTCCATACCTTGGCGGGTCGGAGCTGAGCATGGCAGCATGCGGAGGACCTACAACATATCATAATGTTTTGGCTCATCGGTGTGTATCAGCTGGGCTGACTAATCAGCTGATATTTGGCTAATGTGGGACTGCTGGATTTTATACAAAGCCATTTACATTGCATTCAAGGTAACTTAGGATGTTAAATTATTGTTTAAATATAATAATGTTATTTTATACTATGGTCTCTCTGAGTACTTGATTCTGATTGGCTGGAAGGTGTTTATTAAATTCGTTTAACCGTTTAAACCTGTGCAGCATAATTTTTCACTATATTAAGATGCTGCACAGATTCAGGTAATTCACACACGCATCTCTCTCTCGATAATTAATTCAAATATAATTAATTCATTTATATAAAATCGTTTAATACACTGCTAGCCATGGATTATCCCTTACATTTTTTGGTTTGTCTCATTTACTATTAATTTGTATTTTGACCAGCATCGGCCACTAATATGATTGAAAAAGTGCTGTTTCGTAATCGGTGTTATTTTAGTATGTAAGGCCTGCCCAATCGGTCCAACGTCAGTTTCCGATAAGCAGGTGAAGGTTACTGCTTCTAACTGGCAAAGTAATTTAATTCCAATTCAACTTTTATTTGACTCCATTTTATAACGACCTCGAATTTAGGTTAGATCACCCATTTGTTATTGGTCATTTACACGCACCTAAAGGATTATTAGGAACACCATACTAATACTGTGTTTGACCCCCTTTCGCCTTCAGAACTGCCTTAATTCTATGTGGCATTGATTTAACAAGGTGCTGAAAGGATTTTTTAGAAATATTGGCCCATATTGATAGGATAGCATCTTGCAGTTGATGGAGATTTGTGGGATGCACATCCAGGGCACGAAGCTCCCGTTCCACCACATCCCAAAGATGCTCTATTGGGTTGAGATCTGGTGAATGTGGGGGCCATTTTAGTACAGTGAACTCATTGTCATGTTCAAGAAACCAATTTGAAATGATTCGAGCTTTGTGACATGGTGCATTATCATGCTGGAAGTAGCCATCAGAGGATGGGTACATGGTGGCCATAAAGGAATGGAGATGGTCAGAAAACAATGCTCAGGTAGGCCGTGGCATTTAAATGATGCCCAATTGGCACTAAGGGGCCTAAAGTGTGCCAAGAAAACATCCCCCACACCATTACACCACCACCACCTGCCTGCACAGTGGTAACAAGGCATGATGGATCCATGTTCTCATTCTGTTTGCGCCAAATTCTGACTCTACCATCTGAATGTCTCAACAGAAATCGAGACTCATCAGACCAGGCAACATTTTTCCAGTCTTCAACTGTCCAATTTTGGTGAGCTCTTGCAAATTGTAGCCTCTTTTTCCTATTTGTAATGGAGATGAGTGGTACCCGGTGGGGTCTTTTGCTGTTGTAGCCCATCCGCCTCAAGGTTGTGCGTGTTGTGGCTTCACAAATGCTTTGCTGCATACCTCGGTTGTAACGAGTGGTTATTTCAGTCAAAGTTGCTCTTCTATCAGCTTGAATCAGTCGGCCCATTCTCCTCTGACCTCTAGCATCAACAAGGCTTTTCCGCCCACAGAACTGCCGCATACTGGATGTTTTTCCCTTTTCACACCATTCTTTGTAAACCCTAAAAATGGTTGTGCGTGAAAATCCCAGTAACTGAGCAGATTGTGAAATACTCAGACCGGCCCGTCTGGCACCAACAACCATGCCACGCTCAAAATTGCTTAAATCACCTTTCTTTCTCATTCTGACATTCAGTTTGGAGTTCAGGAGATTGTCTTGACCAGGACCACACCCCTAAATGATTGAAGCAACTGCCATGTGATTGGTTGATTAGATAATTGCATTAATGAGAAATTGAACAGGTGTTCCTAATCCTTTAGGTGTGTGTAAATAGCCTAATAGTTTAGCAATACATTTGATTATTCTATTTAACTCTTTACTTTATATTTTACTCATTCATTAGGAATCTATGTCTCTCAGAGAGTCTCGCGCCGGCCGTTAATATTACGCGGATCTCAAAATCACAAACTCGCCAGTCTGATCGATAACAGAGGTTATGGCTAAAGCAGTTTTACAATGCCGCAACACACTTGCTATTGTTAAAAAGTACCAATGTAGCCCACTACAGTCACTGTAGGATCTGGGATCTAGTATGTACTTAACCCTGAACGCAGATTTGTGGGAACCTAAGAGTTCAATTAATTTACTTGAGAAAATAATTTCAGAGTAATTCAGAATAAAATCAAATGTAACAATTTATTATGTCAGGTAAATGTATCATGCCAATTTTGTAATCAGTTCAAAGATAATCAATACAATAACATCAAATTCTTGGAGATAAAGAGTAAAAGATGTACCTGACTCAAGAAATACATGATGCTGAGTGTCTCAGCATAATGGGCCGGTCTCATTACAAATCGCCTCGAGTCTCTTGTTGCATTTCTTAAAGTACCCAGACCGAGACAGATACTTCTTTCACATGGAAACATTCGCTAACAATGGGAATTTGCATTCAGAGTTTACACCTTTTGGGAGCAGAATGCCATTTGCCTGGAAGACACACCCTCCTCTGTGTACAAGTTATCTCTAAACTCTTAAAAACTTTATTACCTGTTTTACTTCTTTGGGGATGAGACCTTTGTACCAGTCGCACTGAGACATTCCACATGATACCAAACATGTATAGTGTTGTATGATAATTGTTCACATTAAACCATATAGATTTTTGGGTGAATTTTGGTGATCTCAGCCTGAGGGAGAGAAGGAACGGGGGAAGAGGGAAAGAGATGTAGATTAGGATGACACTTAGGTAATTGGTTAGGTAAAACGCTTAGGATGATGCTAATTTCACAAATAGAGTAAGAATTCAAATGTTAATTTCCAGAAAGGTCCTTTGTTTTCTCAGGGAGTGCTTGCTCCTCAACCAGACTGCCCAGCATTTTCTAATTTCTCAACTTAAAGTATTATTTAATATGTACTAAAATAACATTAAATACTTTTATAGTATTTATTAAGATTTTGAATTACATCTTATTCGTATACAGTTATTATTTTTAATATTCAGTTTACGTTTTAGTAATTTGTGCTTTTCTTAATTTTATTTAAATATTTCTATTTATCTTTAGTTTGAGTCATTTTAGTACTTCTACTTATTTAGTTTACTCATTTTACTTTTAGTAGTTTTTTTGCATCTAATATTTATATTTTATTTTATTCCAGCTTAATTTCAATTGATGAAAATAATTTTTATCATTTAGTTTTAGTTCAGAATGAATACGCTCATAATTTGTATAACACTAGTCTGGTGCATTTCATTGTTTGTATCAGTCAGCTCATCTCTAATATGAGTCTGAGGACAGAGTAGAGTCTCAGAGTTGTTATCTTAGAATTTAAAGTCCCCATGAATTCAAAATTGACCATACTGACTTTGTTTGCCTAAATTGATCGTTTTGTGGTGAACAATTCATCCATGTAAGTCAATCCGCACAAAAAAATTTTTTGGCTTCATAATCTTTGATCAAAATCTGAAATTTCCCCTCCCCTCTGCATTGGAGGACCTTCCCTGATGACGTAGGTTTGACGGTTTGGGTGTCTGCTTAACATCCGTAACCACGCCCCTCCAACTGACAGTAGACAGGCTGAATGAAAACACCTACTTTTCTAGATCCAATCAGGTGCTAGTTGGAAAAAAAGCCACGGCCACTATTTTGCCTCATTTAGGAAAGTCGTTTGCAACTTCCGGTTCACGGGGACTTTAAGTAATTCAAACAAGACATATATCTATATTCTGTCTGAAATATCAGTTATGCAGTGTCACATTTTTTTATCACATTTTTTATGATATTGCATCTTCACATAATAACGTCATCAAAAACTCCGCCTCATGCTGTTCCAAACCCATAAGAGCTTTGTTCATCTTTGAAAAAACATGAAGACCATTATAATAAAATTTGATAGATTTCTCTACCTCCTTTGAAAGTCCACACAACCAAAACTTTGATGCTTCAAAATGTTCATAAAGACATTGTAAACGTATTCATCATGAGTCAAGTGGTTTAATCCAAGTCTTAGACATGATCGCATTTCTGTATTTGATGAACTAATTTAATTTAGACTTTTGTTCACATATAAACATTACTATAGAGCACATCAAATAATTAAACGTTCCCGTTCAGAGGTTAAATCTAGTCATTAGATGCACAGTTAGGTTAGACTGCCACACATGAATCGTGATTCATGATGACTTGGATAAAAATGGATTGATTGAAACATTAGGAAATCGCTATGAGGAAAGAGAGTTGGCTTTACTTTGGACTATTGTGAAGGCTGGTTTAACGTCATGGCCTGATCACTCACCTGATGCATCACTCCACAACCAGCCCAAAACATTTATGAGTTTCTTTTGACTGTTAGGTGGAATCCAAGACAAATACCATGCAGTTCATTATCTGTGACAGTTTTGGAGAGGGCCATGTTTATCTCATTGCATAAAACTGATCTCACTTATCTCTGTAAGATCAAGCAGATATCAAGGCTGTGATGTAAACTGTAGATTTGTCAACACGCAGCTTCTGTATAAACTAGTCTGTGTGAAGGCAGTGATAAAGTGTTGCCTCCTTGATCTCTTATCCTGTGTGCTGGTTGTTGTCCCGGGCCCGGCTGTCACATACCAACCTCTTAATTCTGGGAAGCTCTCAAGCCTTTGGTGTTGAATAGAGGCGGATAAAGTGCCAGATCGTCCATTTGCAAAGCTTGAACTGAGCTTGAGATTTACTGTTTTGGAGATTTGACTGGATTTTCCGTTTTGGAGATTTTACTGAAATTATATTGCCATTCAGCACAGGACTAAAGGTGTAGTTAAAATTGGTTTTCATTTAGTGAACTGCATGTGCTGGTCACTTAAACTCTCTTAAACCCTTGCGACAAAGTAATACACTTTAGCATACTTTTAAAAAGAGTACTTATAACTTAAAAAAATACTTTAAAATAATGTTCGCCAGTGTGAGCTGAATGTAGTTTTCAAACGCTTAATCACATATTAATTGCAATTAAATTAAAATGTGTTATATTATATTGAAATGTATATTTAATCCAATTAACTGATCCGTTGAGTGCTTTTTTGACACACTAGGGCTTAAGTATATCTTTGTATGTAATTTCATAATTACTTCTATTGTCTTTGAAAAACACTTAAAGTGACTGCCGATTGTAGTGACAAGCATTTGTGGTAAACTAAAATATACTTTAATGTCATATCTATTTAACTTTTGTCATATATTTGTACAAGCACACATGGTAATGATGTTATAATTGAGTACATTTGAAATATATTAACTTGAAATATTGAAAAATGCTACAATAAAATGTATAATCAAGTTTGTTACATGTGCTTTAGTATGTTGTTAGTCAACACATCAAAATAAGTGTACTTTTTTAAAACACGACAAAAGATTATTAAAACAGAATTATTTGAAATGTACTTTAAAACTTTTCACATTATGACAGTGCACTTAAGTGTGTTAAGAAACTGTAATTAAAGTGTGCTCCCTTTAAGTACACTTAAGTGGCCTTTTATTTAATTAATATTTTATCTGCGTCTAGTTTAAAAAAAGTTCTCTACAAATTTACATACAGTTAAGTGGACTTCTTTTCACAAGGGAATGTATGCATAATACCATACTTTGTTGTTATTACCATTGTATCATGTCTAAAAATGTTTTAATTAGAAAATGAGTTACTTTCTTCCTCTCAATTTTAGGGTTCAAGAGTGTGCAGCAAGGAAGCGTGTTTTTAGTTATGACGAACCCTTATGCACACACTATTGAGCCTCTGGACCCCCAGAAGCCTGACCACAAGTTTTTCAACCTTAAAAAACTTAAAGACCCCAGATATGGTAAGACATTTTATGTTTGCCTTGTTGAGTTGTCTAACCCAGGGTTGTCCAATCCTGCTCCTGGAGGGCCAACGTCCTGCCAACTTTGCCCCCAACCAGCTCCAACACACTTGCCTGGAAGTATCTAGTGAGTCTGAAGAGCTTGATCATCTGGTTCAGGTGTACTTAATAAGAGTTGGAGCTAAACTTTGCAGGACAGTGGCCCTCCAGGAGCTGGGTTGGACACCCCTGGTCTAACCATTCAAGTAATGAAAGTTACATCAGCTGTCCTGCATTCAGGGTTATTATGAATTTTGGGATGACTGGAGACATGACTGTGTCCTTCTCTGTACCTTTCTTTGAAGGCCAACTTCCCTTCTCAATCCGTGTGCTGTTGGAGTCAGCAGTGAGGAACTGTGATGGGTTCCTGGTGAAGAAGGAGGATGTGGAGAAAATCCTCAACTGGAAGGTGACGCAGAGTCAGACTGTGGAGGTGCCTTTCAGACCGGCCCGCGTCATCTTGCAAGACTTCACGTAGGTTTTAACCCTATATAGCCTACTGTGTCATATTTGATACGTAAATTTGTAAGACACTGCCAGACACTCTTAGCATATTAGCCAGGGTTCAAAGCGGCAAATGCGAGTAAAAATTGAAAACGGTGTTACTCGCCAGTTGCCCGGTAACTTTTTTTTTTATAAGTAACTTTTTTTTTTATAAGAATGTGATATGGCTTAGTGCGATCATTGCAACGGTTGTGATGTATTAAATAAATATTTTGTCTGACGTGCTGCATGTTTCAGAGTAAAGCACTGTGTTCATTTTCAGTTTTGATTCAAAAGTAAAAATGTGTTTGAGTCGCTTATAATTTGAATTTGGGATTGCAATGTGCGCCAACCATCTTCCCAAATTCGAAATGAGAATTGTTTATAAATCTGTTGTCAACGAAGAGAAGTGTCTCCCCGCGGTTTCTCGCCAAAATAAAAGCTTGATGGTTTATTGTTTGAACAGTGGGGATTTCTTTTAGACTGCAAGGGAAGCTCGGCTTCCCCTATAATGTAAAAAGATTAATGATCAAATATGTACTATTGTGTTAACATTTTATTGATTAAAAGTGCGTTAGAACACGTTCATCTCAAAGACGAGTTCGTTCAGAATCAGCTACATATAGCAGGTCGGCTGACTCGATTTCCTTCTCATACATTCCTGTAGCGTCACAGTGCGTTTCCCTGTTGAAGCCTAGCGTCCATTGACTTAAATGGGGCTGCTTTGAACAGTTTTTTTCAGTGCTTCGAAACTAGACGGTCATTGGATAAATGCTGCGATTATGTCCCGCCCACGGACTTAATTATGTCCCGCTCCACGATTCTGGGGTGAATGGATGAAGGGGCTGGCCTGGACTCCGGGCTTCTGCGTGATGATTGGAGGGTCTGTCGAAAGACTGCATCTCCTTTTGATTGACGGCGATTTTGTACTATAAAAAGTTGCTGAAGCTGAAGCTGTTTGAGCTCAGTCCCATCACGGATTTTGCAAGTGTAGTCAAAAGACAAACTGCTGCAACCTATTTCTTGGTATTTGCTTGGTGAAATTGCTTGCCAATTTTCATCATACATTTCACACAATTATACACCACATTCCTTGTTTCAGTTTAACCTAATCCCCACATTTCCTCCGTCGAGTTTAATATCTTTTTTTAGATCGTTTGTTCATTCATTCATACAGTAGGCTAGGCTAGCTAGGCTATAAATAAATCGAACATTTTTATGATGTAGGCCGAACATGAGCTTCCCCTCTTTGAAAGACCCGTAGTCGCCACTGTGTTTGAAATAGGTTTTCCTTTTTTTATTTTTTATTTAGCTGATCACATGTATGCCTGGAATTTCTTCGTAATATTTGGCCATGTAAATATCAGCAACAGCACCAAATTGCATATTATGCAATCATACACAGTAAAGTGAGCTTCATATTCTCACTATATCAGTAATAAACACCTGTTGTAACAAATATGCTCAACAAAAAACACATATGCAAATTAAATTTGTCTAAAGGTTCTGTTGTGGCAAAAATTCTCAAACAAACATCACTGCGTAAGAGACACTCAGAGTCAAATTATATAAAATAGAAGTATTTATTCTTGCAAGAATAGGAGCAGTCTAATACACAGTTGTTACCCTGTGCAGAAGAGTGACACACCCCCAGACAGACTGAACTAGCTTTTATCTTAGTTTCAAGGCCTTCTTCCCCCCAGAGCCTTCCTCCCAGTAGTTTTCCATAGACGTCACTAGTTGGCCCACTAAGCTCCCCTGCACCAAATGGCCTTCTGACATCTAGGTCAGAGGTCCTTGTTCGTCTGTTCTCTGGAGTGTCTCCCTCTTCTGCCTCCCCAGGTACATAAACAGAATCCTCTCACTACAAGTGAGAGACACACATGTGACATTCTTTGAATCATCTATATTTAACTAAAGATCAATGAATATCATTAAAATTGCCACTACAGTTCCATAAACTGTTTTATATTTTCGCAGCTTTCTGTCTGTCTGTTACATATTTGTCTCATTGTTTATCCACTGTGCACAGGGGGGTTCCTGCAGTGGTAGACTTTGCAGCCATGCGTGACGCAGTGAAAAAATTACAGGGCGACCCTGAGAAGATTAATCCAGTTTGTCCGGCAGACCTTGTCATAGATCATTCCATTCAGGTTGACTTCAACAGGAAGTAGGTTCATTTGACAGAAATGTAAAATTGCTTTTTATGTCTCTGTCGATATTTCAGAACAGCCTCTGTTTAATGTCTGTTTTCATGTACGGAGTGCATAAACATGAGGTAAATAGGTTCATGTTGTATTACAGGGTTTATTTAAAAGTATTTACCTTCGCCAACAAGTACCTATTTAATCTAGAGCACAGAAAGTGTGTATGCTTAATTATAGACGGCGTGCATGAGAAAATGCCACTGTAAACCCTTGTGAAAAATACGTACACTTATACTTTTTAAAAGGATATTCATGGGTACTTTAAAACAATATGCTTTAGTTTGTTTTGTGTTTTCAGACACTTAATTGCATGTTAAAGTATATTAAATTAGAGGTTAGATTTATATTTAATGGACCTAGCTGAGCTTATTTTAACCCACTTAAGTAGGACTTAAATACATCTTTATATGTAATTTTTTGAAAATTACTTCTATTGTCTTTGAAATATGGTTAAAGTGTGCTGCTAAATGTACTGGCAAGCATTTATGGTAAGCTAAAATATACTTTGTTATTTTGTTTATTTATTATTATTTTACTGTCATTTATTTCAATATATTTGTAATTACACATTTGTAATGATAAAGTTGCAATTTAGTACATTTTAAATATATTAACTTAAATGTAATACTGAATTTTGCTCTACAGTTAAATTATAATCAAGTATGTTACTGTACATGTGCTTTAGTATGTTAGTCAACACAACAAAATAAGTGTACTCCTTTAAGACACGACAGAAGACTATTTAAAAAATCTATCTATCTGTCTGTCTGTCTGTCATTTATTTTTATTTTTTTTTGGGCTCCGTCCTTGTGAGCTTCTAAATTGCTCTGTCACAACTAAAAATTAAAACTTAAACCTAAATGTCATTTGGAGCACTTGTCTTAGGATTTGCAGTCTGTGATAAGTGAATGATAATTTAAAAGGATAATTCACCCAAAAATGAATATTCTGTCATCGTTTAATCGCCCTCATGTTATTCTCAAAAAGAAGATATTTTTGAGAAATGCCTGTTTGGTTACCAGCATTCTTCAAAATATCTTCTTTTTGTGTTCTGCAGACAAAAAGAAAGTCATACAGGTTTGGAACGACACGAGGGTGAGTAAATTATGACAGAATGTTCATTTTTGGGTGAACTATCACCAGATCTACTCAGTTCAACAGTTCATTATGTTTAAGTATACATTTTCCGTATTTTAAGGTCTGATAGCGTTCAGAAAAACCAGGACCTTGAATTTGAAAGGAACAAGGAACGATTTGAGTTTTTAAAGGTAATTTCCCCCTTCTGTAATTGACATGTTTTGATATTGTTTGTCTCTTCAAGATATGAAGATGATGATTGCTTGTGAACTAATTGTATTTGTTCACAGTGGGGTTCTAAAGCATTCCGGAACATGCGGATCATTCCTCCGGGTTCAGGAATAGTCCATCAGGTCAATCTGGAGTACCTGGCCAGGGTTGTGTTTGACCAGGATGGTTTCTTCTACCCGGACAGTCTGGTGGGAACGGACTCGCACACAACCATGATCGATGGGTTGGGAGTGCTGGGATGGGGTGAGTGAAACTCATAGAGAATCACCAGTAGTTTCATTATTTTAAGTCATTTGCAGTTATCGTGCTTGTTATGAATGGGCCTTAAATCATAATTTTGAGATTAAAAAGTCATAATTATTAGATACAAAGTTTTCATAATTATGACTTATGATTATAATTTCAACTTTCATGTAATAAAATGTCAAAATTCTAAGATACTAAGTCATAATTATGAGATAAAAAGCTGAAATTGTGTCAGAATTATGACTTGTATATTACGACATTCAGAAAATGTCAAAATTATGAGATACTATTTCAGCTTTTTATCTTATAATTCTGACTTAGTAACTCATCATTTTCATGTTATGTATAAGTCATAATATACAATAATTGTCACAATTTCGACCTTATCTCATAAATATGATTTAGTATCTTATAATTTTGACATTTTATGTCAGTACAGCAGTAATAATTATGACAATTTCAACTTTCATGTAATTTGACTTTTAATGTATGTCAATACACAAGTCATAATTATGACACAATTTCAACCTCTTATTTCATAGTTATGACTTAGTATCTCAATTTTTACATTTTATGTAGAAGGGTATTTAATGCTTAAGTCATAATTTTTACTTTCACGTCATAATTAATAATAATACAATAACATAATTATAACTTTGCATCTCATAATCCCGACTTTTGTTATTTTTTGTTATTTTAGGCTAAAAGAAAGTTAAATTTGTGTATTAGTGTTGGGCTGGTAATTAAAGAGAAGTAAATGATACATTTAGTAATAAACACAATGTTCTGCTGAGATTTAACCTCTGATCTTTTGGAGCAGGTGTGGGAGGGATTGAAGCAGAGGCGGTCATGTTGGGTCAACCCATCAGCATGGTGCTGCCAGAGGTCATTGGCTACAAACTACAGGGGACACCCAACAAATTTATCACCTCCACTGACATAGTGCTGACTGTCACCAAGGTATGGAAGTCTTGCCATATCTGATTTTATGGTGGGTTTGGTTTGAAAGTATTGGAAACGTTAAAAATATTCTCCCTACTAGAAGAACTTAATGGATAAGTGGAGGATGTCGCTTTGTTTGATTATATTCTTTATCTTCCCAGCATTTGCGGCAAGTTGGTGTGGTTGGAAAATTTGTGGAGTTCTTTGGCCCTGGTGTTGCCCAGCTGTCTATCGCTGACCGTGCCACCATCGCCAACATGTGCCCTGAGTATGGAGCCACCGCTGCCTTCTTCCCTGTTGACCACATCAGCATTCAATATCTGATGCAGACGGGTACGTTTACCTGTCCCTGATCAGTTTTCAAGTACACTTAAGCATACTAAAAAAAAAAAAAAAAAAAAAAAAACTGGTAACACTTTAGTTTAGGGTCCAATTCTCACTATTAACTAGTTGCTTATTAGCATGCATACTACCAGCATATTGGCTTTTTATTAGTACTTATAAAGCACAAATTAATGCCTTATTCTGCATGACCATATTCTACATCTATTAATCCTAATTCCTAAATTTAACAATTAACTATTAATAAGCAAGCAGCAGTGGTGTAAAGTAACGAATTACAAATACTCTCGTTACTGTAATTGAGTAGTTTTTTTTAGGAATTGTACTTTTTTAAGTAGTTTAAAAACAGTGTACTTTTACTTTTACTTGAGTACATTTTAAGTGCTGTATCGGTACGTTTACTGCGCTATTTTCCCTGAACCTGCCGTCGCTACATTTATATTAATATTTATTTTTATAATAAGTCATCATGTGACTCCATGCGTGATTCCCGTCAAATCAAATCGCGCGCGGAAAACTTTGCATCAAACCAGCATCAACAGACTTCGAGACCCCTGGCGCCAATTTATTTTGTTCACGAAGTGACTTTCGGAGTGGATCTTGAGCCTGGAGGAAGTTCATGCATTTGTGTCTTCATATAGGCAAAAAAACAGCGCAAGCGTCACACCTCACACGTGCTTCAGTGTGTGTGTGTGTGTGTGTGTGTGTGTGGTAAATGAAACTGCGCGTCGGCTTCACCATTCATTCACATAGAACATGCAGGATTCGTATTTAAATTGTCTTTGTGGTTTAATATTCACACACACGCACACTATATTGCGATTTGATTTCAAGTGTACTGAACTGCTTTCTATTTATTCCTCAAAAAATTTACAAATTCCGTGAAAGTCCGAGTTATAAATTCCTTTTTTATGACTGGATTTTGTCAGCATTTTAGGGGGGGGCGGGGGTCGTCCAAAACAATGGTAGGGGAAACGCTGTATTTTTAGTGCTAGCAGTCAAAAATAAAACTGTTGGAGAAATATTGAAATACTGTTTCTTTTTTTCTATGAGTCTGTGATAAAAGAGTAAGCTACATTTTCAATTTGCAGGGTATAAGGTGGACTAACATTCATAGCATAATACTCACTACTCACTACTCTTGAGTACTTTTAAAAGGGCTACTTTTTACTCCTACTTTGAGTAGTTTTTAGGACCGGTACTTTTACTCTACTCTCACTACATTTTTTGACAAGTAACAGTACTTTTACTTGAGTATGCTTTTTCAGTACTCTTTCCACCACTGGCAAGCAGTGATCAGGAGTTTATTGAGGCAAAAGTCGTAGTTAGTAGTTAGTTAATAGTGAGAATTGGAACCTAAACTAAAATGTTACCAAATAACTTTGCACAAACTGCTTTCGGACACTTAATTGCACGTTAACTTCAAATAAATGAAAATATATTATAGTTTACATTTATATTCAATGTAATTGGCTGAACATTAGAGGGTTTTTTTGACCCACTTAAGTACATATTTATCTGTAATTTCATAATTACTTCTATCGTCTTTTAAATATGGTTAAAGTGCACTGCTGAACATACTGACAAGCATATGTGGTAAACTAAAATAGATTTTAATGTCATTTCTATTGAAACTTGTATCTCGCATTTAAATATATTTGCAATTTCATCTCCACAAATGGATAATTGCAATTTAGCACATTTAAAATATATGTTTAAATGTACTATTGAATAACACACTGCAATTATTTTACATATGCTTTATTATGTTAGTCAAAACAGCTAAATAAGTGTACTTTAAAGCATGACAAGATTATTAAAATATGATTTAAAATGTACTTGACAGTAAAACTTTTAATTTGACATTATTATAAAGTGCACTTTCTTAACAGTGTGTTAAGATATATAGTTATGAAAGTGTACTCTCTTTAAGTACACTTAAGTGGCCTTTTATTTTTTTAAATTAATATTATAAACCGTAGTATAGTTCATTTTTTAGAAATACCTTTAAGATTTGAAGTGCATATTCAGTACAATTAAGCACACTTATTTTTGTTTATGTGTGTTTTATACATATTTGTTTTTAAGGGAGGGACATGGAGAATCTAAGTTACATAGAAAAGTATCTGAGAGCGGTGGGCATGTTCAGAGACTACAGCAACACTTCTGAAGATCCACAGTTCACTCAGGTATCTAAACCCAACACAAACGTGCTGTTCACAGATATGTTCGCCCTAGTCACTGCTGTCTGCATTACTTTCTGCTAAATGTATGTATGTCACTCATTTTTCCTCATCCAGGTTGTTGGGTTGGACCTCAGCACGGTTGTCCCCTGCTGCAGTGGTCCTAAACGGCCACATGACAAAGTGGCTGTATCAGACATGAAGCAGGACTTTGAAACGTGTTTAGCGGCCAAGGTACATGTCACAGTAATTCCTGGAAAACACACAGGACACACATTCCCTTTGATTCTTGAGATAATAGAGTATTCTGTTTCCTCATGGATCCCCCAAAAGTAATCTCTCTTCACACTTTTTGAGGTCTTTCCCAGTTTTGTGCTTTTGTTGTGAAAAAGTAACAGATAGTTCAGCTCCACAGCCAAAATTGAAAATGAAATACAGTGAGGCTTGTTCAATCATAATATATTGTGTATGAAAAACTAATCATTTTCAAGAGTAAATGACCACTGTGATAAACTAAAAGCTTAGCAATCCCACGAAATTACATGATGAGCAGAAATCGAATTCCTGTGATAGCCTATTTTCGCTGGGAAGTCATTTATGACATAAGGCATAACTGACATTAAATGAAATTGACATAAAAAGCCATAACTGTCATAAAAAGCAATTGTCATAAGTTGAAATTGCCAAAAAGTAATTATTACATAATTTCATAATTGACTTTAAAAACAATGATATCATAACTTCATGATTGTTTATTTTGCTAGTTTTTCGACTAATGTAATAATTAGGGCTGTCAAACGATTAATCACGATTAATCGCATCCAAAATAAAAGTTTGTGTTTACAAAATATATGTGTGTGTACTGTGTATAATTATTTTGTATATAAATGCACACATGTATATATTTAAGAAAAATATGTTATTTATATGTAAAATGTTTATATTTATATAAAATATACATTATATATAGGCTACATTCAGTCTATATACAGTATATACATGCAAATATTTCTTAAATACACATGCATGTGTGGGTATTTATGTATTAAAAATAATTTTACACACTACACACACATATATTATGTAAACACATACTTTTATTTTGGAAGCGATTAATCGCGATTAATCGTTTGACAGCCCTAGTAATAATAAAGACTTTTTGTCATAATTTCGTTTTAAGTTTAAGCTGACATAAAAAACTATTTTGACATGAGTCGGAATTGACATAAATAGTTGAAATTATCACTCATAATTATTGCACCTATAGTTGAATAGTTGAAACTTTATTGCAAAAAGTTGAAAATTATTACACGAGTAATTATTACACAAATTTGACAAAAAACAGTTGACATCAATTGTAAATTATGAGATAACCACAATTTCAACTTTGTCAATTGTGACTTTATTACATAACTACATAATATACTTATATAATTTAGTATGTAATTTTTCCCCATGATTATGAGAGTATATCATTTCAACATTTTAATTATTTTAATTCATTTAATTTAATTTTTCCTTTATTTATTTGAATAATTAATTTAGATTTAATAAGTAAAAAAAATCCTCATGTGGTGGATGTGAGCTTTATACATTCCTGTATTGACATATTTCCTTACCCTAAAGATGATCTCAAAGCTAATATATGGACATAACAGTCATAAAATCCATAAACATCAGATTTTGATTTCCTTAACGCAGTGCTGAAGCAACCATTCATGTCTAGAGAAATATTCCAGCACACCTTTATCATCCATTATTGTCTGTTGTCTACAGCAAGGCTTTAAAGGATTCCAGGTGGCTCCCGAGCGCCATGATGTTCAAGTACCATTTCAGTTTAACGGTGCAGAGTATTCACTCTCTCACGGATCTGTGGTCATCGCAGCCATTACCAGCTGTACCAACACCAGTAACCCCTCAGTCATGCTGGGAGCAGGTACATGTCTGCACACAAGGATAATTTACACCCAAAGTGTAATTCATCCACTCATCCTCAAGTCACTTCAAGCGAGTTTTCCCCCTCCTTTTTAACACTAAAGAATGGTTAGCAGGCTGCTTTTTTCCATATTTTAAAAATATGAAAATGCATTGAAAATACACCATAAAAGTAGTCCATATGACTCTCTAGAATCGTTCTAATGATATCATTTTAATGTTTGTTTGAACTGTCCCTTTAAGGACAGATTTTAAAGGGTTTGTTCACCCAGAAACGAAAATTCTGTCATTTATTTCTTACCCTCATGTCGTACCAAACCCGACTTTCATTCATCTTCGGAACACAAATGGAGATCTTTTTTTAATGAAATTTGAGAGCTTTCTGACACTCCATTGACAGCTGCGCAACTACCACTTTTAAGCCCCAGAAAAAGTCATCATATCAGTAATTGGAACGGTCAAAGCCGGTCCATGAACACTCGACTGCAAGTGGACTGAGCGTCTGCAGCCGTAGTTCGACGCATCTATGAATATCTATATCTGCAATAGACTTCAGCTGGTGTATCTGCTAAACTAACACAATACGAAAAGACGAAGGCGCTAGCGTTAAAAAGTTACCATAGTAAAAATAAATAAATAAAAAAGTACCATTGTAAAAACCTGACTGAGTTCATAGATATAAAAACACAAACCAAAGGTTATCCCATTTCTTTGGGAATTTAAATGTTGGCAGATTCACAACCAGAAGCTGCACAATGTTGTGGTATCTTACTATGAGTGACGACACGCTGACCGTTCCAAGATGGCGCGCGCGTCGACGTGTCTGGAGCGGTCGAATGTCTATACATATCTATGTTGAGAACCACTGACTTAATAAATATGCTCAATGTATTTTTGTCACTTTATAGTTAGATAGTATTTTTGTCTATGGTAATGTAATGCTGCTCTTTATTTCCGCCAGGTCTCTTGGCTCAGAAGGCTGTACGGTGTGGTCTCAGTGTCAAGCCGTACATCAAGACCAGTCTGTCTCCAGGGAGTGGAGTGGTCACCTACTACCTTAAAGAGAGTGGAGTCATGGACTTCCTCACTCAGTTAGGGTGAGAAACTCAAAGTTAAAACCATCAAAATATGAGGACTGCATAACCACACAATATGCTTACAAAATCTTTTAACACATTTTTTAGAATATTGATCTGTCTTTGTTTAGTTTTGAGGTTGTTGGTTATGGCTGCATGACCTGCATTGGAAACAGTGGACCCCTTCCAGAGACGGTTGTAGAGGCAATTACTCAGGTAAACAAGCTTTTAATGTTTTTAGATAATTTTAACATATGTATAACATTATTTTAATGATTTTTTTTATGTCACAGGGTGATTTGGTGGCTGCTGGTGTCCTGTCTGGAAACAGAAACTTTGAGGGTCGTGTCCATCCCAACACACGTGCCAATTATTTAGCCTCTCCTCCGTTGGTCATTGCCTATGCTATTGCAGGCACAGTACGGATAGATTTCGAAAAAGAGCCTTTAGGTAAGTAATATTTACCAGGTATTAATCTCATTATTTTATATTACAATGCTTGGTTCTCCCTAAAGAGCATCAAAAGCAACAATGTTTCTTGGCCTGTCTTATTCCAGCTGTGAACTCTATGGGAAAAGAGATTTTCCTAAGGGACATCTGGCCCACACGAGAGGAAATCCAGGTGGTGGAGAGACAGTTTGTCATTCCTGCCATGTTTAAAGAGGTCTATGAGAAAATTGAGGTACTTTTAAATTATTAACTCGTCTGTCATAAATCAAAACAATGTCCAGATACAAAAAGTAAATGTAATAAATTGAACTGTAGTGTTTGTCTATTCTCACATTCAGAAAGTGAATGAACGCTGGAACTCCTTGAAAGCCTCCTCTGACAAACTGTATACCTGGGATTCCACTTCCACTTACATAAAATCCCCACCTTTCTTTGATGGACTGGTATTGTATACTGTTTTTTATGTGTTCAGTGTCATAACTGTACCATTATGAAAAAGAAGTGCACTTTAGACTACTTTTAAAAAGAGTTCTTATTTAAATAATATACTTTAAATTAATATACTTGAGTGCAAAATGAATGTAATGTTTTCAGACATTTAATGTTAATGTCAGCATGGTAATTGCAATTAAATGAAAATGTATTATAATTTATATTATAATTAATATTAAAATGATCAAATTTATATTAAATACAATTAGCTAAACTTTAGCTACTTTTTAGACCCCCTTAAAGGAGCAGTATCTTGAAATATCACATTTCAGCAGACAACAAAAAATTGTACATATTTATACATCTTGTGAAATGAATGTGTACCAATTTTTGTGAAAATCAGCCACATGAACTTTGAAGTAAAAAATTTAATTTGGCATTATTGTGTTAAGAAACATAGGTACTGTATGAAAGTGTACTCTAAGTACACTTAAGTAACCATTTATTTAATTAATATTATATATATTATTTATTTATACCACTAGTGCACATTCAAAACAATGAAACTTTCACAAGGTTAGGCAAGAGCTGTAAACATATATTGCTTTGCTGCTATTACAATTTTAGACCCGGGATCTCGAGACACCAAAGCCCATAACAGATGCATATGTACTGCTCAATTTGGGAGATTCTGTGACCACAGACCACATCTCGCCTGCTGGTAACATTGCACGCAACAGCCCTGCTGCACGCTACCTGACTAAACATGGGTAAGACTTTTAGCATATTCGAGAATTCAAGCTGTTACAAGACTATCTCTCTCTAGTCTGGTATACATTGTTTTACCGAAAAAAGTTGTAGGCTTACATTGTCTTTAAAATTGAGATATGACTCGAAACACTGTGAGTAATGATATATTCCTTTCCTTTGCTAGACTTACTGCAAGAGAGTTTAACTCATACGGTTCTCGTCGAGGCAATGACGCAGTCATGGCTCGAGGCACATTTGCCAACATCCGCCTTTTTAACAAGTTTATAAACAAGCAAGCTCCAAGCACCACTTATCTTCCTACAGGAGAGACGGTAGGAGACTGTATTTTTGTCATATATATATATATATATATATATATATACTAGGGCCGGGACTTTAACGCGTTAATTAAGATTAATTAACTACAGACTTTAACGTGTTAATTAATTACACAAAAAAATATTTTTAATCGCACTTATTTTTGCACCGCGGAACGTTTCTCACTGGATGAGTTTCGGCGGACCGATTATACTGGCGCACCAACTAGCGTTCATGACGAAGAAGCTGACGAGATCGCTTTGGTTGGCCGGTGGATGGGAAATTTTGTTACAAAAACGAACGGATGGAAGCGTCGATAAGAGCATGGTTGTGTGCAAGCTATGCAACAAGGAATTCGCTATTGCTATTAGTGTAGTGTAGCAATATGCTGTTGCTACACTTAATGGCAAAAAACACTGGTCTGCTGGACTTGGTTGAACAAAAATAAACAATATTTTGTTGCTTAAGCTTATGTATTCAGTCATTATTCAATGGTATACTAAAAATCCATGTGAAAAAAATTACTTCTCACTGTTCTCAGGTCAAATATTTATGCAATTAAAATGCGATTAATTTCGATTAATTAATTACAAAGCCTCTAATTAATTAGATTAATTTTTTTAATCGAGTCCCGGCCCTAATATATACACACACACACACATGCACATATACATTCACACACACACACACACACAGGGCTTGACATTAACACCCGCCAAATGTGGGTGGATTTCAGCAGTGGTGTGTATTGCAATCACTCCTATTAGCCACTTTGGTGGGTTAAATTTTATATAATGTACATTTTTCAATTGTAGTCTTTTAAAAAGGCACCTGAAATGATAAACTAAGTGCAATGTAGTGTTGTCAAAAATCTAGATTGTTGTTATACATATCGATACTGAAATATCTGAAACGCTTCCAATACTCATTTTCTGCTAAATGATACCAGCTGCGCTTTCTTGTTTTCTCATCTCTCCGACAGAGAGTTGACACACAAACCCACCTCCCCTCACTCACTCGTTTCATTTGATCCGAATGAATATTGTTGGTGTTACAGGGCTTGAATTTAGGTGTGGGATTGCGTGTATTGTGCATATTTTTTTTCATTCCCACAGATATTGTGCTCACACCTAAAGTGCGCGCACATAAAGCCAAGTGTATTGGCTAGATAAACCAGTATAAGGGTGTCTGTGTATCTGGTCTTAAAGTGACAGCAGCCTAATATACCAGCTGCCAAATTATTAGATAATATTAAACATATCTATATTAAAGTTTTTCCCCATGGTATCGATGTCAAAATTTTGGCCAGTGAAAATGCTGAGTGGCGAGTAACTTAGGAAAACCACTTGCCTGTGGCTGGTGAGCAAAAACTTAATGTCAAGTTAATTATTATACTAATAATCGATTAGATTATTATACTAATCCATTAGATTATTATACCATAAATCCATGTTATTTTTTTAACATGTTTTTCCATACCAGAGCAATGTTCACATTTGACAATTGTAATAAAATGTTTTTTTTAATTTTTTTTTTTTTATAGATGGATGTGTTTGATGCTGCAGAAAAATATCAGCAGGCTGGTCATCCTCTCTTGATTCTGGCAGGCAAAGAGTATGGATCAGGAAGCTCTAGAGACTGGGCTGCTAAAGGGCCCTTCCTCCTGGTAAGGTTTATAGTTCATCTAGTGTTTCAACAAAAATCATAAACAGACATTTAACTTGGATGAATTATTTACTTGCATATCTTGAAGAATCCACATTCAGGTTTGTACAGAAATAGATTGATGGTGAGTTGGACACGATGATCAATGTCTGTCTGGAAACTACATGTATGGGATAAAATATTTTTCCAGTACATCTTGTGCCAACACAGTTTTATTTATTGCAGTCTCAATCAATTTGAATATTGTCTGCATGTGATGTCAAAAAGAAGTGGACTTAGTTGAATTGAATGTGCACTTGTAGTGTATTTCAAATATTAAGTTTTTTTTTTTAAACTGTACTTGCAGATTATATTATATTAATAAAATAAAAGGCCACTTAAGTGTACTTAAAGAGAGTACACTTTCATGACTGTTTCTTAACACACTTAAGTACACTTGTAAAAATTGCACTTTATAATAATGTCAAATTAAAAGTTTTAAAGTACATTTTAATAATCATACATTATTTTTTAATAATCTTCTGTCATGCTTTAAAGAAATACACTTATTTTGATGTGTTGACTAACATACTAAAGCACATGTAAAGTACTTGAATATATATCTAACTGGAGTGTTATTCGTTATTATATTTTGAAATGTACTAAATTGCAACTTCGTTATTACAAATGTGTAATTGCAAATATATTTAAATATATGCCATACAAGTTTCAATAGAAATGAAATACATTTCATTTTAACATAAATGCTTGTCAGTACAGTACACACTTTAACCATACTTTAAAGACAATAGAAGTAATTATAAAATTACATATAAAGTTGTATTTAAGTCCTACTTAAGTGGGTAAGTTAAGTGTCCAATTAACATTATATTCAGTGTGTAGTGTGTGTTTTTAAAGTATATTATGATTACTAATGGTAAAATTAAGTGTACTTCTTTTTTTCATAAGTAGTTGCTCACCCAATATTATTTTTTGTATGTATATTTTGAATGCGTCTTCTTTACTTCTTTACTTTGCTCTGTTTACACCTGTTATTAAGATGCGTTTTGATCGATCGGATCACAAGTGGACGAAGCTAAATACAGTTGTAAACGGCGTCAGCACGAGCTTGTTCACTTTAGCCCACTTCCAGAAGTAGTATTTGACCGGATTGCTTTCGTAGTGTAGATGCTCATCTGATCGAATGCGTTTGAAAAGCCACAAAACACCGCCTACTCTCCGCCTACTGAATTAATGCGTAAACATTATTTGAAGTGCACTAGCCAGACGGGATTAAAACTTTGTCGGCTTAAGAGTTTGGTTTAAAGACAAACCGTTCCAAGCACAATGTTCTCTCACCATTCCGGATTTCTAACACACACTCACAGCATTTGCTGTGGTCTTGCTGCTATCAGAACAGAAACGAAAGCTGCTGCTCTCCATGTGTTTTTCTGTCATCTTTTTGTGCAAGCTTATTTTGTCCATTAGATCGGAAGTTCTGAAAAAGCCCATTAACCGCCCATAGACCCTCCCATCGAAGAAATCAGGACCGAAGTGGTTGAAAGTGGACAAAAGAGATAGATTAAAATACCAGCTGTAAACAGGAATATGTCTCACTTGTCTACTTGTGATCCGATCGACTAAAACGCATCTTAATACTGGGTGTAAACAGGGCCTTTGATAGTTAAACAGCCAGTTTCTGGATAAAACAAAAAAGGGTGTAGTGTGCAACCCTCTCAGTGAAACTGCTACTGCAATTGATTTTCTCCCTTAGGGCATCAAAGCTGTACTAGCAGAGAGTTACGAGCGGATTCATCGCAGTAATCTGGTGGGCATGGGCATCATTCCTCTTGAGTACCTGCAGGGTGACACCGCTGAAAGCCTCGGGCTTACTGGCCGCGAGCGATACACTGTGATGATTCCCCCACAGCTCACTCCCAGAATGACTGTGGACATCAAGGTAGAGCTTATGACTCCACCACAAACCCTGCCTTAAATCAGCAGCTCTCAACTGCCTTCTCTTCAGGAGATCACATTTTACAACATGTGGCCACATAACACAGTGCCAAAAGTATACAGCAGTAAACAAAAATGTTCTTAAAATCTAGTGCCCCTATTATGCTTTTTTGGATATTATATTTCATGTAGTTTTTAATGTAAAAGGTCTGCAAAGTTTCAAAGATCAAAGTCCCAAAAAGAAAGAACAAATTTTTAACTCCCTGAAATGAGTCGTCAGAAATTCGTCCTACTTCCTGCACGTACCTACGTAGGTTTGTAACAATTGTGCATAATGCCCATCTATGGTCTGTATTGGCTGTCTGTGAACCACGTCTACTTTACCTGCCCTCAAACACTGTAGTTGTAGCTGAGACTGGAAGAGTTTTCGTGTTGTCGACATGTTGAGAAGATGCTGTTTTCAGTGCTGCAAAAGCAAATCCACTCATCCAAAGGATGACATTGATACTGTAAAACCGACACCATCATTACTGTTTGTATCACTGTGTATCAAATGTTGTGGAAGCCTCCGGAGCTGAAATTCAGATATGGTAATGAGCGGTTTGTTTTCGGCACACACTGCAAGTGGTAGACCAATCACAACAGACTGGACCTTCTGACCAATCAGAGCAGAGTAGACCAATCACAACAGACTGAGCCGTCTGACCAATCAGAATAGAGTAGGCAAATCACAAAAGCCTGGGCCATCTGACCAATCAGAGCAGAGTAGACCAATCACAACAGACTGGGCCATCTGACCAATCAGATCAGAGTAGACCAATCACAACAGACTGAGCCGTCTGACCAATCAGAATAGAGTAGGCAAATCACAACAGCCTGGGCCATCTGACCAATCATAGCAGAGTAGACCAATCACAACAGACTGGGCCATCTGACCAATCAGAGCAGAGTAGACCAATCACAACAGACTGAGCCATCTGACCAATCAGAATAGAGTAGGCAAATCACAAAAGCCTGGGCCATCTGACCAATCAGAGCAGAGTAGACCAATCACAACAGACTGAGGCGTCTGACCAATCAGAGCAGAGTAGACCAATCACAACAGACTGGGCCATCTGACCAATCAGAGCAGAGTAGACCAATCACAACAGACTGGGTCATCTGACCAATCAGAGCAGAGTAGACCAATCACAGCAGACTGGGCCATCTGACCAATCAGAGGAGAGTAGGCGCCTGGAAAGGGGTTTAGAGACCAGGGGCCGTATTCACAAAGAATTTTATCTTACCACTAGGAGTACTCCTAAATCGCACAAAAATATTTTAGCTAGGAGTTTTCTCTTAAAAGTTATTCACAACGCCTTTCAGACCTACTCTTAGTAAGGAAAAATTAAAACTCCTAAACTAAGAGTGAGTCTTCGTTGCTATGGATGACGTCAATTCTCATGCACGAGCTTCCTCGCAATGATCACGGTGATTGGTTGTTAGATGACAGGCCATCATGCGGAACATAACACAGACGCAACAAATCATGGAATTACGACATCTAAATATGTCTGTGTCCTACACAAAATAATAAAAGTATATCGAAACGCATAGGCTATATAATGACATGTTTGTGCAGGCCCCAGTGAAGTGTAATTCTAAAAAGGCAGAGAGGGAGAGAGAGAGCGAGAGAGTGAGTGAGAGGGAAAACATCTCTCGCAAAACGTCCGCGCCGCATCGAGATAAAAACATTTCAACTTTTCAGAATGCCGCACGTGGAAGGTCACGTGACAAGAACCAACCGGAGCGCAACCGCCCTAGCGCTTTGGAAAAAGGAGAACGAGGGGTGACTAGCGTTTTCTACGCGTTTTTAGGTGCTATATGTGAATGGTGCCTAATACCCTAATGAAAACCGCCACTTGCCTAATAAAGAAAAACGACACTTGCATTAACACTTGCATGGTTAATTGACATCCTATTAGCCCAAATAGACTACTTAAAGCAAGGAAATGTTGCTCCTATTTTGAAGTAATGTAATAGTTGAATGACGGTGGATTATGAACTCGCCAAAACGGAAAAGAAAGCCCAAATGGACGCAGGATCAGTTAGGCTACTGCGGCTGGCCCAGTTGGTGCTGGGGGAAAAAAACATAATAAAAGGGAAATTCGGCACTGGAATATGAAGCAAAACTAAGCGTGAGACATGGGAGAGGATTTGTTTGCAGATAAATGCAGCATTCCCGCCTGTGTCGCGGACCCCGGCCGACTGCGAGAGGCGGTGGTATGCGCTACAATTCTTTGTGAATAGGTCTTAGTGAGTTAGGAGTCCTCTCGACTTCTTTAAAGCTGTCCCAGACTTAGGTGCTACTTTTAAGGGTAAAATGCTTCGTGAATTACTCTTAGTGAAAAAAATTAGGAGTCCTAAAGTTAGGACTGACACGCCCATTATTTTTAGGAGTTGCTCTTAAATTTGCCAGTTAGGAGCTACTTTTAGCCTTAAATTCGTTGTGAATACGGCCCCAGAAAAACTATTAAAAATGTAATTATTGAAATTTATTTTCTTTCTTGAAATAAATCTGAAATAAAATATAAAAATTATTTGAAAAAATGTAAATGTTGCCTTGGCAAATAACTGAAATTACTAAAACTAAAACTGAAAAAAAAAAATAAATAAAAAAATAAAGCTATAGAAATATAAAATAGAATAAAAAGGACAAAAGCACATAACAAAAGTACTTAAACTAATATAAAACTGAAAATATAAAAATATACGCTATATACTACAATTATGTAAGCAAAGCTAAAATAACACTGCCTTAAATATGTTTTTCTCCCTGTTCCATATGATTGAATGTGGTGTGTTTCGTTGATCTCTGCAGCTGGACACAGGGAAAACATTTCATGCTAAGATGAGGTTTGACACGGATGTGGAGCTCACTTACTTCCATCATGGTGGCATCCTCAACTACATGATTCGCAAGATGTCTGAAAATTAAGATGGAGAGGACGCCCTCTTCAGGACATTCCACTTTAAACGCACATATCCACCATCTACATGTTTTGTCTTGACAGTGTTTCTGTTTTTTTCCTTAAGAACCAATTCATTTGTTGTTTACTTTTAAGTGTACAGTAATGTTTGCTGTCCACATCAAAATAGTTTGCATAATGTTGTGTGATACACGTTTACTTCTCTTCAGTATCTCTGAAAGGTGCTGTTTTTGATTCTGATGTTGTGCAGATGATGATCATATTGGTTTGGTGGAGGCTCAGTGAAGGGGAAGTATGAAAGCATTAGATGTTGTCAATGACAAGTTGAAATTTCTCCATTCTAACCCTATCTCGGCACTGCCAAACTGAAGTCGTATTCTCACTTTCCTGTTTAGATGACATCAAAGTTTAAATTAATATCTTATTATCTTATTAATTACTGTGCTCAAACTAACTTTGACACAATTTCTTTACAGGTTATATGCTTATATAATGTGTGCTTTTTGTTAATTAAAATAGTTAATGTACATTGTAATGCATTTTCTTTTCAAAAATCATTGTTAGCAAAGTTAAAATGCACTATACTATTTAAAGATTCCTTGTTACATCTGAAATTGGTTTATTGTCATGTTTTAATGCATTATACTTTCTGAAGGTGTAACAATGAATCGATAAGTATTATAACTGATTACAATTACTCGTGCATCACAAGGCATAATTAATGCATTAAAATGCTTAATTATAATTCATAATATGAGGCTTTAAATTTGTTGCTCTCTGCAAACAAATATTGCATCAGATAAATTAATTTAACAACTGTTGAATATGAACTCGCCTATCATAGCCTACTCTATTTGAAAGTGCCTATTTTTTCAGATTGAGTGTAGAATCACTTGTGCGCCTATTATTCCGGGCTTTATTTCTTGTGTCGTGCATTCCGGTGCAAAGTTACTAAAAACAAAATCCATCCGAAGTCGATTGCACAAGTTTCTTGCTGCTCGTCTGTAGAATGTAATGACGCGGTGCTTGGAATCAGATGCGGGTTTGCGAAATGAGAGACAGACCTTATTCAGATAAGCGCCATGACGGGTATGAAAGCGAGGCACTTGTGTTTTCAACGGCATCTGCTATAAAAAGCTGTATATAAAGCTCACTACACTTATAATTTTCCACAGCTCACATTGTCTAAGTTTTTTGTCTACTGAAATTTCTTGGAAAGATTTTTTTTGTAGTGTTTCATCAGCAGAACAATTCCACTGAAGAGATGTAGGCCTACGTCTATCCCTCACAGCTTTGCTTTCATAACCGTCAAAAATCAAAGATGGCGCTGTGAAAAAGGTCTTGTCTACTCAACAAATTCTCTCTGTTGAATTGTGAAAACTTTACTAAACTGTTAAATTTTATAACTGTTAAAGCACAGAGAGGGTAAAACCCGGCAAATCTGAACCCTGCTTTCGGGCAAAATAGGCTACTATTAGAATATTTAGTAGGCTTCAGAAAAAAAGACATTTAGGTGCTCTATAATAGAGGTTTTGTAGTTTCAAGCCCAGACTGCCACCGTTTTGCTCTAATACTTCAGCAGTCAAATTGATTGACCTTTATTTTAATAACAGAACATTTACGTGTATTTTTTTGTGGAAACTGGCTTTATGAAAATAAACCATTCATGGAATACTTAAAATTCATCTGTGTTCCTTTACAGAATGTGCAATTAAGATCTCCATTTCTAACATTGCTATATGGGTCTCATGATTTTGTTTTTGGAATGACTAACTTTTACCAATTACTTTGAATTTATCGAAAATCAATATGTTAATGCCTTGTTTCAGTTTGAAAGCTGCATCATCCGAAGGTCGCATTTGTCGGCCAATATACTGCTTCATTTCAGTAAACTGACCAATACATTCCAAAATCATTAAGAAATTACAATAATTTATGTTTCACTAGGAATAATTGTCAATTTTATAATGGTTACTGTTCTGAAATAAGACATGCGCCCTCTGGAGCATCCTTCGAAATGAGAGATAAAAAAAATTATAGGCCAAAAAAACTTATATTAATAACAATAATAATTGTTATTATTAGGGCTGTCAAAATGAATCAATTTCAGGTTAAAGCATTATAAATATTTAACACAATTGACGCTCATATAAATGCAAATGCTTTAAAACCATTCAGGCACGATAAGACACAAAAAAGAACAAAGTGCAGTACTGGCATGCACGTCTGTGAATCCTGTCTGCAGAGCCGGCCCGAGCCTTTTGGGGGCCCTAAGCAGAATTTGATTTGTGGGCCCCTCCCACTACGCGGAGTCACCTCTGCTTGACGATTATTGACACAAATATCACGCAACAATGATACATTATAAATGAATACAGTGAGGTTATGTATAAATACAAAATAAATACTTAATAAAAAATAGATAGCCTACTTAAATATTTTTTTTTTAACTTTTACTTTACTCTTTTACTAACTCTTTGAAACTTCTTAAAACAAACTGTCTCAACACATATCAAATAAATTATTTGCTAAAATAATGACAACTGAGAAATGAAAAACATAATAAGAGCAAGGGTTCAACAATGACAATTATTGTTGAAAACTGTAAAAATATTATTATTTCTCAACTGTCTCAATACAGTGTAACTGTCCACAAAGTCTTTTTAATTAGTATTATTGTAACAGACTTTGTTAGATTGTACATGACAGAATCCAACAAAGTCTATTACTATAATAGAGTGCCGAAGTGATGACGTCACTTTGTAGGACAACTCGGAAGCTAGCGGCGCTTGGGTTCCCTCGATCGAAAAGCTATGCATTTTCCCCATAGACTTTTGGAAAATCGCAAAAAATAAGATCTGTGTTTAACAAAGAGTTGTGACCCTTACACGTTTTGTATATCAAGATCATCTTTACAAGTTAATCCAAAATGTATACATTTTGAAGCTTATATAAAGTTTTTAAAAAACACAAGCAGACACAATAAAGTTTAAAAAAACACAAGCAGGTTATAACTGTGTGTTCTATGTCATAGATCAAAACGTGAAAATATTTAGAGGCTTTGTTCACCACAGACCTTATTTCAGGCGATTTAGCAAAAACCCATTCAAAAATCCCATAGACTTTAGAGCGAGGGAACCGGGAGTGCTAAAATGCTAACTCACTTCCGCGTTTTGGCCTACAGAGTGACGTCATCACTTCGGCACTCTATACCGGTAATGATATACTGGCGGCGCTCGTTGTATATGTGTGTGTATGCAATGTATTTTTCCCCTCTGGGCTTGCCGTAGATAGGAATGGTTCAATTGCTGCACAAAACATACCGTAAGTAATCATGCAAACATACTTTTATCTTGCTCTTTTTTTCTCCTCCTCTGTCATTTTCTTCGTTCTATTTTCGGCACCAGAGGGATACGTCCTTTTTTGTGACATGGCTTAACATTACCGCGCATCCGCGACTATGCGCAGTTGCGCACGATTTGTCTATGCACGCGCGAGGTGTCTAGATTACGCGCATGATTTAAGCGCTGGTAGACACAGCAGCAGTTGTAGGGAGGTATATTGATCATGAAATCAGAATGTTCTTTTATTGTCTTTAATTATTCATTCATTCATATTAATTCATTAATTTGTCACTTCTTTAAGTTATCTAAAAAAAATATTTTTCGACTCGATTGGGGGGCCCCAAGCAGCCGCTTAGTTCGCTTATGCCACGGGCTGGCCCTGCCTGTCTGTGTGACACATACGACTCGTTCGCACAAGCTGCTTCAGCTATAGCCTAGAATGGACAAAAACACAATGTTATACGAAAATGCCAGTTTTGGAGAGTATCCTCGCAAGCACAGTTAAATGAAGTCTTAAATGAACGCAAAGAGTTGTGAGAAAATGTGTTTCATTTTCCGTTTCTCTCGGAAATACCTCACAACACTGGAGAAAAGTCGTTTGCAACTTCCGGTTCACGGGGACTTTGTTAGATGCGATTAATCATGATAAATTATAGAAAAATGTGCAATGAATTCGTTTTTTTAAATTATTGATTGACAGCACTAATAATTATATAAAGTTTTTCCTATGCAACGGTGCATGAATTCGCTGATGTCAAGGGCTTTTACTTTGAAATACAGACGTCATTAAATGGGTGGACTTTCGACCTGGAAGTAAACAGTACACTTCAAGCTGATCGATTTGAAACTCATGCTGACTCAGAGATATTAGAAAATGTTTAACCTAACATTTGCTTATCCGTAGCGTAACAGTCACGCAAGCACATTACTGAAACCACTGTTTAGACATACAGCGACAAACTTCAGTGTCCCGCAGCAGCTGGTCGTGTCTGCACGTCACTCAGCACGCGCTTGCCACTTTCATATTCACCTGCAGCGCTTTGTAAAGACTGAACGGACATGAACAACGAAAATTTCATCCTGAGCGAAAAATTGGTCTCGTCCTCATATGTGCGCCAGGGTCTGCAGGCTCGTCGCGGTCATGAACAGCTCATCCGAGTCCTTTTACAGCAGGTAATCATTGTATGATTGACAACTGCTGACTATTTTACATGTCCATGTGCTCGTTTGACAGAAAGGAGACATGGGTTAACATACATTTTATAACATTTAAAATGCATTCTATGTTGAGCACATTTTTTATTTATGAATTAAATGATTCGCTGTGCTGTGCAAAAAGTCCAAATGTATAACAAAACTTCTCTGATTAATTATAATAATAAAAAAAAAAAAACTTATGCGAAATCACAAATCAGTCATGTGATGCAGAAAAAAACATGAGCCTTGCTGACCCTCCTGAGTCCTGACTGTTTTACCATTTTGAAAAAGAAGTACAGTTTAGCAAGAGTACTTAAGAGTACTGATATATACGGCTATATATAAGTGCAAACTGAATGTAATGTTTTAGGACACTCAATTGCATGTTAAAGGCAGTTAGCTGAATTTAATAGTGTTTTATTGACCCACCTAAGTAGAACTTAAGTAACGTTACATCTTTATTTTCATAATTCTATTGTCTTTTAAATGGTATAAGTGTATTGCTGTATGTATTGATGAGCATTTATGGCAATCTAAAATATACTTTAATGTCATTCTGTTGAAACTTGTTTGTATGTTTAAGTACAGTACATTGTAATTAAACATTTGTAATGCTTGCGTAAGTTGCAAGTTAGTACATACAGGCCTGGTTTCACAGACAGGGTTTAGATTAAGCCAGGATTAGGCCTTAGTTCAATTAGGACAAATAGCTTTTATAAACGTGCTTTAAAAAAACATTACTGGTGTGCATCTTGAGACAAAACAATGGCATTGTATATATTTTAAGATATGTCAGTGCAAGTTGCTTTCAGTTAAACATGCATTTTAGTTTAGGACTAAGTTTAAGCCTTGTCTGTGAAACCGGGGGATAACCTAAAATATATAACTTGCAATATTGAATAACGCCGCATATGATGTTAATGTCAACACATAACATTATAATCAAGTACTTTACATGTGTTTGTCGACACATCAAAATAAGTGTACTTCATTAAAACACGACAAAATATTGTTAAAATGTACTTTAAAAATAAAACTTTAAATTTGACATAATTACAAAGTGCACTTTTAAAAAAAGTGTATTTAAGTGTGTTAAGAAACAGTCGTGTTAGTGTACTCTCTTTAAGTACACTTAAGTGGCCTTTTATTTCATCAATATTATATTGTCTGCAAGCACAGTTTATTAAAAATATACTTTTAAGATTTGATGTACACTACAAGTGCACATTCAATAAAATTAAGTGCACTTCTTCACAAGGAAGGGGCAATAAGTCTCTTAAAAATATGAGATAGTTTGAATTTTTTATTACAAGAAATGGTTAGTTCAGGTTGTAATATGTCATGTGCATGCCTCCAAATTTTATATGTAGGAATTAATAATAATAAAAAAACTCTTTACCCTTTTTAAAATAAAGATTAAGATGTGTACGCTCACATGTGTGCAAAGTTGTGTTATACAATTTTTTTAGATCCTTATGAAACCAACACGAGTTGCACGTTTGTTTTTAAAGTCCCCATGAAATCAAAATTTCAGTTCTTATTTTTTTTACAGCATGTTGTAGTGTTTATTATAAATGATTTAACATTTCATTATTATTTTTTATTTATTTATGTGCACTCAAATCTTTAATCAAAAACGTCAATCTCCCCTCCAAACGACGTCTGTTCTCTTCATGTCTCGGCGGAGGGTGGGACTAAATACCCTCCACAACTGGCATTCATATCTTCCTCCATTTAGTTAACAACACCCAACTTTTTAGTCCCAATTAAAAATAAAGTCCCACTCTACGTTTTTTTCTTGTTCCAGAAGCCGTTTCACTTGGATATACGTCACAATACGGAAGAAAAGACTATCGCAACTTCCGTTTCATGTCGACTTTAAACTAGATTTTCAAAAGATTTTTTATCATGGTGGACACATAAATGGGTGCTTGTGACTATCAGGTTTCTCTTTCCTTGTAGGGAAAATGTCCAGAGGAGGGATGGAGTGAAAGCACCATAGAGCTCTTTCTTAATGAGCTGGCCGTCATGGACAGCAACAACTTCTTAGGGAACTGTGGTGTGGGAGAGAGAGAGGGCAGAGTCGCCTCCAGCCTGGTGGCCAGGAGACATTATAGGTTGGACTTATTTAAGAAATTCATGTGAATTCATTACTTAATGGGTGTAAGTAACAGTATATCGTGTCACAAGATATCACAATGCAAAAATGCAACAATATGCATCATGTAGGTTTAATTAAGCATCAAATATGGTAAACCCAGAGGGTCACAGATTTGCACTTGCTATTTCTATTCTGGTGTCTCCATTTCCCTGTACATGAGGAAGAAGTACCGAGTCCAAAACTACCCAAGTCCTGATTTCATACCAAATTTAGCATTTTTATGAACAGGACTTTTTGTCATTTGTTTACCATAGGTCTTAGAAGTAATAATTAAAAAACGTACCATTTTAAATTTGGATTTGTTAAAAGTATCGTATTGTGAGATTAGTATTGTGTATCAAACCAAATCGTGACATGAGTGTATTGTTAGTAATAATTATTGTGCCCCTATTATGCTTTTTGAGATATTACTTTTCATATAGTGTGTAATATAGTAGTTTGCAAATGTAAAAGGTCTGCAAAGATCAAAGTGCAGATAAATGAAGTTATTGTTTACTTCCTGCAAAAACCTACATAGGTTTGTAGTACATTTGGTGCTTTGGTGTTTTCCCCTCAGACTGATCCATGGAATCGGCCGATCGGGTGACATTGCTGCTGTTCAGCCTAAGGCTGCTGGTTCCAGCCTCTTGAATAAAATCACTAATTCAGTAGTTCTGGATGTGCTGAAGTTTACAGGTACTTTCTGTGATGTTTTATTAAACAACATGCTTGGTAATGGGACACATCACTAAGCAGAACAAACAAGCAAACAGCAAGCCTTCGCTTGTAATCCAGTGTTTTTGTGCATATTTGTAACTGTTTTCACAGGTGTTAGGAGTGTGTCCTCATGCTTTGTGGTCCCCATGGCGACAGGAATGAGTCTCACGTTGTGTTTCCTCACCCTGAGACACAGGAGGCCAGGAGCGCGATACATCCTCTGGCCTCGCATTGACCAGAAGTCCTGTTTCAAATCCATGGTGACTGCTGGTAAGATTCCCTGAGGGCCAGTTCTCAATACAGCCCACCACAGAGAACACCTGTGTTAATAGCTTTTATATTTATTTTTTCAGATTTCATTTTAATTTTAGTTTCAGTTATTTTGTTATTTGCTTTTGTCATTTTTGTTATTGAAAAAAAAATATTTCTAGGTAACACTTTATTTTACAGTGTCCTTGTTACACGTCTTACATGTAGTTGCTATAATAATAACTATAAATTATGCATAATTACATGCAACTAAACCAAAACCAAATCCTAAACATAACCCTATAGTAAGTACATGTATTTAATTTATTTTACTCAGTACTTAAATGTATAATTACACTGTAACAAGGACACCTTAAAATAAAGTGTAACCCTTTAGGACCCACTTTATATGAAGGGTCTTTACCTACTGTGTACTAAGATTTAAATGAATAATTTGATACAATGCACTTATTGTGTACATACATGTTTTTACTTTGCACATATTTAAAAAAAAATACCTACATGTAATTACAGCTGTAATTAATTTCTGTAATTGCATCTACAATTACACTTTTGACCCTTCCCTTAGGCCCTAACCTTACCCGTATCCCTCTGTTGCATCAAAAGTGTTTTTCAGTACAACATGATCAGAATAGTACATTGTATTGAAAGACACCTAATATAAAGTGGGACCCGAATATGTATGACCCTCATGGCGCTTTCCTTTATATTAGTGTAGAAAATAGTTTTAAAATGGACTCTTTTCACTAAAGTACATCAAATGTTTTCCAACTTTTGAAAGGGTTTGAACCTGTGGTGATAGAGAATGTCTTGGAAGGAGATGAGCTGAGAACAAACATGGAGGAAGTGGAGAGGAAGATTGAGGAGTTGGGTGCTAAAAACATCCTCTGTGTCCATTCCACAACATCCTGTTTTGCGCCACGTGTCCCTGACAGGTCAGTTTCTTTAATAAAACAAATCTTTAGCCTGCAAAGTTTCCGTATACATGTAGACATAAAGTTTAAACGAACAGTTCACCAAAAAAAGAAAAATCTGTCATTATTTACTCACTAACAATCCGACCCCATATTATTTTCTTTCTTTTGTGAAACACTAATGGAGGACGTATATATATATACATATATTGCATAGGCAATTTGCATAGTCACTTTATTTTGTTTCTTTTTACAGGCTAGAGGAACTTGCTGTTCTGTGTGCCAAGCACGATATTCCTCACATAGTCAATAATGCCTATGGAATGCAATCATCCAAATGTATGCACCTTATTCAGCAGGTAACATACTTTTTTTGTGTAAATTTACTGCAATAATTTACTCTATTTCAATGAAACCAAATTGGCTTATGAGGTGTTTTTATAGGGGGCTCGCGTTGGGAGAATCGATGCCTTTGTCCAAAGTCTTGATAAAAACTTCATGGTCCCAGTTGGTGGTGCCATCATCGCAGGGTTTGATGAGAGCTTCATTAAGGAGATCAGTAAGATGTACCCTGGTATGCATATTTTCTTTAAACAGCAAACTTGTTGTAGATGAGTGATCTGTTACAAACTTAATGTCTGAAGTCAGACATTTGCAGTTGCAATTGAAGAGTCTGAAATACAAGACTAAAATACTGCCATCCCTTTAAACATACTGAATATTTACTGTAAAAAGTGGTCTGCCTGAATGTGTATTCATACTCCATTTATTTCCTCTTGCACGCACACTATCTCTAGAAATCTAGAAAGAGTTTTTGTTTGTGCAGTGTACCACATCAGAACTGCTCTCTGCTGGCTCCCACATATCCCTCCCACTTTTTTCTGCACTGCAGAGGAAATCCCAAACACTCCTAATATTATTGATTCACTGAGTGTGCTAAAGTGAGTTAGACAGTGGAAAACGCTTGTAATTTGGTCAAACGAGTGAATACTGCTATGCATTTTACTGCAGCGGTTATCAAATCCAAAGGATATGCACCACTTTAAGGGAATGAACCAGTATTCAAATTCAGGCTGACACAACAAGCAGATAATAATGTTCATGTTATTACCAATAACTATCATTCTACAATGTTTTCTCTAAACAACTAAAAAATAAATATTTAAAGCTAAAATCGGTTGTTTTAAATGCTGCAAGCGAATTTAGGCATCACAATATTAGACTCACCTAAAGGATTATTAGGAACACCATTCTAATTCTGTGTTTGACCCCCTTTCGCCTTCAGAACTGCCTTAATTCTATGTGACATTGATTCAACAAGGTGCTGAAAGCATTCTTTAGAAATGTTGGCCCATATTGATAGGATAGCATCTGGCAGTTGATGGAGATTTGTGGGATGCACATCCAGGGCACGAAGCTCCCGTTCCACCACATCCCAAAGATGCTCTATTGGGTTGAGATCTGGTGAATGTGGGGGCCATTTTAGTACAGTGAACTCATTGTCATGTTCAAGAAACCAATTTGAAATGATTCGAGCTTTGTGACATGGTGCATTATCCTGCTGGAAGTAGCCATCAGAGGATGGGTACATGGTGGCCATAAAGGGATGGACATGGTTAGAAACAATGCTTAGGTAGGCCGTGGCATTTAAACGATGCCCAATTGGCACTAAGGGGCCTAAAGTGTGCCAAGAAAACATCCCCCACACCATTACACCACCACCACCAGCCTGCACAGTGGTAACAAGGCATGATGGATCCATGTTCACATTCTGTTTACGCCAAATTCTGACTCTACCATCTGAATGTCTCAACAGAAATTAAGACTCATCAGACCAGGCAACATTTTAACAGTCTTCAACTGTCCAATTTTGGTGAGCTCTTGCAAATTGTAGCCTCTTTTTCCTATTTGTAGTGGATATGAGTGGTACCCGGTGGGGTCTTCTGCTGCTGTAGCCCATCCGCCTCAAGGTTGTGTGTGTTGTGGCTTCACAAATGCTTTGCTGCATACCTCGGTTGTAACGAGTGGTTATTTCAGTCAAAGTTGCTCTTATCAGCTTGAATCAGTCGGCCCATTCTCCTCTGACCTCTAGCATCAACAAGGCATTTTCGCCCACAGGACTGCCGCATACTGGAGTTTTTTCCCTTTTCACAACATTCTTTGTAAACCCTAGAAATGGTTGTGCGTGAAAATCCCAGTAACTGAGCAGATTGTGAAATACTCAGACCGGCCCGTTCTTTCCCATTCTGACATTCAGTTTGGAGTTCAGGAGATTGTCTTGACCAGGACCACACCCCTAAATGCATTGACGCAACTGCCATGTGATTGGTTGATTAGATAATTGCATTAATGAGAAATTGAACAGGTATTCCTAATAATCCTTTAGGTGAGTGTATATTGTACAGGACATAACATTTTTTTAATTCATTTAGAGATTTTATTAAAGAGGACCTATTATGGTTTTGTTTTTGTTTTTACATTTTCAACTTTCTTTAGTTTGTAATGTTGTTGTTTGCACATGAAAACGGTCTGCAAAGTTACAAATCACAAAGTCACTCTAAAGACAGTTATTCTCTATATCAGTAACTCTCTGAAACACCTCGATTGTAGTCTTGAGTTTTCTTCCGGAAACGAACGTCATAATTGTCTTTATTATAATCCACAAACTAAAACTCAGGAGATCGCTGCAGAATAATGTAACACAACCATATAACATGGACGAGACCGGACAATGGAACAGAGGAAATTAAATACACAGAGGATGACTGAAATAGAACAGGTGTTTACTAATTAGGAAACGAGGAAATTAACAAGGAACTAAGGAAAACGGGAAACTAAACAAAAAAGTGTGACAGTAATATTCCTCATTTAAATAATTTCCTCCCAAGGCGTATGCAAAATAAAGGGAATGAGGCCCAGTTGAGTTGCGGTTGTAGTGTGTTAAAATGCGCGGTTATGGTAAGGGACGTGGCTTTTCGGAAGGCGGGGTTTCATAGATACAGGAACAAAGTGTTACTGACAGACTGGGAAAGGAGGTGCTGCAACAATGTAAAAATATGTGAAGAATAATGTGTTTTTGAACATTCAAGCATGAAAAACTATTCTAGTAGACACCAAAACCAAGACTTTGTAAAAGTCCATAATAGATACTCTTTACATTATTGTTGTTTTTAAAGATTACCATTAGATTCACCAGTCTAAATACAGAAATAGGGAAAACATATGTATAATTAAACATCCGATATCAGTCAATAGTGCTAAATTCTTAAAAAATCTGATAACTTTCATGGGACTGATATATCATGCATACTTATTATGTTTGTACTTGACATTCTCTATGAAACTGCAATAAAGTGTTGCAATGAGAAGCATTTCTTTAATCCATTACAATTTACTTAAGCAGTACTATTGCAAGCTGTTGATGTTAAAGTCATTGAGATTACCTGCTCTTGTCCAGGTCGAGCTTCTGCTTCCCCGTCTTTAGACGTCCTCATTACGCTGCTCACACTGGGGGCCAGCGGCTACAAGAAGCTTCTGTCTGAGAGAAAGGTAAAAAAAAAAAAAAAGCAGCTGGGTTCATAATTTCCAATTGTAGCTGGGCAGTTTGCCTGTTAATTTAGTATTATTTGTAAACTGACATTATTTAAATACTCTATATTTTCATTTTTCATTTTAATATTTTTTTTGTTGTTGTAATTTTATGTGAATTTTGTTTTTTATATTTATAAATAATTTATTTCTAATTTTACTTTTATTTCTTAATTTAGTATTATGTATATATTAGTTTGGATTAATATTAAACACACACACACACACACACACACATATATATATATATATATATACATATATAGATATAGATATATATAACATTTATACTTTTGTCATTTTTATTGTTTTTTGTTTTTTAAATATATTTCTAAATATTTTTCATATATTTTCTTTTTAATTTAATTTTAGTTTATTTCAGTTTGTAATTTTAGTACTTTAACTTTTACTTTAGTTGGAGGCAATTAGTTTAAAGGTGTAAGTGTAAGTGATTTCTTTTTTTGGGGAGGAGGGATTCATTTTTTTATTGATTCTTTATAGAACGGATCACATACAATTACCCAAAAGTTTTTTCACAATAAACAGAACAAAAATGTACCCACTGAACCCCCCAGCGGTCCCCCAGGTCCAAACCACTGATCCTTGTAATAAAATTGCAATAAAAACAAATTACTAAAAAAAAAAAAAAAATAGATACATAAATACAAAACACAGATACAGACGTTTAGATGTTATGAGAAACTTAGGATATTACTGTATTAGGATAATAACACACAGATCATCAGAGGTTTACAAGTTCAAATTGTACCCCAAATTAAATTCTTCCATCTTGAAGATTTCCTGTCAGTTCATCTGCAGCAGCTTGCAGTAAGCGATTTCTGAGAAACGCCGTTGAAAGTGGATTGGACCAAGTGCCACAACACATTTGTAGCCAATTAGCAGTAGGGGGCGAGAGAGTGAGCAATAGGAAGATTTGAAGAAAGACTGTAGAAAGAGAGATGGCTGAGAGAGATTACAAAAGAGAAAAGGTCAGAGGAATATCACTGGAAAAATAGGGGTTATGATCAGGCAGGAGCTTTAGGATTCGCATTAATATTAGAAAAGCTTTCCAGCGCTGGAGAGACCGAAGCAGGAAATGGAAAACGTATGCAGAGGTTGTGTTGTTTCTGCTCCATATGCAAATAACCTTTATTTTTGCTATGTTTCACAGAACCAAGATATGCTGTTGTTGTGATGTTAGATATAGTAACAGGACAGTTTTGAGTGTCATTGTTCGTCTGGAGCTCGTGTGCTGCTGGTGTCTAACAACAAACTCTTGCTTGTATATTCTCTTGTGTACTGTATGTTGATATTTTTTTCTTCCTTGTTGTTCGTTCATCATATTTGCTTTTTTTTTCGCAAAGCATTATTTTCCTTTGCTTCAACTATGATAAAAGAGACATCCAGAAATCGCTTTACGCACCTTTAACCAACATAGTCATTCTGTGGCCCCCTTGGAAGTTTACTGAGGCCCCTTGTTTGAGAACCACTGGCAGGTGGGCATATTATCCCAATGAGACTTGGGTACATGGAGGAAAATACCACTAGCCATTATGTGATAAGGAACTTAAGGGGATATTGATTTACTGCTAATGCATCCGTATTATTAATAATTTACCACCTTTGTTGATCATATAAGATGTTCTTTGTGGTCAGATTTGGTGGTCTAACATGTTTTAGCCAAAAGAGAAAGAATATTTGGACTGTCCCCATGAAAAGGAAGTGCACTTTAGCATACTTTTCAAAAAGAGTACTTGTTAGAAATAATACAGAAATAATATACTATAAAAGAACATACTTAAATGCAAGCTGAATGTAATTTTCCAACACTTATTTAGATGTTAATTGCAATTAAATCAAAAAGTATTCTAGTTGAAATTTATATTAAATGCACTCATTCAATCCCAAAATGCACCACAATAACGAGTGCACAACCTATCTATGCTGAACGGCTAGAGAATACCAATAATGCACAATGCGAGTCGCGCGCCGAATTAATTCCTGCGTTAATTCCTGCGACCTGAAGATGCTGTCCATAGCTGAATCATCCATACATTTTCCAAACCACTGGTCCAATGTGGCTACAGCGTAATATCATACAGGTGAATTGTTCAATTAAGGTTTAAACATAGTTTCCATGACAGAGTTCTAAATCTTTTCATCTTACTACTGGAGCTGCCAGTTTGCTATGCAAAAGCGGCAGCCCTTCCGGTGCACTCAGTGTCCGAATTCTCTCACTTGCTTTCATTCACTCCTTCAAGTGGACTTAATTAGTGGAGTAATGTAGGGAATAGTGAATGAGTGTATAGGGGACGATTTCGAACACAGCTCAGGACTGAGGACTGAGGCGAAGGCGGAGCGACCGAAGACCAAGGCGGAGCTGAAGGAAAGGAGGAGCCCGACGGAGCCCAAGGGGTGAAGGGACGAAGTGCAGCTGATGCCCCGGAAGTCCATGGCGCAGGCAGTGTGAAGACCAACCAAGGCGGAGCCGGAAGGACGAGGGAGCCTGGTCGAGTCGAATGGGCGAGGAGCTAGGGTCTACAGGCAGAGATTGAGTGACGGGCAAGGAAGTTCTAGGTGGAGCTAGTGGGTTGACACTCCTGAGCTGGACTGTCAAACTCAAGGACCATAGCGCATCCTGGAGGGGAGGCGGAGCCAGCGTGGAAGGAGCTGAAGGGCTGAGAGAAGACCATGCAGACAGGGTAGGAGGACTGGGTAGCGCAAACATGAATTTCACAAATCTTTGGAAATACGCAGGACAGATAACTTTCTCTTGAATGACACTCTTGGTTGACACGGAACAGGTAGACATCTCTTGAACGATCCGCTTGGCTGACAGGGAACAGGCATACAGTTTTTACTAGGCAGACTTAAAACTTTCAGAAGAGATGGGACAAGTAGGCTTGGTGGCAACACTAATATCAATAACACAGGGGTTGGTGATGGGACAGAAAAGATACACTCACTACAAGTCCATTTAATCCTCCTCTGCCATAGTAGAGGGAGTAGGGCTCCGGTTCTTCCCCTCGTACTCCACCAATAGGTCCACAGGCACCGGTGAAGATGTCGGCTCACACCCCTTGTTAGACGGGGCTGGCTCGGGCTCTGGAGCGATCTTTAGCACTGGCTTTGGCTTTGGCTCGGGCTCGGGCTTATCATCTGCGGGGGGGCACAGGTATCGCTGGTGCTGGGCTGTTGGTGGTGGCTGGAGCGCTGATTTCCTCCCTGCTCTCGCAGATCGTAAATGGGGAACCATTGTGGAAAAGGACCCATTCCACTTAGTCTTTAAAGCTCGTTGGAGGCTCGTCTCGTCTCTTTCATTGAGGCCTGCCTGGAAAAACACACGCAGGCTTGCGTCATCATAATGAACCAGATGTTGTAGCTCCAAGAACGCCTGTGTGTGTGCCTCCAGGGATTGGTTCCCCTGTGAGACCAGGAGTTTTCTGACTGCTGCTAAATCCATAGTCGGTCCGATCTTCTGTCACGTATGGTTGAGGCAAAGATGCCAAAATAAACAGGATTCTAGTGCAGCAGTCCGGTGGTTAATAACAGATAACAAAGACGTGATCGGACAAAGAACTGAACAGAACAGGGCTTAACAGAGTGAACTAATCAAGCAAAACAACACCAGGTGCACGCTAATCAATCAGTAACCAAGGAGACAAATGACAGGGAAAACCAACTCATAGTAACACAAATACAGATAACGCGTATCAGAACCCTGACAAGTACAAAGTACAAATTTTAAGTGTACTTAAGTCTGTTAAGACAGTCATGAAAGTGTACTCTCCTTAAGTACACTTAAGTGGCCTTTTATTTCATTGATATTTCATTGATATCTGCAAGTACAAGTTTTTTTTCAATATTTACTTTTTTTTATTTTTATTTAAGTATTTAAAGTGTAAATTTCATATTTACCTTTATTTAAAATATTTAAAGTGCACATTTAAAGCATTTTCACAAGGGTGATTTGTCCGTATTTTTAAATTCTTTACATTTCGACATTTTTGCAAAAATTCTATAGTCTTGTGGGTGATTGCTAGGGCAGTGGTGTTTGGTTGCTAGGGTTTTCCATCTGGTTGCTAGGATGAATTTCGTTTGCATAATGTGGGCTGCTGCATAATATGAACCGTCAAAGATAGCAGGTTATTGTCTCTGCGTTTTCGTACTGTCTTACTTACAGCATCATAATAGGGGGCCGTAACCTCTTACAGTTCATTTATAATTGATCCCAGTGGTGGACCCACAACTCTGCCAACACAGCTGATTCTGTTGACGCAATTAGATTACAGCTTCAGATGGGAAAGCAAGCTGTGTGTTTGCCTGGAAAGGAGAGAGCTAGGGGGCTGAAGAATGATGCAGGTGGTGGGTGTACTGAAGGCCAGAAGACACAGAAATGCTACATGAGCAGAAAACAGAATGTGCGACAGAAAAAGGTGTGGAAAGTGGAGTGTGGAAAGCTATTTATAACGAGTTTTGTATGGCCCACAGGAGCTGTACAGCCACCTGGCACAGGAGCTGAAAGCTCTAGCTGAGAGGCACGGGGAGAGGCTGCTGCATACGCCACACAATCCAATATCACTGGGTGAGAAGTAATACATATAGTGCCGTGTCATATGAGCAAGAGGGCTGCTGCTGCTTTTATAAAACATTGTTTAATGAACAAGTATTGTTTGATTGTAAATGAAAATAGTTCCAAAAGTTTTTGCATGTTGCACAAGGGGTCAAGGTTTGGTTGGTTAGCATAAACCTGTTAGCCCCTGCTGGTAGATGCTATAACTACACCATCTGACTGCAAAGAGCATCTTGGCATTTTTATCTATTTACAACTGTTCAAATGTGATCATGTATTTTGACAGAATTTTTCTTTTTCTTTTGTAAGCAACATTTAACACACACACACACACACACACACACACACACACACACACACGTTGGGTTTCCTTTGGGAATTTCCATAGACATAATGATTTTATACTACAAACTGTATATTCTATCCCCTAAACCTACTATAACAGATTTGAATATTTTTACCTTTTCAGAAACCATCATTAATATGTATAAGCTGTTTTCCTCATGGGGACCAAATAAATGTCCCCACAAGGCCGCGTAACATATGGTTATATGGCTCCTTAAGCGTTCTTGCGGTGCTATCAGTCAATCACCCTTTTGTGAAACCTAGTTGTAGTAATATAAATATAATATGATTAATAATAATAAAAAAAACCTTTTGTTCACTTTTAAAAAGTGCACTTTGAAATCATCAAATTAATAGTTTTACTTTAAGTAGATTTTAAATCTGTATGTTTAATAATCTTTTGCCATGCTTTAATGTACACTTAGTTTGATGTGTTGACTAACATACTAAAAACATTAAATGTTATAAATTGAAACTTATTTAAATGCATGACATAAACTTCAATGTATTCAATGTAATTTCTATTGAAACTTGTATTTTAGTTATATAAATGCTCGTCAGTATATTCAGCAGTACACTTTAACCACATTTCAAAGACAATAGAAGTAATTGTAAGATGTACTTAAGTCCTACTTAAAGGAACAGTTCACTTAAAAATAAATTCTGTCATCATTTACTCACCCTCAAGTTGTTTCAAACCTGTATGAATTTCTTTCTTCTGCTGAACACAAGAATGTCAGTAACCAAACAGTTGATGTACATCATTGACTTCCATAGTATTTTTTTTCCTACTATGGAAGTCAATGGGGTACACCGTACATCAACTGTTTGGTTACTGACATTCTTCAAAATATCTTCTTTTGTGTTCAGCAGAAGAAAGAAATTCATACAGGTTTGCAACAACTTGAGGGTGAGTAAATGATGACTGAATTTATATTTAAGTGAACTATTCCTTTAAGTGGGTTAGAAAAGCACTGCAAAGTTCAGCTAATTATATTTAAATTTAAACAAATAACTTTTAGTTAAATTTCAGTTAAGCAATTAAGCGTCTTTTTCAAACTATTTTCCAACTAAAACAAATGTACAAAAGTGCAAATGTATGAAAAGTTGTCTAATGTTGTTCCTATGCACTCCAGCTATGTCACTGAACCGTCTCCAGACACACAGTAACGCAGCAGTCACTCAGCTGGGCTCCATGCTCTTCACCAGACAGGTGTCTGGGGCCAGGTGAGCATATATACATATATGTTGTCCTGTAATTTCACTTCAAACCAAACATCTGAAAAAGTATAGTGGATGTGAAGTCAGTCTCCTCAAGTTCACACAGATGAGAACTAACTGTGATGAACTGCATGCCCCACTGTTTGACAAACAGAAAGTGTCTAAATACTTTTTAACAATGCGTCTATTGTTATATAATCTATAACCTAACAGTTAACTAACTAACTAACTTAGCTTTTTTCATGAAATGTTGTGATTCAGAAGTGTGTCACAACACACTCAAAATACTTTCTGGGGTCACTGTAGCTTACAATTAATTTCTTATATACTGTATACAAGCGGACTAATTTAATATTTTCACATCCCAAAGCTACATTATTTTTCTTCTCTTTATATTTTCGGTTACACTTTATTGTAAAGTGTCCTTGTTACAGTGTAATTACACATTTAATACAGAGTAATAATAATTAACTACATGTACTTGCTCTAGGGTTAGCATTAGGGTTTGGTTTAGGGTTAGTTACATTACATGTAATCATGCATAATTTATAACTACATGCAACGTGTAACAAGGACACTGTGAAATAAAGTGTTACCATATTTTCTACTGGACACTAGATGATCTGCTGAAATATTAATGAAACTTTCTTTCTGATGTCCACTTTCATTATTTAAATGGGAGTCATTCTCATTCTCAAGCGTTTATCTTGTTGCATTATCCTCTCCACCTCCTTTTAGTCTGTCACAGACTGTGCACTATATCTCCAATGAATAAATATGACACCATCATTTAAGATTGAACTGAATTTCAGTGAATTTGGAAAGAGCCATGTAAAACTCTCTGAATTGGCTTATGTTTTGTTTTAGAAACTCTTTTGCCTTGAAATAGAGACTCTATTATTCCTCATTGATCTTTTAGACGACCAGTTTAATTTATAATTTTTAGTAAGAAATTAATCATTGTGGTAATAATTAGGATGACACAACTATTTGTAACAAGTATTGAGAACTTTTGTTTTCATTGTCCAAATTGCATAACATTAGATAAGGTACATCTTGGTTCGGTTTGTGGGTTCATCAATAGCTTACTGTAAAGTATGTTTGATACTTAGGAAATCTTTGAGAAGAGACAGTAGACAGAATAATGTTTAATGTTTCAGTAGAAATAAATGATGGTGCCACTACCATATCGATACTACTGGAAATGTCAGTTTTCTGTCATCCGTCCTTGCCCGTTTACATCTTATTCTACTTGCTCGGGTGACATATTTTTTTAAGATATAGACTACATGTTGTGGAACTTTTTTGCAGAAGGATTCTTGGTGTAGCTAGTCATGCGTGCAGAAAACCATAGCACAAGGACATAAAAATGTTGAATGTCATGTATTTAAATGTATATTGATAATTACACATTTGTTGTAAAGTTGCAATTTAGTACGTTAAATATATTAACTATATATTTTAAATAAACCAACGGTTTATTATAATCAAGTACTTTACATGTGCTTTATGTTAGACACCAAAGCAAGTGTACTTCTTTAAAACACGACAAAAAATTATTAAAAAAAATGAGCTAACATGTTCTTTAAAGTAAAACTGTTCATTTGACATTATTACAAAGTGCACTTTTTAAGTGTACTGTACTTAAGTGTGTTAAGAACTTCCACTTTATTTTAAGGTGTGTTAGTACTTAAATGTATAATTACACTGTAACAGACTGGGTAATAATAATCAAATACATGTATACTTACTAAGGTTAGGTTTAAGGTTTGGTTTAGAGTTAGTTGCATATAAGTATGCATAATTTATAGCTATTACAACAGTAACTACATGTAACAAGGATGCTAAAATAAAGTGTTACCAATGAAGGTGTACTCTCTTTAAATACATTCACATGGCCTCTTATTTAATTAATATGATATATATACAATATAAACTAAATCTGAGAATTGATCATTTCAGTCAACTTCAGTCACTTGTACTGATGTAAAGCATATAAGGTTTGTCTCTTGCAGTGTTGTTTGCTTTCTATTGCACAGAAGAAGCTACTGAACAAAACAGTGATGTTTCTGTAGGAGAAGCAGTGCGGAAAAGAATCAGATGGCTTGATCATTCATGCAAAATTTTGTTGCAGGGTGGTCCCACTGGGTGTGGAACAGAACCTGAGCGGACACACGTTCAATGGCTTCATGTCACACATGGATTCCTATCCGTGCCCGTACCTTAATGCAGCCTCCGCTATTGGAATAACCAAAGAAGATATAACATTGTGCATCAAGAGACTCGAAAAATGCCTCAAGAGCCTTAGGAAAGAAGCCTCTGCAGAGAAGAGCGAGTCAGTATCTCCTGCTGAAGATTTGAAAGACCAAACCGTCCCTTAATGCTCCGGTTGTTTACATAGGATTCATTTTTTCATAACTTGATATTGTGGCAAGCCTTGTGTGTGTGAATGTTGATATATCACCATATGGCCACAAATGCATCCGTTTGTTTCCTCTGTGCGTTTAGACTTGTGTTTGAAAGCTGTGTGTCCTGACTGACAATAAATACAGATTATTTCATCATTTTAAATCATCTGGTGCTGTTGTTTTTTTAGAACATCATTGTGGTTGAATATACAAATGAAGAGGGAATTCTCTGTTACAAACAATATCATAACTGAAATCATAACACACTGAAAGAAAGATTGAAAGAAAATTCACTGAAATGAAATGTAAGTTTAACAAAGATGTATGTACCAAACCCTACAATTAGTATCTGCAATGTATTCTTTTGTACTGATATAATAGACAGTGCTGGTAATGACTGCACTTAAAGGGATGGTTCAACCAAAAATAATTATCCCATAATTTACTCACCCTCAAGCCAAGGTGTATATGACTTTCTTCTTTCAGCCAAACACAGAGTTATATAAAAAAAAAATATCCTGGCTCTTCCAAGCTTTATAATGGGAGTGAATGGGAGCTTGTTTTTGAAGCCCAAAAAAGTGCATCCATCATAAAAGTAATCCATACGGCTCCAGGGGGTTAATAAATGCCTTCTGAAGCAAAGCGATGTGTTTTTGCAAGAAACATCCATAATTATAACTTTATAAACTATAATCACTGGCTTTCGTTAATGGCCGTACGTGGTTCTAGTTGCGGCGGAAGAGAGACCTCTGACCTGACGTTACCGGAAGCCAGTGATCTATGGCGTAACATCTTAAACCAGGTACAATCCTCTCAATCCTCAGTGTAAAGTAATTTTCAGAACCCACTTGACCAATGCCCAATTGGCCAAATCTTTCCAAAACAGGAATGCAGTCTGCACCTGTTGCAAATATTCACCTGCCAACCACCTACAGATATTTTGGAGGTGTCCGCAGTTGGAAACTTTTTGGCCCAGTGTATTTGACGCACTTAAAAAAGCTCTCAGCTCTAATATAGACCCTGATCCCTCGCAAGTCCTCTTTGGGGATTCCTTTAGGACTGCTTTGACATCGCAAGGTTGTTGCTTTTACTTCACTCTCAGCCTGATGGGCTATCCTTCTTGAGTGGAAGAATTCTTCTCCCCTGACCCATGACAGCTGGATAAAGGACCATTTTTTACTGTATTAGACTTGAAGTTAAGAAGCTCACTCTCTGGCTCACTTAAATCCTTTTATAAGACTTGGGATCATCTTGGGATTTAGAATCAAATTAAAGGCCTATCTTGCTCACCAGTAACTGACAACGAATAATATTTGCCAGCAATTAGAAGGACCTTTTTTATCTTATCTTATTTTCTTTTCTTTTTATTTTATCTTTTCGATTTGTTTGCTTGTTTCTTGTCCATTTGAAGGTTTAATAATGGACAATGTCTAACCGTTTACCCTCTCATTCTGTATTGTCACACAAAATACCTATAAAAAAGATTTGGAGTATTATTTTTTTTAAAGAATGGACATTAAAGTTCACAAAGTGGTGCACAATGCAGTGTTTAAAGTCTTAACTCCACACAATAGTCCAGCATGTTTAATAGCATCTGTTCAGTGACGTGCCAGAGGAAGGTGCACGGTATCTGTTTTCACGTCCGAGGTGTTGAATCAGCTTCTCATGCTACGCTGTAATGCAATTTTATGTGCAGTCCAGCAGCATTTCTGTTAATGATTTATGTCGGATCAGCCTCTGCTGTTCTCTTACTCTGCCGTCTTCATCCACCGATCCCTCTGCTACACTCCATATCCATATTTCATCTGTTCAACAAGCTATGTCTCTTAGTAAGAAACTCTCCTCTTATTGTTTATCTCACTGTTTTGCTGACACAGATTTTTCCTCCCACTTAGGCTACACTTATCCGTTTCCTCCCATCATCAATCACTCTGTGTTTATGACTGCTCTTAAAGGTATGGTAGGCATTTTTTTTTCATAAACCCTTTTTGTTATACTGGTTGAAAATCCTGATGGCAATCAATAATAGAAGTGGTCTAAATATTTTCAAATGTGTATTTATCTTCTGTAGAAGTCTCTGGATCAAAAAATGTTCATCCAATCATTGCATTCGGTCCGAATGCAATGATAGGTTGTCCTACCTGCATGTCAACATATGTATTTCCATACTTCCACGCACCTGCTCGCGCAGACATCAAACGTCATCAGGGCGTTTCGTAAGGCTATGCAGAGTTGTAGACAGTCACCATGCACCACAAACAAACAGCAGTCTCCTTTTTACAGGTCCTCCTGAACCAAAACAACAAGCTTATGCTGCATTCACGTCATGTCGTAACCGTAATTACGAGATGGCAACCTGTGACGAGTTGTTCAGGTCCTAAGAATCAGATTTATGCGTTTCTCTGGCTGCACAATCAATGCCGAAACGAATCTGCAGCAGTCAGGTGGTACAAGTAAGCCCTGTAAGTTGTTTACATTCGTTATTATTGTAATGTTATGTGCTTTGAGACATGAGGTATAACGCCATCTCTCGTGACGCTTTGCAGAATCTGCTCTAACGCTCCGAAGGGTGGGTGGGATCTCATGCTTTTAAAGCTAGCTTGCTAATGTTAGCCTCTCTGAAATTGCCTACCCTACCTTTAAAGCATTAGCCAAATAGGCCTACCTGATTTACATATAGAACATAAAAATATTATTTTGAATAAAATTTCAAATAATTGTATTTTATACATTGTTGCCAGTTTTGTCATATTCATTTCTTTTTTCAGATTTTCTCTTTGATTCACTGAGACTAAATGAACACATTGTGTAAATCGTAGTTGGTTTGGTTCCTATGAAGATTACATCCCAAGTAAAAAAAAAGTCCGAATTTTGAGTTATAAACTCAGAATTTTAAAATAGTTAGTATTGCGAGTTATAAAGTCAGAATTGAGCGATATAAACTTGAAATTGTGAGGAAAAAAGTCTGAATAGAGATTAAAAATGGCAAATTACCTTTTTTTTTTATTCCGCAGCAGATACAAGCTTCCAGTAAATTAGTTGGTAATTAATTTGAGTAAATTAATGAAAAATGTAGGCAGCCATGAGGTGTGCAGTCACTGTAGAACTCTAAATCTATATTGTTTATCTCCAAAATTACAGATAATTTTAAAAGAAGCCCACTCCAGATGTTTAGCGTTTACTCTCATTCATCAATACCTGAAGGACGTGTCTCATTGACTTATCACCTGCTTTAACTTCAAGTGCTTTGAAAGCGATAATAGAACAGGCTGCTGACAATAGCATGTGTTTTTTGCATTAAGGTAATGCATTGTTTTGACCGTTAAATAGATAAACAGCGAGACTGTCAAACTGTCCATTAGAGTGTAAATTTTTGGCTTTGTGTAAGTTAACAAAATTAACTTTTAACTCATTCTAAAGCAGCACATCTTTTAGTAATAGAAACTAATGCTGATAGCCTATTTAAAATAATGTCACGATTTTTGTACTGTCCCTTTTTTTTAAAAGAAAGGAAACAAAATAAAAATAGGCATAGGCCTATATAGCAAAGCAGTTTTATTGATGCCACAGAAGTTCTCTTAATGCAGAATTTGTTTCTCACTAAGCAATTTCTTTAATGATTAGTGAGTCACTAATCATTAAAGAAATTGATTAAAGGGATAACAAATTGTCATTAATTAGCTATTATGTTTTTGTAGCTAGCCTATTTGCTATTTCCTATATTTCTGAAAATGACTGGCCTACAGCAATAGCAAATCATGATTCATGGCTGTATTTACGGATCATTTGGCATATAGGCTAGCCTATGCTCAAACATCCTGTTTTATTAGGAAATACATCACCACAGAAAGAAAACTGAACTGTGAGTGATTTCATGGGAGCTTTGATGTTTTTTTTAATACAAGAGGAAAAGTCTTTCGGTTCTCTAAAATGGAAGAGAAAATGTCTTTATTTTTATTTATTTTTAGAAGGAATTGCATTTCAGAATTCCTGAATGAATATTGGCCGAGAACGATATGCAGCTATAAAAGTAATCATCATCGAGGCTGTTTAACCATCATCCACCGTTATTGGGCGCCCTAATAAATAAATAAGTCGCGAGAGGAGCTGCAGCCGAACTGCTGATGTCAGGCTCTTCAGTGCTGCATTTCATACTGCAGGGTGGATGACGACCGCGATCTTCTCCGGATTCACACATGCGAGCCTGACAAACAACATGCGGACTGTCGTGATTATATCGGCGCTAGTATTATACCTGGCCCCGTTAGGGAACACGGGGAAAAGGGTTTTTAAATGTCCGTCCTCATGTAGCTGCTCCAAGGAGTCTATCATTTGCGTCGGGTCCTCGAATGTCCCGCGATTCATTCCCAACGATGTCAGTTCACTGTAAGTCCATCATTTTTTATGTATTAGATCATCTCATGTATTCTTGTGCTTGAATTCAGAGCTTAGTTGAAAAATTCATTCAGTCATATTGTCTTTATAATGTTGGCTATGTAACATTATTTTGTGTCAGAATTGCACTGAATGTCTCATATGTTTTACAGGAGTATTGTGAATGGGACCTTCTCTGAGGTCAAGGAGGCAATGTTCTCACACATGCCGTCCTTACAGTTACTGTAAGTGAAGCCCATCTGATTAAGCAAATGTCTATAATTCTCTTGTAAACTGTGCTTCTCATTAACTTACATTTGTAGAAGAATGTCTAGATGTTAGCTACAAAATCGCTCCGATTTTTGTACAGATATATTTGCTAAGGGCTAAACTAAATCCACTTTCTCCTTTTGCTGATTATCTTTTCCACTTTAGCTGAAATACAGTTTAATTTGTATTAAAGATTGTTTTGATATTTACATGGTTGTAGTATCGCAAAAGAAAAATTTAAGTTTTAGTCAGTGCTTCACCAAATTATGCAAAACCAAAAATATTGAGTTGACACTACTTGGGTTGGATAAACTGGAAATGGCATGCTTTCTGAATTTAAAATAGCTGTCTTAATTTAATGATGGTGAATATTTTGACCTGTAAAAATGCATTCAGCCTTTTGAGTAAGTATAGTTGCTTTAGATGCATATTGAACACTTTGTTAAACACGTTTTGCCTTCAGCTATTTAGCACTGGAATCCAATGCTCCTCAACGAAACACATGAAAGTGACATTTGGAATGTCTCTTTCCCCTCTATAGCTATTTAAAAAGTCAGGGGACATTTGCTCACAGAAAATTCCTCCCGTTTCCTTTTTGACACTGAGAACATAGTGTCTTTTCCATTCTGTCATTGGTGTAATGTAGGATGTCAGCGATTTGAAACACTGACTTAGGGATATAGAGAGATATGTGCCTGCCCTGGCAAGTTTTATTTGTGTATCGAAAAACTCTGTAGCAACACTCCATTTAAATTGCACTGCAATGTAAACCCTCAGCCCGATAATGATCATTGGTAATGGTTGTGACTGTAAACTCTGACAGGTTGCTGAACTCCAATGCCCTCACTACAGTAAGGGATGATGCATTCTCTGGCCTTCCGCACCTTGAGTACCTGTAAGTTTTCTTTTAAGGATTATTTATGGATATAGATGTCTATTGCAATACTGCTGCTATACTGTAGGAATGGAAGGTCTAAAGTATTTTAAGTAAACCATTTATGTGAGAGCAAGATATGTTGGGAAGCTGCAAGTGATTTCTGAAGTTCTGAATATGTGTGTTTGTTTACATATTGAAGATATGCACACATTCTTTGAACATCTGAATGTATAATAATCATAAATGTGTTCTATATATATTTCATTAAAATGCATTTATTTTATTTTTTTACTTAATTATATAGCATGTTTCTCACAGAGTTTACTTTATTAATGGTTCAGTTGATCATCCTGGTTATATTTCATGTAAACTGACCATTATCTTTTACTCTTATTTCTCTCTCCATTCTTTAGGTTTATAGAAAACAACAAAATTGAGACAACATCAAAATACTCTTTCAGGGGACTTAGGGATTTGACTCATCTGTATGTTTTATTACAATCAATTAATGTAGCGCTGCTAATTATTTGTATTGTACTTTACTCTAAAGTGTTGCTGTCTCCCTCACAGGTCTTTGGCGAACAACAACATTAAAGCTTTGCCCAGAGAGCTATTCATTGATCTGGAATCATTGATAGAGTTGTGAGTCTGAACTTCTGCAAATGCTTACTTAGCATTGTAGTAGACTTTACTGAATATGATATGTTACTCGTTTCATAGACAGGGCTTCGATTAAGCCAGGATTAGGCTTTAGTACAATTAGGACATTTAAGTAGCTTTTATAACCGTGCCTTTGACAAAACATTACTGGTGTGCATCTTGAGACAAAACAATGGCACTGACATACTTTATGACAGTGCAAGTTGCTTTCAGTTAAAAAAGCTCAGACATGCATTTTAGTCTGAGACTAGCTTAAGCCTTGTCTGTTAAACTGGGGGAAAGTCTCTATATTTAAACCTACGGAGAGTGGCACAATATATTAATCTATTCATGCTTGTTGATTGATTTTGTTCCTATGTATTTCCTTGCAGAGACCTGAGGGGCAATGTTTTTGAGTGTGACTGCCGAGCGAAATGGTTGATGATGTGGCTAAAGAGCACGAATGCCACTGTATCAGACGTCCTCTGCGCCGGCCCTGAGGAGATGAAGGGCAAAAGGCTCAATGACATGGCGAGCTTACATAACGAGTGTATCTCTACAGGTATGTGAATGAGCGCGTGTGTGTGTGCATGATTGGTATTGCGTGTGTAAACCTTTTCAGACTATAAATCCAATCCAGTGCCTTTTGTTTGTTGTTTATAGCTATTCACCAGTAGAAATAATTCGGTAACATTTCTAAATGCTTGTTATAGATATATGGATTTTTGACCTGGTGTTGTTCAGGCAAAATGTCATAACTGGACTTTCTGGTTAAATGACATACTTCTCTCAGTTTATGTAAAGTATGCAGGACTTTTTGCTTTTTTCATAATCCATCACACTCAGATACACGTCACAATACAGAAGAAAAGATCTGTTGCTACTTCCATTTCATCGACTTTAAAAGCCAATGGATTGGAAAACATGTACATTTATTCAATAAGAAGTAGAGGTGGGCATAGATTAATTTTTTTAATCTAGATTAATCTAGATTAATATTGAAATTAATCTAGATTAATCTAGATTAAAATGGCTCATTTGAATTCTCCCGAAGGCATTCAGAATATGTGTGCTACCCAAATAATGACTAAAAGTAAGTCTTTGAGAATAGTTTGCCTCGCGTAGGGATGTGCATTTCTGCCAAAAATGCCATTCGACAATCGAGGAGCAAAAGTCGAATATCGTAAAAAAAACACAAAAAAAACGCAATGACAGAAAGGGAGGCCAATTTCATCTTTAGCGATTTGTCATCAAACAAACTTTTTATTAATTGAACAAGTAACGTGTTTTCGTCCTTTTTTTAAACATAGTAGGCTAATTGGAAGAAGAAAAAAAAAACAATAGGCTACGCACGACAGTCCGTTTTTGCATCGCCAATGCTCGTTAGATCAAAAAATAATGTCATCATATGTCATAAGAATTTTATGTAAACCTGCCTTGTTACTGCAATAGCCTCATTTTTTAAACAAATTAGTTTCAATCAATGTAAACTATTCGTGTGATTATGCCACTGCGCAATACACGCGCAATACACACACAATGTATTACCTGAATGAAATGAAATCGAATGTATCGTCCTGTGGAATCATTCATTCACAGACAGCTTACGAAGATGTTCAACTAATAAAGATCTTCATCGCTGGCAAAAACATGATGCATTTGCAGATTTGCATTCACTAGACTAGACTGTAGATCGGCCACTTCATCCAACGCTCGTGATGCTCTTAAATCTTCCTGTTTCGACTCCGAGTGTGAATTGAAAGCGCTTCAGACGATTCAGTGCGCGAGGAACTGAACAGATCAACTGATTCGCGAACCGATTTAGACAGATCATCTGACAACTTGTTTGATGAAGTCTGTGAACAGAATCGACTCAAAAGACTGATTCATTTGTAAATGAGCATCGCTCATGCCCATACAAAGGACACAGCGCGCTTGGAATAAACTCATTTAACAACGTATTGCATTAAAATAAAGTAACGAGAGGAACGTCGCCCAACGTAACAAAGTAAAAGTACACCTTGTGTCCCTGACAGGAAAATACCCTACTGCGCGATCTGTGACAGTAGGCGCGGCGTCATAGCCTACTACACATTAGAATTGCGCGAAAATATAACGATATTCGAAAAAGCTATTTATGATCCCAAAACAACTTTGATTAACGGCGATATTTTTTTTATCGCCCGATAAGAGTCTCACGTTAACGCAGCACGTTAACGCCGATAACGGCCCAGCACTAATAAGAAGTTACTTTTATCCTAACCTCACAAGCATTTACAGCACGAAAATCCAGAAATCTTTTGACATTTTGTAAAATGCAATAAAATCAAGAATCTGTGACTTGTTCATGTTCTTCTGCAGACAGGCAGTCAAGCACATGCTCCCTATGGTGTACAGTTTCTAAGAAACCACTCTGTTTTAGCACATGCACAAAGAGAACTGGCATTGTCTTGTGTCTCAGGAAAGATATCATCTTGATGGCAGTATGTCTCTGTCCAATCCCAATATAGGCCTCCACATCAATGGTACCTTCACACATGCAAGTCACCCATACCGTTTTGCCAGGGGCGCCGCTAAGGGGGGAAAAGTTAGGACGATTCTAAGGGCCCACACACTTTTAGGGGCCCCAGAGATCGATTTTATTAATTGAACGGGTGCAGTAGTACCTATTTTTTCATGGGGCCCAAAATCCCTGGCCGCACCCCTGCGTTTTGCACCTGTCGCTGATGAAAGTCTGGATAGTCCCTTTCGTCTTTGAGAACGGGTGGTTTAGAAACTCAATGTCCATTTTTTCCAAAAACAAACTGAAACATGGACTCATTTGACCACAGCACATATTTCCACTGTCTTTTGGAGCATCTGAGATGAGCTCGGGCACAGAGAACTCGGCGGCATCTCCGCATAGAATCGATGTATAGCTTTCTCTGTATGAGTTTCAAGTAGATTTTTTTCTTGATGCAGCGAGAGACTGTTAAGTGACAATGGTCTTTGAAAGTACTCCTGAGCACATGTGGCTTTATTTAACAGAGTAGGATGATGGTTTCTCATGCAGTGACATCTGAGGGCTCAAAGGTCACGCACATACAACGGAGGTCTCCTACCTAGCCCTACACAGACAGATTTCTCTAGATTCCCTGAACGTTTTCACAAGATTATGTGTGGTAGATGGTGAAAGACCTAAATTCTTTGCCGTCTCGCATTGAGAAAAATTATTTTTGAATTGTTTGACAATTTTCTCATGATATTTGGCACAAAATGGCTTTGCTTTATACCCAATAATGATACCCTCATCAATTCACCTGCTAATTGTTTCAAAACACTTTATCTTGGATATTCTTTCATTTTTTTCACTTTTATTTAGCCTCTATTTACAGAGCCAAAATTTGTTTACATTTACAAAATAAAATTAAGTTGGATTGTGAAAACATTGTAAACCTTGTCTTTATACTTTTGTCAGTTAAATGAAGGTTTAAGAAAATGAACAAATGATAGATCCTGGATTTTATTGCATTTTACAAAATGTCCCAACATTTCAGGAAATGGGGTCGTATTTCATTGACAGGTTTCAGGTCTTACAACGAATACTTTCCTTGGGTATTGTCTTCAGGGGTTTCGTGCAGCTAATCATGAGATACAAAACCTACTACTAAGTAGTAAAGTTACTAAGGCTACGTCCAGATTAATCCGGATAAAATAATTTTTGAAAATGCTTTTCCTCCATGTTTTGGCCTTTCATCCACACTGAGATGATGTTTTTTTTCCAATCAAAACTGAGCTTTTTGAAGATGCTCTCCCAAGTGGATACATTTGAAAATGCCATTTTTGCATTGTAGTGTGGACTGAAAACGATGATGCAGGTTTAGTCATCTGACGGATATTGCACCATGTACTGTATTTATATATCTATGGTTATAACTGCATTGTTCTGCCTGCTATTCACTTTCATAGTGTTGCTAAAGATAAATGTTACTTCACATTCCTGCAAAGATAACATAAAATGTACTCACAATTGCTGTCCTGCTGCAAAACACGAGGGCAATTGCCCTTTTAGACTACTGTATACATGAAATGGCGATCCAGTGGGACCGGGAAGCACCAGTAAGTAGTTGGATGTTTTAGAAGAATAGCGTGAGAACTGTATTATGTCTGGTCTCTTGGTATCACCTCAGGGAGCTTTATTATTTAACACATGCTCAGCATGGTGATTTAAGCCACTTTTGGAAAACACTTAAAAACACTAGTGTGGACGAAGAGTGTTTTGAAATGAAAATGGCATTTTTAAATATATCCGGATTAATGTGGACATAGCCTGAGATGTCATTTTACCATATGTTGGACAGATTTCATTCCTCTCCACTCTGTGCCTACGGAGTCTTTGTCTGTGGACACCTTCTCCCACAAGAACGACGTGTACGTGGCCATCGCTGCTCCTAACGCAGAGAGCTGCATGGTGCTCCAATGGGACCACATCGAGATGAACTTCAGGAGTTATGACAACATCACAGGTGCATTCATGGTAAAGTCATGATATTAAGGATTGTTAATGATGCAACAAAACTCATGCAGTGTGTTTTCTTTCATCTCAGGTCAGTCCATTGTTGGCTGCAAGTCTGTGATTATCCAGAACCAGGTCTTTGTCATTGTTGCTCAACTCTTTGGTGGTTCCCACATCTATAAGTTTGATGAAGACCAAAGCAAGTTCACAAAGTTTCAGGACATTGAGGTATCTAAGATTTCCAAACCGAATGACATTGAGGCTTTTCAGATTGGTAACGACTGGTTCTTCATCATCGCTGACAGCTCTAAGGCTGGTCTGTCCACTCTCTACAAATGGAACGACAAGGGCTTCTACTCCTACCAGTCCCTTCATGAATGGTTTCGTGATACAGATGCAGAGTTTGTCAATTTAGATGGTAAGGCCCATCTTATCCTTGCAAGTCGTTCCCAAGTTCCGGTCATCTATCAGTGGAGCAGGAGCACTCAGAAATTTGCTTTGCAGGGTGAGATCCCTAACATGGAAGATGTAGTTGCTGTCAAGGCCTTTTGGATCAAGGAGGAGCTTTATCTGGCCATGACCCGGTACATCGGTGACTCCAAAGTCTTGCGTTGGACTGCTAAGGAGTTTTCTGAGGTTCAGGCCCTTCCTTCAAGAGGCTCCATGATCCTGCAGCCTTTTTCCTTCAAAGAGAGGAACTACCTGGCTCTGGGAAGCGACTACACCTTCTCACAGATCTACCTGTGGGATGCTGAGAAGAAGGTTTTTGAGCGTTTCAAGGAAGTCTACATCCAGGCTCCACGTTCCTTCACCGTGGTCTCCACTGACCGGAGGGACTTCGTATTTGCCTCCAGTTTTAAGGGCAACACACAGATCTATGAGCATATCATCATTGATCTGAGCCTTTGAGTGCTATTGTGGACACAGTTTTTGAGGCACGTCTGCTCAGCAGCAACCCCTCCTTTGGCAGTTGGACATTTTTCTGGGCAATACAATTAGTGGGTTTTGTAAAAAGAGAGGTCTGGGAAGCAAACGTAATATGGAATTATCAGGTTCATAGTTAAATAAGAACATCATGCATCTGTGTCGTCTTACATAGATTCTGGGAAGGCCCATTTTTCTGTTGTACTATATTATAATTGTTATATGTTATATATAACAATTCCTCAGCCCTGCTGAATCAGAGCATTTCTTCCGAAAGTATGGTGCAAGGACTGCCTAAAAGAGTTGCACTTGTCACATGTAACAACCTAAACTTCTCCATAACGATATATACTGTACCTTTGAGAGCCTTTCATATCTCTGTATGCAACCGCTGATAGCATGCATGATGTGGCTGCAACAACATTCAAAACATACAATCTTCAGAGCTGGCATGCAGATCGACAAGTGATACAGGTGAAAAATGCAGTCATATTATCTTTAGAAATATTAAGTAATATTTTACCTCATTGTTCACCATTTATTGAAATCATCTCTTTTGATGATCTAAGTTGTAATGTCAAGTAATTAGTCAGTTAAAAAGATTCGCCTTTATCACATTTAGCCTATTAGGATCTGTTCAGAGTGAAGCAAATCGAAACTTGCAGAAATGTTGGTTTATGTGGTTGGGTGTATTGAATTCAAGAATAAAGCCTTTTGTGAATGGAAAAAATAATCTATGCTTTAATACGGCGAAATTGTCAAAAGAACAAACCTTTAAAACCATCATACATCTAATTAATACAGAAAAGAACTTAATCTTACTCATTAACTTCAACAATTTAACTGACTTTTGGAGTCAACGATTTTTTTTCTCTGTGCAATGAATGTAAACAGCTTTTTATTTGAAAGGTGCAGTAAGCAATATCTGAGAAACGCTGTTGAAAGTGGATCGGACCACAACACACTTGTAGCCAATCAGCAGTGTCCACGCGTGTCCACTCATGATGGAGAGGAGAGAGAGCGAGCAAGAGGGAGATTTGAATTAGACTTATTTTATCTTATCTCTGATCTTTTAATCTCGTTCTAATCTTTTTTTCAAGTTATTTCGCTCGTTTCAGCAGAGTATAATTAAAATGTTACATGTTAATAGCCAAATTCCCCAACACATCTACTTACTCAACGTTAATCACATTTCGAATAAGAGAAAACAGCCAAGGCAAATTGTGACAAACAGAAATTATTAATAAATTGCTTAGCTGGGTCTTCAGGCTGTGCAGTCTGTTAATTCACCTCATGTTTTCGGAATTGTTATTGTGTTTTCTAACTTGTTAATTTGTTTTAGTATTCTGGTGTCGTGTCACCGCTTCCCGGCTCAGTATCTTACAACAAATATAACATTAGTATTATTGACTATATGTTGTATTTTATTTAGGTATCTTTGCTTTATCAAAAGGATTTTCCCCATCATACCGATACATTTTAAAGCATTAACCATCTTTATTACCAAATTCAATGTTATGGAAAAGAACCACCATGACAGAAATTCACAAATTTATAAATGGTAAGAAATAAAAAAGCAACAATTTGAGATCAGAAACGCATCACATAACTGTAAGAATAAACTTTTTAAAAAAGCGTTTGTTTGTGAGGAAGGTTGGGAATTATTGTATCCAATATAGCTGTCACTTAACAATGAACAGACCCGAAGACTCGGGAGGTGAACTGATCATTTCTGTTTCCTGTAGGATGTTGCCCATGCGCGGTCAACACAAAATGAACGAATCACTCTGTCTTTTTAAGGATTTGTTCAAAATAAACAAATTGTTCATGATCTACCCATCACTAATTTGAAGAAAGACTGTTGAACGAGAGATAGCTGAGAGATGTTACAAAAGAGAAAATGTCAGAAGAATATCAAAGGAAGGGTTATGATCAGAAAAGAGATTTAGGATCTGCGTTAATATTAGAAAAGCTTTCCAGCGCTGGAGAGACCGAAGAGGGAAGGCCTGAATACGGGTGCAGAGATTGTGTTGTTTCTTCTCCATATGAGTAACATTGGTTTTGGTTTCACAGAACCAAGATATGCTGGTGTAATATTAGCTACAGTATGGACAGTTTTGAGTGTCATTGTTTGTCTAACAACAAACTATTGCTTGTATATACTCGTGTACTGTATGTTCATTTTTGTTATTGTCGTTCGTTTGTTTGTCATCTTCAGCTTCAGCTTTGATTAAGACACATCCACTCTTGCATTGCGTGTTTGTGCATTTTGGGGGCAGAGTAATGAAGGGAGGGGTGTGTTTGTTTGGGTTGATTTCAAATATCAACAGTGTTTCTCAGAAATCGCTTACTGCACCTTTAAGTACTAAATAAATGTTGAATGTCAGACTTATTTTGATTAAAAAAAATGTGTTCTAAAATAAGAACCTCTGTTCCTTAATGTTCTGCAAGCTGGGATACAGAGAGAACAAAACCTCAAATAATTATTGCAGCCAGCCAAAAGCATGATTTTCAGTGATTATTATTCAATACCTTTAATTCCTATAAAAACTCAAAGAACAACTGTTACTTGGTCACAATGTCTTTATTCATATCAGTTTTAGCTTAATCTGATATGCACAAATATAATTTACATTTTTAGTAAATCATGACATGTAAGCCTATATTTTAATTTTTTTAATGTTGTTAGGCATATGTTTTTGAATACTAATGTAAATAAATGCTTATGGACACTGATTATCATTTGATTATTAATTCATAACACAGTATTTTTTTAATGTATGCTGTTTTTTAAACTAGGCTACATCACTCTTGCTGACGAAACGTAAAGTTGGTGTGTTGAACCAATGAAGATGGTTAGTTTTCAGAAAGGGGGTGATGTTTCACCACTGATGAAGATGAGATTATCAGTGAATCATTGACTTATAAACATAACTGGGTCAAGACAAATGGATTGAATTGGCTATAGGCATTCATTTTGATTACATGTTCAAAAGTTTTTTTTTAGTTTTTTTTTTTTTTTAACCATCTGCTTTATTTGGGGATATAGCAAATACTGGACAAAGACAGTAGGCTACAGAATCACAAAGCACAGAATTAGGCTCTACATTTTATGTACAGTTGCAGTGCTGAGCAATCTTACTTTATTATTTAGGCTAATTCATATTAAACTGGGCACACTGTAGCATCGACTGTGTATTATAGGTCTACAGCAAGTTGCCAAACACAATTCAGTGGTTCCTTAAGCAACCCTTTCTTTAAATTGGGGCGTGGGGTGGATGACGTGTAGTGTATAAGAATGAGGAAGATGCGGAACCTTATCGGATAGAAGGCCAGTATTGACAGATAGCCTACCAATAGGCCTACCGATAGTCCTATCTCTTCTGTTCTGAATAGAAAGTTTGTTCGATTTCTGGGAATGGCACAGGTAATTATAACCATTTAACATGATAAGCTATTTGAAAGCCGTAATTCTAACATAGCAATTATCACTTTTTTTTTGTTGCATTTATCAATAGCAACCACAGATCATTGCCAGTCTTTTAGCAACTTTTATTTTAAACTTAGCCTATAACAAAAATCACACAAACAAATTATATTAAATGTCACATTTACATTCGTGGCTATTGTAAAACAAATCCAGATAATATTAGCTAGCCTACTAATGGCGCTTTTCCATTACCAGTACCAGCTCGACTCGACTCGCCTTGGCTTGCCTCGACTCGGCTCGCCTTGGCTTGCCTCGACTCGGCTCGCTTTTCGCTCCGTTTTCCATTGCAGAAAGTACCGCCACAAATAGTACCCGGTCGTCATAGCGACGCCTTTCGTTCCTCGTTGCCCCATCAAGCTCTCGCTGGATCGGCAACCAAACAAAGGAATGTCTGCACCTCCTCGTTTGACCACGGCGTATTCTTCCGAGTTGCCATAATAATAGTAGGCTAGTAAGTTAACTATATCTGGCCTAGTCTCGCGTAGCCAGACCTTCAGACTGACGGCCAACGTTCCGTGGGCGTGACGTCTGAGGCTGAGACTATAGGCTTGTTTGAGATGCGCCTTGCCTCGCCTGAAATGTAGTCGAGAGTAGCCGGCTGCAGTGAGGGGAGGAGTGAAAAAAGCGCAGGCAAGCCGGACAGATCTCTCTTCTCGCAGTGGATCAGACACCTGTGAGATCAAAGGTGGATATCGCGGGATTCACGGGATTCACGCTCGTGCATGGTGTTGCTAATAAACTGGATGTAATTTAATTTTTTTTGCTTTTATATGAAAATAAATATAATGAACAAGACACCCAAAGTACTTATTTAATTCCATTTTAAATAGGCCTACGTGTTTATCAATCATTTTTTCTTTAATACAGACATGTGTTTTTATTAAAAAAAAATAAAAATAAAATTACATCACATAGATCGCACTGTCAGAGAGTTTGGGAATGTCCACACATAATTTATTGCTACACATAAAACATGATATCAGAGTTTTAAAATCAAACATTTTAAAGAAGAACAATACATCACGGTTGTTTAAACCAACGAGCATTAAGCTGTGTCGTCAGCAAGTCGTTTCCCATCATGCTTTTGATCAGCGCAGTCGGTGGATATGGCGCTTATTCCGTGCCATAATCAAACATTCGACCGACCGACCGACCGATCGAACGTCTATCCGAACGTCTTGTTCTTTTGAGCGTCTTACCGAGCGGGTGACCCACGTGACGACCTGACGTGACGTCAACGTCTTGAAATTAGCAGTTTTTTAACCATGCAAGTATCCAAGCTAATGTGTAATGTGTAAAGACTATAAATGGACATTAAAGGCAATACATATAAATATTGTACCCCTAAAACAACACTAAAACATTTCTCCTGAATCCTGTGCATGTGAGGCTATGTGTTTTACGTTCAAAGAGCAGAAATACTGTAGGCTAGCCTACAGTCATTCAATAGTCTTAATTTGACCAATATAATCATTTTAACTACTTTTTATTGTTCATTTTATTGCACAATGTACAATGTTCTCACAGTCCATAAAAGAAAACACTCCAAATTAATCAATGTAGCCTTTCATTTAAAAAAAAAAAACAGATCCAGAAGGTTTTCATAAATATATATTATATTTATATATTTGGAAATATAGGTAGACCTATATAGACCTAAATAGAATATCCATTTATACACACACACACACACACACACACACACACACACACATTTATATTTTAAACTTTTGTGACCTGTGAATCTAGAGTTTAAAATATTTGCAGAACTTAAAAAAAAGCTAAGTACAATTTATTGTAATAATATTGTTACTGAAAGTTTTATATAGCATAATTAAAATAATTTACTTTTCCAACAAATGTTAAAAGTCCATACTGTCATGGTGCTCTTCGGTCACTTTTGACCAAACAATTTTCTGTTTTGAATTTTAAAATTCACAATTATACGCAAATGAACTGGTAGGGCTATTACCACACAGCATAATTGAGTCAGAAGACTGAAATAAGAGGTTGAAATGAGATCAGATCCAGATGGATTAAGCTGTGATAAAAGATTTGCTGTTTATTTTTTATTTATTGAGTTTTACTGTTATGTGTAACAAAATGCTTTCTCTGTATTCAGGTTTGACTGTAGTAATAATAATGCAAATATATTTTTTATTGACTCGTTTGTGCATGATCTGAAAGCACTGTTTGATTTTGAGCACAGATAAAATGGTTTTGAGTCTTCTTTTTTTTTTAAAGAAGAGTCAGATGTTCTCTGAATGTAGTTTGAAAATTTGGTTTTGTGTTTAAGGTTTTAAAAAATTAATGTTTCCAAGAAATGTGTTAGCAATTCAGGAAACCTGTAGGCTAAAAACATGCATACTATTTTTTATACATATCACACAGATAACAAACTAATAAAAAGTTAATCTAATCAAGCATAATCTCAGTCTTAATAAAATTACTAAATTATCATAATCTTTCACAAATAGACATCATAAATGTTAAAGTGGAAAGGTTTATTTAAAAAATTTGTATAAGAGTTCTAATATTACATTTAGACATAATCAGCTGAATATACTTCACTTTGTAATTAAGGTTCATTGATGTTCATGTCTGCCACATACAAACAATGAGCCAAAACGAAATTAGTGATCATTTTCATAAAATCATATGTAACACGTTCCTACGTGTGCTGACTTGTTGTTAACGCGTTCCCATGGCGACCGGTCGGAAGCGCGAGTAACCGATCGTCATCCCAACGTGTTGTTAACGTGTGAAGACACGTTGTAACACGTTTGTGTTTTTCTTACCTTAGTTTAACTTCTTATGCTTCTATTGTGTCCTCTAACTAGTCCACATTTGATTATTGGCTGATTTAGAAAGTTATGTGCTGTGTAGGCCCTATTATTAAAGTTAAATATAGCAGAGCCTATGCTATTAACAAACCGGGCATTGAATCAAATGCAGCGAAAACTGCAGCCCTATCTGCTTTTTTATGCATAATACAAATCAAATAGACTAGCCATGAATTAAAAAGCCCATAGTCTATAAAATATACTGACAATTTATCAGAGAAATGGAATTTCAAATGTAACAATTGTGGTCTCAGATAAATATAAAAAGGTTTATTCCTACTCTATAGAGGTTAAGATATGTCTGAATCTCAGGAGGATATCTTTGATCAAGTAGATACAGTATCTCTGTAAATGCAAATAAAATTGATGTTCTTTATTTTATTCAAGACCTTACACCAAAATCAGCTTGGCTTCTATGGAAACTGAACATGTGTTTATACTTCAATTAAAACATCCAGAGCTGACTATGAAAAATCAGATTCTAGCGGTTGAGAACATATAGGCCTATTGAAAGTCTTTAAGTAAGGTCCACTGTAAAGGTTGAATTGTAATGTTAAACATCAAAGTAAAATAGGTTTATGTTGAACTATTTTAATATTGAACAAACTAATAAATGCATATTTTCAGCAATGACAACTCCCAATATTGATATTTTTGGCAGCCAGCTTTAAAAAAAAAAAAAAAATATTTATGCAATAATTATGGTTCATTTTTACCATTAAAAATAATACCAAAAAATTGTTTTATATATTTTTTTTTATATATTTTTCCAATTAATGCAGTATTTCAGATTAATATAGAAACTAGGCCTTTTAAATTATTATTTTTTTAATCAGATTAGTGCCATCTGTTGAGAGAAAATGAAATAAAACGTGTAATTTCATGGTGTTACCACTAGATGCCCGTATTGCTCTCTGGAGAGGCTCGCGAATTCTCTAGTAGTTTTTGGACAAAATTACTTAATTTTAAGGTGTGGATTTGAATGTATTTTTTTTTTTTTAAATTCTCAAATAATACTTTTTGTCGAAGTTTATAAAAAATAAATACATTTTGATTAGAAGTGTACACGTTTTTGCATTATTATTACTACAGTCAAACCTGAATACAGAGAAAGCATTTTGTTACACATAACAGTAAAACTCAATAAATAAAAAATAAACAGCAAATCTTTTATCACATCTTAATCCATCTGGATCTGATCTCATTTCAACCTCTTATTTCAGTCTTCTGACTCAATTATGCTGTGTGGTAATAGCCCTACCAGTTCATTTGCGTATAATTGTGAATTTTAAAATTCAAAATCAAAATTGTTTGGTCAAAATTGACCGAAGAGCACCATGACAGTATGGACTTGTAAAATTTGTTGGAAAAGTAAATTATTTTAATTATGCTATATAAAACTTTCAGTAACAATATTATTACAATAAATTGTACTTTAGCTTTTTTTTAAGTTCTGCAAATATTTTAAACTGTACATTCACAGGTCACAAAAGTTTAAAATATAAATGTGTGTGTGTGTGTGTGTATAAATGGATATTCTATTTAGGCTAGGTCTACCTATATTTCCAAATATATAAATATAATATATATTTATGAAAACTTTCTGGATCTGTTTTTTTGTTTTTTTTTTAAATGAAAGGCTACATTGATTAATTTGGAGTGTTTTCTTTTATGGACTGTGAGAACATTGTACATTGGGCAATAAAATGAACAATAAAAAGTAGTTAAAATGATTATATTGGTCAAATTAAGACTATTGAATGACTGTAGGCTAGCCTACAGTATTTCTGCTCTTTGAACGTAAAACACATAGCCTCACATGCACAGGATTCAGGAGAAATGTTTTAGTGTTGTTTTAGGGGTACAATATTTATATGTATTGCCTTTAATGTTCATTTATAGTCTTTACACATTAGCTTGGATACTTGCATGGTTAAAAAACTGCTAATTTCAAGACGTTGACGTCACGTCAGGTCGTCACGTGGGTCACCCGCTCGGTAAGACGCTCAAAAGTACAAGACGTTCGGATAGACGTTCGGAGAGACGTTCGATCGGTCGGTCGGTCGGTCGAATGTTTGATTTTGGCACGGAATAAGCGCCATAGTGGAGAGCAACTGCGCGCGACTGCAGAATCCGACACGTGCGCCTTGCGGTCGCGAGAGTTTTTTGACATACGTCGGCATGACATCAGAGCAAGGCGGACTGCACTCGGACACATTTCTAACCGGCATGCATCTCGCGCTGATCACCGGTGATCGGTTCTGCGCAGATTTTGCTCATCTCAAACAAGCCTATTCTTCGAGATCGGTCCGCCCATCCACGAGTTTCGTTTCTATGAAAAAAAAAAACCGCGCTAAAAGTTTTTTTTTTCTTCTATCCACCATAATGGACATTTATTTGGAATATTGTTTTTTTGTAAATAAAAAATATATTTCCTCTTTGTATTCGTATATAGCCTACACAGATGTAACTAAACATTGAAGAAGGCGCAGACCTATGTAAACGTTTTTAAAAACTGCATTGAAAATCCCTTTGCAATCCCGCCTGTACATTTGTAAAAAGTACTATTGCAAAATTGTGAAAAGGGTAATTGAGGGGATTTCTAAACCAATAACATATATCTGTAATATGACATTTCATACAGGTAAATTCCCAAACAAAATGAAAAAAGCTAAAGTTGTTCCGTTGTATAAAACTGGGGATAGACACTTTACAAATTATAGACCTATTTCTTAACTTCCACAATTTTCCAAAATTCTAGAAAAACAAAAATTACTTTCCGAGAGTCAATACGGATTTAGATCGAATAGTTCAACATCATTGGCATTAATTGATTCAATAGAGGAAATTACAAATGCTTTAGATCCAGTGGCGGTTCTAGACCATTTCAACTGGGGGGGCCAAGCTGGGGCCAGTTGTACTGTTGGAGGGGCCAGTTACATTTAGACCTTATTGTTGTCATATCATTTTCTGCACTGCACTGCAGGCATTAACAGGCAAAATACCATGTTTATAATCATTCAACAATGTATTTGCATTTCCATTATCTTTTTACATTTGCATTACATATTCAGTATTAGTCACAGTAACTGTAATTGACATGATGTCCTTCTTTCTCTTCATTTTGGTAAGAACTATAGAGCAAAAGCAATGGGGACCAAGAAGCTTATTAATTCATTTACTGAAAATACTGACTTGCTAGGTAACTATGTCTAACCGTTTACAGGGTTCCTGCACACTTTTTATAGTCAAATTTGAGCCTTTTTAAGACCTGAAGAGATCAAAATTAATACCGTACATTAGGGGTGTGCAATATTGACAAAAATATATCTCAATATTTTCAACGTTTTGTTGATAGTAATTAGATGATATTTTACTGATTGTGTTTTTGTGATGGTGCCATGGCTGGTTTAGGCCTGTTGTTAACAGATGAGCTGACTCACGAAGATATTCATATTTTTCATATTCTATGCAGTGGTCAGTTCACAGCAGTGACTGAAATAAATTGTTTAATTAAGGGGCAATATTTGCAACCTAAAATTGATTTCCAGGGGCATTTTCACATGGACATTCTTTCTAAACTTATTTAGAGTTATGCATCACCTTTTATGTCAAATACTAACATTCAAACAGTAATTATACTTATTTATACAATAATACTTAATTATACAATAATTATACAGTACCACTGTTACCAGTCAAATTAATTCATTCAATCAAAATCCATCTTTGCAGTGGAGAGGTGACAAGCGGCATTAATATATTTTCACTCCATTTACAATTGCATAAATGAGTTTTTTTTTTTAAATCAATTTTAAATATGAATCATATTTAAATATGAAATGATTTCTAATTTTAACATTTTAATTAAAGGGTACTTTAAATTTGAAACTAAAAGCGCCAGTAGGCGGCGGCAAGTCACTGTCTTAACTGAGTTGAGGGATTCATTCATTCAACAGATTCGTTCAAACGGCGGATTCATTCGGGAAAGAAGCAAGTGATTCGTTCAAAACGCGGATTTGAAATCATCGCTGTCTGTTACATTGAGACTCTGCTACGGTTTCATTTTGAAATTCTAGTCGGTGAAATAAAGGGAAAACAAACAATATTAAAAGTAACTCCCAATGTTAACTTATTGTTAATTTAACTGTTGTATAACATAAATATCTCAGTTGCAATTGTGCACGGGAAAACGGCATTTTTGCTGATGTAATATTCTAATATAAGAACATAATGTGATATAAATATAAGAAAATATAATTTGGGGACATACCTACAGTAGCCTAGCCTATGAACTGCACACAGCAGTGAAAGGACGATAGACAAATGCGATGTCAGCTCACAGTGCCTCGTACATAGTTAAAACAATGATTACAATATCATAATTGACAATAAACATCGCACACCCCTACGCACATAAAGAATGAACTTTCAACTGAACTGACATTTACCAACTTTCTTCTTCTCTCCTCTCTCGCGTGCAGACGTTATTCTGCCGTGCTTCACGCGAATGTGTTGCGAATTGTCACGTGAACAAGCAAGTCCACAAAGATAGAATAATAAAAAAATAATACGCATACAACGATAACAGCGATAGCAAAAAACAGTTTCGTAAAAATTATTTCACACTTCACAGTGAGTCCAGTAGCATATAGCATTAGCACCTCAGCTCCACCCACGTCCCGCCTCTTTGCCCATTTTATTTTATCCGGTAGTGACGAGAGGTGACGCACTGCCAAGATGGCGATGGCCGGCCCCGCCCACTTTAAGCTTCAAAAACGCTCTTCAGAAACCTACGGGTGACGTCACAGATACTATACGTCCATATTTTTTTTTATAGTCTATGGGTTTTACTGACACCAATAATGGATTGATCTTGATGGTTATTAGAAACTGTGATCTCTGAAGTATGGCACAGTGCAATGTCGGGGGGAAAGCCTGGAAAATGGCCCAACCCTGAAGAAGTTAAAATAGACATGTAATAATTCAAATCATTTTATTATAATAGTAATATTCATATTATACAAGTATATATATATATATATATATATATATATATATATATATATATATATATATATATATATATATATATATATATATATATATATCTCATGTTGCCATTCTGTACACTGAGTTTTTCCTATATATTGATTTCACATAAATAACAAATACCTTGTGCGTGTGTGTATTCATTGCACCAATCTGTTCTGTTCAATGTTATTTTCATATGGAAGTCCATGGTTATAATTATTCATAAGTATGTAGTGTCATACCTACATCTCTGACGTTTATAACAAACCAAACCGTTTGAAAATCGGTAGAAAATTGAGCAAGTTATGGTTATTGAAAAAGTACATGCACCATTAAAACACAATGTTACGCGTGAGCGAGCTGACTGTGGCAAGATGGCCGCCAGGTGCGGACGTCGACATCCATTGGCCAGTAGCGCGGACGAGACATCTAGCCTTTATTATGTATATCTATGGGCGACACCCATGGCGCAAATGACAAAGAGCTCTCATTGGTTGATCACTGAGCTTTAATCTAGACTGAATTCGCAAATGTATCTATTTATTTAGGCTATTATATATTCTTATTTTTTACATCTCTTAATGTAGGCATACTGACTTTTATTAAGGGAACAGGATATCGCTAAATTATGTAAATTAAATAATTACCTTTATCTAACCTGTTACACAAGCCAACTTAAATTTTATCTGGAAAATAAAAACACACTACATTAGAAAAGGAATACTGGTTAAAGAGTATGAAGAAGGATGGCTAAAAAGTAATCAACATTGAATGTATTAATGGTAGGCCTACTGTTAAAACGAATTTGCTAAGATCCTTTTTGAAAAAGTTTTTGGTTTCATATCCCCAGTCAAATCTTTATGAAATTAGGAGACGTCGAATTTTAAGGATGTCGATTTGGTCTTGATGCTAGTAGTTGCTCCTTTTGTGTTGATCAGATTGAAACAAAAGAACATCTGTTTTATGATTGGAAGTTTGCCTATACATTTGGAAGGATTTGCATTACTGGTTATTTCCTAAATTTAAAGATGTAGCCTACCTGTATTAACAAAGGAAAATATAATTTTTGGTATTTTTATGGAAGATGAAACACTTGACTTGGTAAACACATTTATTTTTCTTGGGAAATTATTTTTTACACAAGAATAGATTCCCGAAAACACTACGAAACTTTTACGTTTTTCATAAAGAACTGTGTCATTACTTCTTATCGCTAAAATTAAAGAAAAAGAATGCCTTAATCTTATACTTTGATAGAGGATGTGAAACTTTCTGTCTATTCCTTTTTTTTATTTTATTTTTTACCTTATTTTCTATGTCCTATGTTATGGTGCTTGTCTGTTGTCTGAGAAGACATTTCATTTGTTGTACCAGGCCAATTATGGTTGTTTATAATATTGTTCAATAAAAAAAAATAATAATAAAAAAAAATCCTTCATTGCGCACTCTGCCTTCAAATGCGGCCTTCGGAGGATGCAATCTTCACATGGGGACCTATAATTGGGACACAGCTAGTGTTAGTGTTTTGAAAGAATGAAGATGGTTATACCTTTCAGAAAGGCAGTGATGTTTCATCACTGATACAGGTGATATTATAAAAATGACATTGAATTATTATGCCATGATAAACACTGTCAAGACAAATGGATTAAATTGGCTGTAGGCTTGCATTCATTTTCGTTATGGGCTGTTCAAAAGCTTGTTTTTTTTTACCATCTGCTTCATTTGCCGCATATAGGCCTAACATACGGAGCCCCTAAAGGGACGTGGTGGTGGAAATTTTTTTAGGATGGGAGAATTTTTTTTTTCAAATCTTTTGCGTTCCCTCGCAAAACTTTTGCGTTCCCCTGAGAAACTTTGCGTTCCCTCGCAAAACTTTTGCGTTCCCTTGCAAAGATATTTGCGTTCCCACGCAAAATTTTTGCGTTCCCTCGCAAAGTTATTTGCGTTCCCACGCAAAAGTTTTGCGTTCCCTCGCAAAGATATTTGCGTTCCCACGCAAAACCTGTTGGTAGCTCGGACAGACACTTCCTGTTTAATGTCCCGCTGGCAGTGTTTCAGAGCTCCGTACGTTAATGAAGCGTTTCATAGTGTTTGAACTTGGACTCAAATTTAAAGAAATGCGGGTCAAGTGCTTAACTCAAGGAGTTCAGTGAAGTTGGCAATACACATAGGCTATTCGAACTTCCCGGATCAATATTCTTGAGCTAAACGTTGTTAAAACACAAACGACACATATTTACAATCACAGTAGACAACGAGCTACAAGCCAATTCTCCTCAAAACGACCTTTATAATATAGGCTAAATGGATCTCTATGAGCTGTCTCCGAAGGGACCATCTGCAAAGTGCAATATAACCCAAAAAACGACTACAGCATCAACTCATAGTCAAAAATATAAAAATAGTCATTAACTTCAATGTTACAAACCACCCAATTCAGTTTACACATCAATGGTAAACCCACTGGTCATACTGCACTGCTTTTGCACATTTTATATTATGAAAAAAAAATATATTTAATAACTTCACTGTAACACACCAAATTTAGTTCACACATCACTGCTCTAATGTTGGTTATACAACACTTAGTTTGGGAAGTAATTGCACATAAAAAATAAGTAGGCCCATTCTTTACACAAATTATATTGGTACTGTACGCAGCTAACATAGTTACAACCATAGCTTTTGCATTATATGCTTACTGAATTTGATGGCATTAGGCCTACACTGTATAATGGAGTTACTGAATATTTTTTTCTAAAAATGGTATTATTGGTACTGAATTTGGTGACAGTAGCCTACAGTGTATCACAGTGAAGCTATTGAAGTATGTTAAATAATATAAAAAATGTACAGAAGGGTTTTGGGATTTGCACTTTGCAGACGGTCCCTTCTTCGGACTTGTCTCTCAATCGGCCGGTTAAAGACAAATTTATATTAAAGCTCGTTTTGTGGAGAAATGGGTTGTAGCTCGTTGTCTAGGTTACTGTGATTGTAAATAGGTGTACTGTGTGTTTTAACAACGTTTAGCTCAAGAATATTGATCCGGGAAGTTCAAATAGCCGATGTGTAGCCTATTGGCTATATTGCCAACTTCACTGAACTCCTTGAGTTAAGCACTGACCGCATTTCTTTATATTTGAGTCCAAGTTCAAGCACTATGAAACGCTTCATTAAGGTACGGAGCTCTGAAACGCCAGCGGGACATTAAACAGGAAGTGTCTGTCCGAGCTCCCAACAGGTTTTGCGTGGGAACGCAAATATCTTTGCGAGGGAACGCAAAGTTTCTCGGGGGAACGCAAAGGTTTTGCGAGGGAACGCAAAAGATTTGAAAAAAAAAAATATTCTCCCATCCTAATTTTTTTCCACCACCACGTCCCTTTAGGGGCTCCGTACTAACAAATACTGAGGGAAAAAATAATTGCAAAGCACATATAATTATTTCAGTGCGGAGTATTCTTATTTATATTATCACTTCATTTTAGGATTTTTTAAAATTCATGTTATATAGCATACTGTTGCATGATCGACAGTGTATTATACAGGAAGCTGCCAAACATTTCAGTGCACACCTTTCGTGCGGTGGATGACGTAGCCTATAGCCTACAGTGTGCAAAACCAGGAAGACCTTACCTCTTTTTTTTTAAATCGGATACCAAGTAGCCTATTATCCAGGTATCAACGATAGATATAGCCTATAGCTACCAATAAGGTCCGATCTCTTTTGATTTGATTTTTGATTGAAGTTTATGCGATTTCTGGGAATAAAACAGGTAGGATAATTAACCATTTAAGTAAGATTATATTTGAAACCCGTTGGCTAGTTTTAACATTTAATGATCGACTTATGTTTTTGAGCATTTATCAGCAATCACAGATCATTGCGTATCTTTTTGCAACTTTTAATTTGAATTTATAAGTAAAACAATCATCCCACAAACCATATCCTATTAAATGTCACATTTCCATTCGTTGCTATTCAAAACAATTTCAGATGCTACTCATGAATGAGCGCGCTGTTATCGACTGCATGTGCAACAGGTGTTCAGACGTGCAGGAGGCATTGTACAAACTATAATATTGTAACAAATGAATTTATAATTTAAGTGTGGATCTTTCGTTAAGTGAGGACCCATCACCGAAAGTAGCCTATCGATTCTTCGAGATCGGCCGGCCCATTCTCGACTGAGTTTCATTTTCATGAAAACATGCAAACTAATGTAGGCCTATTTTACAATCTATATTATTTATTAGAGAGATAATTGTAACTAAACATTGAGGGGGAGGGAATACACAGGAAGAGTAGCGCTATATGTGTAAAAGTTTTAAATATTTCTGTAACAAACGGCTACACAAATAGGCCTGCCCTATAAACAGACTGTAAAGCATGAAACATTGATACTGTTCTTAAAGCAAGAACATTTTTCAGACTAGTAAAAAAAATAAAAAAAGTAATCGGAGTGTCAATACACTAGGCGAAGTGCAAATAGTCCGCATTGTTGGTAGAAACTATCTACACTTACTCTGCCCACGTATAGGTGGCGTAGGGAGTGAGCAGAGAGCTTATCAGGGAGCATATCAGATAGCATACTTTTGACAAGATCGAGTGAGTTCGAATACGCCTTTTGCACAACTTGTTCTTCTACCTTTTCCCATCGCATATCAGATTGGAAAGGCATTTAATTTCAATAAATATGAAGAAAATATATAAAAAGTGGAATCAAAGTGCCTTTTTATTTAATAATAAATTGTTTATCGGGTAGGGGTGTAGTGAGGGATTTATTGTCCCAATACTGCGGCATTTATTTAATACATATATAATTCACACTCGACATGTTATTATTGCTTACTATTTTATAGCTACTAAGATATTGAGGTGAACATTTTTTCACTTATTGCAATGAAAATACTGCTTTTATTACGTGTAAATATAATCTATAGCTATTTTCACTTAGTGTAAGCATATCACTAAGAAAATACTGCTATTTTCACATAGTTTAAATAGCATCTTTTATTTTACTTAGTGTAAATAGCTACTGCCAAATAGGCTAGTGTACTAATATGCCCTCATTTCATGAGTTCAGTTTTTTTTTTTCAAGTTTCATGTTTTACTAAGTAAATGTTTATACATTTTCACAAAGTGTATACATTTTATTTCATTGACAATATTTATTTATTTATTATTATTATTCATTGACAAATATTTATTTCATTTTTTTTCATTGACAATCAGAGTAAAAGTTACTGAGATTAATGCATATGGCATGACAACATATTGACAGAATTTAAAGATTTCCATCTAAACAAAAACTGACTAAAACAATGTAAAGATTAACACTGTATCTATTATCAATGTAAAGAAATAATAAAAGAAGTAATAATGCTACTCAGTGCCTGAATTTCAAGTGTTTAACATATTTTGACAGATTGTAATGAGTATTTGAAGATCCATGGGACCATGGCATTCCAGTTACAAGTAGTTCCGGTTCCAGTTTCAGCCGTACCTAGAAAAACAGACCCCCTAATAAAATGTATCACAGACAACAAGGCAGAGAGACTTCGGAAATTATTAAAAGGCAGAGATATTAATGGTTTGTACTCTTCTGAAGACTGGAATGATGATGTTACACCATTAACAGCAGCAATTATATGCAGAAATGAAGAAATATGCTCGTATCTGCTTGAAGAGTCGGCTGATCCTAACAAACCCTCAACAAATGGACGAACACCTCTACATTATGCAGCTTTTACAACTGGAGTTCCATTGAGTATTGTGGAAAGAGTACTTGCAGCAAAAGCTAACCCAGATGGACATGGATTACAAATTTTTACTCCATTGCAGTATGCTGTTGATCATAACCGTGAAGACATAGTGAAAGCACTTATAAAGGCTGGAGCTTCACCTGTAATGAACTATGGGGAGAATCCCGCGCTTGATAAAAAGATGGAGAAAATGATTTATCGACTATCTTCACCGGGTGAAGTGTCTGACAAAGTACGTTTATGTTTCTCTTTTACTTGTGCTGTACAAACGAAAAAACAAACAGAAGTTTACAGAGACTTTAAGGAACATTTCTTTCAAGAGGATCCTTTTGATAATTTGATTTATTTTGAGCACTACTTTAGTGTAGTTGGTACTGGCGCAGAGCAGTATCGTCAGAGCGCCATCAAGTGGTTAAAAGACACAAAAAATGCAGACCGATACATTGAGGGACTCATCAAGCGCTTCCCAAGAATCCCTCAGGAACGCTGGCCGATTGCACTGAACTGCTTAAATGTTGCTTTGTGTGTCAGTGAAAGCATCTCTCCTCAGGTATTCAGTGAGCTTGTGCCAGTTCTAACAAACAGTCTTCAGCGCTTTGGAAATGCACAAGGAGAAATAGTCAATCATCTGATACTAAAGATACTCAATGTCATGATGCAGAAGACGTCTGAGCAGAAACTAAGTAACAATTCTGTCTATGAGAAGTTATGCAGAAGTCTATTGCCTCTCACACATGCTGATTATTCAAGTCTAATTGGAGTGTGGACATATGGACTGTTCGCCAATATAAATGTCTTTGCTCCTGAACTTGTTGCATTGTGTGGATTGTCTCCCGTCCCAGAGATGATACTTATCAAAGCAGAGACAGAGATGGATGAAGTCATGAAAAAAAAACTGCAGAAGTTGGATGAATCACTGAGACATCCAGCGGGTTCAAGTGCAGTGGACAGTTTATGTGAGGAGATTGCTGTTGTAACAACAAGCAGGAAGAAGAAGAAGAAGAAGAAGAAAAAGAAGAAGGAGGAAAAAATCCAGCAAGAAGTGGGATCACAAGATTTGGAGCTGCAAGATATAGAGGAACCGTATCCAGACACTGTAGTAAAATCCATTGAGGAATCTAATTCAAGTGTGCAGGCGTTCACACCGCCTGCTGAGAACTCAAATATCTCAAAAAGGTGGGTTCAGACCAGCCGTCGTTGGAGGCCCAAGCTTGAGAAGCTAGCTAACATGGATATTAGCAATAAAAATAGGCTGGGAAACCTTACTCTTGTACTTAGTGATGAATTTCAGATTGCTAAAGGAAGTGATGGAACACAAGTTTTCCTTGGTTTGAGGGATGACGGCACAGAAGTGGCTGTGAAACGAATGATTAAGTCTAATTACCAAGTTCTCAAAAACGAGGAGGCATTTCTACGACTTCCACAGCTTGATAGTCCCTCCATTGTGCGATATGTGGACTTTGCTGAAGATGACAATTTTGGATACCTTGCTCTTCAGCTTTGTGAGTACACACTGGAGGAATATATCCAAGAGCATTTACCAGATGATAACACTGAGAGAAGTTTGGTTCTCAAGAAGCTGGTTAAGGAAGTTCTCTGCAGCTTACAGGTTTTACACCATCCGGAAACCAAAGTGCTTCATCGGGACATCAAACCCCAGAATGTTCTGATTGGTAGGAGTTAAACCTGATTAATTCAACTGATCTGATATTTTTTCTTCCATTAATTTGAAACTTCTGTTTGTTATAGACATACATGGAAAAGCTAGATTGGCTGATTTTGGCATAAGTCGTCGATTGAACCTAAGCCAAACAACTTTACAAACAGGCATTGCTGGAACTAGATGCTGGAAGGCAAAGGAAACCATAGATGAGGAGGTCAACATTGGGTACAAGAGGAGCTCCGACATTCAGGTGATCTTTCCTCTTCTTTTAAGTCAACAATATTGTAATTATTATAACTAAATTAAATAATTAAAAATATATTATTAGAAAAATTTAATTATTTGCTTTAATACACAATTATAAATACAATTAATTAAAATTGTATTTGTTGAAAATTCTAAACTTGTAACACTGTAACCTGTTTGAAGGTTGCTGGGATGTTGGTGTACTACATTCTCTCTAGAGGACAGCATCCATTTGGTAAAGGCCCATTTTGTGAAGTCAACATCCTACAAGGAAGATACTCACTGGAACATTTGGATGATGAAGTAGCGAAGGATCTCATCGAGTGGATGATCAATGAAAATCCAAACAACAGACCAACTGTGGAGCAAACCCTTGCACATCCCTTCTTCTGGATTGATGAAAGGTAAAATATTACATTGATTTGGCAATGACATTTATCAGTCTAAACAAGCCAGAGAGGTTCAGCACTGCTTATAGTATTAGCTTAATATGATTTTATATTAAATGAAGAGGAAATTTCATCCACTAGATACTTGTTTATCATCTGAAGAGATTGTGCTGTTTTTGAAATCCCGTCAGGAGAGTGGAGTATTTGAAAAAAGTGGGGAACCAGAATGAGGCCGAGAACCATCGTAATGTTGATGAGGAACTCCTTCATGCCATTGAAAAATACACTGAGGGGAAAAGCTTTTCTGAATGGAAAACTAAAGTGAGTCTAACTTCAGTGCAGACATATTCAAACATATTTATATACATATGTAAATATAAACATTCTAAATATTTAAATAAATGAAAATTGTAACAACGTAAAGAATCTGATTTATTGTCTTCATGATGTTCCTTTTTCCTGCTTTAATCTTGGTTTGAAAAATCATTTTACTTTTGTAAATATATTTCTTTTGTCAGTTGCCGTCTGAGCTTGTCCAGAAACTGGATGGAAAGAAGAAAGTCTATACTGAGAACACACTGGGCCTGCTGCGTTTTATACGCAACCTAGACGAGCATTAGTAAGTTACATGCACAGTACCGGTATTTATTTAATAATTTAGTATTGTGTGGCAGACCTTGTTTTTTGCTGTCTCTTTTCTCTACATAGTCCAGAGGACGCAGAGAGCATCAACCTGATGGATTCATTCCCTGATCTGTTTGGGAGTGTGTTCAGGTTTGCAAAGGAGAGAGGATGGAACTCCAGAGCGAGTCTAAAAAAGTTCTTCAGGGGTGCGTTTCCCGTACAACGACGTAACTCGCTGTGTCTGCCCCCTTCGATGCATCTTTGAAGAAATCAACTAGCTAGTCACGACTGTTTCCCAAAACCATATTGTCGCAATCGCAAAGCGGTCGCTCAACCACGTTGGTTTATAACGTCACGCAGGTGTTGGAGTAATAACTTCTTTTAATGAAACTCTTTGAAATCTATTTAATTCTAGATGTTTTGATATAAATTACAGACATGGCATCTGAGGACTATTTCTCATATTTCTGTTATTTTGCTTTATTTCCAGATTCGTAGAGCACGTTCGCACATGCGCAATCTTCAAAAACGGTGCTTTAAATATCTTGACAAACTCAAAGATGTAAATGACATTTTATGTATTGTAAATAAATGACACAGGTTGTACTGAATGTCAGCTTGCTTATTTTGCTCAAGATACGGATTTATTAAGTCCACACATGTCATGCAATTTAGAAACTATGCTTCTAACCACAGCTCGAGAGCCGTCGTTCCAAACACACAACTTTGCGATGCTGTTTGCGAATGTTCGTTGGAACGATGGTTTCGGGAAACACCGACTCTTGAACTATGCTGATAACGACGGAACTTGCGACCAACTTTGGATAACGATGCTTTTGGGAAACGCACCCCAGCTCAGTTCCACAGATTTGATTGTTGTTATTTTTTGGTTACAGTATGTATATTTTGCATCATCAATGTATTTCATGAATGAGTTTAAATGCACGGACAGATGTAAGATGTATATCCATTGTTTTCCGGGAAATGAGGCCCTGACAGCTAAAAAACATTGACAGTTAAAGAGGCACAATATAAACGAGTCAGTAGTACATTTTTAAACAGGGTATTTTCAGTTCTTGCTTTATCTTGTGGAAAAAAAATTACATATCTGTTACAGAGCAACCTTACGGCAGTACTTAAAATATTGATCACACTTTAAAAACAAACAAACAGATCTTACAGATTCTGCATGTAAACCAACAGAAATGTGTCAGTCATTAGAGTTGTAATGTTATGATTAAACAGATCAAGCTAAAACTGTTATTAATAAGGACATTATCAAGTAAGAGTTGTTCTTTATTGTGTTTTTATAAGGCTCTAAGGACTTGTCCACATGCATTAAACATCTAAATGACCCATCATACCACTGATCAGCTCTACCAAACTTGGATGTCTTTTCCAGTAATAAACAAACACTGTTAAGTTGTTTTTATTGATACTGTGAAGCAGCTTTGATACAATCTGTATTGTGAAAAGCGCTATATAAATATATTTGACTTGACTTGACTTGACTTTAGCGGGCTGCAATAATTATTTAAGGTTGTGTTCTTCTCTTTGTGCAGCTTGCGAAACAGTATGGAAAAAAGGTTCTTATTTTCACATACTTGTTATCAAAATAAGTCTGACATCAACATTTATATCACTAGTACTTAAAGGCGCAAAACATTAGAGTATTAGTAAACTCCTAAATATCTGATAACACTTTCACACTTATTTTGATGCAAACAGTCAACTAACTACTCTTGAGTTTCATTGTTTGTCTGGAGCTCGTGTGGTGCTGATACTCTGAGAGTTAAAGTTACTTATTTAGTAGAATCTCTGCCTCTTTAAAATTGAATGCAGTGATGACCAGAATAATATTTTAAAGGCCATATTAATTGATGATATCAACAATGAATAGTTGATAAAAGTGGATGTGCCAGTCATAAAGCAGATTTTAAACTCATAACCTATTTAGGGCACAGGCACCAATGGTGCAAGGACCCTATAGAATTGTTCCTATTTTAAATGTTAGTTACTGGCACAAATAAAAATTGCATATTTATTTAAGAGCAACGCTCTTAAGTGAAGCATCAGTTTAATTCAATTTATTTGGGGAAACAAAAATGTTGTTCCCATGATACTGAAATATGTGGCTGGCTCTATTTGAAATACAACTGAATCTATTTCATACTGATCTAAATTGCTATGTTCTATGTTTCTATGAAATTGACAATTTCATATACTGTAGGCCTATATAATGAAATTCATTATTTTTTTGTGAATTCCTTCCTAATTAAAATTGTAATCGTATTGCTATAGCCGTTGGTTAAACAGGGAAACAAAATAAAACGTACAATGTCATAGGAAAAGGTAAATTATATGGAGGTAGATTTCAAAGGATGAAAAAATTTAAAAAAAATATTGATTACAATATTTGTTGGCGAACAATGACCCTGGATTTTATGTACAATACCTTTTATATTTTTGATTTCTGTTTTTGTTTCTGACTTGTTTTGTGCTTCTTGTACTGCTAAAACTACTTCTAAAAAATAAAACTTCTGGAGGTTAAAGGGATCACCTCTGGGAAGATGAATGTGTATTTAATATTGGTCATTTATATAGTAGAAATGTGAAATTATTTTTGAAATTGAAGCATTCTAGACTGAGAAAAGGCAGAAAATGTATTTTTTACTCATGTGGCTGAAAGACAACAACTACCAGAATGCACTTGCTTTGCTGCCCTTACAAGGCCACTCCCAAACCACGCCTACCGGTTACAGGTGGCAGAATCCGAAAAATGGATACAGCTAGGCTTGCTTTGATACATCGTGAGTTATTTCATAAATTTCCATCGAAATGGTGCTAAATTGCGTTGTACCGGGATGTACTAGCCTAATGTATATAACATAACTTAGACTTTTACATTAAAAATATGATGCAAGGCAGGACCATGTCAACAGAGTAGCTTAGTAGCTCTGCATATGAACTGTTTTCCTCCAATTGAAATCACTATTTCTCTAAGCTAATACATTATCTAGGCTAATCCATACTCTAGTAACACTAAAACTTTATAAAAAGAACCACAACCAATGTGAGTTATAACTTTTAATTAAAATAACATTAACACTTTTACACTCAAAGCTCTGCGGATTCAGCGATCTCGTCCAGAAGAAAATGGCACCGCTGAGATTCGCAACAGCAATAGGACTCTATATCTGTTTCCATAGGCGCACAGCGAGAGCACTGACACCGCCAGTCCGCCCCAGCTCGAGTCTGGCCTGGCTCAGGTCTCGCTCTGGCCGCCTCTTGTTCCTCCATCTCCATCCGCAACTGTTTATCGCTGTATTGCGGCTCGTACAGGTAGCCGCGAGCATCAGATTCTCGCAACAGATCTTCGAAATCCCCTTCTGCCAATTCAACTTCAAAACTACCTTCCGACCATCGTGATTAGCCTAATATACAAACTTTCTACACAGACCAAGAGGCAAGAGCCTGTTAGCTTAGCTTCTACAGAAAGATGGATGACACTATGGGTGCTTCTCAATATCCCTCCTCGTCTCCTCGATCCTCCGTCCTCCATCCTATGACCCGGAAACCGATCGAGCTCGGCCATCTTGAAGGACGTATCAATTCTCTAATTGCACCGCGAGGAGGCGAGGATCGAGGAGTGAGGAGGCTTCCAGAGGAGCTATGATCGAGGATACACAGGTGTACACTATGCGGAAGTGTTCTATCGACTTAATGTGACGCACGTATAAATTCTCCTCCCCCTTCACATCTGCTCCAAGTGATAACCATGGCAGAACATTCAAACACACATAAATGTGAGTATTAAGCATGAAGTTATTGTAAATGTGAGTTATTTTTTGACAGTGTCTTAACGTACTTTTCAGCAGTTTTAATTATGTTTATTGATTTTACTGGCTTATTGCTTTTAATGGTTTAATTAATGCCTCTTATATTGATAAATGGAGAATAGAGAATGATTTTAATTTATGCCTGTAGTTAATTTGTTTTGATGTGTTGATTTCACAGTATATTTGTAGTTTATACCTGCAGGGGCATAATATGCAACACATTAACATTTCAAACTGCTTCATTGTGGTGTAAAATTATATCAAAGCACTAAAATTAAACAAACTGTAATAATACAGCCTACAACAAATAAAAAGCAGTTAATAACTGGCAATAATTCATTGTTAATAATAACTGGTAATATATATAAAAAATAAGAACAAATGTGGTGTTTTGTGGAGGTTGAAACGGTAACAGTATAAATAAATATCTCCAGTGTTCAAGAATCCCGACATGCAAGCTAAATCCAGCGGTGTAGAGTCATCATTACTTGACGACACTTTTAAGTGACGCTAAAGGGGGCGAGGATATATCATTTCACTTGCTTCAATTCATCCGTCCTCGCGTCTTTTCCTTGCTTCCTTCCCTCGCATCCTGAAGAGGTGGAGCTAAGACGCGAGGAAAGGAAGCGAGGATGCACAAATAAGAAATGAGAAGCACCCACTCTTTACATTCTGTGAGTGAGGTCCCGCCCCATATGGGCGTGGTGAAAACATGCAGAACACTGGCTGTAGTCTTTAGCCTCTGGCACAAAAATCCTCCGATGACACAAAATGACGATTTTTGCGTCATCGGAGGATTTTTTCCAGACTAAAAATGAATTTTTCTCTCATATCAGGGGGATATGAGGGGGGGGGGGGGGGAGCACGGTAATTCGAAAATACTACTGGTTTTGATACAAAGCTTAATGCTAAATCCTGAACTATCCCTTTAAGACATTATTGACTGAACATTACTGACTGAGATGTATTAAATATACGTTTGATGAAGACCAAAGCAAGATCACAAAGTTTCAGGACATTGAGGTATCTAAGATTTCCAAACCGAATGACATTGAGGCTTTTCAGATTGGTAACGACTGGTTCTTCATCATCGCTTACAGCTCTAAGGCTGGTCTGTCCACTCTCTACAAATGGAACGACAAGGGCTTCTACTCCTACCAGTCCCTTCATGAATGGTTTCGTGATACAGATGCAGAGTTTGTCAGTTTAGTTCCCAAGTTTCGGTCATCTATCAGTGGAGCACTCAGAGATTTGCTTTGCAGGGTGAGATCTCTAACATGGAAGATGTAGTTGCTGTCAAGGCCTTTTGGATAAAGGAGGAGCTTTATCTGGCCATGACCCGGTACATCGGTGACTCCAAAGTCTTGCGTTGGACTGCTAAGGAGTTTTCTGAGGTTCAGGCCCTTCCTTCAAGAGGCTCCATGATCCTGCAGCCTTTTTCCTTCAAAGAGAGGAACTACCTGGCTCTGGGAAGCGACTACACCTTCTCGCAGATCTACCTGTGGGATGCTGAGAAGAAGGTTTTTGAGCGTTTCAAGCAAACGTAATATGGAATTATCAGGTTCATAGTAAAATAAGAACATCATGCATCTGTGTCGTTTTACATAGATTCTGGGAAGGCCCTGACATGTTTCTGTTGTACTATATTAGAATTGTTATATATTATAAATAACAATTCCTCAGCCCTGCTGAATCAGAGCATTTCTTCCAAAAGTATGGTGCAAGGACTGCCTAAAAGAGTTGCACTTGTCACATGTAAGAACCTAAATCACTCTACATAACGATATATACTGTACCTTTGAGAGCCTTTCGTATCTCTGTATGCAACCGCTGATAGCATGCATGATGTGGCTGCAACAACATAAAAAAAAAATACAATCTTCAGAGCTGGCATGCAGATCGACAAGTGATACAGGTAAAAATGCGGTCATATTATCTTTAGTAATATTAAGTAATATTTTACCTCATTGTTAACCATTTATTGAAATCATACCTCTGTTTTGGTCAATGGTCTAAGTTGTAATGTCAAGTAATTAGTCAGTTAAAAGATTTGCATCTATCATATTTATTAGGATATGTTCAGAGAGAATCCTGCGTTTAGCCTGGCAAGCCAGACCTATATCAAGATGTTAGGTCTGGGAACTCACAATTGGCATACCTCAATCCGATATCCCTTGGCACGCAATAGGACAGCGCTACAACAAACCAGAGCAACGAACAGCTGTGGCTGTGTGAGTCTCATGCGTTTTTCCACTAGCGGAGATAGTTGATATATTAAACTTTTGCCGTATCCGATCGTCAAAGCTCCGAACACATCTTCCTTTTTTAAGAATGACTTAAGTTACGTTCTCTTAACTCCAAATCATCCAGAGTCGCGGCCAAAGCCGATTCGAAAGACCGCTGTTCGACAGCAACATCTTCTTTGTTTTCAAGTAACGTTACCAGGGAAATCACCTATGGAAATCACGCGGGGGAACCGCCACAACTCTGCCGTCATTGTTAAGCCCGCCCACCAACTCTATACACGATGTGATTGGCCTGACCAGAGTTTGGTTTTTCCAGCCCGAAAAGCCAACGGAGAGTTGCTAGACCACACTTTGCTGCAAAATAATTTTTGCTGCCGCTAGGGTGCGTCTAGATTTCTAGGCTAACCTGCGTTAATATTAGAAACGCTTTCCAGCGCTGGAGAGACCGAAGTGGGTAGGCCTGAAAACTGTTATAGAGGTTGTGTTGTTTCTGCTCCTTCCGAGAGTATATTTGGTTTTGCTATGTTTCACAGAACCAAGATATGCTGGTGTTGTGATGTTAGCTATAGTAACAGGACAGTTTTGAGAGGTCGACCAATTGATCAGCCAGCCGATTAATCGGGCCGATTTTTAGCATATTTTTATTAATCGGCAAATTAGGCCGATCAATAGGCAGGGGCATCTGCAAGCAGCTAAGCATTGTTGTGGAACACATGACACTGCCGCGGGTACCAAAACCTGGTACCGAGCCCAGCGGCTATATTATTATAGTAGCCTGCTTTGTATAGATAAGCTCCGACGTTATCAATTCTGTTTCTGTACCGTAGAATTTCTCTCCCTCTAAGGCTGCGTGTGAGACGGAGCAACTCTCACTCTGCAGCCGTGCCTTGTTCACACACAGCTTCAGCCAGGCACGCTTCTACGGGGGTACCTCAAACACAAGCAATGCACCCCCAGCTGATAATGTAATAATATATTGGCAAAACAGATTAGGCACACGCTCCCGTGCATTTGTGTTTACACTCTGGAGAACGTCAAATTAATCTATTTTCAACATGTTTTTGCAACGGTGAGCAATGTAGCCAATCACAGACAATGGCAGAGATTTTGTGCACTAAAACTTTTTTTTTCATCCAAAAGTTTATTAATTAAGTCTAGATTTTTGATGACCTGTTTTTTGTATTTAATATTTAACGTATACAGAATTTTATATTTAAATTATACAAGTGCACTGATTGGCGAGGCTTTTATACATGTTTAATTTAAGCAGTTTTTTGTATAACTTTTTATTACTTAACTGTTAGATTTTATGAGATGAAAAAAAAAAATAATCGGGCAAACGTATCGGGCAAAAAAAAATCGGCATCATATATCGGCTGCCCTGATTTCTAAATATCGGCATCGGTCAGAGAAAAACACATACCAGTCGACCTCTAGTTTTGAGTGTTTGTCTAGAGCACTCATTGTATGTGCGTAGCCTTCATATGATGGTATTTTGACCAGCTGGAAACTTGTGAAGAGCTTTTAAAATGTGTAAAGGAGTGCGTGAGCATTCTGTCCTTTTTAGGGTCTCATCTTGCCGTTTCGGTCTTTGGTTCGTGTTGCGTTTATATATCATTCGAACCGTACCAGGGTTCGTTTGGGAGTGGACCGAGACATCTTTTCAGTGGTCTGCTTGTTTGGTGCGCACCAGGGTTCGGATGGCAGCCAATGTGAATGCTAGTAAACCAGGACTAAATGTTTTTTTTTTTTTTGGGTCCAGACCAAATGAACCAGGCGAACCGAGCTACAAGTGTGAACACTAAATGTTTTTTTTTTTGTCATTCATTCATACAAATGTGAACACACCCTAAGAACCATTTTCAGCTATTAATATTAACATTTCAGTCTTATAAAAACTCAATAAAGAATCATTCTTACTTGATCACATACTGCTCTTATTCATATCAGTTTTAGCTTAATCTGATATGCAAAAATAGAACTTTAATTTTTGCAAATTCATAAAATATAGCTGCAAACAGCGATGGCGGCCCCAGGCCCTGGTGCCAATGCCATCCCGGTGGCTCCAGGACAACTGTGCATGGTGGGCAATATGTTTTTTTTAAGTGGATAACTGTAAAAGGACTATGTCGAATCATATGAATACTTAACATTTACAGCAGCCAGCTGGTACCACTATGACGACCCAGAACAGCCACATCCATAAGATCATTCGAACTTAGATAAATTTCATGTTGGATGTCATAGGTCACTTTCAAATGAGTGCAAAGTTATCTTTTGCAGCTCAAAGTTTTATCTAGACGTCCAGTATGAATCTTAAGGTCTTTATATATTTTTATTAACCTAATAATTAAACTAATTATATAAACTATGTTGTCAGTGCCCTACAAATAAACTGGTTCCATGCCTTTATGTTGTCATTCAAACTTATTAAAAAAGAGAAGACTTAAGAGATTTCTTATTCTTTAATGCATGAAAGCAAAATAGAACTTTAATCCCTCACCACGGCAACATCATTCAAGATATCCAATGACCGTTTGCAATTTAGCATCTTCAAAATATTGGAATCATGTTGAGAAAGTTTGAAGTGAATCGTATGACGCCATTTAGAGCTTGATTTAAAAAATACACATTCATCCAAAAATAGCTGACTTTCTGTTGGTCAGAGCTAATGACTGTAAATTAGACAGTTGTCCGCCTAAATGAGAGCAATTTATGTCCTGAGTTTGGAAACTAACCCCCTACTTTAGTCAAAAGGTGACACTTTTACCAAGCCCCTCATAACCCACAATAACCATAACCCCGCCCCCAGCCCCCGACGTAAGCATGACGTGGTAAAAGAATGGTTCTAGTCCAGCAAAGAGTTGGTGCCGCTTTGGAACCAATTTTCCTGAACGTTGGCTATTAACACAAAAAACTGGTTCGCGAGTAGGCGCCGGCTCCAAAACGGCTCTCAAAATGCTTTGGTGGAAAAGGGGTAAGTGTGAACACTCTAAATGTTTTTTAGTCATTCATTCATTCATACAAATGTAACACCACCCTAAGAACCTTAAAAATGAAGGTGATTTCTAAGCCTTTTGAAAGTCACACACTTCCTGCTGTCAGTTGGTGGCGCTATGACTTTCTCACAATAGTCACATCCATGTGATCCGCCTCGAACAACGATAATGAACACACAGCTGAAGTTTCATCAAAATCAGTCAATGTTGTCAGAAGTTATATGTACTCAGGGGCGGAGTGGCAATCGGGAGAGTCGGGAGTTTCCCCGGTGGGCCGGTAGTGTTTCGAGGCCGCGAGGGCCGGTCTGATAGTAGTTATACATTGCAAGTTTGCCATGCGCACTTGGGGCCCAAGCGAGGGGGAGGGAGAGGGGGGAGTTTTTTTACATTTTCGATAACGGAGCGTATATTTGCACTAAATGCCTGACTTCTTAGCAAAAAGACGCCCGTCACGAAATAGCTACAGTGTCGTGGGTCGTAGGGCGTGAAGTGCTTGAGGACAGCTTTTGACGCTTTCGACCCGAGTTCGAATCCGCCTTTTGCCGAGCTCTCTCTTCTCCCTTTTCCCAACACATATGAGATGTAAAATGTACCGCCGCCTATAGCCTACCATAAAGGTCTCTAGCGTTATATTTTGCCAACGAACTAAAATCGAAACCATGATATGGCTTTGTGCCTTTATAAAACAGCACAAGACTTTAATTAAGTATATGGGCATTCTGTTTGTGCTGCGTGATTGAAAGAAAAGTGCGCTCTTTGCTCACGCGATCAGCATGGTTATCTGGTGTTTTCTCCAAAATAAAAGCTCAAGGGTTTATTTCTCGCAAGTGAAGAAATTAGGACAAAAGTATTTTAATTTTCCTATAGGCATACTATAGTGTAATGTAGGCTAAAATATACTTTTGAAATATTCATTTTCATTTATACAGTACATGTATAGGCTATATGGATTGTACGTCATATGAATAATTATATAAATCATTATTACATTATTATAATAATTGTTTGGCATCCTAAAACACCATTGATAATGTAATGTAGACTGAGACTCTCATAACTAAAAAGATGTTTGAGCCCTCTTTAATGTCCTGGTACAAATCAATGCTTTTTCTTTGTTCAACGAGCAGTTCATGGGTTGAAGCTCTTAATTTTGATCTCTCAAAGAGCACCAGATTGATGCATTTAACCTTAAAATGTACAAAATTTTCTTGAAGGGGAGCATGCCCCCTGTTGAGAATTCCTATGGATCACATGACATAGCCAGTCATGGGAGGAGCTAAGTCTCCTCAGGTGCACTTAATGAGTGATAAGGTACTATTGTTTGGTGTGTTGGTGTGTGCCATATGCAATGGAAACAGACTGTCCTTTCTTTCTCTCTTAATGAGAGCCTTTGAAGAGTTGATGTGTTCCTGACAATGTAAGTTTGTGCCCTTTTGATTTGTTTCTTGATGTTAATTTCTGAGATTCTGTTTGTCTAATTCTGAAATGTTCTATGTGATTATGATTCTCGTGTTTCTTACTATTTTGATGTCGAATTGTTTAGGATTGGATTATGTGATTAATGATTTATTAGTTAAAGTTCTAATGGTGTTAAGTATATTTAAGATTCTGTTTGTTTATTTTGTTTATAGAAACCATACAACTCTATATCTGAGTCCAATTTTACTTGGTGGCCTGATTCATCTGTTGCAATAAATGATTATGGACTGAGTACTGGACCTCTGTGTTTTAATGGACACACCATCCTGGTAGCACATTTCCTGAACCAAACATTCCAAAAATTTACACCCCCGAACCCCCCTAGAGGCACAGAGGTCCATCCAACATAGTTTTACAAAATCCTATGAATTCTTAATCTGGCCCTGCCGGCGACAAGGGCCGGTGGTCTACGAAATTTCCCGGTAGATTTTTTGGTCCCACTCCGCCCCTGTATGTACTGTTTTATTATAAACTGAATGCTACACCTACAACAAAGTCGACGCAAAACTATGGGTTCACAATACAACTACGATTAGCGGAAGTGGCTTACCGGAAATCTAACACATTCTATTTCAAAAATGGCGGCGCCCGCTCTTGCGTAAATTTAATTATTTTTTATTTATTTTATTAAATGCTAGTAGAAGAAAGAAGAAAAGGAAAAAAACACTAACAACAATTATTGTCATTGTCATAACATAATACAACAATACTGCAGAGTCCTTCAATCCAGATTAAGTTCCTTCAGTATTTCAAATCTAGATTAAGTGCCAAGTCCTAAACACAGCCACTGTTCTTATCTTTTAAGTTTTTAGAGAACTCAATAGATTCAAAATACATTTTTATTTCAAGTTTAAATCTTAAAAAAAAGGATTAAATTTAGGAAATTTACTTTTGTGAATGTGAAATTTAGCTAACAGAAAAATAAGGTTTAAAAAATAAATATCACTTCTCTTTTCACATTCATGAAAACCAAAAATTATATGTAAATTCAAAGTTAGGATTCACATAACATTTGATAAAATCACAAATGTCACACCAAAATGTTCTTGTGTAAAAAATAAGGTGGATAGGCCAACAGCAAGTTACAAAACACAATTCAGCGGTTCCTTACACAATTGGGACGTGGATGCAGGGCTGGACTGGGGATAATATTTGGATTTGGACAGCTCATCCGGCCCACTATTTCACCAGTCTATATTTTGCTGGGGTAGTGCCTTACATTTGAGAAAAAAAGAAATAAAACAGGACAGAAACAAATAATGACATATATTATTGATTTTATTGCAAAAACAGTCAATTAATATTTTTTTTTGTCACACAGAAATGCACTTGACAGTTAACACTGATTTTGAGCTAAGTTATACCGTAAAGTAAATGTATATTGCTAGTAAACATTTCAGAATTCCACCACAGATCATGTGACAAGAACCAGTGAAAGCTCAGCCAACAAGGACGAACAGCTGATGTAGGCCTACAGGCCGGGGGTTTTTCTCAACTCTATAAATAAGTAGCAGAGCTGATGAAATCCATGTATTCATTGCTGAAACGTCCTCGTTTTCATGGAGAACGCGGCTAATACGGGCTGATGATTGCTTAAGCAACCACTGGAGCGCCAGCTAGAACACGACATAGCGTCATTCGTCACACATTTGGAGTAGGCTACTTGCCCTTTGCAGCCACACAGGCGCTGCATTTTAAAGGCAGCACTATGTAGAGGGGGAGATCTCCCTCTCACCAGGCCCACCGGGAAAGTCCCTGGCCAGTAGGCTACATGCCTGGTGGATGACGTGAAAAGTGTGTGTGAGAGGACGAGGAAGAAACGGCACTGTAAGGTCTACATTGACGGATAGCTACCAATACAGAAAGAGTCTCTTCTGAATAAGAAGTTTTTGCGGTTTCTGGGAATAACACAGGTAATTATAACCATTTAACATGATAAATTGAAAGCCGTAATTTTAACATATATGAATCTGTTAGCAACCTTTAATTTAAATTTATCACTCAAACCTGAGCATAATGTCACATTTAGTACATTCGTGGCCAATCAATGTAAAACAACTCCAGATTATATTCATATGTTTTATAATAATTTTGGAACTTTAAATGTACAAGTGTACATCCATTAAACTACAACACCATTTGGTCTAAATATATCAAACCAACTGTAAATTACTCAGAATATTAGCCTATGCCCTATAATGCACAGGTCTTGTTTTTCAGATTATTAATCTGGTATTTTTAATATACAGTACTAAACCCATTTAATTCCAAACAATAACTGCGTTTGGCAAGGTATCAAACCAACTGTAAATTATTCAGAATATTATTCCTTCTATTGCACAAGGCTTGTTTTTCAGATTATTAAAAATACAAGATAAAAACAAGCCTTGTGCAACATGAGGAATAATATTGAGTAATGAAAATGGTATTTGTGTATGAAACCGAATGTCTAACGGAGGTCAAATGTTAAACTAACTTTACCGCCATTGCCCATCCCCAAGTTCCATTTCCGTGAAAACAAAGCGTGCTAAAAGTTTTTTCCATAGGCTAATGGACATTTATTTAACATGTTTTGCATTTATTTCTTTTATTATTACATATAAACATGTAACTAAACATTGAAGAAGGGGAAGACCAAACGTAAAAGTTTAAAAACGTACTCGGTTACTAACGTAACCTCGGTTCTCTCTAGAGAGGGAACGAGTACTGCGTAATATCTTACACTATGGGGAAACCTCTTTTCCACGAGATATTGAAGCCAAAAATTATCCTTAATTTTGATTTAATGTAAAACGCTGTGCTGCAGCTTGCAGACATAGGCAAGACGGCTCGCGCGCTTATTGGCTGCCCTGCGGCAACAGCAGCAGCCTATCGAGAGAGGCCGTGATACCCAATGGGGGCGCTTCGCGCCCATTTCGTCACATCCCGCCAGAATAGGCGTGGCCTTAGCCTATAAATAGGCTTGATAGGCTGATACAAACTGGTTTTCATCGCTGAAGCGAACCAGCGCTGTTGTATGCACGGCAAGATACGCAGTACTCGTTCCCTCTCTCGTTCCCTCTCTATTGGATCGTTGACTTCGCAATCTGATCGATTGCTCCTGTCTGATCGCTGATCGATTGCTCCTGTCTGCCTCGCTGCCTGCTGTGTGTTTGTTTGCTTCGAGGCTGTAAGCTCCGCCTGAGCCTCGTATTTCTTTATGTTTTGAGCCATCATTTACTATCTAGTTGTTTATACTACTAAATACAGCTTACCCAACATCTCAGATTAACCTTACATTATTGTTAACACAGCATGCTAGTAACTCCCTAATGTTAGCCTGCTAACGCGCCACCCGTGCGCTCATTTAGGCTATATATTTATTTTCTCTCGCGCGCCCGCGCCTTTGAGTTCATAAAGTCCAGGTAAGTAAGAAATCAGTCAACAAACACGGTGAGTAATGTCTTCTTGTCCTGTTATTGTCACCTGTGTCACATGTCATATGTTTAGTATAGCCTTCTCCGATGGCAATATAGGATTTATATGTGATAAATGCAAGGAGACAGTCAGGCTGACGGTAGTCTCGCGTAGCCAGACCTTCAGACTGACGGCTGAAGGTCTGGAATTCATAGCAGCTTTCTTTGGCCAAGGACCGCCCATAAGGCCGTTTGACCGACATGTAAAACAACCAATTACAGTTCGTTTCGTTCAGCGTCACGTTTCGGTGCGTGGAAATGTCCCCACAACAACAGACCTGCGTGCAACAAGTCAGTCAGCATAGAAAATCAAAGAAAGAGAAGAAAACTTCAAGAGTCTTTCCCGTGAACCTCGCATACTTTTGAGAATTCTACGTTTAGCTGATCTTGATAAATGCTCATTGTCACTGATGTAAACACAACAGTTTTTCTTCCGCAATCACACGTCTGCGCTTTGTTTCCCGGCGAACCGAAAATAAACGCGACACTCGCGCCCCCCCGGAAATCCGATAAAATTCAACCAATCAGATGACGACTTCGACATTCCTGAAGTGTTTCCAGTTAAGTGTACCATATGCATCAGACGTTTAGCCAACGTTCCGTGGGCGTGACGTCTGAGGCTGAGACTAGGCTGACGGAGAAGATTTCAGAACTAGAGACACGCATCCAAACTTTAATTGAGGATGGTAAGAATGCTAGATCTTTAGATCGTGTTTTGGATGCGCCTAGCATAGTGAACTCTTTACATGATTCGGTTCCGGCTGAAGTAGAGCCCGTGCAGCAGGGCAGATGGGTGACCGTGAGAGATCATTCTAGTCGCGGATCAAAGAACCACTCTTCCGTTCCGATTCCCATAACAAACCGATTTGCCCCACTCAGTGAAACACCCACTGAGAATTCTGTTGATTGTGCCCTGGTAATTGGTGATTCGATCACACACGGAACGTGAAAATAGAGACACCAGCCACCATAATCACATGTTTGCCAGGAGCCAGAGCGCCTGACATCAAAGCAAATTTAAAAGTGCTGGCTAATGCTAATCGTAAATTCTCTAAGATCATTATTCATGTCGGCACTAATGATGTTCGACTCCGCCAGTCGGAGATCACCAAAATTAATATTAAAGAGGTGTGTGAACTCGCAAGTACGATGTCAGGCACTGTAATTTACTCTGGCCCCCTTCCTGTACGCAGGAGTGATGAGATAGTTAGCCGATTGGCCTCACTGAACGGTAGGCTGTCGAAGTGGTGTCCGCAGAATAATATAAAATTCATAGACAATTGGAAAAGTTTTTGGGGCAAGCCTGATCTGTTGAAAAGAGATGGTATCCATCCCTCCTGGGCTGGTGCTGCTCTTCTCTCTAGTAATTTGGCTCATAGTCTTAGAGATAAAACATGACAATCTGGGGCTCAGGTTAGGAAGCAGACAGACTGGCTAAACCGACCGTCTGCTAGCGGCCTCACGTCACCAAGGTCAGATAAATCCCATCACATAGAGTCTCTATCACCTAGATGTCATCATATAGAGACTGTGTCTGTTCCCCGAATTTAGAAATCCAAAAAACGTCAGGTTAAAAATTTAATTGATGTTCAACAAATAAAAAACAGATATAATACAGATGAGCAAATGATAAAGCTTGGGTTGCTGAATATTCTATCCCTTACTTCAAAATCTCTCATAGTTAATGATATGATTTCAGATTATAATCTTGATATGCTGTGTTTGACAGAAACCTGGCTAAAATCAAACGATTACATTATTTTAAATGAGTCAACCCCACAAGATTACAGTTATAAACATGAACCTCGTCTGAAAGGCAAAGGGGGAGGTGTTGCTGTAATTTATAGTAATATTTTCAAAACCACTAAGAAATCTAGCTTTAAATATACTTCTTTTGAAGTATTGGTGCTTAATGTAAAAATATATAGTGTAAACGATAAATCACATTTGAGAATTATGCTGGCTACTGTATACAGGCCACCGGGGCACCATAAAGATTTTATCAAAGAATTTGCGGACTTTCTATCAGAATTAGTATTGGCTGCAGATAAAGTACTAATTGTTGGTGATTTTAATATACATGTAGATAATGAAAAAGATGCATTGGGATTGGCATTTAAAGACATTGTAAACTCAATTGGAGTTAGACAACACGTGTCAGGACCTACTCATTGTCGTAATCATACTCTAGATCTAATATTATCACATGGAATAGATGTTGATGCCGTTGAAATTCTGCAGCAGAGCGATGACATCTCAGATCATTATCTAGTCTCATGTAAATTACATTTAGCCAAGGCTGCAAAGCCGACTCCGTGTTATAAATACGTTAGACCTATAACTTCTGCCACTAAAGATTGCTTTATCAATAATCTTCCTAATCAGTTTCATCATCTCAGCATCCCGGATAGCTTAGAAGAACTTGATATTGCAACAGAAACGTTTAACTCTCTCTTTTCCAGCACTTTAGATGCAGTTGCTCCGTTGCGCTTAAAGAAGATTAAAGAAAATAGCCCAACGCCGTGGTACAGCGAGCACACTCAGGCCCTTAAGAGAGCAGCCAGAAAAATGGAGCGCAACTGGAAGAAAACTAGAGGTATTTCGGATTTCGTGGAAAGAGAGCTCGATTGCTTACAGAGAGGCTTTAAAAGCTGCTAGATCTGCTTATTTTTCAAACCTATTAGAAGAAAATAAACATAATCCAAGGTATTTATTTGAAACAGTGGCTAAACTAACAAAAAAGAAAGTTTCAAGCTCAGAAGTGTCCAAGCAACACAGCAGTGATGACTTTATGAACTTCTTCACTTATAAGATTGATAATATCAGGGACAAAATTATAACTATGCAACCGTCTACCACAGTATCGCATCAGGAAGTGCATTGTAGTCTCCCTGAGGAAAAATTTGATTCATTTGTTGCTATAGGAGAGGAAGAATTCTGCAAACTCGTTAATTCATCTAAATCGACAACTTGTATGTTAGATCCTATACCGACTAAGCTACTGAAAGAGATGTTTCCAGAGGTCATATATCCTCTTCTTAATATCATTAATTCATCTTTGTCTCTAGGATACGTACCAAAAACCTTTAAACTGGCTATGATAAAACCGCTTGTTAAAAAACCACAACTTGATCCTACAGAATTAGTCAATTACAGGCCGATCTCGAATCTGCCTTTTCTGTCAAAGATATTAGAAAAAGCAGTATCTTCACAACTGTGTTCCTTTCTAGAAAGAAATGATATCTGCGAGGATTTTCAGTCCGGATTTAGACCGTACCATAGTACTGAGACCGCTCTCATTAGAGTCACAAATGATTTGCTCTTATCATCCGATCGTGGTTGTATCTCTCTATTAGTGTTACTCGATCTTAGTGCTGCATTTGACACCATTGACCACAACATTCTTTTAATAGACTAGAACACTATGTTGGCGTTAGTGGAATTGCACTAGCATGGTTTAAATCATACTTAACTGACCGTTATCAGTTTGTAGCAGTAAATGAAGAGATGTCTTATCGATCACAAGTTCAGTATGGCGTACCATAAGGCTCAGTACTAGGACCGCTGCTGTTCACTCTGTACATGCTACCATTAGGAGATATCATTAGGAAACATGGAGTTAGCTTTCACTGTTATGCCGATGATACTCAGCTGTATATTTCTTCAAAACCCAACGAAACTTACCAATTCACAAAATTAACGGAATGCATAGCTGATATAAAAAATTGGATGACTAGTAATTTCCTACTACTAAATTCTGAAAAGACAGAGATTCTAATTATCGGACAAAAAACTTCCACACGTAATAACCCAGAATACTGTCTAACACTTGATGGCTGCTCTGTCAAGTCTTCGTCGTCGGTTAGGAACCTGGGTGTGCTCTTTGATACCAACCTTTCTTTTGAAAGCCACGTGTTTAGTATCTGTAAAACTGCATTTTTCCATCTTAAAAATATATCTAAAATACGCCATATGCTCTCATTGGGAAATGCGGAACAATTAGTCCATGCGTTCATGACCTCAAGGCTAGATCATTGTAATGCTCTACTGGGTGGTTGCCCTGCACGCTTAATAAATAAACTACAGCTAGTTCAAAACGCCGCAGCTCGAGTTCTTACCAGAACCAGGAAATATGACCATATTAGCCCGGTTCTGTCAACACTGCATTGGCTCCCTATTAAACATCGTATACATTTTAAAATATTGTTGATTACCTACAAAGCACTAAATGGTTTAGCTCCGCAGTACTTGAGCGAGCTCTTAACGTATTATAGTCCTTCACGTCTATTGCGATCTCAAAATTCCGGCCAGTTGATAATACCTAGAATATCTAAATCGACTGCAGGCGGTAGATCCTTTTCCTATTTAGCACCAAAACTTTGGAACAGTCTTCCTACCATTGTCCGGGAAGCAGACACACTCTGTCAGTTCAAAGCTAGACTAAAAACACATCTCTTTGACCTAGCATACACATAACACACTATAGACTTCTATAAATTCAATGTTAGGCTGCATAAATTAGGTCAGCCGGAACTGGGAACACTTCCCTTAAATCTTGATGTACTCGCTACATCATAAGAAGAATGGCATCTACGCTAATATTAGTGTCTTTGTTTATCCCGAGGTTTTCCCGCAGCCTGCCGGATCTAGGCCGTGTCCAGATCTGACGAAGGAGATCCGCCTGGACCCGATGACAATGCAGTGCTGAAGTGTCCACTATCCTCTCCCTATGGAGGATCCCTTTCCCACTCTACAGATGAAGCGTTGTGAATTCTGGCTCGCGTTCCCCGAAGTGATAAAATAAAACAAAATTCTGTATCAAAATTTATAGGCAAGAAAAGTAGTTTGTTTAGGCTGGGTTGTATGAATTATAAACCTGCGCACTAGGGCTGTAACGATATGCGATATGAAATCGAAATCGCGATACGCAGGTCCACGATCCTGTATCGCGATGTGAGAAGGCAGAATCGCGATCGACACACCCCTTCCAACTCCCAGATTTATCCTTCCTGTCCAGATCCAATGCTACCACATCTTTAAATTACTATTAGTATTATTTGAAGTTAACATTATAAAATACGGAGACCTACACCACAAAACTAGTTGAGGATAAATTAAAAATTTATAAATTTAATACATTTAATTTTATCTGTAAGCGTCCTCCAATTACGTGTGCTACCTTAACCTTTTTCATGTGACGCGTCACGCGAGCTAGTTGAAGAACGTGAGGAAACATGGCAACAAACCCAGACATCGCGGACCCTCCTAATACTTTTAAGTCAGCAGTATGGCAACATTTCGGCTACCCGGTGGAGAACAAGGATGGCAATCGTGTAGTCGACAAGACCCACACAATTTGCCGTAAGTGTTTCAAGAAGCTTCCCCAACCGGCCGGCAACACAACCAACATGCAGATGCATATCTTAAGGCACCATCCCGACATCAGTTTAGCTCGTGCACAGAAAACAACACAACAGAAGCAGCCTACACTGCCTAGTTTATTCCAAGCAAAGTTTCCAGCCAATTCAGATCGAGCACAAAAAATTACTGATGCAATTGGAATTTTTATGTCACTGGATATGCGCCCCTTTTCGGTAGTTGAAAACGAGGGATTCAAGTATTTACTTAGTGTGCTCGAGCCCCGTTATGCATTACCAAGCCGGGCGCATTTCTCTCAAAATGTGCTATCAAAACTTCTGGAGAAAACAAAGGCTAAGGTGGAGGAAGGGTTGAGTACTGCTGAATCCATCGCAATCACCACCGATGGATGGACGTCCCGTGCCACAGACAGCTATATGACCATAACCGCACACTATATTACGGCCGATTGGCAAATAGCAAACCCCGTCCTCCAAACACGCGCTGTGTATGAGAGCCATACAAGCGAACATTTATCGGAAATACTTAAAGAGGCTGTGATAAATTGGAAAATCAGCAGAACAAATGTCCCCGTTCCCGTGACAACAGACAACGCCAGAAATATTGCCAATGCTGTCGAAGCTGCCGGATTTTCACCGCATATACGATGCTTTGCTCACACTGTTAATCTGGCTGCGCAGAGAGGGATGGGCGTTCACCACATGTCCCGACTCCTCGGCAGAGTGAGGAAAGTGGTCACGTTTTTCCACCGCAGCACAACAGCTGCAGCTGTGTTGAAGGAGAAACAGGTGATGCTGCAGCTGCCCTTACACAAGCTGGTCCAGGATGTGGCTACTAGGTGGAACTCAAGCCACGACATGCTCGAACACTACCTTGAGCAGCAGGCTGCTGTTTTCTCTGCATTAACAGACAAGAGTGTCAAGAAGAACATTAAAGACATCGTCACTCTGTCTGATGATGATGTGAAACTAGCTGAGGACGTGGTCCAGCTTCTTAAACCTTTGAAAACTGTGACTACCCTCATGAGCACTGAGCAGATGCCAACTATTTCAATGATCGTGCCATTGAAACACAGAATCCTGGCCTCCATGAAGCACAGTGTCTCTGACTCAACAGTAGTGAAAGACATCAAAGCTGCTATTGCACATGACTTTGAGGACAGATACCCTGATTCGGATAGGGCACTAATTCAGTTTCTTCATATGAGCACTGTACTTGACCCCCGTTTCAAATCTCTACCTTTCCTTGATGAGACCACCCATGATGACACAATCTTCAAGAGTCTGACTGAGAGAATTCTGGAAGATTGTTCACAGACTGTTCAGGTATTTGATTGTTTAAATATTAATATATTAAATAAAGTGCTGTGTAAAAATCAGTTAGGCCTATTTAATTAAAGTCAGTATTTATTTTAAAGTCAGTATTTAAATATAGTCAGATAAAAAATACTTAACTTTATTAAACTAACTTTATTCATGTAATTGTCCTGGATTTCATATCCTCCATTGTATCTAACATTATGTTGCAATTGTTCACAGACTGTTCAGGTATTTGATTGTTTTAATATTAATATATTAAATAAAGTGCTGTGTAAATCAGTTAGGCTTATTTAATTAAAGTCAGTATTTAATATAGTCAGATGATAAATACTTAACTTTAGTAAACTAACTTTATTTGTGTAATTGTCCTGGATTTCATATCCTCCATTGTATCTAAAATTATGTTGCAATTGTGTAATGGATTTTGTCTGTTAGGCCCAGACTTCAACGGAAGAGCAATCAGAGACAGCCTCAAGCTCCAGTAACTGTCCTCCTCCAGCTAAAAGAGCACCAATGATGGCTGAACTGTTTGGAGACTTCTTTCCAATGGAACAGGCATCGTCATCATCCAAGCCTTTGTCTGCAGTGGTGGATGAGGAGGTGCAGCATTACAGAGCAGTGCAGAGCCTCTCATTGGAGTCAAATCCACTTATGTGGTGGAAGGACAACCAGAACCAGTTCCCCCATTTAGCCAAGTTGGCTAAAATATACCTTGGAATCCCAGCCACATTTGTCCCCAGTGAGAGAGTGTTTTCCACTGCAGGGGACATTGTCACAGCACAGAGAGCAAGCCTCTCACCAGACAATGTGGACATGATGGTGTTTCTGAAGAAGAATTTTCAACTCCCTTAAATCAAATCCACAACGAGTTTGGTTTTCTTAAGAGAAAGAAGTTGTTTATTTGTTTAATGTTTACTTACTTGATTTGTGGTTTACAGCACAGACAGTAAGCCTCAGTTACCTCAGTGTGAATAAACAGAAACCATTTAATTTTCTTTGTAAATGTAAGCTTGATTGAAGAAGAATTTTCAACATGCTTGAATCATCTCCTCTATGGGCTTTAGTTCTGTTTGTATTTCAACAGTATTTTGTTACAAAGAAAACAGAAGTGTTATAGCTTTGGCTATATAATTTATTTTACTTAGGTATATTGTTAATAATTTGCATAGTTAATATTGTTATTTGTTGTTCAGTTTATACAGGGTTTTCAAATGTTATTTAATAAAAATATATTTTTTTCCTCAAAATATCTTTTGAACTGTTTTGTCCCCACCCCTCCAAAACGCCCCGCCCCGCCCCGCCCCGCCCCGCCATCCCATATCGAGGTTTGTATCGTATCGTGGGTCAAAAATCGTGATACGAACCGAATCGTGGGTTTGGTGTATCGTTACAGCCCTACTGCGCACATATTTTAAAAAGCACATAACTATAGAATCAATTCTGAATGAGCATGTGAACGCCGTCAGCGTTAATCACAGGTTCGCGTTTAAAAGTCTGATCATTTCGACGGAGGTGAATCAATCAAAGTTAACTTTAGCTGGAAATAACATTATTCAAGAACCGCAATAATGCCAAAACAATCTGTTACCTTAAATTATATGTTTGTCTCTGTAAAGCTGCTTTGAAACAATCCATTGTTAAAAGCGCTATATAAATGAAGATGACTTGACTTGACTTGACTCTAGAGTTCTCTTACGAGAGTATCTCTCGTACTGCGTAATATCTTACGCTATGGGGAACACAATGCAACACGCCGTGCGTACTGGGATCCGACACCAAAGTCCCAAGGACAGTAGCCCGGGGCTCATGTAGTGCATAATCACCGTAGACTCACAGAGAGTCGGAGAAGAGAGGCTACAAGCATCATTCCCATGAAATAGCATCCCACAGGAGCTAGTTATGTTAACAGTGTTTCACGCAGACAGGGTGAACGCGTTCAGCCTGAACTGGGTATAAGTACGGGTTATTCAACACCCATGGAACTGTTATATCGATCAGTGAGCGATGCCCAAGCAAAACTCAGCATTCTGTGCCGGCGCAGCGGGCAGAGAGTACTGAATTCTAGACCGACAGCAGCTTAGCCTGTAAGGCGGGAACCTCTAGGTTATAAAACCTTATAAATGTAGACGGCGAGGCCCAGCCTGCCGCCATACAGATATCTTGCAAGGAAATCCCGCTAGACCACGGCCACGACGAGGCCACGCCTCTCGTGGAGTGCGCTCTGACACCCAAAGGACACTGCAGGCCCTTAGAAGTGTAAGCCAGCGCTATGGCATCGACTATCCATCTGGATAGGCTCTGTTTTGATGCGGCCAGTCCCTTGGAGCGTCCGCCAAACAAAACAAAGAGATGCTCGGTCTGTCTGAAGACAGACGAGGGGGACACATAAGCTCTCAGCGCCCTGACGGGGCAAAGGAGATTAGCATCCGCCTCCTCCTTATTCACCGGGAGGGCGCACAGGGAAATAACCTGGGCCCTGAACGGTGTGTTGAGGGATTTGGGCACGTACCCGTGCCTTAGTTTGAGTATGACTTTAGAGTCATTAGGCCCAAACTCCATACATGACGCGCTTACTGAAAGCGCTCGTAAGTCCCCCACGCGCTTCATTGAAGCAAGAGCCACAAGAAATACCGTTTTGAAAGACAGGTGTTTCATGTCTGACAAATGGATTGGCTCGAATGGCACCTTTCATGGCTTCCAGAACCGTAGAAAGGTCCCACACAGGGACTGCGGGGGGGTCTGGGAGGGTTCAGCCTCCAAGCTCCCCTGAGGAATCGTACGACCAGGTCGTTTTTCCCCAGTGACTGGCCAGACGTTGGCTTTGCAAACGCTGCTATGGCCGCCACGTATACTTTGAGCGTGGATGGGGTTCTACCCTTATCCAGCAGCTCCTGTAGGAAGGAGAGCACTTCCGTAACCCCGCAGTCTACGGGTGAAAAGGCCTGAGCTTGACACCAGGTAGAGAACACTGACCATTTTGAGGAGTAGAGCCGTCTAGTAGACGGGGCCCTAGCCTGCGTGATCGTGTTCAGCACTCCCTCCGGGAGGTTAGCGGGTACCCGTTGATGGCCCATGCATGCAGGGACCATAAATCCGGGCGAGGATGCCAAATCGAGCCCTTTGCCTGAGAGAGGAGGTCTCTCCTCACCGGTATAGGCCACGGAGCAGTGCTGGTCAGCCGCATCAGGACTGGGAACCAAATCTGGTTCGTCCAGAGCGGAGCCACGAGCAGCACTGGGCATCCGTTTTCCCTGATTCGTTCCAGCACTTGAGGCAGGAGCGAGACGGGGGGAAAAGCATAGAGTGTAGCCATTGTGTGTAGCGCCGACACAGCTTGCCCGGCGGCGGTGTAAGCGCGACCGTGCATGGTTGACGTCACTCGGCAGGCTTTAGATGGCAACACTGTCTGTGCTCGCCGTCCAGCAGAGGGCGGGCAGAGATGTGTTGCTACCGCTGCTTCCACAGGAGGAAGAGAAAGGTATCCTCTAACTTTCGCACCGTCCACAGTGGAGAATGCAGCAGAGAAAGAGGTACGCATCCTGGCCGAGAAGGGGGCGTTCCAGGACCTCGCGACTTCTTCGTGAAGCTCAGGAAGAAAAGGCGCGGGTCTGGACTGTGATGGGGCGTGGTCCTTCTTGAGGAAAAATCCATCCAGTCGGTTGCGCGGGGGCTGCGCGGGCGCCTCCCAGTCGAGGCCGAGGTGTTCGCCGGCTTGAGAGAGCAGACGCATCAACTCTGATTCAATGCCAGCCCTTCTTCCAGAAGGCTCGCGAACAGCGGGGGGGAGGTCCTAGGAGCTCGCCCAATCCTCACTGTCCGACGCCCGGATCGAGCAGTCCTCGGCTATTTCGTCGATCTCAATGGCGGAAGCGGTGGCAGACGGCGGCCGCTGTCCGTCGGTGAGCGACTCGAGCGATGCCGGCGAAGCTGGCGGGCGAACCGGCAAGCTTTGGCGGGCAGGAGAAGGCTCGGGAGCGCGCTGAGCACGGCGCTTTTTACGGCGCGGCGTGACAGCGGGCTGAAGTGCAGGCTCTGAGAAGGATGCCAGGCGAGTCCTCAGAGTCACCATAGGCAGCAGCTCACAGTGAGGGCATCTGCCGTCGACGAGAGCGAGAGCCGCATGATCCTCACCCAGGCAGGAAACGCAGATGACATGGCGGTCTCCATCGCTGAGTGTGGCTCGGCACGAGCCGCAGGATCTTTGCATCTTTAAAAAGACGCTAGCTCTTTTAGATAATAGAGAGAGAGAGAGTGTGAGTCGCAGCGGCGAACACACACTAGCAGTGAAAAAGGATATTAACGCCGGAAAGCGTAGCAGGTACGGCGGCTGAAGGCGGCGAGGTGAAGGCCAGCGGCTTCAGACTCGAAGGCACGTTCCGCTGTAGGCTTGCACTCAGACGGCGCGGCTTCTCACTCCGGATCCAGCGATGCAGTAGAGCTTCGCTGAAGAGTTGAAAATCAGTTTGTATCAGCCTGTCGAGCGTATTTATAGGCTAAGGCCACGCCTATTCTGGCGGGACGTGACGAAATGGGCGCGAAGCGCCCCCATTGGGTATCGCGTCCCGCGGGGCCTCTCTCGATAGGCTGCTGCTGTTGCCGCAGGGCAGCCAATAGGCGCGCGAGCCGTCTTGCCTATGTCTGCATGCTGCAGCACAGCGTTTTACATTAAATCAAAATTAAGGATAATTTTTGGCTTCAATATCTCGTGGAAAAGAGGTTTCCCCATAGCGTAAGATATTTCGCAGTACGAGAGATACTCTCGTAAGAGAACTGGTTATTGAAAAGTGAAAACCCATTTGTAGTAGGCCTACTGTACTTGTGTTAGTTAGCTAGTGGTCGACCGATATTGTTTTTTTGATGGCCGATGCCGATATCTTAGAGAGCAGGGTGGCCGATGGCCGATATAAAGCCGATATTTTTATATGTATAGGCCTATACTTTAGGCTATGTTTATTTTAATCAATATTTAATAAATTATAAATAAATTAGACAAATCTTTAAAATAAACATGCTTATATGGCAACTTCAACTAAACAGGCAACTTCTTGAATCTGCAATCATATAACAGTATTTTTCACAAAAAAAGTAATTGTTTAAAAATATATGAATATGTGAATAAAAAGGAAGTAAAGGTAATCTGGTAGTTTCGTGCGCACTGGTAATCATATTTTTTAATCAAGTTATACAAATGAAGGATTTAAAGTTTTTCGATCGCGTCTCCCTAAACATAAGCTGATCTTATGTTTACATTCACTCACTTCACACGGACCGACCGTCACTCTACTCGCAGTAACGCGTTTATGCCATAGACTGTAAAAAGGTTTATGCAGGCTACAAATGCACACTTCATGGACTTCGGTGGAGAAAACCCTCGCAAATGCGCATTAACCAAATTAAGCAAATGCGCATTAACCCTTACTGGATGCGCATTTGCTGAATGTTGACGGTAAATGAGAAAGTATTTTAGCCTGATTGTTTGCCTTTTCTGTTACAAATAATATAAAAGCAAACGCTTTACTTTTTCGCATACCATTTACTTTCTTCGTTTACCAGTTCTGTCTAACAAAGTATTAGATATGACTGACAGAGAACGGAAACTAATAAAGACTGAGAATGTGAGTGAGTGCTGTGTGATCCAAGGGGGTAATCCATCAGCCGTAAACTGAAGCCTATGGGCGCCGCCATTGTAGCAGAACTTCACCTGCTGTTAGCATTCCATTGACTCCCATTCATTTTGGCGTCACTTTGACAGCGAATAACTTTACATCTGAGGCGTCCAAAGACTCCATTTGTCCATTCCATTATTTATTTCTAAAGAAACACGACAATGTATAAAAGGCTTCATTACTTTGTATCTTACGTTATGGCCCAGTAGAAGCCATTTTGTAAAAATAGGCTAACAATTGCGTCATAACAACGCGACTCTGTCGCACAGTAGAGAAATTACTCTATGGACAGGAGGAGAAGCTCGCAGGCAATCGGGGGGACGTGGAAGCTTCGTTTGAGCCTGCGCAGTACGCTCAGCCTTCAGGAAGTGAGTGCTTCTAATGGGCTTCACTTTTCTCCGTTGGAATCTATGGGGTCGCTGTGTCCATTTCTTTTACTGTCTATGGATATATCGGTCGACCACTAGTTTAAGGGGTTAAGACACAAATTGATCCTGTCCTGGCTCTTCCAACCTTGATAATGGCAGTGAATGGCTGTCTGTCTTTGGAAGTTCATCAAAGCGCATCTGTTCATGATTAAAGTGCTCGAAAACAGCCTTCGAAATAAAGGCCTTTTGAAGTGAAGCGATGCGTTTGTGTAAGATAACTTTATACCTATAACTTTATAGACTAAAATAACTAGCTTCCGGCAGACAGACAAATTTACGCCAAAAGAGTAACCCTTGAACTTGACGCACAAAGTAATGACGGCAATTAATGCCTCTCGCGGTTCAAACAAACAGGACTGGGCAACTGTGTTCGTCATTACGTTGTGGGTCAAGTTCAAGGGTTACACTTTTGGTGTAAATCGATGCGTGCAGCCATCTGCCGGAAGCTAGTTATTTTAGTTGATAAAGTTTTAAATATGGATATTTTTCTTACACGAACGCATCGTTTCACTTCAGAAGGCCTTTATTAACCCCCCAGAGCCGTGTCGAGTACTTTCATCATAAATAGATAAGCTTTGATGGACTTCCAAAGACAGACAGCCATTCACTGCCATTATCAAGCTTGGAAGAGCCAGGACATTTTTTAATATAACTCCGATTGTATTCATCTGAAAGAAGAATGTCATATACACCTTGGATGGCTTCAGGGTGAGTTAATCATGGGCTAATTTTTGGGTGTACTATCCTTTAATGACTGAGATGTATTAAATGTCCATAATGGCAATGATGTTTAACATCTCTCCACAGACTGTAATAAACACTAGAAGATCCATGGAATTTCAGTTCCAAGTAGTTTCGGTTCCAGTTCCAGTTTCAGCAGTACCTAGAAAAACAGACCCCCTAATAAAATGTATCATAGACAACAAGGCAGAGAGACTTCGGAAATTATTAAAAGGCAGAGATATTAATGGTTTGTACTCTTCTGAAGACTGGAATGATGATGTTACACCATTAACAGCAGCAGTTATATGCAGAAATGAAGAAATATGCTCGTATCTGCTTAAAGAGTCGGCTGATCCAAACAAACCCTCAACAAATGGACAAACACCTCTACATTATGCTGCTTTTACAACTGGAGTTCCATTGAGTATTGTGAAAAGATTACTTGCAGCAAAAGCTAACCCAAATGGATATGGATTACACATTTTTACTCCGTTGCAGTCTGCTGTTGATCATGACCGTGAAGACATTGTGAAAGCACTTATAAAGGCTGGAGCTTCACCCGGAAGGAACTATGGGGTGAATCCAGAACTTGATAAAAAAGTGGAAAAAATGGTTTGTCATCTATATTCACAGGGTGAAGTGTCTGAGAAAGTATATATATCTTTCTCTTTTCCTTGTGGTGTACGAACGAAAAACCAGACAGAAGTTTACAGAGTCTATAAGGAACATTTCTTTCAAGAGGATCCTTTTGATAATTTTATTTATTTTGAGAAATACTTTAGTGTAATTGGTCTTGGCGGAGAGCAGTATCGTCAGACCGCCATCAAGTGGTTAAAAGACACAAACAGTGCAGAAAGATACATTGAGGGAGTCATCAAGCGCTTCCCAGGAATCCCTCAGGATCACTGGCCGATTGCACTGAACTGTTTAAATGTTGCTTTGTGTGTCAGTGAACGCATCTCTCCTCAGGTATTCAGTGAGCTTGTGCCAGTTATAACAAACAGTCTTCAGCGCTTTGGAAATGCACAAGGAGAAATAGTCAATCAACTGATACTAAAGATACTCAATGTCATGATGCAGAAGACGTCTGAGCAGAAACTAAGTACAAACAATTCTCTCTATGAGAAGTTATGCAAAAGTCTATTGCCTCTCACACATGCTGATTATTCAAGTTTAATCGGAGTGTGGACATATGGACTGTTCGCCAATATAAATGACTTTGCTCCTGAACTTGTTGCATTGTGTGGAATGTCTCCCATTCCAGAGAGGATACTTATAAAAGCAGAGACAGAGATGGATGAAGTCATGAAAAAAAAACTGCAGAAGTTGGATGAATCACTGAGACATCCAACAGCTTCAAGTGCAGTGGATAGTTTATGTGAGGAGACTGCTGCCCTATCAACATGCAAGAAGAAGAAGAAGAAGAAAAAGAAGAAGAAAAAAATCCAGCAAGAAGGTGAGCTGCAAGATAAAGAGGAACCATACCCAGACACTGTAGTGAAATCCATTGAGATACCAAACTCGAGTGTGAACTCAAATATCTAAAAAATGTGGGTTCAGACCAGCCATCGTTGGAAACCCAAGCTTGAGAAGCTAGCTAACATGGATATTAGCAATAAAAATAGGCTGGGAAACCTTACTCTTCTTCCTAGTGATGAATTTCAGATTGCTAAAGGCAGTGATGGAACAGAAGTTTTTCTTGGACTGAGGGATGACGGCACAGAGGTGGCTGTGAAACGAATGATTAAGTCTAATTACAAAGTCCTCAGGAATGAGGAGACATTTCTACGACTTCCACAGCTTGATAGTCCCTCCATTGTGCGATATGTGGACTTTGCTGAAGATGACAATTTTGGATACCTTGCTCTTCAGCTTTGTGAGTACACACTGGAGGAATATATCCAAGAGCATTTACCAGATGATAACACTGAGGGAGGTTTGGTTCTGAAGAAGCTGGTGAATGAAGTTCTCTGCAGCTTACAGGTTTTACACCAACCGAAAACCAAAGTGCTTCACCGAGACATCAAACCCCAGAATGTTCTGATTGGTAGGAGTTAAACCTAATTAGTATAAATTATCAGATTTTTTCTTCTTCCATTAATTTGAAACTTCTGTTTGTTATAGACATAAATGGAAAAGCTAGATTGGCTGATTTTGGCATAAGTCGTCGAATGAACCTAAGCCAAACAACTTTACGAACAGGCATTGCTGGAACTAGATGCTGGAAGGCAAAGGAAACCATAGATGAGGAGGTCAACATTGGATACAAGAGGAGCTCCGACATTCAGGTGGTCTCTCCTTTCTTAGCCAACAATATTGTAATTATTATAACTAAATTCAATAATTAAAAATATATTATTAGAAAATCAATTATGGTGTAGCGTTTATACGCCCGTATAAATATAACTAATTATTATTCATAACGGATTAGGAACAATAATTAATAATTTGATTATTTTCAGAATTTACTGTAGCAGAATCAATAGTATGATCATTTTATCAGTTCATCCAATGAACGGAAAGCATAAACAATTATCAATTCAAGGAAATATGATATCTTCCTGGCCAAGAAAGACTAATTCCCAGCTAACAGCTAAATTAAGAAATAATCAAGGGTAAAAGCATAGGTAACTTAGATCGCAGTTCAAGACAATAAATCTGTAAGCACATAACACAAGTAATGCTTCTCTTTTCAATTACAAACAATACTTTATTGATTATAAGCCTATGACTAACACATAAAACTAATATCTAACACAAACACACGCACACGCATCCATACAAGTTGCAGAAAGAAAGAGAGTGAGGAAGAATGAGTTTTAGGAGTCAGATGGTGAGATCCCAAGTTTCTATATGCACTTATAAGACATGACCTGACGAACCATCAATCATTAATTTAACCCCTCTATCGTTTCTTAGGCGGGTTATTAAATTTTATATCAATATACACCAGTTCAGCTAAGAGTCTGGAGGTACTTGCTTGTCCATGCGTTGCTTTTGGGGATTCCCTTTTGTCGGTGTGAAGGTGTTCCCCGGGTCCGTTGTTTGGCTAGCGGTCTTCCTCGTGCCTGCTTGATCTTGGGCAGCCAGTCACGTGGTGTGTTGGCGGATGGATGAAAGTCTTTGAAGTTGGAAGCGCGTTGCAGTCGAAACGTTTTAAAACGAAACTTTGCAGCAAAACTTAACTTAGAACCGAGACTTTTAACGGAAAAGAAACAAAGGAAAAGAAAGGAAGGTAAGACGAGATGGCTTGAATAAATCTGTTTTAACCCTGATCTTGATTTGGGTCATTTATCTCTGCGTCTACATGGTTACTACAACCATCGTCTGCCTTACCCGACTTGTTGTTCTGCCGAGACCTTTTTCGAGAGAGAGCCCGCCCGACTTCTGTTCTATTCTTCTAGCGCATTATTCTACCGCATTGTTCTTCTACATTATTCTACTACAGCTCTGTTCGGGTCTAAGGTTTTAAAGGGTTAGTTCACCCAAAAATGAAAATTAAGTCATTAATTACTCACCCCCATGCTGTCCCAACCCCGTAAGACCTTTGTTCGTCTTCGGAACACAAATGAAGATATTTTTGATTAAATGTGACAGCTGCATCACTCCTCCATAGGCTCCCTAAGGGAATGAATCCTGACGGCCCAGAACGTCAATGAAGAAAATGTTTAAATATTCCATGTCACAACAGTAGCCGCGTTTCCACTGCCGGGCTAGGGCCGAGCCAGGGCTAACAGCGAGCCGAGCCGAGCCAGTGACCTCGGGCCTTAAGCACCGGGCTTGCGCTTCCACTGCCGGGCCAGTAGCCCCGCAGCGCTGCCCTAAACCCCGCCCCTAACACGCCTTTCTGGATTAAACGTCATACATACAACCCAACCCATTTCAGCGGATATTATGAATTTATTTATTTTTTAAGTTAGGAAGATAGCATGTATATTAACTCACCGGCCGTGGCTGCAATAGTGTCCCAATTGTCTCGCGAGTTGTCACTAACAGCGGGACGGTGACCCAGCACACGTCCATCAAGTCGAACCATGGAAAAATCCTTTTCTGAGCTCCGCTTTGTCCGTTGTGCGTTTTAATCGCCTTGAACAATACTGCGCCCGCAACTTTTCTATTTTTTCCTGAACTTGGAGCGTTGCCGTTGATCGCTGCATGCTTAGCTTAGAAAGTTCAGCATCATCGATGTATTTAATAACTTCCTCGTTTCTTCACACGCCGTCAAATTGACGTTGTACCCTTTCTTCTGCCCAAATGCTCAGAAGAGCTTTGCAGCGATTATTTTGTGCGATATAAAAAAGTGAAATGTGCATCTTGCTTCAGATCATAACGTTCCATAACAACGATAAACTCCGCCTTTTACCTTGAGCACGCCTCTAGCCCGAGCTGGCCCGCTTTGGCCCAAGGTATTCGACGGGCCAGAAATGCTGGCCGGTGGCCCCGAGTAAGCCCCGATCAAGCCCCGGAAGTGACAGTGGAAACGCGACTGGCCCTGGCACGCACTAGCACGGCTCGGCTCTGGCCCAGCAGTGGAAACGCGGCTAGTGGCTCAACTATAAGTTTATCAAGCGACGAGAATACTTTTTGTGCGAAAAAACAAACAAAAATAACGACTTTATTCGACTATTCCTTTTCTTCCCTGTAGGCCTGAAACGAGACTTCAAGAGATTTCCACGACGCATGTGCGAGAATTGCGATCTCCTTCAACTACTTCAGTTAAGTTCTCGCGCGTGCGCGTCGTGGAAATCTCTTGAAGTCTCGTTTCAGGCCTACAAGGAAGAAAAGGAATAGTCGAATAAAGTCGTTATTTTTGTTTGTTTTTTCGCACAAAAAGTATTCTCGTCGCTTGATAAACTTATAGTTGAGCCACTGTTGTGACATGGAATATTTAAACATTTTCTTCATTGACGTTCTGGGCCGCCAGGATTCATTCCCTTAGGGAGCCTATGGAGGAGTGATGCAGCTGTCACATTTAATCAAAAATATCGTCATTTGTGTTCCGAAGACGAACGAAGGTCTTACGGGGTTGGTACAGCATGGGGGTGAGTATTTAATGACTTAATTTTCATTTTTGGGTGAACTAACCCTTTAAACTCCAATGTTTTGTCCTGCCTCCTGGAGGAATTTGGAATTCGGACAATAAGATACTATATGGTTATTTGAGAAGGGGGTCTTTTCTATCCCCCCCCTTTCTCTCATCGTGAATCATGTGTTATCTGTGGTCTGCTTACTCATCAGCTCGAACAGAGGATTCAGTTTAGACATAATTTCCATTTTAAGAACATAAAGATTTTTACACAGATTTCAATCAAGCCACCTTCTGAATTAATAATATCTGAGCATAATGAAAAACGACACACTTTCATTCCAGCATCTCATAGTTATAACAATTACATGACTTAGATGTGATCTAAGCAGAATAGACACATACAGGGGTTGTAAACACAATATATAATTATGTTATGTTACATAATTTTGATTATGGGTCAGTCGAGAATTGTTCTGGGATGAGTTTTATGGATTTTGAGTAAAAGTGTGTTGGTGTGTAAAGTTTCTGGGGTTTAAGAAAGACATTCCAGTCTGAGGTCACGGATAGTTCCTGCTGAAGTCTGTTCTGTTCACATATCATGAGACCTTGGTTCTTAAAGGCTAGTCTGTTTAGTCGCAGGGGTCAGGTGACTTCTTGTTAGGGCCTCTTGTTTCACCATTTCTGAACAGATCTGTTCTTGCCAAATTATAAAACATTGACAACGTTCTTCCTTTAGTTAAACAACAAAAGGTCTTTTGGCTTCAGAGCCTGGGGGTAATCTGGAATATGCAGCCTCTTGTGTTTGATTATGTATGAAAGCTTCACTCGTGTGGGTTTCATTCTCGTTGTCGCTACAATGGACTTAAATACACAATTACAAATATAATTAATTTAAATAGTATTTGATAGGGGTGCACGATTCAGAAAATATCACGATTCGATACCGATTTTTAGGCTCAAGATTCGATTCAAAATCGATTTTCGATTCAAAAACGATTCTCAATTAAAAAAAAACGATTCGCAGGATATAAACGTAGTTTACTTTTTCCTATGTGATTGATTGCAGTAGACACAATTTAAAAGAAAAGAAACACAACAAATTAAATGCAGTTTGATATTACTTTATATGTCTTATACAAAAATAAAAACTTTTGCAACTAAAAAGTGCAAAGTGCCAAGCTTTGCCCTGCTTTCAAATACATTTAATTCAAGTTTAACATAAAACTTAAATAAAAAGCTTTTACATTTAGCTTTAAAGTGCTGTAGTCAGATCAAACAAACAATTATGCTAAATGTGGTTTAAGGAGTACTTCACCAGGTTGACTGTTGAAATGTGAACTCGACTGGGCACAATGAACTTCCTAAAATTCCTAAAAATATAAAATGTCATAGAAATTATTTACATACAAAAACCCTTGCAAAATTATTTTAAATAGATTAAAAAAGCCACCGCTACTAGTAACATCTATGGTTAGATTGATTTGTTTAGATCCAGTGAAGTCGTTCATAGGCGTAATTTGCGGGTATCTCCAGTTAACTAGCAGAGCATTCATTTAGTTCGCTATTAAATAAGAGATCTGTTGATCAAGCTGAGCGCTCGTGTCCGCTGCTATCAGTGTCATGGATACAGTGTTCTCTGTCGCTCGCGCAGTCTTCACTCGGACGCGCACTTCAATCTATCTCCGTTGCTGAGACTCTCTATTCGTTCCGGTGAGATCACAAAATAAAATGCATTCAAACGTCTCCCTGCTTGATATAGTCTGTAACCACTGATGAACATTAGGGCTGTTTTCGACGAAGGATTTTCATAGTCGAATCTGATTCGTTAGATTTTGCCGTAGTCGACTGATAGTCGAACCTTTTTTTTATTTATTTTTTTAGATAGCAGCTAGACGTTCGGTTGAATAACTGTTCGTCTCTTATAGGACAACTCGCTCTACGTTTAAAATGAACAGCAAGACAACTAGAAGTGAATGTGCTTTCCATTAAATGAATCCTTAACAACAACAAAAAAAGCTTTGTTTAAAAAAAATCACACACAGTAAACAAAACCTTAACAAAAAAACTTTGCAATGAACTTTGCAATTTAGACGCGCAAACTGGTTGCCGGTGCGGTCGGTGAGACGTAGGCCTACATGCCCGAGCAGATTCGGCTTGAAGCCGTTCATCCTCGGATGCGGTGTCGCGCGCGCTGTTACAAAAAAAGCCGTGCACACAGCCAAGCGAAATGGGGTCTTGCCGGTCTTGCACACCCAACGCGTCATTTTTTGCCATGCGCACCTTCGCGCTCGTGCGGACGCGTCTGGTATAAACAAGGCTTTCTCCGTGTCAGCGCGCGTTCTGATCGGTGAAGGTGCACAGACCTCTCCCGAATGATCTCCAGCACTCAGCCTCCGAACCACCACTAACTCCGCCTCCGTTTCCCTCGTAAGCTGATATTAGTATTTAAACATTCTCTATGATAAATTTTTTTTGTAAAAAATATTTTAATAGCACGGTTTTGGCGGTTATGGAGTTCTAATGACACTGTCGGTCTCATGGTTATATGATAACCGTCACACCCCTATTGGTTACATAACACTTCCCTACTGTTCGACTATGAGGTTCATAGTCGAATCAGACCTCTCCGAATCGAATCGTCGAATCCTCGACTATTAGAAGTCAGCCCTAATGAACATATTCGGTTTTGATGAGAGAGAGAAAAAACTATACGAGTGCGGTTTAGAACCCGTAACCTCTGACACGCTTGGCAAAAGATCTACAGACTAGGGCTGACTTCTAATAGTCGAAGATTCGACGATTCGATTCGGAGAGGTCTGATTCGACTATGAACCTCATAGTCGAATAGTAGGGAAGTGTTATGTAACCATAGGGGTGTGACGGTTATTATGTAACCGTGAGACCGACGGTTATAGGTGAACACCGTCATTAGAACTCTATAACCGCCAAAATCGTGCTATTAAAATATTTTTTACAAACATTTATCATAGAGAATGTTTAAATACTAATATCATCTTACGAGGGAAACGGAGGCGGAGTTAGAGGTACTTCTGAGGCTGAGTGCTAGAGATGATTCGGGAGAGGTCTGTGCACCTTTACCGATCAGAGCGCGCGCTGACACGGAGTAAAGCCTTGTTTATACTCGACGCCTCCGCACGAGCGCGAAGGTGCGCATGGCAAAAATTGACGCATTGGGTGCGCAAGACCGGCAAGACCCCATTTCGCTTGGCTGTGTGCACAGCTTCTTTTGTAACAGCGCGCGCGACGCAGCATCCGAGCATGAACGACTTCAAGCCGAATCTGCCCGAGCATACGTCTCACCGCACCGGCACCCAGTTTGCGTGTCTAAATTGCAAAGTTCATTTCAAAGTTTTTTTTGTTAAGGTTTTGTTTACTGTGTGTGATTTATTTAAAACAAAGCACGTTCATTGCAACGTTTTTTTTTTTTTTTTTTTTTTTTGTTAAGGATTCATTTAACGGAAAGCACATTCACTTCTAGTTGTCTTGCTGTTCATTTTAAATAAACGTAGAGCGAGTCGTCCTATAACAAACGAACAGTTATTCAACCGAACGTCTAGCTGCTATCTAAAAAAAAAAAGACAAAAAAAAAGGTTCGACTATCAGTCGACTACGGCAAAAACAAACGAATCAGATTCGACTATGAAAATCCTTAGTCGAAAACGGATCGATGCATTTATTTACGGGTTGAGCAGAGAGGCTGCACAGTTTGACCAGCGGGCGGCAAGATCTTGCAATGTATAACTATTTATCAGACCGGCCCTCGCGGCCTCGAAACACTACCAGACCACCGGGAAAAGTCCCGACTCACCCGATTGCCACGCCGACGCCGCCGGTGCACACCATAAAAAAAAAAAATGAATCGATTTTTGGAAATCTATGAATCGATTCTGAATCGGCAAAGATTGAATCGCGATTCAAATGTGAATAAATTTTTTTGCACACCCCTAGTATTTGATACAAATTCTAAACTTGTAACACTGTAACCTGTTTGAAGGTTGCTGGGATGTTGGTGTACTACATTCTCTCTAGAGGACAGCATCCATTTGGTAAAGGCCCATTTTGTGAAGTCAACATCCTACAAGGAAGATACTCACTGGAACATTTGGATGATGAAGTAGCGAAGGATCTCATCGAGTGGATGATCAATGAAAATCCAAACAACAGACCAACTGTGGAGCAAACCCTTGCACATCCCTTCTTCTGGATTGATGAAAGGTAAAATATTACATTGATTTGGCAATGGCATTTACATTTACATTTAGTCATTTAGCAGACGCTTTTATCCAAAGCGACTTCCATCTGAGGACTAAACCAACCGAGTCATCGTGAAGAGGCAAAAACAACGCAAGAAGTGCTCAAAATACAAAGTTCAGACATTGCTCAGAGTAGCATAAACCAGACAAATGAGAGTTAAAAAAAAAAAAAAATTGTTAAGTGCTCACGGAAGAGATGAGTTTTCAGTTGTCTTTTGAATGCTGTCAGGGATTCTGCATTCCGGATGAGGGTGGGCAGATCATTCCACCAGCGTGGAACCGTGAATGAGAATGTTCTGGAGAGTGATTTTATGGCTCTTTGTTATGGTACCATGAGCCGTCGCTCATTGACCGATCGTAGGCTTCTGGTAGGGATAGACTCGTAGGAGCGAGTGAGAGTAGGAGGGAGCTGAGCCAGTGGTCAATCTGTAAGCAAGTGTCAACGCCTTGAACTTGATGCAATCAGCGAGTGGTAAATCCGCCGCGAACTCTATGGGCGCCGCCATCTTGCCTGCCGCCATTACTGCGTGCCTGCTAAGGGTTACGGTGTGACACTTGCCGGTGCCCTCTAATGACATTTCAATGAAAGCGGATCCTGCTCATGAAAGAAAATGTCTGGTGAAAGGGAACATTGGGTAGATGATGTCAGGTAGTGGCCAAAACTTACAGATAAAGGTAATTTATTGACAACATAATGTATTAATGTAAAAATGCGTCAGCCAAATGTAATGTAATTAAGACGTGTATTAATTGATGACAACAATAAAACCGAACGCTGTCATTACTAGCTGTGTTGCTAATATGTTCACAAGCTTCACAAGTTGCAAATAACTCAGTGTTTCCCCTACCATTGTTTTGTAATAATACCATACCCCGCAATAATACTATTTAAATACGAATCCTACGTGTTCTGTGTGAATGAATGGTGCAGTCGGCGCGCAGTTTCATTTAACACACACGCTCGAGCTGTTTATTTGCCTATATGAGGACACGACTGCATGAACTTCCTCGAGACGCGCTTGATTCCTGCCGGTTCCATAGTGAGAGCGGCGCAGACAGAGACATTTTGAGAACTATTTTGAATAGTTTTTCAGCGTGAGAAATACAATGTGTGGCGGGAGAGCGTGACAAAAGACTGAAATGAGTGACTGTCACACTCAATGCGTGACACTTGAGAGCCCTGCAACTACTTTCTTTGTTACTTTCTCCCGCCCGCAAATAGATTTTTTTTTTCTGTACCTCCAAATAGTTTCAAGTTAGCCTACGTGTCGCCACCATACACATCAGCATAAATGCTCCTGATAAATTATTTGTTATTAAAGCATTAACACACAAACCACACTGTTATGAAAGCAAGCAGGCTACTGCGTGCATGGTTTGGCATGACTGAATGCGCGCAAGTGCGCTCCCTTAATAATTCCTAAAAAGCTGACATCAGTTCATCGTGATCTCACACATCTCTATTATTATCAATGAAGCTGACTGCACAATGAATCTTTCATAATATATACACTTTGTTTGTTATAATTAGAGGATTTGCCAGCATACAGAATTCACACACAGAGCATTACCGCCCGTGCCCGCACCAGGAACTCTGTGTAATCCGTATGGCCGCAAACATGGGCAGTCAATGCGCAATAAAGGTTTGTGAATTTCACAAACTGTTTTATTTGTTGTTAAAACAGCCAACCACACAACACGCTCTTCCCGGCATCACTGGACAGCATACGTACTAAAAAAAACTACATAGAAATAACATTTCGTACAGCTAACATCTGCTACAGCCGCCTACGGGACCAACGCTACTTCTGCTACTTCCATAGCAGCAAACGCATGCAGTAATGGCGGCGCTGCTTTACTTCCGTGTTTCGCCGGATTTGTGTATAGCCAGTGCAGAGAGATGAACAGAGGAGTGACGTGGGCCCTTTTGGGCTCGTTGAAGACGAGACGTGCTGCAGCGTTCTGGATCATTTGTAGAGGTTTAGTTGCACATGATGGAAGTCCAGCCAGAAGAGCATTGCAGTAATCAAGCCTAGAAATAACCAGGGCCTGGACGAGAAGTTGTATTGCATGCTCAGTTAAAAGGCCTGATCTTCTTGATTTATCAGTCTAAACAAGCCAGAAAGGTTCAGTACTATTTATAGTACTAGCTTATTATGATTTTATATTAAATGAAGAAGAAATTTCATCCACTGAAGATACTTTTTTATCATCTGATGTTTATCATTTTTTTAATCATCTGTGCTGTTTTTGAAATCCCGTCAGGAGAGTGGAGTATTTGAAAAAAGTGGGGAACCAGAATGAGACCGAAAACTGTCGTAATGTTGATGAGGAACTCCTTCATGCCATTGAAAAATACACTGAAGGGAAAAGCTTTTCTGAATGGAAAACTAAAGTGAGTCTAACTTCAGTGCAGACATATTCAAACATATTTATATACATATGTAAATATAACATTTTAAATATAATTAAATAAATGAAAATAGTAACAACTTAAAGAATCTGATTTCATGTCTTCAAGATTTTCCTTGTTACAAATCATTTGAATGTAGTTCATGGCCTGTTTACTTTAAATAAAGTGAAGCAAAAGTAAAAAAAAATAAAAGTAAATATTTATTTTGTCAGTTGCCACCTGAGCTTGTCCAGAAACTGGATGGTAAGAAGAAAGTCTATCCTGAGAACACACTGGGCCTACTGCGTTTTATACGCAACCTAGACCAGCATTAGTAAGTATACAGAAATAATTAACGACAGACTGTTAAATTATATATATAAAAAATGAACAACCCGAGCTGGTAATGTGAGTTACATATTGTAACGATCACCAGCTGGAGTGCCCTCGACAGCCACCAGAGGGCGCTCCACAATAGACTATGATCACTTCCTCACAAACTACATTTCCTATACTCACTAGTGCCTGGACTCATCATCACTGATCACATTCACCTATACCAGAGCCTGTACCTCATTGTCACTGATTGTATACACCTGTGTCTTGTCATCCTGCTAGTCTCAGTCTATTTATACCATGTTCATTCATTCACTCATCGCGAAGTCTTGTTGTACTGTGTGTCTGCATTTCCGAGCGTTTTCCCGTGTTTGTTTTTGACTTTGGATTGTTCTTGGGCTCTGATTCTTGCTGCCTCCCCTGACCTCTGCCTGTTTCTTGGATTCTCTCTGTGTATTCTCCATTGTCCTGTTTGCTGATTCTTGACCCTGCCTGTACGACTATTCTATAATAAAGCTGCATTTGGATCTTCACCTCCAAGTCTCGGAGCAGAAGGGCGTAGGTTTAGGGGGGGACGCTAGGTACTAGTCCCAATCAATATTTTGAGATGACAAATTTGTCCCCACCAACATTTAGCAAGCGCCTTTGAACTGCTATTTTGATATTTGCGCTGCATTTGGATCTTTGCGCTGCTATTTGGATCGATTCCAACGGCCAGGACGACGACAGTACAAGATACGCCGTAATTTGATTGGCGGCGGGGTATCTGACAGGCAGGCTACACGCGCGGTCCGGGACTACTTTTTGTGCTTGCACTCACTGGCAGCGAGCGGGTGGCTGGCGTGTGCGTGTGTGTGCGCGTGACGACGCCGACGGTAAGTTACCAGGGCTGTCTCTCTGCCTGCCATATACAAAGGCCAGAGTAAAGCATTTTAATATTCCGTTTTTTTGCCCCTTTTTGTACTTTGTAGATCAGCTATGTCACCCAAGAAGAAGAAAGGGGACATACGAAGGTTTTTCATATAGCAGAGTGTAAGTAGGCAAAAATAACTAGCCACACAAATAACTAGCAGTAGTAGTGACTGACCAGGCTTTCAAATGCAGATTCTACTGTGGAAAATAGTATTAACTGGTGATGCTGGTTACCCAGGATATTACCTAGCTTCTGCAATCTTTCAAGGTTAGGAGCATTAATTAGGGGTGTGCAGCACGGATAGACTCATAGAAGTCGCGCTATCATGATAGAATGCTACGTTAGCAAGTCACTGAATGTTATTAGCCTACCTTAACTTAGAATCTGCAGTCATAAACAGTGGATCATCTGAGACAGTTTTCGTTTCTACATTCTGTTTATGTAATGTATTTGTGAGTGTAGCCTACTTGCTGGACACATGTGCTGGAAAAACATGTTCTCAATGTTAAAAAGGCTAAAGTTAACACTGCTTATTCAAATATAATGAATCATTATTTGATTGATAATATCCAAATAACAATATATGGTAGGAGGGTTAAACTTGCTAGCCATAGGATAGTCATAGACTACAAAATTAATTAACCATTTTGTATGCAGGAAAGACAGCATCAAACCACAACAGATTTACATTTATTCATTTAGCAGACACTTTTTATCCAAAGCGACTTACAATAAAGTAAACCTAGGATAACAATATGCAAGTTTTATGACCCTTCCCAGTTTAATCTAATGCACTTTTTTCTTTTTAAGAATAGAATATATCTATTCTTATATCTATAGAATAGATCTATATAATAGAACATATATGGGGGGGATGGGGGGATGTCCCCACCAAAGCTGAGACCAAACCTACGCCCATGAGTTTCGTAACACATATAACGTGACGTGATGCACATTTGTTAAATAATTTAGTAGTATTGTGTGTCAGACTGTTTTTTGATGTCTCTTTTTTTACATAGTTCAGAGGACGCAGAGAGCATCAACCTGATGGATTCATTCCCTGATCTGTTTGGGAGTGTGTTCAGGTTTGCAAAGGAGAGAGGATGGAACTCCAGAGCGAGTCTGAAAAAGTTCTTTAGCTCTGTTCCACAGATTTGATTGTTGTTATTTTAAAATATGTACATTGATTTTGCATCATGAATGTATTTCATGAATGAGTTTTAAATTAAGACAGATGTAAAAATGGCTAAGGTCTATTGTTGTTCGGGAAATGAGGCCCTGACAGCTGAAAAACATTGACAGATAAAAAATGTCAGTAGTACATTTTTAAACAGGATCATTTCAGTTCTTGTTTTATCTTATGGAAAATATGTAAATATCTGTTACAAAGCAACCTTGGCAGTACTAAAAAAAATGATCACGCTGTAAGACTGGATAAACTGGAAGAGAGAGCTACTCTCTGAGAGAACAAAGGAAATTAACATTTGAACTCACTCTTGTGAAGTTAGCATCACCATTTGAGACGAAAAGTTTCACCTCAGAATACATCTCTTTCTCTCTCCCCTCCCACTCCTTCTCCCTCATGCTGAGATCACATGAAACTCATCCAAAATCTATATGGTTTTAATGTGAACAATTATCATACAGTTTTATACATGTTTTTATACAGTGCGACTGGTATAAATGTCTCATTTCCAAAGAAGTAAACCAAAAGGTAATAAAGTTCTTAATAGTTTAGAAATATCTTGCACACAGAAGGGTGTGACTTCCCCGGCAAATGCCCTCCTGTTCTCAAAAGGTGTAACCTCTGAATGCAAATGTCCATTGTTAGCACATGTTTCCATGTGAAAGAGGTTCTGTCTATATGATGAAATGCAGCAAAGGGCTCGGGGCGATTCTGTACCTCAGATCAGCCTGTGAATGCGTCACCGAGCATCATGTATTTCCTAATGTCGGATTCGCATCTCTTCTCTTTATTCCATAGCATTTGATGTTTTGTATTGATTATCTTTGCACTGGTTATATCATTGGCATGATACATTTACATAATACATTGTAAACATTTGATTTTATTCTAATAGACTCTGACATTATTTATTTTCAGTAAAGAGTTAAAAAGAACAGTCAAACATTCGCTCATATTTAATGATGCACAGATATCATTAAATACCTTTTTCATGTATGTAGTCTGATGAAATAACGAGAAAATACATATGAGAAAATGTTATTTAATTTAATCAAATTACTTTGCCACGCGGAAAGACAGTAACACGCAGAGACCTTAATCGCTGATCGAATGCCGCCATTGGATCGATTGAGCTCGGGATTACAACACTTATATGTACAATAACAAAATATATGTAAACATCTTACAGATACTGCAATATTCTGCCGATTCTGTAACCTTAAAAAAAGAAATGTATGTGTGAATAACGAGTTTATTAAAATAAATGTTAATAAAATTGACAATGAAATACTCTGACTTTCTCATTGAATTATAAAAACCTGTGACTGTAACACAAAAAGCCAAGGACGCAGGAGGAGATAACAGGTCTAAATGCAGCTATTTAAATGGAGGAACTAAAAACACCCCTGTGGCCTGGATAAACAGGCAAGGATGGCCTCAATATATTTTATTGGGGTAATATTTACTGGGGCAACATTTTGTCCTAAACCAAGGGAAAACCCAGAGCAATCCACAGTGCACATCTACACAGAATTGTTGACTGAAATAAATGGCAATACCTCGGCTGGCACAGCAAACCCTAAAAGTTTTTGGAATGAAACTTTCAAAAGTTTTGAATTAAATTTGAAAAAATAAATAAAAATCTACAAGGCTGCAGTAAACTGAACATAATACTATTTCTGTTTCTTTAATCAAACAACCCAGCATGAATTGCAGGAGTCAGTTATCAGTTTATTAATGTTAAACTTCCCACAAACCACCTCAAACTTTGTCCTTTTCTAATCATACTGTACATATATAACATAGTAATATTAATGTTGCTCTGTCCATTTTTCATTTTCTTCATTTAATCTTTCGGTAAACCTTTCGATAGTTTACTTTAGACACTATAGGCTACTAACTACATCAGTCATTATAGTATTAGTAGAATGTCTGCTTAATATCTGCTAACTTTTTATTTTGATGCTCCCCAACTAACACTACTTACTATAAGTAACATTTCAAGTACATGCCAACTTATTCTACTAACCCTAACCCTAATCTAACAGTCTACTAATACTCTCATAAGAGTTGAGAGTTGACATGTAGTTGGAAATTAATGAGAGTTAGTTGACATGTAAAGTTACTTATATTTAGTAGAATGCCTAAAGTGGACTGAAATGAAGTGTAGGTCTAACCCATCTTTGAAAAATCCTACAATTGTCTCTTCAGTGTTGCAGATAAAACTGGTTTGACTCTTATATTTTAAAATTGCTTCAGGGGAACTTTGAAAAGGTGTGGTTTGAGCAGCCGCAAAAAGGCAACGCTTCTATGATAACACCTAACTCAACACGCAGGGCTGCAGCACGGAGCAGGTGAGCAGTTTATCTATCCCATTGTTATATTATTTTTACATATATTTTGTAATCCTTTTGTTATTGTTAAACTAATGCAGAGCATGTGCCTACACAACTGGGAACCAGTCCCCTAAAGATATTAAGATTTAGTTTTTACTATTTACTATTTATATTTTAAATCTACAGTATGGTGAATTCAACAAATTGTCGACACATTGTTTTGCTCAGGTGATTTTGTAATAAATTACGTGTTCTGGCAGGTGTGAGAACGAGGAAGTGCGTATAGTTTCATTTCCACGCAAATCTGAAGATTGTTTCTTACCCCATTTCACACAAAAAGTAATGTCAGGTGTGACGTGTGAGAACGAGGAAGTGCATATAGTTTCATTTCCACGCAAATCTGAAGATTGTTTGTAACCCCATTTCACACAAAAAGTAAGAAACTATATAAACTGCATAAGTATTGTTTTTATTTGTCGTTGTTACAGGCTACTCGAGTACTGTTTCTTGCTTTTAACCAAGTTTTGTTTGTTTTTATTTTAAGCTTTAAAGAATGAATGTGTGAGACACAAATTTACTTTACTTTGAACACAGATCTGATCATTTGCCTCTTTAAAATCGGATGCAGTTATGACTAGCAAAATATTTATAGACTATATTAATTGATGATATCAACAGTGAATGGTTAATATAAGTGGACGTGCAAAGTCCTAACCTGTTTTTAGAGCCCGAGCACAGATTGTGTAAGGAACCTATTAGAATATCTCCTTTTTTTTTTAAATGTTATTTACTGGCACAAAATAAAAATGCATATTTATGTAAGTGCAACATCAGTTTAATTTAATTTATTCTCTATGCCTGGGGAAACAAAAATGTTGTTCCCGTGATACTGAAGATGTGGCTGGCTCTATTTTAAATAAAACAGAATCTATTTCACACTGATCTAAGTTATGATCTATGTTTCTATGAAATTGACAATTTCATATAGGCCTCTACACTCTTTTTAGTAGAACTAAAATTTTATCGTATTGCTATAGCTGTTGGTTAAACAGAATAAAATAAAACTCAAAATGTTAAAGGAGTTAAAACTCACAATAAAATAAAATGTATTGATTACAATATTTGTTGGCCAACAATGGTCTTGGATTTTATACATTTACCTTATGCACATTTTTGATTTCTTGTCGCAATTGTGTGTTATAAAGTCAGAATTGCGTCATATAAAGTCACATTTGCATGTTATAAACTCAGAATTGTGAGATATAAACTTGCACCTAACTAATAATTAAAAAAACGAACTAAGCGCTTGTTGGTAAGGAAGTTTGGGAATTATTGTATCCAATACGGCTGTCACGTCACGTAAGAAAAGAACGGATGACTCGTGACTCGTGGGTGAACTGATCATTTCTGTTTCCGGTGACTGCATTGCCTTAGCCTATGGGGCTGTTACAGGATGAATGAACGACTCCAACCCAAAGACTCGAGAGGTGTCTCTCTGTTTATTGCTGTTTCTGGTACAGAATAGGATGTTGTGCATGCGCGGTCAACACAAATTGAACGAAACACTCTCTGAAACAACTCGTTGTTTTTGTGTCATGTCAAAATGAACGAATTGTTCATGATTGACCTAGCACTAATTTGAAGAAAGACGTCATTTTCAGCTATGATAAAGAGACATCCACTCTTGCATTGTGTGTTTGTGCATTTTGGGGGCAGAGTAATGAAGGGAGAGGTGTGTTTGTTCAGATTGATTTCAAATATCAACAGTGTTTCTCAGAAATCGCTTACTGCACCTTTAAGTACTACAAAAATGTTGAATGTCAGACTTATTTTGATAACAAGTGTGTGAAAATAAGAACCCTTTTTTTTCTCCATATTTTGCAAGCTGGGTGTAATGACAGAGAGGAGGCAGTCGAATCCATCTGCAGCACTTTATTCAAACAGGTAATGAAACAAGGAATCACTGACATGAAACAAAGGAACACGTTTCAGCATGTAGCGTGGCAAAACAAGACTTCACAATGAACATAGAACTGAGCAGTCCAGATAAAGGGTAGGTAATGATTAACAGGTGGGAGTGATGAGACTGAATGGAGAAACCAGGCAGGGATGGAACCTAATGATAGCAGAGGGGAATGATGGGAAGTGCAGTTCTAGAACTCAGGTGACAAGGAGCGTGTGAGATCGGGGAGAGGTGAAGGCGCGCGCTCCGTGACAGCCGCGCGCTCCGTGACAGAGCCCCCCTCCTGCGAGCGGCTCCGGAAGCGAGGACCTGGGCGACGAGGTCTTCCACGGGGTCTTGGAGCTGGACGATCTGGGTGAGTGTGATGGTAAGTGTGAAGCAGAGCAGGATCCAGGACGTCCTGAGACCTGACCCAGGAACGTTCCTCGGGGCCATACCCCTCCCAGTCAATCAAATATTGCAGTGCCCCGCCGCGGCGTCTGGAGTCCAGGATCTCTCGTACCCGGTACGCCTCCTCGCCTCCGACCTCAATGGGGGGAGCCTGCACGTGACCAACCTCCTCCTGGACCTCCTCTCTCCTGGGAGCAGCAGCGGGTCTGAAAAGAGACATATGAAAGGTGGGTGAGATTCTATAATGTGCTGGGAGTTCCAGCCGAAACGAGACCGGAGTGATCTGCCGAAGAATCTTGAAGGGCCCGATGAAGCGAGGGGATAGTTTCTTGCTTGGGAGCCTCAAACGCAGATCACGGGTGGAAAGCCACACCCACTGACCAGGTCGATACCGGGGACCCTCACGCCTCCTTCGATCCGCCTGCAGCTGATAGTGACGGATGGCACGTCGCAGATGGACATGAGCGGCATTCCAAGTGGCCTCGCTGCGTTGCAGCCACGCATCCACCGCAGGGAGGTCTGACGGTTCTCCTGCCCACGGGAAGAGGGGAGGTTGAAAACCTAAAACACACTGGAAGGGTGTTAGACCAGTGGCAGGCTTTACCAGGGAATTTTGGGCGTACTCCGCCCAGACCAGGAAGCGGCTCCAGTCCTGTTGGTTCTCGTGACAGTACGTCCGCAGAAAGCGAATGAGGTCCTGGTTCAACTGTTCAACCTGACCGTTGGCCTGCGGATGGTATCCCGAGGTGAGGCTGACATTGATGTTGAGTTTGGAGCAAAGTTCTCTCCAAATGCGGGAAGTGAACTGGGGACCACGGTCGGAGACGATGTCCTCGGGGAGACCAAAAAGACGAAATACGTGGTTGAGAAGCACCTCCGCAGTCTGCATGGCAGTGGGCAGACCCTTTAGGGGGATAAAACGACAGGATTTGGAGAAGCGATCCACGACTGACAGAACTGTGGTAAATCCCTGAGACAGAGGCAAATCAGTTACGAAATCCACAGCGATATGGGACCATGGGCGTTGAGGCACTGGCAATGGCTGTAAGAGACCGGCAGGTTTAAGGTGGGAAGATTTGACAGTGTTACAGATGGAACATTGGTGAATGAATTTGATAACATCAGCCCGGAGGGTGGACCACCAGAAGCGGTTGGAGACTAGCTGTACTGTAGCAGAGATACCTGGATGTCCAGCGCTGAGTGTGCTGTGAACCCATTGAAGCACCCGATCACAGAGTTCGAGAGGCACGAAAAGGCGATTCTCTGGACATTCAGGCGGAATAGGAAGAGCTTGTTGTGCCTCGGTAACCTCCGAGATGATGTCCCACTGCACTGGAGCAACGATCAGAGTGGAGGGAAGGATGGGTTCTGGCTTGGAAATCTCATTGAAATCCTCGAACTGGCGAGACAGAGCATCAGCCTTCCCGTTCTTGGACCCAGGTCTGTACGTGATCCTGAAATTAAATCGAGAGAAGAACAGTGACCAGCGGGCCTGACGAGCATTCAAACGCTTGGCGGACCTGATATATTCAAGATTTCTGTGGTCAGTGAGGACGGTGAAAGGCTGACCAGCCAGTGCCTCCACTCCTCCAAGGCTGCTTTCATGGCCAGAAGCTCTCGGTCGCCCACATCATAATTGCGCTCCGCCGAATTAAGCTTGCGGGAGAAAAAAGCACAGGGAAACATTTTAGCGGGGTTACCGTGGCGTTGAGACAGGATCGCACCAACTCCAGTGCTTGAAGCGTCAACCTCCACGATAAACTCGCTCTCCGGGTTAGGATGATGGAGAATGGGTGCGGACGTGAACCTCTCTTTCAGCCGGGAAAACGCTGAAGTGCATTTGGAAGACCACCGGAAGCGCTCCCCCCCCCCCCCCCCCCCCTGGAGAAGAGATGTTAGAGGAGCCACAATGAGACTGAAATTACGTATACACCTACGATAAAAATTGGCAAAGCCCAGGAATCGCTGTAATTCTTTCACATTTTCTCAATATATTTTATTGGGGTAATATTTACTGGGGCAACATTTTGTCCTAAACCAAGGGAAAACCCAGAGCAATCCACAGTGCACATCTACACAGAATTGTTGACTGAAATAAATGGCAATACCTCGGCTGGCACAGCAAACCCTAAAAGTTTTTGGAATGAAACTTTCAAAAGTTTTGAATTAAATTTGAAAAAATAAATAAAAATCTACAAGGCTGCAGTAAACTGAACATAATACTATTTCTGTTTCTTTAATCAAACAACCCAGCATGAATTGCAGGAGTCAGTTATCAGTTTATTAATGTTAAACTTCCCACAAACCACCTCAAACTTTGTCCTTTTCTAATCATACTGTACATATATAACATAGTAATATTAATGTTGCTCTGTCCATTTTTCATTTTCTTCATTTAATCTTTCGGTAAACCTTTCGATAGTTTACTTTAGACACTATAGGCTACTAACTACATCAGTCATTATAGTATTAGTAGAATGTCTGCTTAATATCTGCTAACTTTTTATTTTGATGCTCCCCAACTAACACTACTTACTATAAGTAACATTTCAAGTACATGCCAACTTATTCTACTAACCCTAACCCTAATCTAACAGTCTACTAATACTCTCATAAGAGTTGAGAGTTGACATGTAGTTGGAAATTAATGAGAGTTAGTTGACATGTAAAGTTACTTATATTTAGTAGAATGCCTAAAGTGGACTGAAATGAAGTGTAGGTCTAACCCATCTTTGAAAAATCCTACAATTGTCTCTTCAGTGTTGCAGATAAAACTGGTTTGACTCTTATATTTTAAAATTGCTTCAGGGGAACTTTGAAAAGGTGTGGTTTGAGCAGCCGCAAAAAGGCAACGCTTCTATGATAACACCTAACTCAACACGCAGGGCTGCAGCACGGAGCAGGTGAGCAGTTTATCTATCCCATTGTTATATTATTTTTACATATATTTTGTAATCCTTTTGTTATTGTTAAACTAATGCAGAGCATGTGCCTACACAACTGGGAACCAGTCCCCTAAAGATATTAAGATTTAGTTTTTACTATTTACTATTTATATTTTAAATCTACAGTATGGTGAATTCAACAAATTGTCGACACATTGTTTTGCTCAGGTGATTTTGTAATAAATTACGTGTTTTGGCAGGTGTGAGAACGAGGAAGTGCGTATAGTTTCATTTCCACGCAAATCTGAAGATTGTTTCTTACCCCATTTCACACAAAAAGTAATGTCAGGTGTGACGTGTGAGAACGAGGAAGTGCATATAGTTTCATTTCCACGCAAATCTGAAGATTGTTTGTAACCCCATTTCACACAAAAAGTAAGAAACTATATAAACTGCATAAGTATTGTTTTTATTTGTCGTTGTTACAGGCTACTCGAGTACTGTTTCTTGCTTTTAACCAAGTTTTGTTTGTTTTTATTTTAAGCTTTAAAGAATGAATGTGTGAGACACAAATTTACTTTACTTTGAACACAGATCTGATCATTTGCCTCTTTAAAATCGGATGCAGTTATGACTAGCAAAATATTTATAGACTATATTAATTGATGATATCAACAGTGAATGGTTAATATAAGTGGACGTGCAAAGTCCTAACCTGTTTTTAGAGCCCGAGCACAGATTGTGTAAGGAACCTATTAGAATATCTCCTTTTTTTTTTAAATGTTATTTACTGGCACAAAATAAAAATGCATATTTATGTAAGTGCAACATCAGTTTAATTTAATTTATTCTCTATGCCTGGGGAAACAAAAATGTTGTTCCCGTGATACTGAAGATGTGGCTGGCTCTATTTTAAATAAAACAGAATCTATTTCACACTGATCTAAGTTATGTTCTATGTTTCTATGAAATTGACAATTTCATATAGGCCTCTACACTCTTTTTAGTAGAACTAAAATTTTATCGTATTGCTATAGCTGTTGGTTAAACAGAATAAAATAAAACTCACAATGTTAAAGGAGTTAAAACTCACAATAAAATAAAATGTATTGATTACAATATTTGTTGGCCAACAATGGTCTTGGATTTTATACATTTACCTTATGCACATTTTTGATTTCTTGTCGCAATTGTGTGTTATAAAGTCAGAATTGCGTCATATAAAGTCACATTTGCATGTTATAAACTCAGAATTGTGAGATATAAACTTGCACCTAACTAATAATTAAAAAAACGAACTAAGCGCTTGTTGGTAAGGAAGTTTGGGAATTATTGTATCCAATACGGCTGTCACGTCACGTAAGAAAAGAACGGATGACTCGTGACTCGTGGGTGAACTGATCATTTCTGTTTCCGGTGACTGCATTGCCTTAGCCTATGGGGCTGTTACAGGATGAATGAACGACTCCAACCCAAAGACTCGAGAGGTGTCTCTCTGTTTATTGCTGTTTCTGGTACAGAATAGGATGTTGTGCATGCGCGGTCAACACAAATTGAACGAAACACTCTCTGAAACAACTCGTTGTTTTTGTGTCATGTCAAAATGAACGAATTGTTCATGATTGACCTAGCACTAATTTGAAGAAAGACGTCATTTTCAGCTATGATAAAGAGACATCCACTCTTGCATTGTGTGTTTGTGCATTTTGGGGGCAGAGTAATGAAGGGAGAGGTGTGTTTGTTCAGATTGATTTCAAATATCAACAGTGTTTCTCAGAAATCGCTTACTGCACCTTTAAGTACTACAAAAATGTTGAATGTCAGACTTATTTTGATAACAAGTGTGTGAAAATAAGAACCCTTTTTTTTCTCCATATTTTGCAAGCTGGGTGTAATGACAGAGAGGAGGCAGTCGAATCCATCTGCAGCACTTTATTCAAACAGGTAATGAAACAAGGAATCACTGACATGAAACAAAGGAACACGTTTCAGCATGTAGCGTGGCAAAACAAGACTTCACAATGAACATAGAACTGAGCAGTCCAGATAAAGGGTAGGTAATGATTAACAGGTGGGAGTGATGAGACTGAATGGAGAAACCAGGCAGGGATGGAACCTAATGATAGCAGAGGGGAATGATGGGAAGTGCAGTTCTAGAACTCAGGTGACAAGGAGCGTGTGAGATCGGGGAGAGGTGAAGGCGCGCGCTCCGTGACAGCCGCGCGCTCCGTGACAGAGCCCCCCTCCTGCGAGCGGCTCCGGAAGCGAGGACCTGGGCGACGAGGTCTTCCACGGGGTCTTGGAGCTGGACGATCTGGGTGAGTGTGATGGTAAGTGTGAAGCAGAGCAGGATCCAGGACGTCCTGAGACCTGACCCAGGAACGTTCCTCGGGGCCATACCCCTCCCAGTCAATCAAATATTGCAGTGCCCCGCCGCGGCGTCTGGAGTCCAGGATCTCTCGTACCCGGTACGCCTCCTCGCCTCCGACCTCAATGGGGGGAGCCTGCACGTGACCAACCTCCTCCTGGACCTCCTCTCTCCTGGGAGCAGCAGCGGGTCTGAAAAGAGACATATGAAAGGTGGGTGAGATTCTATAATGTGCTGGGAGTTCCAGCCGAAACGAGACCGGAGTGATCTGCCGAAGAATCTTGAAGGGCCCGATGAAGCGAGGGGATAGTTTCTTGCTTGGGAGCCTCAAACGCAGATCACGGGTGGAAAGCCACACCCACTGACCAGGTCGATACCGGGGACCCTCACGCCTCCTTCGATCCGCCTGCAGCTGATAGTGACGGATGGCACGTCGCAGATGGACATGAGCGGCATTCCAAGTGGCCTCGCTGCGTTGCAGCCACGCATCCACCGCAGGGAGGTCTGACGGTTCTCCTGCCCACGGGAAGAGGGGAGGTTGAAAACCTAAAACACACTGGAAGGGTGTTAGACCAGTGGCAGGCTTTACCAGGGAATTTTGGGCGTACTCCGCCCAGACCAGGAAGCGGCTCCAGTCCTGTTGGTTCTCGTGACAGTACGTCCGCAGAAAGCGAATGAGGTCCTGGTTCAACTGTTCAACCTGACCGTTGGCCTGCGGATGGTATCCCGAGGTGAGGCTGACATTGATGTTGAGTTTGGAGCAAAGTTCTCTCCAAATGCGGGAAGTGAACTGGGGACCACGGTCGGAGACGATGTCCTCGGGGAGACCAAAAAGACGAAATACGTGGTTGAGAAGCACCTCCGCAGTCTGCATGGCAGTGGGCAGACCCTTTAGGGGGATAAAACGACAGGATTTGGAGAAGCGATCCACGACTGACAGAACTGTGGTAAATCCCTGAGACAGAGGCAAATCAGTTACGAAATCCACAGCGATATGGGACCATGGGCGTTGAGGCACTGGCAATGGCTGTAAGAGACCGGCAGGTTTAAGGTGGGAAGATTTGACAGTGTTACAGATGGAACATTGGTGAATGAATTTGATAACATCAGCCCGGAGGGTGGACCACCAGAAGCGGTTGGAGACTAGCTGTACTGTAGCAGAGATACCTGGATGTCCAGCGCTGAGTGTGCTGTGAACCCATTGAAGCACCCGATCACAGAGTTCGAGAGGCACGAAAAGGCGATTCTCTGGACATTCAGGCGGAATAGGAAGAGCTTGTTGTGCCTCGGTAACCTCCGAGATGATGTCCCACTGCACTGGAGCAACGATCAGAGTGGAGGGAAGGATGGGTTCTGGCTTGGAAATCTCATTGAAATCCTCGAACTGGCGAGACAGAGCATCAGCCTTCCCGTTCTTGGACCCAGGTCTGTACGTGATCCTGAAATTAAATCGAGAGAAGAACAGTGACCAGCGGGCCTGACGAGCATTCAAACGCTTGGCGGACCTGATATATTCAAGATTTCTGTGGTCAGTGAGGACGGTGAAAGGCTGACGTGCACCCTCCAGCCAGTGCCTCCACTCCTCCAAGGCTGCTTTCATGGCCAGAAGCTCTCGGTCGCCCACATCATAATTGCGCTCCGCCGAATTAAGCTTGCGGGAGAAAAAAGCACAGGGAAACATTTTAGCGGGGTTACCGTGGCGTTGAGACAGGATCGCACCAACTCCAGTGCTTGAAGCGTCAACCTCCACGATAAACTCGCTCTCCGGGTTAGGATGATGGAGAATGGGTGCGGACGTGAACCTCTCTTTCAGCCGGGAAAACGCTGAAGTGCATTTGGAAGACCACCGGAAGCGCTTCCCCCCCCCCCCCCCCCCCCCCCTGGAGAAGAGATGTTAGAGGAGCCACAATGAGACTGAAATTACGTATACACCTACGATAAAAATTGGCAAAGCCCAGGAATCGCTGTAATTCTTTCACAGAGGAAGTTTGAGGCCAGTCCACCACAGCTTTGACCTTGCTGTCATCCATGAGAACCCCCTCGGCGCCGATGATATATCCTAGGAAGGCGATCCGGGTCTGATGAAATTCGCACTTCTGAGTCTTGGCGTATAGCTGGTTCTCAATTAGGCGTTTGAGGACTGCACGCACATCCTGGACGTGTGCTTCGAGGGTCTCTGAAAAAAAATCAAGATGTCGTCAATATAAACAATAACTTTCTGATTCAGCATGTCACGAAAGATTTCATTAACAAACGACTGGAACACCGAAGGACTATTGGACAGCCCGAATGGCATAACCCGGTACCCATAGTGCCCTGTGGTCGTAGAAAAGGCCGTCTTCCACTCATCGCCCCTCCGTATGCGAATGAGGTTGTAAGCGTTCCTCAAATCCAGCTTGGTGAAGTAACGGGCTGAGCGAAGCATCTCCAGGGCTGCAGGGACTAAAGGCAGAGGATAACGATACTTCACGGTTACCTCATTAAGACCTCGGAAATCAATGCAGTGCCGGAGACTCCCATCCTTCTTCTTAACGAAGAAAAACCCAGCGGACGCGGGGGATGTGGAAGTGGTGATGAAACCCTTAGCAAGTTGCTCCTCGATATACGAATTCATAGCCTCAGTTTCCGGTTGCAAAAGTGGATACACACGGCCGTGCGGGGGAACGGCTCCTGGTAGCAGTTCAATAGCGCAGTCACTGGCCCGGTGCGGGGGTAGAAGTGAAGCCTCTCTCTCGCTGAATGCCAGGGCAAGATCATGGTAGACCGCAGGAACTCCTTGCAAGTTCAACTTCTCAGAGGGACTGTGGCTTGATTCAGGACCATGGAGAGCAGGCAAGCAGTGGACCTGACAGAAAGGAGACCATTGAGTAATTCTCCTCTCAGTCCAGGAAATTAGAGGGTTGTGTCTCTCCAGCCAGGGCAATCCCAAAATTACTGGATGATGAGGTGAACTGATGGTATACAACTGAATTCTCTCCGTGTGACGAGACCCGAAGCTGAGAGTCAGTAGCTGCGTGATGTAATGTACCTCCCCTGTCTCCAGGGGGCGTCCATCCAGGGCTGCCACTGCCACACGAGACTCACAAGAGATGAGAGTGAGATGATTAGACAAGGCAAAATCCAGATCAACAAAATTCCCAGCGGCACCAGAGTCAATTAAAGCCCTTGTTTCACAAATACTTCCATTAAAACTAAAGGAAACTTCGAGACTGAGAGAGTTAGAGTTAGGAGGATTAATCGAAGAACTCACCGCAGAAGTATCTCTGGATCTGGATCTCACCGGACAAGAAGCTCTCAGATGACCGGCTTGAGCACAGTACAGGCACAATTTATTCCGCCGCCTCCTCTCACGTTCCTCCGTAGAGAGACGTGTGAAGCCGACCTGCATGGGCTCGAAATCTGAGCTGGCTGGTGGATTAGTGAAAAGACTGGGCGAGAGAGGTGCGCGTCGAGAGCGGATGAGATTGTCGAGGCGAATGGCGAGCTCCATAAGTTCTCCGAGGGTCCTTCCATCGTCGCTACAAGCCAATTCCCCTTGCAGCGCCGAATTCAAACCCTTTCGGTACAGCAACTTAAGTGGTTCCTCCGTCCAACCCGTCTGAGCTGCCAGGGTGCGGAATGAAAGCGTGTAGTCAGCCGCAGTAGAACTCCCTTGACTTAATGCGAGAAGTAGCTCTCCTGGCTCCTTACCACCCGCGGGATGTTCAAACACCTCTCTGAATTGAGACAGAAACACGTTATAAGAGGGAAATGTGTGCTGACCTCCTGACCAGAGAGCAGTCGCCCACTCCAACGCCTTCCCGGTGAGTAGAGAGCAGATAAATGAGATGCGGGACGCATCAGTGGGATAAAGCTTGGGTTGCTGGTTGATAAATAGGTCGCACTGCAACAGAAATCCTCTACAGGCAGCAGGTGAGCCATTAAACTTCTCAGGGAAAGATAATTTTGGGTTGCTTGAAGTCGTACACACGCTTGATGTTAAGGGAGCCGCAGCTGCGGGAGCTTGAGCTTGATTAGCGACCGCGTTCTGTTGAGAGAGGGTTTGCACGGACTTCACAAGCTCTTCGGTGAGGTTAGTTAACTTGACCAGCTGTTGTTGGTGTGTGATTAACACAGATGCCTGGGATGAAACCTCGGAAGCCAGACGCTGGAAGTCTGCTGGATCCTGTGTTGGTGAACTCTTCTGTAATGACGGAGAGGAGGCAGTCGAATCCATCTGCAGCACTTTATTCAAACAGGTAATGAAACAAGGAATCACTGACATGAAACAAAGGAACACGTTTCAGCATGTAGCGTGGCAAAACAAGACTTCACAATGAACATAGAACTGAGCAGTCCAGTTAAAGGGTAGGTAATGATTAACAGGTGGGAGTGATGAGACTGAATGGAGAAACCAGGCAGGGATGGAACCTAATGATAGCAGAGGGGAATGATGGGAAGTGCAGTTCTAGAACTCAGGTGACAAGGAGCGTGTGAGATCGGGGAGAGGTGAAGGCGCGCGCTCAGTGACAGCCGCGCGCTCCGTGACACTGGGATACAGAGATAACACATTTCTCTAAATAATTATTGCAGCCTGCTAAAGCATGACATTCAGCTATTAATATTCCTTAATATTATTCCTATTAAAGTCTTATAAATTACAAAGCACATATAGAATTATTTAAGTGTGTTCATTTTAGGATGTTTTATTTTTATTCATATTATACCATACTGTAGCATGATCAACAGTGTAGCCTATTATACAGGAAGCTGCCAAACATTTCCAGTGGTAATTTCACGCGGTGGATGACGCATACAGTCAGTGTGTAAGAACCAGGAAGACCTTAGCCTACCTCTTTTTTTTTATTTTTTACCTCTTGTTGGATACCAAGTAGCCTATTATCCAGGTATCAGCGATATAGCTAGCTACCAATACCGATAGTTTCTCTTTTGATTTGATTTTGGATTTAAGCTTTTGTGATTTCTGGGAATAAAACCCCTCTATGAATAAAACAGGTAGCCTAGGCCTAATTAGCCTATAACCGTTTAATTTGAAAGCCGTAATTTCAACAGACAAACTGTTTTTTTTTTGCATTTATCAGCAATCACAGATAATTACCTATATTTTAGCAACTTTAATTTGAACATAACAAACATCATACAAACCAGTTTATTAAATGGAAAATTTCCATTCGTGACTTCTATGAATGAGCGCGCTGTTATCAACTGCATGCATGTGCAGGCGTATTCAGACGTGCAGGAAGCATTGTACAAAAAATATTGTAAAAAATGAATTTATAATTTAAGTAAGGATCTTTCGTTAAGTGAGGACCCATCACCGGAAGTAGCCTATCGATTATTTGAGTTTCATTTTCAGGAAAACATGCAAACTAGTGTAGCCTAAGCCTATATTTTAAATTTATATTATTTGAGACAAAGTGAAGAGGGGGAGGGAATAGCCTATAGCCTATGCTATGTGAAAATATGATTTAAATATGTAGCTAAGTGGTTACACAACGTGCAATATCCTGAACAGACGGCAAAACATGAAAGATAAGCAAGAACTTTTTTTACACCAGGAAAAAACAGTAACTCCGTAACTTTACAGTAACTCCGCCCACAAATGTCTTGTTTGGAGAGACAAAGGTAGTTTACAAATAACTAAATGTGTACTATTTTTAAGCCGCAGTGGCGTAGGGAGTAAAGTGTAAAAATACTTTTGACCCGAGTTCGAATCCACCTTTTGCCGAACTCGTTCTTCAACCTTTTCCCATCGCATATCAGATTGGAAAGTCATTTATTGTCAATAAATATGAAGAAAACATGTAAAAAGTGGAATTAAAGTGCCTTGTTATTTAATAATAAAGTGTCTATCGGATAGGGTTTGGGGTAGGTGGTGAGGGATTTATTGTCCCAATAAGGTGAGAGTAGGCGACATACTTTGTGTGTGTGTGTGTATATATATATATATATATATATATATAATTTACACTCAATATGTTATTATTGCTTACTGTTTTATAATGTACTAAAATACTGTGTTGAAAATATTATCTACCTACTATTTACACTTATTGCAAAGAAAATACTGCTATTTTTACAGTGTAAATATAATTTATTTTCAATTGGTGTTAGCATATTACTAAAAAAAAATACTGCTATTTTCAGGTAGTGAAAATAGAATATATCGCTATTTGCACTTAGTTTAAATAGGATAGCCTATCGCTAAGAAAACATGCTATTTTCACAGTGTAAATAGCGTGTAATTAGCATCTATTGCTTTTGCAAATAGCTGATCCCAAAAATAATAAGGCTACTTCAGTGTACTCCTATGGCATTATTTCAGGAGCTCGGGGTTTCACAAGGACAGTTTCATGTTTATACATTTTCAAAATGTTTATAGGCTACATTTTATAAAACGATTTAATAAAAAAAAAATGTCATTGACAATCAGAGTAAAATTTACAGAGATTAATGCATATGGCATGACAACATATTGACAGACTTTCATCTAAACACAAAACACTATGTAAAGATTAACACTGTGTCTAATGTAAATGAGTAAGAAAATAAGTAATAATGCTACTCAGTGCCTGAATTTCAAGTGTTTAACATCTTTTCACAGATTGTAATAAGAATTTGAAGATCCATGGAATTCCAGTTCCAAGTAGTTTCGGTTCCAGTTCCGGTTCCAGTTCCAGCAGTACCTAGAAAAACAGACCCCCTAATAAAATGTATCATAGACATCAAGACAGAGAGACTTCGGAAATTATTAAAAGGCAGAGATATTAATGGTTTGTACCCTTCAGAAGACTGGAATGATGATGTTACACCATTAACAGCAGCAGTTATATGCAGAAATGAAGAAATATGCTCGTATCTGCTTAAAGAGTCGGCTGATCCAAACAAACCCTCAACAAATGGACAAACACCTCTACATTATGCAGCTTTTACAACTGGAGTTCCATTGAGTATTGTGGAAAGATTACTTGCAGAAAAAGCTAACCCAGATGGACATGGATTACAATTTTCAACTCCATTGCAGTATGCTGTTGATCATAACCGTGAAGACATTGTGAAAGCACTTATAAAGGCTGGAGCTTCACCCGGAAGGAATTATGGGGTGAATCCAGAACTTGATAAAAAGGTGGAGAGAATGATTTGTCATCTATATTCACAGGGTGAAGTGTCTGAGAAAGTACGTATATCTTTCTCTTTTCCTTGTGCTGTACGAATGAAAAACCAGACTGAAGTTTACAGAGTCTATGAGAAACATTTCTTTCAAGAGGATCCTTTTGTTCCTTTGATTTATTTTGAGCAATATTATGGTGTAGTTGGTCCAAGTGCAGAGCAGTATCGTCAGAGCGCCATCAAGTGGTTAAAAGACACAAACAGTGCAGACCAATACATTGAGGGACTCATCAAGCGCTTCCCAAGAATCCCTCAGGAACGCTGGCCGATTGCACTGAACTGCTTAAATGTTGTTTTGCGTGTCAGTGAAAGCATCTCTCCTCAGGTATTCAGTGAGCTTGTGCCAGTTCTAACAAACAGTCTTCAGCGCTGTGGAAATGCACAAGGAGATATAGTCAATCATCTGATACTAAAGATACTCAATGTCATGATCCAGAAGACGTCTGAGCAGAAGCTAAGTACAAACAATTCTGTCTATCAGAAGTTGTGCAAAAGTCTATTGCCTCTCACACATCCTGATTATTCAAGTTTAATCGGGGTGTGGACATATGGACTGTTCGCCAATATAAATGACTTTGCTCCTGAACTTGTTGCATTGTGTGGATTGTCTCCCGTCCCAGAGAGGATACTTATCAAAGCAGAGACAGAGATGGATGAAGTGATGAAAAAAAAGCTGCAAAAGTTTGATGAATCACTAAGACATCCAACAGGTTCCATTGCAGTGGACAGTTTATGTGAGGAGACTGCTGCTCTATCAACATGCAGCAAGAAGAAGAAGAAGAAGAAAAAGAAGAAGAAGAAAACCCAGCAAGAAGTGGGATCACAAGAAGGTGAGCTGCAAGACGAAGAGTATCCGTCATTTCCAGACACTGTAGTGAAATCCATTGAGGAATCAAACTCGAGTGTGCAGCCGTTCACACCGCCTGCTGAGAACTCAAGAAGGTGGCATCAAACCAGTCTTCGCTGGAGGCCCAAGCTTGAGAAGCTAGCTAAAATGGATGCTAACAAGACATATAAGCTGGGAAGTATTACTCTTGTACTCAACCCTGAATTTCTGATTGCTAGGGGAAGTGATGGAACACAAGTTTTTCTTGGTTTGAGGGATGACGGCACAGAGGTTGCTGTGAAACGAATGGATAAGTTTAATTACCAAGACCTCAAAAATGAGGAGGAATTTCTACGACATCCAGACCTTGATAGTCCCTCCATTGTGCGATATGTGGACTTTACAGAAGATGAACATTTTGGATACCTTGTTCTTCAGCTTTGTGAGTACACACTGGAGGAATATATCCAAGAGCATTTACCAGATGATAACACTGAGAGAAGTTTGGTTCTGAAGAAGCTGGTGAATGAAGTTCTCTGCAGCTTACAGGTTTTACACCAACCGAAAACCAAAGTGCTTCATCGGGACATCAAACCCCAGAATGTTCTGATTGGTAGGAGTTAAACCTGAGTTGCAACATCTGTGTAATTAAAATTTCATTCTAAATGTTTCCCGTTGAAATAATGTGGACTTTCAATGTGTTACAGACATAAATGGAAAAGCTAGATTGGCTGATTTTGGCATAAGTCGCCGACTAAAACAGGGCGAAACCACCATTCGAACAAGAATTGCTGGAACTAGATGTTGGAAGGCAAAAGAGACAATAAAGGAGAAGGTCAACATTGGGTACAAGAGGAGCTCCGACATTCAGGTGTGTTTTCAATATTAATCACTTAACTCAAAGTGTATTGTCCGATGAAAAAGAGATTAAATGTAGTTGCAATTATCGCTTGAGAATCCGTACAACTATAACAATGGATGACTATTATTCTGATGCACGAAACTGAGGAACAACTGATGAAGGCACAGTTTGATCTTTGGTTTCCCACACTTGGAAATCAAATATTCAAGCTGTTTATTCATTTTCTACCACTGAATATTTAGAAAAACTGAAGGCAGTTTTTTATTTATATTATTTTTTTAAATTTTTCGGCATTCAATAAAAAAAATTCCAAACACGACTCCAACAATGCAACGGGTTTTTACGGATAATTCTGGATTAGTGATAACTGTAACCTGTTTGAAGGTTGCTGGGATGTTAGTGTACTACATTCTCTCTCGAGGACACCATCCATTTGGTGAAGATGTTGATTGTGAGTCCAACATTTTAAGAGGAAGATACTCACTGGAACATCTGGATGATGATGTAGCGAAGGATCTCATCGAGTGGATGATCAATGAAAATCCAGAGGAGAGACCAACCGTGGAGCAAACTCTTGCACACCCCCTCTTCTGGACTGATAAGAGGTATACTGTGCTTTTGATGATATTTGTCTGGTTAAATACAGTAATCAAGTTGAATAAATATGTCCAGAGTGTCCATGAGCCATTAATCCCAATTCATTTTAGGCCTAAAATCAATCTATGTTTTCAATCACAATTATATAGCTTTTAAAATGGTGTCACAAAGACACTATTAGAGACACTATAGAGATGACAGAGCTGTCATAATATAGCTGTATATGATAAAGCTGATTGTATAATGTTTCTGAAATCGTCTCAGGAGAGTACGGTATCTGAATATATTGGGAAATGAGAAAGAGGCTGAAAACTGTCGTAATGCAGATACGGAGCTCCTTAATGCCATTGCAAAATACACAGAGGGGAAAAGCTTTTCTGAATGGAGATCTAAAGTAAGTGTAACCTCAATGTAGTCCATATAACTTATGAATACATACAAATGAAGATAATTTATATTCTTCTGTGACAGGTGTTTTTTTTATCAGACATGAGCAACCTAAAGTGAAAAAGCAATCAATGGCTTTAGACACCTGCAATTATTGGCCAGATTAAGACATACAAATGGCCTTTCTATTGTTAAAGTTGAAGTAAATTTGAAGTGGAATACATTGCAGCTTCATTGTTAAGTGCATATCTTTTTCTCAGTTGCCATCTGAGATTGTCCAGAAACTGGATGGTAAAAAGAAAGCCCATCCTGAGAACACACTGGGCCTGCTGCGTTTTATACGCAACCTACACGAGCATCAGTGAGTTACAGGAATAATTAACAAATTAATTAATTACTGTTAAATTATGGAAAAACAATGTACAACCCAAGCTGGTAGGCCTACTGTGTTTACAATGCAAGGTGGAGTACAAATGTAACAAATGATCAATAATGATCAACATAAGGAAAGAAGTATCATAAATTTGTAAGAAATTATGAGTTTTTAAATAAGACTTTCTTGCAATTACGTTGTTTGTGTGTTGTTCTCTCCACAGGAAAGCAGATGCTGCAAAAACCAACCTGATGACTAGATTCCCTGATCTTTTTGGGAGTGTGTACCTGTTTGCTAAGGAGAGAGGATGGAACGCCAGAGAAAGTGTCAGCATGGACATCAACTCAGCATCATGATTGTAACCTAAATCTGAGATAAAATGTAATTTTGAAGTCAACAATGATTTCTAGTGACCGATCACAAAAGAATGCACAGTGACACTGAGTAAAGCTTTTATATATATTTTTAGGTTTTCTCTTAGTTACTAAAAAAAAAAACGGTTAACTGTTATATATATATTAAATGTAAAATATTTTTTTAATTGCACGCAATTGACCTCATGGATCACGAAACCTCAGTGCTGCGAAAAATAAAAAAAACAAAAAGTGCCTTAACCTGTGATTGGCAGAAAAACATGTCATACATTAATTTATCATAATCACACCTTTTGATAACCCTTTGGACATATTTAACAGGAAGTAAATAACTTGTGTCAACTTGATATGAAGATTGCACATTACAGTAGCCTACTGTAAAACTCCCCATAACGAGCAATAACGGCCGCGTCCGGTGTAGAGAGTGTTGAAGCTCATTCTGCATATAACGCTATGTTACACAAGCAATAATTTATATAATTATTACACTATGTTTCACGTTTAGTACATTTTGCTTACTACTTATTTAAAAATAGTATAAAAGTACTGTACATATGTAGGCTAATTAAAAACGTTTTCATTATGATATTATTAATTTACTTTAGTAAAAAGATCTGAGTTCTTCCTCCACTGGTAGAGATTAGAAGAATTAAGACTAAAAATAGAAGATAAGATTTTACATTAAATTAATACATGATTAACTAACTTGTTTCTATGTACATTTCTGAAATGCATTTTTCTGTAAAGCTGCTTTGAAACAATATGTATTGTGAAAAGCGCTATACAAATACATTTGAATTGAATTGAATTGAATCAAGAAACATCTGATGTATCATGCGTGCATGATTTCCTATTGAATTAAATGGTAGGCTATATAATGATATAATATTATATAATATAATGATAAATATAATGATGTCGTGTTTTGTGGTTCAAATATTAATTGTTAAATAAATAATAAAAATATTATAAAAAGTTATGAATAATAATACAATTATTTTAAATCAGTGGTTGAGTGGACATTTTGAAGAACCTACCACAGCTACTTGGAGTGCATTCAATACATGGTTTTAAAAAAGGTTTTAGGCTACTGGTAGGCTATTATACGAATAATCAGTGCACAATATATAATGACTATTCAGCTAATTTAAAACAATGAACAAATGTTAATCTCAATTCATCTTAAATGGTTTTATAATACTTTTCCATTATTTTGTGGTCGCCATCTACTGGTTGGATATGTACAATGCCTCTCTACAATAATAATAAAAAAGAAACTACACTTATTGCATTGCATTATTCATTGTTTCATGAATTCGCTACTAGATATTCACAGTTCGACACGCCCTCACTAACATTCTGAACACTGATGCTGGTTCAGTGTTTCACAAACCCGGATCTTGTGCAGCACCAGCTGACCCAGAGTAAACAGTGGTGGCTGAGAGGAAGAGTGAAGTTTCTGCCTCTCAATAAAGCTCGCGCAAATACTAGCTTTAGATTATAATAACATCAAATATTATCGCCAAACACTGGAAGAAATGAACTCGTCCAAAAGAAGTGAAAGTGACTGGCAAGGTTTAGTGAGCGAGGTGAGTGCTGCGTTATTAAAACACGGTGGTGATGATGATGATGATGATGATGATGATGGCTGTTGCCATATGGTGCTGCATCGCTGCCAAAACCACCTGAACTCAAGCTTTTATACAAAATCAAATGTGGTTTTAAGTTGTTAAAAACTGTCTGAATTTTATGTTGCCTATGTTTAAGAGTGCCTCCCTCTTAAAAAAAACTAATCTAAAATCTATAAACTACGTCAAAAAATGTGTTCTGTTTAAATTTTTTTTTTTTAAGTAACGTTACCTCCTATATTCAGGTTTTCCAAGACCATGGGAACCCAACCCGGTTCCTTAAAGAAAAGAAGGGGATAAATTAAAATGAAAAATATATTTAATTTTTAGTTGTTTTTGCTTATTGTAATGCTTATTTTAAATAAGTTAATTGTTATTCATCATGATAAGGCCCACTTTGAAGTTTAGTGTGTAGAAACACTGGTGAAAAGGTGGTTTAGCTGGTTTGCCGTGGATTCAAGGTGAACTACCAGCGTTTACTAGTTTGACCAGCAGCTAATAATAATTTAGAGAAGACCAGCCATGAGAAATTAGTGAAAATAAAGGACCAGCTAGAAACTATGTAAAAAACATCTGTGGTTTTAGCTAGAATTTTCAATAACGGTTTAGCAATTTATGAATCTTACACTTAATGTGTTTTTTAATCTAATCATACACAGGTTTGGTTTGCTGATATGTTTTCTTATTTTCTAGTTTAGACGAAATGTGTTTTTATGTAACAAAGGTTTTGATCTCACTTAAAGTGCTTTTGTTAGTTTTTATGCCACTTTATAAATAAATTAAATATTTAAAGCCTCATTATAATGTTTGTATTGTTGCTACTATTTTACATATTTTTGTGCCTCACCCTCACCACACCTAACAGTTACACTATCAGTTAGGATTTGTTTAAAAAGTTTTTTTAATAGAAGTCTCTTATGCTCACCAAGGCTGTATTTATTTGATCAAAGATACAGTAAAACAGTACTATTGTGAAATACTATTACAATTTAAATTAACTGTTTTCTATTTGAATATATTTTCAGCATGATTACTCTAGTCTTTAGTGTCACATGATCCTTCAGAAACCATTCTAAAATGATAATTTGCTGCTCAAGAAACATTTCTTCTTATTATACATTTTTGTGGAAACCCTGATTCTGATGTGACTGAAGACTGGAGTAATGGCTGCTGAAAGTTCTGTTTTGCCATAACACGATTTTAACACACATTAATTTGAACATATATTCAAATAGAAAACAGTTATTTTGAATTGTAATAATATTTCACAATATGACTGTTTTTACAGTATTTTTGATCAAATAAATGATGAAAAATGAACGGTGAGCATAAGAGACTTTTTTCAAAAACATCATTCCAAACCTTTGACCGCTAATGTACAGGTCCACACTGGCTTCTTGTTTCTGCAGTTCTTGATATGCAAACGTAAACTGGAGAGCAAGAAGGACGGCCTTCTCATTCTGTCCAAAGAGCTGGACACCTGTCAGCAGGAGCGAGACCAGTACAAACTGATGGCCAACCAGCTGAGAGAGACACACCAGGGCTTGAAGAAGAAATACAGAGAACTGTTTGTGTGTCATCTAACCGATTACTATTCATTATTATTTATATTTAAAATTGATGATTTCTTGGCTATATAGTTGATCCGTATGCTTTATAATGTATTTCAGGATGGCGAATCTTCACTTCCCCCAGAAAAACGAAATCAGGTCAGATGATTTATACTTAATTTTACTTTACTTTTCAGTTCCTTGCAGGTCATAACTTTCTTTTTCTCTTTGCTTTTCTGTCTTTCCCTTTCTCTCAGGTGAATTTGGCTCAATTGTTGATGGATTCGAGGGAGAGAAATAAGCAGCTCGTTGAAGAGGTGAAGGAACTGACTCAGAGACTCAGTGAGACCCAGGGAGACAATAAGGTACCCATACAACTATTCAAATTAGCTATGTTTGCATCCAAACTCGAAAAATTGGAATATCATATAAAACATTTGCTAATAAAGCACAGTTTCCATCCCATGTGTTCAAGAGAACAAAATCTTCTCTTCCTGGGAAACTGGCGCTAAATAATAATACGTTTCTGCAACCGGAAAAGCATGTGACTTTTTTCCTACTTAAAAATCCACAGATGAAACGCAATATCAGGCACTGTCATGGAACAGTTGTGTACACGTTTTAATGAATTGAGTACAAAAGAAAATAATTTATCTGAAATAGAAATATTTTGTAGCATTATAAATGTCCGTAATGTCACTTTTGATCAATTTAATGCATCCTTGCTGAATAAAAGTATTATTTTCTTTCTTTCAAAAAAAATTCAAACATCTTACTGACCCGAAACTTTTGAACGATAGTGGATAATGTTACAAAAGCTTTCTATTTCCGATAAGTGCTGTTCTTTTGAACTTTATTTATTTATCAAAGAATCCTGAAAAAAAAAATTGTACTCAACTGTCTTCAATATTGACAATAATAATAAATGTTTCTGTTTGCAGCCTTGGTGAGCGGAAGAGACTTCTTTTGAAAAACATTAAAAAAATCTGACGATCTAAAACCTTTGAACGGTAGTGTATATGTGTCCTTTTCTTATCCCTGTTGTGATCTTCCCTTCATAGCTGTTGAGAATGACCATCACAAAACAGAGGCTTGGAGATGATGAAGTCGGGTTCAGACATTTCCCTGTTCATGAGCGTGAGGATCTGGTCAGGCAACTGGAGAAAGCAGCACTACATGTGCGTCTTTATGTTTTATATGATTCCCATCCTTATTTATTGCACTTCTCCAGTTCTAGTGAATGAAAAAACATATTTTTCGAGTTCTTTCCTGTATGCTAATCATATATTTTCACTGTAATGACGGTAAATCAAATATGGCGCTTTGTACGAATATCTGCTGGTACTGTTTTTAAAGAGAGAAGAACTTGAACACAGTCTGAAGACGGTGAGCGACGAACTGCAGGATATAAAGGCAGAGAGGACCGTGTTCAAGGAGAAAGCTGAACGTCTCAACCTCGAGCTGAACCACATCCTTGGAGGCCAGGAGAAGCGCATCATCGACGTGGACGCCCTCTGCATGGAGAACAAGTGAGGGAGTGTTACTGTAGCTTGTCAGATCTTCATTATGTTTAATAATTCAGTGGTTCTTAACTTGTATGACTCCAAGGCCCTTTATTGTCCACAACAATATTTGATGACCCACTCAAGCAGGCTAGATTTCTAGGTTTCATCTGATGTAATAAATGTTTTTTATTTTTTTACAGTAACTAAGAGTGTCCATAGATTAAAATAACTAAAATAATTATAATTAAAATAAGTTACAGAATTCCCCAAAATTAAATAGCTGAATGTTTTTCATGGTTGTTTGACTTTTCCAGGTGTTTGTAATTTACTGGATAAGTATTTTTTAAATAATTTTGACTCACAATTTTTAACAACTCTTTTTAACCAATGAATTCGACTTTTCTAGATGTTTGAAATTTACTGGATATAAATATATTTTTTTACCTACACTTAACAAATGAATTTGACTTCTAGATATATATAAATTTCTAGATAAAGGATTTTAAAAAAATTATAATTTTACCGTCTCTTTTTATCTCTTTTAACCCTCTCTTTGAATTTGACATCTTTTCTATATGTTTATAATTTACTAAATAAAGAATATTTAAAAATAATTTTTACTCACTTTTTTTAACCAATGAATTGAACTTTTCTAGACGCATGTAATTTACTGGAAAAGGATTTCTAAAAAAAATTTTTTACTCACAATATTTTGGAGCTTTGCATAACTAGAAAAATATTGATTCTTTATAAAAAATGCGTATGTCATTTTAAGATCTAGAAATCACATTTTTAAAATTAGACTTCCTTATATATCCAGGTTTTCAAAGTCCTTGAGAATCTTGGAGAGAGTACAGAAAAGCTAGAGAGAAAGAAAAACTACAACAGATATTGAGGGCATGAATTAAAACTAGAATTAGCTTGATTTTGAGTTTTTAAAAAAAAAATCAAGTCATCTTGAGGCCTAGAGTTTTCTGAGGCTCTCTTGTGAAGAATCATATTAAAGTGTTCAAACTGGTTTTTGAATCATTGTAGGTGGTTTGCTGCTGGTTTATGGTCTCTAACTAGCCCCACCAGCAGCTGATTGATCATTTAGACCAGTCATGACTAGCTAGTGACCAGAAAGGACCAGCTGGAATCCATTTAAAAACCATCTGAAGCTGGTTTTAGTTAGACATTTAGCAAGCTTTTAGCAATTAAAAAAAAATCCTAAGATTTCGACTGAATGTGTTTTGTAAGCAGTTGTGGTTTGCATGCATGTTGTCTTTTTTCAGTTTAGATAAGATGTTTTTCCATGCAACAAAAGCTTTTGTCATATTGCAGATACTTGCATGATAGATTAAAACAAGTTCAAGAGGAGGTCAGCCTGTTGAAGAGTAACATACAGAAATATAAGGTAAGGCTGAGAAGTCTTTTACACGGCTTTAATATTTTATTGTTTCATTTTTATTATTATAACAAAATTTTATTATTAAGATTGTAATATTTCTCTGTATTTGCAATATTGCTGTCTTCCTGAATATCTTGTAGACCGCTCTGGATCGAAGAAGAAATCCTGAAATCTCCTGCAAGTCTAACAGCAGCGCTCTTACTGGAGTCCTTTCTCCTAAACAAGGTGCTTGAGTCACGTGATTGCTTTTTTCTTAAAAGGCATAGAAGCAAAGAAATGTTGCTTTACAGCATATCAAATGACTGCATACACTTGTGTGTGTTTATTCACTCAAATACACCTCCATTCCTGGTGTTTGCAGTGCAAGGGTTGCTGTCAGAGGAGAATGGTTGCAATTTACCAGCCACACCTCAGTCCATCTCAGACCTGAAGTCTTTAGCGACAGCCTTACTGGAGACCATTCATGAGAAGAACATAATCATTCAACACCAAAGACAGACCAACAGGTTTGTGTGTAACTATATTTGCACTGACAGGTCAGAAATAGCCTGTACACTAAAAAAGGTTTGGTGTAGAAACAATTTTCACTCGCAAGTAAATTTCACAATTTTTAGACGATAACACGTTGAATTAAACATGATATTTTGATCGATCATGATATTTTCTTGTAAAACGCACTCCGATAATCTTTATTTACAACTTAAAAAAAAAAAGTTTTACCAGTGTATTTTTAAAAATCGACATTTAAAGGGATAGTTCACCCCAAAATGAAAATGCTCTGAAAATGTCATCATTTATTCAACCTCAAGTTGTTCCAAACCTGTATAAATTTCTCTGTTCCTTTTAAACACAAAAGAAGATATTTTGAAGAATATTGTTAACCAAACAGTTGATGGACCCCATTGACTTCCATTGTATGGAAAAATCAAAAATACTATTGAAGTCAATGGGGTCCATCACCTGTTTGGTCACCCATTCTTCAATATATCTTCTTTTGTGTTCAACAGAAGAAAGAAATTCTAACAACTTGAGGGTGAGTAAATGATGACAGAATTGACATTTTTGGGTGAACTATGCCTTTAAATATCTTAGCTGCAGGCTTCATACACAGTGTTGAAAGAAAGATGTCTCATATTACATACATAAATCTGTATTGGGTGAATTTATTGTGCATTATAGAATTCTTGGAAACCGAGTTGCTGATTTGGAGAGGAAGTTGAAAACTCTGGAAATTTCAGGACTTTGGAGTCTCCCAGGTAAGAGTTTCTTCCATGTTGATCATGTTTTTGTGCTTTCCATTTGTTGATATTGTTCTATTGTTACTAGAATTAATTGTCCGTATACCCTCACATTATCGGATATCTAATTCTCTAATATCTTTGTGTTTGTAGGATAGAATTGTAGTCTTGAATGCAATAATGATATTCCAGTCTCTAGATGGGACTCAACAAGCTGTTTGATTTTTTTTTTTTTAGGTGTCATTCTTCGGTGTAGCACAAAAAGTTACTGAACGAGTTACGGTTTAGACCAAACCTATAACCTTTCTAATATCAAATTAAAAGTTTGACTTTAAAATGCATTTTTTAAATCTTTGTTTTAATAGTATTTTGTCATGGTTTAAAGAAGTACACTTATTTTTTTGATGCGTTGACTTGCATATTAAAGCACATGTAAAGTGCTTGATTATAATTCGAACTGTTGTTCGATATTGCATTTAAAGTTAATATATATTTAAATGCACTAAATTGCAACTTAATTACAAATGTGTAATTCATTACAAATACATCACACAAGATTCTACAGAAATGACATTAAAGTTTATTATATCCTGCCCCAGTTTCTTCCATTTGTATTGTTCACCTGGCAAAACTTGCAAGTCTGGTCACTTAGAAAAGTAATGGGTACAATTCTTACAGTTAGACATTGGTTCAAATCCCAAACCCTAAGTATGAGCAATAGTTGAAGTGATGGTTGACTTGGCAAGCACCACTAATGAAACGATTTTAGTTTAGTTTCAAGGACCTCATTTAATTTTATATGGGCCATTTAAAAAGTGTCTACATTGGCCTACTTTTGTAAGAAATGGGCGTACAAGCACCAGTAAAAGAGAAGTACTTGCAGTCGCCGTCCACAAGAGTGTAGTAAAGCACTGTCAATGAAGCACAGATCACACGGTCACATGTCATAATACTGTCATTCTGCCGCCATAAAACTGACAAGCATCCATTACTGAAACTGATTGCCCACATTACAAACACATTTGGGGAATGTGGTATTATTAGGGAACTTTGTGGATGAGAGAGAGGATCACAACTCAGTCTTTGAAAGTGATCGAATTGCAGAGATGGTGGCCTTGCAGAAATGAACGGGGGAGATCAAGTTTAAAGTGCACTCGCAATTTTTATTCCCTCATTAAAGAAGTTTTAACTCTAAAGAAATGAATAGTACTTTTGGTACAAAATGTTTAAAGTCACTCACATGAGATGGATACTAATAGTAGCCTAATAAAAGCTGATTTAGTGTGTGCCTCCATGCCAATAGGTGTCAGTATAATACATATTGGACACTTGTGAAAAAGAAGTGCACTTAATTGTATTGAATGTGCACTTGAAGTGTACTTCAAATCTTAAAAGCATGTTTAAAAAAATATACTTGCAGATAATATAGCAATAAAAAGCCACTTTAGTTTAAGAGACTACATTTCTTAAAGCACTTAAGTACACTTTTAAAAAGTGCACTTAATAATTCCAAACTAAACGTTTTAAGTTCAAGTACATTTTAAAGCATTGCTTTTGTCGTGCTTTAAAGAAATACACTTATTTTGATGTGTTGACTCAAATATTAAAGCACATGTAAAGTACTTGATTATAATTTGAGCTGTAGTGTGTTATTCAATATTACATTTAAAGTTAATATTTTTAAATGTAAATTGCAAATTCATCATTACAAATGTGTTATTCTAAATATATCTAAATACATGACTTATAAGTTTCAATAGAAATGACATTAAAGTGTATTTTAGATTGTTTGGTATTTAAAAAGATTAGTTACATATAAAGAAGCATCTTATATAAGTGGGTTAAAAAAGCACTCTACAGTTTAGCTTATTACATTTCATTTCAAATAACATGCATTTAAAGGGTTAGTTCACCCAAAAATGAAAATTAAGTCATTAATTACTCACCCCCATGCTGTACCAACCCCGTAAGACCTTCGTTCGTCTTCGGAACACAAATGAAGATATTTTTGATTAAATGTGACAGCTGCATCACTCCTCCATAGGCTCCCTAAGGGAATGAATCCTGACGGCCCAGAAAGTCAATGAAGAAAATGTTTAAATATTCCATGTGACAACAGTGGCTCAACTATAAGTTTATCAAGCGACGAGAATACTTTTTGTGCGAAAAAACAAACAAAAATAACGACTTTATTCGACTATTCCTTTTCTTCCTTGTAGGCCTGAAACGAGACTTCAAGAGATTTCCACGACGCATGTGCGAGAATTGCGATCTCCTTCAACTACTTCAGTTAAGTTCTCGCGCGTGCGCGTCGTGGAAATCTGTTGAAGTCTCGTTTCAGGCCTACAAGGAAGAAAAGGAATAGTCGAATAAAGTCGTTATTTTTGTTTGTTTTTTCGCACAAAAAGTATTCTCGTCGCTTGATAAACTTATAGTTGAGCCACTGTTGCGAAATGGAATATTTAAACATTTTCTTCATTGACTTTCTGGGCCGTCAGGATTCATTCCCTTAGGGAGCCTATGGAGGAGTGATCCAGCTGTCACATTTAATCAAAAATATCTTCATTTGTGTTCCGAAGACGAACGAAGGCCTTACGGGGTTGGTACAGCATGGGGGTGAGTAATTAATCACTTAATTTTCATTTTTGGGTGAACTAACCCTTTAAGTGTCTGAAAACTTTTACGTTCAGTTATCAAATAAGTATATTCTTTTAAAGTATATTAATTCTGTAATAAATAATATTTTGAAAAGTATGCTAAAGTGTGCTTAGCTTGGACATAGTGAGTGCATTCGAGAAAGAAAATAGAAGAGGTTTTTTTTTTCCAGATCGTAGACATCCCTGTCCTTTTTTTCTTGTTGTCTGTTTAGTTGACAGGTTGTACTTGTTTCCTTGTTGACTACGGCAGTCCTGTCAGAACAGCCTGTCTGACTTAAACTCCCTTTCCCCTTACGACTCTTTTTACCTGTCATCGCAATGACAAAACAACAAGTGAGAGAGATCATTTCTTGTTTGAAATGTGCCAGAAGTCACCATGAGAGGAAATTAGCAGTCTTCTGCAGCGACTTCTGCGACTTCAAGCCGTACGATGTGACGCAAAGCTCGGTTTGTCCATAAAACTAGATGGGTTTGTTCCCCAGTGTGAGGCAGGGACAAGCAGTGAATGAATGGATGGATGGGCATCTGCCAGGTGGGGATCGCCTCTCATCCATCCATCCTGTTTTGCACAGCGGGCCGTGAAGCAGCCGCAGTGAAGCTCCATGCTGTTCGGCATTCAGAATTAGCCCGGCTTTTTAATTAGCTCAGAAGCCGGTCTCCATAACACAACAATGACCTTTTCAAACAAAGGAAGTTGAGCTTAGAGCTGCTTAAGCATAATTTCAGTGCCTCTTAAAAATAAACCCTCTCTTGAGATCTTCAAGTAGTCCAGAGGAACATATGGAGGTGCACGGCTGCTGTCAATCTAGGATCATTTCTGGAGATTTACATAAAGTGTGCTCAAAAAGTTTTTGGCCACTCAAACCACTCTTAAAGGGATAGTCAACCCAAAAACGAAAATTTTGTCATCATTTACCGGTACTCACCCTCATGTTGTTCCATACCCGTATGACTTTATGTGTGACACAAAAGAAGAAAAAATGTCTCGGTGTTGTTTGTCAATACAGTCAAATGTTGTTTCGGACATCATTGACTGGTTAATTTTTTTTTTATTGGTTTAATATTTTGTTATCTAAATGCAATGACGTTTTTAACCCTGTAAACCCTGACATATTAAATTATAGTCAGAAAAAATAGTTTTTTTTTTTTTTAATGCAATAGTTCAATAAACTTTTAGACAAAATCTAAAAAATATAGAGCTTGAAGAGGAGAAACACTTACATTTTAATCAGATGCTCAAATTGAGCAAAAATATTTTTGGGCAAAAAAATGAAATTCTGATAGCTTGTAAAGTAAATCAATGAGATATTTATACCATTATAGCAAACGACTTGCATAAAATGCATATGAATATCAGTTGTCACTCTATATATTCCAATAATATGTTTTAGTAAGATGATATTTGCTTAGTTTTATGATCAAAGGTCTGTAGTTTTTATGATTGTGATTATGATGATTGAGATATGAACAAATAAACGTTCCACAAAAGCCTGATGGATCGTATTTGATACTCACATTTTAACATGATTTTTTCCAAAAAAAAAAAAATTTTTTTATATATATATATATATATATATATATATATATATATATATATATATACAGTATATATATATATATATATATATATATATATATATATATATATATATATATATATATATATGGATACTCAAAGTAAAGTTGCTTTAGTCCAGTAAGTGTTCATTTTGAAATATTAATAGAAAACTTGCTAAAAGACACTGAAGAGGACATTTTACAATTATACTGAAAGGCTGTTTACTTTAGGCTTTTAAAAAAGTATAAACTATTAATCAGACAACAGAAGGCATGTAGAAGATTGTGTGCAACAGGTTTCTCAGCAACATTTTGATCAAATTGAAAATAGTCCTTAGAAATGTGCATATTACATTTGATACAGTAAATGCTTTGCAGTGTTAATTATGACTTTTGAGTAACCAAATACTTTTTGTGGCAACAAGGCTTACAACCATGTTCATCTTGATCTCTTAAGCTCAGTGCTGCTTTACGCTGCCGTGGTTCCTATTCACTGCACAACTCTCTTGTTTATTATATTTCATACCACAGTGGCCCTAGAAAGCAGTGTTTAAACTGATCAGACAGTGGAAGCATGGAAGCACTGGTTGGCACAGTGTTATGATGGCACCAGCATATAGTGCTCAGTCTCCTGTGGGCAACATATGGCATTAACCTGTGATGCATGCAGCCAGTACTAATGAAGACAGATGAGGGAGCTGTAGTCACTTTCTGTGTGTGAGTGTATGTGGCCAGTCTGAACCTTTTCAGGCTCCATATGTACAGTACCTCTATAAAATGTTACCTTTTGTGTAGGAGAGCAGTGTGCATTTTTGGGTTATATATATATATATCTATTATATTATAATTTTAAAGTTAAAGTTTAAATTTAATTTGACCAAATGAGATATTTTATTATTTTTATAAGGCTTAATATCCAAACATTTTTGTGCTACTTTTATGCCACATTGCATCTTTACACATTACAGCAGACACACATTCTGCTCAGAGCAGTCATAAGCCAGCTACTCTGTACTAAAATGAAAATTACAGTAAAAAATGTTTTGTACGTTTACAAAATATATGTATATTTTATTTGCAATATATAATTAAATACCAATGAATTATTTTAAATTCAGTGTAAAGTTATTGTTCACATAATTTGATGTGCCATTTCTTGCCAGTTTTTTATTAATATTATTTGATTTGATTTTATGGAAATCCATTACAAATTGTGTGCACTAATAATTATGCAATTTGTTTATCATTTAATTAATTTGATGAAATTACATTATTATTATACTGCATTATTGAAGTTGTTTTTTTATTGCTTTAAAGGTGCAGTAAGTGATTACTGAGAAACTGTTGCTATTTGAGATCAGCCCAAACAAACACACCCCTCCCTTCATTGCTCCGGCCTCCAAAATGCACAAACACACAATGCAATGTCTCTTTATCATAGCTGAAGCTGAAGATAACGAACAAACAACAAGGAAGAACAAAAAATGACCATACAGTACATAAGAGTATAAAGGCAAGAGTTGTTTATTGTTGGTCACATGAAGCACACCAGCTTCAGGCAAACAATGACACTCAAAACTGTCCTGTTACTATAGCTAACATCACAACACCAGCATATCTTGATTCTGTGAAACATAGCAAAACCAAGGTTACTCGCATATTGGGCAGAAACAACACGATCTCTTTGATCGTTTTCAGGCCTTCCCGCTTCGGTCTCTCCAGCGCTGGAAAGCATTTCTAATATTAACGCGGGTCCTAAAGCCCTTGCCTGATCATAACCCTTCTTTTTAAAGTGATATTCCTCTGACCTTTTCTCTTTTGTAATGTCTCTCAGCTATCTCTCTTTCTACAGTCCTTCTTCAGATCCCCCTTTTGCGCGCTCTCTCTCCTCCCCCATCATGAGTGGACACGCAGCTTACTGCTGATTGGCTACAAGTGTGCTGTGGAGCTCGGTCTGATCCACCTTCAACAGCGTTTCTCAGAAATCACTTACTGCACTTTTAAGTGTGTTGTACATCTGGTTATGTCAAAGAGATTAATTCTCTTCATTGTCTATTGGTAGTTTGCATTGATAACACACAGTCCTTTCACCATGTAAATGATGTCAAGCTCCTCTCTGTGGCGTTCAACAGGAGGCAGAGATGCCATCACTCTGAGTGCCACTCCTCTGTGCTCTATTGACCATCCGCATCAGCCGGAAGCACAAAAAACCACTAACCCACGACCTCCTGCAGGTGAGCGTGTGTAATTGTGTGTAACCAAATCTGCCATTTGCTAATCATCCCGCCAAGAGGTTGAAGAGCTGTAATTAGCTAATTCTCTGACCAGCCCACCCCTCTTGTCCCTTTGCTATCAGACCTATCCTTCACGCACACTCTCATTGGTCAGGCCAGATGAACGCCCAATCCCTTTCAAATGTCATGGCATTTGGCAAATGCTAGTGAATTCTCGTTCGCTGACATTCACCAACTTTTGGGGCGTGTTTTGCGGTCAGGACTGCCCCATAAATATGGATGCTTCTATGTAAAGTGGTATTTCTCGTTTCTGTTGTCCCACAAATAAGCTGCATGCAGTGTTTAACCTTTTAGCTGAATGCTCTCAAATATGGGTCAGTAATCCAGCAGAATAGGCACCAATGATGCAGAGGAGAGGCAGAACTAAGCTGTTGCCATCGCTGATAGGCCGTCACACTCCTTTTCCCAGCTGGATGCCTTTGTTGTGTGTGTTTTATTTGCTTGTGTGCTATTTGAAACTTGCACATGCTTTGCCACTATGTAAGGATTGTGAGTGATTTAATAGTAGAGTCTCATAACACTTATTTTACATGATTATCTTATCTTATATTTTAGTCCTTGGCAGGGTTAATATAGTTAGCTAAAAATGTATTACTTGAAATAAAGTAAACATTAACTGAAATGTTTAAAAAAAATATTAATTTCAGTTAGTTGCCAAGGATAAAATGTCTAATTTAAGTTTAATTTAGCTTGACACTAAAATAACTAAAGCAAAAAAAAAGGGAAAATAAATAAATAAAATATTTTAAAAAGAAAAGAGTACTAAAAACGTCAAAATCTGGCAGATTTACTAAAACTTGAACTAAAATGAAAATGAAGATGGAAAATATAAAAATAAAAACTAATCATGGGAATTGTTTTCACCTCCACAGCCGACGGAAAGCAATCCGACGGGACTCATGTTCATGGATGAGCTAATGTATTATAAGTTTAATTAACAGCGCCGAGAGCATGGGATATTTTACCAGTGCTGTTAATCATATTGTTTACCATGCTTAAATGCCGCAGTCTGCCGCTGCCGCTACTTTAGTTTTGTTGTTTGTTTATTTTATGACTAAAGTTACATTTAACATCCACCTCCTCATATTAAAAATATGTTTTAGTGTGCTGAAAGTGATGTTATAACGTTACTCTGTGTGTTGGCTCTGTGGCTGGTATGAGAGACTTGTTGCACATTGCAGTAAGCTCGATCGATGTTAGAATATAATTTGAATAAAACAAAAAAATATTTGTTTTATATTTTATCAGGTAGAAACGGCTAAAAAAAAAATATTTCTGAGGTTAATCCTGTAATCACAAACATTTTTGTAATTAACATTTCAAGTTTTTGATTTAAATTATTTTTAATATACTACCACTCCTAAATTCGGTAAATGAAAAAGTTTGAAAACATGCAGCTTTGTCATTACAACAAGAAGTACCAGAAATATCTTTGAATATTGTCTCAAAATATGGGGGCCTTAAAGGTGCCTTGTAGGTGAAGTATGTAAGTTTATTGGATCACAAGTAGACAAGGAAGACATGTACCCACTTACACCTGGGTGTTTTAATCTGTCTCTTTTGTCCACTTTCAACCACTTCTGTCCTGATTTCTTTATGACCGGTATTTCAGATCTTTCGATCTATTGGAGGAAATGAAAATACCAGGTGTAAACGAGGATGTGTCTCACTCGTCTACTTGTGATCCGATCGACCAAAACACATCTTAATACCAGGTGTAAACAGGGCCTTTAATGCGTCCAGTTAGACTGCATCACACAGTTGTGGCGCATGTTGTGGCGCATTATGTCAAAAAAATGCGCCCAGTGCAGATACTTTGAATGGGTTTATTATAAGCGGGATGCTCGTGTTCCCTCTAGACAATGACACATAGCAACATGGCTAAACGTATTCTTAATATGTTGGACCCTATTGAAAGTAGCCTATTCTTACCTGTTTAACATTCCTTTATGAGCCCGTAAGAGCTGTATACGCGAAAGGAGCATTTGCAAAGTTGCTTTATTTTTGTAATTCCGCTAGGTGGCGCTAGTGTCACAAAAACTACATACTACACCATTGACTGGCACCACTAACAAAATCTCTAATGTGATCTCTGGATTGAACCGCTGTGTCCCTCATAGTCTGCCATTTTCAAAGCGCACTCACCATGGTATGAATTCTTAACTGAGCTTCACTACTGTGGTAAACGACACATTTGCCTCACAGGGCTCCATTCCATTAGCATGGCACTAACACAATGTCCATTAATCTTCTTTGTCCCCCTGATTGGCTCAGATGACAGGACAGGAAGAGGAGGGCCATCGCCATGGGAGCAGGACACAGCTGGCAATGACAGCTTCCCGAACATGTGGCGCGGCTCCCACCCCTGTCCAGATGGAGGCGGAGGGGAGGTGGACACACCTGTCACCCCTGACAACGGGGAAGAGATCGTCTTGTGTGGGACAGACATTGTGAGGCAGACTAATGGGCAGGTCGGGACCGAGGTGAAGGAGGGTCCTGTTGAAAAAAAGACGGGCGTCTGCACAAAAACGTTTTCCGGTCGGGAAATGGAGGGAAGCCCAACTGTGAACGAGGGTGAGGTTTTAGGGGAGCTGTGCCTGATAGCGGAGGAGGCTGAAGATGCAGCTTCGGCTCTGGCTCCAGCGACGCAAATATCTTCAATTACTTTTGACCAAACCGCCTGTGAAAATGTCAACTTTCAAGCCTCTGTGGGAATTCAAAGAGCTTACTTTGAAAATATTTTGGAAGGTGCCTCCATAAAGAAAGAGCCGATTGAACCAAATGACTCTTCTATTCTATAATAGGAGGTGGAACTGAAGGTCTGAAGACGCTTTCCTTAGAAATGTCTAAAATGTGGTGATTTATTGGTCAGATACAAAGCAGCTGAATAAAAATCCATAACACTAGCCAGATTACATGCAGTATGCAATACTGAAGCCAAATAAACAGCTCGATTTTTAATGTTTTGTCTGTTTCACTGCAAAAAAATATTTTCTTATAGTATTTTATCTAATTTAATACAGGAAACGAGACGTATTAATTTTCACCTCCCTGAAAATACTTATAAGGATTACGAGCTAATACATGCATAGACTTGTATAAGTTATAGCTTTCTGTCCCTTTCACACACATTCATCCATGCTTCTTGAGAAGTGACACACACACCTCAGAGTGGACTCAGCTGACAGCTGCTCCTGACTGCAAATACATCAAAAGGCAAAGTTTGAACTGCTTGTTCTGCAGAAGAGAAGCTTTTTCTTATTTAATCTCTCTCAGTATTACACGTACACCGGCACATCGGGCGGCATGATGCCAGGCAGCTGATGCGGCATTAGGAAGGACTTTTGGGAAACAGATGGGAGTCAGAGCTAATGGAGTTATGAGGCTTACAGTCTCTGCAGGTTTGAGGTTAATCTGGTTACCCATTCACTAGTCCAAGAATAATGAAGCAGGATGAAAAAATAACAAATATTTTTCATTAAAAAATGAAAGAGACACTGTTAATTATGGCCCCCTAGTGGTTAAAATAGAATAGCATGTTTTGGACAGAACATTGTTGTGGTTGTGCTGCTGCTCGGCTCCACTGAGCGGATGAATGTGGTGTGAGGCACCGGTGAACACGTGGATTTATGATATCAGTGGGTGAACAAATAAATCAAGTTTTAAATGATCCAGGGTAATTTAAAAAAATCCAGGTCTGAAAACATATTTTCAGCTGCTCGCAGGAAGCTATGGACCCTTTCACATTTCCGGGTTTCTCAGAAGTGGAAGTCGTCATAGTTGGGTAAACTTCAATAGACCTTATGTTCCAGAGAAACAAGCACGCATGCAGCCACCTTTAGATTTTTGTGTTTGAACTTCCATTTTATAGCATGTATATTGTAGCAAGTCTAAAGACTGTTTTATGTTCTATATCAGGTGTGTGTATGTTCTTTCATGTGTTCTGGTTGTGTGGGGCTTTAATGCGTGGGGGCTGTTCTTCTGAAGAACGATCCTGGGGTGCATAGACTAGAATGTCAAAGCAAGAGAAAGAACCAAAAACTAAAGAACCAAAAGACTGTCGTCTCCACCATCTCCTGTCACAGTCCCCTGCTGCCACTGACTACCTTTCACTCTAGTACTGTAAAACTTCTTAACTAGGACCAAAATCAGAAGTTTGACGTGACACACCGATTGACTCCACGGTGCGCTGCCATCTCCCTGCTGCCTTATGGCAGGTCGTCAGTCACTGTCTTCCCACTGCTGCACATATTCTCCAGCTGCCTTTTCTTGCTCTTTGGTCCTATTAGACAAGAAACGCTGCATTTGTACAGGAGGATGCGCACGTAGGCTACATTGTTGAATTATTCATTGAGAAACATATTCAGAAGCAGGTGATAGGGAGGATATGAAATCTTGTGGGATTCATTTTAAAGGAGCGCGTGCATTTTGAGCAGCCTGCGAGTACTGTTCCGTTCTTACTCATAAATTATGAAAATAATGGCTTTCGATGGAAGTGTGGTGATGGAACTTTTGTCATCCACATCCTTTTTTTTTGCTGAAGAAAAAAAAATATACAGGTAAATAATCATCTTCCTGGTGAAATATAAAACGTTAGGCTATACTTTTTACAGTTATCATAGGCCTATTTAGTTCAGAATATTAAAGTCCCCCATGTAGTCAATCATTTTATCCCTTAAAACTTATCTTTGATCATCAAAATTACATATTTAAAAGTAAAAAAAAAAATCATGTCATAATAGCTTGAATGTCACTCTACACCCTTGCCTCATTTAGTATACGAAGTTCTATGAATATGCAAATTAGCCCCGCCTCTACTCACTCGCACCAGCTTCCACTCGTTGATCATCACACGTTGACGTGATTGGTTACAAGGTAGCTTGTGACGTCAGAAACAGTGATTTCAAACAGTGATTTTGAGACTGTCTTTGGTTAACTGCAGTTTTAAGGAGATAATACTCAGCAATGGTGAGTCAAAAAGACACCAGAGCAGCAGGTGAAATAGAAAAGTCTGTTGCACTTGATGTCTTTTTTATGTTATGTTAATTTGTTGTGTTACAACCAGGGTTATTAAATAAAAACTTAAAACCATAAACATTTTCGTTTATTTAAATAAAATTAAACATATTAAAATAACTACAACTGATTATAATAACTAAAATAATAATAACTGATGCTTCCATGGGGTTAATAACCTCAGTGAGATATGCTTTCCAGGATATTGACATGGCTTTCATTTAACATTATTTATTTAACTGTGTGGACACACTTGGACTGAATTTATGTTTTTTGCCCGATAGATACGGTTTAATCTAAAGGCTAAAATGCTAGACTAACATAAATTGTTCTTGCATACTACTCCTTTCAAAAAAAAATTTAAATGGGTAATTTATTCATTTTCAAATGGATAACTGCACATCCTCCAGTTAGTTTTCTTAAGAAATGTACCACATCTCAGAAGGCTTTAGAGTTTAGCCCTGATCTGTGATCTGAGTAATGGAAGCAGTAAATACAGTTTTGCTTATAAGTTTGTATCTCCCAATATTTTAAGGAGCAAAATGTTCCCAGCAAGTAGCCGCTGGAGTGACTCTGTCATCAGGCATGTGGAACTTACATAGGCCGACAGCTCACGGCTTTGAATACATCAACGCACAGTAAAATATTATAATTCTTTTCAGTTCACGATATCAGGCAAACACTAGAGTAATCCCAATTCAGACTTTATGCATAAACATTATTAGTTCAAGCATAGTACTGATCCTAAATTCAAATCTGTTCACTTAGCCCATGGCAGCATCTCACAGCAGACATTGCATCTCCCTTCTGAAATTCATTGCATCCAATTATTTCAGCAGTTTTCCCTTCAAGAGCAGTGTCCCAAACAGACTTTAAGAGGAAGCGCACGGCACATTGCGTTTTATGCCCTTATTTATATTCTGTTTGATTTGTTTATGCCTTGGGAATTGAGGCAGCTTGTCTGTCGGTGGTTGTTCAGTACATAAATCATGAAACCGAGCCAGGAAAACTTCTGGATTTCAGATATTTACTAGTGAGTGGAAGTCATGTCACTTCTGGTGGCTGGTATCTGTCACTTTGAAATGTGTGTTAAACTCATCATAAAACACAAGTTGCGGTAGTCTTTGCTTCCCTATTGCAACATATATCAGAGTGAAATGGCTTCTGAAAAATAAAATAAAAACTAAAGCTGGATTTAATTTTGTCCTTAAGGGGGTTGACTGGATGGTTGGATGTTTGTGGTTTGCTATTGACCGATCAGATCTTATGTGAGAGACAGGTTCTCCTGTAAAAAAACAAAAACAAACAAGATTTGTCAATTTTGATTTCATGCCGACTTTAATGTAGCGGGGATGTGGACATCCCTATTCAGAATTAGAAAGGTCAGTATTTTATAGCAGGCAAACTAAAAAAAAAAAAAGACACTACGTCCATATTTTTTTTTTTACAGTCTATGATTGAAACTTTCTGTATGGTGTGACCGCCTGTGTACACAAAAGAAACTAAATGGTACCCCAGACAGATCTGATGACTTTGAAAATCAGACAGTGTGTACCTGGCTTTAGTATAATGTGTCCTTAGTCTTAGAGTACCTCAAATAGTGACATACAAAATGTGCTGTTATCAAACACACCAGATTCAAACTCTTCAGCTTGCACAGTACAGAATCCATAACCTGAAACGGGTCTACCAGATATAGGAGGACATCCAAGATGTGTAGGCTACTGCTGGGGTTACTAAAGTGTTTACCCTACACTTTTAAAAATAAAGGCTCTTTGGCATAAGTTCCTTTAACATTCATGGACACAAATGTTTCTTTATGGTGAAAAAAGTTCTTTCAATTATTAAAATGTTCGTCACAAAAAAAAAAAAAAAAAAGTTATTTTAAGAACAATTCATTGAAGTTGTTTTGGGAAACAAATATGGTTATTCCATGGCATCGCTGCTAAAGTCCCCTTTTAATACCTTTATTTTTAGGAGTGCATTTACTATTAGAAGCTGGCATGCAGGGCCATTGCTAGCGGGGCAAACGTTGGTGACAACTTTAGGGGTGCCCCGTGGTTTGAAACAAGGGGGACCCATAACCCCCACCCCGGAACGTGATTTTAAGGGGCCCAGAATTCCCAAGCTATGTCCCTGATGTCCAAAATGACTCTGAAAAGACCAAAACATGAATTGCTGGATGCCAGGAAACCATTCAAAACATTGAAAGAGACATTTAAAGCAGTGTTTGTAATGGCAATAAATCAGGGTATTTCAGGGTATTAAATATTGCTTTAATGTAGGACACAGACAAAGTATACACAAGGAAAATCATGATTATCCCATTTGATTCTGCTCTTCCACCATAGCCGACTCTCATCTTGGACTCTCAGTTCCCTCCTCCACATCTTTTCTTGGGGAGCAGTTCAGTCTTCTGCCACAGACTTGGAGTAGTAATACCAATCACTCCGCAAGCAATTCTCTGTCCAGCATTCCCACTGCGTTTACTCTCCTCATCTGAACCCATTCCCAGATCATCCTCCTTCTCATGAACCACCACTGCACGCCCCAGAATGGAATATGGCCCAAAGAGCTTGGCGTCTGGGAGCTTCAGGAACTGCCTTATAACTCCTTGCTCAGAAGCAAAGTTGCCCAGGTCTCCAGGATGATGAGGGTGGTCAACGCCGTTTGGATTGTAATGAGGACCAACAGTGATGCTGCCTTGACTGAGGTCTCCATACCGATGGATGTGCATGGCACGCTGTTGATGATCGATGGCAGGCAAACCACGGAGGTTGATTTTCACTTCTAAATCTCCATTGGGGAAGAGCTGCTTGAAGAGGATTTGCCCAAAGATCTTTGGCTGGCAAGGTGGCAAATTAGGGCTGGGAGTTACTTCACAAGTGGCATAGATTGTGTTGTCGAACTCCACGACTTCCGGCTGTGGAGCTTCGGCAATCAAACAAACTGGACGTTTAGAGAACTCTCCTCCTTGTATATGCAGCACCAGCAATATCAGAGGGAATATTAGGATGATTTTCTCCATGTTGATCTTTAAAGCCTACAATGAAGAGTGGATTCAGTGAAATCATGCCATTTGGTTTAAGAATGTAATATTTTTGATAGAATAAGGTCAAAGCTTTGTTGCAGGGAGCTTTGAGAGTGGAAGTTGCATTAGGTAAAATAGCACAACCAGATTAGTTTGCAAGGGAAAACTATATAAAACAATTTGTATTCATTTTTAAATTGCCATGTACCCTTGTGAAAAAGTTTGCTAATTTGTATTGAACGTGTACTTGTAGCTAGTACTTGCAATCTTTAAAGTATTCAAAAAAAAGAAAAAAAAAAAAAAAATACTACTTGCAGAGAACATAACATTGATGAATTAAAAAACACTGAAGTGTGCATACAGTACACTTTCAGAAGTATGTTTCTTAACAAACGAGTCAAGCACTTTTAAAAAGTTCACTTTGTAATGTAAAACTAAAAGTTTTTTTTGTACATTGGTTTAATCTTTTTGTTGTGCTTTAAAGCAGTAAAGAATGGGGAGACAAAACACATGCCAAAATCAACAAAGGTACATTACCGTATAGCTGAAAAGTTGTCTTTAATCCGTGTGGAGCCTGAATATTACAGTCACAAAAATGCTACAACACTTTATTCTGTGTGCAGACTGAACTGGAGTTAAGAGAATATTCTTTTGCAATCACACTTGTGGCTGCTCTTTTAGGTAGCCTACTGTGGAGCTACAAGTTCTCCATGATAGTCTGTTAGCCTGTTAGTCACTAATTAGGTTCACCTGCGTTTCATTTAGCTCCATTTGTTTTCCTGTGTATATATAGCACTCAGTTTGTTCAGTTCTTTGTCTTGCATTGCACCGTGTTCTCCAGTGTAGATTATCGCCGTAGTTTTGTGTTTATTAAAAGAAGTACTGCTATACATTTAGGTTCGTTTCCTCTTCATTTGGTGACTACACTGTGATGCATTAATTCTTAGTTAGTGTACAATTCCACTTAAAGTTCATGTTCGACACCACTTCTTTTAGCAGATATTCATCTCACATAAGTGAATATCTGACAGTTGTTCTTTTTCAAGAAATCATTTCTACAGACTCTGTCCCAAACCTGACAAGCCTATATTACACATGCAATTGGACTGTTATTTAATTGTCTTTGCAGACAGAAGTAAAAATGTCTGGGAAATTAATTCTATGGCATCGATTTTAAAATCCACTTTTAGTAGGGTGAATGCAGGTAAAGTGGGACACTTTTTCTTAAATGTAATTTAGATACCTAGATTTTTTTCCTTTTCTTAATTTGTTCATCACCTGCCATAGATATAAACACTAGATGTCGCCTGGCTACGGCAGTTCATTGGAACGAATGCGTTAATAGAGCCGCCATCTTGAAACAGGGGAACCCCTCATCAGCGTCAATGTAGGAAATGCTCTAACGGAAATAAAATCACCATAAATCGTCGTGAATGTGATTTTTTGGTTGTTTTGGTTCGTTCAAACCGTCAGACATGTATTTATCATTGAGTCCAGAGAAATTTACAAAAATTTACAAAATTTCACAATCTTGTAAAATGTAATCCCTTGATGTCTGTTTTTTAGATTTCGTTCGTGTGAACATCCATACGCAGCACAAAAGTCCAGCATCATCCATGAATTCAGCGTTACCTAGCTACTTCCTATGACAAGACCCCTGTTCCAAGATGGCGGCGGTTTTGACGCATGTTTAGAACCCCAAGGCGACATCTAGTGTTTATATCTATGATCACCTGCCACATTAAGGCACATTTTGACAGGATGTAAGGTGGCTCTTAGCCAAGGTCGGTTTACTTGGCGCCATGACCAAGTACTGCGATGTTTGGCTTTAGCATTCACTGTAAAAACCAATAGCTTTCCTGACTCACATATACTAGTTAACTTTACTCGGTTATATAAAATGCATACTTCTTATTAGGTTTTTTTGAGTTACAGTCAATTGCAGGGTGAAAATAACAAGTTACTCAATAGTTTGAGTGACGCTTACTTGAAACAAGCAAGTAGCAACAAAGGATGCAATGACGTTAATAAACCAGTGAGAGGCAGCAGTGCATTAAAGCGTGCCTAATGTGCCGAAAAAAACAAAGAAGAAGAAGAAGCGGCACTTGTGAGAGCATGCGGGATAGATTCTGTGTGTATTTCGGCGCCAATTTTGCAGATGTGGAAAGACGTTGACAGACTGGAGACTGCCTACATTTTTATCTGGAGCTTCGCTACATTTTTGGAATATTAATATGAGATAATAATTAGGTGAGTATTCAAGCATGCGACTTTTGTGTGAATGTTTTTTTTACTGTCTGTCGCTAACGTTAATCTTTACTGATCTCCTTAAAGATGAACTGAAAAAAAAATCGATGTTAATGTGTTGTTTATGACAATTAAAAGTAAATTACACTAAACATTTGTGTACCAAATAGTTGTGATATTCGGGGCTTGAAGAATATGGTTTGGCCTGTTTTTTTGTTGTTGTTTTTTGCGCATAAAACTACCAGGTACCATAACAGTTCCTGAAATGCCTGAAAAGATATTCATTGTTCCCAAATGTAAAACTGATGCATTTTCACTGATGCATTCTCCTCTGTTGGTATTGGTTTATAATTATTAAGGTTACACAGGGTTCTCAAGTCTCACGCATTGGCCGTGAGACACACGCAATTCAACTAACGTTAGTTCACACGCTCACACGCCACACCGTGTATTTCTCACGCTGAAAATGAATGCCAACCAAGTTGTCCTGCGAGCTTTATATATAACGTTGTATTCGAGGCGCAGGCACACAAAGTGAAGTTTCCTGCCGCCAGCACGTATCTCGGCCAGATTGCGTTCGTTACTAGCTAGGCATCATAGATGCGTGAAGCCGCGAAGCCGCGGAAGTTGACGGAACATTCTCGGCCTCCGTACGTTCGTTACTAGGTAACCAACAACATCGCGCGAACACACGTCGTGATGGAGAAGGTAAATTGGAAGAAAGCTCGTCTAACATTTTAAGGCTAGAAAATTTAATATATATAGCCCATCCTATACATTATTATTGATGCAGTCAAAAACTCTACAACTACTTTGCAACCAGGCCAGAAGCTTTGGCTAGCTTACGTTATCGGAAATGTTAGTGGGTACGAGAAAGGAATGAAGATGCATTTCTTCATTTTATTTTAAATTATATATTATACTGTATTAATAGTCTTTCATAAACATTAATCATTGCCATTGCATTTGTATTTTTCAAAGATGTCAGGGGGAAAAGCAAAAATATATTTTATCATTCTGGGCACCAAAGGGTAAGCCCCCTAAAAAGGTTGCAAGGCATCAAAATGTGCAACAAACACTTACAACACAAAACACATTTCATAAGCTGGATTGTGTACGCACACACACAAACACACACTCACATACTCTAATATGTCCATTTGTTCACAGTGTCCCACCACACAATAATTCAAAATGCAAAAGATTTGTTTTTCCAAACTGTTTGGAGCAATTTGTTATATTTTTGTATATTTGTAATTTTGAAATATAACATTAAAGAGTATATTTGATGTGATGAATTGCTCTGTCATTTATCAGATTTACCAATTGTTATAATTTCAATTTGTGCTGGTTAATTATGAACAATGGGTAAAATTGGGGGGCGGGGATGGGCGGGGGCGGGGCTCCATTAGGGCTCCTCCCCTAACCGCATGTGATCTCACTCCAAGCTTTTGATAAAACTTGAGAACCCTGGGTTACAAATCTGGTGAAATGGTGCACATTTACAGTTAAAGGTAACGTTAACCTGCAGTTTATGCAGAGATGAAGTTTGTGATGATTTTTGACAGTATTTGTGATTTCACAACAGCATTATAATTTTGTTTTTAAATTGAGTACATTCAGAATGTAATGCAAGCACTGTAAAAGGGATTTTCTTTACTCAACTGCTTTATCACTGCTGATTAAATTAGCCATCTTTTAACAAGATGAGAAACTTAGTAATGTTAAGTTATGTTACCCTAGTGGAACCTCTGATTACATCTAAGATGGACCAGACCTTCTCAATGCGAAGACGTGAGATTGTGGATGCAGATGGAGCAGTGGCCAGCTCTTTTTACAGAGATGCAAGTAAGAATTCATATCCCCTTTTCCACCATGATAAACCACATTCTGTTTAGGTTTGGCTTTAGAATTGGCCTGTAGGCCTGACCATGCATTGAAAAATGTCCACACTGTCCAATGCCTTTTTTTTGTGTGTGCCTGTGTTGTACAGTAGGTGTTTGCAAAGTTTGACAGGATAATCACCACAGATCTGCAGACTGCAGAGTAACCTTTATGGTGCTGTGGATCTCTACACACCACGTTTTGTCTTCAAGAAGCATTGGAGAGAAATTGAATGAGCTTATGCAGCAAATTAATACAGAGGTGAGTTTACTGTAGCCTTAATTTTTTATTATTCTGAGTTGATCATGGTTTTGCTTACAATCTATTTAGCTGTTGTCTAAAGTGTTGTGGGGTTTTGTTGATAAACCCTTTAACTGTGGGCTGTTATCTTAATAGTCACTTCTCCACTTAAAGCCATGATGGTAATGACACTTTTTTTTCATCTTCAGATAAAAAAATGGTGATACTTTTAATAAAATCCGAGTCCTTTCTGTTCCTCAATAGGCAGCAATGAAAGAAATCATTAAAGTAGCTCATGTGACTCCAGTGGTTTAACCTCATTTCATGAAGCAACATGAGCGCTTTTTGTAAAAAAAAAAAAAAAAAGCCTGTATTTGCTAAATCTTATTGATTTGACCTTATTGACCTTTTCACTTTTCCGTGTTGTAATATTTTTATTTTTTTGGTTTCATTCAGGTGTGTGATGTTGATGAAGCCTGGGCACAAGTATCTGTTGGGGACTGTCATTGATGAAGAAGAACCTCTCTCTCTAAATAAACTACCTTTGGCCAGTATCTATTGCCATCATTGTTGAGAGGTATTGTAATGCATAATCTGCAGAAACTGCCTCATGCAATTTGCATCTATTTAGGTTTGTTTTATGCTTTAAATTTGGATTACGCAAAATACATGAAAAACACTGATGCTTGGTTTGGGACAGAACAAACTCCCACCAAAACTGCAATTTCTGAAAAATCTCCTGTTGAGTAATAAAATGTGCTAGATTAATGATGTTTGGCATTAGATTACATTCGTTTATGACAGTGGAATTAGATAAATTGATAGAAAAATAAAAGGGAAACTAAGCCACTTGTTTAAAATGGTCAGCCCATTAGTTCATGAGCAATTTAAAGGGTTAGTTCACCCAAGATGAAAATTCTGTCACTAATTACTCACCCCCATGCCGTTCCAAACCCGTAAGACCTTCGTTCATCTTCGGAAAACACAAATTAAGATATTTTTGATGAAATCAGAGAGCTTTCTGTCCCTCCATTGACTGCAACGTCATTGAAACTTTCAAGGCCTTGTTAAAATAGTCATTGTGACTACAGTAATTCAACCTTAATATTATGAAGCGACTAGAATACTTTTTATCCGCAAAAAAACCCCCCAATTAACGACATTCAACAATCTTTTCTCTTCAACGTCATTCTCCTACGCTGTTGACGTAGTGTAAACAGCGCAGCGCTTCTGGGTTCTACGTCAGAATGTTGGCTTATTATTGGCCAGCATCACACATGACCAGCATCGGCCAATAATAAGCCTACATTCTGATGTAGAACCCAGAAGTGCTGCACTGTCAACAGCGTAGGAGAATGACGTTGAAGAGAAGAGATTGTTGAATAATGTCGTTATTTGGCAGAGTTTTTACGCACCAAAAACTATTCTCGTCGCTTCATAACATTAAGGTTGAACTACTGTAGTCACATGAACTATTTTAACGGTGTCTTTACTACCTTTCTGTGCCTTAAAAGTTGCAATGACGTTACAGTCTTTGGAGGGACAAAAAGCTCTCATATTTCATCAATTTGTGTTGCGAAGATTAACGAAGGTCTTACGGGTTTGGAACAGCATAAAGGTGAGTAATTACTGACAGAAATGTCATTTTTGGGTGAACTATCCCTTTAAGATGCTGTCAGCGTATTCATTTCTAATGTACATGTGTGTCAGAGACATTGCTTTTTCATTGTTTAGGCTAATGAATGTAGCCACTTTTTTTGCACTTCTTTATACTAAGTTTGGTCTCCGAAGTGTTATTGATTAAAGTGAGTAATTGTTATTTATTTAATTGTTAAAGCTGTTTGTAGAGGATGTGTTAGAGTCAGGGTATTGTCTAAAATATATTTATTTTTAATCATATTTTATATAAATTTTTGTATATTGTTGTACTGTAAAAGGTTTTTGGATAACACTTTACAATAAGGTTAATTAGTTAACATTAACTAAGAATTAACAATACTTCTACAGCATTTATTAATCATAGTTAATATTATTTTCAACATTTACTAAAACATTAAAATCAAAGGTTGTATTGGTTAACATTAGTTAATGTACTGTGAACTAACATACGACAACCAATGAACAGCTGAATTTTTATTAACTAAAATTAACAAAGATTAATTCATACAATAGCTAATGTATTGCTCATTGTTAGTTCATATTAGTTAATACACTAACTAATGTTAACTAATGAACCTTATTATAAATATATATAGTGTCACTATGGCCCTATTTGTGGTGCTAGTATGGACTTTATCATCCAACAATTGTAATAATTGTAACTGGACTGTGCAGCTCTATAAGTGATTCCACTTGATATTCCTTTGTCTTGGTAGCTGTCTGTTGCGGTGCCCTGTAAACAAACTGTTTTTAATGGTGATCTTTTGCACTTTATGAAAACCACTGTCGATTGTTGCTCTGATGTAATTTCGTTGTACTTACAATGACAATAAATAATAATAATAATAATAAAGTGTTTCCGTTTTTTGTTTTGAAAAAAATTTAAAAACCTGTGACTATTTACATAAATTGTATACTCCAATGCAAACTTGTGTGGGCCACCCCTGTGTCAGTTTTTAAGAAAATAAATACAATGAATTTACTTTTGAACTGTATCATTGCCTTAAAATTATTTTTCCAGTTGTAAATGTTATCTTTGTAAAATTGTGAAACTATTCTCAATGATTTATTATAAGTGATTGATTGATAGCACTTAAGTTATTGGAGTAAAGCTTACTTGCTCTTTTTAGTGCAATCGGTTTGCATGGTTTTAACAGGTAAACTGGATTGCTTTTGAAGTAAAGTAAACTCAGTAATTCCAAGTTGTATGCAATAAACATCAGAGTTAACACAACTAGCATAAATGAGTACATCCAAAGTAAATGATCAAGTATACTATACAAATTAGTTTTAAGTTACTGGAACTCTCTTGTAAGTGTACACTACTAGAAATGCACTTGTTAGTACTACATATTGTTCCTATTTCACTTTACTCATTTTTTTAAGAGCAATCGGTTTGCATGCTTTTTTCAAGGAAGGTGAACTAATTGGATTTTACAGTGTTGGAAGGCAAGAGTAACATGACCAAAAAGTTGCCACCTGTTCTAGCAAAACATTACACACAGAAGGCAATATTCCTCCGCCCAGACGAGCAACCACCAAGAAAAGGTGTTAAAACCAATTCTCGCCCAGGACAACTGGAAGCTGCTAGGGACTGGAAAATGCTGGCTGATCTTGATTAACGGCTTACTTTTCCACCTGAGATTGCCACCACTAACCTCCGACCAGATATTGTTTAGTGGTCTGGATCAGCACGCATTGTTCAACTGATAGAGTTAACAGTGCCATGGGAGGATGCTGTAGATGAGGCATATGAGAGGAAGAAACTGCGGTATGCTCATCTGGCCACTGAAGCAGAACAGCGAGGATGGAGAGTCCAGGTTTATCCAGTGGAAGTGGGTTGTCGAGGATTTGTGGCACACTCTACAACCCGGTTCTTCAGAGACGTCGGATTCAGTGGCCAAGAGTTGCGTCGCACAGTAAAGAACTTATCTGAAGCAGCAGAGAGGAGCAGCAACTGGCTGTGGTTGAGACGGAAATATTCTAGCTGGCTGTGTACAGGCCGCCACGCTACGGTTTCTTAGAATTCTTGAAAAACTCGAAGAGTCTGTTGGTTTATTTGTATAGTTTGCATAGTAATTACAGTTATTACGTTCCAGTGTTAATTTCGTTGACGAAAATAATGACGAAAATTATTCGTCAACGACATTTTTTTCACAGACGAAAACGAGACGATAACTAAATAAAATATAGTTTTGAATGACAAAAACTATGACGAAAATCTATTGAAATTTTCGCCAACGAATAAAAACTAGACGAAAATGTTAGTGACGATTTGGGAAGCGATCCGTCAGTCCTGTGTATATTGTGTGAATGAGGTTGGTGTTTGGGCAGATATTGTGTTTTGCGGTAGGTAGTATGCCATACGGAACCGTTGCCACTGAACCTACTTTAACAAAGACAGTGGGCCTCGACAGCCTTAGTCAAACGGGTTGGCGCATATGGTTGGGTTGCGGAGAGATTGTGAGATTGTGGTTAGGTCACATGTTAACTATGAGGAAGGAGCAACCTCAGCAGCAGGAGGGATGTAAAGGTCAGTAAGCTGGGCTGAGTTGAGTGGGGGACGGAGGGGGGTGACTCTGGGACTCTGGGCCCTCTTGAGGTGTCGTGGGCTAGTCGATGGAAGGTGCCCACTTGAAGACCTTAGAGAAGTCCCCTACTTGGCTCAATCCAGACGGTGGTCCACTGGGGAGACCACACTATAGTTGCAGCCGTTGTGTGTGCTGGCGCGCCAAGTACACTGCAGCCGTTAACGCCGGACAGAAGGAGATTCACATCACCATATGGAAAGAAGCGTAAATGGATGGAGAAGCATAGGTTACTGTAAAGCTACGTCTTAGTTTGTGCTTATCTTGGCGAAAGCCGAGTACAAATCAGCATGAAGTTTTAACATCTACTCTCGTGTAATGGAAATCATAAGGTCCAGCTTTAATATTTTCAAGTTGATACGTGTTATTTTCAAGGCATACCAATAAACATTTTGAGATCATGCACTCCAGACACACTTCTTTTCAGGTAAAGTGGGCCAGCTGGTCACGAAAGTTGAACCATCCTTGATTTATCAAAAATGATCATGTATCTTAAAAACACATGGTTTATTAACCCATATTAGCAAACAAATAAATTCCACAGCATATTTAACAAACCCAAAAGAATATAAGTTAGTTATAGGCTATGATGAGTAATATTCATCAATTCACTCAACGCATGTGTAAAATTAAAAACAAATAGAACATGTTATGTTGACATTACATTTGATGAAATTTGAATATCAGATATCCGAATATGGATGAAAATAAACTCTACAACATGTTAAAAATGTGTTCATATTTTAAAGCGTTATATTCTGGACCTACATTTTGCTCCTCTCATCCTTTCTTCAGATTGAACTGAATTCCTCGTCTTCTTTTCTGCTCTTTCCTTTGAGTATAATTTGAGAATAATAACTGAAGGATAAAGGTCACCCACTTTACCTGAATCCTACTCGCCCACTTTATCTAATACATTCAGCCAAAGTGGGCCAGCAGTATTTAAACGCCTTACAAAAAAAACACTTTAAAACATTTTAGTATTTGCATTTTGATTCCCTGTTAACTGTAGTAACAACAAAACTGTCAGAATAACATACTCATTAAACAAGAAGTAATCAATATCTCTGGTATATCACTTTAAAACAGCCAGATTTCAGTTCTATCAAAAGGCCTTTCTTTTGGACCTACAAACCCAACTAAGGACTTCCAAACTAAAGTGGACTTATTTAAATTTTACCGCAACCTTCAGCTAAAAGTGTGGCATTATACCAACTATAGCGAAACAGCTGTTCACTCACAAGAGACACACTTTAGGCCCAAGTCAACGTTTGTGCCCTATATAAACAATTTGACTCTGAATACTTTTTCTACAAAAGTTACATATGAAGTGAATAAACTCTTCACACCTGGTAAAAAAAACTCAACAGAATTACAACCTGTCAAAGGATGAAAAAGAAGCATTAAAATGTCTGTCAACGAACAACGAAATCATCATCAAAAGAGCGGATAAAGGAGGAGCAGTGGTAGTGTGGGGCAGAGACCAGTATATCACCGAGGCCATGCGTCAACTGGATAACCGTGAGTACTATAAGGCTTTACCATCTAATCCAATAGAACAAATTAAGAGTGAACTAGACGAGATGCTTAAACATGCAAAAAGTGAAGACTGGATTTCTAAAAAAGAACATGATTTCCTACAATGTAAATGCCCAAGAATTGCTACTTTTTACATGCTTCCGAAAATACACAAGAACTTGGAGAACCCACCAGGAAGGCCAATCATAAGTGGCAATGGGTCAGTGACTGAACCGACATCTAAGTTTGTTGATTTCCATATTAAGCAATTTGTAATAGACTTGCCCTCGTTTATCCAAGACAGTACATTTGGTAAATAAGATCAAAGAAATGAAAAATATTGGTACTGCCTTTCTAGTGACGATGGACGTTGAGTCATTATATACAAACAATGATCACAAAGAAGGTTTAAAGGCATTGACACATTATTTGGAGAAGAGACCACCAGAACAGATGCCCCCAGCAGAGTTTATCTTGAAACTAACAGAATGGACACTAACTAACAATGTTTTCTTATTCCAAAACAAATTCTTTAAGCAGATAAAAGGTACAGCAATGGGAGCTTGCTTCGCCCCAAATTACTCATATTTGTTTATGGGTCTCTGGGAAGAAACATTTTTATCTATTTGAGTTTGAATGAATATGTTAATAAGATTGTATGGTGGGGTAGGTATATTGACGACGTTCTTCTTATATGGTCTGGGTCACAGCTAGAGTTGCTACAGTTTCATGCATATCTTAACAACACTAATCCTAATTTGAAGCTGAGTCTAGAGTTCTCATTAACAAATATCCATTTCTTAGATCTGGAAATATCAAAAGATGACAAAGGTGAATTACATACGTCCGTGTTTAGAAAACCCACTGATCGGAATACCATACTGAGGGCAGAAAGCTACCACCCACCTTGGTTAATAGAGAATATCCCTTTTGGGCAATTTCAAAGGATTAAACGAATATGTGATTCTGAAGACGTTTTTGATAAAAATTCTCAAGACATGGTTCAAAGGTTTAAGAAAAGAGGTTATAAACACAAGACCCTAGATACAGCCTATAATAGAGTTAAAGAAATTAGTAGAGAACAGCTGTTGGTTCAAAAACAGAGGCGACAACAAGAGCCAAACCAAGTTTATTTTGTCACACAATACAGTAGTCAAGCCAATAAGATAGCAAATAATCAAGAAAAATTGGGACATAATACAAAGTGATACCGTTTTGAGAGATGTACTGCCGGAGGTACCTACTATCACCTATCACTATCACGAGCTCCTACTCTAAAAGATAGTTTTGTGAAAAGCTATATGCCTCCCGTACAGAATAAAACCTGGCTAGGCACAAAAAGAGGTAACTATAAGTGTGGAAACTGTAATCACTGTAACAATATGGTCAAGACCAATATTTTTACAGATGTGACATTGAATCGTGAATACAGTATACATTCATTTATTAATTGTAACACCTCATTCGTTGTCTATAGACTTGAATGTCCTTGTGGCTGTTTTTATATTGGAAGAACTAAGCGTAAACTTAAAGAAAGATCAGCAGAGCACAAATATGCGATAAGAACAAGCAACCACCAGTATCCTATGGCTCTATGTCACAGGTCGGGGTGTGAGCGCCAGCGGGCCACCAACCCCCTCAAACCGAAACACCGGCCTGAGGAGCATGACTGTGGGACACATGAGAGGCAGACAAGAGGGTTAAAATAAATAACAATGTTTCTTTATTGGAATGATTAAAAGTCTTTTTAAAAGTTGGCTCTGTAGTTCTTTCCTGGCGACAGTGGCTGAACAGCAAAGGATCAGGAACAGCTATTAGCTTCTCATTCGCTCACCGGCTCAATGGTTCTTCCAGCTCTGAACATCAGAGGGTCAGTAACAGCTCCAAGCTTCTCATTCGCTCACCGGCTCAGTGATTCTTCATTCCTGGCGACAGAGACTGAACAGCAGAGGATCAGTAACAGCTCTTGGCTTCTCATGCACTCACCGGCTCAATGGTTCTTCCAGCTCTGAACATCAGAGGGTCAGTAACAGCTCATAGCTTCTCATACGCTCACCGGCTCAGTGATTCTTTATTCCTGGTGACAGAGACTGAACAACAGAGGATCAGCAACAGCTCTTAGCTTCTCATTCGCTCACCGGCTCAATGGTTCTTCATTCCTGGTGACAGAGACTGAACAACAGAGGATCAGCAACAGCTCTTAGCTTCTCATTCGCTCACCGGCTCAGTGATTCTTCATTCCTGGCGACAGAGACTGAACAACAGAGGATCAGCAACAGCTCTTAGCTTCTCATTCACTCACCGGCTCAGAGATTCTTCATGCCTGGCGACAAAGACTGAACAGCAGAGGATCTGCAACAGCTGGGACTACCAGTGGAAGTAGAATTTAGAATTTCCCACACTCGTGCAATCAGCAAAACATTCGAAACTTCAAACGTGCTCGTTTCCACACTAGACACTGCAATCCACAATACCTCCCAGTGAATTAAGCCTCCACTCGTATCTCCGCCGGGATCCTTCGTGCCGCTGGCTTGGGGTTCTTTAGACTTTGTGAGGAATAAACATACCACCAGTTCTCTTCTTTCGCGGCTTCCCTCCGCTACATTTCTGTGCCTCTCTCTTTGTGTTCTTTTCACTCTGCCTGTGTCTTCCTCTGTTTACCTCGCCGTTTTTTCCCCTCTGTGTTTTTCCCCTCCTCCTTCTTCCTTCAACTGCTCCTTTTATATCCTCTCCAAACATACACTCTCGTTTGCCACCATAATCAACTCTAATTTCGTTCAGCTGTGCACAGTCTCTCCGCGTTCTCTCCTGAGATCGGCCATGACGGCAAACCGGAACTGGAGCCGGTGTTACCCCCGGGAGTGCTCCCCCGGGGGACATCGCGCCGAACTACAGTTCCGGCTTTGTCACCCGGTGACATCCTCCCCCACCAGTCCGTTCCAGTCCCTGGAACGGTGGGAAAAAAAAAAACTGGCCGCCCCATGGTCCACGGCCGCTCAACTCGTGGTGGAACCCTGCCGACTACGCCATTTTATGTCACAGGTCGGGGTGTGAGCGCCAGCGGGCCGCCCACCCCCTCAAACCGAAACACCGCCCCGGGGAGCATGACCGTGGGACACATGAGAGGCAGACAAGAGGGTTAAATAAATAACAATGTTTCTTTATTGGAATGATTAAAAGTCTTTTTAAAAGTTGGCTCTGTAGTTCTTCTTTCCTGGCGACAGTGGCTGAACAGCAGAGGATCAGCAACAGCTCTTAGCTTCTCATTCGCTCACCGGCTCAATGGTTCTTCCAGCTCTGAACATCAGAGGGTCAGTAACAGCTCATAGCTTCTCATACGCTCACCGGCTCAGTGATTCTTCATTCCTGGTGACAGAGACTGAACAACAGAGGATCAGCAACAGCTCTTAGCTTCTCATTCGCTCACCGGTTCAGAGATTCTTCATTCCTAGCGACAGAGACTGAACAGCAGAGGATCTGCAACAGCTGGGACTACCAGTGGAAGTAGAATTTAGAATTTCCCACACTCGTGCAATCAGCAAAACATTCGCAACTTCAAACGTGCTCGTTTCCACACTAGACACTGCAATCCACAATACCTCCCAGTGAATTAAGCCTCCACTCGTATCTCCGCCGGGATCCTTCGTGCCGCTGGCTTGGGGTTCTTTAGACTTTGTGAGTAATAAACATACCACCAGTTCTCTTCTTTCGCGGCTTCCCTCCGCTACATTTCTGTGCCTCTCTCTCTGTGTTCTTTTCACCCTGCCTGTGTCTTCCTCTGTTTACCTCGCCGTTTTTTCCTCTGTGTTTTTCCCCTCTGTGTTTTTCCCCTCCTCTTTCTTCCTTCAACTGCTCCTTTTATAACCTCTCCAAACATACACTCTCGTTTGCCACCGCAATCAACTCTAATTTCGTTCAGCTGTGCACAGTCTCTCCGCGTTCTCTCCATAGACTGTAAAAAAGATGGACGACGCCCCTTCGCTCTTTTCCATAGGAGAGAACTGAAGCCGCCAGTGTCCCGATATGGCGCTGACATCTTGGAACTTGAGTCTGCGCACTTGCGTTTTCGGGACCAGTCATGCGCAGTCGTGAGCAGGAAGTAAAGCCGCGAAATCAAGGCCCCGCCCTCACTCTCGCAGAATCAATCGCAAGCACACGCCCCTGCACTTTTCTTAAGTGGCCTCTGTCTGCTCCGTTCCTCTCCAATGATGTCTGCTGATTGCAGTACCTCGTTAAAATAAGGTAAATACAGCTACTAACCACATAGTCAACATTATGAAAAAAAGTCCGTTGGAGCTTCAGTGACTACTTCGCACAGAGAACCTGTCAATCACAGCTGTCAATCGTGATGTCACAGCACCATTTTTATAGCATCAAATAACTAACTAAAAACAAACTTATTTTAAAAACAAACACTTGAAATCACATCAACGTGATAGAAACTACAGTAAATGACAGAAACTATCTTTGGAAAAAGGATATGTGAAGTGTAATTTAATTGTTTAGTTGGTCCCGTTGAATAACATGGGGAGACGGGGTTTATGACCTATACTAGGACCGGCCTCTGGGGGGCGATCGAGACGTTTTGGCTTCACTTTTGAGGGCTTGTGCGGCACGCTTGGTTCTCTCCCGAGATCGGCCATGACGGCAATCCGGAACTGGAGCCGGTGTTACCCCGGGAGTGCTCTAGTCACCCGGTGACATCTACATTACAAAGGGGCGAACCATGGAAGTGGCGATACTCTAAAAATCTTTGGGATAGAACATGTTAAAATATCACCAAGAGGGGGAGATAGACTTAAAAAACTTTTACAAAGAGAATCCTTTTGGATTTATACTTTAAAAGCTAATCAATACCCTGGTCTAAACGTGGATGGATTTTTCTTCTTTCTTGTAACTGACTATATGCACATGTCAATGTTTTGCTATATGTATCTGTATATATTAATATTTCAAATTGTATCTTGATGTGAAAAGTGGTAAAATATAGAAATTGTAAAATTATTCAACATCTGAGATTGCACATATTTATTAGAGCATGAAATGAAATGAAATTTTCTACAATGTAACATTTTTCTGTAACTTGTCATATAAAGTAACCTCTTGTTATATGTATCGATTTATATTGATATTTTTAACTATCCTGATGTGAAAATGTGACTTATCTAAAGTAATTTGTTGTATTTGCTCTCTGTAAGGTGATATGTGCAGATGAGCACCTGTGCTTCTAGGTCATGTGACCACATGCAGATATATAGCATGCAGTCTACAGACTGCCATTTTGAATTTGCCCTGAAGAAGGCCAAAGAGGCCGAAACATGTTGGCATATGTTTTTTAATGGATAGCCAAGTGAAAATAAAGGCTTTTTAAATTTATATTCCTTTTGAGTGCCTCAGAATTACAGTTTATTAGGGAAACATTTTGGATCTCCAAGCTGAAGAGCACCAAAGGAACACACCTCTCAACACCCAAGTAGCACTCCTAGTAACTCATTTGTTAACATACTCATTTGTTTACATTTAGCGAGAAACCTTATAATTTAGAAAATAAAATCTTATTTGAGAGGTTTTCTACCTTTAACCATAAGGGTGTCCTCCAATGTTCCCTCTAATTTTTTTTCTTGCTGAGCACTTTTTTCTATTGGGCGGACATTTTTCGCCACCTGAGCAAAAATATTCTTTATACCTGACCTGTACAGCATACGTAGAAAAACACAATGGTTTCAACATTCATTTGTAACTTTTAACTTGAATGTGCCATTTCTATTTTATTTGACCCTTGATGTAACTTATTGGTATTAAATCATATTTTCGAAAAACAAGCTTCTTAACAAATTAAGAAGTCACCAAATGAAGCACATTTTAGGTTACCTGATTTGTTTTACAGTGCTGTTAACTGTACAGTCTTTACCAAGAAATCCTATGAAAAATAATTTACTAAATCTTCTGCAGGACACTTCAATTCTTTACAATAATAGAATATAGTATGAAAGAAAAGTAAGCTGTTACACTGAGATGGTTAGGGAAAACCATAAAGTGTTGTTGTACAGTCAATTAATTGTATACAGGAAGCATTAAACCATCAAAGTTAAATGATTGTTTATTGCTTATGAATTTCCAATATTTTCTTTAGCAGGGGGTTATAAACTCTTTAATGGCAATGAGCCCTAAACAATACCCTTGTGAGATTCTTTATTTAGGCTTATAATATAATAACATATAGGCCTAATATAATATAATATAAAAAAAACGAATGGAAGTATTTGAAGTGATATAATATAGTTTAAATGCTTCAATTTGTTTACATATTGTATTATTATATGAAAACAGACTGAAGCATTTAAATAGATCTAATAGCTAAATATTCTCTTTTAAAATCTAACCATCCCTGAAACTCCCACACACACAAAACATCTATTTAAGAGCCATTCCACCGAAAGGGTGACATTTCTGTCCCCAGGACATTAAATGTATAACATTGCATGAAATTTAACTCTAAAAGACATTTTATAATTAAAGGGGTCATGACATGGTTTTTTGTTTTGTTTTATTATGTTCCCTTATGTGCAATTATAGTATTACTATAGTTTTTTGTACAAAAAAAACTTTAAAAATGTAGTGATTTATGACCTTTTCCCATCCTGTTTCTCCCCCTCTGATTCAAACAGTCTGTTTTGGAGGTGTTTACCCTTTAAGAGTTCAGTGTTAACGCCCTGTTGGCTGATATGCATACATTATAAACGTTAATCATTTTGTATCACATGTAGGCTACACAATTCTCCGCCATGTGAAACTTCGGTCTTCCGATCTTTTACCATCGTGTCAATTCTCAATTGATTTTGATTCATATGCGCGAGGGAGAGAGAGAGGGAGAGCATTAAGCCTTGTTTATACTCGACGCGTCCGCACGAGCGCGAGTCTCCGCTGACTGCGCGCGCACCTCTCCAAACGGACGAGGCGTTTATACTTGACGCGCTCGCCGTTGTGCTATTCTGTGAAACGACAGGGGGCGACTCCGAGTAATTCTCCTCTAAAACACCAGGAATCAGCAGTGAAGAAGTAGTTTGCCGTTTATTAGTAGTTTATTAATTGCTGATTCATATAAAAAGAGTAATAAATGCAGTAGGTTTATTGTACGTTCACTGCATGTAAACTAGTTAAACAACTGAAGCCTTATTGAAGAGTGTTTAAACCTTAATTTCATCAGCAGGGCTTAGCTACTTCTGCTATTGTAGGCTTATTTTTTTTTAAACATAGGCAGTTCAGACAAGTGCAAACTGGGTGCTTAATGCAAGTGTGTTCCTATTCACAAAATGAGAGGCTTTTATGTCTCTGTGTATAGAAGGATCATAAACATGGTGGTACAGACGTACCAGTTCGGCCAGATTCGGCTCGAAGTCGTTCATCTTCGGATGCGGCGCCGCGCGCGATGTTACAAAAAGTGCCGTGCACACCACCAGGCGAAATGGGGTCTTGCGCACCCAACGCGCACGACCGTTCACACCGCAATGACGTCATTTTTGCCGCGCGCAGCTCGCGCTCTTGCGGACGCGTCGAGTATAAACAAGGCTTGATGGGCCTTTCACACAGGACGCGGAATGCGCTGCGCTGCGCTGGCCGCTGGGTTCAGCGTTGCCCTTCAGATACAACGCGATTTGCGCTGCGCTATGCCATATATATATATATATACACACACACATATATAACATCGAAATCAACACACGAATCATGAGCTCAGTTCTTTTTTAGAATAAAACATTTATTCAAACATTAAAGCTGACACAAAGGAACAAATTATATATATATTAAAACACACCTGACATGCCAAATTGAATGGAGATATGTCTCCATGACACCGCTTTTCTGCCGATGTCCCTATACGACCTCAAACTTGTATCATAGAGCTCAGGAAATTCCTATACACACAGTACTAGCCGTTCATCCATTTTGATTTCCGTGTTTGTTTGGATGTCCCGTTTCTATTGGCCGCGCTGATAATCGTCACAGAGCGCAGCGGCAAAAGTTAAACTATTTTGAACTTTGACCGCGGCGTGCGCGCGAGCAAGTCAATGGTGCACACCGCTGCGCTTGCGCTTTGCTCGACGCAGCAACAAAACGTCTTCGCGCGGCGCAAGCCATTGAAATGAATGGGTTTCATAGCGCAGCGCAGCGCTTTCCGCGTCCTGTGTGAAAGGCCCATTAGAGTTTGAAGGCGCGCGCGCGGCCGGGGCTCTCTCTCTCTCTCTCTCTCTCTCTCTCTCTCTCTCTCTCTTCGTTCTTTCAGTAACATGCGCCCTGTCACACTCATCTACATCACTCACCGAACAAATAAGGCTATGGCGGGCTGCATATGCTGCAAATAAACTGCATCCAACTGCTTTCCCTGACGTCTGGATCGTTCGGCAGCATTCAAACATGTTGTTTGTCCACCGCCAGGAACAGCACATCTGCGTGGCGTAAACAGACCCCCTCTCTGCACGACAACGCATGCGATGATGTCAAATGAGGCGTAGTTGTCTTGCGCTGGAGGCGGTCATATGCAAACGACTGGTACGTCACTTCGCACCGTGACGTCACTAAGTTCAAAGGATCTAGAACGAGCTGTATTTAGAGCTTGATTAAATAAATGGTTCGTTTATAATGGGGAGGACGTCTTAAGCTATGAAACTTGCAGGAGGTTTTAATGGTACAAAGACCTCTTAAATACCAAAAGATCAAGGCAAATTTGGTTTCTCATGTCGTGACCCCTTTAAGCAAAATGTCCTGCACATAAAGCTAACTACAAATTTAAAATGTATAATTAAAAACATTAATAACAACTACATAAAACACTAAAAAATAGCATTTTCTGCATGTCCCCACTCTCTATCTCTAAGATTTACCATGAAATATGATGATTAAAATCCTTCAGAAATCTTAATTTGTTTGCATTGTTGTGTGACTTTATATCCAATCTATGCTTTAAAATGTTTTTTTTTTTCATAAGAAAAAAATATTTAATCTAATAGATAGATACATTTAGAAAATGTAGTCATGTCCCTGGGTTTTCACTCAGTCCTGTTACCCTAACACATCCCCCCCTCTGAAAAACTTGGAATACTCCACAAGACACATTTTCAACAGGAAGTTGCATCATCTGGGTCTTCTGAAGGCAAAAAGTAAGTCCTCCCTTTTTAATTTCTGTATATTTGATGAAATTGTAACTATGACTGAGAAGGTCAATCTCAACATACTGTCCTGTTACCTAAATTATTTCTTAGATTTTATTTGTTTATTTTAAAAATATTAACTTTTGGTAATTCACTAGAAATTGCTCAGTGTCCTTGTGCTATTAGCATTTATGCTATGTGGCCATATGTCATGTATTTGATGACTTTTTGCTTAAAAACTCAATCCTGTTACTTTCAGTCCTGTTGCTTATATGAAAAATAACAGGAGTGAGTTAAAGTAACAGGAGTGAGTAGAGTCCTCTGTTTTGTTGATTTAATACTGTAAATATTAGTTGATATAATACTATTCACCTGAATTATGAGTTTTAAGGTTGCAATTACTTATAAGGTAGACATTAGCATTTGTTTTACAATGTGAACCATACTTCCAGGAAGCTAGTCCACCACGAGCTGACTTAAACGTTTTGTCTTTCTTATATTTTGTAGAAGATGGAGAGAACCCACACTATGCAGGTGCCAGAAACACCATATGGCATATTGCAATGAAAGGAGCGAAACACACACACAACCCTTTCTTTTTCCCCCTTTTTTGTCTTAACTTCCCCTTTTCTCCCTCCCTCTCTCTCTTCTTCTCTCTCGCCTTCTTTTTCTTTCCACCTCCTTTTCTGTGAAGTAATACAAGTGCGTAGTACACCACTTCAACACAAATCTTATGCACACACAGTCATGTACACTCTCTCTCTCACACACACATGGACACTCATTCCTGTTACCCACGTGTTCATTCCTGTTACCAAGTGTTCATTCCTGTTACAAAGTGTTCATTCCTGTTACTATTTTTTTTTCTTTTTTCTAAAAAAATAAAGTTAAACCAGTGTTTTTATCAGTTTTGTTTGGTCCATCATTTATACAATAGTTTAATAAATTAAATTATTAAAACAATTATAAACTTGAGGGGTTCGGTCTTCTTTAAATTGAAAAAATGGCTTTGTGTTTTTTATTAAAATACACGTTGTCTTAATATATAGTGATTTTTTTCCCACAAATATCAATTATTTGAACATATAACCAACAACTTCCTTAAAATAAACACTTTCTTGTGGAGAAAACAAAGGAATTAGTTTACATGCTTTTTAACATGCTTTTTAAATGGCACATACGTTTCGGTAACAGGACTGAGAAAATATGCATCCATCTTCTGCTTAAACCTGGTAAAGAAAATAAATAAAGTTGCCTGAGATTGACCAATACACATTTTGAATAGTTAAATATGTGTAGTATTAGATTCAGTGTTTAAAAAAGATAAAAAATCAAGTAAATTTTGAAGAGTTACAACAAGCAAATGTCCCCTATTCGGTGGAATGGCTCTTAAACTAATGATGTAGGCCTATTTTGAATTTGCACGCGGGTGGGTGTGTAATTACCGTTCTGTGTCCATCAACCGTTATTGCCACCACTTTAATCAAACCACTCTTCGTTAAAACATTATGATGTGATTTTTTTTCACATGTCTTTGCGTTTCTCGTTGCCTCTCATATTGAGCTATTTGGTCCGCACACACGACTCACTGCCAATCACACTGCACTCACATCATTCTCATTCTATGAGACCTGTAAACTGCATTCACCAGTTTTCACTCTATAGCGGTTGACCAGGGCACTGAAATTATTTCTCACTCAATCAAATGGATTTCCCCACACATTTCGCGTCAGTCCTGTGCGTGGCATTTTATTCTTTTTTGCCCGGCCGCCGCCCGCTTCAGAAGTGCGCGGCCGAGGCATCAAAAGTGCGCAGCCGCGCACGCGCGCAGCTTAGAGGGAACATTGGTGTCCTCCCTTGAGATGTGGCCACACCCAGAGCCGTTAAATATGAGAGTTGCGACACACTTTGATCTCGCCGCCACGTGGTCACGTGGTTCATGTAGTTCTACATAGTTCCAAACAAATCCGCGTTGCCAATGGTTTTTAAAGCGGGGCAGACAGCAGCAGCTATATTTGCAGCAATAATCGGTAAATATTGACGCATAATGTACATTGATTATTACGTTGACACTTAAATGACTTGGATAATATAAATTTTTTTCTGGGGATTAGCAGAAACACAGCATTAATACGTTTTTGGGTTTATTTAGGAGGGAAATGGGGTGCTCCCATAACGTAGAATACAGCAACTACCATTTGCAGCAAATTTCTGTAAATATGATGGAGAGTGTGGTCAGTTTGAAATTAAACTGGAGATATGGTTACTGAGTGGAATGATTCATAACATTAACGTTACTGTTAACGGGATTAACTTCAGTAGGCTATACATTTACATACGGTAGCTACACAGTACATCGTATGCATGTATTTGTGTGCGTTCTGATGAATGGTTTGGTTTGAAAGGATGTAGGGGTACATTAGCCATACTTAAATGAATCCTAAAACGTTAATGTTAGATCGTATTTATAATTATTTCACTCAGTAACCATCTCTCCAGTTACACACACACACATATACATATACATATATATATATATATATATGCATACTCTACCAGCCAAAAGTTTTGGATCAGTAGGCTAAGATTTTTAATGTTTTTAAAATAAGTAATCTCTTCTGCTCACCAAGGCTGCAAATTGCAATTTATTTGATTAAAAAAAAAATGTATTTTTTAAATATGACAATTAAAAATAACTATTTTCTAGTGTCACATGATCCTTCACAAATCATTCTAATATGTGGATTTGATGCTCAAAAAACATTCATTATTACGATCAATGTTGAAAACAGTTGTGTACAATTATTTCAGGAGTTTTTGATGAATAGAAAGTTCAAAAGAACAGTGTTTATTTGAAATAGGATCTTTTGTAACATTATAAATGTCTTTACTGTCACTTTTGATCAATTTAATTCATCCTTGATGAATAAAAGTATTGATTTACTTAACTTTTATGTCAATAAAGCCCTTTGAATTGAATACATTTTGTTGTGTTTTGAATTTTGGAGGGACGGGGTTAGTGAAGTGTTGGTCACGTAAGATATAGCTGCAATTAACCTATTATCTTCCAATAAACATTAACTAAAATTGGCTACATAAAATATAACTACTGACTAGATTCACGAGAGGTCGGCTAATGTGTGTAAAAGTAAAAAAAATACAGTAATTTCATTAATTTACCAGCGAGCGTACTTCGGAAACACTGAAAATGAATGGGGTTCAATGCTGGAACTATCAGTGTTTGGAACTATTGGCTGCTCCACGACACGCGTTACTTCCGCATTCCAAAGTTCCTATGGCAGTCTATGGGAGTGTCGCAACTCTGTTTTTCAACGGCTCTGGCCACACCCACTAGTGTCATATTGCATCAACCAAAACCATTTTATCATTTAAAGAAACAGTCCGGCGTTTTTTCTTTTTGTCGCCATATCTGTTCGAAATCTGCAATTGCAGTCATTCGCGGAATTATCAACTTTACGTGAGTTGTACTTCAACAGCCTCAACACGGCACAGTGTGGATGAACACAATGTTTGAGGAGACTGTGAGGCTGTCAGTCACCGCGCCGATGTGGCTACTGGCATTCAGAATCACAGATTATTCTTTTTGGAAGTATGACCATTGACCAACATAAGAATTTTCACCGGAAAATGTCATCTGAACAAGAACGAACATCCACTTTTGTTCTGGTTCTGACATTGCGCTGATTAAATCTAACAATCGCTTATAAGTTATCATATCACGCAAAACCGTGCAAATTATACTTTCTCAAATTGTTAATGTTAACAACGTAAGCAAGCATTGCATGACTACATGTATTGTCCTTCCGATATGCATCCTTGTTTTCGCATGGGTCCGGTTGCAATCTCTTTTTTTTCTATAGCCACTCTGAAGTCCGAAAGTCCGAACGAAGTCTTCTGCATTTTACAGCGGGTGAATCTGTTGTCACTGGTGATTGTCGTTTGAACCTTTCTGGATCCGCCGTTTAATCGATAAGTTAATTATATCAAGTGCTGTGAGAAAAGGCTATAAATCTCCACCTCCAGCATCCTCACACACAATATAGCCAACTAGCCGAGACTCCTTCTTTATGTGTACAGATGTGACGTAATGACGCAAAGACATGCTCGACTCTCCCGCGGAAATCCACCAGTACCACTGCAATTAAAAACATTATTACAAGCTTACCGCTTTGAATCGAGCTATGGCAAGCAGATAGTTTTGAACACTGGCTGGTTATGTATTTTCTCAAATATGTATTTTGGATCATTTTTAACCCAAAATAAGCTACGGACTGCAGCTTTAAAGACCATTGTCATGCTCGGAAAGTTTAAACCCATTGAGCACAGTACAATCAAACTAAAACGGCCCATTTTACCTGCATTCACCCAGCATTTATTTTTAAGAGTGGAGCCATTTGCTATTGGAAGCTATGGCTAAAAAGTCTCTGAAAAAGACCAAAACAAAAACATGAATTACTGGATGCCAGGGAACCATTCAAAAGACATTGAAAGTGTAATGGCAATAAATCTATAGAATTTCAGGGTATTAAATATTGCTTTATTATAGGACACAGACAAAGAAAACACAAGGAAAATCATAATTATCCCACTTGAATCTGCCCTTCCACCATAGCCGACTCTCTCATCTTTGAGTCTCAGTTCCCTCCTCCACATCTTTTCTTGGGGAGCAGTTCAGTCTTCTGCCACAGACTTGGAGTAGTAATACCAATCACACCGCAAGCAATTCTCTGTCCAGCATTCCCACTGCGTTTACTCTCCTCATCTGAATCCATTCCCAGATCATCCTCCTTCTCATGAACCACCACTGCACGTCCCAGAATGGAATAAGGCCCAAAGAGCTTGGCGTCTGGGAGCTTTAGGAACTGCCTTATAACTCCTTGCTCAGAAGCAAAGTTGCCCAGGTCTCCAGGATGATGAGGGTGGTCAACGCCATTTGGATTGTAATGAGGACCAACAGTGATGCTGCCTTGACTGAGGTCTCCATACCGATGGATGTGCATGGCACGCTGTTGACGATCGATGGCAGGCAAACCACGGAGGTTGATTTTCACTTCTAAATCTCCATTGGGGAAGAGCTGCTTGAAGAGGATTTGCCCAAAGATCTTTGGCTGGCAAGGTGGCAAATTAGGGCTGGGAGTTACTTCACAAGTGGCATAGATTGTGTTGTCGAACTCCACGACTTCCGGCTGTGGAGCTTCGGCAATCAAACAAACTGGATGTTTAGAGAACTCTCCTCCTTGTATATGCAGCACCAGCAATATCAGAGGGAATATTAGGATGATTTTTTCCATGTTGATCTTTAAAGCCTACAATGGAGAGTGGATTCAGTGAAATCATGCCATTTGGTTTAAGAATGTAATATTTTTGATAGAATAAAAAGGTCAAAGCTTTGTTGCAGGGAGCTTTGAGAGTGGACGTTGCATTAGGTAAAATAGCACAACCAGATTAGTTTGCAACAGAAAACCATAAGAAACTGAATATTTTTGAACTGCTGATTGAAAAAGTATGCTTATTTGTATTGAATGTGTACTATCTTGAAAGTATAATAAAAAAATAAAAAAAAACCCTGTAGGTCTACTTGCAGATAATAACACTGATGAATTATAAAAAGCCACTTAAGGGTACATACCATACACTTTCATTAGTGTCACACCTGCCAGCTGAAGTGCCTATGATAGCCTCTGGTGGCTATCATAGGCACTTCAGCTGGCAGGTTATATATACACAAACATTAACAAGCCAATGACACACAGGTGGAAGTAATCACACTATAATCAGTCCAGGCAAAGGTTTATGGAAATAGAAAAGGTCCCACTGGTGGTTATCATAGCGCTACTGCTGGCATGAGTGACATTAAGTATGTACACTTTTAAAAAGTACATGTCGCAATAATGTCAAACTAAAAGTTTTACTTTAAAGTACATTATGCAAACAGCAAAGGCACATTACTAGTGATGTGACATTTGAAGCGAGGCGTCGGAGCTTGTGTCGAGCAAAAAGGGGCGTGCCAGATGAAGCCGCGATTCGAGGCTTGTGTTGTTAACGTGAAAATCACGTGACTAATGACAAACGAGGCCTCGGTTTGTGTGGAGACGTCATCGGTTCGGTCTGAGTGTCGTTTCCGGATAAAGGGGGTTCGAAACTCGCGCCTCCTTGTGGGTGTTGCAGGAGTAGTAGAATCAGTTGTAGTAGCGTAAGCGAGTCAGAGAGTTAGAGTTAGAGAGTTGTTTCATCGTCGTTATTGTGCAATATATGTGTTAGGGCTGTATATTATTACATTATATCAGGTTAGATTAGTTATAGTATATTGTTAGTATTAATTATAGTAGCTATATTATAGTATTGTTATATTAATTAGATAAGATTATTTGGATTGCTTTGGATTTTTGGATTTTGGACTGGACTGCTTTTTGATTTGGATTGCCCTTTTGGAATTGTTTGCCTTTTGTGACCTCTTCCTTTTTCCTTGTAATGGAGCCAGCAAGAAAGAGGAAATCCTCCCCTGTCTGGGAGTTTTTTGAAATGGTTGCTCACAATAAGGTACAAACACAATTTGTATTATTTTTGTTATTATTATTATTTTACTGTCTTTATATAATAATCCTCACTATATGGCTGTATTATATTTAATGTCTATTCATTTATGTTTCAAGGTGAAATGCTTGCTGTGCCTAAAGGAGCTGACATACAGCAATAACACCTCCTCTATGCTCAGGCATTATCGAGCACTGCACGAGCATGCACAGACTACTAACAATCCACACAGTAGTCAAAGTAATTGATAATAATCATTAAAAAACATTATTTAAATAATGTTTTAGGCTCCTACAATACACCTGCATTTTATTTTATTATAGATTCCAAAAAAGAAATGGTGAATGAGGCCCTGGTGAACATGGTCATCAAGGACTCCCAACCCTTTTCCATTGTGGATGATGATGGATTTAGGGAGCTCCTGCATGTGTTGGATCCCACTTACGTGATCCCAACTAGAAAGGTATGTGATTAATAAAGTGGTTCATCATTTTTTAAGAAGTTAAAAGTAAGAGTAACTGCATTTATTTCTATCCACAGGCTTTGAAGGTCATGGTTGATCATAAGTACAAGGAGGCTAAGGAGAAGGCAAGAGAGCAGTTGCAGAACGTTCAGGCTATAAGCCTCACCTCTGACATGTGGACATCGCTAAACATGGATGCCTACCTAGCAGTGACTTGCCATTTTATAGACAATGACAAGCTCTGCACTATTTTACTAGGTGTACAGCATTTCCCTAAGAGCCATACTGCTGAGAACTTAGCTACTGGACATATCACGCTCATGGAGGAGTGGGGCATAAAGGATAAAGTGAAGTGCCTGGTAACTGATGCAGCAGCCAACATGATAGCATGTGTACGATCACTGAATGTTAGGCATGCGGTATGCATTGCACATGCACTAAACCTTATTGTGAAGAAATCTTTTGATGACATCAGTAGCTTCAACGACATTCGAACCAAATGTAGGAAACTTGTGACCTATTTCCGAACAAGCACTACAGCAAAAGAGAGACTGGCCCAAGTACAGGAGCAGATGGGGAGACCAGTTCTGAAAATGATAATTGAAGTGGACACTCGCTGGAACAGCACTTATAACATGCTGGAACGTCTCTATCAGCTGAGAGAGCCAGTGGGGGCAGCCCTGGCCTCTCTAAAGACCGACATCACCCCTCCTACAGCCCTGGAGTATGAGGCAGTCCAGGATGCTTTACATGTTCTTGCCCCTTTCCGCCAGGCTACAGTAGAGCTTTCAGGAGAGAAAAGGGTGTCTGCCTCCAAAGTGATTCCTTTGATGAAGATGCTGAATCACGCTGTAACGAGTAAGCTAGAAGGCCTCAAGTCCAATCCAGCAAGGCAGCTGGGTGACAGCCTTGTACGGAGGGTCAGGGAACAAGCAGTACATTTAGAATCAATCAGTGTGATGACCATACCCACGTTATTGGATCCCAGATTAAAAAAACTGGGATTCTTAAGTCAAGGGAAACTGCAAGAAGCCGTATCAAGATTAAAATCTGAATGCACTACTGTAATCAGAAGTTCTGGTCTCCATTCTGCTTCCACCAATACACCTCCAACTCAGCTGCCAGCCTCGTCAGAAGCAGGCCAATCCACAGACAACAGTAAGTACTATATGTGTTTGTTGTGTGAATGTTCACATTAGTGATTAGTACTGTGAACCATTGTTAATGGAGTTTTATTTTTTTGTACCTCTATTATTAGGTGACCTTTGGCATCTGCTGGACAGCACGGTTGAACACGGTAGAAGGAGCTCAAGTGCAACAGCAGATGCTACTGTAGAAGTGGACCGATATTTATCTGAAGTAAATCTCACAAGATCTGAGGATCCACTGGTATATTGGGCTCAACATAAACATCAGTATCCTCATTTATACCATCTGGCCCTGGCATTTTTATGTTCCCCCGCATCCTCTGTTCCATGCGAAAGGATCTTTTCCAAGGCTGGAGAGGTTCTGTCCAAGAAGAGGAATCGTCTAAGCCCCAACACACTTGAAAAAATTCTGTTCCTCAATAAAAATAATGTTTAATCCTTCCTTCGTTCCTCTACGTCCCCAGTCCCATAAGCACAACACTGCACAAAAATAGTAACAGTTCAATGCACAAAATCACCAGAAACAATTCTTAACCTTTACCACCCCACACTTTTCTGTTGCACTTTACTTTATTATACTACCTCCACCATAAGCACTGCACTCAACAGTGTCACTTTTGTTGTTCATACTGTCACTATCCAAACCATTTATGAATAATTAATTAACTCTCTCTCTCTGTGTGTGTGTGTGTGTGAGAGAGAGAGAGAGAGAGAGAGAGAGAGAGAGAGAGAGAGAGAGACAGACACACACAGTTGTCTCTGCAGAAGTAAATTCAGACAGAGAAATATACATATTTTATTTTATACCCAGGCAATGGACAAATGTCTGCTCAGGTATTTTTATTATTGCAAATGAAAGGTTACAGCCATTAACAGTGAGAAGAAAATAAATAAATAAATAAAACAGAACAGGGGGGTATACTGACATCATAAGTCTGCTCAGGTCATTGTTTCAGAATGAATTAATTGGTCTGCTATTTCTTTGCACAGTAGCTAGGTGTCACTAGTGAGCAATGCTGAATGAAGCTTCGAGTAATGAACCTTTGGGTGAACCAATGGTCTGCGAGGTCTCAGTGGTTCAGGAAGCCTCATTTTGGCATCACTACACATTACCGTATAGCTAAAAAGTTGTCCCTAATCCGTGTGCAGACTGAACTGGGGTTGAGAGAATGTTCCTTTGCAATCACACTTGTGGCTGCTCTTTTAGGAACTCATGAGGAGCTACAAGTTCTCCATGATAGTCTGTTAGCCTGTTAGTCACTAATTAAGTTCACCTGCGTTTCATTTAACTCCCTTTGTTTGCCTGTGTATATATAGCACTCAGTTTATTCAGTTCTTTGTTTTGCATTGCACAATGTGTTCTCCACTGTAGATTATCTCCATTGTTTTGTCTTTCTTTATTAAAAGAAGTGCTGCAAATAGATTCCTCTCCTCTCCATTTGGTGACTCAACTATAACTCGTTCATTTTTAGTGTACAATTCCACTTGAATTTTATGCTTGACACTACTTCTTATAGCAGACATTCATCTCACATAAGTGAATATCTGGCAGTTGTTCTTTTTCAAGAAAGAATTTCTACAGACTCTGTCCCAAACCTGACAAGCCTATATTACACATGCAATTGGACTGTTATTTAATTGTCATTGAAGGCAGAAGTAAAAATGTTTAGGGGATTAATTATTCTAAGGCATCGATGTTAAAATCCCCTTTTAGTTGAGTGAATGCAGGTAAAGTGGGACACTTTTTTGTTAAACGTGTAATTTAGATAACTAGAGGTTTTTTTTCTTTTCTTTATTATATTTGTTAACTTTAAGGTCCAACTTTAAGATTTCATTTTGAATACAGTTAATGTGTGTTATTTTCAAGGTATATACCAATAAACATTTTGAGATCATGCACTCCAGACAAATTTATTTTCAGGTAATGTGAGCCATCCCTGATTTATCAAAAATTATCCTGGATTTAAAAAACACATGATTTATTAACACATCAATCAAACATATTTCACAGCATATTTACCAGACCCAAAAGCACATAGATATACGCAATGATGAGTAATATTCATCAGTTCACTCAATGTGTAAAATTCAAAACAACTGATAAAACATGTTATGTTGACTTTAAATTTGATGAAATTTGAATATCATATATCCGAATATGGATGAAAATGAACTCAACGTGTTAAAAATTAAAAACTACAACACATGCAACAACAAATAGGCTAAGAAAAATTCAATAAGAGGAACATTTAAAATGGTAACCATATTGTAAAACTTTTTTTTCTGTCTGTTTTCTCTAAACACTGTAAATTAACTTAAAGGGTTAGTTCACCCAAAAATGAAAATTAAGTCATTAATTACTCACCCCCATGCTGTACCAACCCCGTAAGGCCTTCGTTTGTCTTCGGAACACAAATGAAGATATTTATGATTAAATCTGAGAGGTGGATCACTGCTACATAGGCTGCCTAAGGGAATGAAACTTGACGGCCCAGAAAGTCATTAAAGAAAATGTTTAAATATTCCATGTCGCAACAGTGGCTCAACTATAAGTTTATCAAGCGACGAGAATACTTTTTGTGCGAAAAAACAAACAAAAATAACGACTTTATTCGACTATTCCTTTTCTTCCTTGTAGGCCTGAAACGAGACTTCAAGAGATTTCCACGACGCATGCGCGAGAATTGCGATCTCCTTCAACTACTTCAGTTAAGTTCTCGCACGTGCGTCGTGGAAATCTCTTGAAGTCTCGTTTCAGGCCTACAAGGAAGAAAAGGAATAGTCGAATTATTAATTTTCATTTTTGGGTGAGCTAACCCTTTAAATTGTGTCAATTTTTTAAAGCGTTATATTCTGCATCTACATTTTCTCCTCTCATTCTTTCTTCACTCTACAGATTGAACCTAATTCCTCGTCTTATTTTCTGCTCTTTCTTTCTTATTTCTTTCTTTCTTATAGTATAATTTGAGTATAATTACTGAAGGTTAAAGGTCACCCACTTTACCTACAGTAAATCCCACTGGCCCACTTTATCTAACACAAGTGGGTCAGCAATATTTAAAGGGGTGGTTGAATATGATTTCACTTTTTTAACTTTAGTTAGTGTGTAATGTTGCTGTTTGAGCATAAACAACATCTGCAAAGTTACGCCGCTCAAAATTCAATGCAAAGGGAGATATATATATATATTTTTTTAAATAGCTGGAATGAAGTCAATAAACTTCTGACTTCTTTCCAGCCTTTGCATCTCCTTCTACTCTTAATATCTTGGGCTTGACTGAGACCTGGATCCGTCCAGAAGACTCAGCAACCCCTGCTGCTCTCTCTAACAACTTCTCTTTCTCTCACACCCCTCGCCACACTTCATCTCTCTCCTAGCCTCTTTCGATCTCAAACGGCTCATCACCACAGGTATTCACAAATCAGGCAACCAACTGGACCTGGTTTACACACGCAACTGCATCACAGACAACATTTTGGTGAAACCTCTCCACGTTTCAGATCATTTCCTCGTTACTTTCAATTTACAACTCACTATGCACCACCAACTCCCCTACCAGTTACTTTCAGATGAAACCTGTGCTCACTTTCTCCCTCCCACCTTTCCTCTGCTGTGTCATCTTTTCTTCCCTCACCCTCACAATTCTCATCTCTGGATGTGAATACGGCAACGGATACTTTATGCTCCACTTTAACTTCTTCTTTAGACAATATCTGCCCTCTCTCCTCCAGGCCAGCACGCGCTACTCCCTCTAACCCCAGATTATCTGAGGTTCTTCGCGAACTCCAGACCAAACTCAGGGCAATGGCGCAAATCAAAAGACACATCTGACCTGAGTATGTATCAATCTCTGCTCTCTTCCTTTTTTGTTGATGTTCATGGTGCGAAATCTTTGTATTTCTACAACAAGATCAACAGCACCTCTAACACACGAACACTTTTCAAGACATTCAACTCTCTCCTCTGTCCACCTCCACCACCACCCACCTCCTCTTTAACTGCTGATGATTTTGCTAGCTTCTTCACCAACAAAACAACTATCAGCAGTCAGTTCTCAGCTCCACACACACAGGAACCCAGACCAACCTCTCCCACAGCCAAAAAAACTTCACTCTTCCTTCTCTCTACTAACCGAGAAAGAAGTATCTAAACTTCTCCTCTCCAGTCATCCTACAACCTTCCCTCTAGACCCCATCCCCTCACACCTTCTACAAGCCATCTCTCCCACACTTCTACCAGCTCTCACACACATCATCAACTCATCTCTTCACACTGGCATTTTCCCTACAGCATTCAAGCAGGCCCGGGTAACTCCACTGCTTAAAAAACCAACATTAAACACATCACTTTTAGAGAATTACAGACCTGTCTCTCTCCTACCATTCATTGCGAAAACACTAGAACGAGTTGCTTTCAACCAAGTATCACCTTTCCTGTCGCTGACCAACCAGCTGGATGTAAACCAATCTGGCTTCAAGAAACTGCATTTAACCGAGACTGTATTGCTGTCGGTCACAGAAGCCCTGCGGACCGCAAAAGCTACTTCCAAATCATCAGTTCTCATTCTCCTGGATCTGTCTGCTGCCTTCGACACTGTGAACCATCAGATCCTTCTGTCCACCCTCTCATCTCTGGGCATCACAGGTACTCCTCTCCACCGTGAGTCCTATCTTACAGGTAGATCCTTCAGGGTCGCATGGAGAGGCGAGGTATCCAAAGCACATCAACTGACCACAGGGGTTCCTCAGGGTTCAGTTCTTGGACCGCTTCTCTTCTCCATTTACACCACATCACTAGGACCCATCATTCAGGCAACTGGTTTCTCTTACCATTGCTATGCTGATGACACCCAGCTCTACCTCTCATTTCAACCAGATGATCCCACAGTAGCTGCACGGATCTCAAGCTGTCTGGCGGACATCTCGGCATGGATGAAGGAACATTACCTGCAGCTCAACCTGGCAAAGACAGAGCTTCTCGTCCTCCCTGCCAATCCGTCTCTACAACATGACTTCGCCATCCAGCTAGATTCATCCTCAATCACCCCATCAAGGTCGGTCAGAAATCTTGGAGTAACATTTGATGACTAGCTGACTTTCACAGACCACATTACAAAGACAGCTCGATCATGCAGGTTTGCACTACACAACATCAGGAAGATCAGGCCTTTCCTAACTGAGCATACGACACAACTTTTCGTCCAGGCAATGGTTATCTTTAGGCTTGATTACTGCAATGCTCTTCTGGCTGGACTTCCATAATGTGCAACGAAACCTCTACAAATGATCCAGAACGCTGCAGCTCGTCTGGTCTTCATCGAGCCCAAAAGGGCCCACGTCACTCCTCTGTTCTTCTCTCTGCATTGGCTACCTGTCACTGCTCGTATCAAGTTCAAGGCATTGACGCTTGCTTACAGATTGACCACAGGCTCAGCTCCCTCCTACTTTCACTCGCTCCTACGAGTCTACATTCCTACCAGAAGCCTACGATCGGTCAATGAGCGACGGCTAGTGGTACCATAACAAAGAGCCATAAAATCACTCTCCAGAACATTCTTAGTCATGGTTCCATGCTGGTGGAATGATCTACCCACCCTCATCCGGAATGCAGAATCCATGACAGCATTCAAAAGACAGCTGAAAACTCATCTCTTCCGTGAGCACTTAACCTCATAAAAAAATTTTTTTTTTAAATAAAAAAAACTTTCTTTCTCCTTTAAATCCTCCCTTGTCTGGCTTATGCTACTCTGAACAGTACCTGAACTTTATATTTTGAGCACTTCTTGCATTGTTGTTGCCTATTCACGATGATTCGCTTGCTTTAGTCCTCAGTTGTAAGTCGCTTTGGATAAAAACGTCTGCTAAATGACTAAATGTAATGTAAATGTAAAAAAAATAACTTTTTAAGGACTACAACGAGCTTCTTCCCGGGTTAGTGACATCACTAACCCTAAAATTTACATAAACCCTGCCTCGGGGAACAGGCAACAAAGGGAGTGAGGCCATGATGATAAGAAGAGGAAGAGTTGCTGTAGTAAAGCACCTTTGAGAGTCTGCTCAAGCTGTCGTATTAGTTTTTTCGCAATATTGCAATACAGTATAACACAAATGCAATAGCATATAATAAAAGCAAGATTACACCATAAGTTAACCATAATTAAACTAAACTATACCTGTTCTATCTTCATGCAGTATATTCTCTGGCTCTGTAGGCATTTTACAACAGTTCCCACATGAGTGATTTATAGATTATCATGACAGAATTATGCTAATCAATGACCTGGAGATAGTTAACTCCCCATCGGCCACATAAATTCATCAACTAAATTCATCAACTAAACATAAACATCATGTTGCATTCTACATGTTGTCACTTTTATTTCTTGAGTCTCTCCATCATTGTCTGACTTCCGTTTTAACAAAAGGCTGAACAGTTTCTGACATTTTGAGTGCCTGTCTGTGTGAGGTAACCAGAGCGGTTAACTCCTGAAGCTCCACCCTCTTTTTGGGGACCAGCTCATTTGCATTTAAAGGGACGCACAAAAACAGCATGTTTTTGCTTACCCTCATAAAGTGACTATTTTAACAGGCTATAAAAAATGATCTGTAGGGAATTGAGCTTGTTGTGGCAAAAATTCTCAAACAAACATCACTGCGTAAGAGACACTCAGAGTCAAATTATATAAAATAGAAGTATTTATTCTTGCAAGAATAGGAGCAGTCTAATACACAGTTGTTACCCTGTGCAGAAGAGTGACACCCCCCCAGACAGACTGAACTAGCTTTTATCTTAGTTTCAAGGCCTTCTTCCCCCCAGAGCCTTCCTCCCAGTAGTTTTCCATAGACGTCACTAGTTGGCCCACTAAGCTGCCCTGCACCAAATGGCCTTCTGACATCTAGGTCAGAGGTCCTTGTTCGTCTGTTCTCTGGAGTGTCTCCCTCTTCTGCCTCCCCAGGTACATAAACAGAATCCTCTCTCACTACAAGTGAGAGACACACATGTGACATTCTTTGAATCATCTATATTTAACTAAAGATCAATGAATATCATTAAAATTGCCACTACAAGCTAAAACGTCACATACACACTCTGGGGACATAAGAGACTTATTTTAAATCTTGACCTTACAAGAAAAAATATTTAAAAATATTTTATTCTTTGCATTTGATTCCCGTTTAACTGTAGTAACAAACCAAACTGTCAGAATATACCTATTTGTTTGCATTTAGCGAGAAACCTTTTTATGTAGAAAATAAAATCTTATGTCAGAGGTTATGTCTATCTTTAACCAGAAGGGTGTCCTCCCTTGAGATGTGGCCACACCCACCAGTGTCATATTGCATCACCCAAAACAATTTTATCATTTAAAGAAATAGTGCATCTTTAATTAAAGGCCATTGTCTCTGAAATTGTAAACCCATTAAGCACAGTACAATCAAACTAAAACGGCCCCTTTTACCTGCATTCACCCTACATTTATTTTTTTAAGAGTGTAGCCATTTACTATTGAGAGCTATGGCCAAAAAGTATCTGAAAAGACCAAGACATGGGAATGTTCAGGTTATTAAAGATTACTTTAATGTAGAACACAAAGAACATCATGATTATCCCATTTGAATCTGCCCTTCCACCATAGCCGACTCTCTCATCTTTGAGTCTCAGTTCCCTCCTCCACATTTTTTCTTGGGGAGCAGTTCAGTCTTCTGCCACAGACTTGGAGTAGTAATACCAATCACACCGCAAGCAATTCTCAGTCCAGCATTCCCACTGCGTTTACTCTCATCATCTGAACCCATTCCCAGATCATCCTCCTTCTCATGAACCACCACTGCACGTCCCAGAATGGAATAAGGCCCAAAGAGCTTGGCGTCTGGGAGCTTCAGGAACTGCCTTATAACTCCTTGCTCAGAAGCAAAGTTGCCCAGGTCTCCAGGATGATGAGGGTGGTCAACGCCGTTTGGATTGTAATGAGGACCAACAGTGATGCTGCCTTGACTGAGGTCTCCATACCGATGGATGTGCATGGCACGCTGTTGATGATCGATGGCAGGCAAACCACGGAGGTTGATTTTCACTTCTAAATCTCCATTGGGGAAGAGCTGCTTGAAGAGGATTTGCCCAAAGATCTTTGGCTGGCAAGGTGGCAAATTAGGGCTGGGAGTTACTTCACAAGTGGCATAGATTGTGTTGTCGAACTCCACGACTTCCGGCTGTGGAGCTTCGGCAATCAAACAAACTGGACGTTTAGAGAACTCTCCTCCTTGTATATGCAGCACCAGCAATATCAGAGGGAATATTAGGATGATTTTCTCCATGTTGCTCTTTAAAGCCTACAATGAAGAGTGGATTCAGTGAAATCATGCCATTTGGTTTAAGAATGTAATTATTTTGAAAGAATAAAAAGGTCAAAGTTTTGTTGCAGGGAGCTTTGAGAGTGGAGGTTGCATTAGGTAAAATAGCAAAACCAGATTAGTTTGCAACAGAAAACCATATAAGAAACTGTATATTTTTGAATTGCCATGTACCCTTGTGAAAAATAATGCTTATTTGTATTGAATGTATATTTGTAGTATCTTGAAAGTATAAAAAAAAAACAAAAAAAAAACTGTAGGTACTTACAGATAATAACACTGATGAATTATAAAAAGCCACTTAAGGGTACATGCCGTACACTTTCATTAGTGTCACACCTACCAGCCGAAGTGCATATGATAGCCACCAGAGGGCATATATATATATATATATATATATATATATACAAACCTTATCAAGCCAATCACACACAGGTGGATGTAATCACACTATGAGTCCAGGCAAAGGTTTATGGAAATGGAAAAGGTCCAGGGAGAAGTGCCCACTGGTGGTTATCATAGCACTCCTGCTGCACACTTTTAAAAAGTAATGTCAAAACTAAAACTTTTACTTTTAAGAACATTATGTTTTAAAAATATGTTTGTTGTGCTTAAAATAGTACACTTATTTTGATGTGTTGATGACTAACATAAATCATTATAATTTGATCTGTTGTTATTCAATGTTAAATATAAAAGTTAATTTATTCTTAAGTCTATAAATGCACCTTCATGTTTCATTGCATGTATATTTTTAAATGCATGACAATTTTAAATAGAAATTATATTAAAATATATTTTAGTTGACCATTAATTCACAGTAAATCTCAGTAGCTACATTCAACATGCAGTGCACTTTAACCATATTTCAAAGACAATTACAAGTAATTATGAAATTACAAATAGAGATGTACTTCAGTCAAACAAAGGATGGTTTCAGGTATACGGTTTAATATACATTTAAGATATAAAATTCTCATTTAATTGCATAAAAATGCAATTAAGTCTGAAAAAAAGACATTCCTGCACTGAAGTATATTGTTTACAGGTCTCTGTTCAACATTCATCTTTTTTTTAAAAGCATACTTTTTCACAAGGGCAGGTAAAATAAGACAATATTTATACTTTTGCTTAAACTAACATTTTTTTTAGTTGTACTAAATCAAGTCAATTTGCAAGAATGGAGAAAAAAAAAAAACAAGCCTACAACAGTAAAGGTACATTACCGTATAACTGAAAAGTTGTCTTTAATCCGTGTGGAGCCTGATTATTGCAGTCACAAAAATGCTACCACACTTAATCCGTGTGCAGACTGAACTGGGGTTGAGAGAATGTTCCTTCGCAATCACACTTGTGGCTGCTCTTTTAGGAACTCATGAGGAGCTACAAGTTCTCCATGATAGTCTGTTAGCCTGTTAGTCACTAATTAAGTTCACCTGCGTTTCATTTAACTCCCTTTGTTTGCCTGTGTATATATAGCACTCAGTTTGTTCAGTTCTTTGTCTTGCATTGCACAATGTGTTCTCAAGTGTAGATTGGCTTAATTGTTTTGTGTTTTTATTAAAAGAATATTGTTATAGATTCCTCTCCTCTTCATTTGGTAAATCAACTGTAACTCATTAATTCTCAGTTAGTGTTCAATTACATGTGAGGTTCATGCTTGTCACCACTTCTTATAGCAGATATTCATCTCACATAAGTTGTTCTTTTTCAAGAAACCATTTCTACAGACTCTGTCCCAAAACTGACAAACCTATATTACACATGCAATTGGACTGTTATTTAATGGTCTTTGAAGGCAGAAGCAAAAATGCTTGGGGGAATGATTCTTCTATGACATCAATGTTAAAATCCCCTTTTAGTAGAGTGAATGCAGGTAAAGTGGGACACTTTTTGTTAAATGTAATTTAGAGACCTAGATTTTTATTTCTTTTCTTAATTTGTTAACTTTAAGGTCCAGCTTTAATATTTTCAAGTTGATACGTGTTATTTTCAAGGTATACCAATAAACATTTTGAGATCATGCACTCCAGACATATTTCTTTTCAGGTAAAGTGGGCCAGCTGGTCACGTAAGTTGAGCTATCCTTGATATATAAAAAATGATCATGTATCTTAATTAAAAACACAAGGTTTATTAACCCATATTATCAAACAAATATTCACAGCATATTTAACAAACCCAAAAGCATATGCTATGATGAGTAATAGTCATCAGTTCACTCAATGCATGTGTAAAATTCAAAACAAATAGAACATGTTATGTTTACATTAAATGGGATGAAATCTGAATATGGATGAAAATGAACTCTACAACATTAAAAATGGGACTACAACACATGCAAAAAATAGGCTAACACAAATTCAGTAAGATGAACATTTAAAACGGTGACCATATTGTAAAAAATCTTGTCCGTTTTCTCTAAACACGGTCAATGAACTTCAATTGTGTCCATATTTTAAAGCGTTATATTCTGCATCTACATTTTGCTCCTCTCATCCTTTCTTCAGATTGAATTTATTTCCAGCTCCCTTTCATTTCTTCCATCTCTGACTCGAATTTCTAACAGCTCACTCAGTTCTGTTCTCTAAAAAAAAAAAGTCAACTAAATAACCAATGTACATCAATTTAATGAATTTGAAAATTAAAGTTTAAGGTCACCCACTTTACATGAATCCTACTGGTCTAATCCCACTTTATCCAACACATTCAGCCAAAACGGGTCAGTAAGATTTAAAATTCTTACAAGAAAACATTTTATTCTTTGCATTTGATTCCCTGTAAACTGTAAAAACAAACCTGGAACAGTCTCAATCTTTGTGAGAAACCTTATCATTTATAAAATAAAATCTTATGTCAGAGGGTTTTCTACCTTTAACCATGAGGGTGTCCTCCCTTGAGATGTGGCCACACACACTAGTGTCATATTGCATCAACCAAAACCATTTTATCATTTAATGTATCTTTAATTAAAGACCATTGTCATGCTCTGGAAGGGTTAACTTATTGAGCAAAGTACAATCAAACTAAAATGGCCCACTTTACCTGCATTCACCCTACATTTATTTTTAAGAGTGCATTTACTATTGGAACCTATGGCCAAAAAGTCTCTGAAAAGACCAAAGACAAAAACATGGGAATTTTCAGATATTAAATATTCTTTAATGTAGGACACAGATACAAAATACACAAGGAAAATCATAATGATCCTATTTGAATCTGCTCTTCCACCGTAGCAGACTCTCTCATCTTTGAGTCTCAGTTCCCTCCTCCACATCTTTTCTTGGGGAGCAGTTCAGTCTTCTGCCACAGACTTGGAGTAGTAATACCAATCACACCGCAAGCAATTCTCAGTCCAGCATTCCCACTGCGTTTACTCTCCTCATCTGAACCCATTCCCAGATCATCCTCCTTCTCATGAACCACCACTGCACGTCCCAGAATGGAATGAGGCCCAAAGAGCTTGGCGTCTGGGAGCTTCAGGAACTGCCTTATAACTCCTTGCTCAGAAGCAAAGTTGCCCAGGTCTCCAGGATGATGAGGGTGGTCAACGCCATTTGGATTGTAATGAGGACCAACCGTGATGCTGCCTTGACTGAGGTCTCCATACCGATGGATGTGCATGGCACGCTGTTGACGATCGATGGCAGGCAAACCACGGAGGTTGATTTTCACTTCTAAATCTCCATTGGGGAAGAGCTGCTTGAAGAGGATTTGCCCAAAGATCTTTGGCTGGCAAGGTGGCAAATTAGGGCTGGGAGTTACTTCACAAGTGGCATAGATTGTGTTGTTGAACTCCACGACTTCCGGCTGTGGAGCTTCGGCAATCAAACAAACTCGACGTTTAGAGAACTCTCCTCCTTGTATATGCAGCACCAGCAATATCAGAGGGAATATTAGGATGATTTTCTCCATGTTGATCTTTAAAGCCTACAATGGAGAGTGGATTCAGTGAAATCATGCCATTTGGTTTAAGAATGTAATATTTTTGAAAGAATAAAAAGGTCAAAGCTTTGTTGCAGGGAGCTTTGAGAGTGGACGTCGCATTAGGTAAAATAGCACAACCAGATTAGTTTGCAACAGAAAACCATATAAGAAACTGAATATTTTTGAACTGCTGATTGAAAAAGTATGCTTATTTGTATTGAATGTGTACTATCTTGAAAGTATAATAAAAAAATAAATAAAAAAACCTGTAGATCTACTTGCAGATAATAACACTGATGAATTATTAAAAGCCACTTATGGGTACATACCGTACACTTTCATTAGTGTCACACCTGCCAGCTGAAGTGCCTATGATAGCCACCAGAGGGCTTATATATACACAAACATTAACAAGCCAATGACACACAGGTGGAAGTAATCACACTATAATCAGTCCAGGCAAAGGTTTATGGAAATAGAAAAGGTCCCACTGGTGGTTATCATAGCGCTACTGCTGGCATGAGTGACATTAAGTATGTACACTTTTAAAAAGTACATGTCGCAATAATGTCAAACTAAAACTTTTACTTTAAAGTACATTATGCAAACAGCAAAGGCACATTACCGTATAGCTAAAAAGTTGTCCCTAATCCGTGTGCAGACTGAACTGGGGTTGAGAGAATGTTCCTTTGCGATCACACTTGTGGCTGCTCTTTTAGGAACTCATGAGGAGCTACAAGTTAACCACGATAGTCTGTTAGCCTGTTAGTCACTAATTAAGTTCACCTGCGTTACATTTAACTCCCTTTGTTTGCCTGTGTATATATAGTACTCAGTTTATTCAGTTCTTTGTTTTGCATTGCACAATGTGTTCTCCACTGTAGATTATCTCCATTGTTTTGTCTTTCTTTATTAAAAGAAGTGCTGCAAATAGATTCCTCTCCTCTCCATTTGGTGACTCAACTATAACTCGTTCATTTTTAGTTTAAAATTCCACTTGAATTTCATGCTTGACACTACTTCTTATAGCAGACATTCATCTCACATAAGTGAATATCTGACAATTGTTCTTTTTCAAGAAAGAATTTCTACAGACTCTGTCCCAAACCTGACAAGCCTATATTACACATGCAATTGGACTGTTATTTAATTGTCATTGAAGGCAGAAGTAAAACTGTTTAGGGGATTAATTATTCTAAGGCATCGATGTTAAAATCCCCTTTTAGTTGAGTGAATGCAGGTAAAGTGGGACACTTTTTTGTTAAACGTGTAATTTAGATAACTAGAGGTTTTTTTTATTTTCTTTATTACATTTGTTAACTTTAAGGTCCAACTTTAATATTTCGTTTTGAATACAGTTAATGTGTGTTATTTTCAAGGTATATACCAATAAACATTTTGAGATCATGCACTCCAGACAAACTTATTTTCAGGTAATGTGAGCCATCCCTGATTTATCAAAAATTATCCTGGATTTAAAAAACACATGATTTATTAACACATCAATCAAACATATTTCACAGCATATTTACCAGACCCAAAAGCACATAGATATACGCAATGATGAGTAATATTCATCAGTTCACTCAATGTGTAAAATTCAAAACAACTGATAAAACATGTTATGTTGACTTTAAATTTGATGAAATTTGAATATCATATATCCGAATATGGATGAAAATGAATTCAACGTGTTAAAAATTAAAAACTACAACACATGCAACAACAAATAGGCTAACAAAAATTCAATAGGAGGAACATTTAAAATGGTAACCATATTGTAAAACTTTTTTTTCTGTCTGTTTTCTCTAAACACTGTAAATTAACTTAAAGGGTTAGTTCACCCAAAAATGAAAATTAAGTCATTAATTACTCACCCCCATGCTGTACCAACCCCGTAAGGCCTTCGTTCGTCTTCGGAACACAAATGAAGATATTTATGATTAAATCTGAGAGGTGGATCACTGCTACATAGGCTGCCTAAGGGAATGAAACTTGACGGCCCAGAAAGTCATTAAAGCCCATCTTTCAAGTTGAAGATCCCTGTGAATAGACGTGTAGATAAATAGTGTAGGAACTCGATTTGCGTGAAGAAATTAATCATAAATGTGCATTAAAAAAGTTTTTTTAAAGAAATTGTGAGTAAAATTACTTCCGCTATCAAAAACGCTCTGATCGGACGTGACGCAACGGCCGGTAAATCTTATCTCTTCGTAATGGAATCAGACATTGAAGAGGTTGCAGTAGGGGTTCATGTCAACTCTTCCGATGGGCCATTGCCGTATAATTATGAGCCACCTAGGCGAGAGAGGGGTCAGGCAGAGTTAAGGGGAAGGGTAAATGGACAGAGGAGAGAGATAGAGTTGTGGTGTGAGGAGAATCGGTGGAGAATTGGGCAGGTATATTGGTGAGTGACCACAGGCTATAGCTAATTGTGGCTAACGTTGTCTCCATGTTTATCACATTGCAGTATCTTTAATAAATCATATTTAGCAATAATGCTGTCGACTTTGTTGTTTTTCAAGCATCCATGTATATTGTCACCATCTATGCTAGCAACATGCGTCTTAAAATGTTTAATTTTGATCCCAGATTTTCCGAACTTAGCCGGCTGTTATACTAACTTACTCCCCTAGTATTTCCGACGGACATTATGTAAATGAGCTCGCATGTACTGTGGAGTATGTGTATGAAAGCAGTTTGTTCCGGTTAGAACGGGAATATGCTGTTCATGTAAATAAAGTAATTGTTACAAGGATCTTTTATTGTCACGTGAACCGGGTGTAAGGCATGCAGATAAATGAGTGAGTTTATCTTGGCACATTTTGTTTAACAGGTGCTTGTGTGGTAGATGTGAGGCTATGCCATCAGCAGTGGAGAGTGTGTGCTGTAGGGAGGTCGACGCCTATTGGTCCCTTGTCCAAAACCTTGATCCCCCATTACCTGCCTCACACTTCATCCAGGGTTTGAAGCATCCTGTATGAATCCTTTTGTGCTGCAGATAGCATATTTGAACTTCAGACAGGAGCATGGCCCTCTCCAAGCCAGCAGGCCAGAGTATGTTTTGAGCTAAAAAAATTTTTTTCATACTGCAATTTAAAGAACCAGCCTTTCTACACCAAAATAGTAAATCCTGTTAAGCAGGTTTTTAAACTCAGTGGTTTCCATATACTTACTATAAAAACAACTTGTGAAGTACAGTAGAATATCAGCCAACAGGACATGCAATATTTACCATTGGAATTGTTTACTATGAAAACATGGTATGATCAAAATGTAATTAGGTCCCAATCTTCACCACAGGCAGTTCCGATACACAGCATACAGGCAGGTTGTCCGCTGGGCGTACGGAATACTAGGCAGGGACATTAGGAAAGCCATACCTTCATGTGTTGTGTCAGCAATAAGGAGGCAGTTTGCAGAGGAGGGACAAACATACAAAGGTTTCCAGTGGCCCCGCTTGGAAGACGATTAATAAATTCATAGTAAAACAAACTATTGGTCAAAGTTATCTTTTATTACGTGTTAAAACGCGAGTGTCGTGCGAGATGGAGGCTGACTGCCTCATCCTTGGGAACCTTCTGCAGGGAATTGGTGAGGGGGGGCGGGGCAGCAGAGGACAAGACAGCACTGCTTTCTTGTAGGGCCTGTGGTGACTTGGAGTATTCCTCTACCAGAGAGACCATAAGATTTATTTAGAACACATTTAATAACATGGTTGACTCACATAAAAAAGGTATTGTGAAACTACTAACCGTAAGATGGTTTCTCCTTGATGGGGTGGACTACCCGGCCACCTTTCCGAAACGCGGGTAGCGAACGGCGTAGCGTGCCTCACCCTCACTGGTTCGAGCTACATCTCTGTTGCCATTACTGTTGAAATGTAGGGCTGCCAAGAGAAGTCTGTAGGAGATAAGTAGATAGAACATAAGGTCTCCAAAGCTAACCCAATGCAGTGAAATGCAACAGAAATGTTTTCAGTTCAAATGGGTCTAAGACAATGACTCAACTTTGCAATTATTTTTTTGCAAACAATATGTAATGCTGTGATCAATCAATAACATTTTGGTCTGATATACAAGACTGCAATAGTTTTTAGCCATATTCATTCTGTCATCCTTTACCTGCTACAAAAGTATTGCAATATCCTGAATTTTTTTTTGTACTGGGCAACGATTAATCGCATCCAAAATAAAAGTTTGTGTTTTCATAATATATGTGTGTGTACTGTGTATAATTATTTTTATATATAAATATACACATGCATGTATATATTTAAGAAACATTTGCATTTATATACTGTATATATATTTATACATAATATTATATATAAATAATATTTTATATATAAATAACATTTTCTTAAATATATACATGCATATGTGTGTATTTATATATATATAAAAAATAATTATACACAGTACACACACATTATGTAAACAAACTTTTATTTTGGATGTGATTAATTGTTGCCCAGCACTAAAAAAAAGACCTAATTTTATTAGTATCGATACTTTTAAGTGATAACACTACCTGCTGTACATCCCAAGAGAAGAAAAACCAGTGTGTTTGGGAGCAAAGTGCAGAATGAGGGAATGGTAGGCCTCCAGGGAGAATGTCTGATGCTGAGGCGACAATTGTCGAATATCCTTTACCAGTGCTTTCCTGGCAGCTACACTCTCCAGTTTAGTGGCTGCTGGTGATCCTGAATAAAACATATTCTGTCATATAGTCTGTTGCATTTTCATAACACAAGTAATTATTATTACACATGGGGTTATGTATTGATAAAACCAAACTAATCTTTTAACATAGGCTACTATGTTGTACCTGGTTCAAGCCACTCCTTGTTTCTTGCCTCTCCTTCCAAAGGTGGATGTGCGCAGCTGGTAAATGCAGGAGTGCTGTGTTCATGTATGTCCTGTACATGATTTATCATACTCTGCCATTTTGCCTGCATCTCATCTGAATCTCCTGTAGGGGTGGAAGCTGCGGTCCAGTAGAGATGGTTGATAATGGCTGGCCTCCACAGCTTCAGATCCTCACAGTCCCTCTCTTTTGCAGCAGCATCCAGTGCTTTCTGTACACCTGTTCCAGAGCAGACAAACAGAGCAGAGCAAACTAATTATTAGGAAAGTGAACTTAACTACAAAAAACAAGTCTGTTATTTAGAACTACCAACATCACAATACATACTTTTCCCAATATGCCAGACGTCAAAGAAATGCCTTGTTCCTTCTGAACACATTTTCTCACGTACCCACTTGGCCACCTAAAACAAAGAACACACAAATTGATTTTATAGAATTTAGAATTTATTTTGAGTGATACTAACTGTGCATGTCAACACTGTTCAGCTTTAGATCTCTCCTAGCATCATTACCTGCCGATTTCTGTCTGTTATCAGAGCAGACACTTGCATGTCTTGGTCCATCAGGAACTGCACACTCCGCTTTAGGCCCTCTAGCTCACACCAAGAGCTGCTTGGGACTTCTGAGCTCTGTAAAACCAATTGATTATTACTGAACAGTATCAGTAATATCAGTAACTAAATCAGACACAAGATTTCTGTGTGACATCAACTTACTTAAACAAGTTGAACATCCAAAACTTTGTTAATCCGATCCTCAATCAAGGAGTAGCTACCATATTTGGCACAGTGTCCAGGAGAATCTGATCTATGAACGTCAAAAACAGTTACATTTAGAGGTTAATGCAAAAACACACTGACCTGTTCTACATCAGTGATGTGAGCTGGATCATCTACCTGCAGTCACCAGACAGGATCAACCCACCTCCAGTCTCCTTCAACTCCCTGATGATCCCCCTCTGCTCATTCCTCCAGGCCTGCACGACAGTAGGGATAGTGTAATAGCGCTGATGGCGGAAAAAAGTGCCGGGACTTATGCACTGCAGTCCAAACAGCTTCAGCATCCTGATGGTCTGAGTAGCCATGCAACCTGAGAAGTGGATGGCACCGCTGAGTAAAAGGTTGCAGGCAGGCATGTTTCGATGCACCTTTTCTTGGTTTTGCCAGTAACGCTCATAACCACAAGTTCCGCAGGCCTGAAAGATGAGAAAAGATTCAAGACTCAAGCAGCTTTAAGATGAGGCAGTGAAATGCCTGTATAGTTAAGACACAAATAATTAATATACATACTGTACATTCACAATCTATAATTCAGCTCCTCACGGACAGTTGACAATTAAGACATTACCTGCTTAACTTTTATGAAGGTTCCTTCCGGGTGCATTATGTGTCCCTGGGTTTCCCCACAGCATGCAGGGCAAACCGTGAACAAGGACAGCAACTGCCTCTGGCAAACAATGAACTTGTCAACAGCACTGAAAACAAGAAAAGGAAAAAAACACATTAATTTTGACTATGACATTTTTGATACACAATCAGAAACAGTTTCCATTAATAAAAAGGTTTTTACTTTGGGTCACTGAGAGATTCCAGCTCTTCTGGTTCCTCCTCAGAGGACTCACTCAACATCTCCTCCCCTGGACTCCATGACATATTACCAGAATGGTTGATGATATCAGAAAATGACCATTCATCATTACTTTGTTCAGGACTGGCCAGTGGAGTTGATCTGCGATGCTCAAACCTTTCAGTTTGAGTCCCCACATCCACCATCTGAGGCTTTACCTGAACAGCTTAGATGAAAGAGATTCATCTTAATAATTGTTCATCATTGTACATTCATTGGTAACAACACAGGCACTATCTAATGCAACCCAGTACAAAATATATTTTTTTAACATTATGAAGTTCATAATTTTTAATGTTTACTGTCTGAAAAGTGTCAATTACAAAATAGTAACCATAGGGATCATGAAAAATGTTGACATGTAATCCTTATTTGTGATTGTATATGGCATGTATGGTGAATGCTAGATATAAGCTAACTACCTAATGAACGATGTAAACATCTTATGCTGCACTGTGATCCACGATGGACCACTACTGGCTCAGGGTCCATTGTAGAGATGTCTCCATCTCCATCATCTTCAGGATCTAAAGTGGCAGTTGCACCCACCCTGTCTTTGCTGGCAGCACTCTCTCCCAAAATCTGAAAACAGACCAAAATTACAACTTTGAATTTTAAAAAATGTAGTAATTTCATGAAAATCCACCATTCATGTATTATTTAAAAGACTGGTAATCTTTTTAAATTTCTGACCATTACCACAATACCACCCGTTCCCGTCCGCCGAATTTCTGACCATTACCACCCGTTCCCGCCCGCCGAATTTCTGACCATTACCACCCGTTCCCGCCGAATTTCTGACTATTACCACACGTTCCCGCCCGCCGAATTTCTGACCATTACCACCCGTTCCCGCCCGCCGAATTTCTGACCATTACCACCCGTTCCCGCCCGCCAAATTTCTGACCATTACCACCCGTTCCCGCCCGCCGAATTTCCGACCATTACCACCCGTTCCCGCCCGCGCCCGCCGAATTTCTGACCATTAACTTCTCAAGTCAGAACAGTTACCGTCAGCAAAAGTCATGCCAAGACTAATCCATTATAACGCCAAGAAAAATACATTTGCAGAAATTACATGCAGAGCTACATTTCGATGCAACAATTTGTATAAGGTATTATAAGACTTACTGTGCAAAGCTCCCGTTTTCGAAGCGAAGAGTCTCTGCTAGTGCTAACGTTAACGTTAAGACTCTTCACTCCCGGGTCTCCCGCCAGATTTTGCTGGTGGACTTGCATGCACCGATGGCACAGCTCCATTTGCCAGCCTAACCCACTCTCTTCGTCGAAATCCCATGCGAAATTCTATAAGATCTCCTTGGTTGTAGCTGTCCGGTGTGAAGTGTTTTTCGCATACCACCGTGTGTCTTGTCACCGAGGAGGCAGAGAAATTGCTTCTCTTTGCCTGGACGAAACGTATCCAAGCACGGAAATCTTTGTGTTTCTTGTTTGGAAATCGGTGGACCCGATGACCAGACAAGTTGGAGTGGTTGCATCCAAAACAAACACAAGAATTCACCATTGTGACAACTCAACTATAACGATAACAACAAGCTCTATTTTCTGTACACCTCTCAGACTATGTAAACCCACACTGAGAACCAGGGCAGCAACGCCTATTTGTTTGCCTGTCGTTGCGTCATATGACACGTTCTCTGGAAAAGGGCGTTTTTTTTAGCCTAGCTTAGAATGGGTACACTTTTTTCTTAATTTCTGCCTGTGGGTGTTGTAAAACATATGTATTCTTATGTATGTCTTTTTAAATTGACATTTTCCTACAAGATTCTGTATAAATTAAGTTATACAATTAAATTGAAAGATGGCCTTTAAAGAAAATGTTTAAATATTCCATGTCGCAACAGTGGCTCAACTATAAGTTTATCAAGCGACGAGAATACTTTTTGTGCGAAAAAACAAACAAAAATAACAACTTTATTCGACTATTCCTTTTCTTCCTTGTAGGCCTGAAACGAGACTTCAAGAGATTTCCACGACGCATGCGCGAGAATTGCGATCTCCTTCAACTACTTCAGTTAAGTTCTCGCACGTGCGTCGTGGAAATCTCTTGAAGTCTCGTTTCAGGCCTACAAGGAAGAAAAGTAATAGTCGAATAAAGTCGTTATTTTTGTTTGTTTTTTCGCACAAAAAGTATTCTCGTCGCTTGATAAACTTATAGTTGAGCCACTGTTGCGACATGGAATATTTAAACATTTTCTTTAATGACTTTCTGGGCCGTCAAGTTTCATTCCCTTAGGCAGCCGTAGCAGTGATACACCTCTCAGATTTAATCATAAATATCTTCATTTGTGTTCCGAAGACGAACGAAGGCCTTACGGGGTTGGTACAGCATGGGGGTGAGTAATTAATGACTTAATTTTCATTTTTGGGTGAGCTAACCCTTTAAATTGTGTCCATTTTTTAAAGCGTTATATTCTGCATCTACATTTTCTCCTCTCATTCTTTCTTCACTCTACAGATTGAACCTAATTCCTCGTCTTATTTTCTGCTCTTTCTTATTTCTTTCTTTCTTATAGTATAATTTGAGTATAATTACTGAAGGTTAAAGGTCACCCACTTTACCTACAGTAAATCCCACTGGCCCACTTTATCAAACACAAGTGGGTCAGCAATATTTAAAGGGGTGGTTGAATATGATTTCACTTTTTTAACTTTAGCTAGTGTGTAATGTTGCTGTTTGAGCATAAACAACATCTGCAAAGTTACGCCGCTCAAAATTCAATGCAAAGGGAGATATATATATATTTTTTTTAAATAGCTGGAATGAAGTCAATAAACTTCTGACTTCTTTCCAGCCTTTGCATCTCCTTCTACTCTTAATATCTTGGGCTTGACTGAGACCTGGATCCGTCCAGAAGACTCAGCAACCCCTGCTGCTCTCTCAACTTCTCTTTCTCTCACACCCCTCGCCACACTTCATCTCTCTCCTAGCCTCTTTCGATCTCAAACGGCTCATCACCACAGGTATTCACAAATCAGGCAACCAACTGGACCTGGTTTACACACGCAACTGCATCACAGACAACATTTTGGTGAAACCTCTCCACGTTTCAGATCATTTCCTCGTTACTTTCAATTTACAACTCACTATGCACCACCAACTCCCCTACCAGTTACTTTCAGATGAAACCTGTGCTCACTTTCTCCCTCCCACCTTTCCTCTGCTGTGTCATCTTTTCTTCCCTCACCCTCGCAATTCTCATCTCTGGATGTGAATACGGCAACGGATACTTTATGCTCCACTTTAACTTCTTCTTTAGACAATATCTGCCCTCTCTCCTCCAGGCCAGCACGCGCTACTCCCTCTAACCCCAGGTTATCTGAGGTTCTTCGCGAACTCCAGACCAAACTCAGGGCAATGGCGCAAATCAAAAGACACATCTGACCTGAGTATGTATCAATCTCTGCTCTCTTCCTTTTTTGTTGATGTTCATGGTGCGAAATCTTTGTATTTCTACAACAAGATCAACAGCACCTCTAACACACGAACACTTTTCAAGACATTCAACTCTCTCCTCTGTCCACCTCCACCACCACCCACCTCCTCTTTAACTGCTGATGATTTTGCTAGCTTCTTCACCAACAAAACAACTATCAGGAGTCAGTTCTCAGCTCCACACACACAGGAACCCAGACCAACCTCTCCCACAGCCAAAAAAACTTCACTCTTCCTTCTCTCTACTAACCGAGAAAGAAGTATCTAAACTTCTCCTCTCCAGTCATCCTACAACCTTCCCTCTAGACCCCATCCTCTCACACCTTCTACAAGCCATCTCTCCCACACTTCTACCAGCTCTCACACACATCATCAACTCATCTCTTCACACTGGCATTTTCCCTACAGCATTCAAGCAGGCTCGGGTAACTCCACTGCTTAAAAAAACAACATTAAACACATCACTTTTAGAGAATTACAGACCTGTCTCTCTCCTACCATTCATTGCGAAAACACTAGAACGAGTTGCTTTCAACCAAGTATCACCTTTCCTGTCGCTGACCAACCAGCTGGATGTAAACCAATCTGGCTTCAAGAAACTGCATTTAACCGAGACTGTATTGCTGTCGGTCACAGAAGCCCTGCGGACCGCAAAAGCTACTTCCAAATCATCAGTTCTCATTCTCCTGGATCTGTCTGCTGCCTTCGACACTGTGAACCATCAGATCCTTCTGTCCACCCTCTCATCTCTGGGCATCACAGGTACTCCTCTCCACTGTGAGTCCTATCTTACAGGTAGATCCTTCAGGGTCGCATGGAGAGGTGAGGTATCCAAAGCACATCAACTGACCACAGGGGTTCCTCAGGGTTCAGTTCTTGGACCGCTCCTCTTCTCCATTTACACCACATCACTAGGACCCATCATTCAGGCAACTGGTTTCTCTTACCATTGCTATGCTGATGACACCCAGCTCTACCTCTCATTTCAACCAGATGATCCCACAGTAGCTGCACGGATCTCAAGCTGTCTGGCGGACATCTCGGCATGGATGAAGGAACATTACCTGCAGCTCAACCTGGCAAAGACAGAGCTTCTCGTCCTCCCTGCCAATCCGTCTCTACAACATGACTTCGCCATCCAGCTAGATTCATCCTCAATCACCCCATCAAGGTCGGTCAGAAGTCTTGGAGTAACATTTGATGACTAGCTGACTTTCACAGACCACATTACAAAGACAGCTCGATCATGCAGGTTTGCACTACATAACATCAGGAAGATCAGGCCTTTCCTAACTGAGCATACGACACAACTTTTCGTCCAGGCAATGGTTATCTTTAGGCTTGATTACTGCAATGCTCTTCTGGCTGGACTTCCATAATGTGCAACGAAACCTCTACAAATGATCCTGCAGCTCGTCTGGTCTTCAACGAGCCCAAAATGGCCCACGTCACTCCTCTGTTCTTCTCTCTGCATTGGCTATCTGTCACTGCTCGTATCAAGTTCAAGGCATTGACGCTTGCTTACAGATTGACCACAGGCTCAGCTCCCTCCTACTTTCACTCTCTCCTACGAGTCTACATCCCTACCAGAAGCCTACGATCGGTCAATGAGCGACGGCTAGTGGTACCATAACAAAGAGCCATTACTCTCCATTACTCTAGCCATTACTCTAAATTACTCTCCAGAACATTCTTAGTCATGGTTCCATGCTGGTGGAATGATCTACCCACCCTCATCCGGAATGCAGAATCCATGACAGCATTCAAAAGACAGTTGAAAACTCATCTCTTCCGTGAGCACTTAACCTCATAAAAAAATTTTTTTTTAAATAAAAAAAACTTTCTTTCTCCTTTAAATCCTCCATTGTCTGGCTTATGCTACTCTGAACAGCACCTGAACTTTGTATTTTGAGCACTTCTTGCATTGTTGCCTATTCACGATGATTCGCTTGCTTTAGTCCTCAGTTGTAAGTCGCTTTGGATAAAAGCGTCTGCTAAATGACTAAATGTAATGTAAATGTAAAAAAAATAACTTTTTAAGGACTACAACGAGCTTCTTTCCGGGTTAGTGACATCACTAACCCTAAAATTTACATAAACCCTGCCTCGGGGAACAGGCAACAAAGGGAGTGAGGCCATGATAATAAGAAGAGGAAGAGTTGCTGTGGTAAAGCACCTTTGAGAGTCTGCTCAAGCTGTCGTATTATTTTTTTCGCAATATTGCAATACAGTATAACACAAATGCAATAGCATATAATAAAAGCAAGATTACACCATAAGTTAACCATAATTAAACTAAACTATACCTGTTCTATCTTCATGCAGTATATTCTCTGGCTCTGTAGGCATTTTACAACAGTTCCCACATGAGTGATTTATAGATTATCATGACAGTTTTATGCTAATCAATGACCTGGAGATAGTTAACTCCCCATCGGCCACATAAATTCATCAACTAAATTCATCAACTAAACATAAACATCATGTTGCATTCTACATGTTGTCACTTTTATTTCTTGAGTCTCTCCATCATTGTCTGACTTCCGTTTTAACAAAAGGCTGAACAGTTTGACATTTTGAGTGGCTGTCTGTATGAGGTAACCAGAGCGGTTAACTCCTGAAGCTCCACCCTCTTTTTGGGGACCAGCTCATTTGCATTTAAAGGGACACACAAAAACAGCATGTTTTTGCTTACCCTCATAAAGTGACTATTTTAACAGGCTATAAAAAAAAAAATTATCTATAGGGAATTGAGCTAAAACGTCACATACACACTCTGGGGACATAAGAGACTTATTTTAAATCTTGTAAAAAGGGGCATTATAGGACTCCTTGAAACACCTTACAAGAATAAAATGTTTTTTAAATATTTTTTCTTTGCATTTGATTCCCGTTTAACTGTAGTAAACCAAACTGTCAGAATATACCTATTTGTTTGCATTTAGCGAGAAACCTTTTTATGTAGAAAATAAAATCTTATGTCAGAGGTTATGTCTATCTTTAACCAGAAGGGTGTCCTCCCTTGTGATGTGGCCACACCCACCAGTGTCATATTGCATCACCCAAAACAATTGTATCATTTAAAGAAATAGTGCATCTTTAATTAAAGGCCATTGTCTCTGAAATTGTAAACCCATTAAGCACAGTACAATCAAACTAAAACGGCCCCCTTTACCTGCATTCACCCTACATTTATTTTTTTAAGAGTGTAGCCATTTACTATTGAGAGCTATGGCCAAAAAGTATCTGAAAAGACCAAGACATGGGAATGTTCAGGTTATTAAAGATCACTTTAATGTAGAACACAAAGAACATCATGATTATCCCATTTGAATCTGCCATTCCACCATAGCCGACTCTCTCATCTTTGAGTCTCAGTTCCCTCCTCCACATTTTTTCTTGGGGAGCAGTTCAGTCTTCTGCCACAGACTTGGAGTAGTAATACCAATCACACCGCAAGCAATTCTCAGTCCAGCATTCCCACTGCGTTTACTCTCCTCATCTGAACCCATTCCCAGATCATCCTCCTTCTCATGAACCACCACTGCACGTCCCAGAATGGAATGAGGCCCAAAGAGCTTGGCGTCTGGGAGCTTCAGGAACTGCCTTATAACTCCTTGCTCAGAAGCAAAGTTGCCCAGGTCTCCAGGATGATGAGGGTGGTCAACGCCGTTTGGATTGTAATGAGGACCAACAGTGATGCTGCCTTGACTGAGGTCTCCATACCGATGGATGTGCATGGCACGCTGTTGACGATCGATGGCAGGCAAACCATGGAGGTTGATTTTCACTTCTAAATCTCCATTGGGGAAGAGCTGCTTGAAGAGGATTTGCCCAAAGATCTTTGGCTGGCAAGGTGGCAAATTAGGGCTGGGAGTTACTTCACAAGTGGCATAGATTGTGTTGTCGAACTCCACGACTTCCGGCTGTGGAGCTTCGGCAATCAAACAAACTGGACGTTTAGAGAACTCTCCTCCTTGTATATGCAGCACCAGCAATATCAGAGGGAATATTAGGATGATTTTCTCCATGTTGCTCTTTAAAGCCTACAATGAAGAGTGGATTCAGTGAAATCATGCCATTTGGTTTAAGAATGTAATTATTTTGAAAGAATAAAAAGGTCAAAGTTTTGTTGCAGGGAGCTTTGAGAGTGGAGGTTGCATTAGGTAAAATAGCAAAACCAGATTAGTTTGCAACAGAAAACCATACAAGAAACTGTATATTTTTGAATTGCCATGTACCCTTGTGAAAAATAATGCTTATTTGTATTGAATGTATATTTGTAGTATCTTGAAAGTATAATAATAAAAAAAAAAAAAAAAAAAAAACTGTAGGTACAGATAATAACACTGATGAATTATAAAAAGCCACTTAAGGGTACATGCCGTACACTTTCATTAGTGTCACACCTACCAGCTGAAGTGCCTATGATAGCCACCAGAGGGCTTATATATATATATATATATATATATACAAACCTTATCAAGCCAATCACACACAGGTGGATGTAATCACACTATGAGTCCAGGCAAAGGTTTATGGAAATGGAAAAGGTCCAGGGAGAAGTGCCCACTGGTGGTTATCATAGCACTCCTGCTGCACACTTTTAAAAAGTAATGTCAAAACTAAAACTTTTACTTTTAAGAACATTGTTTTAAAAATATTTTTGTTGTGCTTTAAATAGTACACTTATTTTGATGTGTTGATGACAAACATAAATCATTATAATTTGATCTGTTGTTATTCAATGTTAAATATAAAAGTTAATTTATTCTTAAGTCTATAAATGCACCTTAATGTTTCATTGCATGTATATTTTTAAATGCATGCCAATTTTAAATAGAAATTATATTAAAATATATTTTAGTTGACCATTAATTCACAGTAAATCTCAGTAGCTACATTCAACATGCAGTGCACTTTAACCATATTTCAAAGACAATACAAGTAATTATGAAATTACAAATAGAGATGTACTTCAGTCAAACAAAGGATGGTTTCAGGTATACGGTTTAATATACATTTAAGATATAAAATTCTCATTTAATTGCATAAAAATGCAATTAAGTCTGAAAAAAAGACATTCCTGCACTGAAGTATATTGTTTACAGGTCTCTGTTCAACATTCACCTTTTTTTTAAAAGCATACTTTTTCACAAGGGCAGATAAAATAAGACAATATTTATACTTTTGCTTAAACTAACATTTTTTTTAGTTGTACTAAATCAAGTCAACTTGCAAGAATGGAGAAGAAAAAAAAAACAAGCCTACAACAGTAAAGGTACATTACCGTATAACTGAAAAGTTGTCTTTAATCCATGTGGAGCCTGATTATTGCAGTCACAAAAATGCTGCCACACTTAATCCGTGTGCAGACTGAACTGGGGTTGAGAGAATGTTCCTTTGCAATCACACTTGTGGCTGCTCTTTTAGGAACTCATGAGGAGCTACAAGTTCTCCATGATAGTCTGTTAGCCTGTTAGTCACTAATTAAGTTCACCTGCGTTTCATTTAGCTCCCTTTGTTTGCCTGTGTATATATAGCACTCAGTTTATTCAGTTCTTTGTTTTGCATTGCACAATGTGTTCTCCACTGTAGATTATCTCCATTGTTTTGCTTTATTGCATTATTGCTTTCTGATACAATTGTGTTGAAAATGGTTCATTACTCGAAGCTTCATTCAGATAGAAATTGCAGCACCATCTCCTGGTGAAGTAAATGTAATGCAACAAAGCTGACAACCATAAAATGCAAGTAGGCATATATGTTAACGCCCCGTTTATAACGTGTTTACCGAGGCGATCAAAGCTGAAACAGTGTTAGTGCTGTGAAACTCATTTATGTAGGTGAATTTTACAGATACTGTTTAATTTCATGTGTTCACCTTGATAATAAAACATTAAGCATGATGTGTGTTTGTGTAATTATTTTTCTAGACAAGGACAGAAGATCAGACCAGCTTAAAAAAAGTTGGAACCACAGAAATTCTAATGGTTTCTATTAAAATACCAATAGGAACCATTGGCTTTTACCATTTAAAACACTACAGAATTATTTTTGTAGTGTGTTTGGGACATATTCCATCAGGATTTAATGCCCCCACCAATAGAACCCAACACATATCAGTAGAGACCCACAGAGACCACTATAATTCCCATTACAGCCAATAAAATTCCCATGAAGTTTGAAAATTTAATGGTTAATTCAATATAATTTCTGTAATGGTTTCTATAGTTTTTTTTAGCAGTATCATGTGTAAAAGCTTTATCTTGTTTATCTGCGGGAAGCAGAACTCTATAACTTGTTAACTGGTGGGACTGATATTTTTGTATGTTGAAAAGGATGTGCTTGTGTAACTGGTTGTACTTGTAATGTAGCAGAGGGTTTTTGAAGTTTCTGTCTTTCTCCATATCATTCACTACATATGTAAAAATATTTGTATGCAGAACTGACAAGGAACTAACCTTATCCGGGGAAATAAGTTTAAAGTGTTCCCAAACTTGGGAACGACTTCTCTTTCTCGGGTCCATCACAATACTGAAATAAACTCAATCTCCTCAACAATAACGCCAATCCAAACACCGACTACTACAACCCACGGTGTTGCAATGGTTTGGCTTCACTTTTATAAGAAATACAGCCGCCAGGTTTCAAATCTGTCAACACTGGATTGGGCTGTCAAAGCAGTCAGGTGGTTCACTACAGGAGTGAACCAGTGTGTTTGCTTCAGACGTCATTTTCACGTGACTAGTGACGTAATGATACAAGCTCCGAAGCAGTGGTTCATTGCAAGGACCGTTCGAGTTTGAAGCAAGCTTCGGAGCGTCGGTGTCAGACGTAACATCACTAACTATAACTCGTTCATTTTTAGTGTACAATTCCACTTGAATTTCATGCTTGACACTACTTCTTATAGCAGACATTCATCTCACATAAGTAAATATCTGACAGTTGTTCTTTTTCAAGAAAGAATTTCTACAGACTCTGTCCCAAACCTGACAAGCCTATATTACACATGCAATTGGACTGTTATTTAATTGTCATTGAAGGCAGAAGTAAAAATGTTTAGGAGATTAATTATTCTAAGGCATCAATGTTAAAATCCCCTTTTAGTTGAGTGAATCCTGCATTCAAAAATAACGACTTTATTCGACTATTCCTTTTCTTCCTTGTAGGCCTGAAACGAGACTTCAAGAGATTTCCAAGACGCATGCGCGAGAATTGCGATCTCCTTCAACTACTTCAGTTAAGTTCTCGCACGTGCGTCGTGGAAATCTCTTGAAGTCTCGTTTCAGGCCTACAAGGAAGAAAAGTAATAGTCGAATAAAGTCGTTATTTTTGTTTGTTTTTTCACACAAAAAGTATTCTCGTCGCTTGATAAACTTATAGTTGAGCCACTGTTGCGACATGGAATATTTAAACATTTTCTTTAATGACTTTCTGGGCCGTCAAGTTTCATTCCCTTAGGCAGCCGTAGCAGTGATCCACCTCTCAGATTTAATCATAAATATCTTCATTTGTGTTCCGAAGACGAACAAAGGCCTTACGGGGTTGGTACAGCATGGGGGTGAGTAATTAATGACTTAATTTTCATTTTTGGGTGAGCTAACCCTTTAAATTGTGTCCATTTTTTAAAGCGTTATATTCTGCATCTACATTTTCTCCTCTCATTCTTTCTTCACTCTACAGATTGAACCTAATTCCTCGTCTTATTTTCTGCTCTTTCATATTTCTTTCTTTCTTATAGTATAATTTGAGTATAATTACTGAAGGTTAAAGGTCACCCACTTTACCTACAGTAAATCCCACTGGCCCACTTTATCTAACACAAGTGGGTCAGCAATATTTAAAGGGGTGGTTGAATATGATTTCACTTTTTTTACTTTAGTTAGTGTGTAATGTTGCTGTTTGAGCATAAACAACATCTGCAAAGTTACGCCGCTCAAAATTCAATGCAAAGGGAGATATATATATTTTTTTTTAAATAGCTGGAATGAAGTCAATAAAGCTGACTTCTTTCCAGCCTTTGCATCTCCTTCTACTCTTAATATCTTGGGCTTGACTGAGACCTGGATCCGTCCAGAAGACTCAGCAACCCCTGCTGCTCTCTCTAACAACTTCTCTTTCTCTCACACCCCTCGCCACACTTCATCTCTCTCCTAGCCTCTTTCGATCTCAAACGGCTCATCACCACAGGTATTCACAAATCAGGCAACCAACTGGACCTGGTTTACACACGCAACTGCATCACAGACAACATTTTGGTGAAACCTCTCCACGTTTCAGATCATTTCCTCGTTACTTTCAATTTACAACTCACTACCCATGCACCACCAACTCCCCTACCAGTTACTTTCAGATGAAACCTGTGCTCAGTTTCTCCCTCCCACCTTTCCTCTGCTGTGTCATCTTTTCTTCCCTCACCCTCGCAATTCTCATCTCTGGATGTGAATACGGCAACGGATACTTTATGCTCCACTTTAACTTCTTCTTTAGACAATATCTGCTCTCTCTCCTCCAGGCCAGCACGCGCTACTCCCTCTAACCCCAGGTTATCTGAGGTTCTTCGCGAACTCCAGACCAAACTCAGGGCAATGGCGCAAATCAAAAGACACATCTGACCTGAGTATGTATCAATCTCTGCTCTCTTCCTTTTTTGTTGATGTTCATGGTGCGAAATCTTTGTATTTCTACAACAAGATCAACAGCACCTCTAACACACGAACACTTTTCAAGACATTCAACTCTCTCCTCTGTCCACCTCCACCACCACCCACCTCCTCTTTAACTGCTGATGATTTTGCTAGCTTCTTCCCCAACAAAACAACTATCAGCAGTCAGTTCTCAGCTCCACACACACAGGAACCCAGACCAACCTCTCCCACAGCCAAAAAAACTTCACTCTTCCTTCTCTCTACTAACCGAGAAAGAAGTATCTAAACTTCTCCTCTCCAGTCATCCTACAACCTTCCCTCTAGACCCCATCCCCTCACACCTTCTACAAGCCATCTCTCCCACACTTCTACCAGCTCTCACACACATCATCAACTCATCTCTTCACACTGGCATTTTCCCTACAGCATTCAAGCAGGCTCGGGTAACTCCACTGCTTAAAAAACCAACATTAAACACATCACTTTTAGAGAATTACAGACCTGTCTCTCTCCTACCATTCATTGCGAAAACACTAGAACGAGTTGCTTTCAACCAAGTATCACCTTTCCTGTCGCTGACCAACCAGCTGGATGTAAACCAATCTGGCTTCAAGAAACTGCATTTAACCGAGACTGTATTGCTGTCGGTCACAGAAGCCCTGCGGACCGCAAAAGCTACTTCCAAATCATCAGTTCTCATTCTCCTGGATCTGTCTGCTGCCTTCGACACTGTGAACCATCAGATCCTTCTGTCCACCCTCTCATCTCTGGGCATCACAGGTACTCCTCTCCACTGTGAGTCCTATCTTACAGGTAGATCCTTCAGGGTCGCATGGAGAGGCGAGGTATCCAAAGCACATCAACTGACCACAGGGGTTCCTCAGGGTTCAGTTCTTGGACCGCTCCTCTTCTCCATTTACACCACATCACTAGGACCCATCATTCAGGCAACTGGTTTCTCTTACCATTGCTATGCTGATGACACCCAGCTCTACCTCTCATTTCAACCAGATGATCCCACAGTAGCTGCACGGATCTCAAGCTGTCTGGCGGACATCTCGGCATGGATGAAGGAACATTACCTGCAGCTCAACCTGGCAAAGACAGAGCTTCTCGTCCTCCCTGCCAATCCGTCTCTACAACATGACTTCGCCATCCAGCTAGATTCATCCTCAATCACCCCATCAAGGTCGGTCAGAAATCTTGGAGTAACATTTGATGACTAGCTGACTTTCACAGACCACATTACAAAGACAGCTCGATCATGCAGGTTTGCACTACACAACATCAGGAAGATCAGGCCTTTCCTAACTGAGCATACGACACAACTTTTCGTCCAGGCAATGGTTATCTTTAGGCTTGATTACTGCAATGCTCTTCTGGCTGGACTTCCATAATGTGCAACGAAACCTCTACAAATGATCCAGAACGCTGCAGCTCGTCTGGTCTTCAACGAGCCCAAAAGGGCCCACGTCACTCCTCTGTTCTTCTCTCTGCATTGGCTACCTGTCACTGCTCGTATCAAGTTCAAGGCATTGACGCTTGCTTACAGATTGACCACAGGCTCAGCTCCCTCCTACTTTCACTCGCTCCTACGAGTCTACATTCCTACCAGAAGCCTACGATCGGTCAATGAGCGACGGCTAGTGGTACTGTGATGGGCCCTGTGTGATCCAGTGAGGTCTCTCTGTGGGAGTGATACCTGTGTGGTTGTTAATTATCTTTGTTCTATTGAGGTGATTGCTGATTGGGTGCACCTGGAACCTATGAGCCAGGGGAGATAAAGCTCCACTTGGTCAAACTACACGGGCTTCTCTCTGCAATCTAGACGTCAACCCTGGCCTGATCATCTCGACTGCCACATCTTGTTTTGAGTTTATTTATGTTACAGAGTTATACTTTCCACATTTAAGTAGTTAAGTTTAGTTACTCTTTTGTTAAATAAATCACTTTTGACCATTTATGCTGTCTCGTTCCCTCTTTTGTCATGACCCTTGAGCCAGGTTGTGACAAAATGGGGGCTCGTGCCGGTCTTAGTATTCGGGCAATTTGATAAGATATGGGATTAGTGCAGCCATAGTATTGTTGTAGCCTAGCCTATGTATTGCAGTCCAGTTTGTTGGGAGCGGGGCAGCTCGTTGGAATGGTAAGACATTTGTTTTACTTTGGTAATTGTTTATTTCTTTGTTTGTTCATTTGGCGTGGCAATATACAGTAGGTTGGTTGGTTGGTTGAGCAGGGTAAGTGAAGGCTTGTTTATTGGCATTTGAAATAAATTTGTAGGTAACTTGTTTTTTTTCAAATTAGTTATTGTTCTGCAGTTAACAGATAATCCAGGTGACTGTTGTGGTTCCTCGTATGCGTATTGCTGATAAAAGTGGTTGGAGTTTTCTCTTGTAGGCTGTAGCGACGGTCCACTTTTGGGCTTGTTGAGCGGATCCTTGGTAGTGTTGTGGTGAACGTGGGTGAAGCTTTTAGCTTGGGAGCATGTCCGTGGTTTTGGGAGGGTCGCTAGTGTGCTAGTTGCTCTTCCAGACCAGCGGTCATTAGTGCATAAATACCCACCACAAGTAACTGCATGAAGACTAGGGATAAGTTAGTTAGTTGGGTTGATTAGGATAGTGGGAAAACTCCATACTACGTGAGATTTAGTTCTCTTAGTACGCATGAGGAAGCTGCACTGATTTACTGGGTCTGTTGCTGTGGTGTTGATGAGCCAAGTGTAATTTGTTGTAATGGCAGATTGTGATGCGTTTATTGCAGCTCCGTCTGAAGAGGCATTGGAGCGTTGTACTAGGGAGCAGCTACTGAAGATTGCAGAGCACTTCTCTATAGTGGTAGGTGACAAACGCCTTAAAGAGAACATTAGGGTAGTTTTGAAGGCTGAGTTGAGAGAAAAGGGTGTGTTGCCTGTAGACGTGAAAGATGATTCTCCAGTTTTCGCTGGTGCACTTATCCAGACTCAGGGCTTAACGTTTGACCAACAGAAGGAACTGTTGTTGATTCAGCTTGAGCATGACAAATGTAAACATGAGTTGCAACTCAAAAAGCAGATTGAGGTGGAGAAGATTCGGCAAAAAGTAGAGCAGGCCAAACTAGATCTAGAAGGGCACCGCTTATCTTTGGCAAATGATAGTAGGGGGTCCAGTGAAGATCAGAGTAGGCAGTTGTGTTCCTTTGATATTAATAATTTAAGATTACTGCCACAGTTTAATGAAAGGGACCCGGATACTTTTTTTGTATTATTTGAGCGTGTTGCCAGTGCTAGAGGTTGGCCTGATGCAGATTGTGCTTTGATGCTTCAGTGTGTGCTGACAGGACGAGCACAGGAAGCTTATTCATCCTTGAGCGCAGAAGATAGCTCTAGCTTTGTAAAAATCAAGTCTGCCGTGTTAAAGGCGTATGAGCTGGTACCAGAAGCGTATCGCCAACGTTTTAGGTCCTGGGAGAGACGTACTGGTCAAACTTATATGGAGTTTGCTCGGGATGTAACTAGTCATTTTAAACGTTGGTTGGCTGCGCTGGAAGTCACCACTTTTGAGCATCTGTGTGACCTTGTTGTTTTGGAGCAGTTCAAAAACATGCTTCCTGGTTACATTGCAACATATGTAAGTGAGAGAAAGTGTGTCACGGCGGCGGGTGCGGCTGCATCAGCAGATGAGTATTTGTTACTCCATAAAGGGAGTTTTAGAGAGCGTGCTATAACACGTGAGCGTTCTTGGAGAGCTGATGCGCCAAAGTTAGAAGCAGTATCGCGAAGTAATGTTGACACTAACTGTAACTACTGTCATGAAGAGGGTCACTGGAAGGCTGATTGTCCACTGCTGCATTTTAGGAATAAAACTGTAATATCTAAGGTTAAGCCTGTGGCAGCAGCTGCGCCGGTTGTTACGGACTGTGTATCTGAGTTGCTTACAGCGGAGCTTGAACCGGATGTCTTGGCAGCTTATGCCCCTTTTATTAGAGATGGGTTTGTGTCACTGGTAGGAAGTGAGGCTAAGGTTCGAGTAAAAATTCTAAGGGACACAGGGCCTTTGACTCTTATATTGTGGGATCTGTGTTGCCGCTGTCAGAAGAAACTGATATGGGTGACTGTATTCTAAGTCGTGGCATGGGTTTAACTGTTTTGCCCATACCGTTACATAAGTTGGTCCTGGATTGTGAACTGGTGAAAGGAGAGGTAGCCGTAGGTGTGCGTCCAGCGTTGCCCATTGAGGGGATTCATTTCATTCTGGGTAACGGGCTGGCTGGTAGCCGTGTTTGGGCTGACACTCCTCCCTTGCCAGTTGTTACATCTTGCCCAGTTAAGTCTGTTGTTGACCAAATTGCCGATGACTTACCTCAAGTTTTCTCAGCCTGTGTAAGTACCCGAACTATGAGTAAAGCTGAGTCTGAGAGGGAAAATGATGGGAGTGAAATTGAGTTTGTGGCTCCATCATTGTCGGATTTTCCACTCTCTGTGTCAAAAACTGAGTTGTTACAGGAACAGCAAAGTGACTCTTCCCTTAAAGAAATGTTTGACTGTGTAGTATCTTCTAAGGAGATCAACAGTGTAGCAAGTGGGTATTTTGTACAAAATGGCTTGTTGCTCAGGAAATGGTTGATTCTGGGTACTGACTTTGTTGGAGATGCTGTCGTTCAGTTGGTGGTACCGACTAAATTTCGTCCTCTTGTTTTAAAAGTTGCTCATGATGAGAGTGGGCACTTTGGTGTGAAAAAGACTTCTCTTAGCATCTTGAAGCATTTCTTTTGGCCACGGATGAAAAGAGATGTTGCATCATACATTAAGACATGTCATGTGTGTCAGCTAACAGGAAAGCCCAATCAGTTTGTTAAACCTGCTCCATTACAAGCCATTCTGGTTGTGAATGAACCATTTGAGCACCTGATTGTGGACTGTGTGGGTCCGTTACCATGTTCTAAGTCTGGCTGTAAATATCTACTGTCTGTGATGTGTCAAAATACTCGGTATCCTGCTGCATATCCATTGAGGGCAATTACCACTAAGGCGGTAGTGAAGGCTCTAAGTCAGTTCATTTCGGTTTTTGGCATTCCGAAGGTCATCCAGAGTGATCAGGGGTCCAATTTCTCTTCGCACATGTTTGGTCAAGTTTTGAAGTTGTTGCGTGTCCGTCATAACCAGTCATCAGCCTATCATGCACAGAGTCAGGGAGCCTTGGAAAGATTCCATCAGACTTTGAAGTCTCTCCTGCGTGCATATTGCACAGAGCTAGATAGAGACTGGGAGGAGGGTCTTCCTTGGCTTATGTTGGCTGCAAGAGAAGCTGTACAGGAAAGTACAGGTTTTAGTCCTAATGACTTGGTTTTTGGACACAAAGTGCGTGGGCCCTTGGCTGTTTTAAAGGATGGCCTGGTGGAGGCGGAACCGCCCAGAAATTTGGTTGATTTTGTCAATGGCTTTAAGCATCGTCTGTTTGTAGCAGGTGAAATGGCCAAGGAGAAATTGCAAGTGTCACAGAGTAAGATGAAAAACATCTATGATCGCCGTGCGGGGCATCAAGAGTTTAGTCCGGGAGATCAAGTTCTTGCACTGATGCCTGTTGTGAGCTCGCCGTTTCAGGCTAAATATGCTGGTCCTTATACAGTTGTTGAGAGAAGGTCTGACCTGAATTACATAATTGCAACACCAGGACGGAAAAAGTCAACACAGTTATGTCATGTCAACCTTCTCAAGCCATATTATAAACGTGAGGCGGAGGTAAGCCAGACAGTGAGAGACGAGGTGCATCCTGTTCTGCTTGTGAGTTCGGTGTCAGAATCACAGGAGGCAGATGGAGTGCCAGAACCAGATGACAGTTTGTTGTATGGTCGTCTAAAAAATTCGGAGACACTTTGTAACCTTGATAGTCTGTTGTTGCATTTGACTGAGTCTAAGCGTGGTGAGTTGTCTGATCTGATACAGAAATATCCGTGTCTGTTTGGCGATGTTCCTACATGCACAAATTGGATAGAACATGATGTTGATGTTGGAGATGCACAACCAATTAAGCAACGCTTTTACCGCATGTCTCCAGAGAAACTTAAACATCTAGACTCTGAAGTTGCTTACATGCTGGAAAATAATATTGCAGTCCCGTCACTTTCAAGTTGGTCTTCACCGTGTATTTTGGTTCCAAAGGCTGATAAATCGCCTAGGTTTTGTACAGACTTCAGAAAGGTAAACTCAGTCACTAAACCAGATTCCTTTCCACTGCCGCGTATGGACGACTGTATAGATCAGGTTGGTTCTGCCAAATTTGTTAGCAAGTTTGACTTGCTTAAGGGATATTGGCAGGTTCCATTGTCTGCGCGTGCTCAGGAGGTGTCGGCCTTTGTTACACCATCTGGACTCTATTCTTATAGAGTCATGCCGTTTGGTTTGAGGAATGCTCCAGCGACATTCCAACGACTGATGAATCGCGTTGTGTCAGGGTTAGAAGGTTGTTCTGTTTACCTAGATGATCTGGTTATTTATAGTGATACATGGCACGCTCATCTTAAATGCATTCGAGCTTTGTTTGACAGGTTGTCTGAGGCACGTCTGACTGTCAATTTGGCCAAATGTGAGTTTGCGAGGGCAACTGTGACGTATTTGGGACGTGTAGTGGGGCAGGGCCGTGTAGCTCCGGTCCAGGCCAAAGTCAGGGCAGTAGAACATTTTCCTGTGCCTACAATTAAAAAAGAGTTACAACGGTTTTTGGGTCTAGTCGGATACTACAGGAGTTTCTGTAAAAACTTCTCTACAGTTGTTTTTCCTCTGACTGAGTTGTTGAAGGCTAAGGCGAAGTTTGTGTGGTCTAATGAGTGTCAGCAAGCCTTTGAGAACATTAAGTCTCTGTTGTGTTCGTCTCCTGTGTTGATAGCACCACAGTATGATAAAACATTCATGCTCCAAGTAGATGCAAGTCAGGTTGGTGCAGGTGCTGTTTTGTTGCAGGATGATGGTCAGGGAATGGCAAGACCAGTTAGCTTCTTTTCCAAAAAATTCAACCGTTATCAGCTGAATTATTCAGTGATCGAGAAAGAAGCGCTGGCACTTGTTTGGGCTTTGCAGCATTTTGAGGTGTACATTGGAGGGGGACAAATTGTTGTGTACACAGACCACAATCCGCTGACATTTTTACAGTCACTGAAATGTCCCAATCAGAGACTTATGAGGTGGTCGTTGTTTCTGCAAGCCTACGCACTAGAGATTAGACATATTAAAGGAGTGGACAATGTGATAGCAGATGCGTTGTCACGTGCCCCTCTGCTCTAAGTTATTAATGCTAATTGTTGTCTTGTGACCTGTTTTTTTTTCTATGCCTGTTTTCTTAATTTGCTTCCCAGGTATCGAGGTTTGCTGAAGATGGAATGGGGGAAAGCAGTAATCCAAGCGCAAGTTGAAGGCCAAATGTACATTTCTGCTGTGTGTATATCTAGCCATTTATTATATTCTGGTAATTTTGTAATATTTAATGATCTAGATTATAGTGGGTTACGTTAGTTTTTCTTGATTTTGCCGGCGGCTCCTCTGGGCCACCGACTTTATGGGGGGGGGGGGTGTGACGGGCCCTGTGTGATCCAGTGAGGTCTCTCTGTGGGAGTGATACCTGTGTGGTTGTTAATTATCTTTGTTCTATTGAGGTGATTGCTGATTGGGTGCACCTGGAACCTATGAGCCAGGGGAGATAAAGCTCCACTTGGTCAAACTACACGGGCTTCTCTCTGCAATCTAGACGTCAACCCTGGCCTGATCATCTCGACTGCCACATCTTGTTTTGAGTTTATTTATGTTACAGAGTTATACTTTCCACATTTAAGTAGTTAAGTTTAGTTACTCTTTTGTTAAATAAATCACTTTTGACCATTTATGCTGTCTCGTTCCCTCTTTTGTCATGACCCTTGAGCCAGGTTGTGACAGTACCATAACAAAGAGCCATAAAATCACTCTCCAGAACATTCTTAGTCATGGTTCCATGCTGGTGGAATGATCTACCCACCCTCATCCGGAATGCAGAATCCATGACAGCATTCAAAAGACAGCTGAAAACTCATCTCTTCCGTGAGCACTTAACCTCATAAAAAAATTTTTTTTTTAAATAAAAAAAAAACTTTCTTTCTCCTTTAAATCCTCCCTTGTCTGGCTTATGCTACTCTGAACAGTACCTGAACTTTGTATTTTGAGCACTTCTTGCATTGTTGCCTATTCACGATGATTCGCTTGCTTTAGTCCTCAGTTGTAAGTCGCTTTGGATAAAAGCGTCTGCTAAATGACTAAATGTAATGTAAATGTAAAAAAAATAACTTTTTAAGGACTCCAACGAGCTTCTTCCCGGGTTAGTGACATCACTAACCCTAAAATTTACATAAACCCTGCCTCGGGGAACAGGCAACAAAGGGAGTGAGGCCATGATGATAAGAAGAGGAAGAGTTGCTGTAGTAAAGCACCTTTGAGAGTCTGCTCAAGCTGTCGTATTAGTTTTTTTGCAATATTGCAATACAGTATAACACAAATGCAATAGCATATAATAAAAGCAAGATTACACCATAAGTTAACCATAATTAAACTAAACTATACCTGTTCTATCTTCATGCAGTATATTCTCTGGCTCTGTAGGCATTTTACAACAGTTCCCACATGAGTGATTTATAGATTATCATGACAGAATTATGCTAATCAATGACCTGGAGATAGTTAACTCCCCATCGGCCACATAAATTCATCAACTAAATTCATCAACTAAACATAAACATCATGTTGCATTCTACATGTTGTCACTTTTATTTCTTGAGTCTCTCCATCATTGTCTGACTTCCGTTTTAACAAAAGGCTGAACAGTTTTCTGACATTTTGAGTGCCTGTCTATGTGAGGTAACTCCTGAAGCTCCACCCTCTTTCTGGGGACCAGCTCATTTGCATTTAAAGGGACACACAAAAACACTATGTTTTTGCTTACCCTCATATAGTGACTATTTTAACAGGCTGTAAAAAATTATCTGTAGGGAATTGAGCTAAAACGTCACATACACACTCTGGGGACATAAGAGACTTATTTTAAGTCTTGTAAAAATGCATTATAGGACCCCTTGAAACACCTTACAAGAAAAAAAATATTTAAAAATATTTTATTCTTTGCATTTGATTCCCGTTTAACTGTAGTAACAAACCAAACTGTCAGAATATACCCATTTGTTTGCATTTAGCGAGAAACCTTTTTATGTAGAAAATAAAATCTTATGTCAGAGGTTATGTCTATCTTTAACCAGAAGGGTGTCCTCCCTTGAGATGTGGCCACACCCACCAGTGTCATATTGCATCACCCAAAACAATTTTATCATTTAAAGAAATAGTGCATCTTTAATTAAAGGCCATTGTCTCTGAAATTGTAAACCCATTAAGCACAGTACAATCAAACTAAAACGGCCCCCTTTACCTGCATTCACCCTACATTATTTTTTTAAGAGTGTAGCCATTTACTATTGAGAGCTATGGCCAAAAAGTATCTGAAAAGACCAAGACATGGGAATGTTCAGGTTATTAAAGATTACTTTAATGTAGAACACAAAGAACATCATGATTATCCCATTTGAATCTGCCCTTCCACCATAGCCGACTCTCTCATCTTTGAGTCTCAGTTCCCTCCTCCACATTTTTTCTTGGGGAGCAGTTCAGTCTTCTGCCACAGACTTGGAGTAGTAATACCAATCACACCGCAAGCAATTCTCAGTCCAGCATTCCCACTGCGTTTACTCTCCTCATCTGAACCCATTCCCAGATCATCCTCCTTCTCATGAACCACCACTGCACGTCCCAGAATGGAATAAGGCCCAAAGAGCTTGGCGTCTGGGAGCTTCAGGAACTGCCTTATAACTCCTTGCTCAGAAGCAAAGTTGCCCAGGTCTCCAGGATGATGAGGGTGGTCAACGCCGTTTGGATTGTAATGAGGACCAACAGTGATGCTGCCTTGACTGAGGTCTCCATACCGATGGATGTGCATGGCACGCTGTTGATGATCGATGGCAGGCAAACCACGGAGGTTGATTTTCACTTCTAAATCTCCATTGGGGAAGAGCTGCTTGAAGAGGATTTGCCCAAAGATCTTTGGCTGGCAAGGTGGCAAATTAGGGCTGGGAGTTACTTCACAAGTGGCATAGATTGTGTTGTCGAACTCCACGACTTCCGGCTGTGGAGCTTCGGCAATCAAACAAACTGGACGTTTAGAGAACTCTCCTCCTTGTATATGCAGCACCAGCAATATCAGAGGGAATATTAGGATGATTTTCTCCATGTTGCTCTTTAAAGCCTACAATGAAGAGTGGATTCAGTGAAATCATGCCATTTGGTTTAAGAATGTAATTATTTTGAAAGAATAAAAAGGTCAAAGTTTTGTTGCAGGGAGCTTTGAGAGTGGAGGTTGCATTAGGTAAAATAGCAAAACCAGATTAGTTTGCAACAGAAAACCATATAAGAAACTGTATATTTTTGAATTGCCATGTACCCTTGTGAAAAATAATGCTTATTTGTATTGAATGTATATTTGTAGTATCTTGAAAGTATAATAAAAAAAAAACACTGATGAATTATAAAAAGCCACTTAAGGGTACATGCCGTACACTTTCATTAGTGTCACACCTACCAGCCGAAGTGCCTATGATAGCCACCAGAGGGCTTATTTATATATATACAAACCTTATCAAGCCAATCACACACAGGTGGATGTAATCACACTATGAGTCCAGGCAAAGGTTTATGGAAATGGAAAAGGTCCAGGGAGAAGTGCCCACTGGTGGTTATCATAGCACTCCTGCTGCACACTTTTAAAAAGTAATGTCAAAACTAAAACTTTTACTTTTAAGAACATTATGTTTTAAAAATATTTTTGTTGTGCTTTAAATAGTACACTTATTTTGATGTGTTGATGACAAACATAAATCATTATAATTTGATCTTTTGTTATTCAATGTTAAATATAAAAGTTAATTTATTCTTAAGTCTATAAATGCACCTTCATGTTTCATTGCATGTATATTTTTAAATGCATTACAATTTTAAATAGAAATTATATTAAAATATATTTTAGTTGACCATTAATTCACAGTAGCTACATTCAACATGCAGTGCACTTTAACCATATTTCAAAGACAATACAAGTAATTATGAAATTACAAATAGAGATGTACTTCAGTGAAACAAAGGATGGTTTCAGGTAGGGATGTCCCGATCCGATCACGCGATCGGAAATCGGGCCCGATCACGTGGTTTCAGACTCGATCGGAATCGGACGTTAGCTCCCGATCAGGACTCGGATATATGTAAATTAGGGGTGTAACGGTAGGCCTACATGTATTCGTAATTATTGAACCGTTTCTGTACGAGGCTTCCGGTTCGGTAGGCATACAAACCGAACGATTCCTTGGACCATTTCTCCTCAAGACAAAATCCGCGCTGGCGCGATCACCACAACATCAAATGGCAAACGCATTGAAAGCGGAACGAATCTGCGCTACATTATATTGTGCTTAACGGACCATTTATCAGTTCGGACCAGCACCATCTGTGCAGCGCGAGATCAAGCGACACTGACTGTGCTAAGAGATCCAGTGAAGAAAACATTTGAATTCGCCACTGAAGTAATAACATTGCTGCGAGATCTAGTGAGAAGCATTCAAATTTCTCCGTTATTAACCGTAGTTCTCTATTAGATCAAACAGCGCTGACGTGGGAACCAGGAGTAACATTGTGCCGTGAATGAACATGGATTTAATGTTGCACTTCAAAACTCAAATATTATATAAATATATATTTAAATGTTATTTTTAATGTGATTACCAAAACATTATTTGTTCATCCTTCAAAGATTACACCCATTTATAAACCTGAAAGTTTCAAGATGTAGGAAAACTCAAACTTATTTAAAAATAGTTTTTCTTTTAATAAATAGGAAATTTCTCTGGCATTTTTTTGTTTTTGCTGTATTGTATCGAAGCGAACCGCAAATTTTGTGAACTGTTACACCCCTAATGTATATATATATATATATATATATATATATATATATATATATATATATATATATATATATATATATATATATATATATTTCTAATTATTTTTTTATACACTTAAAACATTTTTATTTTTTGTTTACATGCCTGCCGGGTATTTTAAGTTGAGGTGCTATTTGTTTTTATATTAGACTTTTTCTATATTTACTGTTGCACTAAAGTCCAAAAGTGAAGATTTTAAGTCATTTATTACTTGATTGTTCAAGCTACCTCACAGAAGTGCTCTGTTTGTTAACGGAGTTGTTGAATGTTAAAATAAGGTGAATTAAATAAAAAATAAGGAACATCCTGGATCTGTTTTTTCTCTCTTCTTTATTCTTTTTTTATGTATTATATAAGTATCGGATCAGGACTTGGTTTCGGTAGATACTCAAAATCAAATGACTCGGATTCGGACTCGAGGGCAAAAAAACCTGATCGGGACATCCCTAGTTTCAGGTATACGGTTTAATATACATTTAAGATATAAAATTCTCATTTAATTACATAAAAATGCAATTAAGTCTGAAAAAAAGACATTCCTGCACTGAAGTATATTGTTTACAGGTCTCTGTTCAACATTCACCTTTTTTTTAGAAGCATATCACAAGGGCAGGTAAAATAAGACAATATTTATACTTTTGCTTAAACTAACATTTTTTTTAGTTGTACTAAATCAAGTCAATTTGCAAGAATGGAGAAAAAAAAAAAACAAGCCTACAACAGTAAAGGTACATTACCGTATAACTGAAAAGTTGTCTTTAATCCGTGTGGAGCCTGATTATTGCAGTCACAAAAATGCTACCACACTTAATCCGTGTGCAGACTGAACTGGGGTTGAGAGAATGTTCCTTTGCAATCACACTTGTGGCTGCTCTTTTAGGAACTCATGAGGAGCTACAAGTTCTCCATGATAGTCTGTTAGCCTGTTAGTCACTAATTAAGTTCACCTGCGTTTCATTTAGCTCCCTTTGTTTGCCTGTGTATATATAGCACTCAGTTTGTTCAGTTCTTTGTCTTGCATTGCACAATGTGTTCTCAAGTGTAGATTGGCTTAATTGTTTTGTGTTTTTATTAAAAGAATATTGTTATAGATTCCTCTCCTCTTCATTTGGTAAATCAACTGTAACTCATTAATTCTCAGTTAGTGTTCAATTACATGTGAAGTTCATGCTTGTCACCACTTCTTATAGCAGATATTCATCTCACATAAGTTGTTCTTTTTCAAGAAACCATTTCTACAGACTCTGTCCCAAAACTGACAAGCCTATATTACACATGCAATATGACTGTTATTTAATGGTCTTTGAAGGCAGAAGCAAAAATGCTTGGGGGAATGATTCTTCTATGACATCAATGTTAAAATCCCCTTTTAGTAGAGTGAATGCAGGTAAAGTGGGACACTTTTTGTTAAATGTAATTTAGAGACCTAGATTTTTATTTCTTTTCTTAATTTGTTAACTTTAAGGTCCAGCTTTAATATTTTCAAGTTGATACATGTTATTTTCAAGGTATACCAATAAACATTTTGAGATCATGCACTCCAGACATTTTTCTTTTCAGGTAAAGTGGGCCAGCTGGTCACGTAAGTTGAGCTATCCTTGATATATAAAAAATGATCATGTATCTTAATTAAAAACACAAGGTTTATTAACCCATATTATCAAACAAATATTCACAGCATATTTAACAAACCCAAAAGCATATGCTATGATGAGTCATCAGTTCACTCAATGCATGTGTAAAATTCAAAACAAATAGAACATGTTATGTTTACATTAAATGGGATGAAATCTGAATATGGATGAAAATGAACTCTACAACATTAAAAATGGGACTACAACACATGCAAAAAATAGGCTAACACAAATTCAGTAAGATGAACATTTAAAACGGTGACCATATTGTAAAAAATCTTGTCCGTTTTCGCTAAACACGGTCAATGAACTTCAATTGTGTCCATATTTTAAAGCGTTATATTCTGCATCTACATTTTGCTCCTCTCATCCTTTCTTCAGATTGAACTTATTTCCAGCTCCCTTTCATTTCTTCCATCTCTGACTCGAATTTCTAACAGCTCATTCAGTTCTGTTCTCTAAAAAAAAAAAGTCAACTAAATAAATAACCAATGTACATCAATTTAATGAATTTGAATATTACTTAAAGTTTAAGGTCACCCACTTTACATGAATCCTACTGGTCTAATCCCACTTTATCCAACACATTCAGCCAAAACGGGTCAGTAAGATTTAAAATTCTTACAAGAAAACACATTTTATTCTTTGCATTTGATTCCCTGTAAACTGTAAAAACAAACCTGGAACAGTCTCAATCTTTGTGAGAAACCTTATCATTTATAAAATAAAATCTTATGTCAGAGGGTTTTCTACCTTTAACCATGAGGGTGTCCTCCCTTGAGATGTGGCCACACACACCAGTGTCATATTGCATCAACCAAAACCATTTTATTATTTAAAGATAGTGTATCTTTAATTAAAGACCATTGTCATGCTCTGGAAGGGTTAACTTATTGAGCAAAGTACAATCAAACTAAAATGGCCCACTTTACCTGCATTCACCCTACATTTATTTTTGAGAGTGCATTTACTATTGGAACCTACGGCCAAAAAGTCTCTGAAAAGACCAAAGACAAAAACATGGGAATGTTCAGATATTAAATATTCTTTAATGTAGGACACAGATACAAAATACACAAGGAAAATCATAATTATCCTATTTGAATCTGCTCTTCCACCATAGCAGACTCTCTCATCTTTGAGTCTCAGTTCCCTCCGCCACATCTTTTCTTGGGGAGCAGTTCAGTCTTCTGCCACAGACTTGGAGTAGTAATACCAATCACACCGCAAGCAATTCTCTGTCCAGCATTCCCACTGAACCCATTCCCAGATCATCCTCCTTCTCATGAACCACCACTGTACGTCCCAGAATGGAATAAGGCCCAAAGAGCTTGGCGTCTGGGAGCTTCAGGAACTGCCTTATAACTCCTTGCTCAGAAGCAAAGTTGCCCAGGTCTCCAGGATGATGAGGGTGGTCAACGCCATTTGGATTGTAATGAGGACTAACCGTGATGCTGCCTTGACTGAGGTCTCCATACCGATGGATGTGCATGGCACGCTGTTGACGATCGATGGCAGGCAAACCACGGAGGTTGATTTTCACTTCTAAATCTCCATCGGGGAAGAGCTGCTTGAAGAGGATTTGCCCAAAGATCTTTGGCTGGCAAGGTGGCAAATTAGGGCTGGGAGTTACTTCACAAGTGGCATAGATTGTGTTGTCGAACTCCATGACTTCCGGCTGTGGAGCTTCGGCAATCAAACAAACTGGATGTTTAGAGAACTCTCCTCCTTGTATATGCAGCACCAGCAATATCAGAGGGAATATTAGGATGATTTTCTCCATGTTGATCTTTAAAGCCTACAATGGAGAGTGGAGTCAGTGAAATCATGCCATTTGGTTTAAGAATGTAATATTTTTGATAGAATAAAAAGGTCAAAGCTTTGTTGCAGGGAGCTTTGAGAGTGGACGTTGCATTAGGTAAAATAGCACAACCAGATTAGTTTGCAACAGAAAACCATATAAGAAACTGAATATTTTTGAACTGCTGATTGAAAAAGTATGCTTATTTGTATTGAATGTGTACTATCTTGAAAGTATAATAAAAAAATAAAATAAAAACCTGTAGGTCTACTTGCAGATAATAACACTAATATCAGATATCAGATCTCACCTCTCTCCTTCTGACATGGCTGTTTCTCCCCTGATCTCTCCTTCTAGTAATTTCGCTAGTTTTAAAACAGTGTCTCAATCTCAATTAAGTGCACTAATCTCTAAGATGAAACTTACATACTGTCAATCTGATGTACTGCCTGTCCGTTTGCTTAGAGAGGTATTAGACACTATTAGCCCTGCGCTTTTAACTATTATAAACAGTTCTCTGTCTAGTGGGGTTTTTCCTGAGTCTTTTAAACATACTTCTGTACAGCCCTTGCTAAAAATATCTCACCTCGATCCATCTGTTCTTAGTAACTACCGGCCAATTTCTAAACTCCCATTTATTTCAAAGGTTTTGGAGAAAGCAGTGCTCTCACAGTTTACTTCCTACTTAGATGCTTTTAACATTTTGGATGAATTCCAATCTGGTTTTAGAGCACTTCACAGTACAGAGTCAGCCTTGCTTAAAGTTACGAATGATTTATTGTTGTCTATTGATTCAGGGTCATCTGTCATTCTGTTGCTGCTAGATTTGAGTGCAGCTTTTGACACTATTGACCATGACATACTCTTGAAACGACTTCAATATACAGTAGGGGTTCAAGGCACGGCATTGCAATGGTTCAACTCTTATTTAAAGGGTAGGACATTTTCAGTAAATATCGGGTCGTTTACCTCACCTACTGCACCCGTTCTTTATGGTGTTCCCCAGAGTTCTATTCTTGACCCTTTGCTGTTTTCACTCTATATGCTGCCCCTGGGCTCCATTCTCCAGAAATATAGCATAAACTATCACTGCTATGCCGATGACCTACAACTTTACCTTTCAATTAAACTTGAAACTGATCTCTCTGTACAACTCCTTTTCTCATGTCTTAATGAAGTGAAAATTCGGATGGCTAATCATTTCCTGCAACTAAACACAGATAAAACTGAGGTGCTTCTGCTACACTACTCTCACAAGTAGGTTAGGCTCCCTTAGTGATAGCCAACAACCCTTTGTAAAAAATCTAGGGGTTCTTTTCGATCCTTCACTACAATTTGACAAACAGGTGAACATCGTTGTGAAGAGTAGTTTCTTCCACCTCAGATCTGTTGCGAAGGTAAAACATTTTCTTTCTCAAAAAGATCTTGTCATCCACGCACTAATCTCTTCTAGACTAGACTACTGTAATTCTCTTTATGTCGGTCTTCCTCAAAGCACTCCATCTCGCCTTCAGATGGTCCAAAAGGCGGCAGCCAGATTGCTGACAAGAACAAAAAAACGGGAGCATATCACTTCTTGCTTCATTGCACTGGCTCCCTATCAAATTCAGAGTTGATTTAAGGTCCTTCTTTTTGTATATAAGGCTCTACAAAAATCAGCCCCGGATTATATCTGTGAACTTATTGAGCCATACACAACTTTTAGGTCATTAAGATCTTGTAACCAGCTTCTTTTATCAGTCCCTCGGGGCTCAAGCCCCTGCCCCTTTTGTCTCAAAATGTATTGTGCCCTTTTCTGATAGTTGTAAATAATGATTATTATTATTATAAATATTATAATAAATAACTATACACTTACACACCCTTGCCACTAACAATAATAATACAAACAAATATTATATCAAAAAAAAATTTGGCGGAGAAGTGGTAGGCGGAGTTTCCTTTGCAGCGCCTCGTGCGCATTTAACGGTTCTGGTACGCACTACGCAGCAGTTCGCGCGAGTCTTCAAACGAGCAGCAGGTAACGTTAAAGCTAATACGGAAAATTACATTTATCCTACCATCACCATGCTACTCTAAAAGTTGCGGCAGCATGCATGCGAGTTATTCTTAACTATAATAAAAGTAGCTATAACTTTTCAGACGCATTTTGAGTGACAATTTCATTCGTTTTTATCCAAGGAATAAAAGTGCAAGGGGAAATACATCTAGTTAAATGAAATCATAAGTCGATGTCCAACTCTAAATTGTAAGGAACTTAGATCTTTGATTTCATAGTGCTTTACAATAAGGTTCATTTGTTCACTCATGTATGAACTAACATGAACTAACCATGAGCAACACATTTGTTACTGTATATCTTAGTTAATAATCCAACTGTTAATTGTTTAGGTAACACTTTATTTTAAGGTGCTTGTAATAAGCAGTAATTAACAGTTAATAAGACACTTATAAGACCTTATAAGATGCATATAAGATGCATATAAGCATTAACTACTTCATATAAGGGTTAATTAAATGTCCAGGCCCTGAAGGGATCAGGGAAACTACTCCCTCTTGGGAAGGTCAATTTTTAAGTGACTGGGAGTTTGTGTTACCATTTATGTTTGTTCGGCTGTTCTAAAAGTGCAATGTATTGATACTTGAGAAATGTATTATTTAATTTAATTTATTTATTATCATTAGTTAATGCTTATATACATCTTATATGCATCTTATAAGGTCTTATAAGTGTCTTATTAACTGTTAATTACTGCTTATTACAAGCACCTTAAAATGAAGTGTCACCATTGTTTATTTATGTTATCTCACAGTCAGTGCATTAACTAATGATAACAAATACAACTTTTGATTATATTGTTTTAGTAAATGCTGAAATTAATATTAAGATTACTAAATGCTAGCACGTATCTGCGACGTTGTTGGTTGGAGGACGTACTGACGACGTTGTGGGTTGGTAATATGATGGTAATGAAATTACGAGCATGCGACGTTGTAGTTACGTTGTCAATTGGTAAAGTCATGACGTGACCAAAAAGTACGAATACATTACGTAACTGTTACGTCGTGTGTTAGCTGGGGCAGAGCCATAGAGAGAAAGAGTTGCGACACTCCCATAGACCTCCGTTGTAAAAAAATGGCGGCGCTTTTAACCGCCTACTTCCGGGATATGGAGCTCGGATTAGTTCCAAACACTGGCATTTGGCTGTTGGACCCCATTCACTTACATTGCTGCGCGTCGAGTTGTTCCAGAGGTAAGTTGCTGAAATATCGACTTCTTTTGAATTGTCAACTGTCTATATTGTATCAGAAGCCCTTTGCGATGCTTATACTGGTCTTCATTTGTATATGCACAGCGTAATTATTTATATTTTATCTTGGTTGTTCCAACCAATTTTCAAGCACTGCCTGATAGCTAGTTAGCTAGCGCGACTTCACCAGTTGTGAAGGTATAGCATCTAATTAGTTCGGTAATGAATCGCTACCACCTTTATAGCAACTTTTATTTAGTTGAATTTTTGGTATATACTAACTAACTTTTCATTATGTTACGTGTTGGCTGAGTTTTGAGTGGTGAATGCTGCGCGTCGAGTTGTTCCAGAGGTAACGTAAGTTTCTGAAATATCTACCTCTTTTGAATTGTCAACTGTCTAACTTATATTGTATCAGAGGCCCTTTGCGATGTTTATACTGGTCTTCATTTGTACATGCAAAGCGTAATGATCACGAAGGTAGGCTAATGGCTGAATTGTAATTTATAAGCAAAATCACGGGAATCAATGGCCTAATACAGCCCAGTTGTGCTAAAATAAATATCATGAGACCGACGTCCATCATCAGATGAATATGGAAAAGTTAAGTTAGAGCCGCTAAAGCTACCCATGCGAGCACTAAGCTTTTCCCTCCAAAAAAAATTGCCTAAAACTTATCTAAGTAATATACAGTATTTCGTTGTCACCCTGCCTCTCCAAATGCAAAACTGACATTAACAAAATGCAATAACAGCTGAAAAAGTGCTTGGTTGTGTGTTTTATTTTATATTTACCGTTCAAAAATGCAATCGCTGCTGTCTGTCCCATAGAAGAACATGACAGCCAGCGTACGTTTTGGAACTATTGGGGCTTACATGAACCACGTGACAGCCGTCGCGGCGACATCAAAGAGTGTCGCAACTCTTTCTCTCTATGGCTCTGCCCCTGACTAGCTGATATGCTGTCTTGATAGTTTTATATTAATAATGTTGTCTTAATGTTCTTCTGTTTGTTTCCCTTTGGTTTTACAATATGACCTAATATATTGTGTTACTTAAAATAAATGTTTAAATAGCATTTATGTTTGTATTGTTATATTTTTATGCTATAAGTGGTGTTAAAAATATTCTGCACATTAATGGGCCAATGTGTTATGATTTGGGATGTGGTGGGCTGCTGTGGGCCAGAAAGTCCAGGGCCACTTTTTGGTCCCAGTCCGCCCCTGGAAACACCTGTTATGATGCAGATTTTTTTGAGGTGCACTCTTGTCAAAAATTCATCGGTTATTCTTCCTACATATTTTTTTTAGCAAAAAAGTGCAGTCAAATATCTATTTAGGAGTCTCAGACCTTTCCAACAATATATAGTTTGTCATAATTAGATTAGGATTTAATAGTAATATAGCAAAGTAAAGTTAGGCCCCCCGTATACGGGACGGTGACAGTTAAGGGGTTTGGACTTACATTGTGTCCATATTTTAAAGCGTTATATTCTGCATCTACATTTTGCTCCTCTCATCCCTTCTTCACTCCACAGATTGAACTTAATTCCTCATCTTATTTGCTGCTCTTTCTTACTTTGAGTATTATTTATAACTACTGAAGGTTAAAAGTCACCCACTTTACCTGAATCCTACTGGCCCACTTTATCTAACACATTCAGTGGGCCAGCAAAAGTTAAACACCTAACAAGAAAATTAACACATTTTTAAAAACATTTTATTCTTTGAATCTGATTCCCTGTTAACTGTAGTAACAAACAAAACAGGAACTGTCCCAATATGCCTATTTGTTTACATTTAGAGAGAAACCTTATAATTTAGAAAATAAAATATTATCTCAGTGGATTTTCTACCTTTAACAATAAGGTAGACAATAACAATGAGGTATTCATCATGGCGCCGCATCATGGCGACTCGGTTTTGCTCTCTGTTTGTTTGGTCTACTTATTGTTTTGTTTGTTTCTGGAATCCTGCGATGGACTCATTCGTTATGACAGAGGCGAACTCATTCCCATCCGAGACAATCTGCCGGTTTCACAGACATTTGTGCTGGATCTACGTCATCGTTTCCCTTGCAAGCACCCAAAACATCGGCCAAAGAAGAGAGGGAAGCGAGGAGGAGCATTGGTTTGTTTAAGACACCGGCTAGCCCTCCCGAAGCCTCATTCTCTCCAACGTTAGCTCACTATCAAACAAGAAGGACGAGCTTTCTGCCCTCATTCTTTCCCAAATGGGTTTTAGGGACTGCTCTGCCATTTGCCTGACAGAAACTTGGCTGCATGATAATACTCCTGATTCAGCTTCACCTTTCATCGGGTGGATCGCACCAGTGAATCCCTTAAGCAGCGCGGAGGCGGTGTTTGTGTCTACACCAACCAGAACTGGTGTACGAACACCAAAACTCTGTCGCACAACTGTTCGCCGGACCTGAAGTATCTCACAGTTAAGTGTATCCCCTTTTACTTGCCAAGAGAAATCTCCTCCGTCATACTGTGCATAGTCTACATTCCACCGTGTGCTGTGATGACGCCAGCGATTCAGTAACTGGCTGATCACATCTCCGCCGTGGAAAACTCCAATCCAGACTTTGCAATCCTGGTGTTGGGAGATTTTAACCACGTCTCTATGAAATAAGCTCTTCCAAGATACAAGCCTCCACCATCAAAACACCAGAAAAGCGGAGGGGCCTGATGGTGTCATACCAGCTACGCTGAGGTGCTATGCAGGCCAACTTACTCCCATACTCACTTACATTTTCAATTGGTCTCTCACCACATCAATAGTACCTGCTTGTTTTAAATCAGCTATGATCATTCCAGTGCCTAAAAAGAATAACATCCCCAGCCTTAATGATTACAGGCCTGTTTCACTCACGCCTGTTGTCATGAAGGTGTTTGAGCGCCTAGTCTGCAGGAACTTAGTGCATATTATCCTCACCAGTTTGCCTACTGGGCAAATAGGGGAATGGATGATGCAGTGTCATTAGGCACACATTTCATTCTCCAACATCTTCAGTCTAAGTGCACATATGCTTGTGTTCTGTTCCTTGATTTTAGCTCAGCTTTTAACACTATTATCCCTGTCAGGCTGGATAACTCTCAGGGAAGACGTACAGAAGCATCATTATCAGAACATCACGATTCAGAGATAGCACCGACCTCCAAACCATACAATACTTAAACATGGCTTAGCGTTTGAATGTTTGAATGTTTAATTTAAGTTTTCATGAATTAGTGGGACTGCACCCTCCCACTGCACTAGGGTCAATCTTAATTGCTATATGCATTATGAGTATTTGCCTTGTGCCCCTTGCACCAAGCACTTTATGGACTGGTTCATTACCCATTGACACACTTAATGTGCACTGTGTGTTGGTCATGTCTGAGCATTTGATGTCATTGGGTGGTATATATGTGGAATGTGTTGTGTCAGTGTATTGTTGTTAATTAAGTGGTATATGTGAGCATACCAAGACAAATTCCTATCAACTGTATTGTTGAAATGGGTAAATACATTTTGAACTTTGAGGTGTGGCCACACCCACCAGTGTCATATTGCATCAACCAAAACCATTTTATCATTTAAAGAAAGTGTAGCTTTAATTAAAGACCATGCTCTGAAAGTGTAAACCCATTGAGCACAGTATAATCAAACTTTAAATGGCCCAGTTTCCCTGTATTCACCCTACATTTATTTTTAAGAGTGCATTTACTATTGGAAGCTATGGCCAAAAGAAAAAGTCTCTGAAAAGATAAGACAAAAACATGAATTGCTGGATACCAGGGGCCTATAAAGCCGTTTTAGGTGGCTAGCCAGGTATGTTTCAGCTTAGTTTGCACCAACCCTAGGTTTTAAGCACCATGGAAGTGGTTTGGCTTTTAGCAGTGTTCATCGCCATAGTAACTAATGCTCCACGGCTAACCTGGTCCAGGGCAGGTTATGTTCCAAGTAAGAGGTTGCAAACCAAACTTGGACCAATCAGCTGTGAGCAAAGTGACATGTCTGATGCAATCGTGACTCCACCTGTTCCTACTCCAAATTAAGAAGGTCTCTACATAGCAAATGATTTAAGGCAAAATCATCTGGCTTTTAGTAATACTTATTTAGAATAATAATTCTGTATGATTTAAAAATGTAATTATACTCTATCACATGTGCAATTTTAGTTTATCAATCATTACACAGTTTAAATGAATATATAAAAAAGGTAATATAAATACACTTTAGAATCAATAGATAAAGCTATAAAATGACTACATGTTAGCTTAAATGTTCAACTTCACAACTTGTACTTGCACTGATATAGAATGACTTTCTTTTAGTGGTTATATTTCATAGACAGCTATTTTCTTAATGTGCAAATTTGTTAAAACTCTTAATATTTTTCAATCTCGTAATATTCTGCAGAAGAGATAATTGAATCGATCTCGCGAGAAATGATCGCAGTTTCGCTCTCAGCATGTGATTGGCTGTTCGCTACTGATGTCACACCTAAACTCCGGATCAAAACCGGAGTTGTCAGAGAAAGTTGGTGATCAGCGTCATGGTACCAACAAAGCCTGGTTGGATTGGTTGTCAACTCAAAAAATAATCCTGTAACCCTGAGTTTGTTCAACTACAATCATGGTACAGGCCCAAGGAAACCACTGAAAGGGTGTTTGCAAATGCAATAAATCTAGGGAATTCCAGGGTATTAAGTATCACTTTAATGTAGGACAGACAAAGAACACACAAGGAAAATCATTATTCTCCTATTTGAATCTGATCTTCCACCATATCTGACTTTCTCATCTTTGGGTCTCAGTTCCCTCCTCCACATCTTTTCTTGGGGAGCAGTTCAGTCTTCTGCCACAGACTTGGAGTAGTAATACCAATCACACCACAAGCAATTCTCTGTCCAGCATTCCCACTGCGTTTACTCTCCTCATCTGAACCCATTCCCAGATCATCCTCCTTCTCATGAACCACCACTGCACGTCCCAGAATGGAATGAGGCCCAAAGAGCTTGGCGTCTGGGAGCTTCAGGAACTGCCTTATAACTCCTTGCTCAGAAGCAAAGTTGCCCAGGTCTCCAGGATGATGAGGGTGGTCAACGCCGTTTGGATTGTAATGAGGACCAACAGTGATGCTGCCTTGACTGAGGTCTCCATACCGATGGATGTGCATGGCACGCTGTTGACGATCGATGGCAGGCAAACCACGGAGGTTGATTTTCACTTCTAATTCTCCATTGGGGAAGAGCTGCTTGAAGAGGATTTGCCCAAAGATCTTTGGGCAGCAAGGTAGCAAATTAGGGCTGGGAGTTACTTCACAAGTGGCATAGATTGTGTTGTTGAACTCCACGACTTCCGGCTGTGGAGCTTCGGCAATCAAACAAACTGGACGTTTAGAGAACTCTCCTCCTTGTATATGCAGCACCAGCAATATCAGAGGGAATATTAGGATGATTTTCTCCATGTTGATCTTTAAAGCCTACAATGGAGAGTGGATTCAGTTTAATCATGCCATTTGATTTAAGAATGTAGTATTTTTGAAAGAATAAAAAGGTCAAAGTTTTGTTGCAGGGAGCTTTAAGACTGGATGTTGCATTAGGTAAAATAGCACAACCAGATTAGTTTGCAACAAAAAAAAAAAATTTTTGAATTGCCATGTACCCTTGTTAAAAAAGAACACTTTTTTTTTTTGTATTGAACGTATACTTGTAGTATTTTGAAAGTATAATAAAATCAAAAAACCCTGTAGGTCTACTTGCAGATAATAACACTGATGAATTATAAAAAGCCACTTAAAGCTGCAGTAGGGAGTCTTGAGAAAACGTTGACTTAGCCTGAAAATTTGAACAAGCACAACTTCCAGGTCCCACCCCCTTGCTCTCTGCTGCGCTACAGCCCTCCCTCCACAGCTCATCCTCCACAGCGGAGCCTGTCGTGAACGCGCAGGCTAGTAAACAGGCCCACCGATAACAGCGGATAAAAAGTTATATGGCACATTCACTAATAGGGACTAAACGTCAATAATATGCTTTACATTGACTATGGCCTGCCCATACTTTGACTACAAACTTGGTCCTCAAATCATTATGTATTTTCCAATAGCCTACATGTAACTTTATAACGTTGCACTCTTTCTATAAGTTATAAATAGCTAGTAAGATAACATTAATATAACGGTAACTAACGTTACATCATGCAAGTAATTATTCTAGCGATAAATAATGCTAGATAAGGTGTGCTAGTACATTATTTCAGCAACATGACAAGCCAGTGAATTAGCAGGTTTCAATTGTTGCTTAGCAGAGTGCGTGACATTTTATCTACATGTTATGCGGCTAGAGTTTTGACACCGAGTCAATGGGCTCTGTGTAATTCTTTCTTTTTCGGTTGTTTATCGTCATCAGTCTTTTTCCTTTTACCTCTTTGTTTTATGAGCAGGTGTCACTCGAGAATTGGCAGTTGTTTCTCCGTCATAAGCACAGCTGCAGCACGCCGGCAATCTTGAGTTTGAACGACGGCTCGCGCTCCGGCGCTCGCGCTGTGCAAGAGAGGGGTGTGATCAGCGCGTACACGAGCGTGATTGACACTGCTAAGACATGCCTCCTGGCTGTCATTGGTTGTTTCTGACCGGGAGCGTGTATTTCTTGCAAATGGCAATAGGACCACTGGGAGGAGCCAGAGAAGCTTGATTTTTACACAGATTATCTGTCTCATATTCTACTGTCAGGACATAATGACAGTTTTAGCAAATACATGTTTTCAAAAGTTACCTACTGGAGCTTTAAGTGTACATACCGTACACTTTCATTAGTGTCACACTAGCCAGCCGAAGTGCCTATGATAGCCACTAGAGAGCTTATATACAAACACTATCAAGCCAGTCACACACAGGTGGATGTAATCACACTAGGAGTCCAGGCAAAGGTTTATGGAAATGGAAAAGGTCTAGGAAGAAGTGCCCACTGGTGGTTATCATAGCGCTCCTGCTGGCAGGAGTGACATTAAGTATGTGTACACTTTTAAAAAGTAATGTCAAACTAAAACTTTTATTTTAAAAGTACATTATGTTTTAAAAATCTTTTTGTTGTGCTTCTAAAGTACACTCATTTTGATGTGTTGATGACTAACATGTACTATGTTGTAGCCTACATGTTTTTCAATATTAAATAAAAATAGGTAATATTTTCTTAAATCTACAAAATTGCAACTTAATGTTTCATTGAATGGATTTGTAAATGCATGACATAATATAATTTCTATTTAAACTTGTATTTTAGTTGACCATAAATGCACAGTAAATACCAGTATTCAGCAGTACAAGTAATTATGAAATTACAAATAAAGATGTACTTCAATCAAACAAAGGACTGTGTCAGGTAATTGTGTTTAATATACATTTAAAATACATTTACTTGCATAAACATCAAGCTAAAACAGCAAAGGTACATTACCGTATAACTGAAAAGTTGTCCTTAATCTGTGTGGATAATGAATATCACAGTGACAAAAATGCTACCACACTTAATCCGTGTGCAGACTGAACTGGGGTTGAGAGAATGTTCCTTTGCAATCACACTTGTGGCTGCTCTTTTAGGAACTCATGAGGAGCTACAAGTTCTCCATGATAGTCTGTTAGCCTGTTAGTCACTAATTAAGTTCACCTGCATTTCATTTAGCTCCCTTTGTTTGCCTGTGGACATATAGCACTCAGTTTGTTCAGTTCTTTGTCTTGCACCTCATTTGGTGACTCATTAATTCTTAGTTAGTGTACAATTCCACATGAAGTTCATGCTTGACACCACTTCTTATAGCAGATATTCACATAAGTGCATATCTGACAGTTGTTCTTTTTCAAGAAACCATTTCTACAGACTCTGTCCCAAACCTGACAAGCCTATATTACACATGCAATTGGACTGTTATTTAATTGTATTTGAAAGCAGAAGTAAAAATGCCCTGTATTTTCCGATTTATAGAGAGAGCAGTGCAAAGTCTTGTTAATGCTAACTTTGTTTTTCCCATCACCATCAATTCCCAGCCACGACCAATGATCCAGTTGCTATTATGTAGCTTGTTAGCCGTGCCTTGGCTGTGTAATTACCTGTGTCGGTGGCAATGATTGTCTTCTGCACTAGCTGATTCATTACAGTAAACAATCATAATCTGTAAAGGAGATGTACGAGAGCTCCTTAAATTCAGAGACTCGATTTCAGGGGACGCCAATACAGTTTTTGGGGATATACGAATATTGGATAGAAAATTTACTTTTGACTAAACATTATATAAATATTATGAAAGATGAGTAATAAAACTTCACATCTTTGTTCCATCTGGTAACATTTCATCAGACTTACCACATGTTGCAAATCTGTAAATTTCTTCTGAACAAAGGTAACATTGCACCAATCTTCTTCCTGTTTTTCCACAGAAAACAAACAAACAAACAAACAAACAAACAAACAAACTAACCCCCCCCCCCCCCCCCAAAAAAAAACAAACAAAAAAACAGGTTTGGGACAACATTGGTTTGAATAAATAATGACATAATTGTCATTTTTGTTGTAAGAATCCCATCACATCGAAAATTTCCTTTATAAAAAAGAAGTGTACTTTTGTATACTGAATGTGCACTAGTCAAGTTACCTTTATTTATATAGCGCTTTATACAGTACAGATTTTTTCAAGCAGATTTACAGTAATAGCAGGAAAATTGTGCATTTTGACGGTTGTTCACTGAAGTCAGATCAGTGTCGATTCAGTTCCTTTGTAAAGATCATTAATTATTAATTTAAAAAATCTGTGTATAAAGTGCTATATAAATAAAGGTGACTTGACTAGTGCACGTTCAGCATACAAAAGTACACTTCTTTTTTATAAAGGAAATTTTCGATGTGATGGGATTCTTACAACAAAAATGACAATTATGTCATTATTTATTATTCAGACATAATCGTCCAGCTCAGTTCAATTCTCACACAACAGCATCAGTACAGTCAGATCAATAATGTTGTTGAATATAAAGTGTCCCCAACTAAGCAGGCCAGAGGCGACAGTGGCAATGAATCCAAACTCTTGTCAAGTGACAGAATGGAGAAAAATAAATAAATAAATAAATAAATAAAATGTACTTGTAAAATATAATGTAATTTCTATTGAACATTGCATGTCATGTATTTAAATATGTGTATGATGAAGTTGCAATGTAGTCAGTGTTAATTTCGTTGACGAAAATAATGACGAAAATTATTCGTCAACGACATTTTTTCACAGACGAAAACGAGACGATAACTAAATAAAAAATAGTTTTGAATGACAAAAACTATGACGAAAATCTATTGACATTTTCGTCAACGAATAAAAACTAGACGAAAATGTTAGTAACGATTTGGGAAGCGATCCGTCAGAACTGATGTCCTGCGTGTGTGTGGTAGATGCGCACATTTGTAGGCTGTAATGTGATCTACCCCGTGGTCTCATAAAACGTTAAAAAATGTGAACGTCTGGGAGAATGAGTAGAGCAGACATATAGATCTGAATAAGAGTGACGATGCAAAAAAGAGCTCTATTCGGTACGGTTTTCTGTGCGCACACACCCGACCCGAAGCGAAGCGTGCAGCCGTGCACATTGACACAAGCACGCGAGGACTGAATTAAGCTCTCTTTCGTGTCTGAACGGACAAATACACACACCAGTATGTCTAAATGTCCGTTTTGGAGAGTATTCGTGTAAACTATGCTGGTTATGTCTTAAACAGTTGTGAGTGTATCATCAGTGCAATTGTATCCGCATGTCATCGGACATGATCTGACGTCTTAAAGTAACAGTGGCAATAAACATAATGCGGACTGTGTCCTTAAAGGGATAGTTCGGCCAAAAATGATATTTAACCCATGCATTACTCACCCTCAAGCCGTTTGAGATGCATCTGTCAATCTTGTTTCAGACGAACACATTTTCAGTTATTTTAGAAAATGTCTTAGACCCTTCAGTGGATATAATGTGAAGCAATGGGGTCCACCTCCTTCAAGTCCCAAAATGTGAATACATCCTTCACAAAAGTAATCCATCCGGCTCCAGGGGGATAAACGAAGGCCTTCTGAGGGTAATCCGTGCGGTTTTGTCGTAAAAATATACATATTTAAAACTTTATAAATGAAAATATCTGACTTCCGGCAACGATCGACGCGCGTTCACGGGTGATGGAAGTCGGCGTACGAGGTAAGACGTAGCGTAGGAACCGTCGTGACGTAGAACGAACGCGCCAGCGCAGCCAGAGAGCAGAGCAAAACAAAACATGAAAGCGCGTGAACGCACGCGCGTCGATCGTTGCCGGAAGTCAGATATTTTCATTTATAAAGTTTTAAATATGTATATTTTTAGGACAAAACCGCACGGATTACCCTCAGAAGGCCTTCGTTTATCCCCCTGGAGCCGGATGGATTACTTTTGTGAAGGATGTATTCACATTTTGGGACTTGAAGGAGGTGGACCCCATTGCTTCACATTATATCCACTGAAGGGTCTAAGACATTTTCTAAAATAACTGAAAATGTGTTCGTCTGAAGCAAGATTGACATATGCATCTCGAACGGCTTGAGGGTGAGTAATGCATGGGTTAAATATCATTTTTGGCCGAACTATCCCTTTAATATTGATCAAGCAACAAAAGAAAAAGAGAAAAGCATTCACTGTTTGTTAATAGTTTTAATAAGGATTAATTATATTTAATTCATACAAATAAATATGTCTGCTTGAAAGAATAAAGAATGATGTTTGCAAGTAGTTATAAAGAATGCATATTCATTGAAAAGAAGACTGTTCTACTTTAGGAAAAGTGGTTTTATTTAATTTTAAGATATTTTTAAGTCACAGTAGTTAAATATGTGTCTGTATTGCATGTTCAAACTTAAAAATCATTAATATTAATAGGTTAATAGATGTTTTCTCCGGGAGTATATGGGTTTGGAAATTTTAGAGAAATTCTAAATTAACGCATTACAATTTACCTAAACCCATTATATTTTAGTCGACTAAATCTACTGTAGATTTAGTCGACTAAAATGTTATTGTATTTCGTCGACTAAAACTAGACTAAAACTAAAACAATTCAGATGACTAAAACATGACTAAAACTAAATGGCATTTTAGTCAAAAGACTAAGACTAAAACTAAATCAAAATTTGCTGTCAAAATTAACACTGAATGTAGTATACATTTAAAATATATTAACTTTAAATGTAATATCAAATAACATAAAGTCAACACATCAAAATAAATGTAATTATTTAAAGCATGACAAAAGACAATGATTTAAAATGTAGCCTAGCCTGTTTAAAATGTAAAGTAAAACTTCTAATGACATTACAAAGTGCACTTTTTAAAAGTGTACTTAAGAAACAGTCATGACAGTAGTCTAACTGCTCACTTAAGTAGCCTTTTATTTAATAATGTAATATTATCTGCAAGTATACTTAAAAAAAAAAAAAGAAACAATACATTCAGTCCGCTCCTAAGTGTAAGCTACTTCTTTTTCAAAAAAGTAATTGAAGTTTTCTTTCACGTTTGCTAAAAATATTTTATGGTGACACCTCTAATAAATAAATAAAACACATGTAGTGTCATGTAGGCCTATATTGTATGAAAATAAAATAATTGGCTGTTTTTTTATGTAAATTATGTAATTTGTATGTAAAGTCCTACAGATAGCTATGGTGAGTGAAGAAAATCCAAGGACACAAACTCTGTAGAGCCCCGTGCGGTGAAAGCAGGAACTGCAGCACTGAGAGGGGGCGGTCGTTTTATTTGGCCCTAGATATAATATTATCCTCCGGGTCCTTCATGGCGATCATCCACAACGTACATTATTTAACATACTTGTCTTTTAATATTTTTCCAAAATACACGGAGAACTGCAATGAATAAAAGGCATAAACAGAGGCGGGTGGTGTGTTTATCCTTAGCGCACTTGAAATAATAATGACGAGGTAAGTACTTCCGGTCGCCATCTTGTCTTTTAGCCGTATGTGTGTGTGTGTGAGAGGGAGTAGCGGCTGCGTTGGAGTAACCGACAAACTCTTTCCTCTTTTACCTTATTAATCTTTACATTGCGAGATGTCAAAACGGCATCGGTTGGATTTAGGCGATGATTATTCGTCGAGCAAGAAGAGATCTTCTGACGGGTATGTTGAGCTTCAGGAGGGTTTTATCTGTCCGCTGAGGAGGGAAAGAGCTGCTAGGTTGCACTAGCATGCTCACACTTGTGCTGGTGTGGCTTTATAATAACACGGATTCTGACATCGTTGCTAATAAATAAAATACATAAAATGCACAGCTGATATCCACAGAGGTTGTTGTAACACTCAGGAATGCGGGTTGTTTGCTCAGTTGCGCGCGAGTCTTTGTGACTAGTGCCGATAGCACGTGCGCTCACAATACTGCATGGGTCTGCTCGCGCGTGCACAACAGCAGGTTGACGTACAACACACACTATTTACGTTTCACCTGCTTTCTTGATTTGTTACTTTCTCGTTCTGGTTCGGCGTGTAAAGAACCAGACATGAAACCTGTGTGGAGATATACACAAAGGTGTGTTTTGAAAAAGGCCGCTAAACGAACACTAGACTAGTGTAACGTTAATATGTTGTGTAATCCTGACTTTTGCGGTGTCGGAATGTAAGTTGGCTCACTGGGCTCTGAAACTCTCCGCAAAGAAACTAACTAGAAAAAGTAAATTGGAAAATAAATATTGGGGGTGTGAGAGTGTAAATTGTAGGGTTTATGTTAATAAACCGGATTAACGAGTTATTGGTTGCCCACGGTCAAAAGCGCGGCCTACTGTTTCACTTTGGACCATTTGTAGTTTTTAGCGGCATTTTTTGGTTTTCAATTATCTTATTATTATTATTATTAACTTTTTTTTTATTTTTTATTTTAAATGATTTCTCGTAGTAATACTTGAGTAGCGTTGTCGGAATAGTAGCCTAAATCGGTTAGGTCGTCAACTTTTTGAACCGATAAGTGAAGTGAACAGTTAATCGATGATTTTACACCTGATTGTAAAATACATTTCTTTATTTCTAATTTGATTATCATTCACAATGTTTTTCTTGTCGTCATTAAATACATTAATAGGGATGGGTTTATACCATTATCGATTCTTTTTGTTATTTAAAAAAAAAATGAAATAGAAACAAATTAAAGTTCAGAATATAAAACAATGTTAATTATGCTATGTAAAATAAACATCTATAGCAAAAGAAACATCAGTGTTTAAACTCAAAACTAATATAAAACATATATTTGTAAATGCACCAGTGTGCAGGCATTTTTTTGTGTTTTATGATACAATGAGAACAAAATACAAACAAATGCTCAAATAAATACAATAATAAAACAAATATAAATTAAATAAACGGTTCTTTAATTACAGGAAAGTCTGACATTAACTACAAAAAACAATCTGAAGGAATCAACTGTAAAATAACACTACATAGTTTTCACTTTATAAATTGATAGATTAATGGTTATTGAAGTTATTCATTCAAGAGTAGCCCTGGGTGGTATGACCAAAAAATTATATTTACGGTATTTTTGTTCATGCATGACTGGGTGTTAACCACATTTTCTACTGATTGAGAGAAAAATATCGAAGTAGATTGACTTAGCATGCCCTATTAGGCTATGTGAATATTGTAGAAAAATTCCACACTAGTATTAATACAGGTTTCCACAAAATGATGCTGTTTACAAAGAGGTGCCAGCAGGAGGCGCTTCAGGAGCGGCAGAAATCGTGGTTTTCCCCAGTAACGGCTGAAGACAAAGCAGTAGCAGCGCTCATAAACGCTGCTCCATCAGGAAAGATTAAATAAAAATAGACCCCTTTTTAGTTGGTAAACATGGTGACGTTTTTTTGTGGGCGGAGCTTAGGTGGAGGCAGAACGATCCCTCTGGCTGCTTCCCTAATGTTAGTGTGCAAGTTTTGTTAGCTTGTTTTTTAACAATGACTGGAGACAATCCGATTTTATCTTAATGTGCAAGGCCACTCAGTGTCCAGGACCGCGATAGTTATTTGCAAAAGTTAATTTTAACGGACGGAACCAGATTGGCTGACCCGTACTGTACACGCGGATGGACGATCTGACAGGATTAACGTTAACGCTACCTCCGGTTGAGTGGCCTGACTTCTACACCTATCCGATAGAGAAACTGAGCGTAAAGAGAAACGGAGGGCATATAAATCTTTAGATGCCAATAACTATGTGCTTAATCATGTACAAGACTTGTGTGGTACGATCCGCACTTCTGCCTAGCCAGCGCCGAGAAGACGACAATGTAAAGAGTGACATACGGTGCAATTTTAATGATGTGAATGTTTTCTAGAAATAAAAATTCCAGATACAGCTAGGGCTGGGACAACGCGTCGACGTCATCGATGAAGTCGACGCAAAAAATACGTCGACGCAAAATATGCGCGGCGATTCATCAGACCCAAAACAAAGATGGCGGCGCCGGAGAGTAGTAGCAACACGAGTGGCTCCTCAGACTTTCAAAGTGCAAGGTGCAAAGTGCACTCGTTCCTCTAAAGTAGAGATGCACCGATTGATCGGCTGGTGACCGGAATTGGCCGATTTTCACGTGATCGGCCATGACCGGCCGGTCAGTCTGACATATTCCAATTTTATGCCGGTCAAATGCACTCGGACGCCGCATGATTAACATCGCGCAACATAAGCATCACACGTGCACACGGAACGCACATGTAGGGAATCTCGTGAATTACGTCCGTTTCACACCACAAGCATGAGCAGTGCGGGGTTTTTTTTTTCGGTGCATGTTAATCAATGAGTGCATTCACACCGGGAGCCGGAGCAGCGCGTGAGCAGCAGTGAAGCGCGGGTTTCGGCGCGGAGTATTTTTTTTGCAGCACTGCTCTCAATTAAAGTGAAAGCACAATTTTGATGGACAAACTAAATATGATTCCACTCAAAAAGTGCCCAAAATGCACAGAATTTGCATGTCTGGTGTGTTTTAACAAGAACTGGAGTAGGCTATGTCAGAAAAGAAAATGAAGACTCAAAAATATTTATAGAACTTTTTTTTTTATGCTAGCGCTGTGACGTAACTGTAACGTCGGCGCGAAAGGGGTCTATAACAGAGAAACATTTCTAAAGACAGTCAGTTCCCTTCAAAGATACATTCATATAAAAACACCCGCGCTGCGTTTTGACTTTGAAACGTGCAGTGCTCATTAAGGCTTTGACTATTGCCCAAAAATCATATTCGAAGTTCGTTTGTTTATTAATATTAATATTCGAATATTAATATTTTGACCATTAAATGCCGCGGCGCTAGGGCTGGGCTAAGGGGGCTTAAGCCCCGAATGTTTTAACTAAAGCCCCGAGTATTTTGTGACCTTGTCTTTCTCATAGAGCAAAACAATTAATCAGAAAAACAAATGTGAATAAGATTACAGCTGCCGCGATTAACTTACCTAATCATGAAAAGGGCATGATGCTATTTCAGTTTTATTTATATTTTTACCTTTGCATAATTGCAACGTGCTTTTGCAGCGTTGAGCATTGTAGCCAATCACAGACATGTCTAGGGATGGGTACCGATACTGCTTATCGGTCCGGTACTTTAACGGTATTCTTATCGGTTCTTTTTGTTGTTTTTTTTTTTTTTTTTTTTTACATTCGTGTAATTAACATTTGCTTTATATTTTGAAATGAAATTAAAATATCTATTTGTAATGCAGCAATGTAGGCTACAGGCTTTTTTGTTTTATATACATGAGATAGGATACGATAAGCAAAAACAAGTACAAACACATGGTCAACAAACAATTAAACAAAGATAAATTATATACACAGTGCTTTTATTTCAGGAAGGTCTACTAAAATTACTTTTCAGGTAAGTGTTTCTGTCTGAAAAGAAATCGAATTTAGTAATCAAATGTAAAATAACACTATAAGTGTTCTGAAGCCATTATGTGAGATAGAAATGAATATTTATGCCATTAAATTCAAGATCACGTAAACTTTTCCCTCCGCTGCGGCTGTCAGTCATTCTCCATTCAGCATCAAACAGCGCGGTCAACGATGAAACTCTCTTCAAGATGATGTTACTATTATTATTAGGGATGTCAATTTTCACAAATTCCCATGATCGATCGTCGTTTAAACTAACGATCAATTAATCGATTAATCGTTAGCATTAATGGCAAACAGCACAGGGTCTGCAAATGCTGCTCAAAAAGCTATGTTACTCACCAAATTAATAAGAATGTTTTTTAATCTAAATAAAGGCTTAGTAGGATTGTAAAATGTTTTGATGTGATTGATAAATTAAATTAACTATTTAATATATAAATATAACGACAAATACAATGTGTCACCAACGCCGCCTCATATGCGTGCTTGTCAGAATGTGTGACTGTTGTGGAAGTGCTAGAACAACGCACTGAAAACGGCAACTAAACCCAATGAATTCACAACCATTTAATAAAATAGTGTTCTCATGTTATGTAATATGAAAGTCCCAAATTAACCATCGTTATTAGTCGTGCATTCTGCTTGAGCGGCGCGCGCTGAATGAATAACCGTTGAGCACTTTGTTAGCGTTTATTTAACTCAAAGAAACGCATCCTATTTGATATTAATCAGATATATACAAAATAAGCAAAATATTACAAAATTATATCTGCACAAAATGACGTGAATGCACAAGTGAACTTAAACTGAGTTACGTGCCATTCAGAATGACTCTTGTGGTGGACGCGCTCAAAGTCTCTGACGAGCTCTTCCTGGAACAACGCGACATGGCATCTAAACCCAAATAATTCACAATGTTTTATTACAATAGTGTTCTCTTTATAATCTTGTGTAATATGACAGTCCCAATAGTCATTATTAGTCGTGCATTGTCGTTTGAGCTGAGCGCGCTAAAGATCACGTCGATCCTTAACCAAATTCATCCAATATGAGACCAATCAGATATAGATAAGCGTACACAAAATAAACTATTACAACTTACATTTGCACAAAACAAAAGGCTGCGAATGCACACGCAAACTTAGTCATGATGAAGGTGTAAAATAGTCCCAAACAACTCCGGGGTGTGTCATTCAGTGGGACTCAACACTTCACCACACCGGCGCGCTCGCTTACATGTTTCGCGGTTGAGCAGCACGCACGCGCATGATCCTGCTTAATCGATGATCGATAAGTTTTATCGATTAAATGTATTATCGACAATTAATCGATCGTCGATTAATCGTTGACATCCCTAATTATTATACTTGATCTGTAGATAAAGGTCTATTGTTTCGCATAAAACAACTTTATCTTGCTGGACTTTATTGCTGTAACTTAATTAGGGCTGAAACAACTAATCGATTTAATCGATTAAAATCGATTATTAAAATAGTTGACAACGAATGTCATTATCGATTAGTTGGTCTGCTTACGTCACGGGAAGCGTTTACTGGTGATTGGTTGAAACAGGGCAATCATGATGCTCTCTGTCTTACATGCGCTGTGCTTCATGAGACACACGCAAGGTCTCTCTCCCTTCGCCGATCTGCTGTGCGCGCAGAGACCGAGATCTTGTTTACAGTCTATGTTTGGAGCACAGTCTCTTCTGTCTCGCATGCGCGCTCTTGCTCGCGCGCTCTAGATTCCGGGAGTTTGAACTAATTTGCGGGCATCAGGGAGCCACTATCAATATGCGGGAGACTCCCGGATCTTCCGCGAGACTTGGGATGTCTGTATTTTGTCTCGAGCATCAGGTTGCGCAATCAGTTCGCTCGCAACATAAGTGATGGATTCAAATAGCGCTTCCGCAGAAATAGGTTAAAGGTGAACTAAGTAACTTTTTTACCTTAACCGAACAGCTTTGGAGTCATTGTAATGTTTATATCACTGATTTCGTTTTGAATGGTGGTCGTCTCGCACCCCCCTGGTGCCTGTGAGCCGCAAAAACCACCCTTGCAACTTTGGGCCGGCGGGCCGCCGGCCTCAGTGTTAGGAAGTATCGTGTGATATCAGGTCTCGCGAGGTAGCGAATTGCTTTATGGCAAAAAACAGATCTGATAAAATGAGCATCAAACAGAAATAACCCGGCGCTGTATACATGTGGTGTTGGGCGCGCGCAGCTCTTAAAGGGGCCATACCTTATTTCCACTCATTACAGCGTTCATCCTACTGAACAGGTACCGGTGTACAGGGGGAGGGGATCCGGCCGTGAGTGCGAGCCATCACTGCGTGAGTGCTATTCACGACAGTACAAGTACTCCACAGCGACTCTAGGGGTCGCCGTTTGACAAAAACAGAATTCCTACTGAGTGCTGCTTTAAATTAAAACGGTGTTTACAAAGTGAAGCACTAAATATAAAGGCAGTTAATAACAGCAGCAGTAAAAGATTGTTTTTAGTCACTGTACTCAGTGGTTTTCAGCGAATGCTTGTGCACTAATGCATAATTTTTCCTGTCCTTTTAATCAACCCTGTTAGCTTGCTTCGTACCTCCATCCCGTTCTTTTTATAGCATTTGTCTAATATTAAGTTTTAATTGTTTTTCAAACGCGATCTACCGCGGCTCTATGTTCACACGCTTGTTTTCACGCTTGTTTTCAGTCTTTCTATATTTATTTTATCTATTATCCTTATAATTCCATTAATTTAAAATAAAAATTAAATGAATTATATATTTGAGATGTTTTTAGTTTATATCTTCACATCTGAACAACATGTCTGTGTAAATTTGTTTTAACAAAAATTGCTAAAACATATGTTGGATATAATTTTTAATTAATTTTACATTAATCATGGTTGTCAACTTGCCATTAGCAATTATCATTAAAAACAAAGCAAATATTGATATTAGTGAAACTCAATGTGTGGCTTTTGCACTTTTTAAAGTACATTTTTACACATAAATACCCTTGTGGCGAGCAGGACGAGGCCGAGGGACGTGAGAGGCCGGTGGCTTGAGTGATAATGAACGACACCTGTGAGACGCACCGGTCTCGCATCTCTCACGTCCCTCGGCCTCGTCCTGCTCACCACAACCCTGATTTAGGGTTTTATTTAGTTATAATAAACAAAAAATCAAATTGGGGTTTTTATCCGATTAATCGAAAAAATAATCGTCCGATTAATCGATTATCAAAATAATCGTTAGTTGCAGCCCTAAACTTAATCATGTTACTTTCTACCGGGTGTCGGTTAGATCACAACAGTACAGTCAGAGCATTATAACTGTTATTCACGCGCACAGTAACTGAAATTTAAAACTGTTAAAAGAAAAGGCTCAATAAACTATAACATAGATAGAGACTGTATAATACATTACGCATCAATATGTATTTCCTTTGTGCTTTGAACTTTTCAATGCGGCGCGCTGTGACTCCCTGTGGCTTCAAGCGCATCATTCTGCGCTCGGGATGCGCATAAGCGTTTTGTGCCGCGATGTATTGGAGCCTTTCATATCAATGCAGTGACGCAATAAAAGATTATTAATAGCCTTTCTTGTTCAGTCCTATCTATCATATGTTGCTGCCTCATTAAACAGCTCTGCTATACATTTAAAACATTTCTCAATTTTATAGTAGCCTAGGCTATATCTAAAATAATTTATCTTTTTGATTTTTGTTATCTTGTTTTTCATGAATGTATTTTACAACAATACAAAGAGCAATGTGTATTATCCACTAATCTAGTTTATAATAGCTTTTTTGTCATAGATTATGATCATAATTTATTTTTTTATTTGTTGTTTTTCTTTATAATTAAGTTGTCTGTATTAAGTAGATTGTGTTTAACACACAAAAGAGTGATTATCAGTGATTACCAGAGTTATAAAAATTCTACTTGATTTAAAAAAAACTGCGCTGGTATCGGTATCTGGATCGGTCGATACTCAGAATTTTTGGTATCGGATCGATTCTGAAAAAGATGGTATCGGTGCATCCCTATCCTGTAGTAGGACAGTCATCAACAAAAAGCCACATGTGTCTGGTTTTACGCTGGATAAATTAATAAAGCAATAGTGATGAGTCACGATATTCGATTAGTCGATTTAATTATAGAATATCAAAAAAGGTTGTGCTGTGCGATTGTCTAAAAAAATGTAATATTTGAAAATTGAATATAAAAAAAATCTATATTTAATAAATTAGAAATAAATTAGAAAACCGATCTTTAAAATAAAAATGCTTATGCTTTAGATGGCAACTTTTTGAATCTGCATTCCTATTAAATTTTTCACAAATAAAGTAATTGTTTAAAAATATAAAAATATTGTGAATAAAGTAACTGCTGCGGGCGCGGGCCTGATATTATTTGTGCCGGGCCAGTTTTGGCCTGCCGGCTGCCTGTTGCCGACCCCTTCTCTACAGAAACATTTTTTGTTATTCTGCTTGAAAGTTTCCTCATATCCGGATTAGAGATGCACCGATTACAATTTTCTAGGCCGATCCCGATTCCGATTTTTCCTTGAGTTTGACCTGCCGATACCGATTTTAGCCGATTCCGATTTTTTTTCAAACCACTTTACAGCACACACAAATATTTATTTTCTATCTTCTCTTTAATAGAACATTTTGCATAGAATATTTTTTGAACAGATAATCTCTATAAAATAGAACTATATAAATGACTATAAGTGCAGTGTTATGGAAGAACCATTTCCTTTTCACATCCAATATCCAATAATTTTTTTTTTATATATTTAGCAAACTAAACTTCTGTATGAAAACAGGTAATGGCAATAAAATAATATAAATAACAAATAAAAATTCAATAAATATAGCCTTGCAGTATAAAGATATTTATCTCTCTCTCTCACACACACACACACAGACCTATTGCAATCACTTGTTGTATATCAATGGCAAGTTATATTTCTCAAGCAGTTCTTCTCTGATCTGACACATGTCCAGCCAAGCTAAACAGGACAAGTGGAGCATGTGCAGGGAAACAATTAAATAATAATAAAAACAAGTTTAAATGGGTAAATTTTCTATAAATATTTTTGATTCTTTATTTTCTTTTTGACATAGCCTAGCCTACTTCAGTTCTTGTTAAAACACACCAGACATGCAAATTCTTTGCATTTTGGGCACTTTTTGGATGAAATCATATTTATTTTGTCCATCAAAAGTGTGCTTTCACTTAAATTGAGCGCAGCAAAAATAGATTCGGCGCCGAAACCCGCTCTTCACTGTTGGTCACGCGACGCGTAGCTCCTGCTCGACGCTCACGCGCTGCTCCGGCTCCCGGTGTGAATGCACTCATTGATTAACATGCACGCCGAAAAAAAAAAAAACGCGCTGCACCTTGCTGTGTGAAACGGCCGTAATTCACGAGGTTTCCTACATGTGCGCGTTCCGTGTGCACGTGTGATGCTGATGTTGCGCGATGTTAATCATGCGGCGCCCGAGTGCATTTGACCGGCATAAAATCGGATTATGTCAGACTGACCGGCTGGTCGCCGATCACGTGAAAACCGGCCGATTCCGGTCACCAGCCGATCAATCGGTGCATCTCTAATCCTGATAGCAATCGCTGTTAAATGATCTAAATGTATTTTTATAAATATACCTTCTGTGGAAGGCGTAGGACCATAAAATGTAAATCCAATCATTATATTTGGTCCGAATGAAATAAGATGTCCTACTTGCATGTCAACGTTTGTCTTGCATACCCTCGCGCACCCCGTTCGAACAGACATTACGTCATCAGCGCGTGCGTACAGACTAGGGATGCAACGATTACAGATTTTGTAAGTACGATTATTGTCTGAGAAATAATCACGATTTAACGATTATCACGATTATTATGCATCAATTAATTTCACAACACTATATATATATAATATCACATGAACACTCAACACTAGATTTTAATGTGTTATTTGCCACAACACAGTACAAAATTATAAAATGACAAACAATAATCAATCTCTTCCTTTGGAAATAAAGAGAAGTGCTTTGTAAACATCCAGCATTTTTCTTTTAAAAATAACAAATTAAGTCAATGGCTGCAGGGCTCTTTGATTGAAATAGATCACAAAATGATTAAGTGTTTAGTTTGTTCTAAATTTATTTTCAACCTGAGGTAGAAAACTTGATAATATGAAAACAATATCTTGTTGGTATTTGACTTAAAAACAAATAAAGGGATAATAAATCCCAATGAAAATAAGAATAAACAAAGTATTTGGCTCTATTGAATTAAATGTAAGCTAAAAATGAACTATGTATTTCTTTTAACATTCCCTCCAGAAAAACGCGATTATGCGATCGCTGAATTCAATGCATAATCAGCCAAAGTCCGCATATTTATGCGGGGGTCGCATTTTTTCAAATACTCCGCAATTTCGCCGCATAAATTGCAGATTTCCGCGCAAAATATGCGGGGCTTGCATGATTTCATAATCCCCGCATTTTTCGTCGCAAAAAAGTCACATATATCTTAGCAGAAAGTTGGAAAATGTTGCGTTTGCTTCACACAAGAGCAGCCACTTCCCCCTGTTGCCATGGGAACGTTATGAATTGACGTAATTACACGACGTGAACATCATCGAAAAGCTGTAAAACAGGAGCACACTTTATTTTTAAATATTTCATTTATTCATTTTTACTACTCATTTTTTTTGTAGCATATTCCTCTAGTAAAGCTACAGAACTTGTTTGACTCCTCAATGTTTTGTAAGTTTGATGTGTTTATTAAGGTCTTGTAACGCGTTGTGTCGGGAAGAAAAATAGGGATAGCTCACAGATGAAGTTATTGCAGAGGCCAGACAGACTCACGGAGGCGATTGGCATCTCACAACTAGCACTTTATTCCCTAATCGAACTCGTAACTGTCTGTCACACGTACTACCGTCCACATCGTTACTTAATAAACAAAATAAGATAAAAGAAGTAGCATCAAACAGAAATGACCCGCACACATGGGGTGTTCGAGGGCGCGCATACAGTATAATACTGCAGACCGTTCAACAGGAGCGCGCAGCTCTTAAAGAGGCCACACCTTATTTCCACTCGTTACAGTCTGAAATAAAACAAGATGAGAAATTAAATATTTCCAGCACTTTCTGTGATGTAGTATGCTTGCTTATCGTAGGAAGTAATAAGAAAGGACTCTTTACAATAAGGTAGTAGCCTAGTGAGAACAGGGTGTTGGGGGAATCACTTTTTTTTCTATTTTTCATCAAACCGCAGTTTTTGCAAGTTCCCGAAATTTTTGCAAGTTCCCGCAATTTTTGCAAGTTCCCGCAATTTCATCGCAAAAAATTGCATAAATATCCCGCATATTCCATCGCATTTTTAAAGAAAACGGGCCGCGTAATCAAGGATTTTTGCCCTCAACAATCACAAAAAAACTCCGCGTTTTTCTGGAAGGACTGTTTTAAAAGAAAACAAATATAGTCCAAATGTTATCCACTCCAATATTATTGTACTTATTTTAATACTCTTTTTTTAATTATTAATCTAAATTTTACATGTGCCTTTAGAAAATCATCTATTATAATCACATTATTTTGGTTTGTTTGTTTGAAGTTTCAGTAAAAATTATAGAAAGAAACTGAGAACATCTCTCATGCAGTGTTATTAATAACTGAAATGCAGTTAATTGGTAGTCCTAGAAGTCTACACGGCCCTGATCTTATGTTAGTGTTTTACACGGGGCATATTAAAACTACAAAGCATAACATTTACAGGAGAAAGCAATAGGATATTAAGTTAAATGTTCACTGACTGAAACTCTTGAGAGCACGTCACATTCTGTTTTCCACAGACTTGTGTGACCAAAACATTCCGCTGTTTTTTGTTGTTGTTTTTTTACGTTGCACTGAAAGCTGAAAGTTGCACGCCGCGTTCTCCTTTTTCCAAAGCGCTAGGGCGGTTGCGCTCCGGAGGCGTCTGTCGTTGCTGTGTTGGTTCTTGTCACTTGACCTAAGGTGCGCTTGCGGCATTATGAAAAGAAGAGATGTTTTTATCTCGATGCGGCGCGGACGCGCTTGGAAAAAACGAGCGCGTCGCTTCCCTTATGAGCGCGCATGCCGCGCGCCTACATTTGAAATAATGAACTTGAGCGTTAATTGTGAAATACGGTAATCGCTGCATCCCTAGTACAGACAGACGTCGGTCACGGAGCACCGCAAACAAACATCAGCCACCATTTACAGTTCCTCCAAAATAACAAGCTTATGCTGCGTTCATGCCATAACTATCATAATTAAGAGATGAAAACCCGTGGCGTTCTAAACAGAGCTTTTCACGTCCTCCGACTCGGAATTATGCGTTTCAGTGTCAGTCAGGTACTGGCTCTCCAAGTTGTTTGTTCATTATTATTGTAATGTTATGTTCTTTCTAGACATGAGGTAGTTTAACGCCGTCTCTTGTGACGCTTTGCAGAGCAGGGGTGGGTGTGCCTTCATGTGTTTTTGCAGGAAGTGTTGCTTTGGATGGCGATTTGCAGGGAGGTTGGATCTTATGCTTTCAATGCTAGCAGGCTAACGTTAGCATTTCCCAGATCACCTACTGCACTTTTAACTTTTGGTGTGCCAGAAAACTAAAACCAGGGCATTAAATCAAAATCCCTGCTTACGTGTTACTATTGCTTGTCTTCCCATCAGTAAGGACCGGGACAGAGATCGGGACGATCGGTCGAAGGATCGCGATCGTGACCGCGACAGAGACCGAGACCGTGATCGGGACCGAGAGAGGGACAGCAAGGGATCAAGCGTGCCCCTCTGCGTACCTACCGTTGGGATACTTCCTCTGAAGCAGACAGCCATGAATCAGCAGATCAACCCCTTTACCAACCTGCCTCACACACCGCGTTACTACGAGATCCTCAAGAAAAGGCTGCAGTTGCCCGTTTGGGAGTACAAAGAACGATTTAATGACATCCTCAACCGTCATCAGAGCTTTGTGCTCGTTGGAGAGACAGGCTCTGGAAAGACCACACAGGTCAGACAGCACAACGTTTTACTTATGCCTTACAGCTTTTCTATAAATAGAATATGTATTCTTTTATGTTCTATAATTGTGTAAATCTGAAAAAAAATTGGTGCATTTTTAAATGTTTATAAACAAATTTTCTGCATGGATTGCATGAGCTAGCATCTCACCCAGTGTCCAAAATTAACACTTGCCAAGCACCACGTATGAGTAAAAATCTGTGTATTTTTACACCGAGTATACTGTATAAAGCAGTGCTACGCGTTTTTTTTTTAATGAATTTTAACAATGCAAGGTGACGAGAATGTTATATGGCTTATTGCAGTTATCAAATCACAAATTCTCTGATTTTAATTATATTGCTCCACTATAAGCGCTCTGTGTTTGGGTCAATTATAACTTTCATTTGAAAAGTCAATGTGCACCGACCATCGCAGAGCTTGACAAAACTTTAGGGGCGCAATTTAAAATTGATAAAATAATGTGTTTTATCTTAATAAAGGGATACAAGGGACTTTAACAGGCAAAATTATGTATATTAGATGTCACAATAATTATAAAGCTTTTATCATAGTATATGGTATTAACACAGTATTGAATTAAGTTACAAAAAATGTTGTCCTCACAGGTTTAATAACTTTTTCGTATTAAATAAAACATGAAGTACGCGCTCATTAGGGCCTGTCTAAATTTAGTACATTTAAAGGAAAAAAGTGAGTGCACAAGTTTGAAAATAAATATCTATTAAGTCTTTAAGTATTAAATATTTGGATTTATACATGGCTGTTTGAAACATTTAAATACTGTTCAGAAGCAGAAAGTAGCGCAGCTGCTTTGTTTAGAGTTACCAGTGTAACGGCTGCATTTCTGCGGTGACATCTGCACCATCTGCTGTCAGAGAATGAATGTGCATTTTCATTAATCGCATTCTGCCATTCTTCTCATCCATTATTTTTGAAGCTGAACTTTATATTTTAAGTTTAATAATCACATTAGGCTGTATCGCTTTTTTCCATTTCACAAATTGAAGACCTCTTAAAGTGACCGTTAAGACGTTTGTTATAACATTTAAGATATCGACATAAGAAATAAGAGATAAGAAAATGACAAATGGGTCACTCTCCCGTCTCATGGACTTAATGGACACGCGGCAGCCATTGTATGTCCACAAGACCGAAAGTGTAAAGGAAGTGTGCTATTTGGTACAGGGACTTAGACATTTTAGTCGCACTCTTTCCCCTAAATACATTTTACAGTTTGCACACATCCATTTTGGTCACAAATGTGAGTGAAACACTCACACTGTCGAGCCCCGAATCTTCCCAAATTTGTAATGAGAATTATTTATAAATCGGTTGTCAACAAAAGAGAAGCTTTAAGGTCTCCCTTCACTTTTCTCCAAAACACAATGTTTTTTTGTTTGAAAACAAAGAAATTTGGATGACCATAAATATAATTTTATAATAACAAATTTTAGGTTTTACAGAACAACCGTAAGATTACAATACTAATATTACAATAATTATTTTATTATATTATGCATAATGTTATTATATTAGTAGTAGTAATTTACACCATACACTAGTACTATATTTCTTTATTGATTTGTTTGAATTTTTATAATTTCAATAAATGTTTTTGAATGGTAATATTTTTGTTATTGTACTGTAAAATATAAATTATTTATTTCATTATTGATTTGTTAGTTTCTGCTATTTAAATAAAAATTTAAATAATAGTAATTATAATTGGTAATTATTTCTATTTTTTTCAGATTTTATTTTACAGTGCAATAGTAATATTTCTTTATTGATTTAATGTTTTAACTTAATATTTTGAATAACAGTAATAATAATAATAATTATTATTATTATTGTTGTATTGTAGTCATATTAGTGATGCTACCAAAGCTGCGGTACCCTTTTTCACAACCTTGCCAAGAGGGAATCTGAGACTGGGACCAAATGTACTCATTCATTTGCTTTAAAGAACTGAGAAACCCAGTAGAGCATAATAATGATTTGGTCGCGTCCTCTTTTTCAGATCCCTCAGTGGTGTGTGGACATGGTGAGGTCCCTCCCTGGCCCGAAGCGTGGCGTGGCTTGTACGCAGCCACGTAGGGTGGCAGCCATGAGTGTGGCTCAGAGAGTGGCAGATGAAATGGACGTCATGCTGGGACAGGAGGTTGGGTACTCAATCAGATTTGAGGACTGTAGCTCTGCAAAGACCATACTGAAGTAAGTTATAGAAAACAAAGATTTAGACGTCAAATAATGTGTACATGATTTTTCAAGATAGTGGAAGTTTATAGTTGGGTACATTTTGAAAAAGAAAAATACATTTGGTCTATTTTGGTGACACCTGAGATGATGAAGAGAGATTAAAAACATGTCTTCTGTCTACAGATATATGACTGATGGTATGTTACTCCGTGAGGCTATGAACGACCCCTTACTGGAGCGATACGGTGTCATTATTCTCGATGAGGCTCACGAGCGCACATTAGCCACAGATATTCTGATGGGCGTCCTCAAAGAAGTGGTCCGTCAGCGGTCAGACCTTAAGGTATGTGATGCTGCTGATCATGTATTTGCACCACCTTGTGGTTGTTTTTTTTATTACAAATGAAGTGGGGGACATGTAGGGAAAAACATTAAAGTCGACATGAAATAGAAATTCATTCCGTCCATTTTCTAAATGCATCTTAATGATCGATTACACGTCAAGGTGCCCTTGTTACACTGTTTTAAATACAAATGAGTATTGAGCAAAATTAAAGGGATAGTTCACCCAAAAATTAATTACCCCATGATTTACTCACCCTCAAGCCATCGTAGGTGTAAATGACTTTCTTCTTCCAGATGAATACAATGTGAGATGTATAAAAAAAATTCCTGGCTCTTCCAAGCTTTATAATGGCAGTGAATGGAGGACAAGATTTTGAAGCCGAAAAAAGTGCATCAATCCATTATAAAAGTAATCCATATGGCTCCAGTTTTAAAAATGTATATTTTTCTTAAACAACCGCACCGATTCACTTCAGAAGGCCTTTATTACCCCCCTGGAGTCGTATGGATTACTTGTATGATACTTTTATGATGGATGGATGCACTTTTTTTTGGACTTCAAAATCAGGACCGCCATTCACTACCATTATAAAGATTGGAAGAGCAATGATATTTATGTAACACCGATTGTTCGTCAGAAAGAAGATAGTCATATACTCCTAGGATGGTTTGAGAAATCATGGGATCATTTTCATTTAATAATCTGTTATATAAACATGCATTCAGTGTCATGGAGAGAAAAGCTTCTGTTTTGAAGAGGAAATAAGCTGAGCCAGGAGAAATCGTCCTCTTAACAAATCAAATCATTCTCTGAGCGTCTGTCTCTCTGTATATTCTTCATCGGACTGTTGCCGATGATGCTGTTCACACACCTGACAGCTGTGTGGCTGTTTGTTTGAAGACAAACGTGGCCATTCCACTCAGAAATGTACAGCCAGTCGCTTTAGTGGAGGTAAAGCGACTGCTGCTGGGTCAGCCCATTTGAAAGCCATCAGCCCAAGGAGAGCAGAAGCACAGGGAGTTTTATGGCTGAAATGTGCTGGACCGATTCTCATAAAGCAGATGGGTAATGACTACTTGTTGTCAGGAACAAATCAAAGGTTATACATGTGTTCAGAGACTGTTAAATAAAGGTCTAGGTGACTCGAAGTGATCCCTCGGCCCACTGTCCCCATCCAGCTTTAAAGTTTAATATGCTTTAAGAGCAATTATAACGCGTCATGATGTGGAAAGGTGCCGGGTGGACCTCAAAATGGCTCTGTGTTTTTTCCTCCATTAGAATCATAATGTCCCCAGAGAGAACGATATGTGCTCGCTGTAGACACGGGCAAAGAGTAGCAGCAAGTGCTGTGTGAAATGGTGTCCTTTCAAAAGCCAATTGAGTCAATTTTCTCCTCCCCAGGTCATCGTAATGAGCGCCACTCTGGACGCTGGAAAGTTCCAGGTTTATTTTGACAACTGCCCCTTGCTCACCATTCCCGGCCGGACGCATCCCGTGGAGATCTTTTACACGCCCGAGCCGGAGAGAGACTACTTGGAAGCGGCCATTCGCACTGTCATCCAGATACACATGTGTGAGGAAGATGAGGGAGATGTACTGCTCTTCCTTACTGGACAGGAGGTAATGTTACTGATGTCCTGGTGGATTTGTTTAAATGGTTCATGCAGAGTAGTAAACGCTTGATTTTAACCGTTATGTTTTCATGGTTTGAAAAGGTTTGTTGTCCTTGAAAGTGGTTGACTTTTTTGGTTGAAGTGCTGTGAGCTTATCCTGTAATAGCGACATCTCACCTCATAAATATTAAAATAGTAATGAATGCACTTCGCGCTACTCGTATACGTTGAGAAAGAGAATAAAGACAGTTGTGCTGCACGATTAATCTTTAAACGTTCTCGATTCAAACACCCACGCGATCTTATTCCTAAATGACAAAAACTTTACACCGGAACTAGGCTTGCTACGATAGTTTAAGCGAATTTGTCATTGCACTGTTTTGTTGTGTTTTTCATTAAGAATAAATAGGATAATGAACTAACCATTCAAGTAATCCGCCCCGAATTGGCGCTAATTTGAAAACGAAACTAAAATGTGTCAACGGGCGCTTTCAGTTTATTCCTATGGAAAGATTCTCGCTCTATTCTGCTCGCTCCTCTCCCGTTGACGTGCGGCTGTGAACATGTTAGTTTCATTTTCAAATTAGCGGCAATTCGTGCCACAACAACAAAATGCGTGCAATTTACATTTGCCTTTAAATTAGCAGTCAATATATATGAAACAGCTTTACTTTCACAGTCTTTTCAACCTCACGGTATCGATATTTCTCTGTTACAAATATTCAAATGATCACAGAAGTACTGAGATAAGTTTATAGCTCGAGTATAAACACTGATGTCTACGGTACCAACCAAAACGGAGTAAATCACCTTTTGAAAGTCCCTGCATTCAAATAACGAGTGTATCGATTAGGCTACATCTGGGGCTTCAAAACATTCATAAAGACGACTGTTAAAGCTGCAGTCTGTAACTTTTTTTATGTTTAGAATTGACAAAATTTATATAATGAGCAAGTACATCATGAATGCCTTTTTCCAAACTGTGTTTTTGTCTTATCCTGAATCACTACGGTAAGCCTGTAATGGAGCGTTTACACTCGGACTACACACCGGTCGGGTCGGCACCGCTGCGGAGTAGCCCAGTGCCTGCATGACTCACCCGCGTCATAGACATCCGCAAGATGCATGCAGTTGTTTATTAACTTCTAGAGCGCTGATTCATCCAGTAAACAAGTGAAGTCTTTATAAATCAATCATTCAAACCGATTTTAAAAATACTATGTTTCACCTGTCTGGATCTAACATGTGTGTTCAAACATTGTACCGCTTCTGAGAGGGTATTCTCCACTGCTGGAGATACAATAAGCTATAGGGAGTGGTCCCAAATTATCCTAGAGAATACAGAAATGTTTATTTTACTTCAGAAAAATTATTTTTGCAAAAATTGCTAAATATGATGAGTTTGTTGACATTACCAGTCATTTAAACACATTTGACAAGTATAAGATATAACCACAAAAAGGATTGTCAGGGCTCGAAATTAACTTTTTTACTTGGTAGCACTGGTGCTCCCAACTTCAAAAAGTTAGGAGCACCAGCAAAAATTTAGGAGCACCACAACTACCAATTATGTATTAACAGATTTCATTTCACTGGGGCTTTACACATCATGTGGCCAAGATTTTAAATTTGGTCTTCTGGCTCCATCTCACCCCGATAATATTGGCACATGATTTGTCATTTGCATACGTCATGTTAATTGCAACTTCGACATGTTAAATCGTTCTTTTCCCATGAGCTGCAACATAGGTTTAATATAGGGAAGGCAAGCTCTTCTTTGGCGATGGTGTAGCCTATGCGGTGTTATATTTGAGGTATTAGCTCTGCCAATAGAGAGGAACGACCAGCAGCATCCTGCCGATTAAAAGCCTTAATAATCGAACCTAATGAACCTGATTTGTTTGCCACAAACCTGTCCCCACATTTTTTGCTTGGCACTCTATTGCTATTAATATGCTGTATTAATCTTTGTTAATCTTAGTTAATAAAAATACAGCTGTTCATTGTTTGTTCATGTTACTTCACAGTACATATGTTAACAAATAAAAAACAATTATTTGTAGGCTATTAGTAGGCTAGCCTAAATGTTGAAATTAACATTAACAATGGTTAACAAATTAACAAAGTGCAGTTTATTAATAGTACATGTTAACTAGTATAGTTAACTAGAATTTAATAAATGGAACATTATTGTAAAGTGTTAGGCTACCGATTTGTTATACACCGATTCAGACATCTCGTGAGTTCAGTGTTGGACAGATCAGTTGTTTTAACCATTCATTAAAGTGAATCGGTTCAAACGAGTCATTAGTTCGCGAATCGGACGTGTCATTAGTGGACGTGTGATGAGCATGGTGATGAGGGACATGTTGTGTGATTATCCCGGCAGTTTATTTTTTAGCACAATTCACACTCCGCGGTAATTCAGGAGAAAAAAAAACTCTGAATACTCCACGTGAAACTTTGGTCTTCCGCCCTTTTTCTATCGTGTCAAATGATTTTGATTAATGCGCGAGGTCTCAAGACAGCGCTCGTATTGTTTGAAGACGTGTGAGAGTGCGCGCGCGCGGCCAGGGCTCTCTCTCTTACGTAGACGCGCCCTGTCAAGCGCAGCAGTCATTCTATTCTACATCACTCACCGATTAAATAAGGCTTTGGCGGCCGCCAAAAAAAATTTAATGCAGGAAACCCCCTGGATTGGTTATATAACGTTGGATAAAAAAATGGTCCGGCCATCGCGTATCATCGCACAAGGTACACGCTGTGAAGTAATTTGCAAACGTTTTTTAGAGAAATGAAAACAGGTCGCACCACAACCATTATTTGCACTCGCACAAATGCTCCCAAATATATTTTTAGCTCGCACAGATTAAATTTCAGGAGCATATGCGACCAAAATGGTTGCAATTTCGAGCCTTGATTGTACATTTTCCCCCTTACTACTATTTTTTTTTTAACAGTAGTTTTAATCATTTTTATTGAATGGGAACCGGAATCGTTTGGTGGAACCGGAATCGGAAAATTTCTTGCGATTCCCACCCCTTTTATATCCAATAATATTCCTATTATATTATGTTATATTATAATTTTATCCTAGTATAGTGATGCTTTATATATTTTTTGAGGGGGGAAATCAACCTAGCTGCCGGTGTTAAGTGTTACGATTAAGTAAACATTAAAAATAGTTTATCAATTGATGTAGAGATGAAAAAAAAAAAACGAATGAAATAATAAAATTCAAATGAATTCTTAGAGAAAAAAATTGAAAATGAGATGGATTGCCCTGGGAACTAACTGAAATAAGTTTGCGTTCAAGTAGAAAAATGACGAGAAATGGATTTGAATCAAAGCTAAAAAAAACTAATAAAAATAAACAAAAAAATACTCTAACATTTTATTTTAAGGTGACGTAGTTACGTTACATGTACTCACTATAGCAATTACAGTAAATTATGCATAATTACAAGTAACTAACCCTAACCGTAACTCTATAGTAAGTGAATGTAGTTAATTAATATTACGCAGTACTTATGAGTAAGTAAAATGTAACTACATCACCTTAAAATAGTGTAACCAAATACTCAAACAAGAATTACAATTCAAGTATATAAAAATTAAGGTTTATTCAAAATATTACTAAAATAATCATATATAAATAGACATGTGCCGGTATTCGGTAATGCGATAAATCGCGGTAATGAATATGCACGATATTGTTATCGCGGCCACTTCAAAATACCGTGAAAAATAATAGATTTGAATTTAGACTTTTAGAACACGCATTAGCTAATTTTCTATCAACCGCTTAAACACTGCGTATATGCTCTGCAAAACACGTGCGCACTCTGATGTAAACAATCCCCACATGTATAAGCACTGTGTGCACGCGGCGCAGAGCGCACTCTAGTCTAATGTAATGTTGTGGCAAAAATTAATCTCAAACAAACATCACTGCGTAAGAGACACTCAGAGTCAAATTATATAAAATAGAAGTATTTATTCTTGCAAGAATAGGAGCAGTCTAATACACAGTTGTTACCCTGTGCAGAAGAGTGACACACCCCCAGACAGACTGAACTAGCTTTTATCTTAGTTTCAAGGCCTTCTTCCCCCCAGAGCCTTCCTCCCAGTAGTTTTCCATAGACGTCACTAGTTGGCCCACTAAGCTGCCCTGCACCAAATGGCCTTCTGACATCTAGGTCAGAGGTCCTGTTCGTCTGTTCTCTGGAGTGTCTCCCTCTTCTGCCTCCCCAGGTACATAAACAGAATCCTCTCACTACAAGTGAGAGACACACATGTGACATTCTTTGAATCATCTATATTTAAGTAAAGATCAATGAATATCATTAAAATTGCCACCACAGTAAACAATCATCACATGGAGTAGAAGCATGGCGGAAGGAGGAACGCTGCCGACGATTTACCCCCCGCAGGGCTGCCAACTCTCACGCATTCAACTTGAGACTCAAGCGCCTTTCAGACAGGACGCAGAATACTCGCGGGGACGTTTTGTTGCTGCGTCGACCAAAGCACGCCGGGGTCAAAGTTAAAAATAGTTCAACTTTATATTTGCAAAATAGCAAATCGCGTTCTGTCTGAAAGCCGCTTTACGGAATTGACACTTTTCACACGCTCTCACGCAGAGAAAAATCGCGGAGCAAAGAGGACACTGACACCGACAGACTAGACAGAGCAGGTTACTTTTGATATGAAAAAAAAAAAAGGTTCTGTCCATTGTGACAGATCGCTGCGCCTCAGTTCAAGTAAACCGATCATCTGTTACTTTTTATTTAAAGATACAGTACAACTTACCTTAAGGTTTATGCCTCATACAAAATGTCGATCAATCAGTGTTTTTCACGGAAAGAGGTCAATAAAACTGCAGGAGAACAGTTATGTCACAGAACGTTACATTTACCTCAGGAAAGCCATTTAATGACCAGCGCTTTAGTTGACTAGAAAAAATTGTCATTTTGCTAAATATGTGCACTTTATTACATATTAATTATATGTTTACTTGTCATTACATAATTGTTATTATAATGAAAACCGCATTATATTTAATTTCTCTCTGTTTTACAGCATTATGTGAGATATATTTTTTTCTTGAGAAAAATTAACATGCAGACTGTAGCCTACCTAATATTTATCCAAATGAGTCAATATTGAATTAAGATTAAAATCAAATACAAGAATTTATTTGAATACAAACAGTAACCTACCAGTCATTGTACCATGTAAACATTGTAACACGTTGTCACTAAACTTAATAAAATTCTGTTTAGTTACCATGTTTTGAAAATCACAATTACACATTGTGATGCAAGTTGTTTTTTTAGATACCCGCAATCCATCTGTTTCTCTTGAGCAATTAAAATATCGTGATAATACCGTATACCGTGATAAAAGCTCATTCAATTAATCGCAGCACGAAAATTTGATACCGGCACATGCCAATATATAAATAATAGTGTACTAAAATAATACTGCTACTAGTAACTGATTTTGAACAACAATGAACCATACAGCTCTCAGATAGGGATAGTCATGTATTTTGCCTAAACTTTAATTGTTGCTTGCAAATAAAATTATTTAATTATATTTGTCTGCTGCGATTGATATCACAGCTCTGGATTGATTGTGTTTGTAGTGCTATCAGCCAATCAGGGTTGTCATGAAGTAACGATCTGCCGCTCCAAATTGATTTAGTCGCACGGAATTTATGAAGCATTAAAAGAAAATACAAATACCGTAGAAGAAAACAATAAAACCCAATTGTGGGTGCTTCCTGTTGTTTTGGCTGTGTGTGGCTTTGACTTCACATTCAAGATGCTCATTATGAGCCACATTTGTCATTTGTGACATTTTTCAAGCTGCCTCGCACAGAACAGTTAAATAGTGCAGAAGAGATCAATGCTTAGATTGATAATGGCCATGAACACAGCTGGCCTTGGCGCAAAGGCAAAAGCCTGTGAGAGATGGCAGAGAATGACCTAGATTCAGCCCTGAAATTAAGCCATTTATTATTTTACGTCTCCTGCAACCAGTGCTCACCTGAGCGCAGTGGAGGGTCAGGGACCCACCCAAATGATAAATACGGTCACAGATGGAGAATCACCAGCATTCCCTGCATATTTGTTCTTTTTTGCAAGGCTCAAAGACAAATTAACTTAATGTCCTTAGATGCTTTACATAAAGATAATGAGAAGACCAATAAATTATGCAATTAATCCAATAATTCAGAAGATTTAAAACCGCATTCGCAAAACATGCCAGGCAAATGAACATCTTTTATGCCACATTGAGTCTGACTTGTCAAATAACTGAACATTGTACTTCCTTCGTTTATGTCTCTCACTTCCCTTTTCAAAGAGAAGTCACTTCTTCGCACCATCCACCTAATCAGATAATTTGACACCCTATTTATTAACGGCAGACTGCCGTCATTAGTTTCTCCAGTGGGTCTGGTCGTGTACATCCGTTTTCATTTGCAGGTGTGAGATTGATCGCTGGCTCGTTGCAGAATGAATGAATGAAGTAAGTTGCAGTTGGAGTGTCTCCACCACCATTGGATGATAATTGAGTGGAGATTTATTGATGCGCAGGATTGTTCTCTTTGCAGTGAACTAATCATTATCAAGTCCAGAATGTCAGCGGACACCAGGAGCTCATCTTCCTCATGAACAGATCAATTCCGTGTTTGCATATGTGATGTTTAAGTATGTGTTCCTGCATTGTTAGTGGTTTCAATTGTAATAAAAAAAAAAATAGTTCCAACACTTGCCCATCTACCATGGTCCTGTCCCAAACTTGCGCTATTGTTCCAGTTAAAAACATGAACACACCGGAGAACTGCTTTAGAGTAGAAATTTAAGTTGTAATTCTAATTGAAAGAGACACTGACACTGTTTTTCATGTTTAAGACTTTAAAGCAATTAGAGATGTTCCGATACCCCTTTTCCCTTCCCGATACCGATTCCGATACCTGAACTCAGGGTATCGGCCGATACCGAGTACTGATCCGATACCTGAGTGTGTATCTATTTACTGCTGCAATTCATACTAGTCCTGTGCTTCAGACTTATCCCTTAATAAAACATGAACAAATACATACAGTGAACTATTTATGAGTATTTTTATTATCTGACATACATTTCACAGCAACATATTGTTAATTTTTCTTAAGTGAAAAAGAACTTAAAATGCAGCCACACATCTAATACTTTAAACTGAAAAAGGTATTTTAGATTAACAATATAACTGCATAAAAAAGTGCAACAAATAAATCTAGGAATCTAAAAAATGATATGAATAATATAAGAAAATAACCTCTTTATAACTTAAAGTCCAGAAACAATTTTGTTAAATACACGGCATTTCAGTTTTGACAGCGGCTGGTCATCCAGAACAATAAACTCGATAATTTTGTCGGTTATATTTATCGCTCGTTGGCTGTCTTTTGAAAACCTTTCTCTTCGTTTGAATGAAGCTTCCAGAGATCGTTGATTCTGGCGCGTCTCATCCTTCTCTGCCCTTGCCATTGTGTTCTGCGGGTGAGGCGTCTTCAAATGCTGTATTAAGTGTTGAAGCTGCTAATCTTGTGCCACCCCTCGAAATTGCAGTATGGCATATGAGACATGTCGCCGTTTTACTGGCTGGTCGGTCCAGTCTTAAATACTGCCAAACAGCGGAGATACTGCTAGCGCGCGCTTTCTTCTTCGCTGCTCTAAACAGTGGTTGCTTGTGGCAACAGCACAACTTCCTGTGTCGCCACAAGCAACCACTGTTTAGAGCAGCGAAGAAGAATTGATCTCCGATTTGCAGCGTTAAGCAAAGCTAGCGTGCATAACTAGTTATTGTTTAAGAAAAGCGTATCGGATCGGTACATGGGTTGAAGTTCTCGCAGATACCGATGCCAGAATTTTTATCCGTATCGGCGGCATTTCCGATACAAGTATCGGAATCGGAACAACTCTAAAAGCAATCTATTATAAAGTGTTGTACGCATAAATGTAATGTGACTTACTAGACACATTGCTATAAATCAGATGCTTTCTTATTCTTAACTGCTGTTTTCTTATTCATCTAAATGCCTCTCCTAGCATATGTGGGTGGTGTCAGGATGTTTTCTAACACTATATAGCTGCAAAGGTATTTCAAACTACTTTTTACCCCTAAGCGAAGAACAGAAAAGAATTTCATATCTAGCGTTGCAGATATTCATTCGCTTTGGTGGCTTGTTAATGTGTTTTTAATTAGGTTAACTGACTTCAAATGGGCATGGGCAGTTGAAAGGGTGCTGTGCTTAAGCATTTCCCATCTTAAGCATGTGATGAGACTAATGATCACAGTAGTGGAGTTGGCTATTATATTTCACCCATGTAAAAAATGATTGATTATGCTAAAATTTAGGCCAAGAATGTTATTTTAGGCTGGTCACACAGTAGCTCAGTTTGCTCCTTTAGATCAATTAAAGGGATAGTTCATCAAAAAATGAAAATTATCCCATGATTTACTCACCCTCAAGCCATCCTAGGTGTATATGACATTCTTCTATCAAACGAACACAAGCTCTTCCAAGCTTTATAATGATATGGTATGGTAGTTATAATGGCTACCCAAAAAAGTGCATCCATCATAAAAGTAATCCATACGACTCCAGGGGGTTAATAAATGCCTCCTGGAGCAAAGCAATGGGTTTGTGTTAGAAAAATATCCATAACTATATAAACTAAAATAACTAGCTTCTGGCAGAAGGCCTACGTAAGTACGCCAAAAGAGTAACCCCTGATGCGATGTATGATGCAGGATGTAGTAGCGTAAGCTTTGACGCCTCTCGCGGTTCAAACTAATACAGGGTACCCGCGGGTCTTAAAAGCCTTGAAAAAGTCTTGAATTTTATCATATCAAATTAAGGCCTTAAAAGCCTTGAATTAAGTATACAAAGTCTTGGATTTCGTTACAAAGGTCTTATATATATTTTTTTGCCTTTGCTGGGATTAAGTTCATACCGTAACAAAATTAACTTTTACTAATGTAGGCTAATTCAAAATGTATGCAGCGTTGAGTGCACCTCGCGCTCCACGTCATAGCAGAAAAAGCGATCGCGTGCACACCCGTTACTATGGTTACTAGGCAAGTGAGGTACAGAACAAGATAGTACCTAGCCTAGTTTAATCCACTGTGGCCTTAAAGGACAGAATTTAAACCCCAAATAAGAGCTTTTCTGTTAAAAGAACATATTTTCTACCCGGTCTTTTCAATAGTATCTGGCAACCATGCGCACGCACTCTCTCTACACTGCTGAAGAAGCACGGATGATCTGAAAACACAGACAAGCTGGAGTTCAGCGATCTTTATTTAAGATGTTCTACTTAAATTAAAGTGTCATTCAGTCAGTCTGTGTTCTGTCACGAGCCGCTTGCGCTGTTTGTGCGACTAAACCTGCGATCAAAATGCAGGCTGATATATCCACCAGTGTTCATACGAGCAAGAATGCAATGTTTCCCGAATAACCACACGATTTCAAATGTGACATTGATTTTATACAACAGTAAATAAGAAAAGAAAAAAAGGTCAAATTAAGTGATGTACTACATTTAAAACAGCAATTGTCAGGCTTGCTCTATTTTGCAACAAAATATGTGGCTTTGAACGAATCGTGAGATTCAATGAATGAATGGCTCAAAGACTCACTCATAAAGATAGTGAGTTACTGTCACCTACTGGCGATTTTAATGTGTTTTAACATTGCAAATTTAATGAAAAAATTAAATGGAAAAATGTATTAAAGGGGGCAAATCTTGTCCCTTAATGGAAAGGGTGTGACTGCAGTCTAAGTGGAAGAGAGGGCACCAGGGGGTACGGCACTCTAAAAAATTGGAGAACCACAGAACTTAGGAAAAGGGATCATTATCATTACAAGTGCTACTGCTAAAGAGTGCAATGTCAATAATTTCTCATAAGCTTAATTGAATTAGCCTAGAGAGAATAATTATTGACATTTTCTGTCTAAAGAATATATATATATATATAATTATACAGGATATATGAAATATATTATATAGTTATTCAGAATATATAAAATAACTATCAAAAGTAAAGTAACTGCAGTTTGACCAAAAGTTGACAAAAAATGCAAAGACTTTTCGTCAACTACAACTATAAAAAACAGGATGACTCAAATGTGATTAAGACCAATAAGCATTTTCGTCTAAAGACTAAGACTAAATCAAAATTGGCTGCCAAAATTAACACTGGCCTACACACACGTGCGCGCTACAATGCTGTTGCGGATGTATTAAGAATGACTGATAATTTCAGTAAAATGTTTTATTTAATTCAAGTAGCCTCCTTGTACATAATTATTTTCTAGGGTTTAAAATGTATACAGATTTGACATTTTCCCCTCATACTTCTGTCGGAATGGGTACGAAGTTGGCATTGAATTTCATTTGAAATGGTATTAAAAAGGTCTTAAAAAGCCTTGAATTTAAGTTGGAGGATCCTGGGGGTACCCTGAAATAGTTCTTGGCACCAAATTCAAGCTCCTCCAACATTTCTCTTTAAAATTTCTCGTTATAGACTTCTAATTCGTGACCGGTGTTTTGTTTTGCTCTATCCTCTGCGCTTCCACGTTCGTCAATACGTCATGCGTCAGGTCAGAGGTCACTTTCACCGTAAATCAATGCATACGGCTGTCTGTCAGAAGGTAGTTATTTTTGTTTTATAAAGTTATAAATATGGATATTTGTCTTACACAAACGCATCTATTCGCTTCAGAAGGCCTTTATTAACCCCCTGGAGCCGGATGGATTACTTTTATGATGGATGGATGCACTTTTCTTTGGACTTCAAATTCAGGACCTCCATTCACTACCAGAGCAATGATATTTTTTAATGTAACTTCGACTGTGTTCGTCTGAAAGAAGAAAGTCATATACACTTAGGATGGCTTGAAGAGGAGTAAATCATAGTATCATTTTCATTTTTGTCTAAACTATCCCTTTAGGGCGCCTCATTTTAGTTTGTCCACTCCGTTTTAGGGATGAAAAGGTTCTTTATCTTTCCCGTTAATGCAATGAAACCGCAGAAGAAACAAATGACTTAATTCTCTAGGCTTTTCGCAAACTTGCAAATAGCAATTATTTTTAAACCAAACAATTTCTCAAAAAGAGAGAAAAAAACCAGTTGCAGTTATTTGTTCAACTTTGCTCGTTCAAATCAGGTCTAAATTACCACTGATTAAGATTAGTTTTCTCCTTTAGATCCGTGCCAGCTAATTTGCATCTGCAGCATGTAGATTAAAGGGTCCATTTAAAATATTTTCCTCCAGCATTGTATCATGCCCGCTGTGAGAAGCGAGGGATCTGGATTTGGCGCCTTGCTCCAGGTGCAGGCTCTTCTGCATTGGCACAGCCGCGTGTCCCTCTCTCCCCGGCGCCTTGGCAGCACGGATAGCAGTCCTCCTGACAGCTGCCGCTTCCCAAGGGCTGATGGACTATTAATACTTTGGCTAATTTGATCAATCCATTCAGATTTGCCTTGTCCTGCACTGTTGTGGCAGAGCTTTGATTAAGATGCACATGGCCACCGGCGCCATTTTCTGCGCATATTGTACCCCAGGGAGCAGTGCAGAGCGTGCGTGGACTACCATGCCTGGGATATCAGCGCACTTACGAGCTTTAATGCTTTTATGGACAAATGATCGGCTATGGCTGCTTAGATACGCAGTGGAAGAGTTTCAAGTAAAATGTCTCTGAGATGTTAAGGGCCTTTTGATGTCACAGTGCATGTCTTGATATCGATAAATGCTTTATTATAACAGCCTGAAGTTTTTGTAGAGATCATTGCTTGACTGTTTATCGTTGATCTCTTTCCTGTTTAAGTCGCAATACTCACTTTGGCCTGAGGATGGCAGTACTGCATAAGCTGTGACTTTGAAATCAGTAGGTCCGTTCCACTTGTGATGAGCATAATGTGCTCATGCATGAAGAGACAGCTTTTTAGTAAATGCTGAGCATTCCTCATTTGTGAATAGTGAATATTTTCTCTGACTCGTGAGAGAAGGCATTTAGTAATAGTGGTCTAGATAAACTTTGACACATTCTTGTAAAATGTGTAGCTTTTTAATGGTTTGTGCTTCAGTATGTACTTTTTTTAAAAACCGATTTGAGCTGGTTGGATCAGTGCTATCTCTAATTTGCTGTGACGACTGTCATGTATTTCTAGATCTCAAGCCCACAATTTTTGTGACGTTCAGCATCACTTAACTGATCTGTTGTGATTTGCTCCTGGTTATGCATCATTGCAGCTTTCTCATCTCACATTAGCCCTACTACATTGCCATCTGGAATAATAAAGCTTGCGTGTGAGTGTACACACACCCTTGTGACTGCCGCTGTTGATGGCGCAGCCATAGGAATCTTACCCAAGCGCTATGCACTCCAGCTTTCCTTTTCTCACTCGGTCGACACAACTGGCATGTCAAGTGTACCGCAACTAAACCACCCAAGCCTCAGTGATTCTGGTGTTTTTCCAGCATTGGGGAATTGATTCAGCAGTTAATGATGTTTGTAAAAGAAGCTAAGGTGGAGATTAGTGGGTAGCTGATCCAGAATCAGTGAATATGAGTTGGACATAGAGGGCAGATTACACAAATCATTACTGTTTGTCAAAACACCCTATTCTCCATGTTTTTTTAAAGGACAGTTCACTAAAAATGACAATCGTCATCATTTACTCATAGTCATTCCAAATCTGTATGACTGACTTTTTATGTGTAACAAAATATATTTTCCATACAATGGCAACATTAAACTCCAGTGACATTTGGTGTATGGACAAAAATACTTGAAACATCCTTCAAAATATGGTCTAATCCCAGGGAAACTGAACCAGTCACAAAATCCTAGGGGAACATTGTGGTTTTGTTACAATGTTTTTGGCTTTTGGGTCCAATTGAAGAAGAAGAAAAAAACTAGCCATTTTTTGGATGGAAAAATACAAGCCATCCTAGAATAACCTCTCATAATAAAATCGCTCGGGCTCTTTGGAAAAAACGGGCCTGTGAAATAATCTGCAAAATAGTACGTTGCTGCTTAATTGCATGTTTCATGCCACTTTCAGTGTCCAGTGAGTCAAACTTTATTAGTTTACACATCAATCACCGTTTGAGGTTAAGGAACAATGCTAGAATAAGTCTTTATTAATCCATATTCTGCACGTATAATCATAATGAAAAGGAATAAGTTGTTGGTGTTTTCCTGCCACTGTAGTGTTCATTTCAGCCGCAAATTGCAGTATATTGTATGCATATTGAGTTTAAAAAAATATATATATAACTTCACTGTAAAATGTAAAAATAAATGTTTTCTACTTCTACTATGAAACAATTTGTTTCATTAAATGTTACCTGCATTTTCTTTGTAAGTATTTGTTAGCAATTTCTGAGTGAAATTTCTTAGCAAATCCCCCCAAAAATTCCAATGTAGAGGCACATTTTGTTAATGTGTAATAATTCTATTGAATTGACTTACCAAAAATGTCTGTCTTTTGGCACTTGGTGTTAATTTTGCACCAGATTCTCAGTCTGTGGCCTTTAATGTCTGTCTGTTTACATTCTAGGAAATCGATGAAGCCTGCAAACGGATCAAACGAGAGATTGACGATCTCGGGCCTGAGGTTGGTGACATCAAAATCATCCCGCTCTACTCCACGCTGCCACCACAGCAGCAGCAGAGGATCTTTGAGCCGCCTCCACCACGCAAACCAAGCGGCGCCATCGGCAGGAAGGTAAACATCCCCGCCACGCATCATGATACATACATGGAACTAGTGTGTTTTGAATTGCTGCAAACAGCATTTTCATGAAAGGTATTGCATTTAGTCCCTCTGTGGTTTCCTTTGAGATATTTTGATTCTTTGATGCAATATTTCAAAGACAAACGTGAAAGGGATAGTTTACCTAAAAATGAAAAAAAAAAAAAATACTTAACAAAAATTACACCAGTCTTTCATTCATCTTTGAATGAAAATTTTAAGCAATTTTTCTATTTTAAGCAAATCTTCCATGCATTAAAAAGTACAAGAAATGATAAAAGTAGTGAACAAAATTCGAATGGATTTGCAACAACGTAAGGAGGGTAAATGATATACATTTTAGGGTCAAGTATCCCTTTCACTTTTGTCAGTGGAATATTGTATCAAACAATCAAAATATTGATATTTGTATAGGCACAGCCATAGTAGCCTTTTTAATCCATTTAAAAAAAGTAGAGGATGAGAGAATGACTCAAGTTTGTCTTTAGAGTGAAGAATGGGGAGCAAGGAATGGTGGAAATTAGGTTTTTATTTTTTCTCCCCTTCCATCTTTAGCTTTGGTGAAGCAATGACTCATAACATATGCTGTTTTTTCAGTATATGATTTTTTCCCTCAAATTTTGGAAAGGAAATTTACTCATCCTTCCATCATTTGAAAATTGTTAGTAGTAATCATATTTTTTTCTATAGTCCGTTTTGGACAGTTTCCCTTCACTCCCTCCTGTTTTGCTTCCCGTCTGTCGCCTGACTTGCCATTTCTCCATTTTTGCCATGTTGTCTTTGATAGAATGAGATTCACTGTAGATGTTTTATCAGAGCTCATCCACTGTAAAGTGTTTCATCATCCGTCATCCTTTACTCTTAGCAGGAGGTTGTGCAGACGTTGTGCAGTCCTTTTGTTTTCTCTATACCCATTTCACTTCTCTCAAACAACCCTGACGATTACAGTATGAAAAGCACCTGGGCGTCTGCGTGACTGGCCAACGATCTGACAGAATATCATAACTGATCATCAGCTATGAGTTTGCAAACATTTAGCTGAACATCTGATGAGGAGTTGATTAATGAGTCATCGCCCCAGCTTCCCCTACAGAAACCGATCCGCTTGTCATTATTGTTGGCAAAGATTACTGATGTCCTAATGAGCGAACGCAAACGTTCACTGATCCGCAAATTTCCTCATTCTTGTTCCTTCAACTTGATGGCTGTATTTGTAGCCTTAACGAAGTCTTCGCTACATGCCTGGTTTGTGTTTTGATGTACCAAACAGCATCAGTATCCGCCTGCTTCAGATATCAAGTATCTGCCTCGTCCATTCCTCTCCACTAGGGCATTGTGTCATTTCATCTCTCCCCTGACCACTTCCATGTTTAAAGAGGCTCTGGGTTTCTCCGAGGTTTGATTACTCTTAAGCCAGGGTATAAGCTGCTTCAGAAGTTCAAACAGCCGCCGCTGTATGCCTGCACTGTTCAGAAGAAATGAAAGAACATGGATTCACAGGGGCCGATGTGAATATGCAGGAACCCTTGTAATGCAAAATAATGTTAAGAAAAGAGAACTGCTTGGTCGGAAACTGTTCCATTAAAAAAAAAAAAAGTTCATGACATTTTTATTTGATTTGTTGCTATTTATAGATTTAGATAAATATATATATATATGTCATATTTTTAGTCAAAAGCTCAGACTAACAAAAAAAGTAATGAAATGTTTCCCTTCCAGCTACTTTTCATGAACTCAAAAAAATTAAGAACCTTCCCATGCAATTACTTTATGTCCATACAAGTTTATTTCAGCGCAATGTTTTTTTTTAACCAACCAGTGTTTCAGTATTATAGAGATAACATTATAGTTTTTTGTACTAATATTTTGAAATATTTATCTTTTCTGATTTAGTTAGTTTTAGTAATTTTGTTGTTCCTTTTAGGGATGTCTATTTACATAAATTCCCACAATCGGTCATTGTTTAAATTAACGATCAATTCATCGATTAATCCGTTACCCTCTTAAATCCGAAGCATGAGTGCTAAGTTATCACGTTACTTAACAACCACTTAGCTGTTACTAACCAAAAATAGCTGTTGTTTTACAGTAAATATAGGGAATATGACCACTTAACCAGTGCTTTTAAATTTGCTGACACTAGATGTTCTATTTATGTTTATTATCTAGTGCTCTATTTTCATAGTGTGAAAAAAACCCTGTTTTACATGAAAATGTGATCTGTAAAATCATTGTACATAAGTCATATATCATTGAAAAGGTCTCAACTTGCAGAATACAAGTACATTAGATTGTTAGAGACCTAACTGTGCCAAGTATTTGTGTGAAAAAGCGCCGCTGACACATGTAAACAGTATACATGATGCTTTTGCACCACGTTTTTGTTTGCAACCTTTATTAAAACATCAGTAAACCATAGTAGTTGGTCTTGAATGAGACCAAACAAAACAAGACGATGCGTAGATACGGAGTGACGTCACATGCTGCTTGGCTAAAGCAATAGGACGATCACGCAGTGTTTTCCAACTTTATTTAAAAGTTCAACCAATGGAAAAAGGATCCCTGGTGTGGCGGTTGGGTATAGTGTGGTTAGGGACAATATGTAGAGAACAATCGAACACCATTTTACCACTGGAGCACTCTTGGATTGGTTCGATCACTCAAGATTGACAGGTCTTTATCTACTGCACGCCATAGAATAGGAGCGCACAGTTGAAACAGCACTGGAAGATCACTCATCCACCAGGATCTTATTACTTGTTGTTTATTCTATGTACTTTTATTGTGGTGTTTACACAAGTAGTTCTTCTGTTCAGTAAAATCATTTGATTGGAAGGTTTTTTGGACCCTTGGATAATTGTTTCGAAATAAACGGCTAACCTACCTAATCCATTGCATGACTTGAAGACATAATGCATTTAGAATATGCAACTATGCCGAGCTCGATTCAGTTTTCCTCATGTCTGCTGCACGTGTTTTGTGCATGAGCCGCACGCACCTCGAAACTATGCACTCTAATTTGCTAGCTTGCTTAATCGACCATCGATACGTTTTATCTAATAAATTATCAACAATTAAACATTAGCATCCCTAGTTCCTATTGTCATTGGTTTATTTTAGTACATTGTTAAACTAAATTACAATGAGATGTTTTTTACCTATTTCCTGGAACTTAATAAATTTAAGTTCCTGTGTTGGTTAAATTACATGCTAAAGGTAATCGTTTATTATTATTTATAGATTATTATGGTCTCAATACTGCCATTAGCACAGTTATTGCTCCTTGAGTGAAGCACCATACAACATCATGGTTGTCATGCAGCCCTTTACAGGTGACATTGTGTGTCAATATTAGGGATGTGCCGGTATCAAATTTTCGTGCTGCGATTAATTGAATGAGCTTTTATCACGGTATACGGTATTATCACGATATTTTAATTGCTCAAGAGAAACAGATGGATTGCGGGTATCTAAAAAAAACAACTTGCATCACAATGTGTAATTGTGATTTTCAAAACATGGTAACTAAACAGAATTTTATTAAGTTTAGTGACAACGTGTTACAATGTTTACATGGTACAATGACTGGTAGGTTACTGTTTGTATTCAAATAAATTATTGTATTTGATTTTAATCTTAATTCAATATTGACTCATTTGGATAAATATTAGGTAGGCTACAGTCTGCATGTTAATTTTTCTCAAGAAAAAAATATATCTCACATAATGCTGTAAACAGAGAGAAATTAAATATAATGCGGTTTTCATTATAATAACAATTATGTAATGACAAGTAAACATATAATTAATATGTAATAAAGTGCACATATTTAGCAAAATTACAATTTTTTCTAGTCAACTAAAGCGCTGGTCATTAAATGGCTTTCCTGAGGTAAATGTAACGTTCTGTGACATAACTGTTCTCCTGCAGTTTTATTGACCTCTTTCCGTGAAAAACACTGATTGATCGACATTTTGTATGAGGCATAAACCTTAAGGTAAGTTGTACTGTATCTTTAAATAAAAAGTAACAGATGATCGGTTTACTTGAACTGAGGCGCAGCGATCTGTCACAATGGACAGAACCTTTTTTTTTCATATCAAAAGTAACCTGCTCTGTCTAGTCTGTCGGTGTCAGTGTCCTCTTTGCTCCGCGATTTTTCTCTGCGTGAGAGCGTGTGAAAAGTGTCAATTCCGTAAAGCGGCTTTCAGACAGAACGCGGAACGTGATTTGCTATTTTGCAAATAAAAAGTTGAACTATGTTTAACTTTGACCCTGGCGTGCTTTGGTCGACGCAGCAACAAAACGTCCCCGCGAGTATTCTGCGTCCTGTCTGAAAGGCGCTTGAGTCTCAAGTTGAATGCGTGAGAGTTGGCAGCCCTGCGGGGGGTAAATCGTCGGCAGCGTTCCTCCTTCCGCCATGCTTCTACTCCATGTGAGGATTGTTTACATTAGACTAGAGTGCGCTCTGCGCCGCGTGCACACAGTGCTTATACATGTGGGGATTGTTTACATCAGAGTGCGGACGTGTTTTGCGGAGCATATACGCAGTGTTTAAGCGGTTGATAGAAAATTAGCTAATGCGTGTTCTAAAAGTCTAAATTCAAATCTATTATTTTTCACGGTATTTTGAAGTGGCCGCGATAACAATATCGTGCATATTCATTACCGCGATTTATCGCATTACCGAATACCGGCACATGTCTAGTCAATATACATTGTGACAGAATGTTAAAGGTTTGTTGCATCAGGTCATTTTAACAAAGTAATTTGAACAAGCAGCAAAAAATGTTTTTTGCAGTATCTGTACAGCGTCTCATATTTATTTATTGTTCTGGCACCTTGTTTTTCTGCCCTTCTGTGGCAGCAGTACATAAGGATAGGCTCAGATTACATTGTAAAAATGTCAACTCTTCACACCCTCTGGCATATATTAAACACAATGCATATAAGCCACCTTTAGCAGATACAGGGGGGGCGTGTGTGGATTTTAAGATCTGCACCTGTGCAGTCACATCCTCCTTGAGGACAAATCCAACAGCCCTGTTGCACTGCTGATGCATGGGTTTATTAGATGGGATTTAACTTAACGTGACACTCAGCAGTCACATGTATGGGAATTGAGGACTGTGGCAAATTTCGGCAGCAACATTCTTGTTGATTCTTGAGTTAATTGGGATGTGGTAAGATCTCCCTTGTGCTGTCTGCAGGAATGGAGGGTTATGAAAGATTTTAGGAGACTGTGTGTGCGCGTTAACCACCCAAAACAATCCTTAATGAATATCTGCTTTGGATGGCAAATCTTGCTTGCTAATAACGGTTTCTGGACAGAAAGTGGTCTGCCTCCAGATGGTGCAGAATGTGAGGTATTTAGACCCTTTTAACCTGATAGAGACCATGTTCAGGCACACCTTCGCTTGTAGTCAAAACATTTGATATGTCACTCTTCACTCTAAGGATTGTCATATAACATGTCTGTTTTAAAGGTTGTCGAGACGGCCAGTAATGATGATGATTTTTGGAACTTCCCTTCATGCAGCTTTAAAAACCCTGAGGCACAATGAAATTGTGCTATTGCTGACGACATGTCTTTTTAGTTCAATACAGAAACAGACAGACGAGAATAGTCTCGGCCTATTTGCAATTGCCATGGTTTCCATAGTCACTTTTTATTCAGAGTGATTGAAGGCAGGGTTTCCCTAATCTTTTTGAATATGAAATGCGAGCGACTCTGTCTGGTCAACTGCTGTCATGTCGACATGTTTATAGATAATTACATCCGATTTAATGGCATAAACATTTGAAGGTAAGGCTCTATCCCCCACCAGAGGCTCAGTGCCACTGCGGTAATGCAAAAATGCACTTGTAAAAGCATTTGTCACTGTTTGCAAACTTACACCACCAGTCAAACATTTGGGATAGTTGTGATTTCTTTAATGCTTTTGAAATAAGTCTGTTCCCCAATATGTTCACCAAGGCTGCATTTAATAAAAAATGCAGTAAAAACTAGGGATGTCCCGATCCGATCACGCGATCGGAAATCGGGCCCGATCACGTGGTTTCAGACTCGATCGGAATCGGACGTTACCTCCCGATCAGGACTCGGATATATGTAAATTAGGGGTGTAACGGTACATGTATTCGTAATTATTGAACCTTTTCGGTACGAGGCTTCCGGTTCGGTACGCATACAAACCGAATGATTCCTAGGACCATTTTTCCTGCAGACAAAATCCGTGCTGGCGCGATCACCACAACGTTGCGCAACATCAAACGTAATGAAAGCGGAACGAAACTGCACTACTCATTATATTGTGCTTAACGGGCCATTTATCAGTTCGGACCAGCAACATAAGTGCAGCGCGAGATCAAGCGACACTCTGCTAAGAGATCCAGTGAAGATTTGACATTTGAATTCGCCACAGATCAAACAGCGCTGACGTGGAAACCAGGAGAAACATTGTGCCGTGAATGAACATGGATTTAATGTTGCACTTCAAAACTCAAATATTATATAAATATATATTTAAATGTTATTTTTAATGTGATTACCAAAACATTATTTGTTCATCCTACAAAGATTACCACCCCCATTCATCAAAGAATCCTGGAAAAAAACCGGCATCAACTGTTTTCAACATTGATAAATAAACAAATAAATAAATAAATAAATATATATATATATATATATATATATATATATATATATTATATTATATTATAATAATATTTTTTGAGTGCAGTAATGATGCTGAAAATTCTGCTTTGTCACCACAGAATGAGGATTTACTTTTTGAAATATATTAAAATTGAAAATGGTGGTTTTAAGTTAATACTTCACAATATTACTATTTTACTGTGATTTTAATCATATAAGTGGACCATTGGTGTCTATAAGAGACTTAATAATTCCAATCTTATGGACCAGTAGGGTATGTAGTGTGTGTCTCTACCTTGAGGTATTTTACCAAAAATGAACATTGAATGAGAGGCTCATTCGAGAGAATTGAAACTGCACTTATTCAAGTGAAATGTTGCTGGTATTAGCCTTGTTCAGTCAGCCCGCCAACTTTTTTCCAGACCACTTGCTTATGGATCATTGCTTCCTAAAAGATGCAATTTCTCAACACCTCATGGTTCAATGAGTATGTCTAAGTACTTGTAATGCATTTAGTGTTTTTGCTGTGAAATTCATTCCAATGGTGCTCACCTTTCGATAATTTCCATGGCTACCACTCTGGAATATATTTCATCTCAAAGGTCTTTCCCAGGTGGCCCTATTTTCTGAAAGGATGCAGACTGGTTAGGAACCCTCATTTCTTTTTATCATGTGTCTGGAGCGCTCTGCACCCCGATGTCATTCAGTGGTCTGTTAGGAGCACGCCCTGTGGTCATTGGGTCGTGGCCCCCAGTCTCCAGACTCCAGATGGCCTTTTTTCAGCAAATTCTCCCGGCCTTTCTATGAATATATAGGTAGATGATTCTTTTCAGCAGCTGAATTACATCAGGTCAAAGGCTCCATGAATAGAGTAAAAAAATAAATTCTGAAGCCAAGCATTTTGTGGCTAGAGCTAAATCCACTTATAAAAGTAGGATTTAAGTGCCTAAAAGGCATTTTGAGGAGGCTGAATTACATGAAATATATAAGCTTTCTCTATTATTTGTTTTCTTTTAGTAATAGAGGCCAGAAATTATGAAACTCAAATTACATTTTGCCAATTTACATGGCAAAACCTTTTTTTTTTGTGGAGTTTGCTATAATACTATAATACTTATAATACTATTTCTCCCACTTAAGGTTAGGGTTTTAAATAAATCCATAACCTTAATGAATTAAACTTCAGTGCTTGTTTTTTTGCTGTAGGCATTATTTATAACTCAAACTGTGCGTATTGCTGCAAGACATCTGAATTCTTTTTTAATAAAAAGGTGCAAAAATCCCATTGATTTTAACAAAACAAAAGACAAAAGAGGGAACCTGAGCCATATTTAGGAACCAGAATATCATAGAGACTCAGTTGGCAAGAAATGGAAATGCACCCTATTCATTTATTAATCTTATTATGAATGATGCATCCATGCATGATTCATTTTCTTAAATGTATTTTTTCAAGATTTATTTTTGATCTTGCAAATTTTAATAAAATGGTTATAACCTGATCTTCCGGTGACACACCAGACTTCTCCAGTCATTTAATCCATGACTTGCAAGTTCTCTATGAATGTACACCTCCTTTTGTCATTGACGACATCCTTCTACAGCTCTGGGGGCTGCCAGATTTTCCAAGGCCACTCGCATAGTTTTGAATTGAACACAAAGCAAAACCTTCTAAAATTATAGAGACTTAAACCTACCAGGCACTCACATTGGGGTTTCTCGTTGTGATGCATGACACTCCCATTTGGCTTTTTTAAACTTGTGCCGGTTGCCTATGCAGTGTTATAAAGGTCTTCTGAAGCTTTAGCTCTCTTCTTGAACACTGTCATCTCAGCGTATCAAAGACAGTCCACAGTCTCTAGCTCAAAGATGATTCAATATGTCACTATACCACACATGATGAAGGCCACCTGTACTGTAAAGGGACAGAGAGAGCGAAGAAGCGAGACGTGGCATTAATAATACAGTTTCTTAGAGGTGTGCTTCTCCAGGGAGGGGAAGATGGCTGCGTGCTGTGCACAGACACGTATCTTGCCGCCAAAAAGAGCAATAGTAATGTGTCTGGACGGGCTGCTCGGCGGAAAGCAGTCCGGCTCAGCCAGCACACTCCCAATTTGACTTGATTGCAGCAACTGTTGCCTTACTCCCCTGTTGGGTTGTATTAGTCTTCCAGCTTGTGACAGCTCACTGAAGTGTCTTTAAGGATTTAATTCCCACTGATTTTTTGGTGCCTTTTTTCACCCCCTCTCCAGTTACCACAGGACTTTTTTCTTTAATTTGATTTCTTTTTTTTTAGTTTGATCAGATCAGTGCAGAAGAGTCTAATCACCAATGAAATGTACTAAAAAAAGCAACCCTGCTGGTGTAGAGAGTGGTTGGAGATTTGAATAAATTCTTTATGCCAAGTATTCAACTTGGCCACATAACTTGTCCCACACACTTGTGCAATTGACATGAATGATTTCTCAAATTGTGTAACTTAAGTGAAGTGATATTTAGGGCTGTCACTAATGATTATTTTGGTAATCGAGTAATCCGATGTTTTTTGTGGTAATAAAAATAGACCCAAGCAAACAATAGCCTTTTTAAAAAGTATAAATAACAATAAGGGAATAATCTTTGATTCAAATAAAATATCAAAAGCAAGCAATCATGGTTTTATAGAACAACAGTGCACAAATGCATCAGATCAAATCTTTGTTTAATATTGGCAAAACGACATTTAATTTAAAAAGTTGATTTAATCTTTAATATTTGGGCTTTTGTTTATGATAGAAATGCTACAGCCACTGCAATATCTTGAACATGAATATGTGGACATCAAAACATGTAAACTCAGTGACGGTTTAAACTTATTTTGAGACGTGTTTGTGTGAACGGTGCCGATCTGAGACGCACGTAACCTACAGGCGTGGAAATAATTAATATTAAACTAATAATAATTAATATGAATATTAAAATGTTTATTAAACCTGCAGGGCATATATTTAATTGAATTGCAGCCTTTGCAAATTTAAAATGGCACTAGACATGTGCCGGTATTCGGTAATGCGATAAATCGCGGTAATGAATATGCACGATATTGTTATCGCGGCCACTTCAAAATACCGTGAAAAATAATAGATTTGAATTTAGACTTTTAGAACACGCATTAGCTAATTTTCTATCAACCGCTTAAACACTGCGTATATGCTCCGCAAAACACGTCCGCACTCTGATGTAAACAATCCCCACATGTATAAGCACTGTGTGCACGCGGCGCAGAGCGCACTCTAGTCTAATGTAAACAATCCTCACATGGAGTAGAAGCATGGCGGAAGGAGGAACGCTGCCGACGATTTACCCCCCGCAGGGCTGCCAACTCTCACGCATTCAACTTGAGACTCAAGCGCCTTTCAGACAGGACGCAGAATACTCGCGGGGACGTTTTGTTGCTGCGTCGACCAAAGCACGCCGGGGTCAAAGTTAAAAATAGTTCAACTTTTTATTTGCAAAATAGCAAATCGCGTTCTGTCTGAAAGCCGCTTTACGGAATTGACACTTTTCACACGCTCTCACGCAGAGAAAAATCGCGGAGCAAAGAGGACACTGACACCGACAGACTAGACAGAGCAGGTTACTTTTGATATGAAAAAAAAAAGGTTCTGTCCATTGTGACAGATCGCTGCGCCTCAGTTCAAGTAAACCGATCATCTGTTACTTTTTATTTAAAGATACAGTACAACTTACCTTAAGGTTTATGCCTCATACAAAATGTCGATCAATCAGTGTTTTTCACGGAAAGAGGTCAATAAAACTGCAGGAGAACAGTTATGTCACAGAACGTTACATTTACCTCAGGAAAGCCATTTAATGACCAGCACTTTAGTTGACTAGAAAAAATTGTCATTTTGCTAAATATGTGCACTTTATTACATATTAATTATATGTTTACTTGTCATTACATAATTGTTATTATAATGAAAACCGCATTATATTTAATTTCTCTCTGTTTACAGCATTATGTGAGATATATTTTTTTCTTGAGAAAAATTAACATGCAGACTGTAGCCTACCTAATATTTATCCAAATGAGTCAATATTGAATTAAGATTAAAATCAAATACAATCATTTGAATAATACAAACAGTAACCTACCAGTCATTGTACCATGTAAACATTGTAACACGTTGTCACTAAACTTAATACAATTCTGTTTAGTTACCATGTTTTGAAAATCACAATTACACATTGTGATGCAAGTTGTTTTTTTAGATACCCGCAATCCATCTGTTTCTCTTGAGCAATTAAAATATCGTGATAATACCGTATACCGTGATAAAAGCTCATTCAATTAATCGCAGCACGAAAATTTGATACCGGCACATGCCTAAATGGCACTATGCTATAGTATGTTTTTTAAATTGTTTACACAGTGTGCAGCCTAAGAAAATGATCTAACAGTTAATGGATTCTTGTCTGCGGAATGCGTCACTTCCGGTATTTTGCTGGGTACTCAACACGGGTAAATTGCTGTACTCTGAATTTGATCGTGGAATTGTGGCAGCCCTTGTGATATTACTCTTAAGACATTTTAAAGTGTGATGGGGGAAAAACGGACCTTAAAGGGTTAGTTCACCCAAAAATGAAAATTAAGTCATTAATTACTCACCCCCATACTGTACCAACCCCGTAAGACCTTCGTTCGTCTTCGGAACACAAATGAAGATATTTATGATTAAATCTGAGAGGTGGATTACTGCTACATTGGCTCCCTAAGGGAATGAATCCTGACGGCCCAGAGAGTCATTAAAGAAAATGTTTAAATATTCCATGTCGCAACAGTGGCTCAACTATAAGTTTATCAAGCGACGAGAATACTTTTTGTGCGAAAAAACAAACAAAAATAACGACTTTATTCGACTATTCCTTTTCTTCCTTTTAGCGTTCTAAAAATCAATTAGATATTCATTGCATTTTTATAGCAACTTACTTAATATACCAATCAGTAAACCATAGCAACCACAAACCAATGTTCTGAAAACATTCAGAACACCATAGCAACATGGCACCTTTCTGCAGTAATGTCAAAATACTTGCTGCTTTTAAATGTTGTGCATAGTCATCCGAGTCATTTTAGAGTGTCTTGTACAACTTGTTCAAAAAGTAGATGGACTTCGATTTTTGCTTTCATTTATTTTTTTTGGGCAATAGCTGTTTGGTCAGTTTGATCTCAGTCTTGACCGTAATGTTTTGCCTCTCATAGGTTGTGGTTTCTACAAACATTGCCGAGACTTCCCTGACCATCGATGGCGTGGTGTTTGTAATTGATCCTGGCTTTGCCAAGCAAAAGGTTAGTCTTCTCTTCTCTGCCTCACTTGTCTAATCTCACCCCATCATCTGTTTCTCTTGCTTCTGAAATCCCCAGATAAACCCAGTGGCGGGGCTCTGACAGCGACTCGAGATGGAAAAGCTAGTTATTTATTCTGCTGACATTTCCCTAGCCCAGCTGCTGCTGTCATACATGTAGTCCAGTCAGAGATGAAGGATGGCTTCGCTTTGGCATATTGCTGTGGTGCAATGGTGTGCATTTATTATTCACACAGCTCTTTCCTTCTCGTCGCACAGGTGTATAACCCTCGTATTCGTGTCGAGTCGCTGCTCGTAACGGCTATTAGTAAGGCTTCAGCCCAGCAGAGAGCCGGTCGTGCTGGACGTACGCGCCCTGGAAAGTGCTTCCGGCTCTACACCGAGAAGGCCTACAAGACTGAGATGCAGGTTTGTGTAACGGATCATTACTGCTGTAGGCATCTGGGAAGCGATTTGATTATATGCCAGCGATGTTTGTTGGGTCATTTGTTGATCAAACAACAGATTGACTCAGTGGTCAACCCAGACACTGGTTCCTTCACAAGTCTTTAGTACTTCAAGCCTCTTTTCTGTACACGCGTACAAATGGAAAATGTCCATATCAACTAAATGAGTTTGAATATTTCCTCAGGAGCTGCAACTTGAGGGTATTAATAGAAAACATCAGCTAATTTGTTTTCCTGTTTCTTTGTTTATCCTCATTTCTCCTGTCAGGATAACACATACCCTGAGATTCTCAGGTCGAATTTGGGCTCAGTGGTGCTACAGCTCAAGAAGCTTGGTATCGATGACCTAGTGCACTTTGACTTCATGGACCCACCAGGTAAAACCCAGGTTTTGAGTTTGTTCCTCAGTGTCTGATACTATAAAATGGTTCTGTGTTATGGGGCAGCACACTTCCTCACATAAACGGACTGATATTTCTGAGTCTTTGCTTTGATCGTGTAATTGCTTTTATGCTATATGAAGACTGATGTGGAAATTCATTAAAACTGCATGATGACCAGACTTGTAGACGCTGAATATTAACGACTGGAACATTTCCTTGTGATTGGCTCATCATCTTTTCTGAACGGTTCATGACCGTAAAGATCTCTAAAGTCAGCCTTAAAATGCTGTCTTATTGAAGCTTTCTACTTCTTGAAATACTGATACATTTGACTACTTAAAACCACCTAACTAAATGTATGGATGGGTAATATAAAAGACAATATTCGGTATCGTTTAGGGCTGCCTACAAATAAGATTTTTCTTGTCGACTAGTAGTCATTCAGTCAAGTCGTTAATCGACTAATTGCACATTTATATTAGTTTAATTACTTAAATATGCTGAGGAGAATACTAAACCATAATGAGCGTTTAATATACAGGCGTAATATAACCTATTCCGGACTAAAGTGCACGCATGAAGCTTGCCGTAAACAACTGCAAAAGTAATGATTATGAATGTCGGAAAAAAGAGCAAGACGACATTTTAATTATTTATTAATAAATTAGTGTTTTCGGTGTCCGTGTCAGCTGCAAAGATGTTGACGATGCTGACTCCATCTCCGCAGTATAGTGAACGTGACTGCCTATTGAGAGAAATGCACCTTTCATACGGATTACAGAAGCAGATAGTTTTTATTTTTGTTTTATTTTAAATTGGTTAGTTTAAAAGGAGATATTTCAAGCTTTCTATAGATATTTTTCTCATGTCTGTGAGGCAAGTAGTCCATACTCTTGAGTTTCAGTTTATTTTTGTTACGCTCCAGTTCATAGAGCCCGAGGCGGCAGAAAGCGGCATTCTGTTTGTTTTCTTTATTTTACAAAGGCACAATGGTTTCTTGTTATTGTGAGATTACACAAATAAAAGTAGGTTTACAATTTCGAATGATGTATAAATTTAGTATTTTAAGTTTTTTTTTCTTTTTCAAGTTATCGTGCTGGTAACTCCATGTCATGCACTAAGCACGCTACACTTTAGCTTTCACACTCCGCACAAACACTTGGATATGCGCCTAATAATAGCACACGTCTATCTAGGTTAATATTGGAGGCATGTAAAGTTACTTGTTTCGTTTGATAAGGCATATTTATTAAAGTTCTATCTTTTGGAGCATGCATTTATTTAAATTTAAATTTATCTATGTTTTCTTTTGCAGTCCGAATGATATTTCTTTATTTTATTTTTTCTTAAATATTGTTGGATTTATGGTATGTGAAGCACAGTGGTCAACTTCTGTTGTGTTTACTTGCGCTATATAAATAAATTAAGAAAGAAAGAGAAAGAAAGATATTTAAGGGCGATGTTGAAAGGCGAATGTTTGGATTTCCTGCCCAACATACTGTGATTACCACAAAGAACCCCCGTAAACAATCTGTCCCTCACGGACTGCGTGACTTTACCACTAGTTTTTTTTTTTTTTTCTGTGACTAACCGACTAATGAAAATAAGTCTCTTCTAGTCAACTAACGTTTAGTCGACTATTATGGGGCAGCCCTAGTAGCGTTATTTATGCATTTGTTCAGAAATATCTTTCTAAGGGATAGTTCACCCAAAATTGAAAAATTTTTTTATTTACTCACCCTCAAGTTTTTGATATTTTGGAGATATTTCGAAGAATGTCGGTAACCAAACAGTTGATGGGCCCCATTGACTTCCATAGTACTTTTTTCCATACTATGGAAGTCAATGTGGCCCATCAACTGTTAGGTCACTCATATTCTTCAAAGTATTTTCTTTTGTGTTCAGCAGAAGAAAGAATTTCATACTGTTTTGGAACAACTTGAGGGTGAGTAAATGATGACAATTTAAATTTTTGGGTGAGTTTTTTTTTTTTTTTTTTTTTTTTTTTTAAGCGGATCATTATATAAACAAGGCAGTAAAATAGATTTATAGATGAATGAATTCAAATAATTAAAATACAAGTGAAAATGTACTAACTTTATTAATTTATATAAACCAATGTAACGATACGAGGTAATAATAAAATTAGATCTCACACACAATTATATTATTTGTTTATTATTAATATTTAAAACGGTAAAAAAAGCAAAAAATATTGATGATGCTAACAAATATGCTGAAACTAATATAGGTCGCTTAGTTGAAGTTCCCAGGGTACCATATCTTATGCATTTGTCTACCTGTATTCAGAAAGCACGGGATTAGATGCACACAAGAGGCCAAATGAAAACAGCAGGAATTTGTAGCACTGGATGAGGCTGATGGAAGCCATTTTCCTGGTGACATTTGCCAAATACTCGCTTAAACTTTCCTTACTTTAATGTACCTTTTAGCTTTCCTTCTCATTGATTTGCCTTCAGTTAACACATCGGCACATTCCCTGTTACAGTTCATTTCTGATGTGGTGTCGGCAGTGTAAATTACTTTTCCAGGCGGGCTCACTGCATGGCATCTGTACTTAATTATTGCCCAAAATGGATTACTTGCCTTAGCACAAGTAAATGCTACATCCTTTCAAAACAAATAGAAAAAGTATTTCTGATATACGAGATCGATATTTGTTCATAATAACAAACTGACCGCTGCACTTTTTTAAATGAAGTTTTCCTGACTCATTGATAAAGACAGCCACAATCTTTCATCCTATTCAGCAAACTTCTCCAAACCTTAGGCAATGCTAATTTTCAGTTAACATGCAACTGGTCATTAGAGCCAAACTCCCTAGAGCCAAAGGTCAGTAATTGAATTTGTTGGTGTGTGACCAGTGTTGATGCATTAAGTAGAGCTTCCTCCCTATAATTGAATTAGTGGCGCTGCTGTTTGGAACTGCTTGCATGTCAGATGAAAAATTAGCCCCCTTTGTCTTGAATTAAAAGTTAGTTGTTGTCCAGGGGACCACAGCCACAATGTTTTTTTTTTTACTGCAAACCGATGGCTTTCATTTGCCTCTTATGTTGCTTTTTTAATATACCTCCAATGTAGCTAATGCAAGTATCCCATATTACTTTTGCTCATGCTTGGGATTAGAATGAGTGATATGTATCATATATGATAATATTGTAATTGTTGTTTTAATAATGTGTCTAGTGTCAGAGAGCGCGCGAGTACTGGATAGTTTAAAATGTTAAAACGCTTGAATGCTTAAACTGATAAGACTTAAGACGTGGAAATTATAAACTTTAGTCAAGATGCACTGCTGGCCCGATTGTGCAAGTGACAGTTCCATCATGTCCCGACTCCTAAACGAGAGAGTGTAGTATCGACGCCTGCAGCGCTTGGCGAGAGAGAGAGAGGACGCAGCACCGCTGAACACTCACGCGGTTTGTGAAAATGTGTCTTGGAGAAAGTTTTAAAGTGATCGATTTGATTGTGGATTAATTTAGGCTACTCATACAATCTACATGCTAAAGTGAATCAGTGTTTGCAGGGGGAATTTCCCAAGTGGGAGACCTGCTGGAATTATTACAATTATGTGCAATACCCGCAACCTTGAGCCGAAATTCGAGCCCTGTGCTATCTCCTCCTCGCGTACCTTCAAAGCCTGGTTGTACTTGACGGTGTGTTTTTGCTTCAAGTGGTGAAACCAGTTTGTTGTGTTTCCACCTTTAACGGTAAGTTTTCTTGCATATTTTGCAAAATATTGTGCTTTGTTGGAGGTCTGACCTCTTGTAACCAAACCACTTCCATACTTTTGAAGTAGCTCCCTTTTTAGGTAATAAATTGTCATCGGAGGCTGACATGCTGCTCTTACTCAGACGGGTGTTGTTGTTGTGCGCGCTAGGGAACTTAAATGCTCCATACGTTATTGCGTCGCTATATCGCGATTAGACTTTTTTTTTTTTTTTTTTTTTCAACAAAAATATAATTTGTCATTCTCACACGCCTACTCAGAACACCTCCGACAGCCTGGCAACTACCCATGGCATTTTCCAGTGGCATAGTTTAATTAACAATGTCAGTTTATTATTGTATTGTAATATAATATTTTTCTGGCAGCTCCTGAGACCCTGATGCGAGCCCTGGAGCTCTTGAACTATCTTGCAGCACTGAATGATGATGGTGACCTGACGGAGCTGGGCTCCATGATGGCTGAGTTCCCTCTCGACCCCCAGCTGGCCAAGATGGTCATCGCCAGCTGCGAGTTCAACTGCTCCAATGAGATCCTGTCCATCACCGCAATGTTATCAGGTAGTATGTGCTCATGTACACACATGACCCTGCATATGAATTATTAGAGAAGAATGGTTATGAAATTTAATCTAACGGACTATGAAATATTAATGCTTTGTAGCTCACTCATTATCAATTAGAAGCCTGTCTAAATATGCTCAGGACAAAATAACAAAAATGTTAGTCTTCTGTTTTAGTGTCTACATATTCACAATTTTAAGTTGCCAAGCAAGTTAATGATAATGGTTGCATAAACAGTCTGCTTATGCTTTTAGCTGCTTGGCTGAAGTCATTTTATAGAACGACTCTCAAAGGAAGGACTCGCAAACAGTCAAGTCTCTTAATGTGTCGCACTGTAAGACTGCTAAATCAGAATGGAGCTTGAGCTATTAAATGTCTGTGATGCAGAGGGGTGGGGGAGAGTAGGACATAGGATACAACCACTTAAGACAGGGGTGTTCAAACTAGTGTTGTGATATTTCGATACGTGTCGATACTGAAATATCTGAAACGGTTCCGATACTATTTTTCTGCAGTATCGAGACACCAATCCAAGCTGCACGTTCTCGCTCTCTTCCCTTCGACAGTGAATTGACACACATAACCCTCCTCTCTCTCACTTGTCTCGTTCGTTGAATAATGCTTGTATTGCGCTTCATTTTAGTAATTCCCAGAGGTTTCACGCTCGCACCAAAAGCGTGCACACCACTGATCTATATAAGTGCCGTTCACATAAAGCCGCCTCTCAAACAGTTCGCGAGTACCAAATTGACTTATTTTTCGTGGCTTGTTGCAGTCAGTTTTCCCCAATGGTATCGAAAATGGTATCAAATGTTGATGTTTTTCAAGGTTTCGTAAGTTGGAAATTTCAGTATCGTGACAACACTAGTCAAAACTTTGTTTAAAGGAGGCCAGATTCGATGTTGTGTATTGAAAATGCCTTCTAACTGTATCGTGCTGCGCTGTCTTTTGGTCAAACTTAATAAATGCTCTGTTGCGGTTCAAACAAGTAGTGCTGATCCGCTTTTGGCGCGTTTAAGGTTCCTCATACACACCGGAAATGGCAGAACTTATTAGTTATCAAATTGTATTCACTCACGGTTTACTGCTACACCTGGCCAAAAATGTAGTGCTGACACTACATGTTGACATTGTGAAACTGCATGATTTTTAAATTATCGTAATATATTTTAATAGACAAACTTTGGACACCCCTGGCTTAAGAGCTATCACTTATTAGCGCTTTAGAGGTTCAAGTTTTGTTTGACAGATCTGAACTGACCTGAGTAACCCTTCACACAATTCTGGGTTCCAAATCAGGTCCAATATAACCTAAAATAAAAAATATGAACCTCAGTTTCCTATTTAAAAAATATAAATATATATATATTTTATAATAATTCACTTTTTTTAGGGCTAAAGTTAAGATTTTTGTTTGAACTGCATATAAAATTTACATCCATTTTGATTCCTGTTTTAACACATTTCATAAGGAACTTAAATATCATGTTTGTATTTAATCTTAATTAAAAACTTAGTGACGCATATTTGTCAGTCATAAATGAAACGTGTAAGCTTTCTGCACTCAAAAAATCATGACATTGTTTAACTATACTGTAAAAATGTTTTATATAAATAATTGTAATGAACTCATTAAGAAATGTTTAATCATTTAAAACTGCAATCCAAACGAATGTAAATGTAAATGCAATTCAAATAAATAAATTTAAGCCTAAGTATTTTTGTGTAAATGGCAGCATGTATTTTAAATGAACGTCAGTCAGGTTTGACTGTGTCGAGTGACCTTGTCCCCCCAGGAAAATGATCAGGCCACAGGTTTAGCTTAATTTCCCACTGCAATAATTTCTCTCTTCCAAAAAGGCAAAACGAAAAGCCGAAAGCAGAAGCTCTCCCCCCACCCCGTCCTACCATTTGGTGTAGTCTACCCTGTGCCGTGCTCTAGCCTCAGAACTAGGCCTTTTGTCCTGTCTGGGTGAACGCTTGACTCATCCCTATGGGCGGCTATGTTGGGGCCCATACCAACCTTGTTTAGTCCCACAGTGCTTTGTGCGTCCCACCGAAGCCAAGAAGGCAGCTGACGAGTCCAAAATGAGGTTTGCCCACATCGACGGGGACCACCTGACCTTGCTCAACGTCTACCATGCCTTTAAACAGAGTACGTATACACACACATACACTTGCATCTTATACTCATGTGAAATGATTCCCTCCCCCCTTTTTTAATTAGCCTAATTGCCTAAATCTATTACAACTAATTTCAGGTTGTTTTTGTAGGTGGCTGAAAATCGTAATTTGTTTCATCAAAATCAGTGCCTTCGAGGCACCATGGTACTAAAACCGTTCTGAAAGGCACAGCGAATTATGTGCAGTTCATTTTCTCACTTTAGCTTCCATATTTTCTCAAACTCTCATGGGGTTTCTTGCATCTCACTCGTTATCTAGTAGTCAGTGCTTATTTGAAACATTGTAAAAATCACGAGTATGTTTGTGTTCATGTGATGCTGACAAGTTTCACGTTACGGCATTTTAATTTGTCAGTACAAAAAAGTCCAGTGAATTTGATTGTGTAAATTGTATAAACCCTTTAAATTAGAACCAGATTACATAAATGTTGAAATCAGCAGAATCGAGAGTCTACAGTTAACACTCAGGGACCAAACCTTTAAAATTCATGATACATCTTTTTTTCACCCCATAAGGAAGCCATTGGTTATTTAAACCATTTTGTTTAGGCAGAATTTGCATTGGGGTATAACACGTTGAAAAAATGCAGCGCTGGGCATTTAGGGTTTTCACCACTGTTTTTCAATACAGTTAAAGTGAAAAGTTTTGTATTCACAACACAATTCAGCACACAAATGTAATTGAAAAGTAATATATTTCAAACAGTAAATGTACTGTCATAAAATCATGAAATTTCAGTATTTGACATTTTGATGTATTTATGTAGAAGTAAAATAAGAAAAATATTAAGATGTTAAATACTTTGTAAATGGATCAATTGTTCAGTTAATATGCGGTTTTATTTTTCCTCACAAAAACGGTTGTTGTGGTCAATTCTAGAGTGTCAGCTTCTAGTACGTGTTGCCCATTTTTAATGACAATTAGGTATTTAATTGCTTTATACAAATGTTGCAGTTCTGCTACTCTGGGTCTCTGAGGGTTGCATTTCTTCCAACTAAACAATATGGGCCAATAGCTGGTATGCTCACAATATTTCTTTCATTCCTAGTAACACTCTACATGAATATATTGTTCTGTCATTGTTAGACGATCATTTTAAAAGGTGACGTGTAAATATTTCTGAAGTCAAGCAAGCCATTTGTAGGTTGATTCCCACGAAAGCAAGAAGCATATGGTTCTGAGACACTGTTTGTTTGAACATCCTGACAACATTGGCTCAAGCAATGGCTTGAGTTTGGGTTGGTACTTTGTACTTTGCCAGTAGCAGATATGGAAAAAAGATTTTTTAGCAAGTCCATTTTGTGACCTGAGTGCTGCAAAAGTTACACACTTTACCTTAAAAATGACATATTTCAAAGATTTGACAAGATGCATAATTAGCCATTTAGAAGTTTATAGATGATTTTGCAGTGCTGGTCTGAGTTCAGGTCTGCTTGTATGTTGCCCTTAACCTGGTTTTAACGTGTAACCTTTCTATTCGAAGACCACGAGTCAGTGCAGTGGTGCTATGATAACTTCGTTAACTACCGCTCACTGATGTCGGCTGATAACGTGCGGCAGCAGCTCTCACGCATCATGGACCGCTTCAACCTGCCACGACGCAGCACAGAGTTCACCAGCCGAGACTACTACATCAACATTCGCCGAGCTCTAGTCACCGGGTTCTTCATGCAGGTGTGTTTGTCTTTAAATGTGACACAAATATTCACTTACATTTGTTTAACCTGTTAACTGTCAGTGTCCTGATAGCAGGACGGTTGGCACGCTTTTTTTATTGCCTTTTCCCCCACAGATTTTAGTAATCAAGTAGATATCATTTTGAAAGATTATCAATATCAATTCATCACTGAAAACTATTTTGAAATTGGAAATTATTATGGAAAAAGTCCTTCCAAATTGTTTTTGGTATCACAAAAATTAAGCCTACTCAAAAAATTTGAACAACTTGTTTTTTCTTGCAAATTATTCCAAATGATTTTGTGTGAAATAATAAAGTTTAGTTGACTACATATGATTTACAGTAAACTATAACTTTTTTTTCTTTTAGAAGTGCTTTCACTTCTGCAATAATCTGCTGATGGCCTATAAAAGGAGACAAATCTTAGGTCAATATTCAAAAGTTTTCATGAATTTCAACCATTCAAGTTCAGATCTATGCTCAAAAAGGCCGAGGCTGACAGTTTACAGGTTATTGAACAATGTGAGAAAACCCAACCTAATAAGACTCTTCAGTCCGGCTAAGGTTTTGATGGAGAGTGTTTTGAATTGCAATTATATCCATGCATCATGTTACAATTTACCCACAATGCATCCCTTTGCACAATGTCCATTGCTATTTTCCTCATTTAATCCCAGGCAATGTCTTCAGCCTAGAGCAGGCATCCTCAAATAGCAGACCGTGGTCCCGACCCCAGCTTGGTTCCAACCGGACCGCCAGACAAAATGACAACTGTAGCACCATTTTACCGTTTCTACATTTTAAAGTGAGCAGCACGTCAATACAACGGAGCTGTTCACTCCAAGCGTTCAGGGCCATTTATGGTGATGGTCATTCTATATCCTCTAATATTTTTATCTAGAGCCAAATGCGCTTCATTCAAGCCCTTTCTGATCCGTACGCTGTCCCGCTAAAGACGTTTTTAATTTAGCCCTATTAATTAGCATGTTAAGAGCATTTCATAATAAACATAGTTATATATGAGAATTATTTGCAGAGGGTAAAGTCAATTTGTTTGAAATTACTAGTTAACTTTGTTTTCTGCACATAATGAGAGCATTTTGATTGTTGTTTGTTTTTAATAGATACTTATTTTAAGCAAAATAGTCCAGACTTCAAGAGGAAAACCCGGAAATACCATAGTTTTTTTTTTTTACCAGTCACATGGCCTTCTGCCATACATGTGTATCTAAATATAAAAATAACAATAGCCTGATAAAACATTTTATCATTTGTTAATTCTCAGACGCCAATACATATATATATTCCAAAAACTATTGTCCAGACTTCCGATGGGTAGGAAATATAGAGACCGGACCAGTTACAATAGATCACCCTCAGTGTCAAAATGACGGACGACCAAATCAACAATTCTGTATGTAGTGAATATAGTCACAGCTGAAGTGGTGTCAAGACAGTAACGCCCTTTAGGCATTATCATTTATAATAGAACAGCCTTGGATGATCTTACAACTTAAGGATTTAGTTAAGTCTTAGTCCACTTTAGTTTTTTTAATCCTAAACTTAAAGTACAGCTAGTTTTAAAGTAGAGCTTGATTTCTCCTTTTATTCTCTGTCTGAATTAAAAGATACCGTGTCTGTTGGGAATGCAGAATCACTGAGGCTTGCTAATGTAATGCAAGGCTTTCTATCAAAGTGTGACCATTTAATGCATACAAGAAATCGAGGCAATTTTCGTCCCACGTAGCGAAAATAAATGACGTTTTTATCGAGTCGCTCTCCGGGAAGGGGGTTCCTGAAACAAGTGACCTGGCTAGTTGAATTACTCCATTAATATTGAAATATTTGTCAACATTAACCTTTACTGGTGAGACAAATTTGCACCTTGGTGCACGAATTACCGGGAGTTGCATTCCCGACGTCTCTGTTTGAGTCGGCCGTTTATTGAGACTGATTGCCCGGGTTAATCTCGACATCCTCACACTGCCTGTGTAGGTGCCTGAAGAAACGTCAGTGTGTGCGCATTTGGTTTGCTTGTGGTTGATTTATTTGTTAATTTGCGTGTCTGGTTTTATCAGGTTGCTCACCTGGAGCGCACCGGCCACTATCTCACAGTGAAGGACAACCAGGTGGTCCAGTTGCACCCTTCCACCGTACTGGACCACAAGCCCGAGTGGGTTCTCTACAATGAGTTTGTGCTGACCACCAAGAACTACATCCGCACCTGCACTGATATAAAACCCGAATGGTAAGCTAAAACATGCAAATGCAGAATTTGTTTGTGCATTGTTGGCAAAGAGTAAATGTTTTTGCAACAAAGAAAGGAAAAAGTTAGTAAACATTCTGTGTACCGTCTCATCCTGTAGGCTGGTGAAAATCGCTCCACAATACTATGAAATGGGCAACTTCCCTCAGTGCGAGGCTAAGAGGCAACTGGAGCGCATTGTTGCTAAACTTCAAACCAAGGAGTACTCTCAATACTGAACCTAACCGAACGGTATAAGGACTATACGTTTTGAATTCAGTATGTGCTGTGCAATGCTTCTGAGGTTGTACATCATCACACATTGTCATTAACATTAGATTTCTGTCTATGTTTTGTTTTTTGTTTTGATTTGTCGTCAAGATATAATTATTTTTTTATAACTCTTTGCTCCGAGCTCCGCCGTGCATTTTGGCACCTGATATAAACAGTTAAATTGGTCAATTTAGGCACTAACGATTGATTGGGAGCAAATGCTTAACAGGGATACCACCATCAACTTTTTTTGCATGAGCATTCATGTGGATGTTGACATTCCTTATTGACATTGAGAACTTCCTGCTATGTTATTGAGTAGAAAAGTCCCTGTTTATTCTGTAAAGGAGCTTTTACTTCAATAATAAAAACAAACCTTGATATCAGTCATGCTCAATCAAGTTCATGCGTACTATTTTTTTGTTGAATAAAAATAAAAGAATCAATTATACAAATACTAGTAATACTTACTGCATTAGCTTCTGATGAGGCCCTAAATTGCACAAATGCATTCACAGCTTTGCAGTTGCAGTCAAAATAAAGAAGTATAGACCATAATGTTTATTAATGGATTGAGAGAGAGTTATTGAATGAGTTCTGTTCAGCTATTATTTCTATAAATCAGTGGTCATCTTTGTTAGGGTTAAGATTAGGGCAGTCATGTTAATGTGCTCATTTATGAGGTTAATTGCATGTTTTACAGCATTCATTTTTTTAATCATTCAGGCGATTTGGGATTCCAGCAGTTTCCTTCTGATTTCTAAAGACTGGTTGAAGAAATACTTTGACCCATGAATAGTTGTTTCAGACTGTTGAATACAATCGCAACAATCCAGTATCCGGGCGCTTGTTATCGGTTAATGATGTCGTAAAAACGAAGTATTTCATACCTTGAATGCTATTTGGAGCACAAAATATAATATTTTGGAAAACTTTGTGGGGTTTATTTGAGATCATTCATTCAAGGTAATTTTATTTCTCTGGTCTCAATTTGATTCAGTTTGTTAAGCATCACTGTTATGCCCTGTTACTGGAAAAAGTTTTTTATTAGTTTGAATAAAGATATATATAAAAAAATGTTGCCTTGGCAATTTAAACTAATAAAACTAACTAAAATAATATGCATTGTATATTCTAAAATAATTATACATAGAAATATTTAAAAATCAAAGCTACTTTTAAATATTAACACATGCATGTCATTTGTGCAGCATCCGAGGGTTTCAATTGATTTGAAAATAAATACTTGATACTCAATACTCAACTTCTGGTGAGTCGGTTTTGTTGCAGAGCCTGAAAGAGAAAATAAGAAACTATTGAAGAGCACAAGGCATGTGATGGATACAAGTCATTGATTAGCCCTTGCCCTTGGAGTTCAGTGAAATCAATAATTAAGAAATGGAAAGAGCGTGCCTGTCAATGTACCTAGAGAAGGATGTCCTCAAAACCTGAGTGGCCATGCAAGGATGACACTGAGAGAGGCCACCAAGAAGCTGGTGACCAATGAAGGACTTACAAGCTTCAGTGGCTGAGATTGGAGAGACTGGATCCAACAACTGTCATGTGGGTGCTTCACCAGTCACAGCTTTATGGAAGAGTGACAGAGAGAAACCACTGTTGAAAATGTCATATGACATCTCTGCTGCAGTTCGCCAGAAGGCCTGAGGAAGACTCTGAAGCCAGATGGAAGAAGAATCTCTGGTCTGATGAGACCGAAATAGAGCTTTTGGCTATCAAACTAAATGCCATGTTTGGTGTTAGCCAATCGCTGTGCATTATCAGAAATGCACCATCCCGACCATGAAGCGCGGTGATGCTGCGGGGAACTTCTCTGAAATCAATGCAGCAAAACACTGGTAAATCCTGGAGGAAAACTCGATTCAGTCTGCGACACGCGCGACTCGGGAGAAGATTTGTTTTACAGGTCAATGACCCCAGCATGAAGCCGAAGTTACACAGGAAGTCCTGAAGTGGCCCAGACGAAATCTCAAAAAAAAAAAAAAAAAATGCTGTCCATTCACAATCTTCATAAAACCAGACTGAGCTTAAGCAGTTTTCAAAGAGGAAGGGAACGGAAGCATCGCAGTGGGTGACTGAGATTCATCCAGACAGACTTAAGGCCGGTGAAACACTTCAAAAGGCACTTCAACTAAGTAAAGTTGCTCCATTTAGAACTGAATTGAGAATACTTATTAAATTCCAAATCTGTTACTGAATTGGAACGCAAGGCGCAAAAAGGATGCGGAATGCAATTCAGATTTGATAGTAAGGAAGTAGAAATGTGATTTTCTTTTAAATTAATCTTAAGACTAATTTAAAAAATAAAAAGCAATTTTTGCCAAGTCATTTTAGTAAATTCCTCCAACTTTCAATTCAACGTTATATATATATATGGAGTGACACTAATTCACACTGATAAATGGAAAGGAAACCAGTGGCTGGTTGCATAAAGTGCTTGACTAGTCTTACCAGTTAATCATATAATTTAGTTTTCTACAAGACTTATCACAATAAGTCAGTTAAATAGAAATGTATATTGGTCTAATCTGATTCTGAAAAGTAAGACCGATTGCACTTTAGCTAACTACTAGTTGATCAAACTAGTTCTTAAGAGACAGTAGTGTCTGTTATGCTTCTTCGGGATGCTATGTAGCGGTTTGTGGATGTAAAAGGTCTGCAAAGGTCAAAGTGCAGATAAATGGAGTTATTGTCTCCCAAAGGAAAGAACAGATTCTGCCTGCAACGAGTAGTCAGTAATTCCAGCCTTACTTCCTGGACAAACCTGTGTAGGTTTGTAACAATTTTGCATTATGCCTGCCTATGGTCTTTATTAGCTGCCTGCGAACATCATCTATTTTGACCTGCCCTCAAACACTGTAGTTGAAGCTGAGGCTTGGAACCAGGGTTTGAAATTAACTTTTCACTCACTGGCCAATTTGGCTACTAAATTAAGTTACCAGCCATTCAGAACTTCAACTAGCCAAACAAAAGAATCAGATCAACTACGTCACCGAATAATATGTACATGGAGGTGTGTGTGTATATATATATATATATATATATATATATATATATATATATATATATATATATATATATATATATATATATATATATATATATATATATATATATGTATGTATGTATATATGTATGTATATATATATAATCACATAGACACATACACACACACACACACATATTCATATACATACAGTGGTGGCCAAAATTATTAGAGCGGTAAGATTTTATAGACATTGAAAAGATATTTCAAAAGACCAAGGCTGCTCACCAAGGCTTCATTTATTTGATCCAAAATACAGCAAAAACTAATTTTGTGAAATATTTTTACAATTTAAAATAACTGTTTTCTATTTGAATATATTTTAAAATGCAATTTATTTCTGTGATCAAAGCTGAATGTTCAGCATCATTACTCTAGTCTTCAGTGTCACATGACACTTTCTATTTCAGTTAAATGCTGTTCTTTTGAACTTTTTATTCATCAAAGAATCCTGAAAAGAAATTGTACACAATTGATAATAATAATAACTGTTTCTTGAGCCGCGAATCGCCATATTAGAATGATATCTGAAGGATCATGTGACACTGAGTAATGATGCTGAAAATTCAGCTTTGCATCAGGAATAAATTGCATTTTAAAATATATTCAAATAGAAAACAATAGGTTATTTTAAATTGTAAAAAATATTTCACAATATTACTTGTTGGTGTATTTTGGATCAAATAAATGAAGCCTTGGTGAGCAGAAGAGACTTCTTTTAAAACATTAAAAAATCTTACCGTTCTAATATTTTTGGCCACCACTAATTTATTATAAAATTTGGATTTCATGCGTTAGTTTCTTAGTCAAACAAAATCCTGTCATCCAGCCGTCTCCTCCCTTCCTCTTTCATCCTCATCACCAAAAATGTGTTTTAGGTGGACAGATCAATACAGTACAAAGAACTTTTTCAAAAAAAAGTAGAATGTTGGAAAATATTTTCTTTTGTCAACCAAATGCTTTTTAATCTTCGCTATTGCTTCAATGCAAATGAACAAGTGTGCCGTTATTTCTTGCGTAGTTACGTGCATGTTCAGGTAAGCCAGATATGCGCAGATTTTGCACAATTCTCTGTAGTTGATGTATAATGATGAACCCTGCTTGGAAGAGTTTGTATAGCCCTGCCTCTTTTCAGCGTTACACTCGTTGTGTTCTGTCTTCCAGTTTATATTTCCACAGCATGAAGATAAGATCTTACGGATTTATGAATGAATCTTCCGGCATTTATGACATCCGCTTCAAACATTACAATGCTCATGATAAGTTTTGTTAACTTTACAATAAGTAAATTCACTTCTCCAGCTAACTACTACTACGATTCCATAGAAAATGGAAGTTCAAAAACAAAATTCTGAAGATTGCTGCGCGCTTGTTTCTCTGGTGGATAAGGTCTAGCAGAGTGCGCTCTCGGAAAGAACGGATCCCTATTCGAACCGCTTCAGACACTGAGGAGAGGCAATGCTGCAATATATATTATGAGAAAATGTAAGTGTTTTTATGTACTTGGATGCATGTAAACCTCTTGTAGAAGACTCCAAAACAAAACTAGGAACCTTTAAACTAGCATAATCGGGGCACTTTAAATACTGAATTTTGGACAACCTTACTAAAACTAAAAACTGTGTGGGTAAATACTTAAGCAAACAATTTTTTAAAGAAGTGCATTACATTTTATTTGAGAGATTTTTTTTTTTTTTTTTTTTTTTTTTTTTAGTTGCTCAATTTAAAAAATGCTCAATTTTCTGTGGTTCGATGTTGCAAAACAGTAAAACATGACAACTTCATACCTCTTTTTTTTGTGTGTGTGTTTAGGGATTGCAAATAACTTCTCCAACTCTCATTCTGTAGACTAGTTCAACTGTCAACCTGCTGAGCTTGCTGAAGCGTGAAACCAGCAGAAATTGTACAGCTGAGCTGGCCATCTTAGAAGAGAGGGTCCTTGAAAACAGTGGCTTCCTTTAGACCCAGGTCAGCTAAGGTCCACTGAACATGCCAGTGGTCAAAGTCTCATTGTTGTTCCTTTGTCATTGCATTTCCATTGTATTTTAGTAGTGCCATCATAAAAATGAAAGCATCAAATGAATGATCCTGTTGATAGAGGAAAAGAACTTAATACCTCATTTTCAGTGTCTTTTGAAAGAGCACAGGTATTTGTTTCACTATTTTTTCCCCGAGACACACAGAAGGCAGTGTCTTATTAATCCACGGCAGTGCCTTTCCCCTTGGCCCTGAGACTTTAAAGTTTCGTTGTTGTGTTTTGCTGCACTTTCGATAAGAGAGAACACGGCACCCAGGGGGTCTTTTTGTTCTATTTCCATATTAATCCATTAGTCGTAGATGAAGACCAAATCCATTTTTTCACCTATGGCATTATACACCACGGTTATGTGCGAGGAGAGGGGATGAGCCATTTGCAAGGTGACACGTGAGAGAGATGCGAAAACTTCAAAAGCGACCTTAAGTTAGCATTTACCCTCAATTGAAGTTTCAAAGGAATATCACCAGAAAGGAGGGGTACTTGTGTGGAGTAGATGAGAAGAGAGGGGGGGGGGAAAGGAGTTTCACATCAAGGCTACCACGTGTGCAATATGCAAATGCTAGAGATTAGCATGTTTATTTTTATCTTTTCTGACGGGGGGGGGAAAAAATATTGTTCAGCCCCAAGTTTTTAAATAGATGGCTTTCTGCTCACGAGCACACATGTAACCGTGAAATTGTGCCAGAGATTACCGTGGTTCGCTGAAGCCAATAGAAAACACATTAGTTTGAGCTGATCTAGAAATTATGTGCCATTGATCTAGAGGGGAAAGGGGTTTTGTCATACTGAGTGTTTCCAATTGATCCTTCCCAGCATAATTACCCAAGAAAATCATTATTTTTCTAAGTAGTCTCTTATTAGACTGGTCAGTGGCATGAGCTGGAAGCAAAACCCACAATTTTGGCTTTCTCGTCTTATTTCAATAAAACGGTTTTGTCGTATTTGTCGTACAAGTATAATTTAACCATTTGTTGAAAGCATTGTATAATATATAAATGTAATGATTATTCTGCCCAAGATCAATTCATAACCCCCTTGAAGTGGACGAACTACTGCTATGGTTTCAGACCCTTTTTTCTACAATGTCTTAGATACATAGTCAAAAACCCAGAAACTAATTGAATTTCTAGCACTTCCTGGGTTTTTTTAATGGGTTTTGGTTAAAGGCTTGAAATAAGGTCTGTGGTTAACAAGCTCAGGATATTTTCACGTTTTATTCTACTTCATAAAATACACCGGGTAATACCCCCTTGTGGTTATTTTTGAAGTTTCTATTTTTCTTGAAAAGAGCTTTTTACTTCTGGTGATTGTATTCAGGCTTCAAATTTCATTAAAAGTGTGTTCATTTGTGAAGATTATCATGGATAGAACATGTAAGAATCATAACGTTTGTGTTTTTCAAGGCAACCAAGGTGATACAAAAATGCAGCATCACTTGTGTATGTATGCATGCATGTGAGAGTGTGTGTGTGTATATATATACACATACATACATGCATGCATACAAACAAACAAACAAACAAAATAATTATACACAGTACACACACATATATTATGTGTAAACAAACTTATTTTGGATGCAATTAATTGTTGCGCAGCACTAATTCACAGTGTGAAAACCCTTTTTAGGTTGTATTTGCAAATAAAAAAAAAAATGAGATTAAATATTATATATCTTATAATTAAGATCCTTCCACCAATGACTACGTTCAGCATGTTCCTGGGTCAACATGTGTTGATCCTGGAACAACATTCCAAACAACCATTTAGATTTTAGGCTACAGATTGTTATTCACCTATAATTTCTCTCTGATTTTAGGCATAAGTTGCAGGTAGGGTTAGGTTTTCAGACAGGAATGTTGTTCCTGGATCATCAAAATATGTTGGTCCAGGACCATGTCTTGGCAAAATCACGGTGACCCTGGTTTTACATGGTCCCGACTGTACATGATTACAAAAATAATAATACCAAGACATTGTAGAGGTTTTCAAAGTAGGGTGTGGGAATATATATATTTTTCCTCACACAGTGTAAATGGGTCTTTGTATAATTATTATTTAAATTATAAAAAGGGTTAAATGCAAAGGGGATGATCATATTGAGGAGTCCTTAAAATAAATAAATAAAATCTCCTGTTCTAGCAGTTTTGTGGTAACTTTCAAGGTCCATAAAGATATGGTTTACTGAGTCTGGAACATTGACAGGAGCTATGCACACTACTGCCATCAGCATGCATTAATTCCATTCAAAATTGTGTGAATAATTCAGACCTGAGAGTATTTAACATAATTGGAATTAGAATTTAGGAGTAACAACGTCAGAGTGTAGACATTGTCCTGATGCATTTTCTTGCAAACGTAGCCAACTTACATAGTATGACCAAATATCAGGCTAATGCATATAGGCCTACAGGACCACCCGCAGCACTCCGAGGAGGTTTCCTTCAGCTGGAATTGCGTTTTTGTGGGCAACTCAACATTTCCCTTCCTCCCTTTTCATGTTGTCCTCCACCTGTTGTCCTGAATGAAGCAGAGACAGGTGTCTTATCTTCATCGCACGGTGTTAGCGAAGCCAATCTCGGAGGAAGATGTCGACTGGAATGTGACAAATCCATCTGTCCCGGTTTGAATTTGTATGCTAATTTGAAGTAATGGCCCCTCTGGTGACAGAGCGATGGAACAATTCAATCACGCCATCTCTGACAGGAGCTCAGCAGCCTACCTGTGATAGGTTCCTGCGCGGCGGACGCAAGGTTGCCGTTGATATATTAGTCCTACAGGGAGAGGAGTATCATCCTGCTTGTTTGAAACAAACTGCAAATGGAGAATCTTTGAGAAATTAATCTCACCTCAGTTAAAAGACAGTTCAGGGTGATTTGCCACCATCTGCATAGCTGAAAATGGGAGAAATGAGAGCTTAACAAGATTCTGGAGCATATGCTATGACTTCTATTTGCTTTACCAAGGCGTGTTGGGCCTCGAAGTATATAAGCTCAGCAATCCAAATCAACTTTGCAGATATTTATTGGAAAGGGTTTAAACAATATTTTTCATGCTTGTACGAACTAACAATTCTTGCACATGTGGAAAAGTCCTTAAGACTAACAATTTACAGGCAGTAGACAATTAAGGTCACATTTACAATAACTTAGGGCACTAAGAAGACCTTTCTACTGACTGAAAAACTTCAGAAAAAAAGATACCCTGGGGCCTGTACCATGATGGAAGTTGAAAAAACTCGGGGTTACAGGATTAGTTTTGAGTTGACCAGACCCAACCAAACCAACCAGGCTTTGTTGGTACCATGACGCTGATAATTTATACAGTTGATAAAGGTATAGAGAGAATTGAACATTTAAGCTCACCTGTAGTCAACATTTTTATTCTAAATAAGCATTAGTAAAAGCCAGACGATTTTGTCTTTAAAAATCATTTGCTATGTAGTGACCTTTAATTTGGAGTAGAAACAGGTGGAGTGACTTTATCCTTTGCTCACAGCTGATTGGTCCAAGATTTGCAACCTCTTACCTGGAACATAACCTACCCCGGACCAGGTTAGCCGTGGACCGCAGGTTACTATGACGATGAACACTGCTAAAAGCCAAACCTCTTTCATGGTGCCTAAAACCCAGGGTTGGTGCAAAGTGCAACTAAACTGAAACACACCTGGCTAGCCACCTAAACCGGCTTCATGGTGTAGGCCTCTGATCACCTGCGTGACGGTGTGGCCAGAGCAATGTCCATAATATAAGTACAAATCACACTGTACGACATGGATCTAATAAACTTGAGTACAACATGTGTGTAGACTGTGCTATGACGACACCTATTGAATCGTAGACTATGAGCAAGTTAGTATAAAAGAATAAAACATCGGCATGAGCTAGTAAACCACTTTGGCAATTGTGTTTTTTATGTAGGCCTACTCTGAAAAAAGAGTAAGCGAAGGAAGAGAATATGATGCTAGGGAAAACTTATTGCTAGGGCATGTTAAGTAGTTTTAAGTTTTAGCACCATGTCGTGTTGATCAATACACCATTTCATGTTGCAGTTTTATTGGCTAGTCAGTAGATGTATGTCGTAGTAGCAAACACACTGTGAGATGATCATGCTAAATTTCTGTCAATGACAACAGCCGTCTTTTGAACGTCTTGAACCTCTCTAATGGCTCGTTTCCACTGAGCGGTACGGTACGGTACGGTTGGGGTCGGTAAACCATGATCCGGCTAGCGTTTCCACCGCCAACAGTACCCTTACTTGATAGGCGTGGTGTTTGCCGGAAAGAAGCGATCGACGTCATTTTTCGCGCGAAGAAGAAAGCGACATAGTAAACAACAATGGATGACATACTGCAGATCTTGTTCTTGCTTTTCGGCATGTTTGTCACAAGAAACAAGCGCCGGCATAGCATAGCCTATTGATTTTATTCACTGAATGTATGTAGCCTATATTTATAACAAAACTAAATATAAAACACAACCCTGCCTCTTTTCGTTTATTTAAAAATATTAAACATATTCCAGGCAATATGTGCATTGGTACAAATGTTGCAATAAACAACATTACAGATGGTCTTGTAATAAAGCAAACAATTCAGTCAAATATACAAATTCAGCGCTCAAATAAATGAAACTTCACTTAGCCTTCTGCCAAAACTATTGGCCAGGGAACGAATTATAGATTTACGAGACCAAAGATCGCCTGTTAGGTCTATACAAGACGAATTATATCTCATGTTTAACCACTACATAGACGTCAGAGTCAGCGGCAAACATCAGAACGACTAGGCGGGGTTGAGCGCCGAACACCCGGTGATTGCTTGGAATGGATCTGTCAAATTATTATAAATCTATAAATAAACCACAGATTTGAGCTTTAAAAAACTACATTCTCGCCTGAAAAACTCTTAAAACTACATTTAGTGACACGATAACAGTAGTATTATATTTCAACTGTATGTTAAAAAATGGCGCTTCTATTGTCCTTGTAGCAAGGGCAAGTGACGATACTCTATCAACCAATCAACGTTCTGCAGTGAGTCTAGCTCCACCTTTTAGTACCGTACCACTGTGCTAGGTACCCCAACAGAAGGGTACCCAAAAAGTGGTGCGGTACGGTTCGGCTTTTTGGTACCATTCACAACTTTTGACAGTGGAAACGCAAATAATTGCGTACCGTAACGAACTGTAACGTACCGTACCGCTCAGTGGAAACGAGCCCTTACTGTACAAAGTAGGACCACCATTTAGGAGCCACGGCCACAGAAATAGCCACGGTCATCTTTCGCCTGGGACAGCCCGAAATCGTACAATGTGTACCGGACAGAAGACAGTGCTACAGGAAGGACAGTGGATTGTCCTTGCAGTGCCAAACCACATAAACAGAATGGCCAGACTGGTTCGAGCTGATAACTCAACAGTAACTCAAATAACCACTCGTTACAACCGGGGTCTGCAGAAGAGCATCTCTAAACGCACAACACGTTCAAGCTTGAAGCAGATGTCAGCTAAGAACAGGAAACTGAGGCTACAATTTGCACAGGCTCACCAACATTGGACAAAGGAAGATTAAAAAAACATTGCCTGGTCTGATGAGTCTTTATTTCTGCTGTGACGTTCAGATGATAGGGTCAGAATTTGGTGTAAGAAACATGAAAGCATGGATCCTTCCTGCCTTGTATCAACGTTTCAGACTGGTGGCGGTGTAATGGTGAGGGGGATCTTTTCTTGGCACACTTTGGGCACCTTAGTACCAATTGAGCGTTGTTTAAACACCACAGCCTTCCTCAGTATTGTTGCTGACCATGTCCATCCCTTTAGGACCAGTGTACTCATCAGCTGATGGCTACTTCCAGCAGCATAACACACTCTCACAAAGCTCAAACCATCTCAAAGTGGTGTTTTTAACATGACAATGAGTTGATTATACTCAAATGACCTCCACAGTCACCAGATCTCAATCAAATAGAGCAGCTTTGGGATGTGGTGGAACGGGAGATCCACCACATCCCAACCAAAACGGACCAAATTCTCTGAGGAATGTTTCTAAAAGCTTGTTGAATCAATGCCACGAAGAATTAAGACCTCCAACCTAACCAGTGAGTGTATTATAAATGCGCGATCTTTAACGCTATCTACACTAAAAGGAAATTATCAGATATGAGAGCACAATAAGGATGATGAACAAACCCAATCTACTGCGTTTACTTGCATCACTTTCGTTACAGAGTTAGGTTTAAAAGAGCCTCTTTTTTTTTATAATATCCGTTGGCTGTAGATTTATTCAGTTTCAGTATATCTACATTCGTTCACAAAGCAAAAGGAAATATTACATGAAAGGGCTCTCTAAGAATCACGAAAATTAAAGTCAATAGAAAACCATCTAAACTTTCAAAAGCACTTACCAAGCACTGCGCCTGTAAGATAAAAAAATTCATTGTTTGCAACATTTGATCGATGTAGATGCTCTTTGATATGTAGAGCAGGCTATGTAGAGGTGTTATCAGGCAATTCAAAAAGGAAACATAACCTCAGAGGATTTTAATACATGACTGTAAATAATTAAGAAAACAATGGCAATTTATTATCCTGTTAATTCACAGAATGAATGAATAATTTGCCGTCATTGATGTTAAACCTTGCACAGCAAAAGCCACAAGTTTTTCAGCAACTAAAGACTTACATTTCAGCCTGTTCCTCAAACAAAGCTATAATTTGGCTTCAGAAGACTTGGATTATAATGCATAATATATATATGGCTTTTATGGTGGTGCTTTGACACTTGGCATTAACATGTGCTACATATTTGGATAGTATCTGGATATTCTTTAGCTGGATTCTACTTAAACCTTGATATCAAAAGAAAGTCTGTGTTAACAGTATACTTTTTCAGTAATTTACCAAATTTTAAAAAACACTGACAGGTGATTCAAAATGCTTTCCATCCTTTTGATAGACAAAAACTCAGGTATCTGGTTTGTTGCACTGTTGCGTCTGTTGTTTGTTGCATATATATATATATATATATATATATATATATATATATATATATGAGAGAGAGAGAGAGAGAAAAAAGTAAAGCATGCTAATAGGGATTAGAAATTATGTTAAGGAAACTAAAATTTTAAATTGCTTCCAAGGATTTGATGAGTTTCACAAGAAATTTCAAGTATAGGCTATTGTCCAGGAGAATAATTAATGAGATATAGTTCAATAAACTGGGTGACCAGAACATTGTGCTTGTTGTTTTTTAACATTGCATTAAGGAAAAAACCCACAATATACACATCACTTCGTGTGCTACGGAAGAAAGAAGGTCATACAGTTTGGAGCGACATGTGGGTGGTGAGTATATAACAGAAGTCTCATTTTCTTTGGTGAACTATCTATTTTATACAGACTGTCAACAATCATAGCCTTTTTTAATGTAAAATAGCCTATATGTGGACTGTTGCACATATCCCCTAATCAGAATGAAGCTGGTTTGACTGCGCACCATAAGGAGTGCAAGTGACAATCTTATTAATTGTATGCATCTTATCTTATTCATTCTCATGTAGAGAAATCTGCAAATATTTCCAAGCCAGTTTGCTATCCTGATGCTTGCAACAGTTCAGGCCTCATTAGGTTAATTAGGCTACCTGTAAACATGAGGTATACCATAATGTAGTTTTACTAGTTACAGCCTCATCTGAGTCAGGCAGCCCCGTTAGTCAAATGTTTGAAAACAAAGATCCAAATAAGAGGATACAAACAGGAATCAAACCACCCTTTTCCAGTGGAGAGATCCTGGTTTTTGGAGGCGACGCCGGTGCGCATGTGACGGCGCTGAGCTTCCGCGGCTCACAGTTTCAGTTCGTTAAACCCAAGGACGAGGAGAACCGAACCGGCTGAGACTCGTCGTGGGGAAGAAATAGACGTTTTCGCCTAAGAAATATTTGAGCGGGAGCACGGGACAATGGACGCTTATGGGCTTTCGGACGACGAGCTCTTCTCCTGTCTGCTCAACTTCACCTGGGAGAATTCCTCTGAGCAGGTAAGAGCGGACACCTCGGGATACCTCCTCTGCCCTTGGATTCCTTGTATACGCCTTTTATAGCACCGAATTGTCTGTGTGAATTGTACTGTGACTTTCAGCGGAGTTGTGTAGCCTATGTAGTTGGGATCTTAAAGGGACAGTTCACTCAATGAATATTCTGTCATTAATTACACTCGCATGTAGTTCCAAACACGTAAGACACGTTTATCTTCGGAACACAAATGAAGATCTTTTTGTTGAAATCTGAGGATTTCTGTCCATTAATAGACAGCAACGCAACTACCACTTTGACATTTCAAAAAGTTCATAAAGAGATTGTAAAACTAATCCATATTAATTGAGCGGTTTAGTCAACATTTTCTGAAGAGACCGGGTCGGTTTATGAGGAACAGATTGAATTTAGGTTTTTATTCACATAAAAACATTAATCAACTCACACATCAGTTGTGGTAAACAGAAGCTCAAGTTCGCTTGACGTGCGAGAACCAATGATGTTCATTTTTGTGTGTTGGAGCATGTTTGAGCTTCTGAAAGAGTTATAGTTATTGTGCCTCAAGCATGTTTGGTTGAGCTTCTGTTTGTGTTCTCTAAATGTGAATAAATACCTAAATGACAGAATTTTCATTTTTAGGTGAACTATCCCTTTAAGGTGAGTCTTGGGTTGGGCTCAATCAAAACCAGTGTTTTGGTGCCCCTATTCAATGCTTTTTAAAATGTTTTTTTTTCCCCCATTACTTACTGTACGTAGTGTGTCATGATCAGGGATATAGTTAAAACATTTTTTTGTAAGTTTCTGCCTTAATATCCTGGAAAATGACCATAAAGCTGTGGGTCTCAAAGTTGTACTCTCCCGTCACCAAATTAGAACAGTCGACACATGAATTAATTGGCACTATTTTGTGTTCATTTCAGGATCAGTCAACAGAAGTGGGATAATGTTACCACACAAAATAATTAAATTCGACTCGAAACGCAGTTACATTAAACCAGGCCTAACTCAGTCCTGTCCTGCAGAGTTTAGCTCCTACTTGCCTCAACACACCTGCCTGGAAGTTTCTAGAATGCCTAGTAAGACCTCGATTAGCAGGGTCAGGTGTGTGAGCTAAACTTTGCAGGACAGTGGCCCTCCAGGAGCAGGATTACTGGACACCCCTGCAGTAAATGGAAGTAAACAGTCCATGAATGTTAAAATACACAGCCACTTAAAGGCTATAGAATAGTGTAATCACGTGCTACTCTGTATATATCCAATAGATTATTTCAGATTTGTTGTCATGATGATAAAATGCAGATAAAATAGGCTATAGCCCTACATTTCTGCAGAAGAGTTCTTGTAAATTCTTTAACAGAAATATGACCATAATAATTTACTATAAGTGCTTTGTTGCATTAAAAATAAGGCCAAAATTGCAGTTAAATACTCTCATTTGAGCTTTTATGGGTGTATCCCAGTTTCAATAAATTTTTATAAAAAAGCACATTACATTTATTATTCTGTTAAAACTTTCAGCTGTTGAGCAAAAAGGATGCGTGAAGTTGTAAATAGGATATAACTTCACAGAAAAGCTTAATACGCTATGTTGTGTAAATCTTATGGCTATATTCTGAAAACAGCATTTTAAGGTTAATGGATTATCTTAATTCACTTCCATTGTAAATGTCTCACTGTAACCCAGAAAATTAGCATTTTAGTTTTGGTTTTATTTTCAAGTCAAAATAATTTTTTGATGGTAATCAATGTTATGTCACTATGGCTGTCGATTGAATAGTCCTTTAAAGGCTTAGCTTTGCGTCAATTACATCAATTACTCACCTGCATGTTGTTCCAATAGGTGTTTGTCAACATAATAAACATTGATCAACTCACAAACATAAAGAATATAATATAGGGATGCACGATATATCGGCCACCACATTGTATCAGCTGATATATGTTCATTTTTAATGTTACCGTTATCGGCCCGATAAGAAAATTTGGCCGATATATTAAAGCCGGTAAATAATGGATTGTTTCCTTCAGCTGAGACACTTCAGATGCTCACTGCCATGATAGTTTTAAAATTGCTTGAAATATGATTTAAATCACTTTGGACATGGCTTTTAATGGTGAGACTTGTTTTTGTAATCAGGCTCTCAAAAATTAAATACAAATTTGTTTAGATTTATCGGCCAATCGGTTATCGGCTTCCAATTATAAAGAATGATCAGGTATCGGTATCGACCAAAATTTTCATATCGCTGCATCCCTAATATAATATATGGTAAAAAGAAGCTCAAACATGCTTGCTTTACACACACGAACCCATGAGGTTTGTTGTTGCATGTCAAGCAACTATATTTCAGCTTTGATTTACCATATTTGATGTGCCCTCTGAATGTGTGTCAAAGTTTTGGCGCAAACGACTTTCAGTGGAGGGACTGAAATTTCATTTAAATATATTTTCATTCGTGTTTCTAAGATGAACGAAAGTCTTATGGGTTTGGAACGACATGAGTGTGAGTAATTGATTACCCAAGTTGTATTTCCTTTTAATATAGTTCTCATCATATAAGTAGCAGATATGAGCAAAGGGTGGCCACAGTGTTGCTAGGCCATCTCTTGTTTTATGAATCTGACTGATTCAGTTCACTTTCAAGCAAACATCAATTCACAAAACGGATGCCTCGATGAGGTTACCTGGAGATCACCCATGTCCTTGATATTAATAATGAACACAATTGACAGAATAGTAAAATCCATTGCAGGAATGACATCTATAAAATAGAAGCAAAGAGCTTCACCGTCCTGTTTGGAAGCAAATCAAACCGAAATGTGATTTTGGTACAAATCTACAGAGATGTAAGGTATGGATCTGTGTGTCAGATTCACTTTGACATCAGTGCTCTGGAGATATTTGAGATTAAATTGTATTTGACACATATCATTTGAGACATGTGCTGGGCAAAGTTTAAATGATGTATGAGTCTGTTTGTTGGAAAAGGCACCTGACATACAGGAGTATTGGATTGTGCAATTTCATATGGGCCTTACTTAAGACAACTTATACTGGAATGTAGTGGAAGGGTGAAGGCATTCATTTGATGTGTGTATGTTTATGCACTAGGGAAATGAGCTACTCATCTGAATGTTATGAAGTTAAGAGCTACAGGTTTTTATTATAATTTGTTTTGTGATTATTCATAGTTTTCAGTCATTTGACTGTTGCAGTACATTCTAAAACTCTTAACATAAAAAAAACACTCATTGTCAGCATTTCCAGTCTCACTTCACTAAGGTTTGTAACAAATTTGCATAATGCCCGCCTATGGTCTTCATTGGCTGCCCGCGAACAAAGTTACTTCTTTGTCCCCCCCTCAAACACTGTAGTTGAATCTGAGAAGCAACAAAAGTTGTGTTGTCGACATGTCGAATAGATGCTGTTTTCTGTGCTGTGAGTCCACTAGGTATGCACTTCCAAAGGATGAGGACTCGCGCTGGAATTGATACGGTTAAACCGGCGGCATTGTTACTGTTCGTATAACTGAGTATACATGTGCTGAGGAAGCCTGTAAGCGATAGACCAATCACAACAGACTGCGCCGTCTGACCAATCAGAGCAGAGTAGGCTCTTGGAAAGGAGGAGTTAAGACTGAATCCTTTATCGGGTCGTTTCAGACACGTTGAGAAAAGATGAATGTATATAATGAGAAAATTGAAGTGTTTTTTTGGACATTGGATGCATATAAACCTATATTATAGGACACCTGCAAAACAAAATTAGGGACTTTTAAAATAGCCTAATAGGGGCACTTTACAAGAATGTACTGAGACCGTGATATTAAAAGATCAAATTTGGTTTATACCTGATTGATGATGTAAAATAAATATGAACCCCGGGTTCATCCACTTGCCTGTACATAGCATGTTTTATTAATAAGGTAATTTGGTCTTCCAATACTTCACTGTCTAAATGCATCAAGCTATATTAAGCATTTTCTTTATGATGGTTTTATATGGGAAACACTTAACATGCAATTTAGCACAGTGCATTCATATTGTGGTCTCTTTTGCGTTACTATGTGCGTTTGACCTTTTAATATCACTGTCTTAATACATTAAGCCTTGTTTAGTATTTTCTTTATAATGGTTTTCTATGGGAAAATGCTTAACGTGCAATTTAGCATGTTGCGCTCATAGCCTTGGCACATCTGCTTACCTGTATAGTGCGGTTCATCAATAAGGTGTATGTTACATTAGTAATTAGTACACTTTTGGGCAATGGAGAAAAGCCTTGTTTTGTCCTCCAGGTGGGTGTGACATCAATAGTGAGTGAGAACTATGAATTAACCACCCTATTTTGTCCTTCTGTTCTGTGAAAATGTAAAACAAATTAAGAAAAGTTGTACATTTGTGAATAAAAATGGTGTATTTTGCTCTCAAAACTCTTGATTTTTCCCTTTTGCTAGTGATGTAGACAAAAGATTACATTTATGAAAATGAATTTGAACTACTAATAGGCAGTGCTAGTGTGCAAATAATAAAAAAGTCGAATTTTAACATGCCGTACGATTGTACCACTGATAACCCCCAAAGGATTCATCGTTTAATTGGTGTTCGGCCCTAAATTTAGCAAGGTAATTAAAAGCCAGAGATGCTCCTCATTTCCAGAACTTCCAGAGCCGATTATGTAGCTAATGCACTGAGCTCCTTCACTGTCCGTGTGGAAGCAATCCACCACTGGGATCGCTGAAAGCTTCCCCTCAAAAAAGCCTTTCCCTGAAAAGAGGTGGACGAGCTAAAGAAAGAAAAGTCTTGAGAGAGTGTACTTTTGCCTTCTGCTGCTTTTTCCCTCCTGTCTCGAATGGACTAAAGAAATAAATAAATAAAAATAAGTGCAGTGTTGACACACTGTGTCCTTGTGGCCAGATTATCCACTCATGCCTGAGCGGTGTGTAAAGCCTCTACATTATTCAGTCAGCTGTGCGTGACATGCTGGGCCTGGGCTGGGAGAGAGAGAGATGTGGAGAAATGCTGGGAATTTCTCTCAGAGAGAGGTTCACTAGATTTAAGTTGGACTTTTAAGCTTCCTGTGCTTGCAGCGTGCACTTCCGCCTCGCGGTCCGTAGGAAGGATGACAGGTTCATTTATGAAGTGTGCTGTATTCTCTGGGGTAGCTCGAGTTTTGTTAGTGAGTAAAGCACCGGGAAGCATTTTCAAGGCTAGCGCTGCTGGAGCGCCTCTTGGGGGAGCTGTCCGGGGTGCTGAAATTTTAATTCTACATTTCACATGTGACGCAAACAGTTGTCAGGCTTTTTGTACTCTTAAAAAACTACGAGTTCGGTTCGTCTCCACTGATCAAACAAGTGTCCTTTTTTACAAAATGACCTAAAATTGGAGACACCTGGTGTCGTCAATGAATATTTTTAGGTCTTTGCTTAGTGAGCTGGTAAAGGAAGAAAACATTGCAAATGTTTTTAAGTGGTTTGATGATATGGTTTTAATGTTATGGTGAATCTTTCTTTCTTCCTTTTTCTTTCTTTTTTTTAACTTTTTTTTTTTTTTTTTTTTACTTTTTTGATAATGTTGTGCTGCTCATCAGGGGCACGCTCTTCATACGTTGCTTAAAACATCCGAGATCATAGATTCTACATAATAGTAATTTTTACTAACTAATCTCTTTTAAAAAGGCACTGTTAATAAATGTTTGCCTGTTTATAAAAGCAACCAAGAAAAAGGCTGAGAAATAAAAAGAAAAGAAAAACAAACAGGTGGTGGTCCTGCACCCCCACATTATACCCAGGCAGAAGAGCTGGCCCTTGGGTTAAATGTGAACCTTGTGGAGGGCATCCCTGGGTTCAGCTCTTCCCCAGACCCACAGCCAGGAGCAGCAACACCTTCACTGGTGGTAAATTAACTTTAAATGATCCTAGTACACTGTAAAATAATTTGTTGCTGCATTAAATTAAGTAGGCCTATAATCCAAATGGCTGTCCAGTCATATCAACTGTTAAACCTTGAGTAGCAATGAATTGCTTTGACTTGTGTTGCAAAAAAAAATATGTTGCCATGAGTTATTGATCACATTTCTCCCCAGTCTACTTCTTTGTAATGAAATTGTGTTTTCCTCTTTTGTGCAGTATTAAACAATACACCAACACTTTTATGTGTTCCCAAGCAAGTGTTGGCTGAAGCATGTGCAGTAAGACTTTTTCTAATGTTACATCAAAAGGGAAGAAAGTACAACACTTTGTAATGCCCATTTTTCCCCCAATGCACAGTGAAGAAACCCTCTCAGGTATCTTTAAGTGCATAAATAACTTTACTTAATTTACACTTGAGTACCTATTATTTCTGAATGCAATATGAGTTGCAGGAGTCCACATCTACAGAAGAGTCTGCATTACTAATCTGGATAAGAATCGCAAATTCGCAATAGTAACTTGCCTGCACTGTTATTAAAGCCCGACTCCGACGAGTCGAACATTTATGCGTTTCCAACAAATCAATGATGTAAACGACATCCTCACGAGTCATGAGAAAAATGATAACTCTCAAAAAGTACACTATCGCGCTCAGGCCCGGCCCTAACCAATTTGGTGCCCTAGGCAAGATTTTGAGTGGCGCCCCCCGCGCCCCCTTGCATCGCAGTAGTACTTGCACTGTTAGTGTACATATACTCACAAGAAACCTAATTGCTTTGTTTTAGACATTCTTTTATTTAACTAAAACAATTGCACATTCAAAATACTAATTATAAAAATAATAATTAAAGAAACAAATAAAAAAATTAACTCAACATATGAAATACAATATAGATAGCTTATATAAAATATTACATTCTAATACTCCCGAAATGAAAAGTGTAAACAAGTGACATTAACTTAAATACAATAGAAATACGGCACTGTGCAAAATAAGACATTAGTATCTTATCTTATCTATCTTATCTTATCTATCTATCTTATATATCTTATCTATTTGTATCTTTAAGTAGGCACAGAAATACTACAAGGATTTGAATAAAAAAAAAAACCGAAAAGATGATCTTAAAAAGAGCTCTATTGGTGTTTTTGGTCCTGCCTTAATTACTTCAGAAACTACACCACCACCTCCTTAATCTCACATGACTTGCAACAGCATGACTTTTCTGGATTTTCTTGAGGCAACGTCATCTACAACATCATCATATGACAACTGATTAGAGACCACATGGTTGATGCAAATGATGGCAAGTCCACTGAGACGTTCTTGCATCATAGTAGATCTCAGGTAAGTTTTAATCAGTTTGAGCTTTGAGAAGCTTCTTTCAGCAGCAGCCACTGTAACAGGAAGAGTGGCAGAGATTCTCAAAGCAACCCACATGTTGGGGTACATTTCTGTATTTATTTAACTGCAGTATAATATTGCATGTGGGAATGCTAAGTTATGCTCTAACATTAATGATGTGCACTTTAACACAGCCACAGGTGTAAATTTTAACATGATAAACAAACACACTTTATAGACAATATGAGCTGTAACACAGTTAACAGCTGGCGTTACAACTATGGAATTATTATTATGATTATTAATTGGTATTTTGATTGATTATAACAAGCTGGGAAAACGTGAGATAATGATGTCAATGAAATTAACATTAATACACCTGCTGATTAGATCTAATATTTACACATTTGTCCGAGGAAGGTACTCATATTACTATTTTCCATAATAATAGCGCTAGGCTTATCTGTTAGAACCATTGACTGTTAATATTTTGGTTAGAACTAGCAGATAGCGCTGGTTATTTATAGATTAGCTAACCATGTATGCTAATGACTAATGGCATTATTGATCATCGTTCTGTCACTTTAAAATAATATCATTAACAACATCTTTACTGTAACACACCTTTGTCTTTGTCGCGTTTTTCCTCCTCTTCTTTTCTTTTTTTCCTCCCCTGGGCACCAGATAATTTGGGACGCTTTGACATATTAATTTTTTTTGACGCAATAAAAACGAAAACCGAATGGCGCCGCGGGTAAAAGAAGTCTGATTGGTGGAAGTGGTTTATGCTGCTTTGTGGCGCGGCGCGCGCCACATGTTCCATGTTACAATAAAAGAGGAAAGTTCCTTACGCGGCTCTGGCGCCCCCCCCTAGGGTATAAGGCGCCGGCGCCCTTAGCATTTGCCTATACTGCCTATGCCACGGGCCGTCCCTGATCGCGCTGCGCTAAAAGACTTCCCGTATTAGCTCCGTTTATGAAGCCGCGATCTAATCCTGTTAACATGAAATAAGCCTGCTCGCGAGCAGGTTCAAGCTGGCGCACCTGTTGCTATGACAGCAAGTCCAGGATGAGCGTCGAAGAACCAAACAATCCAAGATCATGCCAAATCTTGGACAACAATCAAATCCAGCTAAGTGAGTTAGCGACATACGAAGAACGGGCCCCAGGTCACTTCTGTAAAATAGATTTTAATCTCAGAAAGTTTTATCTGGTTAAATAAAGGGCAAATAAATACAAAATAAAACAAATAACTTTATGATTAATCAAGCTTGCAGAGATGAAATGAGCCTTCCTCTTTTTTATTTATTTTTTTATTATTATTTCGGAGCATTGAATATTTTGAATCAAAACAGTTGTTAATACAAAACAGAACATAATGCAATTATCCCTACTTAAAGGCACAATATGTAACTTTTTGGTTCAAAATGAACTAAATTCAAATAACGAAGGAGTTAATACATCATCAATCCTTTTTCCAAAACGTGTTTTTGTCTTACCCTGAAAACTCCCCAGCTTTGATTGAAAACAAGCTCAGAAAAACGACTCGTTTCAAATTTTGTCTCATTATTACCTCATAGTGTGACGAAAGACCGCCTCTGCAGAAGATCAATGCCTACTTCTACATCATTCCTTCTTTAGCCCCGCCTGCCGATTCATGTAAATACGAGAAAGAGCAAACAAAGGATTACTCCAGCAACAAAACGATAGAGATGACTTTGATGAACAATTTGTTATGTGCCAAGTTGTGTAAAAATACAGTATTTGCATTGCTGTCCATGATGCTAACATTAAGAAAGTGTGGATGAACTTTATTTTTTAACGAAGATCCAGTCAGATCGTGTCAGTAAGACATGTCAGTAAGACTGTAAGACACTATTCAGCTCAGGCTTTTCAGAGAGACTGAAAATAAAAGATGATTCAGGACATTGGATTCAACAGTAATGTCGCAACACACAAGTGTGAGTAACTGTTTTTTTTAAACCGTGGTGCGTGTGTCACTATGTCTTTGTCTGTTACAAATTGAGCATTTATACTGCAGTGCAGCAGTCAAACTGTGAATAGTTGTGTTAGTTTTGATTTGCTGTTCTTTCCTTTGCTTCGGCATTTATGGGGTTAATGCGTTGTATTATCGGATATGGAAGAAAGCACGTATAGAGAACGTATAGGTTATCGTTTTGATCTAAGCCATTCACTGTAATACTGAATAAAAGCTTCATCCTCTGTTTTGTCATCAGCAAGGCATTACATTTCATTTTAAAACACGACACTGCAAATGACAATACATACATTTTTTTATTTTATCGAAAAGGATGAACTATGAATAGCCTATAAGAATGACAGTGTGACAAACAATGGTACATTCATTCATAATTCCGTTTACACTAAACACCGCAAGTTATTATTTGTCAACTATAGTTCTAACTGTGGTAACTCCAAGTATTTATTTGCACAACCAAGATCTATAAAGGATATTTAGCCTAATTCATGTAAATGTTTCACATTGTTGGCAAATGTTTCAACAATGTAATGGGATATTTTTCAAGTTTTCAAAACAATTCCACACGTGTAATGGCGGGCACTTTAAAACTTATTTTAATATGCAAAACTGTTACCTAATCATAGCAGTGGACGTTTACTTCCAAGTCTTGAATGCGGCACGTCTATCAAAACGGAGCATTCAAAGAGAGGGTCAAAAACACGATATAGAAAATACTTACTTATAAATACAAGGATGTTTTTTGATGTAAAAATCATGAGAACATTAAAAAAAAAAATCAAAGTCTGCATTTGAATGTTCATCTGTCTTTTACTTCAATTTCACAACACAGTATTCTTTGCTATTGAGCCACTCAGTATCTCTCATCCTTAGAAAATGTTCTGAAATAGGGGTCCACAGGTGCCTAACCAATGTGTCTACCAGATGAAATCATCTCATCGCAGTGTCTTTTCTTTGTGCCATATTGCCGTGCCATGCATGAATGCCTGTCTAATCAGACATCTCAAAAGAGCTGCTGCATGTTCACTGCTGACCTGTTAAACATCTTTTTGTGTCTGATTTGTTTGGTGTGTGTTGCATGAAAATGTGAACACACAGCACATGATCTGGAGATACCATAAAAGCGAAGAGAGTCTTGACTGCTGAATTATCCTCAATGAGTTGCTTCACACAAATGCATGAATAAGTGTGATTAAATAGTGGCCCATCCATGCAAAGGAAAATATTTAAAGGTGTGGTGTAGCAATAAAAAATGAGTTGTTGAAATAATTAGACTATTAAATGGTGTATATATACATATATACAGTATATATAATGTATATGTAATCAAAATGATTCAACCCCCATTGCAAATCAGGTTTATTGGCTAAATTTGCAATGGACAAATCAAACAAAAGTAAATGAAATTGCTCGACACAACAAATGTTTCAAGTGATTTCCCCAAATTCAACTGAAAAACGCAACTTTTAATGACTTCTGCAGTCTCAAAATTATTCAACCCCTTCATTGCAAGCATCTCTAGTACCTAATAGAACACTCTTTTGCCTTGTATGACCTGCTGCAAACGAGATGTATAACCTGACACCAGCTTCTGGCAGCGTTTCTGAGGATCTGAGCCCATTCCTCATGAGCAATGACCTCCAGTTCAGTAATATTCTTGGGTTTGCGTGCTGCAACCGCCTTCTTCAAATCCCACCAGAGATTTTCTATGGGGCTCAAGTCAGGTGACTGTGATGGCCACTGTATTCAAATTATTCAAAATATTCAAATTAATTAACCAATCATACCATTGATCAGCTCTACCAAACTTGGATGTCTTTTTTTTTCAGTAATAAACAAACATTGTTAAGTTGTTTTGATTGATACTGTGAAGCAGCTTTGATACAATCTGTATTGTGAAAAGCGCTATATAAATATATTTGACTTGACTTGACTTGACTGTAGAATCTTCTAGGACTTCCTTTGCAACCAAGCCTTGGTGGAATTTGAGGTATGCTTGGGATCATTGTTCTGTAGAAAGGTCAAATGATGCCCAAGCTGATGGCATGACGTTTTCTCCTAGGATTTCCTGATACTTCAATAAATCCATCTTGCCTTCCACACACGGCAGGTTTCCAGTGCCAGATGATGCAAAGCAGCCCCAGAGCATTACCGAGGCTATGGTGCCTTCCTCCAGACATGATCCATAGGGCCGAAAAGTTTTGTTTCATCGCTCGACAGAACAGAATCACAAAACCTCTGTGGCTTATTTATATGATTTTTAGCAAATTGGAGCTGACTTTTCTTGTGCTTTTGGGTCAGTAGTGGTGTATGTCTCGGAGTTCTGGTATGGAAACAGCATGCGTCTACTACGCGCTTTACTGTGCAAGCTGAAACCTCAGTGCCTGTTGCCACCAAGTCTTACTACAGGTCTTTTGCAGTCACTCTGTCATGATTCTGCCCTCTTGTCATTTCATTTCTCTAGTCTTGAGGCAGGATCATGACAGACCCATGTTTTGTGTGCAAGCACATGGTCTTGTGTTTTGAGCCATGTGCTTGTGTTGTCTCGTTATGTTACCCCGCCCCCTTGTTATCCTCGTCTTGTCATTATTGTCTAGTCAGTTTCACCTGTCCTTGTCTAGTCAGCTTCACCTGTCTTTGTCATTAGTGTCTCCCTATTTAATCCCCTTGTGTTTGCTGTCCTGTGTCGGTACATTGTCAACCTGTGCGTGATATTCTTTGTGAGAGTCCTGTGAGTACTTTGAATATTGTATTAAGAATTGTGAGTTTATGTAGTTGTTTGTTTTCTTCATCTTGTCTTTATCAGTCAGTATCTAGTCCTAGTTTATTTCCTGTCTTAGTCTAGTTGTACTGCCCCATCTGTCCTGTTTTGCCCCCTCGTGGGTTTTTGTTTTCTGTTTTGTCCTCAATAAATTGTGTGTGGAGCAATCAGTCTGCTTTTGGGTTCGTCTATCCTGCAACCTCATAACACACTCGGGGTTTTTTTCTGAACTTGCCTTCACAGAAATCTGATAGCAGCCGTTGATAATTTCCTTTTTCTGCCCTGTCCAGGTAGTGTAACCACTGTTCCTTTAAAGCTACACTGTGTGATTTTTACCCCCATCTAGCGGTGAAAGGGTATATGACCATCCAGTGAATATTAGTTTCTGTTCCTCTCAATTCCAATTTCGTTTTAACTCCTACGGTGGCCAATGTGGTCCAAGATTAACATGGCTTCCAGTTTGACCTCATCCATGAGTGTTCCTTCAAGTGATGAGGTTATTTTAGAAAACTATTATAATTTGCAGTAATTTAATTTGTCAGGTAACATATAGGTTATGACATCTATGTAAAATGAATATAGTTTTATGTTTTCGTAATTTTTTTTTACCATTTCATTGCTAAAATCAGTTATCAGGTTCCCAGACGAATGCAATCTTAGTAAAGTAACTTTTATTTTTAACTTAACTCTTTTTCGCTTCCTTGGCGACTCTGATACGTATCCTCGAGAATAAGAGTGATCCTCCATCAGCAACAGACTTTCAAAAAGGCTTTCAGGTTTTTATATATCAGTCTCAAGCAATCCCCGTCTTCACATTCGACACGGTGCCATCGAGTGTTAAAACGCGGAAGGCGAAGCTTGAATTAACGGGTATGTCCCTCTTTGGCTAATGTACTTTCAAGATGGAGGGGCAACATGGCGACCGACATTAGAACCCCTTACCCGTATGTATTTTCAATGGCATATTATACACTCACGAGAATACTTTATTACTTGAACGAAGTAAATATACATCAATGAGCACATATATTTTTTGAAAGAACTAAGTGTTTTTAGCTAAGAATAAACTAAAAAAGTTACACAGTGTAGCTTTAACTTTGAACTTATGCTTCCAACAATGTCTCCAGGAACTTTAGTGCCTTTGCTATCCTTTTGCATCCTGTTCCTTGTTTGTGAAGGGAGATGATACTTTTTGAACCATTCTTATGACTTATTTTAGCCATATTTCTATAACAAATAGAAAAGTTATTTTAAATTGTAATAATGGTAATTCATTATATTTTTTTTTACTGTCTTTTTGTTCAAAAAAGCTTTGGTGAGCATAAGACACATTGGGCCCTATTTTAACGATCCAAGCATGGTCTAAAGCGCAAGAGCAGTTGGGGCGTGTCCGAATCCACTTTTGCTAGTTTAACGACGGGAAAAATGTTTGGTGCGCATGGTCTAAAAGGGTTGTCCCTATTCTCTTAATGAGTAATGGGTGTGTTTTTGGCTTTACGTGCAATAAACTAATCAGAGTCTCATCTCCCATTCCCTTTAAAAGCCAGTTGCGCTCGAGCCATGGCGGATTCGCTATTTACGTGACGGAATTTGATAGTGGAAAGACCGAACGCGTCTCCAGAGCGCAAATGGATCCGAGACCATCTACGGGACAAGCCGGATTCATTCCACCATATCTTTATGTACACAATAATAATCTTTTACATTGATTTACAATTCTTTAATTTTTAATAATTGGTATGTTTGTGTGCTGCTGTGTGTTTGATGTACGCGGTTTGTGGATCCGCCTATAGGCGCACATTAACGCGCTCTTTAAATAACAAAAAAAATATTGCGCCATTGACTTTAGACCAGGTTTCAGTTTCTCAATGGCGCAGTCTATTTCAGTTGCCTCAAAATAGCAACACGCCAACAATGTGCCTGAACACACCTCATTTTCCGTCCAGCACGCCCCTGGGCGCACAAATGGGCGCAAATGCATTTGCTATTTAAGCAACAGTGGTGCAGGACGTGAAAATGATAACTGCGTCGGACTGAAACTAGCAGAAAACACTTGCGTCGCGCCGGGTGTAAGATAGGGCCCATTTTGTGTGCGAACGTAACATTTCTCTGGGGGAACGGAAAGTTTCTCGGGGGAACACAAAACATTTGCGAGAGAATTAAAAAAACATTTACTTATAATTTTTCCTGCCATCTCATTTTTTTTCCCACCACTATGTCCCTTTAGGGGCTCTGTACCACATCAAAAGGTTATTAGTTTATACACTATTTCCACCATGATATTGATTCATACTCTTTCTTGTTCGCATTGAGGTCAGTAATGTTTGTCCTTCAAAATACCAGGGCTTGTTACAAGAGGAAAGCAGCAACATTAGGTGATACTGGTGTTCTGTCAGTATAGAGAGCATGTGTTTGATGATTGTTTACTGTAAAGATGATAAACGGGTCTTAGAGCCTGCGTTTTACTCCAGGGTAGGGCAAAGAGATCACCTCAACTGCACCTTAATTACTCAGGGTTCATGGTGTTTGTGTGTGTGTGTGTGTCTATGAATGTGTGTGTGTGTTGTCGTCTTCTTTTTTGCCTATACTGTACTGCCTTACTGTGGATTATAGCATTGGACACCCACATTCACTTACCTGGAGGTGAATCGCTCATACGCTCCTATCTCAGTCTCCCTTGCAATTACCGTCCTTCCTACTTTCATTTCCATTTATTTATTTATTACATGTAATGACTCCGCAGGCTCTTGTTTTGGTGGCAAGCCTGGTCAAGTCTGGCCAGCATGGGTATATTAATTTCCAAGGCCAATCTGCAGCGGATGGATGAAATGATTTTGGTGCTTTCAAGCTTCTTCGCCACACAAATGTATTCTGTTATAAAGCAGCCGGTAGAGCAGACTGCAGGTCATTGCGAGAGGTTGGGAGTATTTTTTATGCAGGGAATATTACTCTGCCACTTCTTGAACTCTCCTTATTTTGTGATTAAATAGATTTAGGCCTTGAGTTCTGCTGCTCCAGCACTTTCATCCATTTTCTTCTTTCCCTTGCGTGTTTTTGCTCCGAAGCGTTTTACTCCTGATGCTTTTGAGACGCTCATCACATACACACTTTATAAGACAATACTGCGATTAGGCAGAGGGAGTTGTGATTACTGAGGCAAGTTTGAGAAGTTTAACAGCAGGCTCACGTTGCGCTTTCACACTGAAGGTGTTTCTGCTGTGCAACAGAACTGCAGCTCTATACAGAAAATCAAGTAATCACTGTAGGTTACAATATTGAGTGTTTTCAATATGATTATCAGGAGTGTGGCGTCAATGTGAAATGTCATTTACTTGAGGAAGGGGAACATATTTCTATTCAAATGGTAATCAATCTTCATATATCACAAAAGGTTTTGTTTATAGATCTACAGAGTTTTTTCTCCTAATGTTCCACTGATACATGACAACACTGTACAGCTATTGACACTAAAAAAGTCCCAAACCCTTGTAAATCCATTTGATGATTTGATGAGCCCTTCAAAAATCTTGCGCTGGCAGTAATGAATGAATAGAATGAAATATTAGCAATATGTACACTACCATTCAAATGTCTGGGGTCAATATAAAACGGTTAGTTCCAGTCTTTGATTTTGATTGGTCAATAGCTGTGTTTTATTCACGATAAAACACGGCTATGACCGCTTCACCGAATGGTTCTATCTATCACTACACGACACCCCTATAGCAACCACTCTTAGCAACGTAAAAATTCTCATTGATATTGTTCATCGAAGCTTATAGAGGAGAGTATTGTGAGAGAATGAGTAAGCGAGTGTACCTGCATTTACAGTATAGATATAGCATCTTCCTTCAGGTCAGTCCTTTTTTCATAATAAAAAAATCTGTTTGAATGTCCACTATAGGCCTATCTGCTATTCGTCCTTTTAACAGGGTTTTCCCGTGCCCTGACACGCTAATCATTTGTTATTGAGTCTTGCTTCTCCATGTTCACAACAAGTTCAGTCCTTTCAAAATAAAAGTCTTCTTTACTGACTGACTCACTCATAAAGACAGTCTTTGTCCCTATCTAATGGCTAAATAATGTAACTTTTATATGTTACTGTTCATGGTCAGGGACTATTTTTTCCAGCGGAAGTTTTATAATAGCAATAATGTTTTATTTGACGCCACTTCGCGTCATGCCTAGCAACGCCCTTCAGCCGTGACTTATTCACGATACAGCACAGCCTCTCATACCTTATTGATGATATATATGGGTTAAGAACCAATTTTACTTCAGTTCATTCATAACAAGTCGAGCTCACTGCACAGTGTGCACATATTCCCACAGCATTCAGACTTTATACCGCAGACGCAGTGAGAGTGTTATTGTAGTGTTATTCTGAACATCCAGTGCTTTTTGCTTTTGTACTTCTGCTCAGTTACTCATTCAGTCAGTCAGTGCACTCAGTCACTTCTGGAAGCAGCTCGTGAGCAGCACAACAGTGCAAAAAGACCTGCAGCTACTGTCCAACTGCCTTTATTTATTCTTTTCCTTAACTTAGCCCATCAATTAACATCAGTGGAATTCAGCAGATAGGCAAGTATTGCCGCAGTCCAGGCTTGTTAAGTCCGACTCTGTGGGATAGCAATCCATAAGACTGGGTAATGCTCCGAGCCATCAGGACACACACAAACACAAAGGATGCTTGAGCAATTCTGTGCTCTCTCTCTCTCTCTCTCTCTCTCTCTCTCTCCCTCTCCCTCTCCCTCTCCCTCTCTCTCTCCCTCTCCCTCTCCCTCTCCCTCTCCCTCTCCCTCTCCCTCTCCCTCTCCCTCTCTCTCTCTCTCTCTCTCTCTCTCTCTCTCTCTCTCTCTCTCTCTCTCACTCTCTCTCTCACTTTCACTCTCTCACTCTTCCTCCTCCATCACATGCTGAATCCAGATCCAGAAAGCGAGTCAGACTTGAGTTAGTTAATTGAGCTGGGAGAACCTGCAGGGAAAAAGGGTCCTCTCATGTTATTCCACAACACTTCCTCTCATTTTCTCCAATTAAAGACCTAACTCGTTTATGACATAGATCTGAATATAATCATTTTGTACCAGATAGATATAAAATACGAAGAGAAAAGAAAATGTATTCCATTTTTTTTATTAGCCACATGAAGTGCATTAAACATTACTTTAAAAGGGGATCTATAATGCCCTTTTTCAAAGTCTTGATTTTGTTTTTGGTATCTTAGATATTTGAATAGGTTTTCATACTTGAGAGTTCAAAAAACATTATTTTTCATGTACTTTATATTGTTGCAGCACATCTCTTCTCAGTCTGTCAGTAACGCTTTGTTTACTTCTGATTTCTATGAAGTCCCTCCTTTCGAAAAGCGCGATGTGCTCTGATTGGTTAGCTGAACCAGAGTGTTGTGATTGGCCAACCGCTTCGAGCGTGTTTGAAAAATGTCACGCCTCTTACCATAAGCGTGAACACAAACTCACTACTAACGCAACTCAATCAGGTCCTTTTTTGTGTATGCCTTTGGACAGGAATTATTTAAATGAGGAATATTGTGGAGTGTACTTTACCGGAAGAAACCACAAGACAACAATCGAGGTGTTTCAGGGAGTTCAGAAACAGTACGCACTGATATAGAGAATAACTACCTTTGGAGTGAATTTATGCTTTGTAACATTGTAACCGTTTTCATGCTCTTTTTCATTGCACAGAGTTTGTGAAAAGTAATGTTTCTGCCATTTGTCTCCTTCAAAGGGAAAAGATTTTTGTAAATCCACTGGTCACCTGACTCATGGTCGGTGTGTGCACTTCCAAAAAACTGGAAGACTTTCCCAACATTTAAAAGAGAAGAGGAATTTTGTGTGACTAATATCTAATCATTTAATCATTAAAAAAGAACTGTGATCTCATTATGAGCTTTTTGAAATGTAATGTAATCTAAATACAAGTTTGTGATTTTTGGAATCTGATCACGAAATCCAGATTGCATTCAATCAGTTTCTACCCAGCACTGAAAACAATGTAGAACGGAGCAAGTCATTCAGACAAGGCAGCTGGTGCTTTGCATGTTGTCATATTGCAAATAAATGCAGTGGCAAAGGCAGATTAATATGATCTGAGTGCAATAAGACGGTTTATGGCACTCACTAGCCCTAGAGGCCAATAGTAAAAGTCATGGCAAGCTGTCGAAGGCAAGACTAGAGGCCCGTTTAACAGAGTGAGCTTGAATGTGACTGATTTCAGATGATCAGTCAGGCAGATCAGGGAGTTCTGTTTGTTTTATGGGAAGGAACCGTTGGAGTAAACCGATTCAGACCTGCTTGATTTAGAACAAATTTAAGCGAGACAATTGAGGACTATGATGCTTATTTTCTGGTTGAAATATAATCAAAAATTGTATAAAAAAAAAAAAAAAAGGGAGATGTTTCATTTGATTCAAACTTGCCTGGGAAACTAAAATTGAAATGTCTAAAACTTCTGCGCAAACAGTCTTTTTAACCATGCTCTATATGAATTTTTTTATATTTCAGACGTTTAAATAATCACATCAACACAATAATGTCTATGCAGCCATCTTTTATCGTCATACGTTAACTCGTATATTTATCATAAATCTCTTGTGAAAAAATACACTTTAGCATACTTTTTTAAAAGAGCACTTATGGAAATAATATACTTTAAAAGAATATACTTAAATGTGAACTGAATGTAAAGTTTTGAACACTTAATTGCATGTTAATTGCAATTTAAATTTATATTAAATGCATTTAGCTGAACTTTAGAGAGTTTTTGTAACTCACTTAAGTAGGACTTTAAGTTTAATTTGATGTAATTTCATAACACCTTCTATTGTGTTTGAAATATGGCTTGTTGAATGTACTGACAAGAATTGTACTAATAATGTCATTTCTAATGTGTTCAAATAAGCGTACTTCTTTAGAGCACGAAAAAAATATTAACACGAGTTATTATGTACTTCAAAGTAAAATTTTAACATTATTACAAAGTGCACATTTAAGTGTACTTAAGTGTGTTAAGAAACAGTCATGAAAGTGTACTCTCTTAAGTACAATTATGTGGCCCTTTATTTCATTAATATTATATTATTTGCCTACTCCCAGTTCAGACTGAATGGGAATGACACTTTTGTAACACCATGGTGTTTCACAGAGACACTGGATCCCTAACAGCAGCTCCTCACGACCATGTAAATTGCAAATTACGTTTAACACTAGTCATTCGAGCGCACATTCAGAAGGCACTGACAACCCACAGAGAGGCAGTTTTAAGTTCAAATCTTCAGAATGTCTTGCTGCCAGTCTGTCTTAATGGAAAGCCATTAATGCTGGAATGCCTGAACAAATGCTTCGGCTTGCAGGAATCGCATTTGTTACCGAGGGCATTTGTTATTGAAATGGGTGGCGTGCTGCTATTTTGCACATATGTGCATGAATAATATCCCCCAAATCCAGCAAGTTTATTTATGGCGAGAGGCTTTGTGTCTGTCTCCGGTATTTTATTTGTTGGGGAAATTCTGTTGCTTTGATTCCTAAACAAACATCCTTGTCTTTGTGTGTATGTTTATTTCTTTATTCTTTATTGCTTAGCTCTGGCTGAACAATTTTTGGTAACACTTTACAACAAGGTTACATTAGTTAACTACATTAGCTAACATGAACTAATAATGAACTGCACTTCTACAGCATTTATTAATCTTTGTTAATGTTACCATACTTATACATTATTAAAACCAAAAGTTGTATTTGTTAACATTAGTTAATGCACTGTGAAGTAACATGAACACACAATGAACAGCTTTAATGTTAAAGATGAACAAATACAGTAACAAATGTATTGCTCGTGGTTAGTTCATGTTAGTTAACTCTTTCCCCGCCACTGACAGAAATTTCCGGCTTTCTGTGTTTTCACTGTCATACATTAGGGGGCGCTATGACACATCTTCTGAAAGAGTACTAAATCTACTGATCACAAGACATGTGAAGAAGAAGCAGAAACAAACAATATCATCCGTAAGCAGAGGCATATGTAAAATAACTCGATCATCAATATTTAACAGCATAGAAATCAAAACTGCCTAATGTTACTGAATGAAATGTCGACCCAGGACGAGCTATAGGACTGTGCAAGCTTTAGGGTCTACCCGATCTACTCCATCTGTGTTTTGATCTTCTGGGTGTAGTCTTTGATGAAAACACGTTTTCTCAGCTTTTTGCTCAAAATGTTGTTGTTTTTATGAAACGTACCCACATTTCATTGTAGACAAAAAAAGAATGCATTAAGCTAGAATAAAATGTCTGTTTATTTTTAAAGCTGAGGCTCTGTTCTTTCTTTTGATACATTGCATGTTCAGATATTCATAAAACATCAAATGTTGTGAAAATGTTCAAAAATGCTGGCTGTGGCTGGCAACTTTTACAAAATAAACACTGGTGGAGTTAATAATGTTGATAAATGAAACCTTATTGTAAAGTGTCACCCAGTTTTTCCACAAGTCAGTTTCACATTATAGACCAGCAAGTGCTATCCTAGAGTGGAAGCATCTTCTATTTTTTTATTGTATAATTATTTTTCATGGAGCTTATGAAAAAATGCATATCACCTTGACATTCATGTGTCTTTTTACCCATGAGAACGACCCCCACCCAGTAGCTCTCCAGAAAACACGAATAAGGTATTAATCTCACTCTCAAATGTTGATCCTGTTCCGTCACATTAGCTAATGAAGACCGTTTGGAAGCGCCACCTTTTAAAATGCTGCAATGGCACTTTCATGGGAACGCCACGTCCTATATGTACCTGGCCGAGGACACCAACAGTCTATAGAGTTTGTGAGACGAAGAGAAAGAGATGGTCACCTTACCCTGGGCTCATTGTGACAGCTGGCAGCCGCTGCAGAGTCACCCGAGCGGCCCATCGGAAATCAATAAGCTCACTCTTTAATTGTGTAAGAAAAGAGATTCAGTGTTTACGGCACCACATCATCTGTTAGGACAACTTGACTTTGGTTCCACCGCTCGTGATTGGTGATCACTGGACAGATTATTACACTGGAGCTTTTCTATCTGTATTTTCAGGCTCCATTTAAAATGCATAGAGCCAAAGTGTTCCTGCTACAGGCGTTTTGTATAAGAGCAAACTGCTGCAGGCATTCCCGGCTTATTAGTGTTGTTTGGTAGGGCAAGTATCACTATTAATATTGCAAGTCTTGTGACTTAATTGTATTCAACGTGCACTTGTAGTGTACTTCAGATCTTATGAAGAAAAAAAAAACTATGCTTGCAATTAGATAATATGATGTTAATGGGATAGTTCAACCAAAAATTTAAATTCTGTCATTAATTACTTACGGTGTCGTTTCTAACCTGTAAGGCTTTCATTCATCTTCGGAAACACAAAAGAAGATATTTTTAATGAAATCTGAGAGATTTCTGTCTTTCCACTGAAAGTCTATTCACCAAAAACGTTCATAAAGAGATAAAAAAAATAACGCCATATGAATTGAGCGGTTTAGTCCAAGTCAGACACTTTATAAGATGAACATATTTAATTTAGAACATGAAAATAAGTTTAACCGTACTTACTTGATGCGTGAAAACAAACCTCATTGGTTCTTGTGGAAGCTCAAACATGTTGTCAATACATGCAGAAATAAACCTCAGTGGTTCTCATTGAGCTTCCATTTACAAAATTGAATACTATAAACATTGATCATCAATGATGAATAAATTTATGAGGAATGTATTTATTTATTTAAATGAATGAATGAATAAATGAATATTAAATACATGTATATGAATATATATATTGGTAGCAGTCCCCATTTACAAACAATGTACTTAAATTATAGTAATTTCAATAAGGCACTAACCCTTAACCTACCCCTAAACCTATCCTTAATCCATGAAGTTACCTAATATTCACCAGTACTTTCTTATGTAAGTACACGTAAATGCACGTACTGTAAATATAGTGCAACCTAAATATTATAAGTGTGACATTTGATTATTATAGATAAAGATAAAGCAGTATCTTCAAAATGCAATTGTTTCAACTCTTGTTGTTTTCTTGTGCTCACTGCTACAGTTTTTCAAATGCAAAGCTTACATGCAACTTTAAAATATGGAAGTCTGATTTCATTATGTTTTGTTTGCGATTGCATTTTTTTTTTGTCCGTTTGTTCGCTTCATCAGCAGTCTCCAGGTGTCACCGGTAGGTGCTGAGATGCAGAACCATCCAGAATGTGCAGTCTCTCTTGCCACATGCTGTGTCTGTACCTTTTCATGCATTTCTTATTAGCCAATCACCTAGGGAGCGAGCAAGATCCAGAACCCTGATTGGGCCCCTGGTGCCTAATCAAGTGCCTTAGCCACAGTTGGGCATTTGCATCATTTGATAAAGGGACGTTGCCACCACAGCTGCCCTTCATCTGTCACTAGTGTGATTTCTGCCCTTTTGCACCGCAAATTTATGCTGTAAAATGCATAAATGGCTCCAGCAAGCACAGCATTAATGACATATTTTATAGGCTAGAAACATGAAGTGTCCTATGCCTCCATAAAACAAACAGTTACCATTTTATCTGACTAACGCACTTGCTGTTGCATTATTATTATTATAATAATTTAGAAAATCCTTGAAATACCTGCAAAGTGTTGCTAATTTCAAGCGTGCTGCGGTATTCATGGAGGCTGGGAGCATGAAGGTCTTTCACTGATTGTTTTCTCGTTCTTTCTTTTCCCACTGAGCTGATTTGAGAGAAAAAGATGCTTAATTATTTATACCTGTCTGTTACGGCAGAAAAATCATAAGGACACTAACATGCTACAACAGGGTAAATCTAATATTCACCCCATCTTTTGTCAAGTTTGGATGTTATTCTTGTGGAAATTCCTCTTCTGTCAACTCATGTTATAGTCTGGGGACGCGCAAAGCTGGAGTGAATTCTGAACAGGTGATTTTTTTTTTCTCTTTTTCTCAGTCTTTCTGTCTCAATATTTATGTCACTGACTCTTTTATCGCTCCTTTCTTTACGGCTGTCTCTTACTGACGCACACACACACACTCTCTCTCTTTCTCTCTGGAAGCTTCAATGAAAAACAATAGTTTTGAACTGTGACGACATACTGGTCAGTAAACACAACGACTGAGAATTAAGTATAGAGTCTTTAATAAACTTACAGTCAGAGAATACAGGAACACGAGTAATAAACAACCGAACATGCAACATTAACGCAAGACAAAACACTGGGGAGAACTAAGGGCTTAAGTACACAAGGAGTGTAAATCAACTGAACAGAAACAGGTGCATGAAACTAATTAACAACCAAGGAAACTAGGGTACGTTTACACGACAGCGATATGCTTAAAACAGAAACGTTTTTCCTTTCAGTTTTCCGCGTACTGACGACACCATTGTCAAAACGATCCACATTCACACGGATTCGCAAAAACGACTAAAACGCTGTATTCTGCTGCCAGGCCATTAGATGGCGATGAAACACTATAGACTGAACACGTGATACGCATGTGCATGACATCATAATCTTCAGAGATTCGCGTTTTTGTTGTTTACACGGAAACCGTTTTCAAAAACTTGCACTTTGAAACCCGTTTTCAAAAGTTTGTGTTTTCAGGCACCCGAAACGCCGTTGTCGTGTAAACGAACGGCCAAAACGCATAAAAAGTTTTACGTTTTTAGTTGAAAACGGTGTCGTGTAAACAGCCCCTAACAGGGAAAACAGAACATAGGCAACCGGGAACAGAGTGAAAACGAAACCAAAACGAATATACATGTTACATTAACAGGGATGGGCAAAATTAAGAACTTCCTTTCAATTCACCATTTCTAATAGGAACTGAACATGGCCAAACCTCACAGGAAATCAGAATGACAAAAAGTGAAATTTACTAATTCAGAAATCCAGTACTGAACATTTGTTTTCTGTGCTGTGGAAATGTTCCTCTGAGGAGCGAGGCCTTCCTTATATAAAAAAAGAAAGAAAAAAAGAACAAATCATGTTTGATTAAGGCGGCAGCTTTTTAAAGATACCCATGGGGTCTCCTCAAAACAGTTTTTGTCTTGCACTGCAAATTTGGGTTTAAAATTACAGCCTGCTACAGTCTTTGTTGTTCATGGTTTAGATTTGATCGTTCTAAAAAAAAAATAAAATAAAAAAACATGAAAGGAAACACCAGATTTTTCCTACTCTAAGAAATGACTTCATTTGGTATTCACTAAGGATAGCTTTTTAATTTTTGTAACAGCCTCACAATATAAAATCCCTGCCACTCATTGCTCCCTGAGAATTTACATATAAAGTGTCTGATAAGCATATTTATGTGTTGGCTGTGTGTGTTTGCACATTACAATGGCGAACATAAAAGAGGGGAGGAGAGGAGAGGGGAGGGGAGGGGTGGGGGGGGGGGCGAGCGATGTGTTTTGGATATCTATTAAAACAAGGTAAGGAAAAAAATGTATGCGAGCGCTTTAGGGATATGGGATGGGGTGTGTGATTGTGCGAGCAAAAGAAAGAACGCATGCAGGAGATCCGTCTCAGCATTGTCAGGAGGATTTACGGCGCAGGTGTGTAGCCATCAATCACGTCGGCGTATGCCAAAGACAACTTTGTGTCTCGCTGCCATTTGTACGGCTGTCCACACAAATTGATCCTTAACAAGACGCTTCTCCTCCCTTTCTGAAGGGACACTTGCCTTTTAACAGATCCATGAGCGCTGTGCTTGTTTACCCTAATGTTGGGGGAAAATTTTATTTGACACTTTGCAAATGGTTGCTTCCAGCACACCAAAACCAGCAACAATTCTCTGATGTTAGGACTAGGACTGTACCAGCTGGACTGTATTCTGACTGGCTTTGATTTATAGGGGGTAAACGCGCATTTGTTTTGCGTAGTTGAGATAAATATTATTTACTGAACTGAGATTTTTCTGTTTGCTGCTGACACGTTTTTCTTTACTTTTATGGTTGCATGCATGAATTTCAGGGATTGATAGGTTCTCTCCTAGTAATTAGTCATGTATAAGCAGATATTGAAGTCTCGTTTCAGGCCTACAAGGAAGAAAAGGAATAGTGGAATAAAGTCGTTATTTTTGTTTGTTTTTTCGCACAAAAAGTATTCTCGTCGCTTGATAAACTTATAGTTGAGCCACTGTTGCGACATGGAATATTTAAACATTTTCTTCATTGACTTTCTGGGCCGTCAGGTTTCAATCCTTAGGCAGCCTATGGAGGAGTGATCCAGCTGTCACATTTAATCATAAATATCTTCATTTGTGTTCCGAAGACGAACGAAGGTCTTACGGGGTTGGTACAGCATGGGGGTGAGTAATTAATGACTTAATTTTCATTTTTGGGTGAACTAACCCTTTAAAGAAAATCCCGAGCTTCCCACTCGTATTTACGACATTGTGGTGGCGTTTATGTGCGTTCAACTAAATTAAAATAAATCTAAACTAAATAAATCTCATAAAGAACACCTGTTTTCCCATTAATTTTGTAAAAATTGTACACTTGACCCGAGGTGTGTAACAAAGTAAGTATATTTTTTCTGCACAACAATACTTGAATTTTTGATGGATGAATAAGTGCAATTCACCTTTATTCCACAAGCTGGCAATGTCTCATACATAATAATGAAGTGACGTTTCACTCATAGTTACCGCAGGCCGGAAACAAAAGAAAAGGAAACTTGAAATGGCTCACCGATTTACTGTAATATTGATTTTGAAGATGTTGAAAATTATAGTTTTGAGAATATGTTTGAGATTGCCAATATGAGCCAGATGCTGAATGTACTGGGAAATGAGCTCTGATGAGGACAGTGATGATGGTATAAAACATGTTTAAACTGAACCATTCCAAGCTCCAAAAGGTAACAAAATATGCTATATTTGATTCTTCTGTAATTATAACTCTAATATCAGGAGAATTTTATACTATAGCGACAGGTAGAGACCCATCCGTTTTAGATATAGATTCGGGTCACTAAGACCCGAGAATGTAATATTGATTGGCGAAAAATTCATGCATTTAAAGGCACACTATGCAGGAATTCCGTTTTTGTCAAAAAGCGACCCCTAGAGTCGCTGTGGAGTACTTGTATTTAACGTTACTGTCATAAATACGACTCACGCAGAGCGTCTCTGCACTCACGGCCTGATACCCCTTCGAAGCTGTTATATTGAGGTACAAATCTTGCATAGTGTGCCTTTAAATAAGAGATGTGTTTTTGAACTCAACCTGAGCGCTCGGGTCCGGTGCTATCAGTGTCATGGATACATACATAGTGTCTCTTGTGGCGGCGCGCGCGCAGTCTTCACTCGGACGCGCTCTTCAGTCTATCGCCGTTGCGGAGACTCTCTATTCATTCCGGTGAAATCACAATATAAAATGCACACAAACTTAGAAAGATTTACTTACTAGTCCATCAACAAGATCGCCAGGTCAGGATCGCTGTTGCATCCAGTGTTGGTTTTTAGCTCGCGCCAACAAGTGAAAAGCCCGACGAGTGGGACTCTTGTCCGGTTCCTCACGCGGTCAGATTCTCTTTTCCTTTTCCTAGTCTCTTCCAACCGCGTTTTCTTTGCTTTTTCCATCGTCGAGTCTCACGTCTGAAATGCACGCAAGAGTCTTCATGCTTCATATGTTGTTGTTGATGTGTGTGACGTCGTTGCCGTAAAGCATGTCGTGATTCTCGCGAGATTTGTCGGGGGCGCTCCTCTCAAACTTGCATTGCTGGTTTTCCCAGCGGCGTCCCCCCCAAGCTTTACTACCAGGATGATTCGCCCTGCTATGAGTTTGTTTATCACCGAATTTACATTAAGGTACAATTCTTGCATAGTGTGCCTTTAAGGGTTAACTCTTAGGACAGCTTTCACAGATAGGGTTTAGATTAAAGGTACAATATGCAGGATTTTCCGCCACCAGGGGTCGCTAACCTCTTACAATAACAAAGGCGTATATTAATGACGTATATTCCGCATTAAGCGGAATTATGGATATTGTCGTCAAGCTGATGGATCTTTTATCAATGAGTTATTGATGATACATTGATGTTTTTAACATGACTGTGGTAAGAAGCAGGGTGCGATTGCTAGACGTATACCAGCGCAACACACAACGCGAGTGCCGCGGATATAAAGGAATAAGGAAATTTCATTCTACCGAACTACATGCAAGTGCTGAATTAATACTCACACAGGTCAGTTTATTAGAGGAATTAAACTTGAGGTAACACAACGCTGTTTCACTTGCTCTAACAGTTACACTATCACACTAAACGGCATTTGTGGGTGGAAGTTTGTTAGTTAGGTTGTTTGTTGGCTGTATGAGACTAAGCTAGATTAACATTAGAGAATAACATACAGATCATACTCTAACTTTTCATCATGTTGAACTACATAACATTGATTAGTTGTATGTACATTTGCTCACCTGTCTAATAAAGTAACATCCAACACTCGCGTCTCTGTCAAGTCAAAGTTAGTCGTGGACGTGGAGCTCTCGGCATCTCGAAAGATGTTGATCTTCGTTTTAGTCCTCTTTTTGTCTTAAAGTCTGCTTGCCATGGTCCATAATGTTTGAACAAAACAACAACAGCGTGAGCGTCCTTCTAGGCATAACGGGCATAACCGGCATAACCCAGTTGTCAACTTCTGTCGCCATTGTTACTATGGCAGAACGAGGTCAAACCTGGCGGAAACCGAGGGTAACGCGGATATGACGTCATTGACTGGTGACGTTTCCTTGGTTAAAATCACAATTTTCTCACGATTTATAAATAGTTGGAAACATTTGGGATATTGTAAGTAATCAACTAAACAAAATATATAACATTGGCCTAGTGGTTTTTGGATATTTTACTGCAAAAATCCTGCATATCGTACCTTTAAGCCAGGATTTGGTCTTAGTTTAATTTGGACATTGAAGTAGCTTTTATAAACATGCATTTATAAACAAACATTACTTGTGTGCATATTGATGGCAGTGACATATTTTAAGATATGTCAGTGCAAGTTGCTTTCAGTTAAAACAGCTCAAACACGCATTATAGTCTGGTACTAGGCTTAAGCCTTGTGTGTGAAACCAGGGCATTATTTTTGAACAACACTATGTGCTTTTATGTTAGTCAACTCATAAAAAGGATTGTAATTTTTTAAAGTACAACAAAAGATTATTAAATCAATGATAAAGTAAAACATTTAGCTTGAGATTATTGAACGGTTTTTAAAAAGTATACTGAATTGTGTTAAGAAGTAAGTAGAAGTGCACTCTCTTTAAAGTAGACTATGCTTTAAAATATATATATATTTTTTGAAGTGCACATTCAATACAGTGAAGAGCAGTACAGTTCTTTTTAACAAGGGTTTCTGTACAGCATAAAAAGCAAAACAGATTTGAATCCTCAAACAACAGTAAAGCAAACAGCAGTGCCATATTCGGCCAGGTGTAGTGGAATCTGCCCATGGAAAGCATATTTAATAGCCTTGTCAACAGTCCTGATGCCTCACTAGAAATCTGCATTTAAAAGTAAATACACTGGGGAGTTGAACTGGGGAAAAGGAGTTTTTTGGTACGTCTGAAAAAAAATCTGATTACTTTGATTAACCCCACCCCCCAAATATAAAAATATATTTGCCATTTTAAGTTATTGTGCGCACAGCTCTTCTTCTGTAGTTTGTTCTACTGCCTTTTGATGCTAGTTTTATTAAAGGTGAAGAAAATGACTGTTTCTAAGCAGGTTTCCTGAACACTCCCCTTTTCTGCCATTGGTCAGTCAAACTAACGGCCCTGCCCCCAAACTCGTGCTATTGGTTGAGCCAATGTTGCTGTGTCAAGCTGGTTAGGATGTTTTCACACACAGTGAGAGTCAGAGTGTTTCACATTATGAAAGGCTTATTTATAGTCATCCCTGGAAAAATATGTTTTTGACTGAAAAAAAATGACTCGCTTTTATTTAAATGGATGCGTTAGATTACAACTATTGAAAAGTAGCACATTTTAGGTTTAAACCATTCTCTGTTTGAGAAGTCACGTGGCAGTCCATATGTTCTCTCTCTTCATATTCTCCGATCTTTATCATATTACATACAGTGAAGCACTGAACCCGCATCAGTTAACAAGTGGCTTTTATTAACTGAAGCAACCTGGTATAAGCATCACGTAGAAACCAGAAACCGACTTCCTGCTGACGCCGCACATCGCGATCGCTTCAGCGTGATTTGAGATGAGGTCAATAGAGCTCTAGAATCAAAGAAACAGGCTGTACTCGTGAATTATTGATGCTGATGATTTACTAACCTCGATAGATCTGCCAAGAACTGAAAGCTTCCTTCCGTTATTCTATACATATGGGTGTTGCCAATTCAAGCTTGCGCAATTGGGATGTTTTTGCGGCAGAGATGGAATCATCAAGAAATAATTTCCTTTGCTGCCGAAGAAATAAGCTGCCAATTATTCCCTCAATCAATCTAGCTTATTCCTTAATGCCTCGTTTTAGAGTGGGTCTTAAAACTTTAAATTAACATTATCACTTCATCTCCAGAGGGAGAATAGAAGCCCAGGGAGCGTTTAGTCTTATTTCACTGACACATATGACCAGGAATGGAAACGTGGAAAGCAATACAATGACTTTGTCTGTGGCTGCAGGGGATTTATCAGTTCAAGAAAGAGTTTTAAAGTCTTTATAGCAGCTTTTTTGATATACATACCAACATAGGCACACTTTAATCCATATCACATTAGCTCGGTAACTTGATATTTGTGTTGGACTTCATTAACCTTTCCTTTTTTAATTTCTGTAACATTTACATTCTGTAGGCGCCATTTGCAGTGGGGAGAGATTGGTCGTGTTGATGCCACTTTTTGCAGAATTGTCCTCACCACCTGAAATAGCTTGGGATGTCCCATCCCATGTGAAAAGCAAATTATTGCTTAATTGTATTGAACACTTGTTGTTTCAAATGTTTAAAATATATATATTTTTTAAAAACCATACTTGTCAATAATATTTAATGAAATAAAAGCCCACTTAAGTGTACTTAAAAAGTACTGTTTCTTAACACACTGTTAAGTACTTTTTTAAAAAGTGCTCTTGTAATGTTGTTGTTCTTGTTGACTTTAAGTATCCCCGTGGGGAAATTTTGTTACAATGAGTTTTACTTTAAATTACACTTTAAATCATTATGTTATAATAATCTTCTGTCATGTGTTAAAGAAGTACACTTGATGTGTTGACTAACATACCAGAGCACAGGAAGTTCTTGATTATAATTAACTGTTATTTGATATCACATTTAATATATTTTAGTTTAGTTTAATGCACTTTTTTGTTTTAAAAAATATTTTAAATGTACTTGATTACAACTTAATCATTACAAATGTTAAATTACATGTATTTAAAAACAGGACACAGGTTTTAGAAATTACATTAAAGTATATTTTAGTTTTCCATAAATGCTTATCACATTTAGTAGATACAGTGCATATTTCAAAAACAATAAGAAGTTATTATGAAATTATATATAAGGATGTACTTAAGTGGGTCAAAAAAGCACTCTTTAGTTCAACTAACTGCATTTAATATAAATGTAAATTATAATACATTTTCATAATGCAATTAACTGTCTGAAAACATTGTATTCAGCTTGCACTAAGTATGTTATTTTAAAGTCCTCTTGTTAAAATGATGCTAAAGTGTACAAAGAGAATCCATTGGAGAAGAAGCATCTCCCGTTCTAGAGCTGCTGGAGTTTCCATGTTGTTTGTGTGCATCAAAATTAATTTCGCAGTTTTGGTTTATTAAAATAAAAAGTCGAATTGGGATGAATTAGAACCCAGTACCCCTCACACCCACACCAAGAAAGTCAGGTCTATTAAAGTTTTGTGTTCATAGGTTTAGCGTCAGTAAACATAAACATAGATGAAGAAAAAAAACATTTACAAGAATTTTGAATTTATTGGAATTTATTATTAATGGCACTTAAGCTGACAAGTTATTATCCCAATAACTCCCAGCTTATTTTATATGAGGAGAGAAATATTTAAAGGCTGATCAAATCTTCAGAGAGCAAGAGAGCGTCTTCTCCCTGAGAGGGTGTGAGAGAGAAAGAGCGAAACTGGCCTTCTTTTTCTGGGCTGCTGCTTGCAGTTTTCTCTCTTTCTCTCTCTCTCTCTCTTTCTCTCTCTCTCTCTCTCTCTCTCTCTCTCTCTCTCTCTCTCTCCTCTCTCCTCTCTCCTCTCTCTCTCTCTCTCTCTCTCTCTCTCTCTCTCCTCTCTCTCTCTCTCTCTCTCTCTCTCTCTCTCTCTCTCTCTCTCTCTCTCTCTCTCTCTCTCTCTCTCTCTCTCTCTCCTCTAGAAAGGAAAGCAGGGTTCCCTGTGGGCCTGTTGCATCATGGGGAACTGATGAATCCTTTCTGAGGTCCAGCAGTGTAACCTGCTCCACACTGTTTTCCACATACTTACCCTCCTAAGTGCAAACACATTTGGGGAACAGCGCTTGTTTTTAGTAGTATTGTACAGTATGTTGTGTTGGTAAATTCTGATTGGTAAATTTTATAATAGCTGTTGATAAAAGGAAGATGGACTTTTATTCTTAAGTGTTTTATCCCTCAGGTATCATCCCATCAGGGCCTGTTAAATTGACATTTCTTTCCCCAGCATCCCTTAAAGTGTCACTGATGGGATGATACCTGAGGGATAAAACACTTAAGAATAAAAGTATACAACTGTATACAAGTTGTATACAACTTGCTGGCTTCGTGTCAAATGACACGAACCTTGAAGTTTCAGCAGGTGCGACAGCCAAACTATTCTCATGACTTGAAGGGCCACCTTCCCTGAAAGTAAAACACACTGAGTTCAAAAACCTCTGGTTGTCCTGATCATGAAATTGGGGGTAGCAGCCATGACTAAGTCAAGACTTTTTTATGGCTATGGCATTGCCCAAATTAAAAACATCCTATCTGCCCGAGAGTAGCTTGAATTTGTCTTAGTCCTGGAATACTTTAGTGCTTCATCAGCGTATTAAGAACAGTTTGAGCTCTTACAGAGTGAAATAACTCACACTTGCTTGCTACTCACCATTTTGGGCTCACCAAAATTGAACAACAGAAGATTGGAAAAATGATTTCTGCTGTGACGTTCAGATGATAGGGTCAGAATTTGGTGTAAGAAACATGAAAGCATGGATCCTTCCTGCCTGGTATCAACGGTTCAGACTGGTGGTGGTGTAATGGTGTGGGGGATTTTTTCTTGGCCCCTTAGTACCAGTTAATCAACGTTTAAACGCCACAGCCTACCTGAGAATTGTTGCTGACCATGTTCATCCCTTTATGACCACAGTGTACTATTAATGTTATTTATATATTTATTTATTTGGTGTTAACCATCTCACACATTTTAACCGCGATTTTGCTTGTTCCACTGCTAGTCATATTTAAACCATGTTCGTACTTTTTTAACTGTAATAGAAATTGGCATGGTAATGAATATGGCAATGTTAGCATGTAATACATGCTGCTGCTACTGCACATGTAACATACATGATTTAACCCCATAGCAGAACTATACAGGTGGAGCTGGGGAAGGTGGAGGGTTTCTGAAAGCGCATTGCATCCTGCTACAAGCAACACCCCGGAATTTGTTTAAACTTTGAGCTGCAGCTTATTAGGCGCTGATGCAACAGTGATTTAATAATGTGATCGCTACCAAATGAGTCAAAGATTTATCAGCCTGCGCCATCTCGAGTTTTATCCCAGAACTTGTTAATTATGCTGAATCAAAGAAATTTGGAAAACATTTTGAAAATAAGATTATTTAAAATAAAATGTAAATACTAAACAACAATCATGTAAATATATGTAAATACTAAACTCATAACTATGCCATGATGGATTTTGAGTGTACATGACTTGTGGTTTTGTATAAATCACAAAAAAATCACAAGCTCCATGCATCACATCATTCTTCATTTTCTTTTTCTAAAAAAAAAAACAAAAACAAAAAAAATTCACAAGTTACTCTTTAGTTTAAATTCATCCTAAGTGTATTCTGGTTTTTACAAAAGCTTGCACAATAAACTGTTGCTTTAATCTCACATGTGATATTTCCTAAACTATATTTGCTAAAAGGGAGACACCGTATGTAATTTCTGTTGAGGACCAGGAACTGCCTGCTAGCCAATCATATGCTTGTTCACGGCGGTCTGAACCGAGCATCATCAGCTGCGGCAGCGATTCACACCAGGTGAAATGAGCTGGGCATTTTCCTCCTCCCCGAGCTTATTTACACCTCTGCATCCCGTTCACCTACCGTCGCCATAGCTCATCGCCGCGCTGATGGCCCGTGATCTAATCACCAATGATCATTTACGAGCAGCGCCTTTGGTCATAAATATTCAAATGAGCTGTCTTTTGTCATGCTTTGTAGAAGTGTGTGATTTGTTCCTCTCTCTCCACCCCCTCTTACACCACAATTCATCGCCACCAATCTGCGCCATGTGGCTCCTACAAAGCTCTCCATTTGCAGAAGTATGATCAGAATGGCTGGCGATGATGTACCTCATCCAACTTACATATTCAATCATCTACATGCATGTCAGTTGAATAGTCCTTTTTATGTCCAAGATTTTAATTGAAATGCCTTGACCACGCAACAGTTTTAAGCTCTATACATGCATTGCACAGGAGACAATTCAGCCGTTGTCATATTACACACATTCTCAAACTAACCATTTAAGTGTGAACTGAACGTAAAGTTTTCATATATTGCATGTTAATTGAAATAAAGTTAAAATGTATTATATTTTAATTTTGTTAAATGCAATTAGCTGAACTTTAGAGTGCAACCCACTTAAGTATGACTTAAGTACATCTTTATTTGTGATTTCATAATTACTTCTATTGTTTTTGAAATATGGTTAAAGTGTACTGCTAGAATGAACTGACAAGCGTTTAAAATGTATTAGCTTGAAATGTAATATCGAATAACACACTACATTTCGAATTAAGTTATATTAAACTATTTTTTTTTAATTATTATTAGTACGTTATACATATGCTTTAGCATGTCAACACATCAGATTAACTTCTTTAAAGCATGACTAAACATTATTAAAATACGATTTAAAATGTATTTCCAGGTAAAAATTGACATTACAAAGTGCTTTTTGAAGTTTTTAAAAGTGTACTTAAAGGTACATTATCTAACTTTTTTGTTCAAAATGAACATAATTTAAAATATGATCATACATCATCAATCCTTGTTCCAAAACGTGTTTTGTCTAACTCTGCTTCACTATAGAAAAGTGTTTATATTTGTTAGAGCTCGTATAAAACGAGAATCAACATTGGCTTGGCTTTTCGGAGATGGCGATTTGAAATGTTGTAAAAGTATTGAGAAATGTGTCTTAGCGATTGTAAAAAAAACTGTAATGGGTATAGCTACAGTATTGTCTTCAGGTAGTCAGCTTGAGATCCTTTCCTTTCCTTTTTATTTTTTTTAAGCCTAGTTGTGAACGTTTTATGATCAGTAGGATAATCCGCACAGTCACACAGAGCCAAAGCACAACCAAAACAATGTTCTTCTGCAAAATGCATGCAGTTTTATTTTTAAGCACCAGAGGACCAAGTTACATAGTGTAAATTTAAGAAGCACAATCATGAAAATACAATTAAGTGGCCTTTTATTTAATTAATATTGTATTATCTCCAATACAATTAAGTAAACTTCTTTTTCACAAGGTATGCACTTTCATTGTTGGCAGAATCATTTTAACATCATTCTATAATTTTCTTTTTTTTTTACTATTTTGTCATTTTTATTCTTCTTGACCTAGTTAAATAAACAAGAAGTTAGTATTGCATAACGTGCAATTTACTTACGTTGCCATTTATTTTGTGTGTTTTTGCTTTGCCAATGAAAATATTTCCAAACGAAATGAATCATTTAGTTTCTCAGAGAAACACACAGTAGCGGCGTTCCAGTTTCCAGAAAGCGTGTTTGAATGAATTGATCGAGTGAACGATTCAATCACTTAATCATAAAGATCACCGATTTAGTTTCCTGGATGAATCAGTGTTTTGAATGAATCGGTTGAATGAATGATTCACTCACTCATAAAGACAGTTATATGCTGCCACCTACTGGTGTAGAAACCTGCAGAAAGTGTAATTGAAAAATCCCTAATACTAATGCACAGATGGTCTGCAATTTTTTTGTTAATAAAAACTTATTGGATGGTCAAGCAAACAATACAGAATGTAAGTGCTAAATGCTTACAAGAGGCAGCTTTGTTTCTCAAGTGTTCACATGAAACAAGTTTGCTGAACCTCAACATTTCTTTATCCTCTCTTCTGCTTACTTCTTTGCTGACAAGAAATACGTGATAATAGTAATAGCCTTTTATTTCATTGTGTCTTTAATTCCTTCTTTATCTCGCAGGAGCTTAATAAAGCCGTTCTACCTCACTGTCAAGAACTAAAACAAACAAGGTGTGCTGGACCTGATGGAGAGGTCCAATTTGGGCCCATCTTAATAGAATCTATAATAAGCGTTCAACTCCGTCATGATAGAATGCCACTGTATCTCTTGATAACGCACCGAGCTCTGAGCACTCGTGACACAGCCTGATGTATCTCTGCTGATGGGCTCCGTCTGAGACTTGAGGACAGAAAAAACTAGGGCAAGTGTCGCTTCGGTTTGACCACTCTATTTGAGATTGTCAAGCCTCTGTTGTTTTCAAGGGCTTTTTTTCCTTCTCAAAGTTCTCCTTTGAGGATCCTGATTATGATAGGCTCCACAAATACAGGCTTTAGAGAGTTTTGCAGACTGAGAACTTTAGGTTGTGTGCTTTTTGCTACATATGCTTCAAAGAACACAGAAAAGCTTTATTTTTCATCTGTCAACAGTTGATACAAAATACAAGAACCTGAAGAACTTGTTACACAGATAAATATTTAGCAACCTTGGAACTATTAACTAACAAAAAGCTGAGGAGCTTCAATAAATATAAGTTTAAATAGGTGTGACAACAGTTTTTAAAGTAGTGTCCCTTAGTATGCTTAAATAAGTATGCTTAATTATATTGAATGTATTAAATGAATCAAGTACTTGATTATAATTTGAACTGTAGTGTTATTTAATATTACATATTAAATGTATTCAATTGCAACTTCATCAATACAAATGTGTAATTATAAATATATTTTTAATACATGACACAAGTTTCAGTAGAAATGACATTAAAGTATATTTTAGTTTATCATTGCCTGTACATTCGGCTTTAACCATATCTCAAAGACAATAGAAATAATTAGCCGTGAGTATTCTGGGCATTGAATCACATTCAGTGTTTTGCAGTACGTTATGTGTGCACGAGTGCGAGTCGCTGGCTGCAGTTCACTTAATAACCACCGGTGTCGCTAATGATACAAGGGTTTATGAATCCTACATATAGCCTCTTTAATAATTAAGTGTCTGAAAACATTACGTTCAGTTCGCAATTAAAGGGTTAGTTCACCCAAAAATGAATTACCCTTATGTTGTTACAAACTTTCGTTCATCTTCGGATCACAAATGCAGATCTTTTTGATGAAATCTGAGCGCTTTCTGTCCCTCCATTGACGGCCTATACGCAACTATCACTTTGAAAGAATTGAGCAGTTTAGTCCAAATTTTCTGATGAGACACGATAGGTTTATATGATGAACAGATTGAATTTAGGCTTTTAATCACAAATAAACATTCATCAACTCACACATCAGTTGTGGTAAACGGAAGCTCAAATTAAACCTGTTCATCATATAAAGCGATCGAGTCTCTTCAGAAACGTTGGACTAAACCGCTCAATTCTGATGGATTAGTTTTACAATCTCTTTATGAACTTTATGAAGTGTTATGAAGTGCATTGGTAGCATTTCCTCTCTTTTTTTTAAATAGTGTTGAGAAGTCTGATTCATTTCTGGGAATGAGTTGGGTCTGTTTAAAGTGTGTCATTATACCTGTGCTTGTTTTTTTAATCAAAATGTTGTACCGGTATTTATTGTAAATGTATGTTCAGGTTTAATGCCGTCACCCTCATTGCTTTGGTACGGTGGCCGAGAGGTGCAAAACAAATTACAATTCAGAAAACAAAATAACAAATCCAAAAACAAAATAACAATTCAGAAAACACAACAACAATTCAAAAAACACAACAACAATTCAGAAAACAAAATAACAATTCAGAAAACACAACGACAATTCGGAAAACAAAATAACAATTCAGAAAACAAAATAACAATTCAGAAAACACAACAACAATTCAGAAAACAAAATAACAATTCAGAAAACACAACAACAATTCAAAAACCACAACGACAATTCGTTCAAAACGGAAAAGGTAGGTATAATTTGAGAATGGCATACTTGTCGCTGATTGGACGGGACACCTGTCAATCAAGCCAGAACCATAATCAAGCGATTACTGGAAGCATAGTCATCATATGTCTATGACTGGAAGTACCGAGGGTAGAAAAGCGCTTCGTTTTTGGTATTTTAATCAAATAAACTGCCAAATCATGTGTACATATTTTTTCAGTACCGCATGAGCTCATATTAATTTTAATATCAACTATCTAAAAAGTGTGCATCATGCCTGACATCTACATCATGAACAATTTACAGATGGTTTTATGACTGTAAGTCATTAAAATACTTTTGGAAACGTGTGAACCAATGTCGTATGTAACTTTAGAGACGGTCACGGTCCCTAAATGGTACGAATATCTAGGCCAGCTTATGCCAGTTACATTAGCCTATAGACCTTATGCACCAGAGAAACGTGGGCGCCGTCATCTTTAGAACATTGTCTTTGAACTTCCGTTTTTGCGGTCGCTCTGTATATTTCTATGGCATCGCGGTCCAGGAGTAATTAGCTGGTGAAGTGGATTTACTTATTGTAGAGTTAACAAAAGTTATCATGAGCATTGTAATGTTTATCATAAGCATTGTAAAGCAGATGTCTTAACAAATGTCGACCGGGAACTTATTTACGAGCAGTTCATTCATACCTATGCAAGATCACTGTGAAAATACAGACCGGAAGTCAAAAGACAACGAGCACAGCGCTGAAAAGGGGCGGGGCTACATAAGGTCTATACTTCACAGGGAATCACTTAGCGTAAAACTTTGCGCGTTACGTTCATATTCTGGTCCATCTGCTTACCTGTAGCCTATTAATATAGCCTAAATCCCCAATAAGGTGGGAGTTTGGTCTTTTATTGTACTGTGTTTTGTCCATTGAGTTACTTTAAGTGTCCTGACCGCAGGGTGATCCTGGACAATGACGATTGAGGGAATCCCCAATTCTGCAGCACAGCGCCGAGATATAAAGTTAAGGAAACTAAACAACCGAGAAAAATATATGTCTACTACTTCAGATTTAACGTTTGATCTGTACATCAGCATCGTGGAATAACATTATAATCTCGTTCACGGTAGAGAAAGCTGCATGTACAAAAGTAACCGTGAAGACTTCAATGTAAAAAAACTATTTTTTTACAGTCTATGGTAAAAACGAATCACTTTTCTACCCTCAGTACTTCCAGTAATCGCTTGATTTCGGTTCTGGCTTGATTGACAGGTGTCTCGTCCAATCAGCGACAAGTATGCCATTCTCAAAATATACCTACCTTTTCCGTTTTGAACGAATTGTCGTTGTGTTTTCTGAATTGTTATTTTGTTTTCTGAATTGTCGTTGTGTTTTCTAAATTGTCGTTGTGTTCCCGGAATTGTTGTTGTGTTTTCTGAATTGTAATTTGTTTTGCACCTCTCGGCCACCGTACTTTGGGGTCTAATGTTTTGACCAGTAAATGATGACAGGACTTTCACTTAAGGCCTGCACAGTTTTGGCTCTGAACTAAGCAGACAGCACAGTAAATGCATTACAAACCTATATTTTTTTTCCTTACGCAATATAGGCGTTAGCAAACCACATAAAATCCTCGCGTGAACAGTACTGACTCATTGTTTGAAAAAAGACTATTGCACTTATGCTGCTACTAGCACACGAAGTCTAGTATGTTGACAAAAAGAATGATAACAGTTTCATGAAAATTTGATACAGAAAGATGCGTGTCCTAGAAACAATCTGGCAGGTCTAAAGAGCTCAACGACAGGAAGTTCTGTCAGACTCTTTTCTTGCATTTCTCACCACAAGTCTGACCAGACCAACTTTAATTTCACGGGCACCTGTTCCACTGTGTTTGGAGGGGAGAAACAGACAAATGGCCAAGCTTATGTAACCACTGGAATCCAGCCAGAAATTCACAGGAAGCAGAAAATGTTCAACACAAGCCTATTCTCCAATGGCTTGCGACTTGATTGCATGTGTGCGGTGTGATATGAGGTGTTCACGCTCGGCACAGACCGCAGAATGAAGGAGGCCAGTGAGTTGGTCCATTTCAAGTGTCCATTCACCACACTGCTAGTTTAATGTACAGACATGGACCGGTTGATAAATAGAAGCACAGCTACAAGACTTATTTTCTTGCCCACAGAGGAATATGTATTTGCAGAAAGGTTAGGCAGTGGTGTATGCGTGTAGAAATGTATAGAAAAAAATCAATGGAAACTAAACAAAGCATACGTGTTTAAGACTTGTGTGCTTTTATTATTGACCTCAAGCTCTCTGTGTGCCTTTTCTTTCGATGGAAAAAGAAAATGGTTTGGCATGTTGCCAATTGTTTTGTGGAAACTTAAAAATCAGCATTACTCCTAATGCAATGATGGCAAATGTGGATAACGCATGTGTTTTCATGCATGCGCACAGACAGCACGACTAAGCATTTACCCGCTCATGCGACGGCCCAGATGAAACGATAATGAATTTTGCCAATCAAGTCTATTCCAATTGGATTAAGACAAAGCCGGTCAAATGACAGGCGATGGCTGCAAATGTGGTTTTGTTTGTTTATGCTGCTGAAATTTACTGACTCATCATCCCTCGAGGCACCAAGTCAGCGATTATGCGGGAACTATAGCTTATCCATTTAGTATCTACCGTTTCGTGCATCAGGGGAAGGTAGCTGACTTGTATGTTGAAGGAATAGTTTGCTCAAAGGAAAATTGATTCATTATTTATTCATCCTCCTGTCTTTTTAGACCCATATGAGGTCTAAAAAGACATCCAAAGAATAGTTCACCCAAACATTTTGTCACCATTTACTCCCCCTCATGTCGTTCCGTGTATGACTTTCCTCTGCGGAACATAAAAGAAGATATTTTGAAGAATGTCCTTGTGCTATTGTTTATTTTGTCCATTTAATGGAAGTCAAGGGTAACCAACATCGTTTGAACGTAAAGAATATCTCAAGAATATCTTTGTTCTGCAGAAGGGTTGGGTGTTAAATGTGCTTTAAATATTTGAAGTACGCTACAAGTGCACATTCAATGCAATTTTCACATGGGAGAAGTAGGCTAACAGAAATTGGACTGATCTGATTCAGTTTGTCTCTGACTCAATGCAGTTGCAGAGCTCACAGTAGAGGAAGATTATCGGATGTATTTTCGGCCTTTGGTAAGTAGGTAAACAGTGACAGAATTGTATGCCCGGGTTCACAGACAAGGTTTAAGCCTAGTCCCAGACTAAAACGCATGTTTGAGCAACTCTCAATGACACATCTTAAAATATGCCTGCGCCATTGTTTGTCTCAAGATGCACACCAGTTGTTCTAAGGCACATCAAAAATGCTACATAAATGTCCTAATTGAACTACGGCCTAATCCTGGCTTAATCTATGAAACCAGGCCTTAATGTTTGGATGAATTATTCCCGTCTAATTGTATTCTTTTGTTTAAGTTGTTTTTTAAGCTCGGCTCTTCTTTGCCTAATACCGTTCACTGACGCCAGGAGGCAATGTTTACATTGAGCATCTATATTAGCCTCTCGAATCTCAAATCCGTCCTGCATGCTTTTGCTCTCCACGACTTCTCACTTTTCCATTCCCTCCCTCTTTTCCCTTCTCTTACTGGGTGATGTACGCTCGGTTAGTCACTGCAGATGTTACTGTAATGATGCAGAAGGCCCTCACACAATCAGACAGAACGGGAGAAAGAGCCAGGCGAAATTAGTCAAAATTACTTTGTCATTACCCTCCTCATTGCTCCTGTAAGTAGTCTGCATTTGCCCGCGATTAGATGAGAGTTGTACGTGTGGCATAATGTGGCTTTTTCCCCAGCTAAACCTTTGATATTCACTGCTTTGAGATGTTTTTGTCTGTCTCTCGCTTTTATTCTGTTATTATTGCTCAGACTCTGAGGAAGCTGATTGCAGAATAACAACATGTTCCAGAGGTGATGCGCAGCTGTACGCCAAACACAAACACACACATCCTGATACTCCCTAACCATCCCCGAGTTCCCTCTGTGCTCCGTTATGACATCTAGTGGGAGCTAATTATTGCATATTGGCTGATTAGTAAGGTGTGCTTCATTTAAATCTCTTTCATTTGTGTTTTTGTGAAAACATGCTTTCATTTTCTAAATCACAGCTCCTCTAGATCTGAGTCATATTCTACTGTGGTGCATAGCTCCAGGGATGAATTCTTGCGAAATCATTTAACGCCAGGCTTTCAAATCAACATGAAATAATATCCGCAGCCTTTTTTACTTTTGTATTGTGGCACATTTCAAAAAAAAAGAGAGAGAGAGAGATGAATCTTGGTTTTATCCATCAGTGATTGTGAAAAGTTGCCTTGGTGACATAAGCTGAAAAAGGAAGTTGCTTCAGTTGGTGGAGCATGTGAAAAAGAAGTATACTTTATCATACTTTGAGGTAATTCGAGGTCCCCTCGAAAACGAGATGTCACTCACATCTCAAGGGGTTTACCTCTTAACAATAAATTTAACTTAACTGATACTTTTGAAAAGAGTACTTATTTCGGAAATAATGTACTTAAAAGAATATAGTTAAGTAGGGCTGGGTAAAAAATATCGATTTCTCGATATTAATCGATTCTCATTTTTACGAACCGATATCGATTCTTAAATCTCAAGAATCGATTAGTCATCCTGTTTTCATTTGATGATCGCGTAGAACATTGTATCCCATCCAATAAATCGAAATAATCTTTGTGCTTTGTGACTATTATTATGAAATAAAGTCTCAAATTTCAAATTACGTCCATTTTCTTACGAAATTCAAAAACATAAATACCGTTTTGGCGCTGTGGCGTGAGATCGCTCTGGCTCAGCTCAAGAGAAGCAGCAGCACGGAGCGCACATGATCTCATTCTCTTCTTCCGCCTCAAAAATACCAGTTACTCCGCCTTAATAATACCAGTTACAGCACCAAATAAACACCAATGAGCATCTGAAAGTGTGTTAAAAGATAGAGTACAACTTCAAAATCCGTATCATGTAACGTGGTATCGCTCAATCAGTGTTTCATCCGTGGAAAGACGTCAGTTAAACAGCAAGTAAACAATGGCATGTAACGTCACATTTACCTCAGAAAAAACATTAAACTTAGTAACTTAGTGAGTCAGCTAGAAAAAATAACTCTAGAGAGGAGAATTTTGCTAAATATATGCACCATATTACATATTCATTATCATTTTTAATGTTCTTCAATATTTAATGCATGTTTGAATAAATCTGGCAAGTTTTTATGACAGCCACCATTTAAATGTTTATATTTCATATAACTTTCTTATTATAAAAATAAATAAGTGTAATTTAAGTGTTTGTATAGCTTCAAATCAGTTAATTTTTACCTTCAAAATTATAGTAGGCTAATGAAGCCTAGTTGGCTACAACTGACTCCCATAGTTTACAGCAGTAGTTAAGAGATTTGTTTTCCTTGAAAAAATTCGGCATGTATTGTACCTGATATCCAAAATAATCAATATTGAATCGAATCGAATCGTAATCGAAATCGAATCGAATTGCAAGCTTGTGAATCGAAATCGAATCGAATTGTGAAATTTGTGTCAATACCCAGCCCTATAGTTAAGTGCAAACTGTAATGTTTTCGGACACTTAACTGCATGTCAGTTGCAATTAAATGAAAATGTATTGTAGTTTAAGGGTACGTTTACACGACAACGATATGCTTAAAACGAAGAAGTTTTTCCTTTGAGTTTTCCATGTACAGACGACACCATTGTTAAAATGATCCCCATTCACACGAATCCGCGAAAACGACTAAAAACGCTGTATTTTGCTGCCAGGCCATTAGATGGCGATGAAACTCTATAGACTGAACACGTAATACACATGTGCATGACGTCATCGTCTTAAGAGATTCTCATTTTTGCCGTTTACACGGAGACCGTTTTCTAAAACTTGCACTTTGAAACCCGTTTTCAAAAGTTTGCGTTTTCAGGCCCCCAAAACGGCATTGTCGTGTGAACAAATGACCAAAACGGTTCAAAATAGTTTTACGTTTTTAGTTGAAAACGGTGTCGTGTAAACAGTCCCTAAGTTTATATTAAATGCAATTAGCTGAACTCTAGAGTGCTTTTTGCAGATTCAAAACAATTAACAGAACTCCTTTTCCACAAGGCTCCACTGGTCATTCGTGCACAATAAGACCAGGCTTGTGTTTAAATCAAATTTTGATGTCATGTTGACTCCAAATGTTACATTTTTGCCCCCTTCTCACTTCCCACGTTCCTTGAATCAAACAGTTCTAGATTAAAAAAAAAAAAAAATCATGTCTCAAATGCTTTCAGAGAACAATGGCTGTCAAACAGGAATGAGGGGATTGGTCTGGTCCCACTCTGTGACTATATGCCAGACTATGTGCCAGAAACACTTTAAGCTAAAAACACACAGATTTGAAAGAGTGCAGCTGGTATTACACAGGCACAAGTTCTAGCTACATTTTCGGCTTCACTTGCAGGAATGATGGGATCGCTTTACACAGAGCTGTGGGAATGAAAAGTGCAACCTCCTCACAAAGCGGTGCAATCAGAAACCTTGAAAGGTGGAAGCTGGTGGTGCCGGAGACACAGATATGAGCCTATGTCAATCCCTCACATGATAAAATGGCCAACTGAGTTGAGTTTATGTGACCACAATACACAAATAGAAGTATTATTCTGTCACCTGATACTCCGGACATGATTACGATACTATGTGGTCAGTTTAGTGACGATACTGTAACTGTAGAGTTGCCTTATACTGTAAGTAGTCTGTGTTTTGAATAGAACAATACTGTACTGCATACTTTTAAACATTTGCAAGCTACAACAGTATTTTTTTCCCCATTCAAAATGAATGTGAGAAAATGTGAAACACCACATAGAATGTAACACAAAACGTTGCAAACAATAGTAGCCTATCCTATAGCTCTTTATGACCTATTTTTAGGTAGCGCCACAAATTCTGGCTAATAATTATAAGCTGATAATTATTTTTATGCTGATAGTCGCTAAATGGCAGGTATTCAATGAAATACTTGATTAATAAAAAACAAAACACTTAAAATAAGTCATTTTAGATGCTACATGTGAGATTGGGCATCACAACACTGTAATGCAAATTGCTAAAGATTACATTCATGGTATTAAATTATATTGTGGTATTTTGGTATTGAATATGGTAACACTGTTTTGGTAAACAGAAATAGTATCGGAATGTAAAAATAGTGGAAATGTGCATGCAGAATTATATATCTACTTGCTGATATAGAATAATTTTAACCTTTAAATACATGAATGTTTTGGCAAGTTATTATATATTCAGGTCTTTATAGCGACCCGGATCTATATCTAACACGGATGGGTCTCTACCTGTCGGGATAATATAAAACTCACCTGATATTAGAGTTACAATTACAGAAGAATAAAATAAGACATATTTTGTTAACTTTGGAGCTTGGAAGGGTTCAGTTTAAACATATGTTATGTTTTATACCATCATCACTGTCCTCATCAGAGCTCATTTCCCTGTACAATCAGCATCCGGCTCATATTCATGATCTCAAACATTCTCAAAATCAAGATTTCTTTTTTTTTTTTTTTTTTTTTTTTTACATCTTCACTATCAAGTGACACCACCATCAAGTGACAGTGACTGTATGTAAGTGCTCAAGACTGTCCTATGTCTTAAAAATGCCAAAGTGCAGTGCCCTTAATGCACACTAAACCCACACTATCTTGAAAACTGCTTCGGAGCTGCATTCGAGGCTAAGCGTATCCCATCATGCATTATGTTTGGGATCTCACATGCCCCGAAATCTCAAGATGTCGGGAAACATTCCACTGTAAGCTAAATTAATTAGATATTATATCTAATTCGGTAGTAAAACATAAAGTGTTGCACATTTTATTGGTGCAAAGACCGCAAGTGTGGGTATTTGGACAGGGCATTCGATGACAAGTAGTTGCAAAGTTACTTATAGTTAGTAGAATGTCTAAAGTGGACCACTGAAATAAAGTGTTAACTAAAATTATTGTGCATCAATCATACTGTATTAGTAATGGATAAAAATAGGAAATGTGTATTTGGTTTCTTTAAAACACTTTTTGTTCTCTCTCTCTATCTTTTTTTGCCTTGATACTTTATTTTAAGCACACATTAAATACTGTTTATAGCCTCTTGCCAGTTGTGTACTGTTATAATTAGCTTTGCTTTACAGCTTGAAGTCTCACAGTGAGTAACCATAACCATCTCTTCCACTCTCAGACACCCGTTTCCCTCTTCCAAGTCAGCAGGGGTAGACAGACGCCTGGAGAAAATGCAATGTGTTCTCTTTTACCCCAGCGGTGTCTCTCCCCAATAGTCCTGTCCGCCTTATATAGCACACGCTCCTCCTGAAATAACTTCCATTTCAGGCGAGTACAATGGTCGGAAGGAATCTCACCCATGCAGCCAAAATAGTTCCACGCCAAGCTTGTGTGCGTCATCCCAAAATTATCCCTCTGTGACGTCACAGCTCTGTGCCCTTGCATGGGCGGATGCAACGATGGGACCCATGCCAGCGCGAGTGTGCGAGGCTCGGGCGTCTGGCGCAATGCCAGCTAGCGCTCTGTTTCCAAATGAAAAGGCACGCTGCGAGAGGAGGTGGTATTCGGACAGATCGGTTACCGACAGATACCCAGTCGGTATCCGTGAGAGAATTCATGAATAGATGGGTTTGGTTTACCACACGCGGTCGTGAGATCACATCCCTGTTTTCACGGCTCAGTCAAGGGCAGGGTATTCGTGTCAGTGGCTCATCTGACGTATTGAATGGTTGTGATGTAACTGAGGCCCTTACTTTAGCTCGTTCCCCATCAGGACTCAGCGGGGGCTTAGAATTGTGTGTGTGTGTGTGCGTGTGTGTTGGGTTATGGATGTGCCCCCTAAGAATAGCGCTGATCACAGAGTAGCATCTCTTTTGCTCCCTGCCAGTTTTAAATTATTGACTGCAGATGCTGCCAGCCTCCCTAAGATCATTCTAGCCCCTCGAGCCAGGCAAATGGTGGCTAGGTTATTAAAAGCAAATCAAATTCCCCAGGATTGTTTCATCATCCTGTTACTTTTACGCCACGTACATACACTTTGCTGTACCTGTTTGAAGATGAGCTATATATTTGGCTCGGTACATGTGTTCACATTGGTGTATGTATGTGTTTATCAGTGGAGGGTTGGGAATCGAAAATTGATTCCAGTTCTGGAATCGGATACTTGTTATACAATTAAAATTTCACTTATCGATTCCTGTGTGCGCATTTTAATGTGGTTTAAAACTATTCAAGCAAGAAGACGTGAAAGAGAACTCAATTCGGCACTTGCGTGCTGTTTTCTGTGCAGGGCTCACAAAAAGCCGCCTCTCATTGTCACGTTGTAGTGTGGATTGAAGAAGACTCAAAGTCCAAAGGCTCCAATACAAACTTTTACTAATAACAAAACAACAAACAGGTACAGGCAGACAGACAGGCAGGCAGAGGATACACACACAAAGGTAACATTCACAAGAACCAACCAGGACTGACTGAACAGAGGGAAACTAAATGCATACATACATATGAACACTATGACTAACGATGACGAAGAACAGGTGGGTGATTTGAGGGAGTGAGTTCAGGTGTGGAGACGAGGAGGATTCTGGGAAGTGTAGTGAAGACAGGATGGTGCAGACGATGACTGTGACACTCATATAGTGCACAAGTTCTGAATTGAGTTCTCTTCCGTGTCTATTTGCACTTTAACAGACAAATACACACAAAATGATGTCAAAATATCCTCATAAACACAGCCGGATATGTCTTAAGTAAATGTAAACAGGTGAGAAAGAAAATGCATGTGTATCAGAATAATGGATGTGTGCATCAGGTCTTAAAGGGATAGTTCGGCCAAAAATGATATTTAAACCATGCATTACTCACCCTCAAGCCTTTCGAGATGCATCTGTCAATCTTGTTTCAGACGAACACATTTTCAGTTATTTTAGAAAATGTCTTAGACCCTTCAGTGGATATAATGTGAAGCAATGGGGTCCACCTCCTTCAAGTCCCAAAATGTGAATACATCCTTCACAAAAGTAATCCATCCGGCTCCAGGGGGATAAACGAAGGCCTTCTGAGGGTAATCCGTGCGGTTTTGTCCTAAAAATATACATATTTAAAACTTTATAAATGAAAATATCTGACTTCCGGCAACGATCGACGCGCGTTCACGGGTGATGGAAGTCGGCGTACGAGGTAAGACGTAGCGTAGGAACCGTCGTGACGTAGAACGAACGCGCCAGCGCAGCCAGAGAGCAGAGCAAAACAAAACACGAAAGCGCGTGAACGCACGCGCGTCGATCGTTGCCGGAAGTCAGATATTTTCATTTATAAAGTTTAAATATGTATATTTTTAGGACAAAACCGCACGGATTACCATCAGAAGGCCTTCGTTTATCCCCCTGGAGCCGGATGGATTACTTTTGTGAAGGATGTATGCACATTTTGGGACTTGAAGGAGGTGGACCCCATTGCTTCACATTATATCCACTGAAGGGTCTAAGACATTTTCTAAAATAACTGAAAATGTGTTCGTCTGAAACAAGATTGACATATGCATCTCGAACGGCTTGAGGGTGAGTAATGCATGGGTTAAATATCATTTTTGGCCGACCTATCCCTTTAAAGGAATAGTTCACTTCAAAATGAAAATTCTGTCATAATTTACTCACCCTCAAGTTGTTTCAAACCTGTATGAACTTCTTTCTTCTGTGGAACACAAAAGAAGATATTTTGAAGAATGTCGGTAACCAGACAGTTGATGTACCCCATTGACTTCTATAGTAGGAAAAACATACTGGAAGTCAATGGGGTACATCAACTGTTTGGTTACCAACATTCTTCAAAATATCTTCGTTTGTGTTTAGCAGAAGACAGAAATGTATACAGGTTTGAAACAACTTGAGGGTGAGTAAATGATGACAGAATTTTAATTTTGAAGTGAACTATTCCTTTAAAGTTACAGCAGCCTTATAAACCTGCTGCCGTCTGTGTACTGTTATTCAAAAAAACAAAAGAAAAATAAATGTATTTTCCAACATATTTTATCAGATAGAAATTGCATGTAAAATTGGTATATTAATGTGGACCTTGGAGATAAAAAGGCTGAGAACCACGGTTGTGTTAATTACAATTATCCATCAATCAGTAACAATAACAGAGATTTTATATTTAGAAATATTTGCCCAATACCATTATTGGAAGGTTTTCTATAGACCACTTCAAGTGTCAGCCCATCATAACAAAGTGTGCATTCCAGGTCTTATTCATTAATTTCATACTGTTATATTAACTTTGGTGAAATGTCAATCCAGTAGGCTATCTGTATGTTAGGAAAAAATACACCTTTCCTTTCCTTTCCCCCCCACAGCACTGTATCCGATACATTTTGGTGAATAGAGCTAGCCCAAATTTTTGCAGCAGTAGTAATGAAATGACAAACTAGATTAAGTTTTCTGAAGAAAAAATGTCGGCGGTTGATTCCTGTCCTAGGATGAAGTTGAACAATCAAGTATACAGCACAACTCTATAACAAACCTCACAATAAAGCATCATTCACAGCTCAAGCACTAATGGTGTATAGAAAGACTTTTAGAAGTTGAGAACAAACCAACCCTAGGCATGAGAAACAGTAACAGTAATGCTAGCGCTAGCAAACACTCATTTAGAAAGCAGTCACAGCAGTTGGGATTGACCGGCAATGACAGCTTAGCACATCTTGAGGTCATCTTGATCATTAAAAATGGGAGTAAAACTCGTCAGCAAGGAAGGTCTAACCTCCATTCTTCATTTTACACACAGCCTTAGTGGTAAATCACATGTCTCTTATCACAGAGGCTGAACAATGGAACATTCAAACCGTTCAACAGGGTTTAAGAGAGATAATAACAGGGAATCTAACCATTTATTTTGCTCTAATATGGCAACTGTGTCAGCAGCTTTTACTTGTCAGAGCAAAGTATGAGAAAACAAGGCATTTTAATGTGAAGTAGCAGACAGTAGCTCCTATCATTTTAATGGTTTTGTCTCTTACTGGCTTGATTTTAAAGGATTTTTCACATTGTAACTTTAATTGCAAAAATTCTCTTTTACAAGGTTCTATTGAAGTTCAACGTTCAGTTTTATTTGTGTTTACTGGTGGAAAGTGCCTGTTTTAAAACTGTCACTTGCCTGGAGCAATGTTCCTTTTAGATTTCACATCTTGCCTCTTGATCTCAGTGCAGGTAAACACACCTTTTTCAAGCCTTAGGTTTTTTTTTTTTTTAAATACACATCCAAACCAGAGTTAGAGGGGTCCCTAAGTATACATGATAGATAGATAGATAGATAGATAGATAGATAGATAGATAGATAGATAGATAGATAGATAGATAGATAGATAGATAGATAGATAGATAGATAGATAGATAGATAGATAGATAGATAGATAGATAGATAGATAGATAGATGCAAAATGCATTTTTAAAGTAAAACGTATTGGACATTATTACAAGGTACATACTTAAAGGGACAGTTCACACAAAAATGAAAATTCTATCATTACTTTCGTTCATCTTTGGAACACAAATGAAGATCTTTTTGATGATATTTGAGGATTTCTGTCCTTCCATTGACAACTACATGTACGCAACTACCACTTTGACGCTTCAAAAAGTTCATAAAGAAATCGTAAAACTAATCCTATGAATTGTGCGGTTTAGTCCAAATTTACTGAAGAGACACGACCGCTTTAAACGATGAACATATAGCTTTAGGCTTTTATTCACATATAAATATTCATCAACTCGCACATCAGTTGTGGTAAAAAGAAGCTCAAGCATGTTCGCTTGACGTTTGAGAACCAATGAGGTTCATTCTCGTGTTACACAGCACATTTGAGCTTCCGTAAGAACCAATGAGGTTTGCTCTTGTGTGTCGGTTCGGTGGAGCTTAGTTTATGATCGCTGATCAATGTTAATATGTGAATAAAAGCCTAAACTAAATCTGTTCATCATATAAAGCGATCGAGTCTCTGGAAAAAAACTGGACTATTCAAAAAACCGCTCAATTTACACGGATTAGTTTTAAGTAATCAGTTGACTTAACTTAAAACAAGTGAGGAAAAACCGTCACCATAAAATTATTAAGTAAATAAACTTCATTGAAAAATTTTAATTATGTAGAATGTTTATTATGTAGAATAAGGTGACGGATTTCCTCCCTTTTTTTAGTTAAGTCAACTGATCACTTTTTAGAGTGTACATGTAGTTAACTCAGTACTTAAATGTATAATTACAGGGTTACAAAGATACCTTAAAGTGTAACCACCTTTTATTTCATTAATATTATATTATCTACAACTAAAGTTAAAAAAAAATATATATACTTTTAAAGATTTGAAGTACACTACAAGTCCACATAATTGAGTACACTTATTTTTCACAAGGTGACTTTTTTTTTTTATATCAGTGTTTTTCTTACGCTTTGTTTTTGAATTTAAAAGAATATCCATTTTATCTCAAGTTAAAAAAATGCCCCTGATCTCTATTTGAAAAGAAAAAAGCATACAAAAATGTTTCCTTTTGACTACTGTAAGGTACATTAAATATGTGAATTGTATATGTATATGTACATGTCAGTGTGTTATTTGAGAAGTTCTTCATCACTTGCTCTTTCCCTGTCACTCCTGCACAGACAGATTGAGGGCACTCGGTTTGACAGTGGGACAGCGATGACTGATACCATGACCACAGCCGGTCACCACTGAACCCAGTGCTTCATAAACCACATGATTAGTGTTTTCTTATGTGGGAATGTTAAAGTAATAGTTCATCATTTACTCACCCTCAAGTTGTTCCAAACCTTTATGAATTTCTTTATTCTGCTGAACACAAAAGAAGATATTTTGAAGAATGTCGGTAACCAGACAGTTGATGTATCACGTGCCCCA